>CM039672.1:401627101-404558430 GCA_022496015.1 Hordeum marinum
CGAATCAATAAATTTGGGTTGAATACTCTACCCTCAAAAACTGTTGCGATCCCCTATACTTGTGGGTTATCAACCAGTGCGGAAGAGGTTGTTCACCCTGCAAATGAACTAGATGGCCAAATCATCGGTGGCTCCATAATGGATGAAACGCTTTCAGCTCATGAGGTCATGGTAGTAATTGCGCCATGGACCAAGCCCTTCCTTGCCTACCTTCTTCGCAAAGAACTCCCCAATGATCAGACGGAGGTAGGACACATAATTCAGCGATCCAAAGCCTATGCAGTCCACGAGGTTGAGTTATACAAGAAAAGCATGACCGAAATACTACAGTGGTGCACATCTGAGGAAGAAGGCGGCAACTCTTAGCTAAAGTCCACGCAGGGATGGGCGGCCATCACGCTGCAGCAAGAGCCTTAGTTAGCAAGGCCTCCCGGGCTGTTTTCTTCTGGCCCACTGCTCGAGCGGATGCCCTATCACTTGTGAAAGACTGCATGGGGTGTCAACTTTTTGCAAATCAAAGTCACATGTCCCAATAGCTCTTCGGACTATTCTGATTACCTAGCCTTTTGCGGTCTGGGGGCTGGATATGGTCGGACCACATAAAGGGGGGGGCCAAGAAGAATAAATACCTACTCTCATGGTTGACAAATTCACCAAATGGATAGAGGCAAAACCTATCAAGTAAGCCAAGTCCGGAACAGTAATCGACTTTATATCCGGCGTGGTACACCGTTATGACATCCCGCATAGTATAATAACAGACAATGGATCCAACTTCATAGCCCAAGAGGTCAAAGACTGGTGCGAAAAAATGGGCATAAAGCTCGATTATGCATCGGTGTATCACCCACAAACCAATGGACAAGTCGAACGAGCAAACATCCTCATCATGAGTGGTACTAAACCACGTTTGGTCCAATCTCTTCATGAGTCCGACTGTCAGTGGATAAAGGAGCTTGACTCCATTCTGTGGGTCCTGCGCACCACCCCGAACAGATCAACGGGATACACATCGTTCTTCATGGTCTACGGGGCAGAAGCAGTCGGCAGGACGACCTTGACGCCTTGGAAGGAGAGCGCCCCATAGCTCGGGCTCGCTCTACCTTTTATCAACAGTAGGCCCAATGTTACCAGAGCAGGGAGGTCAGGGCAAAAGCGTATAATGTGGGGGAACTCATCTTATGGCTCCCAGAGAAGTAGAAGCATAAACTCAACCCCAAATGGGAGGGCCCCTTCATAATCGACAAAGTACTCGCGGGAGGGGCTTACCGTCTTCGAAACCCGTCAGATAACTGCCTTGAACCAAACCCATGGAACGCAACTCGTCTTTGGCGTTTCTACGGATAAACCAATGTCGTCATACTCTTTGCCCTTTACATATTTTTTCACTACTAGGAAAAACCTTATAGGCAGGACACTATTAGTAGCGCTGGAAAACAACAACCACTGCTGGTAATAAGCAGTAGCGTTGTCTTGTGCAAGCGCTACAAGCAAATGATTAGCAGTAGCGTTGGAGACATAATGAGCGCTACTGCTAAGCGGGACCCGACGAGCCCACCGCCACTATTTGTAGTAGCAGCGCTCCCAGGAAAAAAGCGCTACTGATAAAGTCGTATCGGTAGCGCGCTCTTACTAAAAGCGCTATAGCTAATGTACCCTATCCTCTTCCCCCTCGCCCGCATTGCTCACTCTCCCTCCTCTCACTCACTCCGCCCCCTCTCACTCACTCCCTCGCGTGCCGTCGCCGTTGTCTCCCCCTCTCACTCACTTCGCCATGCGCCGTCACCGCTGTTACCCACCATCGCCCCCAAGGTCCCTCCCTCCCTCCTCCTCCCTCCTCCTCCCCCTCCTCCTCCCTCCTCCCTCAGGCGGTCCCCTCCTCCTCCCTCCTCCCTCTGGTGGCCCCCTTCTCCTCCCTCCTCCTCCTCCTCCCTTCGGCGGCCCCCTCCCCCTCCCTCCTCCTGCTCTCTCCTCCTCCTCCCTCCTCTTTCCCCTCCCTCCTCCTGCTCTCTCCTCCTCCTCCCTCCTCCTCCCACCTCCTCCTCCTCCCACCTCCTCCTCCTCCTTTCTATAATACAAAGTTTTTTAGTAATAGAATTTAGTAATAAAAAAATTAGTTAAATAAATTAGTAATAGAAATTTTTAGGTACAGAAATGTATTATGATATATGATATTTTTTTAGTAAATGTAGGTTTTTGAATACAATAGATTTTGTTCAATGTCGGTATCAAATAAAATATGAAAATGCCCATGTCGGTGATTAGAACTAGGGTTTATGAGGATATATAGATAGATGGATGGATGGAAAGATGTTAGGGCTAGAACTATGGTATTTTTAGTAAATGTATTGGTCTTTTAAATTTTTAGGGTTAGAACGAGGTATTTTTAGTAAATGTTAGGGCTAGAACTAGGATGTTTTAGAGATATGGTTTCACTAAGTCCCAAGATGAGAGGATAATAATGTTTTTGTTTATATTTTGTTTTTGCAGAAATCAAGGAGCCCCTGCATCATCCCCGCCGTCGTCCCCATCACTGACCACCTCTGACCTCGAGGTGAGACCAGCCAAATCCCCATGTCAATGACGATGTAGATGTTTTGATAGTTGTAGTAGAGCAGTAGCTACATGAGTAGGTGTGACAATTTTCATGGAATATGTGATATGTAGTGTTCTGTAGTACTAGTGCTTGCCCAAGTGGCCTATGTTTGCAGGGAACACCTCACAGTGACCTATGTTTTGCCGGAGTGTTGATTCATTTCCGTTCCGGTAAATTTCAGGCGCTCGATATGTTCTATTTTAGCAAAGGTCATGCCGGATGTTTTCATGAATTTTAGCATGACTTGTGCTAGAATATGTAGGAAATATCGAGTGACCCAGATTTTCTAGAAAGAGAATTAAACAACATTTTGAGTTGACTATAAGTCTTTCGGGGCTCCATACATGACAGTCAAAAAATTAGCGAGGAAGAGTCTCCACCATATATGAGAGAAGAAGAATGTCGACTGTTGTCGTGGGCGTCGCTTCTCCTTCTTCTCCTTGTGCTAGACCTTTGTTATGCACTAGGGGAAGAAGGAGTTGTGACCATCATCGACGGTCAAAAAATCAGTGAGGGAGTGTCCACCATATATGAGAGAGGAAAGAGAATTCTAACAGACCGATAGTCAACCCATGATGAATAATAATGATCTAATTTAGTTTTTGTAGTACATATATTTAAGTTAGAAGCTTATTAATTTTGTATTCATAATTAAGCATTTGTTCTCGACGTCGATGATGCCTAGCCCGCATCCTCGTCATCGAATAGGTGGAGGAGGCCTGCTTGATTATAGGGGCCATGTTCGGGACTGGGCTCCACTGGGCTAGTACTGAGAGGTCCTACCTTCCGGGGTGCGCAACTTGGTGAGGACGTAGCCCGTCGTCGACCCAGAGGTTATTTGGTAGCGGTCGCGTGGGCCACTGTTGGTGCAGAGGGAGCCGGCCCTCGCGGAGGTGATACGTCGCCGTGTTAGGGAGGAGGACGAGCACGTCCGACGCTATATGACTGTGTTGGATGCTAGGTTCTCCAATACCTGGCAGGTTCTTCAGGATCTCACTCGAGCTATGATCCTATGATGGTTCCTTCTCTTCGGGTGTCCACCGCCCGCGCCGATACCCGTCGTTCGCTATGGTTCTAATTGTATGAGTGATGTATTAGTGATACTATTCGACGATGTACGGACGCAAGAGATGATTTAGTTTTGCTTATTGAATGCATGTTAATTTGAATACTAATTGTTTTATGATTTAGTTTTGCTTATTGAATGCATGTCTGTTTGATATATGGAACGAGTTGACTTTAGGTCCATTTTGGCTCCTTGGGTTTCTTTCAGTGAGGAAGAGTGTCCACCATATATATATGTGTGTGTCTGTGTGTGTGTCTGTATATATATATGAGAGAGGAAGAATCCCGACTGTTGTCGTGGGGGTCGCTTCTCCTTCGTTCCAGTGTGCTAGACATTTTGGTGTAATGCACTCTGGGACGAATGGAAGAGCCACCATCACCGACTTTCGCAATATGAGAGGGAGTGCCCACCATATACGTGAGATGAGAGTTTAGGAAGGAAAGACTCGACAAACCTAAAGTCAACCCGTTGCATATTGAGTAATACTGATCTGTGTGTTGATCAGTTTTCTCGTAGTTTCCTTCGATCGATTTTAAATGTTTCAACTATGAACATAGGAAATGTCTGACGACAAAAGGGAATTTGCTATGTGTGAATACTGCAAAGACGAGCGTGGCCTGTGTGACAAGCATTTCCTAGTTGATGGTAGGCGATTCAGCATCATGCTGGATGAGACCTTCGAAGTGGATACAGTAAGTCACAATGACAAGTCTTTTTTTGTAATTAAGCATCACTTCTGCTTCTTTTGCTTCAACTTATAATTTTAATTTTTTACTATTCTACTAGCATATTCCCTACCATGCAGGAATTGTTGTCTTGGATAACATTGGTTTCAATACTAAAAAAGATATGGAGGTAAAGATAGTTCACTTGAGGACCGAGCATGGTTTTACTTTTGCGGTAAAATTGTACCATGCAGACACCTATTGCTATTTTGAATGCAAAACTTGGCAAGCACTATGCAAGGCTTATGCATTTGGGCCTACTATGCTTATCACCTTTGATATTCGCCTGGAAGATGAAATTGAAGGTAAATCGACATCTAGGTTGATGTGCAGACGCCTCCAGTTCTACCATTATGTGAGTTTCTCAAGCATATTTATTAAGTAATTTATATTGTTTATTTAAAAATAGTTGACAACTTATTTGCATTGACAGCTTATTTTCATTCTTCAAAAAATGTACGGAAGATGGTAGACAGAACCTACTACTACAGTGATGAAGCAGAATTAACTTATAAGGAGAAAGATCATCTTACCGCAGTTCTTAGTCATCTTGAGAATTACAATAGCTATTATCAAACTCCTGCACATTATGGTCAATACGTGCCACTAGTGCACGTGGTGAACTACGGTAACATCCATGGAAATTGCATGGTAAGATTTTAATTCTACTATTACGACATCCGTGCATCTTTTGCATAAATTCTTCTAAAACTAAACTACATTGCTACCTACAAAGTTATTACTATGTTTTTCAACAGAAAATCCCGAAGGATTGTGTGCCTCATTTGATGTTTTCGAGAGGTCGCGTTGTTGTTACAAGCTTAGGGCCACCACGGCCAGGTCAGCCTACGCATCACTCCTGTCCATAACGGATTTCTAAAACCGATGGAGTCTTGACAATCAAAGATTGGAAAAAATGTATGATCAATCGTAGAGAGCTACTTGGAAGCAACATTGTGCGTAGGCCAAGAATGGGAGACAGGAGGATCTCCGTTCTCCATAATGGAGAGTGAGGGCCTATCTTCTTTTATGATATTGTACCTAATAGAGGGTAGAGTAGGTCCTATGAGAGAGGACTAGGTCCTAGGTACAATGTGTTATTATGTGCTACAATGTGTTAGAGTTGATGAGGAGGAGGAGGAGTTGTAATTATGACTAGTGACCAACTTGTTATATGATGTCTCATTGACGAAAATGATGAAGATAAGGAGTTCTTATATGACAATGATGTGTACTATGATGATCTGATGAAAGAACTGTATAGATCCTGTATAAATACGTAGAGGGCGTAAATCTGTGAAAGCAGGAATACTTGCAGTAGCGCTGGAAATCATCTAATAGCAGCGCTAGATTAGCAGCAGCGCTTCGTTGGTCCAAGCGCTACAGATAGGCAAGCACTACTATTAACATCACATAGTAGTAGCGCTTGCCAGACCAGCGCTACTGCTCAAACTTAGTTGTAGCGCGATAGCAGTAGCGCTGGACTCAGCGCTACTAATATGCATATTTTGAGCGCTACTACTAGGGTTTTCCCTAGTAGTGTTTCTTTCCTTTTTCTTTATTTTTCCTTTCCCTCCCACCTTGATTTTTGGCAGGTTTGAATTTTTTCCTTTTCTTCCCAAGTCTATGTTCGGTTCAACCGATCTTGTATTAAGATTTTCAACATACATCCTTAACTGTTAAACCTGAACACAGAACCTAGGGGCTTCTTCCCGAAGCCAAATCTTTTATACTCTAAGCATCTATCCACATTTATTGTGTATGCATATTTCCTTGTCGATTTTTAAGTCATTCTATGCATCAATTCAAACTAAGATTTTTGCCAAGCTAGGTTGCCTCGCTCCTGTGTTTACTCTCTACGTTCCCGATTGTTCGGCTAGAAAATAAAGGGAGCACCTCTGCGATTGTTACGATTTGCTTATCCGGATGCGTACCTTAGACGGGTGAAGCCAAAAGCTAGCTATCTTCAGTAGAAAATTGGCCGACTACGACGAAAACAACAAAAATTATGGTTATCATCGCCATTCCTCAGGATTCTTTCTTCCAAAAAAGAACAATTAGTCACCTACTAGCACTATACAGCCTTATTATCTATGATTTATGTAGCACTCTGAAGAAAGGTATCGATAGAGGTACTATTTTCTTCGGAAGATGTTTCTTACGCTAAGCAGTAATATAAGATATCTCCCTGTGTGCTTTTTGTCCATTCGCACCAAATGGCCGGATTGCCTGGTTCCCCGAACAAAATTCACTCTTCTCGAGTGATATTTTATAAGGAACACTCCCGAGCTCTTAGCGCGGGAGGTCGAAGCCGATGGCCGATTGAGACAAAGTTTACAACGCACGCGAAGAAATTTCTTGATTGTCAGTATATAGTTACGTATAATCATACAACTGGCTTCTGGTCAAGATTGTCTATTAAGGCGTCTAGGGAACAATCTTCTTGCGAGAGATGGGCAGCGGGCATCACTTGGTCATACACCAAATGAGGCGGCACTTCTTGCCCATCCGACCCTACCGGCCCAACCCGAGCCATATGCTCGAGGATAATGCCGGTATAACGGGTCTTGATCATCGCCCACGCCTCTCGTGCTCCCTCTCGGTAGGCCGATGGCTTCCATAGCTCGAACCGACTTCGGGCTCCCTTGAATCGATCAACCAGTTCGGTCATCTCCTCTGGAGGTTGCTCGGTAGGCCACAACGCTTTTATCATGCCCTTCATGGCCTTCCGAGCCTGCTCATGAAGGGCGGACATTTCCTTCAGAAGGCTTCCCCTTTAGGATCTGATGTCTTCTTCGGGCCGCCCGGATAGGAGACCTATACATGAGTCAAGGCATGCCCATTATACTTCATATATAAGAAGTACAGTCCGATGTTAGAATCACACTTACTGAACATGCCCCTCTGTAATTTCTGGTTCTCTTCTTGGGCCAAGGCCAATTGAGTCTTTAAGCTCTCAATTTCTTTGGCCTGCTGTTTGTTTTCCGCCTGGAGGCGGTTCTTCTCCTCAAGGTTTCATTGCAATAAAGGACAGTCGGTCTCATGCTGGGACTCAGCGTACCTCTGAGATTCTCGCGCTGCATCTATATCCTTTTGCAATTTCCCTATTGATTCAGCTGCTACAAAGTACCCTTGCATCAGCATGGGATTATATACTAAGATCAGCAGAACATATATACTCACCATCGCCTCTCGAGTAAAATTCTTCACTTGATCAAGTTTGGCCTTCACAGTCTCGATCTGTGTTCGGCTCGCCTCCAATTCCTTGGGCATTTGCACGTTCTGTTGCATGGAGGCCTGCATCATTAGTAAAGCATTACGTGGACCCTTAAACTTGATCGTTCCGACCAATTCAAGTCTCGGGGGCTACTAGGTTTACAGGTGTGTTCAGATTCTTATAACCGATCACTCACCTGTAGGCTGGACGATACCAGTTTCATGGCCTCCTCGAACCTAGGTCGGGCAGCTCCAATGTATGCGTCAGCCGAGCGTAGGGCATTGAACTCTTGTTCGGAGAACGCTGGGTGATGCAGGGCTTCTCATCACCGCCGATGACCCATTGTGCTCTCGGCCTCAGATTTACTAACTGATACTGCGTCCCCGGAGTCTTCACGGGCCTGATTGACCATAGGGACCTCCGCAGCGGGTTCAGCATGAGCCGAAGATCTAGAGTCGTGAGCATGGACGAACACCCTGGCAACGTCCTTGGCATGAGATGGCTGAACTCGTTACCTAGATATTTCGACACAATATCTCATGTGAGGTCCTATCGATTGTAATGATAAATTAAGCAGCTGAACAAAGTACCATTGAGCTGAACGAGTGGTCAGGCCTCTCCCCATGACCGGCTCATTTGACGAATCCTTGTTTCTTTCCGGTCCAGGCATTGCCGCCGTAGCCGATGTATGTCGCGCTGACTGGCGACGCTTGGGAGCAGGAGCCGGCGCATTTGGGTCGTTGGAGGATACTTGCCTTTTGCGGGATGAATTTTTCTTCTTCTTGCTTGTAATAGGGGAAGGCAATGATCCGGGGTAATTGGCTATGATAGCCACCTTGGAGCGGTCAAGGCTCTCTTGGTAGAAGACCCCCTCTTCGAACTCAACTGATAAATTCGGGTCGTCATGAAATCCCGGATCGTCGGCGCGAGAACAGTTCTCGGTTTAAGGGTCGGATAGTTAACTGTCTCGACAAAGCTCCTCCATTCCTGTATACACAGATTAAAGGCTTCGATCAGAAAGGGATAAATGTAAAATCGGAAGTCGGGTCACAGAGTTTGATGGGATTGTGACTTGAGTAGCCCTCCTTGGTCGGTAGCCGAACAAAGTCTTCTTTCTCCCCTTTGTATAGGTCGGCAAGTGCGGCTGCTAATGCTGCTTAATTGGCGGGTCCCAATCGTCGGGAGCGACTAGAGTCGCTTGTCCCATTGTAACACCACAAAGGGTGTATTCTTTGCTAAAGGGGCTGGACACATCGGGTGATGGTGGTGGCTATCACATCTATCATGGTCAACTTAGGATGAGCTAGCAGCCTCACGTCGGTAGCCAAGCATTGCACTTCGGCACCGTCCTATTGGGATAAGCTTTTCGGGCACCAGTTTTACCTTTTCTTCAAGGGGGCGTCGGAGTATTCAGGCAAACCCCTCCGAGCTAGATCGAATAGGGGAACATCCTTGATGTAGAACCATTTCGAAGACCATTCTTCGGACTCCTTTGGTTTTCTCACTGGATACCCATCCCCGCTATGCGGCATATTGTGGCTCCTCCAACCTCTAAAATTGTCTTGTCCCGAGTGCGAGGGACGAGGCAGAAGTACTTACTCCACAATTTAAATTGTGCCTCGCAGCCCAGGAACATTTCGCAAAGGGCGAAGAAGCCCGAGATATGCAGAATGGACCCTGGGGTGAGATGATGGAGCCCGATCCCAGAGAGCTCCAATAATCCCCTCAGGAATGGATGAATGGGGAACCCGAGACCCCGCAAGAGGAAGGGCAGGAAACATACACGCTCTACCTTTCGAGGATTGGGGAAGTTTTCCACGAAGGCTTCACCGTTGAATGAAGTCAAACCGGCGCAGGTAACCGCTAGATCCGAGGAAGGAAGATACCCTTTGGTCTCGAGGTTGCGTAGTCGAAGGAGGGATACGGAGCAGCTTGTCCAATCCTCGGGACGGGAGCCATAAAGGCGTGAGGAATAATTAGGGGTAGCTCGCCATGTTGTTGTGGTGATCTCTTGCTGAAGGTTTTTTCTGATGGGGAGGAAGAAGAGGATGTGGCCTAGACCATGATTCAGTTTGTTTAAATGGGAGGTGCTTCCTTTGTGGGAGGGGCAGTCTTGTTAAAAGCCGCTGAACTCATCTCCCCTCGGTGCGCGAGGATCGAGAAGCGTTGAGAGTTATTACAATGGATGCTGCAAGTTCGTGACGCTTGGGATTTTGCCGATGACAGGACGGTTGCCGAACAAGAAGGGATAGAGGGACTTGCCTCGCAAGCCGAAGACTTCGACGCGCAAGATTGTCCGGATATACCTCGGCGTTGGAGGCTAGTCCGGGGGCTACTGAGGGAGTCCTTGTTTAAGGGGTCCTTGGATGGCCGACCTATTTCTCATGGGCCAGACTATGTGGGCCACTGGCTGAGCATTGGATGATCAAAGGCCATGTCGCTGGGGTGGAAGCTTCTGTTGGGGAACGTTCCATGGGAAACAAAAATTTTCCTACGCACACGCAGATCTATCCATGGTGATGAGCATCTACGAGAGGGAGAGTGGATCTACATACCCTTGTAGATCGCTAAGCGGGAAGCGTTAAGAAACGCGATTGGTGTAGTCAAACGTCTTCGCGATCCAAATCGCCGTGTGTCCCGCGATCCAATCACAATCTGTCTCGCGATCCAATCATGGCTTGTCCCGCGGTCCAATCACGATCCGTCCCACGAACTTGATCATGATCCGTCCCACGAACTTGATCACGATCCTTCCGATCTAGCGCCGAACGCACGGCACCTCCGCGTTCAGCACACGTACAGCTTGATGACGATCTCCGCCGCCTTGATCCAGCAAGAAGGAGCGGAGATGTAGAAGAGTTCTCTGGCAGCGTGATGGCGCTCCGGCGATGGTGGTGGAGCGATTCTGGCAGGGCTTCGCCTAAGCACTGCAGAAATCCGATCTAGAGGAGAAACTATGCACTGGAGGAACAGGTAGCACGTGGCTGAAAAACTAGTGCAAAACCCTAAAACCCACCAGTATATATAGGAGGAGAGGAGGAGAGCCTTGGTGCAAGGGCCAAGGCTCCTATGGTTCGGCCGAACCTACTAGGAGAGGACTCCTCCTCCTCCAATCCTAGTAGGACTAGGATTCCTCCTTTTTTGCCTTTTTTTCCACCTTTTCCCATTGGGTTTTCTTCTCCAGCCACATGGGCCTTGTGTGGGAGTTTCCACCAGCCCACTAAGGGCTGATATTCACTCTCCCACAACCCATGAAGCCTCTTGGGTCGAAATACCCCTCCCGGAGGCCTCCCGGTACACTAGCAGCACTTCCGGTACACTACCGATGAGCCTAAAACTTTTCTGGCAACCAAAACAGGACTTCCTATATATGTATATTTACCTCCGGACCATTACGGAGCTCCTCGTGACGTTCAGGATCTCATCCGGGACTCCAAACAACCTTCATTCACCATCATACATAACTCTATACTACCGAAACGTCACCAAACCTTAAGTGTGCAGAACCTGCGGGTTCGAGAACTATGTAGACATGACCGAGACACCTCTACGGTCAATAACCAATAGCGGGACATGGATGTCCATGTTTGTTCCTACATATTCTATGAAGATCTTTATCGGTCGAACCTCTATGTCAAGGATTCAGTTAATCCCATATGAAGTTCCCTTTGTTCTTCGGTATGTTACTTGCCCGAGATTAGATCGTCGGTATCTCCATACCTAGTTCAACCTCGTTACCGGCAAGTCTCTTTACTCGTTCTGTAATACAAGATCACGCGACTAACACTTGGTCACATTTCATGCCAGTCTTATTGTGATGTTGTATTACCGAGTGGGCCCTGAGATACCTCTCCGTCACACGGAGTAACAAATTCCAGACTTGATCCATGCTAACTCAACAGAAACCCTCGGAGATACCTGTAGAACACCTTTATAGTCACCCAGTTACGTTGCGACGTTTGATACACACAAGGCACTCCTCCTATGTCCGTGAGTTGCAAATCTCATGGTCATAGAAACATATACTTGACATGTAGAAAACAGTAGCAATAAACTGACACGATCATATGCTACGTTTGTAGTTTGGGTCTTGTCCATCACATCATTCTCCTAATGATGTGATCCCGTTATCAAATGAAATCACATGTCAATGGCTAGGAAATCTTGACCATCTTTGATCAACGAGCTAGTTCACTAGAGGCATACTAGGGACAGAGTGTTGTCTATTAACCCACACATGTAATTTGTTTCCAATCAATACAATTACAGCATGGATAATAAACGATTATCATGAACAAGGAAATATAATAATAAACACTTTATTTCTTGCCTCTAGGGCATATTTCCAAGAGTCTCCCACTTGCACTAGAGTCAATAATCTAGCTCACATCAGTATGTGATTTGCATTGTAATGAATCGAACACCCATGCAGTTCTGGTGTTGATCATGTTTAGCCCTTGGAAGAGGTTTAGTCAATGGGTCTGCAACATTCAGATCCGTGTGCCCTTTGCAAATATTTATGTCCTTCTCCTCGACGTAATCGTGGATGGAGTTGAAGCATCGCTTTATGTGTTTGGTCCTCTTGTGAAACATTGGTTCCTTGCCCAGAGCAATGGCACCAGTGTTGCCCAGAGCACTGGGCACTACTCCAAGATCTGTCTTGAACCGCTTCATCCAGACACCTTCCTTCGCCGCCTCCGAGGCTGCGATGTACTCCGCTTCGCACGTAGAATCGGCTAACATGCTTTGCTTGGAACTGCACCAGCTTACCGCTCCCCCGTTGAGAATAAACACGTATCCGGTTTGCGACTTAGAGTCATCCGGATCAGTGTCAAAGCTTGCATCGACGTAACCCTTTACGACGAGCCCTTCATCACCACCATAAATGAGAAACATTTCCTTAGTCCTTTTCAGGTACTTAAGGATATTCTTTACCGCTGCCCAGTGCTCCATTCCAGGATCACTTTGAAACCTTCTGGCCATACTTATGGCAAGGCTGACATCGGGTCTTGTGCACAACATTGCATACATGATAGAGCCTATGGCTGAAGCATAGGGGATGACACTCATCTTTTCTATATCTTCTGCACTCATTAGGCATTGAGTCTTAATCAACTTCACACCTTGTAACACAGGTAAGAACCCCTTCTTGGACTGATCCATTTTGAACTTCTTCAAAACTTTATCAAGGTATGTGCTCTATGAAAGTGCTATTAAGCGTCTCGATCTATCTCTATAGATCTTAATGCCTAATATGAAAGCAGCTTCTCCTAGGTCCTTCATTGAAAAACTCTTGTTCAAATATTCCTTCACGCTTTCCAGCATTTATATATTGTTTCCAATCAGCAATATGTCATCCACATGTAATACTAGAAACGTTATAGAGCTCCCACTCACTTTCTTGTAAATACAAGCTTCTCCATAAACTTGTATAAACTCAAACGCTTTGATCACCTCATCAAAGCGCTTATTCCAACTCCGAGATGCTTGCACCAGTCCATAAATGGATCGCTGGAGTTTGCAAACTTTGTCAGCATTCTCTGGATCGACAAAACTTTCAGGTTGCATCATATACAACTATTCCTCAAGGAAACCGTTGAGGAACGCCGCTTTGACATCCATCTGCCAAATTCCATAGTCGAAATAAGAAGCTATTGCCAACATGATTCTGACAGACTTAAGCATCGCTATGGGTGAGAAAGTCTCATCGTAGTCAACTCCTTGAACTTGTGAAAAAACCTTTGCCACAAGTCGAGCTTTATAGACGGTGACATTACCGTCCGCGTTTGTCTTCTTCTTAAAGATCCATTTGTTCTGAATGGCCTTTTTCCCTTCAGGTAATACTTCCAAAGTCCATACTTTATTTTTATACATGGATCCCATCTCGGATTTCATGGCCTCTAACCATTTCTCGGAATCCGGGCCCATCACTGCTCCTCCATAGCTCGTAGGTTCATTGTTGTCCAACAACATGACCTCTAAGACAGGGTTGCCATACCACTCAGGATTAGTACGCGCCCTTGTCGACCTACGAGGTTCAATAGTAGCTTGATCCAAAGTTTCATGATCATCATCATTAACTTCCTCTTCTACCGTCGTAGATTCCACAGAAACATCTTTCTGTGTTGTGCTACTTTCTGGTTGAAGTAAAGGTTCAATAACCTCATCATGCTCTATCTTCCTCTCACTCAATTCTTTCGAGAGAACTCTTTATCAAGAAATGTTCCGTTCTTAGCGACAAACACTTTGCCTTCGGATCTAAGATAGAAGGTATACCCGACTGTCTCTTTCGGGTATCCTATGAAGACGCATTTCTCCGCTTTGGGTTCCAGCTTTTTAGGCTAAAGCTTTTTGACATAAGCATCACATCCCCAAACTTTAAGAAATGACAACTTTGGTTTCTTGCCAAACCATAGTTCATATGGCATCGTTTCAATGGATTTTGATGGTGCCCTATTTAAAGTGAATGCAGCTGTCTCTAATGCATAACCCCAAAACGATAGTGGCAAAGCAGCAAGAGACATCATAGAACGCACCATATCTAATAAGGTTTGATTACGATGTTCGGACACACCATTACGCTATGGTGTTCCGGGCGGTGTCAACTGTGAAACAATTCCACACTGTCTTAAGTGACTGCCAAACTCATAACTCAGATATTCACCTCCTCGATCAGATCGCAGGAACTTAATCTTCTTGTTACGATGATTCTCAACTTCACTCTGAAATTGCTTGAACTTTTCAAACCTTTGAGACTTGTGTTTCATTAATTAAATATACCCATATCTACTTAAGTCATCAGTGAAGGTGAGAAAATAACGATATCCACCACGCGCTGTAACATTCATTGGACCGCACGCATCGGTATGTATGATTTCCAATAAGTCAATCGCTCGTTCTATTGTTCCAGAGAACGGCGTTTTAGTCATCTTGCCCATGAGGCATGGTTCACACGTGCCAAGTGATTCAAAATCAAGTGACTCCAAAAGTCCGTCAGCATGGAGCTTCCTCACGCGTTTTACACCAATATGACCTAAACGGCAGTGCCACAAGAAAGTGGTACTATCATTATCAACTCTACATCTTTTGGCATCAATGTTATGAACATGTGTGTCATCACTATCAAGATTCAATATGAATAAACCCCTAACATTGGGTGAATGACCATAAAAGATATTACTCACATAAATAGAACAACCTTTATTCTCTGATTTAAATGAGTAACCGTCTCGCAATAAACAAGATCCAGATATAATGTTCATGCTTAACGCAGGCACTAAATAACAATTATTCAGGTTCATCACTAATCCCGATGGTAATCGAAGAGTGTGCCGACGACGATCACATCAACCTTGGAACCATTTCCCACGCGCATCGTCACTTCGTCCTTTGCCAGCCTTCATTTATTCCGTAGTTCCTGCTTTGAGTTGCAAATGTGAGCAACCGACCCGGTATCAAATACCCAGGCACTACTACGAGAGCTAGCAAGGTACACATCAATAACGTGTATATCATATATACCTTGTTTGTCATTGGTCGCCTTCTTGTCAGCCAGGTACTTGGGGCAGTTCCGCTTCCAGTGACCAGTTCCCTTGCAATGAAAGCACTCAGTTTCTGGCTTGGGTCCATGCTTGGGCTTCCTTACAGGAGTAGCAACTGCTTTGCCATCCTTCTTGGTTTTACACTTCTTGCCCTTGCCCTTGACCTTGCCATTTTTCTTGAAACTAGTGGTTTTATTGACCATCAACACTTGATGTTCTTTCTGGATTTCAGACTCAGCGACTTTTAGCATCGCAAATAGCTCGGCGACTGACTTGTTCATCCCGTGCATGTTATAGTTCATCACAAAGATCTTGTAACTAGGTGGCAGTGATTGAAGAACTCTGTCAGTGATCGCCTCTGGCGGAAGGGCAATTCCCAACTCCGCTAGACGAGTTGAATACCCAGACATTCTGAGTATATGTTCACTGATAGACCCATTCTCCTCCATCTTGCAAGCATAGAACTTATCGGAGGTTTCATACCTCTCGATACGAGCGTTCTTCTGAAAGATAAACTTCAACTCCTGGAACATCTCATATGCTCCATGACATTCAAAACGTCTTTGAAGTCCCGATTGTAAGCCATACAATATCGCACACTGAACTATTGAGTAATCTCCAGTACGTGCCTCCCAAGCATTCTTAACGTCTTCGGAGGTCATGTCTTCTGGTTGGTCACCAAGCGGTGCATCAAGTACATATGATTTCTAGGAAGCCGTGAGGATAATCCTCAGATTACAGGCCCAGTCAACAAAGTTACTTCCATCATCTTTCAACTTAGCTGTCTCTAGGAACGCATTAAAATTCAGGGGTGCTACTGCGTGAGCCATTGATCTACAACATAAATATGCAAAGTTTACTTAGACTGTTGTTCAAAATAATGAGTTTAGTTAATCAAATTACTAAAGCTCCAACTCAAATTGACATCCCTCAGGTCATCTGAGTGTCACATGATCCAAATCCACCAACTCAAGTCCGATCATCACGTGAGTTAAGGTGGCTTCAATGTTGAACATCATTATGTTGATCATATCGACTATATGACTCATGTTCGACCTTTCGGTCTCTTTTGTTCTGAGGCCATGTCTGTACATGCTAGGCTCGTCAAGTTTAACCCGAGTGTTCTGCACGTGCAACACTGGCTTGCACCCGTTGTATGTGAATGTAGAGTCTATCACACCCGATCATCACGTGGTGTCTCAACACGACGAACTTTCACAATGGTGCACACTCGGGGAGAACACAATTCATCTTGAAATTTAAGTGTGGGATCACCTTATAATGCAACCGTCGTCCTAAGCAAAACAAGGTGCATAAAAGGATTAACATCACATGCAATTCAAAAGTGACATGATATGGCCATGAACTTGTGCTTTTGATGTCCATCTAGAAAGCACCGGCACAATCTCCATCGTCACCGGCATGACACCATGATCTTCATCATCTTGATCTCCATCAACGTGTCGCCATCGGGGTTGTTGCGCCCAACATGCTTCTACTACTATTGCTACCGTTTAGCGATAAAGTAAAGCATTACATAGCGCTTAGTGATTGACATGCAGGTCATACAATAATTAAAGACAACCCTATGGCTCCTGCCCATTGTCGTACTCATCGACATGCAAGTCGTGATAATCTATACATCACATGATCATCTCATACATCACATATATCACATCATGTAATTGGCCATATCACATCACAACATACCCTGCAAAAACAAGTTAGACATCCTCTAATTGTTGTTGCAAGTTTTACGTGGCTGCTACGGGTATCTAGCGAGAACAATTCTCATCTACACAAAAACCACAAGGGCGATACACTAGTTGCTTTTCAACCTTCTCACGGACCGCCTTTGTCGAATCCGATCCAACTAAAGCGAGAGAAATTGGCACCCGCAAGCCATCTATGCAACAAGTTGTGGTCGAGGGAACCGGTCTCTCGTAAGCGTACGAGTAATGTTGGTCCGGGTCGCTTCATCTCACAATACCGTTGAACCAAAATCCGACCAAGGGAGGAAGCAATCTAAGCATCGACGCCCACAAACCTTTTGTGTTCTACTCAAGATCTCATCTACACATAGACCTAGCTCATGATGCCACTGTTGCGGAACGTTGCGTGGGAAACAAAAAATTTCCTACGCACACGTAGATCTATCCATTGTGATGAGCATCTACGAGAGGGAGAGTGGATCTACGTACCCTTGTAGATCGCTAAGCGGGAAGCATTAAGAAACGCGATTGGTGTAGTCGAACATCTTCGTGATCCAAATCGCCGTGCGTCCCGCGATCCAATCATGATCCATCCCACGATCCAATCATGATCCGTCCCGCGATCCAATCATGATCCGTCCCACGGACTTGATCACGATCCGTCCCACGAACTTGATCACGATCCTTCCGATCTAGCGCCGAACGGACGGCACCTCCGCGTTTAGCACACGTACAGCTTGATGATGGTCTCCGCCGCCTTGATCCAACAAGAAGGAGCGGAGAGGTAGAAGATTTCTCTGGCAGCATGACGGTGCTCCGGCGATGGTGGTGGAGCAATTCCGGCAGGGCTTCGCCTAAGCACTGCAGAAATCTGATCTAGAGGAGAAACTATGCACTGGAGGAACGGGTACCACGTGGCTGAAAAAACTAGTGCAAAACCCTAAAACCCACCAGTATATATAGGAGGAGAGGAGGAGAGTATTGGTGCAAGGGCCAAGGCTCCAATGGTTTGGCCGAACCTACTAGGAGAGGAGGACTCCTCCTCCAATCCTAGTAGGACTAGGATTGCTCCTTTTTTGCCTTTTTTCCACCTTTTCCTACTGGGTTTTCTTCTCCAACCACATGGGCCTTGTGTGGGAGTTTCCACCAGCCCACTAAGGGCTGATATTCACTATCCCACATCCCATGAAGCCTCTTGGGTCGAAATACCCCTCCCGGAGGCCTCCCGATACACTACCGGCACTCCCGGTACACTACCGATGAGCCCGAAACTTTTCCGGTGACCAAAACAGGACTTACTATATATGAATCTTTACCTCCAGACCATTACAGAGCTCCTCGTGATGTTCGGGATCTCATCCGGGACTCCGAACAACCTTCGGTCACCACCATACATAACTTTATACTATCGAAACGTCACCAAACCTTAAGTGTGCAGACCCTGTGGGTTCGAGAACTATGTAGACATGACCGAGACACCTCTACGGTCAATAACCAATAGCGGGACCTAGATGTCCATACTGGTTCCTACATATTGTACGAAGATCTTTATCGGTCGAACCTCTATGTTAAGGATTCAGTTAATCCCGTATGATGTTCCCTTTGTTCTTCGGTATGTTACTTGCCTGAGATTCGATCGTCGGTATCTCCATACCTAGTTCAACCTCGTTACTGGCAAGTCTCTTTACTCGTTCCGTAATACAAGATCCCGCGACTAACACTTAGTCACATTCCTTGTAAGGCTTATTGTGATGTTGTATTACGGAGTGGGCCCTAAGATACCTCTCCGTCACACAGAGTAAAAAATTCCAGTCTTGATCCATGCCAACTCAACAGACACCCTCGGAGATACCTGTAGAGCACCTTTATAGTCACCCAGTTATGTTGCGACGTTTGATACACACAAGGCACTCCTCCGATGTCCGTGAGTTGCATGATCTCATGGTCATAGAAACATATACTTGACATGTAGAAAACAGTAGCAATAAACTGACACGATCATATGCTATGTTTGTAGTTTGGGTCTTGTCCATCACATCATTCTCCTAATGATGTGATCCCGTTATCAAATGACATCACATGTCAATGGCTAGGAAATCTTGACCATCTTTGATCAACGAGCTAGTTCAGTAGAGGCATACTAGGGACAGAGTGTTGTCTATTAACCCACACATGTAATGTGTTTCCAATCAATACAATTGTAGCATGGATAATAAACGATTATCATGAACAAGGAAATATAATAATAAAAACTTTATTTGTTGCCTCTAGGGCATATTTCCAACAGCTTCAAGGAGTCGTGGTGTGTCCACTATGTTTTTGACAGTAGGTAGGCATGTTTTTCCTTCGATGTGCAACCGACCATGTGTAAACCCTAGTCCTCCCCCCCCCCATGTCTATATAAGCTGGAGGGTTTTAGATTATAGGGCAGAGAAACTCTTCTAGGGTTTTAGCTATTCGATCTCGAGGTGGATCAACTCTATAACCTTCATATCATCAATACAGTCAAACACGACATAGAGTTTTGCCTTCATAGGAGGGCCCGAACCTGGTTAAATATCGTATCCTTCGTCCCCTGTTACCATCGATCCTAGTCTCACACCTCGGGACCCCCTACTCGAGATTCACCGGTTTTGGACATTGCTGCTTCCATTGAGAGTTCCTCTATGATCGCCAAAGGAATCGATGGCTCGCCTTGTCACAAGCAACGAGATCTGCAGCCAGGATGTTTTCATCCCTGATCAGATCTTCACAAGTGGCGACGTCTTGTCACATGCCGACCCGAATGGCCACCTTGGCCAGATCGGAAGCTTCTCCCCGAATCAAGGAATCAAATTTGGATCCCTAGAGTTCATCGCTGATTCACATGGAGAACTTGTCTTGATAGGACCCTCAACTCTTATGGAGGAGCCCGCAGATCCTGATGCCTCGACGTCGAAGACATCGAGCCCCACCACTCAGGAGGCCGTAACCCTAGGGCTGTCTGGAACGCCCAATCCAGCCGTTGTGACCGGATCCACTATGGCCGAAGAGGACCCGGATCCGCTTTCATGCGACTCTAGAACCATGATGCCGCATATTGACACCACCCGCTTCAGCAACACGCATCATGCCGTCGCCTCGTTTCTGAATGAGCGATTTGATCAGATTCATACCTTGCGTATGACTGATGACCGGACCCTGTTCTACGACCGGCTCGGGCTTAAACCCGACAATAGGGAGATTCTCATCCTCACGGTCACTCACTTCGTCGCCACCGTCGAGTGTCCAGCTGGAGGCTCGTCCCCCCAACGACCTATACCCCAATCTCCAATCATTGAGACCTCACTTGCAACCCAAACCCTAGAGTTCGCTCCAGAGAGAGATCGGTATCAGTCCCTGATCTAGCACACAATTCGGAGCCTTTAATTCCGGACTCACATTGTGGAGTGGAGTCAAAAAAAATCCCACCCACCACCCAAGCCGGTCACTCAAGCATCACAGCAGAGTCCAAGTCTTCAGACTTGCGGGATATTAAACAGTTACCAGGAGAGTCGGTTCATCATTTTTGGGCTAGACTCCTCCTCGCTAGAAACAAAGTACGAGGTCTTAGTGACCAGGAGATAATGGCAACCTTCAATCACAGTTGCCATGACGAAGGGATTCTCAACACCCTGGCTCGTCGGCACCTTATGACGGTAGCATGTCTACAACCATGGCATCCTCTCGCCGGGCCATGGAAGAGTAGGCCCAGGCGCTCCTACACCTCAGAATAGGCGTCAACACGAAAGTCGGTGCAATCGCATTTGCTGTCACAAGATCTACCATTGTCATCGCTGTAAATGTTTGGGAATTGTTGCAGTATCGTCAGCCTACAGAATTTGCACTCATCAAACTTCACCTTCAGTCATAGTCTGCACAGGGTTTCCGCCAGGGCCAGGGCCAAAGCAAGTGGAATTGGCTGGTATATCTTCACGATGGTAGGATGAACTGGAACGCGACGACGATGGTGACAATGAGTCCGAAGTGAAGCCATTACTGGAGTTATGTGTAGATGACAATGTGTCCTCAATTAATCATCAGCATTACTAACCGTTGATTTGAGGCATGATTTGTCTTTCTAGGGTTCCCAATTTGGGGGGGGGGGGGGTCATTCTAGGGTTTCGGTTTTGGCCGGAATTGGGGAAAACAGTGGTCGATTAACATATCTTGATGCAGAAGCATGACATTGATAGACTAACCGCCGTGTGATTAATCATCATTATTGAGTCACTAACACTCACCCATGGCCAATTAGACCTTTACTGAAACACTAAGATTGAACATGGACTTTAATAGAGGGGGTTGACTATAAACGATAATAATTAACCTTTAACAGTGATGATCTATACTTAATTAAGCACATTAACATCACCAGAACATCATTAAGGATCTAATCAAGCCATATCATGGCTAAAGATACCATTGTTGTGATTAATCCCGTAGGATAAACATGATTGAAGGCTAGCAGACTTCACTTTTACAAAGTGCAGAAGAGCAACAGATACTAACCACTAATCACAACTCCTAGTATATTATTCTTTTATGGTGCCTAGTCTCTTATGTCTCGTAACTATCCTTCATCTTTGTCCAACACAAAGATAAAGCGATAAATGTACTATATCACTAAAGCCTTAGAATTGGAGGCGTCTCATTCAATTGAGATCTTCAATTAAAAACTGGGTCGCCGATTTTGACCGGGTCAACAATCTCTTACTAAATTATTTTAATTCACTATGCTTTCTTATTTTATTGAGAAATTAAAGATTGGATTTCGTTCATGATTTTAACTTGGTCAACAATTCCTCAAATCAATTGGAATCAAATTATAAAAGTTTAAAAAGGATTGACTTTTCAAAAAACTAAGGCATCTTATATTTTAAGATATATTTTGTGTAAAAATTATGAAAATCCAAAAACATAAACAGCACAGCGAAGCGAAGCGCGCATAACCCACCTGGTATGAGACAAATGCACATGAAAGAACCGGAGATTGGTGAATCTCTCTTTGGTGGACATCCTAAATAAGAACCGGGGTGTAATCTGGTTCTGATGCTTAAATTCGTGGTGCATCCCATTCCAATAGACACATCCTCGACGTTAGGTGCATCCAGAGTCCTCATCATACTCCTCCATCGATACTGTCCTCCTAACTAGTAATAAAAGCTAGCAAACAATTTTGTGCTACACTCTGTCTTACTATTGAGTAGGAGCCGAGGCCAAGTCTGCTATATATGAATATGCCTAATAGGCGTCACCAACCATTACATCTATAATTTATCTTGCATGTAAATTAATAGCAGGGCAATATCAAAGCTATAGCACCCACATTCCGTATTTGACCTTATTTATTAAGTCCACCCCATAGTAGTCTGCTTTGTTTTTGTGTTGTATTTTTTGATTTATTTCAATTATGTTTCTATTTTTATAATTTATTTTTCTTATGTTTTCTTTTATTTTTACTCTGCACTCTTTTTTGTCAGGAAGCATGTAAACACCTTTAAAATATGTGAACATATATTTTCACACACATTAATAGCTTTTCACGATTGTATGAGCTTTTTAAAATGTACGAATATTTTTGGCATCTATAGAACTGTTTTCAAATAAAATAAACATTTTTAAATATATGAACGCTTATCTTCAGGTGCCTAAATTTTTTTAAATCAAAATAATCGTCAGAGAATGTTTATAAAAATCTATTTTTTTTCTTTTGGAATTATTTATGTTTCTCACTCAGGTGTCGATGCCGTAGCCGCCGCTAGGAGCAGCTTGGATTGGAGGTGCTATAGCGCTTGTAGCGAGCAGTACTGCAGAGTCACCCTCGTCCATGTCTTTTTGTTAGCACAGGTTCACGTCTCATAATCCAGCTCGTTTACTCCGATCGCTAGTTCTTTTTTCATGATTTGTGCGTGTCATCTGTTGAAAATATGAGCAATTTACCGTATGATTTTATTAATAGGAAAAATAAATAAAACATTATGAAAAACATGACTATTATAGTAGAGATGAAACAAGACATGTTATCTAAAAGAAAGAAGGCAAATAGCATGCGCACATGTGAAGAAAAACAGAACAAACGTGGAACAGAGGCTAGTGCAAGAAAAACTAGAGCAGGAAACTGAAGCATGATCTTAGACAGAGAGAACATGAGGACGTACGAAACAGCGGCAGAAGCCCCGGTCATGGGATCGGTGTCCTCGCCAGCCATGTCATCGAAGAGGTCGTCGACGTCGGGGAAGAAGTCGTCATTGGGGAAGTGGTCGTCGGTGTTCGAAGCGTCCGTGATGAACCGGTCAGTAGTCGCGTAGAGCGCTCCCCAAAAACCTCCGTATAGGACTCAAAGAGGTGCAGTTTCGGAGGACTACTATCCCGACCTGCGATGCACGCCGCAAGCCGGGATGGAGAAGATCGTAGCAGCTCAGTGTTTGGAACTCGATGGCGAGAGGGAGATGATCTTCTGGTGTCTCTCTAGAGAGGAGCGACCAATATAGACAACGGCTCGGCTCATTCCCGCAACCCGCGGCGCGTCGTGACGAGACGTGGCATGGCGTGGCGTGGCGGGCGGCGGAGGAGGAGCGCGCGTGTATGTCCGGTTAGGGAATGCATGGGAAACAAAAAAATTCCTACGCACACGCAAGATCTATCCATGGTGATGAGCATCTATGAGGGGAAGAGTGGATCTACATACCCTTGTAGATCGCTAAGCGGGAAGCGTTAAGAAACGCAGTTGGTGTAGTCGAACGTCTTCGCGATAGAAATCGCCGAGCGTCCCGCGATCTCATCACGATCCGTCCCGCGATCCAACCACGATCCGTCCCGCGAACTCATCACGATCCGTCCCGCGATCTCATCACGATCCGTCCCGCGATCTCATCATAATTCGTCCCACGATTTCGTCATGATCCGTCTCGCAATCTTGATCATGGTCGTTCTGATCTAGCGCCGAACGAACGGCACCTCCGCGTTCAGCACACGTATAACTTGATGACAATATCCACCTTGTTGATCCAGCAAGAGGGAGCGGAGATGTAGCAGAGTTCTCCGGCAGCATGACAGCGCTGCGGCAATCGTGGTGGAGCTATTCCGGCAGGGCTTCGCCTAAGCACTGTAGAAAACCAATCTAGAGGAGAAACTATGCACTAGAGGAACGGGTAGCACGTGGCTGAAAATTCTGTGCCAACACCCTAAAATCCTCTAGTATATATAGGACGAGAGGAGGAGGAGGCTTGGCTGCCAAAAATCCAGCCCTTGGGTCGGCCAAAGTGCGGAGGAGAGGAGAACTCCTTCTCCAATCCTAGTAGGACTTGGATTCCTCCTTTTTTTGGCCTTTTTCCACTTTTTTCCCTTGGGGCTTTCTCTCCCAGACGCATGGGCCTTGTGTGGGACTTCCACCATCCCACAAAAGGATGGTATTTACTCTTCCTCAGCCCATGAAGCCTCTTGGGTCGAAATACCCCTCCCGGTGGTCTCCCGGTACACTACCGGCACTCCCGGTACATTACCGATTAGCCCGAAACTTTTCCGGTGACCAAAATGGGACTTCCTATATATCAATATTTACCTCCGAACCATTCTGGAGCTCCTCGTGACGTCCGGGATCTCATCCGGGACTCCGAACAACCTTCGGTCACCACCATACATTACTCTATACTACCGAAACATCACCAAACCTTAAGTGTGCAGACCCTGCGGGTTCGAGAACTATGTAGACATGACCGAGTACCCTATACGGTCAATAACCAATAGCGGGACCTGGATGCCCATATTGGTTCCTACATATTCTATGAAGATCTTCATCGGTCGAACCTCTATGTCAAGGATTCAGAGTTAATCCCGTATGATGTTCCCTTTGTTCTTCGGTATGTTACTTGCCCGAGATTCGATCGTCGGTATCAACATACCTAGTTCAACCTTGTTACTGGCAAGTCTCTTTACTCGTTCCGTAATACAAGATCCCGTGACTAACACTTAGTCACATTGCTTGCAAGGCTTGTTGTGATGTTGTATTACCGAGTGGGCCCTGAGATACCTCTCCGTCACACGGAGTAACAAATCCGAGATCTTGATCCATGCCAAGTCAACAGACACCATCGGAGATACCTGTAGAGTACCTTTATAGTCACCCAGTTACGTTGCGACATTTGATACACACAAGGCACTCCTCCGGTGTCAGTGAGTTGCATGCATGGTCATAGGAACATATACTTGACATGCAGAAAACAGTAGCAATAAACTGACACGATCATATGGTACGTTTGTAGTTTGGTTTTGTACATCACACCATTCTCCTAATGATGTCATCCCGTTATCAAATGACATCTCATGTCCATGGCTAGGAAACCTTAACCATCTTTGATCAACGAGCTAGTCCATTAGAGGCATACTAGGGACATGGTTTTGTCTATGTATCCACACATGCATCTAAGTCTCCGATCAATACAATTATAGCATGGATAATAAATGATTTATCATGAACAAGGAAATATGATAATAACTAATTTATTATGGCCTCTAGGGCATATTTCCAACAGTTCTGCTTCAGCGACCGCTCTCCTCGTAAACGAAGCACTTAGTCTCGGGTTTGGGTTCAACTTTGTGTTGGAAATAAGCCCTAGAGGCAATAATAAATTGGTTATTATCATATTTCCTTGTTCATGATAATCGTTTATTATCCATGCTATAATTTTGTTGATTGGAAACTCAGATACATGTGTGGATACATAGACAACACCATGTCCCTAGTATGCTTCTAATAGAATAGCTCGTTGATCAAAGATGGCTATGGTTTCCTAGTCATGGACATGAGATGTCATTTGATAATGGGATCACGTCATTAGGATAATGATGTGATGGACAAGACCCAAACTAGAAACGGAGCATATGATCGTGTTAGTTTATTGCTACTATTTTCTGCATGTCAAGTATTTGTTCCTATGACCATGAGATCATGCAACTCACTAACATGGAGGAGTACCTTGTGTATATCAAACGTCGCAACGTAACTGGGTGACTATAAAGGTGCTCTACAGGTATATCCGAGGGTGTCTGTTGGGTTGGCATGGATCAAGACTGGGATTTGTTACTCCGTGTGACGGAGAGGTATCTCAAGGCCCACTCGGTAATACAACATCACAATAAGCCTTGCAAGCAATGTGACTAAGTGTTAGTCGCGGGATCTTGTATTGCGGAACATGTAAAGAGACTTGACAGTAACAAGGTTGAACTAGGTATGGAGATACCGACGATTGAATCTCGGGCAAGTAACATACCGAAGAACAAAGGGAACTTCATACGGGATTAACTGAATCCTTGACATAGAGGTTCGACCGATAAATCTCTTCGTAGAATATGTAGGAACCAATATGGGCATCCAGGTCCCGCTATTGGTTATTGACCATAGAGGTGTCTCGGTCATGTCTACATAGTTCTCGAACCCGCAGGGTCTGCACACTTAAGGTTCGGTGACATTTTGGTAGTATCGAGTTATGTATGGTGGTGACCGAAGGTTGTTAGGAGTCCCAGATGAGATCCCAGACATCACGAGGAGCTCCAGAATGGTCTGGAGGTAAAGACTCATATATGGGAAGTCCTGTTTTGGTCACCGGAAAAGTTTTGGGCTAATCGGTAGTGTACCGGGAGTGCTGATATTGTACCGGGAGACCACCGGGAGGGGTATTTCGACCCAAGAGGCTTCATGGGATGTGTGGGAGTGAATACCAGCCCTTAGTGGGCTGGTGGAAATCCCACACAAGGCCCATGCGGATAGGGAAGAAAAGCCCAAAGGACAAAAAGGTGGAAAAGGCCAAAAAAAGGAGGAATCCTAGTCCTACTAGGATTGGAGGAGGAATCCTCCTCTCCTCCCACTTCGGCCAAACCAACGAGGGCTTGGCCCTTGCGCCAAGGCCTATCCTCCCTCCCTCTTATATATACTGGAGGTTTTAGGGTTTTTGCACAAGATTTTCAGCCACGTGCTACCCGTTCCTCTAGTCATTAGTTTCTCCTCTAGATCGGATTTCTGCAGTGCTTAGGCAAAGCCCTGCCAGAATAGCTCCACCACCATCACCAGAGCGCCATAACGCTGCCAGAGAACTCTTCTACCTCTCCCCTCCCTCTTGCTGGATCAAGAAGGCGGAGATCGTCATCGAGCTGTATGTGTGCTGAACGCGGAGGTGTCGTCCGTTTGGCGCTAGATCGAAAGGACCGTGATCAAGATTGCGAGACAGATCGTGATGAGATCGCGGGACGGATCGTGTTGAGTTCGCGGGACGGATCATGATGAGATCGCGGGATGGATCGTGATGAGTTCGCCGGACGGATCGTGATTGGATCGCGGGACAAATCATGATGAGATCATGGGACGCTCGGCGATTTGGATCGCGGAGACGTTGGACTACACCAACCGCGTTTCTTAATGCTTCCCGCTTAGCGATCTACAAGGGTACGTAGATCCACTCTCCCTCTTGTAGATGCACATGACCATGGATAGATCTGTGTGTGCGTAGGAAAAAAATTTGTTTCCCATGCAACGTTCCCCAACAGTGGTACCAGAGCTAGGTCTATGTGTAGATGAGATCTTGAGTAGAACACAAAGAGTTTGTGGGCATTGATGCTTAGATTGCTTACTCCCTTGGTCGTGTTTTGGTTCAACGGTATTGTGGGATGAAGCGACCCGGACCAACATTCCCCGTACGCTTACGAGACACCGGTTCCCTTAACTGCAACTTGATGCAAAAGATGGCTGGTGGGTGGCAGTTTCTCCTACTTTAGTTGGATCGGATTCGACAAAGGCGGTCCTTGATAAGGTTGAAAAGCAACTTATGTATCACCGTTGTGGTTTATGCGTAGGTGAGAATTGTTCTTGCTGGATACCCATAGTAGCCACGTAAAACATGCAACAACTATTAGAGGACGTCTAACTTGTTCTTGCAGGGTATGTTATGATGTGATATGGCCAATTACATGATGTCATATATGTGATGTATAAGATGATCATGTGTTGTATAGAATATCGCGACTTGCATGTCGATGAGTACGGCAACCGGTAGGAGCCATAGGATTATCTTTAATTATTGTATGACCTGTGTGTCAATCATTAAGCGCTATGTAATGCTTTACTTTATCGCTAAACGGTAGCAATAGTAGTAGACGCATGGTGGGCGCGATAACCCCGATGGCGACACATTGATGGAGATCAAGATTATGGAGATCATGGTGTCATGCCGGTGACGATGGAGATCATGTTGGTGCTTTCAAGATGGAGATCAAAAGCACAAGTTCATGGCCATATCATGTCACTTATGATTTGCATGTGATGTTAATCCTTTTATGCACCTTATTTTGCTTAGGACGACGGTAGCATTATAAGGTGATCCCTCACTTAATTTCAAGATATATTGTGTTCTCCCCGAGAGTGCACCATTGCGAAAGTTCGTCGTGTCGAGACACCACGTGATGATCGGGTGTGATAGACTCTACGTTCACATACAACGGCTGCAAGCCAATGTTACACATGGAGAACACTCGGGTTAAACTTGACGAGCCTAGCATGTACCGACAAGGCCTCAGAACACAAGAGACCAAAAGGTCAAACATGAGTCATATAGTAGATATGATCAACATGATGATGTTCGCCATTGAAACCACCTCAACTCACGTGATGATCAGACTTGAGTTGGTGAATTTGGATCATTATCACTCGAATGACCGGAGGGATGTCAATTTGAGTGGGAGTTCTTAAGTAATATGATTAATTGAACTCATTATCATGAACATAGTCAGTAGTATCTTTGCAAAATTATGTTGTAGATTACTAGCTATCGTTGTATCTCCCTTGAATTTTTATATGTTCCTAGAGAAATAGAGTTGAAAGATGATGGTAGCAATATTGCGGACTGGGTCCGTGATCTGAGGATTGTCCTCATTGCTACACAGAAGGCTTATGTCCTTAATGCACCGCTTGGTGCGCCAACCCTTCTAGCGTCGTCTGTAGATGTTGTGAACATCTAACATGCATGTTCTGATGAATACTTGATAGTTTAGTGCGTCATGCATTACGGCTTAGAATTGAGGCTCCGAAACATTCTGAACATCACGAAACATATGAGATGTTCTAAGAGCTGAAATTAGGATCTCAGGCTCGTGCCCGTGTTGCGAGATATGAGATCTCCAACAAGATTCTTTGCCTGCAAGATGAAGGAGAATAGCTCAATCGTTGAGCATGTGCTCAGATTGTCTAGGTGCTACAATCGCTTGAATTGAGTGGGAGTTGATCTTCCAGATAAGATAGTGATTGATATAGTTCTCCAAGTCACTGTCACTAAGCTACTAGAACTTGGTGATGACCTATAAAATGCCAGGGATAGAAATAATGATCCCTGAGCTATTCACGATGTTTGACACCGCAAAGGTAGAAATCAAGAAGGAGCGTCAAGTGTTGATGGTTAGTAAAACCACTAGTTTTGAGAAGGGCAAGGGCAAGGATGGAAACTTCATGGATGGCAAGTCAGTTGCTGCTCGAGTGAAGCAACCCAAAGTTGAACCCAAACCCGAGGCTAAGTGCTTCGATTATGAGGAGAGCGGTCGCTGAAGCGGAACAACCCTAGATACTTGGTAGATAAGAAGGCTAGCAACATCGACAAAAGTATATTTGATATACGTGTTATTGATGTGTACCTTGCGAGTACTCCTAGTAGCACCTGGGTATTGGATACCTATTCGGTTGCTAAATGTTAGTAACTCGAAATAAAAGCTACAGAATAAACGGAGAACTGGCTAAGGGTGAGGTGACGATGTGCGTTGGAAATGTTTCCAAGGTTGATGTGATCAACATCGCACGCTCTCTCAACCTAATGGATTAGTGACGAACCTAAATAAATGTTATTTGGTGTTTTGCGTTGAGCATGAACGTGATTAGATCGTGTTTATTGCAACACGGTTATTCATTTAAGTTAGAGAATAATCGTTATTCTGTTTACATGAATAATACCTTCAATGGTCATGCACCCAGTGAGAATGGTTTGTTGAATCTTGATCGTAGTAATACACATGTTCATAACATTGATGCAAAAAGATACAAAGGTAATAATGATAGTACCACATACTTGTGGCACTGCCGCTAAATCTCATATTGGTATAAAGCGCAAGATGAAACTCCATGTGGACAGATCTTTCGACACATTCAATTTCGAATTGGTTGAGACATGCGAACCAAGCCTCTTTGGCAAGATGACTAAGGACCCCGTTTTCCGGATTGATGGAGCGGGCAAGTGATTTATTGGAAATGATACATGTTGATGTATGCAATCCAATGAGTCTTGTAGCGTGCGGTGGATATTGTTATTTTCTTACCTTCACTGATGATTTGAGTAGATATAGTGTATATTTACTTAATGAAACACAAGTCGGAATCGTTTGAAAGGTTCAAGCAAATTCGGAGTGAAGTTTAAAGATCATCGTGAACAAGAAGATAAAAATGCCTGCGATATGATCGTTGAGGTGAATATCTGAGTTACGAGTTTGGCATACAACTTTAGACAATGTGAAAGTTGTTTCACAACTCACACCACCGGGAACACCATATTGTGATGGTGTGTTCGAATGTCATAGCCGTGCTCTATTGGAAATGGTGCTTGCTCTGATGTCTCTTATTGTTTTGCTACTATCATTTTGGGGTTATGCATTAGAGACAACTACATTCACTTTATATAGGGCACCATCTAAATCCGTTGAGATGACATCGTGTGAATTATGATTTGATAGAAACCTAAGCTGTCATTTCTTAATGTTTGGGGCTGTAACACTTATGTGAAAAAGGTTTTCACCTAATGAGTTCAAACCCAAAGCGGAGAAATGCATCTTCATAGAATACCCTAAGAACAGTTGGGTGAACCTTCTATCTCAGATCCAAGCATAAAATGTTTGTTGCTAAAACTGGGTCTTTTCTTGACGAAAGTTTCTCTCGAAAGAATTGAGTGGGAGGAAGATAGAACTTGATGAGGTTGTTGAACCTTTGTTTCAACCAGAGAGTAGCGCAGCGCAGGAAGATGTTTCTGTGAAGCCTATGTTAGTTGAAGAGCAACTTAATGATGATGATCATGAAGCTTCGGATCAAGTTACTATCGAACCTCGTAGGTCGACAAGGACGTGTATTGCTCCTGAGTGGTACGACAACCCTGTCTTAGAGGTCATGTTGTTGGACAACGATGAACCTACGAGCTATGGAGAAGCGATGATGGGCCCGGATTCCGACAAATGGTTAGAGGCCATGAAATCCAAGAAAGGATCCATGTATATAAACCAAGTATAGACTTTTGTAGACTTGCTCGTTGGACGGTAGGTCGTCAGGTACAAATGGACCTTTGAGATGAAGACAGACGCTGATGGTAAATGTCAACATTCATAAAGCTTGACTTGTCACAAAGAAGTTTCTGACAAGTTCAAACAGTTGACTGCGATGAGACTTTCTCACTCGTAGCGATGCTAAAGTCTGTTGGAATTATGTTCGCAGTTGCTGCATTTTTCAATTATGAAATCTGGTAGATGGATGAAAAAACATCGTTTCCTTAACAATTTACTTTAGGAAAAGTTGTATGTGATACAACCAGAAGGTTTTGTCGGTCCTAAGGATGCTAAAAGGTGAGCAAGCTTCATTGATCCTTCTATGGACTGAAGCAAGCATCTCGGAGTTGGAATATACACTTTGATGAGGTGACCAAAGTTATTGAGTCTATACAAAGTTTATGAGAAACTTGTATTTACAATAAAGTGAGTGGGAGCACTATAGAGTTTCTGATAAGCATATGTGGTTGACATATTGTTGATCGGAAATGATGTAGAATTTCTGGAAAGCATAAAGGGTTGTTTGAAAGGACTTTTTCAAAGGAAGACTTGGATAAAGCTACCTAATTGTTGAGCATTAAGATCTATATAGATAGATCAAGATGCTTGATGAGACTTTGAATGAGTACATACCTTGACAAGATTTTGAAAGAGTTCAAAATGGATTAGTCAGAGAGAAGTGTTCTTGCATGCTTTGTAAGGTGTGAAGTTGAGTGAGACTCAAAGCTCGACCACGGCAGAAGAAAGAGAAAGGACGAATGTCGTCCCATATGCCTTAGCCATAGGCTCTGTATAGTATGCCATGTTGTGTACCGCACCTGTGTGTGCCTTGCCATGAGTCTCTCAAGGGGTACAAGAGTAATCCAGGAGTGGATCACTGGACAGCGGTCAAGATCATCCTTAGTAACTAAAAGACTAAGGAAATGTTTCTCGATTATGGAGGTAAGAAAGAGTTCGTCATAAAGAGTTACGTCGATGCAAGCTTTGACACCAATCCGGATGACTCTTAATAGCAATCCGGATACGTATAGTAGAGCAGCCATTTGGAATAGCTCCAAGTGGAGTGTGGTAGCAATGTTTACAGTTTGACATAGAGATTTGCAAAGTACACATGGATCTAAATGTCGCAGACCCGTTGACTATAAGACCTCTTTCACATGGAAAGCATGATCGAGCCCCAGAACTCATTGGGTGTTAGATTCATAACAATGCGAATCACATGGTGATGTTAACTAGATTATTGACTCTAGTGCAAGTGGGAGACTGTTGGAAATATGCCCTAGAGGCAATAATAAATTGGTTATTCTTATGTTTCCTTGTTCATGATAATCATTTATTATCCATGCTATAATTGTGTTGATCGAAAACTCAGATACATATGTGGATACATAGACAAAACCATGTCCCTAGTATGCCTGTAATAGACTAGCTCGTAGATTAAAGATGGCTATGGTTTCCTAGTCATGGACATGAGATGTCATTTGATATCGGGATCACGTCATTAGGAGAATGATGTGATGGACAAGACCCAAACTACAAACGTAGCATATGATCGTGTCAGTTTATTGCTATTGTTTTCTACATGTCAAGTATTTGGTCCTATGACCATGAGATCATGCAACTCACTGACACCGGAGGAGTACCTTGTGTGTATCAAACGTCGGAGCGTATCTGGGTGACTATAAAGGTGCTCTACAGGTATATCCGAGGGTGTCTGTTGGGTTGGCATGGATCAAGACTGGGATTTGTTACTCCGTGTGACGGAGAGGTATCTTAGGGCCCACTCAGTAATACAACATCACAATAAGCCTTGCAAGCAATGTGACTAAGCGTTAGTCGCGGGATCTTGTATTACGGAACAAGTAAAGAGACTTCCGGTAACGAGGTTAAACTAGGTATGGAGATACCGACGATCGAATCTCGAGCAAGTAACATACCGAAGAACAAAGGGACCATCATACGGGATTAACTGAATCCTTGACATAGAGGTTCGACCGATAAAGATCTTCGTAGAATATGTAGGAACCAATATCGGCATCCAGGTCCCGCTATTGGTTATTGACCGTAGAGGTGTCTCGGTCATGTCTACATAGTTCTTGAACCTGCAGCGTTTGCACACTTAAGGTTTGGTGACATTTCGGTAGTATAGAGTTATGTATGGTGGTGACCGAAAGTTGTTCGGAGTCCCAGATGATATCCCGGACATCACGAGGAGCTCCGTAATGGTCCAAGGGTAGACATTCATATATGGGAAGTCCTGTTTTGGTCGACGGAAAAGTTTCGGGCTAATCGGTAGTGTACCGGGAGTGTCGATAGTGTACCGGGAGACGACCGGGAGGGGTATTTTGACCCAAGAGGCTTCATAGTCTATGGGAGAGTGAATACCAGCCCTTTGTGGGCTGGTGGAAATCCCACATAAGGCCCATGCGGCTAGGGAAGAAAAGCCCAAAGAGAAAAAGTCGGAAAAAGGCCAAAAAAGGAGGAATCCTAGTCCTACTAGGATTGGAGGAGGAATCCTCCTCTCCTCCCACTTCGGCCGAACCAAGGAGGGCTTGGCCCTTGCGCCAAGGCCTCTCCTCCCTCCATATTATAATATTGGAGGTTTTAGGGTTTTTGCACAAGATTTTCAGCCACGTGCTACCCGTTCCTCTAGTGCATAGTTTCTCCTCTAGATCGGATTTCTGCAGTGCTTAGACGAAGCTCTGCCGAAATAGCTCCACCACCATCGCCGGAGTGCCCTCACGCTGCCGGAGAACTCTTCTACCTCTCCGCTCCCTCTTGCTGGATCAAGAAGGCAGAGATCGTCATCCAATTGTACGTGTGCTGAACGCGGAGGTGTCGTCCGTTCGGCGCTAGATCGGAAGGACCGTGATCAAGATTGCGAGACGGATCGTGATGAGATCGCGGGATGGATCATGATGAGTTTGGGGGACGGATCATGATGAGATCGTGGGACAGATCATGAAGAGTTCGCGGGACGGATCATGATTGGATCGCGGGACGAATCGTGATGAGATCGGGGGACGCTCAGCGATTTGGATCGCGAAGACGTTCGACTACACCAACCATGTTTCTTAACGCTTCCCTCTTTGCGGTCTAGAAGGGTGCATAGATCCACTCTCTCTCTCGTAGATTCTCATCACCATGGATAGATCTACGTGTGCGTAGGAAAAAAATTGTTTCCCATGCAACGTTCCCCAACACTTTGGGTTGCTTCACTGGAGCAGCAACTAACTTGTTATCCAAGAAGTTTCCCTCCTTGCTCTTGCCCTTCTCGAAACAAGTGGTTTGACTAACCATCAACACTTGACGCTCCTTCTTGATTTCTACCTTCGCGGTGTCAAACATCACGAACAGTTCAGGGATCATTATTTCTATCCCTAGCATTTTTTAGTTCATCACCAAGTTCTAGTAGCTTAGTGACAGTGACTTGGAGAACTATATCAATCACTATCTTATCTGGAAGATCACCTCCCACTCAATTCAAGCGATTTTGGCACCCAGACGATCTGAGCACATGCTCAACGATTGAGCTATTCTCTTTCATCTTGCAGACAAAGAATCTTGTTGGAGATCTCATATCTCGCAACACAGGTATGAGCCTGTGATCCTAATTTCAGCTCTTAGAACATCTCATATGTTCCGTGACGTTCAAAACATTTCGAAGCCTCAATTCTAAGCTGTAATGCATGACGCACTAAACTATCAAGTAGCCATCAGAACGTGCCTGTCAGATGTTCACAACATCTACAGACGACGCTAGAGGGGTTGGCGCACCGAGCGCTGCATTAAGGACATAAGCCTTCTGTGCAGCAGTGAGGACAATCCTCACATCATGGACCCAGTCCGCAATATTGCTACCATCATCTTTCAATTCTATTTCTCTAGGAACATATAAAAATTCAAGGGAGCTACAGCGTGAGCAAGTAATCTACAACATAATTTGCAAAGACACTACTGACTATGTTCATGATAATGAGTTCAATTAATCATATTACTTAAGAACTCCCACTCAAATTGACATCCATCCGGTCATTCGAGTGATACATGATCCAAATTCACCAACTCAAGTCCGATCATCACGTGAGTTGAGGTGATTTCAATGGTGAACATCATCGTGTTGATCATATCTACTATAGGACTCATGTTCGACCTTTCGGTCTCTTGTGTTCCGAGGCCATGTCTGTACATGCTAGGCTCGTCAAGTTTAACCCGAGTGTTCTGCATGTGCAACACTGGCTTGCACCCGTTGTATGTGAACGTAGAGTCTATCACACCCGATCATCACGTGGTGTCTCGACATGACGAACTTTCGCAATGGTGCACACATGGGGAGAACACAATTTATCTTGAAATTAAGTGAGGGATCACCTTATAATGCTACTATCGTCCTAAGCAAAACAAGGTGCATAAAAGGATTAACATCACATGCAAATCATAAGTGACATAATAATGCCATGAACTTGTGCTTTTGATCTCCATCTTGAAAGCACTGGCATGATCACCATCGTCATCAGCATGACACCATGATCTCCATCAATGTGTCGCCATCTGGGTTGTTGCACCCACCATGCTTCTACTACTATTGCTACCGTTTAGCGATAAAGTAAAGCATTACATAGCGCTTAATGATTGACACGCAGGTCATACAATAATTAAAGACAACCCTATGGCTCCTGCCGGTTGCCGTACTCATCGACATGCAAGTCGTGATATTCTATACAACACATGATCATCTCATACATATCACATCACAACATACCCTGCAAAAACAAGTTAGAAGTCCTCTAATTGTTGTTGCATGTTTTACGTGGCTGCTACGGGTATGTAGCAAGAACAATTCTCACCTACGCATAAACCACAACGGTGATACATAAGTTGCTTTTCAACCTTCTCAAGGACCGCCTTTGTCGAATCCGATCCAACTAAAGTAGAAGAAACAGGCACCCGCCAGCCATCTTTGTGCAACGAGGTTACACGTTAGTTGATGGAACCGGTCTCTCGTAAGCGTACGAGTAAGGTTGGTCCGGGCCGCTTCATCCCACAATACCGCTGAACCAAAACACGACCAAGGGAGGAAGCAATCTAAGCATCAACGCCCACAAACTCTTTGTGTTCTACTCGAGATATCATCAACACATAGACCTAGCTCATGATGCCACTGTTGGGGAACGTTGCGTGGGAAACAAAAAATTTCCTACGCACACGCAAGATTTATCCATGGTGATGAGCATCTACGAGAGGGAGAGTGGATCTACATACCCTTGTAGATCGCTAAGCGGGAAGCATTAAGAAATTCGGTTAGTGTAGTCGAACGTCTTCGCGATCCAAATTGTCGAGCGTCCCACGATCTCATCATGATCCGTCCCGCGATCCAATCAAGATCCGTACCGCGAACTCATCACGATCTGTCTCACGATCTTGATCACGGTCCTTCCGATCTAGCGCCCAACGGACGACACCTCCGCGTTCAGCACACGTACAGCTCGATGACGATCTCCGCCTTCTTGATCCAGCAAGAGGGAGTAGAGAGGTAGAAGAGTTCTCTGGCAGTGTGACAGCGCCGCGGCGATGGTGGTGGAGTAATTCCGGCAGGGCTTCGCCTAAGCACTGCAGAAAACCGATCTAGAGGAGAAACTATGCACTAGAGGAATGGGTAGCGCGTGGCTGAAAATCTAGTGCAAAAACCCTAAAACCTCTATTATATATAATAGGAAGAGAGGAGGAGACTTGGCGCAAGGGCCAAGACCTCTAGGCTTCGGCCAAAGTGGGAGGAGAGGAGGAATCCTCCTCCAATCCTAGTAGGACTAGGACTCCTCCTTATTTTGGCTTTTTTGCCTTTTTCCACTTTTTTCTCTTTGGGTTTTTTCCCCAGCTGCATGGGTCTTGTGTGGGACTTCCACCAGCCCACTAAGGGCTGGTATTAACTCTCCCACATCCCATGTAGCCTCTTGGGTCGAAATACCCCTCCCGATGGTCTCCCGGTACACTACCGACACTCCCGGTACACTACCGATGAGCCCGAAACTTTTCTGGCGACCAAAATAGGACTTCCTATATATCAATATTTACCTCCGAAACATTCCGGAGCTCCTCATGATGTCCAGGATCTCATCCAGGACTCCAAACAACCTTCGGTCACCATCATGCATAACTTTATACTACCGAAACGTCACCAAACCTTAAGTGTGCAGACCCTGCGGGATCGAGAACTATGTAGACATGACCGAGACACCTCTATGGTTAATAACCAATAGCGGGACCTGGATGCCCATATTGGTTCCTACATATTCTACGAAGATCTTTATCGGTCGAACCTCTATGTCAAGGATTCAGTTAATCCCGTATGATGTTCCCTTTGTTCTTCGGTATGTTACTTGCCCGAGATCCGATCGTCGGTATCTTCATACCTAGTTCAACCTCGTTACCTGCAAGTCTCTTTACTCGTTCCATAACACAAGATCCCGTGACTAACACTTAGTCACATTGCTTGCAAGGCTTATTGTGATGTTGTATTACCGAGTGGGCCCTGAGATACCTCTCCGTCACACAGAGTACCAAATCCCGGCCTTTATCCATGCCAACCCAACAGACACCCTCGGAGATAACAATAGAGTACCTTTATAGCCACCCAGTTATGTTGTGACGTTTGATACACACAAGGTACTCTTCCGGTGTCAGTGAGTTGCATGATCTCATGGTCATAGGAACAGATACTTGACATGCAAAAAACAATAGCAATAAACTGACACGATCATATGCTACGTTTGTAGTTTGTGTCTTGTCCATCACACCATTCTACTAATGATGTGATCCCGTTATCAAATGACATTTCATGTCCATGGCTAGGAAACCTTAACCATCTTTGATCAATGAGCTAATCTATTAGAGGCATACTAGGGACATGGTTTTGTCTATGTATCCACACATGCATCTAAGTCTCTGATCAATACAATTATAGCATGGATAATAAAATATTATCATGAACAAGGAAATATGATAATAACTAATTTATTATTGCCTATAGGGCATATTTCCAACATGTCTCTCTTGTTCTCATGCTCATACATGTGGGGAAACATCCTCCCTTATAAGGAGGTCCAACTCCCACCAAACTAGCAATGTGGGACTAAACTTTGGTTCCACCTCTTGCCATGCACGAATGGGCTGTGTGGGCCTCTAGGATTTATTAGGAATTTCTGAAATAGCTATTGGGCTGGCCCAAAATCGATGAAATTCCAGTAATCCCCCACCAGATCCCAGAGGCACACAAAATTTGCCTTTGGTTCCAAAATACGGTTTTATATACCGGTATTGCAGTGGAGACTGTTAAGTTGAACTTCCACCTAAAACTCTATGCTACACTAGTAGGCAACTTGAACAGTGGACTGGGCCTTGAACTGCAAGTTTTCTGCGAATCTAGCTTCACACAAAGCCTTGACCGATACTAGGCTACCGTGGCTCTTCCCCGCGGGTGGATCTTATGCGTCATACTCCGAGACCTTTCATGAGTTTACTAGAGAGCACGCTGCTCTCATAGATTGCGACGTTTAACAATCAGACTCATATAGGTGTGTTCTTCAAAAGATGTTCTGCAGGACAACATCTCTGCTAAATAAGCCACTCAGAACACATTAAGATATACATCAACTTGCCATGCAGATTAGGAGAGTACTGCATCTTCATGGAGTGGTATTAAATAGTAAGGATACTCTCCTCTTAGTTGACCAATAGCTTGTCTTCCACATCTAATTCATGGGATCTCCGATCACATAGATTAGGTTACCACTGTGAACAACTCATATTGCGGGTCTCATACCCATCTCCTTTGATGCATTATCTATCACATTACGTGATAGACCCTTAGTAAAAGGATCTGCCAGATTTTTAGACGTTTGGATATAATCCAACGCAATAACTCCAGAGTTTCTCATTTTCCTGACAGACTTTAACCTTCTATGAACATGTCTTGATGACTTCATGTTATCCTTTCAACTACTCACTTTCGTGATCATGGTTTGATTATCACAGTTCATAAGGATGCCCGGTAAAGGTTTCTCAACAACCGACAAGTCATTCAAGAGTCGACGAAGCCAATCTGCTTCGACTGTAGCTGTATCTAGTGTTGTGAGTTCTGCTTCCATTGTTGACCTCGTTAACATGGTCTGCTTGCAAGACTTCCAAAAAACAGCGCCACCCCCATGAGTGAATACATATCCGCTCGTGGCCTTTATCTCATCAGCATCTGAGATCTAGTTTGAGTCACTATACCCTTCAAGCACCTTTGGGTGCCCAGTATAGTGAATTCCATAATTCGCAGTGCCTTTCAAATAACGCATAACTCTTTCTAGAGCTTTCCAATGATCATCTCCTTGTTTTGAAACAAATTGGCTCAGTTTGCTAACAGCAAAAGAGATGTCAGGTCTTGTGGCACTGGCCAAATACATGAGCGAGCCAATAATCTGAGAATATTTCAATTGATCTCTAGCAATTCTTCGATTCTTTCGAAGCAACACGCTAGCATCATATGGTGTTGGAGAGGGCTTGCAGTCATTATAACCAAAGCGACTCAAGATCTTTTCCACATAGTGAGATCGAAGCAATGTAATCCCACCATCATCATCCCTCAGTAGCTTGATGTTTAGAATAACATCTGCTACTCCCAAATCCTTCATCTCAAAACAACGAGATAGGAAATTCTTGACCTCCTTAATAACAATCGAATTTGTTCCAAAAATCAATATGTCATCGACATATAAGTAAAGGATAACTTCTTCGCCTCCACCATGTCGATAGTACACACATTTGTCAGCTTCGTTTACAACAAAGCCTGCAGCTATTAAAGTTCTTTCGAATTTCTCGTGCCACTGCTTAGGTGCTTGCTTAAGTCCATACAAAGACTTCAACAATTTGCACACCTTTCCTTCTTGACCGTCCACTATAAAACCATCTGGTTGTTCCATGTAAATTTCCTCATCCAACTCTCCATTTAGGAAAGCAGTCTTAACATCCATTTGATGAACGAGAAGACCATGTGAGGCTGCTAGTGAAAGTAGGACTCGAATAGTTGTTAGTCGAGCCATAGGTGAGTAAGTATCAAAAGAGTCTTCACCTTCCTTTTGGGTATAACCCTTAGCCACGAGTCGTGCCTTGTACTTTTCAATAGTACCATCAGGCCTAAGCTTCTTCTTGAACACCCATTTGCACCCTATAGGTTTGCACCCATAAGGTCGATCAGTTATCTCCCAAGTTTCATTTGCCAAGATGGAATCCATCTCACTACGGACCGCCTCCTTCCAGTAGTCAACATCTTCAGAAGCATAGGCCTTTGAAATAGAACTGGGAGTGTCATCTATGAGATACACAAGAAAATCATCACCAAAAGACTTTGCAGTCCTCTGTCTCTTGCTACTTTTAGGAGTCTCATTGTTGTCCTCCACGGGATCTTCAAGAAGTTGCATCGGAATGGTAGGTTCACAAATTGCAACTACATCCCGACTCGAGGAACTAGGCAACTCTTTATTTGATGAGCTACCCATATCATTCATGGGAAAGATATCTTCAAAGAAAGTCGCATCGTTCGACTCCATGATTGTACCGACATGCATGTCTGATACCTCGGATTTTACAATCAAGAATCTATAACCAATGCTATGAAAGGCATAGCCCAGGAAAACACAATCCACAGTTTTTGGACCAAGTTTGCGTTTCTTTGGAATTGGCACATTGACTTTTGCCAAACAACCCCAGGTTCGTAAGTAAGAGAGTTTTAACCTTTTCTTCTCTCATTCCTCAAATGGAGTTATTTCTTTGTTCTTTGTGGGAACTCGGTTTAGAACGTGACATGCAGTCAGTATAGCCTCCCCCCACCATGCCTCGGAGAGACCCGATGTGTCTAACATGGCGTTAACCAAATCAGTTAGAGTGCGGTTCTTTCTTCCGGCAACCCCATTTGACTGAGGAGAATAGGGAGGTGTCCTCTCATAGATTATACCATGTTCCGCATAAAAAGAATCAAATTCATTGGAAAAATACTCTCCACCACGATCGGACCTAAGCCTCTTGATTTTCCGATCAAGTTGATTCTCCACTTCCGCTTTATAGGTCTTGAAGAAGTTTAAAGCTTCATCCTTTGATTTCAAAAGATACACATGGCAGTATCTAGTGGAGTCATCGATTAACGTCATGAAATATTTCTTTCCACCTTTTGTCAAAACACCATTCATTTACAAAGATCTGAATGTTGAGCTCTAGTGGTGCAAGATTTCTCGTTTCCATAGTCGTGTGAGACCTACGAGGTTGCTTAGCTTGCACACAAACTTGACACTTAGATCCCTTGACAGTGGTGAAACTAGGGATTAAGTTCAATTTTGCTAGTCACGACATGCAACCAAAATTAACATGACAAAGACGTGAATGCCACACATTTGATTCACTATTGTTGCAAACATGATTAACAACTTTATTGCAAACATCTGACAAGGATAAACGAAACATGCCTCCTGACTCGTAGCCTTTACCAACAAAGGTTCCATACTTGGATATTACAAATTTATTCGATTCAAAGACAAGCTTGTAGCCATCTCTACACACAAGAGATCTGCTAACAAGATTTTTATTGACGGAGAGGGGACATAATGCACGTTCTTCAGCTACACGATCTTCCCTGAAGTAAACTTCAGATCGACCGTGCCAACACCACGAACAAAAGCACTTGAACCGCTTCTCATCAGCACGGTTGAAGTGCCTGTGGTCTGATAAGAGGAACACATAGAAATATCACCGCATACATGCACATTAGCACTCGTGTCAATCAACCAATCAGGAGAATGACATACTGAAAGAATAGTGGGAAATATACCATACCCAGCATCCTTCATGTCAATGTCTCCAATGATAACATTAGCGGTCTTGCCGTCTTTCCCAGGATTATGCTTGTCATAGCGATTAGGGCAACTGGGAGCCCAATGGTCAGGATCTCCGCACACATGGCAAACACCTTTCTTCTTGTCATTCTTCTTCTTGAAGTTGGTGTGCTGTACAGCCTTGTTCTTCCCATCAAATTTTGCTTTACCATCAAACTTGCCCTTGTTCTTGAACTTGTGGGGCTGGAAGTTTTTCTTCTGTACCAGATTGGCACTAGATCCTCCCTCAATACCTCGAGCATGTGTATCCTTTGCTCTCGCCTTTTCTTCAACATCAAGAGTACCAATGAGATCCGGAACGGAAAACCCTTGTCTCTTGTGTTTTAGAGAGGTAGAAAAGTTCCTCCACGTAAGAGGAAGCTTAGTGATGATGCCTCCGGCAACAAACTTGTCCGGTAACATACAATTGAAGTGCTCAAGTTCTCTAGCAAATGAATGTATCTCGTGAGCTTGCTCAACCACAGAGCGCTCTTCAGTCATCCTATAGTCATAGAATTGTTCCATGATGTACAGCTCAGTGCCGGCATCCGAGACCCCAAACTTGGCCTCGAGTGCGTCTCACATATCTTTTCCATTGTCAATTGACGCATAAGCATCAATTATGTTCTCACCAAGAACACTCAAGAGAGCAGCCTTAAACAGGGTATCCATTTTCTGGAAAGCTTGCTCCTGTTGAGCATCATAATCTCCTTCAGGTTTGCCAAGAGTGGCGTCATAGCAACTCATGGTTTGAAACCATAAGACTGCTCTCACGCGCCACCTCTTGTAGTGCACACCCTCAAACATAGGAGGCCTCATGGATGCAGCAAAACCACTTGGGGTAAATTGCCAATCATAAGGTTTTTGGATTGTTGGAAATATGAGCAATTTACCATATGATTTTATTAATAGGAAAAATAAATAAAACATCATGGAAAACATGACTATTATAGTAGAGATGAAACAAGTCATGTTATCTAAAAGAAAGAAGGCAAATAGCATGCACACATGTGAAGGAAAACAGAACATATGTGGAACAGAGGCTAGTGCAAGAAAAACTAGAGCAGGAAACTGAAGCATGATCTTAGACAGAGAGAACACGAGGACGTACGAAACAGCAGCAGAAGCCCCGGTCTTGGGATCGGTGTCGTCGCCAGCCATGTCGTCGACATCGGGAAAGAAGTCGTCATTGGGGAAGTGGTCGTCGGTGTCCGGAGCGCCCATGCTGAACCGGTCAGTAGTCGCGCAGAGCGCTCCCCAAAAGCTTTATCACCCTTCTCTCGTACAGGACTCAAAGAGGTGCGGTTTTCGAGGCCTACTGTCCCGACCTGCGGTGCACGCCGCAAGCCGAGATGGAGAAGATCATAGCAGCTCAGTGTTTGGAACTCGGTGGCGAGAGGGAGATGATCTTCTGGTGTCTCTCTGGAGAGGAGCGATCTCTCTTTTATAGGCACAAGAGAAGGAGGCGAATAGGCTGCGTCGGGAGCTGAAGGGAAAGAGGGAGACGAAACGAAAAGGTAGCAGCCGAAGGGTGCAGTGTTCGTATTCAATATCCACTATAGCAAAAACTTTCAGCTTCCGAGTGACCTTTCGTATACCAATCGTGCGCAGCAAAAATATAGACAACGACTCGGCTCATTCCCGCAAACACGTCGTGACGAGACGTGGCGTGGCGAGGTGGGGGCGGAGGAGCGCGTGTATGTCTCTCTTGTTCTCATGCTGATACATGTGGGGAAACATCCTCCCTTATAAAGAGGTCCAACTCCCACCAAACTAGCAATGTGGGACTAAACTTTGGTTCCACCTCTTGCCATGCACGAATAGGTTGTGTGGGTCTATAGAATTTATTAGGAATTTCTGAATAGCTATTGGGCTGGCACAAAATCGATTAAATTCCAGCATCATATTTACGCAATAGCCGTGTTAATCTTTTCTGTATCATTCCAATTTTATCAGATGTTCACTAGTTCTTTCTGTATCATTCCAATTTTATCAGATGTTCGCTAGTTCTTTTTTCTATGTTAGTTTAGAGCGTTAGTTTAGAGCGTAAGACTACACTTCGAAAGATTTGCTGGGTTTTTTTATTTTATTTAAATTTTCTATTTCTTTATTTTAACATGAGCCTATGTCATAAAAAACTAAAAATACTTGTGGCATATTTGAAATTTTTAACTAGATGTACAGATTTTTTTAATACATATTAAAAAAATGACATGGTGTAAAATTTTGACCATGCATTCAAACACAAGTTCATTGCGTATATAATAATAAATCTTCCTATTAAATTTTTTTATCGTTTATATGAATCACTGCATATTTGAAAACTGTTCGTCGAGTATGTAGAAAATATTCGTTCTGCATGGGAAAATTGTTCATCATCCATACGAAAACTGTTTATTACCTATTTGAAAAATGATTTTTGGTATTTAGAAAAATGTCCGTCGTGTTTGTAAGTTTTCATCACATATTCAAAGAATGTTCATCGTGTAGGTGGAAAATGTACGTTGCATATTAAAAACATTGTTCACAATTTAGTTAAAAAATCACCACCATCTATTTGAAATTATGTTTTTGTTATTTAAAAAGAATGCCTTTTACATATTGAAAATACGTTCATAAGTCATTCAAAATGTTCAACTTTTGGTGTCCACATGTAGTGGGCACGCTGGAATGTAAGATTGAACGCATGCCGCGTTTGGATGTCTATCATGGAGGCTCCGTATTGAATTGGTTTCCATTTCAATTATGTGAGAAACTGTAATGGACATGAATACAAAATCGCCTGTTTGGATGTTCATTGAACTAGCTCATGGAATCTAAGTAAAGTTTCAATACCAGAAAATGTTTGGGTGGCGAACTATGGAATTGGAAGTGCTTTGTTTTAGATGCATCAAATCAAAAAATTGTACAATTTGTGACTATAATTGGATGATTATATAGCAATGTGTGACTATAATTCAATACACATAGAATAACAAAAAAAAATTGAAAATCTGCCCCTAGGGATCTCGATTTCATTAAAAAAAGTGTGTTGCCTAGTTAATTGACGGAAAACCGGGCTAAAACCATTACAACAGCACACACAGGGCAAAACCGGCCGACCTGGCCACCCACACAGAGCTACAAAACGCCGTGGAGAAGAAACACAAAATCGAGGTCGTCACCAAGCGTCATCGTCATCACGCCTCCACGAGCCAGTGACTCCGACTTCACCATCGACTTCCGCCAACGAAGCCCTTGTCGCCACAAACGCCAGAACCCGTGCCGCCCATGCCAAACAGTCGATCGCAGATGCAGGTGCCAGACAACTCCGACTAAGAAGACCACCAGAAGAAAGGAGAATTGGACAGAGTTGGCACCAACCAACACCTCCCAAAAGACCACCAGCCACTTGTCATCATCACCACCTAGCACTCCAAGGCAGCTCCGACTCTGCGACGGCATGACGATACGTAGAAGAGACCTGTCGAGCACGTCGGGGAAGAACCGACAACCGAAGCCCTGCCATGACCCTGCACTGTTGGCCATCAGCATCGCCGCCAAACTGGACACCACACCACCACATTGCCGGTTGGGCACCTGCCAACCACAACGCCATGAGCGTCTAGCACATGGAGAGCATGAATGAGATAAAAAGGACTTCCAGAAGACGTCCGAAAGAGGGAAGCGACGATGCCGACATCATCGCCCGACCCGACCGGGCCATAGGCTTTCACCCGAAGAACTGAATCCGAGAGTGTGCAGGGGGTGAACTCCACGATGATGCCTCCAAGAAGGTGAACGGCGCCCACAGCTACCCCCGTCGTCGGCCGGCAAGAGGTCGGCAAGCTTTCGCCCGGAGCACCGCCCAACACCATACCCCTACACAACATGCCTCCGCTAGCCCGCACACCTCCCGCGGAACAGTTGTGCCTACTGCCCACACGAGAGGCACCACCATCACCTTCTTGCTGCCAACCACCGCTGACAGCCCGGAACTAGCCGCCCGACCAGGACCAGCACCCTCCCGGATCCGCGAAGCAGCACCGCGTGGCCGGTCACAAACAGACGCCGAGGGCGCACGTCGGGCAAGTGCAACCCCAGCCGCCGCCCGACCACGCCAGCCCGGCCGGAACCAGAGGCAGAGGCGAGCCCGAGGCCACCCCCACATGACCCCGCCCAGGAGGCCGCAGATCCAAGAGAAGCCGTCGGGGGCCGCCGGACGCTGCCAGGGGAGAGCAGTGGAGCACAGATCGAATCGGGAGGGGGAGCCTCCCCACCACCGTACGCATGGGCGCGCGAAGGAGCTCCCCGCCGCCGCCGTCCGCCGGGCTAGCCGCCGGCATCTTCCGGCGTTGGGGAGGGGGAAGGAGGCACAGGGAGGGGTTGGCAGCGGCGGCAGGGTAGGATTCCGCCTGAGCCGCCGCAGGAGCTTTGTCATAGTATGCGCTAGCATATAGAATAGCAAATGAAGTTCACATATTTTAGAAGCATCACATGACCATTTAAAAATGTTGGGGGGGGGGGGGGGGAGAGAAGTTAGCAGGGGCTCGCTGGGCAAGGAAAGAAAGAGAAAAAGGGGAGGCATGGGAGGAGATGGGTCACCATGACCGGAGATGGGCGGGAGGGAAGGCATCCACAGACTAGGGAGATCAGACGACGATCGTGCGGGTCAGTGTGGGTGTGGAGGAACATTGAAGGAGGAGGGATGGGGAGGAGGAACGTTGCAGGAGGAGGGGAAAAAGTGTGGCGGTCGAGGGGCTTAAAGGTGAGCCACTATCGGAAAGAGGATGAGGGACGGGGAGTCGGGATGAATGCTTGTCTTGTCGTCGCCTCCTGAAACTTTTAATCTCATACGAGGATGGCGGTAGGTCTCCGTCGTTTGTATCCAATAGTTTTGTTTTGGGAATTTGGTCAATTCGACCCAAATCAGAGCCAGGGAGGTCTATATCTCTATCGCGGGAGAGGGATACATGAGTGAGAGCAATTTTCGCTCCTGAATTGGGCATGTGTAGTCTGGTTGCACACTCAAACACCCGGTACCTAGAAAATATCGAATCCATTTCACGGGGTCCAATACATACATCCAAACACAAAACTTGACGTTTCTCGAGCCAGCCTGGGTTTCAGCTCGACCTTGCAAAAGCCCAGCCTTCATAAGACATGTTTGGATCTGGCTTGCAGGCTAAAAATTACTATCCCCTCAAAAAAATCATGAGCGCAGTCTGGCAACATTTTCTGTGACCGAAAGCCCAACCTGAGTGTCCTACTTGAGTCGGCATGAATAACTAAAAACCACCTGAAAATCGTGTTGAAAACCATCCAAGGATTGATTGATCCAGTTTTGACAAGTTCACAGGGTGTTTTAACCGAATTTAGCGTTAGGGGGATTTGACCCATCTGGAGGGATTTGAGGGGGGGGGGGGGGTATACTTTCCTCAGGTACCTCTTCAACAATTAAGCTGAAAAGTCAACAATAGAAGCATGACGCTAGCTAAATATAAATTTTGAGGTGCAAAACACGGTCTGAGCATGGGCAGATTCTACTTAGCGCCTGCGAGCGGCAAACAGTCCAATCTTCGCTGAAGGTCAGACACGAATGGCCCGGTCCAAGTGTCCTTCCCTTGCTCTTTTTTTTCCTTTTTTCTACATTTTCTATCTTTTCTTGCTTTTATCTTTTTCCTTTTTTCTACCTTTTTCAATATATGGTTAACATTTTTTATAACATATACTGAATTTTATTAAACGTGTAGTGTTTTTTTCATATACTGTGAACATTTTACATATACACACTAAACTTTCTTTATGATATACGGTGAACTTTTTTTTATACATCAAATATATTTTCAATACACATTGAACTGTTTTTTAATACACAGAGAACTTTTATAATATGCACTGATCTTTCAAAATTATATACAAGATCGTTTTTGTTGTGTACGTCAAACATATTTTAATATACGATGAACCGTTTTGTTGTATACATCAAACAATTTTTTTTAATACACATTGAACGGGTTTTTTTTTCGTACATGTTGAACTTTTCTTAATATACACCAAGAGCGTGTTTGGTTCTCATAGTGAACAGTAGCTGTATTTGCATACACATCTCAACCCAGCCTGGTTGAGCAAAAACATCCCCAAATGCGTAATCTGCAAGTTGTTTGGTTGCCTGCATCTAGGGTCCCTGCATTAGGTAATAGGCAAGTGCACTTTGTTTGGTTGCCTGCATTGGTCCAAACGGCACATGAACACGATGTTTGGTTGCATGCATGAGGTATGATTGAGAGCTAGCACTTACACTTAGCACACAGGGTTACGATCTAGCAGAGGGAGGGGGAGAAGAAATGCAGTGTGCGTCGGACAATGGCGACTGCAGTGGATAGTGGCCGTGGCGTCGTGTCCGACATGTCAAGCATGGAGTCATGGACGAGCGACCCCGTCGGCGGCACGACGAGCGACACCGTCGACGAACTAGTTGCAGTGCTCGTGCAAAGACAGTGGACAGAGGAGGAGAATGCAGTGCTCGTGTGGACAGAGGAGGAGAATGCAGTGCTCGTGACGTGGTATCGTCAATGCAGTGGACGAGAGAGGAGGCCGAGATGATCGATGTCGCGCGTTAGTGCAGTAGAAGGATGACAAAGAGTAGGCCGAGATGAGCGACACCGAAAACGACTCTAGTGTAGTAGGACGTGGGCAAGTAGATCAAGGTGAAGGACGTCAGCATCGAGAGGGACGAATAGGAGGGCTCTGAGCAGAGGAAAGAGGAGCTCGACATGGTGGTGGCAGTGTCGTAGGCTGTTGTTCAAAGAGAGATGAAGCTACGATCGATGAAACCAAAAATTTACAACACGAATGTTATGCGGAACTGCGAGATTAGGCTGCCGGTCAAAGAAAGATTCAAATGATCAATCGTGCGCGATGAATCTGATAAAATTCGTCCAGAATAGCTTCAAACGAGAAGACGAAATTAAGAACTTACGACCGACACAACTACGAACCGATTGTCTGAATAGAACCGTAGCATTGAGATGCATCTTTTTCGTGTAGAACTTACCTCGAATTGAAACACCGTTGTGTAGATCGGAAGGGGCTAGGAAGAACAGAATTAGAGAGAAGGTTATTGGAGGTAGGAGAAGATAAGTACGCTGCATACCAGCTCGTATCCCTCCTATCTCCCCTCGTGCAAGTGGCCCACCGTGTGCTCTCGCCTTAGCCTGGCTCGTTAGAAACTGTCGATCTAAGCGTTTTCAATGAGTTAGGCCCAAGTATGCTTTAAGTTTCATGTTGTGCACGTCCAACAATAAATGCAATCAACCAAACAGGTTCAATCTTTTTCACGCGAGCCAGGCTGGGCCTAATGCATGCAAAGGAGACGAGATGCCGGGCTGCCGTGCGATGTGGCGAGTATGGTCAGATGTCGATGGTGCCGTGCGATACGGCGTCGACGCCGTGAGAAGCGGCAAGGCACGACGATGCTGGAGCCTGATAGATTGGATCGGGTCAAGTCGGATGACACGGCAAGTCGTTCCGTTTGTTGGAGTAGCTTTGCATGCGTAGAGTTGTTCGCTACATGCATTGAGTTAAGTTGTTAGTAGCAGACGGTCAAGTTAGTGGCCAAGCCATCTGGACCTGGAGTGATTCTAGGAGAAGTGATCATATTGTTAGTGGTAAGTGAAGCGTGGCGTGAGAGCCGGCAAGTAGTGGCGCTCAGGTTGTGGGTGAGTGCCTTATCCCATGTATATATACTACTACCAGTAAATGAAAAAGAGGGAGACGAGAGGGCTGAGGCAAAAACAATGTAGCCATTGTGATACACCAGGAAGAGAATGCCTCGTTGCAAAGCTAGTTGGGCATCTTCCTTGGTGCGTGCGCATGTGTAGAGTTTCATATGTGTCAATGTTAAGAATATCGTTTATCGTTATTGTCTCGGTCAACTGGAGATTAGAAATTAATCGGAAATCAGCCGATTAATCAATTTTATCGGTCGACTATTAATTGGCCACTTTTTGCAAAATCTCAGATTCGCAACACTGAAATACGTTATATTTAACATTAAAAATATATTTGACAAAAATGTTACCTTGTTTCCTAGCCTCCGAATCATCATATAATGATTAACAAAATAGCAAAATAGTACATATTGCATAACAAAGTCCACAAAATCATAAATAAACATAATTTTTGCAAACATAGTGCTAGGAATATGCCTGATTTATCGGAAGATTCCCCGTAAATCGCTTGTTAGAGTGATAAATCGGCCCAAAGGATAAACGGTGAAGATAAGGCATAATCTTATCGGTCACCCCACTAGTAGCGATAAATCGAACGATAAATCGTTGAATCGGAAGATTGTTTGAACAGTGATGTGTGTGTGTGTTCTTGTGTTCTTGAGAGAAGAAGAGGAAGACAGAAACCACAAGAGAGTTGTGTGAGGCAGCTAGAGAAAGAGGAAGAGCAGCGCTGCGAGTAGGCGGCCCCAACATTGGGTGCGCCATGAACGCATGGTGAATGAGCTCCTAAAGTCGCAGCACGCCTACGCCATGGTCAAGGCTACCAGAGGTAAGGTTGAAAACGGAGCGGAAACGGACAGAACTGAGTGCTATCACATTTGTTTTTATATATTTTTGCAGAAGCGGAAACGAATACAGAAATCTCAAAAATAAATATAGAAATAAATACTACCGGAAACAGACACGAAATGAAAACAAAGCGGAAACGAAAACAGAAATGGGCGTTGACCGGAACTTCAAAACCCCTTGAATCGTATAGATTACACACAAAACCCAACAAAATTATTGAATTGTTAACATGGCTACAAAATAATATCATTATGTTAGCAACTTAGCTTAGTATTGTAGTAGTACTCGACGGTTGCGTATAGGGTCAAGCTGAGTACATATGTGGTAGTAGAAGTTGGGCCTCGAATGATCCATTCTACTAATTGTGTCATTGTGTCTTGTTTCGTGGTTGGACTACAAATTAGCCATAGATTTATAATAAAAACAGAAATTCCATATTCACGGAAACGGAAAGTTCCATTTCCACGCCTGTTCGACCGAAGAACACAGTTTTGTTTTTGTTTCCGTTTTCGCATAAAAAATTCCACTTCTACTTCCATTTTGCAGATTTTCGTTTCTGTTTTCATATTTCCTCTCCATTTTTATTTTTTCTTCGAAAAAACGGGAAGTTTTCATTCCATTTTCATCCCTAACCAGAGGCAACGCCCTGCATGGCTGCATGCATGCCTCTTCAACCTTGATAAGGTACAACTTAATAACAGAGAGCTGAATATTGTTGCTTGGGAATGACTTGAATAGTGTGGATTCTTGCTTAAAGACTGCTTGCTTGAATTCAATTTTTAATTTTGCTTTCAGTTGCGACTGGAGCAGAGAGTCCGGGTTGAGTAAGTTTGTGTTTTATCTCACTGAAACAGTCTGAAACTCTGCATTTCATAACAGATGCCCATGTTTTCTTCAATTTTTTGAGCAAGTGTACCCATGCACAATTGCTTGAGAAAGTTTGTGTTTTATTTCACTGAAACAGTCTAAAATGCTGCATTTCATAACAGATGCCCAGGTTTTCTTCGATTCTTTGAGCAAGTGTATCCATGCGCAATTGCTTGAGTGATGTTACGATGGCTCATGAATACTCCATAACAAGCGACATATAGCTAGGAATCTGTTTAATAATCATAGTTTTAAATAGCCCGCTATAGCCTCGCTATAGCTTTGCTATAGCTTTTTGAGCATGGTGCCGCTAAATGATCCCATGTACAAATAACACGTTATAGCCCGCTATAACTCCGCTATAGCTTATTTGGAGGTCCGCCGCTATTTGTCATAGCCCGCTATTTAAAACATTGTTAATAATACTCTTGATTTCCTTGAAAAGTAAGGTTTGCTCTTTCAGTCTACACTAGTGTTTAGTTTTACCAAGCAAATCATTGTTTGTTTTAACAGCCAGAAGCAGCTTCCCCAATTTCTGACATGGGGCTAAGTGCTTAATTTGGGACTAACACGGCTTGATGTAATTGTGCACTTATTAAGCACGATGAATCTGCAGAGAAAATCTTTATTAGCTCGATTCGGTTTGACGCATGCAGAAAAGTGTTTTGGTCTAACCGTTCTTATGTTAATCTCAAGAAGTTGACTACGTCAGTAAATGCTCTTCCAATCACTTAAAACATAATTTTTTCCTTCACTGAAAAGAAAATCCGATATGGTGGGAAGGTAAGCTCCCTAATGATTCCCTCATCAATTTATTTCTTACTTTCTACTGCAAGATAAACAAAGCATCACTAGCTGCAATTTCAAATATTCGTCTACTTTTTCAGACCTTTCATTATTGCCAACTGTCTATGTCTTTAGTTTTCCTATTTTTATGTATGGTTTTAAATGTAGTTGGATTATAAGGTTTTGCATCTGCAGTGTTTTCAATCAAATAATAAAGGGGTATTTAACTCATTCATATAATACAAAGGGAATCAATGTTATCTTATATTTCTAAACCAGCATTATTATCTGTGAAGCAAACTTGCCAAAAGAAATGTCCGTTCTATAAATTATGGTTAAAGCTATTATAAGTCTTCAAATAGCTTTAAAATAGTGGCGGTTTTGCTCCTTCACGCCCACTCTGTAAATTATGTTATCTCAACATTCTTTATTGCATCTATTACTAGCTTAACTTATTTTTGGAATTCTTAGTTTAACATTCATAGCTTGATCCCAGAAACGTTGACAGGATTACCAAATCTCAAGTAGTGCAATTATCAACCGAATTGTGTGTCACATTCTTTTAACATCTTTAAAGCTTCCAAGCTCCCTCAAAATAGGGAGTTGTGAGCGCTCCAATGGTCCTTTTTGAGATTTATATTGTGTACTTACACCAGAGCTTTCCATGAAGGTTCGATATATGCGAAAAACATGCTAACTTCATATCTACTTTAAGATGGGGGCATACTATTTATATTGATCGCCATTGAACTTTTTTAAGGCCCTATATCTGTTTTAAGCATATTTATTTGGTTATTGTTTCTGTATACTTTCGAAAATCAAAGGGGTTAATACTTATACATCCAACAAAACTGAAATGGTTAAATCTGCTTATTCATGATTAGTATATCAGGGAATATAAGTCTTGAGTGGTGCTTTTGTGATGTACCATGAGTATAAACTTCCACTAGCCTTTTGCTTACAAGTGTAAGATATGGATGGTTTGCTTTTCTTTTGGAGAACACTTGTTATCGCTAGGTTGTATTGATAAAACTGGGGCCATTATTGTTCAGTTAATGCGTTTGCCTTTGAATTATTGCACCGGTATTTCTTCCATGGTGGAAACCTTAAAGATGGAAGTTTTATTGCATCAGAACTATTACAGCCTGCACCTACATGAGAGTTTGAGAATTCTTATCAGAATGAACTCTTGAGCTATTCTGGACATTTTAGTAGCATGCAAAAGTTATTTTTGGGTATTGAATCTTATTTACAGGAAGGAAGAGTTAGCCTGCCAAACCGTGGATTCAAGAAGATAAAAAAAAGGACGACTGAACCATAGTGAAATAGTATTCAAGAAAAAAGGTTTGCTGGGAAATAGTGAGATATTGTTCTCTAGAAACTTTTGGTCATTTTTTTGTTGATAAAATCCAAGGGACCCATATTTTATTAGAGTGTTCAACTATCGGCTTATGAATTATACCATGTGTGACATTAAGTTTTGGTTATATATTGTTTTGCCTGGTGATGAATAATAATGTGTGTGCACCGTGATTTCTCAGCTCAAGCATCTTGTTTTTTTTCCAAAAGGTTAACATCTTCTTTCACGTGAAACGGTTTTTGGATTGTAATGCTTTTTGGGTTGAAAACTTGTGTTTACATTCTAAATAATAATGAAATTATAGGTTATGCTATTGACAATAGTTCTCATGTTATGGTTACATACTCTGGAAGAATATATGGTAGGCAGATTGCACTTTAGATAGTGAAACATGTCATTGCTGAATTGTCATGATGATTCTTGGCGCAGCAAAGCGCGCGTCACCTTCTAGTCTTATTATGGGACAAAGAGAGTAGGAATGAAGCCCCTTTTCTGTAAGCACATGTGAAATACAAAAATGAAAACGTTATTACCCAACACTAATACCTAGAAAGTGGAATTAACTGATCATAGTCCAACACATCAATTGACATAAAATCTGAAACTGAGTACAACATACCATACTCCAATCACACATCCAACTGACACCAAAGTAACAACGACAAATTTCCTATGGACGATCACATGATTTTGCTATGGAAATTTCAAACATTCTCACACATTCTTATAGAAGAAGCTGCTCCAGCTAGCGCATAAAAACAAAGCACAACCATCACAGCCACGGAGAAAACATGCTGGGGACAACCCACATAGGCTGCACCACGCTGCCTTGGCTCATGAAAACAAAGTTGTTTGGATTGGAGGCGGGCTTGCCGAGTTCAAATGCAGCCCAATGTTCAGAATCATGGGAATAGCAATACACATGGTTGCTCTTTCCTCCCCACCTCTCCGGGTTCATGAAAGATAATGGCTGGCTTCTTTTGTCGGTGCTGATGAAGATCGCCCAGTTCTGCAACTCCTCCACCTTTACCCACTTTGGATGCCCAGTTGACTGGTCGAGGCGGAAGGCTTCAAAGGTATCCCCTCTCACCGGAAATGACCGCCGATACCCGACCATGAGAAGCATATGCTCACACGCCACCAAGCATACGTTGGCAAGATGCCGCATGGTGGACATGATTTCCTCCCAACTTACTATCATTTTTTGTATGCAGATCTGAGGTGTCAAATGCACGGCAAAGAGCATGCCACCAGAGTCCATCCCAAAGATCTGGCCTTTGAAGGTCACGATCTGCTTGACCGTTCCATCGCTGGGACGAGGCCTCAACCAAGAATGACTAGCAACACGCCAGAAGAAACTGTGGGATCTGTTGGTGACAAGGAGATGTGAGTTGGGTGACCATAGGGGAGCCGTGAGGGCACCGTAGTGCACCTCGGTGTACTCGTCGCCCGGTAGCTGTGGTGGTGAAACACTAACACATGTAAACGCATCAACAATGAGACATGATCTGTTGCTGGAGAAGATGAGATGGCCATAAGAAGCACCCACGAAGCAGAAAGTACCCAGAGGACTCTAGGGGTCGTCACTTACACCAGAAAGATTAACTAGGGGAATCTGAGAGCAAAGCCGCGAATGTTGGCTGGCTAGATATCGAGGACGCGACGTGGATATTTGTCACCAAACTTTGGCGGTATACGGGGAGAGCGCACCGTGACATCAGGTTGTAGGAGGAGAGGCGGGAACAGCGTCGAGAAGGTAGATTTGAATGGATACGAGGAGAGGGCATCACACCATGAGCGGCAGGTGGCAGCGAAGGCAAGAAGGTCAGAGAAGGAGCCCAGCAGAGCAACAATCGAATGAAGCAGCACATCTGGTAGGTCTGCCCAACCTTGATGCCCAGACATGGCGAGTACGCAACACACAACAGACTTTTCTTTGTTTTGCAGATTGCAGCTTCTCTGCGACAAATTATGAATTCAGAGAAAAATATCAGTAGTAGAAGAATATGAAGTGGATGCTAAGAATTAAAATAGACTTGAGTGCTAACTAAAAAGTGGTTATAGGCATAGAAACGCGATGCATTAGCACAAGCACAAATTTGTTTACAGAATAAACTGGCATATCTTGAAGAAAGCAGTACTAAATTACGGTTGGCATGGCAACCCCAGAGTTGTAATCTGAAAAGTGTGTGCTCTTATCTCGTTCTGAATGAATAGTGATGCACTGATGCGTGAGTGTTACTACCAACCATGGAGGCTGAATGAACAGCGGCGAGACAAGGGTTCAGACACGAGGAATCAAATTACGCCATGGGTTCATTCAGAGAGAGAAATTACTCCATGGGTTCATTCAGAGTTCAGAGAGAGAAATTACTCCATGGATTGGGTAAGCTACTGCTGGCCGAAGAGTTGGCATGAAAGAAGGAAGGAAGTGAGCAGGAAGACGACGAACCTGAGCTTGCTTATTCCCCCCTAGACTCCACTCGCCGACCCGCTCGCCCGTTGACCCCGACCGCCGCCCCGCCGGCGGGAGCCTGGGATGGATGGGTTCAGTCCGCCCCTGATCCCTCGTCGCTGAGCCTCTGCCGGTCCGCCACCAATCGATCGAGCCGCCTCCAGCATAGCCGCGGCTGCCTCCCAAGATACGACCAGGGAGTCTTTTCAGGCAACAGCTAGGCACCAGTCGGCTCGCCAGCCATTAGATCGGGACACGTGTAAGGGCCAGATCGATGGATCCCAGCTCTGCCCTCACCTGGCCATATGGGCAGCACGGCCCGGCCCGGCACAACCATATAAAGGCCTGGCACGGCAAGGCCCATGTTGGCCCTTTTATAAAAGGGCCGTCCTGTGCCGGTCTAAGGGCTCGGCCTAGCGGACGGGACCTCCTATATGCCGCTTACTGCGGCAAACCGTCGATGAACCAGTGACCAGATGTAAAATACGACCGCGCAACTAGCCATTGTGACGAGCTGACCCTACTGGAAGATTTGCAATGTCAAACTTAAAGAAGTGAACGGCAACGGCAAAATTTAAAGAACAGCTGGCAAAAATTCCTAAAAAGTTGGTGTTTGGGATCGAACACAGAACCTCAAGTGAATGAACCACGTCACTAGCCACCGTGTTCATAAACTTGTTTATCCAAAATGCCAGCTCAATTTATATGGAAGTACTACAGGCAGCGATAAAAATAAATTTCTGGAAATTTTGGACGTGGTTTTCTTTTTCACAATAGTAACTATATTTAGAAAAACAAACATTTCAGAAATTTGCTAACAAAATCTTAAGGACTCGATTTTTTTTGGGAATCTCAAACATCTGTTATAAAAAAGGAACAAAACTGAAAAAAAGAACATTTTTTTACAACTCTGGATAACTTTTTCAAAATGCATACTTTTTTAAAATAAAGGATTTATTAAAAAAACTAACATTTTCAAAAATTTATAAAAAATATCAAAATGCGAGTATTTTATGAAATGCTCCCAAACATTTTTTCACTTTGCGAGAAAATCATGAAAACGTGAATTTGCTGAATTTGTGCTCAAATTTTGAAAATACAAACATTTTAGGAAAATGCGAACATTGTTTGTAAAATATGATCATTTTTTCAACACAAACATTTTTTGCATTTGTAAGAGAAAATTGGAAAATGAATATTTTTTAATTTATGAACATTTTTTGAAACAGATTTGTTTTTTAAATCCACGAATATTTTTTAATTTATTAACATTTTTGATATTTAAGAATATTTTTTCATTTATGAACAACTAGCAAATGTGTTCATGCGTTGCGAAGGAAGAAAAAATACCACACACCTCTAACCCAATAAACATGACGTAAGACCACGGTGCATATATATAGTCTACATTATCTAGTTCAACATGGCATTTCACCCGTGTCGTCGTTTATATTTTCTCTCCCTCTGTGTGTCTGCGATGTAATTGTGAATGACAGCACATTAAGACCTAAAGTGATAAACGTTACAAATCTTATTTGCAAAACAAATACCGGTGTTACAATATAGCATTGAATTGACTCATGTATTTTTTTGGTTTGAGATCTCCTAGTGCATACTAGTACAATGCCCGTGCGTTGCCACGGGCTATATTTAAAAATTTACTGGTTACATATGTAAACATAATACATGTTAAGTTTTACATGTATGAAAAAACATGTAGCTATTAGTAGATGAAAAATATTAAAATCCACTTCATATAAAGATAGTTTTATTAGGTCTAATGCATAAAATAAAATAAAAACATGGTCGAAAAACATATAACTCTTTATTGTGCACCACATTACAAATGCTAGACACCACCTGATGCCTTTTATGTTTAAGAGCTGAAGCATGTCCGTTGTTATTATATGTTAGTTAAAGATAATACATGAAGGATTTTGTTCAAAAGAGGATTTGTGGCTCTCGTGTGTCACACACCCTTATACGAATATAACATTAAAAAAATATTAGCAAATTTAAAAAAAACTGAAACCTGGTGCCCGTTGCACACACACGATCAGTTTTCTTTGGGGGGGAGTGAATGCCTATGGTAATGTCAGTAAAAAGACAAAATAACGTATTTGCAGAAGAAAAATTGAGTGTAACGCATGTTTGGCCGTAATTCCCGCCCTGCGGATACCACGGACAACCATTCCCCATGAAAATGAACACGGTGTGCAATGGGCACTCAGGCTTCGTATCCCAAAATTTCAGATTTTTTTTAAATTTCCTTATATTTTTTAATGCTATTTTTCATAAAGGGGTGTGTGGTACTTGGGTGCTCCAATGCATGTGTCGATTTTGTTCTCTTTACACAAATGTTCCAAGATACTACAACAGCAACTTCATTGCATTATGCAATTGTGTGGCAACCTATGGGATACGGAAGGATCAAACCATGTATAAGTGCAAAAAAATGAATTTGATTCTAATTGAATGCGGGGATCAGATGAATGGATGGATGAATCACAAATATACCATTCGTCCTTTCTTCTCCGTCTCGAAATGGACCTCAATACGCTATTGCCGCAACATCACATTTCTCCACGGGAACCCATCAGCCTCCTTCTCGCTAGCGTCGAGGGGCCCATTTGTGCTTCATTCTCGCGGGCGTCGAGGAACCCCATTTGACCATTTCCTCCATCGCTTCCATCAACATCTTCTATAACATGTCCTCTACCACCCCTGACATCTTCTTCGCCAACGCCGTCATGAAGCCGTGTCCACCATGTTTCACTTGCCTCATGTATCACAAGTACTACTATTTAACCAAGCATATTAGTAAAACTAGATGATGCCCCACGCGTTGTTGCGGGAACATTGCTAAAAAATAGATAAATAGTTGTTATAAAAAATTCTAAAACTATTGGAAAATGAATGTATGCTTAAAAATAAAAAAATACAAAGCGTATAAAAAGGGAGTGAAAATTATAGTTACAATGTAATTTTTAACAAAATATGGAGGATGGACTCTAATGCAAAAAGCTACTTATGACTAATATGCATGAGTTGATGATGTGACACCATTGCATGCGTAGAGTAGTGCAAAAGATGGTATTTATGTCTTGCATGCATACTTGCTTATGTGTCATGGTTGCATGGCTAGAAAAATTAGGTAGTGGATTGTAGCTATTTAGGAATAGAGGATACATGAATGGATCTCTAGTACATCAATAACTACACAACAAATTAGCTTTGCCAAGCGACTTATATGCTTTCCTTCCCAAAACCAATTTGCCACATCCTGATCGAACCCTTTGGTCCATACACAAATTGTAGTAACTCTCATCTCAAAAGAAGAACTAACAGAGATAGAGAAAAAAAGTGAAATTAAATAGCAAAATTTAAAAACACACATATCATCGTACTACTTCGACACAAAATGAGCCAGCCAAACAATATAAATAATAACTCAAAGGTACCATTGAATTCCAAGTGTGTGGCTTTTATATAGCCCCTTAAGCCTTGTAAAGCATGACTGTTGGGAGACTATACAACAACTTCGCCATGAACAATTCAACATATTTACAACCATCTATTCTTGTACCAAGTTCTTATCAGAACCCTATTACAATGCTTCAGGCGTTGCCCAAAGACCCACTGATTTAGTAGCAGTCAGTAATCAGTTTACTCCTTTCCCAACTTCCCCCTTTCTACCAGTTCACGGAGTTAGTGACGACAATCTAGTGGTTACAATCTATTTAAGCAATACTCTGTGTAGGTCGTTAGCAGACCGCCACCCCTCTTAGAGTACGCAGAGCCATTGTTGAGCTACTCCTCCAAAATACATGAAAGTATACCAACTCAATTGGTTATCCTTGCGATATACTCCACAATATAAAGATGTTTTTGCAAGCTATGTTAACTTGTAAAAGTATCTTAGATTATGGGACTGAGGGAATACATAACTATTTTTTAACTACATATATAGTGCTCAGCCATAATTAGTGCATATTTGAAGCTACACAATTCCAAATAAATTCGATGCATGGGAGATGAATTACCTTCTTCATGACTCTGGTAGTTGCCACTAAGCATTGCAACGCAACACTCCAAATTAATAAATTCAATGCCCAAGAGCCGAGTTGCCTTCTTGGCAATGAACCCTCAACAACGAATTCCTGAGGCCCCTAAATGAACATATGTGAAAGACATTCTAAAGTTTAGATATATGGCACAACCTCAGTTACAAAGTGGTTAGAATACTTACAATGTAACTCAGAGGCCCCGCATATGCAAATTCAGACCTCCGATAGAAAACACCGAATCTCAGCAGGAAAGATCAAATACATGCTTCCCTGTTCGAGGTATAAATATGTGTAATTATTAATTGATGCGCTAGATGGTATAAAATAAAGGTAGATTCGCCCGAGCCGCTCTCGCGAGCAGCAGGGAAAAACCCTAGCCGTCGCCCGCCAGCGCCTCCTTCCCGCCCCCCTCCTCCTCGCCGCCACCGGAGGGCGCCGCCGGGCAAAGCCCGGCTGGTGTCGGTGGTGGCGGGGCCATCTCCCCTCCTTCACTGGCTCTCTGCAGCGCGGGACGCGGCGTACCGGTGAGGAGCGCGGCGCTCGCGTCGGGCGATGCGGCGGCAACGCGGCCGGCCGTGTTGCGGGTGCGGCGATGCGACGGTGCGGCGGCGGCTGTGCGGATCACATGGTGGGACGTGCTGGCGCGTGGTGAAGGCGGGGCGGCTAGCTTCGGCGGCGACTTCATCAGATCCAGGCGGTTGGCGACGAGGGCTGCGGCGGCGCGGGATCGCTGGATGGGGTCACTGGTTTCAGCCAAATCTGGCCGCGGCTGGTGCCTGGACACGTTCATGAGATCCAGTGACTGTCCATGGTCATCGGGTTGCCGACGGCGCGGTGGCGGGTGTGGCACATCGGCAACAGTGGCGGATCTTGACGGGCTCTTCGGATCACGTCGGGATCCTAACCTGGGTCCTTGACACCGCGGGCAACTCCGGGGGAAACCCTAGGTCCCATTGGGATCGAGCAATGACGGTGCTTCTGCGTCGTAGTCCCTCTTGAGGGCATCGTTTTTGGAGTTTGCTCAGGCTGAAGGGACCAGCGACGCTGGCGGCGCACGGCCTGGTGGCGCGACTGCCGATGAAAATCGCGCCGACTCCGGTCATGGCAGACGATGGCGGCGTCTCCGATCTCGTTTCCTTGTTGAGGCATCGTCATTGCTGTTTGCGTCATCAGGCTCGGGATGCTTCGGGGGAAACCCTAGATCTGGGTCTCCCGGATCGGACGATGACGGCACCTTTGGTGTCGCTCTCCCTCCTGGGGGCATCGTTTTGGAGCAAGTGCTGGATGGAGAGGACTACAGGAGGAGCGGTATTTCCTCTACCGCAAGGCCGACGGTGGATCTCGGTGGCATGGTGCTGCGGAGGTTCGGTGACGAATGCGTGTGGACGGATACGTGCAGGATGGTGGAGTTGTCTGGCGTCATGGTGGCATCAACAACAGGCCAGGCAAGGTCGATGGGTCAGTTTTTGCTCTGGAGATGGACTGGTGGAAGACGGCGGTGGCAGCCTCTAAGAGTGTGTCGATCTGGTATGGGACCCAGTCCCGGTGTGTGGCTGGGCTGGGGCATGCGGCTTTAGATGTTAGGATTTGGTTTGATGTCCGTTTGGTATTAGGCCCGGATATTCGACACACCTTCATCAAGGGGATAGGAGTAGCAACAGGTGTTGCCTAGATGGTGGTTTCAGACTGACTGATGTATTACTTTGTATGGTCTCTGTGAATAATTAATAAAATGGCTGTATGCATCATGCTGATGCAGAGGCCGGAGGTCACACTCCTTTTCTAAAAAGAGATGGTATCTTCTCATTCAATTATAAAATAACTCGAAATTATAAGAAAATCTTGCCATATTCCATCAAACTCTAAAATCCTCTGAGACTAAGATAACAACAAGAGCATCAAATTCTACAACAACAAACTTGTCTCGACATTTTTGAAATATTTAATATTTTTGCAAAGCAAATGTCTATTTGTGAGTTGTACACTTAACATGGAATATGCTGATCTATTTGTTGTGTGCTTAGTTTCAGAAGTTTGTACACGTCTTTAAATTTCCTCCGCGCAAATAATGAGCAAACTATCTTTTTTTGAACAGAGCTTCATATACCCAGTTTGTTGGTTCGTGATAACCTAGTGGTGCTCTCTTGTCGTAGCTCTTCTTTCAGTTGATTAAATAAACAAGAGCATCGCATACAAATATTTATGCAGGTTCTAACAAGAATCAAGTGAGATAGACTATTGATTCTACAATTGTCTGTTGTTCAATGATATTTGGCCAAGTATTTTTCTGCTTCTATCATCTGTGAGCTCATTACTAAGTGTTAGAAACAACAAAGATGATCGAATGTGCTCTAAGGCGTTTAATAACTATTCGAAACAGCCGCCCCCTCGCCTCTACACTAACAAAGTTTGACTAACTTCCCAACAAATTTCAATCAAAAAGATAAAAAAATGCACGAGTTTCAGGGAACCCGTTCAGTATTTCTAGATCATCACTAACTACTTGCAATGATCACTAGTGGAAAAAGGCCCATTTGTCCCGGTTCGTAAGGCCCATTTGTCCCGGTTCAGGAACCTGGACTAAAGGGTCGGGACTAAAGCCCACGATCTTTAGTCCCGATTCGCCTACGAACCGGGACAGATGGGGCTACACGTGGCTGCTCAGTCGAGCCCAGGCAGGAGGGCCTTTGGTCCCGGTTGGTAACACCAACCGGGACCGAATAGCCTCCACGCGTCAGCAGCTCATGAGCTGTTTTTTTAAAGGGAGGGTGAGGGTTTTAAAGGGTTAATTTAGGGGTTTCATATATTTTGTTAGATAGCTAATAGAGAGAAATGATCTCTCTTATCTCCGTGCTTAGTCATGACGCTACGTACTATACTTATAGATAGAACATATTACACAATTTAATCATCATTTTCTTCAATGAGACATCATATAACAAGTTGGTCACTAGTCATAATCATAACTTCTCCTCCTCATCATCATCAACTCTAACACATTGTAGCACATAATAACACATTGTACCTAGGACCTACGTACTCCTATCTCGTAGGACCTACTCTACCCTCTCTTATGTATAATATCATAAAACAAGATAGGCCCCGACTCTCCATTATGGAGAACGGAGATCATCCTGTCTCCCATTCTTGGCCTACGCATAATGTTGCTTCCAAGTAGCTCTCTACGACTGAGCATACATTTTTTCCAATCTTTGATTGTCATGACTTCATCGGTTTTAGAAACCCGGCATGGACAGGAGTGATGTGTAGGCTAACCTGGTCATGGTGGCCCTAAGCTCGTAACAACAACGCGACCTCTTGGAAACATCAAATGATGCACACAATCCTTCGGGATTTTCTGTTGAAAAACATAGTAATAACTTTATAGTTAGCAATGTAGTTTAGTTTTAGAAGAATTTATGCAAAAGATGCACGGCTGTCGTAATAGTAGAATTAAAATCTTACCATGCAATCTCCATGGATGTTACCATAGTTCACCACGTGCACTAGTGGCATGTATTGACCATAATGTGTAGGAGTTTGATAATAGCTATTGTAATTCTCAAGATGACTAAGAAATGCGGTAAGATGATCTTTTTCCTTATAAGTTAATTCTGCTTCATCACTGTAGTAGTAGGTTCTGTTTACCATCTTCCGTACATTTTCTGAAGAATGAAAATAAGTTGTCAATGCAAATAAGTTGTCAACTATTTTTAAATAAACAATATAAATTACTTAATAAATATGGTTAAGAAACTCACATAATGGTAGAACTGGAGGCGTCTGCACATCGACCCAGATGTCGATATTACCTTCAAATTCATCTTCCGGACGAATATCAAAGGTGATAAGCATATTAGGCTCAAATACATAAGCCTTGCATAGTGGTTGCCAATTTTTGCATTCAAAATAGCAATAGGTGTCTGCATGGTACAATTTTACCGCAAAATTAAAACCATGCTCGGTCCTCAAGTGAACTATCTTTACCTCCATATATTTTTTAGTATTGAAACCAATCTTATCCAAGACAGCAATTCTTGCATGGCAGGGGATACGCTAGTAGAACAATTAAAAATTAAAATTAATTATAAGTTGAAGCAAAAGAGGCAGAAGTCATGCTTAATTACGAAAAAAGACTTGTCATTCTGACTTACTGTATCCACTTCGAAGGTCTCATCCAGCATGATGCTGAAGCGCCTACCATCAACTAGGAAAGTCTTGTCACATAGGTCGCGCTCATCTTCGTAGTATTCGCACATACCGAATTCACTTTCGTCGTCAGAAATTTCCTATGTTCATAGTTGAAACATTTAAAATCGATCGAAGGAAACTACGAGAAAACTAATCAACACACATATCACTATTACTCAATATGCAACGGGTTGACTTTAGGTCTGTCGAGTCTTTCCTTCCTAAACTCTCATCTCACGTATATGGTGGGCACTCCCTCTGATATTGCGACCGTCGGTGATGGTGGCTCCTCCATTCGTCCCCGAGTGCATTACACCAAAATGTCTAGCACACGGAAACGAAGGAGAAGGGACCCTCACGACAACAGTCAGGATTCTTCCTCTCTCATATATATATATATATGGTGGACACTCTCCCTCGCTGAAAGACACACAATGAGCCGAAACAGACCTAAAGTCAACCCGTTTCATATATCAAGCAATGACATAGAAAAGATTCCCTATGTTTTACCAGAATGACTTGCAAATCACAAATACATTTATAATGAACTCAAATATAATATCACTAATACATCATCCCGAATAATCTAGTTCAAGAATTACGACACTCTTTGGATCCTAATGCGTGTGTGACTTTCGGTCCGTCGAGGCTTTCCTTAAGTAACTCTCATATCTCATGGTGTGTTGGTGCGCTCTCTCTCACACTGATATGGTGGTGTATATATGTTGGTGGGTACTCTCTCACAATAATAGTTCTACCGCCGGTGATGGACGCCCCACCTCTTCTCTTCTTGCGCAATATATCGACGAGTATATCGCAAAGAAGAGAAGAAAGATGAGGCACCCCCCATGACAATAGTCGGGATTCCTCCATCAAGAACACACATGAAAGTCACACAAGGAGCAACAACAGACCAAAAGTCACACACGCATTATACCGATAAAATATCACAAATACATTAATATTTATAATGAACTCTTATATAATATCACTAATACATTAATATTTATAATGAACTCTTATATAATATCACTAATACATCATCTCGAATAATCCAGTTAATGCATCATCAAATATTAACTAATACATCCTGAATATTATCATATAAGATCACTAATACAGATCGAATATCCTAGAATTCAAAGTGGAGGACGGTGAACTCGGTTCACTAGCGGTCTCTGAGTCGCCAGCGGTGGACACCCGAAGATAAGGAACCATCACGGGATCATAATTCAAGTGAGATCCCTAAAGGATCTGCCAGGTATTGCCGAACCACGCGTCCAACTCCGCCATGTAGCGACAAACGTGCTCGTCCTCCTCCCTGACACGGCGACGTACCACCTTCGTGGGTGCCCGCTCCCTTCGCACCGAAAGTGGCCCGCGTGACCGCCATCACAGAAGGTCCAGGTCGACGACGATACCTGCATTCCTTACCAACCTCCGAGCCCGGGAAGGTAGCAGCTGCCAGTGCCAGCCCGGTGGAGCCCAGTCCCGGACATGGCGCCTATCAAGCAGGCTCTCGCGGACTACTCGATGACGAGGATGCGGGCCGAGCATCGTCGACAAATTCCTATGAGAATGTTTTCTTATCGTTTAATCACTAATTTATCATAAAACCCAAAAAAATCATCATTAACATACTAATCTAACATAAACATTCATCATAAACATACTAATCTAACATAAACATTCATCATTACATACTAATCTAAGATAAACATTCATCATAAAAAAATTCTGTAATCTAACATACACATACTAATCTAACATAAACATTCATCATAAAAAAATTCTGTAATCTAACATACACATACTAATCTAACATAAACATTCATCGTATAAAAAATCAACATATATTTTAAAAAAATATCAAGGAGCCGGGGCGGCGGCGGCTCACGGCGGGGGCGGCGGCGGCTCACAGTGGGGGCGGCGGCGGGGCGGTGACGGTGGCAGGGCAGCGACGGGGATGGGACGGCGACGGGGGTGGCGGGGGAGGCGATGGGGGAAGGGCGGCGACGGGGGTGGGGGGAGGCGACGGGAGAGGGGCGGCGACGGGAGCAGGGCGGCGGGGGCGGTGACGAGGGCGGGGCGGCGACATAGGCGACGGGGACGGCGACGAGGGCGGGGCGGTGACAAGGGAGGCAACAGGGACGGGGCGACGATGAGGAGGGGGATGATGATGGCGAGGGCGGTGACGGGGAGGCGATGGGGACGGCGACAGGAAGACGAGGAGGGCAATGAAAACTGCGAGATTTCCTAAGTGCTTCTTATATAGAAGAAGCATTGGTCCCGGTTCGTGGAACCAACCGGGACCACTGCCCACCTTTAGTCCCGGTTGGTGCCACCAACCGGGACCAAAGCCCTGTTTTCAGCAGCCCAAAGGGCGGGAAACAGGGACCTTTGGTCCCGGTTGGTGGCACCAACCGGGACGAAAGGGGGGCATTGGTCCTGGTTGGTGCCACCAACCGGGACCACTGGTCCCTTTTCGTCGGTCGGCGGGGAAGCAACAGATGTTTAGTCCCACCTCGCTAGTTCAGGGGAGACAACACCTGTTTATAAGCCCCGATGCGCTTGACCTGTCAAGCTCTTCTCATAGTGAAAATAGATGCCCTTATACACGAAATTTGATCTAAATTGAAAATGCTAGTTAGGTGTCTAACTAGCACCTTGAATTTAGGTTGAATTTGAAAATGCTAGTTAGATGCCCTTATACACGAAATTTGATCTAAATTGAAAATTTGATCTATTTTCACTTTTGCTATTTTTATGTTATTTGTTTGCTAGTTTTCTGCTATTTAATATTATTTTGTTTTAACATTAGATTCAATTTGGTAATTTTTAGGTTTTATATAATTTTAGTTTCAAAAATACTAGAGGTTTATAATTTTAGTTATTGATTTTTTTGAGCTAAATGACCCTGAAATTGGAAAGCACTACAAATGAACTCTGAAAAGGTTGAAAGTTGGCATGGTATCATCATTTCACCCACATAGCATGTGTTAAAAAGTTGACAGGGTTACGGCAAAAGCTGTATGCACTTCGTGTACAAAACGGACAGTTTCTTTCGAAGTATCAGGGTTTCGGACGAAAACTCATCGGTTACAAAAGACATTTCATTTTCTTGAACTTATTTGAACTCCAGGCTATTTGTGTGTTCAAAATGCACCATTCAAAGTCACATCATCAATTTTCAACCCTTCCCGACATCATTTGTTATTTTTCATGCAGTTATTGATTTTTTTGAGCTAAATGACCCTGAAATTGGAAAGCACTACAAATGAACTCTTAAAAGGTTGAAACTTGGCATGGTATCATCATTTCACCCACATAGCATGTGCTAAAAAGTTGAGAGTGTTACGGCAAAAGCTGGATGCACTTCGTGTACAAAACGGACAGTCTCTTTCGAAGTATGAGGGTTCCGGACGGAAACTCATCGGTTACAAAAGGCATTTCATTTTCTTGAACTTATTTGAACTCCAGGCTTTTTGTGTGTTCAAAATGCACCATTGAAAGACACATCATCAATTTTCAACCCTTCCGACATCATTTGTTATTTTTCATGCAATTATTGATTTTTTTGAGCTAAATGACCCAGAAATTGGAAAGCACTAGAAATGAACTCTTAAAAGGTTGAAACTTGGCATGGTATCATCATTTCACCCACATAGCATGTGTTACAAAGTTGAGAGGGTTACGACAAAAGTTGTATGCACTTCGTGTACAAAACAGACAGTCTCTTTCGAAGTATCAGGGTTCCGAAGGAAACTCATCGGTTACAAAAGGCATTTCATTTTCTTGAACTTATTTGAACTCCAGGCTTTTTGTGTGTTCAAAATGCACCATTGAAAGACACATCATCAATTTTCAACCCTTCCCGACATCATTTGTTATTTTTCATGCAGTTATTGATTTTTTTGAGCTAAATGACCCTGAAATTGAAAAGCACTACAAATGAACTCTGAAAAGGTTGAAAGTTGGCATGGTGTCATCATTTCACCCACATAGAATGTGTTAAAAAGTTGAGAGGGTTACGGCAAAAGCTGGATGCACTTCGTGTACAAAACGGACAATCTCTTTCGAAGTATCACGGTTCCGGACGGAAACTAATCGGTTACAAAAAGGCATTTCATTTTCTTGAACTTATTTGAACTCTAGGCTTTTTGTGTGCTCAAAATGCACCATTCAAAGCCACATCATCAATTTTCAACCCTTCCCGACATCATTTGTTATTTTTCATGTAGTTATTGATTTTTTTTGAGCTAAATGACCCTGAAATTGAAAATCACTACAAATGAACTCTGAAAAGGTTGAAACTTGGCATGGTATCATCATTTCACCCACATAGCATGTGCTAAAAAGTTGACAGGGTGACGGCAAAAGTTGGATGCACTTCGTGTACAAAACGGACACTCTCTTTCGAAGTAGCAGGGTTCCGGACGGAAACTCATCGGTTACAAAAGAGATTTCATTTTCCTGAACTTATTTGAACTCCAGATTTTTTATGTGTTCAAAATTATGTAGGCCCTTAATATACTCGTAGGTGCGTCCGTCACCGTACATCCATTGTCGGTTCATCTGCGTGCGTTATATAATAACGTGTATTAAAAACCATTACAACATATCATGAATAGAGAAGTGACCAAATTAATAGAAATTCATCATCACATTAAAGCCAAAGTACAATAATGACCAAAATAAATACGTACAATTCATACATAGTTGTCATTATTGAACAACATATAGCTCTCTAGAGCATCTAATTAAAACATACAACAAAACTACGTAAAAAATTTAAATGCAATCATAACCACTACTAAGGTACCAATTGATCCAACGGCATAATGATACCAAGCTTCAGTATGAATGGCATATTTTTTAATCTTTCTAAGCTTCAAGCGCATTGCATCCATCTTGGTCTTGTGATCGTCGACGATATCGGCAACATGCAACTCCAATCCCATCTTGTCATCTTCAGTTCTTTTCAATTTTTCTTTCAAATAATCGATTTCTTTTCTAGCTTCTGTTAACTTCTCGAGCAGAATTGCATAGTCGATTGGAATTTTTGGTTCAACTACTTCCTATAGATAAAAACATCTACGTCAAGTTGGTGGCATAATTAATTGTCATAGACATTAGATATGTGAAATAGTTATATAAAAGATAATATACCACATCTGAATCATAGACTGGACGAGGGCCGACTTGGGCAGATACCATAACCATGGCACTATATAATAACAAACAATAATAAAAGTAAGAAAATCATACGAGTAAGTATATTTTCTTTTAGCAAGAAGATAAGATCAAGAGGCTCACCACGCGCGGGTGATCGATGGCAGTTTCAGGACGGGGACGAGACAGGACGGACCGCCAAACCTAGAGAAATCTTGACAAAAATGGAGTTTGGACAAGGAGCTTCGAGAGGAGAAAGCTTAAGTTTGACTTGGGCATTTCATCAAACACCTCATGTGCATAGGAGGTGAGCTAGAGCACCTCATTGGTCCCGGTTCGTGGCTGGAACCGGGATAATAGGTCTCCCTTTGGTCCCGGTTCCACCCACGAACCGGGACCAATGGTCATGGGCCAGGAGCGAGGCGCATTGGTCCCGATTCATGTCTGGAACCGGGACCAAAGGTTCCAGACGAACCGGGGCCAATGCCCCACGTGGCCCGCCTGCCCCCCTGGCCTCATGAACCGGGACTGTTGCCCCCATTGGTCCCGGTTCGTGACTGAACCGGGACTAATGTGTTGGCCCGGCCTGAACCAATGCCCTGTTTCTACTAGTGGATGAGTCGCAACAACCTGCAACAAATTTATGAGATTTCAGAGGATAGAAATAAATTAGTTTACGATTCTAGAATATGCGGATACAAATGTTTTATTGAGCATCAACTTGAAGTAGGTTAAGTGGTTCATACATACATATATCAAGTAGAATTGAAGTTGCAACATCGTCATATATAAAGAAAAATCACTTCTATTACTAGGAGCTATTTGTATATTATCTAAGAAGGAAATATAAAACCATCTAGATGGATAAGCTATTAGGGGCTCTAGTTAATAAATGGAGCAGCACTACCATTATTCCATTTCATTGAGATGAGCATGAACATATTTGACTGGCCTTGATGTCAGCAAGAAGAAATAAAAAGAGCATAAAGATTTTGTCAATGGCTAGTCATCATTTATGCTTTCTTTATATTGTGCTTACTTCTCTGTTTCCTTATTATATGCTCAACGCAAATGTTTGAGTTGTTACTTCAAGCATTAAGTGACGACATTTATTCCTGGATTCAAACATCAATGGAACTCACACCAGCAATCATAGCACGACAAAGAAGGAAATATATCACTACTGGAATCAGGATCTTTGCCGTCTGCCAGCTGACGGCAAATAAGGTCTTTGCCATCATCCTACATAAAACTGACGGCAAACAAAGAGTTGACGGTAATGATATCATTGTCGTGAGCCATCTCTTTGTCGTCTGCTAGCGGACGACAAAGCCTCTTTGTCGTCTGCTAGAAGACGGCAAAGAGGGAGGCTGGCCCACAACGAGAACCAGCTACTAGCCACCTTCTTTGCCGTTCGCTAGCAGACATCAAAGAGAGTGGCCGTCTAACGGCTGTTTCCCCCGGCCCCACCCCACTAACTAAGGCTCTTTGCCATCTGCTAGCAGACGGCAAAGAGCCTTAGTATACCTGTCAGCGCGCCCCACCCCTCTCTCTCTCCCCTCCCCGCACCCCCTACTCCCTCATGCCCAAGCCGCCGCCCTTGTGCCACCGGCTGTCGCCGCCGCTGCCCCCGTGCCACCGGCCGCCCCTGCAGTCGACCAACGGCCGCCCCCACCCCTGCCATTGGCCGCCCCTGCCCCTGCCACCGGCCGTTCCCGCCCCTGCCGCCGGCCTCCCCCGCCCCCGCCACCGGCTGCCCTCGCCCCCGCCGCTTGCTGCCCCTGCCCCTGCCGCCGCCCAAGGTACTTCTCTTCTCCCCTCTCCTCTTTTTTTAAGGTTTAGGTTTAATTTAGATTTTGTTTAATTAGGTTTAGGTTTAGGTTTAGTTTTAGGTTTAGTTTAGGTTTAGTTTAGTTTTAGGTTTAGTTTAGGTTTGGTTTAGTTTTAGGGTTAGTTTAGGTTAAGAAGAAGAAGAGGAGGAGAAGGAGGAGGAGGAGGAGGAGAAGAAGAAGAAGAAGAAGAAGAAGAAGAAGAAGAAGAATAAGATGATGATGATGAAAAGGAGGAGAAGAGGAGAAGTAGAAGAGGAAAAAGGAAAAGAAGGAAGAAGAGGAAAAAGAAAAAGAAGGAAGAAGAGGAAGAAGAAGAAGAAGAAGAAGAAGAAGAAAAAGAGGATGAGCAGAAGAGGAGAAGAAGGAGAAGAAGAAGAAGAAGAAGGACGCCACCGACCCCCGACCCCCAACCACCGATGCCATTGCCCCCGACCACCGACACCACCGACCCCTGACCACCGACGCCATCGACCCCCGACCACCAATGCCACTGACCATCGACTCCACTGACCCCTGATCACCGACCCTCGACCCCCGACGCCACCGACCCCCGACGTCCCGGACCCCCAACCCCCAACCACCGACGCCATCACCCCCCAACCACTGACACCACCGACCCCCGACCACCGACACCATCGACCCCCGACCATCAACGCCACCGACCCCCGACTCCACTGACCCCTGATGCCACTATCTCCCGATGCCATTGACCCCCGATCCCCGACACCTATTCTGCCTCCTGTTGACCAAAAAGGTGCTCTTCGGCCTTCGTGAGGCCGAGGAGGTCATAGTTTTGTAAATTGTGATCTAGGTCACATATTTTCCTTTTTTTATAAAAACATCATATTTTGTGTTGATCGGGTGAATTTCAATGTGCAGTTGTTCGACGACCTCCCTGTGCATTTGACGAGCTCCCTTGCTGCGTTTGTTGGTGAGCACAAATGACATCTTCTCCCCCTACACCCTTAAAAATTTTGCTCTGTTCCGGTCTTTGTGCCGATGAAACTTGCTAGCTATAGATGTCTTCAATCATCAGTATGCGTGACCACTATGCGTCCCCCGTTCGAAAAGGTTTCATCTATAAACATGCATTCATTAGCATATTTATAACCGTGATTCTTTTGAATTGTCCAACGTTATCCATGGACAGCCCGAGTATGTGTAGATTGGGTTCATTTTCCCATATGCTCCGCTCCGGATCCGATGCAGAATTTCATCAGTGCCTTCCTGTTGTTCTTCGGGTACACATCCTCTCCGCTTATTGCCGAGACGTGTATCAGGAGAACAGCGAGGAGGTGTTGCCGAAATTGTGCGTCGGATCCGGAGCGGAGCATGGGAAAACGAACCCAATCTACACATACTCGGGTGGGATTAGGACCTATCTTTACCTACTAGCATCTAGGTTGCATCGACGTAATAAAACCGACAAACTCTATTAACTAATGAATATGGTTTGTTGAATTATGTATATATTTTTTGTGTGTCTAGTAGCTAGGCACGATGAGTGATCGTGGGTGGATGTACACTGGTCAAACTAGTCAGAAAGACATGACCCGTGAATGGATAACAAAAACCAAGGAGTTTGTGAGAGTCGCATTCGCAAATGGATAGAAAACAACCTGGTGCCCTTGTGTCAATTGCGACAACTTTAAGAAGAAGTCAGAGTTTGAAATGATCAAACATCTGCAGAAGTGGGGTTTTATGCCTAATTATACGGTCTGGACGGTGAGTCTGCCCAACGTGCCAGAGCTAAGGGGGTTCATCGTCGCACCAATGAGCATGGTATCGGGATCGAAGACATGGTGCAAGACTTTGATGATGCTCGGGATTCACACAATGAGATGGAGGAATCTGCAAAGGTTTTTTATGAAATGTTGGGAGTCTTCAAAACGTCCTCTCCACCAGCACACTGAGCTTTGTCAGCTAGATGCCATCATGCAAGTAATGGCTCTGAAGGCTCAGTTCAACCTGGGCAGAGAATGCTACGACGCGATGATGACAATATTTGGACGCTTTCTACCCAAAGGCCATGTATTGCCAACAAACTTGTACCAGTCGGAAAAAAATCCTGCGTGCACTTAAGATGCCCTATGACAAGATAGATGCCTGTGAGAATGGATGTGCCTTATTTAGGCTTGAGTATGCGGACTTGAACTATTGCCCCATTTGCAATGCTTCCAGGTATGTTCTGGTAGACAACGGTATGGGTGAGAAGATTCAGTCCAAAATCCCCATTAATGTTCTTCGGTATCTACCAATCATACCAAGACTTCAACGTCTTTCCATGGTCAAAGAGACGGCCAGATAGATGACGTGGCATAAATTGGGCACAAGAACAGAACTAGATGCAGATGGGAATCCGATGTTGGGACACATTTCAGACGCTTTTGCGTGGAAGCACTTCGATGCATTACATAAGGATAAAGCGGCAGATCCAAGGCATCCTCGAGTTGCCATCAGCACGGATGGGTTCAATGTGTATGGTATGACGGCAGCACAATACAGTTGTTGGCATGTATTTGTCATTCCACTCAATCTCCCCCCGGAGAGATTATGAAAAGAAAGAACATTTTCCTGACGTTGATAATTCTAGGGCGCAAATATCCAGGGAAGATTATGAATGTGTACATGCAGCCGCTTAAGGATGAATTACAAGAAGCCAGGGATAATGGGATCAAGACATACGACACCGCTACCAAAAAGAACTTCAAAATGCATGTGTGGTACATGTACTCGTCGCATGACTTGCTGGCGTATGCGCTATTCATTGGTTGGTGTGTGCATGGGAGGTTTCCATGCCCCACATGCAAGGCAACTCTTGAGTTCCGTTGGCTGCAGGCGGGTCACAAGTTTTCTTGCTTCGACATGCATAGACAATTCCTGGATCCTGACCATAAGTTCAGAAAAGACAAGAAGAATTTCATCAAAAGTAGAGTTTTCAAAAACACTACACCACCTGCGTTGATAGGCCAACAGATCCTGGATCAGATAAACGCTCTCGATCCGGATCCAGATCGTCCAGGGTATTTCAAAGGGTATAATACGGAACACGCCTGGACTCACAAGATATGTTTGTGGGATCTTCCTTACTTTAAAGACCTCCTTTTCCCACACAGCATCGACGTGATGCACACTGAAAAGAATATCGCGGAGGCCCTTTTTGGTACATTGTTCGGCATAGACGGGAAGTCGAAGGATAATCCTAAGGCTAGAGTCGATCAGGAGGCTCTATGTGATAGACCGTTACAAAACATTCGACAACCGAAAGGAAAGAAGAACTGGAGGAAGCCAAAGGCATGGTTCAATCTTGGAAGGCCAGCTATGAGGGAAATGATCTTGTGGGTGAATACGCAGTTGATGTTCCCCGATGGGTATGCAACGATTCTAAAGAGGGGAGTGCGTCTTGACAAATTGAAAATATTTGGTCCCAAGAGTCATGATTGGCACGTATGGCTTGAGCGGGTAATGCCGGTGATGTTGCGTGGCTTTATCCCTAAGGATGAATGGATAGTACTGGCAGAGCTGAGCTATTTCTTCCATGCTCTTTGTGCGAAAGAACTATCGCTTGACATGCTAGATGAACTGGAAGAGTTGGCGCCTGCAAGTTAGAAAAGATCTTTCCACCGGGCTTCTTCAATCCAATGCAGCATTTGATTTTGCATCTCCCAACCGAGGCAATATTGGGGGGCGTGCAAAATCGTTGGTGCTTCGCAACTGAGAGGATGCCAAAGACGCTTCAAGCAAAATGTAAAAATAAACGTAGAGTTGAAGCATCGATGGTCGAGGCATTCATTACTGAGGAGGCGGCAAACTTCGTGACAGCACACTACAAAGCCAAGAATCGTCATTTGCATAATCCGAAGCCTCGGTACAATGATGGCGACCGTGAAAAAGGTCGATCCAACCTCAGCCTATTCAGAGGGAAGCTCACACCAGCCGGTGCTTCAAAAGCAATAGCATTGGATGTCGAAGAATGGCAAACCATTTCGTTGTATATCTTCAACAACCTAACAGAAGTGCGGCCGTACATCGAGTAAGTTCTTGGTACATTGTTTCGCAACTTCTAATTCCTTTGAAATGCTCTTATTCCCGGATATGTAATATAGTCGATACGTCGCCAAATTCTCGGATGGAGCGGTGATCCAAAAGGATTCCATCGAAGAGTATGAGCTTCTGGCAAAGCATGGAGGCGGCCATCCCGGTTTCATCTCTTGGTTCAAGCAAACGCTAATTTCCATTAATTAGATGATTTCATTTCTTTGCCTAGTTTGCGGATAATGCAACAATCCTTTCGTATTAAACTTGTAGGCTAATGCAGAGTCTATGGACACCAAATTGAGACAAGTCACTAATGGTTTTGACTATAAGGTCCGTTCATTTGACAAATACGACATCAACGGATATCGCTTTCGTACTTTTGGCAAAGACCTATCTATGGCCGACCGAAAGTCTACAAATTGTTGTGTCTCCGCTGTCGGCGAAGGAGGGGTCGAGTATTATGGAAGAGTTGAAGCAATTTATGAACTTACATTCTTTGGTGAAAACCCACCAAACGTCGTAGTCTTCAAATGTTATTGGTTCCAGCGGAAGGAGACTAGAAGGACTCACGAACATAAGGAGCTCGCCATTGAGGCTAGGGCCCAGGAGCTTCTGGCGGAGGCAAACAGGCAGGGGGCACAGAGGGAGAGGGACATGGAGGAGAGGACGGCTAGGCTATTGGAGGAGGAGAGGAACTGGAACGACACATCTCACTGGGCCCTATACGAGCTCCTCGTGGTAAGTTTCTCCTACATATTAGCCAAATCATGCACGTAATGTTTGTTTCACCACTAACTAATATGAATGACTCGTGAAAACAAAATGTGCAGACCGTGTGCTAGAACAATGGTCAGACCCCTCCGTCGATGCCCCATAATGCTATAGCGCCCACGGTGAGTTTCATTTGAATGGTCATTAGTTACTAGTATTCACATTTGAGTTGCATCATGCTAAGGAGACATTGCAAATGATCTTTGGTGTAGCGTGCCTCCCGACAAGCATCGACCAATCCTTCTGCGTCTGCCGCAACCCCGACCGGTCCTTCTACGTCTCACCCTAGCGCAAATCCGACCAGTCCTTCACCTCCGTGATGATCGTAAGTTTTCCCAAGTGTTTTGCTTAACAAATGCATACTTAGCTTAAGAAATGACCTACTTAGCTCCAAAATGACCTATACTTACCTTATTTTCCTGAAAAATGACATAGTAAACTTACTTACCTCCAAAATGATATATTCTACCTAGTATAGCTATAAAATGACCTATACTTAGCATTTTTTCCTCCAAAATGACTTGATATGCTTAGTTAGCTAGAAAATGGCATAACTACCTAGGATAGCTCAATAATGATCTATAGCTAGCTTAGCTAGTTCATTTATGACATAATTAGCTCACTTAGGTACAAAATGGCATAACTACCTAGGATAGCTCAATAATGATCTATAATTAGCTTAGCCAGTTCATTTATGACATAATTAGCTCACTTAGGTAAAAAATGGCATAATAACCTTGGTTTAGCTCCAAAATGACCTATACTTAGCTTATTTTCCTGAAAAATGACATAATAACCTTACTTACCTCCAAAATGATATAGTCTACCTAGTATAGCTATAAAATGACCTATACTTAGCATTTTTTTCTCCAAAATGACTTGATATGCTTAGTTAGCTAGAAAATGGCATAACTACCTAGGATAGCTCAATAATGATCTATAGCTAGCTTAGCTAGTTCATTTATGACATAATTAGCTCACTTAGGTACAAAATGGCATAACTACCTAGGATAGCTCAATAATGATCTATAATTAGCTTAACTAGTTCATTTATGACATAATTAGCTCACTTAGGTAAAAAATGGCATAATAACCTTGGTTTAGCTCCAAAATGACCTATACTTAGCTTATTTTCCTCGAAAATGACATAATAACCTTACTTAGCTCCTAACTGACATACTTTACCTAGGATAGCTATAAAGTGACCTATACTTAGCATTTTTTCCTCCTAAATGACTTAATATGCTTAGTTAGCTGAAAAATGTCATAACTACCTTGGATAGCTAAATAATAATCCATACTTAGCTTACCTAGTTCATTTATGACATAATTAGCTTACTTAGGTAAAAAATGTTATAATAACCTTAGTTTAGCTCCAAATTATCATATAATTAGTTTATTTTCCTCCAAAACGACAAAATAACCTTACCTAGCTCCAAAATGACCGATTTTAACTAGGATAGCTCTAAAATGACCTACACTTACCATTTTGTCCTCCAAAATGAATAAATATGGTTAGTTAGCTAAAAATGACATAACTACCTAGGTTAGCTCCAAAATGACCCATTTACCTATCTTAGCTCTAAAATGACCTACACACTTCGCATTTTTACCTACCTTAGCTAAAAAATGGCATTTTTACCTACCTTAGTTAGAAGAAGAAGAAGATAAAAGAAGAGGAGAGGAGAAAAAGAAAGAGAAGATAAATTCTTCTTTTTCTTTTTCTTCTTCTTTTTCTTCTTTTTCTTCCTTTTCTTCTAGCTAGTCTTCTTCTTCTTCTAACTTTCATCTTTCCTAATTTGTAGATTTGCTATAGATGAGGAAGCTTGCATTGATGGAGTGTACTCTTCTACTTGTGCTTCCTTTTTGTTTATGGAAACTTGTTTGAAACTTGTTTTGGATATGTATGTATGGATATGTTGTTGGAAACCATTGTTTGTTATATATGTTGTTGGAAACTTGTATGTTGGATATGTTGTTGGAAACTTATTTTTGGTATGCTTGTTGAAATTATTTTGAAATGTGTGTGTATATATATGTGAAATTATGTCAAATTGAATGAATTTAAGAAAAATAGAAAAAACAGGGGCTATATAGCAACTATGCCGTCTGCTGGCAGACGACAAAGGTCTTTGCCGTCAGCTCGCAGACGGCAAAGCTGCCATGTGGCAGCAACCTATGTAAACTGGGGTAGAACTAGGCTGGCTTAGGTGGTTTCTCTGCTGTCTGCTAGCAGACGGCAAACATCTAAGATTCTTTGCCGTCTGCCAACGGACGACAAAGAAACCACCTAAGCCGGCAAAGAAACAAGTGCTTTGTCATCCGCTGGTAGACGGCAAAGAACCTTAGGTTCTTTGTCTTCCACTGGCAGAAGTCAAAGAACCTTAGGTCTTTGCCATCTGCTAGCGGACGACAAAGCACGCCGTTAACCCCTTAACGGCCATAAGTTGCCACGTGTGTCGTCCGCGGTCTTTGCCGTCCGCTGGCGGACGACAAAGACCTAAGGATCTTTGCCGTCCGCCGATGGATGACAAAGCGCCCTTTACCGTGGCTTATTGAGCCGGACTGTTCGCCGTCTACTAGCGGACGACAAAGCCTTTGCCGTCCGGCATGCATGCCTTTGGCGTCCGGGATGGCTGATGGCAAAGTAGCCGATTCCTGTAGTGTATACTTATATACAGGAAAATTTAAAGCAAGAAATTAGCATCAAATGTAACAAGAGTTTCTCTTTGCCCAAATCTCCACCATTTGAAATGGGATACAACTATATAAAGAATGTGTTAAAAGGTACATGAATAGAAAAATTAGAGGATGGGACAACAAAAGGCAAAACACATCCTAAATTATTTGTACATGTCGATGAAGGTTGTTATGTTTGACATCATCACCTTGACAGTACCAGGTTTTTTTCTATTGAGGAATCGTCGAGGGGGGAGGAGTATAAAGGGATAACCCAAGGAAGAAATTGCAAAATCGGTATACTATGTTGACACAAAGGAGAAATTTCCTTGCACTTCCATGAAATAATAAATTTAGACAAAATGCATTCATCAATATGCTTGGCAAAATCAGAAATATACTTCGTCTAGTTCCTTACTAATATGTAGGGATACATATATACATCTATGTCAAAGGGAGTCATGACCCAAAGTATGTGTAGGGGACACATACGTCTACATCAAAAGGGTCATGACCCAAAGTATGTTTAGTAAATCACCAAATTAAAACACCTACCTCAGAGTGTAAACAAATATGTCAACAACTGGGATGGGTATTGGTGAAGAACATTTCCGATCCACAATTTTAGATCACCGGGCAACCTGCACTTTCAGAGAAAAGTGGCCACAGGAAATCACATATTTGCTCTAGCTCCCTCCATGAGTGACATAGATACAACCCAAAAGCGGAGATAAAAACATCCAACTAAATCATTAAGGACAGTTACCAGATCATTTTTTCTCCTCATAAGCTTGTCTCCAACAGCAAAACAAATACGCCAGAGGTGGATTCTTATCTTTCCTGGTAGTTTAAGACTCCAACGCTTCAGCCAACCATTGTGTACTTCTATCGAAGAAGATGAGCCACTTTTTTTGTCCGTATTAACAATGAAATTTTCTTGCCTTCTTAGCTTGAACGCAAAAAGCCTTGTACATTTGTACTAGGTTGGTTGTGAAACAAGTCATTACCTACCTACGTTGCGGACATGGAAGGCCTTTGCCATAGCTCCTCCCGACTCATCCGCATGGAGTCCCACCAGCAGCGGGCACAGGCTCCACGACGTCTCCTCCTCCAAGTACCTTCTGATACATCTCCAATGTATCTATACTTTTTAATTGTTTCGTGCTGTTATATTATCAATCTTGGATGTTTTACAATCATTTTATAGCAACTTTATATCATTTTTGGGACTAACCTATTGACATAGTGCCAAAGTGCCAGTTATTGTTTTTGCTTGTTTTTTACTTCGCGGGGTATCTATACCAAACGGAGTCCAATCATGACAAAACTCTTTGAAGAATTTTCTTGGACCAGAAGAAGGCCAGTGGGCCAAAGAAGAAACCAGGAGGGAGCCCACGCCGCCCACAACCCACCAGGGCGCCCCAGGCGCGCCCTGATGGGTTGTGACCACCTCAGGAACCCCCTCCACCGACTATCAGCTCTATAAATACCCAAATATTCAGAAAACCCTAGGGGAGTCAATGGAACACAATTCCAACCGCCGCAAGTTTCAGAACCACGAGATCCAATCTAACACCATCACGAAGGGGTGCATCATCTTCATGGGTGCATCTACGATGATACATGAGTAGTCCACCATAGACCTACGGGCCCGTAGGTAGTAGCTAGATGGTTCCTCTCTCTATGATTCTCAATACAATGGTCTCTTGGAGCTCTATTTGATGTAATGACTTTTTGTGGTGTGTTTGTTGGGATCCGATGAATTTTGAGTTCATGATCAGTTTCTATCCATGAATATTATCAGTAGCTATGGACTTCTTGGGAGGAGGAGCTGCCTTTCCTTTGGGAGGGGCCTGAGAAGTCATGGCATCAGTAAGCAGCTTCTTCTTCCTCTTAGGAGGAGCCTAAGAAACTAGATCTTCCTCTCCCTCAACATCTCCTGGGTCTTCATACATGGAAGTTGGTCTTCCAACAATATGCATTATCCTCTTCCGACTAGTCTTCTTCTCAGCAGGCTTCTTGGGCATAGAGCTTCTGGCTGGCTCTATTTGCATGGAAGCCCTAGCCCTCTTTGGTGATCTCATAGCCTCTGAGCTGGAATACTCCTTCCTGGCAGGCCTCTTAGATGATGTGGCCTCATATGCACACTTCTTAGTAGCCTTGTCTGCTTTGTCCTGCTTTAGCTTGACAAGAACCTCATCTGGCACAAAGTCAGAGTCCTCTTCATCCGAGTTCAGCTTCCTCCTCGCTCTAGTTGCTTCCTTGGGAAAATCAGGCGAGCTAGGGATGTCATCATAAAAAGATGAGCTACTCTCAGGACTAGTGCATGGATATGCATCAATGCTAGGCTCTCTGAGATCATTCTAGCTATCCATAGAGTCTGATATGTTGACTATGTGAAAAGAGTATAGAAGAGCAGTGGGGTTGAGTCATCACAAAACACAGATATTTTTCAAATTTGAACAGAGAAATTCTTAGTTTTAACTTTCTGCAAAATGGATTTCGGTAGCACCGAGTCAGAATTTTCGGATTCACCGAGACAAATAATCTTCTTCACAGAAACTTGGCAGCCACTTCAGAGTCACCAAAAATGACCACTCGGTTTCACCGAGACCATTCAGAGGAACCCTAGATCCAAATCAGTAGAACCGATTTTTGTGATTTGGTGTCACCGAGATGCGTTTTGCGGATGGCTAAACCTAAAATCTTCTCGTTCGCTAATCTATTGGATCTTCTAGTGGATTAGGAAGATTACACGTTGTGGTTTGTAGATGGAAGAAAAAATAATGTGCAAGAATCGGATAAAGGAATGCACAAGGGGACATATTCATACCCTAGCTTGGTGATGGATCCGATACGGCGACAACGATGGTGTTGATTCCATCAACGATGGCGATTCCCAACGGCAGAGGTGCATGGGGAAGCAAGGGCAACGACCAAGGGGTCCGGAGCGGCAGTTCGGAGTTTGGAGGAAAGGACTTTTAATTACTCCTCACTATCGGTGAAACCGGTTGAAAATTTTTGGTGTCATCGAGTTGCCTGACTGTCAGGAGACAGAGAGACTCTGTGAGACTGACAATTTCCGATCGGTTGTATCGAGATCAAAAACCTAGATCAACTTAGTGAATCGGTGGAACCGAGATTGTGGAGTTGGTTACACCGAGATTCACAAAGAGATTTTGGAATGCATCTCTTGTCGACACGATACTCCAAGTGCTCCTCACACAATAGAACTTGAGACGAGAAAGCATACATAACTAGAGAGGGGTCCTAGGCATTCTTGTACATCCAATTAGCAAAACAAAATTAAAAGCCAAATATCTACAATTGGATATCCTTGAATGAGTAAAGATATGCAGACCAAAATGCTCACATGATAAGATATCAAATGAAATCATGGCAAACATGCACAAACATTCTAGCATCCATCAAGCACTTTGGCGATGACGTAGTCATCTATATATGAGTATATTGACTTAGGAGCCAAGTAAGAATACTTGATCATAGGTCATACTCATCATTTAAACACAAGTGGGGTTACCACTTTTACATAAAGCTTGTTAATGTTGTCACATTCTAAGAGATACTTTGACTCAAATCTTAGAGTAAAGCCCCCCCTTGATGTGACATCCCCCTAAGAGGGATAAACTAACATTGGATTTTGTCATAGAAGACTTCATGTGGGTGGTGTACTAGTGGATGCTCATAGTTGATGAAGATCATCTTGAGTTGGGAGCAATCCTTTTTGTTTCTTACTCTTCTCACCTACATGGGTTAGTCCCAAACCAAGAGACAAATACAAGGATATCTATGAACATGGAGTGCAAAGCATACATGATGATGTCCATGGATTCATTCAATACCTTGTCCCTTGCTTACCTTTGATTACCTTTGAGAGAATGTGTGACTCCTTGAACTATTGCATAAAGTTGATGTTGATTGCAACTAGTTATTGCCAATAATGAATATGAGTGATTTTCATTGGCGGAGTCACCCCTCAAGAACTTCTCTAGTTCTTATTCTTGGGGACCCACATCAAGTTGATGGGAATCCTTGGTGTTGAAGTGGCACTTGTAGAAGTTGAGCTTGTAGAAGCCTTGGGAACCCACTTGACCAAAGCTTGGGATTCATCTTCATATGAGTTAATCTCCTCTTGAAGCTTGTCCTTGCCCTTGAGCTTGTGATCTTGTGGTGGAAGGCTGTCTTGAGCTTTTGTTCCCTTGGGAAGAGTGTGTTCTACTTCTTCCTTTGAGGAACAAACTTGGCCATACCTTCTTCCCATTCAAGTACATTAGCGTTGAAGTAGCCAATGCCATGGTTCTTCTGGCATCCTCCGTGCTTGCGTACAATTTCATCAAAATGCTTACACCCGACAAGACTTTTGTAGATACCTTTCTATATAATCCCTTTCAATTGTTCATTTTCTTAATCAAGTGTAACTTGGCTAAGAGAGTCGTTAGTGGGATCAATAGAACTACTAGAAGCAATATCATTGGGTTTATCATTTTTATTGCTACTAGTTGAAGAACCTTTCTTGTTACTACTTGAAGAACCTTTCTTACCCGTGTTACTAGTTTGCTTAGCCTTAACTTGTGGAATGAATGTAGACAAGAGAAGTCGTTTGGCTAGATAAGAGGACGTCTTCTTTCAAAGATCGTCATTGATATCTTTAAGGAATTCATGCTCTTGATCCAAATTGAGCTTCTCGAAGCGAAGCTTCTCATGTGTCCTTAGAAGCTCTCTATGATCTTGTAGAGTAGACTCATGGGCTAACTTAAGGTGTTTAGCTATTGAGTTAGTCTCTCTATTTCCAACTTATCATCATCACACGACTTACCATGACTAAATTGATTACTAAGAAGTTCATTTTGACTAATAGCACTAGATTTGTCAAATAGCAAGTCATCATCTCCTAGCAAGTAATCCTCATCACTATTGAAATCAAGATACTCGGGGTGTGGTACCTTGGGGCACTTAGCCATGAAGCAATTTCCACTCCCGTCATTTGGTGAATCAAATATGTCGTAGGAGTTGGAGGAAACGAGTGCAAGTCCGGCAACACCTTCATCTTGACTATAGTCGGAGTCAGAGTGATAGCTTCTCCCGGAGTGGTGGTCGGAATCAGAGTCGGAAACCCATTCACCAACATGTGCTTGATGTCTTATTCTTGAGTATCTCTTGGTGTACTTGTCCTTCTTCGAATCCCTACTTCTCCTTGAGCGTCTTTGTTCATAACAGTCATATCTACTCCTTCTCTCTCTCTTCGAGCTGACTCATCTCTTGAGCTCTTTCTTCTAGGTGACTCTTCCCTTCTTTTGTGTGGGGGGACGTGCACTCATTGGAGCAGTGTCTGGGCCTTCCACAATTGTGACAATTCTGGTCATGACTAGATGAACGCTTGTATTCATATCTTGAGTTGGAGTTCCTCTCTTTGCCTCTACTCTTGTAGAACTTGTTGAATTTGTTGACCATGAGGCTTATCTCTTCATTGCTAACAAGGTTGCCTCTTGAGGTAGAGGGAGCATCACATGTGGCTTTGTAAGCACCGCTATACTTGTTGTGAAGCTCTTCCTTGTCTTTGAGTGACCACTCATGAGCAACAATTCTTCCAATCACTTCTGTAGGCTTGCGATCTTTGTAGTTTGGCATCATTTGGATTAATGTGCACCCGGTGTCATAATTTCCATCCAAAGCTCTCAGTATGTTCTTGATGATGAATTTGTCGGTCATTTCTTTGCTTCCTAAGCCGGCAATCTCATTGGTAATGAGAGCTAGCCAAGAGTACATCTCCGCGACTCCTTCACCATCCTTCATCTTGAACTTTTCAAGCTGACTTTGAAGCACATACAACTTGGATTCTCTGACAGAATCGGTACCTTCGTGCATATCAACCAAAGTATCCCAAATTTCCTTTGCATTCTCAAGACGGTTGATTTTGTTGAATTCTTCAGGGCATAGGCAGTTGAAAAGAATGTCACATGCTTGAGCATTGTATTGCAAAATCTTCAATTCTTCCGTTGTCACTTCACGGTATGGTTCCTTTCCACCACCAAAGAATTCACCTTGCAAGCCAACACAAACGACAACCCAAACTGAGGGGTTACGACCAAGAGTATGCATTTTCATCTTATGCTTCCAACTAGCAAAATTTGTACCATCAAAGTAAGGACCTCTACGGTGATAATTTCCCTCACTAGACGCCATACTCTTCTAGGTTGTGAAACCAATGCAATGGAGACCAAATCTATGATACCACTTGTAGGACCGAAAGTAGGTCTAGAGGTGGGGGTGATTAGACTACTTGACCAAATGAAAATTCTACCTTTTCCCAATTTTAGTTGTGGGCAGATTTTAGCAATGATAGCAAGTCATGCACACCCTACACATGCATGACTACGAGTATAGCAAAGGAAAGTAAAAGACAAGCACATGTAATAGATGTAAGGGTTAGAAGATCAAACGCGATTGGAGACATGAAGATTTTTCCCGTGGTTCCAATGGGTGGCGCTATCGTACATCTATGTTTATGGAGTCTTCAACCCACAAAGGGTAATGTTCGCGAGAGTCCATGGAGGGCTCCACCCATAAGGGTCCACGCAACCTTGATTATTCCATAACGGCTTCCATCCACGAAGGACTAGCCTCACTATGGGTAGATCTTCACGAAGTAGGTGATCTCCTTGCCCGTAAAAACTTCTTGGTTCAATTCCACAACACGAAGTAGGAGGCTCCTAAGCAACACCTAACCAATCTAGGAGGCACCAGCCTCCAAAAGGTAATAGGATTTATAATGTTGATGAACTCCTTGCTCTTGTGCTTCAAGATGATAGACTCCTAAACACTCAATCACTCTCTCACAGATTTGGCTTGGTAGAAGAGTTTATTGGGTGGAAAGCAACTTGGGGAGGCTAGAAATCAAGATCCATATGGTTGGAGTGGATGATCTTGATCTCACCACAAGGGTAAGTGCTTCTCTCTCAGAAATTTGGATATGGGAAGTGGGGAACTATTCTGAGTGCTTCTCTTGCGAGTGTGATGTGGTGGAGGGGTATATATAGGCATCTCCAAAAATCCAAACGTTACAACATTCTTAACCATCTCGGTGAAACCAATGCAAAACTCGGTTGTATCGATCTTTTCAAAATGTGGCAACTTTCGGGATCTCAGTGAGACCGATATAGGAAACTTGGTGGTACCGAAGTCAGTGGCCGAGGCAGTTTCGAAGACTCAGCGAGACCGGAACACAAAACTCAGAAATACCAATTTTATGAAATCAGCTAACAGAATCATGGTCACTAAATCTCGATTGCACCGATGTGAACTCGGTTGCATCGAAGAGCTAGTGTTTGGCCACGGTTCCGTCTTAGGTTTTGACTCGGTGTAGCCGATGTGGAATTCTTGGTGGCACCAATCTTGAGTGGTAAGGTTTTGACAGAATATTTTGTGGGAGAGCTTGTGTGTTTTCTTGGTGTCTAGCACTTGTGCACATGGAGCAATTTCTTCACCAACAATACCTTACCCCCTTTTAATTGTATTGGCTTTCCTATGGACTCAAAGTGATTTCTCACAAAGTAAAAAGAGAGTCTTCTAGCTTGAATCTTTTCCAATCCATTCCTTGCATCTTGGGGTATCTCCTCACAATTTATAGCCATCCTATCATTGGACTTTTCCTGAAATATGCTTAGTGAAAACATGAGTCCAATGACATATATGTTGTTATTAATTACTAAAACCACCATGGGAGCAAATGTGCTTTCAACAATAACCTCTTCATGACCATTCTCCATGTCCAGAAGCTCCACCAAGCTTGCATTTCCCTCCCCACGGAAGGAATTGATGTGGGATGCCTCCGTTAGGCTACGCCATGGTCATCTTCTTCGCCTCCGGTTGACCATCTTCGCGCCCAGATCTACCACTCCAGTGAGCTCCGGATGTCCTACTCGTGTTGCTCGGCAACTAGATGTGGTCGCGAAGTTCTTGGCGCCTCCACTCCGAGTACCGTGACCTCGAGGCATCCTTCCCGCGAAGCCAAGCTTCGTTGTTTGCCAATGTTGTCAGAGACCTCACTCTAGCCTTCCCCGTCGTCCGTGCTGGACGCGATCCAACCCCTTGCAAGCTCATGTGCTCGCCGTCGTGTGGTCGCGTGCCCAGCGCTAGTTGTTGTCGTAGAAGGGGATCGGGCATGGTGCGGTCATGCTTCAAGAAAGAGGGAAGGGGCACTAGTGCAGAATAGGCCTATAGTCGCGGGTCATAAAGGCCTTTAGAGCCGGTTCTCTAACCGGCACTAAAGGGTGGGGACTAAAGCCTGCCCCCCGCCCTTTAGTGCCAGTTCAACACGGCCCGGCACCAAAGGCCCTCCATGCGGCATCCGATGGCATCATGGGCTGGGGGACCTTTAGTCCCGGTTGGTAACAGCAACCGGGACTAAAAGTATTTAGTTTTTTTAGTTTTGTTTTATTTTTCCTTTTGATTCTTTAGGGGTTTATGAATTAATTATGGTTTAATTTTCCTTTTAATTTTGTGTTTTCTATTTAATTAATTTTCATTTTAAACATATATTACGCTACTACGTACATACTGTACACATGTTGTGCATGCGCATATATATAAATGTAAATAGAATTTCTCGTAGAACCGCGATCACACACACACACACACACACACACACATATATATCATCGAATTGGTAGTACGACGACCATTCACATACATATATATACAATTTCTCCTACAATTTGATGATCATTACATATATATGTGCAGGCCTCGCACAAATCCAGCTAATTTCTAGAGATCTTGTAATGGTATTTCTCCTTTGGGATCTATGACCTGGTCGAGCAGAAATCCAGCTAATTCCTCTTGAATTGCTCGTACCCGAGCCTCTGGTATGAACTGGCCTCACATCTTTGTCAGCTACAAGATGGAGATCAAGATGAATATATTAGTTGTGTGTATATATATTAGCTAGATCATGATAAAAAAAATTATAGATAGTGTTCTGTCAAACGTGCCCAAAGATTTCTTTCATTTCTGCTCCTTTCAGAGATGATCATGCGAATGTTCTCGCAAATGTAATATCCGTATAAACTATTCCCCTGCTCCTGCACCATGCACTTTACGAGAATAAAATTCAATCAGGTAATAATTAATCAAGCATGATAATGGTATTGAAACTAGAATTAAAGAGATGCATGGACATAGCTAGCTAGCTAGTAGTACTTAATTACCTTGGGTCGCATCCATTTCAGTTGTTGTGCCCAGTCGCGTGGGACCTGTTTGATGAACTTGGCCCAAGCCCTGCCCGCCGGCGAAGAAAATGAATAAATGAGTTATTAACTAGTTGATATCAGGAAATGAAGTAATTAAAGGGGCCGACATAGTGCAATAATGATTGAAATTACCTGTCAAGCAGTCCCTTCACGATTGCGTATTTGGATGGATCCTTTAATAGCGAGTCGAGTACTTTAACTTTTCCCTTGTCAACTTCAATGATTAACAAGATCCAATGGTAACTCCATAACTCATCAACAACACTTATTAACATCTAGTAAGCAAAAAATAGAATTTGTAGTACAAGATATATATATAGTAACACTCACCCAAAGTTGTAAGGAAGTAGTATTTCTGGTTGGGTGTTTAGATGGATCAAAAATTCTAGCATTTTTTCTCTGTGTCTTTTCTCAAATATGAAGTTTCCCATATCTTTTGATTAATCGTATTTGGGTCAATGAACCCAATGCCATAGCATCTAGCTTGTTTCATTTCATACATCTTCATTGTGCACAATACCACATAAACGAATATAGTGAGGATAATTCCAGATAATGAAGGAGAGCACAGCTAGCTAGAGACTTAAATTATAGAAAGAAATCACTTACATACAATAGCAACTGACTAAAGATTTGTCGAGTGCGTCTTGATTGAATAACTGAAACAACTCTGCATAATGAATCCACACATCGTTTTTATGGAAGTAATGCCTCTCTTGGACTCTCACCATGAGGGACTCTTCATTGGTATTTGCTGTTATTTGCATGTACCACGTATGCAATTCATACATTCTCGTTGGTAGAAGATTGACATCTTCAGGCTTGACCAGAGGTTTGTCGTGGGCGTATTCATATTTTACTTCTGACTCTTTAAGCACGGGCATTTCCTCAAGGCCTAGGAGTTGTTCAACAGTGACACCAGCCTCTTTAGCCTGCGTTATATGGTCTTCAGTTACTTCTGGCCGATCGGCAGTACTCACAGGTGTTTGTACCATGAGCGGGGGGATCGATTGCACTGCCTGTTCTCCCAGCTGGGGGATGGTTTTCCCGCTTTTTTGCCAACTCCTTGGCTCGAGCTCGAGCTCGACTCCTTTTGTCCTACAAGATATGACTTCTTGATAGACCGCACATAGTCGCAGTCCTTCTGAGCCGGTCGAGCCATATCAACGAAGTGTTGTGAGACATGCTCAGTTACTTTCTCCTTTGGCGGCTGGGGCGATTTCTGTCCAAAATGGGCCTTCAAATTGGCATCCACTGCGCTGTCGAGTTCCTCGTCGGTTAGGTGGTAAGGCAACTTCGGAAGAGGCTTGATGCTGCTTGGACCATATCTGAATTTATTGCCTGTTGTACTGCTGGTTGTCGTAGCTGCGGCCTCTCTCTTTCGTTGTTGCTTAGGCGACAGAGCACGCTGAGTTGATGGAGCATGCTGACGCCGTGCCGAACTTGGATGAGGAGTCAGCTGACATGGTGCCGGACTTGGAAGAGGAGGAGTTGGCTGACATCGTGCCGGACTTGGAGGAGGAGTCGGCTAACGCGGTGCCGGACTTGAAGGAGGAGGAGTTGACTGACGCGGCGGCAAACTTGGAGGAGGAGGAGTCGGTGGCCTTTGAAAGACGATGCAATCCTTTTTTCCATAGAATGATACGATGTATGGCCTCTCCCAGTGTTCTCTCCTCGTCACCTCCAGGAATGTCAAGTTGTAGCTCGTGATATGCTGACATCACTTCATCAACCCCGACACAAGCATAGCCAGCTGGAATGGGATTGCAATGGAAGGTTGCTTCTGGGGGATTTGCTAAAGCATAGCCGTCCGCCACCTTCATGGATAAGTTCTTCACTTTCATGTGTAGCTCACAGTTAGTCTTGTCTTTGATATCATCCACAGGGTACCTAGCTAGCATTGCATCGTCATCAATATCGACCGGGGTGGAACCCATGCTTCTTCTCGGCATAGATGGGATGGTGGTATCCAATGCTGGATCGATCTGCTCATGCTGCCGCTGAGACCCCCTTTCCTGGCTGAGTGAGTCGATTTGCTCCTGCTGCCGCCTGACTCTGGATTCCAACTCGAGGTGCTTTGATTCGAGGCCTTCAAGGAGGAGTGCTTCCTCCTTCTTCTTCTGCTCCTCCTGCATCTTCTTTCTTGCATAGCTTCTATAGTCGTCGTTCCAACCAGCAAACCCCTCAAACCACGGAACATCCTTTCCCTCGTGTTCTTCCCGGGTGTTCAGGATTCTTCAAGGCACGCGTAAGCTCGTCGTCCTCTCTGTTGGGCATGAACACCCCCGTTCGAGCTTCTTCTATTTTCATCAGAATTTCATGTGTTACTTTTTGAAGACTTGCCTTCATCATAATAGCCCCTGTCTTTGGGTCCAACTCCCCCCATGCGCGTAAAACCATGTCCTACACCTCGGGAGCCAGGTCACTATAACTGGAGTGACCCCTGCACTAATCATATCTTTTTTGGATTGATCCCACTTAGGCAAGGCCGTCTGGTAGCCACCTGGCCCCAAAGTATGGTGTCACTCCTTTTTCGCAGCATTAATCTTGTTCTTTTCCGACTGTTCCTTAGCTACTTCCGGTTCCTTGAACTTCACGAAATCGTACCAATGATCTTTTGCCTTCACCAGTGCCCCCTCGAATTTTGGAGTCATCTTGTTTGCTTTGATGTACGCATCCCATGCATTTTTCTTGAAGGTGTTGAATGTGATCGCCATCTTTTTAAGAGAATAGTTTCTGACTTTATTCAGATCTGCATCTATCAAGTTATCTGGTAGTGTGAAATGTGACATTAGCTCGGTCCAAAGCACATCTTTTGCTCTTTCATTGACAAAAGTAACTCCTTGTCGATATCCCTTTCCTGGATTTTTCCATTCTTGTGTAAGTATCGAGATTTGGTCCCTAACAATAACTCCGCATTGATTCTTGAACTTGGTGGCATTTTTCTTAGGTTCAAGCGGTTCGCCAGTTGATGTATTGATGGAATCGATGGTGAAATTTACGCTAGGGTCCAACTTTCTGGCCGGGCCTCGCTTTACCCTGTCACTTGTAGAAGATTTGCTCGATCCGGAGGCCCAAAATAAGAAAGATCAATTCGTTAATACATATACAACTCAATTAAGACATGTAATGATCACCGGATGTCTTATATAATAAATATACCTTGCCGGTCTTTGTTATTTGAAGAACATTTTCTTCGTCAACATCATTGTCGAATTCATCTATTCTTTCATCTTCATCAAACATACAACCCTCACCGGAATTGTTCAGATATTGCGAGCCATCATCATGTTCATGCTCTGGGCTCGTGGAGCATATGATGTCGAATAGAGCCTCTTATCCTTCTCTACCGATATTGTCCATAGCTTATATTTAACTAACCCATAAGAAAGATAAAACAATTTAGTATTCAAATTAGAATGCATGCAATCAATAAGGAAAACTGAATCATAGTACATAATATGCATCATCGAATATAATCTCGAATAAATCGTCTCGAATATTATCGAATATAATGTCGAATACATCTCGAATATTATTACTAATACATCTCGAATATTATTCATTATATAATATCACTACTACAGATCCAGTTGACGTCTCGCGCGGCAGGCGGTGGACACCCAAAGAGAAGGAACTATGAAAGGATCATAGCTTGGGTGAGATCCCTGAAGAACCTGCCAGGTATTAGAGAACCTGACGTCCAACGCATCCATGTAGCGACGGACGTGTTCCTCCTCCTCCCTGACACGGCAACGTACCACATCCGGCGGGGCCAGCTGCCTCCGCACCGAAAGTGGCCTACGCGAACGCCACCAAAGAAGCTCCGGGTCGACGACGGGACCCGGGTTCCTCACCCAGCTGCGCGCCCCTGAAGGTAGCACCTCACAGTGCCAGCCCGGTGGGGCCTAGTCCCGAACGTTGCCCCTCTGAAGCAGGACGTCGTCGCGAACTGCTCGACGACGAGGATGGGGGCCAGGCATCGTTGACTCTGAGAAAAAAATTCTTATGAAAAAAATTCCTAGGTTATAACTACCCTAATAAAATTCCTAGCTTATAACTACACTAATAATAGAAAAACAACATTATATAAAAAAAATACAAAATTTATCTAATTAACATTCATATTTCTAAAATTCATCTAACATTTATATACATCTAATTAACATCTAAAAATTCAAAATTCATCTAATTAACATTCATATATCTACAATTAACATCTAAAACAACATCTAAAATAACATTATATATTTCTATACATCTAATTAACATCTAAAAACAACATCTAAAATTAACATCAAAATTCATCTAAAAATAGCATTATATATTTCTATACATCTAATTAACATCTAAAATTAACATCAAAATTCATCTAATTAAAACAACATCGAAAAAATCCATGGCGGCAGGGGCTCACAGTGGGGCGACGGCCGGCAAGGCGCGGCGAGCCGTTAGCGATGGCAACGGCGTGCGAGCTTGAGGAGGCGGGGGCAGCGACGGGGGGCAGGGCGGCCCGTATGGGGTGGTGACGGCATGGGCGGCGACGGTGTCGGGGCGGCGACGACATCGGGGGCGCGCGGGCGGCGATCTCCTCGGTGGTTGAAGCTAGAGATGAAGAGAAGCAGAGGGAATGAAAAAATTTCAACTCCCGCTTATATAGGAGGACCTTTAGTCACGGTTGGTGGCTCCAACGGCGACTAAAGACCCCTCTTTAGTCGTGGCTGGAGCCACCAACCGCGACTAAAGGTGAATTTCAGCAGGCGCGGTGGCGGGAAGTGAAACCCTTTAGTCGCTTTTGGTGGCTCCAACCGCGACTAAAGGAGGGTCTTTAGTCGCGGTTGGAGCCACCAACCATGACTAAAGGTGTTGCTCGCGCAGGCGCGGTGCAGGGGAACTTTAGTCCCACCTCGCCAAGCGAGGGGCAATCGCACTGATTTATAGGCCCTAGTGCGGCTGCTCCCTCGAGCTTCTCTCTAAGAAGGCCTATGTGTGCCTATTGAACCTGTGCGGCTCTGTTGGGCCTACTGGGCCTTGCAGGCCTGCATCCTGGCCCGTGTTGGGTTTCCAGTCGTATGCAGGTCGTCGCGGCCCAGTAGGCGGCCTATTTTTGATTTTTTTATTTATTTTTTCATTTTTTGCTTTATTTATTTTCTTTTGTTTCTGAGTTTTTTTGTGCTTTATTGAGAGTTAATGAGTGAATCTTTTTGCGTTAGGTCAAAAGAATTATAAACTTTCTATTAGTGGCAGTAGTTTTCAAATTCGAATAGTTTAAATTTGAATTATTTGGAATTTGTGTGAATCACTAGTTTGTGAATAACTTTACTTTAGAAATATATTTTCCAGTGATTCTTTTTTCTACTATTTAATATTATCGTGTTTTATCATTATATCCAATTTGGTAGATCTTAGGTTATTTAAAAAATGAAATGCCTTTGTAACAGGCGAGTTTTCGTGCGAAACCGTGATACTTCGAAAGAGATTGTCCATTTTGTACACGAAGTGCATCCAGTTTTTGCGGTAACCCTCTCAACTTTTTATAACATGCTATGTGGGTGAAATGATGATACCATGCCAACTTTCAACCTTTTCAGAGTTCATTTGAAGTGCTTTTCAATTTCAGGGTTATTTAGCTAAAAAATTAGTTAGTGCATGAAAAATAGCAAATGAAGTCGAAAAGGGTTGAAAATTGATGATGTGGCTTTGAATTGTACATTTTGAACAAACAAAATGTATGGAGTTCAAATAAGTTAAAAAATGATATGCCTTTGTAACAGGAGAGTTTTTGTCCGAAACCGTGATACTTCGAAAGAGATTGTCCATTTTTTACACGAAGTGCATCCAGTTTTTGTCGTAACCCTCTCAACTTTTTATAACATGCTATATGGGTGAAATGATGATACCATGCCAACTTTCAACCTTTTCAGAATTCATTTGAAGTGCTTTTCAATTTCAGGGCTATTTAGTTGGAAAAATCAGTAAGTGCATGAAAAATAGCAAATGAAGTCAGAAAGGGTTGAAAATTGATGATGTGGATTTGAGTTGTGAATTTTCAACACACAAAAAGTATGGAGTTCAAATTGGTTAAAAAATGAAATACCTATGTAAGAGGCGAGTTTTCGTCCGAAACCCTCATACTTCGAAAGAGATTGTCCATTTTATACACGAAGTGCATCAAGTTTTTGCCGTAACCGTCTCAACATATTAGCATATGATATGTGGGTGAAATGATGATACCATGCCAACTTTCAACCTTTTAAGAGTTCATTTGAAGTGCTATTCAATTTCAGGGTCATTTAACTCAAAAAAATCATTAAGTGCATGAAAAATAGCAAATGAAGTCAGAAAGGGTTGAAAATTGATGATGTGGCTGTGAATGGTGCATTTTGAACACACACAAAGTATGGAGTTCAAATAAGTTAAAAAAATGAAATGCCTTTGTAACAGGCGAGTTTTCGTCCGAAAACATGACACTTCGAAAGAGATTGTCCATTTTGTACACGAAGTGCATCCAGTTTTTGCCGTAACCCTCAACTTTTTATAACATGCTATGTGGGTCAAATTATGATACCATGCCAACTTTCAACCTTTTCAGAGTTCATTTGAAGTGCTTTTCAATTTCAGGATTTTTTTGCTGAAAAATCAGTAAGTGCATGAAAAATAGCAAATGAAGTCAGAAAGGTTTGAAAATTGATGATGTGGCTTTGAATGGTGCATTTTTAAGACACAAAAAGTATGGAGTTCAAATAAGTTAAAAAATGAAATGCCTTTGTAACAGGTGAGTTTTCGTCCGAAACCGTGATACTTCGAAAGAGATTGTCTATTTTGTACACGAAGTGCATCCAGTTTTTGCCGTAACCCTCTCAACTTTTTAGCACATTCTATGTAGGTGAAATGATGATAACATGACAACTTTCAACCTTTCAGAGTTCATTTGAAGTGCTTATCAATTTCAGGGTCATTTAGCTCAAAAAAAATCAGTAAATGCATGAAAAATAGAAAAGGAAGTCAGAAAGGGTTGAAAATTAATGACGTGGCTTTGAATGGTGCATTTTGAACACACAAAAAGAATGGAGTTCAAATATGTTAAAAAATGAAATGTCTTTTTAGGAGGCAAGTTTTCGTCCGAGACCCTGATACTTCGGAAGAGATTGTCCATTTTGTACACGAAGTGCATGCAGTTTTTGCCGTAACCCTCTCAACTTTTTATAACATGCTATGTGGGTGAAATGATGATATCATGCCATCTTTCAACCTTTTCAGAGTTCATTTGAAGTGCTTATCAATTTCAGGGTCATTTAGCTAAAAACAGTAAATGCATGAAAAATAGCAAATGAAGTCAGAAAGGGTTGAAAATTAATGATGTGGCTTTAAATGGTGCATTTTGAACACACAAAAAGTATGGAGTTCAAATAAGTTAAAAAATGAAATGCCTTTGTAAGAGGCAAGTTTTCATCCGAAACCCTGATACTTCGAAAGAGATTGTCCATTTTGTACATGAAGTGCATCCAGTTTTTGCCCTAACCCTCTCAACATTTTATAACATGCTATGTGGGTGAAATGATGATACCATGCCAACTTTAAACCTTTTTAGAGTTCATTTGAAGTGCTTTTCAATTTCAGGGTCATTTGCTGAAAAAAATCAGTAAGTGCATGAAAAATAGCAAATGAAGTGAGAAAGGGTTGAAAATTGATGGCCTCCTTCGAATGGTGCATACTGAACGCACAAAACACATAAGTACACTACTATTACAAAGATTCCCTTTGGTTTGTCCGAAGTGGGACTTTCTAGATATATAAGTCCGAGAGTGGGATCTTTGTGTGGCGCTTTGGCTCATTGCATGATGTATTTGCTTCCTTATCTTTTCTTTTTCTCGGCTTGGTAGACATGTCCTTCACATAGAAAACGTGCGCCACATCATTGGCTAGGACGAATGGTTCGTCTGCGTACCCAAGATTGTTGAGATCCACTGTTGTCATTTTGTACTGCGGGTCTTCCTTTACCCCGCCTCCTGTTAGATTGACCCATTTGCACCTAAACAAAGGGACCTTTAAATCAAGTCCATAGTCAAGTTCTCATATCTCCTCTATGTAACCATAGTATGTGTCCTTTGGCCCATTGTTGTTTGCTACATCAAAGCGGACACCACTGTTTTGGTTGGCGCTCTTTTTATCTTGGGCGATCGTGTAAAATGTATTCCCATTTATCTCGTACCCTTTGAAAGTCAATATAGTCGAAGATGGTAACTTGGACAGCAAGTATAGGTCATCTTCAACAGTGTCGTCATGCATGAGACGTGTCTGCAACCAACCGACGAAAGTCACCGTTTGTTCATGTGTAATCTAGTCGTCAGACTTCTCCGGGTGTTTGAAGCGTAGAATATTCTTGTGTTGCTCTATATACGGAGACACCAAGGCAGAACTTTGTAGAACTGTGTAGTGTGCTTGCGCCAAAGAATGTCTGTTTCGGCATATTAGTGATTTCTTTCCTAGCGTGCCTTTTCCACCCAGTCTGCCCTCATGCTGCGATTCAAGAACACCTATCGGCTTAATGTCAGGAATAAAGTCAACACTAAACTAAATGACCTCCTTTGTTTCATGTCCCTTGGAGATGCTTCCTTCTGGCCTAGCACGATTATGAACACATTTCTTTAAGACTCCCATGAACCTCTCAAAGGGGAACATGTTGAGTAGAAATACAGGACCCAGAATGGCAATCTCCTCGACTAGGTGAACTAGGACATGCGTCATGATATTGAAGAAGGATGGTGGGAACACCAACTCGAAGCTGACAAGACATTGCACCAAATCATTCTCTAACCTTGGTAGGATTTCTGGATTGATTACCTTATGAGAGATTGCATTCAGGAATGCACATAGCTTCACAATGGCTAATCGAACGTTTTTCGGTAGAAGCCCCCTCAATGTAACCGGAAGCAGTTGCATCATAATCACGTGGTAGTCATGAGACTTTAGGTTTTGGAACTTTTTCTCTGCCATATTTATTATTCCCTTTATATTCGACGAGAAGCCAGACGGGACCTTCATACTGAGAAGGCATTCGAAGAAGATTTCCTTCTCTTCTTTGGTAAGAGCATAGCTGGCATGACCCTAAAACTGCTTTGGATCCATGCCTTATTTTCCATCCATACATTGCTGGTCCTCCCGTGCCTCCGGCATATCTTTTTTCTTCCCATACACGCCCAAGAAGCCTAGCTGGTTCACGCAAAGATTCTTCGTCACGTGCATCACATCGATTGCAGAGCGGGCCTCGAGGTCTTTCCAATACGGTAGGTCCCAAAATATAGATTTCTTCTTCCTCATGGGTGTGCGTTTGTCAGCGTCATTCGGAACAGACTGTGCACCAAGAACCTTGTGAAAGATTACTTTTAAATCCTTGACCATATCAAGTATTTCACCACCCATACAGTGGCGAGGCTTCTTCCGATGATCTGCCTCACCTTTGAAATGCTTGCCTTTCTTTCTTACGGGATGCCTGCTCTGAAGAAATCGACGATGCCCTAGATACACATTATTCTTACATTTATCCAAGTGTGTGCATGCGTTGTATCCCTTGTTTGTTTGTCCTGAAAGGTTACTGAGAGCAGGCCAATCATTGATGGTTACAAACAGCAACACATGTAGGTCAAATTCCTCCTGATCTTTTCCATTCCACAACTGTAAAAGTTCTTCAACCAATGGCCTTAGGTACACATCAATGTCGTTGCCGGGTTGCTTGGGGCCTTGTATGAGCACCGGCATCATAATGAACTTCTGCTTCATGCACAACCAAGGAGGAAGGTTATAGATACATAGTCACAGGCCATGTGCTATGATTGATGTTCTGCTCCCCAAAAGGATTTATGCCATCTGCACTTAAACCAAACCATACGTTCCTTGCATTCTTTGCAAAGTCCTTCCACTTTCTCTCGATTTTTCTCCACTACGACCCGTCAGCGGGCACTCTCAACTTCCCGTCTTTCTTACGGTCTTCATTGTGCCATCGCATCAACTTGGCATGCTCTTTGTTTTGGAACAAACGTTTCAATCGTGGTATTATAGGAGCATACCACATCACCTTGGTAGGAATCTTCTTCCTGGGACGCTCGCCCTCAACATCACCAGGGTCATTGTGGCCGATCTTATAGCGCAATGCACAGCATATTGGGCATGCATTAAAATCCTCGTACTCACCACGGTAGAGGATGCAGTCATTAGGGCATACATGTATCTTCTCGACCTCTAATCCTAGAGGGCAGACAGCCTTCTTTGCTTCATACGTACTCTCTGAAAATTCGTTGTCCTTTGGTACCTTCTTCTTTAACATTATCAACAACTTTTGAAATGCCTTGTCAGATACACCATTCTCTGCCTTCCATTGCAGCAATTCCAGTGTGGTACCCAGCATTTTATTGTCATCTTTGCAATTTGGGTACAACCCTTTTTTGTGATCCTCTAACATGCGCTACAACTTCAGCTTCTCCCTTTCACTTGAGCAGTTTCTCTTTGCATCGGCAATGGCCCGACCAAGATCATCAGCGGGCTCATCTGATGCCTCTTCTTCAGCTCCTTCCCGCATTTTCGGCTCAGCTTCTTCCCCCCATCGTTGTGCCATCGTATTCATGGAACCCATGGCCAGGATAGGTGTCGTCATCCTCTTCTTCTTCATTCTCTTCCATTAGGACCCCTCTTTCTCCGTGCTTGGTCCAACAGTTATAGCCGGACATGAAACCAGACTCAAACAGGTGGACGTGAATGGTTCTTGAGTTAGAGTAATTTCGATCATTCTTACAGCCAGCACATGGACAATACATAAAACCATCCGGGCGCTTGTTTGCCTCAGCCGCAACCAGAAAAGTATGCACGCCATTAATGAACTGGGGAGAGCATCGGTCCTCGTACATCCATTGCCGGCTCATCTTCATTATACAACACCGAAAAGACCAAATTAATACAAGTTCGTACACAAAGTTCATACACACTTGTTCTCATAAAACAACATACAAACTCTCTGGTTAAAGCATTTAAATGCAACAACAAATTCGATCAACATCGTAACTAAGGTAACAATTGATCCAACAGCATAGTGATACCAAGCCTCACTATCAATGTCATATCTTTTAAATTTTCTAATCTTCAAGCGCATTGCACCCATCTTGATCTTGTGATCATCGACGACATCGGCAACATATAACTCCAGTTTCATCTTCTCTTCTTCAACTCTTTTCAATTTTTCTTTCAAATACTCATTTTCTTTTTCAACTAAATTTAACTTCTTGACAAGAATATCTATGTCGGTTGGAATCTCCGGTTCGCATACCTCCTAGATAAAAACAACTATGTCGACTTGATTGGCATAATTTTCATGAACACGAAATGCAACAAAGAGTTATAAAAGAGAGTTCATATACCACATCCGCATCATAAACCGGACGAGGGCCGACGGGGACAGATTTCAAAACCATGCCACTATGTATAACAAACAACCATATAGGTAAGAAAACTATACAAGTGACTAACTAAATCTTACAAACATGTTTTTTTATAAAAATGATAAGAACATGAGGATCACCAAGGTGGTGCCGGCGACGGGACGGTGCTGGCGATTGACGGTGGTTAGGATGGGGACGGGAAGGCACTAAGTAAACCACACCTACAAATGCAAAGTAAGAAGTTAATTTGAGCTCAAATTGCATAAATCAAATAAACTACCACATACAAACTAAAACCCACAAATTACTATACTTATATAGCATTGCAATAGCTAATCTAGCAATGAGAGATGAAAGGACAAAGTTGCTAACCTTTGTGAACACTTGGATGGATGGGATGCCTCCAAATCTTGACAAATTTTGGCAAAAATGGAGGATGAGCTTGAGGAAGAGAGGAAGAACAGAGAGGAGAGGACAGGGGAAGAACAGAGGACTCTGCTCGGGCTGGCGCCGAAGGGTTTCAACATAGGGGGACCTTTAGTCCCGGTTGGTGGCTCCAACCGCGACTAAAGGTTAGCCTATAGTCGCGGTTGGAGCCACCAATCGGGACTAAAGGTCCCCATGGGGCCCCAGGTTGACGCCAGCCTGTCACCACACCTTTAGTGCTGGTTCGTGGCACGAACCGGGACTAAAGGTCCGTAACGAACCGGCACTAATGATGCCCGTCACGAACCGGGACTAATGAACACATTAGTGCCGGTTCAAAATCGGACCGGGACTAATGATGCGGACGAAAGGTCTGCTTTCTACTAGTGGGGGAATAGAGTGTGTTATTCTATTTTTTTTTGTTTTATTCCTTTCTCTTTATTTCTTGCTTGGGTCTCACTTGTCGCGAAGGGTAAAAATGTATAGAGAATGTCTTAGTCACAGTCAAATGCTTTTGATCATACGGTAACAAAGCAGAAGGGTATTTTTATAACACCACTTGACGACAGAGGGGTAAATTTAAGCATATTTGAAAAATAGAGGTAAATGACAAGTGTGGGTTTGAGTTAGGGGCAAACAATTCAAAAAGGGGACAAATCCATTTCTACGGCTAAGTAGAACCCACTACTTACATTTAACCTCTAATTTTCAAGATTGCTCAAAGTGTCCCTTTTTCGGTCACGTGTCCTTGCATCAATACCCTTTCGTGTAGTTTTCATTCAATCAAAGGCATTTCACGAGACGTTTCATGGCAATTTTGCCTTTCCCTCTAGGCAGTTGCAGACGTGTCACTTACAGGTAGGGCCCATCCTGAGAAGAAAACACAAGAGGAAAAACGCTCTCACTCGCATATCCTTATTGGTGGGACCGTCCTATTTGAAAATGGGAAGGGAAAATAAAAAAGGTGAACATGTGTCCCTTACTGGTGGGACCCACCATAGATCGTCAATGGTCATGCCGCATGGATGGTACCCTCGAAACTATACCTGGTCATGGGATACCTGACCCGGCCCGGTGATGCCCGCGGGCCGGGCGTGGGGCTAGGTTTTAAGCCCGAAGGTCGGGCCGGGCCCATCATATTTGCATTTTAACGAAGAGGCCCGGCCCGAGGCCCGACATGCTTTTATGCTGATGGGCCGGGCTTGGGCCCGATTTTAGGCCCGAAGCCTGGCCCGACCCGGTATACTCGGAACACACTCTCCCCCTTCTGATTTCCTTTTTCCCATCGCCATCTCCCCTGCCTCTTCCCGCTATCGCATCCGCCACTGCTTGCTTCTCCCCGCTGCTCCCCCGGTTTGTCGTTCCGCTACTCCCCCAGTCTGCCGTTCCACTGCTCCCAACCGACCATTGCTATGATCGTCCCACACCCACGATCCGTTGCTGCTTGAGCTTGCTTCTGAGCCGACATCGCTTCAGCATGCTGCTTGAGCTTGCTTCTGAGCCGGCACCGACTGTGCCACGGCGAGGTCGCCGACATGCTCCTCCGACGTTGGCAACTGCTGTCTCGAAAGGCCGAAGCCCATCTTTATTAAGATTGGGAAAGAAAATTTACAAAGCGGCGAAGGCCGCCCAGAAAACAGATAGGCCATAAGCTGCAGGCCACAGCACACTACCCAGAAGGGCCATTCAGGGACAGCCCTCCCCAGCAACAGCCCTGACAGGGCTCTTAAATCTCCTCGCAACTAAAGGGCAGCTGCCGTGGCAAAGCAGCCAGTCGCACGCCAGGATCTGAGGTCCTCGATGGTCGCGCTCACGACCTCAGCAGGGCCGGATGCCGTTTCCTCGAAGATGCGAGCATTGTGCTCCTTCCAGATGTGCCAATGAAGCATGATAACGACTGCGTCAAAATCCCTCCTCAGCTGCATAGGCGTAGCGTGCCTAGCCTGCAACCACCATTCTTCCGTGCACCTGTCCTCCCCGGCCGGAATCGGGAAGGAGGCACCCAGCCAGCCACGAAAGCGCGTCCAGAACTCGTTCGCGAAGCGGCAGTGCACGAACAAGTGAGTGCACGACTCCTGTGCGGCGCTGCATAGCACGCACGCCCCCTGATTCGGCCAACCACGGCGTTCGAGATTGTCGGCGGTGAGGCAGCGTCTGTGGACCACAAGCCACATGAAGAACTTCAGCCACGGGGGTGCTTTGGACTTCCAAATGGCGGATGCACAGCCAAAATCCTGGTTAGGCGCGAAGAATAGATGGTAAGCAGAGCTGGTAGAGAACTCCCCGCTGGTCTCTCCGACGGCGGAGCACGCCCTCCAGTGCCTCCTCATCGCACGTTGGTCAAGCTGAAGCCCAAAGTGTTCCTCCATTAGGCATCCGCAGCAGAATTAGCTGTAGAAAATTTCAGATCATTTGTTCCTATTACTTTATGTCGAAGTGTACCACCGTGGCTAGAACTATCTTTAAAGTGAGATATGCAACTGGAAAGAGTTGAGAAATGTTGAAATTCAGAAATGCAACTGTTCAAGTTCAGAAAATGCTTTGAAGCGTATGATGCTAAAGTTCAGAAATCACAAATGTTTCGAGTGTAACTGGAATGTTGCACTCAGCCGGGGAGAAACCAAACTTGGCCGGCGTAAACTAAACACACCTATGTACGCTCTTCTGCCGCCGGTGACCTCCGTGGGCAGTGACACACATCGCCCTGCCTTCCTCGTGGGCACCGAGCCTTGCAAGCTCACGGGAAGCCACGGAGCCCCGCACAGAGAGACAACAGCGCCATGGCTGCCACATTGCCCATTGGCAAAAGCCTCACACACAAACATACACTCTCTCCTTTCTCTCTCTCTCACTCTCCCTCACTCAACAGTCAACCCACAGACTGACAGACACGCCACGGCGGAAACAAAATAAACCAGGCACGTCAGGGAGACTTGAAAAACACAGCAAAAGAACGAACAGCAGGAGGTCGAATGCTAGAATACACTCCCTCCGCTCTTATTTATAAGACGTTTTAGCCAGTCCTCTTTGAACTGTTTTGGGCGTGTCTGAACTGCGTAAAACGTCTTATAAAAGGGAACAGAGGGAGTATATGCATGACAAAATGTAAATAGAAGTGTCAAATACTTCACATGTTTCCTGAAGGTTTAACAAAATAGGCTGGAAACCATCTGCCAAACCTTAAATGCAAAAGGAGCAAGTATAAAGAGGAGCAAACTGGGATGTTTACAAGCCCAGAGCAGATGTTTCAAGTGCAGCACCAACTACTAGACTCCAGTAAAGATTATTAAGCAGTTCCCAGAATTAAGGAATCAAATAACATTCAAGCACATAGCAAGATATAGAGAACGAGCATTCTCCCAAGTTTCCACAACTCGGTAACAAAAGTTGGTCCCATACTCAGTACAGAATGAGTAGCACACCGTGGTAAGATCAAACTCTATACAGTTACTTGCTCCCTAGAAACATCTACATACACAGAAATGTACCTCATCTATTCAGTATAATGTTCATCTATGCTTGATTTCCTATCTTTACAACCTTGTCCGGGTTTCTATGTCAAGGGCAGGTGGTCCAGGATGTCCACCGTATCCTATTTTGTGATTTGTACTTACATACAAGTGTTTTTCAGACGAGTGAAACTTTGATCTCCATATCAGTGGACTCCTGCAAAGGATATGACACAAAAGAATAAATACAACAATGTGACACTTGTTGAGTGAAATTTGAATTCTGCAGTTGACTCGCTGTCGATCTAACCGTTTGCTCCACTTTTCAGCAAGTACAGTCCTTTCTCAAAAATCAAGCAGGTCCTGTACATAATATCACATGAGAATTAATACTATCACACAAGAATTAATATTAGAACCAAGAACACATGTTTAGTGAATTCAAAGTTACCAGGATCTGAGAAGCTGAAGGTCTTTCGCCTGGTACTGATCTGAGCATTGGCTTTAGAACTCTGTATTCACCTTCCCAGCCTTCGAACAAATCTGTGTCATTTTCATGTAGATACTCATCGAGATCAAATACAAGCCCTTTCCGATCATATTTTGCTATTCCTTTTCGAATTATATCACTGAGTTGCTCCACCTTCCTCTTTCTCTTACGCTTATCTCCAGCAAGGAAAATTTCATAATAGATCATTCCAAATGAGAATATATCGACCTATGTAATGGACAGCAAAAGGATTTATAAATAAAATACTAGAATACAGGAATGGAATTTTCATGGTGTACAGGAAGCCCATAAACAAGAACATGGTGTGAAAATAAACTAGTGATAAGCAGATGCAGTACTTTAACCCATGGTCAACTACTATAGCAGCCAAATAATGAACAATAGCATGGTGTGCAGAATAAAACTGAGGATAAGCCCATACAATACTTTAATCCGTAATCAACTATAACAGCAGTCAGATAATTCATAACTGAGGTCAAAACCATACAAATAGAAAGCATGAGTCACAAAGATTGACATGTAAGAACTAGTCTAAGAGATGCCAAGCTGAATAGCAGTAGAAATGTACTACCTCCTTCCCAGATTATAAGACGTTTTTTAGACTATTTTAGCATACCAAAAAATCTTATAATTTGAAACAGAGGAAGTAAGAACTATTTCCATGGCTAGCCCTTATACTGATACCCTTACTAGGAACAAACTTCTGAAAAAGAATTGGCAAGAAACGGTAACAGATTTGTGTGAAGAAAATGAATATGTTAAAGAAAGGAGCTGTCCTGTTGCCAAAATAGTGTAGGAGGGTTATTGGCTTAGACTGACACTAAATTATCGGCTACTAAAGTTGATTATTTGTTTACTATGGTACATCAAACATAAAACATTCCGTGGGCTACTGAACAGACTAACAGCACTTCATATCGGTTCAGCTTCAGTCCCCAGCATGTTTCAACATCAAAAGCAGTAATGTAATGGACAACCTATATTCATAGGTTCCATTCGGCAAGATTTGTTGTGCATTTTGCCAAAAAGGCAACACGGTCTGTTTTGAAAACAAACTAGTGAAAGTAGCTAAACAGATTATTTGCTTCATGTGGGTTCACATGATATTCTGTTCATGTACGTATCTGGAGAACTATGGAAGAATGTCAAACTTACTCCTAAAAACGGAATGTCAAATTTTGACTGCCGCTGCAGGAGGCGGCATGTGCACAGCAATAAGCAATGGACCTGCTTGTAATGTATAGTTGCTTCTCGTAACGTTAGCAACAAACAGGGGAGTAAAGGCTGAATGAGAATGCAGTGCCATTAGTTAGTTCAGTTAGGTCAAGGAATTTTCAGTTGTTAAGCACTGCAGTAAACTAATAATCAAATTTAGTAGGTTGTCAGTGGTACTTGGTCAGATTCAGCTAGACTTTTGTGTTCCGTCTCACCCTCGATGTGGATATAGACTCGAAGTTTTTGCTAATTCTTGATGTTGACATGAGAATAGCCACATTAGTGCATGCTTCAAAAGGGTACAGGGCATTATTATACACATCTACAACAGAAAATACCTATTCAACCCATCTACATGGAATCTATAAGCCATACAAAATTAATATAAAGATCAAACAGATTGCAAGTCAAAACCACGGCAGCCACAAAATAAAGAGAATGTACATAAGAAATATTTAAATAACATTCAAATTTTACACTTAAATGGTATTATTTGACTAACCTTTTCGTTGTGGCAGCAGTAGATACTCACTATTTCAGGAGCTCTGTAAGGTAGGCTACCATAACAGCCACCTTTAAAATCATTTTGCTTTCCTTTTTTTCTTACAGCTAAAATGGAGAAAATAATCAGCACTTCTTTAAGGGACTTGAACATTATAAATAACAATACAAAACAGAATCAACATATTACCAAGTCCATAGTCTGCAAGCCTAACAATCAATCCATCTAACAAAACATTGCCAGGCTTGATATCTCTATGGACCACACCCTTGTCATGCATACATTTCCACAGCCTTTGCTATTTGCAGACAGATAAATCTTCCATTATCCACAACACCTTCAGAAGTTTCATTTAGACATGCCCGGAGTGTCCTATTGAGCAATTGAGACATATTATATGAACACTGAGGTTTTTAACCAACATGCCAACATTGCAATTACTTAAATTCGGAAAAGTACCTCTGACATAGCTTCATTCCAATGAAAATTGACTCCCTTTCAGCCCACGCTTGATAGAATCGCACAACGCCGACATGATTCAGTAGTGACATTATTTTTACCTCGCTGCATGCAAGAAAACAGACACAAAAGCTACAATATTATTTCAAATGGCATGATGGAGAATACTGCATTCTAGCTATTTATTTATAACTAGTCATAATTACATCGACATGATATTAAGAACCAATGAAAAACTAGGCAGAGAAAAAACAAGCTTCTCTCCCCCTCGGGTGCTTCCCCTTTATTCTGCTGCTTGCTTGTTGCTCTGTGGTGCTGTCGATTTGTGATTTGTGAACTACCGAAGTGTGTGGCTGTCCTCTATTGCTAGCTATGTTGCTGCCTGATCTGCTGCTACCAAGTATGACTGCTGTTGTTGATCGTTAGTGTAAGTGTACACAAATTCTGCTACTTTTCCTTGAAAACTGTTATCATAGGCTTATATATGCCTTGTATGTTTTGAAAACACAAATCTAGATATTCGGTGTTCCCTGTCTGCACAAAATGCCTAACTGCACCTAGGCACCACTTAGGCACTCATTGCACTAGGCAAAGGCAAAATCTCGCTCAGTGCCTAGCTTACAAAAACCTTGTTGAGAACAAAATAATGACTACCTTACATGCGAATAATTTGGCAAATGGAAGTAGAATAGAAAGACAGAAGTAACGAAATAAGGACTAGTTCAAAGATAATCAACTAACCTAGGTTCAGAGTTCTGAGTTGGATCCCTGAGAGATTGAAGAGTTTGCGTGACTTTCTTAACAGCAGAGAATCTCCCACCCATGAAAAGGGAGTGACATTTATGCACCTCGCCTTCTGACCCACTTCCTGCAGAGAGAGAGAGAGAGAGAGAGAGAGAGGGAGGGAGGGAGGGAGAGAGAGAGAGAGAGAGAGAGAGAGAGGGAGGGAGGGAGACAAACAGAAAGTGGATTAGCTAATTGAAGTGCAAATACATTTATTTAATGCCAATACAAGTGTTCACGGTGTAAGGGTACCTATTTTTGCATCAGGGGTGTAGTTTCTATGGAAACTAATTTCAAATGGAGGAAATGGTAGATCTCGTTGAACATGACTGAGAAAATTGAGTTCTTTATCACTAAAATCTGCATTCAATGAGTACGACCATGTAGATATCCACTTTAATGAAGAAGCTGCATCAAAATTGAGATAGATGACATTAGAGCACTTCCAAGGATATCGACCTGGCTCAAACTTTATTCCGTCAGCGTGAACTTTGCTCGGCCTATGTGACCCTTCACTGAAGAAGAAATTTGGCATGGCATGTTAAGGTGCCGCTGAAAATCAAAGCTTGCCGCTGCTATTAAGTAAAAGAATACTGACTACACACATGTTAGCAAAGTGGAAATGGAGGAGTAAAGAAACAAGATGTAATTTTCTCTGATCGGGAAGAAAATATTGAGCATTTGTTCTTGAAATGTGCTGCTGCACACTGTGTGGGTGGGTGGGTGTGTGTGTGTGGGGGGGGGGGGGGGGGGGTTAAGGTTAGTGATATACCCGACAAAGTAGAGGATCTCAGTTAATGGATACAGATTTTTCCTAGTAGAGATAGACAATTAGCTGCTGTTGTTGTTGGGGTTTCCGTTGTTTTCTGGACTATTTAGAAAGTTAGAAATGAGTCCATGTTTGACCTTGTTTACCCGCGTGATCCTAATAGCATAATTTTTCATATTGCTAATTGGTCATCCTTCTGGTGTGGTCTACAGAAAGGAAGCGGGCGTCAGGCACCACAAGCCGCAGCGTCGTGGCTGTCAAAGGTGGCGAAAGATTTCTTTCATCTGAGCAGGGGGTGAGCGCCGATGGCGAGCAGCATTGAAGTGGACTGGAACATGTTCGACGAGCTTGCTTTGCTGACACTCTGTTGGTTCTCTGTTTTGTAGATCCTGGATCAATTTGTTTCTGCAGTCTTGAGCCTGTAATGGTGGTTATCAGTTTATTTTTGCCATCAGTTTCTCTGTAGTCCCATGTGCCTGCTGGGGAGTCATGTTTTGATAACCCTGGGGGTGTGATGCATGTAGGTTGCCGCGATAGATCACCAGCATTCTTTTTCCTTTTGCTTACAGCCTAAAAATGTGCCTCGCTCAGGGTTAACTGTGTTATTGGTTTCTATGAAATCGGGAGCAAGGAGCCCCTCAGTTCAGAGGAAAGGAAGAAAAGCTACCTGAGTAGGTTATTGAAGAAATCGACACTCTGAGGCGGTGTTTCTTGTGGAACGGAAAAGACATGGTGAGTGGACGTGATTGTCTTGTTGCCAGGGATTACGTCTGCTGAGACTCCATTGAAGGTGGGCTAGGCATAAAAAATTGAAGATCCAGAATGAGAGCCTGCTTATGAAATCTGTGCACTGTCTACTCATGGCTCCTGACTCACCATGGGCTAAGTGGGTTGGTGGCTCACAACAAAGACTTGGGCAACAATGTGACTAATGAAACTAGAGCCTGGGCTCAAATCAAAGGGCTTGTGCAGAAATGCATAAACTACCTATGTTCAAATCAATGATGGGAAGACAAACTCAGTATAAGTGGACTACTAATGGCCCCATCTACATACATTTTCTGGTACTCTTCTCCTATGCCCTGCGTGACTGCGTCCTAATGTTTGTGTGGCTGAGTGTGCGCCAGGGAGCTCTTGGCTCGTTCCTATGAGACACTTATCTGATAGAGCCAATGGTGAGCTCCCTGCTTTGGAAAGATTACTGGGTTCTTGCAATCCTTTCTAGAATACCCCTGAATATATCAGTATTGAACAGCCAACACCAACAAAGATGCATTATCCATGATATCACACTAGTAGAAAACAGGGCATTGGTTCGGGTCGGGCCAGCCCATTAGTCCCGATTCAGTCACGAACCGGGACCAATGGGGGGCGACGGTCCCGGTTCGTGAGGCCAGGGGGCCAAGCGGGTCACGTGGGGCATTGGTCCCGGTTCGTCGAACCCCTTTGGTCCCGATTTCAGTCACGAACCGGGACCAATGTGCCTCGCTCCTGGCCCACACCCATTGGTTCCTGTTCGTGTCTGGAACCGGTACCAACGGTGATCCTTTAGTCCCGGTTCCAGCCACGAACCGGGACCAATGAGATGCCTATATATACCCTCTCGCCGGTGAGCAGAGCACTCCACACACACTACTCTGTTTTTTTTGCCGGCGAGGGAAGAGGTTTGTGGTGCTCTAGCTCACCTCCTATGCACATGAGGTGTTTGATGAAATGCCCAAGCCAAACTTAAGCTTTCTCCTCTCGAAGCTCCTTGTCCAAATTCCATTTTCGTCAAGATTTGTTTAGGTTTGGCGGTACGTCCTGTCCCGTCCCCGTCCTGAAACCGCCGTCGCTCGCCCGCGCGTGGTGAGCCTCTTGATCTTATCTTCTTGCTAAAAGAAAATATACTTACTCATATGATTTTCTTGCTTTTATTATTGTTTGTATTATATAGTGCCATGGTTATGGTATCCGCCCACGTCGGCTCTCGTCCAGTCTATGATCAAATGTGGTATATTATCTCTTATATAACTATTTCACACATTTAATGTCTATAGCAATTAATTATGTCACCAACTTGACGTAAATGTTTTTATCTATAGGAAGTAGTTGAACCAGAAATTCCAACCGACTATGTAATTCTGCTCGACAAGTTAACTAAAACTGAAAAAGAAATCGATCATTTGAAATAAAAATTGAAAAGAATTGAAGATGACAAGATGAGATTGAAGTTGCATGTTGCCGATATCGTCGACGATCACAAGACCAAGATGGATGCAATGCGCTTGAAGCTTAGAAAGATTAGAAAATATGCCATTCATACTGAGGCTTGATATCATTATGCCGTTGAATCAATTGATACCTTATTAGCGGTTATGATTGCATTTGTTGTTGCATTTAATTTTTTTACATAGTTTCGGTGTATGTTTTAATTAGATGCTCTAGAGACCTATATGTTGTTCAATAATGACAGCTATATATGAACTGTACGCATTTATTTTGGTCATTATTGTACTTTGGCTTTAATGTGATGATGGATTTCTAATAATTTGGTCACTTCTGTATTCATGATATGTTGTAATGGTTTTTAATACACTTTATTATATAACGCACACAGATGAACCGACAATGGATGTACGGTGACCGACGCACCTCCGAGTATATTAAGGACCTGCATAATTTTCTCGAAGCGGCTGAGGCAAACAAGCAGAATGATTTTGTGCCTTGTCCATATACTGTCTGTGAGAATACGAAGTCTTTCTCCAACTTTAAAACCCTTCACTTCCACCTGCTTCAGAAGGGTTTTATGCCGCACTATAATGTTTGGACCAAGTACGGAGAAAAAGGGGTTATGATGGAAGATAACAAAGAAGAAGAGGATGACGACAACTACCCTCCCCTTGAATATGGTGATGCTGCAATGGGGGAAGCTGAAGATCAAAAGGAACCGGACGATGTGCCTGATGATGATCTTCGCCGGGTCATTGTTGATGCACAGAGAGAATGCGAAAGTGAAAGGGAGAAGTTGAAGTTCGATCGCATGTTCGAGGATCACAAAAAAGGGTTGTACCCAAATTGCGAAGATGACAACAAAAAGTTCGATACCACACTGGAATTGCTGCAATGGAAGGCAAACAATGGTGTATCTGACAAGGGATTTAGTTCGCTACTGAAAATAATGAAGAAGAAGCTTCCAAAGGATAACGAATTGCCCGACAGTACGTACGCAACAAAGAAGGTTCTGTGCCCTCTAGGATTAGAGGTGCAGAAGATACATGCATGCCCTAATGACCGCATCCTCTACATGCATGCCCTAATCGATCATTATCGCATCATATCAACAACTTTAATTTGTTCATTTGCTGATATCAAGTAATTATTATTTTTTGTCTGACAGGGTTTGGAAATAGTTCACAACAATTGTTCCGGCACTGTCGAGGGAGCTGTGATTTACACACCCGAAAGTAAGTACTACTAGCTAGTTCCGTGCATCTCCCATTGATTCTAGTTTCATCAATACCATTTATCATGCTTGATTATCAGTTGGATCAAAATCTATTTCTCGTAAAGTGCTTATGGCAGGAAGACGGGACTAATTTATGTGGATACTACGTTTGCGAGTTCATCTACAACGCGACGACCCCTAAGCGAGGCTACTCTGAAAAACAATTTCAAGTGCGTAAGCAATAAAATTCACACTTTTATTTTATTACCGTATATATGTATTGACCTCCTTCTTCAAATTAGATGTGGAAGATGCGGGATGAACTTCTACCACATGATCGCATACGAGCAATTCAAGAAGAATTGGCGGGATTCTTTCTTGACCACGTCATCAATAAAGCCGGAGAATACCATCTGCAATTGGACATTAGATGTTAGAGATTATAAGAGATCTTATATTTTATATATGTAGCTAGTAGCGTCGGATATATATACGAAAACTTGTTATACGACCAATCTCTCGGAGAAAGAGAGATCGATCACTTCTATCTCTATATGTTAATGACGATCTTGTGTACTTAATGGTTCCTTTATTTGCTAACTAGCTAGCGTGTCGAGTTCTCTCTATAGTAGCTTGCGTCGACCAAGCACGGAGAAAGAGAGGACACTTTTCTCTATCAATTAGCTAGCTATAACAATATAAAACCCCTAAATTAACTCTCTAAAACCCTCTAAACCCCCCTCTCTTTCAAAAAAAAAACAAGCAACTGCCAGATGCTGACGCATAGATGCCTGTTGGTCCCGGTTGGTGTTACCAACCGGGACTAAAGGTCCTCCCGCCTGGGCTTCCCGCAGAGGCCATGTGAAGCCCCTTCTGTCCCGGTTTGTAAGAGAACCGAGACTAAAGTTTTGGGGCTTTAGTCCCGACACTTTAGTCCCGGTTCCGGAACCGGGACAAATTGGCCTTACGAACCGGGATAAATGAGGTTTTTTCTACTAGTGTCGTGACTGAGGCTAATTAAGACATAGAGATACTAGTAGTAAATTAAGCAGAAGTACCAGGGGAGATATAGATATTATGCCTCAAGAGTCAAGACAGTCAAAAGGAAGAAGATACCGTAGCCATTCACCAAAACAGAGGCCACTAAGACAAGATTCACAATCTATCTATAGCAACTGGACCCCGGGATCTTGTAGATGCGGATGGTTCCATTGGTGTAACCAACGTAGAGTCTGCTGCCATCTATGCCCCAGCTCAAGCAATTGCAGTAGAGCATCTGTTTGCTGGAGACTGGGACCTCGGACATCCTGGCCGGTGAGGCAGCGGAACGGGATGCCGTACTCGGAGCTGGTGCCCTGGGTGGCCTGGATGGGGTTGGTGAGGTCCCAGACCAGCAGCGACTTGCCGCGGGAAGAGGGGACGATGAAGGCTAGTTGTCGATGGGCATCGCGATGGCCGTGACCACGCTGTTGTGGTCGCGCACCACACCGGCTAGTTGTCGATGGGCATCGCGATGGCCGTGACCACGCTGTTGTGGTCACGCATCACACCGGCGTACACGAGGGACTCCTGCGCGCCGGCCATGACGGTGGGGCGAAGGGAGCACTAGGGTTTTGCGAGGGTGGTGCAGATTCGGTCCTTGCAATGTGATCTCGGACCTCGCGGGTCAAATAGGATGGCGCGTAAGCGCTCTCTCGGAGCTCTTTGGGGAGAAACTTGTACGGTTCATCAAATTGGGGGCGGGGGAGGAGTGCACTTGAGATGTTCGATCAAATGCCAGTGGTAGGGATGAAAGCATACCATCGTGTCTGAAGACTCGCAGTATCGCCTGGCCTTCCGCAGGATCGATCTGTAGTGTGACGTGCGAAGCAGCAGCTCCCCGGGCACCAGCACCATCAGCGGCGGCAGGTATCAGGTCGAGAGTCGTGAAGCGCTCGCCTCCCTTGGCCATGATGAGGCTCATCCTCTCCACCGCTGGAGGAAGGCCGAACCCTCCTCCGATCGTCGGCGCCGCCTGGGAGGCCGAAGTCCCCTCGAACGCCGCCGCTAGGTGGCCAAAGGGCTCCCATGCGGGGACGAGGCGGATCTCCCGAGTGGTGGTGCCGTCTACCAGCAGCGCCTGCACGTATAGCTCGACCACCTCCTCGTCGCCACCTGAGCGCGCCATGGCGCGCGGAAACCCTAGCCGGATTTGGGGAACCACGGGCCGGGGAGAGGAGGAGCGAATTTGGGGGTTGGAGAAGGAAGCGGGAGGCGGGAGGGTTGAAAGCACGCCCTGCCCGCAACGGCCGCGTCTTTTTGACGCTGCTAACGAGCGAACGTTCGCTCGGCTGTGTGTTTTGCGCATCGATCGATCGACCCAGACACGCCAGCGCGCGGCGCAAGGGCTACATCAGCACGTCCCTGGGTGGTAGAAGCTAGTGCTCCTGCAGGCTTGGCCCATTGCAGCTGTAGCCCTTCCCGTTGGCGGCAGTTTCCCCAGATCAGAGCTCGTTGCTGCTCTTCATCCAGCGTCATCGCCAGCCCGTGCATATTAATATATCATCACTAACTCCCGGAACTGTCCTGCTGATGCTCGTGTGTCGCAGCCGCTTCAACACACCAGAAGAAGAACCGACTGCAAGTTGCAACGTTATCACTTGTCCTGGGTGTTGGGCCTTGCTGCGATGCTGATGCTGGATGAGGTTCTTCTGCACTGGGTCATTTTGGCCATGGTTCTACTGCCGTGTTTGCTCGATGGTTTGTTTTGCTGGTTATATGTATGCTGGTTTGCTGCTTCAATTCTGCCTGCTCTTCTCCTCTGTTGTGCTGCATGTTCGTCCATAGTCACTGTTGCTGCATCTGTTTTTTGTGCATAGCCATCGTGTCCATCATACATCTGACTCATTGAAGTCATCTCATTTCGAATCTGTGTGCACGTGTGGAATTCATCGATTTCACTGTAAATTATTTAGTCTCTTTTTGGGGGGTTTCCCATTGTCTTTTCAGTTGAATTGAACTCGGTGCCCCTATCATTGTTGTTGATGTGACTTTGCCCTCTCGATCCTTTCTGTAGCATTTTTTGTGACCTGACATTGTCCGTCGCCTTCTTACTGGTCGCTTGTTGCTACTTTCGACGTAGCGCTTCCTTATCACTATCTGCACGACTTGGCCAGATTGTCCCTTTCATCTTGGTCAGGAGCACCTTCGTTGGCTAAATTAAGCAGATATTTATTCTTGTTAGTTTCCAACATCTCCAACCAAGTTGTCTGATGATTGGAAGATCAAACCATGAAAGCTTTGGATTACCATTTTGGAGGGGTTGGTACGTTGGAATATTAAGGGTATATGTGGGTGGAACCTTTAATGTGTAAGGGTAAGCACTTGCAAGTATGAGGGTAGTACCTAAATTCAGTTGCTTAATTAACAAAAAACATTCAGTTTAAATGATTGGCATTGAAACAGTGTTTTGTGGCATGTCCTTCTTGAACTAGTAGATGAACTTCTCGCCAAAAAAAATCAGTAGATGAAATGCTGAGGGGGAATTGATGGGTGCTTTCAGATATTTAAGATTTATTTTTTGTTCAGATTTTTTTATAGTTTCATGTGGTAATATCCAGACATATTTAATATATATACGCAGGTTTAAGTACATGCCTAGTGTTTTTTTCTGCAGTGCCAAAATTATTCGAGCACTGGATCGATAGCTAGAAACTTAGTAGAAATGGAGTCAATCAAAAGTTTCGCTAACAATTTTATGTAACATAGAAACCAAGTCATGTGCCAGAACCATGACTCGGTTTCAATCTTATGGGTTTCAACTCTTGCCTCTCCTAACTTGTTTGGGACTGAGGCTTTGTTGTCGTTGTTGTTGTTGTATTATTTGTATGCATATATAGACTTTAAAAAATACCTAAATGTTTTCCTAAATAAAATTAGCTATTTTGTTTTTATTTTCAGCAACACTCTGTCCTGTTCTGATAATTCATGCCAGCGGTTTTTCCTTAATTCCAGCATGTTGGTAACTTCCTCAACAGCAACGCCGAAACCCAAGCTCTAATTATCGAGCTTATGGTACGGTTATTACCCTAAAATTTTAAATAAGTTACAATGATTATCTATATTTTTGCTTAAAATAATTATGTATCCAATTCTTTTGGTGGAACACCTATTAGAACCATGCAGTTGGATTACTACTTGACTAGTGATGTTTCAAGCTGACACTTGACAGCATCATTGTGTTGTAAGTTGTAACACCACGTCATTTGTAACATAGGAGGGATTTAAGATACTAAGAGAGTAAGAGTTTGCTGTCTCTTTGGCAAGCCCTTCTCAGTTGTACATGAGCGGTTAGGGGGAATTTGCCTGTCACAAAGAAGATCAAATTTTAGCATATTAGTGGAAAAAAATTAAGTAAAAGTTACAGACGCTTACCTTATGCAAATCATTTTCAGGGTCAAATCAGGCCAATGGAGTCCATAGATATCCATAAGTTTCACTGGTAGAACAGAAATCATCGGATCCTGTAAGTTTGCTTGTGGAAAACGCCCATATTTTATTATCATGGTGCTATAATGTTGGGTGTTTGAAGTACACTGTTTTCCCTTTAGAAAAATACATTGTTTCCAAGGTATTATCATCTTCACCGCGACATATATTTATAGATTCCTTGAACATTATTTTGTCTTTCAGGGATACTAGTGCTATTGGGTCAAGGAGATGCTAGATTGCCTCAAGAGGGGTCTCACATATTTGTGCAAGTGCAAGGAGATGCAAATTATTGCGTCCTGGGAAATACAACGTGTAGAAGTAAATACTCCCTGCGTTCATAAATATACGATGCTCTAACTTCCTTCTGAATCGGATGTATATATACATGGTTCAGTGTGTTTGTTCACTCATTTTAGTATATATGCAATACATATTGAAATATCCAAAACATCTTGTAATAATAAACAGAGAGAGTAGTATTTATGAAGTTATTATGGAAGACGCCGTAGCTTGGTTTTGGCCTTGTGTGATTCCAGTATCACATAAATAAATGCAAAATAGTTCACACAAGACAGGTGCAGTTAAGATAGCCGGTTCTCGCCTCATCTACAGGCACTCCTAAGTTTTCATAGTTTATGAAGAAAAATCATGGTATAGTGCTATGTTGTGCCCTCTCTTGCCCGCATATTTTGTGTCCGTCACAAAACAAACATATCCCTAGAAAAAGAAAAAAGACATCATATGAAGTCTTTGTTTCACGTGTGAAAAACAAAGGTTGAACCACTAGGTTAAGAGCCAGACTCGTTATGTGTATTCCTTTGTAAACTAATGTAAGACATTTTATAGATCACTAAAGTACGTAGTGATGTTTACCGAGGGAGCACTTCCCTAATGGAAACCTTCTTAATTACTCCGATAGCGAAGTCTTTGGGCAGGTATTACTTTCAAGAGAGGACATATATGAAGAGTGGGCCATGGCTCACAAATAAATACTCTTTTTTGGGATGACCCATAGGAACCCAGCAGTACCAGCAGTCAATACAAAGGCTTTTGAGCTAATCAATGAATTAATGAGCGAGTGTGATCAAACAAATTGAATAGAATGACTGAAATAAACTAGATAACATATCCATCGCATCAGCAACAACTACATTAGCTCCATCAATCAGACTATTCCTACATGGTTAACATAAATCCCCATATGTATTTACTCTGGGTAACAAGGCTCTCAGTTTATTATTATTAATCATCACATATGTTTATTTACTTTCAGCCCTGTACCAAGTATGATGTCATAAATAATTTAACCTTAATATATATTACCTTTCGATGCAATCTACTCCCTCCGCCATATAATATAAGATGTTATTACAACCAATGTACTCATATATTGGTTGTAATAACATCTTATATTACGGGGCAAAGGGAGTAGGAATGAGGCCCTTTGTTTGTACGCACATGTGAAATATAAAAACAAAAACGTTATACCCAACACTAATACACATATATCGGTTCACGTTTGGGATCCAAACAGATGAGTACAACACATCAACTGACATAAAATCTGAAACCGAGTACAACATACCATACTCCAATCACACATCCAAGTGATGCCAAAGTAACGACGACAAATTTCCTATCGATGATCGCATGATTTTATTATGGACATATTTCAAATATTCTCACATATTCTTATACAAGAAGCTGCTCCACCTAGCAAATAATAGACATGCATAAAAAGAAAGCACGACCATCACTGGCACAGAGAGAACATTTTGGGGACAACCCACATAGGCCGCACCAGGCTGCCTTGGCTCGTGAAAACAAACTTGCTTGGATTGGAGGCGGGCTTGCCCAGCTCAAATGCAGCCCAATGTTTAGAATCATGGGAATAGCAGTACACATGGTTGCTCTTTCCTTCCCACCTCTCCAAGTTCGTGAAAGATAATGGCTGGCTTCTTTGTGTCGGTGCTGATGAAGATCTCCCAGTTCATCAACTCATCCACCTTCACTCGCTGTGGATGCCCAGTTGAGTGGTCAAGGTGGAAGGCTTCAAAGGTATCCCCTCTCGCCAGAAATTATCCCGGACATCCGACCATGAGAAGCATATCCCCACATGCCACCAGGTTTACGTTGGCAAGATGTCGTATGGTGGACATGATTTCCTCCCAACTTACTATCATTTTTTGTATGGAGATCCGAGGTGCATTTAGCATGCCACCATAGTCCATCCCAAAGATCTGGCCTCTGAAGGTCACGATCTGCTTGACTGTTCCATCGTAGGGACACGACCTCAACCAAGAATGACTAGCAACACAACAAAAGAAACTGTGAGGAGATGTGAGTTGGGTAATCATAGGGGAGCCGTGAGGGCAACATAGTATACCTTGGTGTATTTGTCACCTGGTAGCCGTGGCGCCGATGTATTAACACATGTAAACGCATCAACAATGAGACATGGTCTGTTACCGGAGAAGATGAGATGGCCATAAGAAACACCCACGAAGCAGAAACTATGCTGAGGAGTCTGCGGGGTGTTACTTACACGAGAAAGAATAACTATGGTGGGGGGGCGGCACAGACACAACAAACAGTCAAACACATGCACGCAACACCAAAGAAAAAAAGGGAAGAAGCCGCCGTTGCTTTGCTTTGTGCTAGCCAAAACAGAATACATCACATGCTTGCAAGGAACCTATTACAAGCAAATAAAAATATGGTATAGGGCTGGGGCGGGGTAGAAAGGGGAGATGGCTATATAGGGGGTGCCCCATACAAGGCATCACCACGAAGCACTAGCACAAGGCCACCGAGGGAAAGGGAGGAGTAGGCCACCAGCTCGAACGACCCGCGCAAGCACAACGTACGCAACACCAGTAGAAAAGTAGAGAAATTCATCTCACCATCGGTGGAGCGCTATTCCGTTCCTCGACTTCTTCACAACTCAGGACTCTTGTTGCAGTTGTTTGATCCCCGGCCATCTCTAGTGATGGTGAGTCCATACTTCACGAAATTCATTCCTCTTTTGCTAGTTACACAAGAAGATCGAGTTGCGAGGCTAAGATTTTTGTTCTACTCTTCTTTGTTGGGCACGTACTCGATTGGAAGAGCTTTTGTTTCGTTGCTGGAAAGGGGGAGTTGTTGGTTTTCCATCTTGATCTTCCTGCCCATGAAATGCCTTTGATGTGAGTTGATTCGATTTGATGAGGCAGCACAAACCCCCCTCTTTTCATAACTTCTCTATCTCTTTTTCTTCCCAGCGTTCACTTTTGACACCATATTGTTTGTTTGTTTGTTTGATGGTTTCTCCGCCCTAAGTTGAGTTGAGTGTAAAACTCAACCTTTCCAAGCAACCTCATACATGCATTAGTTGTTAATTATTAGTTCCTCTCCTCACTTCCAAACTCTTTAATTATTTAGTCTCTAAATTACTCCCTCTGTCCCAAAATTCTTGTCTTAGATTTGTTTAGATATAAATGTATCTAGTCATATTTTAGTAATTAGATACATTCATCTTTAGACAAACCTAAGACAAGAATTCTGGGACGGAAGGAGTATTATATCAGAGTTAGACTGTGGTAACAGTGGCGATGAGCCACTGCTAAGGCTTTGAAACTAAATTAGCTCTCGAGTTCTTTCTTGCTCACCTCACCTCAGCTCAAAGACCACCCCAATATTCTTTTACGCAAACACTCTTTCCCCTGCCTCTTGCAGACCAAGTAGTACGTACAACTAATCGATGAGCCGAAGAGGTCTCCAAGGAGAGGGGCATCCCTTCCTAGCCGCTAAACCTCATCCCAGACAACAAGGGATGGAAGGCGACATAAGCCAGCCACATAGGAAGAAGATCAACCTGCGACGACGCTGAGGGTGAGGAGGACAAGCATCTGAAGCTCAACCTATTGGAAATATGCCCTAGAGGCAATAATAAATTAGTTATTATCATATTTCCTTGTTCATGATAATCGTTTATTATCCATGCTATAATTGTATTGATCGGAGACTTAGATGCATGTGTGGATACATAGACAAAATCATGTCCCTAGTATACCTCTAATAGACTAACTCGTTGAGCAAAGATCATTAAGGTTTCCTAGCCATTGACATGTGATGTCATTTGATAACGGGATCACATCATTAGGAAAATGATGTGATGGACAAGACCCAAACTACAAACGTAGCATATGATCATGTCAGTTTAATGCTACTATTTTCTGCATGTCAAGTATCTGTTCCTATGACCATGAGATCATGCAACTCACTGACACCGAAGGAGTGCCTTGTGTGTATCAAACGTCGCAACGTAACTGGGTGACTATAAAGGTACTCTACAGATATCTCCGAGGGTGTCTGTTGGGTTGGCATGGATCAAGACTAGGATTTGTTACTCCGTGTGACAGAGAGGTATCTCAGGGCCCACTCGGTAATACAACATCACAACAAGCCTTGCAAGCAATGTGACTAAGTGTTAGTCACGGGATCTTGTATTACGGAACGAGTAAAGAGACTTGCCGGTAACGAGGTTGAACTAGGTATGGAGATACCGACGATCGGTTCTCGGGCAAATAACATACCGAAGAACAAAGGGAACATCATACGGGATTAACTGAATCCTTGACATAGAGGTTCGACCGATAAAGATCTTCATAGAATATGTAGGAACCTATATGGGCATCTAGGTCCCGCTATTGGTTATTGACCGTAGAGGTGTCTCAGTCATGTCTACATAGTTCTCGAACCCGCAGGGTCTACACACTTAAGGTTCGGTGACGTTTCGGTAGTATAGAGTTATGTATGGTGGTGACCGACGGTTATTTGGAGCCCCGGATGAGATCTCGGACGTCACGAGGAGCTCCGGAATGGTCCAGAGGTAAATATTGATATATAGGAAGTCCTGTTTTGGTCACCTGAAAAGTTTCGGGCTCATCGATAGTGTACCGGGAGTGCCGGTAGTATACCGGGAGACCATCGGGAGGGGTATTTCGACCCAAGAGGCTACATGGGCTGTGGGAGAGTAAGTACCAGCCCTTAGTGGGCTGGTGGAAGTCCCACACAAGGCCCATGCGGTTGGGAAGAAAAGTCGAAAGAGAAAAAGGCAAAAAGGCAAAAATGCAAAAATAAGGAGGAGTCCTAGTCCTACTAGGATTGGAGGAGGAATCCTCCAATACTCCTTGGTTCGGCCGACCCAAGGGTTGGCTCCTTGGGAGACAAGACTCCTCCTCCTCTCCTCCTATATATACTAGAGGGTTTTAGGGTTTTGGCACCAGATTTTCAGCCACGTGCTACCCGTTCCTCCACTGCATAGTTCCTCCACTGATCGGATTTCTGCAGTGCTTAGGCGAAGCCCTGCCAGAATTGCTCCAGCACCATCGCCACGGCGCCGTCATGCTACCAGAGAAATCGTCTACCTCTTCACTCCCTCTTGCTAGATAAAGAAGGCGGATATCGTCATCGAGCTGTATGTGTGCTGAACGCGGAGGTGCCGTCCGTTCGGCGCTAGATCGGAAGGACCGTGATCAAGATCACGAGACGGATTGTGATGAGTTCGCGGGACGGATTGTGATGAGTTCGCAGGACGGATCGTGATGAGTTCATGGGATGGATCGTGATTGGATCGCGGGACGGATCGTGATGAGATCGCGGGACGCTCGGCGATTTGGATCGCGAAGACATTTGACTACACCAACCGGGTTTCTTAACGCTTCCCGCTTAGCGATCTACAAGGGTATGTAGATCCACTCTTCCTCTCGTAGATGCTCATCACCATGGATAGGTCTTGCATGAACGTAGGATTTTTTTTGTTTCCCATGCGACATTCCCCAACAGTGGCATCATGAGCTAGGTCTATGTGTAGATGAGATCTCGAGTAGAACACAAAGAGTTTGTGGGCGTTGATGCTTGGATTTCTTCCTTCCTTGGTCGTGTTTTGGTTCAGCGGTATTGTGAGATGAAGTGGCCCGGACCAACATTACTCGTACGCTTACGAGAGACCGGTTCCCTCAACCGCAACTTGTTGCATAGATGGCTTGCGGGTGTCAGTTTCTCTCACTTTAGTTGGATCGGATTCGACAAAGGCGGTCCTTGAGAAGGTTGAAAAGCAACTAGTGTATCATCATTGTGGATTTGCGTAGATGAGAATTGTTCTTTCTAGATACCCATAGCAGCCACGTAAAACATGCTGCAACAATTAGAGGACGTCTAACTTGTTTTTGCAGGGTATGTTGTGATGTTATATGGCCAATTACATGATGTGATATATGAGATGTATGAGATGATCATGTAATGTATAGATTATCACGACTTGCATGTCGATGAGTACGGCAACCGGCAGGAGCCATAGGGTTGTCTTTAATTATTGTATGACCTGCATGTCAATCATTAAGGGCTATGTAATGCTTTACTTTATCGCTAAACGGTAGCAATAGTAGTAGAAGCATGTTGGGCGCGATAACCCCGATGGAGACACGTTGATGGAGATCAAGATGATGGAGATCATGGTGTCGTGCCGGTGATGATGAAGATCATGCCGGTGCTTTCTAGATGGAGATCAAAAGCACAAGTTCATGGCCATATCATGTCATTTATGATTTGCATGTGATGTTAATACTTTTATGCACCTTGTTTTGCTTAGGACGACGGTACTATTATAAGGTGATTCCTCACTTAATTTCAAGATAAATTGTGTTCTCTCCGAGTGTGCACCGTTGCGAAAGTTCGTCGTGTCGAGTCCCCACGTGATGATCGGGTGTGATAGACTCTACGTTCATATATAACGGGTGCAAGCCAGTGTTGCACATGCAGAACACTCGGGGTTAAACTTGACGAGCCTAGCATGTCACACATGGCCTCGGAACACAAGAGACTGAATGGTCGAACATGAGTCATATAGTAGATATGATCAACATGATGATGTTCACCATTGAAACCACCTCAACTCACATGATGATCGGACTTGAGTTGCTGAATTTGGATCATGTATCACTCGAATGACCGGAAGGGATGTCAATTTGAGTGGGAGTTCTTAAGTAATATGATTAATTGAACCGAAAATTCGTTTCGGAGCTCGAACTCAGATGCTCCCGTTGACGAAAAAAATAAAAAAAATAGTAGAAAAATTCAAAAAAATCCAATTTTTTTGTGTGGTAGATTTTTTTATGCGTGAGGTTCGCTCCAAATTTTAGTTTATTTGGACATTCGAGCAGCTCTCGGCAAAAAAGACAAACCGGGTCACAAAAGTTCGTGAACAGTAAATCTTTTTTACAGACCCCGATTTGTCTTTTTTGCCGAGAGATGCTCAGATGTCCAAATACGTTCAAATTTGGAGCAAACCTCACGCACAAAAATATCTATCATCCAAAAAAATTTGGAATTTTTTGAATTTATTTACTATTTATTTTGATTTGTTTCGTCGGGCGGGTGCAGATGAGCCCGAGAGCCAAATAGTCGCTCTCTTAATTGAACTCATTATCATGTACATAGTCGGTAGTTTCTTTGCAAAATTATGTTGTAGATTACTAGATCACGCTGTAGCTCCCTTGAATTTTTATATGTTCCTAGAGAAATAGAGTTGAAAGATGATGGAAGCAATATTGCGGACTTGGTCCGTGATCTGAGCATTGTTCTCATTGCTGCACAGAAGGCTTATGCCCTTAATGTACCGCTCGGTGCGCCAACCCCTCTAGCATCGTTTGTAGATGTTGTGAACATCTGACAGGCACGTTCTGATGACTACTTGATAGTTTAGTGCGTCATGCATTACGGCTTAGAATTGAGGATCCGAAATGTTTTGAACGTCACGGAACATATGAGATGTTCTAAGAGCTGAAATTAGGATCTCAGGCTCATGCCCGTATTGCGAGATATGAGATCTCCAACAAGATTCTTTGCCTGCAAGATGAAAGAGAATAGCTCAATCGTTGAGCATGTGCTCAGATTGTCTGGGTGCTACAATCGCTTGAATCGAGTGGGAGTTGATCTTCCAGATAAGATAGTGATTGATATAGTTCTCCAAGTCACTGTCACTAAGCTACTAGAACTTGGTGATGAACCATAAAATACCAGGGATAGAAATAATGATCCCTGAGCTATTCGCGGTGTTTGACACCGTGAAGGTAGAAATCAAGAAAGAGCATCAAGTGTTGATGGTTAGTCAAACCACTAGTTTTGAGAAGGGCAGGAGCAAGGAGGGAAACTTAATGGATAGCAAGTGAGTTGCTGCTCCAGTGAAGCAACCCAAAGTTGAACCCAAACCCGAGACTAAGTGCTTCGATTATGAGGAGAGCGGTCTCTGAAGCGGAACAACCCTAGATACTTGGTAGATAAGAAGGCTGACAACGTCGACAGAAGTATATTTGATATACGTGTTATTGATGTGTACCTTGCTAGTACTCCTAGTAGCACCTGGGTATTGGATATCGATTCGATTGCTAAATGTTAGTAACTCGAAATAAAAGCTACGGAATAAACGGAGCACTAGCTAAGGTGAGGTGACGATGTGTGTTGGAAATGTTTCCAAGGTTGATGCGATCAACATCGCACGCTCTCTCTATCTTCGGGATTAGTGACGAACCTAAATGTTTTTTGGTGTTTTGCGTTGAGCATGAACGTGATTAGATCGTGTTTATTGCACCACGGTTATTATTTAAGTTAGAGAATAATGGTTATTCTGTTTACATGAATAATACCTTCAATGGTCATGCATCCAGTGAGAATGGTTTGTTGAATCTTGATCGTAATAATACACATGTTCATAACATTGATGCCAAAAGATACAAAGTTAATAATGATAGTACCACATACTTGTAGCACTGCCCGCTAAATGTCATATTGGTATAAAGAGTATGAAGAAACTCCATGCTGATGGATCTTTGGACTCATTCGATTTCGAATCGGTTGAGACATGCGAACCATGCCTCTTGGGCAAGATGACTAAGGACCCCGTTTTCTGGTTTGATGGAGCGGGCAAGTGATTTATTGGAAATGATACATGTTAATGTATGCAATCCAATGAGTCTTGTAGCATGCGGTGGATATGTTCTTACCTTCACTGATGATTTGAGTAGATAATAGTGTATATTTACTTAATGAAACACAAGTCTGAATCGTTTGAAAAAGTTCAAGCAAATTCAGAGTGAAGTTTAAGATCATCATGACAAGAAGATAAAATATCCGCGATATGATCGTGGAGGTGAATATCTAAGTTACGAGTTTGGTATACAACTTAAGACAATGTGAAAGTTGTCTCACAACTCACGCCACCTGGAACACCATAGTGTGATGGTGTGTCCGAACGTCATAGTCGTGCTCTATTGGATATGGTGCGAATTATGATGTCTCTTATCCTTTTACCACTATCGTTTTGGGGTTATGCATTAGAGACAACTACATTAACTTTAAATAGGGCACCATCTAAATCCTTTGAAATGACACCATATGGTTTGGCAGAAACCTAAGCTGCCATTTCTTAATGTTTGGGGCTACGACGTTTGTGTGGAAAATGTTTTCACCTAATGAGCTCGAACCAAAGCAGACAAATGCATCTTCATAGATTACCCTAAGAACTGTTGGGTGAACCTTCTATCACAAATCCAAGCAAAAAGTGTTTCTTACTAAAACGGGTCCTTTCCCGAGAAAAGTTTCTCTCAAAAGAATTGAGTGGGAGGAAGATAGAACTTGATGAGGTTGTTGAACCTTTGTTTCAACCAGAGAGTAGCGCAACGCAGGAAGATGTTTTTGTGAAGCCTACATTAGTTGAAGAGGAAGTTAATGATGATGATCATGAAGCTTTGGATCAAGTTACTATCGAACCTCGTAGGTCGACAAGGATGTGTACTGCTCCTGAGCGGTATGACAATCCTGTCTTGGAGGTCATGTCGTTGGACAACGATGAACCTACGAGCTGTGGAGAAGCGATGATGGGCCCGGATTCCGACAAATGGTTAGAGGCCATGAAATCTGAGAAAGGATCCATGTATGAAAACCAAGTATAGACTTTGGTAGACTTGCTCGTTGGACGACAGGTCGTTGAGTATAAATGGACCTTTAAGATGAAGACAGACGCTGATGGTGAATGTCACCATTTATAAAGCTCGACTTGTCGCAAAGAAGTTTCCGCCAAGTTCAAGGAGTTGACTGCGATGAGACTTTCTCACTCGTAGCGATGCTAAAGTCTGTTGGAATTATGTTAGCAGTTGCTGCATTTTTCAATTATGAAATCTGGCAGATGGATGTCAAAACATCATTTCCTTTTTTAAGGAAAGGTTGTATGAGATACAACCAGAAGGTTTTGTCAGTCCTAAGGATGCTAAAAGGTGTACAAGCTTCAGTGATCCTTCTATGGACTGAAGCAAGCATCTCGGAGTTGGAATATACACTTTGATTAGGTGATCAAAGTTTTGTAGTTTATACAAAGTTTACGAGAAACTTGTATTTACAATAAAATGAGTGGGAGCACTATAGAATTTCTGATAAGTATATGTGGATGACATATTGTTGATCGGAAATAATGTAGAATTTCTGGAAAGCATAAATGGTTGTTTGAAAAGTGATTTTCAAAGGAAGACCTGGATAAAGCTACCTAATTGTTGAACATCAAGATCTATAGAGATAGATCAAGATGCTTGATGAGACTTTCAATGAGTACATACCTTGACAAGATTTTGAAAGAGTTCAAAATGGATCGGTCAGAGAAAGAGTTCTCGCCTGATTTGTAAGGTGTGAAGTTGAGTGAGAATCAAAGCTCGACAACGGCAGAAGAAAGAGAAAGGACGAACGTCGTCCCCTATGCCTTAGCCATAGGCTTTATATTATGCCCATGTTGTGTACCGCACCTGGTGTGTGCCTTGCCATGAGTCTATCAAGGGGTGCAAAAGTGATCGAGGAGTGGATCACTGGACAGCGATCAAGATTATCCTTAGTAACTAAAAGACTAAGGAGATGTTTCTCGACTATGGAGGTGAAAAAGAGTTCGTCGTAAGGAGTTACATCGATGCAAGCTTTAACACCAATCCGGATGACTTGTAGTAGCAATCTGAATACGTATAGTGGAGCATACATTTGGAATAGTACCAAGTGGAGTGTGGTAGCAGTGTTTACGGTTTGACATAGAGATTTGCAAAGTACACGCGGATCTGAATGTCGTAGACCCGTTGACTATAAGACCTCTCTCATATGCAAAGCATGATCGAGCCCCAGAACTCATTGGGTGTTAGATTCATAACAATGCGAATCACATGGTGATGTGAACTAGATTATTGACTCTAGTGCAAGTGGGAGAGTGTTGGAAATATGCCCTAGAGGCAATAATAAATTAGTTATTATCATATTTCCTTGTTGAGGATAATCGTTTATTATCCATGCTATAATTGTATTGATCGGAGACTTAGATGCATGTGTGGATACATAGACAAAATCATGTCCCTAGTATGCCTCTAATAAACTAGCTCGTTGAGCAAAGATGGTTAAGGTTTCCTAGCCATTGACATGTGATGTCATTTGATAATGGGATCACATCATTAGGAGAATGATGTGATGGACAAGACCCAAACTACAAACGTAGCATATGATCGTGTCAGTTTAATGCTACTGTTTTCTACATGTCAAGTATCTGTTCCTATGACCATGAGATCATGCAACTCACTGACACGGGAGGAGTGCCTTGTGTATATCAAACGTCGCAACGTAACTGGGTGACTATAAAGGTACTCTACAGATATCTCCGAGGGTGTCTGTTGGGTTGGCATGGATCAAGACTGGGATTTGTTACTCCGTGTGATGGAGAGGTATCTCAGGGCCCACTCGGTAATACAACATCACAACAAGCCTTACAAACAATGTGACTAAGTGTTAGTCACGGGATCTTGTATTACGGAGCGAGTAAAGAGACTTCCCGGTAACGAGGTTGAACTAGGTATGGAGATACCGACGATTGAATCTCGGGCAAGTAACATACCGAAGAACAAAGGGAACGTCATACGGGATTAACTGGATCCTTGACATAGAGGTTCGACCGATAAAGATCTTCGTAGAATATGTAGGAACCAATATGGGTATCTAGGTCCCGCTATTGGTTATTGACCATAAAGGTGTCTCGGTCATGTCTACATAGTTCTCGAACCCGCAAGGTCTGCACACTTAAGGTTCGGTGACGTTTCGGTAGTATAGAGTTATGTATGGTGGTGACCAAAGGTTGATCGGAGTCCCGGATGAGATCCCGGATATCACGAGGAGCTCCGGAATGGCCCGGAGGTAAAGATTGGTATATAGGAAGTCCTGTTTTGGTCACCGGAAAAGTTTCGTCTCATCGGTAGTATACCGGGAGTGCCGGTAGTGTACCGGGAGACCATTGGGAGGGGTATTTCGACCCAAGAGGCTAAATGAGCTATGTGAGAGTAAATACCAGCCCTTAGTGGCCTGATGAATGTCCCACACAAGGCTCATGCGGCTGGGAAGAAAAGCTCAAAGAGAAAAATGTGGAAAAGGCAAAAAAGCAAAAATAAGGAGGAATCCTAGTTCTACTAGGATTGGAGGAGGAATCCTCCAATCCTCCTTGGTTCGGCCGACCCAAGGGCTGGCTCCTTGGGAGCCGAGCCTCCTCCTCCTCTCCTCCTATATATACTAGAGGGTTTTAGGGTCTTGGCACCAGATTTTCAGCCACGTGCTACCCGTTCCTCCAGTGCATAGTGTCTCCTCTAGATCGGATTTCTGCAGTGCTTAGGCGAAGCCCTGCCGGAATTGCTTCACCAATATCGTCGCGGCGCCGTCACGCTGCCGGAGAACTCGTCTACCTCTCCGCTCCCTCTTGCTGGATCAAGAAGGCGGAGATCGTCATCGAGCTATACGTGTGCTGAACGCAGAGGTGCCGTCTGTTCGGCGCTAGATCGGAAGGACCGTGATTAAGATCACGAGTCGGATCGTGATGAGTTCGCGGGACGGATAACCGTTTGATCGCGAGGCGGATCGTGATGAGATCGCGAGACGCTCGGCGATTTGGATCGCGAAGACGTTTGACTACACCAACCGTGTTCCTTAACGCTTTCCGCTTAGCGATCTACAAGGGTATGTAGATCCACTCTCCCTCTCGTAGACGCTCATCACCATGGATAGGTCTTACGTGAACGTAGAATTTTTTTTGGTTCTCATGCGACGTTCCTCAACACAACCTTGGCACCGGTTCGAGCGAGCCACACAACGCAGTGCTGTAGAAAAGGAGAGGTTGTGATCTCGCCATCCGTTGCGTTGGTGCCATGCCCACCACATTCCTTTAGCTCCTCACGACCCGGTTGCAGCTGTTCGATCCCCCTCTCCGACCGATGAGTTATGCTTCATTTTTTTCTTGAGAGAAGACCGGTAAGTTCTTCATGTTACCGTGAAGTCCTTTTGCTACACATGAAGATCGCGTTTTTTTTCCTAAAAGGAGATGAAGATCGTGTTTAGAGGTTTAGATGTTTTTTGTCTTCTCGCAGTGGTGTTCGCGTCCTACTAGCTAGCTACCTCTCTTTGTTCAACACGAGCTTGCAAGTGTTTAATTTTGTTGCCGGCCCATACTAGAGGGAGGGTGCTAGTTTTACATCTTGATCTCCCAGCCCATGAATAGACTTTGATTTGATGACCCAGGGCAAGTCCGTCCCCTCTTCTTTTTGTATATTCTCTCTGGCTTTCTCTTAGTTTTGACAACATGAGACGTTTGTTTGTCCGACACTTTCTCCGGCCTAAGTTGAGTTGAGTGCAAAACTCAACCTTTTCGAGCGGAGCAGCCTCATGCATGCTCGTTAGAGCATCTATAATCGGACCCCATATACCTGTCCCAAACGTCTGAACGGGCTAGCCGATCAGTGCCCCGGACGGAAAAAACCCACCCAACCTACCTCTCCATAGTCGTCCCAAACGCCACTAGTACTACCCACATCCGCTCCACATCTGGGGCGGATAGGGGAATGCACGGACACGTTTGTCCTGTCGGACTAACCGGGAGGGCCTACGCTAATTCATTCATATCCACCTCCCCTCTCCTTGCCCGAGCAGCCCTCTCCTCTTCTATGTTCGCCCTCCTCCGCATAGCCGCCACTGGACCTTTGTCACTATCGGTGCTTTGCCGCCATCCCAGGACTTGTGGAATTCGCATGATGTCACCATCATACTTGAAGAAGTGGCATCGCGGCACTTGTGGATTTGGCATGATTTCTTTGGCACACGGCTCGTGCAATAACATCAATGTGCTCCAATAATCTCATTTGTTCAAGAGACTCTGTGATGGGGAAACTCCAACGTGCAACTATACTGTCAACAGAACAACTACACCATGAGATACTGCCTTGTCGATGATATGTATTCTCAGGATGGCATTTGTGATAGTTGAGCATGTATACAACAAATAACAATTATCAACAAACATCCATGTGGGCCTCGAGAATTATTAACAAACATGTATACACAACACTTTTTTGCTGATTTCTGCGTGGGTTGCAACTCCGAGAGATGGCGACCACACGTCTGCGACACGTAGAGCGAATGTGTTGACAACTATGCGGGGCGTCTAAAATATGTCGGTTGCACGACGTGGAAAGTCTCAAAGGAGGAGGGGAAGCAGCATCACACAAAGGGATGAGGGAAAAGAACAGCGTGCCAATGAGGACCTGGCCACGCCATCTTGGACAGCAGGAGATGAGAGGAGCCTGGGAGGGGTTACAGACCAAATAAATCGGGCTTTATTTGCCCACCGGTTAAATGGCCAACAAGGATTAATCCACCTAACAATTGATTAATTGGTCTAACATGCCATTTAATCGGCCTCCCTCTCCAACTCCATCCCTCCCCAACTTCTAAACCTCATGCGAGATGAGATGGGGTGAAGACGACGGAAGCAGTAAGAGAGGACAGAGGAAGAAGATTAACCTTGGACGAGGTCAAGCAACTGGAGCTCAAGGTTACCGTTATCGGTGCGGATGAAAGATGAGGACGACGAAGAGAGAGACGCTCGGGGCTCTGAGACCTAGGGGAGGTAAGTAACCATTGATGGAAGTGGAAAATGCTTTGCTATTACATGCGGTATGAAATTTTGGTTCCTTATGAGATTGTATAAACAATAATAGAGCTATGCACCTATCTAGGAGGGGGGCTATGCCCCCCCACCCCACCCCAAGCCTTTGATCAACATTAAGGTTTTCTAGGAGAACTTAGATTGTATTTTTTAGCTTCGCCCATTACATCCATCCAACAAGAGCGACATGCAGCAGCCTCTCTCGCGCTATACACGTCATCGCTGGACATTGTTTCAGTCCCACTTTCCACCACGCCTATCTACTAGTATTTCGGTCCGGTGCCACTGCTCTCCTCCTTTTACTGCTCCCTCGTCACTTCGCGGCCCCGCCCCGTCCCATCTCGCGTCGCAGCTCCTCTCCCCTAACCCTAGCTTCTCTTGTACGACGCCACCGCCCGTTCTCCCCACCTCACGTCGCGCCCGCGCATCACTGCCCCACCGCCGCTCGCCTCGGTCACCGTCCTCCACCTCACATCGCCACCTGCCCCACTTCACATCCTCTGCGCCTCCCTCCTCCACATGACCACAAGATCAATTCCGGCCTTCCCTGCTCGAGTCATGGCGGACCAACCGGCAGCGGTGTCCGAGGAGATCCACAACTAGCCGACGACGATGGCTGCACCTAGCCTTTTTCCTCTCCATCTCCCAGATCCGTTCGTGAGCGGGGAGACGCCGCTGGAAAGCCAGATGTCCTGCGGATGGTCGGAGCTTTCGACATGCAGCGGCCTCGCTCGTGGTATAACGGCATCGCGCGGTGCTCCATTGACCTGAGCTGATCTGAGGCTCTTCTCCGGCGACGACGCGGTAGAGTTCGGCTATCAACAAGGTCCTCTCACGCCCCTCTTCTTCTCCCTTTGGTTTGATTGTATGGTTAGAAAATGTTCCAGAATATTTGCTTCCCATCCAAATCAACCTCCCCTCTCTCTGGCTCTTTACCTTCTCGAGTGGCGGCTAGGGTTACGATTGTTGGAGGCGGCACTGCTCGCCGGCAGGGAGAGCCGAAGAGAGCATCGGGCCGGTGGTGGTGGGTGCAGGTGGAGCTGGAGTAGTACACCACGCACACACACATGATGTCGTAGGACCATCCTGTCCCCCATTTATTCTGCTGCTTTGTGCAGTTGTTGTGGCGTGAGTGGGATTTGGTTCCACGCCAAATCAAGCAAGCTGCTCCGACTGAGTAGACTCGCAGGATTGTTTTCTAAACGATTCAAGCTCCTATTCTTTGAATCTGACCAGTACCTTGATTTGATTAAATATTTTCCATACAGTATTACCTCATAGAAACTGCTCTTCTCTCACTTGAATTGATGGTCTGATGGATATGATCATGTCTGTGTCTATTTCTTACATTTTTTAAGATGCTTATTCTCTTATAGCTCAGAGTATTTTCAGTGCTCCAGTTACTAAGATATGCTCATGCTGTTTTCAGGTTCGTGACCTTGATTTTGTCCATTGGTGGATTCACGATGCAAGCACCCCAAAACAGACATATTGCATTAGAACAATGTTCGTGCTGCCAAGAGAACTCAAGACATTGCCCATATGTCCCCTGATAAGTCCACTATCAGGTTTCATAGCTATTTGTTGTGCTACAGATATATCTTTACCACGAGTCTCGAGATTCACAGTGGGTGGAGCATCAGAAAATTAGGGAACCAGTTTCTGACAAACTCTCAGAAAAAAATACCGTATATTCAGACATAGAAGCCTTGATGGGGTAGATATTACAAAGAGATAAGGGAACTTCTTTACTATGATTTAATTTCTTATAAACAAACAAGTTTTTTTTTCTAATTGATACCCAACCATAATTTGTAGGTTTTAACTTTAGTTAATTTCTGACAATCAGACTTGTTACACTTTTCTTCATAATAGAAAAGTTCAATGCTACATTTGCGTCTAATCCAACATTGAATTAAAAATGTGCATGTTATTTTGTTATTGGCCTTTGTAAATGAAAAATGAATCATGTTTATGTAGTTAGATTAAAAAAAGGATATGTGCATGGTACTTAAGAATGACAAAACACTATCGACCATATCTCAAATCAAGTTATTTGGTGTATTTCAGGTCGAGCATGCAATTGGAGAACAAAACACTATGGTGGAAAATGAGAGTATCGAACCATTCTACAAATTGATTATTACATAACTTTCCATCATTGCCAAGCAGAAGTATTTATCTTGCAACATTTTCTTACTTCCATAATTGATTGTACTGAAAACCAGACCCTAAACGTGTGCTACTGGCCTATCTTTTCTTCAGGAAATGCCCAGGGACCTAAAAGAAGACATTTGCAGTTTGATATTTGCAGCCCCAAGGTGCTCTGAACTCCCTAAATTCAGTCGGATGCGTGACTTTTTTGAAAAGAAGTACGGGAATGATTTCGTTGCTGCTGCAGTTGACCTGCGCCCAAATGATGGTTTTAATAACCTTGTGATGGTGTGTATTTCACTTCTTTCCTTGTAAGGGTGTGTATTTCATTTCTTTTTATGCAAAGTCATTCGTTGTCTTGTCACTACTGCATGTATTTTCTGCTCACTACGGAAATCGATGTCTTCCTACTCAGTCCTCCCAACCTGTCCCACTTGACAATGTTTAAGTTTTCAGCAACACATATTTTAGAATCCCGAATCAACTTATAATGTCGTTGACTTTGAAATCCACCCAGATAAGGTCAAGCAATCAAGATGAACTTGGCGTATGCAAGTACACAGTGGGTGGATACTTTTGGTGAGATATATTTATAAACCTTTCCTGTGTCTTGTCTTCATTATCTAATTTACGTATTTAACCCTTGTGTGGTTAACTATATCCATTGAATTATACCAGGGCATTTCCATATTTTTGTTGGCAATTTAAGTTTCGAAGTGAGGGCTTGGAGATGGTTAGAGGCCAGCTACTGATTCACAATCTATCGATCCTATCTTCATTAACCAGTGTGTATTAGGTACATCTACTTTATTTGTTTTTCTGATTTACGGAGGTCTTCAAAATCTGAGAAGAAATTGATGCAATATTTATTTTCCTATTCTATTAAACTCCTGCTTTGGAGAAACATAATGCTCTTCTCATTATACAGGAAATTCAAGGCCTAACATGATTGTGCTGATGTCTGGGTTTTGACTTGGTGGTGAGGTGCCTGAGGTCGTGGCTCTGCGTTAGGAATCTGTTTTTGAGCATGCCAGTACTTCATGGTGGTGTGCAGTTGTTTGATTGTGCATCGTCTCTAGACGCAACATTGTTCACTCAGCTACCACCTATCATATGATCCATGTATCATCTTTAGTTTCTCTAAGACTTGTCATGCCTTTGTTGTGATGATCTGAGGAACTCTGCCTCTCTTTTGGAGGTCGCCCACCTTTTGAAGACTGCTAAACCTTGATTTGAACCGCTGGATGTGTCTTTGTGATCAGTCATCCACCTTGTAAGATTGTCATCTATGTTAATAGGTTGGTGAAACTATTCCACTTGCTCTGTTTTATGAATGAACAGTCGATGAGACTGCTCTGGTTGCTCTTCTTTATGAATGAACACTCTTCTGATGCAGTTCTATTATGTGCATTATATTTTTACCACTGTCACTCATCTGTATTGTCAACACGTTTATAAGTGCGCCGACTTGATTAGTGCGCACAATATCTCCTAGGTGGCGCCACCAGGTGGCGCCCCAACCACTAGTATATATAAACATGCTGGGGTTTTGTCATTGACAGAAGAACATACTATGATGCATGTGTATGCTTTTTACTCTTTTTTGCAGTGTCTTTGTTTCCACTGTCAAGAGGCTATGGGTCATGAGGAGGTCAGAGCTTACCCTTGGTCCGGTGAGTCTAGTGCCACTTCTAGTTTGCCTGATTTCCATTTTAAGCATTTACAAGACCATCACTGCTTTCATACAAACCCCCTTACAATTTTCGCTTTAGATCGACATTGGAGGATATAACTTACCCCTTCAACCCATTAATCTGGGCATGCAGAAGCAGAAGCAGTTAGTTTTTCGTATTGGTTCATGGACTAGGAGAAGTCTCACTCATTTAAAATTAGAATATGTGACTACTAGGCAACATAGATGTCGGTGTCGCTTGATTAAACATGCATGGTTTGATTATTTTAGTATCGGAAGGAAAACAAAAGAAAAGATGGATTGGGTTGAACCTCAGAGTCATGAAAAATTTGATAAACCCCATTTAAAAAAATAGAAATTCAATTTAAAGGGGTACCCAAGCTAAATCAGGCCCTAGAAATCAGAGCATAGAAAAAGACGGGGTTGGCTAATTAAATGAAAGGGCTTCGAACCAAAATCTTTGCTTGTTTGACAAGGTATTCTTTAATTATTTCTCTATTTTTTATTACTTAATTGAAGAATTTAAAAAATTATGCTAATGAATTTTGTTCTTCTTCCTTAGATTCAAAATAGAAGAATAAAAGAATAACTAGAAGAATTAATTTAATCAATTTAAAAAGAAAAGGAGGTTCATGGCAAGGTAAAAGATGTTAGTTATTTTGGAATGTGTCCGTTGTGTTTGAAAAGTTGCCAATGAGGAATCGACGATGATTTCTAGATATAGTACTCAAAAAAATTGCCACAATACAAACAGATTATTTGAATTCTAAAAAAGTTGTCGGTTATTGTTGGAAGCACATGACTCGTTGCGAAATAAAGAAATAGGAGCATCGTGCGTTTGATCTTTCCAAACTAAGAAAGAGTAAGAACTTCATATTTAATATATAACTAAAACAGTATAGAATAAAATATACAAATCAACCGATCTGATATCCAGTTGATATTATTTCATATGTATAGAGGATATTCATATACTATAATATGAATTAAAGAAAAACTACCGTTTCTGGATCCTAAATTAATAAAATAAAGAAGCGCATTTTTAAATTTTAAATAAGGATAAATTGAACATACAAGACCCTTGGGTACCTAGCAGTCTAACTAGGAGAGTCACTACAAAGGCTTTTGAGCTAATCAATGAATTAATGAGGCGAGTGTGATGAAGCTCTCATCCGTTTCGGGGCCTTTTCTAGCCGATTGATGCTCAACGCATTTTGAATATTCCTCTTGCTCTCGAAATGATGGGAGAGTTTGTTTAATGGCATTACAACAAAACCGCTTAGAGCATCTTCAGCCGCACCCTCGACAGGCCTCCCAAGGCGCATTTTTTACCGCCGACGACGAAAAATTCTCCTAGTCGCCCTCCTCTCCCCCAGGACGTCGAATTCCGCCGGTTGGGCCCATTTTTGGGCCGGCAATTCCAGGCCGAACCCAACGCGTTGGAGGGCACTTGGGGGTTTCGACGGAAGGAAAAGCAGCGCATGGGACACCACTATTAGGCGAGAAACCGCCTTTTCCCTGCCAGGTTCGCCTCGCGCGCCATAGGACGCCTCACCGTCATGCCGATCCCGACGCCGCCCACGTGCCCACAGTCGTTGCCCTGCCGCTAGAAAAGGCCATTTCCCGCCGGTTTAGCGGCAGTCTCCATCCCGCTCCTGGGCGAGCTTTCTAGGGCTCCGACGCCCACGCGAACAGGGATACCGGTGGCTGCCCATCCACCACACCCGCCAGGTGTTCGGCGATTTGCATGTTCGGCAATGGACTCAAACGAGGAGGAGGCCTTTGCGGCTCTGATGGAGGTGGAAGCCAAAGCTGACACCAGTGACGAAGAGCACCTCATGATCCTTGTCACGCTGGTCGGCCTGTTCGCGAACAATGCCAAGCCGCGGCAAGGTGGCCCGACACGGGACCGTCGCAAGAGCAAACAGATGCATCGAATGGAGGGCTATTGCATGCTCTACGCCGACTACTTCGCCGACGCTCCTCTGCACGACGAGAAAGTATTTCAGCGCCGTTATCGGATATGCTGGAAGCTCTTTCTCAAGATTGTGAATGCCACCCGGGAGTTCGACAGTTATTTCATTTGCAAGAAGGATTGCACCGGGAAAGTTGGATTCTCCTCACTCTAGTGCACGACAGCTATGAGGATGCTTGCATACGGAGCTCCCGGTGATATACAGGAAGATTATGGACACATGGCCGAGTCCACCACCATTGAGTATTTGTACAAGTTCTGCAGGGCAGTGGTGGTAGTGTTTGGACCACAATATTTGCAATCACCCAATGTTGAAGACACTGCTCGGATCCTAGCACAAAATGCAACAAGAGGATTTCTTGGGATGCTTGTAAGCATCGACTGCATGCATTGGGCATGAAAAAACTGTCCATTTGCTTGGCAGGGGATGTACAAAGACGCCAAAGGAGCTTGCAATGTGGTACTTGAGGCAGTGGCCACATATGACCTATGAATTTGACACTCCTTCTTTGGTACGCCAGAAACTCACAATGACATCAACGTACTGTAGTGCTCGAATGTCTTCGCGAAGCTTGTTGAAGGTCATGTTCCTCCGGTGAACTTCGAGGTCAATGGGCGCCACTACAACAAGGGATATTATCTAGCAGGTGGTATCTATTCGAGATAGTCTACATTTGTGAAGACTATCTCGAACCCTATAGCAGGAGGCAAGAAGTCATACTTTGCTAAGTGTTCGGTGTGTTCCAATCTCGATTTGCTATTGTCCAGTACCCCGCTCCGACCTGGTCGAAATCTCAGATGTGGGAGGTGATGAATTGGTGTGTCATCTTGCACAACATGATCATTGAGAGCAAGCAGGAAGAGTCAGTGTTTGACACTAAACCATATTTCAGGCAGGGTCCTCTTGCAGTTGTTCATCATCAGGTAGCGGCAACATGGGTTGCCTTCCTCAATATGCGTCAGGAGATCCGAGACCCATAGGTGCATGAAGAATTGCAGGACGATCTGTTGGACCACCTATGAAGGCTCAAGAGCAACGCCTAGTTCGATTTGTTTTAATTTGTGTTGGAACTATGAGCTTGCTTTGAACTATTTGATTTGTACTGATTTCTGTGATGAACTTTCTCATAAAAAATTAGTTTTTGTTGAATTTGTGACGAAATGCGTCAAATTTGGGCCGAAATCGCCGGCTGGGGGTGAACTTGGAGGGTCGGTTGGGAAGCCCTTCCCCCTCCCCCAGTCGAATTTATTGCCGGTTCGCCCCCAAGCTACGCTATTTCAAGCCCTTGGGGGGGGGGGGGGGGGGGGGGCTGGAGATGCTCTTACCATGCAGCATGGGAGCACCAACATGGCCATTGGTCAGGCCTTGTTGGACGGGATTTGGATTTGGAGGTGCTGACATGCCGAGGACCGAACTATGGCTATAAAAATCTTCAAATCTGAGCTCTGCGCTGTTCTTAGAATCCATGGTGTTTGACTTACATACAGTATGCTAGACACCATACACGAATTGACATGACTTGCTCCCTGAGTTCACCTCCTTGAACAAGAGTGTAAATCGACTTGAAATTGGTTAATGGATCAAACAAATTGAATAGTGACTGAAACAAACTAGATAACATATCCATCGCAGCAGCAACAACGATATTAACTCCATCAATCAGACTCTTTCATGGCTAGAATTCGTCTTCTTTGGATGCTGAGGTTAGGGTTTCTCGTCGTGGGGGACTTTGATGGTGAGCAAAAAGAATTGATCAAGAAATTGGTAAACTTTCGCATGATCGATGGTAAAAGAACGAGAGTTCATGCTGTTGTTTATAAAACTTTTCACCGCCTAGCTCGAACTAAATGCGATGTAATAAAACTTATGGTTGACACCGTAGATAATATAAAGCCAATATGCGAAGTGGTGAAAGTAGGAGTCACAGGTACTATTTATGATGTTCTTGGGATTGTAGCCAGGGATCGTCAACAAACCTTAGCTATTCGTTGGATCCTTGGAGCAGCTTTCAAACAACGTATAAGCTACAGGATAAGCTTAGAGAAATGTTCATTTGTTGAGATACTGGATGCTTACCGAATAAGGGGAATTTCACGTAAGAGAAGGGAGAATCTTCATGGACTGGCTTCCACCAATCAGAGTTTCATGCATTTCAGATGGTGGTAAAGTGATACCGATATTTAGTGTCAGGTGATTCAGATTTAGTCAAGGATTCTACAATGACGACTGCGGCTCAAGGGTTCTAGTCTTTATGTTCAACTTTGGACGCTTCAAAAGACGCTTACGAAGGGGAAAATAAATACCACAAACCAAAAAAATACCAAAGCGCCCTACCCTCTCAATGCTAAGAGCTAACTTCAAACGCTAATTACAACTACGAACACATGGCAGAGCGAATAAAAGATACTGGCGCCCGATGCCACACTTGAAGCTGTGATTTGATAGGCTAACTGCTTATCGAGGAAATCAATGGGAAATCCATCCTGGCGCCCGTCTAAGCATTCAACGTTGGAGATGCCCTCTAGAGTACGTGCACGAAGGCTTTCTAGCTGTCATTGACATGGTCAAGCTGGTTTCAATGAGGGAGCAGTAACAGCGGCGCGTCGGTGGCTCACTCTAACAACGGTAGTGCTCGTTCGGTGATCTAAGAATCTAAGATGTAATTTTTATTATATTTCAGATGTTCTGTACTTTCGATAAACTTTGATAATAGATCTGGGTATTTTCGTAAGAAAAAATAGAATAAACCTCACATAGCTTTTTTACTCTTGGTAACAAGGCTCTCGGGTTGTTAGCATCAATCAACACATATGCTTACTTACTTTCAGCTCTGTACTAAGTATGATGTCATAGAGAATTTAACCTTATACTCCCTCCTTTCAGCTCTGTACTAAGTATGATGTCATAGAGAATTTAACCTTATACTATATATTATCTTCCGATGCAATCTACTTCCTCTTTCATATAATATAAGATGTTATTACAACCAATGTACTCATATATTGATTCTAATAGCATTTTATATTATGAGAAAGAGGAAGTAGGAATGAAGCCCTTTGTCTATAAGCATGTAAACTACAAAAATAAAACGTTATAGCCAAAACTAATACCCAGAAAGAAATTAATGGTTCCAGTAATTGGCTCGGGTTTGGGACAGACAAACAGATGACATCCATCAGATCATAGTCAAACACATCACTGCCGTAAAATCTGAAACTGAGTACAAGATACCATACTCCAATCACACATCCAAGTGATGCCAAAACAACAACGGCTATCACATGATTTTGCTATGGACATATTTCAAACATTCTCACACATTCTTATAGAAGAAGCTGCTCCAGCTAGCAAGTAATAGCCATGCATAAAAAGGATGCACAACCATCGCAGACACGGTGAGAACATGCTGGGGACAACCCAAATAGGCTGCACCACACTGCCTTGGCTCATGGAAACAAAGTTGTTTTGATTGGAGGCGGGCTTGCCCAGCTCAAATGCGGCCCAATGTTCAGAATCATGGGAATAGCAGTACACATGGTTGCTCTTTCCTCCCCACCTCTCCGGGTTCATGAAAGATAATGGCTGACTTCTTTTGTCTGTGCTGATGAAGATCGCCCAATTCCCCAACTCCTCCACCTTCACCCACTTTGGATGCCCAGTTGACTGATCCAGGCGAAAGGCTTCAAAGGTATCCCCTCTCACCGGAAATGACCGCGATACCCGACAATGATAAGCATATCCCCACACGCCACCAGGCATACGTTGGCAAGATTCCGCATGGGGGACATGATTTCCTCCCAACTTACTATCATTTTTCGTATGCAGATCTGAGGTGCCAAATACACGGCAAAGAGCATGCCACCAGAGTCCATCCCAAAGATCTGGCCTCTGAAGGTCACGATCTGCTTGACCGTTCCATCACAGGGACAAGACCTCAACCAAGAATGACTAGCAGCATGCCAGAAGAAACTGTGGGATCCGTTGGTGACAAGGAGATGTGAGTTGGGTGATCATAGGGGAGCCGTGAGGGTACCATAGTAGACCTCGGTGTACTCGTCACCCGGTAGCTGTGGCGGTGAAACACTAACACCTGTAAACACATCAACAATGAGACATGATCTGTTGCTGGAGAAGATGAGATGGCCATAAGAAGCGCCCACGAAGCAGAAACTACCCAGAGGACCCTGGGGCTCGTCACTTACACCAGAGAGATTGACTAGGGGAATCTGAGAGCAAAGGCACGAATGTTGGCTGGCTAGATCGAGGACACGACATGGATATTTGTTACCAAACTTTGGTGGTATACGGGGATAGCGCACCGGGACATCAGGTTGGAGGAGGAGAGGCGGGAACAATGTCGAGAAGGTATATTTGAATGGATACGAGGAGAGGGCATCACACCATGAGCGGCATGTGGCAGCGAAGGCAAGAAGGTCAGAGAAGGAGCCCAGCAGAGCAACAGTCGAATGAAGCAGGACATCTGGTAGGTCTGCCCAACCTTGATGCCCAGACATGGCGAGGACGGAACACAGAACAGACTTTTCTTTGTTTTGCAGGTTGCAGCTTCTCTGCGACAAATTATGAATTCAGAGAAAAATATCAGTAGTAGAAGAATATGAAGTGGATGCTAAGAATTAAAATAGACTTAGTGCTAACTAAGAAACATGACAGCGCACACATATAGTTCCTGTGACGCTGGTTGTAGGCATAGAAACGTGATGCATTAGCACAAGCACAAATTTGTTTACAGAATATAAACTGGCTATGTGCTGAAGAAAGCAGCACTAAATTACCGTTGGCATGGCAGCCCCAGAGTTGTCGTAATCTGAAAAAAGTGCGCTCTTATATATCTCGTTCTGAATGAATAGTGATGCACTGATGCGTGAACGTTACTACCAACCACAGAGGCTGGAGCTCAAGCAATTCGAACAGCCGCAAGAGGCTATGATTCAGCAATGAGGAATCAAAGTACTCCATGGGTTCCTTCCTTCAGAGAGAGAAATTACTCCATGGACTGGGTAAGCTACTGCTGGCCTAAGAGTGGGCATGAAGGAATGAAGGAAGTGAGCAGGAAGACGACGAACCTGAGCTAGTCCCGCGGCAGCATGGTAGGCGAGGAGGATGGATGCGCTTGCTCTCCTTATTCCCCGCCTCCAGTTGGGAGACACCACTCACCGACCCGCTCGCCCGTCGACCCCGGCCGCCGCCGCGCCGGCGGGAGCCCGGAATGGATGGGTTCAGCCCGCCCCTGATCGCTCGACGATGAGCCTCTGCCGGTCCGCCACCAATCGATCGAGCCGCCTCCAGCACGCCGTCGCCGCTGCCTCACAAGATACGACCGGCAACTGCTAGGCACCAGTCGGCTCGCCAGCCATTAGATCCGAACACGTGTAAGGGTCAGATCGATGGATTTCAGCGTTGCCCTCGCCAGATTATATGGGCGGGACGGCCCGGTACAGCACGGCCCAGCCATAAATAAAGGCCTGATACGGCAAGGCCCATGTTGGCCATTTTATATAATAGAGCGAAATCACTAGGGAGTACACCTCGTAAAGGTCATGTGAGGTGTTCACCGTGCGCGATAAGTGTCGTGTTGTGCCCGCGTTGGAGGTCTTTTAAGCGTGCTCCGCGCGTGACATTTGTCGGGCGAAGAATACCCCACGTGATATCCAGTTTCCGGTTTCCTTTTTTTGGTTTTTCTTTTTACAATTAAGTCCTTACACAATTTAGTGTTTACAAGTAATTCTTCGATCTATTTCTTCAGATTTGTTTCTCTGTTGGGTTCGTCGTCACGCCGGACAAGTCTCGCCCTGTCTTCCCGCTATCGTCTTGCTTCGGCTGACGCCTCGTCGTTGTTGCCCTGTTGTGGTCTTGCTTCGGTCGTCGCCCCACCGTCGTAGCCTTGTTGTGGTCTTTGGTTCCGTTGTCGTCGCCCCTTCGTCGTACCCTGGTAATCGTGTACGTGGTTTCCTTTTTCATGTTTTCTTTTTTCCCATTATATTTTCGGGAAATTAAGATTTCAGGGGGAATTACAGGTGGGGGCTTACAACAGAATCAAATGTCAACTTTCAACTCGGTAGTGGTATCAGATCTTATTGGTCACCGTTTCTTTACAGGTAATGGCTTGCCCCTTTTGCCGAGTTCCAGGTGGCCCTTATTCTTCCTTTGATTCTTGTGCGTCTATGTTCACTGTGCTACTGGATCGTCGCTGTTCAAGGCGTGTTGTAAGATTCTATTTCTTGTGTTATGTGATTGTGGCATATGGTTGATATTGTTTTGGTTGGAATGTAATCTAATGCCTTTGTTTATATGTTTATATGATTATGATGTTTGCTTCCATTCTTGTTGTAGTATGTTCCGTGCAGTGTTAGATTACATCTTACTCGGTACATTGAGGAGTGCAGAGCTTTAGCTATTCGGAGGGGTGACACAGATATTGATCTTGCTCTTCATAACAGCGAGGGTTACTTATACCATGTTTTCTTTAGACATGGTCGGATGAGCAGTAAATTCCATGGTCCTTCGTGGGAGGATCTTGTGAATGATCATGGTCTTCGTCATCGTGACATGATGACTATTAGGCTTGAGCACTGTGGAACTATGATTAGTGTCGATTTTTATCGGTTTGGTGTTATGTTGTTTCCTTTAGCCCGTGTTGGTAAGTTATTTGTTTGACTGATTTTCAGTTTTGTTTCAGCTTATACATTTTGCTGTTCTCCTTAGTTTGTGAAATTATTTTTTTGTAGCTCTTGAGGATCTGAGTGAAACTCAGAGGAAACTTGTTGACAACTGTTTTTATAGTCGTGATGTCACTTTGAAGTATCGTCAAATGTATGTCATGCCGCGATAGTTCTTTGATGACAACTACATATTGTGTACTCCTTTTGTTCATAGGATAGATCGCATGAATGTTATTTCTCAACATATGATAAGTTTTGTTTTTGTCTACTGTTTATTTATTTGTTCTTTGCTCTGGTGTACTGTTTTAAATTTGTAAGCTGAACATCATATAACTTGATGTTTTTTTCCAGGTTATTTCGAGCATGGTTGTGAGAAGTTTGAAATATTTTTTGTCAATTCCTAGGATTGGTTCTTTGACTCTTGAAATTACTTTGGAATATGAAGATGATGATATATCTGTGAGCATTCCTTATTCCTACTTTATTGGATTGGGTGGTAGAATGGTGTTCAAGAAGGAAGGTTTCGGTGATTTTCTTCGTGCATCGTCTATTAAAATCAACAATTTGGTGCTCATAACCTTCAAAGAGCGTGAACGGGAGCTTGCTGTCATTTTCAGCCCTCTGCTGCAGTGATCCTACTTATACATTGTGAAGTGGAACATTTATGTAGCGTATAGTTGCATGCATATGTTTTTTATAAAATTTATGATACAAAAGATTGTTATTCATAATTATAGATATTCAGATATGTAAGACTTATATATTTATAAGTGGATTGTGCTTTTTGTCTTGCAGCGAGTCGTGCGTCTCTTACATTGTACATACATGCACCTTCCTAGTATAAAATCATGTTGTAGTTAAAACAGTGATCTGTCTTACATATGAGCCGTGCCTCTCGTGCACGCACCCCCTGGACGTGCTGTGTACAGAAACGATGCATGTTACTAATATAAAACAGTGATTTGTCTTACATATGATCTGTGTCTCTCGTGGACGTACCGCCGTGAACCTGTTGTGTACAGAAACGGTGCATGTTATTAATATAAAACAACGCTCTGTCTTACATATGATCCGTGCCTCTCGTGGACGCACCGCCGTGGACGTGCTGTATATAGAAACGGTGCATGTTACTAATATAAAACAGTGCTCTGTCTTACATATGATCCGTGCCTCTCGTGGACGCACCACCGTGGACTTGCTGTGTACAAAAACGATACATGTTACTAATATAAAACAGTGCTCTGTCTTACATATGATCCGTACCTTTCGTGGACGCACCGCCGTGGACATGTTGTGTACATTAACGGTGCATGTTACTAATATAAAATAGTACTCTGTCTTACATATGATCCGTGCCTCTCGTGGACGTGGACGCACCGCCGTGGATGTGCTTTGTATATTATATGCTCAATGAAGGTTCTGGAGAAAGAACGGAATGGAGATTGTTTTATACGGGCGAACAATATGAGTGAAGAATTAAAAGGTAAAAATAGAGTCTGGATAGAAATAATATAATGTACAGTATCTAGGACTGTAGAAATATTGCTACGGCTTCCAGAAATGTAGGGCCAACAGATGGGTTACGGTTCATATACATAGAGGCAGTGAAGACCTAATCGTCTTTCCAGATCCACCATAGCATCGCTGTCTTACCCCGGCAATGGAGATGGGGATGTGATGTGCCCCTAGCACCAAGATGGCGAGGCACGCTCCACCGGTGATGCCGTCCTCTGGGTGTGCGGTGGTGGTCGAAGGTGCAAGTGGCGGAGATTACCGCCCCCTCGATCGGACGAACATGGAGAGGGATCTGGTTTGGACATCATCAGCAGCCTGCTTGACGCCGTCCTAGGTGAGATTGTCTGCCGTCTCCCCACCAAGGATGCCGTCCGCACGCAAGTTATCGCATCACGGTGGTGGCCCCTATGGCGCACCGCTCCTTTGAATCTCGACTGCCGCGAGATCCCTGTTGCTCGTATTTTTAAGCATCTAGAAACAATTCATCTAGAGATCACCTCTTGTGTATCCCGCTGCAGCAAGGAGGTCATCCACAAAAGTTACTCTAGAACTTGGGTTAGTGGAGAACCTGTAGGTGATGATTTGAGCCTTCCTGAAGTCATCCTCTCCGGTCATGAGGGCGCAGTTCGCCGGTTATGCATCCCGGCGTGCTACCTCCAATGCAGACCATCTACCATCGACGCCTGGATTCGATCGCCAAAACTTGACAATATTATTGAGGTGCTTGATTTCTACTTCTTGATCCCGTAATTCGCGAATAACGAGGTCACATTACTACACGCATGCCCTTCACCTACGCCTCCACTACTTATGTCCATCTTCCGGTTTTCCTCTTCTTTGCACATCATCAGCTTCGCTCTTTGCTAGATTGGTGACAACTATGTCTAAATGCTTGAACTGCCGCTGGTCAAGAGGCTTTCCCTTGTGCTGGTTGATATATCAGACGCCTCTCTGGACAGCATAATCCACTCTAGTTGTCCTTCACTCGAGTTACTGCTGCTTGTTTTGAACGAAAAAACCATGGCATCAGAATAAACTCAGCTAAGCTTGTAAGCACCGGCATCTCCTATGGGAAATTTGAACTCATTATCCAGGATGCCCCTGCACTTCAACGACTGATTTATGATTTGGATAGCAGACCCCTGCAGTTAACCATTGTCTCTGCACCCAATTTGGAGACATTGGGTGAATTCATTAACCCTGGTGTTGACGATTCTCTCGAGGTAATGAATTTCCACAATACTTTCACCTTGTTTTATTGGGGGAAACGAGATTGATGTCATCCATCCTTTTATTTTATTAACTTTGTTCTATGTTTCATGAAGGGTTTGGTGGCTGTTGGGCTAACAAAAATATGGGAATCCATCAAGACTTTTTTTATATTGCAGCATTATAAAGTTGAACAAGCTTTTCAATTGTTGGACCTCTTTCCAAACCTGGAGAACTTGTTTGTTGCGGTAATGGTTTTCACAAACATCTCATAGTGTAGCATTCATACCTCCATGTCAAAAAAAAAGTCTTACATTTGTCAGGATTGGTATACCTGTGGCTACAAAAGCTTTACTGATAGATACATCCGGATCTAGACAAATATATGACAAGCTTTTGGGGATGGACATAATATAGTTAATCGTTCTTTTGCTGTCTCCACTTATGTTAAGTTTTTTCACATGTTTTAGGGAGGATTTAATCATTCTGGTGGTAAACGAACATTTTGGCACCGTAAGTTCCAACTATTTGTCGAAGACCATCCCATTCGTCTCAAGACAGTAACACTGGAAGATTACGAAAGCTGTGAGGAACACATTGAACTTGCGAAGTTCTTTATTTTGAATGCAAGAGAGTTGGAGACCATCAAGATTAAGTTTCACTACCTTCCAGGCTTCATGTCCCCAGAAGCCAGGTTATATTTTTATGCCGAGCAATGGAAGGTGTTTAAGTGGCAAAAGAGGGCTTCTAAATGCGCTCGCCTTATATTAACTTCAAGTTGCAAACACACCATGTTGGATTTAACAAACAAAAGTGTTGAATACTTGGACTTGACCAATCCATTCAGCCATGAATGCTGAAAACAGCTCTGTGCGGGGAAGCTTTTAGAGTTACATGTTGTAGCGCCTTCTATGGGGAAGCTTACAGAGCTTAGAGATTTAGACATGATCAAAAAACCTTTGTAATTTTTGCGTCGTCTATAAGGTTGTTTGTTGTACTCGACGAAGTAGTTCACGTGTACTAAAAATCAATCCAGTTTCTGTCGTTTTCTGTGGACATTTTCAAGAGTCTCTAGTCTCGTGGAAACGATGTGATGAACGTTTGCTTTGTTAATGTGAGGGCAGTTCACACGTAGTCACGGCATTGTCTTACATCTACCTCATGATCGTCTGTGCAGCAATGAACTGTGCATTCCATTGAGCACATACTAGAATCTAGCTAGTACTGTGTGTTTGCTCCAGTAGCAACAGTGCAGATTCTCGTAGACGTCCGTGCTTTTCCTAGTATACATTCTAATAGCAGCTGATGAATGAGTGACATAGGAAAGCACACCTACCCACTCCTCCCCTGTTCCCCTTCCCATTTAACCTTTGTCTTTTCTCTATCAGCGCAGTCAATACCTAGCCGTCTTTTCAGATCCACCACACACAGTGCTGCCCTGGGGTGCCACGACACCCTAAAGATGGAGGTGGAGGTGGAGTCCGCTGCCCCATAGTGCGAAGAGATCGAGGCTTGCACCACCGGTGACGCCGTCCTCTCCGTGTGTGGTGGTGGTCGAGGGGGCGAGGAGCACCGAGGGTTTGCGTACTAGATCTTTGGAGCAAGATCAATCTCTTCCTGACTACATTAGCGACCTCCTGGACGCAATCCTAGGTGAGATCATCTTCCATCTCACCATGAAAGAAGCCATACGAACTCAAGTGCTGGCACATAGGTTTAGCCATCTCTGGCGAACCTCTCCTCTGAATCTCGACTGCAGCGTGATCCCCGTTGGACGTATTTTAAACCCTCTAGAAGCAGTCCATATCGACACAATCTCCATGCTCCACACCAAGGAGTTGATCCAAATAAGATACTTTGGAACTCGATGTCGTGGAAAATCTGTTGTTGATGATGCGAGCCTTCCTAAAGTAACCCTCTCCGGTCATGAGGGCGCAGTTCACCGCTTCTGCATCCCGGTGTGCTACCTATAGTGTAGACCCTCTACCGTCGACGCCTGGCTTCGATCTCCCAAACTAGACAATCTCCAGGTGCTTGAGTTCTACTACATGTTCCCGCATTTCTTGCGAAAGACTGTGAGTCTACCATTCACGCGCCCTTCATCTATGTCCTCACCACTATCGTCCAGCTTGCGGTTTTCCTCGTCTCTCCACACTATCACCTTTGCTCTTTGCCAAATACCAGACACCTATGTTGGAATGCTTGAACTACCACTGGTCAAGAGACTTTTGCTTCTTGACGTTGATATATCAGATGTCTCGCTGCAAAGAATAATCCATTCTAGTTGCCCTGCCCTAAGGTGGCTCCTACTCGTCTGTAATAACCTAGATCACTACATCGGAATAAACTCTCCTATGCTTGAAAGCATTAGCATCCTTTGTGACAATGGCAAACTCGTTATCGAGGATGCCCCCTCACTTATACGGCTGATTCATGACATCCGTAGCAGACACTTGGATATAAATGTTGTCTCAGCCCCTAAACTTGAGGCACTAGGTAAATTTTATTTAGGGTACCCTGATTCCAAGATTGTGTTCGGTTCTACGGTTATTCAGGTATCGATTTTACACCTTACTCTGATCTGCTTATTTTTGAGCTCATAAGTTTCATGTCATCCAACGTCTCTACTCTATTAATTTTATGTTATATGATCAATGAAGGCTTTGTCCATAGTCAGCATATCAACAGTGGTTTGTTGTGTCAAGACGTTGCTTATCCACATGTCATTAGACCTTGACAAGGTCATTCCCTTGATGCAATGCTTTCCAAGCTTGTAGAACCTGCTTATAGAGGTAATGATTTTCAAACATGTTGGAAAGCCCATACTCTGCATATTGTAGTATAATTAATCATTGGTTTACCATTTCTACAGTCTCTCTCTTTATAGGCATTATTGATTTTTTTTGCTTTTCATGTATGCTTAGGGAGGATTCAGTCATCAAGAAGGTGTAACAAATAAGTGGCGTCATAGGTACCGGCTGTTTCGTAGGCATCATGACATTCACCTGAAGACGGTAACGATGGAAAAGTACTAGCACTGCCAGAAAAACATTGATTTTGCGATGTTCTTTATCCATAATGCAAAGGAGCTAGAGACAATGAGGCTTAAGTTTTGTTCCCCCTAGTCCTGACAGAAAAGTTTTACAAACAGCAACGGAGAGCCCTTCTGTGGGAGAACAAGGCCTCTAGGCGTGCTCGGCTTAAGTTATCAACATCCTGCAACCACATGGACTTGGACTTGGTAACATATATGTGGGAGAAACAGTGCCCACGACTCGATTTACCAGATCCATTCAACTGTGGTTGCTGATAACAGTGCTCAGGCTGGTAGAGTTAGGTGTTGTTGCGCCCTTTCTAGTCTTAGTTTTATCTAAACATGTCTTTTGAACATAATCGCACTATCTGTATTGTTGTTATGACGTTGTTATGCCTACATGTTTATGCGTTTTTGATTTCATGTCAATCCTACGGAAATGCGCAAAATCATGCAATTGTCACAACACAAATTCAGACACACTGATATGGTTTTCGTCTTAAACGACAAAGCTAGCTGTTAGTTGCAACAAATTTGGTTCTCATGCGCCTCTCCCGAGTTAACATGTTGCTCTGTGGAATTAAACGTGTGACCGGCCAGGCCTTCCCTGCACGTGCTACTCGTTATATCGTGTTTACGTCTAGCATGCATAGACCCGTGGATCTAGCATACGCAGACCCGTGCGTCTGTTTAGCATAGATCCATGCTTTCCGTTTTACATCGCGGAAGTTCGCTGCAAAAAAATGTGCTTCGTGTTTACCTCTAGCATACGTAGACTCGTGCGTCTGTTTAGCATAGATCTGTGCTTTCCTTTTTACATTGTGGAAGTTAGCTGCAAAAAAACGTGCTTCGTGTTTACCTCTAGCATATGTAGACCCGTGGATCTAACGCGTGCAGACCCGTGCGTCTATTTATCATAAATCAGTGCTTTCCTTTTTAGATTGCGGAAGTTCGCCGCAAACAAACGTGCTTCGTGTTTACCTCTAGCATATGTAGACCCGTGGATCTAGCACGTGCAGACCCGTGCGTCTGTTTAGCACAGATCTGTGCTTTCATTTTTACATTGCGGAAGTTCGCTGCAAAAAACCGTGCTTCGTGTTTACCTCTAGCATACGGAGACCCATGGATCTAGCATACGGAGAGCCGTGCGTCTGTTTAGCATAGATCCGTGCTTTCCTTTTTACATTGCGGAAGTTCGCGACAAAAAAACGTGCTTCGTGTTTACCTCTAGCATATGTAGACCCGTGGATCTAACGCGTGCAGACCCGTGCATCTGTTTATCATAGATCCGTGCTTTCCTTTTTAGATTGCGGAAGTTTGCTGCAAAAAAAATGGGCTTCGTGTTTACCTCTAGCATATGTAGACCCGTGCATATAGCACGTGTAGACCCGTGCGTCTGTTTAGCATAGATCCGTACTTTCCTTTTTACATTGTGGAAGTTCGTTGGAAAAAACCATGCTTCGTGTTTACCTCTAGCATACGCAGACCCATGGATCTAGCATACGTAGACCCGTGCGTCTGTTTAGCATAGATCCGTGCTTTCCTTTTTACATCGCGGAAGTTCGCTGCAAAAAAACGTGCTTCATGTTTACCTCTAGCATACGTAGACCCGTGGATCAAGCACGTGCAGACCCGTGCGTCTGTTTAGCATAGATCCGTGCTTTCCTTTTTACATCATGGAAGTTCGCTGAAAAAAGTGCTTCATGTTTACCTCTAGCATACGTAGACCCTTGGATCTAGCACGTCCAGACCCGTGCGTCTGTTTAGCATAGATCCGTGCTTTCTTTTTTACATCGCGGAAGTTCGCTGCAAAAAACCATGCTTCGTGTTTACCTCTAGCATGTGCAGACCCATGGATCTAGCGCATGCAGACCCGTGCGTCTGTTTAGTATAGATCCGTGCTTTCCGTTTTACATCGCGGAAGTTCACTGCAAAAAAACATGTTTCATGTTTACCTCTAGCATACGCAGACACATGGATCTAGCACATGCAGACCCGTGCGTCAGTTTAGCATAGATCCGTGCTTTCCATTTTACATCGTGGAAGTTCGCTGCAAAAAATCATGCTTCGTGTTTACCTCTAGCATACGCAGACCCGTGGATCTAGTGCGTGCAGACCCGTGTGTTTGTTTAGCATAGATCCTTACTTTCCGTTTTACATCACGGAAGTTCGCTGCAAAAAACCGTGTTTCATGTTTACCTCTAGCATACGCAGACCCGTGGATCTAGAGCGTGCAGACCCGTGCGTCTGTTTAGCATAGATCCGTGCTTTCCGTTTTACATCGTGGAAGTTCGCTGCAAAAAAATGTGTTGCGTGTTTACCTATAGCATACGTAGACCCGTGTATCTAGTGCGTGTAGACCCGTGCGTTTGTTTAGCATAGATCCATGCAGATTGTGTGTAGAACCGTTCTTTGTGATTCCGTGTCAGGCATGCATGTTGCACACAAAGCACTGGGTGCAATTTTATTCTTCCCAAACGTCTTGCACACAAATTCAGTTTACAGGACGTTGTCAGACATCACCCTGCCTTGTCCCTTGTGCCTACACACTCGTGCTGTACATAGTGGCTACGTCCGTGCCTGTAGTGCTTTGACTTCCGTGTCTCGGGCACCTGTAGTACAATATGTGCATGTGTATAGAGATTTTACAACTTTGTAGCTGGGTATTCGGATGCATGGCACTTGTACCACATTTTTGTGTATGCAGAGGGTGATGTTACTAGTGCGTAGAGAACCCTCATGTGCGTGCCTGTAGAGGCCTGAACCACGTGACTCTTTTGCATACACACCTGTGCACAAATCTATAGGCTATATGAGGTTGTACACATAGAGGCTAGGAGAGCCATGTGTGTGGTGTCGTTGGATCTAAGATGGTCGATTGGGTGTCCCTTAGCATTCTCGCACTCTTATCTAGGTGTGTACATTAGTCAAAGGACCACTCATGACTGATGTTGCGCCTGTTTGATGTGACTATTCAGTTACCTTGCCATGATTAATTTGGATGTGACTATTCAGTTACCTTGCCATTAAATTGTTTGGCCAGTGGTGAGTGTAGGAGGAGTCATGATTCGATGCTCTTGGGAAGCACAACCGTCTATTGACGGTTTGTAATTCACATTGATGGACATGGTAATTGAGGTTGTCTTCCATCAAGTTTATATACCAATCGGTTCCTACAGGTCACCACATGTCCCCATTCTCTCCAGGGAAGCGACACATGTAGCCATTTCCCCATCGTCATCACCATGCCCAATTCTTTTCACAGAACCTCAGCTCTAGATTCCAATGATACCTTTCTTGTTTGGCATGGATGATTGGAAGAACACTACTGAGTATCACGAGATACGGGTTGATGGGAACACGAAGCTCGACGTCTTTTACACCAACGAGCCTTACAAGGTCGAGGAGATCATTGCCATGTATGAGCAATGGTTGCGGGAGGACGAGTACAAGTTTGTTGGTCTGGACCTGGAGTACACTCGAAAGGATTATTGGGGGAATAGGAAAGTTGCAGTGATTCAACTGGCGATACGCAAGCATGTTTTGCCCTATCACATGTGCAAGGCGAGATCGCAGTGTTCGGCTTTAAAGGATTTCCTCGAAAACAGAGGTATAACATTCGCTAGCGTCGATGTCGGTATGGACAGAAGGGTTCTCTTTCAAAGTTACATTAATATTCCAAGAGAGTATCACATCGACATTCAAGAGGAGTATATGATCAAAGGCAACCAAGAAAGGAACTCCATGGCAGACCTGGCGGCAGACATCATAGATGAATCTTATAGGGATATGAAGTCAACGTTCCCAAGAGATAAGCATCACTACTGGGATTGGAAGCCACTTTCTCCAGAGCATTTGAAATATGCAGCAATTGTATGTGATTTTTCTTAATATGAATTTTTGTTTTCGCAAAGATGCTTGTTCTTATTCTAAATTTTCATGTCTGTTCACTTTTCTTCAGGAAGGGTACGTTAGCTATGAGCTTTACTGCCATATTCTCAAGATGAAGGACCGTCTGCATAAGCGCTTGCTGCCTTGCTACAGGCATCGATGTTTTTGAGCAATCTGCTTTTTGGATGGGGTCTCAAGAGAAATACGTAGTGGTTAACTTCCATCACTTGCATTTAGTTACTTTTTTATTTTTTGTAAAATGTTGTGGTGTTTGTTCTCTCGAAGGAAGTTGTACTTTGAAAAATTGTGACTTCTTGACTCCATTGTAGCCATGCTTCTCGCACCGCACCCCCGTTCACGCTCTGCGTGGACATTAGTGCATCTTCCTATTATAAAACCGTGCTCTTGTTTTACATGACGGACCTTTGCTTTATGTCTTCGTGCCAGCCGTGTATTTCGCACACGAAGCACAATGCCTATCCAGAGTGCCTATACGTGTATTTTTCCTCATATGAACCGTGCTTCAGTTTTGCATCATCGACTTTCCTCGCTAAAACAGCGCTTCAAGTTTGCATATTCACCGTGCCTCTTGGAGACGCACACCCCGTGGACCCTCTGAGTACACAACTGTGCATTTTTCGATTATATGACCATGCTTTGGTTTTGCATGACGAACCTTTGCTTTGTGTTGTCTGCCAGGCATGGCTTTCACACACGAATCATAGAGCATATCCATAGTATCCGTATGTGCAGCTTCCTAGTATGAATTCGTGCTTCTGTGTTGCATCATGTATGTTCCTGTCGAAAAATATCCTCCATGGCTGTCGCTCACTCACGACCCTCACACGGGAGTTAATGTGTTTTTTATCGGTTAGTAGTTAAAGTGTTTAGAATGGCACTTTGAGAAGCTGAGGCGAAAGAAACATAGTTGTGCAGACACTAGTGGAACTTAAGGACGACAATATCGAAGCATTCGGATTTTTTCATGGGTACGGAAGTGAAGTTAGGAGAGTCATTGAATTCTGTTATGTAGAGTCACGGTCTCTCGTGATTGTGCCGAATGTTTGTTCTGAGATGTTTCCTCAGAGAAGCACTGTCCCTTGTTTATGAGGAGCCACTAAGCTATGATAGGAATAGTCAATGTCTTGTTTCTCTATGCCAAAATTTCACCACCTTTTTATATGACAAACATACTTTTTATATGACAGATATCTGGTGTAGATATAAATGTATATTGAATCACAGAGCACGAGACAAAATTGGTGAATTTTTCTTGTTCTGGAAACTAGGTGTTAGAATAGTAGACTTCAAATGTTTGGTCTTCTACGTTGTATGTTGTGCTGGTAGAAGACATTTTGCAATTCTTTGAATATTTTGCCCTTGTTGTGGCCAGTTTTCATCATTTTGTAAGTTAGTTGTTCTCGCAACGGCTTCACATAGATCTGCAAGGAGAGAAATAACAAATTTAAGAAGAAATATTCTAAATCTCAATGGTACAAGTCTTTTGTATCAACAGTATATAGTGTAACATCTTGTGATTTGACACAAACCAAACTTACTTTGTTGATAAAAAAGGATGACCTCGTATCAATGAGCGGCATCAAGTGCATTATGAATATACCGTTGTCGTCACTGTCAATTGAGAGTAATATATCAGTGATTATAGGATGAATAACTCATATGAATTATGAATTACAGGCTGACAAGCACATATTGATGTACAGGTACAATAACAAGAGACTCACTCTCTTTTGGAGTTAGTTATGCATGTCACAGGTTGTACACTAAAATCGTTTATTCTGTGAGGATAGGTATTGTAAGCTGAATTGTACGCTCTCTTGAAGTTTTCAATCACAATGTCTGAATGTTCCTTTATACCCTCACAATTGATAAAAGGACACATGATCTCGAAGTATTTCTTCTCGAAATTAACGATTATCAAGTATATAAAGTGGCCTTGTCTCACAGGAATGAACACCTAAAACAGTGAGCAGTAATATTTGTGAGGGAAAATAATAGCAAAAACTAGATAAACAAAGATCAACACAGTAGAGCGAAGTTAGAAAGATCAACTCACAAAGTTGCACACGTTTGACATCCCGTAGCCAATTGTTTTTTCTACAATGTATTGTTTTATAAGTTCAATGCTTACATCTTTGACCTAAAATTTGTCCTACAAAAGATAGATGTTTCCTTACTATTCTTTGGTACATTTTCTTATTCATATTTAAAAAAGGTAGAGGAATTAAATTAAAACTTACTGAAGCTTCGATGTACATTATGTGCTTGTGTAAGTTGTGTCTACTGTAAAGTTGTTCTTGCAACAACAACTCTGAGTAAGCATCCATCACGTATTCGTTCATATAACTGTAGACCTTCATCGATAGGCCGAAGGTTCGATGGTCTGCCCAACGTCGTTTGATGAAAAATATCCTCTTGCTGCGAAAAAAGGCCCATTAAATTTTATGAATTACTTATTTTAATATTTAACTTGATTAGAGGCGATGAGTTTTCAAAATGCAAGTATAGCCCTAATCTACGGTGACAAGAAGTACATCAGTGTGATCAAACTACAAGGATAGTTTTGTTGAAACATGGTGAAACCAAAACTTTGTTTCGAAGTAATATGTAAACAAAAAAAAGAAAACTATAGGCTAACCACTTGAATGTCTTAGCTCCAAGATTCTAGTCATTATAATAATAATAATAATAATAATAATAATAATAATATTTCAATTGAGCAAAAGTTTTCTACATTGGGAACAATGATCTCGTTACCTGTCATCTCTGCCTGTTGGTGGCATGTTCTCAACAACTGTTTCGTAGATGAGTTTCTCTACGAGTGTAGAATCTCTTATATCCAACAACCTGAAGGAATCATGTTGGATATTTGTTGGACCAGTTAGTCGTGGCTGTTGCTGCAGATCATAATGATTGTTCTGGGAGTGAGGTGCAATGGAACTGACTTGACCATTACCGATATGTTCTTGGCCATGGTAATGGTTTTGGTGTGGGCCCTCATTGTAATGGTTGTTTCTCTGTAGTACAAGCCCTCTTGTTTGCTGCTGTTGCATCTGTGTTGTAGACATACCGATGCCTGGTTTGCTGATTTGGTTCGGAGCAATCTCTGCTGATGTATTGTGTTGATGTGGGCATGAAGAATGTGTATTATTCGTCCGTGAATGTGAGCTACTGTAACTTTGCCGATGGTTATGCTGATGGTTGTATTCATTGGGTGGGCGCTGCTGGCTGTGCAAGTGATCATTACTTTGGACATTTATATGATGGGAGGATTGTAAATTACAATCAGAAGGTTGTTGCTGGTATTGTTGGTTGAAGAACTGGAGATTATAATCAGAGGGGGTTGTTCCTAGCAATGTGTTGACAGAGTATTTGTTCTGGCAGTTTGTGACCAGGTAGACTGGGTTAAATCCACGGAGTGTGACTTAACAATGGGACTTTGTGACCAAGGAGGTCGGGTTAAACCCATGGAGTATGTCGTAGCAGTGGGCTCTGAGAGGCAACTAACGTTTAGTATTGACTTAGGAGCTGATGTGGTAGCTATAGGTGACCCTTCTGTATAAGTAAGCATGGACCTCACTGATGAGCTTTTAGGGCCATATATGTGCATCAGAGTATTAGGTTGATATTCTTTGAAGCCTACGTTCTTAGAGTTGGCTGGCCTGTCCTGTTGTTTTGTTGCCTTGTCAATTTCTTCATATATTGTTGGGTCAGACCATATGCTATCATCTTCAATGAATGCAGCATCATGCAGGGATTTTTGGTTGTCAACAACTTGTCGCTTATGGGAAAGATCTTTGGGTGACTGTCCTAAAGGCTCTATTATCCTTACTCTATTCTTCGTTTTTGGTGTGGCCTCGTTTGCTACATTGGGCATCATCAGTGAGGGTCTGTTGTCAGCTGTCATTCGTTCATTGGCTTGGTTTACATGCTCACACTGTTAGTTGGATTCTCGGTAGCTGGTGCCCGTATTTGTACAATGGCATCTTTCCTTGTGCTGTTAAAAGTGGCAGCAATGGATTGAGTATCACTGGTAGATGCAGTGTTTTTTTGTTGAGCATGTTCGCCAGTTGTGTGAAGCAGTTCAATTCCAGAACCGCTGCCGGAACTGCAGGGGACAGCTGCTATACTAGTGGGCGTGTGGCTGAACTTGGAGTCTAATGCAAATTCATATGATTTGGACCTAGCAATCTTGTTCTCATCACTCAAATTGCTAGTAGCATTGACCTGGGCTTTCATGGTGGGAGAAGAGCATTTGTCAGTAGTAGTGTCTATCTTGTTAACAGCTCCGGATACAATGAGCTTCTCCGTGCTTTCTAGAAAATTTTCAACAATTGTGTCATCGGCGTTGGAACATGCAATACTATCTGGAATTTGAATAATAAGAGAAGCAGGCTGGTCAATAGTCTCACTTGTCAATGGAGCGACGGTGTTTAACTGTTTGTCATCTGTACAGTCTGAGGTGTGAGCTTCAGCAGTAGTAAATTTGCTTGATTGTGTTGGTTCTGTGATTACATGTTCCCGTTTTGTGGAAGCTATGTTGGAGATGTTGGCTGCAGTTGGTGCAGTGTTCTTCGATGAATTTTCGCCAGTTAGTATCATTCCTGTGTTCTTGTCCAACAAGTCAGATGGTGACACGAAATGTTCATGAACAGGTATCCCATCAAGGCAGGCATTATAAAAGTCTCTCATAGTTTCTAGATGTGACCTAGCATCGACATTCACGTCATCGGTCTTGAGGTCTATCTCAATCACCTCCAAGTGCAATTTAAGCTCGGTTGATGTTTGACGCTGTCAGGATAGCTAGGTATTGAACTTTTCCTTATCATACTTGTCTTGGGAGGGTGACATAGGAGTACCGCAACAACCATTTATATTATCCATCAATTATGATGAGGGACGTGCAAAATTGCTTAAGCCACTGCTACATGATCTTTGAGGATTTTCTTTGTGGTAATAAGGAAGTGATGGAAAAGTGGAAGGAAGTGATGAAAATGTTTCTTCTTCATTGGATTCATCTTTCTGTAAGTTACAATATACGCCGCGGTAAATTCATTTAACTTGCTTCACACCAAATTCCCTACCAATAGAAAGAACCTTTTCCAGTTTCTGCTCAATGACGGGTTGAATCGTAGAGAAAAATTCTATGTACATCCCGTTAATGATTTTGCCAATATCTTCTTTAGCCTACAAACAAGACATAAAAAACAGCATATGATATTAATATAAATTAAATGAATAATAACATGCAAAAAATCTGTATGGAATCCTGGACTGCATGAAGCATACGAGGAATCACACACGGCCTATCCAAGAATCACAGTTATAAAAATCAAATAATCATAGCTGGACTACTGTTGGGTAACACAGCTAGCCTACTGTATGAAGGACAACTAATTTATCATGTGAGGAAGGGCTATAACCATCATAGAACCAGAAACTACCTACTGTTTGTTCTCAAGCAGCACAACTAACCTACTGTAGGTATGAGGCACCTGTAACGTAAACGAAGTGTGTTGTAGAAAGGACGGCCGACATGTAACCTATTGCAGGTAGCACACCTAAAATGATTGTGTAGTGGCAGTTATATCTTAATGCAGCGAGCCCAGGTATCTGTTTCCTATATATGCTAACTTATATGTTGAATAAGTTTGAAAACTCATAGGGTGTGCAATGTTTGACAATTTAAAACAAAAAAAATGGGCCATGGGTTCGACATGACTCATCGAAGATAATTTGCATTCTGGCACAAACTGTTCTAAGTAGGCTTCTAGTTTGGTACCCATTCGAAAGAATGACCCTTCAGAGCCATTTGGTGGGTAGAAAGGTGTGCGCCTTATATCGTTTAGCTGTGATAATGGGAAAGAAAACAAATAAGTACTGGTCAAATTAAATTAAGGTATGGAAGCTAAATCATTCTGTTGAGAGGTAAGAGTCCATAGAGTAACAAAGAATGAACTTCACTCACAGGGTGTTTGCCAAAATTTCCTTCCTCTGATGACAATCTATCTAGGTTAGTATAATTCTTAACATCGTCTGTATCCCAGATAGGTAGCCTCGATGGCAAATCATTTTTCATATGCATGACCTTGATATCCAGGTACTCCAAGTAGCTTATCTGCCGTAGATAAAAAGGTTAAAAATGGATCAGATGCTCAACACTTACGACGAAAGAGAATTAAAAAGAAAAAAGTAGTGAACCAACCACGGGTATCAGGAGGTAGCCACACAATGCGCCGATGAATTCCTTATCCTTGAATGTCTGGAGTGATGTCACCAACTTGTCTAGAGTAGCTCCGGACCAATCATATGAATGGATATCTGATGTTGGTCCTTCAAGAGCTGCTAGGTAATCTGGGCTTACACATTCATATGTCGCCGGGCATAGAAATACCGCAGTTGCAAACATCAGAAAAACCCGCTGAAATAATTCTCCTGTCAGTTCCGGGGTCATGTGATCAATCAGTTCTCTGATGCTTGGAGTCTGCATGGCACAATTTGTCTCAGACTTAACCTGACATCTGAAAGCTTCTGAGCACCTTTTAGCAATAATTTTGCCTCCCAGTGGAATTCCCAGTATGCGGTGCACGGTGTAAGAGTTTATAAGGAATGTGAATCCACTAGGTAATACGAAAGAACTTGAGCTGCTGTCAAAGTAACGTACAAGCCATTGAATCAAACACCTTGGGAGCTCTTGGCAGCACAAGTCTAGTAGATTCCCGAAACCAATGTCTCTGCCAAGTTGCTGCTGGTCGTCTATCAGCTTGTCACAAAGAGATATGAACTTCTTAAGGCTCAGTTTTTTACTGAAATCTTCTTCATACTCGGCCATTGTATCTGCTCTGCGAACAAAATTAAGAATTGAATTTCAAAAAATGTATTGAATCTTCAGTATAAATGTCTTGCCCATAAGAAACACGTATGAGAGCATTGTTACTCTTTTTTTTGAAAGCAAATGCAATAAGACACATGGGAATCACTGAAAAAAGAACCTACTGTGAGCCTGATATTTGCTTCTTCCTTTTGTACTCCTGAACGAGCTTTTCATGCACTGTATGTTTGGACTCGGTTCTTTTCCTTTCCTTTTCTAGTTGTTCAGGGACCATGAAATCTTGTGTCACGAGCTCTATGCCATCGATAGACTGAGACTGGGTCTTTGAGAGTTGTGGAGTGGAGTCCATCCCATCCATTGCTACATAACAGGCCATGAGACATGATGATTACTACCTCAACTAGCTAGGACAGATGTTAACAGCTGCTGTGACATTATCATTGACATTTGAATTAATTGAGAGAGATATTTAGTCGGAGTTAACTAGCTTAAGTACTATTTAACTATTATAGAGGATGAAAGGTGTTCGTAACACTTTGAATAGGAGGATCGAGATTAAAATCAGCATACGGCTGACAGGTTAGAACTATGGGTCAGTCCAGTGAAACCTCGGTCGGAACTGTAAGTAACGCCCATCAACTCTTTCCTATGAAGCAATTCCGTGACCTCGACCAGTGACCCTGACCCCTGGGATTTCAAAAAATATTTCGATAAATTTAATTCACGTCCCATCTCTCTCGTGTTGCGTTCCTCATCCAACGTGAATTTAGCTGGTCTTGCCGAAATTTTTTCTTTCGAAAATTGAAACAACATGCGAAGCGCTGCGACGAGGAAGAAAGTAGCAGATGCAAGGTGTAATGTGTTACCTCAACATGAGGCTCACGACGTGGAGGAAGAGGGTGGGCGATTTTTCAGGGGAAGAGGGAGGAGTAGAGAGAAATTATATGACCAATCAACAGGGATTCCTCGGGAGAGCTAGGATATCCAACCTCAAATTGTTTTTAACGACGTCGGATGGGGAGTGAACAAAATGAGATCTGGAATTCGTTGACGGCCAACACCACTGGCCAGATGGGGAGTGAACGAACTGAGATTTGGAATTCATTGACAGCGGACCCCGCAGGTCAGTAAGAGCAACCATTGTAGAGCCCGCATGTCAGTACGGCTCGAGTGCATCTAGGACTTTCTGTGTTGTTGCACGAAAAGTGACCCCACTTATCTGTCAAAGAAACCTTTGGAGGGCCCATGTGTCAGTACGATGGCTCAGGTTCTGCTCCAGACTTTTCCTACAGGCCAAGAGAGAAGGATGCTCTCTTTATTTTTTCGTGTCTCTGTCCCTTTCCCCACGTCTCGTTCAAATTCAAAATCACCCATGGAGATTTGAGAGTTTCCTTGATCAGGAAAGTAGATCACGCACAAAATTGAAGTGGATTCGGGTCCGAGAGGTCTAGGGTTTAGATTCAACAAACAAAGGTTAGTTAAAAAATGATCAAGTCATCCCATGATGTTTCCTGACGCGTGTGGTAGATTGGATTTTTGCCGCTCGGCGTTTTTAATACTTCCTGGTGAACTAGCACGGTCACCGCAATATATTTATGTTTTGGTTATGCGTCTTCGATGTTCTCGTTGGTTTTTTGTATCCTTATTTTTTAAGCATGGTTTCAGTTTGCTCGTAGCAAGAGGTAGGGTGTGCCATAATTTGTATTGGATCTGTTCTTATGTAATCGACGATGCAACCGCCTTAGTTGGTCTTCACGGTGGTGCAGAGAGAAGCTTCAGGCCGTAATTGTTGTGTCATGGTTGTTAATTTCCCTAGCGATGTGGTGCATGAGTAATAAAAGTGCTCTGTTCCATGCTGGCTTTTGAGCATTGATACTTTTGTAGGAACATGATGTTTTTTTGGCCATATTTCGTGGAGATCTATTGTTATATTATGACGTAGTGTTAGATTATCACAAGGATCTTACATGTGTTTGGGATCCCGTGTAGTATGCTAAATAAAATATATTCTATACGTCAATTCTATTTAACTAAAATTACTTGTCAATTCTATTGTAGTGAATAGAAGTTATTTAGATGTCTGGTAAGAAAACTATCGTGTTCAAATAACACTATACAACAATTTTTAGGTCTGTGTATAACTTTTTTTCCCTGCAGATGTTCAGGATCAGACCAGCTGATCAGGGCTGTAAGGTTGGCGTGTCTCTAAATGATATTGCAAAGGCATATGAAATGAAGGTAACAACCACAAGTGAATCACACTAGAGTCATTTGTGGCGAAATCAATTGAACCTTAGGTTTTGGATGCTATCTTGTCTTTCTTTTTCTACATTATGTACTCTCAAGGCGTAACGTGTCACTATTGATTGATGTGATGTTTAGGCCCATGGGCATCAATAATAGGTAGAAAAAATTATGAATATTTCTTGGTTGAGTGTTGTAACGAGTCACTATTCCATCTATGTTCTCCACAGTTAAAGATCGATAGATGGAAGAGAAAGAAACTGCTGCAAGTGGAGAATAAAAAAAAGAGTGCAGATGACGTTCAGCACGCACTTGCCAGGCGGGCTGGGGTAAATGTAGTCAAGGTTGAGAAAATAGTGCTTGGTAAGCGTCCCAACCAGGAAGAAGCTGTGCAGCAGACACATGCTAAAAGGAGCATTCTAAGTAGCAGAGTAAATTTTGATGCAATGTCCCCGACTTCGGCCTGTAATCCAAAGTTGCAACACGGAAACCGTAGCAACGAGTCGCTCCAGGTAACTATAAAAAACTTGAAAACTCATCCTTGTTTTGCAAATCTGGACACATGAGATCATTTCATATGATTTATTTTTTCAATTGCTAATTCTTCGTAATACACACATGTGCGTCTAATGTCGATATGTTTCAAAACTCAAGGTCGTGCAGAGCAGTCGTTCCGATGGAGTAGTGTTTTATGATGGTCGTGGTGAAGAGGTACATGGTAACAGAAGAATTGTTGATTTGGCACTTTGAATGTTACCAATAAAGGCAGAAATGATGAATCATCAAGCATGATTGATAGAAGCAGTATCCCAACAGTTGGAGGAAGAATCTTTACTGATGTGCATCATCAGAAGATAGCAGAGGTGATAGCAACGTCGAACAACCAAAAAATATGTCAAACCATTGTGTTATTTTAATTTAATCGTGAAAAATTCTTTGTCTTTTTGTGTGCCATAGGCCTGTGAGCAAAGAAAGAAGGATCAGGCAAGGGAACAAAGGCTCCAACGGATTGGATATACTGGTGACAATTTAAAGTTGATGACGCAAGGTCCTTTGAGAGGATCACCATTGGTGTTCGGCATGAGAAGTCCTTATAGAGGATCTCCAATGGCATTCAAGATTGTCAACGAGATCTCGAATGCACGGAGGATGTCGCTAAAATGTGTGAGCAGGAGAGACAGGAGAAAATAAAAGTAACTACACAACTATGTTCTCACCTGCTTTAGATTGTAGAGTGGAAGCAGAAGCACTGCCCTGCCATTCTGATTGTAAAGTGCAAACAAAAGCGTGGCCGTGCCTTTGGCATGCCCACCGACGTGGATATCGTGTGTCCACAGCCGTGCATCTTAGCTGATATAAATCCTTGCTTTTGGTTTACATCACGGATGTTCCTGTCAAAAGCCCACTGCTAAATCCTGGTAGATGTTTCTCTAAACAACGGAGTAGAACAAATGATGGACCATACAAACATCTATTTTAAAACTTTCTATATGAGAAAATGACATGCATATGTCTGAAGTGTCTCTGATATCTAATTTGTTGCAACCTTCATGTGCAGGACTTGACAGAGAGCATGATAGATGAGCCAGATAAATACAAGATTCCTTTACACACAGTTAAGGGGAAACAACATGTAGAGAAGCAAGTAGTATACAAAGATGGCTATGGTGATAGCACAAATGTTATGGTGGAAGCAACGCATGTCCTCGGGTTTCTGGGTACCGGAGGTATAGAGAACAACATTTGTAAAGATGACGGGAGAGAAGGCGGCAACAACATTCGGGAAGTAGTGATGGACTGGACCTCAAGCAGTGATGGCGTTGCCGCATTGAACAAACAAGCGAGCTGCAGCAGCTCTGTCAAAAATGAGCTAACGTCTGGTCATGAAAGTATTGATATATCAAGTGACAATGATGACCGCAATGGAGACACGTTAGACAACATTGATATGGATAAGGCAACGCAAGAAGAGAAAGATATGGACGAAATGTTCAAAGGAAGCGCATTCCCATCGATTGAAGAAGTGACGCAAGCACGTGAACCATAGGATGGTTTGCATTTCAAAACAAGGGACGATGCCTTCTTTTTCTTCTACACATATGCCAGAAAGGTTGGTTTTTCTGTGAAGCGATCAACCACTAGAAGAGCAGGTCCCGAGCATCAGATTGACAAGCAAGTGTTCCAGTGCACAAAGGAAGGTTCTAATAAAACAACCGAGAGACTTGTGAAGCATAGAAGGAGCAATTTCCTGATTAGGATAGGCTGTCCCGTTGAGATAACAACAAAGAGAGATACAGAGAGAGGTATATGGTACTTGAGGAATGTACACCTAGAGCACAACCACGTGCTACACCCATCTGACTGGATGCTGAAATTTATGAGGTTCTATAAGAACATGAGACCCGAGGAGAAATTTTTTATCCAGGTCCTTCAGAAAGCAAGGCTAGAGCCAAGGAAAGTCATGCAGATCTTTACTGCTATGGGTAAACCGAGGCAAGAAATTATGTTCGACACGATTGACATAAGCAACATTGCATGCAAGGATAGGGCTGGAGGAAGGAACACAGATATCGAGGACACCATGAAGCTCTTTGCGGAAATGCAGAGGAAGAGGGCAGGGTTTCACCATGTGGAAGAGACCGATGGAAACAACATGGTGCGAAGCCTGTTCTGGAGAGACTCCTTATGCAAGATGAATTACAGACTGTACGGAGATTTCATGTCTTTTGACACAACATTTTCCACAAATATATATGGCTTACTATTCGCACCAATCATAGGTGTTGACAACCATGGGTCAACCGTCCTGTTTGGAATAGGCCTCCTAAAGGATGAGACTATAGGGTCATTCAAGTGGGTCCTAAGTACATTTGTCGAGGCAATGGGAGGAAAGGAACTGAAGCACATAATAACAGACCAGGACAAGGCGATGAAGGCGGCAATAGAGCAAGTACTTCCGAGGACCAGGCACAGGTTCTGCTTGTGGCATATATGAAAGAACTTGAAGGAGAACAACGCAACAGTGTTTGCGCAACACCCATGGATGTCTGATGAGTTATTTCTAATAATCAAAAACTCACTAAATCCATATGAGTTTGAAGGCTCATGGAGAAGAGCGATTTCAAAATACAATGCAGAAGGAAACACACGCCTTAATACGTTGTGGGAACTACGTACATTTTGGGTGCCAGCCTACTTCAAGGACTGCTTTTATCCATTCTCATCAACAACCACGCGTAGTGAGAGCACAAACTCAATGTGGAAAAATTATGTGAACCACAAGGATACCATAACAAGGTTTGTCGGTGCGTATAACATCATTCAGCAAAATTGCCTTGCCACACTTGACATGAAAAGGCACCGAATAGAAGAGAAGATACCATCACGAGAGACGGGTTTCCTATTGAAACAGAAGCAAGTGAAATATACACTAATGAAATTTTCAAGAAATTTCAGCTAGAGCTGCGCAACCACACATACTATAAGTGCCACGACCTGGCAAAAGGTAGGCAATACCTTTTGAAAAGGATATCATTGAAAGAAAAAGACAGGAAACCATACCCAAGTGAGGAATTTGATAGGTCTGAATATCATGGTAGACGTGGATGAGCATAAGGAAATATACACGTGTAGCTGCAAGAAGATGACTAGGGATGGCATTCAGTGCTACCATGTACTTAAGGTTGTGGACCAGACATGTATGGTTGAGCACCTTCCAAAGTCTTTTATTATCCCAAGATGGACCAGGAATTGCTCAGATAGGTTGAGACTACTGGCTACAAGTCAAGGTAACAGCATGACCGCACAAGAAGATGAAACTATGAGATTTGGTCTCGCGTACGTAGAGTTGTCCGATATATGTTCACATGCTTGCAGAAAGGACAAAGCATACAATGTGCTACTAGAGTGTATGCAAGAAATGAAAATAAAAATTACGACTGCACTTGTAGATGAAACAGACACGAGGAAAAGTCCATGTGACGCTGGAAGTCTCAAAAACCCTCCCATGAGTGGCTCGAAGGGAACAAAAAAAGGAGACCGAATCAAAGCTGGTTCTGAGATGAAAGGAAAAAAGCAAACCCATTTGTGGATGTTGCAGGACAAAAAGTCATACAAAAACAGTTTGCCCGGAAGTGATTGAAAAAATGAGGATTCAAGAGGAGAAGTGGAAAGCACGTGAGGAGAAGAAGGCAAGGTCAATGAAATGGCCGACAACACCAACGACCGCATCTAGAATATCAAATGGAGGAGGAGAATGCACTCCATGTCCAGGACCAAGACGGTTAACACCAGCATCAACGCCAGCAACCCCACTGTCAACGTCAACAACCGCACTAACAATAGAGCATCGAAAGCAAAGTCCTCCATCCACACCAGAATCTAGTATAACACAAGGAAGACACACAAAATGTCCGCAAGCAGACTTGATTCAAGTAATAGAATGTCCACAGACTACCTTGAGAAGAGAAAGAACGGAATGGAGACTATTTTGTACCGGCAAACAATATGAGTGAAGAATTAAAAGGTAAAAATAGAGCCTGAACAGAAATAATATGACTTATAGTATCTAGCACCGTAGAAATATTGCTACGGCTTCGAGAAATATACCCATGACAAAATATTCTAAAAAACATTTTGCCATCTATTATTTTTTTAATACGAGAACGCGAGGAAGAATGGAAAGTATATGCCAATTTGGAGAAAGAAGAATGGATATCTGAATATTCAAAAAACAACACCATCCGTTGTAGTAAAGTGTCTTGTAAGTTTTCTTGTGTCTGCAGGAGAGAAAGGGACATCAAGATTTATTTTTCTTGTGGCGTTGTAATAAAAAATGACTTGTAAGTTCTGTTTTATGGTACAATAGACAACGACATATACAAGACCTACAGGTTTACTTCTATATTTACCCGGTGGTGCGGTTGTGCCATCTAATAATTAACGTTTGAACACGTGTCCGTGCATTTGCAGCTATGCCTATTTTGTCCTGGCGACGTTGCACCTTTGACAATTATGTTTTGGCACTCTTCTTGAACAGGTGGAATGACCAAAGACATTTTGAAGACAGAGTCACGGACGTGCGATTTATGCATGTATACACGGGCCTCTAATGACCGGATCTCCTACTCCTGTGATGTTTGACATGGAGTGCCTCCACTAGAGTCCCGACTGTGCCTCTACAAGTGGACGTGTTAGACATAACATTTTATAGCCCAGAGGCAGTACCATGGTTTTGCTGCATTATCACCCGTGTTCCTGCTTTAATGCTAAAGTGCACGATGCATGTTCATAACATTGCCTCTCGTTTTTATTGTTCTGTGATTTTTTTTCTTGAATGAATTAAGGCCAATACTTGTAAAAAAAATATTGGTGTGCTTAGGGTTTATGACATGTAGGGCCAACAGATGGGTTATGGTTCATATACGTAGATGCATTGAATACCTAACCATCTTTCTAGATCTACCGTACACACTGCTATCTTACCCCGACAATGGAGATGTGGATGTGCACCAAGATGGCGAGGCTCGCTCCATCCGTGGACCTAACGCGTACAGAGCCGTGCATATGGTTCTCATAGATCAGTGCTTTCCATTTTACATTTGCTGGTAAAAAAAACATGCTTCGTGTTTCCCTCTACCACAAGCACACCCGTGGACCTAACGCGTCAGACCCGTGCGTATGGTTCTCATAGACCCGTGCTTTCTTTTTTACATCACGGAAGTTGCTGGAAAAAAAACCATGCTTCATGTTTCTCTCTACCACAAGCAAACCCGTGGACCTAGCGGGTGCATACCCGTGCGTATGGTTCTCATAGACCTGTACTTTCTGTTTTACATTGCGGAAGTTTCTGGTAAGAAACCGTGCTTCGTATTTCCCTCTACCACAAGCACACTCGTGGACCTAATGCGTGTAGACACATGTGTATGGTTCTCATAGATATGTGCTTTCTGCTTTATATCTTGGAAGTTGTTGGTAAAAAACCATGCTTGGTGTTTCATTCTACCACAACCACGCCCATGGACTTAACGCGTAAAAACCCGTGCGTCTGGTTAACAAAAAATATTGATCAAAGAAAAAAATACACGATCACAGACGAACCCATGGCCCCAACGGTCGCATCAGTAAAACCCACGATCATAGAAGAAGAACAACCCACGATCTGCACGACCGCATCATGATGGAGGATCATGCGGTTCCTCCCTTGCGGCCATTCTCGCCCATAAATACAAACCTCTAGAACAACATAGATCACCATTGCGCTGCCATCACTTCCCCTCCCAGTCTTTCCTATCCACGAGAAATCCACGAATCCTTCTCAAGGAGGGCTCCCGATGATGGGTTTCATCAGGGAACTCAAGGAGGTGGAGGCACATGGTACCATCAAGATGCACGTGATCCACACCAATGACCTGAAGAAGGTGGAGGAAACGACCAAGCACTACGAGATGCACCTCAAGTACCAGCACAACAAGATCGTCGATGTTGATGTCGAGTACACCAACGAGCCAGCGCACATGCAGAAGGCTGCCCTCGTCGAGCTCTCCGTCGGCAAGACCCAGCCGGTGCTGCTGTTCTAACTGAGCGCCGCCGAAGACTAGTGCACGGTGTTTGATAACTTCGTCGCAAACACAAGGTACACTTTTGCTGGCTTCTCCATCGACCAGGACATCGAGAAGCTTGACCGCGTCGGCCTAGAGATCAGTCATTTCGTCGACATCCATAAGGAATGGTGGGGTGCCCGGAAGCACCAAGTACTTGGACTCGCTTGGCGACGTCTCCTCCATGCTGATCGACGACTACTACATCGACATGAAGTTCAAGATGACCGACCAAGATCAGATGCTCTGGGACAAGATGCTCTTGCCCGAGAAGCACATTGAGTATGCGGCAAAGGACGCTTATGCCGCGTATGAGTTATGGTACCTCCTCACCGTCGTCCAAGACGGACTTCACCGTGCAAAGCTGGAGAAGTCCAAGAAGCGCGCCAGGAACTACTGAAGATGAAGATGATGCACCCCAAGAAGTATCTTCAAGATTGCTCGTAGTCATCTTAGATTACAAGTTAATTTGCTTACGAGTTGTTAGTTTTCTTTTGCTTTCCGCAGTATGTGTGTGTTGTTCATTTGCTTTGGAATCATGCAGTAGTTTGCTTAAGTACAAATCAAGCTTAGTCTGATGTAAATTACTAGATGCTGGAGTATTATGATGATGGTGAAGATGAAATTTTCCTTCTAACATACCATGACCATAGAACCTCCTTCATATGTCACTTCCTTCGAAGGCCTCTGGCGTAGCAGCATGTCTTTTCCTCTGTTTGCTTTATAAAAAACTGCGCTGCTAGTAAACACAAGGGCGCGCTTTCCGTTTTACATCACAGAAATTACCGGCAAAAAACCATGCTTCGTGTGACCCTCTAGCACACGCACAGCCGTGGATTTAACATTTCAAAACCATGCGCTTGGTTGGCATACATCTGTGCTTTCCGTTTTACATCATGGAAGTTTCCTGCAAAAAACCGTGCTTCGTGTTTCCCTCTAGCATACAGACCCGTGGATCTAAGGCGTGCATACGCGTGCGTCTATTTTGGATAGATCCATGCTTTCCTTTTTTACATCGCAGAAGTTTGCTGCAAAAAAATCATGCTTCGTATTTTCCTCTACCACAAGCATATCTGTGGACATACCGCGTAAACACCCGTCCATACTCCATGAACACATTCGTGATTCGCAATGGTTCTTGATACTGCCCTATATTTTTTTATCTTTTCTATATTCTACAAAATAATTCTTTCTTTGATTTATTAATATTTATTTAGGGTTTCTCTTAATTTTAAGTTTTTTCCTTTTTTTTTGATTTATGCTTTTCAATTTGCTAATTTTGCATAGACATTTTTAAACAGCCATGTACACAGACAGACACACGAAACTAAAACTCCTAGTTGGGCTGATGGTCCCACGCGCTACGGCCGTAGGCAAGCCGCGTCCTACTTCACTGAGTGACTATTGACTTACTCAAACGTGACACCCCGCTACCCCTCCACGCGCCCCACTACCGCACTACTGCCGGTTCAGTTTCCCAAACATTTACATAGGCGCCACCTCAGTCATAGAGTCCCTTGCCATTCGAGCTGTCTTTTTTTCCGTCGCTATCTCCTCTCCTCCATTCCCCATCTCTTTCTCTGGCGTTTCCTCTCATCTTCTTCCTCGAAAACTCTGATATTTCGACGGGATCTGATCCCTTTTTATTCTTCCTTGCGTTGTTTTGTCCAAGCATTTCATTGAGGTCTGCCGTCGTTCAATCTTCCTTTCTATTTCTTCTTATTTATTCAGATGTTTTTGATGAAAAGGTTTCATGTGCCATTAGTGTAAATCTTAGGTTCCTAAATCATTAATATTATTCTCTGTGCGATTAGTGTGCCCTCGTTCTTTAGGGTTCCTCGTATAAATTCCATGTGCTTATTAGTTTTCTGTACACTAGGTTGATTTTTTTGACTGAAACCCTGAAGCAACCATTTCTTCAGGGTTTTTTCTTTCTGTTTTCCTATGTAGATGTTATGCCTTCAACTAGAGCAAGCATTTCTTTAGTTCCCGATAGTTTTTTTAGATCTGGTTTGTTGGAACAGTTATCAATCAAATAGACACATTTGCTCGTTCTTCTGGATCTGATTTATTTGGGTTCCAAATTTTTGTAGATGGACACATCTGCTTCTTCATCATCAAAGAGAAAAGGAGAGGTTTCTAAGATTACAAAGTTGCTCAATAATTACTGTAGTAGTATGCTTATGTTTTTTTGTGTTATGCTTTCATATTGTTATTGACATGTTAATCTTTCCGTCGTAGGCCAAAAGGCTCAGAGTGGATTGTGATGAAGTTGGTGATGACACTTGTCGTGTAAGTTGATTTTTCTCCTACCATTCAAGTTTGTAAAAGCTTTCTTACTGTTTATATGTTTAAAAGTTACAGACTATTAATTACTATTGTTTTGTTCTTCCTTTTTATTATTTATATGCTTAAAATGCTTGTTTAGTTGTCTTGTTGTTTATCTATTTGTCAAGTTATTAATTTCTTCATTCTTTTTTTCTTTTTTGTAGTTGTATGATCAAGCCCCGCATGTCCTAGAGATTGCCATTTCCACAAAGGAGCAGCTAGGCCTCCATTATGGTCTGGTTGACAATGTTGTTGTCTTCTCAGTGTCACACAACTTGTTCCCAACATCATTTTGTGTTGCTTATGCACTTTACGACTATCTTGGCGATTGGTCATTTAAGGTAGCAGACCATTATCTCAAAGACGAGGTTGTTGTCAATTTTGACAACATGTTCTTTGTGAATGCTATCCATGGAAAGAATTTCAAGCAAGGTGCAAGCACAAACAATTATGCAGTTATGATGGCTACCAAAGTTGTGGAGCTGAAGCCTTCCAAGCCTGATTGGTTTGGTCTTACAAAGACTCAAATCATTCGACCTGTCCCTTCTTCCGACAGTGTCTCTACTGTCGATTATGCTTCTACTGAAGCTCGCAAAGATGTTCGTGGGGTCGCAAGTTGTTCTGCTTGAGGAAATGCATAAGTTGTTGGTGCTGTTAAAGCTCTGAATAGATAGCAATTTACCTGTTTTATGTCTAATGGTCTATCTATTGTATGAATATGTATTAGTGAACTACCAGCTAGCTCTACTTTTTTGGTTGTTAACCTTGTTTGAATGGAACATGTGGAAGCTAAGTTTTTATCAACATGGTCTTTGAAGTTTTTAATGTTCCTTTTTTCTTCCTTACTTTTGATATTTTTCAAACCCGAAACACGTGTGTGTTCATAGGACTTATGAACAAGTTTTTTTTTGTAATAACAGTTGTGGAACTAATTTTTCTTGCATAGTGGACCTGCTGCGTACATACTCGTGCATCTCCCTAGTACAAATCCAGGCTTCCTATTACTATTGTGATTCCTATTACTCCTAGCGTTTGTCCGTGATTTTCGTTTTACATCACTGAAGTTCCTTGTAAAAAACACAAACCTTCGTGTTTTCCTCCAGCACACGCACACCTGTGATCTACCACATACTTAACCGTGGACCTATGGCGTACTCACCCGTGGACCTACAGAGTACTAACCTCTGCGTCTACCTAGCGTGTATCCATGGGAAAAACCAAACTTTCGTGTTTCCCTATAGCACACGCACACCCAAACCCATGGACCTACAGCGTACTCACCCGTGCGTCTGCCTAGCATATAGCTGTGCTTTCCTTTTTTTTATCACCGAACTTCCTTGCTAAAAACCCAAGCCTTCCTGTTTCCCTCCAGCACACGCACAACCATGAACCTACCCGGTACTCACCCGTGGACTTACCGCGAACGAACCCGTGCGTCTACCTAGCGTGTATCCGTGGCAAAAAAACAAAATTTCTTGTTTCCCTATAGCACACGCAGACCCAAACCCGTGGACCTACAACGTACTCACCCGTGCGTCTGCCTAGTGTGTAATTTATGGATAAGTTGTAGAAGTAATTTTTCTTGCATAGTGGACCTGCCGCGTACATACCCGTGCATCTCGCTAGTACAAATCCATGCTTCCTGTTACTACTGTGATTCCTATTACTCCTAGCGTATATCCGTGATTTACGTTTTACATCACTGAAGTTCCTTGCAAAAAACCAAACCTTCGTGTTTTCCTCCAGCACACGCACACTCGTGATCTACCGCGTACTTAACCATGGACCTACGGCGTACTCACCCGTGGACCTACAGAGTACTAACCCTTGCGTCTACCTAGCGTATATTCGTGGAAAAAAATCAAACTTTCGTGTTTCCCTATAGCACACGCACACCCAAACCCGTGAACCTACTACGTACTCACCCGTGCGTCTTCCTATTGTATATCCGTGGTTTCCGTTTTACATCACCAAAGTTCCTTGCAAAAAACCCAAACCTTCATGTTTTCCTCCAGCACACTTAACATACCTGTGGACCTACGGCGTACTCACCCGTGGACCTACATCGTACTAACCCGTGCGTCTTCCTAGAGTGTATCCGTGGAAAAAAAGCATCCCCATTAACTTCAAGACGCGCTCGAGGAGTGATCCAAAATTAGCACCTTGCCAAGAGGAATCTAACAAGGAAAATAGTGTATATTCTTTAAAATAGGATGAAGAAAGATGGAAAGAGGAGGCAGACTAGAAGAAGAAAAAGAAGAAAAATAGGGTGAATAGTATCGCTTCTTCGTAAGTACATCTTTATTTCACTTTCTCCCCAAGGGGAGATTACAAGAAGAAAAAGATGGAAAGAGGAGGCAGACTACAAGAAGAAAAAGATGGCAAGGGGCCTCCGACAAGAACCTGGCCCCTCTTGGACCAGTATTGCATGGAGGAGAGGGCCAGCATTGCGCATAGGAGAAGACCAGCACTGCATGGACGAGAAGGGGAGCCCCAGAAGCCGAAGTCCACGGGCCTGCCGGAAGATCCAGCTAGAAGATGACGCAGCGCCTGGGACAAGGACCCCCGACAAGATCGTCCTGCCGGGAGGAGGAGAGGCGTGAGGATGACGATGATGGTTCGACAGCTTCGAGGACTACTGACGGGGTTATTACCCCTAGGTAGGTCAAAGCACCGGGGTCTTCCCCCTTTCGCTTCGAAGAAAAACTATGCGGCCGGCTGGCCATGGCCCGCTGGAGGACGTCCGGCACAAGCCGGTGCCGGCTGGCGCCTCGAACGGTTGCTCAAGGAGCCGGCTGGACCTTCGGCCGGCTGGGCGTGGCCAGCTGCCTCCGGGCTGGCTCTTCCATTGACCTTGGGATGGATATGCGACGTCTCGTCCCTCTATGTGCGGGTACAACGATGCGACGTGACCGGCACGACGGGCGGCCCTGTGGCTATAGTGCCCGCTGCCGCACTGCCGCACGTGGCTACAGTCCAACCATCCCGGCTGCTGACCTCGGCGAGCACGACCGGGCCTGGGAATACTGCCGACACGCCCTCGCCACTCGATTACCTACCTCGGCATGGCTATAGTGCAGCCGGCCGTACCGACAACTTCGGCCGGCTGGCGCTAGGCGACGCCAACCCGACGGCCCGTGCCACGGCAGGTGGGCGAGGGCCAATCATCGGGCCGGCTGGCGGGCCCCAGCAGGAGATGGGACCGCTCAGCCGGTGGCCCCTACAAGTGACGAGACAGCACGAGAGGCGGGACCCTCTGGCCAGCCGGAGAGACTGCCAGCCGGGTCCCCCCACCTTTGTACTTAGAACATATTATAAGAGTCGGGGGGTTGGCCTATAAAACCCCCTGAACCCCCCATGCAACGGGGACGCACGATCGATCCCTCCCACACACACACTCAACCCCTACTAGCAGTGGAGGAAGAGGAGCCGGTTGCCCCTCCTTCCTCCTCGAAACACAGCTCCAGGAGCACCATTGTATCTATACCCATCCATCCAACTAAACCATGTAGGACTAGGGGTATTACCTCCCCCGGAGGGCCCTGAACCTGGGTACATCGTGTGTCATCACCGCTTGTGCCCAATCTCACACCCGGAGCCCGTCGGTGTCCTTCGGCCCCAACCACCTACGATAAGCCACCCTATGGCATCTGTCGTGAGAAAACGACGACAAGCTAAGACACATCGTCGCTTTCACCGACACCGTCCTCCTCGTTGCTTCCACTCGAGGATGAGCTTTTGGCGCCACTCGAGCTCTCTTCGCAGCAGCTGAGACGGACGCCTGAGCGCCCATAAATCTTGATAGAGAGCAGATTGGCCTCCGTCATTTTTAAACGAAGGACGTGCCCATCCTGGAGGTTGTGGGAGCGGGAAAACGATTTCCAACCACACCTGAAGAACATGACGCGCCTCTTCGGATACTCGACATCCACCCGTGTGGCACCGTTGCAGCAGCCATGCACCCGCAACCACAATGTTGGTGGTTCGTTGTCCTCCATGGCACTGGCGAAAGGGTGAGGAAGGTGCAGATGGCCTCGAAGGGCACCGCGTAGTTCGATAAAGAACTCCAACGCCGTGCCCTCGGCGTGGGTTTCTTCGAGGAATGGTCCTGACATCGGAGGGACAGATGGAGCAGCACTCCGCCTCCCTCGGCCTCGGCCTCCATGACGACCACGACCCCTCGTGCCTCTCCCGTCGAGAACACCCGGATCACCCTCTACCTCTGCAGCGGAAGCGGTGGCATGATCCAGACGTGTACTCCTCCTTGGTACGGAGGACGGTGGGCGCCCTCGCCCCCTAGTCATGGCTTAGGGTGGGTGCCACTCAAGGGGTTTGGAAAAGGCGGAAGGGTGAGCTCTGGAGATTTGCACTTGATGAGGAAGGAAGGATGGATGTGCATCGCCCTCCCAAACCCTCAAATTATATGGGGAGCACCGGGGGCTGGCTCTCCTCTGCTCCAAGGTTGCCGCACACCTCCTCCAACAGCGTCGACCACGATCATGAGGCGAACAACAACCGCCCCATTGCTCCAATCCACTACGCTGAAGTTTCTGCCGCAGCCAGGACTTGAAGCCATGGGCGCCCATTGCTGGCTATCCGCTATGCATGCGGCACGTGTGGAGGAAACGGCCTATCGCAGCCATGAAAATAATTATTACCGTCCCGCGCACGTACCACCTTGGCCCCTCGTATCCACCCCGCCTTTATTTTTTTGAGTGGTATCCATCCCGCCTTTGTATATATGGCAGGTGTGTCAGACGGTGGATGGCCCATTTTGTAAAATGAATCAATCGTTGCGCTGCCTTCATTATCGTGCATATCCTTAATGTAAACCCGTTCTTCTATTTTACATTACGGAGTGCTTCATAATTCCATAGTATCCATGCCTTTCACGCAGTGGACCTGCTGCGTACATACCCGTGCATCTCGCTAGTACAAATCCATTATTCCTATTACTACTGTGCTTCCTATTACTCCTAGCATATATCCGTGGTTTCCGTTTTACATCACCAAATTTCCTTGCAAAAAACTCAAACCTTCGTGTTTTCCTCCAACACACATAACATACCCGTGGACCTATGGCGTACTCACCCGTGGACCTACCGCATACTCACTCGTGCGTCTACCTAGCGTGTATCCATGGCAAAAAAAAAAACTTCCGTGTTTCCCTACAACACACGCACATCCAAACCCGTGGACGTACAACGTACTCACCCGTGCGTCTGCCTATTGTATATCCATGGTTCCCGTTTTACATCACCTTAGTTCCTTGCAAAAAACAAAACTTTGTTTTCCTCCGGCACATGCACACCCGTGGACCAACAATGTACTCACCCGTGGACCTACTGAGTACTCACCCGTGGACCTACCACGTACTCACCCGTGTGTCTAACTAGCGTATATCCATGGTAAAAAAGCATCCCTATTAACTTCAAGACGCCCGCGAGGAGTGATCTCAAAATAGCACCAGTTCATCCCATGCTTAGATTCTTACATCCATACAAAAGCATGCAAAATAAAAAAAGTGTGTACTACGTAGCTACTCCTCATTGGAGATGTGAACTATCTCCGCAACCTCCAACGGTTACATACATGTCAGCTGCAGCTCGGCCCCCTCTGGCACCTCCTCCTGCTCCGCTTCGGCCTCCTCTGCCACCATCTCCGCGTTAATTTCGTCGAAGAGAGCGTCCACCTCCGCCTGCTGCTTCCGGATAAGTTGCCGATTGGCCGCCACCACGGCTTCATCCTGGATTGACTCCATGATGGCCTGTTGCTCCACCATCATCTCGACTAGGTCGACGGAAGAGTTTGTGTCTGACTCGACGGAAGAGTATGTGTCTGACTCCTCCATGTCGAGTACCGGAGCAGGCTCCTCCGCTTCGTCCTCCTCCTGACCTGCCACCTCCATAAGCTCCGGCAGCTGCCCTCCTTCCTCGTCACCCGTCTGCTTCTTGTCATCCTCCTCCTGCTCCGACGAGTCCGGAGGCAGGCCGGCAGCGATGCGGACGGTGCGCCTACCTTGGATCTCCGCCTCGATCTGCATCCGGTGCTCAGGAGTGAGCATCGCATAGGTGGTGATCTTACGACAGACCATGACGACGCCAGAGAGCCTGCGAGATCGGTGTATAGAGGAAATGGAAGGGCTCGAGTGGCATCATGGAGAGGAAAGAGGTGGGTGTGATAGGTCTTCGGAACACCGGACGCCTTAAATGGACGGACTTGATGTCGGGCGTCGAGCCAGAGGGGTGACACGCGGCGTTCACACGGCGGCGACCGAAGAGGCGTCCGTTTGTATTCTGAAAGTGAAAGTGCTGACGGACGACATGGCCCTGGCCCCTCGTATCCATCCCGCCTTTTTCTTTTCTTTTGAGTGGTATCCATCCTGCCATTGTATGTATGGCAGGTGTGTCAGACGGTGGATGGCCCATTTTGTCAAATGAATCAATCGTTGTGCTGCCTTCATTATCGTGCATATCCTTAACATAAATCTGTGCTTCTATTTTACATTACGGACGGACGTTACTACATAATACGATTCTTCCTGTTCCTATTTTCCGTTTAATACCATGTTTCATAATTCCGTAGTATCCGTGCCTTTCGTGTAGTGGACATGCTGCATACATACCAGTGCATCTCGCTAGTACAATCCATTATTCCTATTACTATTGTGCTTCCTATTACTCCTAGCATATATCCGTGGTTTCCGTTTTACATCACTGAGGTTCCATCCAAAAACCCCAAAGCTCTATGTTTCCCTACAGCACACGCACACCCAACCCGTGGACCTACATCGTACTCTCCCGTGTGTCTGCCTATTGTATATCTGTGGTTTCCATTTTACATCACCGAAGTTCCTTGCAAAAAACCCAAACCTTTATGTTTTCCTCCAGCACAAGTAACATACCCGTGGACCTACGGCGTACTCACCCGTGGACCTTCTACATACTCACCCGTGCGTCTACCTAACGTGTATTCGTGGCAAAAAAAACTTCCGTGTTTCCCTACAGCACACACACACCCAAACCCGTGGATCTACAGCGTACTCACCCATTCTTCGGCCTATTGTATATCCGTGGTTTCTGTTTTACATCACTGAAGTTCCTTGCAAAAAACCCAAACCTTCATGTTTTCCTCCAGCACACGTAACATACCCGTGAATCTACGGCGTACTCACCGGTGGACCTACTGCATACTCACCCGTGCGTCTACCTAGGGTGTATCTGTGGCAAGAAAACCAAACTTCCATGTTTCCCTACAACACACGCAAACCCAAATCCGTGGACCTACAGCGTACACACCCGTGCGTTTGCTTATTGTATATCCGTGGTTTCCGTTTTATATCACCGAAGTTCCTTGCAAAAAAAACACCAAACCTTCGTGTTTTCCTCCAGCACACGTAACATACCTGTGGATCTACGGCGTACTCACCGGTGGACCTACTGCATACTCACCCGTGCGTCTACCTAGGGTGTATCCGTGGCAAGAAAACCAAACTTCCATGTTTCCCTACAACACACGCACACCCAAGCCCGTGGACCTAGAGCGTACTCACCCGTGCGTCTGCTTATTGTATATCCGTGGTTTCCATTTTATATCACTGAAGTTCCTTGCAAAAAAAACCAAACCTTCGTGTTTTCCTCCAGCACACGTAACATACCCGTGGACCTACGGCGTACTCACCGGTGGACCTACCGCATACTCACCCGGGTGTCTACCTAGCATGTACCCGTGGCAAAAAAACCAAACTTCCGTGTTTCCCTACAGCACACGCACAAACAAACCCGTGGACCTACAACATACTCACCCGTGCGTATGCCTATTGTATATCCGTGGTTCCTGTTTTACATCACCGAAGTTCCTCGCAAAAAAACCACACCTCCGGCACATGTAACATACCCGTGGACCTACGGCGTACTTACCCATGGACCTTCCGCATACTCACCCGTGCGTCTATCTAGCATGTATACATGGCAAAAAAACTCCCGTGTTTCCCTACACCACACGCACACCCAAACCCATGGACCTACAGCGTACTCTCCCGTATGTCTGCCTATTGTATATCCTTGGTTTCCGTTTTACATCACCGAAGTTCCTTGCAAAAAAACCAAACCTCCAACACATGTAACATACCCGTGGACCTACGGCGTACTCACCCATGGACCTACCACATACTCACCCGTGCATCTGCCTAGCGTATATCCGTGGTAAAAAAGCATCCCTATTAACTTCAAGACGCCCGCGAGGAGTATCTCAAATTAGCACCAGTTAATCCCATGCTTAGATTCTTACATCCATACAAAAGCATGCAAAATAAAAAAGTGTGTACTATGTAGCTACTCCTCATCGGAGATTTGAACTATCTCCGCAACCTCTGACGGTTACATATGTGTCAGTTATAGCTCGGCCCCCTCCGGCACCTCCTCCTGCTCTGCTTCAGCCTTCTCTGCCGCCATCTCTGTGTCAAGTTTGTTGAAGAGAGCGTCCACCTCTGCCTGCTGCTTCCGGATAAGTTGCCGGTTGGCCTCCACCTCGGCCTCATCCTGGATTGACTCCATGATGGCTTGTTGCTCCACCATCATCTTGACTCGGTAAACGGAAGAATCTGTGTCTGACTCGGCGGAAGAGTCTATGTCTGACTCCTCTATGCCGACCACCGGAGCAGGCTCCTCCGCTTCGTCCTCCTCCTGAACCGCCACCTCCATAAGCTCGGGTAGCTGCCCTCCTTCCTCGTCACCCATCTGCTTCTTCTCATCCACCTCCTGCTCCAGCGAGTGCGGAAGTAGGCCGGCAGCGATGCGGGCGGTGCACCTACCTTGGATCTCCGCCTCGATATGCATCCGATGCTCAGGAGTGAGCATCGCGTAGGTGGTGATCTTACGGCGGACCATGACGACGTCGGACGGCCTGCGAGATTGGTGTATAGAGGAAACGGAAGGGCTCGAGTGGCGTTGTGGAGAGGAAAGAGGTGGGTGTGATAGGTCTTCGGAACGCCGGACGCCTTAAATGGATGGACTTGGTGTCGGGCGTTGAGCCAAAGGGGTGACATGCGGCGTTCACATGGCGGCGACCAAAGAGGCGTCCGTATGTAATCTGAAAGTGAAAGTGCTCACGAATGACGTGGCCCTGGCCCCTCGTATCCATCCCGCCTTTTTCTTTTCTTTTGAGTAGTATACATCCCGTCATTGTATGTATGGCAGGTGTGTCATACGGTGGATGGCCCATTTTTTTCAAATGAATCAATCGTTGTGCTGCCTTCATTATCGTGCATATCCTTAACATAAATATATGCTTCTATTTTACATTACGGATGGACATTCCTACATAATACGCTGCTTCCTGTTCCTATTTTCCGTTTAATACCATGCTTCATAATTCCGTAGTATCTGTGCCTTTCGTGCAGTGGACCTGCTGCCTACAAACCAGTGCATCTCGCTGTTGGGGAAAGTTGCATGGGAAACAAAAAAATCCTATGCACACGCAAGATCTATCCATGGTGATGAGCATCTACGAGAGCGAGAGTGGATCTACATACCCTTGTAGATCGCTAAGAGGGAAGCGTTAAGAAACGCGATTGGTGTAGTCGAACTTCTTCGCGATCCAAATTGCTGAGCGTCCCGCGATCCAATCATGATCCGTCCCGATCAAGCACCGAACGGACGGCATCTCCGTGTTCAGCACACATACAGCTTGATGACGATCTCTGCCTTCTTGATCCAGCAAGAGGGAGCAGAGAGGTAGACGAGTTCTCCGGCAGTGTGACGGCGCCGCGGCGATGGTGGTGGAGCAATTCCGGCAGGGCTTCGCCTCAGCACTGTAGAAAACCGATCTAGAGGAGAAACTATGCACTAGAGGAACAGGTAGCACGTGGCTGAAAATCAAGTGCCAAAAACCATAAAACCTCTAGTATATATAAGAGGAAGAGAGGAGGAGGCTTGGCCCCATCTAGGCTTCGGCCGAACCAAGGAGGAGAGGAGGATTCCTCCTCCAATCCTAGTAGGACTAGGACTCCTCCTTATTTTGGTCTTTTTGCATTTTTCCACCTTTTCTCTTTGGGATTTTCTCTCCCAGCCGCATGGGTCTTGTGTGGGACTTCCACCAACCCACTAAGGTCTGGTATTTACTCTCCCATGGCCCATGTAGCCTCTTGGGTCGAAATAGCCCTCCCGATGGTCTCTCGGTACACTACTGATGAGCCCGAAACTTTTCCGGCGACCAAAACATGACTTCCTATATATCAATCTTTACCTCCGGATCATTCCGGAGCTCCTCGTGACGTCCGGGATCTCATCTGGGACTCTGAACAACCTTTGGTCACCACCATACAAAACTCTATACTACTGAAACGTCACCGAACCTTAAGTGTGCAGACCCTGCGGGTTCGAGAACTATGTAGACATGACCGAGACACCTCTATGGCCAATAACCAATAGCAGGACCTAGATGCCCATATTCGCTCCTATATATTCTACGAAGATCTTTATCGGTCGAAAACCTCTATGTCAAGGATTCAGTTAATCCCGTATGATGTTCCCTTTGTTCTTTGGTTAGTTACTTGCCCGAGATTTGATTGTTGGTATCTCCATACCTAGTTCAACCTCGTTACCGACAAGTCTCTTTACTCGTTCCGTAATACAAGATCCCGTGACCAGCACTTAGTTACATTGCTTGCAAGGCTTATTGTGATGTTGTATTACCGAGTGGGCCCTGAGATACCTCTCCGTCACACGGAGTAACAAATCCCAGTCTTGATCCATGCCAACTCAACAGATACCCTCGGAGATACCTGTAGAGCACCTTTATAGTTACCCAGTTATGTTGCAACGTTTGATACACACAAGGCACTCTTCTGGTGTCCATGAGTTAAGGTTCAATAACCTCATCAAGCTCAATTTTCCTCCCACTCAATTCTTTCGAGAGAAACTCTTTCTCAAGAAATGTTCCGTTCTTAGCGACAAATAGTTCGCCTTCGAACCTAGATAGAAGGTATACCCGACTATCTCTTTCAGGTATCCTGTGAAGACACATTTCTCTGCTTTGGGTTCCAGCTTTTTAGGCTGAAGCTTTTTGACATAAGCATCACATCCAAAACTTTAAGAAACGACAACTTTGTCCTCTTGCCAAACCACAGTTCATATGGCGTCGTCTCAACGAATTTTGATGGTGCCCTATTTAAAGTGAATGCAGTTGTCTCTAATGCATAACCCCAAAATGATAGTGGCAAATCAGCAAGAGACATCATAGAATGCACCATATCTAATAAGGTTCGATTACGACGTTCGGACACACCATTACGCTATGGTGTTCTAGGCGGTGTCAACTGTGAAACAATTCCACATTGTCTTAAGTGACTGCCAAACTCATAACTCAGATATTCACCTCCTCGATCAGATCGCAGGAATTTAATCTTCTTGTTACGATGATTCTCAACTTCACTCTGAAATTGCTTGAACTTATCAAATGTTTCAGGTTTGTGTTTCATTAAGTAAATATACCCATATCTACTTAAGTCATCGGTGAAGGTGAGAAAATAACGATATCCACCATGCGTTGTAACATTCATTGGACCGCACACATCAGTATGTATGATTTCCAATAAGTCACTTGCCCATTCCATTTTTCCAAAGAACGACGTTTTAGTCATCTTGCCCATGAGTCAAGTGATATGACCTAAACGGCAGTGCCACAAGAAAGTGGTACTATCATTATCTACTCTACATTTTTTGGCATCAATGTTATGAAGATGTGTGTCATCACTATCAAGATTTAATATGAATAAACCCCTCACCATGGGTGCATGAACATAAAAGATATTACTCATATAAATAGAACAACCTTTATTCTCTGATTTAAATGAGTAACCGTCTCGCAATAAACAAGATCCAGATACAATGTTCATGCTTAACGCAGGCACTAAATAACAATTATTCAGGTTCATCACTAATCCCGATGGTAATCAAAGAGAGAGCATGCCGACGGCGATCACATCAACCTCGGAACCATTTCCCATGCGCATTGTCACTTCATCCTTTGCCAGCCTTCGTCTATTCCGTAGTTCCTGTTTTGAGTTGCAAATGTGAGCAACCGAACCGGTATCAAATACCCAGGCACTACAACAAGAGCTAGTAAGGTACACATCAATAACATGTATATCATATATACCTTGTTTGTCGTTGGCTGCCTTCTCTTCAGCCAGGTACTTGGGGCAGTTCCGCTTCCAGTGACCAGTTCCCTTGCAATGAAAGCACTCAGCTTCTGGCTTGGATCCATGCTTGGGCTTCTTTACAGGAGTAGCAACTGCTTTTCCATCCTTCTTGGTTTTACCCTTCTTGCCCTTGACCTTGCCATTCTTCTTGAAACTAGTGGTTTTATCGACCATCAACACTTGATGTTCTTTTTGGATTTCAGACTCAGCGACTTTTAGCATCGCAAACAGCTCGGCGATTGACTTGTTCATCCCGTGCATGTTATAGTTCATCACAAAGCTCTTGTAACTAGGTGGCAGTGATTGAACAACTCTGTCAGTGATCGCCTCTGGCAGAAGGGCAATTCCCAACTCCGCTAGACGAGTCGAATACCCAGACATTCTGAGTACATGTTCACTGATAGACCCATTCTCCTCCATTTTGCAAGCATAGAACTTATCGGAGGTCTCATACCTCTCGATCCGGACATTCTTCTAAAAGATAAAATTCAACTCCTGGAACATCTCATATGCTCCATGACATTCAAAACGTCTTTGAAGTCCCGGTTCTAAGCCATACAATATTGCACACTAAACTATTGAGTAATCTCTAGTACGTGCCTCCCAAGCGTTCTTAACGTCTTCGGATGACATGTCTTCTAGTTGGTCACCAAGCGGTGCATCAAGGACATATGATTTCTGGGAAGCCGTGAGGATAATCCTCAGATTACGGGCCCAGTCAACAAAGTTACTTCGATCATCTTTCAACTTATCTTTCTCTAGGAATGCATTAAAATTCAGGGGTGCTACTGCACGAGCCATTGATCTACAACATAAATATGCAAAGATTACTTAGACTATTGTTCAAGATAATGAGTTTAGTTAATCAAATTACTAAATCTCCCACTCAGATTGACATCCCTCAGGTCATCTAAGTGTCACATGATCCAAATTCACCAACTCAAGTCCGATCATCACGTGAGTTGAGGTGGTTTCAATGGTGAACATCATCATGTTGATCATATCGACTATATGACTCATGTTTGACCTTTCGGTCTCTTGTGTTCTGAGGCCATGTATGTACATGCTAGGCTTGTCAAGTTTAACCCGAGTGTTCTGCATGTGCAACACTGGCTTGCACCCGTTCTATGTGAACATAGAGTCTATCACACCCGATCATCACGTGGTGTCTCGACACGACGAACTTTCGCAATGGTGCACACTCGGGGAGAACACAATTCATCTTGAAATTTAAGTGAGGGATCACCTTATAATGATACCATCGTCCTAAGCAAAACAAGGTGCATAAAAGGATTAACATCACATGCAAATCATAAGTGTCATGATATGCCCATGAACTTGTGCTTTTGATCTCCATCTTGAAAGCACCGGCATGATCTCCTTCGTCACCGGCATGACACTATGATCTCCATCATTTTGATCTCCATCAACGTGTCGCCATCGGGGTTGTCACGCCCATCATGCCTCTACTACTATTGCTACCGTTTAGCGATAAAGTAAAGCATTACATAGCTCTTAATGATTCACATGCAGGTCATACAATAATTAAAGACAACCCTATGGCTCCTGCCAGTTGCCATACTCATCGACATGCAAGTCATGATATTCTATACAACACATGATCATCTCATACATCACATATATCAAATCATGTAATTGTCCATATCACATCAGAAGATACCCTGCAAAAACAAGTTAGACGTCCTCTAATTGTTGTTGCATGTTTTACGTGGCTGCTACTGGTATCTAGCAAGAACAATTCTCACCTAGGCATAAACCACAACGGTGATACATTAGTTGCTTTTCAACCTTCTTAATGACCGCCTTTGTCGAATCCGATCCAACTAAAGTAGGAGAAACGGCACCCACCAGCCATCTATGCAACAAATTGCAGTTGAGGGAACCGGTCTCTCGTAAGCGTACGAGTAATGTTGGTCCAGGCCGCTTCATCCCACAATACCGCTGAACCAAAACACGACCAAGGGAGGAAGGAATCTAAGCATCAACGCCCACAAACTCTTTGTGTTCTACTCGACATCTCATCTACACATAGACCTAGCTCCGATACCACTGTTGGGGAACGTTGCATGGGAAACAAAAAATTTCCTACGCACACGCAAGATCTATCCATGGTGATGAGCATCTACGAGAGGGAGAGTGGATCTACGTACCCTTGTAGATCTCTAAGCGGGAAGCGTTAAGAAACACGGTTAGTGTAGTCAAACGTCTTCATGATCCAAATCGCTGAGCGTCCCGCGACCCAATCACGATCTGTCCCGATCAAGCACCGAACGGACGGCACCTCCGCGTTCAGCACACGTATAGCTTGATGACGATCTCCGCCTTCTTGATCCAGCAAGAGGGAGCAGAGAGGTAGATCAGTTCTCCGGCAGCGTGACGGCGCCGTGGCAATGGTGGTGGAGCAACTCCGGCAGGGCTTCGCCTAAGCACTGCCAAAAACCGATCTAGAGGAGAAACTATGCACTAGAGGAACGGGTAGCACGTGGCTGAAAATCTAGTGCCAAAAACCATAAAACATCTAGTATATATAATAGGAAGAGAGGAGGAGTCTTGGCCCAAGGGCCAAGCCATCGAGGCTTCGTCCAAACCAAGGAGGAGAGGAGGATTCCTCCTCCAATCCTAGTAGGACTAGGACTCCTCCTAATTTTGGTCTTTTTGCATTTTTCCACCTTTTCTCTTTGGGATTTTCTTTCCCAGCTGCATGGGCCTTGTGTGGGACTTCCACCAGCCCACTAAGGGCTGGTATTTACTCTCCCACAGCCCATATAGCCTCTTGGGTCGAAATAGCCCTCCCGATGGTCTCCCGGTACACTACCGGCACTCCCGCAACACTACTGATGAGCCCGAAACTATCCCGGCGACCAAAACAGGACTTCCTATATATCAATCTTTACCTCCGGACCATTCCAGAGCTCCTCATGATGTCTGGGATCTCATACAAGACTCCGAACAACCTTCGGTCACCACCATACATAACTCTATACTACCGAAACGTCACCGAACCTAAGTGTGCAGACCATGCGGGTTCGAGAACTATGTAGACATGACCGAGACACCTCTACGGTCAATAACCAATAGCGGGACCTAGATGCCCATATTGGTTCCTACATATTCTACGAAGATCTTTATCGGTCGAACCTCTATGTCAAGGATTTAGTTAATCCCGTATGATGTTCCCTTTGTTCTTCTGTATGTTACTTGCCCGAGATTCGATCGTCGGTATCTCCATACCTAGTTCAACCTCGTTACCAGCAAGTCTCTTTACTCGTTCCGTAATACAAGATCCCGTGACCAACACTTAGTCACATTGCTTGCAAGGCTTATTGTGATGTTGTATTACCGAGTGGGCCCTGAGATACCTCTCCATCACAGGGAGTAACAAATCCCAGTCTTGATCCATGCCAACTCAACAGGCACCCTCGGAGATACCTGTAGAGCACCTTTATAGTCACCCAGCTACGTTGCGACGTTTGATACACACAAGGCACTCTTCTGGTGTCCGTGAGTTACATGATCTCATGGTCATAGGAACATATACTTGACATGCAGAAAACAGTAGCAATAAACTGACACGATCATATGCTACGTTTGTAGTTTGGGTCGTGTCCATCACATCATTCTTCTAATGATGTGATCCCGTTATCAAATGACATCACATGTCAATGGCTAGGAAACCTTGACCATCTTTGATCAACGAGCTAGTTCACTAGAGGCATACTAGGGACAAAGTGTTGTCTATTTACCCACACATGTAATGTGTTTCCAATCAATACAATTATAGCGTGGACAATAAACGATTATCATGAACAAGTAAATATAATAATAAACACTTTATTATTGCCTCTAGGGCATATTTCCAACACTCGCTAGTACAAATCCATTATTCCTATTACTAATGTGCTTCCTATTACTCCTAGCATATATCTATGGTTTCCGTTTTACATCACTGAAGTTCCTTGCAAAAAACCCAAACCTCCGTGTTTCCCTACATCACACGCACACCCAAACCCGTGGATCTACAGCGTACTCACCTATGCGTCTGCCTATTGTATATCCATGGTTTCCGTTTTACATCACCGAAGTTCCTTGCTTAAACCCAAACCTTCGTGTTTTCCTCCAGCACACGTAACATACCCGTGCAGCTATGGCGTACTCACCCGTGGACCTACCGCATATTCACCCATGCGTCTACCTAGCATGTATCCGTGGCAAAAAAAAACTTCCGTGTTTCCCTACAGCACACGCACACCCAAACCCGTGGACCTACAGCATACTCACCCATGGGTCTGCCTATTGTATATCTGTGGTTCCCGTTTTACATCACCTTAGTTCCTTGCAAAAAAAAAACCTTCGTGTTTTCCTCCAGCACACGTAACATACCCGTGGACCTACAGCGTACTCACCAGTGGACCTACCGCATACTCACCAGTGCAACTACCAAGCATGTATCTGTGGCAAAAAAAAAAACTTTTGTGTTTCCCTACAGCACACGCACACCCAAACTCATGGACCTACAGCGTACTCACCCGTGCATCTGTCTATTGTATATCCGTGGTTTCCGTTTTACATCACCGAAGTTCCTTGCGAAAAACCCAAACCTTCGTATTTTCCTCCAGCACACGTCACATACCCGTGGACCTATGGCATACACACCCGTGGACCTACCGCATACTCACCCCTGCGTCTACCTAGTGTGTATCCGTGGCAAAAAACCCAAACTTCCTTGTTTCCCTACAACACATGCACACCCAAACCCGTGGACGTACATGGTACTCACCCGTGCATATGCCTACTGTATATCCGTGGTTTCCGTTTTACATCACCGAAGTTCCTTGCAAAAAAAACAAACCTTCGTGTTTTCCTCCAGCGCACGCACACCCGTGGACCTACCTTGTAATCACTCGTGAACCTACCGTGTACACACACGTGCGTCTACCTAGCGTATATCCTTGGCAAAAAAACCAAACTTTTGTGTTTCCCTATAGCACACGAACACCCAAACCCGTGGAGGTACAGCGTACTCAACCATGCGTCTGCCTAGCTTATATCTGTGGCAAAAAAAACTTTCGTGTTTCCCCATAGCACACGCACACACAAACCCATGCTTCTGCCTAGGGTATGTCTGTGCTTCGGCCTAGAGTATACCCGTGCGTCTGCCTAGCGTATGCCCGTGCATCTAGCTAGTATAAATCCATGCTTCATATTTTACTTTGAACAGAGATATTTATCTGGCAAAGGAAGAGTGAAACTTCCTCATGCAGCTTGGAATGAACCAACGACATTTGGGACGCATTGAAATTTCAATACAGGATTCATATCTAGAACACTACAACTACAAGGCCTCTATGCAAGGTTGCAAAAAATAACATCAACATCCGGTTCCATGTCCACTCATTAGATTTATACCAGACTAGTAGTTTTCCCAATGCTGTCCAATCAACAGGATACATAACAATCATCTTCAAGAATTTCCTTGATCCTCAGAAGCTCATACCTATCCGCAGAGCCTTTCGCAACAAGATCAGAGATGATAGTTTGCATCTTATTCTTATTCCCCTTCAGAATATTCACCTCATGCTCCAGAAAATCTCTGTCCAGCTTGGTCTCATCCCTCTCCTCCTCGATATTCCGAACAACACCCGCGAGACACGCGTGAATAGACTTGAGCTCTTCATGATCGATGTTGAGTTGCTTCTTCTGGCTTTCAAGGTTCATGAGCTTAAGGTTCAATTGTTCGACATCCTTTTTAAGCTTTCTCATCTCTTCTTTCTATTCCTGGCGTTCGCCATTACCCTTGTGTGACATCTGCCAAAGCTTGAGCAGGCACCTCTGCATTATAAGAGGCCAAGGATGATCAACCAATTTCACGACTCCGCAGTTCACACCTCTCTGCAAGGGAAACAAAAAGGGAAGAAACAAATGTGAACAGAGATTATTAACGTACTACGTGATATTTAAAGTTGCACTAACTTTCTTCTAACGAGCGTCAATTAATTGCGCCTGGTGAAGAAACAAATGGGAACAGCCAACACAAGTAAAACTATCTTATTTAGAAAGTATGCATTAAGTTAGAAATTATCTTAGGACAAGTAACATGTTTTCCTTGAGGAACTAGCGAACGTTAGACAATAACCTAATAGAAAGCTACATATAATAGGCAATGACTTTTCAAAGTAGTACGATAGACACAATAAACAGTGACCTTAAAATTTTGTTTGTAAATGCCTCTTGTAATGTGAAGAGATCGAGGGTCACGTCACCGATGAGACAGAAAGCTAGATATAATGGTTCCAACTAAAAAGGTTTTGTTTGTAACTATCTGCAACCAACTTAATGTAACTGGGATTTTGAAAGTGGCTAACTTTGATAGCACAACCGTAGAACCTCCTTCCTGTGTCAATTCCTTCGAAGGCCACACACCTCATAGGCTTGGTGTCGTGGAGCACGTAGTACAGAGGGAGAACTTCTTCACCATGAAAATCTTGGTCTACGATTGTATTAGGGTTCTCCTACAAGAACACAAGCACCCTTTGACATCAAATCAAATATCCCCAAAAACAAAACACCAAATTTAGAACTGCTCATGTGAGCGGAAATCTCTTACATAGAAATCAAAGTCCATGTCATGGAAGAACATCTCTTCATTCTTCATCTCTTTGCTGATCTTATATGTCGACATGGTATAACGGCTGTGGGCAGAAGCGCCGCCGTCTTACTCGTCGTATTTAGTGAATATACAAGGGTGTTGGGGGTGGTTTGGAGAGAGGAGAAAGAGAGCTAAGGACGCGCTAGGTCCACGAAGAACACACCGCGCAGTGCCGAATCTGACGCACATGTCAGTGGCCCAACCCTCGCAAGGAGTTTTCACATTGTTCCACTCCACCAAACGTCTGCTCGAGTGATGAAAGATTCCACCTACTTACTACTTTTTTTCTTTCCAGTATTTTTCTTGCGCCACGAGAAGTACTTGGCTTGACGAAGCGGCATTTATAGAGGGAAGTATTGCGGTGAACTCGCAAATGTTACTTCTATCTCCCTCTCTACCTCTCCCCATCTCTTATTACACACAGTTTCTAGTTTCATCAAGACACCCATTTCTCTAATAATTTCTCCATAAATGCAAGGTTGTCTGTATCTCGTAAGTTACTTGCTCTTCTACTTTATCCTCACATCTGGTTCTTTCACTTTAGCTCCTTCCCCTCTTTTTGTCTATGGTTCATCTGTCTAACTTAGATTTCCAAACTTTTTACAGTGTTTTTTAGTTAGCGTGTGTCGGATTCCTCCACATGTTAGCCCTTTTTAAGTATTTGGCGAACAATCTTGAGGGAATGGAGTTGGTTGTTTTCCGCCAATCTCTGCCACTCGTGGTAGATCTATGAAGTTTTCTTTATATAACTTTGTATTATGTCATTAGATTGAGTATATAACACTGTTGCATAGTCTTTTAATTGTCTCCTGGCATAAATGGTTACACATGTTGTCATAGATCTATATAGTCTTTATCCAGATCTGATCCATCTCAGTCTTATATACTATTTTATATTCGCAAACAGCGATGAACTATGATGTTTGCTAGAACCTCGGTTGTCATGGTGGTGAATCCGTTTTTGACCGCTCTTTCTTGATTCTCCCTTTGCCTTGTTGTTATGAGTCGTACCTGGTAAATTTTGCATATCGGTAACAAGAACATTTGTGTTGCGCCTTTGCTTCTACCGTTCTTGCATAAGTAATAATATTAATTGAGCAATATAAGAGATATAAATAATGACACATAATCATTCTTGTTAGTAGCTTTTTGGCATGGTCATTTTGATCTATGAACCATACTTATTTTTCTTCTTCTTTGGCAGTATGTCCCTTGCTATTACCGGAAGCAAGTCCTCTCTTTGATTTCTTTATGGAAAGAAGAAGATTTAGATGATGCATTTGAAGAAGATGATTTGAACCTTGTGTTTGGCACCGACGAGGAGTTGTCATACAATATTAAGTTTACTGATTGCACTGGAAAGTCCAAGTTTCATGGTCCTGGGTGGAAAAAGATGATACACGACTATGATCTATGTTACGGTGATATAATTAAACTTGATTTGCAAGGCGAAGATTTCTTATTTCACATCGATATGCAGTTGAATGAATCTCGAGGGAGTCACAAAGACGTTCCTAAACCTTTCGTCGGTATGTTAAACCCATCTATCAAGAAACAATGTGATCCGAATCTCGACGAAGATCGTCGGACTAAATATTTTGTTTTTACCATGTACTGTGAGATTTATCCTTTGTAGTGACCTTGTAATCAATATTTCTAAGTATACTGTATTTAACTTTTCAATTCATTCTGATAAAAAAAATTGAGAGATTCATTCTGACAAAAAATTTACCATGTAGCCACCATTTTTTGCTTCACACATGTTGACTTATAGATCATTTTATTGTTTAGCTCTTGAAGATCTCAGTGTGTCCCAGAGAAACTACATAGACAAGACTGTCTACACCCGAGGCATAAAACTTTCATATATTGGAATGGTTTGCACGACCAACCTTGCTTTAAGTGCTAAGGACATCATTGTTATTGCCTTCGTGCACTGTATAAATTTTACGAACGTTCAGAAAGGCCGTTTGGTTAGTCATTTTTTGTTTTTACAAGACAATCTCCACATGTCACTCCCCTTGATGCAATGGCACAACTTACAATGATTCGTTTTTGTACATAAAATACCTACTTTTGTTACCAATGCTCTCAGGATGAAGCTTGGATATTTTCCTATAAAGGGAAGCATCAGACTTGTTGAACTTTCTAGTTCCATCGATTTGCCTGGCATGTACTCCTTGCATAAAGATGGAAGGTTGGCAATATCTGGGTTGTTGGCTTTGTCAAATGCAGCTAGGTTGACATTAGACTCGGTTGTGCTCTTCACGATCCACAGGAGAGCCATGGCCGATAAGGAGTTGCTCTCACTTGTAATTGTTGATCTCTGCAAGAAAAATGCCTGAAGTGTGGCGCTTGCAGTAGGGCTCGGTTGCACAAACAACCATTTAACTTTTGCACCTGCTGGCCTTCATTTTTGTGAATGATGCGTATTTATTCACTTTGAACTTTCCACAAATTGATGGATATATTCCTACCTCCTCTCTTCCTATTTCCGTCTAAAACCCTGCTCCCTGCTTCTATTTCGTGCGTTTAAGAAACCGTGGAATCAACTGCAAGTGGGACTAGAAAACCATGGATTTTCTGTATGTGAACTTCTGCATCTTCTGAATGCAACGTCGTGCACCTGCTGACCTTCATTTTTGTGAACGATGCGTATTTATTCACTATGAACTTTCCACAAATTGATGGATATATTCCTTCCTCCTCTCTTCCTATTTCCATCTAAAACCCCGCTCCCTGCTTTTGTTTCGTGCATTTAAGAAACCATGGAATCAACTGCAGGTGGGACTAGGAAACCATGGATTTTTTGTATGTAAACCCGTGCATCTTCTGAATGCAACGTCGTGCACATGTTGTCCTTCATTTTTGTGAACGATGCGTATTTATTCACTGTGAACTTTCCACAAATTTATGGATATATTCCTGCCTCCTCTCTTCCTATTTTCGTCTAAAACCCTGCTCCCTGCTTCTGTTCCATGCGTTTAAGAAACCGTGGAATCAACTGCTGTCGTGCTCTAGAGTGGTTGTTGTTTGAACCCTTTGACAATCACATGTATCTTTGAACTTTATGCATTCCTCATGGAAAAGTATGTGTGCTCATTACTGAGACGACCATGAAACTCGCTGGTTGCTATTCTGTGCGAAATCAATCTGCAGTTTTTGCTTACTACGCATAGCTGGAGAGTATAAAATATTATTGCACCAAGACAAAAGGAGACTAAGTAGTATGGTTTTGACAGTTGCAAGCTCCTTCGTGCGTGCACAACACAATAACAATGCTGCTAGCAAGGTTACAGATTCAGCAAAAGGTACAGGAATTGTTTCAGCACAATAACAATGTTGTTAATAGAATTACAGATTCAAGAAAAGGTACATGCAATGTTTCACGACCCCTACGTAAAACCCAGACAGATATATGGCACCAACATATAACCGTACATTGTTTCCAGCACTTACAAGTAAATGGATTCGTTAATTCCAATTGCTCAACGCATGAGTGTCTTAAGTCCAACTGCTTGTGGTCGCAACTGGGCGACAATCTGAGGCAAGCATATTTAGAAGCCTTTTTGTCCCACTGAAGCACCTGTTGTTGTTGTTATTGTTGTTTGTAAAATTCTTCCGTGAAGTCTTCATGAGAAAGAAACTTAAGCCTGGTAGTCTCCAGTTGTCTTGCATTGAGAATAAAGAATGTTGCAAATTGAATGCTTTTCTCGCACTGTTTATAGCCTAAAAGCGTCACTGACTTCAAACGAACGTCATGATGGTGCTCATAAGAACAGGTCATAAGACTTTCCTCATTAGAGACTCCTTCCTAAATAAGCACAAAGATTTAAAATGCTTAAGGTAAATAAAGAAAGATTATGTTGAAACAACAAGTTATTAAAGTTTTTTAATTCTAATTAGCTCCATTCTTATTAAAGTTTTTTAATCTTTTACTTTTTGTCTAGACACAGATGTGTCTAATACATACTCCCTCCGTTTCAAAATATAAGACCTTTTAGAGATTTCACTAGACAACATACAGATGTATATAGACATATTTTAGAGTGTAGATTCACTCATTTTGCTTCGTACGTAGTCCATAGTGGAATATCTAAAAGTTCTTATATTTAGGAATGGAGGGAGTACATATTTGCCCATCACATACAATTTCAAGACAAGCCTTTCTAGATGAATCTAAGACTAGCCTTTTTAGATGAATGAAGTAGTCCACCATGCATGGTATGTGTTTTCATTGTGTGTGAGAATGATCACCTTGATATACAAGGTTTCCAAGCTTCTGAAGCATTGCACCAAGGCAACGACTACGCTCACATTATAATCCATATTGATAAGCAACGTCTTGACAGATTGAACCGTTGTCGATGTGCTGACTGTCGGCAAAAACCTCATGAAGAATAAAACATAATATTAATATAGAATAAAGATTCCATTACATGGAACTTGCTTGTTTGAACGAATGCAACTGAAAATACTCTGGGAAGTCAGTACCTGAATTTCTATACGGTGTGGTGGGTTGCTCGATTCATCAAAAATATCAGGTAATTTGCTGAAGACCTCCAGTTTAGGTGCAGAGATGATAACTATGTGCAAGTTCTTGCTATGATCATCATTGAAAATTAACCTTTGAAGTGAGGAGGCATCCTCTATAACAACATTGCCATAGTGACCACAAATGCCAATGCTTATAAGGTTAGGTGAGTTTATTCTGATGCAATGGCTCGTCACTGTCCAAACAAGCATCAGGCATTTGAGTGCAGGGAAACTGCTACAATAGATTATGTTTTGTAATGAGACTTCAGATATATCAACATCCACAAGTGAGAGTCTCCTGAGCAATGGTAGTTTAAGCGCCCGTACATAATTTTCTGGTAACTTGCAAAGAGAAAAGGAGATGGTGTGGAGAGAAGAGGAAATCCGAGGGTTGAATGTCGGTGGTGATGGCATAACTGAAGGGCATGAGAATGGTAGTATGCCACCTTGTCTCATAAATCGTGGGAACATGTAGTAAAAATCAAGCACCCGGAGATTGTCCAATCTAGGGGAATCGAGCCAGGCGTTGACAGTCGAGCATCTGCACTAGAGGTAGAACGTCGGTATGCATAGCCTGTGAACTGTGCCCTCATGGTTAGAGAACATGGCCTCTAGAGTGTTCGAATCAACATCATCAATAGCTTCTCCGTTAAAAAAAGTTGCAGTGTACGTTATGCGGATGAGCTCGCCCGGTGCGATGGAGCGAGTGGAAATCAACTCGAAATCTACTTTTTCGAGGGGGTTAAAAACTCGAGCGAGAGGGATCTCACAACAGTCGAGATTCAGAGGAGCGGTGCGCCATAGGGGCCGGCACCGCTATGCGAGAACTTGTGTGCGGACGGCATCCTTGGTGGGGAGATGGGAGACGATCTCACCTAGGACGGCGTCCGGTAGGCTGCTGATGCGGTCCGGACCACACTCCTCTTCTTGATCCTGGGTTCCACCGAGGGCACCCGCGCCGCTTCCAGCAGCTAGTGCCAAACCCCGACAGGAACGCATCAACGGTGGCGTGAGCCTCGCTATCTTGGTCGTCGAGGAACCGGGCTGGAACTCCATCTCCGTCTCGATTGCTTGGTTCCCGCCGCCTACGAGAACCGCTCTATGCGGGATGGGGCGACGGGATGGATGGATGGATCAATGCGAGGAAGAGGCGTTTGGAAACGGTTGCGATCCGCAGGAGAGCGAGCCGACCGCCGGTGGTGGCCGGTGGTGGATTGATGGTTGACTGGATCCGGAATAATAGAACAGGATGCTGGAGAGTGGAGGCAGCTCGATTGAGACGTGGGAGGAATAGAGGAGGAGGCTGGAGGCGGCTAGGACTGCGAGTGGAGTGGGTTAGGGTTAGGTTTTCACTTTCCTCTATATATATATATGATGTTATTGTGAGTTTGACTGACATGTGGGGTTTGTAGCCTCTGCGTGCAGGGCTTTGGAAGCATTCCGTGCGAAGGACGTACAGGCACGACCCCTTGTGTCGCAAAGTCACTGTCATGTACTGCATTTTTAACAGTTACTGTCACGGTCTTGTAGCCTCTGCGTGCACGATTTGCAACCATTCCGTGTGCAGGCTTTACAGGCACGACCCCTTGTGTCGCAAAGTCACTGTCATGTACTGCATTTTAACAGTGACTGTCATGGTCTTGTAGCCTCTCTGTGCACGGTTTTGCACAGTAATAGGTTTTAACAGTGGTGCACGTCTTCCGTTGGAAAAATTTGACAGCGGCATGAATCTTCAGACCTCGAATGTGCAGAAAACAACCGAAATGAACATTTGTAATTTACCAAAGTTATATATACTAAAGTGATGAAGGTAAACATTAGACCGTTTTGAATCTCATTTTACACCACTGTCTAGCTGAACATGCCTATATATTTAGTATATACGACCACCTCCTGCCACAATTATATAGTAAAACGCATCGTGCAGTCTGTTGGGTAGCACACTACCAAAACACTATTCAGGAGAGATCATTGATTATACGGCACAGTAAGCTCATATCTCGCATTCTTGGACAGTGCTTATCAATCATGATAAGGAGTATTGAGCCAACTCTCAACTTATATTCTTCTGCAAAACTGGAAAGCCCTTTTACTTCCATCCTCCCGTCAGCTTATATTGAGTAAGTTGTCTTAACTTCGATTTCATCGTACATCTGTACAAGGCTTATGGCACCTCTTTGTGGAAGGTAACCAAGATTGGCCTTCAATGTTTTTACAACAGTTGCTAGGATTCTCTACGGATTATTATTATGGATAAACAAGAATTTTTTTAGCACACACACAAAACAACTTAATTACTAGTGAAAATTAGAAGTAGGTGAAAACAAAACAAAAATTACTTACTAGTCTGCCAGTCGTGATATCTGTGACGTTGAGTCGGTGACCAAATGGTATTGTTGGCAAGTCATGGGCATTAAAGACAAAGTAAATAAGGTCTCCCATTTGTCTGTATGACAGTTCTAATCCTGTATCATGGAGAATCTTGTTGATGTACTCTTTCTCCGAATCATCAAGTTCATCTAGAGATAAATAAATAAAAACTTGTTATGCCAATTTGCTTGAAGTAATAATAGCATGGAAAAGTAGAGGGAGTTATACCGAGAGAGAATATTTGTATTTAGTTAGTGCAGTTAAAGGCATAGGCGATATAATTGGTAATGTTTTACTCCCTCTCTTCCTACATAATTGTTGTTGGGGAGAACTAGTCTAGTTCTTCCTAACAACAAGTATTTAGGAAGAGAGGGAGTATTTAAAATCACAAGTAGCTTTGAATAGTTGTCTGAATAGTTTTGTGTACAAAAAATTTAAACAAAGAGGTAGCTGAAACATAGTACATTGCCAAAAGAAAAATGATAACACGAATCAGAAGTTGTTGTAGGGATAGATGAAAACCATACCAACTGAAGGTTTCGATTGTGCTCTGTGACCTCCTCGAGATTCACTGATCTTGAGATCAATTTGAATAGAGAGACCTTCACCATCTAAGTTTATGATGAGGATATCTTGGTGGTGAAGGTCATAATCACTCATTAACTTTGTCCAGCCAGGTCCATGAATTTTAGACCTGACAGTTTCATCAGTGATGTATACTTCATATGACAGATTTTCATTTGTTAGAAGCACGGGGTTCTTAATTTTGCCTTCTTCTTCCAGAGCTCGTTGCTTCCATTGGTTCACTAAAGAAACCATGTGCTCCCTGCAATAGCATGGTATAAACTGCAAATAAAGTTAAAATGCATCAATCAATAAGAAGGAATTATTCAATCACTTAAAATGTAGGGTTTTCCTGATTCCAAAAAAATGCTTCAGGCAGTAGTCTAGCATTTGGTAAAAGATGTGCTTTGGAAAATGCAATCATTTTGTTAATTGTACAAATCTGCTTGAAAGGAGATTAGAGAAACTTTTAGTTCATCCCGTGAGAAACATAACATGGCAGTAATTTATGTGCATGTCGTTCCAAAATTTTCTCCTTACATTGCATGTTTCGTAACACAGCGGCAGGTGAAGTGCTATTGCAGTGTAGAGAACGCTTGTTTCTAATCCAGGGCAGTTGACATTCCTACAAGTTTTGCAACTCATAATTCTCCTTCAAAATATATAGCAAACGTATAAGAATTAAATGTGAATTTTGATATGTACGAAATTATCAACACAAGCATATTCGAGTAAAGAGTTGTTTACATGCAAAGCCCTCAAAAGACATGTGCAACTGCTTGAGTTGTGACAGCTCAGTTCATGCAGCAGTTATAAAAGGAAACTAGTGTTTACTTTGTTGCCAATTTAAAGATGTATGCCGAACTAGTTATGGAAGTACCATTGCGAAATATATTTTTCCTGGACACTTATTAAGTAATTACGTATGGTATTAGGCACTTGCATTGTATTACACGCATCTGTATCTAATAATACATCAGTTTTGCATCTATACGCTCGGATCTCCTTTCTAATTCCAGCAATTTTTTGAACCGATGACCTCGCAGAGTCATCCACGCCACCAGGGCCGGTCTCACAACACCGTCGTCGGTAAGGGATACCACGCAACACCTCCTCCACTTTACGCTTTAACACCCGCTCACTCCATTTTTAGCCATAGAGCCACTGGGTTTTCTCTAACGTTCCCACCTACACTGCTGGACTAAATTTGTGTCCTACGACTGGGACGTCTTACCTCGCTGTCGGTTGTAGAGCTTTGTCCTACTCCGACGAGGTCATTGATGTCGGATATTGACGGTGTGGATAGCTTCGTCTTGGCATTTAGCGGATCTGTATGAGATCAACACAAAATTTTAATCGTAACAACATAGATCTATCGATTTACAGCACGAAGAAACAAAAATCTTCAGGGATGGAAGAGATCATACAAAAAAATTGATGCGGAAATGGAGAGGTAACGTGCGAATCGTAGAGTGACTTTGTGGACTGAGAGAGAAGAGAGGGCGAGAGAGGAATAGAAAGTGTTGTACAGCGGGTTAGTCAGATATTGTTTTTACTATAAACAAGGGGGTTCTACTTGTGGGGCCACCAAAGTGAACGTTGAGGTTTTATGTTTGCACTTAGAAAGCTTCAGTCGCCTCAGGAATCACAGTCGTGCCTTTGTTATTCCAAATATTCTGGTTGAACGTTCACTTAAACAGTCTCGGTCTTACAACCGAAGGAGGCACGTTAGTGCGAATGAGTTGCAAATATTTTAATAGACCGGTGCAGTCACGGTCTTACAACTAGAGGGTCCATTAATGCTCTAGTTGAGGCACGAGACTACATGAAGCAGAGTCATGTTGTTCCGTTTGTTACCTCAATGTTTCCCGTGACGACCAATTCAGTGAGAGGGAGAGACGGGCACGGATCTGACTCTGGGTAAAGCACGTTTGTGCGCCTCTGAATGAGATGTTTTTCTCTAACGGCAACTTCAATGAGAGGAGGTATGCACTACAGAGGCATGGTATTGTTCGTCTGATCACTCTATCCGTCCACTATAGCTTGAGTGTCATAGGCCCTGTAGTTATGAGAGTTGTGGAGGCACAGACAACATCATATTCCCCCACATGCGGCAGTGCGTCGAAATTGAAATTAGAGAAGAAGAAATTATGTTTATTTTTTAGCATGCTCAACCCCCCATTTTTGTTAAACAATTCATGGTTGTACAAACACGTAGTGAACATAGTAAGAGAAAGCACAATATTGATGTCATAATTATTGCTGCTACAAAACACAAGCTATTATTCTATCAAGTCTTACAAAAGACCTCTATGCTTTACACAGTAATTAGGACATGACAACACAGACCCTGATTTCAACAATCGCAAATGAATGGATTTGACAATTCCAAACACTCGACGCATATGTTTGCTAAATCCAAGTGCATATGCTCGCAACTTGTTGTTAGTTCAAGACGAGCGCACTTAGAAGCCCTTTTGTGCATCTGAAGCAACTTTTCTTGCTGTTTGTAAAATTTAACCGTGAAATATTTGTGCAAGCTGAACTTGAGCTTGATGGTTTGTAGTATACTTGCATTCTGAATAAAGAATCTCACAAACTCAATGTTTGCCCTTGTGTCTTCATATTCTTCAAGTGTTATTGTCTTCAAGTAAATCACATGACTCTTGAGAAACACCTGGTGCTTTAGGCGCCATTCATTTGTTAAACCTCTCTGATCCCACCCTGTTGCCTAGATACACAGGAAGACTGAAAAACAATTAATTTCTAGAAAACGCCCAAAATACTATCAAGAATGTTCACTTGTTGTACATACACAAAATAAAATATATATAAAGAGCAACAAAAACTGTTATTGTGTTACTGCTATGTATGGGGAACCCATATATTGTGTTACTACGTGGAATACCATGTATGCGAAAGCCCATAGAACACTATGTACAGGTTCTCATTGTGTGTTAGATGATCACCTCGATAAATAGGTTCTACAGGCATCTGAAGCATCACAACAATCCAATAACCTCGTCGAGTTTAAAAAATGTCTACGAGATATATAAGGTCTTGACGGAATCCATCACTCCTGGTATGTTGTGTATGAACAGACCCTTCATTTGATCATAGAAAACTATGTTATTAGTTTGTGTTTATGAAACAGAATGCAGCACAATATGTATTGTGGAATAACAGTACCTGAATGACTGTAGAACCAAAGACGATCTTCGATTCATCAAATAAATCAGAAATTTTTCCCAAGGTGTGCAGATTAGGCGCAGAAACAATAGTTATTTCAAACCGTGTATCTACAGAATCATGGAGTAACCTTTGAAGTTAATCGGCATCCTTGATGTTGAGTTTCCCTCTATCACAACGAATGGCGATGCTGATAAGATTAGGTGAGTTTATTCGCACATAGTGGAATTCCTTGTTGAAAACAAGTAGAAGGTATTGCACGACACGACAACACGAGTGGATCATGTTGTGTAGCGGGACCTCTGATATGTAAACTTCCACCAGTGAAAGTCTCTTGAGTAGTGGGAGGCGAATCGTTTCTACTACATTGTCTGCTAGTTTGCAAAGGGTGAATGTGACCGTGTGGAGGGAGTAGTAGAACCTCGAGATGGACATTGGTGCTGAGGGCATATATGAAGGACATGGGTGTGGTTGGTTGACGGCCCGATGGAGTAATTTTTGGGAATAGATGGTAGAACTCGATCACTTGGATTTTGTCTAGTTTTGCGGATTGGAGCAACTCATCAACGACACCTGGTTGGGACTGGAGGTAGCTCGTCGGGATGCAGAGACGATGAACGGACCCCTCGTGGGCGGAGAGAATGGCTGTAGGAAGGATAATATCATCAGCAGCAGATTCAAAATGGTAGTCGATGCCGAGAGGATGGAATTGAGTTTCGACGTGAGTGCTCTGGGCTACCTCCTTGGTGGGCAGAATGCAGATGATTTTGCACCTGATTGTTTCCAGACTGTTAAAGACACGAGTGACCGAGATCTCATGGCAGTCAAGATTCAGCGGAGCGGTGCGCCATAGATTTCACCATCAAGAAGGCCAGGGCTTGGGTGCGGATGCCATCCTTGAGCAGCAGACCGTAGATGATCTCTCCAAGGATGCCGTCTGGGAGGTCGCTGATGCGGTCCTTAGAAGATCCACCTTCTTGTTGCTCAGATCCACTTGTGCACTCGACCAACATATGCATGCTCCTAGGGAGCATACACTCTCCCCTCCTGTCCTTGCAGCTAGTTGAAGGACACTCTGCCTTCCTCGTCGGCGGATGTATAACCGACCTCCATGGTGGCACGAACCTCGTCTTGTTCCTGCTGGAGGTAGCCGATTCCATGTCAGATGCGGTGTTCGCAGCACCTCCGCTGAAACTCTGTGTGCCGTAGATCTATAAAGAGTTCGTGAGACTAGTTTCGACGCAATAGCTTGATGGGTAGGCGAAGCATGTCAACAGCAGGCAATAAGCTTATTTTTAGATGTATCCAGAGCATGTTGATACCAGTGTCTCGAGAACCCACGTCCATGCTTGCGCATGCTTCACCTCCATGCCTGTGCAGGCTTCACCACCATGCCTGTAGGGGCTGCCCATACGTACCTCTTAGGGCTGCAAACACGTGTCGTAGATTCTTCACTAGCGTACCTGTAGAGGCTTAACCACCGTGCGTGTAAAGGCTTCACTTCCATGCGTGAAGAGGCTTCAGTCGAGTGCCTCTGTACCATGTCCCTACAGTTACAGACTTCACTCTCCCGTGTCTCTTGTGCCTAGAGACCCGTGCTTTACAAAGTGTCTACATCCGTTCTTGTAGTGCCTTGACTTCTTCGCCTTGGGCACCTGTAGTGCAACACACGTGTGCTTATAAGGGCTTCACTACCATGCCTATAAGGGCTTCAATACATTGCCTTTAGCTGCTACACAAATGTGCCCTTCGAGGCTACAACCACGTGCCAGTAGATGCTTCAGTCACGTGCCTGTACAGGCTTCACTCGCGTGCCTGTAGATGATTCGGTCCCCTAATCGTAGAGGCTTCCCTCCCGTAACCATGCACCACGTCCCTGCAGGTACAGGCTTCACTCTCCCATGTCTCTTGTGCCGACACACCCGTTCTTTACATACTGGCTACGCTCGATCCTGTAGTGCAACATGCCCGTGGCTATACTCTCTAACTGGGTATTCGAACGCACGACACTGCTACCAGTGCCTCAGAAACCCCTCCTCTATGCATGTATGGGCTTCGCAAATGTACCTGTACATGCTTCAGTACCGTGGGTGCGGAGGCTTCTAACATGTGCATGTCGATGCTTCGGTACCGTGCCCTTAGAGGCTTCACAACGGTGCCTGTGTAGGCTTTATCCCATGTCTGTAGATGCTGTCGTCCCGTGCCTCCAGAGGCTTCAATGGCATGCCTGTAAATGCTTCAGTCCCGTGCATGTAGAGGCTTCAGTCACGTGCCTGTGCATGCTTCAGTCACGTGATTGTAAATGCTTCAGTCACGTGCCTGTAGAGGTTGCACTCATGTGCATGTGCATGCTTCAGTCACGTGATTGTACATGCTTCAGTTCCAAACCTGCAGAGGCTTAAGTAACGTGCATGTCCCGTGACTGAAGCCTATACACACATGCCAATAGTTGCTTCAGTCCCGTGCCTGTAGCGGCTTCACTGTCGTGCCTTTGTAGACTTCTGTCGCGTGCCTGTACATGCTTTTGCCGCATGCCTGTGAGTGCTTCAATCACGTGCCTGTTGAGACTGCACTCACGTGCCTATGCATGCTTCAGTCACGTGATTGTACATGCTTCAGTTCCAAACCTGCAGAGACTTCAGTAATGTGCCTTTCTCGTGACTGAAGCCTATACACACGTGCCAATAGTTGCTTTAGTCCCGTGCCTGTAGCGGCTTCACTGCCGTGCCTTTGTAGACTTCCGTCACGTGCATGTACATGCTTTCGTCCCATGCCTGTGAGTGCTTCAGTCACATGCCTATAGAGGCTTCACTCTCGTGCCTATAGAGGCTTCAGTGGCGTGACTGTAAATGCTTTAGTCCCATTCCTATAGAGGATTCAGTCACGTGCCTCTGCATGCTTTAGTCACGTGCCTGTAGAGGCTGCACTCACGTGCCTCTCCCGTGACTGAAGCACAGACAGGCATAGGAGGGACCTCTACACAGGTGCCAATAATTGCTTTCGTCTCGTGCTTGTAGGGGCTTCACTGTCGTGCCTATGCGTGCTTCAGTCACATGCGTGTATAGAGGCTTCACTCCCATGCCTGTAGAGGCTGCAGTAATGTGCCTGTAGCTGCGACACAAACGTGCCAGTAACAGCGACAAGAACGTTCATGTAGCTGCGACACAGACGTGCCTTTAGCGACGACAAGAACGTGCATGTAGCTGCAACACAGACGTGCCAGTAACGGCTACACAATATTGCATGTATAGGCTACACACAAGTGCCACACGTGCCTGTACATGCTTCAGTCACATGCCTCTGCATGCTTCAGTCACGTGCCTGTAGAGGGCCTGTGCATGCTTTAGTCACGTGCATATAGAGGCTTCACTCTCGTGCCTATAGAGGCTTCAGTCACGTGCCTGTAGAGGCTTCACTCTCGTGCCTGTAAAGACTTCACTCGCCTTCCTGTAGCGGTTTCACTCCCGTGCTTGTAATGGTTACAATTCCGTGCCATTATAGGCGACAAGAACGTGCCTGTTGCGGCGACACGGACGTGCATGTATCGCCAACACATCCGTGCCTGTAGAGTCTACACATAAGTGCTTTTATGGCTTCACACACGTGCATGTATAGGCTTCACTCCTGTGCAAACCAGTGCCTCTAGAACCCCACGTCTGTGCCTGTAGGGGGCTTCACAAACATGCCTGTAGATGCTTCAGTACCGTGCGTGCGGAGGCTTCTAACATGTGCCCGTGTAGGCTTAAGTCACGTGCCAATAGAGTCTTCATTCCAGTGCCTGTGTCTCCTGTAGTCACGTGCCTCTAGAGGCTTCACTCCCGTGCATATGCGTGCTTCAGTCATGTGCCTATAGAAGCTTCACTCGCGTGCACGTAGAGGCTTCATTCCCGTGCCTGTGGGCCCTTCACTCCCGTGCCTGTAGAGGCTTCAGTCACGTGCCTGTGCATGCTTCAGTGACGTAATTGTACATGCTTCAGTCACGTGCATGTATAGGCTGCACTCACATGCCTATGCATGCTTCAGTCACATGATTGTACATACTTCAGTTCCATGCCTGTAGAGGCTTCAGTAACGTGCCTGTCCCATGACTGAAGCCTATACCCACGTTCCAATACTTGCTTGAGTCCCGTGCCTGTAGCGGCTTCACTGCCATCCTGTGTAGGCTTCAGTCGCGTGCATGTTGATACTTCCGTCCCGTGCCTGTGCAGGCTTAAGTCACGTGCCAATAGAGGCTTCATTCCCGTAATTGTGTCTCCTTCAGTCATGTGCCTCTAGAGGCTTCACTCCCGTGCATATGCGTGCTTAAGTCACATGCCTGTAGAAGCTTCACTCACGTGCGTGTAGAGGCTTCATTCCCATGCCCGTAGAGCCTTCACTCCCGTGCCTGTAAAAGCTTCACTCGCCTGCCTCTAGCGGCTTGACTCCCATGCCTGTAAAGGCTACAATACCGTGCCTTTAGCGAAGACACAGACATGCCTGTAACGGCTACATAATCGTGCCTATAGAGGCTACACACAAGTGCTTGTATGGCTTCACTCCCGTGCCTATCGAGGGTTCACTCCCATGCCTAGTGTAGCACACCTGTATTGGTCTTAACATGTTTTGTTGTGCAGCGTGCAATCGTCTAGAGGTACATTGTATGAGTTGACAGAGGCAGGTGTCTGATTTTTGGACACATGATTCATCAGTATCTGGAAGCATGTGTGTGATTCACGGTTTACCTGTTGCAAAGTCACGGGGGTGATTCTTGCAGAGGCTTGGCATCAAGCCGTTGACAAAAGGCATGTGTATGAACTCCTAGACAAACGATTCAAGAGTTTTCATTTACATGCACATACACATGGAGATTGACTTCATTTACATTCTTACAAGGTGTTGTTTGACAAGTATTAGTATTCATCCTTGTTTAAGATCCTTCGAATCTATTGACCCATCGCATCAGGTTTGACTTTGTTTTCTTCACTGAGTAGTAGCATGTATAGTGCTTCCACCTTCCAGATTTCTAGTTCATCCTAGAAAATTCACCAACAAAAATTAAATTCACCAAGAAAATATCTTCACTAAGTAATAACAAGAAGTAAAAAATATTCTAGTGTTTTTATATGCTCCTAGCACAGTCTACAATTTGAGGGAAACCTTATGTCGAAATGATCTACGTCTTCAACGAATTTCTTGCCATTTTACAAGAATGCAAGCTTCAAAGAAGCATATGCTGATTCACCCTTCTCAACCCTTGGAACGTCTTCTACGAACTTTATTTTCCAATTAACCTTCTGACTGGTTTCCATATTCTTGGGATGTACCACATCGCAAACTGCTTTAAACCTAGGTGCCTGCAAGTATAGTTTTTTGTGAGGGGGGGGGGAGGTTGAAGAAATCAACAAGTGGAATTTTTTTAAAATTTAGGACACTTACAACTTTCAATTTGTGTTTGTGGTACGCATCAAAGTCTGTTTTCCTTTTATCCTTTCTCGCATCAAATAAATCAACCAGCTTATTTGCATCCTCAATGCTCAAAACGTACAAGTCTGGATCTCTTTCTTCCTGAATTTCCTTGCGAGGTACTTCAGGAGAATCAATGATGTGGACATTGTTTGTGTATTTGTCCATCATATATATAGTGTAATGGCTTTCCCTCTCCATTATTAAAAATATCTGCAAACACGCAAGTTTTTTTGACATTTAATGCTATATGAAGGAACATGCCGAAACACGTATTTTGATTATGTTTTGGAGTGAGGGATTTTACCATATTTGTTGTTGAGAGCTTCTTCTTCTGATGTTCATTAACGTACTGGGGAATCAATTGTTTCTTGTCTTTATCCAATTCAACTTTAAACGTGTCAATGCCTAGAGTGTGATTCTTTATTTTCAGTATATGCTCCACCAAAAAGAAATAAACTGTTATCGACATTAAACATGCAAATTTACAAGGATGTTCGTGGTATTTTAAAATTTACCTCTGCAAAGTAAGGGCCTAATATTAACCTCTCTTCATAACTTTCTTGTGAAGGTTTTATGCTTTCCTAGATATGTGCTATTTTGTTGAGCACCCTCTTTTCAATGCGAGCTTTGTTCATACATGGTGTTGGTCCAAATGCCGCCTTCAGTTGCACTCCAGTAAAAATTGATTCTGAGGAGTTTCCATGCCTCCGCTTATATAGATTTTTGTTGTTAGAGACAAAAATAAGAATTATTGTTGTGGGCCAGTCTATAAAAAGTAACTTGAGGTATTTTTGTTTGGAAATATGCCCTAGAGGCAATAATAAATTAGTTATTATCATATTTCCATGTTCATGATAATCGTTTATTATCCATGCTATAATTGTATTGATCGGAGACTTAGATGCATGTGTGGATACATAGACAAAACCATGTCCCTAGTATGCCTCTAATAGACTAGCTCATTGATCAAAGATGGTTAAGGTTTCCTAGCCATGGATATGAGATGTCATTTGATATCGGGATCACATAATTAGGAGAATGGTGTGATGGACAAGACCCAAACTACAAACGTAGCATATGATCGTGTCAGTTTATTGCTACTGTTTTCTCCATGTCAAGTATATGTTCCTATGACCATGAGATCATGCAACTCGCTGACACTGGAGGAGTACCTTGTGTGTATCAAACGTCGCAACGTAACTGGGTGACTATAAAGGTGCTCTACAGGTATCTCCGAGGGTGTCCGTTGGGTTGGCATGGATCAAGACTGGGATTTGTTACTCCGTGTGACGGAGAGGTATCTCAGGGCCCACTCGGTAATACAACATCACAATAAGCCTTGCAAGAAATGTGACTAAGTGTTAGTCATGGGATCTTGTATTACGGAAGGAGTAAAGAGACTTGCCGGTAACGAGGTTGAACTAGGTATGGAGATACCGACGATCGAATCTCGGGCAAGTAACATACCGAAGAACAAAGGGAACATCATACGGGATTAACTGAATCCTTGACATAGATGTTCGGCCAATAAAGATGTTCATAGAATATATAGGAATCAATATGGGCATCCACGTCCCGCTATTGGTTATTTACCGTAGAGGTGTCTCGGTCATGTCTACATAGTTCTCGAACCCGTAGGGTCTGCACACTTAAGGTTCGTTGAAGTTTCGGTAGTATAGAGTTATGTATGGTGGTAACCTAAGGTTGTTCGGAGTCCCGAATGAGATCTCGAACGTCATGGGGAGCTCAGGAATGATCCGGAGGTAAAGATTGATATATAGGAAGTCCTGTTTTGGTCGCCGGAAAAGTTTCGGGCTCATCGGTAGTGTACCGGGAGTGCCGAGAGGGTACCGGGGGACCATTGGGAGGGGTGTCTCGACCCAAGAGGCTATATGGGCTGTGGAGGAGGTAAACCAGCCCCTGGTAGTCTGGCCGAAGCCTCCTCTATGGGCCCATGCGGCTGGAGTGGTTTGAGAAGGAAAAAATCCAAAGGTGGAGAGGTGGAAAGAGTTTCCAAGTGGAAAGGAGGAATCCTACTCCTAATAGGATTGGAGTAGGACTCCTCCACCTCCAATTTCAGCCAGGTTTGAGGCTTCCTCCTCCCCTCCCCCCTCCCCTCCTATATATACTATAGGATTTAGAGGGAAGAGCTAACCCTAATTGCCACGTGCTGCCCTCTTCTTCCTCTAGATCGTTTCCTCCTCTAGATCGATTTTCAGCGGTGCTTAAGCGAAGCCCTGCTGGAATTCCTCCACCACCATCGCGGCAACGCTGTTGCGCTATTGGAGAACTCGTCTACCTCTCCGCTCTCTCTTGCTGGATCAAGAAGGCGGAGATCGTCATCGAGCCGTATGTGTGCTGAACGTGGAGGTGCCGTCCGTTCGGCGCTAGATCGGAAGGACCGTGATCAAGATCGCGAGACGGATCGTGATGAGATCACGGGCCAGATCGTGATGAGTTCGCGGGACGGATCGTGATTGGTTTGCGGGACAGATCTTGATGAGATCGCGGGACGCTCGGTGATTTGGATCGCGAAGTCATTCGACTACACCAACTGCATTTCTTAACGCTTCCCGCTTAGCGATCTACAGGGGTATGTAGATCCACTCTCCCTCTCATAGATGCTCATCACCATGGATAGATCTTGCATGTGCATAGGAAATTTTTTGTTTCCCATGCAACGTTTCCCAACAGTGGCATCATGAGCTAGGTCTATGTGTAGATGAGATCTCGAGTAGAACACAAAGAGTTTGTGGGCGTTGATGCTTAGATTGCTTCCTCCCTTGGTCGTGTTTTGGTTCAGCGGTATTGTGGGATGAAGCGTCCCGGACCAACCTTACTCGTATGCTTACGAGGGACCGGTTCCATCGACTGATGTCTAACTTCATTGCACAAACATGGCTGGCGGGTGTCTGTTTCTCCTACTTTAGTTGGATCGGATTCGACAAAGGCGGTCCTTGAGAAGGTTGAAAAGTAACTTATGTATCACCGTTGTGGTTTTGCATAGGTGAGAATTGTTCTTTCTAGATACCCATAGCAGCCACGTAAAACATGCAACAACAATTAGAGGACGTCTAACTTGTTTTTGTAGGGTATGTTGTGATGTGATATGGCCAATTACATGATGGGATATATGTGGTGTATGAGATGATCATGTATTGTATAGAATATCACGACTTGCATGTCGATGAGTATGGAAACCGGCAGGAGCCATAGGGTTGTCTTTAATTATTGTATGACCTGCGTGTCAATCATTAAGCGCTATGTAATGCTTTACTTTACCGCTAAACGGTAGCAATAGTAGTAGAAGAATGGTGGGCGCGACAACCCTGATGGCGACACGTTGATGGAGATCAAGATGATGGAGATCATGGTTTCATGCCGGTGACGATGGAGATCATGCCGGTGCTTTCAAGATGGAGATCAAAAGCACAAGTTCATGGCCATATCATGTCATTTATGATTTGCATGTGATGTTAATCCTTTTATGCACCTTGTTTTGCTTAGGACGACGGTAGCATTATAAGGTGATCCCTCACTTAATTTCAAGATAAATTGTGTTCTGCCCGAGTGTGCACTATTGCAAAAGTTCCTCGTGTCGAACATGAGTCATATAGTAGATATGATCAACATGATGATGTTCACCATTGAAACCACCTCAACTCACGTGATGATCGGACTTGAGTTGGTGAATTTGGATCATATATCACTCGAATGACCGGAGGGATGTCAATTTGAGTGGGAGTTCTTCAGTAATATGATTAATTGAACTCATTATCATGAACATAGTCAGTAGTGTCTTTGCAAATTATGTTGAAGATTAGTTGCTCGCGTTGTAGCTCCCTTGAATTTTTATATGTTCCTAGAGAAATAGAGTTGAAATATGATGGTAGCAATATTGCGGACTGGGTCCATGATATGAGGATTGTCCTCATTGCTGCACAGAAAGCTTATGTCCTTAATGCACCGCTCGGTGCGCCAACCCCTCTAGTATCATCTGTAGATGTTGTGAACATTTGACAGGCACGTTCTGATGACTACTTGATAGTTTAGTGCATCATGCATTACGGCTTAGAATTGAGGCTCTGAAATGTTTTGAACGTCACGGAACATATGAGATGTTCTAAGAGCTGAAATTAGGATCTCAGGCTCGTGCCCGTGTTGCGAGATATGAGATCTCCAACAAGATTATTTGCCTACAAGATGAAAGAAAATAGCTCAATTGTTGAGCATGTGCTCAGATTGTCTGGGTGCTACAATCGCTTGAATTGAGTGGGAGTTGATCTTCCAGATAAGATGGTGATTGATATAGTTCTCCAAGTCACTGTCACTAACCGACTAGAACTTTGTGATGAACTATAAAATGCCAGGGATAGAAATAATGATCCCTAAGCTGTTCGTGATGTTTGACACTGCGAAGGTAGAAATCAAGAAGGAGCGTCAAGTGTTGATGGTTATTAAAACCACTAGTTTCGAGAAGGGCAAGGGCAAGGAGGGAAACTTCATGGATGGCAAGTCAGTTGTTGCTCCAGTGAAGCAACCCAAAGTTGAACCCAAACCCGATACTAAGTGCTTCGATTATGAGGAGAGCGGTCGCTGAAGCAGAATAACCCTAGATACTTGGTAGATAAGAAGGCTAGCAATGTCGACAGAAGTATATTTGATATACGTGTTATTAATGTGTACCTTGCTAGTACTCCTAGTAGCACCTGGGTATTGGATACCGGTTCGGTTCCTAAATGTTAGTAACTCGAAATAAAAGCTACGGAATAAACGGAGAACTAGCTAAGGGTGAGGCGATGATGTGTGTTGGAAATGTTTCCAAGGTTGATATGATCAACATCGCATGCTCTCTCTACCTTCGGGATTAGTGACGAACCTAAATAAATGTTATTTGGTGTTTTGCGTTGAGCATGAACGTGATTAGATCATGTTATTGCAACACGGTTATTCATTTAAGTTAGAGAATAATGGTTATTCCGTTTAAATGAATAATATCTTCAATGGTCATGCACCCAGTGAGAATGGTTTGTTGAATCTTGATCGTAGTAATACACATGTTCATAACATTGATGCCAAACGATACAAAGTTAATAATGATAGTACCACACACTTGTGGCACTGCTGCTAAATGCCACATTGGTATAAAGCGCATGAAGAAACTCCATGTGAATGGATCTTTGGACTCATTCGATTTCGAATCAGTTGAGACATGCGAACCATGCCTCTTGGGCAAGATGACTAAGGACACCGTTTTCCAGATTGATGGAGCGGGCAAGTGATTTATTGGAAATGATACATGTTGATGTATGCAATCCAATGAGTCTTGTAGTGTGCGGTGGATATCGTTATTTTCCTAGCTTCATTGATGATTTGAGTAGATATAGTGTATATTTACTTAATGAAACACAAGTCTGAATTGTTTGAAAGGTTCAAGCAAATTCAGAGTGAAGTTTAAGATCATCGTGACAAGAAGATAAAAATGTCTGCGATATGATCGTGGAGGTGAATATCTGAGTTACGAGTTTGGCATACAACTTTAGACAATGCGAAAGTTGTTTCACAACTCACGCCACCTAGAACACCATAGTGTGATGGTGTGTCCGAATGTCGTAGTCGTGCTCTATTGGATATGGTGCGTGCTATGATGTCTATTATCGTTTTGTTACTATAATTTTGGGGTTATGCATTAGAGACAATTACATTCACTTTTAATAGGGCACCTTCTAAATCCGTTGAGATGACACCGTGTGAATTATGGTTTGATAGAAACCTAAACTGTCATTTCTTAATGTTTGGGGCTACGATGCTTGTGTGGAAAATGTTTTCACTTAATGAGCTCGAACCCAAAGCGCACAAATGCATCTTCATAGAATACCCTAAGAACAGTTGGGTGAACCTTCTATCTCAGATCCAAGCATAAAATGTTTGTTGCTAAAACTGGGTCCTTTCTCGAGAAAAAGTTTCTCTCGAAAGAATTGAGTGGGAGGAAGATAGAACTTGATGAGGTTATTGAACCTTTGTTTCAACGAGAGAGTAGCGTAGCGCAGGAAGATGTTTTTGTGAAGCCTACATTAGTTGAAGAGGAAGTTAATGATGATGATCATGAAGCTTCAGATCAAGTTACTATCAAACCTCGTAGGTCGACAAGGACGTGTACTTCTCCTGAGTGGTACGACAACCCTGTCTTAGAGGTCATGTTGTTGGACAACGATGAACCTACGAGCCATGGAGAAGCGATGATGGGCCCGAAATCCGACAAATGGTTAGAGGCCATGAAATCCGAGAAAGGATCCATGTATGAAAACCAAGTATAGACTTTGGTGGACTTGCTCGTCGGACGGCAGGTCATTGAGTACAAATGGATCTTTAAAATGAAGACAGACGTTGATGGTGAATGTCACCATTTATAAAGCTCGACTTGTCGCAAAGAAGTTTCCGGCAAGCTCAAGGAGTTGACTACGATGAGACTTTCTCACTCGTAGCGATGCTAAAGTCTGTTGGAATTATGTTAGCAGTTGCTGCATTTTTCAATTATCAAATCTGGCAGATGGATGTCAAGACATCGTTTCCTTCCTTAAGGAAAGGTTGTATGAGATACAACCAGAAGGTTTTGTCAGTCCTAAGGACGCTAAAAGGTGTGCAAGCTTCAGTGATCCTTCTATGAACTGAAGCAAGCATCTCGGAGTTGGAATATACACTTTGATGAGGTGATCAAAGTTGTTGAGTCTATATAAAGTTTATGGGACACTTGTATTTACAATAAAGTGAGTGGGAGCACTATAGAGTTTCTGGTAAGCATATGTGGTTGACATATTGTTGATCGGAAATGATGTAGAATTTCTGGAAAGCATAAACGGTTGTTTGAAAAGAGTTTTTCAAAGGAAGACCTGGATAAAGCTACATAATTGTTGAGCATCAAGATCTACAGAGATAGATCAAGATGCTTGATGAGACTTTCAATGAGTACATACCTTGACATGATTTTGAAAGAGTTCAAAATGGATCAGTCAGAGAAAGAGTTCTCGCCTGATTTGTAAGGTGTGAAGTTGAGTGAGACTCAAAGCTCGACAACGGTAGAAGAAAGAGAAAGGACGAACGTCGTCCCTTATGCCTTAGCCATAGGCTCTGTATAGTATGCCATGCTGTGTACCGCACCTGTGTGTGCCTTGCCATGAGTCTGTCAAGGGGTACAAGAGTGATCCAGGAGTGGATCATTGGACAACGGTCAAGATTATCCTTAGTAACTAAAAGACTAAGGTGATGTTTCTTGATTATGGAGGTGATAAAGAGTTCGTCGTAAAGAGTTACATCAATGCAAGCTTTAACACCAATCTGGATGACTCGTAGTAGCAATCTGGATACGTATAGTGGAGCAGCCATTTGGAATATTACCAAGTGGAGTGTGGTAGCAGTGTTTACAGTTTGACATAGATATTTGCAAAGTACACACGGATCTGAATGTCGCAGCCCCATTGACTATAAGAGCTCTCTCACATGCAAAGCATGATCAAGCCCCAGAACTCATCGGGTGTTAGATTCATAACAATGTGAATCACATGGTGATGTGAACTAGATTATTGACTCTAGTGCAAGTGGGAGACTGTTGGAAATATGCCCTAGAGGCAATAATAAATTAGTTATTATCATATTTCCTTGTTCATGATAATCATTTATTATCCATGCTATAATTGTATTGATCGGAGACTTAGATGCATGTGTGGATACATAGACAAAACCATGTCCCTAGTATGCCTCTAATAGACTAGATCATTGATCAAAGATGGTTAAGGTTTCCTAGCCATGGACATGAGATGTCATTTGGTAATGGGATCACATCATTAGGAGAATGGTGTGATGGAGAAGACCCAAACTACAAACGTAGCATATGATTGTGTCAGTTTATTGCTACTGTTTTCTCCATGTCAAGTATATGTTCCTATGACCATGAGATCATGCAACTCACTGACACCGGAGGAGTACCTTGTGTGTATCAAACATCGCAACGTAACTGGGTGACTATAAAGGTGCTCTATAGGTATCTCCGAGGGTGTCCGTTGGGTTGGCATGGATCAAGACTGGGATTTGTTACTCCGTGTGATGGAGAGGTATCTCAGGGCCCACTCGGTAATACAACATCACAATAAGCCCTGCAAGCAATGTGACTAAGTGTTAGTCACGGGATCTTGTATTATGGAATGAGTAAAGAGACTTGCCGGTAACGAGGTTGAACTAGGTATGGAGATACCGACGATCGAATCTCGGGCAAGTAACATACCGAAGAACAAAGGGAACATCATACGGGATTAACTGAATCCTTGACATAGAGGTTCGACCGATAAAGATCTTCATAGAATATGTAGGAACCAATATGGGCATCCAGGTCCCGCTATTGGTTATTTACCATAGAGGTGTCTCGGTTATGTCTACATAGTTCTCGAACCCGCAGGGTCTGCACAGTTAAGGTTCGTTGACTTTTTGGTAGTATAGAGTTATGATGGTGGTGACCAAAGGTTGTTCGGAGTCCCGTATGAGATCTCAGATATCACGAGGAGCTCCGGAATGGTCCGGAGGTAAAGATTGATATATAGGAAGTCCTGTTTTGGTCGCCGGAAAAGTTTCGGGCTCATCGGTAGTGTACCGGGAGTGCCCGAAGGGTACCGGGGGACCATCGGGAGGGGTGTCTCAAACCAAGAGGCTACATGGGCTGTGGGAGGAGGTAAACCAGCCCCTGGTGGGCTGGCCGAAGCCTCCTCTAAGGGCCCATGTGGCTGGAGTGGTTTGAGAAGGAAAAATCCAAAGGTGGAGAGGTGGAAAGAGTTTCCAAGTGGAAAGGAGGAATCCTACTCCTAATAGGATTGGAGTAGGACTCCTCCACCTCCAATTTCGGCCAGGCTTGAGGCTGCCTCCTCCCCTCCCTCCCTCCTATATATACTAGAGTATTTAGAGGGAAGAGCTAACCCTAATTGCCACGTGTTGCCCTCTTCTTCATCTAGATCGTTTTCTCCTCTAGATCGGTTTTCAACGGTGCTTAGGTGAAGCCCTGCTGGAATTCCTCCACCACCATCGTGGCAATGCCGTTGCGCTGCCGGAGAACTCGTCTACCTCTCCGCTCTCTCTCTTGCTGTATCAAGACGGCGGAGATCGTCATTGAGTCATACGTGTGCTGAACGCGGAGGTGTCGTCCGTTCGGTGCTAGATCGAAAGGACCGTGATCAAGATAGCGAGACGGATCGTGATGAGATCGCGGGACGGATCGTGATGAGTTTGCGGGATGGATCATGATTGGATCGCGGGAAGGATCGTGATGAGATCGCGGGATGCTCGGCGATTTGGATCGCGAAGTCGTTCGACTACACCAACCGTGTTTCTTAACGCTTCCCGCTTAGCGATCTACAAGGGTATGTAGATCCACTCTCCCTCTCATAGATGCTCATCACCATGGATAGATCTTGCGTGTGCGTTGGAAAATTTTTGTTTCCCATGCAACGTTTCCCAACATTTTTCTGCATGCATGAGTAAACAAGTCACTTTTTTAATTCCTTCTGCCAGCTGCTATTCATGATTATTTGCAGCAGCTTGACTGCGTCGTCCGTGTGGTCAAAGTGTGGTGCTTCAAGTTTTCGATATGTCATGTGGCTTTGTTGCCTGCCCTTTTTTTCTATTTGTCTCTATCAAAGCAGGTAAAAATTGATTGTCATTGTTTCTATGCTAGAAAACATATGTCAAACCGTATAGTCATAGCTTGTTCGCGTGTGTCGTTCCAGAAAAGTTATCTTACCTTGCTTGGTTGAAAAAAAACTTTGAATTTGTTGGTTTGAATTCTTATATTCGTGCAGGCAGCTGCTCCCACTTTAAGTTGTTGCTTTTACCAAATATCAGTGTGAATAGGAACTCTGGTTTCCATTCGTTATCTACCTTACTATGCTACAGTCACAATATCCGAATACTTATTATTTTGATGCAAACTATGATGCTCAAAATAAATAAAATTGTTACATTGTTAACTTACATGTAGTTCATCATCATCCTTCACCAGTGATTGGTCGTTCTAGTATTTTGCAAAATGGACCATGAATTGTCCGCATTGCATATCCTTTTGTTTTGGCGCGGTAACTCTGTTAGGCATGGCTGCTAATTTTCCCCAATTTGGTTCATCACGGGCTTTTAGTGTCGCTTCCCCGTAATGCCTCCTCATCAGCAGATACATCCTTTGAATCTGGTGATTTCAATTTTGTTTTGTTGTTAAGAAAAGTAATCATACTGTGTTATCAGTAGAGAGACAAAACAGAATTCAGACCCACATACCAGTTCTTCATGGCTTCTATGGTGTTCTCTCCATGTCTCCTCGTACTTGTTTAGGACATACAATGTGTGGTGTGAAGCGGTGTTATGAGGAATCATGATCTGCATTGGGTGACACAGAGAGTCAAATGTCATGTGAACATGCGGGCTTAAGAAGGAGAATAACTGATGTGAAGTGAACTTACTAGCTTCTTATCTAGAAGGTTTTTTCCTTTCACGAGTGTTTCGAACTGTTCTAGTGATTCATCCTCATTGAACTCTTTTAGTCCTCCAGTTTTACAGTCGAGGCCGACTATAAGTTGTAAAAAAAAGGAGTGCACGTTTAGCAAAACATTTTCCGATCAATTGTCTGATGCAAGTGCTTTCGTGGAAGAGGGTTCCGCATACATTTGCAAATTCTGTTGTGAGAATAACTTTATCACTTGTGTTGTATTGTTTCTGTTCTGTCCATTCTTCGAACAGTGCGTTACAGATGCTGACCTCTATTTGTCCCTTTGATCCTTTCTGGAGCTGCTGCTGCATCATTTTTCCGGTGATATAATCTTCAAGATTTGCGCTTTTATACAGGGCTCTGCAAAGCAAAAAAGGTTTACACAAAAATTAGAGTCACTGGTCTTCATTGCTCATTTGTCTTTCTTTTTTCAGGGCAGAGAGGCTACTTACTCTCCGCAATTCTCTTGCCCTTCGTTGCTCATTAGATATTGATGAAGGGCCTTGGCCTTGTCCGTTTGAATGAAGTGTTGATACTCAAATGTTGGAATGTTAGTTACGCCATAGAGCCTGGTTGGCCGTTTGATCGCCCTCTTGATAGATATTATGTTTGTCGGCGTGATCTCAGATGACTGACGTATTGAGGTACCCAGGGAATCCGATTCCAACCTTGCCAGCACCTCCGCTTGTTTCTTGTTAAATTCCTTCTCATTAACCATAGTTAACACTGCTTTGAATTCTTCATAATTCATACCTCCACGAACTACAAGTTCATCGTAACTTCTAGTTGAACAGATGTAAGGCACTTTAGTAAGTCTACCAGATCTTCTTCACGGGATAGCGTTTTGGGGAGCAAGAAGTCCAAAGGCACGTCTTGTAGTGTGCTTGATGTGCTGCTTACTGTTGAGATTTTTTCTAATTTTCTCTTGACAACTTTCTTTGCTTCTTTATGAACAGACATGGTAGCATCGCGTTTCCGCTGTTCAATAAACCTCTGTTCAGATATCTTTCTCTTCTCTTTGTCATTTTCTTTTTCAGTCTTCTCCTCGTTTGAGTCGGGGGGTCGATCTGGTTCTATTGGAGGATCCTTGCGTTCATGCTCCCTCTCCAAATCAGCATCTTGTTGCACATGTTGATCTTCACCATCTTGGTTAAGTTCTTTCTCTTGACTCCACGAATTGTTGTCTTGTTGCACATGTTGCTCTTTACCCTCTTGGTTAAGTTCTTTCTTTTGACTCCACGAATTTTTGTCTTGTTTGCCTTCTTCCTCTTCACTGTCCAGCAATTCAACAACTTCTATCTCTCCAGTGGATACATCAATTTGCTCGGGAGATTGAGGAATTTCTTCTTCGGTTATGCCACAATCGACTTGTTTCATTTCTCTGTCTTCGATTACAATTTTATGTTTCAGCATATCTATACCGATCAAACAAATAGATAAAAATTGTGAGGCTTTGCTTGTGAAAACTACCTCTCAGCAGAGAATTTGTTTTTTGTTTTTTGAAAGACGAACCGGTCATATAGTTTAGCAATACTAGGTTTGTATTGCCCATGTGCTCGCTCATTAAATGATACAGAATCCTGTTCCTCAAGTCAGGGACTTGTTCTTCTGTCAATGAGATGGTTCTTCCTTCTTCAGAGTAGTGCTTGAGGTTCATGTACATGTAGAATGCACAGTCCAGTCTGCAAGTTGAGAGAATGATTCGTCAATGATGTTGGCCCCTTGGTATGAACATACTTTCTACATTTTTCATGTTAAACTGTCTCAACAAGATAAAGAACAAGGATGTTAGTAGTGTTTACATGTCTGGTCCCTGAAGTGGTACGTCCATGATGACCTTCTTGAAATGGTCAATGTTACTTGGTGAAAGTTGAACCTTCGAGCTTACTTGTTTCCAGATCCTCTTTAAATTTCTTGTTACAACATTGAATAATTATCTTGTCTCATTGTTATCCTTTATAGAGTCAAGCAGCTCAAAGCGCTGTTTTTTCATGTTGAGTGTTATGGTCACATAATGACCGATAGTTTTGTCTTTGATGAACCCCCCTATGGCATTTGGCAGAAGGAACTGCAAAAGGACAACAATGCAACATAAACATTGGTAGCATAAATTTAAACATCTATAATTGTTCTTAGATATGGTAGTTTGTTCTGTTTACCATGTCATAGTCTTCAAGATGTTCTCCTTCTTCAATACCGAAAAACCTCTTAAGACGCTTTGGCAGATTTTTTTTAATCTTTTCGTCATCGTAGTCCCTAAACTCCAATGGATTGTTGCTATTGGCTCGGTATATTACATGCTGCATATTTTGTGAAACGTACATATAAAGAATTTGGAAGTCCACATGTACACAGCCTAATACTCATTTACTCAAAATATGATATCGCGTCGAGATTTTTACTTACAGTGTTGTTTACTGTTAGAATCTTCCTCTGTGTGCCCTTGAATTCATTTTGTAGGAGCAATAACAAGGGCTCAATGATTACACTGTTGACCGCATTACCATTTGCAAAGCTTCTGGCAGCGTCTCCAATCTTGGTAATAAAATACCCCGCTATTATGAAATCATAATTTCTGCAATATATATACATACACATAGAGAGATGGAGATAAAGGGTATATTTGTTCACGGAAAAAAAACGTTGAAATGATTTTTTCTGTGGAAGTAACATGCACTTACCTTTCTTCGACTGTCCATTCCCTGCGGCATACAGCGTTGCAGATTTTTTCAATTGTTTCTATTGTGGGCTCAGCGTCTTTGCTCCCTTTTGCACCTGAAGGCATTATACTACTTGCTACTTTGTGTTTATGTAATTAGAGGGGTTGAAATAATATTTTTTAATTACCTAATTCGCTGCAACGAGTTGTATCTTGTCCTTTGTCATCACTTTCCTGCCTTGGTGTGCCTTGAGGTGCATGGGTTCCTATTGTGTCGTTGTTTTTGTCTAGAACACTCTGAAGATTTGCTTCAACTTGTATATGTGTGAGCTCATCTTCTTGGGTTTTTTGAACCACGGCAGATATTTGTACTTAAATCAAAATAAAATTTCAATATTTATTTTTATGAAAGCAGCTTGTGGAATACCACATCTTTGAATGTTGTTACCGGTGTTGTGTCCTGGGATCCTGTTGTTCGTTCCTCACTGCCAGTGTCTTCTCGTTTCTCTTGCGGCTGCTCAAAGAAAGAGGTAACTTAAAATGTGATTTTGTTTGTGCCTGAGGAGCTATTTTTTCATTTCAGAGAAGCAGCTTATGTAAATTTACCTCTTCAGAAGTTGTTGCCGTTGTAGTCCCTTATATTTCCTTCTCGCCGACTAAATGTTTTGTACATCCAATTTCAGCGTTGTATGTCATTGCGATAATATGTTTGTTGACCTCTTCTGGTTGCTTGCTCACGTGTACAACGTCGGTACTCTCCTTTGTTTCTTGCGGCTTTTCAAACTAAAAAGAAATTATTAGAGTTTGTATTTCTTCACCAATTATTTTTAAAATGTTGTAGAAATAGTAATTATTGGTTGGTGGTGTTGACCTCGTTAGTGTTTCTCAGCTGAGCTGTGCCTTGCACTCTCTCTTCTTCTTCCTCATATACTAAAGTTCTTGGCTCTGTTTTTCGCAAGTCTTCTACTCCGACGACAGCACTGTCTTGGTGTTCCATCCTGATGCTTTCATTTGTTTCTTTTTCCTATTTGATGAACCAAAAATATAAATAACGGTGGAACTTCATTTGAAATATGCGATCTCTTCTAGTTCTTATCCAATTTTACCTATTTAGTCATTCGTGCCTATGCGATCTCTCCTAGTTTTTGTGTGTCAACTGAAGATTGCTCTTCGGTTACAACACTTGGTTCTGTTGTATTGACAAGCTCCCCTAATTTCTTGGTTTCATCAACTGCCATCTCTAAGGCTTGTATCTTCGTGTTAGGACGAACTTCATCTTGAGTGTAGCTTTGATGAGAATTAAATTCGTCATGGGATCCAGGTTCGACCTGCATTGCCTGTTGTATTTCATGTTCTTGTAGTACCTGTAGATGAAAGATGGTGAGTTTAGCGCTTCATTTTTCTTTGGAAGTGATGAGACTATAGTATATGTACAACATCGGTACTCTCCTTTCCTTCTCATGGCTCTTGAAGCTGAAAAGTAATTATTAGGGATTGTATTTCTTCCTTGACTACCAATTTTTTTAAATGATATAGAAACATGAATTGTTGGTTCGTTGGCATTCACCTGTTCAATGTTGGTGTCCTCCTGTAGGATTTGCTCCTGTAGGATTTGTAGTTGTTCCTTTGCAGCAGTGGTGTCCTCCTGTAGGGTTTCCTCGTCTACACTTTCTAGTTGCCCTTTTGCAGCAGTGGTGTTGTTTGTTTCCTGTGTCTATTCATATAAAAATGTTACTGTAATTAACCAGAACCCCAGTACAAATCTCCGAGATAAGTTTTTTCTTGTCATTTTATTTTACCGGTCCGTTGGTCGTTGTCGTGTTTGTATCTGCCTGCACTGCTATTTCTTTTGGAGGTAAAAGAGGTTTCAGGATCTTCTCAACAACTGCCATATCTAAGGCTTATATCTCCTTCTCGGGAAAAACTTCGTCTTGAGTGTAGCATTGATGTGACATAGATTCATCATGAGATCCGGGTTTGACCTGTGTTTCATGTTCTATTCCGTGTTCTTGTAGTACCTGTAGATCAAAGATGGTGAGTTTAGCGGTTCATTTTTTCTTTGGAAATGATGAGACTACATTATGTGTACAACATCGGTACTCTCCTTTGTTTCTCATAAATTATTAGGGATTGTATCAATTATGCTTCTTCAAAACATAAACAGGAAAAGAAATAAACAAAACAATCGGCATAGAACAACAATTGGTGCCTGTGGGATCTCGTTTGGAATGTGTGATCGTCATAAAACATAGACCTAGATTTGGAATGTGTGATCTCTTATAACTATTGTCCAACTTTACCTCTTCAGTCATTGGTGCCTGTGAGATCTCTCCTAGATTTTCTGTGTCAAGCGAAGCCTGTTCTTCTGTTACAGCAATTCATTCTGCTGTACTGACAAGCTCCCCTGAAATTTCGGTTTCCTCCTGTTCTATTACTTGTCCTTCTTTCGTAGCAGTGTTCTTGTTTGTTTCCTATGCCCATTCAGATAAAAATGTTAGTGTAATAAACTGCATCATAGGATAAATCTCCAAGATAGGTTTTTTCTTGTCGTTTGATTGTACCCGTCCTTCGGTACTTGTGAGGTTTGTCTCTGCGTCCAGTACCATTTCTTTTTGAGAAAAAAATGGTTTCAGCCTTGTCATCAACTGCCATCTCTGAGGCTTCTATCTTTGTATCAGCAGCAACTTCATCATGAGTGTGCCTTTGCACATCATCCTCTACTATTTCCTCTTCTTGTAATACCTGGGTATGAAACATGGTAAGTTTTGTGGCACATTTTGTTTAGAAGACCTGTTGTACCTGGATAAGTTAGTTATGAAAGGTCACCTCATTACTGTTTTCTTGTTGTTCTTGTTCATCTTGTGATCTATCCCTGCTTGAGCCTATCTCTGTTGGACTTGTTTTTCGTTTCTTGTCAAGCCAAGTCTACATTTCGTTCCATTAGCTTGTAAAACACGTATGTATCCAGCTTACAAGGAAAAAAAGGTTGTTTATACTCACTTTTTGGCTAGTTACGATGCCCGAGGACGAGCCTTTCCTTCTCAGTTCTCTCGTATCTTCAGAAATGACAAGTGATTTCTTCTTTGGATGCTCGTGCTCACTGTTGTTGCCATCTTTTATCTGCTTCTTCTCTGTTGTGGCCTGGTTTGCATCTGTCGTCTTTTGTGTTCTGGTTCTTTTCGTTCTCTGTTCTTTCTCTTCTACTTCATTGGTTTTTCTTTTCGGTCTTCTCGGTGGTTCTTCTACTGTCTTCACTATAGTTGTCAGGTTCCTGTTGTGAATCATGCGCTGATAGGCATTGTGTCGATCGAAATTACCAATCAGTGTCACCGTTTGGTTTATCAGACTTTCTCTGGCTGATTGGTCATAACTTGCCTCATCTTTAGTGCATCCTGCCACATTATTCTGCCTTATCACGGGTAACTGTCTTGCTTCATCAAGCACTTTTTCCAACAATTTGTTGATCTTGTTGAAGCCTTCTTCAGATCCTTTGCTTGTCCTTCTCTCATGTTTGCTTCTCATTCTGGTGCTGGCCGTTGCTTCACGCCTAAGCTTGGGTGGATCTAATAGTAGTTGTTTGATGGTCATGTCTATTACTCTGTGATGGTACCAATTGCATTGAAGTTGAAGATGACCCTGCGTTTCCGTGATCCGTATAGAATATCCTATCTGTTGTCCCTTTCCATGTCTGCATTGTTTCGATAAGATGAAGTTTGTTAGAACAAGAAGTGTTTTTAAACGGTATGAGGAATTCATAGACAAAAGAGATACCTTTATCCTGCCAAATTCATAGTCATCTGGACGTCCTTTTCCATCCTTCTTCATGTCTTCTTTAGCTATCTTCTTTAGAAGGTTCTCCTCAAGGTAGTTTGCTCTGGGCGTTGAAGTATTGTTCATACTCTTAGATAATCTGTTCATTTCTCTTGTGTTTGGTAACACCAGGGAGTCGAGGTACATGATTACTGGTGTCTGCGCCAAGCCGTAGAGATTGTCTTGGTTTCCTTTTACACCCTTTTTCATTTCTTGCCAATCAATGGCTCGAGCCTGGATTATTTCGACAATGACCTGGCAGAAATCCATCTCCACCATTTCTTTATAATTCATATTCTTGACCATTATTGCTTGTTTGCTATAGCAAGGGAAGGTTGTCCCACAGACAACCTTATTGAAAAATATGAGGAAAAACATTTTGACAGCCTTCTTGTTTTCTTCTTCTCGATCTATTTCTACAAGCTCCCTTAATTTCGTAATCAGATCTGAATGTGAAAAGTCAATTTTTGTGAAGCCAAGGTCTGACTGGATCTCCTTCATTGATTCATTGCAAATCATTGGCCTTGGTGCTGTCTTTTTGTTGCCGTTTGGGTATCCAAAAACTTTATGGATCCCTTCCTTGGTAATCCTTATTTCCTTGTCCCCATCGCCGTCATCGAAGCTTATCGTCAACTTATTTGTGTCCATATTTTTGTACATGTATGCTGCGAGATTCCTATTGATTGACCCCGTTATTTTTAAGCCCTCTATGCTGCCAAAGCCAGCCGTCTTAACATCTTTTCAGTGACGTTCTTTGCGAATTCCCCATGCTTGGTTCACCTCATGAAATGTAGCTCCAGCCTTGATTAGACATTTTTCGTCATACTCTGTTTTATCTGCTTCGTTGACTATCATCAGTAGCGATTGTTTTCTGCTTGCCCTTTTCCTCTTTCTCTTCTTTTGGCTTGTATTTCCCTGATTCAGAAAAAATAGAAACATATGTTTTGTTAGTAAGCACCATTCTATTTTCAGTAGCAACAAATACTTGTAGAGAAATCATCTCTTACATGATCGATGTCGTCCTCTCCGGCTTCGCTGTCATGTGCAGGATTGAAATCATTGTCTCTTTCTGTGCTAGCATTGGCACCGTTGGATTCTTACGAAACTCTGTTTTTCGAATCGTCTCCTTCTTCATCTTGCTGTCGTTTTTTATTTCTGTCTTTCATGTCAATTTGTTTTTTCATTGCAGATGGTTTTGCTTGATGATGAGCTGGTGGGATTACCATTAGAGGCTTTGGCTGTTGCTTCAAGGTATCACTACTGACTAAGGGCTCAGTGCTTTTCTTTCTCTTATGTGTCTTTTCTACAATATTAACACCATCCGTTCTTTCTGCCTGTACATTTGCTTTTTGCCTGCTATAAGTTACAGTGGTTTTCTTTGGCTGTAATACGATGACAGGTGCCTTTTTGTGCTTGCTTGGTCCCGTCCTTGTTCCTGGTTGGCGAGTAGAGATGTTGGGTCTATCTAGATATTCTGTATTAATTTTAGAAATGATTGTCTGAATATCAGCGTCTACATGCCCTGTTTAATAACAAGTTAGGACATAAGGTTTGTGACGCAATATTTACTATAAACAGTAAGACATAGTTCTAAATCATACTAATGGGTTATACAGGACATATACTGCCTCTTGGTGATAATAAGGTACTATGCAAGCATTCTAAAAAAGTTGTCATAGGAATGCAGCATCTCTTTGTCATTGGGATCACAGACAGCAGAAAAGAGTTGTTACTTAGAAGCACAGTTGGACGATAACAGTTACCTTGATTGACTGCATGTTATGGATGTATAACTGTTGAATCAACAATATTACCTATTTTCTCTTGCTCAATTTCCATCAAGTCCTTCGCACCAGTGATTTTTGCATGAAAAACGACGTGCTGTGAGGGACCTACTTGGATTTGACAAAAAATTAGGTCACGGTTTGATTGATGCTTAAAGCACGTATTATCTAAACATGGAGCACGGATTTTGAAAAACAAGGTCACGTAATTTGAAATCCATAAAATGTAGGTACGTAAACAATCGTCGGTAACTTTCTTCCTATCCTATTTCTACTTGTTAGATAAGTTGAGAGAAAGTATTAGAAAGCAGATTTGGTGCGGATGCTAGGGTTTCTGTTCATCCAAGGCGGGGGGAAATAGATACTATGAGCGACCTGCTGCAACGGGATGGAATGCAGAAATGTTTACTTTCGATTAAGCGTGCGGGACTCCTCGAATCCATCCACTCGTTTTGTCGTTGCTCTTTGTAGTTATCTCCGCCGCCAGTTTTTCGAGCGTAGTTCTTCGTCGACTGTCGCCACCAGCAGGGAGGGTGTTGTGGCCGGCACCTTTTGAGTGCTTGTGTCGTAGTGCAAGGCGGTTGGAGAACCGCGGCGGCGGTTACCGGCGAGGCTAGCGGCGGTTTCGAATTCCGCATGCTTGAGAACGAGAAGAGCAGAGCATGCGCGAGGGGAAGTGTTTGAGATTTTCGATTGGGGGAAGAATGAACGCAGTAGTAGAGATAGCGAGGGAACTGACGGAACCGGCCCGAATCTTGCATCAAGATTGGTGAAGAGCCGGTTTGTTTTTGTGCTTTATTGTTGAACCTTGCATCAAGACTGGTGCAGAGCCGGGTTGTTTTTTTACTTTAGTGTCAACCATCCTGAATCTTGCATCAAGATTGGTGAAGATCCCGGGTGTGTAGTGGCACAAGAGTCACGGAATAGACATTTAGAATAGCCACAGCGTAAAGACATTTAGAATAGCCACAACATAAAGCACGGGTGTGTAGGCAAAAGAATCACGGGCTAGACATTTGAATAGCCACCGTGAAAAGCACAGGTAGTGTAGGCACCAGAGTCACGGAATAGACATTTAGAATAGCCACAACGTAAAGCACGAGTGTGTAGGCACAAAAATCACGGTAGTGTAGGCACAAGAGTCACGGAACAGATATTTAGAATAGCCACAGCATAAAGCACGGGTGTGTAGTGGCAATAATCACGATAGTGTAAGCACAAGAGTCATGGAACAGACATTTAGAATAGCCACAACATAAAGACATTTAGAATAGCCACAGCGTAAAGCATGGGTGTGTAGGCAAAAGAATCATGGGCTAGACATTTGGATAGCCACCGTGACAAGCACACGTAGTGTAGTTACAAGAGTTATGGAATAGACATTTAGAATAGCCACATCGTAAAGCATGAGTGTGTAGGCATAAAAATCACGATAGTGTAGGCACAAGAGTCACGAAACAGACATTTAGAATAGTCACAGCATAAAGCATGGGTGTGTAGGTACAAGAATCACGGTAGTGTAGGCACAAGAGTCACGGCATAGACATTTAGAATAGCCACAACGTAAACCACGGGTGTGTTGGGGCAAAGAGTCGCGGTCTAGACATTTTTCTGCACAACGAAACACGCGCTATGACCTATGACCCCCCCCCCCTTCAAGGTTTATATGAATGCTAACCGAGCCAAAGGTGAGCTGGGGCTATGCCACCGGAGGCGCCGTTTGCATGCTGCATGACGAAACATGCGGCATGACGAAACACGCGCTACGACCTATGATCCTCCCCCTTCAAGGTTCATATGAATGCTAACCGAGCCGAAGGCGAGCCGGGGGTTGCACTGCTGGAGGCGCCGCTTGCACGCTGCACGATAAAACACGCGCTACGACCTATGACCCCCCCCCTTCAAGGTTTATATGAATGCTAACTGAGCCGAAGATGAGCCGGGGCTGCGCCGCCGGAGGCGCCGTTTGCATGTTGCATGACGAAACACGTGGCACGACGAAACACGCGCTATGACCTATGACCCCCCTCCTTCAAGGTTTATATGAATGCTAACCGAGCCGAAGGCGAGGCGGGGCTGCATCGCCGGAGGCGCCATTTGCACGCGGCACGATGAAACACGTGGCATGACAAAACACGCGCTACGACCTATGACCCCCCCCTTCAAGGTTTTTATGAATGCTAACCGAGCCGACGGCAAACCAGGGCTGTGCCGCTAGAGGCTCTATATGCACGTTGCACGACGAAACATGCGGCACAACGAAACATGCAGCACGACGAAACATGCCCTATGACCTATGACCCCCCCCCCCTTCAAGGTTTATATGAATGCACCGAGCCGAAGGCAAGCCGGGGCTGCGCCGCTGGAGACGCTGTTTGCACGCTGCACGACGAAACATGCGGCACGACGAAACACGTGCTACGACCTATGACCCTCCTTCAAGGTTTATATGAATGCTAACCGAGACGAAGGCGAGCCGTGGGTGCACCGCCAGTGGCGCCGTTTGCATGTTGCACGACGAAACATGCGGCATGACGAAACACGCGCTACAACCTATGACCCCCCCCCCCCCCTCGAGGTTTATATGAATGCTAACTAAGCTGAAGGCGAACCAGGGCTGCGCCACCGGAGGCGCCGTTTCCAGGCTGCATGACGAAACATGCTCTACGACCTATGACCCCCCCCTTCAAGGTTTATATGAATGCTAACCGAGCCGAAGGCGAGCCAGGGATGCGCCATCAGAGGCACCGTTTGCACATTGCACGACAAAACACGCGGCACGACGAAACACACGGTACAACCTATGACCCCCCCCCCTTCAAGGTTTATATGAATGCTAACCGAGCCGAAGGCAGGCCGGGGCTGCGCTGCCAGAGGCGCCGTTTGCACGCGGCACGACGAAACAAACGACACGACGAAACACGTGCTACGACCTATGACCCCCTCCCTTCAAGGTTTATATGAATGCTAACCGAGCCGAAGGCGAGCAGGGTTGCGCTGCCGGAGGCGCCGTTTGCACGCTGCATGATGAAACATACGGCATGACGAAACACGTGTTACGACCTAGTTGCTGGACAACAATGAACCTATGAGCTATGAAGGAGCAGTGATGGGCCCGGATTCCAAGAAAATGTTATAGGCCATGAAATCCGAGATGGGATCCATATATGACCCCCCTTCAAGGTTTATATGAATGCTAATCGAGCCGAAGGCGAGCTGGGGCTGCGTCGCCGGAGGCGTCGTTTGCACGCGGCACGACAAAACACATGGCACGACGAACCACACCCTCTGACCTATGACCAACCCTTCAAGGTTTATATGAATGCTAACCGAGCCGAAGGCGAGCCGGGGCTGCGCCGCCGGAGGCACTGTTTGACCGCTGCACGACGAAACACACGGCACGACGAAACACGCACTACGACCTATGATCCACCTTCAAGGTTTATATGAATGCTAACCGAGACAAAGGCGAGTCGGGGCTACACCACCGGAGGCGCCGTTTGCACGCTGCATGACGAAACATGCGGCACGACGAAACACGTGCTACGACCTATGACCCCACCCCCTTCAAGGTTGATATGAATGCTAACTAAGCCGAAGGTGAACCAGAGGCGCCGTTTGCATGTTGCATGACGAAACACGCGCTACGACCTATGACCCCCCCTTCAAGGTTTATATGAATGCTAACCGAGCCGAAGGCGGGCCGGGGCTGCGCCACCAAAGGCGCCGTTTGCACGTGGCACGACGAAACACGCGCGACGACCTATGACCCCCCCTCTTTCAAGGTTTATATGAATGCTAACCGAGCCGAAGGCGAGCCGGGGCTGCACCGTCGGAGGCGCCGTTTGCACGCTGCACGGCAAAACACGCGGCATGACGAAATACGCGCTACGACCTATGACCCCTCCCCCTTCAAGATTTATATGAATGCTAACCGATACGAAGGCGAGCCGGGGCTGCGTCACTGGAGGCGCCGTTTGCACGCGGCATGACAAAACATGCGCTACGACCTATGACCCCCCGTCAAGGTTTTTATTAATGCTAACCGATCGAAGATGAGCCAGGATGCGCCGCCGAAGGCACCGTTTGCACGCTGCACGACGAAACACGCGGCACGATGAAACACGTCCTACGACCTATGACCCGCCCCCTTCAAGGTTTATATGAATGCTAAACGAGCCGAAGGCGAGCCGGGGCTGCGCCGTCGGAGGCGCCGTTTGCACCCTGCACGACGAAACACGTGGCACGACGAAACACGCACTATGACCTATGACCCCCCCCCCCCTTCAAGGTTTATATGAATGCTAACCGAGACGAAGGTGAGCCGGGGCTGCACCGCCGGAGGCGCCGTTTGCATGCTGCACGACGAAACATGCGGCACGACGAAAGACGCGCTACGGCCTATGACCCCCCGCCAAGGTTTTTATTAATGCTAACTGAGACGAAGGCGAGCCGGAGCTGCACCGCTGGAGGTGCCGTTTGCACGCTGCACGACGAAACATGCGGCACGACGAAACAAGCGCTACGACCTATGACCCCCCCCCCTTCAAGGTTTATATGAATGCTAACTAAGCCGAAGGCGAACCGGGCCTGTGTCGCCGCAGGCGCCCTTTGCATGTTGCACGACGAAACACGCGCTACGACCTATGACCCCCCTTCAAGGTTTATATGAATGCTAACCAAGCCGAAGGCGAGCCGAGGTTGTGTCGTCGGAGGCGCCATTTGCACGCTGCATGAGAAAAAACGCGGCACGACGAAACACGTGATACAATCTATGACCCCTCCTTCAAGGTTTATATGAATTCTAACCGAGCCGAAGGCGAGGCGGGGTTGCGCCGCCAGAGGCACCGTTTGCACGCGGCACAACGAAACACGCGGGATGACGAAACACGCGCTACGACCTATGACCCCCTCCTTCAAGGTTTATATGAATGCTAACCGAGCCGAAGGCGAGCCGGGGTTGTTCCTCCGGAGGCGCCGTTTTTACGCTGCACGACGAAACACGTCGCATGAAGAAGCACGCGCTACGACCTTTGTCCCCCCCCCCTTCAAGGTTTATATGAATGCTAACCGAGCCGAAGGCGAGCCGGGGTTGCGCCGCTCGAGGCGCCATTTGCATGTTGCACGACGAAACACGCGGCACGACAAAACACGCGCTATGACCTATGACCCCCTCCTTCAAGGTTTATATGAATGCTAACCGAGCCGAAGGCGAGGCGGGGCTGCATCGCTGGGGGCGCCGTTTGTACGCGGCACGATGAAACACGCGGCATGAAAAAACACGTGCTACGACCTATGACCCCCGTTCAAGGTTTTTATGAATGCTAACCGAGCCGACGGCAAACCAGGGCTGCGCCGCCGCTGGCGCCTTTTGCACGCTGCACGACGAAACATGCCCTACGACCTATGACCCCCCCCCCCTGCAAGGTTTATATGAATGCTAACCGAGACAAAGGCGAGTCGGGGCTGCACCGCCGGAGGCGCCGTTTGCACGCTGCATGACGAAACATGCGGCACGACGAAACACGTGCTACGACCTATGACCCCACCCCCTTCAAGGTTGATATGAATGCTAACTAAGCCGAAGGTGAACCAGATGCGCCGTTTGCATGTTGCATGACGAAACACGCGCTACGACCTATGACCCCCCCTTCAAGGTTTATATGAATGCTAACCGAGCCGAAGGCGGGCCGGGGCTGCGCCGCCAAAGGCGCCGTTTGCACGTGGCACGACGACACACGTGATACGACCTATGACCCCCCCCCCTTTTCAAGGTTTATATGAATGCTAACCGAGCCGAAGGCGAGCCGGGGCTGCACCGCCGGAGGCGCCGTTTGCACGCTGCACGGCGAAACACGCGGCATGACGAAACACGCGCTACGACCTATGACCCCTCCCCCTTCAAGATTTATATGAATGCTAACCGATACGAAGGCGAGCCGGGGCTGCGTCACCGGAGGCGCCGTTTGCACGCGGCATGACGAAACATGCGCTACGACCTATGACCCCCCGCCAAGGTTTTTATTAATGCTAACCGAGCCGAAGGTGAGCCAGGGATGCGCCGCCGGAGGCGCCGTTTGCACGCTGCACGACGAAACACGCGGCACGATGAAACACGTCGTACGACCTATGACCCCCCCCCTTCAAGGTTTATATGAATGCTAACCGAGTCGAAGGCGAGCCGGGGCTGCGCCGTCGGTGGCACCGTTTGCACCCTGCACGACGAAACACGTGGCACGACGAAACACGCACTATGACCTATGACCCCCCCTTCAAGGTTTATATGAATGCTAACCGAGACGAAGGCGAGCCGGGGCTGCACCGCCGGAGGCGCTGTTTGCAAGCTGCACGACGAAACACGCGGCACGACGAAACATGCGCTACGGCCTATGACCCCCCTTCAAGGCTTATATGAATGCTAACCGAGACGAAAGCGAGCCGGATCTGCACCGCCGGAGGTGCCGTTTGCACGCTGCACGACGAAACATGCGGCATGACGAAACACGCGCTACGACCTATGACCCCCCCCTTCAAGGTTTATATGAATGCTAACTAAGCCGAAGGCAAACCGGGCCTATGTCACCGCAGGCGCCCTTTGCATGCTGCACGACGAAACACGCACTACGACCTATGACCCCCCTTCAGGGTTTATATGAATGCAAACCAAGCCGAAGGCGAGCCGGGGTTGTGTCGTCGGAGGCGCCATTTGCACGCTGCATGAGAAAAAACGCGGCACGACGAAACACGTGATACAATCTATGACCCCTCCTTCAAGGTTTATATGAATGCTAACCGAGCCGAAGGCGAGCCGGGGTTGGGCTGCCAGAGGCACCGTTTGCACGCGGCACAACGAAACACGCGGGATGACGAAACACGCGCTACGACCTATGACCCCCTTCTTCAAGGTTTATATGAATGGTAACTGAGTCGAAGGCGAGCCGGGGCTGTGCCTCCGGAGGCGCCGTTTGCACGCTGCACGACGAAACACGCGCTACGACCTTTGTCCCCCCTTCAAGGTTTATATGAATGCTAACCGAGCCGAAGGCGAGCCGGGGTTGCGCCGCTCGAGGCGCCATTTGCATGCTGCACGACGAAACACGCGGCACGACGAAACACGCGCTATGACCTATGACCCCCTCCTTCAAGGTTTATATGAATGCTAACCGAGCCGAAGGCGAGGCGGGGCTGCATCGCTGGAGGCGCCGTTTGCACGCGGCACGATGAAACACGCGGCATGACAAAACACGCGCTACGACCTATGACCCCCCCTTCAAGGTTTTTATGAATGCTAACCGAGCCGACGGCAAACCAGGGCTGCGCCGCTGCAGGCGCTGTTTGCATGCTGCACGACGAAACATGCCCTACGACCTATGACCCCCCCTTCAAGGTTTATATGAATGCTAACCGAGCCGTAGGCAAGCCGGGGCTGCGTCGCCGGAGGCGCTGTTTGCACGCTGCACGACGAAACATGCGGCACGACGAAACACGCGCTACGACCTATGACCCTTTCAAGGTTTATATGAATGCTAACCGAGACGAAGGTGAGCCGTGGGTGCACCGCCGGCGGCGCTGTTTGCATGTTGCACGACGAAACATGCGGCACGACAAAACACGCACTACGACCTATGACCCCCCCCCCCCTCGAGGTTTATATGAATGCTAACTAAGCTGAAGGCGAACCGGGGCTGCGCCACCGGAGGCGCCATTTGCAGGCTGCATGATGAAACATGCTCTACGACCTATGACCCCCCCCCTTTCAAGGTTTATATGAATGCTAACCGAGCCGAAGGCGAGCCGGGGATGCGCCATCGGAGGCGTTGTTTGCACGTTGCACGACAAAACATGCGGCACGACGAAACACGCGCTACAACCTATGACCCCCTCTCAAGGTTTATATGAATGCTAACCGAGCCGAAGGTGGGCCGGGGCTGCGCTGCCAGAGGCGCCGTTTGCATGCGGCACGACGAAACAAACGACACGACGAAATACGTGCTACGACCTATGACCCCCCCCCTTCAAGGTTTATATGAATGCTAACCGAGCTGAAGGCGAGCCGGGTTGCGCTACCGGAGGCGCCGTTTGCACGCTGCATGATGAAACATGCGGCATGACGAAACACGCGTTACAACCTAGATGTTGGACAACAATGAACCTATGAGCTATGAAGGAGCAGTGATGGGCCCGGATTCCAAGAAAATGTTATAGGCCATGAAATCAGAGATGGGATCCATATATGACCCCCCCCCCCTTCAAGGTTTATATGAATGCTAATCGAGCAAAAGGCGAGCTGGGGCTGCGTCGCCGGAGGCGTCGTTTGCACGCGACACGACGAAACACATGGCACGATGAAACACATACTACGACCTATGACCTCCCCTTCAAGGTTTTTATTAATGCTAATCGATCCGTAGGCGAGCCGGGGCTACGCCGCTCGAGGCGCTGTCTGCACGTTGCATGACGAAACATGTGGCATGACGAACCACGCCCTATGACCTATGACCAACCCTTCAAGGTTTATATGAATGCTAACCGAGCTGAAGGCGAGCCGGGGGTGCGCCGCCGGAGGCACCATTTGCACGCTGCACGACGAAACACACGGCACGACGAAACACGCGCTACGACCTATGACCCCCCTTGAAGGTTTATATGAATGCTAACCGAGACAAAGGCGAGTCGGGGCTGCACCGCCGGAGGCGCCGTTTGCACGCTGCATGACGAAACATGCGCCACGACGAAACACGTGTTACGACCTATGACCCCACCCCGTTCAAGGTTGATATGAATGCTAACTAAGCCGAAGGTGAACCAGAGGCGCCGTTTGCATGTTGCATGACGAAACACGCGCTACGACCTATGAGCCCCCCTTCAAGGTTTATATGAATGCTAACCGAGCCGAAGGCGGGCCGAGGCTGCGCCGCCAAAGGCGCCGTTTGCACGCGGCACGATGAAACACGAGCTAAGACCAATGAACCCCCCCCCCTTTCAAGGTTAATATGAATGCTAACCGAGCCGAAGGCGAGCCGGGGCTGCACCGCCAAAGGCGTCGTTTGCACGCTGCATGGCGAAACACGCGGCATGACGAAACATGCGCTACGACCTATGACCCGCCCCCCTTCAAGGTTTATTTGAATGCTAACCGATACGAAGGCGAGCCGGGGCTGCGTCACCGGAGGTGCCGTTTGGACGCGGCATGACGAAACACGCGCTATGACCTATGACCCCCCTTCAAGGTTTTTATTAATGCTAACCGAGCCGAAGGTGAGCCGGGGATGCGCCGCCGGAGGCGCCATTTGCACGCTGCACGACGAAACACGCGGCACGATGAAACACGCCCTACGACCTATGACCCCCCCCCCTTCAAGGTTTATATGAATGCTAACCGAGCCGAAGGCGAGCCGGGGCTGCGCCGTCGAAGGCGCCGTTTGCACCCTGCACGACGAAACACGCGATACGACGAAACACGCACTACAACCTATGAACCCCTTCAAGGTTTATATGAATGCTAACCGAGACGAAGGCGAGCTGGGGGTGCACCGCCGGAGGCGGCGTTTGCACGCTGCACGACGAAACACGCGGCACGACGAAAGACGCGCTACGGCCTATGACCCCCCTTCAAGGTTTATATGAATGCTAACCGAGACGAAGGCGAGCCGGAGCTGCACCGCCGGAGGTGCCGTTTGCACACTGCACGACGAAACATGCGACACGACGAAACACGCGCTACAACCTATGACCCCCCCCCTTCAAGGTTTATATGAATGCTAACTAAGCCGAAGGCAGACCGGGCATGTGCCGCTGCAGGCGCCCTTTGCATGCTGCACGACGAAACACGCGCTACGACCTATGACCCCCCTTCAAGGTTTATATGAATGCTAACCGAGCCGAAGGCGAGCCGGGGCTGTATCGTCGGAGGCGCCGTTTGCACGCTGCATGAGAAAAAACGCGGCACGACGAAACACGTGTTACAATCTATGACCCCTCCTTCGAGGTTTATATGAATGCTAACCGAGCCGAAGGCGAGCCGGGGTTGCGCCGCCAGAGGCACCGTTTGCACGCGGCACAACGAAACACGCGGGATGACGAAACACGCGCTACGACCTATGATCCCGTCCTTCAAGGTTTATATGAATGCTAACCGAGCCGAAGGCGAGCCGGGGCTATGCCTCCGGAGGCGCCGTTTGCATGCTGCACGACGAAACACGTGGCATGAAGAAACATGCGCTACGACCTTTGTCCCCCCCCCCTTCAAGGTTTATATGAATGCTAACCGAGCCGAAGGCGAGGCGGGGCTGCGCCGCTGGAGGCGCCATTTGCACGCTGGACGACGAAACACGCGGCACGATGAAACACGCGCTATGACCTATGACCCCTTCCCTTCAAGGTTTATATGAATGCTAATCGAGCCGAATGCGAGCCGGGACTGCGCCGCCGGAGGCGCCGTTTGCATGCTGGAGGATGAAACACGCGGCACGATGAAACACGTGCTATGACCTATGATCCCTCCTTCAAGGTTTATATGAATGCTAACCGAGCCGAGGCTGCGCCGCCCGAGGCGCCGTTTGCACGCGGCACGACGAAACACGCGCTACGACCTATGAGCCCCCCTTCAAGGTTTATATGAATGCTAACCGAGCCGAAGGCGAGCCGGGGCTGTGCCGCCGGAGGTGTCATTTGCACGCTGCACGACGAAACACGCGGCATGAAGAAACACACGCTACGACCTATGACCCCCCCTTCAAGGTTTATATGAATGCTAACCGAGCCGAAGGCGAGCCGGGGCTGCGCCGCCGGAGGTGCCGTTTGCACGCTGCACGACGAAACACGCGGTATGACGAAACACGCGCTACGACCTATGACACACCCCTTCAAGGTTTATATGAATACTACTAAGATACGTGAAATGTGCCTTTGTAGATTCTGAATTGTGCTTTTCTGAATTGACGAACCGTGCCTCGCAACATCGAGTTGAAAGTTGACATTTGATTGTGTTGTAGGCCCCCACCCGTAACTTCCCCTGAAATCTCATTTTTTCGGAAATATAATGGGAAAAAACCCGAAAAGAGAAACACAACGTTTCGCGTCGCGAAAAGGGAAAACGGAAACCAAGATAGTTCGAGGGGTTAGGTGAAAAATTTACAAAACCAGAATCCGGAAAGGGAAAACCAGGATTGCTAGGGGGTTCGTTCCACGCGTGACACTTGTCGCACGCGGAGCGCCACCGAAACGTTCCTTCGTTTCTCGCGTAGCGAGCGCTCGTTAACTAGTTGCTCTCGTGTTGTGTCGTTGTGATGGCTCGGAAAATCCTATTCGCTGCTTGACGTGTTAAACTGCCGGCTCTTCGCACAGGCAAGCGAACGACCAATGACGCGATGGGCTGGCCTTTTAAGCGTCTAAAAGTCCCTGATTGGAAACATTTTATAGGTTTCCAGCCGGTTTTTTCTGGTCTTGGGATACTTCTAGAAGGTTTTTTACATCGGCTTTTTTTCTTTGTGCTGTTTTTGTTCACTTTCTTTTTTTATTTTCTCTCATTTTTCTATTTTTATGTTTTTTCTTCTATTTCATTTTTTGTTTTCTTTAATTTCCTTTCATTTGAAATTTTTATTTCCAAATTTAAATTTTCTCTTCTCCCTTTCTATTCAATTTTTTATAAATCGTTGTGTTTTATCATTAGGTTGTCCAGGATTTGAAAAAAATGTTTGTACTTTTCGAAAAATGTACAGAATTTCATAAAATATTTTCGCTATACACAATTGTTCCCATTATTGTTTTGAATTGCAAACAATTGTTCACAAATTTCAAAAATAGTTCATGTTTCAGTAATTATTTGCAAATGTCCATTTTTCAAGATTTCAAACAATATTCACATTTCAATAATTGTTCACGATTTTCAAAGTTGATAGTTTTTTTGAAATTTTGTTCCGTATGTTTTCCTTTAAAATGTTCACAACTTTTTTAAAAAACAGTTTGGAATTACAAAAAATGTGCCTGCTTTCAAAACTAGTTCGCATTTCTAAAAATGTTCATGTTTCCATTTTTATGGGAGAAAAATGTTCGTGTTTTGAACTTTTGTTTGCGTTTTTTTTAAATTTGTTCGGAAGGTTATTTAGAAATTATATGGAACTTCAATAAATGTTCACGTTTTCAAAATTTGTTAAATTTTCATGTTTCGATTTTTTAGGAGTTTCGAAAAATATTCCTGGTTCTAAAATTGTTCACAAAATTTGAAAATGTTCATGTTTAATAATATCCTTCGGGAGTTTAGAAAATGTTCTTCATTTTCTAAAAAATGTCCGCCTTTTCGAAAAATGTACATAAGTTCAAAAATGTTTCTGCTTCAGAAAAATGTACATAAGTTCAAAAAATGTTCCTGCTTCACAAAAAATGTACATAAGTTCAAAAAATGTTCCCGCGTCAGAATTTGTTCACAGATTTCAAAAAATATTCTTGTGTTTTTAAAATTGTTCTAAGTTTTGAAAGTGCTCCCGTTGGAAAACTTGTTCATAGACTAAGAAATTGTTTATGTTTTCCAAAAATGTTTGTGTACAAAAAATGGTGCAGAAATTAAACGAATGTTTCCATTATTTGAATTTGAATATGAAGTTTTAAAAGCGCCCAAGTTTCCAATTTGAAATTTTTGGAGCATTTTTCAGAACTTCGTTCCCTTTTTTAAAAAATGGTCATGTTTCAAAACTTGTTTGCGTTTTTAACAAATGTTCGCAATTTGAAAAAAGTAAGTAAATTTGATGTTTCAAAAAATCTTCACTTTCTCTAAAATTTATAACTGATTGGAAAATAATCTTCACTTTCTCTAAATTTTAATTTGGAGTTTCCAAAAATTCCAGTTAACAAAAAAGGTTCACTTTTTTCAAAATTTACAAATTTTCTAAACAAATTCTTTTGTTTCAAAAATGGTTCACATAATTAAAAAATGTTTGTGTTTCCAAGTTTTGTTAAAAAATACAAAAAAAGTGAATAAAATTAACAAATTTTCACAACACTGTATTTAGAAAATGTTCAGAATTTTAAAAATCTCTTGCACCATTGAGAAATTGTTCATAATTTTTAAAAATGTTTCGGTTATCAAACAATGTTTTTAAAATTCAAAAAATCTGTATTTTAAAAATGTTCGGATTTTTTAAAGATATGTGTCAAATTATCCACGTTTCTTTCAAAAAGTTTGCATTTTAAAGTTTTCTCAAGTTATTCACACAATTTTAGATTTTCAAATATTACTCGCATTTTAAAAAAATTGCAGGAAAATATAAGAAAACAAAAAACGCTCAGATTCTGCGTTTGACTTTATTCTTAATCTTATGCACTCCTCCTTAGTCGTGAATGCCTGTTAGGTTGACTGGTTTACCTACTCTTCTTGCGGTCAATAGGTCTATAGTTCGAATCCTAGCAAGAATGTGCTGTTTTTCTCTTTTTAGACTATGAAATTGTTGCGCTACAGTTCAAACGCTATCGCTACACCATGTGCCAGCCCAGTGGGGTGTCACTGTGTGCGTCGGGTCGCTATTTGATGCAAAACGCGCCAAATAGGAGCCCTCCGAGGGCTCAGGCTAATGGATTGCCCTAGCACGCCAGCTAAATGGGCCTGGCACGGCTGCGCCCGACCTTCATTTATTTTCATCGTTGTGGGTTCTTTCGATAAGCTAGCCATTCCCTAGTGACGTCCGACCGGGTCAGGCTACTTCAACTTGGTTCGGTCCCCTCCTTCAACACAAGACGAAGCATTAGTCCACCAAAGTCAAAGGCGAGCGAGTGAAAAATGTAGGGTTACATTTTTTTAAAGAAAAGTAGCATGAATTTTAAAAAGGGATGTACTGGGCCAGCCTTACGACATGTTGTCCCGACCCTTTTTCCATGATATGTCGGGCCAAAAATCAACGACCACAGCTAGCCACCCTTTTATTCCCGTGCTAGGGCTAGTCTCATAAGCATGACCCATATGGCTAGGTTTGCTCATTCGTTCGCCCTTTTCCAACCACGTGTTCATGGCGCATCGGGAAAGAAATACAACAGCCCATCCGGTTGAAGCAACAATTCTCTATAATTTACATATAACAAGCCCACATCTCACAATGTGCTCTACTAGTTCAATAATGAGCATCTTGAGCTAGTTTTCCTATTTGACGCCCTTCATGTGGAATAGCCGACCAAACGCAGAGGCAGAGTCGAGCGATCCGAATCAGCAAAAATGGGCTTGTTGCCGGCTCTATAGTACAACCATGTCATCTATAGCCCGTATTCGAAAAAACCTCATATAGTAGATGGTTGCAATATCGGCTATACATTTAATACATGCATGTTATACGAGGCAAAGGAAGGTCACATGATTGGGTGGAAGGAGCTGAACGCCGGTCGTAGCGCTCGCATGGGCTGCATGCAGGCTCCTTTTCCTTGTTGCCTGTGATATCGCCTGACGACTCATGAAAGCCCCGTTGATGCTTTTTCCTCACTTTTCTCTCTTCCAGATATGATTTTCCTCGCATTGAAGATGTTATTACCTACTGACTAGTCTCTATTATATTTGCTCTAAGGGTCAGATCAATGGATCCCACCGTTGCCCTCACCTGCTTATATAGGCGGCACGTCCTGGTACAACACGACCCAGACATATATAAACTCCTGGCACGACTAGGCCCATGACTGCCCTTTTACTAAACGGCCGTGTTATGCTGGCCTCGCTTCTGACTCGCTGCTGAATGAGCGAGCGGGATGGGCTGGCCCACGAGTACGGGAGGCCACAACCTCTTTTTTCTAATTCTTAGGTTTTTTGTTTTCATTTTTCACTTTAGTTTTATATATACTTTAAAATATTCTAAAATAAGTATATATAATTAAAAGACACTTTACAAAAACATATTTGAAAAATGTCGAACAAGTCTTTGCAAAATGTTGAACAAGCATTCGGAAAATATTGTAACGTGTATAGAAAAATTGTTAATCACGTATTAAAAAGGTTGATGTTTTTTGATCATGTATATTTTTTTGAAATCAAATGTTGAACAAGTATTCGAAAAATCCTAATCATTCATTTGAGAAAACATAAATGTGTATAATAATATTTTGACCATCTTTTACAATATGATGAAAACATTTGATCATATATATAATGTTTTTCTCAAGCATTTGAAAAAAAAATTTGGACAAGCATTTGAATAATGTTAATCAGACGTTTGGAAAAATGAAAAATGTGTACAGAAACAATATTAACCATGTATTAAAAAAATTACTTGAAAACTGACCCTGTACTAATTAAATACTTCTCTTGTATTTAAAAAATGTTAACGAAACATTTTAAAAATATTGAAATTGTGTAGGGGGGAAATGCTGACTATGTGTTAAAAATGGTAATTTTGTATTGAAAAATGTTACACATGCATTATAAAATTGTTTTAATCATATATGAAAATTTTAGAATGTGATCAAGATATACATAAAACAAATAATACAAAAAAGGAGAAATACTCAAACAAAAAACAAAGAAACGAAAAAAATAAAACAAAAAAAACATGAAATACGAGAAAGAAGGAAACATAAAAGTAAGAAAAAAGAAAAAAAACAATGAAAACCGAGAAAGAAAATGAAAGAATAATAATGAACAATCTAAGAAAAATAAAAACTCAAATGAAACAGTTACAAATAATGAAAACCCCTGAAAAAACCCGGAGAAGAAAACAGTGCAAACTGGATCATTTCGATTTAAGTAGTACCGCCCTTCCAGTTAATCACTATCCCGAGCCTAGCGCACTGGCTTGCAGTGTTCCTATCAACGTTGACACCACGGTTCAATTCCCCACCGTGCTTTCTTTTCATTTCTCTTTTTTCCTTAACTGTATGCGTGAATGGGCCTCGTTTAATTTCAGCGTTCTGGGCTGTTTCGGTAAGCTAGTCGTTCCCTGTTGACGTCCCACCAGGTCGGCCTACTCACAACCTAGTGGCTAGTGGATATCTCTTTGAGCCTTGATGCATGGTTCGCGTCAAATAGTCGAGGAATATCCTATTTGACGCATATTGTGTCAAATTGTCGACCTTTCGCACAGGCTGCCTATCGAAGCGCTATTGCGCCAGCCCGTTCACCTGTTGCAGCGATTCCGATTTTTCCAGCCGGTTTTTATCGGTTTTGAGAACTTTCTAGAAGGTTCCTGAGACGTGTTTTCTTTTTTCTCTTACTCTATTTATACATCTTTCTAGATTTACACTTTTTCCTTTCTTTCTTTATTCATTTTTCTTTTCCATGTTTCTTTTGTTCGGAAATTTGAAATATTGTTTGAATTTCTTAAAAAATATTCTTCATTTAAAAATTTCTTCATATTTTCTAAATTGTTCGTGTTTCAAAAATTCTGCAGGACTTTAAAAAAATCAGATTTATAAAATTTGTACACAATTTCAATAAATGTTCCTGTTTCAAAAACTGTTCTTGTTTTCAAATTTGTTAATAGTTTCATAAAATTATTCACTATTTTAATAAATGTTCTCGTTTTCAAATTTGTTCACAGTTTCATGAAATTGTTCGTGTTTCAAAAAATGTTCTTGTTTTCAAATTTGTTAATCATTTCATAAAATTGTTCGTGTTTCAAAAAATATACGGGAATTTCAAAATATGTTCTTGATTTCAAAATTTGTTCACAATTTCAATAAATATTCATGCTTCAACAAATGTTATCGTTTTCAAATTTGTTCACAGTTTCATGAAATTGTTCATGTTTCAAAAAATGTTCTTGTTTTCAAATTTGTTCATCGTTTCATAAAATTGTTCGTGTTTCAAAAAATGTTCAGGAATTTTAAAAAACATTCTTGTATTCCAATTTTGTTCACAATTTCAATAAATGTTCATGTTTCGAAAAATGTTCTCATTTTCAAATCTGTTCACAGTTTCTTGGAATTGTTCAACTTTGCAAAACAAATGTTCTCTTTTTCCAATTTGTTTACAGTTTCATGAAATTGTTCGTATTTCCAAAAATCTTCAGAAATTTCAAACAAATTTTCGTTTTTGAATTTTATTCACATTTTGAAAAATGTAAATGTTTCAAATATATTCTCGTTTTCAAATTTGTTCACAGTTTCATAAAATTGTTCATGTTTCAAAAAATGCTCAGCAATTTCAAAAAACTTTATTGTTTTAAAATTTTGTTCACCTTTTAAGAAAAATAATTTTTCAAAAATGTTTACATTTTCAAATTTGTTCATAGTTTCATAAAATTGTTCGTGTTTCAAAAAATGTTTTGGAATTTCAAAAAACGTTCTGTTTTAAAAAATGTTCATGTTGAAAAATGTTTGCATATACAACATTTATTTTCGCAGTTTCAACAAATATTCCCATGTTTCAAATTTTGTTTCCATTTCCAAAAAAGCGTACAATACAATTTTTCTTTTTTAAGTTTTTTTGAAAAATCGTGTCTTTACTTTATTAGTGCAGAATTTTCAAATATGTTGCTGTTTTCATTTTTTGTTTAAAATTTGAAAAGTGTTTGTGATTGCAAAATAAATTTGAAATTTTTAAATAATGTTCGTGTTTCTAATAATTTAATCGTTTATCAGGAAATGTTAATTTTTGAGAAATTGTTAGTGTTTTTGAAAACTGTTTGAGGTTTGAATATTCTGTTTGGGTTTTATTTTTAAATTGGAATATCACAACATCCTCACTTTCCCCAAAAAGATGCGTCATTGAAAAACTGCTTGCAACGCATTTGCCTGTTTTTACAGAGTTATGAACAAGAGTTGCAGTTGTTGTTGTTTGGTGTAGTGGCCAATGCCTTGCGGTTGGGGTGTCTGGTCGCGGGATCGATTCCTGAGACTGGCAGTTGTTTTTCACCATTTTTTGTGTCATGCTGTAGGAAACGAAACACACGAGCGGGTTGGTGGGCCGGCCCGTCCATGCATCGAGCCTGTGCGTGTAGCTCCTGTGAGACGCAAAATGCGTCATATAGGAGGTCCCAATAGTCGACCAAGCATGGAGGCAAGCGATCCGAATGAGCAAAATGCAGGGTTGCATAATTTATAAAATAGCATGACTTTAAAAGGGATGTATCGGGCCAGCCCATTTATGCCCATGCTATGTCAGACCGAAAATCCAATACTACGGGCAAGCCCTATAAGCACGACCCATACGGCTAAGTTTACTCATTCATCCATCCTTTTTCGTCCACATCGCACAGGGAAAGAAATACAACAACAACAACCCCCCCCCCCCCCCGCGTTGAAGCAATTATGCTATGTGATTTACATATAACAAGCCCACATCTCACAAAGTGCACCCCTAATTCGATCATGAGCATCTTGAGCTATGTTTCCTATTAGTTTTAAGAAAATATTTAGAAATTTAAACTTTTGTGAAGAATGATTGGAAATAAAATGATTGGAAATAAAATGATTGGACTTTTGTGAACAATATTTCAAAAAATGATTGGAAATAGAATGAAAAAGTTTGGAAATTTCAATTTGTGAAGAATTTTAGAAAAAAATTGGGAATTTTATTTGGGAATTGGAAAATGTTCAAAAATTTCAAAAATATTGGCAAATTTCAAATTTTATTAGGGAACTAGATAATTTAAAAAATTGAAATTTCCACAAAAGTCGAAAATAGTTTTTGTGCTTTTAGAAACTGTTTTGAAAAACATCTCGATAGGGTGATGTGCTGATACAGTGTGCTGAGTCAGTACATTTTTATTAATGGAGTGGCCCAGTCAAGGTTGTTCTATGTAAAACTCTCCCTATTTGACGCAAAAATGTATCAAACTAGAACATACCATGCGCGTTGTCGCGGGATTCTAAACAGTTCTATTTAGATAGAATGATACTATACAATTGGTGAAAAACATTAAGATTGTTTCACATAAAACAATACTTAGTGTGTTAGAAAATGTATAACACATTTGATATTTAGAAGAAAGTAGTGTCCCGCTAAGAGATTTTTTAAAAAACTAGCACATTTTTTAGAACGAGTTCGAAAACTAGCAGTCCTAACGCAGAATTTTCAAAACTAGCACCCTTTCGGCTATCCATTGGCCAAAGAAGGCCTTTTCGGCCTTCCATTGGCCGAAGAAGTGTCTTCGGCTTTTTGCGGGCCGAAGAGAGGCCCAGCTGGGCCGAAGAGTGGCCGTCGATGGTTGTCCGACTGAAAAAGCCCGTCTTCGGCCTACCAGCAACCGAAGAGCGTCTTCGGCCAACTAGCGACCAAAGACATCGGGATAAGGCCGACGCGGTCATCTTCTTCCTCTGGCTCGTTCTCTTCTTCCTCTCTCCATTCTCTCTTTTCTTCTCGCGACCCCGCGCAGATATCTTCCGTCTTCCACTAATTTTCGCATCCCAGCCTCGGAAATAGTAGATCGTAGACATCCCTTCTACCCTACAGTCATATTTTTTCCATGGGGTATTTTTTTATTTTTGCATAGAAGTGAGGAGGAGCAGCCATGGTGAAGTGGTGGTGGTGAGGAGGAGGAGGTGGTGGTGCGGTTGGGGAGGAGAAGGTGCAGCTGGGGGGAGGAGGTGCGGCTAGGGGGCTAGTCGGAGTGGCGGTGTTGTTGTCCGGTGGTGCAAGTACTCCGGGAGGTGGCCGGTGCGGTGGATTTGAAGAGAGGAGCAAGAAGCAGCGGACACACGGGTTGAAGTTATAACAAATTATCTCTTAGTTGGGCAGTTTATTAGTTAGTGTAGCTAAGTCATATAATGAGATGATTAAAATGTGTGACACGTGAAAATGTCCGAATCAATAAATTTGACTGTTTACTATGGTCCTGGCAATGTTTCATATAATGAGTTGGGGGTTGATCTTAGCGAGTATAAAAAATGTGTCATGAAACTTCCAGACCCGGACAGACTAGACATTAGACAATTGAAGTACTGGTTGACAACTAGTTTTGGGCTGGATCCTGGGGTATGTTCCGTCAGTACTCAAGCAGTGTGGACCAAATCGTGTAAAAATTTGAAGTGGGAGTTGATGCTGATAGATAGGAGCCCGAAGTGGTTGACCCTGTTAAGGCATTGTAGAGACCAAAAAGTCCACCCATATGCCCTAGTTCAACCTGTGGCGAAGGAGGAAAATACCGGACCACCAGAGGGGGGGTATGAACCCGGGCAGGGCAGTAAGTGGCTAACGAGATTTATTTACCTGGTTCACAGCCAATGGATGTGGATGCTAGGAAACTCAAGGAAGAGCCAGATTACGTGGCACACAATTTGTGTGGTAACGATACTAGGCAGAGTAGTCGGTCGCTAATATTAGTTGGTTCTGGTTTTGCTGATGGGGATGAGGAAGGGGAGGAAATACAGAGGGTGATGGAGGAAGAGGACAAGGATGGACTGGCTGAGGATCTGGATTCTGGAAATTCCGACGATGAAGCGGAGGTACCGATTCCTGCCGCATGGGATCGGGACCTATCGACCGGTTTCACGGTCAACGATGGCCATGAGACTCCATGGCGGTATCATTTGAACCAAGTCTAGAAAGGTTCTATGCATGATACAAAGAAATATGCGGTGGTAAAGTGGGCTATGTCCACGCAGAGGGTTTTCCGAACACACGTATCAAATCGAACGAACTATTCTACTTACAAATTTAAAACAATATACTAGAGCAAAGAACAAATAAATAAACAGTAGCCAAAAACAAAGCTCACCATATGTTCCAAAATAACATTCATGGAATTAATCCTATGAACAAAAGGAGTACACAATATGTAGTTGTCATCAAAGAGCTGCCGGGACATGACATACATTTGCTAATCATTCAGACTGACACCACGACTATAAAAACAACTGTCAACAAGTTCCCTCTGAGTTTCACTCAGATCCTCAAGAGCTACAAAAAATAATTTCACAAATTCAACAGAGTAGAAAAATGTATAAGCTGAAACAAAAATTAAAATCAGTCAAACAAAAAACTTACCAACACAGGGTAAAGGGAACAACACAACACCATCCCAGTGAAAATCAACACCAATCATAGTTCCATAGTGCTCAAGCCTAACAATCATCATGTCATGATGACGGAGACCATAATCATTCATAAGTTCCTCCTAGGAAGGACCATGGAATTTATAGCTCACCAGACCATCTCTAAACTCAACATGGTATAAGTTACCCTCACTGTTGTGAAGAGAAAGATCAATATATGTGTCAACCCTTCGAATAGCTAAAGCTCTACACTCCTTAATATACCGAGCAAGATGTGATCTAACACTGCACAGAACATACTACAGCAAGAATGGAAGCAAACATCATAATCATATAAACAAAGGCATCAGAATACATTACAACCATAACAACATCAACCATATGCCACAATCAGATAAACAAGATATAGAATCTTACAACACGCCTAGAGCATTGATGATCCAGCACCACATTGAAGACAGACGCACTCGAATCAAAGAAAGAACAAGGGCCACCTGGAGCTCAGCAAAAGGGGCAAGCCATTACTTGCAAAGAAACGGTGACCACACTTGCATGCTCACCCACCTTGCTGCGGAGGGGTTTTTATAGGGTCAGAAGAGAAGATGGCGGGAGAGAAACTTGTGGGAAAGAAGGGTGGGCGAGAAAGAAACTGGCGGGAAAGAAGGGCGGGAAAGAAGGGCGGGAATGAACTGGCGGGAAAGGAAATGCACTATTCGGCCAAGGAAATACCAAAAAGGACTCTTCGGTCAACGGAAGACCGAAATGGGTCACATTCTACTTCGGTCAAGCACTGACGTAAAGTGCATGTACTCTTTGGCCAACGGTTGACCAAAGAGTAGTCTTCGGCCAACCAAAGACCAAAGAGTCCTCTTCAGCCCAGAACAACAAGTTTTCGGTCAGGCATTGACTGAAGAGGTAGTCTTCGGCCAACGGTTGACCGAAGAGTCCTCTTCGGCCCACGGTTGACCAACAAGGTGCTAGTTTTGAAAATGTTGCATTAGGCCTGCTAGTGTTCGAATTTGTTCTAAAAATGTGCTAGTTTTAAAAAAATCCCGCTGATTTTTTAAAACTAGCACATTTTTTAATACGAATTCGAAAACTAGTAGTCCTAACACATAATTTTCAAAACTAGCACCCTATCGGCCATCCGTTGGCCGAAGAAGGCCTTTTCGGCCTTCCGTTGGCCGAAGAAGTGTCTTCGGCTTTCTGCGGGCCGAAGAGAGGACGAGCTGGGCTGAAGAGTGGCTGTTGGTGGCTGGCCGACCGAAAAAGCTCGTCTTCGGCTTACCAGCGACCGAAGAGCGTCTTCGGCCAACCAGCGGCCGAAGACATCGGGATAAGGCCGACGCGGTCATCTTCTTCCTCTGGATCGTTCTCTTCTTCCTCTCTCCATTCTCTCTTTTCTTCTTGCCACCCCACGCTGATGTCTTCCGTCTTCCACTCATTTTCGCATCCCAGCCTCGGAAATAGTAGATCATAGCCATCTCTTCTACCCTACTGTCATATTTTTTCCATGGGGTAGTTTTTTTTTGCATAGAAGTGAGGAGGAGCAGCCATGGTGAAGTGGTGGTGGTGGTGAGGAGGAGGTGGTGTGATACATCTCCAACGTATCTACTTTTCCAAACTCTTTTGCCCTTGTTTTGGACTCTAATTTGCATGATTTGAATGGAACTAACCCAGACTGACGCTGTTTTCAGCAGAATTGCCTTGGTGTTATTTTTGTGCAGAAATAAAAGTTCTCGGATTGACCTGAAAATTTACGGAGAATATTTCTTGAATTAATAAAAAATATTGGCGAAAGAATCAACTGTAGGGGCTCACCACCTGGCCACAAGCCTGGTGGGCGCGCCCACCCCCCTAGGACATGCCCCTGTGGCTTGTGACCCCCCTGACGCTCCTCCGACCTTGTTTCCACTTCTATATATTCCTATTTAGGGAGAAAAAATCAAGAAGAAGAGTTCATCGCGTTTCACGATACGGAGCCACCGGCACCTCCTGTTCTTCCTCGGGAGACCAGATCTGGAGTCCATTTTGGGCTCTGGAGAGGGGAAATCGATGCCTTCATCATCACAAACCATCCTTCATCACCAATTCCATGATGCTCTCTACCATTCGTGAGTAATCTCATCGTAGGCTTGCTGGACGGTGATGGGTTGGATGAGATTTATCATGTAATCAAGTTAGTTTTGTTAGGGTTTGATCCCTAGTATCCACTATGTTCTGAGATTGATGTTGCTATGATTTTGCTATGCTTACTTCTTGTCACTAGGGCCCGAGTGCCATGATTTTAGATCTGAACCTATTATGTTTTCATGAATATATATGTGTTCTTGATCCTATCTTGCAAGTTGTAGACACCTATTACGAGTTATGATATGCATCCCCCAGGGTGACAATAACTGGGATTCTTTCTGGTGATTACCATAGTTTGAGGATTTCATGTATTCACTAGTACTAATGCTTTGGTCCGGTTCTCTATTAAAAGGAGGCCTTAATATCCCTTAGTTTCCAATAGGACCCTGCTGCCACGGGATGGTAGGACAAAAGATGTCATGCAAGTTCTTTTCCATAAGCACGTATGACTATATATGGAATACATGCCTACATTACATTGATGAATTGGAGCTAGTTATGTGTCACCCTATGTTATAACTGTTGCATGATGAATGCCATCCGATATAATTATCCATCATTGATCCATTGCCTACGAGCTTTCCATATATTGATCTTTGCTAAGTTACTTTTCCGTTGCTATTGTTACAAACACTACAAAACTGCTACTATTACTTTTGCCACCGTTACTGTTACTCCCATACTACTTTGCTACTGAATACTTTGTTGCGGATATTAAGTCTTTCAGGTGTGGCTGAATTGACAACTCAGCTGCTAATACTCGAGAATATTCTTTGGCTCCCCTTGTGTCGAATCAATAAATTTGGGTTGAATACTCTACCCTCGAAAACTGTTGCGATCCCCTATACTTGTGGGTTATCAAGACCTTTTTCTGGCGCCGTTGCCGGGGAGCATAGCTCTATTCTCTAAGTCACTTGGGATATATATCTGTTGATCACTATGAGGAATCTTAAAGATCCAAAACCAAGATCTACCCCTCAACTACGAGGACAGGTAAGGAACTGCCATCTAGCTCTGCACTTGATTCACCTTCTGTTATAAGTAAATTTGCGACACCACCACCTGTTAGTAATTCTGATATGTTGCAAGTAATTGATGATGCAACTTCTGCTATGCATGATGCTTATGACGATACTTTTCTTGATGATACTGTGCCACTGGGTGAATTTCTTGATGAACAAATTGCTAGAGCCAATGTTGAAACTGATAATATTTCTGAATCTGGTGAAATTATTGAAACTGAACACTATGATACACCTGCTAGACCTAGCTCTCCTAGATATGAATTGCCTGATATACCTGAGGGTTATGTTATGGAAGGAGAGGTAGCTAGGGACTTTCTTGCTTGTAAGGATAGAGAAGATCTTAAGAAATTGCTTCGTAAGTGGAAGGAAAAATCTTTGAATGCTAGAATGCAATATGATCCTAAATTTGCTACTTCACCTATCTTTGTTACTGATAAGGATTATGAATTCTCTGTCGATCCTGAGTTAATTACCTTGGTTGAATCTAATCCTTTCCATGGTTATGAATCTGAAACTGTTGTGGCACATCTTACCAAATTGAATGATATAGCCACCCTATTTACTCATGAGGAAAAAAATCGCTATTACTATATTCGTAAGTTGTTTCCTTTCTCATTAAAGGGTGATACTAGGATATGGTTTAATTCTCTTGCTCCTGGTTGTGTGCGTAGTCCCCAGGACATGATTTATTACTTCTTTGAAAAATATTTTCCTTCCCATAAGAAACAAGCTGCCTTGTAGGAAATATTTAACTTTGTGCAAATTGAAGAAGAGAGTCTCCCACAAGCTTGGGGAGGCTTCTCCAATTACTTAATGCTTTGCGTGATCATCCTCTCAAGAAAAATGAAATACTTGATATCTTTTATAATGGACTAACCGATGCTTCTAGGGACCACCTAGATAGTTGTGTTGGTTGTGTTTTCAGGGATTGAACTATTGAACAATCTGAATTACTATTGGATAATATGTTGAGCAATGATAATGATTGGACTATTCCCGAACCACCTTCAAATCCAACTCCAAATAAAAGAGGTATTCTATTCCTCAGTCCTGAACATATGCAAGAGGCAAAGAAATCTATGAAAGAAAAGGGTATTAAAGCTGAAGATGCTAAGAATCTACCACCTATTGAAGAAATACATGGTCTTGATAACCCGACATGGGTAGTAGAGGTAAATTCTCTCCGTAGATTTGATGAAAGAGATATTCCTTATAATAAGTCTGCTAGCCAATGCTTGGATGAATTTATAATTTTATTGTGAAGCAAGAAAATTTCAATACTTATGTTAGTAGACAATTGAAACATAATGCTTACATGCTTCATCGCTTGGGTGATTATCTGAGTAGAACTGTCAATGACCTTAAGCTTATTAGTAAACATGCTTCCATGATAACCACTCAAGTAGAACAAGTACTTAAGGCTCAAAATGATTTGCTTAATGAGATGAACAGTAAAGACAATGATCGATTGATCATTCTGTTAAAGTTGTGACTAGAGATGGTAGAATGACTCAGGAACCTTTGTATCCTAAGGGCCATCCTAAGAGAATTGATCAAGATTCTCAGAGAGTTAATACTGATGCACCTATTCATTTCAATAAGAGTAGGAAAAAGAATAATGATAGTACTTTGCATGCTGCTAGTGAACCTGTTATAGATACATCTTAGAATCCAAATGATATTTCTCTTTCTGATGTTGAGACACAATCTGGTGATGAACATGAGCCTAGTGCTAACATTGATAATGATGTTCATGTTGATTCTCAACCTAGTAATGATAAAGATGTGGAGATTGAACCTGCTGATGATCTTGATAACCCACAACCTAAGAATAAAAGATACGATAAAAGAGACTTCATTGCTAGGAAACATGGTAGAGAAAGAGAACCATGGGTTCAGAAACCCATGTCCTTTCCTCCTAGACCATCCAAGAAAAAGGATGAAGATTTTGAGCTATTTGTTGAAATGCTTAGACCTGCCTTTTTGCTTATGCGCTTGACTAGTATTTTGAAAATGTCTCCTTATGCTAAGTATATGAAAGATATTGTGACAAATAAAAGAAAGATACCGGAAGCTGAGATTTCCACCATGCTTGCCAATTATACTTTTAAAGGTGGAATACCTAAGAAACTAGGATATCCTGGAGTACCTACTATACCATGCTCTATTAAAGGAAATTATGTTAAAACTACTTTATGAGACCTTGGAGCTGGTGTTAGTGTTATGCCTTTCTCTTTATACCGTAGAATTGATTTGAATAAGTTGACACCTACTGAAATCTCTTTGCAAATGGCTGATAAATCAACTGCTCTGCCTATCGGTATTTGTGAGGATGTACCTGTCGTAGTTACAAATGCTACTATCTTGACGGACTTTGTTATTCTTGATATTCCCGGGGACGACAGTATGTCGATCATCCTTGGTAGACCCTTTTTGAATACTGCAGGGGCTGTTATTGATCGCAACAAGGGCAATATCACTTTTCATATTAATGGTAATGAGCATACGATACACTTTCCGAAGAAACAACCTCAAGTTCATAGTATCAACTCTATTATAAAAATTCCAACGATTATTATTGGAGACTTTGAGTTCCCTCTTCCTACTGTTAAGAAGAAATATGATATACTTATTGTTGGGGAAATGCATATGCCCATTGAGGTAACTTAGTGTTATTCGAAAATTCTTCGGTTTCATGTTGTTCGAAAGAAGTTTGTTAATAAGACTTGATCAACCATATTGATGGATTCCTTCTCATGAGCATGAGATGGATGAATTTAGAAATCACAACTTCCTGTGCCTAACTTTTACTTTTTGTTACCTAGATGAAATTAAGTCAAAATGCTATTAATTTTCTGTTTTCTGAGTTTCCCGTGCAATAAAAAAGTGACCTGAAAACAAAAGTTCTTCAAATGTCCTGAAAATGGAGTATGATTTTTTTTGGAATATTTAAGAATTTTTGGCACTGAGTATGCATCAGTGGGCCGCACCAGTGGGCCACAAGCCTGCAGGGCGCGCCCACCCCCTGGTGCACCCTGGTGGCTTGTGGGTCCCACGTGGCCCTCCTCCACTTATTCCAGCATCCATTCACTTCATCTTCCTGCAGAAAAAATCCCACAATTGCTCAAACCCATGTTCTAGCTCATCTTGCTGCCATTTTCGATCTCCTTGCTGAAAGCTCCATTTGCGAAACTGTTTTAGGGGATTACTCATCGGTATGTGACTCCTCCAATGGTCCAATTAGTTTTTGTTCTAGTGCCTTATATATTGCAAATTTTTGATGTTGTGGTGACCTTGTTTCTGAGCTTGCATGTCAAATTTGTATGGTCCCAAGTAGTTTTGATGCATGATATAGTCTCTAGGCACTTGAGGGAGTAGTTGCTATGAGTTTTGTTGAGTTTTGTTCACCTTTATTTTGATTCACTAAATTTTTTATAATTTTTTCACAAAAAGAAAATATGTTGAGGAGAATGTACCAAGGTGTTTCCTCGAGCAAGAAAACTCCGAGACTCGCGTTACGTGAGCCCGATTTTGAACCACCGAGGGAAGCTCGAGTGTTGCGTTGTGAATGGTCGTCGGATCAATTCATGGACAACGCGGGGTTCAAGGAAGAGTTTTATGCATACATGAGGAATCCTGGCCTTGATGATTTTATTTCAGACCGATGCAAGCAATACTACCAACTCACTGATTCTTTTTTCGGAGGTTTGAATTTTCATCCAGGCGTAATTTTCATTCTGTCCTATTTAATCTTTATGATAAGTCCTACACCATGGACCTAGAGGATATTAATGATGCATGCAAAATCCCACAGTGGGGTAGCCGTAGCGATCCTCATAAAAATGAATATAACGATTTCCTTGCTAGCATCACAGTGGGAGAAACTAGAATCATTTCGCAAGCTACTTTGGGGAGCATTCACTTTCCGGCTATACACTATTTTGCTCTCTTCATAGGTAAATGTATTAACGGTAAACATGAGCATAGCCACCTTTGCGTGCCTGATCTGAGTATTCTTAAGAGTGTTGTAATGGTAGATAGACGATATAACTTGGGGGATATTATTGCTAGGAGGTTACATCATAATGCTAAGGATGGAGATTTCTTTGGTGGAATTTATGCCACCCGTGTAGCTCAGTATCTTGGGGTACCGATAAGAGAGAATTATATTGAGTTACCCCTTGCTTTTGTTGATTATGAGGCTTTGGTGCGCTACCAGTTTCTTGAAAGGAATGAACAATCCCTCCAGTACCGACTAATTTTTGACAAACGACATGAAGTCCATGTTACCCTTCCTGCTCCTGCCTTCTTTAACTTTCAGGAAAAATAGAGATACTTTATAACCAGAGAGGAGGCAAATGAGTACGAGAGGAACGCGGAATCAACTCGCCTTCAAGCTGCAGTCGTTCAGGTGGTAGCCGCCGCAGCCTAGTACAACCCCGACTATGACTTTGGATATTATCCGGGCCAGCCATGGCCCTAGACCAACTTAGGCCAAAAGCCTAAGCTTGGGGGGGGGGGGTACGTATTTCCCACTGACATTACATTCATGTTCACACATTCATTTCAGTTGTCAGTGCTCATACTTTTTCATTGTACTATCCATGGTAGTCTATTTCTTCTTTATGCTTTCTTCTTGTGTGTTTGATAAATCTTTAGGAAAATCCAAAAAAAATTAGTTCTAGGTTTACCTTCTAGTTTGCTTAGTTGTATCATTAATAGAAAACCCAAAAAGATTTCTCGATCTTCTTTTGCTTGTTGGGAGCTTTCCCGTGTAAATAATTTTCCTTTTCTTTGGGTCGTAAGGAGAAGACCACTATAAAATGTTGAGTGGCTCTCATATGCATTATTGTTTATCTTATATAGAGCCTATATTTCTTTGCCTTCCCTTTTGAGTTACTGCTTGCAGATTCCAGCTTAGTCCAATACACGTGCACTCTTATTATTCACATCTTTCGGTCATGCAAGTGGAAGGCAATAATGACGATATGTGATGAAATGACTGAGATGGAGAAAAGCTGGTACGAACTCTAACTATCTTGTTTTTGTAAATATGATTAGCTCATCGTTCGGAATTCAACTCGTTATGGGTTGAACATGTTTCCAATGACAATTAGAGATTATAGTTATTCATGTCATCTTAATTAGCTAAGAGTTAATAATGGGTTGTTTTGAGTGCCAACATACATATTAAAATAATTGTGATAATCCTCCTCTGAATGATTTGAGTGGCTTGACTTGGCACATGTTCACGCATGTAGTTGAAACAAAATCAACATAGCCTCCACGATATTTATGTTCATAGTGATTTATATCCTACTCATGCTTGTATTCAATGTTGGTTAATCTCAAAGCATGTTGATGACTGTGTCGCTCTCTAATTGGTCGCTCCCTAGTCTTTTGCTAGCCTTGACTTGTACTAAGCGAGAATACTGTTTGTGCATCCAATCTTTCAACCCCAAAGTTGTTTCATATGAGTCCACCATATCTACCTATATGCGGTATTTACATGTCATTCCAAGTAAATTTGCATGTGCTAAACTTTAAACCTTCAAATAAACTTTCTATTTTGTATGCCCAAATCGCTCATGTGGTGAGTGGGGGCTGTCAGTATCTTCCATGCTAGGTGGGTTATTCTCACGATATGTGTTGATTCACTATCATTCACGAGAAACTGGCTGGTAATCGGGATGCCCAGTTCCATGCTCGAAATAAAAAGCAAAATATAATTAAACAAAACTCCCCCAAGACTGTGTTTGTATGGACGGTACCCATGGATTTGGCTCGCCGTGGAGTGTGACTGATTGGTGGAGGGGGAGTAAAAACTTTACTATTTTGTTTGGGAACCATCTATAATGTATCTAGCATGGAAGATATTGAAAACCTCTTGGTCGTTATGTGAGCAATGAAAGCATACCGCTCAAAAATCATTACTTATCTCTGTTTTAAAAACTCGAGCTCTGGCACCTCTACAAATCAATGCTCCCCTCTACGAAGGGTCTTTCCATTTACTTTATTGTTGAGTCATCATCTTCTAATAAAAGGCACTAGTTAGAGATCACCACCGTCATTTGTATGCTTGCTGTGAATTGATATTGAGTATGAGCATGACTAGATCTCTCTCACCATGAATTACAATGTTTAGTCAGTCCTTGTTCTCCAGAGGTGCTCTGCATTTATGTTTTGCGGTCTCAGAAAGGGCTAGCAAGATACCATTTTGCCATATTGTATCTTGATTGTTTTGATAAAATTGTTGTCATCCGAGATTTATTATTATTGCTCGCTAGTTTATTATGCCATTGACATGAGTAAATGTGAGACCTAAATGTTATTGTGAATGTGGTTAGTTCATAATCTTTGCTGAAAACCTGAATATAAGTTAGACCTACTTACAATAGCAAGATCAAATAGAGTTTGTAAAAGTTTTCTTTATCACTTTCAGTTTATCAACTGAATTGCTTGAGGACAAGAAAAGGTTTAACCTTGGGGGAGTTGATAGGTCCCCAACATATCTACTTTTCCAAACCCTTTTGCCCTTGTTTTGGACTTTAATTTGCATGATTTGAATGGAACTAACCCGGACTGACGCTGTTTTCAGCAGAATTGCCTTGGTGTTATTTTTGTGCAGAAATAAAAGTTCTTGGATTGACCTGAAAATTTACGAATAATATTTCTAGAATTAATAAAAATATTTGCGAAAGAATCAACTACAAGGGGCCCACCACCTGGCCACAAGCCTGGTGGGCACGCACACCCCCCTAGGGCGCGCCCCTGTGGCTTGTGGGCCCCCTGACACTCCTCCGACCTCGTTTCCACTTCTATATATTCCTATTCGGGGAGAAAAAAATCAAGAAGAAGAGTTCATCGCATTTCACGATACGGAGCCGCCGCCACCTCCTGTTCTTCCTCGGGAGACCAGATCCGGAGTCCATTTTGGGCTCCGGAGAGGGGAAATCGACGCCTTCATCATCACCAACCATCCTTCATCACCAATTCCATGATGCTCTCCACTGTTTGTGAGTAATCTCATCGTAGGCTTGCTGGACGGTGATGGGTTGTATGAGACTTATCATGTAATTGAGTTAGTTTAGTTATGGTTTGATCCCTAATACCCACTATGTTCTGAGATTGATGTTGCTATGACTTTGCTATGCCTAATGCATGTCACTAGGGCCCGAGTGCCATGATTTCAGATCTGAACCTATTATGTTTTCATGAATATATATGTGTTCTTGATCCTATCTTGCAAGTTGTATCCACCTATTATGAGTTATGATCCGCATCCCCCAGGGTGACAATAACTGGGATTCTTTCCGGTGATTAACGTAGTTTGAGGACTTCATGTATTCACTAGCGCTAATGCTTTGGTCCGGTTCTCTATTAAAAGGAGGCATTAATATCTCTTAGTTTCCAATAGGACCCCGCTGCCATGGGAGGGTAGGACAAAAGATGTCATGCAAATTCTTTTCCATAAGCACGTATGACTATATATGGAATACATGCCTACATTACATTGATGAATTGGATCTAGTTCTGTGTCACCCTATGTTATAACTGTTGCATGATGAATGCCATCCGACATAATTATCCATCACTGATCCATTGCCTACGAGCTTTCCATATATTGATATTTGCTAAGTTACTTTTCCGTTGCTATTGTTACAAACACTACAAAACTGCTACTATCACTTTTGCCACTATTACCGTTACTCCCATACTACTTTGCTACTAAATACTTTACTGCAGATATTAAGTCTTTCATGTGTGGTTGAATTGACAACTCAGCTGCTAATACTCGAGAATATTCTTTGGCTCCCCATGTGTTGAATCAATAAATTTGGGTTGAATACTCTACCCTCGAAAACCATTGCGATCCCCTATACTTGTGGGTTATCAAGATGGTGGTGCGGTTGAGAGGAGAAGGTGCGGCTGGGGGGGAGGAGCTGCGGCTAGGGGGATAGTCGGAGTGGCGGTGGTATTTTCCGGTGGTGCAAGTACTCTGGTAGGTGGCCGGTGTAGGGTAACGCAGCAGAAAACAAAAATATTCCGACCTACGCACCAGCCCAGGAGCACTATGGAGACTGCATACAAGGTTTGATCATTTTCGTTACCGACTCGTAGCGCAGCGGAAGTAGAGTCGATGACGATCGGCGGTGTAGATCCCCGCAGCTAGGATTTACAACCTCCCAACCGCGAGGATGTATACCCTCATCTGCCCCTTGGACAGCCCTCCAGGAGGCGGTTAGACAGTCCCCCGGACGGTGTCGCGGACAGCCATCGGGAGGACCTCCAAAACTTGGACTGTCACTCGGACAGCCCTCCGGGAGGCGATCAGACAGTCCCCCGGACGGTGTCACGGACAGTCCTTCGGGAGGACCTCCAAAACTTGGACTGTCACTCGGACAGCCCTTCGGGAGGACCTTCGAAACTCGGACGGTCACACGGACAGCCCTTCGGGAGGCACTCTCGAACTAAGACCGAAACTACGATCTCTCTACAGAGTTTCACACATACGGTGTCATCTATCCGGCAGGGCTTCGCCGTCTAGAACTAGTTCCTGCCGGAACCCAGACAGCCTTTCGGCTCTACGAAACTATTTCGCTGGGAGGGAGAGATGAAGCCAGATCATTGCAATGGCACTTGTATGTGAGAAGGAGTGAGTTTGTGGGCAGCCCATTCACCTCTATTTATAGGAAAACCAAGGGGGAGGATGGGACTTGGAATTACCAAAATGCCCATGAGGTGAGCACACCACAAGGGCATAAAGGGAAAGCCTCCAAATAGTGTTGCCTGCATCACCATGCCTGCATCACTATGCCTGCATCATCCCCTAATAGTATTTCCACTATTCAAAAATAGTCTTTCCACTATTCACAAATAGTCTTTCCACTATTCACAAATAGTGTTTCCACTATTTGCAATAGTGTTCCCAATAAAGTAATCCAAAAGGCACTTTCACTATTCATGACGACATTTTTTAGTGTCCGTTCGAACTCAAAATATTTATGTGGGCTTAGAACATTTCCAGCACCCACTAAAATAATTTGCAATGCGATCCGGAACAATTCTGGATTAGTGATTTTCATCCGCGAAAAGCATCTGAAGCGGTTCCGGCAGCTCCGGAACATTTCCGGTTTTTCTTCTGGAAAATTCCCAAAGTTTCCAGAATGATTCTAGCACCCTCCAAGAATTATCAGGCATGTGCCAAAACCAATTTGACTTAATGGTATCCCCTGAAACAACTTTTCAGTTTTACCAAAACTGTTCCGGTGTTCTCTCTGCGGAACTTTTCCGCTGTCCGGAACTTTTCTGGTGTCCAAAACTTTTTCGGTGATTTTCTCTCAGACTCCCTATCTAGTATTCAGCAGATAGATGACCCTTAAGCATGTGACCCTATAGGTTCGGTGAAGCATAGACATGACCCGGAACCCCTTCCGATCAATGATCAACATCGAAGCCGTGGACACCCATATTGACCCCTATACCCACACGAATGAATATTCGAGTGAACCTCCAGTTGTCGTGTGCTATTCCTGTTGCTTCGCGATATGTTACAAATACCTGAGGTGAGACATGTTGGCATCCCCATGGATCAACAACTTGTCCACTATGCCAGTTACCTCATTACCGGTATTGTTTTCTTTTCTCGTTCCCGTGTTCCGACATCCCCGTGATCAAATCACAAAATGTATGGCCAGGCGATGATGGATACCGTAACACCGAGAGGGCCCAGAGATATCTCTCCATCGTCGGAGGAGCAAATCCCAATCTTGAGCTATCAAGTTACTTGACATACTTCTCCATGAACCCGTAAGCCCCCGTAATAGCCACCCATTTACGGATGACGTTTAACAAACCCCAAAGTTCATGAAGCAAGCATGAAGAAACTTGATACTCTCATGGTCTAAGGAATTATGCAAACATTAACTTCTCTGTGTTATTTACCATTAACTTATGACGAATGTATCTCATAGCATAACATCAATTCGGGTCGATTCAACACAAATGTTCTTTTAACATTGTGCCCTCAAAATTGCCGGCATAGCCATGCCCATGATCAGGAAAACAGGATCATCATGCAATACTTGAGCCAGTCTTAGAGGCCAGACTAGGAATACAATTTACCGTTTATTATTCCACACGTGCATATGAGTCTTCCTTCAAGCCTCGTGGTTATTGTAGACTCAAGAACCATAGCAGTTATAGCATGGAACATAAAACTAATTATGAACAGGGAGATAATCAATAACATTTATTATTGCCTCTAGGGCATATCTCCTACAGACTCCCACTTGCACTAGAGTCAATAATCTAGTCAATGCTAATGCACTTTACACCTATGGCATACTGGTGTAAAATATGCTTCGCTTGTGGTATAGCCTGATGTCCAACGGATTTGACAACTTCAACTCCGTGTGTAACTATGCATATCCTCGCATGTTCACGCTATCACAAAATTCGTATTTTGTGTGAACTTGGCTTTGCATATGTGTGAATCATTGGTCGAAACCTGACTCCTCAGACTGAGCTATGGAGCAACTATCTGCAATAGTGTCTCATAGACCAAAGCCATCTTGGAACCATACTAAGTTCATGAATGAACTATATGATTCAACAACTTCTTTGTCGCTTCCAAAGCATCAACATACTTAGCCTTTGTTATAGAATTCGCCACAGTATCTTGTTTGGAACAATTTCCAACTACCGTGCCACCATATTGTGTATTACACAAAACCCTTAACTTAAATCGAAAATCGCATGGAGCATTGATGGAGACTGTATCGATGTAATTACTTACAACGAGCACTTCATAATCTCTGCTTGCGAGAAAACATGTCATCAACACTACTCTAGTACTTAATGATATCTTTCACTGTTGTCCCATGATCAGTGCTTTGATCACTTTGGTCTCTATACTCGCAACAACTTGGGAGTATCGGACATATCTGGTTGTTTTTACATACCATGGAATACATGATTTAATCCAAACACTAGAGTGTGTGGAATCTCCATCATGTATTTTACTCGTCAGTGTTTTGGGAGACTGAGTCTTGCAAAAACTCTTTCCATGTGACTTCGACAAGAATCACTCCTTGGTGTTTTTAAATGCTAAAAGGTTTTAGCACCTTGTCAATATGTATTCATTGCTTAGCCCCATTAGGTAAATCTATCTCCATAGATCATCATGCCTAATATTGAGGCTATCAAGCCTAAGCACTTCATCACAAAAATATTTTCAAATGAAGTCCTAATTCGTGTCAAGAAATTTATTTCCAATTAACAATGTGTCAAGCACACAACATTTTTAGAAATATTATTATGCTCCCACTTACTTTCTTGAATCACAAGCATCTTCGTTACCCATTGATGAAATCAAAAAACCCTTTTGACCATTTCATCAAACCACAAAGATTCCAACTCCATTTTGCTCTCTTCTGTCCATTGCTGGAACTCTGAAGTTTGCATACTTACTAGCATCCTCTGGATCGACAAATTACTTTGGACTGTATCACATACAAGTCCTAGGTTTCATTTCCATCAGATGGAAATCCTTTTGTCATCCATGTTTCATATCTCATCATTGATATATGTATTAATTGCTAGTTCAACCTGAACCGACCTTAAGCATCGCTACGGTGAAACAACCTCATCGTAGTCAACTCCTTGAACTTGTTATTTCAACAAGTCGAGCTTTATGGATAAAACAATTTTTATCCGTATTAGTTTTTAGTTCCATAACTATTCATCAGACTTTAAGTCCTCTGAAAGGTGTATCAAGGTTTTAATCTTGAATCACTTATATGGAAACTATCTTGGATTGTATTGGCATTAAGCCAATCCCGGAGTGAGGGCCCATCAACGCTTCCTTGTGTATTGTAGGTATACTGTTGTCTAACAACAATATCTTGTTTGCGCACCTGATAGGTTTGTACGAGTTTTGCATACATGGTTCAGCTGCACGTTTGACCGAAGTCCATACATTTATTGTAGAGACTTTCGTATCAGTCATAGTAGGAAACAACGGAATCACTTCCAGGGTTTCTTTCCTTTGAACTGATGACGAAGATACTGGTTATCTCGTCGAGTTGCACTATCCTCCCACTCACCTTTTGTAAGAACTATTCTCTTTAAAAGCATACCGTTTTGTGGCAAAACCCTTTGCCTCGGTATAGTGGTGGGGGAATACCCAATGACTTGGGATAACCATACAAAGTAGCACTTGTCTGATTTGGAATAGGTTTGTAACCTTTTACACAAGCCCCATATTCCAAATGTTAAGAAAAGATATAACATGGTTGGGCGTACCATACCATGGCGTCATTTCAACAGACCTGATGGATCTCTTTTCAGTGTAAAAGTCGTAGTCTCTAAAGCATCACTCTATAAAAGGGGTAATGGCAAATCTATTTATGTCATCTTTGATCTTACCATGTCATAAATGGTTTGATTACATCTTCACGGACTTTCCACTTGCAGTGGTGTTCCGGGAGGTGCAAGTTATGAAACTCTTTTCACAACTCATGAGACATTCGCTAAACTTGTAACTCAAATATTCCTTTCCGCAATCAAATTGCAGAAACATAATTTTCTTGGTACAATAACTTCTACTTCATTTTTCAAAACCTTTCGAATGATTTCAAAAGATCCAGACTTACGCTCATCAAGTAAATATCCATATATCTACTTGAGTCATTTTTGAAGGTAGACAAATCCACTGTTTGCAACAACATTTATCGGACTACATACATCAAATGTATGATCACCAATAAGTTCTTTGCTCGTTCCTTATGGCATGTGAACGGTATTTTAGTTAGTTCACCTTTTGGAGGAAAGTTGCAAGTGGCAGATAATCAAAATCAAACAACTTCAAAATCCATCATAATGGAATTTTCCATGCGGGTTTCTCCAATGTGACCAAATGCAGTGCCACACATATGTGGTATTCTTTTAGTCTTGCGACATTTAGCGTCAGTGTTATGGATGTAACATATTTCCATCAATATTCATAACATACATCCCATCTAGGATGGAAGCATGGCCCTTCATGTTATTCATAATACTGAACAACAATTGTTGTTTTTATGAACAACTCTTTTTCAACAAACATTGTGCAATGGGCTAGAGTGTATGAAACTCTAAAATGAATTATAAAAGTAAACCTAGAGGTAATGTAATATTATCAATATTCATAACATATGTCTCATTCATAATGAAAGTATGGCTCTTATGTTATTCATAACACCGAACATGAAAAGTTCTCTTACGAACAACCTTCTTGCAAGATACCTTATGCAAAGGGCTAGAGTGTGAAACTCTAAAATGAATTATGAAAGTAAATACATAGGGAATACATCGATGGAAGGCATAGTAACATTTACTACATTCCCAGCATGTATCTAAACCTCATTCCTGGCTAGTCTTTCAGGCCATAGTAGTTCTTACATCGAGTTGCAACAAAATGCAATCGAGCGGGTATCTTTGTGATTAACTCACAATACCCAAGAATTAGTGATTAACATGTTTAACCATAATTCCCAAGAACTATATCTTTGACCAGCCTTCTATACATCAAAAACCTGTATGACATTCATACATGAGCTGGATATTCCAGTCTTCTTTTCTATTGCCATTATACTTCTAACAGTTTAACTTTCAGTATTTCTCCTACTCTCAGAAGAAGCACCCAACTTAATAGTGGCGTTAGCCTCGGACTTCCTAGGCGTGAAAGTATTACTAACACCCTTTGGACACTTCCTTTCTCTTTAAGTTGTTGTTTTATTCACCTTTCATCATATGATAAGCATTCTCCTGGATCCCTCTCTTACCAGTCTAATGCATAGTAAACTCCTTTACTAATAGTTTGCAAACAAATGTTGCTTTGGATATCTCATATCTTTTAGCTTTTGACTATCTCTGAAAATGATTTTCAGATTCCATGAATATCACATAACTATCCAAACTTTCGAAGTTCCGGTCTCACGGAAGCAAACATATTGCACTTTGAGTGAAAAGGAATTCTAGCTTTTGGATCGAAGGACGAGAGTCGTATGATCCATAGCATTAGCGGGAGAATACCGAAAGCATGCGATAGGACAAAGTCCTTCTCGGCACTCTTGAGGACAATCCTCACATTACGTTACCAACCGTAAAGTTTTAACCAGATATTTAACAGCTATTCAATTTTAATAGGGAAGGTGGAAACGCGAGCCATTATCCTACAATTATTATGCAATCTACACTTAGACAAAGCTCACAATTAATTGCATTGAGAATTAAAAGAATTAATTCTATAGTGCGCTCCCACTCAAATCAATATCTCTCATAATTGATTGTGAGTGATACAAGACCCGCATTTAAATTGTTTGCCATTGGTGTAACACCACTGATGACGAAAAATCTCAACCGGTAGGCCAACTTGCCAATCACATCTCTATATGACTCTTGTTCATCTTTCGATGCGTGTGTTCCGAGCTCATGACGGTCATGCCTGAACGTCAAGACAACCAAGTGATCTCGTTGCGAGGTCTCAACTCACCCGCCTCACACTTCTCTAATCGTTCATACCCGTGTGACACGGCGCACCCCGAAAAGATAGGTGCTGTGATGGTGCTACACTTGGGAGAACACTAACTACTTGATATTTTGTGAGAGATCACCCTAATAAAAGGCGAGTACCGCGCAATCAAGAAGGGTGCATCATAAGGGATAAACATCTCAGGCAATTCATAATAGCATGATATGGTATAGCCCTTTCTGACGGAGAAGTATTGTATTTCTTCGTCTTCGGCATTCGCGTCGGTGTTCACCTTCGCGAAGATTGCCACCACCTTATCGATGCACCAGATAATATTGCTATATATATAGCAAATAAAATAAGTGCATTACATAAGGTTGACACGCAGGTCATTAAAGTGCAATCATATGGCTCCAGCCATCATGCCGAATCATGACACGCAGGTCATGTTAATCAAATTACATCATATAGTCACCTCATACATAATCAAATTTATATGAGCTCTGCTATACTACATCACATGCACATGCAAACCATCCTGCAAAACCAAGTTAGATGCCTCTAATCGGTTCATGCAAAAACTTGTTTTTCGTGGCTTCTAAGGTTTCGAAACAAACCGAAGCTACCAACGTCCATCATCAAGTATGATAATTCAAGTTGCTAGATTAACTTTCCAGGGTATATAAAACACGAGATAATAAAATCTCGAGCCCCATACTAAACTTCATCATACGCGTGACCCCCATGCAGATCACATCTGCATTACCCTTTCGTCTGCGAAACATCCATCTTTCTCAACTATGGTGGAACCCAAAGAACTGTTAGCACTTCGTTGATCTCTCAATCAGCATACTCAGGAGCAGCATGAAAGGATCGCGGATTGCCAGAACTTTGTGAGATTCGACCATTCCGTCAAGATCAGGACAATGCAAATTCAGGGGAAGCAAAAGGAACATCGGGTAACAGATTTCATATGCTACCCGCGCAAATAATTTTCAGTAATAGATCTCATCTACAACCTAATTATATTGTGCAACACCCATACATCTCTATGTATTCTAGATCGCAACCTGCATCTACGCATAGCACGGCTCTGATACCACTGTTTGGTAACGCAGCAGAAAACAAAAATATTCTAACCTACGCACCAACCCATGACCACTATGGAGACTTCATACAAGGTTTGATCATTTTCGTTACCGACTCGTAGCGCAATGGAAGTAGAGTCGATGACGATCGGCGGTGCAGATCCCCGCAGCTAGAATTTACAACCTCCCAACCGCAAGGATGTATACCCTCATTTGCCCCTCAGACAACCCTCCAGGAGGCAGTCAGACAGTCCCCCAAACGGTGTCGCGGACAGCCCTTCGGGAGGACCTCCAAAACTTGGACTATCACTCGGACAGTCCTTCGGGAGAACATTCGAAACTCGGACGGTCACACGGACAGCCCTTCGGGAGGCGCTCTCGAACTAAGACCGAAACTACGATCTCTCTACAGAGTTGCCCACATACGGTGTCATCTATCCAGCAGGGCTTCGCCATCCAGAACTAGTTCCTGTCGGAACCCAGACAGCCTTTGGCTCTACGAAACTATTTCGCTGGGAGGGAGAGAAGAAGCCAGATCATTGCAATGGCACTTGTATGTGAGAAGGAGTGAGTTTGTGGGCAGCCCATTCACCTCTATTTATAGGAAAACCAAGGGGGAGGATGGGACTTGGAATTACCAAAATGCCCATGAGGTGAGCACACCACAAGGGCATAAAGGGAAAGCCTCCAAATAGTGTTGCCTGCATCACCATGCCTGCATCACTATGCCTGCATCACCATGCCTGCATCATCCCCTAATAGTATTTCCACTATTCACAAATAGTGTTTTCCACTATTCAAAAATAGTCTTTCCACTATTCACAAATAGTGTTTCCACTATTTGCAATAGTGTTTCCAATAAAGTAATCCAAAAGCACCATGCCTGCATCATCCCCTAATAGTATTTCCACTATTCACAAATAGTGTTTTCCACTATTCAAAAATAGTCTTTCCACTATTCACAAATAGTGTTTCCACTATTTGCAATAGTGTTTCCAATAAAGTAATCCAAAAGGCACTTTCACTATTCATGACGACATTTTTTAGTGTCCGTTCGAACTGAAAATATTTATGTGGGCTTAGAACATTTCTAGCACCCACTAAAATAATTTTCAATGCGATCCGGAACAATGCCGGATTAGTGATTTTCATCTGCGAAAAGCATCTGAAGCGGTTCCGGCAGCTCCGGAACATTTCCGGTTTTTCTTCTCGAAAATTCCCAAAAGTTTCCAGAATGATTCTGGCACCCTCCAAGAATTATCAGGCATGTGCCAAAACCAATTTGACTTAATGGTATCCCCTAAAACAACTTTTCAGTTTTACCGAAACTGTTCTGGTGTTCTCTCTGCGGAACTTTTCCGCTGTCCGAAACTTTTTCGGTGATTTTCTCTCAGACTCCCTGTCTAGTATTCAGCAGATAGATGACCCTTAAGCGTGTGACCCTATAGGTTCGGTGAAGCATAGACATGACCCGGAACCCCTTCCGATCAATGATCAACATCGGAGCCGTGGACACCACTATTGACCCCTATACCCACACGAATGAATATTCGAGTGAACCTCCAGTTGCCGTGTGCTATTCCTGTTGCTTCATGATATGTTACAAATACCCGAGGTGAGACATGTTGGCATCCCCATGGATCAACAACTTGTCCACTATGCCAGTTACCTCGTTACCAGTATTGTTTTCTTTTCTCGTTCCCGTGTTCTGGCATCCCCGTGATCAAATCACAAAATGTCTGTCCAGGTGATGATGGTTACCGTAACACCGAGAGGGCCTAGAGATATCTCTCCATCGTCGGAGGAGCAAATCCCAATCTTGAGCTATCAAGTTACTTGACATACTTTTCCATGAACCCGTAAGCCGCCGTAATAGCCACCCATTTACGGATGACGTTTAACAAACCCCAAAGTTCATGAAGCAAGCATGAAGAAACTCGATACTCTCATGGTCTAAGGAATTATGCAAACATTAACTTCTTTGTGTTATTTTCCATTAACTTATGACGAATGTATCTCATAGCATAACATCAATTCGGGTCGATTCAACACAAATGTTCTTCTAACATTGTGCCCTCAAAATTGCCGGCATAGCCATGCCCATGATCAGGAAAACATGATCATCATGCAATACTCGAGCCAGTCTTAGAGGCTAGACTAGGAATACAATTTACCATTTATTATTCCACACGTGCATATGAGTCTTGCTTCAAGCCTCATGGTTATTGTAGACTCAAGAACCATAGCAGTTATCGCATGGAACATAAAACAAATTATGAACAGGGAGATAATCAATAACATTTATTATAACCTCTTGGGCATATCTCCTACAGCCGGTGCGGCGGAGTTGAAGAGAGGAGCAAGAAGCAGCGGACACATGTGTTGAAGGTATAACAAATTATCTCTTAGTTGGGCAGTTTATTAGTTAGTGTAGCTAAGTCATATAGTGAGATGATGAAAATGTGTGACAGGTGAAAATGTCTGAATTAGTAAATTTGACTATTTATTATGGCCCTGGCAATGTTCGATATAATGAGTTGGGGGTTGATCTTAGCGAGTATAAAAAATGTGTCATGACACTTCCAGACCCGGACAAACTGGACATTAGACAGTTGAAGTACTGGTTGACAACTAGTTTTGGGCTGGATCCTGGGGTATGTTCCGTCAGTATTCAAGTAGTGTGGACCAAATCGTGTAAAAATGTGAAGTGGTCATTGATGCTAATAGATAGGAGCCAGAAGTGGGTGACCCTGTTAAGGCGTTGCAGAGACTAGAAAGTCCACCCATATGCCCTAGTTCAACCTGTGGCGAAGGAGGAGAATACCGGACCACCAGAGGGGGGTATGAACCCGGGCAGGGCAGTCAAGTGGCTAACGAGATTTATTTACCCGGGTCACAACCAATGGACCTAGATGCTACGCAACCCGAGGAAGAGTGAGATTACGTGGCACATAATTTGTGTGGTAACGATACTAGGCAAAGTAGTCGATCGCTAATATTAGCTGGTTCTGGTTTTGCTGATGGGGATGAGGAAGGGGAGGAAATGCAGAGGGCGACGGAGGAAGGGGGCGAGGATGGAATGGCTGAGGATCTGGATTTTGAAAATTCCGACGATGAAGTGGAGGTACCGATTCCTGCCGCATGGGATCGGGACCTATCGACCGGTTTCACGGTCCACGATGGCCATGAGACTGCATGGCAGTATCATTTGAACCAAGTCCATATAGGCATGATACAAAGAAGAAATTGAAATATGCGGTGGTAAAGTGGGCTATGTCCACGCAGAGGGTTTTCCGGACACACATATCAAATCGAATAAACTATTCAGCTTACAAATTTAAAACAATATACTAGAGCAAAGAATAAATAAATAAATAGTAGCCAAAAACAAAGCTCACCATATGTTCAGAAATAACATTCATGGAGTCAATCCTATGAACAAAAGGAGTACACAATATGTAGTTGTCATCAAAGAGCTGTCGTGACATGACATACATTTGCTGATAATTCAGACAGACATCACGACTATAAAAACAACTGTCAACAAGTTCCCTCTGAGTTTCACTCAGAACCTCAAGAGCTACACAAAAATAATTTCAAAAATTCAGCACAGCAGAAAAACGTATAAGCTGAAACAAAAATTAAAATCACTCAAACAAAAAACTTACCAACACAGGGTAAAGGGAACAACATAACACCATCCCGATGAAAATCAACACCAATCATAGTTCCATAGTGCTCAAGCCTAACAGTTATCATGTCACGATGACGGAGACCATAATTATTCATAAGTTCCTCCCAGGAAGGACCATGGAATTTAGAGCTCACCAGACCATGTCTAAACTCAACATGGTATAAGTTACCCTCACTGTTGTGAAGAGAAAAATCAATATCTGTGTCACCCCTCCGAATAGCTAAAGCTCTACACTCCTCAATGTACCGAGCAAGATGTGATCTAACACTACACGGAACATACTACAACAAGAATGGAAGCAAACATAATAATCATATAAACAAAGGCATTAGAATACATTACAACCATAACAACATCAACCATATGCCACAATCAGATAAACAAGATATAGAATCTTAGAACACGCCTAGAACATCGATGATCCAGCACCACATTGAAGACAGACGCACTCGAATCAAAGAAAGAACAAGGGCCACCTGGAGCTCGGCAAAAGGGGCATGCCATTACCTGCAAAGAAACAGTGACCACACTTGCCTGCTCACCCACCTTTCTGCGGAGGGGGGTTTATAGGGTCAGAAGAGAAGATGGCGGGAGAGGAACTCACGGGAAAGAAGGGCGGGCGGGAAAGAAACTGGCGGGAAAGAAGGGCGGGAAACAAACTGGTGGGAAAGAAGGGCGGGATAAAAACTGGCGGGAAAGAAGGACGGCAAAGAACTGGCGGGGAAGAAAATGCACTATCCAGCCAAGGAAATCCGAAAAGGAGTCGTCGGTCAACGGAAGACCGAAATGGGTCACATGCAACTTCAGTCAAGCACTGGCGTAAAGTGCATGTACTCTTCGGCCAACGGTTGACCAAAGAGTACTCTTCGCCCAACCAAAGACCAAAGAGTCTTGTTTGGCCTAGAACAGCAAGTTTTCGGTTACGCATTGACCGAAGAGGTAGTCTCCGGCCAACGGTTGACCGAAGAGTCCTCTTCGGCCAATGGTTGACCGACGAGGAGGTAGTTTTGAAAAAGCTGCGTAAGGTCTGCTAGTTTTCGAATTTGTTCTAAAAACGTGCTAGTTTTAAAAAAATGCTGATTTTTTTTAAAACTAGCACGTTTTTTAGAATGAATTCGAAAACTAGCAGTCCTAACACAGAATTTTCAAAACTAGCACCCTGTCGGCCATCCGTTGGCCGAAGAAGGCCTTTTCGGCCTTCCATGGGCCGAAGAAGTGTCTTCGGCTTTCTGCGGGCCAAAGAGAGGCCTAGCTGGGCTGAAGAGTGGCCGTTGATGGCTGGCCGACCGAAAAAGCCCGACGTCGACCTACCAGCGACCGAAGAGCGTCTTCGGCCAACCAGCGGCCGAAGACATCGGGATAAGGCTGACGCGGTCATGTTCTTCCTCTGGCTCGTTCTCCTCTTCCTCTCTCCATTCTCTCTTTTCTTCTCGCCACCCTGCACCGATCTCTTCCGTCTTCCACTCATTTTCGCATCCCAGCCTTGGAAATAGTAGATCGTAGCCGTCCCTTCCACCCTACGGTCATATTTTTTCCATGGGGTAGTTTTTTTTTGCATAGAAGTGAGGAGGATCAGCCATGGTGAAGTGGTGGTGGTGGTGGTGAGGAGGAGGAGGTGGTGGTGTGGTTGGGGGGGAGGAGGTGCGGCGGGGGGGGAGGAGGTGCGGCTAGTTGGCCAGTCGGAGTGGCGGTGGTGTTGTCCGTTGGTGCAAGTACTCCGGAAGGTGGCCGGTGCGGCGGAGTTGAAGGGAGGAGCAAGAAGCAATGGACACACGCGTTGAAGGTATAACAAATTATCTCTTAGTTGTCAGTTTATTAGTTAGTGTAGCTAAGTCATATAATGAGATGATGAAAATGTGTGACACGTGAAAATGTCTGAAATAGTCAATTTGAGTGTTTACTATGGCCCTAGCAATGTTCGATATAATGAGTTGGGGGTTGATCTTAGCGAGTATAAAAATGTGTCGTGACACTTCCAGACCCGGATAGACTGGACATTAGATAGTTGAAGTACTGGTTGACAACTAGTTTTGGGCTGGATCCTGGGGTATGTTCCGTAAGTATTCAAGCAGTGTGGACCAAATCGTGTAAAAATGTGAAGTGGGAGTTGATGCTGATAGATAGGAGCCAGAAGTGGTTGACCCTATTAAGGCGTTGCAGAGACCGGAAAGTCCACCCATATGCCCTAGTTCAACATGTGGCGAACGAGGAGAATACCGGACCACCAGAGGGGGGGTACGAACCCGGGCAGTGCAGTCAAGTGGCTAACGAGATTTATTTACCCGGGTCATAGCCAAAGGATGAGGATGTTAGGCAACCCGAGGAAGAACCAGATTACGTGGCACACAATTTGTGTGGCAACGATACTGGGTAAAGTAGTCGGTCGCTAATATTAGCTGGTTCTGGTTTTGTTGATGGGGATGATGAAGGGGAGCAAATGCAGAGGATGATGGAGGAAGAGGACGAGGATGGAGTGGCTGAGGATCTGGATTCTAAAAATTCCGACGATGAAGTGGAGGCACCGATTCCTGCCGCATGGGATCGGGACCTATCGACCGGTTTCATGGTCTACGATGGCCATGAGACTCCATGGCAGTATCATTTGTACCAAGTCTAGATAGGTTCTATGCATGATAAAAAGAAGAAATTGAAATATGTGGTGGTAAAGTGGGTTATGTCCACACAGAGGGTTTTCCGGACACACATATCAAATCGAACAAACTATTCAGCTTAAAAATTTAAAATAATATACTAGAGCAAAGAACAAATAAATAAACAGTAGCCAAAAACAAAGCTCACCATATGTTCATAAATAACATTCATGGAATCAATCCTATGAACAAAAGGAGTACACAATATGTAGTTGTCATCAAAGAGCTGTCGCGACATGACATACATTTGCTGATAATCCAGACTGACACCACGACTATAAAAACAACTTTCAACAAGTTCCCTCTGAGTTTCACTCAGATCCTCAAGAGCTACAAAAAAATAATTTCACACATTCAGCAGAGCAGAAAACTGTATAAGTTGAAAAAAAATCAGTCAAACAAAAAACTTACCAACATAGGGTAAAGGGAAAAACATAACACCATCCCGGTGTAAATCAACACCAATCATAAGTGCTCAAGCCTAATAGTCATCATGTCACGATGACGGAGGCCATAATCATTCACAAGTTCCTCCTAGGAAGAACCATGGAATTTACAGCTCACGCGACCATATCTAAAATGAAAATGGTATAAGTTACCCTCACTGTTGTGAAGAGAAAGATCAATATATGTGTCACCCCTCCGAATAGCTAAAGCTCTACACTCCTCAATGTATCGAGCAAGGTGTGATCTAACACTGCACGAAACATACTACAACAAGAATGGAAGCAAACATCATAATCATATAAACAAACGCATTAGAATACATTACTACCATAACAACATCAACCATATGCCACAATCAGATAAACAAGATATAGAATATTACAACATGCCTAGAACATCGACGATCCAGCACCACATTGAAGATAGATGCACTCGAATCAAAGGAAGAACAAGGAACACCCGGAGCTCGGCAAAAGGGGCAAGCCATTACCTGCAAAGAAATAGTACCACGCATTCCTGCTCACCCACCTTGCTGCGGAGGGGGTTTTATAGGGTCAGAAGAGAAGATGGCGGGAGAGAAACTCGCGAGAAAGAAGGGCTGGCGGGAAAAAACTAGCGATAAAGAAGGGCGGAAATAAACTGGTGGCAAAGATGGGCGGGAAAGAAACTGGCAGGAAAGAAGGGCAGGAAAGAACTGGCGGGAAAGAAAATGCATTATCCAGCCAAGGAAATATCAAAAAGGACTGTTCGGTCAACGGAAGACCGAAATGGGTCACATGCAACTTCGGTCAAGCACTGGCGTAAAGTGCATGTACTCTTCGGCCAATGATTGACCAAAGACTACTCTTCGGCCAACCAAAGACCAAAGAGTCCTCTTCGGCCCAAAACAACAGGTTTTCTGTCAGGCATTGACCGAAGAGGTAGTCTTCGACCAACGGTTGACCGAAGAGTCCTCTTCGGCCAACAGTTGACCGACGGGGTGCTAGTTTTGAAAACGTTGTGTTAGGCCTACTAGCTTTCGAATTCGTTCTAAAAAACATGCTAGTTTTCAAAAACTCTCGCTGATTTTTTAAAAGTAGCATGTTTTTTAGAATTAATTCGAAAACTAGCAGTCCTAACGCAGAATTTTCAAAACTAGCACCCTGTCGGCCATTCATTGGCCGAATAAGGCCTTTTCGGCCTTCCGTTGGCCGAAGAAGTGTCTTCGGCTTTCTACGGGCCAAACAGAGACCCAGCTGGGCTAAAGAGTGGCTGTTGGTGGCTGGTCGAGCGTAAAAGCCCGTCTTCGGCCTACCAGCGACCGAACAGCATCTTCGGCCAACCAGAGACCGAAGACATCGGGATAAGGCCGACGCGGTCATCTTCTTCCTCTAGCTCATTCTCTTCTTCCTCTCTCCATTCTCTCTTTTCTTCTCGCCACCCCGCACCCATCTCTTCCGTCTTCCACTCATTTTCGCATCCCAGCCTCAGAAATAGTAGATCATAGCCATCCCTTCCACCCTACGGTCATATTTTTTCCATGGGGTAGTTTTTTTTTGCATAGAAGTGAGGAGGAGCAGCCATGGTGAAGTGGTAGTGGTGGTGAGGAGGAGGTGGTGGTGCGGTTGGGGAGGAGAAGGTCCGGCTTGGGGGACGAGGTGTGGCTAGTGTTGGGGAACGTTGCATGGGAAACAAAAAATTTCCTATGCAGACGCAAGATCTATCCATGGTGATGAGCATCTATGAGAGGGAGAGTGGATCTACATACCCTTGCAGATCGCTAAGCGGGAAGCCTTAAGAAACGCGGTTGATGTAGTCGAACGTCTTCGCGATCCGAATCGCCGAGCAACCTACGATCAGATCATGATCCGTCCCGTGATCCAATCATGATCCGTCCCATGAACTCATAACGATCCGTCCCGCGATCTCATCACAATCCGTCTCGCGATCTTGATCAGAGTCCTTCCGATCTAGCGCCGAACGGACGGCACCTCCGTGTTCAGCACACGTACAGCTCGATGACGATCTCCGCCTTCTTGATCCAGCAAGAGGGAGCAGAGAGGTGGAAGAGTTCTCCGGCAGTGCGACGGCGCTGCAGCGATGGTGGTGGAGCTATTCCGACAGGGCTTCGCCTAAGCACTGCAGAAAACCGATTTAGAGGAGAAACTATGCACTAGAGGAACGGGTAGCACGTGGCTTAAAATCTGGTGCCAAAAACCCTAAAACCTCTAGTATATATAGAAGGAAGAGAGGAGGAGGCTTGGCCCTCAAGGGTCCAGCCCTTGGTTCGGCCGAATCAAGGAGGAGAGGAGGAGAACTCCTCCAATCCTAGTAGGACTAGGATTCCTCCCTATTTTGCCTTTTTTCCACCTTTTTCTCTTTGGGTTTTCTCTCCTAGCCGCATGGGCCTTGTGTGGGACTTCCACCAGCCCACTAAGGGATCGTATTCACTCTACCACATCCCATGTAGCCTCTTGGGTCGAAATACCCCTCCCGATGGTCTCTCGGTACACTACCGGCACTCCCAGTACACTACCGATGAGCCCAAAACTTTTCCGGCGACCAAAACAGGACTTCCTATATATCAATCTTTACCTCCGGACCATTCCGGAGCTCCTCGTGATGTCCGGGATCTCATCTGGGACTCTGAACAACCTTCGGTCACCACCATACAAAACTCTATACTACTGAAACGTCACCGAACCTTAAGTGTGCAGACCCTGCGGGTTCGAGAACTATGTAGACATGACCGAGACATCTCTACAGTCAATAACCAATAGCGGGACCTAGATGCCCATATTGGTTCCTACATATTCTATGAAGATCTTTATCGGTTGAACCTCTATGTCAAGGATTCAGTTAATCCCGTATGATGTTCCCTTTGTTCTTCGGTATGTTACTTGCCCGAGATTGATCGTCGGTATATCCATACCTAGTTCAACCTCGTTACCGGCAAGTCTCTTTACTCGTTCTGTAATACAAGATCCTGTGACTAACACTTAGTCACATTGCTTGCAAGGCATATTGTGATGTTGTATTACCGAGTGGGCCCTGAGATACCTCTCCGTCACACGGAGTAACAAATCGCAGTCTTGATCCATGCCAACCCAACAGATGCCCTCGGAGATACCTATAGAGCACCTTTATAGTCACCCAATTACGTTGCGACATTTGATACACACAAGGTACTCCTCCGGTGTCAGTGAGTTGCATGATCTCATGGTCATAGGAACATATACTTGACATGCAGAAAATAGTAGCAATAAACTGACATGATCATATGCTACGTTTGTAGTTTGGGTCTTGTCCATCACATCATTCTCCTAATGATGAGATCCCGTTACCAAATGACATATCATGTCCATAACTAGGAAACAAGCCATGTTTGATCAACAAGCTAGTCTATTAGAGGCATACTAGGGACATGGTGTTGTCTATGTATCCACACATGTATCTGAGTTTCCGATCAACACAATTATAGCATGGATAATAAACGATTATCATGAACAAGGAAATATGATAATAACTAATTTATTATTGCCTCTAGGGCATATTTCCAACAGTCTCCCACTTGCACTAGAGTTAATAATCTAGTTCACATCACCATGTGATTCACATTGTTATGAATCTAACATCCAATGAGTTCTGGGGCTCGATCCTGCTTTGCATGTGAGAGAGGTCTTATAGTCAACGGGTCTACGACATTCAGATCCGCGTGTACTTTGCAAATCTCTATGTCAAACTGTAAACACTGCTACCACACTCCACTTGGTACTATTCCAAATGGTTGATCCACTATACGTATCCAGATTGCTACTACGAGTCATCCGGATTGGTGTTAAATCTTGCATCGACGTAACTCTTTACGATGAACTCTTTATCACCTTCATAATTGAGAAACATCCCCTTAGTCTTTTAGTTACTAAGGATAATCTTGACCGCTGTCCAATGATCCACTCCTGGATCACTCTTGTACCCCTTGATGGACTCATGGCAAGGCACACACAGGTGTGGTACACAGCATGCCATACTATACAGAGCCTATGGCTAAGGCATAGGGGACGACGTTCGTCCTTTATCTTTCTTCTGTTGTGGTCGAGCTTTGAGTCTCACTCAACTTCACACCTTACAAATCAGGCGAGAACTCTTTCTCTGACTGATCCATTTTGAACTCTTTCAAAATCTTGTCAACGTATGTACTCATTGGAAGTCTCATCAAACTTCTTGATCTACCTCTATAGATCTTGATGCTCAACAATTAGGTAGCTTTATCCAGGTCTTCCATTGAAAATCACTTTTCAAACAACCGTTTATGCTTTCCAGAAATTCTACATTATTTCTAATCAACAATATGTCATCCACATATACTTATCAGAAATTCTATAGTGCTCCCACTCATTTTATTGTAAATACAAGTTTCTAGTAAACTTTGTATAAAGTACAAAACTTTGACCACCTCATCAAAGTGTATATTCCAACTCCGAGATGCTTGCTTCAGTCCATAGAAGGATCACTGAAGCTTGCTCACCTTTTAGCATCCTTAGGACTGACAAAACCTTCTGGTTGTATCACATACAACCTTTCCTCAAGTAAACCGTTAAGGAAACGATGTTTTGACATCCATCTGCCAGATTTCATAATTGAAAAATGCAGCAACTGCTAACATAATTCCAACAGACTTTAGCATCGCTACGAGTGAGAAAGTCTCATCGTAGTCAACTCATTGAACTTGTCATAAACTTCTTTGCAACAAGTCGAGCTTTATAAATGGTGACATTTACCATCAGCGTTTGTCTTCATCTTAAAGGTCCATTTGTACTCAACAACCTGCCATCCAACGAGCAAGTCTACCAAAGTCTATACTTGGTTTTCATACATGGATCCTTTCTCGGATTTCATGGCCTCTAACCATTTGTCGGAATCCGGGCCCATCATCGCTTCTCCACAGCTCGTAGGTTCATCGTTGTCCAACAACATGACCTCCAAGACAGGGTTGTCGTCCCACTCAAGAGAAGTACATGTCCTTGTCGACCTACGAGGTTCGCTAGTAATTTGATCTGAAGCTTCATGATCATCATCATTAACTTCCTCTTCAACTAACGTAGGCTTCACAGAAACATCTTCCTGTGATGCGCTACTCTCTCGTTGAAACAAAGGTTCAACAACCTCATCAAGTTCTATCTTCCTCCCACTCAATTATTTCGAGAGAAACTTTTTCTCAAGAAAGGACCCAGTTTCAGCAACAAACATTTTATGCTTGGATCTGAATAGAAGGTTCACCCAACTGTTCTTAGGGTATTCTATGAAGATGCATTTGTCTGCTTTGGGTTCGACCTCATTAGGTGGAAACATTTTCCACACAAGTGTCGCAGCCCCCAAAATTAAGAAATGACAGCTTAGGTTTCTATCAAACCATAATTCACACGCTGTCATATCAACGGATTTAGATGGTGCCCTATTTAAAGTGAATGTAGTTGTCTCTAATGCATAACCCCAAAACTATAGTAGCAAAATGATAAGAGACATCATAGCCCGCACCATATCCAATAGAGCACGACTATGACGTTCGAACACACCATCACACTATGGTGTTCCAGGTGGCGTGAGTTGTGAGACGACTTTCACATTGTCTAAAGTTGTATGCCAAACTCGTAACTCAGATATTCACCTCCACGATCATATCGCGGACATTTTTATCTTCTTGTCACGATGATCTTAAACTTCACTTTGAATTTGCTTGTAGTTTTCAAACGATTTAGACTTGTGTTTCATTAAGTAAACATACACTATATCTACTCAAACCATCAGTGAAGGAACGAAAATAACAATATCCACCACACGCTACAAGACTCATTGGATTGCATACATCAACATGTATCATTTCCAATAAATCACTTGCCTGCTCCATCAATCCGGAAAACGGGGTCCTTAGTCATCTTGCCCAAGAGGCATGGTTCGCATGTCTCAACCGATTCGAAATCAAATGTGTCCAAAGATCCATCAACATGGACTTTCTTCATGCGATTTATACCAATATGACATTTAGCGACAGTGCCCCAAGTATGTGGTACTATCATTATTAACTTTGTATCTTTTGGCATCAATGTTATGAACATGTGTATTACTATGATCAAGATTCAACAAACCATTCTCATTGGGTGCATGACCACTGAAGTTATTATTCATGTAGACAGAATAACAATTATTCTCTAACTTAAATGAATAACCGTGTTTCGATAAACACGATCTAATCATGTTCATGCTCAACGCAAAACACCAAATAACATTTATTTATGTTTGTCACTAATCCCGAAGGTAGAGAGAGCGTGCGATGTTGATCACATCAACCTTGGAAACATTTCCAACACACATCGTCACCTCACCCTCAGCTAGTTCTCCGTTTACCGTAGCTTTTACTTTGAGTTACTAACATTTAGCAGCTGAACCGGTATCCAATACCCAGGTGTTATGAGGAGTACTAGCAAGGTACACATCAATAACACGTATATCAATTATACTTGTGTCGACTTTGCCAGCCTTCTTATCTACCAAGTATCTAGGGTTGTTCTGCTTCAGCGACCGCTCACCTCATAATAGAAGCACTTAGTCTCGGGTTTGGGTTCAACTTTGGTTTGCTTCACTGGAGTAGCAATTGACTTGCCATCCATGAAGTTTCCCTCCTTGTCCTTGCCCTTCTCGAAACTAGTGGTTTTACTAACCATCAACACTTGATGCTCCTTCTTGATTTCTACCTTCGTGGTGTCAAACATCGCGAACAGCTCACGGATCATTATTTCTATCCCTGGCATTTTATAGTTCATCTCCAAGTTCTAATAGCTTAGTGACAGTGACTTGGAGAACTATATCAATCACTATCTTATCTGGAAGGTTAACTCCCACTCGATTCAAGCGATTGTAGCACCCAGACAATCTGAGCACATGCTCAATGATTGAGCTAATCTCCTTCATCTTGCAGACAAAGAATCTTGTTGGAGATCGCATATCTCACAACACAGGCACGAGCCTGAGATCCCAATTTCAGCTCTTAGAACATTTCATATGTTTCGTGACGTTCAAAACGTTTTTGAGCCTCAATTCTAAGCCGTAATGCATGACGCACTAAACTATCAAGTAGTCATCGAAACATGCTTGTCAGATGTTGGAAGTATGCCCTAAAGGCAATAATAAATTAGTTATTATCATATTTCCTTGTTCATAATAATTGTTTATTATCCATGCTATAATTGTATTGACCGAAGACTTAGATACATGTGTGGATACATAGAAAACACCATGTCCCTAGTATGCCTCTAATAGACTAGCTCGTTGATCAAAGATGGCCATGGTTTCCTAGTCATGGACATGAGATCTCATTTGGTAACGGGATCACATCGTTAGGAGAATGATGTGATGGACAAGACCCAAACTATAAACGTAGCATATGACCGTGTCAGTTTATTGCTACTGTTTTCTGCATGTCAAGTATCTGTTCCTATGACCATGAGATCATGCAACTCACTGACACCGGAGGAGTGCCTTGTGTGTATCAAACGTCGCAACGTAACCGGGTGACTATAAAGGTGCTCTATAGGTATCTCCGAGGGTGTCTGTTGGGTTGGCATGGATCAAGATTGGGATTTGTTACTCCGTGTGACGGAGAGGTATCTCAGGGCCCACTTGGTAATACAACATCACAATAAGCCTTGCAAGCAATGTGACTAAGTGTTAGTCACGGGATCTTGTATTACGGAACGAGTAAAGAGACTTGCCGATAACGAGGTTGAACTAGGTATGGAGATACCGACGATCGAATCTCGAGCAAGTAACATACCGAAGAACAAAGGGAACATCATACGGGATTAACTGAATCCTTGACATAGAGGTTCGACCGATAAAGATCTTTGTAGAATATGTAGGAACCAATATGGGCATCTAGGTCCCGCTATGGGTTATTGACCGTAGAGGTGTCTCGGTCATGTCTACATAGTTCTCGAACCCGCAGGGTCTGCACACTTAAGGTTCGGTGATGTTTCGGTAGTATAGAGTTATGTATGGTGGTGACTGAAGGTTGTTCGGAGTCCCGTATGAGATCCCGGACGTCATGAGGAGCTCCGGAATGGTCCCGAGGTAAAGATTGATATATAGGAAGTCCTATTTTGGTCGCCGGAAAAGTTCCGGGCTCATCGGTAGTGTACCGGGAGTGCCGGTAGTGTACCGGAAGACCATCGGGAGGTGTATTTCGACCCAAGAGGCTACATGAGCTGTGGGAGAGTGAATACCAGCCCTTAGTGGGCTGGTGGAAGTCCCACACAAGGCCCATGCGGCTGGGAGCAAAAGCCCAAAGAGAAAAAGGTGGAAAAAGGCAAAAAGACCAAAATAAGGAGGAGTCCTAGTCCTAGTAGGATTGGAGGAGGATTCCTCCTCTCCTACTTGGTTTGGCTGACCCAAGGGCTGGCTCCTTGGGAGCCAAGCCTCCTCCTCTCTTCCTCCTATATATACTAGATGTTTTAGGGGTTTTGTCACTAGATTTTCAGCCACGTGCTACCCGTTCCTCTAGTGCATAGTTTCTCCTCTAGATCGGATTTCTGCAGTGCTTAGGCGAAGCCCTACCGGAATAGCTCCACCACCATCGCCGGAGCGCCGTCACGCTGCCAGAGAACTCTTATACCTCTCCGCTCCCTCTTGCTGGATCAAGAAGGCAGCGATCGTCATCGAGCTGTACGTGTGCTGAACGCGGAGGTGTCGTCCGTTCGGCGCTATATCGGAAGGACCGTGATCAAGATCACGAGACGGATCGTGATGAGTTCGTGGGACGGATCGTGATGAGTTCACAGGACGGATCGTGATTGGATCGCGAGACGGATCATGATGAGATCGCGGGACGCTCGGTAATTTGGATCGTGAAGACGTTTGACTACACCAACCGCGTTTCTCAACGCTTCCCACTTAGCGATCTACAAGGGTATGTAGATCCACTCTTCCTCTCGTAGATGCTCATCACCATGGATAGGTCTTGCGTGAATGTAGGAAAAATTTTGTTTCCCATGCGACGTTCCCCAACACTAAACTATCAAGTAGTCATCGAAACGTGTCTGTCAGATGTTCACAACATCTACAGACGTCGCTAGAGGAGGTGGCGCACCGAGCGTTGCATTAAGGACATAAGCCTTATGTGCAGCAATGAGGACAATCCTCAGATCACGGACCCAGTCCGCAATATTGCTACCATCATCTTTCAACTCTATTTCTCTAGGAACATATAAAAAATACAAGGGAGCTACAGCACGAGCAAGTAATCTACAACATAATTTGCAAAGACACTACTGACTATGTTCATGTTAATGAGTTCGATTAATCATATTACTGAAGAACTCCCACTCAAATTGACATCCCTCCGGTCATTCGAGTGATACATGATCCAAATTCACCAACTCAAGTCCGATCATCGCATGAGTTGAGGTGGTTTTAATGGTGAACATCATAATGTTGATCATATCTACTATATGACTCATGTTCGACCTTTCGGTCTCTTGTGTTCCGAGGCCATGTCTGTACATGCTAGGCTTGTCAAGTTTAACCCGAGTGTTCTGCATGTGCAACACTGGCTTGCACCCGTTGTATGTGAACGTAGAGTCTATCACACCCGATCATCATGTGGTGTCTCGACACGACGAACTTTCGCAATGGTGCACACTCGGGGAGAACACAATTTATCTTGAAATTAAGTGAGGGATCACCTTATAATGCTACCGTCGTCCTAAGCAAAACAAGGTGCATAAAAGGATTAACATCACATGCAAATCATAAGTGACATGATATGGCCATGAACTTGTGCTTTTGATCTCCATTTTGAAAGCACCGACATGATCTCCATCGTCACCGGCATGACACCATGATCTCCATCATCTTGATCTCCATCAACGTGTCGCCATCGTGGTTGTCGCGCCCACCATACTTCTACTATTGCTACCGTTTAGCGATAAAGTAAAGCATTACATAGCGCTTAATGATTGACACGCAGGTCATATAATAATTAAACACAACCCTATGGCTCCTGCCGGTTGTCGTACTCATCGACATGCAAGTCGTGATATTCTATACAACACATGATTATCTCATACATCACATATATCACATCATGTAATTGGCCATATCACATCACAACATACCCTGCAAAAACAAGTTAGACGTCAGCTAATTGTTGTTGCATGTTTTACGTGGCTGCTACGGTTATCTAACAAGAACAATTCTCACCTATGCATAAACCAAAATGGTGAGACATAAGTTGCTTTTCAACCTTCTCAAGGACCGCCTTTGTCGAATCCGGTCCAACTAAAGTACGAGAAACTGTCACCCGCCAGCCATCTTTTACAACAAGTTGCAGTTGAGGGAACCGGTCTCTCGTAAGCGTACGAGTAATGTTGGTCCAGGCCAATTCATCCCACAATACCGCTGAACCAAGACACGACCAAGGGAGGAAGCAATCTAAGCATCAACACCCACAAACTCTCTGTGTTCTACTCGAGATCTCATCTACACATAGACCTATCTCAAGATGCCACTATTGGGAACGTTGCATGGGAAACAAAAAAATTCCTATGCACATGCAAGATCTATCCATGGTGATGAGAATCTACGAGAGGGAGAGTGGATCTACATACCCTTGTAGATCGCTAAGCGGGAAGCGTTAAGAAACGCGGTTTGTGTAGTCGAACGTCTTCGCGATCCGAATCGCCGAGAATCCCGCGATCACATCACGATCCGTCCCACGATCCAATCACGATCCGTCCCGCGAACTCATCATGATCCGTCCCGCGATCTCATCACGATCCATCTCGCGATCTTGATCACGGTCCTTCTGATCTAGCACCGAACGGACGGCACCTCCGCGTTCAGCACACGTACAGCTCGATGACGATCTCTACCTTCTTGATCCAGCAAGAGGGAGAGGAGAGGTGGAAGAGTTCTCCGGCAGCGCGATGGCGCTGCGGCGATGGTGGTGGAGCTATTCCCGTAGGGCTTCGCCTAAGCACTGCAGAAAACCGATCTAGAGGAGAAACTATGCACTAGAGGAACGGGTAGCACGTGGCTGAAAATCTGGTGCCAAGAACCATAAAACCTCTAGTATATATATAAGGAAGAGAGGAGGAGGCTTGTCCCTCAAGGGTCCAGCCCTTGGTTCGGCCGAATCAAGGAGGAGATGAGGACTCCTCCAATCCTAGTAGGACTAGGATTCCTCCCTATTTTGCCTTTTTTCCACCTTTTTCTCTTTGGGTTTTCTCTCCTATCCGCATGGGCCTTGTGTGGGACTTCCACCATCCCACTAAGGTCTGGTATTCACTCTCCCACAGCCCATGTAGCCTCTTGGGTCGAAATACCCCTCTGATGGTCTCCCGATACACTACCGGCACTCCCGGTACACTACCGATGAGCCCAAAACTTTTCCGGCGACCAAAACAGGACTTCCTATGTATCAATATTTACCTCCGGACCATTCCGGAGCTCCTCATGACGTCCGGGATCTCATCCGGGACTCCGAACAACCTTCGGTCACCACCATACATAACTCTATACTATCGAAACGTCACCGAACCTTAAGTGTGCAGACCCTGCGGGTTTGAGAACTATGTAGACATGACCGAGACATCTCTACGGTCAATAACCAATAGCGGGACTTGGATGCCCATATTGGTTCCTACATATTCTACGAAGATATTTATCGGTCGAACCTCTTTGTCAAGGATTCAGTTAATCCCGTATGATGTTCCCTTTGTTCGTCGGTATGTTACTTGCCCGAGATTCGATCGTTGGTATCTCCATACCTAGTTCAACCTCGTTACCAGCAAGTCTCTTTACTCATTCCGTAATACAAGATCCCATGACTAACTCTTCGTCACATTGCTTGCAAGGCTTATTGTGATGTTGTATTACCTAGTGGGCCCTGAGATACCTCTCCGTCACACGAAGTGAAAAATCCTAGTCTTGATCCATGCCAACCCAACAGACACCCTCGCAGATACCTTTAGAGCACCTTTATAGTCACCCAGTTACATTGCGATGTTTGATACACACAAGTACTCATCCGGTGTCAGCGAGTTGTATGATCTCATGGTCATAGGAACATATACTTGACATGCAGAAAACAGTAGCAATAAACTGACACGATCATATGCTACGTTTGTAGTTTGGGTCTTGTCCGTCACATCATTCTCCTAATGATGAGATCTCGTTACCAAATGACATCTCATATCCATGACTAGGAAACCATAGCCATCTTTGATCAATGAGCTAGTCTATTAGAGGCATACTAGGGACATGGTGTTGTCTATGTATCCACACATGTATTTGTGTTTCCGATCAACACAATTATAGCATGGATAATAAACGATTATCATGAACAAGGAAATATGATAATAACTAATTTATTATTGCCTCTAGGGCATATTTCCAATAGATAGGGGGATAGTTGGAGTGGCGGTGGTGTTGTCCGGTGGTGCAAATACTCCGGGAGGTGGCCGGTGCGGCGGAGTTGAAGAGAGGAGCAAGAAGCAGCGAACACACACGTTGAAGGTATAACAAATTATCTCTTAGTTGGTCAGTTTATTAGTTTGTGTAGCTAAGTCATATAATGAGATGATGAAAATGTGTGACAGGTGAAAATGTCTGAATCAGTAAATTTGACTGTTTACTATGGTCCTGGCAATGTTCGATATAATGAGTTGGGGGTTGGTCTTAACGAGTATAAAAAATGTGTCATGACACTTCCAAATCCGGACAGACTGGACATTAGACAGTTGAAGTACTGGTTGACAACTAGTTTTGGGCTAGATCCTGGGGTATGTTCCGTCAGTATTCAAGCAGCGTGGACCAAATTGTGTAAAAATGTGAAGTGGGAGTTGATGTCGATAGATAGGAGCCAGAAGTGGTTGACCTTGTTAAGGCGTTGCAGAGACCGAAAAGTCCACCCATATGCCCTAGTTCAACCTGTGGTGAAGGAGGAGAATACCGGACCACCAGCCCGGGGGGTATGAACCCAAGCAGGGTAGTCAAGTGGCTAACGAGAATTATTTACCCGGGTCACAGCCAATGGATGTGGATGCTAGGCAACCCGAGGAAGAGCCGGATTATGTGGCACACAATTTGTGTGGTGACGATACTGGGCATAGTAGTCAGTCGCTAATATTAGCTGGTTCTAGTTTAGCTGATGGGGATGATGAAGGGGAGGAAATGCAGAGGGTGATGGTGGAAGAGGAAGAGGATGGACTGGTTGAGGATCTGGATTCTGAAAATTCCGACGATGAAGTGGAGGTACCGATTCCAGCCGCATGGGATCGGGACCTATCGACCGGTTTCACGGTCAACGATGGCCATGAGACTCCATGGCAATATCAATTGAACCAAGTCCAGATAGGTTCTATGCATGATACTGTTGGGGAACGTCGCATGGGAAACAAAAAATTTCCTACGCACACGTAAACCTATCCATGGTGATGAGCATCTACGAGAGGGAGAGTGGATCTACGTACCCTTGTAGATCGCTAAGCGGGAAGCGTTAAGAAATGCGGTTGGTGTAGTCGAACATCTTCGCGATCCAAATCGCCGAGCGTCCCGCGATCTCATCACGATCCGTCACGTGATCCAATCACGATCCGTCCCGCGAACACATCATGATCCGTCCCGCGAACTCATCACGATCTGTCTCACGATCTTGATCACGATCTGTCCCGCGAACTCATCACGATCCGTTCCGTGATCACATCACGAACCGTCTCACGATCTCGATCACGGTCCTTCCGATCTAGCGCCGAATGGACGGCACCTCCGCGTTCAGCACACGTGCAGCTTGATGACGATCTCCACCATCTGATCCAGCAGGAGGAGGTGGAGAGGAGAGAGAGTTCACCGGCAGCGTGACGGTGCTCCGGTGATGGTGGTGGAGCAATTCCGGCAGGGCTTCGCCTAAGCACTGCGGAACTACGATCTAGAGGAGAAACTATGCACCGGTGGAACGGGTAGCACGTGGCCAGAAATTCTGTCCAAAAACCACCCAATCCACTAGTATATATAGGAGGATATAAGAGGAGAGGCAGCCAAGGCTTTTGGGTCGGCCAGAAAGGAGGTGGGAAGCAATCCTTCCTCACCTCCAATCCTAGTTGGAGTAGGATTGCCTCCTATTGGCTGATTTTCCACTTTTTGCTTTAGGACTTTCTCTCCTGCGCCATGGGCCTTTGTGGCTAGTTTCTCATCCCACTAAGGGCTGGTTATTATTCTCCCACAGCCCATGGACCTATTGGGGTCGAAATACCCCTCCCGGAGGTCCCCCGGTACACTACCGGCACTCCCGGTACACTACCGATGAGCCCGAAACTTTTCCGGCGACCAAACTGGGACTTCCTATATATGAATCTTTACCTCCGGACCATTCTGGGACTCCTCGTGATGTCCGGGATCTCATCCGGGAATCCGAACAACCTTCGGTCACCACCATACATAACTCTACACTACTGAAACGTCACCAAACCTTAAGTGTGCAGACCCTGCGGGTTCGAGAACTATGTAGACATGACCGAGACATCTCTACGGTCAATAACCAATGGCAGGACCTGGACGTCCACATTGGTTCCTACATATTCTACGAAGATCTTTATCGGTCGAACCTCTATGTCAAGGATTCAGTTAATCCCGTATAACGTTCCCTTTGTTCTTCGGTATGTTACTTGCCCGAGATTCGATCATCGGTATCTCCATACCTAGTTCAACCTCGTTACTGGCAAGTCTCTTTACTCGTTCCGTAATACAAGATCCTATGACTAACACTTAGCCACATTGCTTGCAAGGCTTGTTGTGATGTTGTATTACCGAGTTGGCCCTGAGATACCTCTCCGTCACATGGAGTAACAAATCTCAGTCTCGATCCATGCCAACTCAACAGACACCATCGGAGATACCTGTAGAGCACCTTTATAGTCACCGAGTTACGTTGCGACGTTTGATACACACAAGGCACTCCTCCGATATCCATGAGTTGCATGATCTCATGGTCATAGGAACATATACTTGACATGCAGAAAACAGTAGCAATAAACTGACACGATCATATGCTATGTTTGTAGTTTGGGTCTTATCCATCACATCATTCTCCTAATGATGTGATCCCGTTATCAAATGACATCTCATGTCCATGGCTAGGAAACCTTAACCATCTTTTGATCAACGAGCTAGTCTACTAGAGGCATACTAGGGACATGGTTTTGTCTATGTATCCACACATGCATTTAAGTCTCCGATCAATACAATTAAAGCATGGATAATAAACGATTATCATGAACAAGGAAACATGATAATAACTAATTTATTATTGCCTCTAGGGCATATTTCCAACAGTCTCCCACTTGCACTAGAGTCAATAATCTAGTTCACATCACCATGTGATTCGCATTGTTATGAATCTAACACCCAATGAGTTATGGGGCTCGATCATGCTTTGCATGTGAGAGAGGTCTTATAGTCAACGGGTCTGCGATATTCAGATCCATGTGTACTTTGCAAATCTCTATGTCAAACCATAAACACTGCTACCACACTCCACTTGGTACTATTTCCAAATGGCTGCTCCACTATACGTATCCAGATTGCTACTACTAGTCATCCGGATAGTTGTTAAAGCTTGCATCGACGTAACTCTTTACGATGAATGCTTTATCACCTCCATAATCAAGAAACATTTCCTTAGTCCTCTGGTTACTAAGAATAATTCCGACCGCTGTCCAGTGATCCACTCCTGGACCACTCTTGTACCCCTTGACAGACTCATGGCAAGGCACACACAGGTGCGGCACACAGCATGGCATAATATAGAGCCTATGGCTAAGGCATAGGATACGACGTTCATCCTTTCTCTTTCTTCTGCCGTTGTCGAGCTTTGAGTTTCACTCAACTTCACACCTTACAAATCAGCGAGAACTCTTTCTCTAACTTATCCATTCTGAACTCCTTCAAAATCTTGTCAAGGTATGCACTCATTGAAAGTCTCATCAAGCATCTTGATCTATCTCTATAGATTTTGATGCTCAACAATTAGGTAGCTTTATCCAGGTCTTCCTTTGAAAAACACTTTTCAAACAACCTTTTATGCCTTCCAGAAATTCTACATTATTTCCGATCAACCATATGTCAACCACATATACTTATCAGAAACTCTATAGTGCTCCCACTCACTTTATTGCAAATACAAGTTTCTCGTAAACTTTGTATAAACTACAAAAACTTTGATCACCTCATCAAAGTGTATATTACAACTCCGAGATGCTTGCTTTAGTCCATAGAAGGATCACTGAAGCTTGCTCATCTTTTAGCATCCTTAGGACTGACAAAACCTTCTGGTTGTATCACATACAACCTTTCCTCAAGTAAACCGTTAAGGAAACGATGTTTTGACATCCATCTGCCAGATTTCATAATTGAAAATGCAGCAACTGCTAACATAATTCCAACAGACTTTTAGCATCGCTACGAGTGAGAAAGCCTCATCGCAGTCAACTCCTTGAACTTGTCACAAACAACTTTGCAACAAGTCGAGCTTTACAAATGGTGACATTCACCATCAGTGTCTGTCTTCATTCTAAAGGTCCATTTGTACTCAACGACCTGCCGTCTAACGAGCAAGTCTACCAAAGTCTATACTTGGTTTTCATACATGGATCCTATCTCGGATTTCATGGCCTCTAACCATTTGTCAGAATCCGGGCCCATCATCGCTTCTCCATAGCTCGTAGGTTCATCGTTCTCCAACAACATGATCTCCAAGACAGAGTTGTCGTACCACTTAGGAGCAGTACACATCCTTGTCGACCTACGAAGTTCGATAGTAACTTGATCTTGAAGCTTCATGATCATCATCATTAACTTCCTCTTCAACTAATGTAAGCTTCACAGAAACATCTTTCTGCGCTGCGCTACTCTCTGGTTGAACAAAGGTTTAACAACCTCATCAAGTTCTATCTTCCTCCCACTCAATTCTTTCGAGAGAAACATTTCCTCGAGAAAGGATCCGTTTAAGCAACAAACACTTTGCACTAGGATCTGAGATTGAAGGTTCACCCAACTGATCTTAGGGTATTCTATGAAGATGCATTTGTCCGCCTTGGGTTCGACCTCATTAGGTGAAAACATTTTCCACACAAGTGTCACAGCCCCAAATATTAAGAAATGACAGCTTAGGTTTCTATCAAACCATAATTCACACGGTGTCATCTCAACAGATTTAGATGATGCCCTATTTAAAGTGAATGTAGTTGTCTCTAATGCATAACCCCAAAAATTATAGTAGTAAAACGATAAGAGACATCACAGTATGCACTATATCAATAGAGCATGACTATGATGTTCGGACACACCATCACACCATGGTGTTCCAGGTGGCGTTAGTTGTGAAACAAATTTCACGTTGTCTTAAGTTGTATGCCAAACTCGTAACTCAGATATTCACCTCCACGATCATATCGCGGTCATTTTTATCTTCTTGTCACGATGATCTTTAAACTTCACTCTGAATTTGCTTGAACCTTTCAAACAATTCAGACTTGTGTTTCATTAAGTAAATATACACTATATCTACTCAAATCATCAGTGAAGGTAAGAAAATAACGATATCCACTGCACGCTACAAGACTCACTAGATTGCATACATCAACATGTATCATTTCCAATGAATCACTTGCCCGCTCCATCCAACGGGGTCATTTAGTCATCTTGCCCAAGAGGGATGGTTCGCATGTCTCAACCAATTCGAAATCGAAAGAGTCCAAATATCCATCAGCATGGAGTTTCTACATGCGCTTTATACCAATATGACATTTAGCGGCAGTGCCACAAGTATGTGGTACTATCATTATTAACTTTGTATCTTTTGACATCAATGTTATGAACATGTGTACTACTACGATCAAGATTTCAACAAACCATTCTCACTGGGTGCATGACCATTGAAGGTATTATTCATGTAAACAGAATAACCATTATTCTCTAACTTAAATGAATAACCGTATTTCAATAAACATGATCTAATCATGTTCATGCTCAACGCAAAACACCAAATAACATTTATTTAGGTTCGTCACTAATCCTGAAGGTAGAGAGAGCGTGCGATGTTGATCACATCAACCTTGGAAACACTTCCAACACATATCGTCACCTCACCCTTAGCTAGTTCTCCGTTTATTCCGTAGCTTTTATTTCGAGTTACTAACATTTAGCAACCGAACCGGTATCCAATACCCAGGTGCTACTAGGAGTACTAGCAAGGTACACATCAATAACTCGTATATCAAATATACTTCCGTCGATGTTGCCAGCCTTCTTATCTACCAAGCATCTAGGGTTGTTCCGCTTCAGCGACCGCTCACCTCATAACAGAAGCACTTAGTCTCGGGTTTGAGTTCAACTTTGGGTTGCTTCACTGGAGCAGCAACTGACTTGCTATCCATGAAGTTTCCCTCCTTGCTCTTGCCCTTCTCGAAACTAGTGGTTTTACTAACCATCAACACTTGATGCTCCTTCTTGATTTCTACCTTCGCGGTGTCAAAACATTGTGAACAACTCAGGGATCAATATTTCTATCCCTGGCGTTTTATAGTTCATCACCAAGTTCTAGTAGCTTAGTGACAGTGACTTGGAGAACTATATCAATCACTATCTTATCTGGAAGATCAACTCCCACTCGATTCAAGCGATTCTAGCACCCAGACAATCTGAGCACATGCTCAACGATTGAGCTATTCTCTTTCATCTTGCAGGCAAAGAATCTTGTTAGAGATCTCATATCTCGCAACACAGGCACGAGCCTGAGATCACAATCTCAGCTCTTAAAACATCTCATATGTTCCGTGGCATTCAAAACGTTTCAGAGCCTTAATTCTAAGTCGTAATGCATGACGCACTAAACCATCAAGTAGTCATCGAAACGTGCCTGTCAGATGTTCACAACATCTACAGATGATGCTAGATGGGGTGGCGCACAGAGTGGTGCATTAAGGAAATAAGCCATCTGTGCAGCAATGAGGACAATCCTCAGATCACGGACCCAGTCCGCAATTTTGCTACCAACATCTTTCAATTCTATTTCTCTAGGAACATATAAAAATACAAGGGAGCTACAGCGCGAGCTAGTAATCTACAACATAATTTGCAAAGACAGTTTGACTATGTTCATGATAATGAGTTCAATTAATCGTATTACTTAAGAACTCCCACTCAAATTGACATCCCTCAGATCATCTAAGTGACACATGATCCAATATCCACCAACTCAAGTTCGATCATCACGTGAGTTGAGGTGGCTTCAATGGTGAACATCATCATGTTGATCATATCTACTATATGACTCATGTTCGACCTTTCGGTCTCTTGTGTTCCGAGGCCATGTCTGTACATGCTAGGCTCGTCAAGTTTAACCCGAGTGTTTCCGCGTGTGCAAATCTGTCTTGCACCCGTTGTATGTGAACGTAGAGTCTATCACACCCGATCATCACGTGGTGTCTCAACACGACGAACTTTCGCAACGGTGCACACTCGGGGAGAACACAATTTATCTTGAAATTAAATGAGGGATCACCTTATAATGCTACCGTCATCCTAAGCAAAACAAGGTGCATAAAAGGATTAACATCACATGCAAATCATAAGTGACATGATATGGCCATGAACTTGTGTTTAAGATCTCCATCTTCAAAACCTCGGCATGATCTCCATCGTCATCGGCACGACACCATGATCTCCATCATCTTGATCTCTATCAACGTGTCGCCATCGGGGTTGTCACGCCCTGCATGCTTCTACTACTATTGCTACTGTAGCGATAAAGTAAGCATTACATAGCGCTTAATGATTGACACGCAGGTCATACAATAATTAAAAACAACCCTATGGCTCCTGTCGGTTGCCGTACTCATCGACATGCAAGTCATGATAATCTATAAATCACATGATCATCTCATACATCACATATATCACATCATGTAATTGGCCATATCATATCACAACATACCCTGCAAAAATAAGTTAGACGTCCTCTAATTGTTGTTGCATGTTTTACGTGACTGCTATGGGTATCTAGCAAGAACAATTCTCACCTAAGAAAAAACCACAATGGTGATACACTAGTTGCTTTTCAACCTTCTCAAGGACCGCCTTTGTCGAATCCGATCCAACTAAAGTGAGAGAAACTGTCACCCGCAAGCCATCTAGGCAACAAGTTGCGTCGAGGGAACCGGTCTCTCGTAAGCGTACGAGTAATGTTGGTCCGGGCCGCTTCATCTCACAATCCTGCTGAACCAAAATCCGACCAAGGGAGGAAGCAATCTAAGCATCAATGCCCACAAACCTTTTGTGTTCTACTTGAGATCTCATCGAACCATCAACCTAGCTCATGATGCCACTGTTGGGGAACGTCGCATGGGAAACAAAAAAATTCCTACACACACGCAAACCTATCCATGGTGATGAGCATCTACGAGAGGGAGAGTGGATCTACGTACCCTTGTAGATCGCTAAGCGGGAAGCGTTAAGAAATGCGGTTGGTGTAGTCGAACATCTTCGCGATCCAAATCACCGAGCGTCCCGCGATCTCATCACGATCCGTCACGTGATCCAATCACGATCCGTCCCGCGAACACATCATGATCCGTCCCGTGAACTCATCACGATCTGTCTCACGATATTGATCACGATCTATCCCGCGAACTCATCACGATCCGGTCCGTGATCACATCACGAACCGTCTCGCGATCTCGATCACGGTCCTTCCGATCTAGCGCCGAACGGACGGCACCTCCGCGTTCAGCACACGTGCAGCTTGATGACTATCTCCACCATCTTGATCCAGCAAGAGGAGGTGGAGAGGAGAGAGAGTTCACCGGCAGCGTGACGGCGCTCCGGTGATGGTGGTGGAGCAATTCCGGCAGGGCTTCGCCTAAGCACTGCGGAACTACGATCTAGAGGAGAAACTATGCACCGGTGGAACGGGTAGCACGTGGCCGGAAATTCTGTCCAAAAACCACCCAATCCACTAGTATATATAGGAGGAGAGAAGAGGAGAGGCAGCCAAGGCTTTTGGGTCGGCCAAAAAGGAGGTGGGAAGCAATCCTTCCTCACCTCCAATCCTAGTTGGAGTAGGATTGCCTCCTATTGGCTGATTTTCCACTTTTTGCTTTAGGACTTTCTCTCCTGCGCCATGGGCCTTTGTGGATGGTTTCCCAGCCCACTAAGGTCTGGTTATTATTCTCCCACAGCCCATAGACCTATTGGCGTCGAAATACCCCTCCCGGAGGTCCCCCGGTACACTACCGGCACTCCCGGTACACTACCGGCACTCCCGGTACACTACCGATGAGCCCGAAACTTTTCCGGCGACCAAACTGGGACTTCCTATATATGAATCTTTACCTCCGGACCATTCCGGAGCTCCTCGTGACGTCCGGGATCTCATCCGGGACTCCGAACAACCTTCGGTCACCACCATACATAACTCTACACTACCGAAACGTCACCAAACCTTAAGTGTGCAGACCCTGCGGGTTCGAGAACTATGTAGACATGACCGAGACATCTCTACGGTCAATAACCAATGGCAGGACCTGGACGTCCACATTGGTTCCTACATATTCTACGAAGATCTTTATCGGTTGAACCTCTATGTCAAGGATTCAGTTAATCCCGTATAACGTTCCCTTTGTTCTTCGGTATGTTACTTGCCCGAGATTCGATCGTCGGTATCTCCATACCTAGTTCAACCTCGTTACTGGCAAATCTCTTTACTCGTTCCATAATACAAGATCCTGTGACTAACACTTAGCCACATTGCTTGCAAGTCTTGTTGTGATGTTGTATTACCGAGTGGGCCCTGAGATACCTCTCCGTCACACGGAGTAACAAATCCCAGTCTCGATTCATGCCAACTCAACAGACACCATCGGAGATACCTGTAGAGCACCTTTATAGTCACCCAGTTACGTTGCGACGTTTGATACACACAAGGCACTCCTCCGATATCCGTGAGTTGCATGATCTCATGGTCATAGGAACATATACTTGACATGCAGAAAACAGTAGCAATAAACTGACACGATCATATGCTATGTTTGTAGTTTGGGTCTTATCCATCACATCATTCTCCTAATGATGTGATCCCATTATCAAATGACATCTCATGTCCATGGCTAGGAAACCTTAACCATCTTTTGATCAACGAGCTAGTCTACTAGAGGCATACTAGGGACATGGTTTTGTCTATGTATCCACACATGCATTTAAGTCTCCGATCAATACAATTATAGCATGGATAATAAACGATTATCATGAACAAGGAAACATGATAATAACTAATTTATTATTGCTTCTAGGGCATATTTCCAACAGATACAAAGAAGAAATTGAAATATGCGGTGGTAAAGTGGGCTATGTCCACGTAGAGGGTTTTCCGGACACAGATATCAAATCGAACAAACTATTCAGCTTACAAATTTAAACCAATATACTAGAGCAAAGAACAAATAAATAAATAGTAGCCAAAAACAAACCTCACCATATGTTCGGAATAACATTCATGGAAGCAATCCTATGAAAAAAGGACTACACAATATGTAGTTGTCATCAAAGAGCTGTCGCGACATGACATACATTTGCTGATAATTCGGACTGACACCACGACTATAAAAACAACTGTCAACAAGTTCCCTCTGAGCTTCACTCAGATCCTCAAGAGCTACATAAAAATAATTTCACAAATTCAGCAAAGCAGAAAAATGTACAAGCTCAAAGAAAAATTAAAACCAGTCAAACAAAAAACTTACCAACACAGGGTAAAGGGAACAACATAACACCATCCCGGTGAAAATCAACACCAATCATAGTTCCATAGTGCTCAAACCTAACAATCATCATTTCACGATGACGGAGATCATAATCATTCACAAGTTCCTCCCAGGAAGGACCATGGAATTTACTGTTCACCCGACCATGTCTAAACTGAACATGGTATAAGTTACCCTCACTGTTGTGAAGAGAAAGATCAATATCTGTGTCACCCCTCCGAATAGCTAAAGCTCTACACTCCTCAATGTACCGAGCAAGATGTAATCTAACACTGCACGGAACATACTACAACAAGAATGGAAGAAAACATCATAATCATATAAACAAAGGCATTAGAATACATTACAACCATAACAACATCAACCATATGCCACAATCAGAAAAACAAGATATAGAATCTTACAACATGCCTAGAACATCGACGATCCAGCACCACATTGAAGATAGCCGCACTCGAATCAAAGGAATAACAAGGGCCACCTGGAGCTCGGCAAAAGGGGCAAGCCATTATCTGCAAAGAAAGGGTGACCACACTTGCCTGCTCACCCACCTTGCTGTGGAGGGGGTTTTATAGGGTCAAAACAAAAGATGGCGGGAGAGAAACTTGCAGGAAAGAATGGCGGGCGGGAAAGAAACTGGTGGGAAAGAAGGGCGGGAAAAAACCGGCGGGAAAGAAGGGCAGGAAAGAAAATGCACTATTCGGCCAAGGAAATACCGAAAAGGACTCTTCGGTCAACGGAAGACCGAAATGGGTCACATGCAACTTCGGTCAAGCACTGACGTAAAGTGCATGTACTCTTCGGCCAACCGTTGACCAAAGAGTACTCTTCGGCCAACTAAAGACCAAAGAGTCCTCTTCGACCCAGAACAGCAGGTTTTCGATCAGGCATTGACCGAAGAGGTTGTCTTCGGCCAACAGTTGACCGAAGAGTCCTATTCGGCCAACGGTTGACCGACGGTGTGCTAGTTTTGAAAATTTTGCGTTAGGCCTGCTAGTTTTCAAATTCGTTTAAAAAACGTGCTAGTTTAAAAAAAATCCCACTAAGATAACACGAAAGTTCTATTGTACGTGTATTCCTACTGGTTGGCCAATTGTTCATAGAGCTAGCAATATGAAGAGGTTAATTTCAAACACATGGATTTTTGGTGATTCAGTATTGATAAAAATCCCATTTGACAAGGATGATAAGAACATGCTCACACAAAGATATCTGAATGAACTAAAAGTCTGAAAAGAGATGTGCTCTTAACTGTCACATATATAAACGGAAGTGGGTCATTATAACTCAAAAATGTTTCATTCAAAAAAACCAACACGTGGTTTACAGGTCTGACCTGCTTCACAGAGTCTCTGCTTCATGTCTTAGAACATGAACGCAACCAGTCCAAAACTCCTGGACACTTGTAGATGACGTCGACATCCCATCGGTGCACCAGATTTAAACGCTCCCAGCTTCAACACGGCTGCCAACTCGTCTTGCGTCACCAACCCTAGGCTCAAGTGAACATCGAAATCATCAACTTCTAAGGCAGATGAGAATGATTGGGCTAAAGTAGGGAAGTCAGAGTTGACTCCATCCGAAAAAAGAACAAAGAAAGAGGCGAGTCTACACAAAAAAGAACACAACATTGCGAAAAGGAAAAGGAAAAAAAAGCACGCTCAGTCCTCAGGCAAACCATCTATGCTGACATAATTGATTCGCCAACCTTGAGGGTGCCGTCCGTGCGTCTACGGGCTCTTGGTCGCCTCCGCTTGTTCGACAGGAGAGTGAAGTTTGTTTTAAACCTTGAGAGCTCGTCGCAAATGAACCCTCACCTTCAAATCTTCGAAATATGTACACTGTACTCATTAATCCCGGTTTATCTCGACCCTGATCCTGTTTGGTGCATAGGGAAAGGGATGATCCCGGCCGGGATCATCTTTACTCTCACTTACTACATTGGCCCACATGTCATGCACATCTTCAATCTGTGGCTGCCATCCTTTGTTTCTCCCAAAACACAACTCCTGATCTGTGCAGTTTCCCTTCACACCGGACTTATAGCTCATGTGCGACGTATTTCGTGTGAATTGGAAGGAGTGCGACGTTGTTCGACCAAATAGTTGCAGTGCGACAAATTTGAGCATGTAAATAGCCAGGACCACACAGGTGTTAAATGGTTTTAAATTAATCGTCAACCAAGCCTGTTTATGTTAAGACATGTGGGGCCAACTTAGTTAACACTACATCGGGTAAAAACATCTGACCGTGCCTAGCCGCCGAACCGTACCCCACTCCCACTCTGCCCTTCCTATCGACCCTTCTTCTCCGGTGGCAGTGGATCTTGTGTTCTCGATGGCGGCGACATAAATGGTGAGTGAATTCGAACCCTAGTCCTGTTCCCCCCTCGGGCTCGTAGATCTCAGCTCATTTCCTCTTTTTTCGCTGGTTGTATTGATACATTGTGATGAGAGGCCATGGGCATATTGAGAAGGAGTCGCCAGATTCAACTTCGAATAGGTAATGCGCCTCTCTTCGATCCAATTCTGGATGCAATTAGGGCCTCGTCTGCTCTTTCTCACACTGGTCGCCACTGACAGAGGGGATGTTGCCGCTCGGACCTTTGAATTGATGATCAATTTCTTTCTATTGAAGGCAAACTTAGTTGATGCTAGCATACAAAACATTGAGAGAGACACAATTGTGAATGGGAGGTTGAGTTTACAGAGACTGATCCACAAGTTCTACAGAACATGGGAGAGAAGGCGATGAAGAAATGGGTGGAGAAAATTGGGGAGAATATTGTTTGGGGTCAGAGCAATAAGTATCACTATTATGGTTCGATGATTGGAAAGGAGAGTATGTTAGAATAGAAGATGGTGATCAGATTGTTGAAGAAATTGATCGGAAAATGTCTAGACAAGCAAACGACTAATTTCTTTTGCTAAGCTCATTGATTTGAATATTTATTCGAAGCTTGGATATGTGCCATCACACTTGGCTGCGCAGATGGTAGATGATGATTGGGCTTCACAGGGCCATTGATTCCCATGTTTACTGAACTCACAGTAATAGCCGAAGAGGCACAAGTGGCTGGAACTGAAACTGTAGCTATTGTTGATTGGAATGCAGTTGAATTAGATGAGCCTGCTGATTTGGTCATTGCACCAATGCGTGACACTGAGATGGCCAAACATTTTGGCATTCCAATCGATGACAGAGATAAGGGGAGGAGTGAATCTAGTTTGCCTGCTAATGTTGATGAAGAAGTACATGGAAAGTTGATGGAAGAAGTTGCATATAATATAGAATATGCACATGATGATGAGATGGTGCATGTGTATGACAAGGAAAACCCTGTCATTGAACTGGGGAAGTTGTGGCCAAACATGGATGAGTTTAGGGATGTGTTTCAAGACTTATGCAGTGAAACATGAGTTTTATGCCAAGACTGTTTGGACTGATAGAAAGAAGTTTTATGCGACATGAAGAGGATTTGATGGTAGTGTCAAGTCTTGCAAGTGGTACATATCTGCTAAACTGCAACCTGATGGAAGTACTGTCAGGGTTAACCAAATCCTCAATCAACATACTTGTATTACAAGTTCACAGAAAGTATCAACAATGACATCACAACTTTGGGTTGCGAAAAATATCACCCCAATTTTAGCCAAAACACCAAACACTACCGCCAAGAAACTCAAAGTAGACTTGGAAAATATGTACCCCATTAAACTGAAATATACCACAACATGAAAGGCAAAACAAAGGGCAATGAAAAATTTATATGGTGATTGGGCAAATACATTTAGGATGCTTTACAACTTCAAAGCAGAGGTGGAGAAAAGGTCACCTGGCAGTGTTGTGGAGATAGATACTGAGGTATCATAGGAAGGTGAAGTCAAGTTCTCCAAGTTCTTTATGGCTTTTAAGCCTTGCATCGATGGCTTCAAAGCATGGTGCCGTCCATATTTGAGCATAGACTCATCTTTTTTGACAGGCAAGTGGAATGGTCAGTTGGTAGCATGCAATTCTCTATATGGACATAACTGGATATTCCCTTTTGCCGTTGGCTTGTTTCAGTCAGAAACAGAGGCTTCATGTACATGGTTCATGATGCAGTTGAAAATATGCCTAGGGCCAGTGTTTTGTCTATACACACAAATGCATGTAAGGGGCTTGAAAATGCAGTGGAAATGTTTTCCCTCATGCTGAGCAGAGGGATTGCTTTGACCATTTGTGGATGAATTTGATCAAAAAATTCAGAGGAGAAGAATTTGGGCACATGTGGCCAGCAGCAAGATGTTACACTAGTCAGAGACACACGTATCATCTTGGTAAGATAATGGCAGCATGCGACGAGTTTGGTCCATGCCTGAACACCTACCATTCTTTGTTATGGTACAGGTCAGGATTCAACACTGCCATCAAGTGTGATCATATCAACAACAATTTTGTAGAAAGTTTCAACAACAAGGTGAAGCAATTAAAAGATTTGCATGTGCATGACATGGTTGACCAAATCAGGATCATGCTCATGCGGTTGTGGGAATTGAGAAGAAGGATGGGTGATTATCTGCAAGGTGATAAGCTTCCAGTAGTGATACAACTGTAGGGTAACGTAGCAGAAAACAAAAAAATTCGACCTACGCACCAGCCCAGGACCACTATGAAGACTGCATACAAGGTTTGATCATTTTCGTTACCGACTCGTAGCGCAGCAGGAAGTAGAGTCGATGACGAACGGCGGTGCAGATCCCCGCAGCTAGGATTTTACAACCTCCCAACCGCGAGGATGTACTCCCTCATCTGCCCCGCGGACAGCCCTCCGGGAGGCTGTCACACAGTCCCCCGGACGGTGTCGCGGACAGCCCTTCGGGAGGACCTTCGAAACTCGGACTGTCACTCGGACAGCCCTTCGGGAGGACCTCCAAAACTCGGACGGTCACACGGACAGCCCTTCGGGAGGCACTCTCGAACTAAGACCGAAACTACGATCTCTCTACAGAGTTGCACACATACGGTGTCATCTATCCGGCAGGGCTTCGCCGTCCAGAACTAGTTCCCACCGGAACCCAGACAGCCTTTCGGCTCTACGAAACTATTTCGCTGGGAGTGAGAGAAGAAGCCAGATCATTGCAATGGCATGTGTATGTGAGAAAGAGTGAGTGTGGAGAGTGCATCTCCACCTCTATTTATAGGAAAACCCAAGGGGTAGGGTGGCACTTGAAATACCCAAAATGCCCATGAGGTGAGCACACCACAAGGGCATAAAGGGAAAGCCTCCAAATAGTGTTGCCTGCATCACCATGCTTGCATCACCATGCCTGCATCACCATGCCTGCATCATCCCCTAATAGTATTTCCACTATTCACAATAGTGTTTCCACTATTTACAATAGTGTTTCCACTATTTACAATAGTGTTTCCACTATATACATATAGTGTTTCCACTATTTATATATATAGTGTTTCTACTATTCAAAATAGTGTTTTCACTATTCACGAAGACATTTTTCTGTGTCCGTTAAATCCCAAATTATTTCTGTGTGCCTAGAATAATTCCAGTACCCACTAAAACAATTTTGGACGCATTCCGAAACAATTCCGGAACAATGTTTTTCTTCAGTGAAAAGCTACCATAGCGGTTTCGGCGGCTCCGGAACACTTTCGGTTTTTTCCTCCGAAAAATCCCAGAAGTCCCCAGAATCATTCTGGCACCCTCCAAGAATTTCCAGACGTGTGCTGAAACCATTTTGACTTAATGGTATACTCCGAAACAACTTTTCGGTTTTACCGGAACTATTCCAGTGTTCTCTCTCCGGAACTCTTCCGTTGTCTCCGAAACTTTTTCGGTAATTTTCTCTCAGACTCCCTGTCTAGTATTCAGCAGATAGATGACCCTTAAGCGTGTGACCCTATAGGTTCGGTGAAGCATAGACATGACTCGGAACCCTTTCCGATCAATGATCAGCATTGGAGCCATGGACACCCATATTGATCCCTATACCCACACGAATGAATATTCGAGTGAACCTCCAGTTGCCGTGTGCTATTCCTGTTGCTTCGCGATATGTTACAAATACCCGAGGTGAGACATATTGGCATCCCCGTGGATCAACAACTTGTCCACTATGCCAGTTACCTCGTTACCGGTATTGTTCTCTTTTCTCGTTCCCATGTTTCGGCATCCCTGTGATCAAATCACCCTATGTCTGGCCAGACGATGATGGATACCGTAACACCGAGAGGGCCCAGAGATATCTATCCATCGTCGGAGGAGCAAATCCCAATCTTGAGCTATCAAGTTACTTGACATACTTTTCCATGAACCCGTAAGCCGCCGTAATAGCCACCCATTTACGGATGACGTTTAACAAACCCCAAAGTTCATGAAGCAAGCATGAAGAAACTCGATACTCGCATGGTCAAAGGAATTATGCAAACATTAACTTCTCTGTGTTATTAACCATAAACTTATGACGAATGTATCTCATAGCATAACATCAATTCGGGTCGATTCAACACAAGTGTTCTACCAACAATTGTGCCCTCAAAATTGCCGGCATAGTCATGCCCATGATCAGGAAAACAGGATCATCATGCAATACTTGAGCCAGTCATAGAGGCTTGACTAGGAATACATTTTACCGTTTATTATCCCACACGTGCATATGAGTCTTCCTCCGAGCCTCGTGGTTATTGCAGACTCGAGAACCATAGCAGTTATAGCATGGAACATAAACATAATTATGAACAGGGAGATAATCAATAACATTTATTATTGCCTCTAGGGCATATCTCCTACAACAACAGGTGGTCAATAGGAGCAGAAGACTTTCATATTTGTCTGTTGAAAAATCTTCACTTTGGGATGTTGAAGTTAGAGATAAAAAAACTGGAAGGAGGCATGTTGTTAACACTGAATTGCATGATTACACTTTCCTCGAGTGGCAACACACTGGTAAACCATGTGAGCATGCCATTCCTTTCTTAGCCTCCCAACCGAAGATAAACATGCACCCATATTTGCATGAATATTGTTCGTTAGCAAAATTTAAAGCTGCATATGCTACTCCAATTCTAGCACTTATAGATCAGTGTCAGTGGCCTGAACTGGAGATTGAATTTTCCATGTGTCCTCCCTTGACAAAAAGAAAGGCTGGCAGGCCTAAACTGAGTAGATTCAAGGCATGGTTTGAGAAAGATGGGAGTAGTAAGAAGGGAAAGAAAGATAGAAAGCCAAAAGGGCCCAAAAGGTAACAAAAACAGATGCAAGTTATGCCAGGAACTTGGGCACAGAGTGGGATCTGTCAAATGTCGTTACACTCCTGAAAAGCCAAAGTATGTTCTTGTTTATTTGTGTGTGTTTTGATTTGGTGCTTTTTTCCAATTACTATTATCTATGACATGTTTTTTTCCAATGGCCAGGAGGAAGCGTGCAAGTCAACCCCTTGTTGAAGAGTGTTGGCCAACAAAAAAGCGAGGGTCAATGGGTGTAGAAAGAAGAGAAGCGTGCCAGCCAAAACTAAACCTCTTTTGGATGTTTTGCAACCTGAACCTGAGCGTGTTGAGGTGCAGGCTGAAGAAAATCCTGATGTAGTCGAGTTTCAGACTGAAGAAACTCATGTCGAGGTGCACACCGAAGAAACTGAAACTGCTGTCAACATTCAGACTGAAGAAACTATTGTCAACATTCAAACTGAAGAAACTGCTCTCGAGGTTGAAACTGAAAAAAATGAATCACTTGTGTGGGTTGACGAGGTGTTGAAACCAGTGAAGAAAACCAAGATGATCAGTGAACTTGTGTGTGTAGTAGAACCAAAACAAGAAGTGCCAAGGCGAACAAGGGCACACGGCATGGTAAGAAGAGGTAGAACCGAGAACTGTTTGAAAATTTGTGTCATGTAATAATATTTGTAACTTGGTGCATACTGGTACTCACGATGTATCCCCATATTTCTATTCAAACTTGTTTGATCATTGTTTTAAAACTCAAATTCAATCTTGAAGCAAAATTTAAATTTCGGCTTAAATTCATATTAGGGCTGGAGTATTGATGTTTCAATGCTATCTCAACTCCCTCAACTCAAATATGTTTGTTACCTGATCAATCCGAGCCATTTTGCTAAGTTAAACTCATAGTCATGAAAAGTATGTTTCAAATGACCTCCAAAGGTAGGGTAAATGACCTCATTCTAAGCAAGTTTTTTTTGCACCTTGTCTAAATCAACCAATTTTTTCTACACATCTATTCTACCTATATGGTGTAAATGTGAAGTCTCACTATTTACTGAATTAATCTTCTATTATTTTATTTTATTTTTGAAAAAACATGGTTTAATAGAAAATCATATATAAAACATGAATATGAGAAAGTAAGTTCAGATCTTTCTTAGTCACTTCAAAATGAAGCTTTGGTGAGGTTTTGACGCTTTTCATTTTCAAAAACCCACCTACTCTCTTCCTTGATATCCATACTACATTGGTGGAGGAATGACAATTGAGTGAAGGATTTTTCGTGCAAATGTACTTATATTTTTTTCTTTTTACTATACAACATAAGAAGACTATGTACGCAAGTTCTATATTTTTTTATTTTTTTTTGAATTAGTTTTGTTCATTTGAAAGTGTTTGAGATCTCTCACTTGTTTTAAGACTTTTTTTGTAAATTGTACGTAAAACATATTTATATTATTTTTCTTGTTACTATACGACACAGGAAGACTATGTGCGCAAGTTTTCTATTTTTTAATTTTTTTGAATTGTTCCATGAACAAAAAATTGGTCAAAATAAAACAAGTAAAGAAGTATATGTTTGTTACAGGTTTATTTGCCGAAGCAACATTCATTTAGGTTTTAGTCGAAGCATTTGTCGCTAAACTGTGCCTCTATGCTATAAAAAAGGGCGGTGCCCCTATGCGGTGGGCTGGTTTCTCTTTGGGCCTGGTTATTTTCTTACGACCCAACATCTATTCAGCGGCCCGTAATTATTTTTACTAGAAATTGAATTTGGGTGTGCACTCTGTTAAATGAAGAGAAAAAACAAGGACATGAACACTGAATAATTTTTCAAATTGTTGCTTCGATTCAGTTACATGAACTTGGCATGGCATACAGGTCGCGTCCTCTGTCCTGATAGGCCTAAATGCCCATTCTAATGACGGATGAACAACAATTAAAAGAAAAACAAAGCAATGATACAACAATAGAATCCATGCCATGATATTTGCTTGCTTCTGCAAATCGATCATCTGGATTAGATGTTTCTTGATCTTCTTCAGTTCGTCGTTTAGTTCGGACTCTGCGTGCAGTTCAACATTGCATACATACCTCGCCATCGGCAGGACTCGGCCCGCCCCTCTGTCTGAGCTCCTGAAATTCTCCACAGCAATCGGTGGCACCCCGCCCCAATTAAGCTCCCAGGTTGCGGCCCCGCTCGAATCAATGTAGCCCTCAAACTTAATCCTCTTAATATAACCATCCATCCACTCGAAATGGGTATATTTCTTCAGGATCTGAAAACAACAACATGAACCATAAATCCCAAATTTAATGAGAAAAAAAACGAAATATGGAGAAATCAGAGAAAACAACAGCAAAAGAACGGGCTAAGAACTAAGATCTAACCTTGTCATCCCTTCCTGCCATTGTTTTGCTCAAGCATTTCACAAATTCGCATCCAAGATTACCATTGTCATCAGTCTTACTAACCAACCATTTAGGAGGCTTTGGGTGTGGGCAGTCAGGACACCGTGTGAACGGCACTGGACCATACTGTTGCCATTTTGAGTGTGCGAAGTAGGAGTTAGACATCTACGCTAGGTCGCTGGAGAAGAGAAAGATTCGGAAAAGGGGAAGCAATGGGCGACGGCGGGCGGACGGGCACGAGCGCTTGTCTCTTCTAGCTGCAAAGAGGTGGGGCCCCGTTTACGTGGACAAATGGTGGGTTCCGCACTTACGTGGATAAGTAGTGGGATCAACCCCTAACAGCTAACGAGGGCATCAGTTAAGTTCTAGGGCTATGTTATGTCTGGGCTATTTACACGCTCAAATATGTCGCGTCACAGCCATTTGCTCAAACAACGCCGCACTCCTTACAATTCTTACGGAATACGCGCCGCACGGGAGCTATAAGTCCCTTCACGTCCGAGCCCGCGAGCCAGACAGCTCGTCATACACGAGCGGTGGTAGTGGGTCCTGGAACATTTGCTGCTATTGACGATCGTGGTGGCGAGGCCAACCACGAGCGCGCCGGAACCACAGACGATCATGCGCGTCCCATCGATGGCAGTGTCATTGCTGCCGGTCAGGACGTAGCCGGGGTTCCCTTGGAAGGGCTGGCGGAGCGGGATGTCGTCGGAAAGGAATGGGCCGCATATATATGATCTCTTTTGACGACACGATCTGCTAGATGTGAACTTTGGAACACCAACACCAGTCCAACACTCAGTGTTGATATTGAAATAACACGTTGTTAACCTAATACCCCTGCTGGTTAGATGACAAGTAGATAGAAGTTAATGCCCAAAGTTGTTGTTTTTTATGTAGTGTTATTTTACATAGAAATGACTTGATCATTGCTGGTTTCACTAGCACATACCTGAGCTGGCAATCACATACAGCACAGGCGGTTGATTGATTGATGTCGCCTTTTTGTTGTTGAATTGCTCATGTTCCTGATCTACTTATGTGTGTTAGAACCCTTTCCTTGACCGTCTCACACTTGGATAGCCCTTCATGTCACCTCTTAGTTATAATAGATGCTTTGTTTCTTGTGAGGCTGAGATGCTCGTTTCCGTTAGTTTCCTCTGCAGCTAGGCGGAATCACTCTGAAGCTATGAACCAAACGCCTGTGTTCTGAATCTTCTAAACTGGATGAATAAAAGCTCGTTTTGTCCTTCTGAAAAGATTTGCCTTCTTGTCGCTGTTTGAATTTGCTTGGTTGTTCTTCAGTTATAGTGCTAATTAATACTGAAATCCAATTGAGCTTGGCCGTGGGGGTTTATCATAAAGTTTTAACTTCCTTGATAATTCCTTTGCGCTATTATTATTATCATTGCATACAAATCAATGCTCGCACTACACAATGTATATCCCCTCTTACCTCCCTGGTAACAACTTTGCTTATTTTTGTGTGCACACATTGAACAAAATGTTGCTTTCTCTTTGTACTCCCCCGGCTAGCAAACATGTATGTGCATTGCAATAAAAGAAAAAGACATCATATGCCATATGCATGGATCAAGACCACCTCTTCCAGGTCCATGTCTTATAATTCAACACAACATCTTATGATGGCTTATCCTCATTTCCGAGATCTCATTGGTCAACGAACATGATCAATCTCAAAACGATGATATTCACATAGGGTGGCCCTAACGCCACATAAACATATGATTATTCATATTACTAACATTATTACCCCTCAATAAAAAGATCCTTTTGAAGAAAAAAATTGTTTAAAAAATTATCTTTTACAAGAAATTTTAAAATCTCATAAAAATGATAACTATTATTAAAAAATCATCCAATTTTTATGTAAGCATTACCTTGTATTTTAAAAACTAAAATTATAACAATTAACATTATAATTCACATTTATTACAATTAATGGGGCATGATGGCACAACAAGCAGGTTCTACACTTTTTTCTCGCCCGGTGCAACGCACAGGCATTTGTACTAATATATCCAAGAGCTCGATCGATTTAAGGATCAGATCAACGCCACCTCCTTTCAAGCACTCCTGCATGTGGCCGAAACACTCAGCCCAGTTCGCGCACAAGAACCACGTATGCTGCCCTGTGCGCATGGGATCACGCCAAAAGACAAAGAAAAGAGGAGAGATGGACGAAGAAGATGGAAATAACATGTAGGTCTGGGTTGTCAGAGAGAGGAACGAGTGATCCCGATCGGGATTGTGCTTACAAACAGTTTAGGGTTGGTTTAGGGTTGAAAACGACCAGGATTGCATATAATAGGGTACAAGCTTGAGGGAATTAGAGGTGAGGGTTCATTATTACAACAAGCCCTATAACTTAAAGGTTTAAAATCGACTTCACTCCAACGGGATGATGCAAGCTGCCAGGTTGGAGGAAAACGTAACAGGGGCTAGCCAACAGCGATAGTGATGGGCGACCGGATCACCAGAGCGGCAAGAAGCTGGCCGAGGTGGAAAATTCCATACCATCAGCAGCTGCAGCTACACATATTTTGATTACATCAATCCATGCAGTGCAAATATGGGTTCGACATATGTCTGCTCGACTAAGAATTCGAAGCCGCGAGTTGCGGCAGGCAGGTAGCTGGGAAGGAAGACATATGGGGACGTGGCTCTATATAGTATGGCGCAGTCCCTTCGGCCGGCCGTTCGACTGCCTCGTCGGATAATCATTTTTACATTGGGTTTTTATCATTTATATCATTGGTTGTGTATCACTATTCAGTTTTGCCATTAGGAATTTCAACAACTTAAAAATGCCACTGGACATCATTACTTTGAACTCAAATTTCTTTTGCCATGTTATAATGACCAAAATACATGTAGACCAACATATCAGCTTTCCTTCTATCTTAATACAGTAAAGTGTGGGTCCCACTTGATCCTAAAAATGTTCTTATTTTTCTATAAAATTATTCGCTTACTTACTCTTGATAAGTGAGATCCACACTTATCACTAAGATAAAGATAGATGACATGTGGGTATAGGAGTATTTTCATCATATAACATGGTCCACGAATTTGACCTGAAAATAATGATGTCTAATAGCATTTTTTAGCAAACATCTAATGAACATTTGCATTTTTGAGATATCTAATGGTATTTTTGAGCAATCATCTCACGGAACGATGGCATTTTTTAGCAGTTGTAATTTTTAATGACAAAACTGAGTAGTCGAACACAACTAGTAGCATAAGTAATAAAAACCTTTTACATTAAGCATGTGAGACAGTGAAGGATGAAACGGGAGGACATAATTGATGGACGGATCGTGGCTTGAAGAAGAAAGGAAGGGACGTGTTGGGAAAATCTTTCGGTGGAAAAGTACTCCAGCGAGCGAGGCGACATCGACGGTACATGCATGCAATACACGGATGGAGTTGTTGTACGTGCCTGTTGGCCCAAACAGAACACGATACACACAGTGGCAATGAGATGGTTCGATTCGTCGGTTGTGAACAGGAATCCATGCGTACTATAAGGTGTAATTAACTCAAGGTGGCAACACAGGTTGGAAACTCACCTTAAAACTAAAGGATTGAGAAAAAAATATGATGTGACATATTTGATGCCGTGGAAGGCTGAATGGAGAGAATTGAAGCAGTGTGGATTGTTAATAGTAAAAGTGATTTGAGAAGGAATCTGTAGATTTCACTAAGTATAGATGGAATGCATCTATCAGACCAGCTGTGCATCATAGGATTAGAGGAAGCGGGTGCGTCCGATTTGGCATCCCAGGACCTGCCCGGGAAGATTTATTGGACGTTAATTAAGTGCTTCCATGTACGTATCAGTTTCCTACAAATGCCCTGAACCCACGCCTTCCTCTATCGATCCTGTTTTCTCCTGGACTCTGTTGCTCGTCTCTCTTCCTAGCTCTTCCCCTCTTCCTCGTGTCTCCTAGTCTGCTTGCTCCTCGGATGCTTCTGGCCCGGGCTTGAAAAAATGGCGCATCTCAGCCGGGATATTGAGTAGCGTGGGATCCCTACTACGGATTGGTTTCGTTATTCATTTGTTTCTGATCGTTCATGCCCTGGCGTGAGGTCAGAAGCACGAGGAGTTGCTGCCGCTGGGAGTAAAATGCCATTCGGAAATCCGCCGGTGGTGAACAATGGAGATGCAGAGGTAAATCCAGGCCTTTCATTACAGATTTGTGTCGTTCTGGTTTTTTGTAGAAGATTTGGGCAATGTGAAATGCATTCTGATGCAAGATTCTTTGTTTAATAAAAAGACCCCTTTGAATGTCGAGGAAGAGTTGTGTATTTTTTTGATATGTTGATTGCAACATGATGTATATATGGGTGTGATGCAATTTTAATGGTTTGTAAAAGCTATGAATGTTCATGTTCTCTAGTTAGAGATATGTTCCTAATGGAAGCATGATATGTAGCTAATGAGATGCACTGTTAATGGCACGTAGAAGCATATGAATGTTCGTATTCTGTAGTATTAGACATGTGACATATGGAAGCATGATTTATAGCTGTGTGATGCATTGTCAATGGTTGTTAGAAGCTTCGATGCACTACTTCTGTTTGTTTAGAGTTATTTTTACTGTACGTGGCATTCAGATACAGATAAAGTTGCATCATTATTTTGGCAACTGGTTTGTGATGTCATGGATGCAGTGTTAATGCTAGATGTTTGTTTTATAGGATGAAGTAATGGAAGACATGGAAGGAGACACGTATATGTCATTTGTTGATGATGCAACGACTCCTCGTCCAACAACGCCGCATGTAGGTTTGGTGTTCGACACACTCGAGGAAGCACAGAAGGTCTACAATGACTATGCAAAGAAGCTGGGATTTGGGACTAGGATTTGTTACACGAAAAGGACACAGAAAAAGGGTTGTGGTGATATTATCAGGAGAGAGTTCCAGTGTATTCATGCTAGAACAGGAAAAAATGAAGGAGGCAAACAAGGTGGATGTGACCCCGAGTGGTATGACGCAACAGAAGAAGATGGGGTTGCATCGAACAAAGAACCAGATTTTGGAAATAGAGTGGATGCGCCAGAACGAAACAGAAACAAGGTGAAAAGGCATGAATGCAAAGCACGAATGGCAGTTGGGTTGAGGAGTGGAAAATGGGAAGTCACTGTTTTTGAGGAGGAGCACACACACCCCATGATGAGTAGAGAGGAATGGACAAGGTACTACAGATCACACAGGAAGGTGCCATATGAGGACTACATGTTTCTGAGGACATTGCATAACCGGAACGTGCCAACCTCGTTGATCATGGCTATACTTGGAGATTCGCACGAAAGCATAGGCAACCTACCGTACACTTCCAGAGATGTTGCAAACATTCGAACTAAGATGAGGAATGAGGTGTCTTTGAACGATATGGCAAAAACGATGGAGTACTTCGAGAAGCTTCATGCTGAGAGTCCATGCTTCTTCTATGCAAAGCAAGAGGATGAGAATAAATCTTTGAGGGCACTTTTCTGGGTGGATGGACGGACCCGGGAGGCATACAAGAAGTTCAAAGACTGCATCTTCTTTGACACTACGTTCTGTACGAACAGGTACGATATGCCGTTTGCACCAATTGTGGGGATCAACAACCACATGCAGACCATAATGCTGGGGTGTGCATTGCTTTCTCATGAAAAAATCGAGACATTCAAGTGGGTGTTTGAAAAGTGGCTGGAAGCGATGGGGCATGAACCTCCAACGTGCATACTAACAGATCAAGACCAAGCAATGGCAGCAGCTATTGATATGGTGTTTCCCGGTGTAATACACAGATGTTGCAAGTGGCATGTCCTAAAGATTGCGAAGGAAAAACTAGGTGTGTTGTTCAGGACCAGAGAGGATTTTGAGAAGGAATTCTATTATTGTGTGAATGGGATGGACACGGTACAAGAGTTTGAGGAAGCATGGCAGCAGATGGTATTGAAGCATGAGTTGGTTGAGCACCCACATATGATTAACATGTGGAAATGCAGGGACACTTGGGCACCAGTGTACTTTAACAAGAATTTCTTTCCATTCATTGGAACGACAGGTAGATCGGAAGGATTAAACTCGTTCTTCAAGACACTTGTGCACCCACACGACTCGGTTTGGCAATTTGTGAAGCAGTATGAGTACATCCAAGAAACTAGGCTTGACCGGGAGGACAATGCTGGGTTCCTTGGCGAGGCGACAATAGCGCCTTTATGGTCCAGATATATATTTATGAATGTGTTTAAAAAACTTATATTTCTTGCATCGGCAGTGTTGTTGTTATGTTTCGTCTGTGTTTTTCAGTTGCTGCTGTACACTGATGCGTATTCATGTTTTTTTCGTAGGTACAAGATTGAGGAACAAGCATCCAAGTTTTATACGAGGGCTGTTTTTGGAAAGTTTAAGGAAATGATGGCGGAAACAACAGCATTGATGATTAATTCAGTTGAAGGGAATCCATTGCAGTTTGAGTTGCTCAAGTTCAAAGAAAATCCGTTTGGTTATAATCGACCAAGTTACAAGCAGTTATGACCGTTCATGCAACCGCTTCCACATGAATGGGGTCTTGTGTCATCATATTCTGAAGGTCATGGTGCATACTAATGTGCTAGAAATACCAGAGAAATACTTGTTGTACAGATGGTCTGAGGAAGCAACCATTCGATCGAGTAGAAGCAGAATTGTTTGTACGGATGTCCCAGAAACAAATACGCTGAGGTACAATGAATTGTGCATTTAGATGTGTAACCTTGCCTCAGATGCATGCTATGGACCGGAGACCTACAAGATTGTTGTTGGTGGAGTTGATGAGTTAAGCAAGCTTGTTTGGAAGTGGAGGTTGTCAGATGGTTTGCCTGAGACAAAAGCACCTGTAGAAGAAGTTACTTGTAGCAGTTTTAAAAATCCATCTAAATCTGCCAAAAAAAGGTAGACCAAAAGAAAAGGAGAAGAGGAAGAAACCATTGGTGGAGCTTAGGCAGGAAAAGGCGAAGCAACAGTCAAACCGGAAGGGTAAGTGCTCATACTGCAAGGAGGACTGGCACGACAAGAGAAATTGTCCCTATTTGGCGCTGGAAAGACAGAAGCAGAAGGAAGAAATGGAAAGAGTGAGGCGAGAGACGGATCTCACCTTGTAAATCATCTTATGAAGGGGTATTTGCTATTATTAATGGTAATAAGTTTAGTTCTATTCACCAAGCTTTGATGTAATGAGTTTAGACCCAGTTTTGATGCAATGGTGCACAGGAGGAATGTGTTTGGAAATGATGCATTGAGATAATTTGAACTTATCTTTGTTTAGTCATAGATATATTAGATATATTGATTTCCATATTATAAAATGGGTATGTGGGCGATGCTTTGGTAGTGAAGTTTGGGTACAACCTTTAATTTTTTTACTGTAATCGGGTGAGACATGATTAATATGATGCTTATTATTTGTAGAGATATAGTTCATGCCGTCAATATTAAAATTCAGGCGAAGGAAGCATACATGTATGAGGAAGTGTATTCGCTGGGGTAGCAGGACTAGTATTGGTCATGTGTGAGACTCAGTTGGCGTATGAGAGACAGATCCAATATGTTTAGGTATGATAACAACAGAAGAGGCTTATTGTTGATGGAAGCATGATTTCATTAGGTTGAAGCACACATATTAACGACATGGAAGTACCAAGTGTAAGTAGCTGGTAAATATATGATAACAACAGAAGAGGCTTATTGTTGATAGAAGTATGATGTCATTGCACGTGTCGCAAGTAAAAGCTTCAAAGAATAGCATTGTAACACAAATTGTAATTGATGACAATATTCTTGATAACAAGATCAGTGATAGTCGATGAAAACATGACATCTCAGCAGGTAACACGAAAAAAAATGGCTACATGTATTTGGTGTTCATACTAGACCAAGGTCGAAGGCCATAGTTGGGAGCATATTATGTCATTTATTTTCTGCTACGCTTCTAGGGCAGACATCTCATTTCTTCTTTAGCACCCATGTAGGATCTTGTTTGTTGAGTTGTGAAGTAAGGAGCATTTCTGTGAGTACCGCGCGATGGTCGTATGTATCCTGCAACAGCCATGGATGAAGGGTCAGAGTAACGAAGGAAAATTTAAATGTGTTTGATACATGAAAATAAAACATGTGAAGAATGATATTTTAGCTTGGCTTGATTTATTTGGGTGTGTGGAACGAAGCACGCACAGGCTGGTATTTAGTACCGTATGCAAGCAAGAGAGAGAGTTGTAGAAGCAACGAATTGAAACGTATAAGTAATGCTGAGTAAGGTGTAGTACCAAGAGAAATTCCATCATCTTCTTGCCATCCCAATGGTTCATGAATAGCATTGTGAATATTCCACAGTCGAAGCTAGCAACAAGTAAGTAATGCTGAGTAAAGTGTGAAGGTTCTTCATAATTGGTTTACCTGATGGAGTATAATAAACTTACTGGGTTTTCTGTTGGGGGCACTGAGGGTTCAAACACGTGAACTGATTGATATTTAACTTGGTGAATGCATTGGCCATGGTCGCAAGTGTGACAAAGTTGCAAAGCTGAGAGAATACAAGATGCAAAAAACATGGAATAATTGGCATAAAACATAACACTCCAATGCTGGAAGCATAAGTAGTGTAAACTACTAACCAGATTATTTGTCCTCTCTTATGCTTCATCTTTGTTCATTATCTTGTTGGAATCAAAGATATTGATCTATTTGTGTAGTAGGTTGATGCAACATAGGATCCAATGTTCTTTGAAGGGGATTGCGAAGTACATCTGCAAAATATGTTTGAGAAATAATATATCAAACCACCGGCCACAAGTGGAAGTACAATTGCAAATATTCAAAGTAATGTTTGTGGTGTTGGTGAAGCAAGGATATTTGAAAAGATTTGAGCTAACCAAATCTTTTGACTTGAGCGACCCATCTTGATATGCTTTGTTGAATTCCTTAAGGCAACTGCTAGCATCAAATTTGTGCTTGGGGACTATTAGTTTGGACTGTTGAAAGGTTGAAACAAACGTAAGAACAAATTCGTATTTTGTAGAGGAACGACGGATAAAGTGAAGTGGGTTCAAATGTAATTACAGTTAACAATTGTGAGAATGCAAATTTGGTCGGAATAAGTGAGCCGCTTGCTGCAAATGATTGCTCCAGGTTAAAGTGTTGAATGAAGAGCTCCATTGTATGGGTATCAATAAAACCACGAGGTTTGACTGCATCGCGGAAATCTTCGTATGATATATGATAGTCCCCAAAATTAATGAAAGGTGGCCTGGCGAAGCAAATGAAAGGTTGTGAGATGCATGTATTGTATCCGAAAGTGTAAGAAGCAGGAGTTGATAAGTGAGGAAGCATGGTGTGGATATATTATGTGGGTTGAAGATGTGACTTGTTACCTGACTTCATTCTTTTTGGGAGGTCTCACACATCTAGCGGTAATATACTTGGTGTACACTTCGATAGATGAACTTTTAACCTTGTGCTTCTTATGGTGTCCATCAACGTTTTTCCCAAGACAAGCTCTCTTCTTCCTATTCCGTTTATCTTGAGTTTGCGTGCCAATGATGTCGGGCACGTCAATTGCGGTTGGATCCTGTACATGAATGGTCATTAGCTTACCTCCAATATCGAAATGTTCCTTAGAAATGAATTTGAGTTGCATATGTGTAGGCACCATACCTCATCAACATGATGGCTACTGTTATGAGCTTCGCGCCCAATATCCTAGATGGAAGAAGAACGTCAGAAACATGAACATGATGTATTAGGAGCTGTGTGTGAGTACTAATGATGCAGCGTTGCAAGTAGTTCAAATTTTTATGGTGCCACAATGTTGGAGGTCGGAATGAAGTATTATAAATGAAGCAGAATTGCATAGGTATGCAACATACCTCATCAACAACATGGCTACTGTTTGGTGCTTCACCTCCAATATCCTATAAAAAGGATGTAAAAATTTGTCAGAAACATGAACATGATGCAATGGAAGCTTGAATTTAGTAGTATTGATGCACAGTTCTGACATATAAGATGTACCTCGTTAATCTGGGTGGGAGATGTAGGTGTTTGCAATGGTACTGGAGATGGTTCGGGAGCGCGATGTGTCGAGTTTGCATGTGCTGTTAAAATGCTTGTCAGACATGCATAGTTCGAGTTTGGTGCAAGTGTTGGGATTGAATAAAAGTAGGAATATTAATGCGAGTCATGTAAATTTTATACGATGCACTGACCTGGAGTTGTGCTTTCTGCTCCAGATGTGGCCACATTACAACAGTGTGTTTCATGTGTTGAGTCACATGGGGCGGCAAAAAATTGGGTCCAAGTCTAACCAGGTGGGCATAGACTGTAACTAGGATCTTCGTATGAATCAAGGATCCTCCGCCTTGTTTCTTCCTCTGTGGTATTGTGGTTCATATCACCAGTTGATGTAGAAGCAAAATCATGGTTATTATCGGTAGACTTGCCGATACTTTTCTCCACCTCAACGGCAATTTCAGTTGCTTCCTCCCAAAACTTGGTATTTGGTGTCGTCTTGGACACAGTGCATGGATGTTTTTCAGTATGAGATGCTTAGACTATCCGAGGAGGCGAATGGAAAATTTCTGGATATGGAGTGTGATCTTTTGTAGAAGCAATAACATCTTTTGCAAAAGTGGACATGCGTTTGGAATGGAGTTTCGTAAGGCGTGTAGTGGCTTTTGAGATATCTTGAGCCCATATTGAATTGTGCTTCTTCAGAATTGGAATTATAAACGCTGGTAGTTCCTGCGTGAGAAAATGCGTATGGAATAATCACTTATCATGCAAATAAGGATAAAAAGAAGAAACATGCGGTTGATGGAAGCATGAAAATAAAACATGGTATCATTCAAATTTATAGGTGAAAGCATGATTTGAAACATAGAACTAAAGGTTCTTGACGACGCGATTCTATTGGTAGGGGACGCATAATTTTTTTTATAGGAACATAGAACATCCGCTAATGTGTATGTGTATGTGTATGGAATAATCAATTATCATGCAATCAGGGTGAAAAAAATACACATCTGATTGATGGAAGCATGAAAATAAAACATAGTATCATTCAAATATATAGGTGGAAGCATGATTTCAAACATAGAACTTATGGTTCTTGACTACACGATTCTATTGGTAGGTGGTGCATAATTTTTTTTGATAGGAGCATAGAACATCCGCTGATGTGTATGCGTATGGAATAATCAATTATCATGCAATCACGGTAAAAAGAAGACATATGTGATTGATGGAAGCATGAAAATGAAACATGGCATTATTCAAATATATAGGTGGAAGCATGATTTCAAGCATGGAACTTATGGTTCTTGATGACACGATTCTATTGGTAGGTGGTGCATAATTTTTTTTTGATAGGAGCATAGAACATCCGCTGATGTTTATGTACAAATAAGATTTGGTGGCGTACATCGGTGTGCTCGTCAGGTAAAGGTGGGTGCTGGCGAAGCATGTCCTGATGTGAATCACAGAAAAATTGTTATAAAAACATCGAGTATAAGCGAATGAACAAGTTAATAAATGAGAACGAATATCTTTGAGTACCTCGGGTGGATGGATGGTAGAAGTAGGAGCAGTTTGCTGTATACATGGTTGTTCATGTGGATGATCATCACAGTTTGGCGCTTGCATGGCATATGGGGTTTTGTTGGGTGCACGGAACTGAAAACAATGAGGCACACATAAGCCTAGACAGTAGTATGGGGTAGAAGCATGTCAAATTAGAATGAAAATACCTTTTGCATGCGGAAACGAAGCATAAGTAAATGTGTATGCATACTACTTTGCAGTGGTGTTACTGTATGCAGTGAATACACATGTATCATTAGTAGAACAAAAATGTAGAGGAAAACAAATGAGATTATTACATTGGTCGTGCACTACTTGAATAAAAAACTTACGAAGTGATGGAAAGCATGGCTTTCTATATCTTACCGGTCGGGCGCCATAAATATGGGGGGTGAGGGTGCGTCTATTTCTATCATGTTGAATGACAAATTTGAAGTCTTGATCAGTAACATAGGATGCTCTGGGAAGTGAGTAGTCTATGTGATGTGCCGACAAAGATGATTCGGGAAAGTCAAGATGGTCCATGTATATAATCTATAATAAGACGAAGGTGGAGAATATGTGAAATAAATAAATATAAGTGTATCAGTTTTGTTAACATACATAGATGGATAGCTTCCAACCCATATTTTTTTGTCAATATTCCCCTCTAACGTGGCCTTTTCTTCTTCTTTTGGAATGAATCAATCTCAGACATGACATCTTTCAGAATTTGTTCTCCCCACGCATACTCGCAAACCTCAGCAGCAACTTTTAGGCTACCAAGATACTCCAAAGGCACCATATTTCCAGTTCCAGGTGCAAGATGAGTAGACAATGCTATTAGGAAGAAGGTCCTAAAGTAAGTCTCGTCATCTAGGTCTATACCTTTATTTTTTCCAGCATATCTGCTGCATAGTGAATGGGTGCTCTTCTCCCATGTTCATAGTCTGTCTTGTAGAATTCACGGTGAGCTGATTCTTCATGCTTGCTAATAATAACAACAGGCCTGGTTCCAGAAGGAAGTCCGAGAACTGCTTCAACCATTTCTTTGGTGAAAACAATACTAGTATTGTTGCGTGGATTTCTAAATTCGCAAAGCGTCGGGTCAATCCTGTCAATGATCCACTCTATGAGACCCTCTGGAGCCGAGAATGAGCCAACATTAAGAAGATTGGCCCATTTGTTATTGCGAATGAGGTCTTTCCGTTCCTTTGTCATGCCTATGACAATATCGTGTAACTGACCAACAGAATATCTGCTCCTGAGCATATGTGGCCCTTCGTCTTTCTTCATTGTTCAGTGCGAGCTGAGACCATATGGAATATGTTAGCGATTAAGGAAAAAAGTAGTTAAGAGGCTTTTTTGTTGAATGATGAAATAAGTAATGTAGGAAGCAAAAAAGGTTTGTTGTCACCATACAAAAAACCCTAATAAAAACCATTATGAGATAAAGGCATGGAAGCATTTTCTATACAGCCATGCAAAAATGAACACATTGTCGAAGCGCACGATTATAACAGTATATAAAACTGTACAAAAAGGGTTCATTATTGGTGTCAGGTGGAAGCATGAAAAATTAAAACATAAAAAAACAAGAATTTGGCGCCAGGTTTAGATGGACAAAGATTAGTACTACTCCGTTCTGATATGAAGTCACCGAAGAATATTTATAAACGAACGTGGCAACATGATTACAGTGTAGAAGCAGAAATAAGTACTTAGAAGAGTGCATTACTACTGTTAGGTGGAAGCTAGAAAATTTGAACCATATACAAAAAAAAAAGTTGCCACCAGGCCACCAAATGTGTACTTTTATTGTTTGAATTATGAGATGAGTCATGGAAGCATATTTTCTTGCATACCGTAGCATCATGACTACACGATGGAAGCACGCATATGTGAATCTACGAAATATATGCACATGCTGCATTGTTAGTGGCAGGAGGAAGCATCTATTTTTGAATCATAAAACAAACAAAATTTGCCGCCAACTAATGACACATATAAGGATTTGGAATCTCTGTATGTAGTAAGCAATGAAACAAAATCTTGTCAACATTTGTCATATTCGTTGGAACTCCCTGAATACTAGCCAGACAATCAATAAAATTTAGTATGAATAATTGCATTGGAAAAATACGAATAATCAAAACAAGCGCGATTGGTGGCGTTGGAATACCGTCGACTTCCTTCGAATTTGAGTTGGGGATGTTGGGCGCCCGGGGGTGGGGGAGGGGGGTCGGGGTGGCTGCAATCCGTTGCCGGTTCTCCAGCCGGCCGGCGCTGCTCCAGCAGCTGATCTGCTAGACCGATAGCGGGGCTGGCTCCCCTAATCCCAGGATGGTGCACCCCCAATCTCGCCTGGGGGACGCATCGGTGGAGTCCCGGTTGGTGCTGCCGGGCTCCGACGAAGCGAAAAGGAGGAGCCGGTTCGGGGGGGCGAGGGAGGGGGCGGAGGGTGGAAGCTTGCCGGACGGGGAGGAGGGTTAGGGGCGGCGCCGCGAAGGGGAAGGGATCTGGCGAGGGGAGTCTGTATGGCTGTGTACGAGGAGGAGGATGAGCTCCAAAAGGTGTGTCCAAGAAAGGAAACTGTGGATTCGGGGAGAAGATTCAGCGCGGACATTATGGGGTGATTATTTTATTTCCTTAATTACAAAAGCAGGACTACTTTTAATCGTTGGATTGGAAACAGATCGTCGCTTGGGAGGTCTGACGATTGAGTCTTGACAGACTATGGATACAAAGTGTTTCCCTTTCATTAATGATGATTAGGGTATATATACCCTCTCAACAGTCGTCAATAAAGCGGCAAGTACAAAGAGACGTGTCCGTACAAGCACATGCGTCCGCACGGAAGAGGAGAGGCGGTGGACACACAACCGTCTAATGACGGTTCGAATTATAATTAATCCCAATTAATTTTATTCCTAACACCCCAGTACAATGTCTGCTCCTTGCATCATCTTTGTAGGCTCCTTGTATATACATTATTCATCTTCACAAATCCTTTGTATAATCTTTAAAGTCGCCTTCAAAGATCCTATGGAAAAAATATGAGAAGAATAGTGTAGATATGTTGCTAAAACTCCTTTAAACCCTATGAAAAAACGATAAGGAGAAAATAAGAAGTATGACATATGATTTTTGATAAGATATTGCCTCATTAAAAACCATTATGAGAAACTTCTAAAGAAAACTCATAAGGGAAGAGAGTGCGATCTGATATGCCATTGAAAACTCCTTTAAAACCCAATGGGAAAAACATAAGAAAAAATGATATGTGGTATATGGACACTTGTGTTTATATTGTCTCGTTAAAAACCTTTTATGAGAAATAAGGGAAAAGGAGTACAATATATGCAATATGATGATTGTTAATGGGTCATAGTTTGGGAGATTACTCCCCTTGAACTTTGCAAATTTGGAGGATGTGTCTGACCAAGTCCATTGACATGATCATGGCATTGTGAATAATCTGTTGGATTTTCCAATATTTTATATGCAAATTGTTTCCTCACTTTCTATAATTTGTGAGGATAATTGATTTTTGAGCAACGTGCTTTGTGATATTTCTCTTCATACAACCTGTAGGTACTGAGTAACACAAGTGGTAGTGTCTTGATAAAATCGAGTTACGCGATTCTGAGGAATCTCAACCACATGAGCTGAGTGTGGTTAATCATTCTACCGAGCCATGCATATTTTGCAATGCTTTTAGATAAAGCAATCCGGTCAGAATGATGGGTGGAAATAGACATGAAAGTCTATTTAGATGACTTCCATGAGAAGACTATTTCAGTAAATTCAGTCATTGATATGGAATTTTTGAGAGCAAATAAATAGCCAATATTATTACATCATACCATGATCATATTTTGATTTTCCTGATGGAATTGTCCAAGATTTATGTGAGCTTGAGATATAAGTTGATATTTCTCATATCGACCCTATACCTTTTGTTGGGGGTTGCACTCCAAACAAAGATATAAAATATAGTGTCAGGCCTGACATAGTTTGCAACCATATGATTGCTTTGACATTGGTGAGATATAGAACTTCAGGTCCCGATATCACTTCATTATCACCCCTAGGTATGATGGATTTATACCTTATAAAGGGTAGTATGACCATACTTGTCTTTCGTTGGTATGATATATCCACATTGAACTTCTCGTATATGTTTTGGATATATGTAGACTTATACGTATTCTTCAGAGAATGCTCAAGTAGTAAACTTAAGCTAAATTTTGTTAAATCCAAATTTTATGTCTTGAGATGATTTTGTGTATGCTCAGGTCTTGTAGAGACATTGATGATTAAATCATCGATATACACTGAGGTGATGGAAGGAAATCAAATTTGTGATATCTGTATTAAAACACATAAACAATCATCTTTATTAGAGTTATTCTTTTGAAGGAGAAATTCATTTAGTCGGTAGTATCATATGATTTCCGACTATTTCGAGCCATAGAGTGACTTCTAGAGTTTTACACAAAACATGTTGCGATATTTTTTCTGGATTCGGAATAGTAAGCCCTTCAGGGACTTTAATATAGATATCCGAAATGAGTGACTCATACCAGAAGCACCTGCCCTCATCCATCATCGTCCCCGCTCCCATTCTACCAGAAACTCCTCCACGGCATTCCTAGCGGCAGCTACAAGAGCGACACCTGAGTGAGAACCAAAACGGGACAACTACTGCATGACCTATAAAAAATAATTCAAAAATGCTTTTAATCTGGTAAATTTTAGAAACATTATCTAATGGTTCGTTTGATGAAAAAAATGAAAATAACAGTAACTATTTATGTATCTAGAATACTAATTTCCATATATTTTCAAAATAGTTCTTTTAGTTAACAACAGTACACTATATTAGCCACAAAGTGTTCATACATTTTGAAAGTTCAAATTCGAGAAAAGTTGTTATGCGTGTCATATATGTTTGCATATTTTAAGTTGTTTACATGTTGTCTAAAAATGAGTGCAATTTGAAAATAAAGTAAAAGATAACAAAACATAAATAAAAAACAATAAGAATAGTACAACACAAAACAAGCAGCCTAGTTTGGGGGCGGACTTAGGATATATTTTGGGTGGGGTACATTCTCTAGAAATTAAAAGAATTTGAGCGTATTTCTCTAAAATCACAAGCAAATCTTGTTAGAATTTCATATTTCAAAGAAACAACTAATTAAAGGGTGCCCTTTCCAAAAGATTATTCACAAACTTCTCTGGTGAAGACAAGTCATAGCGCATGTGTGCCCTTGTCATCACCGGATTCCTCACCCGTGCAGGATGGGAGAGTTGGTACATGCTTATTTTAGATTGAAATGTCTTGTGAACTGTGTATCTAAAGTACGTACAGTTTTCATCGTTAAGCTCCTCACGATCAATACCTTCAAAATTAGATCTCATTTTGATACTTTTATTAAACTTTTTTTGATGTCACTTGTACTCCCTAGCTATTATTCTAAACTAGACATTGAACCTGAATTGGTATCATCAAAGGTCTGCCTTGGATCTACTTTATTGAGGGGTGTGGTATGCTCACGACCATACATGAATGCCCATGTGCTTCTAATCGTAGTATCGAACGACATTAAAGCAATCATCGCATGTTTGTTGCATCACATGGTGGTATGAGATGTTAGCATAATGGTGCCCCTATTTAAGGGTGAGAAGCAAGGTGGAATAGGATCATAATTTCACAAGTAAAGCATCACTCATACCTAAGGCCGAGCAAGGGTAGAGCTTACTTGTTTGAAGATCCAAATTGGAATACATCACGTACATAACAGACTCAACTATCAGACTCAAATGATAATACTTTTGCGCTGCTAGTTTATACACACATACACACCCTAGGATTCTGAAGCGTTGGGATTTACAACCACTAAAATCTCAAGGAAAGTGGCCTTCATTTCTTCTTTCTGCTGCTGTTGCTGGCACGAGCCACAAACCTGGACATGTACGAGTTCTTAGGTGCTCCTTTATCTCACTGCCCTCGACGTATCTATTTAACATCCCCAATGGTTGTACTAATAATCAACCATCTTGGTCAGTCTAGGATACAAATCCCAAATGTGTTTATGTGAAACAGAGGTTGACAAGGAATGGAAAACTTCAAATTGTTTGTTCTGTAGGCTTGGTAATCTTAGACATAGCTGATCTATGAGAATTCACATACTAAGTATTCCTCTCATCTGATATATGTATGGCTGCTCGTGATAAACCTGAATAATCTACACTATTGAAATATGTGAGTACATTTTGATAATCTGAATCTACTTATGTAGATACAAGCTTTCTGATATTTTTGACAGTAGATCAGTGATCATTCAGTCTAGTAGAGTTGTAGTATCTAGCTACTCGGTTTAGTATTATAAACGAAACAAGTTCCTGTCTGAATATCACAAGCTTCTTCTAGCTTTATATTCCCTCCGTTCGGAAATAACTGTTGTGGTTTTAGTTCAAATTTAAACTAAAACAGCGACACTTATTTCCGAACGGAGGGAATACGACATATCTCATACATTGAATCATAACCGATTGAAAAGAGGAATGGCAACTCAGTAGCACCACACACAACATCAAAAATTCAATTAGCAACATGGAACAAATTTCATTGCATCAACATGGTCTTCCAATTATCTTGCACTATAACCCTGTGTATGTCTCCTCTCCACTTAGCTGCATCTTCAATTTTTTTTCTTTTCTCTTCAATCATATCCCTTGCCTTTGGATTTGAGAGGCGTTGGCTCATTGACCACAGCAGCCACAAAGAAGAGCGACATGATGCGTACGTGGGAGAAGAAAATTAAAGGGGAGGCGAACAACGGTGAGCCATGGCAGTTCCTCTTTTTCTGTTTGGTTGGATCGTGTGCAGTGTGCAGCGAAGCGATGCTGCATGGGATGCTTTGAATTTGTTTGCTGGTTTTGCCGGAAGATGTGATGTTACCCACGAATAAATTTGTATGATCGGTATGGCTTCATCCCCATCAAATAGTTGAATACCAATGCAGGTGATGTTATGTAGCCCATAGCTCTTTCTAAGCATTAGATCAACGCATAAGGTTGGTGGCTACTAGGGATTGCAAAATTGTTGACTGTTTTTTGTCGGTAGGTACATGATCTGAAAATAATTACGCCTCCATGTTTGTCTTTCGTAATAAATATCATGCCACTGTTGTAGTCATTCACTAAATCTACTTTTTAGGTATTCCGGAGTATAGGTGGCTATATATACCTTACCGAGTATAACATCAATGGATTGCCCTCGACTCTGGGAAGGTGCGTACCCCCTCGCGTCACTCCTGCGGGCGACCGAGGGGGCAAACCCTAGCCGCCGGGGCTAGTCCGCCGCATCCAGCTCCCTCCCTCCCCGCCGCCAATGTGCGCCACCGATCCGGTCAGCGTAGGCGGCGGCGGGGATTTCCCTTCTCCTCGTCCGATGTCATGCGGCGCAGGACGGCGGCTTCGGCGATGGCGTCATGCGGATCCAAGGCACGGCGGCGTGCCGGCTCCCGGCGGTGGCGCGTGGCGGCACGGATGGAGATTGGCTGGGCGTGCCATGTCGGTCGGCTGGATGTGGCTAGAAGATGAAGGTGGGGCTGGATATGGCCGGTGGCGGTGGCGGCGGCGGCATTCAGCCCGGATCTGGCCTTGGCAGTGGCGATGGCGACAGCTGACCCGGATCCGACCATGGTGGTGGCGACGTCCCCTCCGCCGGAGATGACGGGCCAGGCGGTGGGTCCTTGTGGCGACACCGGTGACGGCGAATCTTGGGATCCCGTGGCCGGGCTCGTCGCAGGACGCGCGTGGCGGCCGGAGCTTCCTTCGGCGTCGACGGTGCTTGATGTGGGATCACGGTGGGGGTTGCCGTTGTATGGGCGGCGACAACATCTGGCGCGACGGTGGGTGCTCCTTGTAGAGCCGGAATCGGGGTGGCGACCCCTCTTCATCAACGGCGGCGGACTCCAGGATCATGTGGGCGACTCGGAGTTCGGATCTCGAGATGGTGATGACCTTCTGTGGCTGGCGGCGGTATGGGACGTCCCTTCCATCAACAGATCGGGTTCGATGCAGCTCGGCAGATGCCACATGTGCTTCTTTTTCGGAGTTGTCGTGTGGAGCCTGACATCGGCAGCTGAAGCCACCGGTGGATGTGCTACCGGTGGATGCGATGCACGACGTCTTATATGGAGACATCAAGTCATGCCTGTTACCGTCAGGTGATGCACGGAGGCTCTGGCGGAGGTGTCAAGTTTAGCCTGTAGTTGTTGGAGGTGGTGCGGTAGTAGCGGGAGGCAGGCGGTATGGGACGTCTTTGTCTTTCGTTGTCTCCTCCAGAGGTTTCCATCTATCGAGGCATCGGTAGCCGGATAAGGGTGGATGGTACAGACAGCTTCAACGACGAGCTTTTCCACTCCGGTGGAAACACAAGATCTCTGATCGGGTTATGTCGTCGCGCGCCTGTGTCGTGTCCTTGTTGAAGGTGGTGGATTGAAGCTTTGCTTTGGGGATGAGAATCCGAAGTTCAACCTTGTGGTCGACTCGCCATCATCGGCGCACGTGTGGCGATTCCTTCTTGAAGGCGTATCCTAGGAGTTGTATTTTTTCGTTTATGTTGTGTCTTGTATCATAGGGTTAGTGGTTATCTGGGGGAGCTACTGTTGCGAGGTATACGGCCTCAGGGTTTGTTTTTCGCTTTTTTTCCAGGTCGAAGATGTTCAGTTGCTGGATTTTGCACTACTAATAATATATGGCTGCTTGCATCGTTCTGATGCAAAGGCCGGGGATATCCTCCTTTTCGAAAAAAAATCAATTGATTGCCCTGCTTTCAGATTTGTCTGTTTTACTAAGAAATGCGATGTTTTTGGTTTCAAAAGAAGGTCATTTTATTGATGACTATTGAGAGTTTGTTTAACAGATCAAATATAATAATTTGTACAGAAATGATTATATTGCGAGCTCATATAGTCTTTGTCGTTCTGCAGAATGAAACACTAAGCGCAACAAAAGCACCTCTTGGTACTACATTGGAAATATCAGATCCTGATGAGGTAATTAATGAAACTGTAAATGTAATGAGTTCTTCATATGCTTCATCGATTGTTTAATAAATTATAATTGTGAACTTGTTTGCAAGGTCTACAAATCTGTCCTTTAATCAGGTTGATGATTACATTCAAAGGGATACATAATAATTGTAATAAGGAGTACAATGGGTTCATCGATCTTTATTTGGTTTCAGTCTTCTCTTGAGGCTTATGCATCAAACAGTAGATTGTCTTTCTCAATAGCCACCTCCATCTAGACAGGTTAAACGGAAAAAGCTAAACGGGCTGCGATGGTTGGTATTGCCAAGAGAAAAGATAAACCTATTATACATGACAACTGAGGTATGCTCTAAACCTTGTTTTACATTCGAAAAAAAAATAGAGGATTGGTAGATTCAGAAATGTTCTTTTTCTTGGTATCCAAAAAACGCAACTGGTTTTTAGACCATTTAGGATTTCTAAAATTATATTGTTTTCCTTAAACTCATGGTACATAATTGGAGTTGTCCATTTTTCATTTTGTCCCAACCAATGTTGCTTTCCTCTTAATCATAAAAACTGTCAGCCTAATTTTTCATGCATATTTTACTTTACAACTGTTACGATGATTGGCGATTTTAGGGACCGTCCATCCACTTCAATCAAACGGTGGAGAAATAAGAGTTATGAGAAGTTACGATACTAAAATTACATGAAAGTACAAATAATGGTGGGACCATTACAAAATTAAGATGGGCTAGTCATGTTCGGAAAGGGTAGATTCGTCAATTCATCTATAATCTCAGTCAAGGCCGATCCATCCCGTGTTCGCACCGTCACTGTCTGCCCCGACAGATCTGGGTCGGCCCCTGGACTTTCCCCTCTCTGTTCGAAGCAGCAGGGTAGGATAGACGGACATCGAGGATAGAGCGGAGGCGATGACCCAGGCGGCGGCGGAGGGGTCGGCGAGGCTGGCCTCTGGGGCGAGGAGGCGGAGGCGATGACCCTGGCGGTTGTGGCGGCGGAGGGGGTCGGCGAGGATGGCCGCTGGGGCGAGGAGGCGGAGGCGATGACCCCGGCGGTTGTGGCGGCGGAGGGGGTCGGCGAGGATGGCCGCTGGGGCGTGAGGGTGGAGGCAATGACCACGGCGGTGGTGGCTGCGAGGATGGCCGCTGGGGCGAGGGGGTGGAGGCAATGACCACGGCGGTGGTGGCGGCGAGGAAGGCCGCTGGGGTGAGGAGGCGGAGCCGATGACCCCGTCCGTGGCGGCGGTGAGGATGGCCGCTGGGGCAAGGAGGCGGAGCCGATGACCCCGGCCGTGGCGGCGGCGAGGATGGCCGCTGGGGCGAGGAGGCGGAGCCGACCCCGGCTGTGGCGGTGGCGGAGGGGTCCCAGGGGCTCTGATGCTGTCGCGGTTGCTCGCTGTCAAGAGCCAGATCGAGGGCTCGGTGGTGGTAGCCGTCCAGAGGAAGAGGAAGAGCATCCTGCGCCGGTTCGGCGGCCGTGGCGTCACGGAGGAGGCGGAGAGAAAAGCCACCGGTGTCCCCATGAAGGTCGACGAGGCCGCCGCCCCGTTGTGCAGCGCGCGATGGTGGATCGGCGGGCGTCCAAGAGGCACTTGACCGTCGAGGCATCCCTGGTCCTCATACAACGCCGCTCCGGCAAGGCCGTCCCAGCGGCAAGTGGAGGAGTTCACCTGAAGGAGCTGGAATACACAGGTATATTTTCCCCATTGTCAGTGCTTTTGATTACGGTGATTAGAGTCAGTAGGTAATGCAGAACCTGTTAAATTTTATTAGAATATGACTTGCAAGTTGATGGGTTCAGAACCTTTGTGATGTGAAAACAATTACAGTAGGAGATTCAGACACTGTTCTTCTGATTGTGCACTGGACTATGGCCATTTTCCCTAAAAATTAGCTAGTAATGTGTATATTTAGGCAGCGTATGGTGCCGTATAGAATGGACAGTAGTTATGTATAGTATTTGTTTGAAAACCAGAATTGGCTCAATTTGAAAGAATGGCTGCTTTATGTGGATGTCTTGCCCGCTTTGCACGGGTTGCTACAAGTGCATTACCATGCTTCAGCCATAATCATCGTCGACAAATATGGCAGTCACCTTTAGCATGGAACAGAAGAAGCATGCCTCCTATTTGAGTCCTCTGTCATGTTTGCTCGCGTGCACAACCTATTTTGCCATTGAGCAAGTTTAGCATCTGGTTGTTCATTGCTGATCTTATGCCGGTTCTTATTGTTGTCCTAGCTGTTTAGTAGTAAGCAGAAGTCTGCGAGAGTAAAGCTAGTTGAGACATCTGTTTCAATATTGTTACCCAACAGACTTGGGCCTAGATTTATTACTTGCAAATTTGGTAGCTCCATGTATTGCATTAGTCTCAATGCAAAACAAGCTGTAATGTACCAACTCTTGTCGACATTTCTTTAACAATATACAAATGGTACATGGTCTTCTTGACGGTATTATTTCTTATTTTCTGCAGGAGAGGCTGGCATTTGTCAATATGGTTTTGTGTGTGCGTAGACTGCTGCTGCTGCAGTATGTGGTTTTTCTTGCGGAGTCGACCAAATTAATCCATATTATTGATTCTGTTCCTTTTGCTGGCGAGGTAATAATCTCCCACTCAACTCGTCATGTGTTCTATATACTATGGTTTTTCTTCTATAATTGGTTACAAACATTCTTTTCTTTCACAAAAAATGCTTCTCTCATTACCCTGCCTCAGCCATAATCATAGTTGACTTAAACCAGAATTGTATACTTACGCAGTGTATGCGCCGTATAGAATATAGAGCATGCATTTGTAAGTAGTCACTTATGGTACTGTTTTGAAAATAAGGATACTCTGATGCATATTGGTTTGAATCATTTGGTTCAAATGATAGAAGTGGAACATGCAGCTCATTAACTGGTTTTAAAAAAAGAACCGGTGAAAGGTCAAGCCAAACTATGCCCCTGACAAGAGACCATTAATGCATCACATATGTATCATCACTTATTATGACAAGTGGCACAATAGCAACACAAGGGTCGGGACGATTGGATGGACACTAAACAGCACACATTAACACTGCAAAACATAAGCATACAAGTAATATGCAAAAACATCAGAATAAAAGTGTAGCCTTCAATTAAAGAACATGCTATGAAGATCGATCATGTCGAACTGCCCTTGAAGTGCCACTCCGTGTAGCCCATTCATGGCTCTACGAATGGGATGGACATCACGCCTGATGGTCTACATATGCGTCCTTTCAGCTCCACTTGTTTGGCGATAGTCTCGGTCCCAAATTGTTGTTTGACTGGATTACTAGGGAGGGCATTCTTCCTCGGGCGTCCACGTTTACGCTTTGGGGCACCGGATGTGTCTGGTTTGGTTGTAACATCAGGGTTGGTGATAATCGTGACGTCGTCATCTGCACCTTTTCGTTCCTCTGGAATGCTGGCTTCGTACTCGTCCTTCTGTAGAGGAAAATAGTGGCGCATTACATGCAATCATGAAAGGTAGGAACTACATGACATAAAATGCTAGTTGTGAAGCACTTACCGTTATAGGATTCTTATATGATTTTTTCCGAAGCTTGTTTGAATCTGAACGCAGCAGGCTTGAACATATTTGCCAGCTGAAAATATGTATTTGTGCCTGAATTAGATAGCGACGCATAGGTTAGGATAGCGGTGAAGCATAGGTAGTGCATGATTGTAAATGTAATTTAGTGTTTGGCAGACCTGTGTGAAATCCTTGGTAATTTTATCTCTGTCCCATGTCAACATGTATTTCAGTGTGTACGCCTCGCAGGAATAACCGTGATATAAATTTAAAGTTAAGTATTGTTGTGTAGGTGAGGAATCATATAGCTGTCTATACGTATCCATCCGTCTGCCGTGGTATGTTAGTATAGCAAGTGATTTTCCACTGGGTAATATTGATGGGCTTAGGTGGTGTTACCAAGCCACCCTTGACCGCTTCATTGATACATGCCTGAATGGACTCCACCTGGTGTACGACGAGTAATTCAAGGGATTACGATAGTGCTTTTAATATAGTGTCATCTGATGCCAAGAAGCAGAAAGAGAGCAAGCTTACTAGTGCAGTTTCCTTGGCCATGTCACGGTATGCTTGATTGGAGTTTAGGACCTGGATCTCTTTGTCGAAATTAAACAGCAATAGTAATCAGTGCATGTTGTGTACATTTAGTGGGACATGTACCTGCCGAAAAATTAAAGTGGACTCAATTTAGGGAAAAATTAAAGATATGCAATTAAACAAGTCAGGAAACATGCATACCATTCTGCGTCCTACAAATTTTGTTGCTACATTAGCAACCCATGGGCTATTGCATCCCATTGGAATACCGCCATTTTCGCCTAGCAATTTTCTGGTTAGTACGGTGGATATGATTGATGTAGCATCAGTTGCAACATTGGTAATGTGTGCATATGCATTAATAACCTGCGAAAATTGTAGTCATGTATTATGGCACAACTTAGAATACTTGATGTAGATTGTAGTATACGGGGCTTACGTCGTCGAAGAAGAATCCTTTGCTGACATTTGGCTTGAGTTGTTGAACACTTAGCACAATGTCTTCGATGTGAACTACCTCAACAAGGTCGTGACTCCCTCGGATGAAAAGTGCGGCCTCATAGTCTTCTGTCAACAAGTAATCGTTCGTTGACATCGGCTTTTGTGGTGGGATGTCTTGGTCCAACTCTTTGTTTTGCACCACGGGTTTTGCACTAAGTGTTCCAGCAGAAGTCCGTATTTGCGTTGCGTTAAACCGAGGAGTTGATGAAAAATTGTCATTGCCTGGTTGCTCTTGTTCCTAAAAGAAGAAGTTGGTCAATGAACAGAAATTAGCTCATGTTAGCAAGGTGATGAGCCATAGTTATCACCTGTACATATGCATTCTTCGTCGTTGTTTGTTTGTTTGTTTGAACTTGGGATCTTAATTCCTGTAACATGAAATGCATATAATGAAAATTTATGAAGTAATGGGTAAAATCAATGTAGTAGTATCACTTACCTGGAGTTCTCTTTTGAGGTCTTCAAATTTGTCCTCCAGCTTGGACAACCTAGGTTGAGTGGCAATTTTACCCCTTATGTTTATCAAGTCCTCGGTCAGGGTGATTATTCTCTTATCTAATTTGTGCTCAACTTCTATTACTTGTCTGACCAACTTTTTCTCTTGTTCTGCAAATAGATCATTTACGGTTTGAAGTATCATGTCCATCTGCGTAAAAGAAATATCAACTCGTTTTGTTAGAAGTCAAATAGGTATCGTTCGGTGCGACCTTTGTTGTGTTATTGAAAAGGATGTGTCTTCAAACAACTTACTTGTTGGCTACTCATAGTTTGACCCCATGGTTCTCTTCGATAGGTAGCATCTTCATGCGTATTTGTATCTTTGTTGGTACGCTGGTCATTTGTAATATTGGTTGGTTCCGGATCACCGATATTCATGACAATCTTCCAAAAGATATAAAGAATAGGTATTAAGAAATAAATATGGTAAATAAAAAAGTCAAGTTTAGAAAGGTACCAATCCTCTATATAGTCCTCCTTTAGCATAAGCCTCCTGTCTTACTTTAGCTGTGTCTTCATCCCACCGTGCCATCAGCGGGCGGGATATAGGAGAATACATAAGTGAGCCAGCAGGGACGTGTTCCCAATACCAAAACTGTAGGAAACATTAGTTTATCAATGATAGAGATATGCATCACATGAATAATAGTAGAACGCCAACTAGTGGTGTAGCACTTGGAGCAAAGCTAGATTTCCTTGTAGATTGACTTGATCCTGATGGTTAAAAGTATTGATGGATCTCAACAGATGTTTCAATGTGAAACATCCCCAGTTAAAACTGGGAATTCTTGCGACGTCTTGAACAAGGATGAAATATTTGGCGTCGACATAATCCTGTAGCGTGGGTGCTAAAATAGTACCAATAGCATACAAAACAAACTGCCTGATGAAATGATCATCTGGAGTTTTGGAGGCTTTAATTTTCGCCTTTGTGTGTCAAACTGGACCATCATCCATAGATATCAAGTGATACATGACATGAGAGGTTCTCTTTAAGTAACAAGCAAGTACTGAACTGGTCACCAATCAACAAGCTTAGGATAATCCCAAACATACTGATCAACCTTTGCATCCACTTAGTGATTCTTGCCCATGGCGCTTTTCGTGCTGCGACAGATCACAACCTCCATGGACTCATCTAAGCCTGGATACTTCCTTGTACCTAGTTGATCATGAAATACAAATATGATTGACTTAAAACACATTACATGAAAGAGACTTGGTCATTATTTGTAGCTTCACTCTCTGCACCAACCATGAAATACTGCTGTAATTATTGGTCTTGTATGTGCTATCAAATTAATACTTGCAGATAATGAAATACTTGTAGAAATTAATGCTTGATTATAGGAGCACAAGCGCAACAGTTTCCTACCACGAAACCCGTTATAAAGAGAGTTGTAGCTAACAGTTTGCTGCCATCGTTTCCTACACATCAACATATATAATTAGTGCATTATATTAATGAGTAAATCAGATGCAAAATAAAGATTACACATATTTCACACCTCTTCCAATTTATTGCATGTACGCCGATCATGACCTTCCACCCCATAGTAGCCACATTTCCTCTTTGATCTTTGCTTCTTCATCTTTGCCCGCAACCTTTTCTTCGGTGCACCTCGGCCTTGCACATGCACTGGATCTAGAACCTTTTCCAAATCTCCAGAATCAATTTCCGTCGTCTGTGGCAGCACCGGACCAAACCTAATGCATTCCTTCTGAACACGGCTTGATTCTTTGCTGCCACCATGTGCATTCAGAACCATCTTCAGACGCTGATACTCCTCATTAGATTGACATGCTCGGAAAGATGACGCGTGACTCAAGTTCCGCAACTCACGGTACCTCGCAAGGCTTATTGAATAGTCATACATCTCGCTCTTTCTGGTCGGAGGGTAAGCGGACTTCGCACTCATCGTCCACCTCATGGGAACACAACACCTGGGCAGCAGTTCTACTTGACGTATTCCCAAGATGTAGAATATGTGAGAGCATGGTGTGCTCAAGCATTCTAGCTTACGACAAGAACAACTGATCATGTACAAAGAACCTTCCTTCACCTCACAGCGCACTTCGAACTTCTTCTCTCTTCTATCCATCTTAGCCACAACGTATGTAGTCAACTCCCATGCATCTAGTATCTCGTTGATAACACATTTGCGTGCTCCATCTGACCAACTGAAACATACAAGGCGTGAAAACCTAGGCAGCATGTTTCTCAAGACTTGAAGCATCCGCGTCTGTAAATGGAACGGACTGCAAGGCCACGATGTCTAGGATCGCCTCGTTCAAGCGTCGTCCCGAAAGGCAACGCTCATAGTGCTCTAGCATATCAAACAAGGTCATCTTACCCTCAAGATGCGTATGTAGCACGGAGTTTAGGCTCTCACTCCGTTGATTGCTGCTCAATCCTAAGAAACAGCGCCCCACCAGGTATGGAGCACATCACAACTTCCTCATCTGATACATCTGATGCAGCCATGACTCCTCACTTGTAACTTCATTCCTTCGTAAGAACTCTATCCATCTTCTCTCATGCTCTTCAATAGAAGACGAGTTATATATGAATGATCTAAATTCTTCCCTAAGCTCGTCATCATGCAGATGGCATACAATGTTCTGCTGAATGTGCCATACGCACAACCTGTGGTTTGAGTGAGGCCATACCACCCTGATTGCTCTTTGCATTGCAAGGTCCCCGTCAGTGATTACAGATATCGGATGCTTCTGTGACATGGCTTCAGAAAATGTCCGCAACATCCACTCGTACGCTTCGTTAGTTTCATGAGAAATGATCCCACATCCAAAAATAACAGTGTTGTGGTGGTGATTCAACCCGACAAACGGCACAAACAGCAGATTGTACTTATTGGTCCTATATGTGCTATCAAAAACAACAACATCGCCGAAAGCCTCATAGTCAAGCCGAGATTGAGTATCGGACCAGAACAATCCCTTCAGATGCCCATCTTTATCAACCAAGTATTTGAAGAAATAATCTGGGTCTCTCTCTTGCCGCTCCATCATGTGACGGATCACCGTCTGAGCATCACCGGCTGCGATTGTTTCCTGCTTATAGCGATGGCAGAAGTTATAGATGTCCCTCGTCGTGCATCCAACCTCACCATATCCACCGTACTGCATGCACAACACATCCATAATTTTGTGTTTCCGGATTCCAACACTTTCCATCTCTATAATGTCCGCTTTTTGCTCGTCGCTGATTCTTCTGTGCGAACGCAAAAAGCAAGGTCTCGTGGGGCCAAAGGATGGTTGTGTTCATCTATGAAATCCTTCACAAACCACCGCCCTGTCTTCGCGACTCTTGCAATGACAAGTTTCGCTTTACACCCCACACGAGTGATATTCCGTGGCTTCCTCTTTCTATCTTCTCTCTTCCTCTTCATGTGCTTCTCTTCACGTCAACCTTCACGACTACAGACAAGTTTCCTCAAGATTATCTTCACGTTCGCTTCATCCCACTCAACATAGCCTTTCCTCACACTAAAGCCTTTCTCAAGAGCATACTTGTTATAGAACTCAAAACCTTCATCCTCGCTATCAAAAATCCTGCTGACAATGTCAACGTACTCAGCCATACACTCAGCACTTACATCGGCCATGACTGCCTGCATAACACATATAATGATATATATTAACAACTCAATCGGTGTTTAAATTTTATGAACAATGCAATAATGAAGTTCAGTTGTGAAGTTGCTTATTTCAGTTCTAATATTATGTGCTGTCATTCCATTTGATTATTTATGCCTTGACAGTCCAGGATGAGAAAATACATCCAAACACCCGTTTGATGTGAACATTCAAGCCTGCACATCTACGCATATATTACCCATGCTCAGCATCAATGCCAATTTAAATTCCACAGTTTATCTCTGAAGACATACAACATGGTAATTTAATATGCACTCTGACTGCTAAAGTAAGTACACGAAATGGATATCCTAACAATGATGAGAACTTTACAAAATCGTTAACAAAATGGAGTTAAGATTGTAAGCTATGTAATCTGAAACATTAACGAACCTCAGCAGCTCAGCTAGGTATTGTGATACTAATATGTCAGTGCTTCTGACTAATATCGTTCAGCCATCTGTAGTCTATTGATGATTCAGAGAAGTAGCAGCTCCTTTTGGTCAAAAACATTAGCCGTTATTGATCAGTATAACCTATCACCATGAATATATTATTTAACAATAGCAGCTCCTTTCGGTATATTAATTCCCCACTGATGATTGTACTGAAGCAAACAGATCAAACAAAAACTGCAGCTAAGGGATTAACTAGCAATCCAGCGGCAAGCACAGGGCACTCTGTTCTATTTGTTCCATGCACGACCGTCAGAATCAGTAGTGCCGTAGTGGTGAGAATGCTTACCAACTGAACAGCCATCTGATTAAAAGAGGTGAAAGTATCATTCTTACTTCCTTGTTCGTTCGGTCATTTCTCACTCGCAGCAATTCGAAGGTGGCCTCCAGGCCGCGACACTTGAATTTATGACTTGCACAACAATGGGTGGGGGTAGGGAAAGGGAAAGGTACCTGTCCACGGACTGCTCGCCGGGGTTTCTGGGCGTCGCCGGCTGCTCGACGGAGGGAGGCGCTGCAATGGGCGTTGGGGCAGGGGAGAGCTCGGCGCGCCGCAGCGGACAGTTTGCAGTTCTTGGCGTCGGGCCTAACCCCTGGTTGTAGCAGCGAGACCAAGGACGCGGACTGGTGGTGTTTGCAGCTGCGGATCTCTTGATCGGAACGGCAGAAAGGACGGCGGCGGCGGCGGCGGCGCGTTCATGTGTGTGGGGGACGGGCAAGCACAGAACTTCTCGTGTGGAGTACAAGATCGTGTGGAACTGCTTGAAACAACTTCACTATTCTACCCTTATGACCAAAAAATAAATCATGAACTGATTTTTCAGATCTGACGATCAGAAAAAATCAGAGGTGGAGTTACAGCAAATTACGAATTGTAACTCGCCACTCACCTAAAAAGAGCTCATTTTACTTACTTGGTGGCTAACTCAAAGCTTCTTTGCTGCCATTTTTGTATTCATCATCACGAACAAGACCAGATCCGTGGAGTAGTCTCTGACAAAAGAGATAACAAATAGTAAGCCTTGTCACTACAAACTTATTGTATGGATTGCAAGGATCTGGGAAATGCAACGGAGCATCACTGATAATTAACATTACAGGTGGTCCTTTTGGTTCAGACTATAGAAGTCATACACAGTGTTACCCTGTTGTTCAGGTTCCGTTAAAAGAATAAAATTCCATGATATTAGTGTATTCCTTATGATTGTGTGATACTTCCATTTTTTACTGCTTTTGATACACATGCCCGTCTATGTTATGGGGTAACACATATGAGCACACATCTTGGAAGCACAAGACTGATTTTTTTTTCTGTTATACTTTATTCTCTTACTATACTTCATTCGTATAGCAAGAGAATGAAGTATAACAGAAAAAAAAATCAGTCTTGTGCTTCCAAGATGTGTGCTATTTTTGGTTGCACGCTTTGCTTAAATAAAGGGTGAAGATGTGTACTGAACTGAAATTTCTCGGATCATATGGCATGATATATTAATAAGCAACAATATTCTCTGTTGTATGTTGAATGGCTCTGCCATACTATACTTTTATCTTCTGTTTGTGAAAATTATACACAAAGGAGGAGAAAGGAAGAGGGCATGGGTCGTGTGGGATACAATGTGCATGCCTAAGTATAAGAGGAGGGGCCTCCTCTGATATTTTGTTGGCTGAGGTAGGGTCACAACCGTCCCAGATATGACGCTCCATCTGCGAGGGAATGGACATTCTCCGCACTGGTCTAATTAAGCGGAAAGGTGATGTTTTTTATTTTTAGAAAAGGAGATTAAACCCTCGGCCTCTGCATCAATCGATGCATACATCCATCTTTATTAATTATTTCACAAAGGTCTGACAAGAAAATACATCAAGCCATCCGAAGCCATCACTCACACCTACAAACTCGATAATGTGGAGTATTCTCACCCTCCATATCTAAAACCGATGTCATCGCTGATCCATCCACATAACGTATCGGGACCAATAGCCGGTGCAGCAGACCTAAAGCGGAAAGGTGATGGTGAAGATACTAATGTATGGAACGACAATTGGCTTCCGTGGAACTACAATATGCGGCCAGTTAGCACTGTTTAAAATAACCCCCTACACATGTATTAAAATTGATAGTGCATGCGACCAGAGCATGGGATGAATCATGTTTACAAAACCACTTCTTGCCCATGGATGCGGATATAATCCGACTGATTCTGATTAGCTGCAAGCAACAAAAAGATTTTTATGCATGGTAGTACGAGCCGAGTGGAGTTTTTTCAGTCCGGTCCTGCTACCGTCTGCTTGCAGCGACATACTCTGAAGAGAAGGCTCAATGGGACGTCGGGCAGCTCAGACATGGAGCAACATGAATGACAATGGAAGGCGTTCTAGGAAGCTATTGTCATTCATGTTGCTCCCGGCCAAGATGCGGCCTTTCGCTTGGCGCCTGGAGCGGGCGTCACTGCCGACGGGTCAGGAGCGGCTTCTACGACATATGGCAGCTCAGGCGACGTGTCCAATCTATCAAGTGGATGTGGATTCATGGTGACATGCTTTACTGGACTGTAATATGTCCAAGAGTGTATGATCCTTGCGCGACGATGATTCTCTTCTTCCGATTTATGGCGATGAGACTACCGATCCAACGTTGTGGATGATTGGTTTGTGCAACACTCTCAGCAAGGACAAATTCATCTCGGTTCTTGTTACATTGTGGGCCAATTGGTGGGATAGGAGAAAGGCAATCCATGAGCCTGAGATGCAGAGTCCGCTGTTCATACACCTGTTTATTGAGAAGTACTTGCAGGAGCTCAACGACCTCCAAGCAAAGGCCCAAAGTACTAGAACTGCAAGAGCCTCAACGATGGGGCATGTATTCGCATGGATCCACCGGTTTGGGGAGAGATCAAGCTGAACTTTGACGGGGCTATAGAAAAATCATCAAATACAAGTGCGGTAAGAATTGTATGCCGGAGTGAGACTGGTCTTTTCATGGGTGCATTGGTGAAAGTTTTTCATGGACTAATGGAACCAACAACATCGGTGGCATATGTATGAAGGGAGGCCCTCGCACTCACCGAGGACTTGGTCGTTCATAAAGTGCGAATTTCATCGGACTATCTGAGAGTCATAAACGACCTTCAAAGCATGGGCTATTTGGGTGAGTATTGCATGATCTTGCAAAAGATCAATGAGAGAAAGTGGAAGTTCCAGAGTTGTGAGCTCGTCCACGAACAATGCGCAAACAATGGTGAGGCACATAGATTAGCTAGAATGGCCACTAACCTAGATATTGGCTGACATGTGTGGCTCATTGATCCTCCAGATCATCTTTGTATCCCCCATAAACTTGAGCACATGAAATAAAACGTGTTGATCTTTAAGAAAAAGCACCTCCCTTCATCCATCATCATCCCCGCCCCCATTCTATGAGGAGCTCCTCCAAGCCGCACCTAGCGGTGGCTACAAGAACGACACCTGAACAATGGATAGCTACTGCATGACATATAAAATAATTCAAAATATGATTTTGAATTTGGTAAATTTTAGAAAAAAAATCTCAAATGATTAGTTTGATGGTGAAAAAATGAAAATAGTACAAAATGTCCATGTACACAAAATATTAATTTTCATATATTTTCAAAAAAAATCATTTTAGTTATAAACAGAACAATATATCCGCCAAAAAATATTTGTACATTTTTTTAATGTTCATACAGTTGAGAAAAGCTATTCATGTGTGTCCGAATATATGATCGCATATTTTGAGGTGTTTACACATTTCTTAGAAAATGAGTGCAGATTGAAATAAAATAAAACTTAACAAAAATAATAATTGGATAAACTAAAAAAACAAGAAAAATACAATGCAAAAATAAGCAGTCTAGTGTGGGGCGGACTTAGTATACATTCTGAGTGGGGGCATATTCTCTAGAAATTATAAATAATTTGAGCATATTTCTCTAAAATGACAAGCAAATGTTGTCAGAATTGCACATTTGAAACAAATAACTAATTAAGAGATATCCTTTGCAAAATATTATTCACAAACTTCTCTGGTGAAAACAAGTCGTAGCGCATGTGCGCCACTTGTCATCACTAGAATTCATCACCCGCGCGGGAGGGATGGGAGTGTTGGTACATGTTTTTCTTGATCGCCATGTCTTATGAACTATGCGTCTAAATTACTTACCGTTTTCATCATTGCGGCATATCGATGCCTTTAAAATTAAATCTTATTTTGATACGTTTCGATTTTTTTTTATCATAACGTATACTCCCTATTATAGTAAACTAGACACTGAACCCCAACTATTAACATCGATGTCTGCCATGGATCTACTTCATTGAGGGCTATGTGGTATGCTCACGACCATGCATGAATGCACATGTGCTTCTGATGGCAGTATCGAACGACATTAAAGCACCCATCGCATGTTTGTTGCATCACATGATGGTATGAGATGTCAGCATAATAGTTCCTGTATTTAAGGGTGAGAACCGAGATGGGATAGGATTAAAATTTCACAAATAAACCATCACTCGTACCTAAGACCGAGCAAGGGTAGAGCTTAATCGTTTGTAGATCCAAATAGAAACGATATTACTTTTGCGCTGCTATTTTGTACCCACGGACATCCTAGGATTTGGAAGCATTGGGATTTATAACCACAGTAGAGTTAAATAAGGTGGTGACATCTTGGACAGTTGAGCCTGTTACTGAGGCCTCCCTTGCTTCATAGGTTAATTAGTCCGTTGTATTAGCAATCAAACTACCATATTCAGCTGTATATATCCACAGCACCCATGGATCATCAAGACCTGCAAAGTCAGTATGTTCAATTCCAACCGTTCAATTCCAACCATCTGAACCTAGTTAGCACCATCAAGTCCAGGGGCATCAAGTCATCAACTCACGCAGCAGCAGCACGTTCTGGGGTAAAACGAAATGAGGTACCTAGAACTGAATCACCACCACATATATGTAAGCTCCTGAGCTGAAATTTGATGCATTATATCAAATACTAAATGATACTATGTGTGTTGTTGTAACTGATTGCAATATATTCTAATGCGAGTGGTTGTATGAAGCATAAATATTTGCTTTTAATAATATCAAGTTAATATGATGATTGTATAGTGTTATCTATCAAATATAAGTACCATAATAAACATTTTCCTATGCATGATTGTGTATTCAGGTAGACATTTTTTTCATGCATGATGAATGCATGTTGAGGTGGCATGATTGCATTAAATATGCTAGTTGGGAGGAGCATGCAATTAAGTTCAGAGAGCAACTTAAAAACCCAAAGTCAGAGAACATCCACAAAATTCAGCTAAATCTTTTGAGAGCTTTAAAATTAGATCCAGAGAAGCTTCAACTCTACAAAACCCAACTTCCAGAAGCTGATCAACATGAAAGCTGGAGTTCACCGCAAATGGCTTCAAATGGACGAGTCAAACTTTCTAGTGCCTAAAATCACGATTTCCGATTTCTAAAAACTCAACCATAAGATGTACGGTCTACCTCATCATGTCAATCGGGTGATATATCCAACAGACCAAGCACCGCAAGCCACACGAACCGGTCTTGTCTTGCATCCCGTCCGATCTCTCATCGAAGATCACCTCAAATTTTCACCTGGCAGCCTCCGGATGTGCTACGACCTTCTAGTTCTCTCGTCCTACGTACGTGCATTCGGAAACGTGCACGCTGCACGAGTTTCTGTTTCCTCATGCTAGCTCTCCGCAAAGATAGCAGCCTACCAAGTCTCAACTCGTGTCGTCGGTCGGGTCATATCGACCGGCAACCCAAACACCACAAGCCACACCTTGTCCGTCCGGGCTTATCTGAACCTACTAGTTGGTGGTGTTTCTTAGTCAATCAACGCACTAGAAATCGAGAATCACCGCAGAGGGTAAGAAGCTGCTTAGATCACCAAGGAACGCGTTTCGGACGATTGAGCAGTGGCAAAGTTTCACACTCACAAGCAAACGTTTCACGTCAACGAGGTCGCTTTAATTTGGATAGCATCGTGCTGAGAGCAGAGCACGTAGCTGGGGCTGGAAAGTACATGTCCATTTCTCTTTTTGTTGGAAAAACACTGTATAATTGTGGACGCTCACAACACGTATGCACAGGCAGTGGCGGAGCTTGAGATGAAATCATGAAGGGGCATGTGCTGAAGGGGTGCAAAACATACTTGCTTTTGACTGTTTTTTACTGAAAAATTAGACCTAACACTAAGATATATGCATGTTTTCATATGAGGGGGGGATGCCTAGGTTGCCCCCATGAAGCTCCGCCGCTGTGCACAGGATATTCTGAGGCTGTTTGGTTCTACACCTAACAATGTCATACTTTGTCACACAATGTTGCCACACTTGTCTAAGGTTAGGTGGTGTTTGGTTCCCAGTCACACTTTGCCAAGCCAAAATTTGGCAGCCACAATTTTGTTGGCATGTGTTTGGTTTTTGTCACAGTTTGGCTTGCCACACTTTATTACCCTGTGGCACATTTGTCATAAAGTCAAATTTTTTTGCCAACTTTTGTCAAAGTTTGGCATTCGTTTTTCCAGCCACACTTTGTGGCTTGCCACACTTTAATGGCTTGCCACACTTTGGCTTGGCAAAATTAGTCGCCAACCAAACGGACCCTTAGTTCTTTAAAATGAGAGCCACAAGTTGGTAAGCCTAAGGAAATCTTGCCACATTTTGTGTGTGTATGTGATGTGGGATCCTAGTGTGGCTTGCCAAAGGTGTGGCTTGAACCAAACACTCACCTAAGTTGGTCAAACATGCCTAACCTTATGTGTGACAACATTTGACAAACTTAGTCACAAACCAAACAGGCCCTCTATCTCTATGACCACGTTCGAGAGACTGCGTCGGCATATTTTAAGATTGACAAAAACATAATAGGTGTTGGAATATTTAGGATTTTAGTGTTATCATATTCAATAATTCCTAGGAAAAATATCAGAGCCCCATATGGCTTATTCAAATGTGAAAAAATTAGTCTGAACATGGTAGTAAAGGCTGAGACCAACTTATAAGGTGGGTTCTTTCACACATCACTAAGAGTTTGAGAAGAAAAATCACACACGTTTTGATCCTCGGCCGCACGTCTTGCCGCGTGCGCGTCGTGTTTCGTGGCTCAGCCACACTATGATCCACGCGACGTGTGTGCTGCCTTAATTTTTGTGGCACACAAAATAGTTGAAACATTTTGCCTCGGTAGGAGATGAATTTGAACAATCACGCGGACTGTTTCATTTTCACTATTGAAGTGTCGGTTACAACACGCTTCACATCTTCTATTCCTAAATAGCTGCATCCCATGAGCTATTTTCTTAGACATGCAACTATGTCACATGAGCAAGTCATACATGCAAGTTATAAATTATATTGTTTTTGCATTACTACATGCATGCAAGCATGATACCATCAATTCATGCATGTTACTCATAAGTTTTTTTTTGCAATACATTTTACATTGACAATATATGTGTTGGTCACTTGTACCATACATATGTAGTTTACATTCACATTTCTGTTTGAAAGGACATTCTTTTAACTGCGATTTTTTTTATCTTTTTATACCCTTTGTATTTTATTTTCATTTTTAAGCTAACATTCTCTTTCCATTAGTTATATAGATATTTATGTAGAATTTTTTTATGCATTTGTTTAGCAAGTATCCCGTAGCAACGCGTCGGGGCATCATCTAGTATAGTAAGAGATTGCTCCTTTTTCCAGACAAGACACACTTCATCTCCTATGTGCTTGCCTCATGATTCTCAAGCTTTGCACCGCCTACCACTTTCTTGTCTCGCTTCTCGGCATGCACCGAGCAGTTAGATAATAGGCTTTCGAAACCCCATCTCTTGTGATCTGATATGGAAGATGGGTGACTAGGTTTTTTGGAATCAATTCTATGTGTCGAGTGGTAGGGAGTGTGGGTACCTTAGACTTACAATAATATATTTTAGTCCAATACTTTTCCATTTATGTACTACTGCAATTATTTGTTTCGAAAGGACCCTAATATTTTTCAAGTTGTTTTTTAATATAAAGTAACTCCTACATGTTGACCGTGGATAACATGTTCACATCAACTTTGGTGAAAGAGTAATCATTTATCGCATGTATATATACTACAAGATGGATTATCTTCCATTTACTAATTGGAGGCACAATGATAGTCCTCCCTGGCATCTAAAAATGCACCATGATAAGTGTCACACGTATGGCACGAACACATGACAACTCTGAACATTTTTTATGGAAAGTTTAGTGATGCAAGGATGACAACTTTAGTTCTTAAGCATGACAACTTTCTGTTCAGATGGCAGGTTTCAGTTTTTTTGTTTTTTTCTCATAACAACTTTAGTCGTAAAAAACATCAGGACTGGAGTGCTTCATATCACACGTATGACACTTATCATTTCGGCTAAAAAATCACAAGGGACTACACTCCCACGTCCATCATTTAAAAAAAACTCTCACGTCCATAATAGAGTCCTCAACTCCGAATTCTAGGATCACCAAGAAAACAACTACTTCCGTCGTTCCTAAACATTTATCTTTCTAGATATTCAACTATGGCTGCATGCATCTTCATGATGCAGAGGCCGGGGCCATGCCTCCATTTCAAAAAAAAAGATATTCAACTATGGACTACATACGAAGCAAAATAAATGAATCTACACTCTAAATTATGTCTATATGCATCCATATATAGTTCATATTGAAATCTCTAAAAAGACAAATATTTAGGAACGGAGAGAGTACATCCCACTTACGAAAAACACGTATCTCCTCCTGGCAAAAGGGGAAAAAGGACACACCAAAAATATCTTCATGTCCATGCTGAAAGAGCCCACATCCCAGTTCCCATGGAAACAAAAAACCACGTGCATGCCTCATTGAAGAAAAAGAAGACCCGTACAAATTAGGAATCCTCAAGCGTCACATAAAAGAAATAAATACGGAAGAAGTTTATTATATTTTGCGGGCAAAATAAATACAACATGAACACCATAAAATTGAAACACACCGTAAAAACGATGAGCAGCCAAGCTAAAATAAAACATTTTTGCGGGTAAAATAAATACAACAAGAGCATAATCTCTTCTAAATTGTTGACAGATATCACCGGTACCAAGGCTATATTTTTAATATGTGAAATTACATAAATTTAACACAAGTAGGAAAATATACATAAATTGTCATACATCAAACAATCATATATGAACATAAACTTGTTAATAAATATCATTTGAAGGAATACCACTGCTTTGCTGCTAGGGGTTGACAAAGGCACGCTACTCATAGTTTCAAATGGGGTTACTGGGAATATCATTGCTTTTGTTCTAGGGATTGGCAATGTGGAGTTGAACAATTCTATGGATAATTCACAACCACGCGCATTAAGTTTCAAAAATTTAGGAGTATTTTTTTTATGCAAGGATATATTTGTATACATGCGGTAAAAGTGGTAGCCCACATCGCAACTCCATGAAAGCTGGAATCACTTACATTTTCTCTTGGACTTTTTTATTAAAACTTAAAAATAAGGAGGCATCAATCCTCGCACTAAAACTGAGCCTATGCCTAATTGAAACAGAGATTTAAATCCCATCGTAAAAAAACAAGACCTAGCCAAGATAACATAAATTAGATATGAACATACAAAACCCGGCCCATAATGGCTCCTTGATATCATCACTAGTACCCGCAAAAAAAAGAAAGATATCATCACTAGTAAGGTCACTAATTTAATATGTGAATTCACCTCATCGTAGCACAAGTAGGAGCATAAATTGCCTTCCATAAAAGATCATATATATATACGAACATAAACCTATTAATGAGTACCAATTGAAGGAATATTATTGTTTTCTGCTAGGGGTGGGTAAGGCAAAATCTTGACTATTTCAAACGGGGTATTTCACAACAACACCTTTTAAAATTTAAAGTTTTAGACATAAATAAATTTTCAAGTACTAAGGTATATTCTATTGTTTAATTTGGTGCTAGATAGATATACACTCAATTAACTGTAGAGATGTTTTTTCAAAGGTTATGCAAGAGGCACAATCCATTAAAAAGAAATGCATATTGTGTAAATGATATGAGTAACATCGTAACTGTGGTACGCAATCTTATATGACGGACGCATGATCACTGACCGGACATGTTCGGACACTCTTTATACTTATCTTATATATGAGATGAATACGAGGGATGTCAGTCAATCCGAACATTCAAGGCCCGTCTAAGACGTTTGTCTGGGTTGTGTTTTCATGACCGGACGGCTTGCCCGAGCTTTAAAATGAATACGAGGGGTCCGATTATAGATGCTCTCACGTTATGGGACGAAAAGAGTATTAACATGGAAAAAAAAAGAAAACACTTGTTACCGGAGTGACCGGTGACCGGTGAACGGGAGAGCCGTGCAGCGTGGTTCCGTTCCCGCACAGCACAGAACCCCGATCTCCCGCAGCACCAGCACCAGCACCGAGAGGTCCCCGTCCATTCCGCCCATTTACGTCGCGCACACGTGGATCGCGCCTGGACCTATCCGCCCCGCCCTCTCCAATCAGCGAGCCGCCTCGTTTCTCTCCCTCCCTCTCTCCCTCAGTCAACAGCCGATCTCCAATTTTTCTTTTCGCTTCTCCATTCTTCTCCTCCGATCTCTCCCCGGAGGCGGAGCCTCGACCCCGACCCCGGCCAGTCTCCGAGCTCACCGAACCCAAACCCCTATTTATACCCCGCGGAGGCGGAGCAGCACCCATTCCCAGCGGCATCCAGTCGAGCAGTGGAACAACCTTGGAGGACCGGGTCGCGGAGATGGGTCTCGTCCACTGCCTCCTACCTCTGCTGCTGCTCCTCCCCGCCTCGGCCGCGGCAGCGGGCGGCGGGGAGGCCGTCTCGGCATCGGGCTACGAGGCGCAGTTCGACGCGTGGTGCGCGGAGCACGGGAAGGCGTACGCGACGCCCGGGGAGCGCGCGGCGCGCCTCGCCGCGTTCGCGGAGAACGCGGCCTTCGTCGCGGCTCACAACGGCGCGGCCAACAGCGGAGCGGGATCCCCGTCGTACACGCTCGCGCTCAACGCCTTCGCCGACCTCACCCACGACGAGTTCCGCGCCGCGCGCCTCGGGCGCCTCGCCGTCGGCCCGGGCCCCCTCGGGGCGCCTGTGCCGTCAGACGGGGGCTTCGAAGGCCGCGTGGGTGCGGTGCCCGACGCGCTTGACTGGAGGCAGAGCGGCGCCGTCACCAAGGTCAAGGACCAGGGCAGCTGCGGTGAGCGACTTGACATTGCAGAGCTCATACGTTTTTCTCCGTCAGAGTTTTGCTGTTTGTGTAGTTGCTCGGTTTTCATGCGAAAACTTAGAGATCCTGATGTGGTACGTAGCGTAAGTGCATCAAAGCCATAGTGATACTGAAGATCTCAATGACCGAGGCATTGTTGCCGCAAATGATTCCAATAACTAGAATCCATGGCAGGAGCAGCAGCTGACACATATAAGCTAACCTCCCCCTGGCATAACTCATTAGGTAATACATTGGTTGGTTAGCGCTTGGCATTTAGCTGCATGTTTACCTGAAGTACTTATCACCACAGCCGGTTAGAGGGGATGCTGAAAATATGTGTCCGTTTAGTTTTTCGCCAGCCCAACTAGCAAGTTCACTGACCACATTTCTCCAAACTATGCTGGGTTGTAGTCACTTATGCTCTTCCCAACGGTAGATTCACGGACTTTGTTGTCCTTGAAAATGTGAAAGATATCAAGGTATTGAAGTTACTACATAGAAAAATAGATAGATAAATTAGAGAAATAATTATGCCTCTAATTCCTTGAATGTGGTTCATAGGTGCTGCTGCTTTTTAGTGCTTCACACAGACCCATACGACAGAATTGCTTCTAATCTTTTCGTTAGCTTTTGCCATGGAGGTAGCTATGTGCTGCTTCAGTGTGTAGTTCAGTTGTGCATCACGGCTTTAATAAGAATTTCGGGAAAACTTTGTTATGCTTCCAGCAATCCAGAATTCTAGGTTTGGGGTTAATCTTAGGTTGCCCTTCAGCGATGGCTATACTGGAAATGTGTAATTAGATATGACAGCAATATAAGAACTGTGTCAGCAGTCTTGTTTTACAAATTAGGATCAGGTGTGACACTGAAGAAGTAAAAATGCAAGTCTCTGTTTCCATGAGTTCACTCCTTTAGACTTGTATTGTTTCCTTTTATTCAAGGGCCTTGATACAAGATACTTGAAGTTTTTTTCAGTTTTAACAGTTGTCCTTATTACTAAACCACACCAGTACTTCCGCTTAATGTGGTTTGGATTGTCGTTCAGGTGCTTGTTGGAGCTTTTCAGCTACAGGTGCCATGGAAGGAATAAACAAGATCACGACGGGCTCTCTTCTCAGCCTTTCTGAACAGGAACTAATCGATTGTGACAGATCCTACAATGCTGGTTGTGGTGGTGGGCTCATGACCTATGCTTATAAGTTTGTGATTAAAAATGGTGGGATTGACACGGAGGATGATTACCCCTTCCGTGAAGCAGATGGAACATGCAACAAGAACAAAGTAAGATGGAGGTGTAGTCGTGTAAAAAACTACGTTGAGCATGTTTAGGCACATGATGTTTCATATTTATGCAATTTGTCTGCTTGTTTTGCAGCTGAAAAAGCATGTGGTAACAATCGATGGCTACAAGGAGGTGCCTTCTAGCAAGGAAGACTTGTTACTACAGGCTGTTGCCCAGCAACCTATTAGTGTAGGAATATGTGGCAGCGCTAGAGCATTTCAGCTATACTCTCAGGTTTGAATGCAATTGTGTTCCCACTAACTTATTTAATACAGTACAATTTTACCACACCTTGTCTTGATTTCCATTGTTTTCTTATTCAGGGTATCTTTGATGGTCCATGCCCAACGTCTCTTGATCATGCAGTCCTCATTGTGGGATATGGTTCTGAAGGTGGCAAGGATTATTGGATTGTGAAAAATTCTTGGGGTGAAAGATGGGGAATGAAGGGTTATATGCATATGCACCGAAACACTGGCTCAGCGTCAGGTATCTGTGGCATAAACATGATGGCATCGTTCCCGACAAAAACAAGTCCGAATCCTCCTCCTTCACCAGGCCCTGGTCCAACCAAATGCAGCGTTTTTACCTCCTGCCCTGAAGGATCTACCTGCTGTTGCTCATGGCGTGCGTTGGGATTTTGCCTTTCCTGGAGCTGTTGTGAACTGGACAATGCAGTTTGCTGCAGCGACAACCGTTCTTGTTGCCCGCATGACTATCCTATATGTGACACGGCTAGGGGACGTTGCTTGAAGGTAAACACTAGTGGTTTTATGCATTCCTTGTTTCAGCTTTCATCATGTTTGTGATTTACAAACTGACCTGCCTAAAGGCTTGATATGGTTAAGCTTGACAAATGCTCTATAACACTCTTCCTCCCATCTTTATTTTTCCTCATATCCCATTTCAGTTTTTGTATGTACAGACTGTGCTGTAGCCTTGTAGTTTAGTCAGGTTTCGAACGTGTAAACATAAAATAAACCAGATAGATGCTGTGAACCCTGACAAATGGTCATTTGGTGAATTTACTGTTTCAGGGCAATGGCAACTTCTCCAGTATAGAGGGAATTAAGAGGAAGCAGTCTTTCTCCAAGGTTCCCTCTTGGAATGGTCTCTTGGAACTTTTGGATCAATAGATATACAAAAAGTTATGGATCACAGGTAAGATGATGCCAACTCGATTTGTGCAGTAGTGTCATTACCATCATCCGTAGTGTGATCGCTCTTCCCCTCCTGAATCCCTTGTTGACCATGGTCGCCTTTTCTCCCATACAGATACACATGTATGCACGATTTTATACAAGTGGCGGGGGGTTCACTGTGTTGTTGAAGTGTTCTGCCGCCTTGTATGCTCTCATAGTCTCTACTCTCTAGCTGCTGTCTGTCTTGCAGAGATGTCCAATGAGTAAGAGACAAAAAAGAGATGGCCAGAACTCCAAAATTTTAGTGTATTGGTGAATCACGCAGCTGGTAGTACTGTATTGTATAATTTTACGATGATAGCACGTGTCAGGTTAGCCTGTGATGGGCTCAGTCAGATATTGTTTACACTGCACAGATGGTTTATTTTTACTCAGCTTGTGTTAGACGTAAGAGAAGAAGCACCAATAATAATAAAGAGATACGTGCATCGTATTTACCCAGTCTGTATTAGATGTGAGAGAAGCACCCATAATAATAATAATAAAGAGATACGTGTTGTTTGTGACTGTGTTTATGCAACCATGTTTGAACATCCAGCAGCAACTGTACAACCATGGTGACCATGGTCAATTTTGTTAACATGGTCACATGGTTCCTTATCCTTTTTTAAGCTTCTTGGGTTAACCTTGCTCGGCCCTCACTGAGAAGGTGATGCTCAGCGAGGGACGCGTTCACCCACGGCTGGCCCTGGCCGCGCACCAGGTGCCGGCAAAAGCGGGCATCCCAGCCGTGCGCCGCCAGCTTGATGATTCCTGGCTGAGGGCCACACAGACCGGCCTGGCGACGCGCGCCAAGTGCTCCCCCCCCCCCCCCCCCCCCGGGGGCAAAGCCGCACCGCCTCAAACTCGTCCTCTTCTCGGTGCCGTGTGCCATCACCACCGCGCTGCAAAATTCGTTCCTTATTAGTTATTACACCTTTGTGTGCAGTTCACAGTGACAATTTTCTACCATTTCAACCAGATAACGCGTCCAAAATTACCCTTCCAGAAACAAGAAATACTACATAATCAGTACAGCAGCGAATCCTGCACAAACTTAATTTCTCTTTCGCCCCAGTCATCCATCCGCACACTCCAAGGAATCGTTCGGGAAGGCCAAGTGAAAGGCAATTTTGTGTGTGGCGAATAATAACCAGACAAGGTAAATCTCTGCGCAGCATGGCGGAGGGGCAAAAGGAGAATATTACAGATTGGGGATAGATTCCGTTGTTCTCCATTTTGTGGAAAGATTGAGTTGTTCTCCATTTTGTGTGAATTGGCTCCAGCATGCCAGAGAATCCACTTCTCCTGGTTGCTTTCACTTGTCCTCAGCCGTTAAACGCGTCTGCCTGCTTGCCACAGTGGCTGCGCTTCTCCTCAGTTGTTCTCCAGTTTTTGTGTTCTCAACTTCTGAACTTTGCTTCTGCAGATGGTTTCGTATCCTCCTAGCTCGTACAGGGCGGCCATGAGCGGCCCGGAGACGCACGGCCCCTGGGGCGGCAGCGGCGGCACCATCTTCGACGACGGAGTGTACACCGGCGCACGGCCCCATGAAGGTGTTGTACGAGTACGACCGACACGGGCAGGCGGTCTGGGGTCAGCAGCGGCGTCCCACCCGACAAAGTAATCAACGTCATCTGCAATTCATCTGACAAATTAATCATGTCGTAGATGACTGTGCTCATGAGATGAGTGATGCCTGACTGACGCAGTGACGCGCGCTCGTGGTTTGTTGCAGATCGTGTTCGACTTCCCGTCGGAGGTGCTGACCCACATCACCGGCTACTACGGCCCGATCGACGATCATCATGGGCCCGACGGCGGTGAGGTCGCTGACGTTCCACACGAACCGGTGGCGGTACAGGCCCTACGGGGACGAGTACGGCACACTCCACCAGCTTCGCCGACGGGCGGATCGTGGGGTCCACGGCCGAGAGGGCTGGTACATCGACGGCATCGGCCTCCACGTCCAGCATGGCAAGGTGCCGTCGTCCCGCAGGGCCGCCAGCAGGAGCCCGTCTCCGGCGCCGCGGTACGACCCGGTCGAGGTCGACGAGGAGGTACCCTAAGCAGCCATGGGGAAGGAGCCGGTGGCGGCGGGGCCAGGCCCTTGGGGCGGGGAGGGTGGCCTGTCATGCCCCAAGTGCCATGACCATCTTCTTATCCAGGACCTTCCCTATGGAATGGGTAATGGGCTACGGGCTTGGCCTAGCTACGCAAATAGGCAGAAAGCTTATAAAGGAGGAGAAGCTAGACAGAGAAGGCATCGAACTGATTGAATCGTCTTGACGCCTATCGTCCTCTTGCTCCGTTCCTCACCTTCCTGCTACTTGTATCTCATCTCTCTCATCTCAAATCCACTTGTATCCCTTGATTTGTATTGTATATTAGGATTGATCTAAGTATTCGTCCCATATTTATATTTGGGTCGTGACAATTGGTAATTAGAGCCATAAAAATTTCTTAAAAATTTCCTTTCATTGTGTGTTCCTCGACTCTCTCGACCAGATCCGTAACATCCATTGCCTGGGTGTGATTTGCTTCGGTGAACGCACAAAATCCCTAGGATGGGTTGAATCGGCTTGGAGTGAAGCAACGACACCATCCAAAACCTCAGCGCAAAGCCAAGAAAATAATCACACCCACTTCTTGCCTACCAGTTGTTCGACAAAATGTCCAACCAGCAAGTGGTGTTTACCGGTGGTGTTCTCCACGTCACTCTACACGATGTGTACTACCCGGCCAGTGAGGAGACGTTGCAGGAGGTGTTTACAGTGTATGGTGTGGTCAAGATCTCGGTGTTCCAGAAAATCCACCATGTGGAGGCGGTGGTTCAACTTCGATCAATAGGTGGGGCAGCACGGGCTCTCGCCTTGTATGGCTGGTGCATCTACGAGCGTGCTTGCCTCCTCGACATCCAGGACGTGTCGCGGGAGTAGAATCTGTAATTGTGCTTGCTGCTGAAGCAGAAGCAGACCACAACCGTGGCCGAGTACACAACGACATTCTGGAAATGCGTACAACGCGTACTGGATATCAACGCCAACCTGAGCATGAAGAGCTTCATCCCCAAGTACACCGAGGGCTTACGGGAAGATATCCAAGATGCCGTGCGGTCGCAATATCCATCAAGCATCACTCGTGCTTCATCCCTTGCTCGAATAAGAGAGGATGAAATCGCCGAGGCGGCGACAATGGCTGCAGAGAAACTTGACGACGACCATGGTGTTAATGTCCTCGTGCCTATGGTGATAGTCACGGATGTCTTCCCCGAGCTCGCTGCCCCAACAGAGTGCGGTGCAGACCATGCTGTCATCACCATCGACAACAATAGCCTTGCCACACCAACGCCTATCACATGTTCGACGGAGTTCCCGAGTTGTGACACCACCGTCGACATCTTCCCTGAGCGAGTAGCCTCTGTTGTGTGCGAAGAGACCCTTGACATCAAAGCCATCAGTGTTGCTGCACTAACACATGCTATGAGTGTGACTGGTGGTCTAACATATGCTCATGTGGAGGTGCCCGTCATCACTGGGAGTGTGGCCCCATTCTCGATAGCTCCTCCAGAGGTCGTGCTAACCTTAGCAAAGTGGCCATTTCCCATCCCCAAACTGGACGCTATGTCACCAACACGGTGTTGGTGTTGGGGAACGTTGCATGGGAAACAAAATTTTTCCTACGCACACGCAAGATCTATCCATGGTGATGAGCATCTACGAGAGGGAGAGTAGATCTACATACCCTTATAGATCGCTCAGCGAGAAGCGTCAAGAAACGCGGTTGATGTAGTCGAACGTCTTCGCGATCCAAATCGCCGAGCGTCCTGCGATCCTATCATGACCCATCTCGCGATCCAATCACGATTCATCCCACGATCCCATCACGATACGTCCCACGATCAAATCACGAATCGTCTCGCAATCTTGATCACGGTCCTTCTGATCTAGCGCCGAAAGGACGGCACCTCCGCGTTCAGCACACGTACAACTCGATGACGATCTCCGCCTTCTTGATCCAGCAAGAGGGAGCGGAGAGGTAGATGAGTTCTCCGGCAGTGCGACGACATGGCGGTGATGGTGGTGAAACTATTCCGGCAAGGCTTCGCCTAAGCACCGCCAAACTAGACTAGAAGAGAAAATTGATCTAGATGAAGTAGAGGGAGCACGTGGCAATTAGGGTTAGCTATTCTCTCTAAATCCTCTAGTATATATAGGAGGGAGGGAGAGGAGGAGGCAACCTCAAACCCTCAAGGTTTGGTCGAAATTGGAGGTGGAGGAGTCCTACTTCAATCCTATTAGGAGTAGGATTCCTCCTTTCCACTTGGAAACTCTTTCCACCTCTCCACCTTTTGGGTTTTCCCCACCCCTAGCCGCATGGGCCTTAGTGGAGGCTTAGTACAGCCCACCAGGGGCTGGTTTGACTCCTCCCACAGCCCATGAGGTCCTTTGGGTCGAGACACCCCTCCCGATGGTCCCCCGGCACCCTCCCGGGACTCTCGATACACTACCGATGAGCCCGAAACTTTTCCGATGACCAAAACAGGACTTCCTATATGTCAATCTTTATCTCTGGACCATTCCGGAGCTCCTCGTGATGTCTGGGATCTCATCCGGGACTCCAAACAACCTTTGTTCACCACCATACATAACTCTATACTATCAAAACGTCACTGAACCTTAAGTGTGTAGACCCTGCGGGTTCAAGAACTATGTAGGCATGACTGAGACACCTCTACGGTCAATAACCAATAGCAGGACCTGGATGCCCATATTGATTCCTACATATTCTATGAAGATCTCTATCGGTTGAACCTCTATGTCAAGGATTCAGTTAATCCCGCATGCTGTTCCCTTTGTTCTTCGGTATGTTACTTGCTCGAGATTTGATCGTCGATATCTCCATACCTAGTTCAATCTCGTTACCGGCAAGTCTCTTTACTCGTTCTGTAATACAAGATCCCGTGGCTAACTCTTTAGTCACATTGCTTGCAAGGTTTATAGTGATGTTGTATTACCGAGTGGGCCCTGAGATACCTCTTCGTCACACGGAGTAACAAATCCCAGTCTTGATCCATGCCAGCCCAACAGACACACTCGGAGATACTTGTAGAGCACCTTTATAGTCACCCAGTTACATTTCGACGTTTGATACACACAAGGTACTCCTCCGATGTCGGTGCGTTGCATGATCTCTTGGTCATAGGAACAGATACTTGACATGCAGAAAATAGTAGCAATAAACTGACACGATCATATGCTACGTTTATAATTTGGGTCTTGCCCATCACATCATTCTCCTAATGATCTGATCCCATTATCAAATGACATCTTATGTCCATGTCTAGGAAACCTTAACCATGTTTGATCAACGAGCTAGTCTATTAGAGGCATACTAGGGACATGGTGTTGTCCATGTATCCACACATGTATCTAAGTTTCTGATCAGTACAATTCTAGCATGGATAATAAACGATTATCATGAACAAGGAAATATGATGATAACTAATTTATTATTGCCTCTAGGGCATATTTCCAACAGTCTCCCACTTGCACTAGAGTCAATAATCTAGCTCACATTGCTTTGGGATTTGTTATGAATCTCACACCCAATGAGTTCTGGGGTTTGATCATGTTTTGCATGTGAAAGAGGTTTTAGTCAATGGGTCTGCGACATTCAGATCCGTGTGTACTTTGTAAATCTCTATGTCATACTATAGACACTGCTACCACGCTCTACTTGGAGCCATTCCAAATGGCTATCCCACTATACGTATCCGGATTGCTACTAAGAGTCATCCAGATCGGTCTTAAAGCTTGCATCGACGTAACTCTTTGTGATGAACTCTTTATCACCTCCATAATTGAGAAACATATCCTTAGTCCTTTGGTTACTAAGGATAATTTTGACCGTTGTCCAGTGATCCACTCCTAGAAACAAAAAAATTCGTACGCACACGCAAGATCTATCCATGGTGATGAGCATCTACGAGAGGGAGAGTGGATCTACATACCCTTGTAGATCGCTAAGCGGGAAGCGCTAAGAAACGCGGTTGGTGTAGTCGAACGTCTTCGCGATCCAAATTGCCGAGCGTCCCGCTATCTCATCACGATCCATCCCGTGAACTCATCACGATCCGTCTCGCGATCTTGATCACGGTCCTTCCGATCTAGTGCCGAACGGACGACACCTCCGCGTTCAGCACACGTACAACTTGATGACGATCTCCGCCGTGTTGATCCAACAAGAAGGAACGGAGAGGAAGAAGAGTTCTCCGGCAGCGTGACGGCGCTCCGGCAATGGTGGTGGAGCTATTCCGGTAGGGCTTCGCCTAAGCACTGCAGAAAACCGATCTAGAGGAGAAACTATGTACTAGAGGAACGGGTAGCACGTGGCTGAAAATTCTGCGCCAAAACCCTAAAATCCTCTAGTATATATAGGAGGAGAGGAGGAGGAGGCTTGGCTGCCAAAGAGGGAGCCCTTGGGTCAGCCGAACCTAGTGGGATTGGAGGATTCCTCCTTCAATCCTAGTAGGACTAGGACTCCTCCTTATTTTTGCCTTTTTTGCCTTTTTCCACCCTTTTCTCTTTGGGCTTTTCTTCCCAGCCGCATGGGCCTTGTGTGGGACTTCCACCAGCCCACAAAGGGCTGGTATTCACTCTCCCACAGCCCATGTATCCTCTTGGGTCGAAATACCCCTCCCGATGGTCCCCCGGTACACTACCGGCACTTCCGGTACACTACCGATGAGCCCGAAACTTTTCCGGCGACCAAAAATGGACTTCCTATATATCAATATTTACCTACGGACCATTCTGGAGCTCCTCGTGATGTCCGGGATCTCATCCGGAACTCCGAACAACCTTCGGTAACCACCATACATAACTCTATACTACCGAAGCGTCACCAAACCTTAAGTGTGCAGACCCTGCGGGTTCGAGAACTATGTAGACATGACCGAGACACTTCTACGGTCAATAGCGGGACCTGGATGCCCATATTGATTCCTACATATTCTACGAAGATCTTTATCGGTCGAACCTCTATGTCAAGGATTTAGTTAATCCCATATGATGTTCCCTTTGTTCTTCGGTATGTTACCTGCCCGAGATTCGATCGTCGGTATCTGTATACCTAGTTCAACCTCATTACCGGCAAGTCTCTTTACTCGTTCTGTAATACAAGATCCCATGACTAACACTTAGTCACATTGCTTGCAAGGCTTATTGTGATGTTGTATTACCGAGTGGGCCCTGAGATACCTCTCCGTCACACGGAGTAACAAATCCCGGTCTTGATCCATGCCAACTCAACAGACACCCTCGGAGATACCTGTAGAACACCTTTATTGTCACCCAGTTACGTTGCGACGTTTGATACACGCAAGGCACTCCTTCGGTGTCCGTGAGTTACATGATCTCATGGTCATAGGAACATATACTTGACATGCAGAAAACAGTAGCAATAAGCTGACACGATCATATGCTACGTTTGTAGTTTGGTCTTGTCCATCCAATCATTCTCCTAATGATGTGATCCCGTTATCAAATGACATCTCATGTCCATGGCTAGGAAACCTTAACCATCTTTGATCAATGAGCTAGTCTATTAGAGGCATACTAGGGACATGGTTTTGTCTATGTATCCACACATGCATCTAAGTCTCCGATCAATACAATTATAGCATGGATAATAAACGATTATCATGAACAAGGAAATATGATAATAACTAATTTATTATTGCCTCTAGGGAATATTTCCAACAGTCTCCCACTTTATTATAGCATGGATCAATACAATGAGTTCTGGGGCTCGATCATGCTTTGCATGTGAGAGAGGTCTTATAGTCAACGGGTCTGCGACATTCAGATCCGTGTGTACTTTGCAAATTTCTATGTCAAACCGTAAACACTGCTACCACACTCCACTTGGTACTATTCCAAATGGCTGCTCCACTATACGTATCTAGATTGCTACTACGAGTCATCCGGATTGGTGTTAAAGCTTGCATCGACGTAACTCTTTACGACGAACTCTTTATCACCTCCATAATCGAGAAACATCTCCTTAGTCTTTTAGTTACTAAGGATAATCTTGACCGCTGTCCAGTGCTCCATTCCAGGATCACTTTGAAACCTTCCGGCCATACTTATGGCAAGGCTGACATCGGGTTTTGTGCACAGCATTGCATACATGATAGAGCCTATGGATGAAGCATAGGGGATGACACTCATCTTTTCTCTATCTTCTGCAGTCACTGGGCATTGAGTCTTACTCAACTTCACACCTTACAAATCAGGCGAGAACTCTTTCTCTGACTGATCCATTTTGAACTCTTTCAAAAACTTGTCAAGATATGTACTCATTGAAAGTCCCATCAAGCATCTTGATCTATCTCTATAGATCTTGATGCTCAGCAATTAGGTTGCTTTATCCAGGTCTTCCTTTGAAAAACTCTTTTCAAACAACCGTTCATGCTTTCCAGAAATTCTACATTATTTCCGATCAACAATATGTCATCCACATATACTTATCAAAAATTCTATAGTGCTCCCACTCACTTTATTGTAAATACAAGTTTCTCGTAAACTTTGTATAAACTACAAAAACTTTGATCACCTCATCAAAGTGTATATTCCAACTCCGAGATGCTTGCTTCAGTTCATAGAAGGATCACTGAAGCTTGCACACCTTTTAGCATCCTTAGGACTGACAAAACCTTCTGGTTGTATCTCATACAACCTTTCCTTGAGGAAGGAAACGATATTTTGACATCCATCTACCAGATTTCATAATTGAAAAATGCAGCAACTGCTAACATAATTCCAACAGACTTTAGCATCGCTACGAGTGAGAAAGTCTCATCGTAGTCAACTCCTTGAACTTGCCGAAACTTCTTTGTGACAAGTCGAGCTTTATAAATGGTGACATTCACCATCAGTGTCTGTCTTCATCTTAAAGGTCCATTTGTACTCGACAACCTGCCGTCCAACGAGCAAGTCTACCAAAATCTATACTTGGTTTTTATACATGGATCCTTTCTCGGACTTTATGGCCTCTAACCATTTGTCAGAATCCGGGCCCTTCATCGCTTCTCCATAGCTCATAGGTTCATCGTTGTCCAACAACATGACCTCCAAGACAGGGTTGTCGTACCGCTCAGGAGTAGTACACATCCTTGTCGACCTACGAGGTTCGATAATAACTTGATCCGAAGCTTCATGATCATCATCATTAACTTCCTCTTCAACTAACGTAGGCTTCACAGAAAACAACTTCCCGCGCTGCGCTACTCTCTGGTTGAACAAAGGTTCAACAACCTCATCAAGTTCTATCTTCCTCCCACTCAATTCTTTCGAGAGAAACTTTTTCTCGAGAAAGGACCCAGTTTTAGCAACAAACACTTTATGCTTGGATCTGAGATAGAAGGTTTACCCAACTGTTCTTAGGGTATTCTATGAAGATGCATTTTTCTGTTTTGGGTTCGAGCTCATTAGGTGAAAACATTTTCCACACAAGCGTTGCAGCCCCAAACATTGAGAAATGACAGCTTGGGTTTTTATCAAACCCTAATTCACACGGTGTCATCTCAACGAATTTAGATGGTGCCCTATTTAAAGTGAATGTAGTTGTCTCTAATGCATAACCCCAAAATTATAATAGCAAAACGATAAGAGACATCATAGCACGCACCATATCCAATAGAGTACGACTATGACATTCGGACACACCATCACACTATGGTGTTCCAGGTGGCATGAGTTGTGAAACAACTTTCACATTGTCTAAAGTTGTATGCCAAACTCGTAACTCAGATATTCACCTCCACGATCATATCGCGGACATTTTTATCTACTTGTCACGATGATCTTAATATTCACTATGAATTTGCTTTGATCCTTTCAAATGATTCATACTTGTGTTTCATTAAGTAAATATACACTATATCTACTCAAATCATCGGTGAAGGTAAGAAAATAACGATATCCACCGCACGCTACAAGACTCATTGGATTGCATACATCAACATGTATCATTTCCAATAAATCACTTGCCCGCTCCATCCATCTGGAAACGGGGTCCTTAGTCATCTTGCCCAAGAGGCATGGTTCGCATGTCTCAACCGATTCGAAATCGAGTGAGTCCAAAGATCCATCAGCATGGAGCTTCTTCATGCGTTTTATACCAATATGACATTTAGCGGCAGTGCCACAAGTATGTGATAATATCATTATTAACTTTGCATCTTTTGGCATCAATGTTATGAACATGTGTATTACTACGATCAAGATTCAACAAACCATTCACACTAGGTGCATGACCATCGAAGGTATTATTCATGTAAACAAAATAACCATTATTCTCTAACTTAAATGAATAACCGTGTTGCAGTAAACACGATCTAATCACGTTCATGCTCAACACAAAACACCAAATAACATTTATTTAGGTTTGTCACTAATCCCAAAGGTAGAGAGAGAGCGTGCAATGTCGATCACATCAACCTTGGAAACACTTCCAACACACATCGTCACCTCACCCTTAGCTAGTTCTCCGTTTATTCCGTAGCTTTTATTTTGAGTTACTAACATTTAGCAACCGAACCGGTATCCAATACTCAGGTGCTACTAGGAGTACTAGCAAGGTACACATCAATAACACGTATATCAAATATACTTCTGTTGACGTTGCCAACCTTCTTATCTACCAAGTATCTAGGGTTGTTACGCTTCAGCGACCGCTCTCCTCATAATCGAAGCACTTAGTCTCGTGTTTGAGTTCAACTTTGGGTTGCTTCACTGGAGCAGCAACTGACTTGCCATCCCTGAAGTTTCCCTCCTTGCTCTTGCCCTTCTCGAAACTAGTGGTTTGACTAACCATCAACACTTGACGCTCCTTCTTGATTTCTACCTTCGTGGTGTCAAACATCGCGAACAACTCAAGGATCATTATTTCTATCCCTGGCATTTTATAGTTCATCACCAAGTTCTAGTAGCTTAGTGACAGTGACTTTGGAGAACTATATCAATCACTATCTTATCCGGAAGATCAACTCCCACTCGATTCAAGCGATTGTAGCACCCAGACAATCTGAGCACATGCTCAACGATTGAGCTATTCTCCTTCATCTTGCAGGCAAAGAATCTTGTTGGAGATCTCATATATCGCAACACGGGTATGAGCCTGAGATCCTAATTTCAGCTCTTAGAACATCTCATATGTTCCGTGACGTTCAAAACGTTTTGGAGCCTCAATTCTAAGCCGTAATGCATGACACACTAAACTATCAAGTAGTCATCAGAACGTGCCTGTCAGATGTTCGCAACATCTACAAACGACATCAGAGGGGTTGGCGCACCGAGTGGTGCATTAAGGACATAAGCCTTCTGTGCAGCAATGAGGACAATCCTCAGATCACGGACCCAGTCCGCAGTATTGCTACCATCATCTTTCAACTCTATTTCTCTAGGAACATTTAAAAATTCAAGGGAGCTACAGCGTGAGCTAGTAATCTACAACATAATTTTGCAAAGACACTACTGACTATGTTCATGATAATGAGTTCAATTTAATCATATTACTTAAGAACTCCCACTCAAATTGACATCCCTCCAGTCATCCGAGTGATACATGATCCAAATTCACCAACTTAAGTCCGATCATCACGTGAGTTGAGGTGGTTACAATGGTGAACATCATCATGTTGATCATATCTACTATATGACTCATGTCCGACCTTTCGATCCCTTGTGTTCCGAGGCCATGTCTGTACATGCTAGGCTCGTCAAGTTTAACCCGAGTGTTCTGCATGTGCAACACTGGCTTGCACCCGTTGTATGTGAATGTAGAGTCTATCACACCCGATCATCACGTGGTGTCTCGACACGAAGAACTTTCGCAACAGTGCACACTCGGGGAGAACACAATTCATCTTGAAATTAAGTGAGGGATCACCTTATAATGCTACCGTTGTCCTAAGCAAAACAAGGTGGATAAAAGGATTAACATCACATGCAAATCATAAGTGACATGATATGGCCATGAACTTGTGCTTTTGATCTCCATCATGAAAGCACCGGCATGATCTCCATCATCACCGGCATGACACCATGACCTCCATCATCTTGATCTCCATCAACGTGTCGCCATCGGGGTTGTCGCTCCCACCATGCTTCTACTACTATTGCTACCGTTTAGCGATAAAGTAAAGCATTACATAGCGCTTAATGATTGACACGCAGGTCATACAATAATTAAAGACAACCCTAGGGCTCCTGTCGGTTGCCGTACTCATCGACATGCAAGTCGTGAAATTCTATACATCACATGATCATCTCATACATCACATATATCACATCATGTAATTGGCCATATCACATCACAACATACCCTGCAAAAACAAGTTAGACGTCCTCTAATTGTTGTTGCATGTTTTACGTGGCTGCTACGGGTATCTTGCAAGAACAATTCTCATCTACGCAAAAACCACAACGGTGATACACTAGTTGCTTTTCAGCCTTCTCAAGGACCACCTTTGTCGAATCCGATCCAACTAAAGTGAGAGAAACGGGCACCCGCAAGCCATCTATGCAACAAGTTGCGGTCGAGGGAACCGGTCTCTAGTAAGCGTACGAGTAATGTTGGTCCGGGCCGCTTCATCTCACAATACCGCTGAACCAAAACACGACCAAGGAAGGAAGCAATCTAAGCATCAACACCCACAAACTCTTTGTGTTCTACTCGAGATCTCGTCTACACATAGACCTAGCTCGTGATGCCACTGTTAGGGAACGTTGCATGGGAAACAAAAATTTTCCTACGCAGACGCAAGATCTATCCATGGTGATGAGCATCGACGAGAGGGAGAGTGGATATACATACCGTTGTAGACCGCTAAGCGGGAAGTGTTAATAAACGCGGTTGGTGTAGTCGAACGTCTTCGCGATCCAAATCGCCGAGCGTCCCGCGATCCAATCACGATCCGTCCCGCGAACTCATCATGATCCGTCCCGCGAACTCATCACGATCCGTCCCGCGAACTCATCACGATCCGTCTCGCGATCTTGATCACGGACCTTCCGATCTAGCGCCGAACGGACGACACCTCCGCGTTCAGCACACATACAACTTGATGACGATCTCCGCCGTAGTGATCCAACAAGAGGGAACGGAGAGGAAGAAGAGTTCTCCGGCAGCGTGACGGCGCTCCGGCGATGGTGGTGGAGCTATTCCGGCAGGGCTTCGCCTAAGCACTGCAGAAAACTGATCTAGAGGAGAAACTATGCACTAGAGGAACGGGTAGCACGTGGCTGAAAATTCTGTGCCAAAACCCTAAAATCCTCTAGTATATATAGGAGGAGAGGAGGAGGAGGCTTGTCTGCCAAAGAGGCAGCCCTTGGGTCGGCCGAACCTAGTGGGATTGGAGGATTCTTGCTCCAATCCTAGCAGGACTAGGACTCCTCCTTATTTTTGCCTTTTTTGCCTTTTCCCACCTTTTTCTCTTTGGGATTTTCTTCCCAGCCGCATGGGCCTTGTGTGGGACTTCCACCAGCCCACAAAGGGATGGTATTGACTCTCCCACAGACCATGTAGCCTCTTGGATCGAAATACCCCTCCCGATGGTCCCTCGGTACACTACCGGCACTCCCGGTACACTACCGATGAGCCCGAAACTTTTCCGGCGACCAAAATAGGACTTCCTATATATCAATCTTTACCTCCGAACCATTCTGGAGCTCCTCGTGACGTCCGGGATATCATCCGGGACTCCGAACAACCTTCGGTAACCACCATACATAACTCTATACTACCGAAACATCACCAAACCTTAAGTGTGCAGACCCTGCGGGTTCGAGAACTATGTAGACATGACCGAGTCACTTCTACGGTCAATAACCAATAGCGGGACCTGGATGCCCATATTGGTTCCTACATATTCTACGAAGATCTTTATCGGTCGAACCTCTATGTCAAGGATTCAATTAATCCCGTATGATGTTCCCTTTGTTCTTCGGTATGTTACCTGCCCGAGATTCGATCGTCGGTATCTGTATACCTAGTTCAACCTCATTACCGGCAAGTATCTTTACTCGTTCCGTAATACAAGATACCGTGATGAACACTTAGTCACATTGCTTGCAAGGCTTATTGTGATGTTGTATTACCGAGTGGGCCCTGAGATACCTCTCCGTCACACGAAGTAACAAATCCCGGTCTTGATCCTTGCCAACTCAACAGACACCCTCAGAGATACCTGTAGAGCACCTTTATAGTCACCCAGTTACGTTGCGACGTTTGATACACACAAGGCACTCCTCCGGTGTCCGTGAGTTACATGATCTCATGGTCATAGGAACATATAATTGACATGCAGAAAACAATAGCAATAAACTGACACGATCATATGCTACGTTTGTAGTTTGGGTCTTGTCCATCCCATCATTCTCCTAATGATGTGACCTCGTTATCAAATGACATCTCATGTCCATGGCTAGGAAACCTTAACCATCTTTTATCAACGAGCTAGTCTATTAGAGGCATACTAGGGACATGGTTTTGTCTATGTATCCACACATGCATCTAAGTCTCCGATCAATACAATTATAGCATGGATAATAAAGGATTATCATGAACAAGGAAATATGATAATAACTAATTTATTATTGCCTCTAGGGCATATTTACAACACTTGTACCCCTTGACAGACTCATGGCAAGGCACACACCAGGTGCGGTACACAACATGGCATAATATAGAGCCTATGTCTAAGGCATAGGGGTCAACCTTCGTCCTTTCTCTTTCTTCTGCCGTGGTCGATCTTCGAGTCTCACTCAACTCCACACCTTACAAACCATGCAAGAACTCCTTCTTTGACTGATCCATTTTGAACTCTTTCAAAATCTTGTCTAGGTATGTATTCATTGAAAGTCTCATCAAGCATCTTGATCTTGTCTAGGGTTGTTCCGCTTCAGCGACTGCTCTCCTCATAACAGAAGCACTTAGTCTCGTGTTTGGGTTCAACTTTGGTTGCTTCACTGGAGCAGCAACTGACTTGCCATCCATGAAGTTTCCCTCTTTGCCCTTCTCAAAACTAGTGGTTTTACTAACCATCAACACTTGATGCTCCTTCTTGATTTCTACCTTTGCGGCGTCAAATATCGCGAACAACTCAGGGATCATTATTTTCATCCTTAGCATTTTATAGTTCATCACGAAGCTCTAGTAGCTTAGTGACGGTGACTTGGAAAACTATATCAATCCCTTTCTTATCTGGAAGATCAACTCCCACTCGATTAAAGCGATTTTAGCACCCAGACAATCTGAGCACATGCTCAACGATTGAGCTATTCTCCTTCATCTTGCAGGCAAAGAATCTTGTTGGAGATCTCATATCTCACAACATGAGCACGAGCCTGAGATCCCAATTTCAGCTCTTAGAACATCTCATATGTTCCATAAAGTTCAAAACGTTTTTGGAGCCTCAATTCTAAGTCGTAAAGCATGATGCACTAAACTATCAAGTAGTCATCAGAACGTGCCTGTCAGATGTTCACAACATCTACAGACGATGCTAGAGGGGGTGGCGCACCGAGCGGTGCATTAAGGACATAAGCCTTCTGTGCATCAATGAGGACAATCCTCAGATCACAGACCCAGTCCATAATATTGCCACCATCATCTTTCAACTCTATTTCTCTAGAAACATATAAAAATTCAAGGGAGCTACAACGTGAGCTAGTAATCTACAACATAATTTGCAAAGACACTGCTGACTATGTTCATGATAATGAGTTCAATTAATCATATTACTTAAGAACTCCCACTCAAATTGACATCCCTCCGGTCATTTGTGTGATACATGATCCAAATTCACCAACTCAAGTCTGATCATCACGTGAGTTGAGGTGGTTTCAATGGTGAACATCATCATGTTGATCATATCTACTACATGACTCATGTTCGACCTTTCGGTCTCTTGTGTTCCGAGGCCATGTCTGTACATGCTAGGCTCGTCAAGTTTAACCCGAGTGTTCTGCATGTGCAACACTGGCTTGCACCCGTTGTATGTGAACGTCGAGTCTATCACACCCGATCATCACGTGGTGTCTCGAGACGACGAACTTTCGCTATGGTGCACACTCGGGGAGAACACAATTCATCTTGAAATTTAAGTGAGGATCACCTTATAATGCTACTGTCGTCCTAAGCAAAACAAGGTGCATAAAAGGATTACATCACATGCAAATCATAAGTGACATGATATGGCCATGAACTTGTGCTTTTGATCTCCATCTTGAAAGCACCGGCATGATCTCCATCGTCACCGACACAACACCATGATCTCCATCATCATGATCTCCATCATTGTGTCACCATCGGGGTTGTCGCGCCCACCATGCTCATACTACTATGGCTACCGTTTAGCGATAAAGTAAAGCATTACATAGCACTTAATGATTGACACGCAGGTCATACAATAATTAAAGACAACCCTATGGCTCCTGCCGGTTGTCGTACTCATCGACATGCAAGTCGTGATATTCTATACAATACATGATCATCTGATACATCACATATATCTCATCATGTAATTGGCCATATCACATCACAACATACCCTACAAAAACAAGTTAGACGTCGTCTAATTGTTGTTGCAAGTTTTACGTGGCTGCTACGGGTATCTAGCAAGAACAATTCTAACCTATGCAAAACCACACAGTGATACATAAATTGCTTTTCAACCTTCTCAAGGACTGCCTTTGTCGAATCCGATCCAACTAAAGTAGGAGAAACAGACACCCGCCAACCATCTTTGTGCAATGAAGTTACACGTCAGTTGATGGAACCAGTCTCTCGTAAGCATACGAGTAAGGTTGGTCCGGGACGCTTCATCGCACAATACCACTGAACCAAAACATGACCAAGGGAGGAAGCAATCTAAGCATCAACACCCACAAACTCTTTTGGTTCTACTCGAGATCTCATCTACACATAGACCTAGCTCATGATGCCACTGTTGGGGAACGTTGCATGGGAAAAAAATCCTACGCACACGCAATATCTATCCATGGTGATGAGCATCTACGAGAGGGAGAGTGGATCTACATACCCTTGTAGATCGCTAAGCGGGAAGCGTTAAGAAACGCGGTTGATGTAGTCGAATGTCTTCGCGATCCAAATTTCCGAGCGTCCCGCGATCCCATCACGATCCATCTCGCGATTCTATCACAATCCGTCCCATGATCCCATCACGATACGTCCCGTGATCAAATCATGAATCGTCTCGCAATCTTGATCACGGTCCTTCCGATCTAGCGCCGAACAAACGGCACCTCCGCGTTCAGCACACGCACAGCTCGATAACGATCTCCGCCTTATTGATCCAGCAAGAGGGAGCGGAGAGGTAGATGAGTTCTCCGGCAGCGTGACGGCACAACGGTGATGGTAGTGGAACTATTCCGGCAGGGCTTCGCCTAAGCACCGCCAAACTAGACTAGAGGAGAAAACCGATCTAGATGAAGTTGAGGGAGCACGTGGCAATTAGGGTTAGCTATTCCCTCTAAATCCTCTAGTATATATAGGAGGGAGGGAGGGGAGGAGGCAGCCTCAAACCCTCAAGGTTTGGTCGAAATTGGAGGTGGAGGAGTCCTACCACAATCCTATTAGGAGTAGGATTCCTACTTTCCACTTGGAAACTCTTTCCACCTCTCCACCTTTTGGGTTTTTCCCACCCCTAGCCGCATTGGACTTAGTGGGGGCTTAGTCCAGTCCACGAGGGGCTGGTTTCACTCCTTCCACAGCCCATGAGGTCCTTTGGGTCGAAACACCCCTCCCGATGGTCCCTCGGCACCCTCCCGGCACTCCCGGTACATTGCCGATGAGCCCAAAACTTTTCCAGTGACCAAAACAGGATTTCCTATATATCAGTCTTTACCTCCGGACAATTTCGGAGCTCATCGTGACTTCCGGGATCTCATTCGGGACTCCAAACAACATTCGGTCACCACCATACATAACTATATACTATCGAAACGTCACCGAACCTTAAGTGTGCAGACCCTGCGGGTTCAAGAACTATGTAGGCATGACCGAGACACCTCTACGGTCAATAAGAAATAGTGGGACCTGGATGCCCATATTGATTCCTACATATTCTGCAAAGATCTTTATCGGTTGAACATCTATGTCAAGGATTCAATTAATCTCGTATGTTGTTTCCTTTGTTCTTCGGTATGTTACTTGCTCAAGATTTGATCGTCGGTATCTCCATACCTAGTTCAATCTCATTACCGGCAAGTCTCTTTACTCGTTCCGTAATACAAGATCCCATGGCTAACTCTTTAGTCACATTGCTTGCAAGGCTTATAGTGATGTTGTATTATCGAGTGGGCCCTGAGATACCTCTTCATCACACGAACTAACAAATCCTAGTCTTGATCCATGCCTACCCAACAGACACCCTCGGAGATCTTGTAGAGCACCTTTATAGTCACCCAGTTACGTTGCAACGTTTGATACACACAAGGTAATCCTCCGGTGTCAGTGCGTTGCATGATCTCATGGTCATAGGAACATATACTTGACATGCAGAAAATAATAGCAACAAACTGACACGATCATATGCTACGTTTATAATTTGGGTCTTGTCCATCACATCGTTCTCCTAATGATCTGACCCTGTTATCAAATGACATCTTATGTCCATGGCTAGGAAACCTTAACCATCTTTGATCAACGAGCTAGTCTATTAGAGGAATATTAGGGACATGGTGTTGTCCATGTATCCACACATGTATCTGAGTTTCCGATCAGTACAATTCCAGCATGGATAATAAACGATTATCATGAGCAAGGAAATATGATAATAACTAATTTATTATTGCCTCTAGGGCATATTTCCAACAGTTGGACCATATGCTTTGACCGCATTGCTGTGTTGACGCCCATGTACATGCTGTATGAGAATGTGAATATAAAGCAACAAGGACAAATGCTACGTCCCATACCCTGGCCATTATTTAAATGGCATTCGGAAGTAACCAATCCTCAAGATCCATGTCCAGTAACTCAAGGTATATTTGGGAAACTATCTACATGTCAGCCACATGAGGATCTCAATTGTTATGATGCTAGCTTGGTCTTGCATTGGACTAGCTCTTCTGATGGACATTATTTACCAGTACTTGCTGGACTGAGAAGTTTCTAGTGTGAGCTGTATTATATTGGAGGGCCCTGTTGTCATTGGCAATACCAATATGCATACCTGCAGCTGTGGTGTTCATCTCATCGAGCAAATTATTCGAAGTGCATGAGCACTGGTGATGTTACATTGATTTTGAAACACAGGGCACAAGGTTTATTAAGTAGCATCCAAGTGGAATCTATGTGTAATTAGACTGGCGGAGTTGGCTATTTCTTGCAAACTTATGATCAAAGATATGGTGCCAATGGAAGGCTGTCACCTGAAGTGGCATTTTCTACTTGGTTGCGACACTGGCCTCCACCTCTTTATGGTCCAAAATATGGTGGTACCTTCAAATACAACATGAAATTAATGCTATGGTTTCCTATCCTTGTAAATCAAGTGCATTTGTTTTGGAAGTCATGGTTCCCTCCCGAGCAAGAGCGAAGAAATGGAGTTATAGAAATGTTTGGTATGCTTATTGTACGAGCTCGGGCTAATGCAAAGGTTTGAGAAGGTATTTCATTGCAAATATCTACATGACAATTTCTAGCAACTCAAAAAGGTGAGGACTAGTTCAACAAGATCGAGGTCATTGCGGACCCGGGGTGGAATTATGGAGTGAAGGGCCGTCAGTTATTGTTTGTGCTACATCCGACTACAAACTTAACTGAGCTGAAACCATCTTCGGATCAATGGATGACCGTGAGCACTAGATTTGTAATGAACAAACTACAACATGATGGCTTTTGGATGCCTAATCTGATTCATGTCTTAGTGGGCAGGAAGGCTGGGGTGAGCAATATCTTCAACAATTACACTGAGAAGCACTTGATGGTAGTTGTCCTCGAGCTTCCTAGAGTAGTGGCTGGGTGTTATTGACATGTCATAAATCTGGAACTAGAGATGCTGAAGCTGTATGAAATACACGTGAGTGAGCTGATGCTTGGTTTTGCAAAAGGTTGGTCGTGTTTACACTTCCTGGGTTCAAATATCGGATGGTTGTCACATCTTACAACATTTCTACCTCATGTGGACATAAAAGTTCAGCCCAGAGAATTGTATTCAATTGTTGGAGTCACATCACTTGATGTAAAAGGAAACGAAGTGTTTACTAGAGGACCTCACCACCTTATTCACTTTCACTTTCCATGGAAGATATGTGTTACGGTGCTTATCCTCATCAGCTTGTCTGACTTCCTTGATGGCAACGCTGGGAAATTGTTGATTCCTCCTCTATATTATTATGAATACTTCCAGTGGGTACTTGCATGGGTAATCATTAATGGTTTCAAGTGCAGTCCACAACATATTCTTCTGTCTGTGGATACCAACATTTTTGATACTTTGTGCAATCCTTGTGATGTTCCAATGCGAGAATGTGGTCCTACTTATTGGGAATATAGTGTTCTTATAGCATTTTCTACTAGTATGTGTGCCAGTGCAAGTAAATAGATCTTAGTGCTCATGGATAAATGGCATGTTCATTACCTCGGCACTCTGATCGAGTGGATCGAGTGCTTATTTGTTCCTATGGTAAGATGCTCTCTTGGTCATGGATCAGATTATACTATCTTAGGAACTGTATCAACTACACTGACAGTTGAAAAGGAGCCACAACTAAACTATGCTTGCCAATTCTTGTGTGGGCTAAGGCTATGGGATACAAGCATTAAGGGTGCAGCCAAAACTGTTACAAAGCAGATTGGTATTCACAACTACTACTCTTCACCATATGTCGCTGCAGATTCTATTGGTTCAGAAACAACTCCACTTGAGCTTTCTGCTGCAACATAGTGGGATCCTGGAATTTTGAATCTTCATGGTCCAGAAAAAATTAATAAGAGGATCAAGTTTGGACATACAAGTTCAAAGAGTGATTATAAGGTTGGATGTCTATTAGCAAAGAGAGCTACAAAACTCCATCGACCATGGGACTCAGGTGGTTTTGCTATTCCTTGGTACCGTGTCACTGGCTTGAGGTCAAGCTGCGTTCTAAGGGGGTGAGAATGTCATGCCCCAAGTGCCATGACCATCTTCTTATCCAGGGCCTTCCCAATGGAATGCGTAATTGGCCACGGGCTTGGCCCAGCTACGCAAATAGGCAGAAAGCTTATAAAGGAGGAGAAGCTAGACAGAGGAGGCATCGAAATGATTGAATCGTCTTGACGCCTCTCATCCTCTTGCTCCGTTCCTCACCCTCCTACTACTTGTATCTCATCTCTCTACTGCTGATTCTCACCTCAAATCCCCTTGTATCCCTTGATTTGTACTGGATATTGGTACTGATATAAGTGTTCGTCCCATATTCATATTTGGGTTGTGACATGGCCGGACCTGGGATGACGACGAGGTCAAGCTCTACCGGTGGTCTTCCGCAGTTCACCATCAGAACCCTAGCCGCTGGGGCCATGTTCTCTAATAACCCAACGGCTGTTCAGTCCTTCTTCACCAATGTGGGGATACTTACTGCCTCCTCCATCGTCCATGGCTCTCTTACTGCTCTGACGATGGTGATACGTAGTGCCTCTTCCATCGGCCATCGGCCATGGCTTCACAACCAGCCAGACCGCCCCCTCGAGGACGGGACAGAACAGATGGGGATGCCGAATACATACCTGCGTTACCCCGTAGAAGAGGAAAGGACCTAGCACAGTATAATGATTAGCATGACTTACGGTAGGAGCCGAATTATAGAACAAGTCACACTAGATCCATCTACGGATCCATAGGGTACTCCCCCGCTAGACGGGATGGAGACCAACATTGCATAAACCACATCAATAGAGATCGGGAGACATACGGGGAACCAACAGTAGCCGACTTTCGACACAATGTAGCCCGAGTGAGACGCACCGCCCACCCGGGCGAGAACGACTTTGAGAGTACGGCCGGGGACGCCCCACCATCGCCGCCGCCCCTAGAGTTGTGGCGACCATGGCTGGGCGGAGCACCGTTCGTGGAGGCAAGCTTCTCCTCGCGGCGGCACTTGAAGTACGCCGTCCACAAGTTGTGCCTGTCCGGGGCGTACCTCGGCTACTGGCATGCCGTCTTTGACAGGGACGATCAGATCCTGGCGATCTCGGCACCGCTGGACCCCGGGGGCACCGGAACCCCGCTGATGCTGAGCCTCCACGATCCCGGCGCCTGCATGTCGAGCGGCGCCGGGTACTCCGCCTCGTAGAGGAGGCGAGCCCCGTCCTCGTGCAGGTGGTGGCGATCGAAACCGTTCGCCGCTGTGCCATCACCTGGGTGTCGCTTAGCCATCGGGAGAGAAGTTCATCAGAGGGAGGGATAGAGGGCGTTGGCGCTGAGAGGGGGGAGAAGGTGTGGCGAGGAGTGGCAACCCTTAGCAAGGAGGGTCAACTTTTATAGTGGCGAATGGGCGGTGCCGTGCGACCGCATGGAGGGAAAGGTATGGATGCGCGACGCCGCTCTGACTGTGCCTCCCCATGAACACGCCGCCCGTGAGGCATCATTGGAAGGCTAACCAGCGGGTAGCCTTGCATTGATTCCCCGCGGGAAACCAAAGCGATGAGGACGACGAAGCGCCGTGCGGTCGCTGACTTGGAGGACCCACCTGTTTTCGTGCCAAAACATATTTCCCGCGGTGCCCCCAGGCGTCCCCTAGTGCGCTGGGTTTGACTTGGGTTTGCCGGCGCCAATTTCGGCCCTAACCGGCGAAACTTGGACTCCTAGGGGCGCGACTGGGCCAATTTTCCTTAGACAGCGATAAAAAGGGCCCTGGAGGGGCCTATTGGGGGGAGTGGAGATGCTCTAACCATGCTGCTTAGAGATCTTAAGACTGCTTCCATGGCATGCAGTCACTGATGGGAAACTGCAACATTTGTAGGCCATGAATAAACAAACGTACTTTGCTCAAATCCTAGCATACAGATCATCCCCATATCTTTGTATAATATAGTAGCAGTGTGAGGCTTTGCTAATTGGTAAACAAAATAGGAATGTACCAGATGCGGGTGGCCTGAAGGATAGGATCGAAGGGTGGCTGCTCTTTTGGCCTTCGGGAGAAATGAAGCACGAAAATAAAAAGGAAAAGGGGTGGAGTTATGTCGTGAGGCTACTTCCAATGCATTGGTGGTAACATGAGGTTCTAAGTGCATTAAATACTTATCAACTAGTCTCTTGAATGCATAGGTGCTTAGCTTTTGTTGCTAAGCTTTCCTCATTGAATTGTTTAACAATTAAACTCCTTCATCTATTGGTTGGCAACCTATTTGCATAGGTCCGTGTGCTTAGCACCATTTCCTCCTAGGGTCACCATAATGTTCTCTCTCTTCTTTAAATGCTTTGCCACATCACTTTTTTGCCTATGTTGCACCCTTATCACGTGTACACCATGGAGCACTGGGAAATGCCTGATAGGGAGGTTGAGGTGGGGTACATTATATGGAGAAAGAAACTAAAAGGAAGATGGAAAGTGAAGGGTCGGTGCTTCAGTTTCATGTGCATTCGTGGTTGCACTATGGTCAGGATACCTTCTGTTGTGGAAGCCGAGGGGATAGTGGCGGGTAGCGGGAAGGTACACCATGAAGGGAGTTAATGTGCATCTATGGACGTGGTAGTGTCGACCGTGGCGGCTGGCTAGGGAAGCATCGGTCATGGCGACGACTGGTCCGGAGAGAGTCAGGCTGTAGATGGGAGTGGGATAAATGGGACTAACCTTCCCATACCACTTAAATTGATTTAGTGGGATCCCATTGGATATTTTTTATGTGGGCTAGCGCTATGAACGCACTGGGATCCCACCTCACCCACAAGCCCCTTCCCCTTGGGGCATCCTCAAGACCGACAGCCTGTGAGAGAGAGGCGACGCTGATAGCCATGAGGGAGATGTCATCCAACGAGCTGAGTGCCATGATACTGTTGCAGGTCAGCATTTTGCCGCCGCTGGTCAAGGACCTCTTCTCAGTCTACGCCAGCATGCAACGCACTTCCCCATGAGGCTCAAGAAGGTTCCGCCGTCATCGTCGCCAACCTAGTCACCTAAGATGCCAACTTCTGCTCCGTCATGCTAGACGATGCCGACAGAAAGATGCACATGTCCGAGGACATGGTTCATAGCCTATTCCATTTCATCAGCAACACTAGTGTCACCGTCGAGTGCAAGCTCCTCAATGGGTCATTGTACATGGGCGCCAAGCTCATGGACGCCCTCCACGGCCACCTGAGCAGCTTGTTCCGGGTGATATCCGGCACTGCCAGCACTGGCGCGACAGAGGACCAGAGCAGGCGACAACCATGTGTCAAAAGTTAAATTGATCATATGATTAGTAATTCAATACAGAATCTCAGGCCTAGCCAACAGGAGTCGAGTGCAAGCTCCTCAACTAAGTGGGATCTCACTTATACCTAGATAATTTGTGTAAGTCGCGACGAGATTACTGGTTATTCCCACCAAGTGGGACCAAGTGGGATAAAGGTTATCCCATTCATAGTCCCACTTATAGCCTGAGACTACCCACTATGGGAGTAACATAGGTAGTAACATAAATGCCACCTAAGTAAAAAATATGATGTGGCAACTAATTAATGAGAATAGAAAAAATTTAAGTAACATACTATATTACTACTACTATGAGTAACATAACATATATCATCACAAGATGAGTCTAAGCTAATAAATGAAATGCTCAATGTTACTACCTGATAAGTCTCCAACGTATCTATAATTTATGAAGTATTCATGCCATGTTTACAATAATTCTATATGATTTTGGTATGATTTTATTAGAACTAACCCGGACTAATGTTGTTTTTAGGAGAACTACCGTGGTCTTGTTTTGTGGAGAAATAAAAGTTCTCGAAATGAGCTGAAAATTTACGCAGAATATTTTTGGAAAATATAAAAAATACTGGAGCGAAGAGTCAGCGGAGAGAAAGGCCGAGGAAGCCACATGCCATAGGGGCGCCCCCTAGGGCGCGTCCCCCTAGCTTGTGACTTCCTCGAGAACCTTATGGACGTGGGACCGATGCCAAAAATTCCTATAAATACTTAATCCCCTATAAAGAAACCTAGATCGGGAGTTCCACCGCCACAAGCCTCCAGAGCAATGAAAAACCAATCGGGAGCCCGTTCCAGCACCTTGCTGGAGGGGGAAACCATCACCGAAGGCTATCTTCATCATCTCGGCGCTCTCCATGACGAGGAGTGAGTAGTTCACCCTCGGGGCTAAGGGTATGTACCAGTAGCTATGTGTTTGATCTCTCTCTCTCTCTCTCTCTCGTGTTCTTGAGATGACATGATCTTGATGTACTGTGAGCTTTATTGATATAGATTGAATCATATGGAGTTTTCCCCTCTCTATCTTCCTGTGATGAATTGAGTTTTCCCTTTGATGTTTTCTTATCGGATTGATTCTTTATGGATTTGAGAACACTTGATGTATGTCTTGCGATGGGATATCCGTGGTGACAATGGGATGTTCTATTGATCCACTTGATGTATGTTTTCGTGATCAACTTGCGGGTTTGGTGACCTTGGGAATCTATGCATAAGGGTTGGCACACGTTTTGTCTTGACATTCCGGTAGAAACTTTGAGGGCACTCTTTGAAGTTCTTTGTGTTGGATTGAACATGATGAATCCGAAATTATGTGATGCATATCGTATAATCAAGCCCATGGGTACTTGTGGTTGGAGTATCTAGGTGACATTAGGGTTTTGGTTGATGTGTATCTTAAGGTGTTATTTTAGTACGAACTCTAGGGCTGTTCGTGACACTTATAGGTGTTATTTTTTGAGTTACATAGGTACACTTTTTTCATTACACTAGTAGAAAACGGGGCTTTCGTCACAGCTCGATCTACACATTAGTCCCGGTTGCATTACGAACCGAGACTAATGTGAGCAATAGTCCTGGTTCGAACGGCTAGGGCGCCGATCGGGCATTAGTAACGGTTCAGATGGGACCTTTAGTCCCGGTTGGAGACACCAACCGGGACTAAAGGGGCTGATACCCTTTAGTCCCGGTTCGTGTCTCCAACCGGGACTAAAGGTGAAGCCTTTAGTCCCGGTTGGAGACACGAACCGGGACTAAAGGGGTTGGGGCTTTAGTCCTGGTTGGTGTCTCCAACTAGGACTAAAGGCTAGACCTTTAGTCCTGGTTGGAGATACAAACCGGTACTAAATGGTTTTGAATTTTTTCTATTTGTTTTCTGTTTTTAGTTTCTGTTTTAAATTGCTTATATCTTTTAGGATATTTGATGTTTGTGAGTGATTCTTTTTTTGTATTAGATTCAAAATTTTGTCTAGTTTGTGTTTGTGAAATTAGTTTTCAAATTTTAATGATTTAAATTTGAATTTGTTCAAATTTTCTTCAAACCCTAAATTGTGAATAACTTGAGTTTAAAAATAGTTTTAAATTGAATTCTTTTTTGCTCATATGCACATGTTAGATGGTGCATGTGAACGCACAAAAAGTCTGGAGTTGAAATAAGTTAAAAAAATGAAATGCCTTTGTAACAAATGTTTTTTCGTCCAAAACTCTGATACTTCGAAAGGGATTGTCCAGTTTGTACACGAAGTGCATCTAGTTTTTACCGTAACCCTCTCAACTTTTTGGAACATGCTATGTGGGTGAAATAATGATTCCATGCCAAGTTTCAACCTTTTTGGAGTTCATTTGTAGTGCTTTTCAATTTCAGGGTCATTTAGCTTAAAAAATTAATAAATGCATGAAAAATAGCGAATGAAGTGGGAAATGGTTGAAAATTGATGATGTGGCTTTGAATGGTTCATGTTGAACGCACAAAAACTCTGGAGTTTAAATAAGTTTTAAAAAATGAAATGCCTTTGTAACAGATGAGTTTTCGTCCAAAACTCTTATACTTCGAAAGGGATTGTCCCGTTTGTACACGAAGTGCATCTAGTTTTTACCATAACCCTCTCAACTTTTTAGCACATGCTATGTGGGTAAAATGATGATACCATGCCAAGTTTCAACCTTTTGAGAGTTCATTTGTAGTTCTTTCAATTTGAGGGTCATTTAGCTGGAAAAAAATTAATAAATGCATGAAAAATAGCAAATGAAGTGGGAAAATGGTTGAAAATTAATGATGTGGCTTTGGAGGTGCATGTTGAACGCACAAAAAGTCTGGAGTTGAAATAAAATTAAAAAAAGTATTATGAAAAAGTCAAACGGCTATAACTTTTGCATACGATGTCGGAAAAAAATGTTATGGATTTTTTTAAATAAATGATGTCATATTTGGATTCCTAAGGTTTTTCTGATAATAATGGATATATTATTTGTCGAATTTCGATTTACATATTTAAAGATATTAATTATGCCATATTAAATGAATAAATTACAAAAAATGAATAAAATAATATTATTACTTATTCTAATTTCATTTTAATTCAATATTATTATTACTTATTTTATTTTTTTACTTTTTATTATTTTGGTTGAAAAAATTAAATCATGTCATATCAAGACCTAAGGGTTAATAGGATTCATATCTTACTATTGTCAATAAAACAACAAGTGTAGTCTTGGAAACTAGGGGTGATAGAACTCGAAAGTTAAGCGTGCTGGGGTTGGAGCAGTGAGAGGATGGGTGACTGGTCGAGAAGTTAGACGATTTGGAATGAGGGGTGATTAGAGATTAAATTGTCAAATAAATTCACAGCAGTGAGGAGGGATGATTAGGGATTAAATTGCCAAATAATTCAAAGATTTGAAAATCAGAAAAATACAAAAAAAAATTCGAAAAAATAAAATAAAAAATTATTAAAAAAACACCTTTAGTATCGGTTCATAAGACCAACCGGGACTAAAGGTCCCGCTCTAGAAAGCTGCCACGCGGAGCCCCTTTAGTTCCGGTTCGTAACCCAACCGGGACTAAAAGTGGAGGCCTTTAGTCCCAACCCTTTAGTCCCGGTTCTAGAACCGGGACTAAAGGCCCTTACGAACCGGGACAAAAGGCCCGTTTTCTACTTGTGTAAATTGCTACAGGCTGTTCTGTTTGGACAGATTGCTGTCATAGTTTTGTTATCTACTTATCCTATATTTTCCATAGCCTATATTGGTAGATATAAATTGTGGAAGTTATAGTATACAATAACTAATGTTTGAAAATTATTGTGCAACTTGTCTTGGCAGTACACGAAGTGTTGATTTGTTCTTATGTGTACTAACCTATATCACGAGTTCCTTTTCGAGTTTTGGGTGGATAAAGTTTTTGAGAATAGGTGAAACCATGACATGAGAGGATTGAACGAGATAAAAAAGCTCAAGCTTGGGGATGCCCAAGGCACCCCAAGTTAATATTTTAAGAAGTCTCAAGCATCTAAGCTTGGGGATGCTACACATCCCATCTCTCTTCATCAACAATAATCGGTTAGCCTATGTTGAGCCTAAATTTTATTTCGTTCACATGATGCGGGCTATTCTTGGAGTGCTATTTTTGTTTTGCTTGATGTTTAAATAAAATACTCAGATCTGAAAATCTTTATTGAGAGAGAGAGAGAGAAAGTCCTCACATAGCTACTTAATTGTTTGACTACTCACTGATCTTCACTTATATGTTTTGGAATAGTTTTGCTATTTACTCTCGTGCTTCACTTATATCCTATGAGTAAATGGTTGAATGAATTGAATATCATAAACCTGAAAATATATATGTTTTATAAGCTTATCCCATGAGGATTAATGACTTCACATATAAGAAGTATAGGTGGTAAAATTTATTAAAAGTTAGCAAACACTGCATTGGTCACTTGAACCATTCATGAAAAAATATTGAAGAAAGAGAGATTTCACATATAAATATACCATCTTGGACATCTTCTATGATTGTGATTACCCATTAATTATTTCCAAACTTGAGAAAATTAGTTGAAGTTGGACAAGGAAGACAACATAATGAGTTATGGTTGCGTATATTTGCATAGAAGTTATATTGTTATGGATCCTCCAACATGTGGTGCTTGCTTCCACCTCATACTAGCCAAAACTTCCGCACCAAGTAGAAATACTACTTGTGCATCCGAACACCCATAAACCCAAAGTTGTTCCATATGAGTCCACCATACCTACCTATATGTGGTATTTACCTGTCGTTCCAAGTAAATTTGCATGTGCCAAACTCTAAACCTTCAAATAATATTCTTTTTTGTATGCCCAAATCACTCATATAATGACTAGGGGCTGTGAGTATCTTCCATGCCAGGTGAGTTATTCTCACGATATGTGTTGATTCATTATCATTCATGAGAAAGTGGCTGGTAATAGGGATTCCCAGTCTCAAAATCAAAGAAAAAATGCAAATAATTAAACAATGCTCCCCTAGGAATGTTATTGGTATGGATGGTACCCATCGATTCGGCTCGCCGTGGAGTGTGATTGATTGGTGGAGGGGGAGTAAAAGCTTTACCATTCTATTTGGGAACCTCCTGTAATGTATCCAGCATGGAAGATACCGAGATCTCTCGGTTGTTATGGTGACAATGAAAGCATACCACCCAAAATTATTATTCATCTTTATTTTAAAAGCTCGAGCTCTCGCACATCTGCAAATCAATGCTTCCCTCTACGAAGGGCCTATCTTTTACTTTCTAGTACTTACCTTTATGCAAGAGTCATGGTGATCTTCACCACTTCCTATATTTCACCTTTTTTCTCTTGGCAAGCGTCATGTGTTGGGGAAATATCCAAGCATATATGGACATTCAAATATATTTGATCATGAATTATTATTTTTGACAATTATCTATATGATAAGTAAGTTGGGAGGCGAAACTCTAAACCCATATCTTTCTCTATGTTCGACGAATGCCATTTGCTCTAAAAACATGCTTTGAGTGCTAGCAATCATGGAAGACTATATGATAGTTGAGTATGTGGAATTTGCTAAATCAAAGCTCTTAGAATGACCCTTCCTGCAAATAAGATGAATTGCAATTGTTTGGTGATTGAAAGCATAGTTTGTTAGTCTCTACTTTAAACATGTGGATAGCTTGTTATTTCATCATGAAGGTTTATGAGATGAGCTACTGTTTATGATATATAATGACGCTAGAAAAAGTGTTTCGAATTACCATTGATCAAATTAATGCACTATGCTAGCATTCACATTTCATAAATTATTTCTTTTATCATTTACCTACTCGAGGACGAGCAGGAATTAAGCTTGGGGATGCTGATACATCTCCAACGTGTCTATAATTTATGAAGTATTCATGCCATGTTTACAATAATTATATATGATTTTGGTATGATTTTATTAGAACTAACCCGTACTAACGCTGTTTTCAGCAAAACTACCGTGCTGTTATTTTTGTGCAGAAATAAAAGTTCTCGGAATGAGCTGAAAATTTATGGAGAATATTTTTGGAAAATATAAAAAATACTGGAGGAAAGAGTCACCCGAGAGGAAGGCTAAGGAAGCCACAAGCCACAGGGGTGTGCCCCCCTAGGGAGCGTCCCCCTAACTTGTGACTTCCTCAGGAACCTTCTGGACGTTGGACCGACGCCAAAAATTCCTATAAATACTAAAACCCCAGAAAGAAACCTAGATCAGGAGTTCCGCTGCCGCAAGCCTCCAAAGCCATGAAAAACCAATGGGGAGCCTGTTCCGGAGGCCATCTTCATCATCTCGGCGCTTTCCGTGACGAGGAGGGAGTAGTTCAACCTCGGGGCTGGGGGTATGTACCAGCAACTATGTGTTTTATCTCTCTCTCCCTCTCTCTCTCTAGTGTTCTTGAGATGACATAATCTTGATGTACCACGAACTTTATTGATACATATTGAATCATATGGAGTTTTCCCCTCTCTATCTTCTGGTGATGAATTGAGTTTTCCCTTTGAAGTTTTCTTATCGGATTGAGTCTTTAAGGACTTCAGAATACATGATGTATGTCTTGCGATGGGATATTCGTGGTGACAATGGGACGTTCTATTGATCCACTTGATGTAAGTTTTGGTAATCAACTTACGGGTTTCGTGACCTTGGGAATCTATGCATAAGGGTTGGCACACATTTTTGTCTTGACTTTCTGGTAGAAACTTTGGGGCACTCTTTGATGTTCTTTGTGTTGGATTGAACATGATGAATCTGAAATTATGTGATGCATATCATATAATCAAGCCCATGGGTACTTGTGGTGACATTGGAGTATCTAGGTGACATTAGGGTTTTGGTTGATGTGTATCTTAAGGTGTTATTTTAGTATGAACTCTAGGGCTGTTCGTGACACTTATAGGGATAGCTCATAACATTGATTGGAAAAGATAACTTTGAAGTGGTTTCGTACCCTACAATAATTTCTTCGTTAGTTCTCCGCTATTTGTGACTTTGGAGTGAACTCTTTGTCGCATGTGAGGGATTTTCATATGATTCAACTATGTTAGTTTTGTTGAGAGAACTTGCATTAGTGAGAGTATGAACCCTAGGCCTTGTTTCTAAGCATTGCAATGCCGTTTTTGCTAACTTTTGTTACTTTCGACCTTGCTATTTTTATATTTTCAGATTACAAAAACCTATATCTACCATCCATATTGCACTAGTATCACCATCTCTTTGCTGAACTAGTGCACCTATACAATTTACCATTGTATTGGGTGTGTTGGGGACACAAGAGACTCTTTGTTATTTGGTTGCAGGGTTGTTTGAGAGAGACAATCTTCATTCTACACCTCCCATGGATTGATAAGCCTTAGGTCATCCAGTTCAGGGAAATTTGCTATTGTTCTACAAAACTCTGCGCTTGGAGGCCCAACACGAGTCTACAAGAAGAAGGTTACGTAGTAGACATCAAGCTCTTTTCTGGCGCCGTTGCCGGGGAGGTGAGTGCTTGAAGGTATATATTTAGCTCTTGCAATCAAATATTTTATTTTCTTGTTTTTCACTAGTGTGGTATTATAAAATAAAACTGCAAAAAGTGGAATTGAGGGTGCCTCATATGCTTCATCTTTTTAATGTCTTTTGTGAAAACGATGGAAAGGAAAATTGTGCTCAAGTGTTAGAAGAAGAAGTTATTAAAATGTTTGGCACTAAATCTTTGAGTGATGAGCATGATTTCAATATTTTTAGTATGAATTCTCTGAATATTCATGATGCTAATTATATGCAAATCCACAAGCTTGGGGATTCTATGTTTGATGATGATATTTTTAGTGTCCCAAGTTTTGATGAGAAAAACTGTTATGATGATCGCATGCCTCCTATATATGATGATTATTGTGATGACACATATGCTATAAAGAGTGATAACAACCATGAAACCTATTATCATGATTTTAATATTCAATGTGGTTATGTCAATCAAGTGTCACATGATAGTTATTTTGTTGAGTTTGCTCCCACTACTTTGTATGAGAAGAATTTTGCTTGTGTGGGTAGTAATAAAAATTATATGCTTGTGAATCATGAAAATAATGCTTTATCTATGGCTTATATTGTGGAATTCATTCATGATGCTACTAAAAATTATTATGAGGGAGGAATATATGCTTGTAAGAATTGCAATAATATCAAGTTTCCTCTCTATGTGTTCAAAGTTTTGAAGTTGTGCTTGTTTTAACTTCCTATGCTAGTTGATTCTTGCTCCCATAAATTGTTTGCTCAAGAAATATCTATGCATAGGAAGTGGGTTAGACTTAAATGTGCTTGTCACGAGATTCATGATGCTCTTTTGCATGTTTCAATTATCATTCCTATACGAGAACCATTGAAATGATCATGCCTAGCTAAAAGGCATTAAAGAAAAGCGCTTGTTGGGAGACAACTCAACACTTTTACCTTCTGTTTTGATGTGTTCACATGATTAAGATACCATAGTAATCATGTTTTGTGCCTTTTATTTCAATAAGGTGCCAAGTAAAGCCTTTGGGATAGTGTGGATACTTGCTTGTTTGATTCACTGGAAAAACAGAAAGTTTTTCGTCAAGTATATGAATTATATTATTTTACTAGAGCGTCAAACAATTATGAAATTTTCACACAAATTTTATATGAAAATTCCTTGAGTTTTCCTCATTTTTTAGAATTTTTAGAGTCAGGAAAGTATGGTGATCATTCAGCTCTTTACAGATTGTTCTGTTTTTGTCAGATTCTGTTTTGCATGCATAGTTTGCTTGTTTCAAGTGTTCCTCTAGCTTATATTGAGTAATATAAATTGTGGGAATGATTTAATACAGTAGGTATCTTGTGGTAATAAATATAAATCTTGTCTTGATAGTACGTAAGTGAATGATCTATCTTTATTACGCTAACCCTTCTCACAAACTTCCGTTAAGTTTTGTGTGATTGAAGATTTCAAGTTTTGGGTGAGACACCGATATGAGGATAATAATGAGTGAAAAAACCCTAATCTTGGGGATTCCCAAGGCACCCAAGTTACTATTCAAGGAATACTCAAGCGTCTAAGCTTGGGGATACCCCGGAAGGCATCCCCTCTTTCGTCTCCAACACTATCGGTATATCTTACTCGGACCTATATTTTTATTCATCACATAATATGAGTTTTTCTTGGAGCGTCATTTTATTTTGTTTTTCTATGTTATGTGTTATTTATAATCTATTTTTTCAATAATAAGTTCCAAGAATTTCCTTAGGATGCTTGCATTGCATGTTTTGATGAGTGCGGTGTAAAAACAGAAAATTCTGCTGTAGTGTTTGAATTTTCACATTTTACTGTAAGATGAAAAGTTTCTGAAATTTTTACACAGTGTTTTCATATAAAATTTATAGAACTTAATAAATTTTCATAATTATTTGAGTTCTTGAGGTATACTGTTTTCATATATTGCTACAGACTGTTCTGTTTGGACAGATTGCTGTCATAATATTGTTATCTACTTATCCTATAGTTTCCATAGCCTATATTGGTAGATATAAATTGTGAAAGTTATAGTATACAGTAAATAATGTTTGAAAATTATTGTGCAACTTGTCTTGGCAGTACATGAAGTGTTGATTTGTTCTTATGTGTACTAACCTATCTCACGAGTTCCTTTTTGAGTTTTATGTGGATGAAGTTTTTGAGAATAGGTGAAACCATGATATGAGAGGATTGAACGAGATAAAAAAGATCAAGATTGGGGATTCCCAAGTCACACCAAGTTAATATTTCAATAAGTCTCAAGCATCTAATCTTGGGGATGCTATGCATCCCATCTCTCTTCATCAACAATTATCGGTTAGCCTATGTTGAGCCTAAATTTCAATTCGTTCACATGATGCGTGCTATTCTTGGAGTGATATTTTTGTTTTGCTTGATGTTTAAATAAAATACTCAGATCTCAAAATCTTTATTGAGAGAGAGAGATAAATTCCTCACATAGCTACTTAATTGTTTGACTACTCATGGATCTTCACTTATATGTTTTGGAGTAGTTTTGTCATTTACTCTCGTGCTTCACTTATATACTATGAGTAAATGGTTGAATGAATTTAATATCATAAACCTGAAATTATATATGTTTTATATGCTTATCCCATCAGGAGTAATGACTTCACATAGAATAAGTATAGGTGGTAAAATTTATTGAAAGTTAGCAAACACTGCATTGGTCACTTGAACCATTCATGAAAAGATATTTAAGAAAGAGAGATTTCACATATAAATATACTATATTGGACATCTTCTATGATTTTGATTACCCATTAATTATTTCCAAACTTGAGCAAATTAGTTGAAGTTGGACAAGGAAGACAACGTAATGAGTTATGGTTGCGTATATTTGCATAGAAGTTATATTGTTATGGATCCTCCAACATGTGGTGCTTGCTTCCACCTCATACTAGCCAAAACTTCCGCACCAAGTAGAAATACTACTTGTGCATCCGATCACCCTTAAACCCAAAGTTGTTCCATATGAGTCCACCATACCTACGTATATGCGGTATTTAGCTGCCGTTCCAAGTAAATTTGCATGTGCCAAACTCTAAACCTTCAAATAATATTGTGTTTTGTATGCCCGAATCACTCATATAATGACTAGGGGTTGTTATTATCTTCCATGCTAGGTGAGTTATTCTCACGATATGTGCTGATTCACTATCATTCATGACAAAGTGGCTGGTAATAGGGATTCCCAGTCCCAAAATCAATGAAAAAATGATAATAATTAAACAAAACTCCCCCAGGAATGTTGTTGGTATGGACGGTACCCGTGGATTCGACTCGCCGTGGAGTGTGATTGATTGGTGGAGGGGGAGTAAAAGCTTTACCATTCTGTTTGGGAACCTCCTATAATGTATCTAGCATGGAAGATACTGAGATCTCTCGGTTGTTATGGTGACAATGAAAGCATACCGCCCAAAATTATTATTCATCTCTGTTTTAAAAGCTCGAGCTCTGGCACATCTGCAAATCAATGCTTCCCTCGCCTTTCTTCTCTTGGCAAGCGTCATGTGTTGGGGAAAGATCCAAGCATATATGGAAATTCAAATATATTTGATCATGAATTATTATTCTTGACAATTATCTAAATGATAAATAAGTTGGGAGGCGAAACTCTAAACCCCTATCTTTCTCTGTGTTCGACGAATGCCATTTGCTCTAAAAACATGCTTTGAGTGTTAGCAATCATGGAAGACTATATGATAGTTGAGTATGTGGAATTTGCTAAATCATAGCTCTTACATAGACCCTTCCTGAAAATAAGATAATTTCCAATTGTTTGGTAACTGAAAGCATAGTTTGTCAATCTATACTTTAAACATGTGGATAGCTTGTTATTTCATCATGAAGGTTTATGAGATGAGCTACTATTTATGATATATAATGACGCAAGAAAAAGTGTTTTGAATTTCCATTGATCAAATTAATGCACTATGCTAGCATTGACACTTCATAAATTATTTCTTTTATCATTTCCCTACTCGAGGACGAGCAGGAATTAAGCTTGGGGATGTTCATACGTCTCCAACGTGTCTATAATTTATGAAGTATTCATGCCATGCTTACAATAATTATATATGATTTTGGTATGATTTTAGTAGAATTAACCCGTACTAATGTTGTTTTCAGTAGAACTACCGTGCTGTTGTTTTTGTGCAGAAATAAAAGTTCTAGGAATGAGTTGGAAATTTACGGAGAATATTTTTGGAAAATATAAAACGTACTGGAGTGAAGAGTCACCCGAGATGAAGGCTGAGGAAGCCGCAAGCCACAGGGGTGTGCCCCCTAGGGCGCGTCCCCCTATCTTGTGACTTCCTCGGGAACCTTCTAGACGTGGGACCGGCGTTGGAAATTCCTATAAATACTAAAACCCCCAAAAGAAACCTAGATCAGGAGTTCCGCCACCAGAAGCCTCCAGAGCCACGAAAAACCAATCAGGAGCCCTTTCCGGCACCGTGCCAGAGGGGGAAACCATCACCGGAGGCCATCTTCATCATCTCGGCGCTCTCCATGACGAGGAGGGAGTAGTTCACCCTCGGGGCTGGGGGTATGTACCAGTAGCTATGTGTTTGATCTCTCTCTCCCTCTCTCTCTCGTGTTCTTGAGATGACACAATCTTGATGTACCGCGAGCTTTATTGGTATAGATTGAATCATATGGAGTTTTCCCCTCTCTATCTTCTGGTGATGAACTGAGTTTTCCCTTTGAAGTTTTCTTATCGGGTTGAGTCTTTAAGGATTTCAGAATACATGATGTATGTCTTGCGATGGGATATCCGTGGTGACAATGGGATGTTCTATTGATCCACTTGATGTATGTTTTTTTGATCAACTTGCGGGTCTCGTGACCTTGGGAATCTATGCATAAGGGTTGGCAAACAATTTTGTCTTGACTTTCCGGTAGAAACTTTGGGGCACTCTTTGATGTTCTTTGTGTTGGATTGAACATGATGAATCTGAAATTATGTGATGCATATCATATAATCAAGCCCATGGGTACTTGTGGTGACATTGGAGTATCTAGGTGACATTAGGGTTTTGGTTGATGTGTATCTTAAGGTGTTATTTTAGTATGAACTCTAGGGCTGTTCATGACACTTATAGGGATAGCTCATAAGATTGATAGGAAAAGATAACTTTGAAGTGGTTTCGTACCCTACAATAATTTCTTTGTTAGTTCTCCGCTATTTGTGACTTTGGAGTGAACTCTTTGTCTCACGTGAGGGATTTACATATGATTCAACTATGTTAGTATTGTTGAGAGAACTTGCATTAGTGAAAGTATGAACCCTAGGCCTTGTTTCTAAGCATTGCAATACCATTTTTGCTAACTTTTGTTACTTGCTACCTTGCTGTTTTTATATTTTCAGATTACGAAAACCTATATCTACCATCCATATTGCACTTGTATCACCATCTCTTCGCTGAACTAGTGCACCTATACAATTTACCATTCTATTGGGTGTGTTGGGGACACAAGAGACTCTTTGTTAATTGGTTGCAGGGTTGTTTGAGAGAGACAATATTCATCCTACGCCTCCCATGGATTGATAAACCTTAGGTCATCCAGTTGAGGGAAATTTGCTAGTGTCCTACAAAACTCTACGCTTGGTGGTCCTGTTGGGGATCGTTGCATGGGAAACAAAAAATTTCCTATGCACACGCAAGATATATCCATGGTGATGAGCATCCACGACAGGGAGAGTGGATCTACATACCCTTGTAGATCGCTAAGTAGGAAGCATTAAGAAACGCGGTTGATGTAGTCGAACGTCTTCGCAATCCAAATCGCCGAGCGTCCCGCGATCCCATCACGATCCATCCCGCGATCCAATCACGATCCGTCCCGCGATCTCATCACGATCTATCCCGCGATCGAATCACGAATCGTCTCGCGATCTTGATCATGGTCCTTTCGATCTAGCGGCGAATGGACAACACATCCACGTTCAGGACACGTACAACTCAATGACGATCTTCGCCTTCTTGATCCATCAAGAGGGAGAGGAGAGGTAGATGAGTTCTTCGGCAGCACGACGGCGTTGCGGCGATGGTGGTGGAGCAATTCCAGAAGGGCTTCGCCTAAGCACCGCTAAAACCGATCTAGAGGAGAAACTACGAACTAGAGGAGAGGCAGCACGTGGCTTAGGGTTTCTTGATGTGTTCCAAGTGCTAGCCCCGCCCCTTTATTTATATGCTGAGCTAGTGATAGTTAGTTGCTACATTTATAGTTAGTTGCATGATCTCATGGTCATAGGAACAGATACTTGACATGCAGAAAACTGTAGCAATAAACTGACACGATCATATGCTTCCTTTATAGTTTGGCTCTTGTCCATCACATCATTCTCCTAATGATGTGATCCCGTTACCAAATGACATCTCATGTCCATGACTAGGAAACCATAGCCATCTTTGATCAACGAGCTAGTCTATTAGAGGCATACTAGGGACATGGTGTTGTCTATGTATCCACACATGTATCTGAGTTTCCAATCAACACAATTATAGCATGGATAATAAACGATTATCATGAACAAGGAAATATGATAATAACCAATTTATTATTGCCTCTGGGGCATATTTCCAACAGTCTCCCACTTGCACTAGAGTCAATAATCTAGTTCACATCACCATGTGATTCGCATTGTTATGAATCTAACACCCAATGAGTTCTGGGGCTCGATCATGCTTTGCATGTGAGAGAGGTCTTATAGTCAACGGGTCTGCGACATTCAGATCCGTGTGTACTTTGCAAATCTCTATGTTAAACTGTGAACACTGCTACCACACTCCACTTGGAGCTAGTCCAAATGGTTGCTCTACTACATGTATCCGGATTGCTACTAAGAGTCATCTGAATTGGTGTCAAAGCTTGCATCGACATAACTCTTTACGACAAACTCTTTCAAACCTCCATAATCGAGAAACAATTTCCTTAGTCTCTTAGTTACTAAGGATAATGTTGACCGCTGTCCAGTGATCCACTCTTGGATCACTCTTGTACCCCTTGACGGACTCATGGCAAGGCACATACAGGTGCGGTACACAGCATGTCATACTATACAGAGCCTATGGCTAAGGCATAGGGGATGACATTAGTCCTTTCTCTTTCTTCTGCCGTTGTCGAGCTTTGAGTCTCACTCAAATTCACACCTTACAAATCAGGCGAGAACTCTTTCTCTGACTGATCCATTTTGAACTCTTTCAAAATCTTGTCAAGGTATGTACTCATTGAAAGTCTCATCAAGCATCTTGATCTATCTCTATAGATCTTGATGCTCAACAATTATGTAGCTTTATCCAGGTCTTCCTTTGAAAAACACTTTTCAAACAACCGTTTATGCTTTCTAGAAATTCTACATTATTTTCGATCAATAATATGTCAACCACATATGCTTATCAAAAATTCTATAGTGCTCCCACTCACTTTATTGTAAATACAAGTTTCTCATAAACTTTGTATAGACTCAAAAACTTTGATCAACTCATCAAAGTGTATATTCCAACTCCGAGATGCTTGCTCCAGTCCATAGAAGGATCACTGGAGCTGGCACACCTTTTAGCATCCTTAGGACTGACAAAACCTTCTGGTTGTATCACATACAACCTTTCCTCAAGTAAACCGTTAAGGAAACGATGTTTTGACATCCATCTGCCAGATTTCATAATTTGAAAAATGCAGCAACTGCTAACATAATTCCAACAGACTTTAGCATCGCTACGAGTGAGGAAGTCTCATCGCAGTCAACTCCTTGAATTTATCGGAAACTTATTTGTGATAAGTCGAGCTTTATAAATGGTGACACTTACCATTGGCGTCTATCTTCATCTTAAAGGTCCATTTGTATTTGACGACCTGGCGTCCAATGAGCAAGTCTACCAAAGTCTATAATTGGTTTTCATACATGGATCCTTTCTCGGATTTCATGGCCTCAAACCATTTGTCGTAATCCGGGCCCATCATCACTTCTCCATAGCTCGTAGGTTCATCGTTGTCCAACAACATGACCTCCAAGACAGGCTTGTCATACCACTCAAGAGTAGTACGTGTCCTTGTCGACCTACGAGGTTTGATAGTAACTTGATCTGAAGCTTTATGATCATCATCATTAACTTCCTATTCAACTGACGTAGGCTCCACAGAAACATCTTTCTGCGTTGCGCTGCTCTCTGGTTGAACAAAGGTTCAACAACCTCATCAAGTTCTATCTTCCTTCCACTCAATTCTTTCGAGAGAAACTCTTTCTCAAGAAAGGACCCATTTTTAGCAACAAACACTTTGCATTTGGATCTGAGATAGAAGGTATACCCAACTCTTCTTAGGGTATTCTATGAAGATGCATTTGTCCTCTTTGGGTTTGAGCTCATTAGGTGAAAACCCTTTTCACATAAGCGCCACAGCCCCAAACATTAAGAAATGACATCTTATGTTTCTGCCAAACCATATGGTGTCATCTCAACGGATTTAGATGGTTCCCTATTTAAAGTGAATGTAGTTGTCTCTAATGCATAACCCAAAACGATAGTGGTAAAACGATAAGAGACATCATAATTCGCACGATATCCAATAGAGCACGACTACGACGTTCGGACACACCATCACACTATGGTGTTCCAGGTGGCGTGAGTTGTGAAACAACTTTCACATTGTCTTAAGTTGTATACCAAACTCGTAACTGAGATATTCACCTCCACGATCATATTGTAGACATTTTATCTTCTCATCTCGATGATCTCAAACTTCACTCTGATTCTATTTGAACTTTTCAAACGATTTAGATTTGTGTTTCATTAAGTAAATATACACTATATCTACTCAAAATCATCAGTGAACGTAAGAAAATAACGATATCCACCGCAAGCTACAACACTCATTGGACCGTATACATCAACATGTATCATTTCCAATAAGTCACTTTCCCGTTCCATCAAGCCAGAAAACGGGGTTTTAGTCATCTTGCCCAAGAGGCATGGTCCGCATTTCTCAATCGATTCAAAATCGAATGAGTCCAAACATCCATCAGCATGGAGTTTCTTCATGCGCTTTACACCAATATGACATTTAGCGACAGTACCACAAGTTGTGGTGCAAACATTATTAACTTTGTATCTTTTGGCATCAATGTTATGAACATGTGTATTACTACGATCAAGATTCAACAAACCATTCTCATTGGGTGCATGACCATTGAAGGTATTATTCATGTAAATAGAATAACCATTATTCTCTAACTTAAATGAATAACCGTATTGCAATAAACATGATCCGATCATGTTCATGCTTAACAGAAACACCAAAAACCATTTATTTAGGTTTGTCACTAATCTCGAAGGTAGAGAGAGCGTGCGATGTTGATCACATCAACCTTGGAAACATTTCCAACATACATCATCACCTCACACTTAGCTAGTCTCCGTTTATTCCGTAGCATTTATTTCAAGTTACTAACATTTGGCAACCGAACCGGTACCCTATTCCCAGGTGCTACTAGGAGTACCAGCATGGTACACATCAATAACACGTATATCAAAATATACTTCTGTCGACGTTGCCAGCCTTCTTATCTACCAAGTATCTAGGGTTGTTCCACTTCAGTGACCGCTCTCCACATATAGAAGTACTTAGTCTCGAGTTTGGGTTCAACTTTGGGTTGCTTCATTGGAGCAGAATTGACTTGCCATCCATGAAGTTTCCCTCCTTGCCCTTTCCCTTCTCGAAACTAGTGGTTTTACTAACCATCAACACTTGATGCTCCTTCTTGATTTCTACCTTCACGGTGTCAAACATCGCGAACAACTCAGGGATCATCATTTCCATCCCTGGCATAATTATAGTTCATCACAAAGTTCTAGTAGCTTAGTGATAGTGACTCGGAGAACTATATCAATCACTATCTTATCTGGAAGATCAACTCCCACTCGATTCAAGCGATTGTAGCACCCAAACAATCTGAGCACATGCTCAACGACTGAGCTATTCTCCTTTATCTTGCAGGCAAAGAATGTTGTTGGAGATCTCATATCTCACAACACGGGCACGAGCCTGAGATCCCAATTTCAGCTCTTAACATCTCATATGTTCCATGACGTTCAAAACATTTTTGGAGCGTCAATTCTAAGCTGTAATGCATGACGCACTAAACTATCAAGTAGTCATCGGAACATGCCTATCAGATGTTCACAAGATCTACAGACGACACTAGATGGGGTGGCGCACCAAGCGGTGCATTAAGGACATAAGCCTTTTGTGTAGCAATGAGGACAATCCTCAGATCACGGACCCAGTCCGCAATATTGCTACCATCATCTTCCAACTATATTTCTCTAGGAACATATAAAAATTCAAGGGAGCTACAGCATGAGCTACAACATAATTTGCAAAGACACTACTGACTATGTTCATGTTAATGAGTTCAATTAATCATATTACTTAAGATCTCCCACTCAAATTGACATCCCTCCGGTCATTCGAGTGATACGTGATCCAAATTCACCAACTCAAGTCCGATCATCACGTGAGTTGAGGTGGTTTCAATGGTGAACATCATCATGTTGATCATATCTACTATATGACTCATGTTCGACCTTTCGGTCTCTTGTGTTCCGAGGCCATGTCTGTACATGCTAGGCTCGTCAAGTTTAACCCGAGTGTTCTGCATGTGAAACACTGGCTTGCACCCGTTGTACGTGAACATAGAGTCTATCACACCCGATCATCACGTGGTGTCTCGACACGATGAACTTTCGCAACGGTGCACACTCGGGGAGAACACAATTCAACTTGAAATTTAAGTGAGGGATCACCTTATAATGCTACCATCGTCCTAAGCAAAACAAGGTGCATAAAAGGATTAACATCACATGCAAATCATAAGTGACATGAGATGGCCATGAACTTGTACTTTTGATCTCCATCTTGAAAGCACCGGCATGATCTCCATCGTCACCGGCACAACACCATGATCTCCATCATCATGATCTTCATCATTGTGTCACCATCGGGGTTGTCGCGCCCACCATGCTCATACTACTATGGCTACTGTTTAGCGATAAAGTAAAGCATTACATAGCGCTTAATGATTGACACGCAGGTCATACAATAATTAAAGACAACCCTATGGCTCCTGGCGGTTGCCATACTCATCAACATGCAAGTCGTGATATTCTATACAAAACATGATCATCTCATACATCACATATATCTCATCATGTAATTGGCCATATCACATCACAACATACCCTGCAAAAACAAGTTAGACGTCCTCTAATTGTTGTTGCATGTTTTACGTGGCTGCTACGGGTATCTAGCAAGAACAATTCTCACCTACACAAAACCACAACGGTGATACATAAATTGCTTTACAACCTCTCAAGGACCGCCTTTGTCGAAACCGATCAAACTAAAGTAGGAGAAACACACACACGCCAGCCATCTTTGTGCAACGTGGTTACACGTCACTCGATGGAACCGGTCTCTCGTAAGCGTACGAGTAAGGTTGGTCCGGGCCTCTTCATCCCACAATACCGTTGAACCAAAACACGACCAAGGGAAGAAGCAATCTAAGCATCAATGCCCACAAACTCTTTGTGTTCTACTCGAGATCTCATCTACACATAGACCGAGCTCATGATGCCACTGTTGGGGAACGTTGCATGGGAAACAAAAAATTTCCTACGCACACGCAAGATCTATTCATGGTGATGAGCATCTACGATAGGGAGAGTGGATCTACATACCCTTGTAGATCGCTAAGCGGGAAGCGTTAAAAATGCGGTTGATGTAGTCGAACGTCTTCGCGATCCAAATCACCGAGCGTCCCGCGATCCCATCACGATCCGTCCCGCGATCCAATCACGATCCGTCCCGCAATCCAATCACGGATCGTCTCGCGATCTTGATCACGGTCCTTCCGATCTAGCACAGAACGAACAGCACGTCCACGTTCAGCACACGTACAGCTCGATGACGATCTCCGCCTTCTTGATCCAGCAAGAGGGAGTGGAGAGGTAGATGAGTTCTCCAGCAGCGGGACGGCGTTGCGGCGATGGTGGTGGAGAAATTCCAGCAGGGCTTCACCTAATGACTGTTGAAACTGATCTAGAGGAGAAACTACTAACTAGAGGAGATGCAACATGTGGTTAGGGTTTCTTGATGTGTTCCAAATGCTAGCCCCGCCCCTTTATTTATATGCTGAGCCTTGGGGTCAAAACTTGGAGAAAAATCCTACTCAAGGTCGGTTTGCCCGCAAGGCAAGAGTCCTTATTGGACTCCAGGACCAGACGCCAAGGTCCTCGGCGTCTGGCCCCAAACACCAAGGTCCCTCGCGTCTGGCCCCTGGCCTCCCTAAAACATCTATTGCACCTTCATAAAGCCTCATGGGCTTTACCCCTTGGCCCAAATAAAGTGTCCTTGTAGCCCGAACATTTTGGGATACATCCGAAACTATTTCCGGTGAATTCCGGAACCCTTCAGAGACCAAACACTATTATCCCATATATCAATCTTTACCTCCGGACCATTCCAGGGCTCCTCGTGACGTCCAGGATCTCACCCGAGACTCCGAACAATCTTTGGTCACCACCATACATAACTCTATACTATCGAAACGACACGGAACCTTAAGTGTGCAGACCCTGCGGGTTCGAGAACTATGTAGACATGACCGAGACACCTCTACGGTCAATAACCAATAGCGGGACCTAGATGCCCATATTGGTTCCTACATATTCTATGAAGATCTTTATCAGTCGAACCTCTATGTCAAGGAATCAGTTAATCCCGTATGTTGTTCCCTTTGTTCTTGGGTATGTTACTTTTCCGAGATTTGATCGTCGGTATCTGTATACCTAGTTCAACCTTGTCACCGGCAAGTCTCTTTACTCGTTCCGTAATACAAGATCCCATGGCTAACACTTTAGTCACATTGCTTGCAAGGCTTGTTGAGATGTTGTATTACCGAGTGGGCCCTGAGATACCTCTCCGTCACATGGAGTAACAAATAACAGTCTTGATCCATGCCAACCCAACAGAACCTTTATAGTCACCCAGTTACGTTGCGACGTTTGATACACACAAGGTACTCCTCCAGTGTTAGTGAGTTGCATGATCTAATGGTTATAGGAAAAGATACTTGTCATGCAGAAAACTGTAGCAATAAACTGACACGATCATATGCTACATTTATAGTTTGGCTCTTGTCCATCACATCATTCTCCTAATGATGTGATCCCATTACCAAATGACATCTCATGTCCATGACTAGGAAACCATAGCCATCTTTGATCAACGAGCTAGTCTATTAGAGGCATACTAGGGACATGGTGTTGTCTATGTATCCACACATGTATCTGAGTTTCCAATCAACAAAATTATAGTATGGATAATAAAAGATTATCATGAACAAGGAAGTACGATAATATCCAATTTATTATTGCCTCAGGGGCATATTTCCAACAGGCCCAACACGAGTCTACAAGAAGAAGGTTGCATAGTAGACATCAAGCTCTTTTCTGGCGTCGTTGCTGGGGAGGTGAGTTCTTGAAGGTATATCTTTAGATCTTGCAATCAAATCTTTTATTTTCTTGTTTTTCACTAGTTTTGTATTATAAAAGAAAACTACAAAAAATGGAATTGAGGTTGCCTCATATGCTTCATCTTTTTAATGTCTTTTGTGAAAATGATGGATAGAAAAATTGTGCTCAAGTGTTAGAAGAAGAAGTTATTAAAATGTTTGGCATTAAATCTTTGAGGTCTGAGCATGATTTCAATATTGTTAGTACGAATTCTCTGAATATTCATTATGCTAATTATATGCAAAGCCAAAATCTTGGGGATGCTATGTTTGATGATGACATTTTTACTGTCCCAAGTTTTGATGAGAAAAACTTTTGTGATGATGGCAAGCCTCCTATATATGATGATTATTGTGATGACATGTATGCTATAAAGAGTAATGACAACCATGAAACCTACTATCATGATTTTAATATTCAATGTGGTTATGTCAATCAAGTGTCACATGATAGTTATTTTGTTGAGTTTGCTCCCACTACTTTGTATGAGAAGAATTTTGCTGTTGTGGGTAGTTAAAAAATTTCTATGCTTGTGCATCATGAAAATAATGCTTTATGTGATGGTTATATTTTGGAATTAATTCATGATGCTACTAAAAATTATTATCAGGTAAGAATATATGCTTGTAGTAATTGCAATAATATCAAGTTTCCTCTCTATGTGTTCAAACTTTTGAAGTTGTGCTTGTGTTGCCTTCCTATGCTAGTTAATTCTTGCTCCCATAAATTGTTTGCTCAAAAAATACCTATGCATAGGAATTTATTTAGACTTAAATGTGCTTTTCACGAGATTCATGATGCTCTTTTGCATGTTTCAGTTATAATTCCTATACGAGCACCATTGAAATGATCATGACTAGCTAAAAGGCATTAAAGAAAAGCGCTTGTTGGGAGACAAACCAATACTTTTACCTTATGTTTTGATGAGTTGACATTATTAAGATACCATAGTAATCATTTTTTGTGTATTTTTATTTCAATAAAGTGCCAAATAAAGCCTTTCGGATAGTGTGGATACTTGATTGTTTGATTCTGTGGAAAAACAGAAAGTTTTTCGTCCAGTATATGAATTATATGATTTAACTAAAGAGTGAAAAAATCTGAAATTTTCACACAACATTTAAAGGAAAATTTCTTGAATTTTCCTAATTTTTCAGAATTTTTAGAGTCAGGAAAGTATGGTGATCATTCAGATCTTTACAAACTGTTCTGTTTTTGACAGATTCTATTTTGCATGCATAGTTTGCTTGTTTCAAGTGTTCCTATAGCTTATATTGAGTAATTTAAATTGTGGTAATGATGTAATACAGTAGGTATCATGTAGTAATAATTATAAATCTTGCCTCGATAGTACCTAAGTGAATGATCTATCTTTATTATGCTAACCCTTCTCACAAAGTTCCGTTAAGTTTTGTGTGATTGAAGTTTTCAAGTTTTGGGTGAGACACCGATATGAGGAGAATAATGAGTGACAAAAACCTAATCTTGGGGATTCCCAAGGCACCCCCAAGTTAATATTCAAGGAAGACTCAATCTTCTAAGCTTGGGGATGCCTCGGAAGGCATCCCCTCTTTCGTCTCCAACACCATCGGTATATCTTACTCGGAGCTATATTTTTATTCGTCACATAATATGAGTTTTGTTTGGAGCATCATTTTATTTTGTTTTTCTCTCTTAGGTGTTATTTATAATCTAGTTTTTCTATGAGAAGTTCCAGGAATTACCTTAGGATGCTTGCATTGTATGTTTTGATGAGTGCGGTGTAAAAACAGAAACTTCTACTGTAGTGTTTGTATTTTCACATTTTACTGTAACGTGTAAAGTTTCTGAAATGTTTACACAGTGTTTTCATATAAATTTTATAGCACCTCCTAAATTTTAATAATTATTTGAGTTACATAGGTACACTATTTTCAGAAATTGTTATAGACTGTTCTGTTTGGACATATTGCTGTCATAGTTTTGTTATCTACTTATCCTATAGTTTCCATAGCCTATATTGGTAGATATAAATGGTGAAAGTTATAATATACAGTAACTAATGTTTGAAAATTATTGTGCAACTTGTCTTGGCAGTACATGAAGTGCTGATTTGTTCTTATGTGTACTAACCTATCTCACGAGTTCCTTTTTGAGTTTTGTGTGGATGAAGTTTTTGACTATAGGTGAAACCATGATATGAGAGGATTGAACGAGATAAAAAAGCTCAAGATTGGGGATGCCCAAGGCACACCAAGTTAATATTTCAAGAAGTATGAAGCATCTAATCTTGGGGATGCCGCGCATCCCATCTCTCTTCATCAACAATTATCGGTTAGCCTATGTTGAGCCTAAATTTTAATTCGTTCACATGATGCGTGCTATTCTTGTAGTGCTATTTTTGTTTTGCTTGATGTTTAAATAAAATACTCAGATCTGAAAACCTTTATTTGGAGAGAGAGAGAGAAAGTCCTCACATAGCTACTTAATTGTTTGACTTCTCATTGATCTTCACTTATATGTTTTGGAGTAGTTTTGTCATTTACTCTCGCGCTTCATTTATATCCTATGAGTAAATGGTTGAATGAATTGAATATCATAAACCTTAAATTATATATGTTTTATTTTCTTATCCCATGGGGAGTAATGACTTCACATATAATAAGTATAGGTGGTAAAATTTATTATAAGTTAGCAAACACTGCATTGGTCACTTGAACCATTCATGAAAAAATATTGAAGAAAGAGAGATTTCACATATAAATATACTATCTTGGACATCTTATATGATTGTGATTACCCATTAATTATTTTCAAACTTGAGGATATTAGTTGAAGTTGGACAAGGAAGACAACGTAATGAGTTATGGTTGCGTATATTTGCATAGAAGTTATATTGTTATGGATCCTCCAACATGTGGTGCTTGATTTCACCTCATACTAGCCAAAACTTCCACACCAACCAAAAATACTACTTGTGCATCTGAACACCCTTAAACCCAAAGTTGTTCCATATGAGTCCACCATACCTACCTATATGCAGTATTTACCTGCCGTTCCAAGTAAATTTGCATGTGCCAAACTCTAAACCTTCAAATAATATTCTGTTTTGTATGCCTGAATCGCTCATATAATGACCAGGGGTTGTCAGTATCTTCCATGCTAGGTGGGTTATTCTCATGATATATGTTGATTCACTATCATTCACGAGAAAGTGGCTGGTAATAGGGATTCCCAGTCCCGAAATCAAAGAAAAAAATGCAAATAATTAAACAAAACTCCCCCATGAATGTTGTTGGTATGGACGGTACCCGTGGATTTGGCTCATCGTGGAACATGATTGATTTGTGGAGGGGGAGTAAAAGCTTTACCATTCTATTTGGGAACCGCCTATAATGTATCCAACATGGAAGATACCGAGATCTCTCGGTTGTTATGATGACAATGAAAGCATATCGCCCAAAATTATTATTCATCTCTGTTTTAAAAGATCAAGCTCTGGCACCTTTGCAAATCAATGCTTCCCTCTGCGAAGGGCCTATATTTTACTTTCTATTACTTACCTTTATGCAAGAGTCATGGTGATCTTCACCACTTACTATATTTTACCTTTTTCTCTTGGCAAGTGTCATGTGTTGGGGAAAGATCCAAGCATATATGGACATTCAAATATATTTGATCATGAATTATTATTGTTGACAATTATGTATATGATAAATAAGTTGGATGGCGAAACTCTAAACCCCTATCTTTCTCTGTGTTCGATGGATGCGATTTGCTCTAAAAATATGCTTTGAGTGCTAGCCATCATGGAAGACTATATGATAGTTGAGTATGTGGAATTTGCTAAATCAAAGCTCTTACATAGACCCTTCCTGAAAATAAGATGAATTGCAATTGTTTGGTGACTGAAAGCATAGTTTGTTAGTCTAGTTTAATCATGTGGATAGCTTGTTATTTCATCATGAGAAGGTTCATGAGATGAGATAATGTTTATGATATATAATGATGCTAGAAAAGTGTTTGGAATTATCATTGATCATATTTATTCACTATGCTAGCATTCACACTTCATAAATTATTTCTTTTATCATTTACCTACTCGAGGACGAGCAGGAATTAAGCTTGGGGATGGTGATACGTCTCCAAGTTACTATAATTTATGACGTATTCATGTCATATTTACAATAATTCTATATGATTTTGGTATGATTTTATTACAACTAACCCGGACTGACGTTGTTTTCAGCAGAACTACCATGGTGTCGTTTTTTGTGGAGAAATAAAAGTTCTCGGAATGGGCTAAAAATTTAGTATGATTTTTTGGGATCAATAGAGACCCCCGAAGCATTGGAGTTGGGCCAGAAGAGCCATGAGGAGGTCACAAGCGTGCTAGGTGCGGCCACCCCCTGGACGCACCTAGCAGGCTTGTCACCGTGTCGTGGCACCCCTTGACGTGATTCCAATGCCAAAAATTCCTATAAATATAGAAACCTCCAAAAATAAACCTAGATCGGGAGTTCCGTCGCCGCAAGCCTCCAGAGCCATGAAAAACCAATCGGGAGCCCGTTTCGACACCCTGTCGAAGGGGGAAACCATCACCAGAGGCCATCTTCATCATCTCGGCGGCCTTCATGACAAGGAGGGAGTAGTTCACCTTCGGGACTGAGGGTATGTACCATTAGCTATGTGTTTGATCTCTCTCTCTCTCTCATGTTCTTGAGATGGCACGATCTTGATGTACCACGAGCTTTATTGATATAGATGAATCATATGGAGTTTTCCCCTCTCTATCTTGTTGTGATGAATTGAGTTTACCCTTTGAAGTTTTCTTATCGGATTGAGTCTGTAAGGATTTGAGAAAACTTGATGTATGTCTTGTGATGGGATATCCGTGGTGACAATGGGATGTTCTATTGATTCACTTGATGTATGTTTTGGTGATTAACTTGCAGGTTCCGTGACCTTGGGAATCTATGCATAGGGGTTGGCACACGTTTTTGTCTTGACTTTCTGGTAGAAAATTTGGGGCACTCTTTGTAGTTATTTGTGTTTGATTGAACATGATGAATCTGAAATTATGTGATGCATATCATATAATCAAGCCCATGGGTACTTGTGGTCACATTGGACTATCTAGGTGACATTAGGGTTTTGGTTGATGTGTATCTTAAGGTGTTATTTTAGTATGAACTCTAGGGCTGTCCGTGACACTTATAGGGATAGCTCATAAGATTGATCAGAAAAGATAACTTTGAGGTGGTTTAATACCCTACAATAATTTCTTCGTTAGTTGTCTGCTATTTGTGACTTTGGAGTGAACTCTTTGTCGCACGAGAGGTACTTATATATGATTCAACTATGTCAATACTGTTGAGAGAACTTGCACTATTGAAAGTATGGACCCTAGGCCTTGTTTCCAAGCATATATACAATGTTTTGCTTGCTGTTTACTATTTTTTACCTTGCTGTTTTTATATTTTTCAGATTACAAAAACCTATATCTGCCATCCATATTGCACTTGTATCACCATCTCTTCGCTGAACTAGTGCACCTATACAATTTGCCATTGTATTGGGTGTGCTGGGGACACAAGAGATTTCTTGTATTTGATTGTTGGGTTGTCGAGAGAGACCATCTTCATCCTACACCTCCCACGGATTGATAAACCTTAGGTCAGCCACTTGAGGGGAAATTGCCACTATCCTTCAAAACACTACGCTTGGAGGCCCAACATGAGTCTACAAGAAGAAGGTTGTGTAGTAGACATCATACCTGTGGTGACTTAGGACAAGAAACAACTGATCAATAGCTAGGACAAGTGAATCTGCTCCCTTGTTATCGATACCCAATCAATACAACACAAAGTAGGACGTAGGCTTTTACCTCTTTTCGAGGGGCCGAACCTGGGTAAACTCGTGTCTCTCGTCTCGATTAACCCCTTTCAGTCCACCACCTTAGCAATGGCCTCGAAACTAAGTATTTCTAGGACATCTACCATGAAAAATCCATGACAGTTGGCGCCCACCATGGGGCTAACACGCGGTGGTGTGGAGTTTTCGAAGGGCTCTCTTCCAGGGATTGAGGGATACGCCATCGGCATGATGACTAAGAGTTGACGCGGCAAGCTCTACATTGATGATGTTGGATGGGGTCCAGAGGCCGACTCAATCGAGTACGGGTACCGGGTTCCCTTCGGTGGAATTCTCGTTTTCATTGGGAAGATTGGCAGATCTGTGCCTGGGCCGGGCGTGTGCACCAACCTCGTTGAGCCGTCCCGGCGTGCGCAACCCGCCCGTGTTCAACCCGGGCGGAGCAGCGTCTTCATCAGCTTCAGGCAAGTTGTGGAGGATTCTGTGTCAGGAGGAGAAACCCTTATCCTCGATGATGGATCCTCCAGTGGAGAGACAGAATGAATCTACCAACTCCATGATGGCGGTCTAGGGGACTATGCCGATGGCGATAGTATTCCGGAGCCCTATGACCCGCCGAGCCAAGTCGCCATCTTTATGGCAGGCACCATGCCGGCTCTCAACAACACGATGTCCGGAGCAACGGCTGGAGCCACCACGCCAGATGCCGGGTCATCTAGGCCGCCGACTGAGGTCTTACTGGATTTAATGAGGAGCTAACATCCTTCATGGGAACCGAAGTCACAGCTGGAAACCAGGCAGAGCGTAATGCCGAGATTACTAGGATCAAAGCTCTGATGACGAAGGCCCAAGAGGATATTAACACATTTCAAGGTCAGATGAATGCCGAGTCGGAGAGTTTTCTCGGCTTTAACTTGGACCAGCATGCCTTAGAGGCAGTTCTTCAGAGGAGTACCCAAGTCGGCCTCCCAGTACAACTTCAGCCCCCGAAACCTTTTTAATACCCCTCGGACAAGGCCGAACACGCCACTGGCCATAACCCGGGCCGCAGAGGCATTGTGGCAGCTAGACCCACCTCGGAGGGATCAGACCCCGCCACAGCATCGTGTGACACCACCTAGCCATTATTCTAACCCAGTGGATAACATGGTGGCGGCTGCTGCTAGGCTCAACGCACCCCCCTCGCCGAAGGGATGTCGTTTGCTGAGGAGGCATGGAACGCCATTGAGTTACTACAAACAGAAGTAGCTCAACAGGAAAAGTATACATATAGTTGAAGTCGTGTGCACTCGACACCCGTCCCAAGTCATAGTTACAGCCGACACATAGAGTTGTTGGCGGTTTCCAGCAACGAGTGATGGTGCAATCCGCCCTATGATGACCCAGCCCATACCAACAACCAGGAGATTGTGGACAGAGGCAGATCCCATCGGGGAGGGATGCTGGTGACAGATTACCCGGAGATTCCTGAGCCGGTTCCGATAACACCTTCAACCTTGGTGGGAACCAGAATTTCATCCAGGGGTGTTGGTGTGCCTTTCTTAATAGCGGCACTACGTAATGAGTGTTTTCCTCAAGATTTTAAAGGACCACACAAAGTACCTAACTATACGGCTGACTTACCCCCGTAGGCCTGGGTTGAGTGCTATGAGCTCGCCTTGGAGATGTTGGACGTCAGTGAAGCGGTTTGCGCAAAATATTTCATCATGATGTTGGAAGGACCGGCTCATACGTGGTTAAAGGGTCTTCCCCCCAATACCATTGCTTCCTGGGCCAAGTTGAAAGCACGATTCATCAAGAATTTCCGAGGAACATGCAAGCAGCCTATGACGATTGTCGACCTGGATCATTGTGTGCAGCATGAGGATGAGGCAGCCCATCATTGGATTCGACGGGTCTCGACTTTTATCCACTCATCCGATAATATCCCGACGGCTCAGGCGGTCCTGATATTGGAGAAAAATTGTCACTTCTTACCCCTTAAGTAGAAGCTCGGGCGGCTGAAGCACTCCTGTCAAGGCATGGGTGAACTCATGTCGGCTCTCACCAAATATGCAGATCCTGATACTACTAAGGACCCAGGATCTGATGAGGAGAAATCAGCTAAGGGTAAGAAGAACATCGACGGCAAGGGCCAGTAGCACAACGGGGCAGGAAATAACAACCCTGGCAATGGCGGAAAAAGAAAGAACCCAGATGGCGGGTTAGATCTGATTGCTAACACCAGTACCGGGCATAATTGTGCTAAAGGAAATGGTAAGCTGTCTTTTAACAAGGCGAAAACCCCCTTTAATATGAAGGAGATGCTCAACAAGCCTTGCCTGGAGCACAGCCAACCCGACAGGCCATCCGGTCACACTTGGAGGGATTGTTACATCATGTGGGAGTTTCGGAACTACAACCTTAATCAACATCGTAATAACAACAATGGGCCGTGTGGCGGATCAAGTTCTGGCGGCCTAGGTTCAGGTTTCGGTGGAGGCGGCTAAGGTTCAGGTTATCAGGGGCAAGGTAATCAAGGTGGTCACCATCTGCAGCCCGACATCGGTGATCAACGGAACAACAACCAGTCAAGGTATTAGAGTAACCCAAAGCAGCTCAGTGGAGGCTAGTATCATGTTTTCACCACAAGCCTAGATAAATAGGATCAGAAGTTACGTAAGAGGGCAGTTAAGACGGCAATGTCGGCTCTCCCACAATATTTGAAGTGGTCTGAACATATATCTTGGCATAGAGATGATCACCAGCCAAGGTTTGATAACCCGGGACACTTGGCCCTTGTGGTAGCCCCCTAGGTAGGAGGTTATAAATTTACCAAGGTACTGATGGATGGTTGTAGCAGCATCAACATATTATATTATGACACTTTCCGCCGGATGGAGCTGGCCGACAAAGCTCTTAAGCCATCACCGACAGTCTTCCATGATGTTGTGCCGGACACTTCCGCTTACCCTGTGGGAAAGATCTTCCTTGAGGTAGCGTTTGGAGATGAATATAATTACAGGGTGGAAACTTTATGTTCGAAGTGGTCAAGATCAAGAGCCCATACCATGCCTTGTTCGGGCGACCGGCTTTTGCTAAATTTATGGCCAGACCCTGTTGTGTCTACTTGCAGCACAAGATGTCGGCTCTGAAAGGGATGATTACAGTGCACGGTGATCAGAAGGTGGTTCTTGATTGCGAAGAAGGCAACGCTGCGTATGCGGAGTCAAGTGGTGTTGAGGCAGAGCTCAAGTTCTACAAGGATAATGTTGACCCAGCTGACATGACTCTGTTGAAGAAGCCCAGCATAGAGTCTGAGCTGCCTTTGAAATTTGTGGCAGAGGATACTAAGCTGGTGGACTTTGCTACGAGCAACTCGTCGAAACAGTTCACTATTTGGGCTACCATGGACCCCGCGTAGGAAAGCGCTCTCATCGAATTCATCCATGAGAATCGAGACATCTTTTCATGGAAACCTTTTGACATGCCGGGTGTACCGAGAGAATTCGGTGAGCACCACCTTAACGTGGATCCCAAGTTTAAGCCGATTAAGCAGTTCCTCCATCGTTTCAATGAAGAGTGGCGTAAAGCTATTGGATAAGAAGTGGCCCGGCTCTTGGCAGCAGGGTTCATCATAGAGGTTTTTCACCGGGAGTGGTTAGCTAATCCCGTGCTTGTACTAAAAAACAACGGCACGTGGCACATGTGTGTGGACCACACGGTTCTTAACAAAGCCTGTCCAGTTGATCCATTTGCCCTCCCCCATATTGACCAAATCATTGCTGCAACGACGGGTTGCGAGAGTTTGTGTTTCCTAGACGCTTATTCGGGTTATCATCAGATCAAGATGGCAGTCAAAGAACAAGAGAAGACGTTTTTCATCATGCCTTTTGGGGCTTTCTGCTATGTGTCTATGCCTTTCGGGCTTAAAAGTGCGCATGCGACTTATCAACATTGTGTGCAAAATTGCCGTCATTGTCAGATTGGGCGCAATGCTCATGCTTATGTGGATGACATTGTGGTTAAGTCAAGAAAGAAGCAGACTCTGCTTGACGACTTGAAGGAGATGTTTGATAACTTGTGGGTTTATAAGATGATGCTTAACCTGGTCAAATGTGTTTTTGGTGTGACCATAGGTAAGCTTTTGGGTCTCTTGGTTTCAGAATGGGGAATTGAGGCTTACCTGGATAAGATAAAGGCCATCACCTCCTTGTCTAAGCCAACGAGTGTTAATGACGTCCAACGCTTGGCGGGTCTTATTGCTGCTTTAAGCCGCTTCATCAGTCGCCTGGGTGAGAAGGCTATTCCTTTATATCAGATGATGAAAAAGACGTATGACTTCATCTAGAGTAAGACTGCGGATGAGGCGCTTGAGGCGCTCAACAAACATTTGGCTGGGCCGCCGATGTTGTCTGCTCCATCAGAGAAAGAACCTTTGCTCCTCTACGTGGCGGCTAATAACAAGGTAGTCAGCGTTGCAGTTGTTGTGGAGCGTAAGGAAGCAGGGAAGGATGTCTAGTCCAGAGTCTGGTTTACTATGTCAGTGAGGTCTTGATAGAATCCAAACAAAGGTACCCGCATTGGCAAAAAATTGATCTATGGACTATTCATGGCAAATCGCAAATTGAACCATTATTTCCTTGGACATCTGATCACGGTGGTTAGCTCTGCCCCTTTCGGGGATATCATTCAAAATAGAGAGGCTACCGGTAGAATTGCTAAGTGGGCACTGGAATTTGAGCCTCTTAATTTAAAGTATGTGCCTCGAACGGCTGTCAAGTCTGAAGCCTTGGTGGATTTCATAAATGACTAGACGGAGAGTCAATCGCCTGTGGAGAAGTCGGATCATACATACTGGACGATTCACTTCGACGTATCCAAACAATTGGAAGGATCATGGGCTGGGGTTGTTTTAACCTCCCCTAGAGGTGAGAAGTTTTGTTATGTGTTAAGGTTAATGTTTCCTTGCACTAACAATGCAACTGAGTATAAGCTTCATGGGCTCCGTGGGGCCAAGGAGATGAATCTGAGCCAGGTTAGATGCACGGGCGACTCAGACCTGGTGGCTCAACAAGTTTCAGGCACGTGGGATTCTAAGGACCCACGAATGGCATCTTATTGTCACGCGATTGACATCATCGCTGGTTACTTTAAAGGTTATCTGGTGGATCATATTGACCGTTGGAAGAACGAGGCAACTGATGCATTATCAAGGCTGGGTTCTCAGCGTAAGCCAGTGCCGCCTAATGTATTTTGGACGTGTTGCATCACCCCTCTATTAAATTGCCTTCCGAGGAGGATCTAGCTATACCTGGCCTGGAGTGGCAATTTGTGGCGACTCTTCATGCTATTCCTAACTGGACGTTGCCTTATATTTCATATTTGACTCATGGCGAGTTACTCGAAGACGAAACCTTGGCGAGGCAGATCATGAGGCGGTCCAAATCTATGACCATTGTCCATGGCGAGTTGCATACATGCAGTGTGACCGGTGTTTTTTAGCACTGCATTTCTCCCGAGGAGGGAAAGGAGATTCTAAATGACATACGTGCCAGTGACTATGGTCATCACGCCGGCTCATAATCTTTGATGGCTAAGGTTTTTCGACATGGTTTCTTCTGGTTGACGGCTCACAAAGATGCTGAGGACATAGTTACCAAGTGAGATGGATGTCAGAAATTTGGACGATGAGCTCATGTGCCAGCTCAAGAGTTGTGGATGATTCCAATCACCTGGCTGTTTGCGGTCTGGGGGCTTGATATGGTTGGGACCTTTAAGAGATCAAAAGATAAGAAGACCCACCATTTGGTGGCGGTTGATAAGTTTACCAAGTGGGTTGAAGTAGAGTCGGTCAACAAGTGCAATGCAGCTACATCAGTTTAGTTTGTCAAAAAGTTAATCTATCATTTTGCTTACCCTCACAGTATCATCACGGATAATGGTAGAAATCTATCTAAGGGGGCTATCAAAGAATTTTGTGCATGTGATCACATCCGGCTTGATGTTTCTGTCGTGGCCCATCAACAATCCAATGGTCAGGCAGAACGTGCCAACCAAGAGATCTTGAGGGGGATAAAACCCTAGCTTAGGGTTCCTTTGGAGCTAACATCGGGTTGTTGGGTGGAAGAATTACCTTTAGTCCTTTGGAGTATCAGAACCACCCCCAACAGGTCAACAGGCTATACGCCTTTCTTCATGGTTTATGGTGCGGAAGCTATTCTCCCAAGTGATATCCGTCATGACTCACCTAGGGTGGCGGCTTATGTGGAAACTGACAATGAGATGGCACGTCAGAACACATTGGATGCTTTGGATTAAGAACGGGATCTGGCAGCGACACGATCTAGCCGCAAAGTCAAGACCAGGATGTTTCAAGAAGGCGACTTGGTGTTATGTCTGATTCAAGATCAGACAGATAGGCATAAGATATCTCCCCCTTGGGAAGGACCTTTCATGGTCAGTAGAAATCTCTACAATGGGTCATATTACCTCATTGATATACGGGAAAGTGACAAGTCACGTACTTCCAGGCAAGAAACCAACATGCCGTGGAATATTTCTCATCTCCGGGCTTACTACACTTGAGTCATAGACTCTCACGAATGTACATACATATGTCATTGTATATACGTTTTTAATATAATAAAGTTGCATCCCCAAAATTTGGGGCCTCTGTCATTTTTCATGCAACAAGATTGTGCAACAGGGTTGATAAATTCAACACGTCACTTGGGGGCTTCCAACCCACCAGGTTTAGCTTTCATACCCTCTTGACCGGCTTGCAAGCCATAACCACACCGGGTTAAACCTGCCTGTTTGCAACTTGCCACTCTGCCAGGTGACCTGCCGAACTCGTACCAGTTAATCTCGACATAAAGACCCTGAAATGATCATTGTTCTTGATAGTCAATCTTGCCATGAGTCCCTGAACTGGTTAAGGTTAAAATGACAGCTTATGTCATGTGAGGGCTGGCTTACAGAAAGCTAAGATAAACTCACCTGTCCGCTGTAGTCTCTCCAATATGTGGCCCGTTCGTACTCTTATTCAGTCAATCTTTTTAAAGACCCTAAACTGTTTAAGGTTAAAACGACAGATTTATGTCACATGAGAGCCGACTTATGGGTTTGGGGGTACTCATGCCATGCTGTAGTCTCTCCACTATATGGCTCGTCGTACTCTTAACAGTCAATCTATATCAAGACCCCAAACTAGTTAAGGTTAAAACAAAGAATATGTGCCATGTGAGAGCCGGCATATGAGCTTTGGGCAGTCATGCCTAAGTTTTTGAAAACAAAAGCAAGATTATAAAGAAATATATTTAACCTCTTTAGGTTGTGCCTTTAAAGCTGCCTCAACAATGATGGAGAATATATTTTCTATCTTGTTTATTTTGCAGGTCTTGTCTTTTATGATAAGCCGCTACCAAGTATCAGGAAGAATGGTCATAGCCAGGTAAAAGGACGGATGGATAAGTATATAAAACTATTGAAACTCCAAAACATGCACGAAGGCACGACAAAGGCAATCAGTTTTAGCTACTGCTATTACAAAGCTCATGAAGAGCCCAAAATCTACGGACTTAAGTTTTTGATAAATTATAACCCGACAGATCAATCAAGCTGGGTTACCTTCACATGGGAGCAACTTTTTGCTTAACTCGCCGCTGGGTCATCCTGCATCGTGTCTTCGGTCTCCTGGATCTGAAGGTTGTTCACATCCCAGTTGCAGTTTGTTAAGGCTTCAAATTGAGCTTCATCATGAAAGATTGGATATGGGTCAATGTCAGGAGCGAAGAGGTGCTTACAGCATTCAGGAATCAAACCCCTGGCTTCAAAGGTCGGTCCTCACAGTCGTTTGCTGCTCTCAGTGTAAGCTGCCTAGTATGAGGACAAGTCAGTCTCGCGATGAGTTTGGTAGCCAGTACTCGTGAGGCCTTCATACACTGGATATATTCTTCTTTGGTGAACTCTCAACCGTCATCCTTTCGTGAAGGGAAGCCATCCATCATCTCTTTTGTGGTAAGTTCAGGAGCGAAGGCTAGTGACCGGCTCAACACGGCCATTGCACCCATACATGCGGCTGATCTTTTTATCTCTTCAAGCTGCTTTCGGAGGGTGGAGAGGATTTCTATCACTTCCTTCATGAATTTGGGGACACCTTTTTTAGTCAGCACAACTTTAACGGTGCAAAGGGTCCCAACATAGAGTTGTTCAGTAAGAGTATATACTGCCTTCAGTTTGAGCAGGCTATCATTTGAAAGCTGGCGAGTTCGCTGGCCTGCAAAGCAAATAAAGTTTGTTAAGCCTCCTAGAGATGTTCTTTCTGGATTATTGTGAAGGATTATTCACAGTTAACAAACACTTATCAAATACGGTGACAGTCATCAGAGATATATGCGCTTTAGAGTGCTCATCTCTTCTATCACAGGTTTCAACTTCTTCTCGGTGTCATCGGCACATTTGACCAAGGTGGCTTGTTCAGTTTTGGCGGATTGTTTGAAAGATTCAAAGTCCGCCTTAACCTCCTCGAGCTCTATGCTAGAGATCTATGGCGAAGGTAAAAGGAAAAAATATACTCTAAACCTAAAAAAATAGAGGAAGAACAGGCATTTCGTGCATGGAGTTTATTCAAGAAAAGATCTACATTGAATAATACGTGCGTACTAAGCGGACCACTGCATGAGCTGGCTATGGTTTCAGAGCCGAAAAATATTGTCTTTTTCGATCTATGGTGAAAGCTCCGACGAGCGGCGGCGGACTCGAAGAAGCTCCAATGAACTAATGCATATATATAAGGTGAAGAAGAGGGAACCTGAAGAGAGCCGGAGAAGTGGACAAACACCGGCAAGCTCTGGTCAAGTCAAGGTGATGCAGCGGCCTCTGTTGATGAAGACGGAGAACTCCGGCGACGACGACGGAGTTTCGAGCGATAGTCGGAGGAGGAAGAAGTGGATGGACATTGACAGTGGGGAAAGTGGAAGGAATGGGACCGCCCCTCCCCCGCCTATTTAAGAGATGGGACAGCAACAGTTCACGCGAGAATCAAGGAGGCACAATGATAATTAACGAAGGAAGACGCCTTGACTTTTGGGCTGACCATTTAATGAGATGATCTGTTATGATGTCACAGAGTCTTTTTGACATATCCAAGATTACATCATCCATTTTCCATGGTGGGTTACGAAGTTTCTTCTTTCAGGTAACAAAGGTATGAGACTCGCCGCCGAATGGATTTGAAGATTGAGATGAACTGGTTCAAATCAATCTGGGGCCTAATGTTGGGGATATAGCCTCATGGTGAGACCCGCCCAGGAGGGGCCGTGTCACACTTGGCAGCTCATAGTCAAAGCCTTTAAGAAGGCCTGAGGGTTGAGGACAAGCCTGAGAGGCGACTCACCAGATGGGCGAAGATGGAGGCCCAGAGACAGAAGATGGCGTGAGACCCGGGCGCGTGAGCCGCCCGGAGGACGGCTTGCCCAAGAAGGCAAGGTGACTTAGACACAAGATCGGATAATTTATGTAAGTCAGTCTGGACTCTTGTAACCCAAAGTCCTCGGCCTATCTATATAAAGGCGAGTCCCTGCGGCAACTTAGGACAAGAAACAACTGATCGATAGCTAGGACAAGCGAATCCGCTCCCTTGTAATCAATACCCAATCAATACAACACAAAGCATGACGTAGGCTTTTACCTCTTTTCGAGGGGCCGAACCTGGGTAAACTCGTGTGTCTCATCTCAATTAAGCCATTTGAGTCCATCGCCTTAGCAATGGCCTCGAACCTAAGTCCCTCTAGGACATCTTCCATGACAATCCACGATAGATGCCAAATACATACCTGCGTTACCCCATAGAAGGGGAAAGGACCTAGCACAGTATAATGATCAGCATGACTTACGGCAGGACTTGAACTATAGAACATGTCACAGTAGATCCATCTACGGATCCAGATAGTACTACCCCGCTAGATGGGTTTGAGACCAACCTTGGTTTAACCACACCAATACAGACCAGGAGCCAAACCGGGCACCAACAATAGCCGACTTTTGGCACAACGTAGCCCGGCTGAGAGACGCTGCCCACCCGGGCGAGAATGCCTATGAGGGTGCGGCCGGGGACGCCCCACCATCACCGCCGCCCCTTGGAGTTGTGGCAACCGAGGCTAGGCGGAGCACCGTTCGTGGAGGCGAGCTGCTCCTTGCGGCGGCGCTCGAAGTACGCGGTCCACAAGTTGTGGCTGTCTAGGGCATACCACGGCTGCTGGCGCACCGTTTCCGACAGGGACGACTGGATCATGGCAATCTCGGCGTGCCGGTCGGCGCCGCTGGGCACCGGGGGCACCAGAACTCCACCGATGCTGAGCCTCCACGAGCCTAGCGCCCGCATGTCTAGCGGTGCCGGGTACTCCGGCTCGTAGAGGAGGCAAGCCTCGTCCTCATGCAAGTGCCGGTGGTCGAAACCGTTCGCCGGCGTGCCATCGCCTGGGTAGAGCTCAGCCATTGGGAGAGAAGTTCTCTGGAGGGAGGGAAAGAGGGCGTTAGTGGCGAGAGGGGGAAGAAGGTGTGGCGAGGAGTGGCAACCACCAGCGAGGAGGGTCAGCATTTATAGTGGCGAACCGGCGACACCGTGCGGCTGCGTGAAGGGAAAGGTCTGGACGCGCGTTGCCGCTCTAACTGGACCGCCCTGTGAACGTACCGCCCATGAGGCATCAATGGAAGGCTGACCGGCGGGCAAACTTGCATTGATTTCTTGCGGGAAACCGAGGCGATGAGGATGAAGAAGCGCCACACGGTCGCTGTCTCGGAGGACCCACCCGTTTTCGCGCCAAAAAATATTTCCCGCGGCACCCCCAAGCGCCCCCAGCGTGTCGGGTTCGGCTTGGGTTTGCCAGCGCCAATTTTGGCCCTAAACGGCGAAATTTGGACTCCTATGGGCGCTAATGGGCCGATTTTCCTTAGTTGTCCATAAAAAGGGCCTTGGAGGGGCCTGTTGTGGGGGGGGGGGGAGAGAAGATGCTCTAACCACACTGCTTAGAGACGTTAAGACTGCTTCCGTGGCATGCAGTCACCGATGGGAAACTGCAACATTTGTAGGCCATGAATAAACAAACGTACTTTGCTCAAATCCTAGCATACATACCATCCCCATATCTTTGTATAATATAGTAGCAGTGGGAGGCTTTGCTAATCGGTAAACAAAATAGGAAGAACGTACCAGATGCGGGTGCCTGAAGGATAGGATCGAAGGGTGTCTGCTCTTTTGGCCTTCGGGAGAAATGAAGGGCCGGGGGAGATGACCTCCACGCCATCAACTACTTACCGCTAAATCTTAAAGGGCCAGCTCGACACTTGTTAAATAGTCTCCTTGAAAACTCCACTGGTAGTAGGGAAGAGCTCGGGGACGCTTTTTGGTCTAACTTCTAGGGCACTTATGTCTGGCCCCCAGACTCCTCCGACCTGAGCAACGTCGTCCAAAAGGCGGGCGAATCGTCCAGGCAATTTTGGAATTGGTTCCTAACCAAGAAGAACCAGATTGTTGATTGTCCAGATGCCAAAGCAATAGCCTCTTTCAGGCACAATATCCGGGACGAACGGCTGGCTCGACGGATTGGCTAGGACAGGCCGAGAACAATGTCCGCACACACTTCACTCCTGACCCACTTTTGCACGGGTGAAGACAATTGGCTAGCTCATCGTGGTGATAACCTCGAAGACCCTCGCACCTTAGAAGCCCAAGATGGAAAAGGCAAGCCACGGCACAACAAGAATAAATGCCACCACAACAACGGTGATGCCGATGACACAACCGTAAATGCCGGTTTCCATAGATCAAAACCCGAGCAACGGAAGAAGCCCCCCAAAGGGAACAGAGATGGACCTCTTGATCTGGAAAAATCATGGAAAGGCCTTGCTAGATCCACGACACCCAAGACAAGCCCGCCACCCACATCAACCATAACTGCTGGGTGTTTTAGCAGGCCGACAAACTTGCAGCCGAGGAACAAGGAAAAATCCCACACTGCAAAGACGATGAAGGGCCTCGCGGTCCGAACAATGGAGGACAAAAGGAATTCCCCCCAGAGGTAAAAGCTGTGAACATGATATAGGTCACACACATACCAAAGAAGGAGGGGAAACGCACCCTTCGGGAGGTATATGCCGTATAGCCCGTAGCACCGAAGTTCAACCCATGGTCGGTTTGCCCGATCACCTTCAACCTAAGGGATCATCCGACCAGTATCCGTCTTGGAGGTTTGACAGCCCTAATCTTGGACCCCATCGATGGGTACCACCTCACTAGAGTCCTCATGGACGAAGGAAGTAGCCTTAACCTGATTTACTCAGACATGGTGAAAAAGATGGGCATAGATCCATCAAGGATCAAACCCAGAACTTGTACCTTTAAAGGAGTGATTCCAGGCGTCAAAGGCCACTACTCCATCATGGTAACGTTGGAGGTCGTGTTCGGATCGCCCAACAATTTTCGCAGGGAAGACTCAATCTTCGACATTTTACCTTTTCGAAGTGTCTATCACGCATTGTTCACCCACACTGTATTCGCCCGCTTCAATGTTGTTCCCCATTATGCATATCTAAAGCTCAAGATGCCCAGGCCCAAGGGGGTCATCACCGTCAATGGCAATACAGAGCGCTCCCTCTGGACCGAAGAACACACTGCATCCTTGGCAGCCGAATGTCAGTACGACAATGAAGCACCGAGGCCCCAATCAGCCATTAAGGTGCGACCGGCCGGCAAGCGAGCCCGAGCTCAACCGGATCACACCGGAGCCATCTCCCGCTCAACACAAATAGGGATATGCTCCCCACGGCACGGCATGGCTACCCGTAAGGTATGTCTGTCAAAAACACCATTTCACTCTCAAAATACCATGGACAGCTATGGGAACCCACTATCAAGGACCAGTTGTCCGGCTCGACCGAACTACGGTCCAAATGCTTCTTCCGAAAAAAAGTCAGGTACCATAAAGGATCTCCCAAGTCTCAAGCATACCTACTCTATGATGGCTTCTCAAGACCCCCTTTCCAAGGGTTGTTCGCTGACAACAATCACATTTAAAGGATTCTACCCCACCCCTCTCAAGAGTAAAGGAGTAAGTGCACAACATGGTGCATGGAGGACGTTAAGCCACCCATCGAAGGCCCTGTGTAAACCGCTACTCTGTAAATTTTGTTTTTCAAAACAAGAATTACCTGTAACAACTGCCTCGACATTATGAATTGCAAGAATTCAGCACAAATCAAGATTATTATTTGTGGCATTTTTATAGTATTTTATGTTACATAATTTGTTTTCCACTTACTGGCGCCAAAAGGCAATACTGTTCGGTACATGATAGGTGCGACCGGCTAATAGACCGGGGGTTTGGATATAAATCCCGCTCCGGGCATCACCCCGTCACTTTTTTTACATGTTCGGACTCTCGGATATTGCATTATATGAACCGGTTCCGAATTATGTCTTGGGTCAATACTTGGGTTGCCCTGCTCTTGTGTTTCCCCTCTTATGTTCCACTAGTTTGGCTAAAAGGGTAAAGGGAGAAGCAATGCGATTGTATTTCCATCTCGGTTGGTCAAATACCTCAGTGAAGAAAGCCAAAAATTGACTATCATAATAAGTGAGAACCGGTCCGCGATCGAAGACTAAGTGTCAAACTAAGAATCAATGGAGGTTATTCCGTGTCATACGAGGGATTTATACCTTCACAAACCTTGTGGTAATAATCTCAAACCTAGGTTCATACAACTAACACAAAGTATGGGGGCTCTTCACCAGCCCCCGCATTCAAAGCTCCTAAGGCTATGTGAAAGCACTAAAACCACATAGTCCGATTGCCTCGTTTCCCTCACTCACTACCGCCTTCGGGCACCGGTATATCTATTGGGAGACGTAGTAGTAAATCAAAAAAAATTCCTACGTGTCACCAAGATCTATCTATTGAGAAACCGGCAACAAGTGGCATGAGTGCATCTTCATACCTTTGAAGATCGCAAAGAGGAAGCGTTACTAGAACGCGGTTGGTGGAGTCATACTCGCAGTGATTCAGATCACGGTGGATTCCGATCTAAGTGCCGAACAACGGCACCTCCACATTCAACGCACGTGCAACCCGGTGACGTCTCCTACGCCTTGATCCAGAAAGGAGGAAGGAGAGGTTGAGGGAGAGCTCCGGCAGCATGACGGCATGGTGACGGTGGAGCTACGTGGTACTCCGGTAGGGCTTCGCCAAGCGCTACGGAGGAGGAGGAGGGCTGCGCCGAGTGGTAGAGGAACTCGTGTAGATGGCAGACCCCAAAACCCCACTATATATAGGAGGAGGAGGAGGGAGGGCACACCCCTAGGGTTCCCACCCTAGGGGCCGGCGGCAGCCCTAGATGGCCTGGGCGGCGGCGGCCAGAGAGGGAGAGGGGAGGGGCGGCGCCCTAGGTGGGCCTTAGGCCCATCTGGGCTAGGGTTTGCCCCACTCTCCTCTTGTGATGCACCTTGGGCCCTTATGGGGGCGCACCAGCCCACCTAGGGGCTGATTCCCTCCCACTTGCGGCCCATGCAGCCCTCTGGTACCGGTGGCCCCACACGATGGACCCCCGGAACCCTTCCGATAGTCCCGGTACGTTACCGGTGATGCCCGAAACACTTCCGGTGACCAAAACCTCACTTCCTATATATAAATATTTACCTCCGGACCATTCCGGAACTCCTCGTGAGGTTCGAGATCTCATCCGGGACTCCTAAAAACCTTAGGTAACCACTACACAATTTGCCTATAACCCTAGCGTCATCGAACCTTAAGTGTGTAGACCCTATGGGTCCGGGAGGTACGTAGACATGATCGAGACACCTCTCCGGTCAATAACCAACAGTGGGATCTGGATACCCATGTTGGCTCCCACATTCTCCACGATGATCTCATCGGATGAACCACGATGTCGGGGATTCAATCAATCTCGTATACTATTCCCTTTGTCTACCGGTATGATACTTGCCCGAGATTCGATCGTCGGTATCCCTATACCTTGTTCAATCTCGTTACCGGCAAGTCTCTTTACTCATTCCGTAACACATCATTCCGTGGCTAACTCCTTAGTCACATTGAGCTCATTATGATGATGTCTTACCGAGTGGGCCCAAAGATACCTCTCCGTCACACGGAGTGACAAATCCCAGTCTCGATTCGTGCCAACCCAACAGACACTTTCGGAGATACCCGTAGTGTACCTTTATAGCCACCTAGTTACGTTGTGATGTTTGGCACACCCAAAGTATTCCTACGGTATCCGGGAGTTGCACAATCTCATGGTCTAAGGAAACGATACTTGACATTAGAAAAGCTTTAGCAGACGAACTACACGATCTTGTGCTATGCTTAGGTTTGGGTCTTGTCCATCACATCATTCTCCTAATGATGCGATCCCATTATCAATGACATCCAATGTCCATGGTCATGAAACCATGACCACCTATTGATCAACGAGCTAACCAACTAGAGGCTCACTAGGGACATGTTGTGGTCTACCTATTCACACATGCATTACGGTTTCCGGTTAATACAATTATAGCATGAACAATAGACAATTATCATGAACAAGGAAATACAATAATAACCATTTTATTATTGCCTCTAGGGCATATTTCCAACAATATCGGCTAAGGGTCGCAGTGCGGAGATCGAAACACCCCTTGTAGTGTCTACATGGGGTATGAAGCCAATGACTGGAAACTTTCAAATCAAACGGCCACACATGAGTCAAACTAATACAAAATGAGACATATCTGGGGCAAGCATTATAAATAAAAATGTCTTAGGACACATAATAATGCCCTCACTCATAAATTACATCTTTGGGGCATTGGGTGTCTATTGACCGAGCACTCTCTAATGCAGTGCGAAAGTAAAGCTCGAGGCGCCTATCTTCTTTCCCACGAGGTGGGGGCGCGGTAGCCATCTCGATCGGCTTCACCCTTGTCTAGTGCATCATGGTCCTTGCAAAGCTTCTAAGATCCCTACATGCACACGGAGAGCTTCAGGACTTCAATCCGGGGCGCAACGTCGCAAAGCTTCTGCACCTAGCAAAAATAGTTGTTCGGCATTGGCTCGGCAGGCCACAACCGGATACAGAAGTCCTTCAAGGCCAGCTCTGCCATCATGTGCAACTCCATCAGATACTTAATATGATAGGTGAGATGGGGAAGAGGCTCTGGGACTTGAAATTGCACCCACAAAAGCCTCTGTTCGACATCCCCATCTTGGACCGCAAAATGCTTGGCCGCGTCCACCGCACTCCTCGAGGGGTCCATAAAGGTGCCCGAGGAACGCCACAGCCATGTAGGAATGGCGAACATGTTTCCACCAAAGGCACATTCCAGTAAGTACGGCTTACCATCTGCGATCAGTCTGTCTTGGCGAAGTTCTTCCTCAACGGACCGCCTGTCTACACGCTCTGATTTGAGCTCGGAGGAAAGCGTGGATGGCTCGGCCGCTTGGTCCTTGGTCTGTTGCTCCAGGTCCTTGCACTTAATGCTTCATTCTTGCCGCTCTCAACCTTCAAAGAGGTTATCTCGACAGTCGCTTGATTGGCCACCATCTTTTGATCGGAAGCCTCCTACTTGACCTTCTTCAGCTCGGCCTTGAGGCTTTCAACCTCGGCGTTTATGGCTGTGGGTATAATCAGAAACAAGATCTCAGTAACCAAAGACGGAAAATCCCTACTAATGAGGAAAACAAGGGCCTTAGCAGTAGGATTCAAACCTACCTTGCATCTCGCCGAACCGCTTGTTTAGACGAACACGCGCTTCATCAGAGCTATTAAGCTTCCGGTTCAGCTCGCCCAGTTCCAGGGCGTTGGTGGCCCCAGATGAAGACGAGGCCTAAAAAATAACTTATATATAAACAAACATCCTAGATATTGGGTTTGGAACTCTTTGCTAAAAAGAATCTCCTAAATTGTTATAGTTTTGGGACCATGAACTGCTTTTGCACTTACTCATGATTCTAGGTTATTCGACCCTCGGGCAAGTTTTTCAAACTCACCCGTGGCAAGGGCGCTACTATACCTACAATCAGTGCATAACCTTAAAAATAAAGTTTTTCTTGTAAAAATAATATTACATGTCTTACCTTGAAGCCCGCGAGCAGACCACTGAAGGTTTCCTTCAATCTGTTGTCAACGGACTAAATGCTTTGTAAAACCGCACCCATAAGGGTGCGGTGATCTCAGGCGATGGAGGATCTAGACAAAGCCTCCTCCATAATGGCTGGCCACCCAGTCGTGGTCCGCTCTGTCATGGGCGGCACCGGTGGTGGCACTTCCCCTCCCCTCCCTAGGGAGGCAAGGTTGATGACGTCGGAGGCACTAAGGCCTCAGGAGTCGACTGCGGAGGGAGCTCAGACGAATCACGACCCCCCTCTTTGGTTTCTAGGAGGGGTTCCTCCTCCTTGGCTTCGGCTGCAAAGGTACAAACCTCAGCCATGACCTCCTAGTCTTCGATGGCCGAGGTATGCACCTCCTCCATAACCGCCTCGCCCCAAGTGTTCTGTCCGGGAGGGGTCTGACGGGATAACACCTCCGCGGCCTCGTCAGTGGCCTGAGGGGGCATGGTGCGGGATGTCATCTGACTCTCTGCTAGATCCGCGGGTGAAGAATCCCCCTTTGAGACCTGTTCGGTCGAGAGATCTGGGGCCGGGCTACGATACAAAAGGCACCCGTCCAGTTAGTAACGAAAAGTTTGTATAAACATACTAAGATAATGTTTGGATTCAGTACCTTTGGTCCAGGGGCTTGACCCTGGGGTTCCTTCAGGGGACCCTTTCGAAAGCCCCGGAATCCTTATCGGAATCTAGGCTGTCATCGGGTAGGACCACCTTTGTCCTGTAGGGCCTCTTCGGGGCGAGAGGAGGCAGATCCTCCTCAGCATCTTCCGGCGCGGCCCTCTTTCTTTTTGGGGGAGTCGATATCCCCCCCCCGCCATTCTCTGCATGCTCCTCCTCATGAGCGGAAGAGGCTTGGGTCTCTATAGACTTATTATCCGGGGGACTCCCGGGCGGAGGCCTTCACGGGGCTCTTTCTCCTTCCTATTTTCTTTCTTCTTCAGCGCTGCGTACAGCACCACAACCAGCATTGCCGCCAACTGAGGCGGCCTGGGGTCCTCAAGCAGAGGGCTGAGTCGTTAATCTTGACGGCCTTGTCCAGCCAGCCCTACAAATATAATGGGGAAAAGGATGAGATCCTTGCTGAAGACCAAAGATCGTAATAAGGTAAAAACCATGTCATACCTTCAAAGGAGGAGTGTTGGCATCTAGGCCGATGTCTTCTTCTTTGGCCGGCCATTCCTTTTGGGGCTTGAACATCACCTTTCACAACTTCTTGTGAGTTGTGTGATAGAACCGGCGCACGGTGACAGTACCACATTGCAGTCCCCCTATGCTGCAACGACAGGAGGCTGCAGTGGAGCATAACTTGGACCATGTTGGTCAGCTCAATTTTGGCCGGCACCATCTGCGTGATGCGCTTCTATAGCAGCTTCTCCTCCATGGCCAATCCCTAGTCAAGGCCTTTCTTGGCCCACGAGGTTAACCTCACGGGAGGTCCAGATCTAAACTCGGTGGGCGCTGACCAAGTTGTGTCTCGTTGTTCGGTGATATAGAACCATTCTTTCTGCCAGACCTTGACAGTGTCGATGAAGGTGTTGTTCGGCCACTCGACCCACAGAAGCTTGCTGATCATAGGCCCTCCGCAGTTGGCGTGTTGGCCATTGACTATCTTCGGCTTCACATTAAAATTCTTGAGCCACAGGCCAAAGTGCGGCTAGACCCACAGGAAGGCCTTGCAGACGATGATGAAGGCCGAGATATGTATAAAGGAGTTTGGGGGAAGATCGTGGAAATCCAACCCGTGGAAGAACATTAAACCCCTAACGAAGGGGTGGACCGGGAAACACAATCCCCAAAGTAAATGGGGGATGAACACCACCCTCTCGCCCAACCTCAGTGTGGACACCACTTGGCCTTCTTCTGGAGGGCGGTGGATGATCTTGGGCGAGAGGTATCCGGCGAGCTTCAACTTCCCGATGTCGTCGTCGGTGACACAGGAGGCTGCCCACTTAGTTTCTGAGCCTGAGCCGGCCATGGACGATCTTGGGGAGAGTGGTTGGGAAAGGGAGGAAGGAGAAATGGATCTGAGCGCTTGACACTTGGACGGGAGGAGAAATCGAATCTAGGATGCGTAGGCCTAGGGTTTTTTTCTCCCTTTTATGGGAAGTCGTAATACCAAGGGTCCCCTTTTACTATCGCAAGCTTTGGCACTTCCCAAAATGACCTTGCCATTATGCGCGCGCAGGATTAACCCAGATCATTATTCGTATACCATGAAATGAGGAGCACGATCTTCGCAATAAGACATGATGATAGAATCGTGGCCTCGAACCGTGAATCGATTTTTCGTGACTGGCCATCGTGACCTTTCATCGGAAAGGTTGTCAGAGAAGGGTAATGTTCACACTCGGGCGTTTGGCCTTCAGGGTTAAACAATGTATGTTTTGGAGACAGGGCATCATCAAGGACCAAGTTGGAACTAGTCCAACATAAAGGGAACTCCCCTCGCAAGCCGAATACCTTGGATGCTTGAAGTTAACGAAGACTGTATACCTTGGCGTTGGAGGCTGGTTTGGGGGCTACTGAGGGAGTCTGGGACTAAGGGGTCCTCGGGTCGTCAGCTCATCTCTCATTGGCTGACTTATTAGGCCACTCTACGATAGGACGAACTATGGGGCAACCCCGTGTTTAGAAGGAAAGCTCCAAAGATTGACGTGTCCTCCAAGTCTTGAAGATAGGACCAGTGTGTCTATCCACGGTTGATGGTCGATTATGTGTTACCCTAGGTACCCCTGGTGTCTATATAAACCGATAGGATTCATTCGTAGAAGGATGTCGACTCATCTATGGTTTTAGCTCATACGATGTCGAGGTAGATCAACTCTATAATTCTCATCCACATCAATGTAAACAAGCAGGACGTAGGGTTTTACCTTCTCAAGAGGGCCCAAACCTGGGTAAACACTGTCTCCTTTGTCCCCTGTTACCCATCGATCCAAGGTCAACAGTTCGGGACCCCTTACCCAAGATCCGCCAGTTTTGACACCTACATCCTGCAAAGGAAATTCACCCTCGAAATACACTGCTTCTAATGTTCAATCAGCGGCCTCCCTCGAGGAGGACCGCCACTCCCGATGAGTCTGTTGGTGTGGAACTGCCGCGGAGTGGGCAATGCCATGAAAGTACGAGAACTTCGGGATCTCACGAATAAGTTTGTCCCGACCGTGTTGGGGATTGTTGAAACTCAGATTGGTAGTACAAGAGTCGAATTTTAGCAGGGACTCTGTGGAACGACTACATGCAGTAGCTCTGGTAGGAGCGGTGGATGAGGTATCTTTTGCAATAAAGTAATAAAGCTAGAGATTTTGGGTTACTCTAAGTATCATATTGATGCATCGGTTGATAATGTTGGTACTAACCCTTGGCATTTAACTCTGTTATATGGTGAATCTCAAGCCGAGGGAGGGTACCAGACTTGGAATATGTTTAAATTTATTTATACAACAAGCAATCTCCCGTGGCTGAGCATTGGTGATTTTAATGATGTTTTTCATCTTCACGAACATGATGGGATTGGCCCTCGAAGCCAAGTGCCGCAGTTGATGTATGTTCTTTCCAGGACTTAGTCTATATAGGAACAACTTGGATCTTTGAAAAGAAACTGGCAGGAGGCTCATATACAAAGATGAGGTTTGAAAGCACATATGCTCCCTTGGTGGTTTTGATAATTCATGACAACATGCATTGTCTCTTGGACTAACATTTCTACCTATTCTATTTTAGGTTTAGTCCACAAAGAGTGTTGGAAAAAGGGTGTGAGGAGATTCCGCATGAAGATGAAGAGGAAGGAATAGGATTGGCCAAGCTTCAAGTAGAAGACTCTCTTTTTACATTGTGAGAAATCACTTTGAGTCCATAGAAAGCCAATACTATTAAAAGGAGGTAAGGTATTGATGGTGAACAAGTTGCTGCATGTGCACAAGTGCTAGCCACCAAAAACACCCACAAACCATACCACAAAATATTTTTTCAAAACCCTATTCCACAAAATCGGTGCCACCAAGTTTTCCATCTGGCTCTATCGATTTTCTACTCAAGACAGAACCCTAGCCAAACCCTACCCTCTCAATACAATCGAGTGCGTTATCGGTGCAATCGAGGTCAGTGGCAAACATTTTGTTGACCCAGTTCATAGAATCGGAATTTCTGAGTTTTATGAATCGGTGTCACTGAATTTTGGTCACTGCCCTCGGCCACTCATATCGGTACTACCGAGAATCCTACATCAGTCTCACTGAGATTCCAAAAGTTGCCATATTTTGAACAGATCGGTCCAACCGAGTTTTTCTTCGGTTTCACCGAGTTGGTCAATAATGTGTGTAACGGTTGGATTTTTGGAGATGCCTATATATACCCCTACACCACATCCCACTCGAATGTGAAGCACTCAGAATAGTTCCCCACTTCCCATATCCAAATTTCTGAGAGAGAACCACCTACCCTTGTGTTGAGATCAATATCTTCCACTCCAACCATATGAATCTTGATTTCTAGCCTCGCCAAGTTGCTTTCCACCCAATCAACCTCTTCTATCAAGCCAAATTTTTGAGAGAGTGATTGAGTGTTGAGGAGTCTATCATCTTGAAGCACAGGAGCAAGGAGTTCATCACCACTATCAAGCCTATTACCTTTTGGAGGGTGGTGACTCCTAGATTGGTTAGGTGTTGATTGGGAGCCTCCTACTTCTTGTTGTGGAGTTTAACCAAGAAGTTTGTACGGGCAAGGAGATCGCCTAATTCGTGAAGATCTACCCATAGTGAGGCTAGTCCTTCGTAGACGGAAGTCGTTATGGAATAGTCAAGGTTGCTACTTCGTGGACCGTTATGGGTGGAGCCCTCCATGGACTCTCGCGATCATTACCCTCCGTGGGTTGAAGACTCCATAAATGTGGATGTACGATAGCGCCACCTATTTGAACCACGGGAAAAATCTTCGTGTCTACAATTGTGTTTGATCTTTGTTTGTCTATCCTCTTAGATATGCTTGTCTTAAATTCTGCTTCCATATTTGTTGACTAGCATTCGTAGGGTGAATTAGACTTGTCATAATTGCTAAAATTTGCCAACCTTTTAACTTGAGAAAAGGTTAGGTTTTAATTCTTGCAAGTAGTCTATTCACCCCCTTCTAGAAGTACATCATGATGATCCACCCCAACCTCCTTCACCACCACCTCAAGGATATGACACCTTAAACAACAACAATGAAGAAGAACATGATGATGAGGAAGCTTAACTATCCAACAAGCAAAAGCTACCTCGAGTTCAAGCAAGAGTGAACAAGAATCATCCCTTAGAGAAAATCTTTGGTGAAATTCAAACCGGGAGAATCACTCGCTCTAAAACCCACTTAGCTTACATTTGTGAGCACTACTCATTCATTTCTTGTACAGAGCCTATGAAGGTGGAAGAAGCGCTCGAAGATCTGGATTGGGTGAATGCTATCCATGAAGAGGTTCACAACTTCGAGAGGAACGAAGTGTGGACACTTGTGGAGAAACCAAGGACGAGAAAAACATCATCGAAACCAAATGGGTCTTCCGGAACAAGAAAGACGAAGACGGTAAAGTCGTTCGCAACAAGGCACGTCTCATGGCACAAGGCTACACGCCAGCCGAAGGTATGGACTACAGTGAGACCTATGCCCCCTTTGCTAGACTTGAAGCTATTCGTATATTGCTTTCTTATGCGAATCATCATGCCACCTCTCTTTACCAAATGGATATTACAAGTGCATTTCTAATTGGGGATATTGAAGAAGAAGTCTATGTTAAGCAACCCTCTGGTTTTGTAAATTCTAAGAAACCCAACCATGTTTACAAGCTTTGTAAAGCTCTTTATGGACTTAAGCAAGCCCCTCGTGCTTGGTATAAGTGCATAACGAAGTTTCTTCTTGAAAATGGTTTTGAAATTGGTAAAATTGATGCAACCTTATTCACTAAGAGAGTTAATGGTGAATTTTTTGTGTGCCAAATTTATGTGGATGATATTATATTTGGATCTACCAACCCACAATTTAGTGAGAAATTTGGAAGGTTGATGTCCGAGAAGTATGAGATGTCCATGATGTGTGAGCTGAAATTTTTCCTTGGTATGAAAATCAAAGAAACGAGAGAAGGAACTTTCATCTCTCAAACCAAGTATACCAAGGACTTGATCAAGAAGTTCAACATGCAAGAGTGTAAAGGTATGAAAAATCCTATGCCTACTAGTGGACATGTTGATCTCACCAAGGAGGACAAACCGGTTGATCAAAAGGTTTATCGATGAATGATTGGTTAATTTCTATATCTATGTGCCTCCCGTCCTGATATCATGATTAGTGTTTGCATGTGTGCTAGATATCAAGCTTCTCCTAAAGAGTGTCATCTTAAGTCCGTGAAAAGAATTGTGAGACACTTAATACGTACACCAAACTTTGGCAAATGATATCCCAAGGGATCTACTTTTAACCTTGTTGGCTATTCCGACACGGACAATGCCGGAGATAAGGTTGGCAGAAAATCCACCTCATGTACTTGTCAATTTCTTGGTAGATATCTTGTGTCTTGGTCCTCCAAGAAACAAAACTCGGTATCTCTATCTACCGACGAAGCAGAATACATTGCCGCTGGATCATGTTGTGCTCAATTGCTATGGATGAATTAAATTCTTAAGGACTATGGCATACATGTGAGACATGTACCATTGTTATGTGACAATGAGAGTGCAATAATTTTTTCTTATAATCCCATGAAACACTCGTGAACTAAGCATATTCAAGTTCCACATCATTTCATTCGTGATCATGTTGCCAAAGGAAATGTCAATCTCAAGCATGTTCGTACCGAGAAACAATTGGCTGATATCTTTACTAAGCCACTTGATGAGAAAGTGTTCTCTCATTTGAGGAGTGAGTTGAACGTCCTTGATGCCTCAAACTTCAGCTAGAATCACTTGTTTACATGCAAGGGCATGAGCTTACATGATAATTCCATGACACACTTGACATACCATATTATACCATGGAAATATATGATCCCTTGTATTGCAACTAACCGTTTGTAGGTACTTGGAAGAACTCCACTCCACGAGATTGCCAACGACTCCTATCATAAGCAATCTTTTCATGACCAAGTATCCACAACCCCTCTTGATGATGGAAGGAATAAGACAACACAACCATATTCTTGACATATATTTGATATGATCAGAATTGCTAATCCTCAATTGATATCATGTCATATGGATATATCTTGTTCTTCCTTGCATGAGCAACCCATGTAGGTGAGAAGAGAACAAAAACAAAAAAGGATTGCTCCCAACTCAAGATGAACTTCATCAACATCGAGCATCCGCAACAAGTTCTCCTATATGCCATGTCATCAACATCACTCAAAGGTATGTGCTCATATCCTTGAAAAGGCTTTACTCCAAGTCATGAGATAAAGCAACTCAAGAGAGATGAATACATTCAAATGCTTAATCAAAAAATGGTAACCCCAATTTGAGATTCACAATGAGTATGAGTTGTGATCAAGTATTCTTGCTTGGCTCCTAAGTCAATATACTCTAATATAGGCAACCTAGTCACCGACCATCATCTAGATGAAGCTTCTTCCGTCGTTCATCTTAAATTTACATGTTTTGTTTGGAACCACTCAACCCTCAGCTAGTTGATATTTCTTTGTAAATTATGGTATTTTCTTTGCTGATCTTTATGATGTTTCATTGCAAGTTTTCCAAACTCATCGCGAGTTTCAAAAATTTCCAAGTTTCTGTTTAGACCTTGGAGTCTCCAACTCAAATCACTCAGTCTCACCGATTCAACAGATGAGTTGCATGACCTCAAATCGGCTTCACTGTCTCGTTTGTCTCGGAGCCACCAAATATGATTTCTTCTATGGTTGGTGTTAATATTAAAAAATCCTTAATTCTTCAGTGATCCATTTGTTAAAAGGGGGGGAGAAACTTTATCCACTGATCCCTAAGTCAAAGGAGGAGAAGTCTCACAAGCTTTTAGATTGGAGAAAGGGGGAGAAATTATTCCCTATGATCCCTCAGTCTTTACTGCTCTCTGTGACTCTCACTTTTCCATGATCTCTACATTCTATGACCCTTGTTCTCTAGGATCCCTTCTCTTTCCATGATCCCTTATCTGACCCTGTGTACGAACCTTTTTGTCAATTGATGCCAAAGGGGGAGAAATACCAAAGCTTCAATGCAAAGGGGGGATACATGCTTCAAGGCAAAGGGGGAGAATATCGAAAGCTATAGACAAGGGGAGAATACCAAATAGAGGGAGAAGCTCATTGCTAACCAAAGTGGAGAAACACTACTTAAGGGGGAGAGAGCATGTCTAATCTTGTTCTATCACTTGAGAAGAAAGAAACTATGTTTTGTTTGATGTTCTGATTTGTTATTTTAATGTTAGACCTATTTCGCCCTACCTACTCCCAATATCTACATGCTAAGACTTAGGGGGAGAGGATGATATACAATTCCATATTTAGGGGAGATAGATCTAAATGATCTTGGAGACATATCAATCTTAAAGAATACTATCTTCTATATGTTCTCCATATCTTGGTACTGTTGAGTTCGATTGAATTGTGATTTCTAGAATACTCTTGTGTTTCCTAACATTGTTTTCTCAAGTGTGTTTCTACTACTAGAATGCTCAAGAACTCAAGGTAAGTATATGCATCATATCTTTGATCAAGATGATCTTTTGCTTCTTGCACATATTGTTTGCAAGAGTGAAGTCTTGCACACGGATACAACTCATTCATATATATTTGATGCATATAGCCAAGATGCACATGAATCAACATTTACCTTCTATTACATGTGTGTCCATGCATTCCAAAGCAACCATCCTTTAAAAATATTTCACACATTTAGGGGGAGCATACCTTAGTCATGTGTCTCTCAAAGTCTTCAATGTATCTTTGCATATCTTTATTTGAAGCTTTGGTTGTATGTTGTCATCAATTACCAAAAAGGGGGAGATTGAAAGCACATATTCTCCTTTGGTGGTTTTAATAACACATGACAACATACATTGTCTCTTGGACTAACATTTCTACCTACACTAATAGGGAAAACCTTATACATAGAAGCTCACCAGTAGCGCTTTTTAAAAGGAGGCGCTGCTGCTACTTAGCAGTAGCGCGTGTAAAACAAGAACACTACCAATAAACACATATCAGTAGCGTGGCACGTATAAAATGCGCTACTGCTATAATTGCCACACCATTCCCGACAGCTAGGTATAGTAGTAGCGCCCTTCCTCAACCAGCGCTGCTGCTATTCTACTTAGTTGTAGCGCTTGGTACCAACCCGCGCTGCTGTTATGCCAACCTTATCCACCCCATGCGCTCCCTCTCTCTTCCTCACTCTCGGCCCCTCACTCCCCCCTCACATTGTCGCTCCCTCTCTGACCCCCGCTGCTCGTCGCCGCCATTGCCTACCCCTCCTCCCTGGACTCGGTAATCCTCCCCCTCCTCCTTCCTCCCTCCTCCCTGCCCCATCTCCTCCGTCCTCCCTCCACTCCTCCATTCGCCGCTGGTTGGCCCCTGCTCGCTCCGCCTTCCTCCTCTGTCCTCCTTCCTCCTTCCTCCTTCAGTCGCCCCTCCTTCTCCCTCCTCCCTCCACTCCTCCATTCGCCGCCGGCCGGCCCCTGCTCGCTCTGCCTTCCTCCTCCCTCCTTCAGTCGCCCCTCCTTCTCCCTCCTCCGTCCTCCATACACAACCCCTCCTCCCTGCTACATTTTGATTTAGTAGGCTAGTTGGTATTTTATTGTTGATATGCAACATTTTGATTTACTTAATAGTTTGTAGTTTATATATAACAATTTTGATTTAGTATGATTAACTGATTAGTAAAAAGTTAGACATTGTTGATAGTTTTTAGTTGATATTAGCCTCTGTTCATATATAACACTTTGATTTAGGATAGTTTCTAGGGTTTAGTTGATAGTTTCTGGTTAACTGAATTATTACTAGGGTTTTAGTATATTATTTTTAGACATAGTTGATAGTTTCTAGTTATCCTGAAACTATTTATTCATTTGCTAGAATGAACATGTCATATTCTGAATATAGAGGATGTCTTGGTGTTCTTGTTTGCAATGTACCTCCGAGTGGCCTATGTTTTGCTGGCATATTTCAGGCGCTCGATATGTCCTGTTTTTAGTAAAGATCATGCCGATTTTTTTTCATGAATTTTAGCATGACTTGTGCTACAATGTAGGACATATAGAGTACTTGTGATTTGCCAGAATAGGAATTCAATGATATTCTGACAAAACATAAGGCATTTTTTCTATGTCATTGCTTGATATATGGAACGGGTTGACTTTAGGTCTGTTTTGGCTCCTTGTGTTTCTTTTAGTGAGGGAGAGTGTCCACCATATATATATATATATATATATATATATATATATATATATGAGAGAGGAAGAATCCCGACTGTTGTCGTGGGGATCGCTTCTCCTTATTTTCCTTATGCTAGATATTTGTAATGCACTAGGGAAAGGAGGAGTAGCAACCATCACCGACGGTCGAAATATGAGAGAGGAAGAATCCCGACTTTTGTCATGTGGGTCGCTTCTCCTTCGTTCTCATGTGCTATACATTTTGGTTTAATGCACCCGGGAATGAAGGAAGGAGACACCATCACCGATGGTCGCAATATCAGAGGGAGTGCCCACCATATACGTGAGATGAGAGTTTAGGAAGGAAAGACTCGACAGACCAAAAGTCAACCTGTTGCATATTGAGTAATAGTGATCTATGTGTTGATCAGTTTCCTGATAGTTGCCTTCGGTCGATTTTAAATGTTTCAACTATGAACATAGGAAATGTCTGACGACGAAAGGAAATTCATTATGTGCGAATGCTGCGAAGACGAGCGCGGCATGTGTGACAAGCCTCACCTAGTGGATGGTAGGCGCTTCAGCATCATGCTGGATGAGACCTTCGAAGTGGATACAGTAAGTCACAACAACAAATCTTTTTTCGTAATTAAGCATGACTTCTGCTTCTTTTGCTTCAACTTATAATTTTAATTTTTTACTATTCTACTAGTGTATCCCCTGCCATGCAATAATTTATGTCTTGGGTAAGATTGGTTTCAATACTAAAAAAGTATGGAGGTAAAGAGAGTTCACTTGAGGACCGAGCATGGTTATACTTTTGCCGTAAAATTGTACAATGCAGACATCTACTCCTATTTTGAATGCAAAAGTTGGAGAGCACTATGCAAGACTTATGCATTCGAGCCTAATATGCTTATCACCTTTGATATTCGTTCGAAAGATGAAATTGAAGGTAATATCGACATCTGGGTCGATGTGCAGATGCCTCCAGTTGTACCATTATGTGAGTTTCTCAACCATATTTATTAAGTAATTTATATATTTTTTAAATAGTTGACAACTAATTTCTATCGACAGCTTATTTCCATTCAAGCAAACATGTCCAGCACTTGGTAGACAACACCTACTACTGTCCCGGGGCTGAACTAAACTGCGAGGAGATAGGTCATTATGTTTCATGGCTTGAGGATCTTGATGCTGTCAAGATAGGTTATTTTCCTGGACTTCGAGATAATAGTACTCAAAACGTGTGACCACTAGTGTGCGTATTGAACTACGGTCACATCTATCTAGGAAAGATGGTAAGATTTTTACTATTTGTCCTCGGTGCATCTTTTGCATACATTATTTTTAAGCTAAACTTCATTGCTAAGTATGTTACTACGATGTTCTTCAACAGGGACTCCCGATGAGTGTTGTGCCTCGTTGGATCGAGTCTAAAGGTCACATGGCAATGGTTAGCTTACGGCCAAGATATCCTGTATTGCACATGAGTGCATTCATCATTTTTTGAAGCAAGCAAGTGTTAATAGTCAAAGACTGGAGGAAAATTGTGAAGGATCATAGAGAAGTACTAGGTGTTGGGGAACGTTGCATGGGAAACAAAAATTTTCCTACGCTTCACCAAGATCAATCTAGGAGATGAGCATCTACGAGAGGGGAGAGTGGATCCACATACCCTTGTAGATCGCAAAGCGGGAAGCATTAAGAAACGCAGTTGATGTAGTCGAACGTCTTAGTGATCCAAATCGCCGAGCGTCTCGCGATCCAATCACGATCCGTCCCGATCTAGCGTCGAACGGACGACACCTCCGCGTTCAGCACACGTATGGCTTGATGACGATCTCCGCCTTCTTGATCCAACAAGAGGGAGCGGAGAGGTAGACGAGTTCTCTGGGAGCGCGACGGTGTTGCGGAGATGGTGGTGGAGTTATTCCAGCAGGGTTCGCCTAAGAACCGCTGAAAAACCGATCTAGAGGAGAAACTACGATCTAGAGGAGAGGTAGCACGTGGCTGTTTTTCTGTGTCAAAAACCCTCAAAACCTCTAGTATATATAGGAGGAGGGGAGGGAGGAGGCTTGGCTCCCAAGGGAGCCAACCCTAGTTCGGCCAAAGTGGGAGGGAGGAGTCCTCCTCCTCCACTCCTAGTAGGATTAGGACTCCTTCCTTATTTCCCACTTTTGCCTTCTTTCCACCTTGGGTTTTCTTCCCTAGCCGCATGGGCTTCCTATGGGCCTTCGGCCAGCCCACTAAGGGATGGTACTCCTTACCCTACAGCCCATGCAGCCTCTTGGGTCGAAATACCCCTCCCTATGGTCCCCCGATACCCTCCTGGCACTCCCGGTACACTACCGATGAGCCCGAAACTTTTTCGGTGACCAAAACAGGACTTCCTATATATCAATCTTTACCTACGAACCGGTCCTGAGCTCCTCGTGACGTCCGGGATCTCATTCGGTACTCCAAACAACCATAGGTCACCACCATGCAAAACTGTATACTACCGAAATGTCACCAAACATTAAGTGTGCAGACCCCGCGGGTTCGAGAACTATGTAGACATGACTGGGACACCTCTACGGTGAATAACCAATAGCGGGACCTGGATGCCCATATTGATTCCTACATATTCTACAAAGATCTTTATCGGTCGAACCTCTATGTCAAGGATTCAATTAAACCCGTATGATATTTCCTTTGTTCTTTGGTATGTTACTTGCCCGAGATTCGATCATCGGTATCTCCATACCAAGTTCAACCTCGTTATCGGCAAGTCTCTTTACTCGTTTCGGTAATACAAGATCCCATGACTAACACTTAGTCCCATTGCTTGCAAGGCTTGTTGTGATGTTGTATTATCAAGTGGGCCCTGAGATACCTCTGTGTCACACGGAGTAACAAATCTGAATGTTGATCCATGCCAACCTAACAGACACCCTCGGAGATACCTGTGGAGCACCTTTATAGTCACCCAGTTACGTTGCGACATTTGATACATACAAGGCATTCCTCTGGCGTCAGTGAGTTGCATGATCTCATGGTCATAGGAACATATACTTGACATGCAAAAAACAGTAGCAATAAACTGACACGATCATATGCTATGTTTGTAGTTTGGGTCTTGTCCATCACATCGTTCTCCTAATGATATGATCCCGTTATGAAATGACATCTCATGTCCATGGCTAGGAAACCTTGAGCATCTTTGATCAATGAGCTAGTCTACTAGAGGCACACTAGGGACAAAGTGTTGTCTATATAGCCACACATGCAATGTGTTTCCAATCAATACAATTATAGAATGGATAATAAACAATTACCATGAACAAGGAAATATAATAATAAACACTTTATTTATTGCCTCTAGGGCATATTTCCAACAGTCTCCTACTTGCACTAGAGTCAATAATCTAGTTCACATCACTATGTGATTTACATTGTAATGAATCGAACACCCATGCAGTTCTGGTGTTGATCATGTTTAGCCCTTCGAAGAGGTTTAGTCAATGGGTCTGTAACATTCAGATCCGTGTGCACTTTGCAAATATTTATGTCCTTCTCCTTGATGTAATCGCGGATGGAATTGAAGTGTCACTTTATGTGTCTGGTCCTCTTGTGAAACCTTGGTTCCTTGGCCAGAACAATGGCACCAGTGTTGTCACAGAACAGAGTCATTGGATTCAGTGCACTGGGCACTAATCCAAGATCTATCATGAACTACTTCATCTAGACACCTTTCTTTGTTGCCTCCGAGGCTGCGATGTACTCCGCTTCGCATGTAGAATCGGCTACCACGCTTTGCTTGGAACCGCACCAGCTTACCGCTCCCCCGTTGAGAATAAATATGTATCCGGTGTGCCACTTAGAGTCATCCGGATCAGTGTCAAATCATGCATCGACGTAACCCTTTACGACGATCTCTTGATCACCTCCATAAACGAGAAACATTTCCTTAGTCCTCTTCAGGTACTTAAGGATATTCTTGACCGCCGTCCAGTGCTCCATTCCAGGATCACTTTGAAACCTTCCGACCATACTTATGTCAAGACTGACATCGGGTCTTGTGCACATCATTACATACATGATAGAGCCTATGGCTGAAGCATAGGGGATGACACTCATCTTCTCTCTATCTTCTGTAGTCACTGGGCATTGAGTCTTACTCAACTTCACACCTTGTAACATAGGCAAGAACCCCTTCTTGGACTGATCCATTTTGAACTTCTTCAAAACTTTATCAAGGTATGTGCTCTGTGAAACTGCTATCAAGCGTCTCGATCTATCTCTATAGATCTTAATGCCTAATATGAAAGCAGCTTCTCCCAGGTACTTCATTGAAAAACTCTTGTTCAAATATTCCTTCACACTTTCCAGCATTTCTATATTGTTTCCAATCAGCAATATGTCATCCACATATAATATTAGAAACGCTACAGAGCTCCCACTCACTTTCTTGTAAATACAAGCTTCTCCATAAACTTGTATAAACCCAAACGCTTTGATCACCTCATCAAAGCGCTTATTCCAACTCCGAGATGCTTGCACTAGTCCATAAATGGATCGCTGGAGTTTGCAAACTTTGTTAGCATTCTCTGGATCGACAAAACCTTCTGGTTGTATCATATACAACTCTTCCTCAAGGAAACCGTTGAGGAATGCCGTTTTGACATCCATCTGCCAAATTTCATAGTCAAAATATGCAGCTATTGCTAACATGATTTTGACGGACCTAAGCATCGCTATGGGTGAGAAGGTCTCATCATAGTCAACTCCTTGAACTTGTGAAAAACCCTTTGCCACAAGTTGAGCTTTATAGACGGTGATATTACCGTCCGCGTTCGTCTTCTTATTAAAGATCCATTTGTTCTGAATGGCCTTTCGCCCATCAGTTAATACTTCCAAAGTTCATACTTTGTTTTCATACATGGATCCCATCTCGGATTTCATGGCCTCTAACCATTTCTCGGAATCTGGGCCCATCATCGCTCGTCCATAGCTCGTAGGTTCATCGTTATCCAACAACATGACCTCCAAGACAGGGTTGTCGTACCACTCACGAGCAGTACACGCCCTTGTTGACCTACAAGGTTCAATAGTAACTTGATCCGAAGCTTCATGATCGTCATCATTAACTTCCTCTTCAACTGTAGTAGGCTCCATAGAAACATCTTTCTGCTCTGCGCTACTCTCTGGTTGAAGTAAAGGGTCAATAACCTCATCAAGCTCTATTTTCCTCCCACTCAATTCTTTCGAGAGAAACTCTTTCTCAAGAAATGTTCCGTTCTTAGCGACAAACACTTTGCCTTCAGATCTGAGATAGAAGGCATACCCAACTGTCTCTTTTGGGTATCGTACGAAGACGCATTTCTCCGCTTTGGGTTCCAGCTTATCAGGTTGAAGCTTTTTGACATAAGCATCACATCCCGAAACTTTAAGAAACAACAACTTTGGCTTCTTGCCAAACCACGGTTCATATAGTGTCGTCTCAACGGATTTCGATGGTGCCCTATTTAAAGTGAATGCAACTGTCTCTAATGCATAACCCCAAACTGATAGTGGCAAATCAGCAAGAGACATCATAGAATGCACCATATCTAATAAGGTTCGATTACGACGTTCGGACACACCATTATGTTGTGGTGTTCTAGGCGGTGTCAATTGTGAAACAATTCCACATTGTCTTAAGTGACTGCCAAACTCATAACTCAGATATTCTTCTCCTTGAACAGATCTTAGGAATTTAATCTTCTTGTTACGATGATTCAAAACTTCACTCTGAAATTGCTTGAACTTTTCAAACGTTTCAGACTTGTGTTTCATTAAGTAAATATACCCATATCTACTTAAGTCATCGGTGAAGGTGAGAAAATAACGATATCCACCATGCGTCTCAATATTCATTGGACCGCACACATCAGTATGTATGATTTCCAACAAATCACTCGCCCGTTCCATTGTTCCAGAGAACGGCATTTTAGTCATCTTTCCCATGAGGCATGGTTCACATGTGTCAAGTGATTCAAAATCAAGTGACTCCAAAAGTTCATCAGCATGGAGCTTCCTCATGCCTTTTACACCAATATGACCCAAACAGCAGTGCCACAAGAAAGTGGTATTATCATTATCAACTCTACATCTTTTGGCATCAATGTTATGAACATGTGTATCATCACTATCAAGATTCAATATGAATAAACCCCTCACATTGGGTGCACGACCATAAAAGATATTACTCATATAAGTAGAACAACCATTATTCTCTAATTTAAATGAGTAACCGTCTTGCAATAAACAAGATCCAGATATAATGTTCATGCTTAATGCAGGCACTAAATAACAATTATTCAGGTTCATCACAAATACCGATGGTAATCGAATAGAGAGCGTGTCGACGGTGATCACATCAACCTTGGAACCATTTCCCACGCGCATCGTCACTTCGTCCTTCGCCAGCCTTCGTCTATTCCGTAGTTCCTGTTTTGAGTTGCAAATGTGAGCAACCGAACCGGTATCAAATACCCAGGCACTACAATGAGAGCTAGTAAGGTACACATCAATTACATGTATATCATATATCACTAGTAGAAATCAGGGCTTTGGTCTAGGTCGGGCCACCCCATTAGTCCCGGTTCAGTCACGAACCGGGACCAATGGGGGCAACGGTCTCGATTCGTGAGGCCAAGGGGCCGGCCGGGCCACATGGGGCATTGGTCCCGGTTCGTCTGGACCCTTCGGTCCCGGTTCCAAACATGAACCGGGACCAATGTGCCTCGCTCCTAGCCCACAACCATTGGTCCTGGTTCGTGGCTGGAACCGGGACCAAATGGGGTCCTTTAGTCCCGGTTCCAGTCACGAACCGGGACCTGTGAGATGCCTATATATACCCCCTCGCCAGCTAGCAGAGCACTCCACATTGCTCTGTTTTTCTGGCCGGCGAAGGGAGAGCTTTGTGGTGCTCTAGCTCACCTCCTATGCACATGAGGTGTTTTGTGAAATGCCCAAGCCACACTTAAGCTTTCTCCTCTCAAAGCTCCTCTTCCAAGCTCCATTTTCCTCAAGATTTGTCTAGGTTTGGTAGTCCGTCCTATCCCGTCCCCGTCCTCACCGTCGTCGATCGCCCGCGCCCATCTCAGTGTCAGCACCACCGTGGTTAGCCTATTCTTCTTATCTTCTTTATAAAAGGAAAAAAGTTTTTACTTGTATGATTTAGATAGATACTTGTGTAATTTTCTTACTTTTATTATTGTTTCTTATTATATAGTGCGATGGTTTTTGTATCCGCCTCCGTCGGCCCTCGTCCTGTCTATGATTCGGATGTGGTATATATTATCTTTTATAACTATTTGTTTTATTTAGTGTTTATGACAATTATGCCGACCAACGTGACATAGGTTTTTTAATCTAGGAGGAGGTACTTGAACCAGAAATTCCAACCCACATAGCAACTCTTGTTGAGAAGTTAAATTTGGTTGAAAAAGAAAACAATGACTTGAAAGAAAAATTACAAAGAGTTGAAGAGGAGAAGATGAAGTCGGAGTTGCATGTTGCCGATGTCGTCGATGATCACAAGACCAAGATGGATGCAATGCACTTGAAGATTAGAAAGATTAGAAAATATGCCATTCATACTGAGGCTTGGTATCATTATGCTATTGGATCAATTTGTACCTTAGTAGCGGTTATGATCACATTTGTTGTTGCATTTAAATTTTTTACATAGTTTTGCTGTATATTTTAATTAGATGCTCTAGAGAGCTATATGTTGTTCAATAATGAGAACTATGTATGAACTGTATGTATTTATTTTGGTCACTATTGTACTTTGGCTTTAATTTGATGATGAATTTCTATTAATTTGGTCACTTCTCTATTCATGATATGTTGTAATGGTTTTTAATACACTTTATTATATAACGCACGCAGATGAACCGACAATGGATGTACGGTGACCGACACACCTCCGAGTATATTAAGGGCATGCATAATTTTCTCGCAGCGGCTGAGGCAAACAAGCAAAATGGTTTTATTCATTGTCCATGTATTGTCTGAGAGAATACGAAGGATTTCTCCAACTCTAAAACCCTTCACTTCCACCTGCTTGAGAAGGGTTTTATGCCACGCTATAATGTTTGGACCAAGCACGGAGAAAGAGGGGTTATGATGGAAGACAACAAAGAAGAAGAGGATGATGACAACTATGTGCCTCCTGAATATGGTGATGCTGCAACGGGGGGAGATGAAGATTAAGAGGAACCAGACGATGTGCCCGATGATGATCTTCATCGGGTCATTATTGATGCAAAGAGACAATGCGAAAGTGAAAAGGAGAAGTTGAAGTTCGATCGCATGCTAGAGGATCACAAAAAAGGGTTGTACCCCAATTGCGAAGATGGCAACACAAAGCTCGGTACCACACTGGAATTGCTGCAGTAGAAGGCAGAGAATGGTGTACCTGACAAAGGATTTGAGAAGCTACTGAAAATATTGAAGAAGAAGCTTCCAAAGGATAACGAATTGTCCGACAGTACGTACACAACAAAGAAGGTTGTATGCCCTCTAGGATTGGATGTGTAGAAGATACATGCATGCCCTAATGACTGCATCCTCTACTGCGGTGTGTACGAGGATTTCAACGCATGCTCGGTATGCGGTGCATTGCGGTATGAGATCAGACGAGATGACCCTAGTGATGTTGACAGCGAGCGCCCCAGGAAGAGGGTTCCTGCCAAGGTGATGTGGTATGCTCCTATAATACCACGGTTGAAACGTCTGTTCAGAAACAAAGAGCATGCCAAGTCGATGAGATGGCACAAAGAGGACCGTAAGAAAGACGGTAAGTTGAGAGCACTCGCTGACGGGTCGTAGTGGAGAAAGATCGAGAGAAAGTGGAGCGACTTTACAGGTGACCCAAGGAACATATGGTTTGGTTTAAGTGCAGATGACGTTAATCCTTTTGGGGATCAAAGCAGCAAGCATAGCACATGGCGTGTGACTCTATGTATGTATAACCTTCCTCCTTGGTTGTGCATGAAGCGAAAGTTCATTATGTTGCCAGTGCTCATCCAAGGCCCTAAGCAACCCGGCAATGACATTGATGTGTACCTAAGGCCATTAGTTGATGAACTTTTACAGCTATGGAATGGAAGAGGTGTATGTGTGTGGGATGAGAACGAACAGGAGGAACTTGACCTACATGTGTTGCTGTTTGTAACCATCAACGATTGGCCTGCTCTCGGTAACCTTTCAGGACAGACAAACAAGGGATACCATGAATGCACACACTGTTTAGATGACACCGATAGTATATATTTGGACAAATGCAGGAAGAATGTGTACCTGGGGCATCATCTATTTCTTCTGACCAACCATCAATGTCGAAAGAAAGGAAAGCATTTCAAAGGTGAGGCAGATCACCGAAAGAAGCCCGCCCTCCATACTGGTGATCACATACTTGCTATGGTCAATGATTTACACGTAATCTTTCGAAAGGTTCCTAGTGGACTATCTGTTCCGAATGACGCTGAGGGACGCGCACCCATGTGGAAGAAGAAATCTATATTTTGGGACCTACCCTATTGGAAAGACCTAGAGGTCCGCTCTGCAATCGACGTGATGCACGTGATGAAGAATCTTTGCGTGAACCTGTTAGGCTTCTTGGGAGTGTATGGGAAGACAAAATATACACTGGAGGCATGCGTGGAACAGCAACATGTGCATGAAAAAGACGGCATGCATCCAGAGAAGTATGAAGGTCCTGCCAACTACGCTCTTACCAAAGAAGAGAAGGAAATCTTCTTTGAATTCCTGCTCAGTATGAAGGTCCCATATGGCTTCTCGTCGAATATAAAGGGAATAATAAATATGGCAGAGAAAAAGTTCTAGAACCTAAAGTCTCATGACTGCCACGTGATTATGATGCAACTGCTTCCGGTTGCATTGAGGGGGCTTCTACCGGAAAACGTTCGATTAGCCATTGTGAAGCTATGTGCATTCCTCAATGCAATCTCTTAGAGGGTGATCGATCTAGAAATCCTTCCAAGGTTAAGGAGTGATTTGGTGCAATGTCTTGTTATTTTTCAGCTGGTGTTCCCACCGTCCTTCTTCAATATCATGATGCACGTCCTAGTTCATCTAGTCGATGATATTGTCGTTCTGGGCCCTATATTTCTACACAATATGTTCCCCTTTGAGAGGTTCATGGGAGTCTTAAATAAATATGTTCGTAACCGCGCTAGGCCAGAAGGAATCATCTCCATGGGTTTTGTGTTGACTTCATTCCTGACCTTAAGAAGATTGGTCTCCCTCAATGGCGGTATGAGGGGAGACTAACTGGAAAAGGCACGCTAGGAGGGGACTCAATAATATGTAGGAACGGGCATTCTTGGTCTCAAGCACACTACACAGTTCTACAGAATTCTACCTTGGTGACCCCGTATGTCAATGAACACAAGAATATTCTGCGCTCCAAACACCCGGAGCAATGTGACGACTGGATTACATGTGAACACATCAGGACTTTCGACAGTTGGTTGCAAACACGTCTCATGCGCGACAACACTGTTTCTGATGAGCTGTACTCATTGGCCAAGGGACCATCTTCGACTGTAATGACTTACAAAGGGTACGAGATAAATGGGAATACATTTTACACGATTGCCCAGGATCAAAAGAGCACCAACCAAAACAGCGGTGTCCCCTTTGATGCAGCAACCAAGAGGGGAAAGGACACATATTATGGTTACATAGTGGACATATGGGAACTTGACTATGGACATGATTTTAAGTTCCCTTTGTTTCAGTGCAAATGGGTCAATCTGTCAAGAGGCGGGGTACAAGAAGATCCATAGTACGGAATTGGATCTGAACACTCTTGGGTACACAGATGAACCATTCGTCCTAGACAATGATGTGGCGCAGGTTTTCTATGTGAAGGACATGTCTACCAAACCGAGAAAAACAAAAGATAAGGAAGCAAATACATCATACAATGAGCCAAAGATCCACATAGTTCTTTCAGGAAAAAGAGACGTCATGGGATTGGACGGCAAGATAGACATGTCTGAAGATTATGAAAAGTTTCATGAGATTCCTCCCTTCAAAGTCAAGGCTGACCCAAGCACCCTGTTAAACGATGAAGATTATCCATGGTTACGGCGCAATAAGCAAAGGACACAAGCGAAGAAAAAGTGAAGAATTTCTCTCCACAACAATATCGTTGCAGTTACATGTGAGTAAATGAAATGCCTTTTGTAACACATGAGTTTTCATCCCAAACCCTTATACTTCGAAAGAGATTGTCCGTTTTGTACACGAAGTGCATCCAGTTTTTTCTGTAACCCTCTCAACTTTTTATAACATGCTCTGTGGGTGAAATGATGATACCATGCCAACTTTCAACCTTTTTAGAGTTCATTTGAAGCGCTTTTCAATTTCAGGGTTATTTAGCTCAAAAAAATTAGTAAGTGCATGAAAAATACCAATTGAAATCAAAAAGGGTTGAAAGTTGATGATGTGGCTTTAAATGGCGCATTTTGAACACACACAAAATATGGAGTTCAAATAAGTTCCAAAAATGAAATCCCTTTGTACCAGATGAGTTTTCGTTTGAAACCATGATACTTCTAAAGTGATTGTCCATTTTCCGTACGAAGTGCATCCAGTTTTTTCCGTAACCCTCTCAACTTTTTAGCACATGCTATGTGGGTGAAATGATGATACCATGCCAACTTTCAACCTTTTTAGAGTTCTTTTGAAGTGTTTATCAATTTAGGGTCATTTTAGCTTAAAAAATGATGAAATGCATGAAAAATAGCAAATGAAGTCAGAAAAGGGTTGAAAAGGGATTATGTGGCTTCAAATGGTGCATATTGAGTGCAGAAAAATTCTTGAGTTCAAATATTTTTAAAAAATTGAAATCCTTTTGTAATAGACGTGTTTTCGTCCAATAAAAGTTATATAACTAAACTTGATATTATATAAAATTTATTCAACTAAAATTATCAAAGTTTTTTTGTTAAAAAGTTTAATAGCAAAAAGAATATTCACAAAGTATTTTTTGTTACGAACTTTTAATATGCAAAAAATAGCATAAAAATAGCAAAAGTGAAAATAGATGTGCTTATAGAGAAAATTCAACCTAAATTCAAAGTGCTAATTAGGCGCCTAACTAGCATTTTAAATTTAGGTCAAATTTCCTGTATAAGGGCATCTATTCTCAATTTGAGAGGAGCTCAACGTAGCATCCGCGGCGGGGCTTATAAACAGGTTCGGGCAACCTGCGCTTGGTGAGGTGGGACTAAACTTCCACCACACCGTTGTGCAAGCCCATTGGTCCCGGTTGGTACCACCAACCGGGACCAATGCCACCCTTTCGTCCCGATTGGTGCCATAAACCGGGACCAAAGGTCTCCTCTTCCCGCCCTTTGGGCTGACGAAAAGGGACCTTTGGTCCCGGTTTGTGGCACAAACCGGGACCAATGCCGCTTTCGTCCCAGTTGGTGCCACCAACCGGGACTAAAGGTGGGAATTGGTCCCAGTTGATGCCACGAACCGGGACCAATGCTTCTTCTATATAAGGACTTGGGAAATTTCGCAGTTTTCATCGCCACTTCGCCGAGGACGCCGTCCTCGTCCCCATCACCGCTTGCCGCCCTGAGCCCGTCGTCGTCGTCCCCGCCCCCGTCGCCGCCCTCACCGTCGTTGTCCCTGTCCCCGTAGCCGCCCCGTCCCCGTCGCCGCCCCGCCCCCGTTGCCTCCCCCGCCGCCCCTATCGCTGCCCCGTCCCCGTCGCCTCCCTGTCGCCGCCCCGCCCCCGTCTCCGCCCCCGCTGTGAGCCGCCGCCGCCCTGTCGCCTCCCCGTCACCGCCCCCACTATGAGCCGCCGCCGCCCCGGCTCTATGAAATTATATATATATATATATATCTGTGTGTGTGTGTGTGTGTGTGTTGATTTGTTTTATATGATGAATATTTTTGTTCATATATAATGTATATATGTATGTGGCTATATGTATGTATGGATGGATGTATATATGTATGTGGCTATATGTATGTGGCTATAATGTATATATGTATGTGGCCAGATGTATATGTAGATGTATGTATACTAATTAGTTGTCCTACAAAAATTAGGAGTCCTAGGAAAAATTAGTTAATTAGGAGTCCTAGGAGATTAGTTGATTTTGTTATGATGCTTTTTATGTTTTAGTTGTTTTATGTTTTATTTAATTATTAGGAGTCCTAGGAAAAATTGGTATGTGTATGTTAGATTACAGAAAAATTCTTGGTTTTTGGGAAAAATAGTGATTAAACGATAAGGAAACGTTCTCATAGGAATTTGTCTCGACATCGACGATGCCTGGCCCGCATCCTCGTCGTCGAGTGGTCCGCGAGAGCCTGCTCGATAGGCGCTATGTCCAGGACTGGGCTCCATGGGGCTAGCACTGGGGGGTGTACCTTCCGGGGCTCGAAGCTTGATGAGGAATTCGGGTCTCGTCGTTGACCTGGAGCTTCTTTGGTGGTGGTCACGTGGGCCACTTTCGGTGCAGAGGGAGCGGGACCCTGCAGAGGTGGTACGTTGTCGTGTTAGGGAGGAGGACGAGCACGTTCGTCACTACATGGCGGTGTTGGACGCCAGGTTCAACAATACCTGGCAGATCCTTCAGGGATCTCACCCGAGTTATGATCCCGTGATGGTTCCTTATCTTTGGGTGTCCACCGCCAGCGACTCAGAGACCGCTAGTAAACCGAGTTCACCGTCCTCCACTTTGGATTCTAGGATATTCGATCTGTATTAGTGATCTTATATGATAATATTCGAGATGTATTAATTAATATTTGATGATGCATTAATAACTGGATTTCAAGATGATGTATTAGTGATATTATATTCGAGTTCATTATAAATGTATTAGTGATATTTTATCGGTATAACGCGTGTGTGACTTTCGGTCTATCGTTGCTCCTTGTGTGACTTTCATGTGTGTCCTTGATGGAGGAATCCCGACTGTTGTCATGGGGGGGCCTCCTCTTTTTTCTCTTCTTTGTGATATACTCGTCGGTAAAATGCGCAAGAAGAGAAGAGGGGGCGTCCATCACCAGCGGTTGAACTATTACTGTGAGAGAGTGCCCACCAACATATATACACCACCATATCATTGTGAGAGAGATCTCACCAACACACCATGAGATATGAGAGTTATTTAAGGAAAGCCTTGACAGACCGAAAGTCACACACGCATTAGGATCCAAAGCGTGCCATAATTCTTGAATTATGAACACAGGAAATGTCGTCATCATCAGATGACGATAGGATCCAAGCGTGTGAATTTTGCGGTGAAGATAAGGGTCTTTGTGACCAACATGGGCTGCAAGACGGCGGGTTCTTCACCATGAAGCTTTATGAGGACTTTGATATTTCTACGATACACAACGATCATAACTATTTTTTCGTAATTAAGCCTGACTTCTGTTTCTTTCCTTCGACTCGTAATTTCTGTTTTATACAATTGGACTAGTTCGTCCCCTGTCGTGCAAGACAGTATTTCTTGGAGAGGCTCGGTTTCGAAGAGCACGAGAGTTTCGAGACGAGGACAACCAACCTGAGGACTAAACATGGTCACATATTTCTTGTGAAAGTAATGAATGCACTTAATAACACAGAATTAGGGTGCTCAAATTGGGAAGCTCTTTGCAAGGCATATGGATTTCAGGAGGATATGGAAATAACCTTCGATCTTCGTCCTGAAGATCATATTGAAGGAAACATCGACATTTGGGTGGATGTCGATATGCTTCCTGTTTTACCTCCATGTTAGTTTGTCAACCATGCATATTTCTCAAGTAATTTGTATTCTATATATAAAAATATTTGGTGTTCATCCTTACTAAATATGTTAATTTTTAATTTACAGCTTATTTCATTTCTTCGACTGAAATACAGAACATAATTGACACGACACACTACACTTATGGATCACATCTAACTTGGGAGGAGAAGGATGATCTTATCTACTTTGTTATTGGTGTCATAGCTGGTAGGGACATCTTCCCGTACAATTTGGGAACTGGCCCAAATTATACATTGTACAGGACACTAGTGCATAGGTTGAGGGCGGATGACATTCGCCGAAATATCTTGGTAAGAGTTGCTAATTAAGTACACTAGTACTATTTGCGTAAATGGTATTGATTACATTGCTAACTAGGCTACTATTATGTTCTTCAATAGAAATTGCCATATGAAGTTGTGCCAAAGTTGATGCAACCCGAAGGTAATATGACAATAAAAAGCGCCCTTCATCCCGAGTTATGTTTTGCATACTCGACTGAGCGCAAACCACCAAGAAGGCTCCAAATTGAAGCATGGGAAAAATAAAGAAGGATCGCAAGCCACAAGTTGGAGACCGTTGGATCTCTTTGCTTCGTCATGGAGACATAGGTGTTATTCTTTTTATGTCATTTTACCTAGGAGGGAGGAGTAGGTCCTATGAGGGAGGACTATGTCATTTTATCTTTTTTTGTTTTATGAGACTTTAACTCTGTATGATTAAGATGATGATGATGAGTTGTTAGATCTTGTGTAATTAATGGTTTCCTTCATTTGCTTATTAGCTAGCGTCAGGTTCTCTCTATATGTATAGTAGCTAGCAGTGTCGACCAAGCACGGAGAAACAGAGGACACTTCTCTCTATTAATTATCTAGATAACACAATATGAAACCCCTAAATTAACCCTCCAAAACCCCCAAAACCCCCCTTTCAAAAAAAACAAAAACCCCAGCAACTTTTGGTCCCGCTTGGTGTTACCAACCGAGACTAAAGGTCCTCCTGCCTAGGCTCCCCACAGAGGCCCATGGAGCCCCTTCTGTCCCGGTTTGTAAGCGAACCGAGACTAAAGGTTTAGGACTTTAGTCCCGACCCTTTAGTCCCGGTTACAGAACCAGGACTAATGGGCCTATGGAACCGGGACAAATGGGTTGTTTCCTACTAGTGTGTGGTCGCCGCCGTTAGCTCCAGCCTCCCTAGAGCCCGCCACCGCCACCTCTGGATGCACGCGAGCGCCACCTTGCCGTAGCCGCAAACCGCGCTTGAAATGATGCCCTGTTGAAAGGACGTGGATGTCGCCTAGAGGGGGTGAATAGGCACTTTAAAAGAATTACGGTTTAGACTTGAACAAATGCAGAATAAAAATATCGTTTAATTAGTCAAGAAAAAAACCTAAAACAACTAGGCTCACCTATGTGCACCACAAACTTATGCTAAGCAAGATAGACAACTAAGTGATAGCAAGATATATAACAAGAAACAATATGGCTATCACAAAGTAAAGTGCATAAGTAAAGGGGCTTGGGTAAGAGATAACCGAGGCACATGGAGACGACGATGTATCCTGAAGTTCACACCCTTGCGGATGCTAATCTCCGTTCGGAGCGGTGTGGAGGCACAATCCTCCACAAGAAGCCACTAGGGCCACCGTAATCTTCTCATGCCCTCGCACAATGCAAGATGCCGTGATTCCACTAAGGGACCCTTGAGGGTGGTCACTGAACCCGTACAAACAAGGTTGGGGCAATCTCCACAACTTGATTGGAGGCTCCCAACGACACCACGAAGCTTCACCACAATGGATTGTGACTCCGAGGTGACCTCAAATGCTCGGGGCAATCTCCACAACCTAATTGGAGACCCCGAAGCTTGCCCGAAGCTTTGCACCACAATGATTGAGCTCCGAGGCACCACCAACCATCTAGGGCGCCAAAGCACCCAAGAGGAACAAGCTCTAGGGTGCTCAAACACCCAAGAGTAATAGCTTCTCAACTTCTCACTTCCACGTATCACCGTGGAGAACTCAAACCTATGCACCAAATGCAATGGCAAGGGCACACGGAGTGCCCAAGTCCTTCTCTCCCAAATCCCACCAAAGCAACTAATGCTAGGGAGGGAAATGAGAGGAAGAACAAAGAAGAACACGAAGAACTCCAAGATCTAGATCCAAGGGGTTCCCCTCACTTAGAGGATAAAGTGATTGGTGGAAATGTGGATCTAGATCTCCCCTCTCTTTTCCCTCAAGAACTAGAAGGAATCATTGGAGGTATTGAGAGTTAGCAAGCTCGAAGAAGGTCAACAATGGGGGGAGAACACGAGCTCAAAAGATGAGGCCACTTGGAGAAGAAGCCCCCCTTTTATAGGTGGGGAAAAATCCAACCGTTATCCTCACAGCCCGCACACAGCGGTACTACCGCTCGAAGGAGCAGTACTACCGCTAGGGCGGTAGTACCCCTTTGAAAAACAACACCGAGGAGGCAAAAGGCCAGTAGAACCGCTGGAGCGGTACTACCGCTCGTCCTCACGGTACTACCGCTACGGGTAGCGGTACTACTGCTTGCGAGCGGTACTAAAAAATTACATCCGTGCCCACCACGGATGTAAATAACACGATATCTTGGTCCGGAGCGGTAGTATCGGACTTGGAGCCGCGGTAGTACCGCTCCGGAGTGGTAGTAAAAAATTACATCCGCTCTAGCCGCGGTAGTACCGCTGCAGCCTTTTAAGAACACCAAAACTGCCACAACTTTTCCAAACGGACTCCGAATTCAATGAAACAAAGTTTGTTGGAAAGCTAACGACATGTGCTAACACAATATTGATTGAAATATCAGTAAGAACCAAATGATAAAAGGACCATAATAAAATGGTGAGAACTCTTCCTCGAATGAGACCGGTAAAACTTCCAACACCGAAAACGCAATAGACAAAGCATATGAAATCCGTTTTTCATGTACTAGAGCTCGTCACGAAGATAATCACAAGATCAAGAACCCACATAGAGAAAATACAACCAACAACCAAGAAATATGATGATGCCAAGAATGCAATGGTTTGAGCTCTCAACGAACGATACGATCAAGCTACTCACTTGAGAGCCCCCTTGATAGTATGGCAATCGATCCTATAACCCGGTCTCTCAACTACCACCATGAGACCGGTAAAATAGAAAACCCTATCAAGGTCAAACCTTAGCCTTGCGCATAGTCCACTTGAGCTAGATGATGACGATCTTGACTTCCTCAAGATGGACCACATTTCTTGATTGCGTTGGCTTGATGAAGACTAGATGATTGCTCCCCCATACTCCACTCTAGGTCAGCCACTCTTCGGCACATCTTCACAAGTCCGTTGTCGCCACAATGAACGGAGTGCCTCAAGCATGATCTCTCTGTGATGCTTCACTTGATCTTGCACATCGCAACCTTGATGACGATCTCCACTTGATGTCATCTTCCATGGGATGTATGGGATCTGCCTCTTGATGCAAGCCCATGGAAATATACCTAACCCCACAAAGAACTCTCACGTAGACTATGGGTTAGTACACAAAGAGTAATGGACAATGCTTACCACACAATGGGATCACTTGATCCCTCTCAGTACATCTTGTACACTTTGTGTGTTGATCAACTTGATTCACTTTTTGACTTAGTATTGATCAACCTTGTATCTTAGCTTCTCTCTTCATAAAGATGATGTCTTGAAGGTAAACATGAATGCTTACACAATCTTCGTATTCAAGACATGCTTGCAATAAACTCAACTCCCACATGACCAATCTTTGGATAAACCTTGAATACCACCTTGGTCACCATATAAACTCCTTGAAACCCAACAGATGGACTTCAAGAAGTGCCTATGGACAAATCCTTCTAATATAACTCAAGGCAACCATTAGTCCGTAGGGGTGTCATCAATTACCCAAAACCACACATGGAGAAATGTGCTCTTACAATCTCCCCAATTTTGGTAATTGATGACAACCACTTTCAAGAGAGTTTATATAAGAAAATAAGTACAACCAAGCACATACAATGCAATGCATGGATGTGAGATGCAAATGCTTAAACAACAAAAGCAAAACTCTCAAAGCATTCCAAACTAAACTCTCTAAACTTCTCCCCCATTGGCATCGATTGCCAAAATGGACAAAAAGTTTAGAAATCCAATATAATAGGTGTTCCTCCAAAAAGTTTGTATATCTCAAATACATGTGCAAAGAAATACACATATCCAATGATAAGTAGTTGGAGGAAGACAAACTATATTGAGAACCCAAAGATTGCACAAAGGATCGTATGGCACAAAGACATACAATAGAGTGAAGCAAGCAATCAAAAGATACTAATTGGAAAAATCAATCACATGGACCAAAGAGCCACATGAATAAAAGATATTATGATATGGGAAAAACAATGTTTATAAAGAAACTAGAGGAGCTCCCCATGATTTGTGCACAAATAATAATATTTGTATTTGAATACAAGTGCACAAAAGAAAGGATCATGACTCCCCCAAAATCAATATAAACACACCACAAGTGCAAGCAATAAGATAAGACAAACAGCACAGTACTTGCACTAAACATATGGTTGAGCAACATGTAAAAGAGGCAATCTTAAGAATAGGCTCAACCAAAATAATGTGTGTGAGTCATGGAAAAGCACTTGATAAGACTAGTATAAGGATGAGCATAAAGCATCAACATATTCTTGATGAAATGAGACACAAAGTGCAAACCATATCCTTCCCACACACAAACCACTAGCAAAAGGGTTCACAAGCTTACTAATAGGAAAATTTAAAAACCAAAGCGTGACAAACCCTAGTGAAGATAGGAAAATGATAGCCTTGTCAAGAGGAGGTATACCAATCGAAATGGCAAAACCCTCGTGAAGACAAGCATGAGGAAAATAATCTTCACCACCAAAGAGTGCATCAAGATGCTAGGATATAAGATCCGCACTCAAGACAGATTATTTCACGAAACCACCAAGTAAAAAAAATGAAATGCAACGATGGACGTGAAAGAAAAGAGGATATCAACTAGAGATGTAACTTCTCTCATGTGTATAAGATTCTAGGTAGAGGGAAATCATGATGATATATCCACAAAGAATAATGTACACACGAAATAGTTACAAGAAGGAACAAACAAGATATCCACAAGGAAGTCTTAACTATACCAATAAGATCCTTGCTTGAAAGTATAGCACATAGCCTAATATTTTCTTATTGTACATAAATGAACTCCCAATACACGAACATCAAAGACATCCCAACTAGCAATATGACATCATCGTTGAGACTCTCTGAGAAAGGAAACAAGTACCACAAGAATGACTCAATAAATTCCTGCCATGATGCAACCTATAAACAGTTGAATGCGAGAAATGTATGCATGAAGTAGATACTTGTTACCGAGATAGCATTGGATTGATGTAGTAGACAATGGTTCTTCGGTCATCCTAGCAAGGCTCCAATAAGCACATGGTGTCAACACCTTCCATGTAAGTGAGCCAAGTGTCACAATGTATCTCCAATTGTTCCTACAACAACACCACAAACAAAGTGGTACCCAAACTTATTGGGGCCAAACAGTTAGTGTACCAACAATATATAGGACAAAACTCCACATAAATATGTGCATATAGATATGAAATTGAATTTCATGCACACTTTAGCCAATTTATGTCATAGTGGAGTTTCCCCTATATATTGGGTCAAGGAAAGAGAACATGCCAACAAAAGTACATGTAGTAAATATGCATGCTCAAAGCTTTCAAGAATCAACTCAACACACAGTTGATAAGATGCCGAAAGAAAAGGTATCAAGTGAAAATAAGATACCAAACAAAAAAATATCACTTGACGGGTACCAACTAAAAGATACATCAAGGAATGAGATATCCATTGACACATGCCAAATAGAAGGAAACAAGATACCAATTGAAGGAAAACAAGAGGTATCAAGTTCCCAAAAGAGATCTAGGTTCCAAACAAACCAAACCCTCTGCAAATTTTCTTGATGGCACAAAGCACCATAGAGAGAAGGCTTGCCTCCCACCAACACACACTTGATGAAGATCAAAAGAGTTTATGATGAACACATAAAGAGAGTGTTCTACAGAAAATAGGATAGCTCCCCCAAGAGATGTGCATTATATAGAATTTGCATTTGAATACAAAATGCACACGATGGGATCATCACTTTCCCTATATCTATAGAAACACTAGGCACGCTCAGAAAGATCCACAAGAGGCAAGGAAGACAAACGATAAACAAAATACAATGCAAAGGTGATTAGGAAATTCTACCACATAAAAGGATACCAATTGTCAAAGGACAAGAACTAATTAAAAAATTTCCTATTGGTAGATTGCAAAGATATCCAACATCATCTTCACACGTAAATCATAAGCAAATGACACTTGTAGAGCTAACATGCCACCTAGGACCAAGATAAATTGTAATATCAAATCTAAGTGGCAATATCTGAAATGTACACATTCTCTGGGCTTGTAATATGCACATAGCATATTACTCCCCCATAATGTGGTAACCCAATGTTAGTAACAAGTGGCAAATAAAATCCAACAAGAGATAATTAATGGACCATTTATAATTTGAATTTCTCACGAGAAGACATACCAAATAGAAGCTAGATAATCTTGTAATATCAATACTAGGTGGTATTCCTCATGAACACACATTTTAGGGTCGTGGAGTGCATAAAGCACATCACTCACCCAAAATGGGATAATCCATTAATCTCTCACAAAGAGCCAACTAAGATAGAAACATGATGCAAAAAGGCTCTACACAAGACTCACACATACATGATGTGCAACCCATCATACATACTTGATTTATCAAGATAAACAAATAGGAAGCACAACATATACAAACACATGCAAGTTACAAAACCACAACATGCAAAGGGGCAAGTAACTAAAAATGTATTCAATTTAAGTACAAGTTACCGCAAGGAGGAACATTGGTATATGATAGACACTTGATGATCCACACGACTTGGCTTGAGACAATATGAATGATGAAGAACCATCAATTCTGCACAATGTAGCCACGTCACCAATGCCCTCCAACAATACCTATTGATCAAGTTTGAGCTTGTTGGTCCCCAACCAAGTTGGGTCCTAAGAGGTTACTCACAATAGGCTTGGCTACCCAAATGGTTATTTTCTTGACACCACTTTGAGTACCAACAAACTTGGCAAACACATTGCCAACCTTATCCTTCCCAAGAGAATAGATATCATCAATAACAATTGGGTTGGATAAGTTACCATTAGTGCATGAAGAAGCAAAGTGACCCTTCTCACGACATAAGTAGCAACATTTACCCTTTACTTTCTTCTCAATTGATTTCTCAACTTGAGGAGCGTTGACCTGGGTCTTCTTGGCAAGTGGCCTTTCTTCAACTTGACGTTGAGCATGAGATTAAACTTGTGGCCGCTTCCTTTGTTGCTTGTCACTATAGGGCTTCTTCTTCAATGGGCAAGATCTAACATGGTGCCCTTCTATTTTGCACTTGAAGCAAACAATCTTGGCCGAGTTCTTGACTTGTTCTTGGCCCTTCTTGTTGTTTCTCTTGGACTTCTTCTTCTTATTGGAGTTGAATCCAAGTCCCCCTTTGTCATTTGGGGATTTTTGCACACACAAGATATTGTTGAGTGTGGACTTCCCTTCATGACTCTTTTCCAAGTCTTTCTTCAAATAAGTGACTTGGGCCTTGAGCTCTTTGATTTCCTCTACATGGTTAGTATCAATACAAGTACTAGAGGAAGTATATGCTTCATCGTTAGAGCAACAAGGCAAGGAAAGTAATTCATCACAAGATGTACCAACATTATGAGTAGATGAACTACGAGGACTAGCACATGGCAATAAAGCATTTCTACTAGATGTAGTGCTAATTTCCACATGAGGATCACTTGATGTTACCTTAGTAGTACTAGCCTCATGAGCTATCTTTAGCACATTATGAGATACTAGAAGATCGACATGATAGCTAGAAAGCTTTTCATGACTCTCTTCCAATTTCCCATAATTACTAGATAGCAACTCAAGTTCAGCCCTTAGCTCAACATTCTCCTTTAATATGGATGCTTCAAAAGAAATAGAGTTAGTAGCACAAGCATCATCATTACCAACAAGAGGAGAAGGCAACTTGGCAAGATCTTTAGAATATGAAACTTTAAGTTGAGCATGAGACTCAGTGAGTTCAATGAGCGAACTCTTAACGACCCTTGAGCCATTTTTGAGGTGCTCAAAGTCCTCAAGGAGTTTAATATGTGCAACTTCAAGCTTATCATTTTTAGTTCTAAAATCATTAGCCACCTCGAGAGCTCTTTCATGGGATTCCTTTAATCTAGATAATTCTAGACCAAAGGACTCCTCAAGAGATTCCTTGGTGGTTTGTTCATTCTCAAGAGCTTGAGATAGCTCCGTGATCTCATTAGCATAATCACGTTCATGACCTTCCATTTTCTCAATGGTGGCCTCATGCTCCTCGAGATGAGCTTCCAACTCCTCAATATATTTCTTGCCCTCAATGGCAATAGACATGATTTACATGAAGTTGGAACGAGCAATATTATTCTTATGAAGAGCTTTAAAAACCATTTCTCCCTTAAGTTTTAAGGAAGAAACATTATCACTCTCTTCATCATTATCATCAACATCATCATCGTGAGATATATTGGGATTCAAAGTAGGAGATACCTTTGAAGCCTTAGCCATAAGGCAAAAATGAGAAACAACAGATGATGATGTAGGATCCCTTGAAGCACCATTCAAGACCACATCTTGTTCCGTGGAGTGTTGGGTGTCCTCTACATTGTTAGCACAACAACTCGAGGGCATAGATACATGTTTATCATGGCAACAAGATATAGCAAGCATATCATCATGAGATTTAGTCAAGCTATTTGTACATGATATGCAAGGACTATCAACACAAGAATGTGAAACACTTAAAGTGCTGGAGGTGTTAAAGTCCAAATATGAAGCATTGCAATAAGATAGTGAAGAAGAATTATCAACAATAAGCCCACTATCATCATTACAGTGATCATCACTACTCACCATATAATTACCTTGTGGCAATCCACATGTAGGTGAAGTAGAACAAGTTGAGAAGACAACATGACCAGAGCTGGAGGGAGAACAATCATCCCTACAAATATTGGACACACCATATTTATCTTGAAGCTTTGTCCACAACTCATGAGCATCGCGGAATGGCATGAGTTCAAATATAACTACATTGCTCAAAGCATCAAAAGGCACATTAGAAGCTTGAGCATTGAGATAAGAGTTTTTCTCATCCTCTAAAGATATGTGTTGAGAATTCTTTGGAGGAGAAAAACCCATATCTGCAATTCGCTCTAAAATTGGGTCGCCCCTAAAGAGATTAAGCATGCGAATTACCCAAACATCAAAAATTGTGCCATCGAAACTAAGAGTGTCAGAGAATCCTAATCCCCTAGTCGACATCCTTACTCTCTAGGTGGTTAAACCTAACAATGACAGACCTAGCTCTGATAACAATTGAAAGGACGTGGATGTCGCCTAGAGGGGGGTGAATAGGCGCTTTAAAATAATTACGGCTTAGGCTTGAACAAATGCGGAATAAAATACCGTTTAATTAGTCAAGAAAAAAACCTAAAACAACTAGGCTCACCTATGTTCACCAACAACTTATGCTAAGCAAGATAGACAACTAAGCGATAGCAAGATATATAACAAGAAACAATATGGCTATCACAAAGTAAAGTGCATAAGTAAAGGGGCTCGGGTAAGAGATAATCGAGGCACGCAGAGACGATGATGTATCCCAAAGTTCACACCCTTGCGGATGCTAATCTCCGTTCGGAGCGGTGTGCAGGCAAAATGCTCCCCAAGAAGCCACTAGAGCCACCGTAATCTCCTCATGACCTCGCACAATGCAAGATGTCGTGATTCCACTAAGGGACCATTGAGGGTGGTCACCGAACCCGTACAAACAAGGTTGGGGCAATCTCCACAACTTGATTGGAGGATCCCAACGACACCACGAAGCTTCACCACAATGGATTGTGGCTCCGAGGTGACCTCAAATTCTCGGGGCAATCTCCACAACCTAATTGGAGACCCCGAAGCTTGCCCGGAGCTTTGCACCACAATGATTGAGCTCCGAGGCACCACCAACCATCTAGGGCGCCAAAGCACCCAAGAGGAACAATCTCTAGGGTGCTCAAACACCCAAGAGTAATATCTTCTTAACTTCTCACTTCCACGTATCACCGTGGAGAACTCAAACCTATGCACCAAATGCAATGGCAAGGGCACACGGAGTGCCCAAGTCCTTCTCTCCCAAATCCCACCAAAGCAACTAATGCTAGGGAGGGAAATGAGAGGAAGAACTAAGAAGAACACGAAGAACTCCAAGATCTAGATCCAAGGGGTTCCCCTCACTTAGAGGAGAAAGTGATTGGTGGAAATGTGGATCTAGATCTCCCCTCTCTTTTCCCTCAAGAACTAGCAGGAATCATTGGAGGGATTGAGAGTTAGCAAGCTCGAAGAAGGTCAACAATGGGGGAAAACACGAGGTCAAAAGATGTGGTCCATTGGAGAAGAAGACCCCCTTTTATAGGTGGGGAAAAATCCAACCGTTATCCTCACAACCCGCATAGAGCGGTACTACCGCTCCAAGGAGCAGTACTACCGCTAGGGTGGTAGTACCCCTTTGAAAAACAACACCGAGGAGGCAAAAGGCCAGTAGAACCGCCGGAGCGGTACTACCGCTCGTCCTCACGGTACTACCGCTACGGGTAGCGATACTACTGCTTGCGAGCGGTACTAAAAAATTACATCCGTGCCTACCACGGCTATAAATAACACAATATTTTGGTCCGGAGCGGTAGTATCGCACTTGGAGCCACGGTAGTACCGCTCCGGAGTGGTAGTAAAAAATTACATCCGCTCTAGCCACGGTACTACCGCTGCAGCCTTTTAAGAACACCAAAACTGCCACAACTTTTCCAAACGGACTCCGAATTCATTGAAACAAAGTTTGTTGGAAAGCTAACGACATGTGCTAACACAATATTGATTGAAATATCAGTAAGAACCAAATGATAAAAGGACCATAATAAAATGGTGAGAACCCTTCCTCGAATAAGACCGGTAAAACTTCCAACACCGAAAACGCAATAGACGAAGCATATGTAATTCGTTTTCGATGTACTAAATCTTGTCACGAAGATAACCACAAGCTCAAGAACCCACATAGAGAAAATCCAACCAACAACCAAGAAATATGATGATGCCAAGAATGCAATGGTTTGAGCTCTCAACGAACGATACGATCAAGCTACTCACTTGAGAGCCCCCTTGATAGTACGACAATCGATCCTATAACCGGGTCTCTCAACTACCATCATGAGACCGGTAAAATAGAAAATGCTATCAAGGTCAAACCTTAGCCTTGCGCATAGTCCACTTGAGCTAGATGATGACAATCTTGACTTCCTCAAGATGGACCACATTTCTTGATTGCGTTGGCTTGATGAAGACTAGATGATTGCTCCCCCATACTCCACTCTGGGTAAGCCACTCTTGGACACATCTTCACAAGTCCATTGTTGCCACAATGAATGGTGAGCCTCAAGCATGATCTCTCCGTGATGCTTCACTTTATCTTGCACATCGCAACCTTGATGACGATCTCCACTTGATATCATCTTCCATGGGATGTATGGGATCTGCCTCTTGATGCAAGACCATGGAAATATACCTAACCCCACAAAGAACTCTCACGTAGACCATGGGTTAGTACACAAAGCGTAATGGACAATGCTTACCACACCATGGGATCACTTCATCACTCTCAGTACATCTTGTATGCTTTGTGTGTTGATCAACTTGATTCACTTTTTGACTTAGTATTGATCAACCTTGTATCTTAGCTTCTCTCTTCATAAAGATGGTGTCTTGAAGGTAAACATGAATGCTTACACAATCTTCTTCTTCAAGACATGCTTGCAATAAGCTCAACTCCTACATGACCAATCTTTGGATAAACCTTGAATACCACCTTGGTCACCATATAAACTCCTTGAAACCCAACAGATGGACTTCAAGAAGTGCCTATGGACAAATCCTTCGATATAACTCAAGGCAACCATTAGTCCGTAGGGGTGTCATCAATTACCCAAAACCACACATGGAGAAATTTGCTCTTACACCTGTAACGCCATCCCGAGCCACTCCGTCGAGCCATCGCCGTCGGCTATAGTCACCCGTGGTTAACCACCGGCGTGGCTGACGTGGCTGTCATCCATCATGATTGTTACATTGCATTGAATGTTATTCTTTTATTGTTTGCCGGTGTTAGTTCCCTCTCGGTAGACGTTATTCCGACATTGAGATTGATGCCACCAATGAAGACTCATTGTTATCTTCAAAAGTGTCAAGCAAGCAATCCCCTTGAGCATATTCGATAAAATACCATGCTCTCGCTCTTGCTCTCTCTCAATGCATTAGGACAATGCGATTCAACTGCTAATTGTGTTGCGGTAGATGAACCCACTCCTTTGCATGACCTGTCATTGTCACAGTAAATAGCTAAACCAAGCAACCTAGCATACCCGGTAGATGCTTGAGCCATGTTGTCAACATTAAAATTCATACTATAGGGCTTTGCCTGTTTATTTGTGGCGGCTGCGTTGGACTTGACCATATATATTCATGAATATATGAAGTATATTCTGCTTTTTCTTTAGGCCAAATTTTCTGCCTAGAATTACCCTCTCAAACATATAGGAGCCAGCAAGCAGAGACTCTTGTGGCAACAATATCTGGGAGATGATGAAAGCTTCTTACTTGCCAAGTCTACTCTCCAGTTATCTAGGATTTGATATCTGAGCACCCTTTCTTACCAGTAGGTTATGAATATAACTATTTATATTATGATTGTGTAGTATTCGCCATGCTGTGTGTGTGAAATATGTAACCATTGTGAGATGGTCTAGTGGAAGTGTGGAACAGATGACTGGCCAATGTAGAAAATGTTGATGGATTCTAAGCATAGATAGCCCTTCAGCCGAGTCATAGTAACCAATGTAAACAATGTGCAAAACGTGGACTGCCAGCGTCCCAATTGACCACACAACTACGGGAGACAGAGACACAACCAGGGTAGCAAAGACGAGAGTAGCTGCCCCACCAGAGGAGAGCGACGCCGTGGCCATCAACACGCAACAGGTGACCAATCAGGGAAGGGAGCACGTCATCGCCAGGCCACCTCGGATCAGGCACCCCAACCGTCAGTATGTGGGCCGGAGTCGGTGAACACTACATAATGCTAACCGAGATCGACAGGGAAACACATCCTGGCTTGGATCACGGCATCGGCAAGGCTGGCACCCTTTTACCTTTCCTCTTATTTCTTCCTTTCCAAGTTGAACACCAGAGAGTGATTTGTATCTGGACTCGTGACTGTAATTCATCTTAGTGTGGGGAATAGATCGACAGCCTAGCATGGACACTGCACGCCAGGCTATTGAAAACTCTCCCCTTTTACTTTTGATGACATTAAAAGCAGATGCATCTACAGCAATGCACATTGTTGTGTAACTTACCTTGAGATCAGAGACCGAGTAACACCACCATGATACAAAAATTCGTGCCTTTTGCTATGTGAAGGACAGTTAAGACTGAATATTGTCACACTTGCCTACAGAACAATAGGAGTTACAGAGTGTTATTATACTAGCAAGATGTTAGGGTTCGAAGACTAACCATGTAATGTAAGCATGTTCCATGTTGATGCTTACCTTCCCTGGTGCATACACAAACACATGACTGTACTTATCCAAATTACAATCTAGTTTGAGTCTCCACATTGTTCTTCCCCTCCCAATCAACATATGTGCATTAGAAAACAAAAATTAGCTTACACTTTCATAGAAAAAAAAGGAACATTCATTCATACGGAAATAATGCATAATTTGCTTTCAATTTTGGGTCACAGGAAATTACCCAATGAGATTCACCTAGTACCAAAACACTGAAGAATTTCATATTCTGAACCAAACCACAGTTCAGCCCTTGGATTTGCATCGCATTTCGAGGGTTTAATGCTTGGATCTGGGAGATGCATGTAAGCTGGTTTGCCAACGGCTTAATCCCCATCGCCAATGCGCGCAGGACCTCCACGTTCGTCCTCTCCGGGCGCCGTCGGTGATCCTGTCCCCACCCCTGCTCACGGAAAGAGGAAACCGAGGTTGCTGAAGCCCCCAGCGTGAAGGGGGGAGGAGAAGAGCGGGGAGGCGCGAAGGGAGAAGACTGGATAGAGCGGCGGCGGAGGTTCGTCATTGACGGCGTGGAGCTATGGTCCAGGGCGACGACATCTCCATCCTTTTTTCCCCTTTCTCCGCCCAGGTGGGTCCCGCTATGCCATTTCTTCTCCCAGGCTTACTGCTTTCTGGGGCCCATTTCGTTTGTTCATGTTTTTTTTCCGCGGACGTGAGTACGCGTGTCACTACCGGAAAAACTTGTGATGCCGACGGCCAAATCTATGCCGACGGCTGCCGTCGGCATAGATGGGCATATCCCGAGGGCCGAGCTCAAGCCATCGGCGTATAAAGGACGTCGGCGATATCAATCTATGCCGACGGTAGCCGTCGGCATAGGAAGGCTGTCGGCATATCTCTGACTATGCCGACAGTGGCTGTCGGCGTAGACCGACCATCGACATATGTGTGGCCCCGGCCGCCCCGGTTTTAACAGCCGGTTGACGCCGTCATACGTATGCCGACAGCCCTAACGTCGACCGTCGGCATACCTATCTCCTGCCATGTCAGTGATCCGCGACACCGTGGGCCTGGAGCTATGCGGACGGTTACCATATCGCCGGCCCCACGGTGCCATGGATCGCTGACGTGGCAGGGAGCTATGCCGACGGCTTTGCCGTCGGCAAATCTACGTTCAGTTTTTTCCGTTTTTTTATAATTTTTTGTTTAAAAAATTAATTAAATAGAGCTATGCCGACGGCTATGCCGTCGGCATAGCTTCAAAACAATCTGAATTTTATTTTTTTTCCTTTTTTATAATTTTTTGTTTAAAAAAATTAATTAAATAAAGCTATGCCGTCGGCATAGCCCGATCAATTTTACATTTGTTTTCTGTTTTAAATTGCTTATATCTTTTAAGATATTTGATGTTTTTGAGTGATTCTTTTTGCATTAGATTCAAAATTTTGTGTAGTTTCCGTTTGTGCCATTAGTTTTCAAATTTGAATGGTTTAAATTTGAATTTGTTCAAATTTCATTCAAAACCTAGATTTTGAATAACTTGAGTTAACAAATAGTTTTTAATTTAATTCTTTTTGCTCCTAGTCACGTGTTAGATTGTTGTCACAGTAAGATTTATTTTGTTATTTTTAGAATAATTTAAATTAGGATTTTAATTTCAGGGTCATTTAGCTCAAAAAAATCATTAAATGCATAAAAAATAGCAAATGAAGTTAGAAAGGGTTCAAATTTGAGGATGTGACTTTGAATGGTGCATATTGAAAGCACAAAAAGCCTGGAATTGAAATAAGTTAAAAAAAATGAAATGCCTTTCTAACAAACGAGTTTTCGTCCGAAAGATTGATACTTTGAATCAGATGGTCCAGTTTGTACACGAAGTGCATCCAGTTTTTACCGTAACACTCTCAACTTTTTAGCATAAGATATGTGGGTGAAATGATGATACCATGCAAAGATTCAACCATTTCAGAGTTCATTTGTAGTTTTTTTCCAATTTTAGGGTAATATAGCTCAAAAAAATCATTAAATGCATGAAAAATAGCAAATGAAGTTAGAAAGGGTTGAAATTTAAGGATGTGGATTTGAATGGTGCATATTGAATGCACAAAAAGTCTGGAGTTGAAATAAGTTTAAAAAAAATGCCTTTGTAACACACCAGGTTTCGTCCGAAAGCTTGATACTTCGAATGAGATGATCCAGTTTGTACACGAAGTGCATCCAGTTTTTACCGTAACCCTCTCAACTTTTTAGCATAAGCTATGTGGGTGAAATGATTATACCATGCCAAGTTTCAACCTTCAGAGTTCTTGTAGTTTTTTTAATTTTAGGGTCATTTAGCTCAAAAAATCATTAAATGCATGAAAAATAGCAAATGAAATTAGAAAGGGTTGAAATTTAAGAATGTGGATTTGAATGGTACATATTGAATGCACAAAAAGTCTGTAACTGAAATAAGTTAAAAAAATAAAATGCCTTTGTAACAGACGAGTTTCGTCCGAACGCTTGATACTTGGAATCAGATGGTCCAGTTTGTACACGAAGTGCATCCAGTTTTTACCGTAACCCTCTCAACTTTTTAGCATAAGCTATGTGGGTGAAATGATGATACCATGCCAAGTTTCAACCTTTTCAGAGTTCATTTGTAGTTTTTTCAATTTTAGGGTCATTTAGCTCAAAAAATCATTAAATGCATGAAAAATAGCAAATGAAGTTAGAAAGGGTTGAAATTTAAGAATGTGGATTTGAATGGTGCATATTGAATGCACAAAAAGGCTGGAATTGAAATAAGTTAAAGAAATAAAATTTCTTTGTAACAGACGAGTTTTCGTCTGAAAGCTTGATACTTTGAATCAGATGGTCCAGTTTGTACACGAAGTGCATCCAGTATTTACTGTAACCCTCTCAACTTTTTAGCATAATCTATGAGGGTGAAATAATTATACCATGCCAAGTTTCAACCTTTTCAGAGTTCATTTGTAGTTTTTTTCAATTTTAGGGTCATTTAGCTCAAAAAAATCATTAAATGCATGAAAAATAGCAAATGAAGTTAGAAAGGGTTGAAATTTAAGGATGTTGATTTCAATGGTGCATATTGAATGCACAAAAAGTCTGGAGTTGAATTAAGTTAAAAAAATGAAATGCCTTTGTAGCAGACGAGTTTTCGTCTGAAAGCTTGATACTTCGAATCAGATGGTCCAGTTTGTACACGAAGTGCATCGAGTTTTTACTGTAACCCTGTCAACTTTTTAGCATAAGCTATGTGGGTGAAATGATTATACCATGCCAAGTTTCAACCTTTTCAGAGTTCATTTGTAGTTTTTTTCAATTTTAGGGTCATTTAGCTCAAAAAAAATCATTAAATGCATGAAAAATAGCAAATGAAGTTAGAAAGGGTTGAAATTTAAGGATGTGGATTTCAATGGTGCATATCGAATGCACAAAAAGTCTGGAGTTGAAATAAGTTAAAAAAATGAAATGCCTTTGTAACAGACGAGTTTTCGTTCGAAAGCTTGATACTTCAAATCAGATGGTCCAGTTTGTACACGAAGTGCACCAGTTTTTGCTGTAACCCTGTCAACTTTTTAGCATGAGCTATGTGGGTGAAATTATGATACCATGCCAAGTTTCAACCTTTTCAGAGTTCATTTGTAGTTTTTTTTCAATTTTAGGGTAATTTAGCTCAAAAATATCATTAAAAGCATGAAAAATAGCAAATGAAGTTAGAAAGGGTTGAAATTTAAGGATGTGGATTTGAATGGTGCATATTGAATGCACAAAAATCTGGAGTTGAAATAAGTTAAAATAAATAAAATGCCTTTGTAACACACGAGTTTTCGTCCGAAAGCTTGATACTTCGAATCAGATGGTCTAGTTTGTCACGAAGTGCATCCAGTTTTTACTATAACCCTCTCAACTTTTTAGCACAATCTATATGGGTGAAATGATGATACCATGTCAAGTTTCAACCTTTTCAGAGTTCATTTGTAGTTTTTTTTTCAATTTTAGGGTAATTTAGCTCAAAAAAATCATTAAATGCATGAAAAATAGCAAATGAAGTTAGAAAGGGTTGAAATTTAAGGATGTGGATATGAATGGTGCATATTGAATGCACAAAAAGTCTGGAGTTTAAATAAGTTAAAAAAGATAAAATGCCTTTGTAACACACGAGTTTTCGTCCGGAAGCTTGATACTTCGAATCAGATGGTCCAGTTTGTACACGAAGTGCATCCAGTTTTTACCGTAACCCTCTCAACTTTTTAGCATAAGCTATGTGGGTGAAATGATGATACCATGCCAAGTTTCAACCTTTTCAGAGTTCATTTGTAGTTTTTTCAATTTTAGGGTCATTTAGCTCAAAATAATCATTAAATGCATGAAAAATAGCAAATGAAATTAGAAAGGGTTGAAAATTAAGAATGTGGATTTGAATGGTGCATATTGAATGCAAGACAAGTCTGGAATTTAAATAAGTTAAAAAAATAAAATGCCTTTGTAAGAGACGAGTTTTCGTCCGAATGCTTGATACTTCGAATCAGATGGTCCAGTTTGTACACGAAGTGCATCCAGTTTTTACTGTAACCCTCTCAACTTTTTAGCATGAGCTATGTGGGTGACATGATGATACCATGCCAAGTTTCAACCTTTTCAGAGTTCATTTGTAGTTTTTGTTTCAATTTTAGGGTAATTTAGCTCAAAAATATCATTAAATGCATGAAAAATAGCAAATGAAGTTAGAAAGGGTTGAAATTTAAGGATGTGGATTTGAATGGTGCATATTGAATGCACAAAAAGTCTGGAGTCGAAATAAGTTAAAAAAAAATAAAATGTCTTTGTAACACACGAGTTTTCGTGCGAAAGCTTGATACTTCGAATCAGATGGTCTAGTTTGTACACGAAGTGCATCCAGTTTTTACTGTAACCTTCTCAACTTTTTAGCATGAGCTATGTGGGTGAAATGATGATACCATGCCAAGTTTCAACCTTTTCAGAGTTCATTTGTAGTTTTTTTCAATTTTAGGGTAATTTAGCTCAATAAAATCATTAAATGCATGAAAAATAGCAAATGAAGTTAGAAAGGGTTGAAATTTAAGGATGTGGATTTGAATGGTGCATATTGAATGCACAAAAAGTCCGGAGTTGAAATAAGTTAAAAAAATAAAATGAGTTTGTAACACACGAGTTTTCGTCCGAAAGCTTGATACTTCGAATCAGATGGTCCAGTTTGTACACGAAATGCATCCAGTTTTTACCGTAACCCTCTCAAATTTTTAGCATAAGCTATGTGGGTGAAATCATGATACCATGCCAAGTTTCAACCTTTTCAGAGTTCATTTGTAGTTTTTTTCAATTTTAGGGTCATTTAGCTCAAAAAAAATCATTAAATACATGAAAAATAGAAAATGAAGTTAGAAAGGGCTGAAATTTGAGGATGTGGATGTGAATGGTGCATATTGAATGCACAAAAAGTCTGGAGTTGAAATAAGTTAAAAAATAAAATGCCTTTGTAACACACGAGTTTTCGTCCGAAAGATTGATACTTCGAATCGGAAGGTCCAGTTTGTACACGAAGTGCATCCAGTTTTTGCCATAACCCTCTCAACTTTTTAGCATATGCTATGTGGGTGAAATGATGATACCATGCCAAGTTTCAACCTTTTCAGAGTTCATTTGTAGTTTTTTTCAATTTTAGGGTAATTTAGCTCAAAAAAATCATTAAATGCATGAAAAATAGCAAATTAAGTTAGAAAGGGTTGAAATTTAAGGATGTGGATTTGAATGGTGCATATTGAATGCACAAAAAGTCCGGAGTTGAAATAAGTTTAAAAAATAAAATGCGTTTGTAACACACGAGTTTTCGTCCGAAAGCTTGATACTTCGAATCAGATGGTCCAGTTTGTACACGAAGTGCATCCAGTTTTTACCGTAACCCTCTCAAATTTTTAGCATAAGCTATGTGAGTGAAATCATGATACCATGCGAAGTTTCAACCTTTTCAGAGTTCATTTGTAGTTTTTTTCAATTTTAGGGTCATTTAGCTCAAAAAAATCATTAAATGCATGAAAAATAGCAAATGAAGTTAGAAAGGGTTGAAATTTGAGGATGTGGATGTGAATTGTGCATATTGAATGCACAAAAAGTCTGGAGTTGAAATAAGTTAAAAAAATAAAATGTCTTTGTAACACACGAGTTTTCGTCCGAAAGATTGATACTTCGAATCGGAAGGTCCAGTTTGTACACGAAGTGCATCCAGTTTTTGCCGTAACCCTCTCAACTTTTTAGCATAAGCTATGTGGGTGAAATGATGATACCATGCCAAGTTTCAACCTTTTCAGAGTTCATTTGTAGTTTTTTTCAATTTTAGGGTAATTTAGCTCAAAAAAATCATTAAATGCATGAAAAATAGCAAATGAAGTTAGAAAGGGTTGAAATTTAAGGATGTGGATTTGAATGGTGCATATTGAATGCACAAAAAGTCTGGAATTGAAACAATTTAAAGAAATAAAATGCCTTTGTAACACACGAGTTTTCGTCTGAAAGCTTGATACTTCGAATCAGATGGTCCAGTTTGTACACGAAGTGCATCCAGTTTTATTGTAACCCTCTCAACTTTTTAGCATAAGCTATGTGGGTGAAATGATTTTACCATGCCAAGTTTCAACATTTTCAGAGTTCATTTGTAGTTTTTTCAATTTTAGGGTCATTTAGCTCAAAAAAAGTCATTAAATGCATGAAAAATAGCAAATGAAGTTAGAAAGGGTTGAAATTTAAGGATGTGGATTTCAATGGTGCATATTGAATGCACAAAAAGTCTGGAGTTGAAATAAGTTAAAAAAATAAAATGCCTTTGTAACACACGAGTTTTCGTCCGAAAGCTTGATACTTCGAATCAGATGGTCCAGTTTGTACACGAAGTGCATCCAGTTTTTACCGTAACCCTCTCAACTTTTTAGCATAAGCTATGTGGGTGAAATGATGATACCATGCCAAGTTTCAACCTTTTCAGAGTTCATTTGTAGCTTTTTTCAATTTTAGGGTCATTTAGCTCAAAAAAAATTATTAAATGCATGAAAAATAGCAAATGAAATTAGAAAGGGTTGAAAATTAAGGATGTGGATATGAATGGTTCATATTGAATGCACAAAAAGTCTGGAGTTGAAATAAGTTAAAAAAAATAAAATGCCTTTGTAACACACGAGTTTTCGTCCGAAAGCTTGATACTTCGAATCAGATGGTCCAGTTTGTACACGAAGTGCATACAGTTTTTACCGTAACCCTCTCAACTTTTTATCATAAGCTCTGTGGGTGAAATGATGATACCATGCCAAGTTTCAACCTTTTCATAGTTCATTTGTAGTTTTTTTTCAATTTTAGGGTCATTTAGCTCAAAAAAATCATTAAATGCATGAAAAATAGCAAATGAAATTAGAAAGGGTTGAAAATTAAGAATGTGGATTTGAATGGTGCATATTGAATGCACAAAAAGTCTGGAATTGAAATAAGTTAAATAAATAAAATGCCTTTGTAACAGACGAGTTTTCGTTCGAAAGCTTGATACTTCGAATCAGATGGTCCAGTTTGTACACGAAGTGCATCCAGTTTTTGCCGTAACCCTCTCAACTTTTTAGCATAAGCTATGTGGGTGAAATGATGATACCATGCCAAGTTTCAACCTTTTCAGAGTTCATTTGTATTTTTTTCAATTTTAGGGTCATTTAGCTCAAAAAAAATCATTAAATGCATGAAAAATAGCAAATGAAGTTAGAAAGGGTTGAAATTTGAGGATGTGGATTTTAATGGTGCATATTGAATTCACAAAAAGTCTGGAATTGAAATAAGTTAAAAAAAATGAAATGCCTTTGTAACAGACGAGTTTTCGTCCGAAAGATTGATACTTCGAATCAGATGGTCCAGTTTGTACACGAAGTGCATCCAGTTTTTGCCGTAACCCTCTCAACTTTTTAGCATGAGCTATGTGGGTGAAATGATGATACCATGCCAAGTTTCAACCTTTTCAGAGTTCATTTGTAGTTTCTTTTTCAATTTTAGGGTAATTTAGCTCAAAAATATCATTAAATGCATGAAAAATAGCAAATGAAGTTAGAAAGGGTTGAAATTTAAGGATGTGGATTTGAATGGTGCATATTGAATGCACAAAAAGTCTGGAGTTGAAATAAGTTAAAAAAATAAAATGCCTTTGTAACACACGAGTTTTCGTGCGAAAGATTGATACTTCGAATCGGATGGTTCAGTTTGTACACGAAGTGCATCCAGTTTTTGCCGTAACCCTCTCAACGTTTTAGCATAAGCTATGTGGGTGAAATGATGATACCATGCCAAGTTTCAACCTTTTCAGAGTTCATTTGTAGTTTTTTTTCAATTTTAGGGTAATTTAGCTCAATAAAATCATTAAATGCATGAAAAATAGCAAATGAAGTTAGAAAGGGTTGAAATTTAAGGATGTGGATTTGAATGGTGCATATTGAATGCACAAAAAGTCTGGAATTGAAATAAGTTAAAGAAATAAAATGCCTTTGTAACAGACGAGTTTTCGTCTGAAAGCTTGATACTTCGAATCAGATGGTCCAGTTTGTACACGAAGTGCATCCAGTTTTTACTGTAATCCTCTCAACTTCTTAACATAAGCTATGTGGGTGAAATGATTATACCATGCCAAGTTTCAACCTTTTCAGAGTTCATTTGTAGTTTTTTTCAATTTTAGGGTCATTTAGCTCAAAAAAGTCATTAAATGCATGAAAAATAGCAAATGAAGTTAGAAAGGGTTGAAATTTAAGGATGTGGATTTCAATGGTGCATATTGAATGCACAAAAAGTCTGGAGTTGAAATAAGTTAAAAAAATAAAATGCCTTTGTAACACACGAGTTTTCGTCCGAAAGCTTGATACTTCGAATCAGATGGTCCAGTTTGTACACGAAGTGCATCCAGTTTTTACCGTAACCCTCTCAACTTTTTAGCATAAGCTATGTGGGTGAAATGATGATACCATGCCAAGTTTCAACCTTTTCAGAGTTCATTTGTAGTGCTTTTTCAATTTTAGGGTCATTTAGCTCAAAAAAATTATTAAATGCATGAAAAATAGCAAATGAAATTAGAAAGGGTTGAAAATTAAGGATGTGGATATGAATGGTTCATATTGAATGCACAAAAATTCTGGAGTTGAAATAAGTTAAAAAAAATAAAATGCCTTTGTAACACACGAGTTTTCGTCCGAAAGCTTGATACTTCGAATCAGATGGTCCAGTTTGTACACGAAGTGCATACAGTTTTTACCGTAACCCTCTCGACTTTTTATCATAAGCTATGTGGGTGAAATGATGATACCATGCCAAGTTTCAACCTTTTCATAGTTCATTTGTAGTTTTTTTTTCAATTTTAGGGTCATTTAGCTCAAAAAAATCATTAAATGCATGAAAAAATAGCAAATGAAATTAGAAAGGGTTGAAAATTAAGAATGTGGATTTGAATGGTGCATATTGAATACACAAAAAGTCTGGAATTGAAATAAGTTAAAAAAATACAATGCCTTTGTAACAGACGAGTTTTCGTTCGAAAGCTTGATACTTCGAATCAGATGGTCCAGTTTGTACACGAAGTGCATCCAGTTTTTGCCGTAACCCTCTCAACTTTTTAGCATAAGCTATGTGGGTGAAATGATGATACCATGCCAAGTTTCAACCTTTTCAGAGTTCATTTGTATTTTTTTCAATTTTAGTGTCATTTAGCTCAAAAAAAATCATTAAATGCATGAAAAATAGCAAATGAAGTTAGAAAGGGTTGAAATTTGAGGATGTGGATTTGAATGGTGCATATTGAATGCACAAAAAGTCTGGAAGTTGAAATAAGTTAAAAAAATGAAATGCCTTTGTAACAGACGAGTTTTCGTCCGAAAGATTGATACTTCGAATCAGATGGTCCAGTTTGTACACGAAGTGCATCCAGTTTTTGCCGTAACCCTCTCAACTTTTTAGCATGAAGCTATGTGGGTGAAATGATGATACCATGCCAAGTTTCAACCTTTTCAGAGTTCATTTGTAGTTCTTTTTCAATTTTAGGGTCATTTAGCTCAAAAATATCATTAAATGCATTGAAAAATAGCAAATGAAGTTAGAAAGGGTTGAAATTTAAGGATGTGGATTTGAATGGTGCATATTGAATGCACAAAAAGTCTGGAGTTGAAATAAGTTAAAAAAATAAAATGCCTTTGTAACACACGAGTTTTCGTCCGAAAGCTTGATACTTCGAATCGAATGGTCCAGTTTGTACACGAAGTGCATCCAGTTTTTGCCGTAACCCTCTCAACGTTTTAGCATAAGCTATGTGGGTGAAATGATGATACCATGCCAAGTCTCAACCTTTTCAGAGTTCATTTGTAGTTTCTTTTTCAATTTTAGGGTAATTTAGCTCAATAAAATCATTAAATGCATGAAAAATAGCAAATGAAGTTAGAAGGGGTTGAAATTTGAGGATGTGGATTTGAATGGTGCATACTGAATGCACAAAAAGTCTGGAATTGAAATAAGTTAAAGAAATAAAATGCCTTTGTAACAGACGAGTTTTCGTCTGAAAGCTTGATACTTCGAATCAGATGGTCCAGTTTGTACACGAAGTGCATCCAGTTTTTGCCGTAACCCTCTCAACTTTTTAGCATAAGCTATGTGGGTGAAATGATGATACCATGCCAAGTTTCAACCTTTTCAGAGTTCATTTGTAGTGCTTTTTCAATTTTAGGGTCATTTAGCTCAAAAAATCATTAAATGCATGAAAAATAGCAAATGAAGTTAGAAAGGGTTGAAATTTGAGGATGTGGATTTTAATGGTGCATATTGAATGCACAAAAAGTCTGGAGTTGAAATAAGTTAAAAAAATAAAATGCCTTTGTAACAGACAAGTTTTCGTCCGAAAGATTGATACTTCGAATCAGATGGTCCAGTTTGTACACGAAGTGCATCCAGTTTTTGCCGTAACCCTCTCAACTTTTTAGCATAAGCTATGTGGGTGAAATGATGATACCATGCCAAGTTTCAACCTTTTCAGAGTTCATTTGTAGTTTTTTTCAATTTTAGGGTCATTTAGCTCAAAAAATCATTAAATGCATGAAAAATAGCAAATGAAGATAGAAAGGGTTGAAATTTAAGGATGTGGATTTGAATGGTGCATATTGAACGCACAAAAAGTCTGAAGTTGAAATAAGTTAAAAAAATAAAATGCCTTTGTAACAGATGAGTCTTCATCCGAAAGCTTGATACTTCGAATCAGATTGTCCGGTTTGCACACGAAGTGCATCCAGTTTTTGCCTGTAACCCTCTCAACTTTTTAGCATAAGCTATGTGGGTGAAATGATGATACCATGCCAAGTTTCAACCTTTTCAGAGTTCATTTGTAGTGCTTTTTAATTTTAGGGTCATTTAGCTAAAAAAATCATTAAATGCATGAAAAATAGCAAATGAAGTTAGAAAGGTTGAAATTTGAGGATGTGGATTTGAATGGTGCATATTGAATGCACAAAAAGTCTGGAGTTGAAATAAGTTAAAAAAATAAAATGCCTTTGTAACACACGAGTTTTCGTCCGAAAGCTTGATACTTCGAATCAGATGGTCCAGTTTGTACACGAAGTGCAACCAGTTTTTGCCGTAACCCTCTCAACTTTTTAGCATAAGCTATGTGGGTGAAATGATGATACCATGCCAAGTTTCAACCTTTTCAGAGTTCATTTGTAGTGCTTTTTCAATTTTAGGGTCATTTAGCTCAAAAAAATCATTAAATGCATGAAAAATAGCAAATGAAGTTAGAAAGGGTTGAAATTAGAGGATGTGGATTTGAATGGTGCATATTGAATGCACAAAAAGTCTGGAGTTGAAATAAGTTAAAAAAATAAAATGCCTTTGTAACAGACGAGTTTTCGTCCGAAAGCTTGATACTTCGAATCAGATGGTCCAGTTTGTACACGAAGTGCATCCAGTTTTTGCCGTAACCCTCTCAACTTTTAGCATAAGCTATGTGGGTGAAATGATGATACCATGCCAAGTTTCAACCTTTTCAGAGTTCATTTGTATTTTTTTCAATTTTAGGGTCATTTAGCTGGAAAAAAATCATTAAATGCATGAAAAATAGCAAATGAAGTTAGAAAGGGTTGAAATTTGAGGATGTGGATTTGAATGGTGCATATTGAATGCACAAAAAGTCTGGAGTTGAAATAAGTTAAAGAAAATAAAATGCCTTTGTAACAGACGAGTTTTCGTCCGAAAGCTTGATACTTCGAATCAGATGGTCCAGTTTGTACACGAAGTGCATCCAGTTTTTACCGTAACCCTCTCAACTTTTAGCATAAGCTATGTGGGTGAAATGATGATACCATGCCAAGTTTCAACCTTTTCAGAGTTCATTTGTAGTGCTTTTTCAATTTTAGGGTCATTTAGCTCAAAAAATCATTAAATGCATGAATAATAGCAAATGAAGTTAGAAAGGGTAGAAATTTAAGGATGTGGATTTCAATGGTGCATATTGAATGCACAAAAAGTCTGGAGTTGAAATAAGTTAAAAAAATGAAATGCCTTTGTAACAGACGAGTTTTCGTTCGAAAGATTGATACTTCGAATCAGATGGTCCAGTTTGTACACGAAGTGCACCAGTTTTTGCCGTAACCCTCTCAACTTTTTATCATCAGCTATGTGGGTGAAATGATGATACCATGCCAAGTTTCAACCTTTTCAGAGTTCATTTGTAGTTTTCTTTCAATTTTAGGGTCATTTAGCTCAAAAAATCATTAAATGCATGAAAAATAGCAAATGAAGCTAGAAAGGGTTGGAATTTAAGAATGTGGATTTGAATGGTGCATATTGAATGCACAAAAAGTCTGGAAGTTGAAATAAGTTAAAGAAATAAAATGCCTTTGTAACAGACGAGTTTTCGTCCGAAAGCTTGATACTTCGAATCAGATGGTCCAGTTTGTACACGAAGTGCATCCAGTTTTTGCCGTAACCCTCTCAACTTTTTAGCATGAAGCTATGTGGGTGAAATGATGATACCATGCCAAGTTTCAACCTTTTCAGAGTTCATTTGTAGTTGTTTTTTCAATTTTAGGGTAATTTACCTCAAAAATATCATTAAATGCATGAAAAATAGCAAATGAAGTTAGAAAGGGTTGAAATTTAAGGATGTGGATTTGAATGGTGCATATTGAATGCACAAAAAGTCTGGAGTTGAAATAAGTTAAAGAAATAAAATGCCTTTGTAACACATGAGTTTTCGTCCGGAAGCTTCATACTTCGAATCAGATGGTCCAGTTTGTACACGAAGTGCATCCAGTTTTTATCGTAACCCTCTCAACTTTTTAGCATAAGCTATGTGGGTGAAATGATGATACCATGCCATGTTTCAACCTTTTCAGAGTTCATTTGTAGTTTTTTTCAATTTTAAGGTCGTTTAGCTCAAAAAATCATTAAATGCATGAAAAATAGCAAATGAAGTTAGAAAGGGTTGAAATTTAAGAATGTGGATTTGAATGGTGCATATTGAGTGCACAAAAAGTCTGGAATCGAAATAAGTTAAAGAAATAAAATGCCTTTGTAACAGAGGAGTTTTCGTCCGAAAGCTTGATACTTCGAATCAGATGGTCCAGTTTGTACACGAAGTGCATCCAGTTTTTGCCGTAACCCTCTCAACTTTTTAGCATGAGCTATGTGGGTGAAATGATGATACCATGCCAAGTTTCAACCTTTTCAGAGTTCATTTGTAGTTTCTTTTTCAATTTTAGGGTAATTTAGCTCAACAATATCTTTAAATGCATGAAAAATAGCAAATGAAGTTAGAAACGGTTGAAATTTAAGGATGTGGATATGAATGGTGCATATTGAATGCACAAAAAGTCTGGAGTTTAAATAAGTTAAAAAAATAAAATGCCTTTGTAACACACGAGTTTTCGTCCGAAAGCTTGATACTTCGAATCACATGGTCCAGTTTGTACACGAAGTGCATCCAGTTTTTACCGTAACCCTCTCAACTTTTTATCATAAGCTATGTGGGTGAAATGATGATACCATGCCAAGTTTCAACCTTTTCAGAGTTCATTTGTAGTTTTTTTCAATTTTAGGGTCATTTAGCTCAAAAAAATCATTAAATGCATGAAAAATAGCAAATGAAGTTAGAAAGGGTTGAAATTGAGGATGTGGATTTGAATGGTGCATATTGAATGCACAAAAAGTCTGGAGTTGAAATAAGTTAAAAAAATAAAATGCCTTTGTAACAGACGAGTTTTCGTCCGAAAGCTTGATACTTCGAATCAGATGGTCCAGTTTGTACACGAAGTGCATCCAGTTTTTGCCGTAACCCTCTCAACTTTTTATCATAAGCTATGTGGGTGAAATGATGATACCATGCCAAGTTTCAACCTTTTCAGAGTTCATTTGTAGTGTTTTTCAATTTTAGGGTCATTTAGCTCAAAAAAATCATTAAATGCATGAAAAATAGCAAATGAAGTTAGAAAGGGTTGAAATTTGAGGATGTGGATTTGAATGGTGCATATTGAATGCACAAAAAGTCTGGAATTGAAATAAGTTAAGAAAAATGAAATGCCTTTGTAACAGACGAGTTTTCGTCCGAAAGCTTGATACTTCGAATCAGATGGTCCAGTTTGTACACGAAGTGCATCCAGTTTTTTCCGTAACCCTCTCAACTTTTTAGCATGAGCTATGTGGGTGAAATGATGATACCATGCAAGTTTCAACCTTTTCAGAGTTCATTTGTAGTTCTTTTCAATTTTAGGGTAATTTAGCTCAAAAATATCATTAAATGCATGAAAAATAGCAAATGAAGCTAGAAAGGGTTGAAATTTAAGGATGTGGATTTGAATGGTGCATATTGAATGCACAAAAAGTCTGGAGTTGAAATAAGTTAAAAAAATAAAATGCCTTACAACACACGAGTTTTCGTCCGAAAGCTTGATACTTCGAATCAGATGGTCTAGTTTGTACACGAAGTGCATCCAGTTTTTACTGTAACCCTCTCAACTTTTTAGCATAAGCTATGTGGGTGAAATGATGATACCATGCCAAGTTTCAACCTTTTCAGAGTTCATTTGTAGTTTTTTTTCAATTTTAGGGTAATTTAGCTCAAAAAAATTATTAAATGCATGAAAAATAGCAAATGAAGTTAGAAACGGTTGAAATTTAAGGATGTGGATATGAATGGTGCATATTGAATGCACAAAAAGTTTGGAGTTGAAATAAGTTAAAAAAAATAAAATGCCTTTGTAACACACGAGTTTTCGTCCGAAAGCTTGATACTTCGAATCAGATGGTCCAGTTTCTACACGAAGTGCATCCAGTTTTTCCCGTAACCCTCTCAACTTTTTAGCATAAGCTATGTGGGTGAAATGATGATACCATGCCAAGTTTCAACCTTTTCAGCGTTCATTTGTAGTTTTTTTTTCAATTTTAGGGTCATTTAGCTCAAAAAATCATTAAATGCATGAAAAATAGCAAATGAAGCTAGAAAGGGTTGAAATTTAAGAATGTGGATTTGAATGGTGCATATTGACTGCACAAAAAGTCTGGAATTGAAATAAGTTAAAGAAATAAAATGCCTTTGTAACAGTCGAGTTTTCGTCCGAAAGCTTGATACTTCGAATCAGATGGTCCAGTTTGTACACGAAGGGCATCCAGTTTTTGCCGTAACCCTCTCAACTTTTTAGCATGAGCTATGTGGGTGAAATGATGATACCATGCCAAGTTTCAACCTTTTCAGAGTTCATTTGTAGTTTTTTTTTCAATCTTAGGGTAATGTAGCTCAAAAATATCATTAAATGCATGAAAAATAGCAAATGACGTTAGAAAGGGTTGAAATTTAAGGATGTGGATTTGAATGGTGCATATTGAATGCACAAAAAGTCTGGAGTTGAAATAAGTTAAAGAAATAAAATGCCTTTGTAACACATGAGTTTTCGTCCGAAAGCTTGATACTTCGAATCAGATGGTCCAGTTTGTACACGAAGTGCATCCAGTTTTTACCGTAACCCTCTCAACTTTTTAGCATAAGCTATGTGGGTGAAATGATGATACCATGCCATGTTTCAACCTTTTCAGAGTTCATTTGTAGTTTTTTTCAATTTTAAGGTCATTTAGCTCAAAAAATCATTAAATGCATGAAAAATAGCAAATGAAGTTAGAAAGGGTTGAAATTTAAGAATGTGGATTTGAATGGTGCATATTGAATGCACAAAAAGTCTGGAATCGAAATAAGTTAAAGAAATAAAATGCCTTTGTAACAGAGGAGTTTTCGTCCGAAAGCTTGATACTTCGAATCAGATGGTCCAGTTTGTACACGAAGTCCAGTTTTTGCCGTAACCCTCTCAACTTTTTAGCATGAGCTATGTGGGTGAAATGATGATACCATGCCAAGTTTCAACCTTTTCAGAGTTCATTTGTAGTATCTTTTTCAATTTTAGGGTAATTTAGCTCAAAAATATCATTAAATGCATGAAAAATAGCAAATGAAGTTAGAAAGGGTTGAAATTTAAGGATCTGGATTTGAATGGTGCATATTGAATGCACAAAAAGTCTGGAGTTGAAATAAGTTAAAAAAAATAAAATGCCTTTGTAACACACGAGTTTTCGTCCGAAAGCTTCATACTTCGAATCAGATGGTCTAGTTTGTACACGAAGTGCATCCAGTTTTTACTGTAACCCTCTCAACTTTTTAGCATAAGCTATGTGGGTGAAATGCTGATACCATGCCAAGTTTTAACCTTTTCAGAGTTCATTTGTAGTTTTTTTTCAATTTTAGGGTAATTTAGCTCAAAAAAATCATTAAATGCATGAAAAATAGCAAATGAAGTTAGAAACGGTTTAAATTTAAGGATGTGGATATGAATGGTGCATATTGAATGCACAAAAAGTCTGGAGTTGAAATAAGTTAAAAAAAATAAAATGCCTTAGTAACACACGAGTTTTCTTCCGAAAGCTTGATACTTCGAATCAGATGGTCCAGTTTGTACACGAAGTGCATCCAATTTTTACCGTAACCCTCTCAACTTTTTATCATAAGCTATGTGGGTGAAATGATGATACCATGCTAAGTTTCAACCTTTTCAGAGTTCATTTGTAGTTTTTTTCAATTTTAGGGTCATTTAGCTCAAAAAAATCATTAAATGCATGAAAAATAGCAAATGAAATTAGAAAGGGTTGAAAATTAAGAATGTGGATTTGAATGGTGCATATTGAATGCACAAAAAGTCTGGAATTGAAATAAGTTAAAAAAATAAAATGCCTTTGTAACAGACGAGTTTTTGTTCGAAAGCTTCATACTTCGAATCAGATGGTCCAGTTTGTACACGAAGTGCATCCAGTTTTTGCCGTAACCCTCTCAACTTTTTATCATAAGCTATGTGGGTTAAATGATGATACCATGCCAAGTTTCAACCTTTTCAGAGTTCAGTTGTATTTTTTTCAATTTTAGGGTCATTTAGCTCAAAAAAATCATTAAATGCATGAAAAATAGCAAATGAAGTTAGAAAGGTTTGAAATTTGAGGATGTGGATTTTAATGGTGCATATTGAATGCACAAAAAGTCTGGAATTGAAATAAGTTAAGAAAAATGAAATGCCTTTGTAACAGACGAGTTTTCGTCCCAAAGATTGATACTTCGAATCAGATGGTCCAGTTTGTACACGAAGTGCATCCAGTTTTTGCCGTAACCCTCTCAACTTTTTAGCATGATCTATGTGGGTGAAATGATGATACCATGGCAAGTTTCAACCTTTTCAGAGTTCATTTGTAGTTTCTTTTTCAGTTTTAGGGTAATTTAGCTCAAAAATATCATTAAATGCATGAAAAATAGCAAATGAAGATAGAAAGGGTTGAAATTTAAGGATGTGGATTTGAATGGTGCATATTGAATGCACAAAAAGTCTGGAGTTGAAATAAGTTAAAAAAATAAAATGCCTTTGTACCACACGAGTTTTCGTCCGAAAGCTTGATACTTCGAATCAGATGGTCTAGTTTGTACACGAAGTGCATCCAGTTTTTACTGTAACCCTCTCAACTTTTTAGCATAAGCTATGTGGGTGAAATGATGATACCATGCCAAGTTTCAACCTTTTCAGAGTTCATTTGTAGTTTTTTTTTCAATTTTAGGGTAATTTAGCTCAAAAAAATCATTAAATGCATGAAAAATAGCAAATGAAGTTAGAAATGGTTGAAATTTAAGGATGTGGATATGAATGGTGCATATTGAATGCACAAAAAGTTTGGAGTTGAAATAAGTTAAAAAAAATAAAATGCCTTTGTAACACACGAGTTTTCGTCTGAAAGCTTGATACTTCGAATCAGATGGTCCAGTTTGTACACGAAGTGCATCCAGTTTTTCCGGTAACCCTCTCAACTTTTTATCATAAGCTATGTGGGTGAAATGATGATACCATGCCAAGTTTCAACCTTTTCAGAGTTCATTTGTAGTTTTTTTTCAATTTTAGGGTCATTTAGCTCAAAAAATCATTAAATGCATGAAAAATAGCAAATGAAGCTAGAGAGGGTTGAAATTTAAGAATGTGGATTTGAATGGTGCATATTGACTGCACAAAAAGTCTGGAATTGAAATAAGTTAAAGAAATAAAATGCCTTTGTAACAGACGAGTTTTCGTCCGAAAGCTTGATACTTCGAATCAGATGGTCCAGTTTGTACACGAAGTGCATCCAGTTTTTGCCGTAACCCTCTCAACTTTTTAGCATGAGATATGTGGGTGAAATGATGATACCATGCCAAGTTTCAACCTTTTCAGAGTTCATTTGTAGTTTTTTTTCAATTTTAGGGTAATTTAGCTCAAAAATATCATTAAATGCATGAAAAATAGCAAATGAAGTTAGAAAGGGTTGAAATTTAAGGATGTGGATTTGAATGGTGCATATTGAATGCACAAAAAGTCTGGAGTTGAAATAAGTTAAAGAAATAAAATGCCTTTGTAACACATGAGTTTTCGTCCGAAAGCTTGATACTTCGAATCAGATGGTCCAGTTTGTACACGAAGTGCATCCAGTTTTTACCGTAACCCTCTCAACTTTTTAGCATAAGCTATGTGGGTGAAATGATGATACAATGCCATGATTCAACCTTTTCAGAGTTCATTTGTAGTTTTTTTCAATTTTAAGGTCATTTAGTTCAAAAAATCATTAAATGCATGAAAAATAGCAAATGAAGTTAGAAAGGGTTGAAATTTAAGAATGTGGATTTGAATGGTGCATATTGAATGCACAAAAAGTCTGGAATCGAAATAAGTTAAAGAAATAAAATTCCTTTGTAACAGAGGAGTTTTCGTCCGAAAGCTTGATACTTCGAATCAGATGGTCCAGTTTGTACACGAAGTGCATCCAGTTTTTGCCGTAACCCTCTCAACTTTTTGTCATAAGCTATGTGGGTGAAATGATGATACCATGCCAAGTTTCAACCTTTTCAGAGTTCATTTGTATTTTTTTTTCAATTTTAGGGTCATTTAGCTCAAAAAAAATCATTAAATGCATGAAAAATAGCAAATGAAGTTAGAAAGGTTTGAAATTTGAGGATGTGGATTTTAATGGTGCATATTGAATGCACAAAAAGTCTGGAATTGAAATAAGTTAAGAAAAATGAAATGCCTTTGTAACAGACGAGTTTTCGTCCCAAAGATTGATACTTCGAATCAGATGGTCCAGTTTGTACACGAAGTGCATCCAGTTTTTGCCGTAACCCTCTCAACTTTTTAGCATGAGCTATGTGGGTGAAATGATGATACCATGGCAAGTTTCAACCTTTTCAGAGTTCATTTGTAGTTTCTTTTTCAATTTTAGGGTAATTTAGCTCAAAAATATCATTAAATGCATGAAAAATAGCAAATGAAGTTAGAAAGGGTCGAAATTTAAGGATGTGGATTTGAATGGTGCATATTGAATGCACAAAAAGTCTGGAGTTGAAATAAGTTAAAAAAATAAAATGCCTTTGTAACACACGAGTTTTCGTCCGAAAGCTTGATACTTCGAATCAGATGGTCTAGTTTATACACGAAGTGCATCCAGTTTTTACTGTAACCCTCTCAACTTTTTAGCATAAGCTATGTGGGTGAAATGATGATACCATGCCAAGTTTCAACCTTTTCAGAGTTCATTTGTAGTTTTTTTTTCAATTTTAGGGTAATTTAGCTCAAAAAAATCATTAAATGCATGAAAAATAGCAAATGAAGTTAGAAACGGTTGAAATTAAAGGATGTGGATATGAATTGTGCATATTGAATGCACAAAAAGTTTGGAGTTGAAATAAGTTAAAAAAAATAAAATGCGTTTGTAACACACGAGTTTTCGTCCGAAAGCTTGATACTTCGAATCAGATGGTCCAGTTTGTACACGAAGTGCATCCAGTTTTTCCCGTAACCCTCTCAACTTTTTATCATAAGCTATGTGGGTGAAATGATGATACCATCCCAAGTTTCAACCTTTTCAGAGTTCATTTGTAGTTTTTTTCAATTTTAGGGTCATTTAGCTCAAAAAAAATTCATTAAATGCATGAAAAATAGCAAATGAAATTAGAAAGGGTTGAAAATTAAGAATGTGGATTTGAATGGTGCATATTGAATGCACAAAAAGTCTGGAATTGAAATAAGTTAAAAAAATAAAATGCCTTTGTAACAGACGAGTTTTCGTTCGAAAGCTTGATACTTCGAATCAGATGGTCCAGTTTGTACACGAAGTGCATTCAGTTTTTGCCGTAACCCTCTCAACTTTTTAGCATAAGCTATGTGGGTGAAATGATGATACCATGCTAAGTTTCAACCTTTTCAGAGTTCATTTGTAGTTTTTTTTTCAATTTTACGGTAATTTACCTAAAAAAAAATCATTAAATGCATGACAAATAGCAAATGAAGTTAGAAAGGGTTGAAATTTAAGGATGTGGATTTGAATGGTGCATATTGAATGCACAAAAAGTCTGGAGTTGAAATATATTAAAAAAATAAAATGCCTTTGTAACACACGAGTTTTCGTCCGAAAGCTTGATACTTCGAATCACATGGTCCAGTTTGTACACGAAGTGCATCCAGTTTTTACCATAACCCTCTCAACTTTTTAGCATAAGCTATGTGGGTGAAATGATGATACCTTGCCAAGTTTCAACCATTTTAGAGTTCATTTGTAGTTTTTTTCAATTTTAATGTCATTTAGCTCAAAAATCATTAAATGCATGAAAAATAGCAAATGAAGTTAGAAACGGTTGAAATTTAAGAATGTGGATTTGAATGGTGCATATTGAATGCACAAAAAGTCTGGAATTGAAATAACTTAAAGAAATAAAATGCCTTTGTAACACACGAGTTTTCGTCCGAAAGCTTGATACTTCGAATCAGATGGTCCAGTTTGTACACGAAGTGCATCCAGTTTTTACCGTAACCCTCTCAACTTTTTAGATAAGCTATGTGGGTGAAATGATGATACCATGCCAAGTTTCAACCTTTTCGGAGTTCATTTGTAGTTTTTTTCAATTTTAGGGTCATTTAGCTCAAAAAAAATCATTAAATGCATGAAAAATAGCAAATGAAGTTAGAAAGGGTTGAAATTTGAGGATGTGGATTTTAATGGTGCATATTGAATGCACAAAAAGTCTGGAGTTGAAATAAGTTAAAAAAATGAAATGCCTTTGTAATAGACGAGTTTTCGTTCGAAAGTTTGATACTTCGAATCAGATGGTCCAGTTTGTACACGAAGTGCATCTAGTTTTTGCCGTAACCCTCTCAACTTTTTAGCATAAGCTATGTGGGTGAAATGATGATACCATGGCAAGTGTCAACCTTTTCAGAGTTCATTTGTAGTTTTTTTCAATTTTAGGGTCATTTAGCTCAAAAAAACATTAAATGCATGAAAAATAGCAAATGAAGTTAAAAGGGTTGAAATTTGAGGACGTGGATTTGTATGGTGCATATTGAATGCACAAAAAGTCTGGAGTTGAAATAAGTTACAAAAAATTAAATGCCTTTGTAACAGACGAGTTTTCGTCCGAAAGATTGATACTTCGAATCACATGGTCCAGTTTGTACACGAAGTGCATCCAGTTTTTACCGTAACCCTCTCAACTTTTTAGAATAAGCTATGTGGGTGAAATGATGATACCATACCAAGTTTCAACCTTTGCAGAGTTCATTTGTAGTTTTTTTCAATTTTAGGGTCATTTAACTCAAAAAATCATTAAATGCATGAAAAATACCAAATGAAGTTAGAAAGGGTTGAAATTTAAGAATGTGGATTTGAATGGTGCATATTGAATGCACAAAAAGTCTGGAATTGAAATAAGTTAAAGAAATAAAATGCCTTTGTAACAGACGAGTTTTCGTCCGAAAGCTTGATACTTCGAATCAGATGGTCCAGTTTGTACACGAAATGCATCCAGTTTGTACTGTAACCCTCTCAACTTTTTAGCATAAGCTATGTGGGTGAAATGATTATACCATGCCAAGTTTCAACCTTTTTAGAGTTCATTTGTAGTTTTTTCAATTTCAAGGTCATTTAGCACACAAAAAAATCATTAAATGCATGAAAAATAGCAAATGAAGTTAGAATGGGTTGAAATTTGAGGATGTGGATTTTAATGGTGCATATTGTATGCACAAAAAGTCTGGAGTTGAAATAAGTTAAAAAAATAAAATGCCGTTGTAACAGACGAGTTTTCGTTCGAAAGATTGATACTTCGAATCAGATGGTCCAGTTTGTGCACGAAGTGCATCCAGTTTTTGCCGTAACCCTCTCAACTTTTTACCATAAGCTATGTGGGTGAAATGATGATACCATGCCAAGTTTCAACCTTTTCAGAGTTCATTTGTAGTTTTTTTTTTCAATTTTAGGGTAATTTAGCTCAAAAACATCATTAAATGCATGAAAAATAGCAAATGAAGTTAGAAAGGGTTGAAATTTAAGGATGTGGATTTGAATGGTGCATATTGAATGCACAAATAGTTTGGAGTTGAAATAAGTTAAAAAAATAAAATGCCTTTGTAACACATGAGTTTTCGTCCGAAACCTTGATACTTCGAATCAGATGGTCCAGTTTGTACACGAAGTGCATCCAGTTTTTACCGTAACCCTCTCAACTTTTTAGCATAAGCTATGTGGGTGAATGATGATACCATGCCAAGTTTCAACCTTTTCAGAGTTCATTTGTAGTTTTTTCAATTTTAGGGTCATTTAGCTAAAAAAATCATTTAATGCACGAAAAATAGCAAATGAAGTTAGAAAGGGTTGAAATTTAAGAATGTGGATTTGAATGGTGCATATTGAATGCACAAAAAGACTGGAATCGAAATAAGTTAAAGAAATAAAATGCCTTTGTAACAGAGGAGTTTTCGTCCGAAAGCTTGATACTTCGAATCAGATGGTCCAGTTTGTACACGAAGTGCATCCAGTTTTTACGGTATACCTCTCAACTTTTTAGCATAAGCTATGTGGCTGAAATGATGATACCATGCCAAGTTTCAACCTTTTCAGAGTTCATTTGTAGTTTTTTTCAATTTTAGGGTCATTTAGCTAAAAAAATCATTAAATGCATGAAAAATTGCAAATGAAGTTAGAAAGGGTTGAAATTTGAGGATGTGGATTTGAATGGTGCATATTGAATGCACAAAAAGTCTGGAGTTGAAATAAGTTAAAAAAATAAAATGCCTTTGTAACACACGAGTTTTCGTCCGAAAGCTTGATACTTCGAATCAGATGGTCCAGTTTGTACACGAAGTGCATCCAGTTTTTACCGTAACCCTCTCAACTTTTTAGCATAAGCTATGTGGGTGAAATGATGATAACATGCCAAGTTTCAACCTTTTCAGAGTTCATTTGTAGTTTTTTTCAATTTTAGGGTCATTTAGCTCAAAAAATCATTAAATGCATGAAAAATAGCAAATGAAGTTAGAAAGGGTTGAAATGTAAGAATGTGGATTTGAATGGTGCATATTGAATGCACCAAAAGTATGGAATTGAAATAAGTTAAAGAAATAAAATGCCTTTGTAACAGACGAGTTTTCGTCCGAAAGCTTGATACTTCGAATCAGATGGTCTAGTTTGTACACGAAGTGCATCCAGTTTTTACTGTAACCCTCTCAACTTTTTAGCATAAGCTATGTGGCTGAAATGATGATACCATGCCAAGTTTCAACCTTTTAAGAGTTCATTTGTAGTTTTTTCAATTTAGGGTCATTTAGCTCAAAAAAAATCATTAAATGCATGAAAATTAGCAAATGAAGTTAGAAAGGGTTGAAATTTAAGAAGGTGGATTTGAATGGTGCATATTGAATGCAAAAAAAGTCTGGAATTGAAATAAGTTAAAGAAATAAAATGCCTTTGTAACAGACGAGTTTTCGTCCGAAAGCTTCATACTTCGAATCAGATGGTCCAGTTTGTACGCGAAGTGCGTCTAGTTTTTACGGTAACCCTCTCAACTTTTTAGCATAAGCTATGTGGGTGAAATGATGATACCATGCCAAGTTTCAACCTTTTCAGAGTTCATTTATAGTTCTTTTCAATTTTAGGGTCATTTCACTCAAAAAAACCATGAAATGCATGAAAAATAGCAAATGAAGTTATAAATGATTGAAATTTGAGGATGTGGATTTGAATGGTGCATATTGAATGCACAAAAAGTCTGGAGTTGAAATAAGTTAAAAAATAAAATGCCTTTGTAACACACGAGTTTCGTCCGAAAGCTTGATACTTCGAATCAGATGGTCCAGTTTGTACACGAAGTGCATCCAGTTTTTGTCGTAACCCTCTCAACTTTTTAGCATAAGCTATGTGGGTGAAATGATGATACCATGCCAAGTTTCAACCTTTTCAGAGTTCATTTGTAGTTCTTTTCAATTTTAGGGTCATTTAACTCAAAAAAAATCATTAAATGCATGAAAAATAGCAAATGAAGTTAGAAATGATTGAAATTTGATGATGTGGATTTGAATGGTGCATATTGAATGCACAAAAAGTCTGGAGTTGAAATAAGTTAAAAAAAATAAAATGCCTTTGTAATTAGCGATACTACCATGTGCACAGCGGTACTACCGCTAATTTCAAATCAAAAAATAAAAATTAAAAAAAAATAAAAATTAATTTTATTTAAAAATAAATAAATGATGTCATATTTGGGTTCGTCACATTTTTCTAATAATAATGGATATATTATTTGTCGAATTTCGATTTACATATTTAAAGATATTAATTATGTCATATTAAATGAATAAATTGCAAAAAAATAATAAAATAATATTATTACTTATTTTATTTTCATTGAAATTCAATATTATTTGTACTTATTTTGTTTATTTTAATAATTATTTAGAATTAGAAAAATTAAATTATGTGACATCAAGACCTAAGGGTTAAGAGGATAGATAACTTAAGGTTGTTAGGAAAACAACAAGTGCAGACTTGGAAACTAGGGGAGATAGAACCTGAAAGTGAAGCGTGCTCGGGCTGGAGTAGTGAGAGGATGGGTGACCGACCGGGAACTTAGACGATTTGGAATGAGTGCTGATTAGAGAATAGAGATTCAATTCTGAAGCTGTGAGGAGAGGTGATTAGAGATTAAATTGTCAAATAATTCATAATTGTGAAAATCAAAAATCAATCATAGAGTCTCCAGGGCTGCCCAGCCCTGCCGCCAGGAGGCACCAGAGGATGGCACGTGGCAGCATATGCCGACGGCTTTGTCGTAGGCATAGTTTTTTCTATGTTGACGGCTATGAGGAGAGGTGATTAGAGATTAAATTGTCAAATAATTCATAATTGTGAAAATCAAAAATCAATCATAGAGTCTCCAGGGCTGCCCAGCCCTGCCGCCAGGAGGCACCAGAGGATGGCACGTGGCAGCATATGCCGACGGCTTTGTCGTAGGCATAGTTTTTTCTATGTTGACGGCTATGAGGAGAGGTGATTAGAGATTAAATTGTCAAATAATTCATAATTGTGAAAATAAAAAAAAATGATTTTTTTGGAAAATAATAATTAATTAAGTCGGCATAGAGTCTCCAGGGCTGCCCAGCCCTGCCACCAGGAGGCACCAGAGGACGGCACGTGGCAGCATATGCCGACGGCTTTGCCGTAGGCATAGTTTTTTCTATGCTGACGGCTTTGCCGTAGGCACAGGCCTGCCGCCAGGAGGCACCACCGGACGACATGTGGTGTCCCATGATTAGCCAGCGCTTTCGATGGCGCCGTTCATTGCCGTTAGGCGAAAAACACTGCCGACGGCTAAACTATGCCGACGGCCAGACCTGAGCCGTCGGCATAGGTCCCTATGCCGACGACCAAACTATGCCGACGGCCTGACAAGACTACGCTGACGTTATCTATGCCGACGGCCATATGCCGACGGTAGCCGTCGGCATAGGCTCTATGCCGACGGGGAAAGACCTATGCCGACAGCTTGTGGCCGTCAGCATAGCTCACGAGTCCGGTAGTGTGTGTGAGAAAGGTTCCTGTGATGCAGGACGCTGTTGAAATTGGAAGGGTTTTTCAGACTCCGAAGTTGGGTTTTTTACACTAGCGCTCAAACTAGGGTTTAGGCTCGATCTGTATGAGGATGACGACGATGATTTTGCTTGGGAAGATGAACCAGGACTAAAAGGGGTTCGCCACAAGTGGCTAGGCATCGTTAGTGTTCATACCGTTAAAGGTTTTTGGCCCTGTTTGTTTGGGCTTTAGCTTCGGTTTTTGCAGCTTTTCCACTTTGGCCAAAAAGCCACAAAAGCTTCTAAATAAGTGTTTTTGGAGCCTTTATGGTTTTTGGAGCCAAATATTGTTATATTTATTCATCAAAAGCCATAAATGCTTCAAAAAGCCAAGCCAAGCCAACCCATGATTAATTGGCCTCTGCGACGGACGAAACCAAAGTGGTGTTATAAATTTAGGGTTTTTGGTCTACCCCCTATTTCTTTACGTTTATCCGTGGCGCCACTCACAATTCGAGTAGAAAATACATCCATGAATGGACATACATCAAAAATACATCCGAGTTTCTTCTGGTGAATTTACGCACAAGTTCAGATCCTAAAATTCCAACTTTTCTGCACAATACATGATAAAGACCGGGATATATTCAGATTAATATGTGCAAATATAAACTTTCTTTGAACCCACAAAGCCTAAAAGACTTCTGACCCATTAGCCTATGCAACCTGATCTACAAGGTAATTTCCAAGTGCTTGGTTAACCGTCTGCGGCCTCTTTTGGATGAGCTGATTTCAGAAACACAAAGTGAGTTTATCCCGGGGAGGATGTTCACAGACAACGCCATCATTGCTTTAAGTGCTTTCACAAGATCTAGCGGAGCAAAAAAAACGCAACACTCATTGTGCGTATAAGCTGGACCTGGAAAAGGCATATGATAGAGTAGACTGGGACTTTCTGGAGGGTGCCATGGAGAAGATGGGGTTTAGCAAGTTGTGGATAAACTGGATCATGAAGTGCGTAAAGTCTGTCCGGCTCTCAGTAAAAATAAATGGAGATGTGTTGGAGCAATTCAGCCCCTCAAGAGGACTCAGACAAGGGGACCCACTAAGCCCTTATTTGTTTCTCTTAGTCGCTGATGGCCTAGCTACCATTTTTAATAAGGAAGTTCAGGGAGGCAGCATATCACCGGTGAAAGTGGCAAGAAACAACCCAGGAATATCAATTCTCTTATTCGTGGATGACAGCTTGGTGTTTTTCAAGGCCTCAGGGGACAAAGCAAGGGCAGTTAAAAGGGCTCTTACCCTGTTTTACAAATGCACGGGTCAACTACTGAGTAGCAGCAAGTGTTCAATCTTATTCAGTGAGAATTGCCCGCTTGTCACATAGGAGGAAATTAAGGACATTCTAGCTTGTGAAACATCAACATTTGAAAGCAAATATTTGGGGCTCCTCACCCCGGATGGAAGGATGAAGGATACCCATTTCCAACCTATCATGGATAGATTTCTAAAGAGATGTAATGACTGGTTAGGAAGGCACATGTCCTTTGCTACCAGGGAGGTACACATTAAGTCGATCGTCCAGGCACTGCCAACCTTTGCCATGGGAGTGTTCAAATTTTTGGCAGGATTCTGTGATAAGTATGAGCGCCTGATTAGGGAGTTTTGGTGGTGGGAAGATGGCGAGAAGAGGAAGTTACACTGGATGGCCTGGGATCATATGATCAAGCCGAAGAGGGCAGGGGGAATTGGGTTCCGTGACATGCACATTTTCAACCAAGCCCTCTTAGCAAGACAAGGGTGGCGACTATTTAAAAACCCAAATAGTCTATGTGCAAGGGTCCTAAAATCCAAATATTACCCGAAAGGGGAGCTTCTGGACACCGTGTTTGCGTCGGACGCCTCGCAAGTATGGAGAGGCATTGAATTTGGGCTTGAGCTATTGAAAAAGGGACTAATATGGCGAGTGCAAAATGGAGAGAGTATCCAAATTCAAAGAGACCAATGGGTCCCAAGGAAGAGTGGTCTAAAGATAACAGAGTTTAAAAGACGTTCAAGGTTGAGGTGGGTGAACCAACTAATGAAACCTGGGAGCAAACAATGGGACGAAGCCCTAGTTCATCAACTATTCCATAAGTATGATGCGGAAGAAATATGCAAGATTAAGGTCCCAACGAGCATGGCGGAAGACTGTGTGGCATGGCATGGGGAGAAGTCAGGACTCTTCTCTGTCAGGAGTGCTTACAGGCTGGGTGCAAACCTCAAGCATCATGGAAACTTGTTGCCTTCTAGCTCAGGTAATGAGGCTGATAACATGAGTGTTTGGGACCTCATATGGAAAGCAAAGGTCCCCGAGAAAGTCAGGATCTTTGCATGGCGGATTGCGACTGAAACTCTACCCACAAAAAAGAAAAAGTGGAAGAGAACACTAGAGGTAGACAATGTTTGTAACAATTGTGGTAGAGAAATGGAGGATGAATTCCATGTGGTAATTAATTGCACAAAGGCCAGAGCGCTCAGAGAAGAGATGAGGGCAAGCTGGGATTTACCGGACGAGGAGGACTTTCGGTTCACAGGTAAAGACTGGCTACAAAATGTTTTGGGAAGGAGTGGACAAGAAGTGAGGAGAAAGATCCTACTCCTACTATGGCGAGCATGGTGGCTGCGAGATAAGTGCATTCACGAGGATGGCAATGCTTCTATTGGTCAGTCAGTGCACTTCCTGGTAAGATATGCAGAGGAAACTATGGTGGGAGGAACGGACATAACTGATTGTGAATGGAGACTTTGCTACAAGGCCATCAAAATGACCAGGCAGAAGATGGGCGTCGTGCATAAATTAGAAAGGAAAGAAGCCGCAAGTAGCGAACAATGGCAGTAGACACGCAGGCTGCACAAGCAATGAAAACCATAGAGACCAACCAAAGGCAACGACTGATGGGCCTCGGCGAGTGGACGGGGGCAGTTGGTTTCCACCGGTCAACGACACTTGGAAGTTAAACACGAACGAAGCGTCGACCGGCGCCGTCATCAGAGATCACCTGGGAATGGTTGCTTTAAATAGCGGACAATGACTACAGCCATGTTTTGGTCCAGAGGAAGCCAAACTTGCTGCAATTCTGCATGGGTTATCTGTACCAAGGAATGTTGGAAATATGCCCTAGAGGCAAAAACTAAAGTGTTTATTATTGTATTTCCTTGTTCATGATAATTGTTTATTATCCATGCTAGAATTGTATTAATTGGAAACATGGATACATGTGTGGATACATAGACAAACACTATGTCCCTAGTATGCCTTTAGTGAACTAGCTCGTTGATCAAAGGATGGTTATGGTTTCCTAGCCATGGACATGAGATGTCATTTTATAACAGGATCACATCATTAGAAGAATGATGTGATGGACAAGACCCAAACTACAAACGTAGCATATGATCGTGTCAGTTTATTGCTACTGTTTTCCGCATGTCAAGTATATGTTCCTATGACCATAAGATCATGCAACTCATTGACACCGGAGGAATGCTTTGTCTGTATCAAACGTCGCAACGTAACTGGGTGACTATAAAGGTACTCTACAGGTATCTCCCAGGGTGTCTGTTGCATGGATCAAGACTGGGATTTGTTACTCCGTGTGACGGAGAGGTATCTCAGGGCCCACTCGGTAATACAACATCACAACGAGCCTTGCAAGCAATGTGACTAAGTGTTAGCCACGGGATCTTGTATTACGGAACGAGTAAAGAGACTTGCCGGTAACGAGGTTGAACTAGGTATGAAGATACCGACGATAGAATCTCGGGCAAGTAACATACCGAAGAACAAAGGGAACGTTATACGGGATTAACTAAATCCTTGACATAGAGGTTCGATGATAAAGATCTTCGTAGAATATGTAGGAACCAATGTGGACATCTAGGTCCCGCCATTGGTTATTGACCATAGAGGTGTCTCGGTCATGTCTACATAGTTCTCGAATCCATAAGGTCTGCACACTTAAGGTTTGGTGACGTTTCGGTAGTGTAGAGTTATGTATGGTGGTGACCGAAGGTTGTTTGGAGTACCGGATGAGATCTCGGATGTCACGAGGAGCTCCGTAATGGTCCGGATGTAAAGATTCATATATAGGAAGTCCCGTTTTGGTCGCCGGAAAAGTTTTGGGCTCATCGGTAGTGTACCGGGAGTGCCGGTAGTGTACCGGGAGACCTCCGGGAGGGGTATTTCGACCCAAGGGGCTACATGGGCTGTGGGAGAGTAATAACCATCCCTTAGTTGGATGGTGTAACAACCACAAGAGGCCCATGCGGTTGGAGGAAAAAGGCTAAAGAGAAAAAGGTGGAAAAAAGGCCTAATCGGGTGAATCCTAGTCCTACTAGGATTGGAGGTGAACTCCACCTCTCCCTCTCTCTTCGGCCGACTCCAAGGAGGGGCATGCCCTGCGCCAAGGCCTCCATTCCCTCCCTCTAATATATATTGGAGGACTTGAGGGTTTTGCACTAACTTTTACGGCCACGTGTTGCCCGTTCCACCGGTGCTCCTCTAGATCATATTTCCGCAGTGCTTAGGCGAGACCCTGCCGGAATTGCTCCACCACCATCGCCGGAGCGCCGTCATGGTGCCGGTGAACTCTTCCTCCTCTCCACTTCATCTTGCTGGATCAAGACGGTGGAGATCATCATCAATATGCACGTGTGCTGAACGCGGAGGTGCCGTCCGTTCGGTACTAGATCGGAAGAATCGTGATCAAGGCCACGAGACGATCGTGATTGGATCGCGGGACGGATCATGACGAGATCGCAGGACGGATCATGATTGGATTGCGGGACGGTTCGTGATTGGATCGCGGGACACTCGGCGATTTGGATCGCGAAGACGTTCGACTACACCAACCGCGTTTCTTAACGCTTCCCGTTTAGCGAACTACAAGGGTATGTAGATCAACTCCCCCTCTCGTAGATGCTCATCACCATGGATAGGTATGCGTGTGCGTAGGAAATTTTTTGTTTCCCATGCAACGTTCCCCAACAATGGTATCATGAGCTAGGTCTATGTGTTGATGAGATCTCGAGTAGAACACAAAAGGTTTATGGGAGTTGATGCTTAGATTGCTTCCTCCCTTGGTCGTATTTTGGTTCAGCGGTATTGTGAGATGAAGCGGCCCGGACCAACATTACTCGTACGCTTACGAGAGACCAGTTCCCTCGATGCAACTTGTTGCCAAGATGGCTTGCGGGTGGCAGTTTCTCTCACTTTAGTTGGATCGGATCCGACAAAGGCGGTCCTTGAGAAGGTTGAAAAGCAAACTAGTGTATCACCGTTGTGGTTTATGCGTAGGTGAGAATTTTTCTTGCTAGATACCCGTAGCAGCCACGTAAAACATGCGACAACAATTAGAGGACGTCTAACTTGTTTTTGCAGGGTATGTTGTGATGTGATATGGCCAATTACATGTTCTGATATATGTGATGTATGAGATGATCATGTGATGTATAGAATATCACGACTTGCATGTCGATGAGTACGGCAACCGGCAAGAGCCATAGGATTGTTTTTAATTATTGTATGACCTGCATGTCAATCATTAAGCGCTATGTAATGCTTTACTTTATCGCTAAATAGTAGCAATAGTAGTAGAAGCATGCAGGGCGTGACAACCCCGATGGCGACACGTTGATGGAGATCAAGATCATGGAGATCATGGTGTCGTGCCGGTGACAATGGAGATCATGCCGGTGCTTTGAAGATGGAGATCTTAAGCACAAGTTTCATGGCCATATCATGTCACTTATGAATTGCATGTGATGTTAATCCTTTTATGCATCGTGTTTTGCTTAGTACGACGGTAGCATTATAAGGTGATCCCTCACTTTAATTTCAAGATAAAGTGTGTTCTCCCCGAGTGTGCACCATTGCAAAAGTTCGTCGTGTTGAGACACCACGTGATGATCGGGTGTGATAGACTCTACGTTCACATACAACGGGTGCAAGCCAGTGTTGCACACGCAGAACATTTGGGTTAAACTTGACGAGCCTAGCATGTAAAGACATGGCCTCGGAACACAAGAGACCGAAAGGTCGAGCATGAGTCATATAGTAGATATGATCAACATAATGATGTTCACCATTGAAGCCACCTCAACTCACGTGATGATCGGACTTGAGTTGGTGAATTTGGATCATGTGACACTCAGAGGACCTGAGGGATGTCAATTTGAGTGGGAGCTTTAGTAATTTGATTAATAAACTCATTATCCTAAACAATAGTCTAAGTAACCTTTGCATATTTATGTTGTAGATCAATGGCTCGCGCAGTAGCACCCCTGAATTTTAATGCGTTCATAGAGAAAGATAAGCTGAAAGATGATGGAAGTAACTTTGTTGACTGGGCCCGTAATCTGAGGATTATCCTCATGGCTTCCCAAAATTATACGTCCTTGATGCACCGCTTGGTGACCAACCCGCAGACATGTCATCCGAAGACGTTAAGAACGTTTGGGAGACACGTGCTGGAGATTACTCAATAGTTTAGTGAGCAATTTTGTATGGCTTAGAACCGGGACTTCAAAGACATTTTGAACGTCATGAAACATATGAGATGTTCCAGGAGTTGAAGTTTATCTTTGAGAAGAATGCCCGGATCGAGAGGTATGAGACCTCCGATAAGTTCTATGCTTGCAAAACGGAGGTGAACGGGTCTATCGGTGAACATATACTCAGAATGTCTGGGTACTCGACTCGTCTGGCGGAGTTGGGAATTGCCGTTCCGCCAGAGGCAATCACTGACAAAGTTCTTCAATCACTGCCACCTAGCTACAAAAGCTTTGTGATGAACTATAACATACATGGGATGAACAAATCGGTCGCCGAGCTGTTTGTGATGCTGAAAGTCACTGAGTCTGAAATCCAGAAAAAACATCAAGTGTTGATGGTCAATAAAACCAATAGTTTCAAGAAGAATGGCAAGGGCAAAGGCAAGAAGGTTAAAACCAAGAAGGATGGCAAAGCTGTTGCTGCTCCTGTTAAAAAACCTAAGCATGGACCTAAGCCAGAAACTGAGTGCTTTCATTGCAAGGGAACTGGTCACTGGAAGCGGAACTGCCCCAAGTACCTGGCTGACAAGAAGGCGGCCAAAGACAAACAAGGTATATATGATATACATGTTATTGATGTGTACCTTACTAGCTCTCGTAGTAGTGCCTGTGTATTTGATACCGGTTCGGTTGCTCACATTTGCAACTCAAAGCAAGAACCGCGGAATAAACGGAGGCTGGCGAAGGATGAAGTGACGATGCGCGTGGGAAATGGTTCCAAGGTTGATGTGATCGCCGTCGGCACGCTCTCTCTTCGATTACCATCGGGATTAGTGATGAACCTGAATAATTGTTATTTAGTGCCTGCGTTAAGCATGAACATTATATTTGGATCTTGTTTATTGCGAGACGGTTACTCATTTAAGTCAGAGAATAAAGGTTGTTCTATTTACATGAGTAATATCTTTTATGGTCATGCACCCAATGTGAGGGGTTTATTCATATTAAATCTTGATAGTGATGACACACATGTTCATAACATTGATGCCAAAAGATGTAGAGTTGATAATGATAGTACCACTTTCTTGTGGCACTGCCGTTTAGGTCATATTGGTGTAAAACGCATGAGGAAGCTCCATGCTGATGAACTTTTGGAGTCACTTGATTTTGAATCACTTGACACATGTGAACCATGCCTCATGGGCAAGATGACTAAAACGCCGTTCTCTAGTACAATGGAACGGGCAAGTGACTTATTGGAAATCGTACATACTGATGTGTTCGGTCCAATGAATGTTACAGCGCGTGGTGGATATCGTTATTTTCTCACCTTCACTGATGACTTAAGTATATATGGGTATATTTACTTAATGAAGCACAAGTCTGAAACGTTTGAAAATTTCAAGCAATTTCAGAGTGAACTTGAGAATCATCATAACAAGAAGATTAAATTCCTACAATCTGATCGAGGAGGTGAATATCTGAGTTATGAGTTTGGCAGTCACTTAAGACAGTGTGGAATTGTTTCACAGTTAACACCGCCCGGAACACCACAGCGTAATGGTGTGTCCGAACGTCGTAATCGAACCTTGTTAGATATGGTGCGGTCTATGATGTCTCTTGCTGATTTGCCACTATCGTTTTGGGGTTATGGATTAGAGACTGCTGCATTCACTTTAAATAGGGCACCATCAAAATCCGTTGAGACGACGCCATATGAACTGTGGTTTGGCAAAAGGCCAAAGTTGTCGTTTCTTAAAGTTTGGGGATGTGATGCTTATGTCAAAAAGCTTCAGCCTGAAAAGCTGGAACCCAAAGCGGAGAAATGTGTCTTCATAGGATACCCGAATGAGACAGTCGGGTATACCTTCTATCTCAGATCCGAAGGCAAAGTGTTTGTCGCTAAGAACGGAACATTTCTTGAGAAAGAGTTTCTCTCAAAAGAATTGAGTGGGAGGAAAATAGAGCTTGCTGAGGTTGTTGAACCTTTGCTTCTACCAGAGAGTAGCGCAACGCAGAAAGATGTTTCTGTGGAGCCTACGACGGTTGAAGAAGTTAATGATGATGATCATGAAGCTTCGGATCAAGTTACTAATGAACCTCGTAGGTCGACAAGGACGCGTACTACTCCTGAGTGGTACGGCAATCCTGTCTTGAAGGTCATGTTGTTAGACAACAATGAACCTACGAGCTATGAAGGAGCGGTGATGGGACCGGATTCCGAGAAATGGTTAGAGGCCATGAAATCCAAGATGGGATCCATGTATGAAAACAAAGTATGGACTTTGGAAGTATTACCTGAAGGGCGAAAGGCCATTCAGAACAAATGGATCTTTAAGAAGAAGACAGATGCAGACGACAATGTCACCATCTATAAAGCTCGACTTGTGGCAAAGGGTTTTTCACAAGTTCAAGGAGTTGACTACGATGAGACCTTCTCACCAGTAGCGATGCTTAAGTCTGTCAGAATCATGTTGGCAATCGCTGCTTAATTGGACTATGAAATTTGGCAGATGGATGTCAAAACAGCGTTCCTCAACGGTTTCCTTGAGGAAGAGTTGTATATGAGACAACCAAAATGTTTTGTCGATCCAGAGAATGCTGACAAAGTTTGCAAACTCTAGCGATCCATTTATGGACTGGTGCAAGCATCTCAGAGTTGGAATAAGCGCTTCGATGAGGTGATCAAAGCGTTTGGGTTTATACAAGTTTATGGAGAAGCTTGTATTTAGAAGAAAGTGAGTGGGAGCTCTATAGAGTTTCTAATATTATATGTGGATGACATATTGTTGATTGGAAATAGTATAGAAATGCTGGAAAGCATGAAGGAATATTTGAACAAGAGTTTTTCAATGAAGGACCTAGGAGAAGCTGCTTTCATATTAGGCATTAAGATCTATAGAGATAGATCGAGACGCTTAATAGCACTTTCACAGAGCACATACCTTGATAAAGTTTTGAAGAAGTTCAAAATGGAACAGTCCAAGAAGGGGTTCTTGCCTATGTTGCAAGGTGTGAGGTTGAGTAAGACTCAATGCCCAGTAACTGCAGAAGATAAAGAAAAGATGAGTGTCATCCCCTATCCTTCAGCCATAGGCTCTATCATGTATGCAATGTTGTGCACAAGACCCGATGTCAGCCTTGCCATAAGTATGGCCGGAAGGTTTCAAAGTGATCCTGGAATGGAACACTGGCAAGCAGTAAAGAACATCCTTAAGTACCTAAATAGGACTAAGGAAATGTTTCTCGTTTATGGAGGTGATGAAGAGCTCGTCGTAAAGGGTTACGTCGATGAAAGCTTTGACACTGATCCGGACGACTCTAAGTCGCAAACCGGATACGTATTTATTCTTAACGGGGGACGGTAAGGTGGTGTAGTTCCAAGCAAAGCGTGGTAGCTGATTCTACGTGCGAAGCGGAGTACATCGCAGCCTCGGAGGCAGCGAAGGAAGGTGTCTGGATGAAGCAGTTCATGACAGATCTTGGAGTAGCACTGAATCCAATGAGCCTATTCTATGACAACACTGGTGCCATTGCTCTAGTCAAGGAACCAAGGTTTCACAAGAGGACCAGACATATAAAGTGACGTTTCAACTCCATCCGATACTACATCGAGGAGAAGGACATAAATATTTGCAAAGTGCACACAGATCTGAATGTTGCAGACCCGTTGACTAAACCTCTTCCAAGAGCTAAACATGATCAACACCACAACTGCATGGGTGTTCGATTCATTACAATGTAAATCACATAGTGATGTGAGCTAGATTATTGACTCTAGTGCAAGTGGGAGACTGTTGGAAATATGCCCTAGAGGCAGGCAATAAAGTGTTTATTATTGTATTTCCTTGTTCATGATAATTGTTTATTATCCATGCTAGAATTGTATTAATTGGAAACATGGATACATGTGTGGATACATAGACAAACACTATGTCCCTAGTATGCCTCTAGTGAACTAGCTCGTTGATCAAAGGATGGTTATGGTAATCTAGCCATGGACATGAGATGTCATTTGATAACAGGATCACATCATTAGAAGAATGATGTGATGGACAAGACCCAAACTACAAATGTAGCATATGATCGTGTCAGTTTATTGCTACTGTTTTCCGCATGTCAAGTATATGTTCCTATGACCATGAGATCATGCAACTCACTGACACCGGAGGAATGCTTTGTGTGTATCAAACGTCGCATCGTAACTGGGTGACTATAAAGGTACTCTATAGGTATCTCCGAGGGTGTCTGTTGGGTTGGCATTGATCAAGACTGGGATTTGTTACTCCGTGTGACGGAGAGGTATCTTAGGGACCACTCGGTAATACAACATCATAACGAGCCTTGCAAGAAATGTGACTAAGTGTTAGCCACGGGATCTTGTATTATGGAACGAGTAAAGAGACTTGTCAGTAACGAGGTTGAACTAGGTATGAAGATACCGGCGATCGAATCTCGGCCAAGTAACATACCGAAGAACAAAGGGAACGTTATACGGGATTAACTGAATCCTTGACATAGAGGTTCGACCGATAAAGATCTTCGTAGAATATGTAGGAACCAATGTGGACATCCAGGTCCTACCATTGGTTATTGACTGTAGAGGTGTCTCGGTCATTTCTACATAGTTCTCGAACCCGTAGGGTCTGCACACTTAAGGTTTGGTGACGTTTCGGTAGTGTAGAGTTATGTATGGTGGTGACCGAAGGTTGTTCGGAGTCCCGGATGAGATCCCTGACGTCACGAAGAGCTCCGAAATGGTCCGGAGATAAAGATTCATATATAGGAAGTCCCGTTTTGGTCGCCGGAAAAGTTTCGGGCTCAGGTAGTGTACCGGGAGTGCCGGTAGTGTACCGGGAGACCTCCGGGAGGGGTATTTCGACCCAAGGGGCTACATGGGCTGTGGGAGAGTAATAACCAGCCCTTAGTTGGCTGGTGGAACAACCACAAGAGGCCCATGCGTCTGGAGGAAAAAGGCTAAAGAGAAAAAGGTGGAAAAAAGGCCTAATAGGGTGAATTCTAGTCCTACTAGGATTGGAGGTGGACTCCACCTCTCCCTCTCTCTTCGGCCGACTCCAAGGAGGGGCCAGCCCTGCGCCAAGGCCTCCTCTCCCTGCCTCTTATATATATCAGAGGACTTGAGGGTTTTGCACTAACTTTTACGGCCATGTGCTACCCGTTCCACCGGTGCTCCTCTAGATCGTATTTCCGCAGTGCTTAGGCAAAACCCTGCCGGAATTGCTCCACCACCATCACCGGAGCGCCGTCACGCTGCCGATGAACTCTTCCTCCTCTCCACTTCCTCTTGATGGATCAAGACGGTGGAGATCATCATCAAGCTGCACGTGTGCTGAACGCGGAGGTGCCGTCCGTTCGGTACTAGATCAGAAGGATCGTGATCAAGGCCACGAGACGATCGTGATTGGATCGCGGGACGGATCATGACGAGATCGCAGGACGGATCATGATTGGATCGTGGGACGGTTCGTGATTGGATCGCGGGACACTTGGCGATTTGGATCGCGAAGACGTTCGACTACACCAACCGCGTTTCTTAACGCTTCCCGCTTAGCGATCTACAGGGGTATGTAGATCAACTCCCCCTCTCGTAGATGCTCATCACCATGGATAGGTCTGCGTGTGCGTAGGAAAAAATTTGTTTACCATGCAACGTTCCCCAACGAGGAAGCACTACAAAGGTAGATAGCCCGTGTTGCTTGCAACCGGAGACGTCCAAACATCACTAAAGAGTAACTGAAACGGAAAAGTGGAAACTGAGGTAGACGCGCTAAAAGGAAGATGAACGTACTTGCCCAAACGGCAAGCCTCAAAAGTGTGCTCGTTGAGCTTATTACATGAGAAAGAAAAACTCCTAAGAATCTGACGCAAAATGGCGGGGTTGGGATGTCCCAAGCGAGTGTGCCAAAGATCGATGGTGGCAGAAAGGGCGGCGGGTGTGGAAGTGGAGGTGCCGGCATGCACGAGATAGAGGTCGTCGTCAGGACTGTCATAGCGATGCAGAACCATCCTGGTCCGGGCGTCCTTCACAGATAAATCAACACCGTCAAATTCAACACTAAGTGGATTTTCACGGGTAAGACATTTAACAGAAGCTAAACTAGTGACTAGTTCTGGTGAGATAAGGACATTAGACATAGTGATAGGTGTTGAAGTGGAGGGAAACATGTGCTACCAACATGAGTGATGGGTAAAGAAGAATCGTTGCCAACGGTGATACGAGTGGGTGTGTTAACTAGAGTGGAAAAAGATAGGTTACCGGGATGATCTATCATGTGTGCAGTAGCACCTGAGTCCATGTACCAGTCGCCTCCATCGCCTTAGTTATGCGGAGTCGGCGCCGAGTGTAGGGCGGCCAGGAGGGTGGGGTCCCATGGTGCATGTATCGGCGGTGGCGGCAGGCCTCCGTAGGGCGGAGCCTGGGCGGGCACGCCATAGCCTCTGAGGGGTGGTGGCGCGCGAGGAGCACCGTAAGGCTGGTAGGGGGCTCCTAAGAACGCTTGGTGACCCACGGGGCGAGGACCAAGGACACCCGACGCAGGAGCCCGCGGGACGGGCATGTGATAGGCGCGGACGATGCCCGTCCACGGGTTCCGCCCGACGGCTCACGACGAAGGGGGTTGCTGCTGGTGGTGCGCCCCTCCCCTGCCCGGTGCCTGCTGCTGCGGCTACTGTTGGCGGCGACCCCCACCACCCCGCCGGTTGCGCCGGCCCCTGCCACCTTGCGCTTGCTAGGGAGGCGTGGGGGGCATGGGCGGTGTGGGTAGCAGCGGCAGGTAGCCGGCGGGGGCAGGCGGGGCGGGCGGACGAGGCACGGCTGGAGGAACATGGCCGCCACGGGTGGTGTCGGCGGCGAGGGCGGTGTGCTGCACCCGCTGCTTTAGCTTCGTCATCCGACGCTCCTCAAGTTTGAGGTACGCGACGACGCGCGTGAAGGTGGGTTGCGGCAGCAGGGTGAGGTTGGACGCCGTGTTGCCGAAGTCCTCGTTGAGGCCGGCGGTGATGGTGCTCAACAGCAGTTCATTGGAGACCTTCGCGCCGATGTCGCGAAGCTTGTCGGCAAGTATCTGGAGCCTCATGCAATACTCATCGATGGTGGAGTTGTCTTGGTGACAGCTGAAGAACTCTTGCTGCAAGAAAACAAGGCGATGAAGTTTGTTGTCGGTGAAGAGCGCATTGATCTTGGTCCACACGGCACAGGCGTCGTCGTTCTCAACGACAACCGTGTGGAAGATGTCCTTCGAGACGGTTTGGTAGAACCATCGGATGAGCATGGCCTCAATGGCGGACCACTCCGGATCGCGCCGCATGTACGCACTGTCCACGGAACCGTCGATGTGCTCGGTGAGGTAGTACTCATGAAAGACGAGGTTGAAGTAGGTCTTCCACGCGGCGTACGACGTAATGGAGCTGTCGAGACGGATGAGGACCCGGGCCTCAATGTTGAGGTCACGGATGGCGGCGGCCGAGGGCTCGGGACCGGCGAAGGGGTTGGACGAGCGAGTGGTGGAGGTGTCCGGGGAGGAGTCCATGTGTGCGTCGGCGGCGGCTAGGGTTAGGGTTAGGACAATGACTAGGGTTAGGGCGCTGAGGGGAGGAAGCGGCGTGGGCGGCGGCGGCACGGGAGGGAGAGGTCCAGAGGCGGCGATCGGCGTGGCTGGGTAGCGGAAGCGGGGCGGCACCGGGCGGCGGCGGCGCAGCGGGAGAGGAGGAGTTGTGCGGCGGCGGCGGGATGCGGCGGTGGTGGGGTTCGGCGGTAGCGGCGGCGTGCGCGAGGGGTGCAGCGGCGGCTCGCGCGAGGGAGAGGGCGCGGCGGAGGCGGCGTGGCGGAGGCGGCGCGCGCGAGGGTGCGCGGCGACGGCGGAAAACCCTAAGGAGGACCGAGAAAAACTGATACCATGTAGAGAGATGAGATGGCAATACAATGACCTATATTGATAAGGTGTCGATGCACGTATATATAAATACCGGGTATGCCTCAACCTCAACTATACATGACTAGAAGGTGGGCCACAACACAATATACATGCAATAGAAATATATACTTAACACTTATTTATACATGATAGACATCTAATTGAACACCTTTTATATAGAAATAAACATCCATGGCTAAGAAAAAAATTACTCGCTGATCCGTGGCCCCTCCCATAAGCATCATCTCCCTGGCATCGCTCACGCTCAGGCAGGGCCGTTATCTTTTGCTCTACTGTCTTGCTGGAGTGCAATCTAGATCTGGATCCCGATCTTAATCCTTCCCGCCGCGTGCGAGGTTAATTAGGCGCTCTCCAAGGGAGTGAGGACGAGACTCGACCTCACCTCGCCGGAATGGCCCTCGCCACACCCTCTGCGTTGTCAGCAGGTTTGTCTTACCTCGCCATCCCCCCTTTCTCTGCCCTGTCTACTCTGTTAACTAATCACCTGATTCATCAAAACCGGTTCTTTGTTCCTACTAGATGCTTCGTTTTCTGCCCATGGCTACTAGCTAATTTAAACCTTGCCGTCTTGTATAAGAGAGCATGGTTAACAGCTATCTTCCTTCATGCCTTCCCGTTTTAAAATAGATAAGAAGAAAAATGCTTAACTTCGAATTATCAACGAACGCAGAAGAAATATCAAAAGAGAGGAAGAATACTTATTGATTTTATCAGATGGTTTATTGATATAAAACTGATTGCTTGTATTGATACAAAACTTATTGCTACTGATTGCTTGTATTTGTTCTTGTGTACTACTCCCTCCGCTCCTTTATACAAGGTGTATTTATTTATCAATAAAACTATAAAATGTAAGGTGTATTTATTATGTTTCCTCATAATTTCCTTCTTAGCCCTTCTAGAAAGGAAAGTATCTCTTTTTTTATTGTGTGTATATCTTCATATAGCAAGAGAAGAAAACTATCTCTTTGCCGACTGCACATACTCATACTTTTCTGCACTAATTTATGCACTTTCCACTAACCAACAAATTTGCCACGGTTAATTTAGTCTTAACATGTCTATAATTATGTGTCTTGATCACCGTGTCGAAAATAATACACCTTACATAAATGAATGGTGGGGGTAATTTACTATAACTTATTGCTACTGATTGCTTGTATTCTCAATTTGACTGATTGTGCAGCGGCCAAATTAAGGATGAAGGAGCTACTGTTTGATTGCGCTAGAGCGGTGGAAGGCAATCAGGACAGCTCTTCAAACAATAGGATGGTTGCAGAGTTGGGGGAAATGGTTTCCGTGTCCGGTGAGCCGCTCCAGAGGTTGGGAGCATACATGTTGGAAGGGTTTCTTGCCAGGATCGATGACTCAGCCTACTCAGTATGCAAAGAGTTGGAATGCAACTTTGAACGTGCTGCTGCAAATCAGACCACTGAATACTTTTCCTACAGGCATGCCCTATATGAGTTATGCACCTACTTGAAAATGGGTTACATGTCGGCGAACGGCGTGATCGCAAAGTTTACAATGGAAGCAGACATGATTCATATTATCGACTTCTGCATCTCCGATGGTGCTCAGTGGGATGTTCTCCTCATGGCATCTGCGAATAGGCCTGGTGGTGCACCAAATGTGAGGATCACAGCCATAGATGATTCAGTTCCAGCTTACACGCGAGGTCGCAGCAACCTTGAGCTAGTTCGAATTAGGCTGTCGCGTATAGCTGGACTGTGCAATGTCCCATTCGAATTCCATGCAGTTGCCGTCTCCGCCAGCCAATTGGAAGAGGGCCACCTGGGTGTCATCCCTGGCGAAGCCGTCGCAGTGAACTTCACCTTGGGGCTACACAACATTTCTGATGATGGTGGTGGTGATGGCGATGAGTCATCGATGAGTCAGCGAGACCGGATCCTGTGTCTGGTCAAGAGCTTGTCGCCCAGGGTGGTCACCCTTGTGGAGTATGAGCTCAACACCGACTACACGACCACTTTCACAGAGAGGTTCGCGAATATTTTTGACTACTACACAGCCCTCTTTGAGTCCATTGACGTGGCACGCTCAAGGGATGACGAGATGAGGATCGAGATGGAGCAGCACTGCCTGGGAAGGGAGATGGTGAACCTCATTGCCTGCGAAGGCGCCGAAAGGGTGGGACGACGCGAGGTCTTTGGCCAGTGGAAGGCACGCCTCATCAAGGCTGGATTCACACCTGCTCCGCTCAGCTCGTCACTGAATGACACCTGCGGGAGGTGGCTGCAGAGCTACAATTCCCACTACTGGTTGGAAGAGATGGACGGTGTGCTCCGCCTTGGATGGAAGAACAGGGTACTCGTGGTTACGTCCGCGTGGTATTAATATCGGTCCATTATCATTTTCAATCATTACTAATGAACATGTCCGTGTCTTGCAACAGAAGAATCATTTTTTATCCGAGGTGCTATTTTTATTTCAATTCAATTTTTATTTTTATTAGTCATATTGATGGCACCACACTGAGGCAACATCTATTTTTTTAAAAGGAGGAACACCCTCACCTCTGCATCTAGACGATGCATGACAACATCTAGATGGTGCCATTCGACATTGAGGAGGCTGAAAACATGGCTTTCGTTCTAGCCAGATCAGAGCATTAGTTGCGGTTGCATTACGAATCAGGACTGATGTGAGTTCTAGCGGCTAGGACGCCAACTGAGGCTCGGCAGGCATCAGTCCCGGTTAGAGCGGGAAGTTTAGTTGACAACAACCGGCACTAAAGAGGTTGTGATAGGAGCGACGTCCTCTTGTCTCGGTTGGTGTCTCCAACCGGGACTAAATATCTGTCTTCAGTCCCGGTTCTAAAGACCAACCGGAACTAAGAAACTGCCTATATATATCCTCGCCCCTGTCCACCCATTCCTCTGTTTCTCGCTCATAGAAAGTGGAAAGTGGGAGAAAGCCTAGTAGTAGCGTTGGAATTACCCAGCGCTACTACTAAAGCGCTACACCTAAGTTGTAGCAGTAGCGCTGGAGAACCAACCAGCGCTACTGCTAATTTTTCTGCTTTCAAAGGTTACATTCCCCTCTATGTATTTGTCCATGCTATATACAGTAGTTTCATCATATGACAACATCAATAATTATCGTGCCAACAACTACATTGTGATCATGTTGAATTAGAAGAAAACATCATAATAGTAATCATCTCAATCATGAATACAAGTTAACTAAACTTTTCTCTCATAGGACCTAGTCCTCCCTCCTAGCTAAAATGTCATAAAACAAAATAACAGCTATGTCTCCATGATGAAGCAAAGAGATCCAACGGTTTCCAACCTGTGGCTTGCGATCCTTCTTTATTTCTCTCCATGCTTCAATTTGGAGCCTCTTAGGTGGTTTGCGCTCACTCGAGTATGCAAAAGAGAACTGGGGCCACATAGGGCTTTTAATTGTCATATTGCTTTCGAGTTGCATCAATGGAGGCACAACTTCATTTGGCAGTTTCGGTTGCAGAACATAATAATAGCCTTGTTAGCAATGTAATCAACACCATCTACACAATAGTAGTATACTTAATGATTCTTACCAAGACATTTCGGCGAATGTCATCCGCCCTCAACCAATGCACTAGTGTCTTGTAAGGTGTATAATTTAGGCCAGTTCCCAAATTATACGGGAAGACCTCCCTACCAACAAGGACACCAATAAGAAAGTTGATAAGAACATCCTTCTCCTCCCAAGTTAGATGTGATTCATAAGTGTAGTGTGTCCTGTCAACTATTTGCTCTGTTTCACTCGAAGAAACGAAATAAGCTGTAAATTATAAATTATCAAATTTAGCATGGATGAATACCAACTATTTTTAAATATAGAATGCAAATTACTTGACAAATATGCATGGTTGACAAACTCACATGGAGGTAAAACTGGAAGCATATCGACATCCACCGAAATGTCGATGTTACCTTCAATATGATCTTCAGAACGAAGATCGAGGGTTATGTCTATAAACTCCTGAAATCCATATGCCTTGCAAAGAGCTTTCCAATTTGAGCATCCTAATTTTGTGTTATTAAGCGTATCCATTACTTTCACCAGAAATGTGTGACCATGTGGGGTCCTCAGGTTGGCTGTCCTCGTCTCGAAACTCTCATGCTCTTCGAAACCGAGCCTCTCCAAGAAATACCGTTTTGTATGACAGGGGATGCTAGTCGAATTGTAGAAAACAGAAATTACGTGTTGAAGGAAAGAAACAGAAGTCATGCTTAATTACAAAAAAACAGTTGTCATCGTTGCGTACCGTAAAAATATCAAAGTCCTCATAAAGCTTCATGGTGAAGAACCTGCTGTCTCGCACCCCAGGCTGGTCGCAAAGACCCTTATCTTCATCGCAGAATTCACACGCTTGGATCCTATCGTCGTCTAATGATAACGACATTTCCAGTGTTCATGATTCTAGAATTACGGCACCCTTGGATCCTAATGCGTGTGTGACTTTCGGTCCGTCGAGGCTTCCCTTAAATAACTCTCATATCTCATGGTGTGTTGGTGCGCACTCTTCTCTTCTTGCGCATTATATATATCGACGAATATATCGCAAAGAAGAGAAGAAGAGGAGGCGCCCCCAACAGTCGGGATTTCTCCATGAAAAACACACATGAAAGTCACAGAAGGACCAACGACAGACCGAAAGTCACACATGTATTATACCGATAAAATATCACTAATACATATTTATAATGACTCGAATATAATATCACTAATACATCATCTCGAATACATCTCCAATATTATCATATAAGATCACTAATATATATCGAATACTATCGAATAATCTAAGTCACTAGCCGTTCCCGAGTCGCCGGTGGTGGACACCAAAAGATAAGGAACCACCACGGGATCATAACTCAGGTGAGATCCCTGAAGTATCTGCCACGTCTAGTCGAACCTGGCGTCTAACGCCGCCATGTAGCAATGGACGTGCTCATCCTCCTCCCTGACACGGTGACGTACCACCTTCATGGGGGCTCGCTCCCTGTGGATCGAAAGTGGCCCACGTGACCGCCACCAAAGAAGCTCCGGGTCGACGACGAGACCCAGATTCCTCACCAAGATCCCAGCCCTGGAAGCTAGCACCTCCGAGTACAAGCCCCGTGGGGCCCAGTCCCGGACATGCTGGTGCCTATCAAGCAGGCTCTTGCCGACCACTCGATGACGAGGATGCTGGCCGGGCATCATCGATGTCGACACAAATTCCTATGAGAAAATTTTCTTATTGTTTAATGTTTTACTTTTTAGTTTTCATGTGTACATCAATCATCTCAATTGAATTTAGCTAGTGCCCACTAACGTATTTTTCCATCAAGATAAGGTGTTGGGGAACATTGCATGGGAAATAAAAAATTTCCTACCCACACGCAAGATCCATCCATGGCAATGAGCATCTACCTGAGGGACAGTTGATATACATACCCTTGTAGATCGCTAAGCGGGAAGCATTAAGAAACTCGGTTGATGTAGTGAAACGTCTTCGCGATCCGAATCACCGAGCGTCCCGCGATCCAATCACGATCCGTCCCGATCAAGTACCAAACGGACGGCACCTCCGCGTTCAGCACACGTGCAGCTTGATGATGATCTCCGCCTTCTTGATCCAGAAAGAGGGAGCGGAGAGGTAGAAGAGTTCTCTGGCAGCGTGACGGCGCTGGGACGATGGCGGTGGAGCTATTCCGGCAGGGCTTCGCCTAAGCACTGCAGAAAACCGATCTAGAGGAGAACATATGCACTAGAAGGTAGGGTTGCATCTGGCAAAAAAAAAACTAGGGCAAAAACCCTAAAACCTCCAGTATATATAAGAGGGAGAGAAGAGAGGGCTTGGATCAAGGGCTCAAGGGCCAAGCCGAAGGGAGAGGAGAGGAGGAATCCTCCTCCAATCCTAGTCAGACTAGGATTGCTCCCCTTTTTGCCTTTTTCCACCTTTTCTCTTTGGGATTTTCATTCCTAGCCGCATGGGTCTTGTGTGGGACTTCCACCAGCCCACAACGGGTTGGTATTAACTCTCCCACAGCCCATGTAGCCTCTTTGTTCCAAATACCCCTCCCGATGGTCTCCCGGTACACTATCGGCACTCCCGGTGCACTACCGATGAGCCCAAAACTTTTCCGACGACCTAAACAGGACTTCCCATATATCAATCTTTACCTTCGGACCATTCCGGAGCTCCACGTGATGTCCGGTATCTCATCTAGGACTCTGAACAACCTTTGGTCACCACCATGCATAACTCTATACTACCGAAACATCACCAAACCTTAAGTGTGCAGACCCTGCGGGTTCGAGAACTATGTAGACATATCCGAGACACCTCTATGGTCAATAACCAATAGCGGGACCTAGATGCCCATATTGGTTCCTAGATATTCCACGAAGATCTTTATCGGTCGAACCTCTATGTCAAGGATTCAGTTAATCCCATGTGATGTTCCCTTTGTTGTTCGGTATGTTACTTGCCCGAGATTCGATCGTCGGTATCTCCATACCTAGTTCAACCTCGTTACCGGCAAGTCTCTTTACTTGTTCTGTAATACAAGATCCTGTGACTAACACTTAGTCACATTGCTTGCAAGGCTTATTGTGATGTTGTATTACCGAGTGGGCCCGGAGATACCTCTCCGTCACACGGAGTAACAAATCCGAGTCTTGATCTATGCCAACCCAACAGACACCCTCGGAGATACCTGTAGAGCACCTTTATAGTCACCCAGATATGTTGCAATGTTTGAGACACACAGGGCACTCCTCCGGTGTCCGTGAATTGCATGATCTCATGGTCATAAGAACATATACTTGACATGCAGAAAACAGTAGCAATAAACTGACACGATCATATGCTATGTTTGTAGTTTGGGTCTTGTCCATCCCATCATTCTCCTAATGATGTGATCCCGTTATCAAATGACATCACATGTCCATGGCCAGGAAACCTTGACCATCTTTGATCAATGAACTAGTCTACTAGAGGCATACTAGGGACATGGTGTTGTCTATGTATCCACACATGTATCTGAGTTTCCAATCAATACAATTCCATCATGGATAATAAACAATTATCATGAACGAGGAAATATGATAATAACCAATTTATTATTGCCTCCAGGGCATATTTCCAATAGTCTCCCACTTGCACTAGAGTCAACAATCTAGTTCACATCACTATGTGATTTACATTGTAATGAATCGAACACCCATCCAGTTCTGGTGTTTATCATGTTTAGCCCTTGGAAAAGGTTTAGTGAACGGGTCTGCAACATTCAGATCCGTGTGCACTTTGCAAATATTTATGTCCTTCTCCTTGATGTAATCGCGGATGGATTTGAAGCGTCGCTTTATGTGTCCGGTCCTCTTGTGAAACCTTGGTTCCTTGGCTAGAGCAATGGCACTAGTGTTGTCACAGAACAGAGTCATTAGATTCAGTGCACTGGGCACTACTCCAAGATCTGTCACGAACTGCTTCATCCAGATACCTTCCTTCGCCGCCTTCGAGACTGCGATGTACTCTGCTTTGCATGTAGAATCGGCTACCACGCTTTGCTTGGAACTGCACCAGCTTACCGGTCCCCTGTTGAGAATAAATACGTATCCGGTTTGCGACTTAGAGTCATCTGGATCAGTGTCAAAGGTTGCATCGACGTAACCCTTTATGACGAGCTCTTCATCACCTCCATAAACGAGAAACATTTCCTTTGTCCTTTTAAGGTACTTAAGGATATTCTTGACCGCCGTCCAGTGCTCCATTCCAGGATCACTTTGAAACCTTCCGGCCATACTTATGGCAAGGCTGACATCACGTCTCGTGCACAACATTGCATACATGATAGAGCCTATGGCTGAAGCATAGGGGATGACACTCATCTTTTCTCTATCTTCTACAGTCACTGGGCATTGAGTCTTACTCAACTTCACACCTTGCAACACAGGCAAGAACCCCTTCTTAGACTGATCCATTTTGAACTTCTTCAAAACTTTATCAAGGTATGTGCTCTGTGAAAGTGCTATTAAGCGTCTCGATCTATCTCTATAGATGTTAATGCCTAATATGAAAGCAGATTCTCCTAGGTACTTCATTGAAAAACTCTTGTTCAAATACTCCTTCACGCTTTCCAGCATTTCTATATTGTTTCCAATCAGCAATATGTCATCCACATATAGTATTAGAAATGCTATAGAGCTCCCACTCACTTTCTTGTAAATACAAGCTTCTCCATAAACTTGTATAAACCCAAACGGTTTGATCACCTCATCAAAGCGCTTATTCCAACTCCGAGATGCTTGCACCAGCCCATAAATGGATCACTGGAGTTTGCAAACTTTGTCAGCATTCTCTAGATCGACAAAACCCTCTGGTTGCATCATATACAACTCTTCCTCAAGGAAACTGTTGAGGAACGCTGTTTTGACATCCATCTGCCAAATTTCATAGTTGAAATAAGCAGCTATTGCTAACATGATTCTGACAGACTTAAGCATCTCTATAGGTGAGAAGGTCTCATCGTAGTCAACTATTTGAACTTGTGAAAACCCTTTGTCACAAGTCGAGCTTTATAGACGCTGACATTATCGTCCGCGTCCGTCTTCTTCTTAAAGATCCATTTGTTCTGAATGGCCTTTCGCCCTTCAGGTAATACTTCCAAAATCCATAGTTTGTTTTCATACATGGATCCCATCTCGGATTTCATGGCCTCTAACCATTTCTCGGAATCCGGGCCCATCACCGCTCCTCCATAGCTCGTAGGTTCATTGTTGTCCAACAACATGACCTCTAAGACAGGGTTGCCATACCACTCAGGAGCAGTACGCACCCTTGTCGACCTAGGAGGTTCAATAGCAACTTGATACGAAGCTTCATGATCATTATCATTAACTTCCTCTTCAACCATTATAGGTTCCATAGAAACATCTTTCTGCACTGCGCTACTCTCTGGTTGAAGTAAACGTTCAGTAACCTCATCAAGCTCTATTTTCCTCCCACTCAATCCTTTCGAGAGAAACTCTTTCTCGAGAAATGTTCCGTTCTTAGCGACAAACACTTTGCCTTCGGATCTGAGATAGAAGGTATACCCGACTGTCTCTTTCAGGTATCCTATGAAGACGCATTTCTCCGCGTTGGGTTCCAACTTTTCAGGCTGAAGCTTTTTGACATAAGCATCACATCCCCAAACTTTAAGAAACGACAACTTTGGCCTCTTCCCAAACCACAGTTCATATGGCGTCGTCTCAATGGATTTCGATGGTGCCCTATTTAAAGTGAATGCAGCTGTCTCTAATGCATAACCCCAAAACAATAGTGGCAAATCGACAAGAGACATCATAGAACACACCATATCTAGTAAGGTTCGATTATGACGTTCAGACACACCATTACGTTGTGGTGTTCCAGGCGGTGTCAATTGTGAAACAATTCCACACTGTCTTAAGTGACTGCCAAACTCATAACTCAGATATTCGCCTCCTCGATCAGATCGTAGGAATTTAATCTTCTTGTTACGATGATTCTCAACTTCACTTTGAAATTGCTTGAACTTTTCAAACGTTCCAGACTTGTGTTTCATTAAGTAAATATACCCATATCTACTTAAGTCATCAGTGAAAGTGAGAAAATAAAAATCTCCACCGTGTGCTGTAACATTCATTGGACCGCACACATCAGTATGTATGATTTCCAATAAGTCACTTGCCCGTTCCATTGTTCTAGAGAATGGCGTTTTAGTCATCTTGCCCATGAGGCATGGTTCACATGTGTCAAGTGATTCAAAATCAAGTGACTCCAAAAGTCCATCAGCATAGAGCTTCCTCATGCGTTTTACACCAATATGACCTAAACGACAGTGCCACAAGAAAGTGGTACTATCATTATCAACTCTACATCTTTTGGCATCAATGTTATGAACATGTGTATCATCACTAATCCCGATGGTAATCGAAGAGAGAGTATGCCGACGGCGATCACATCAACCTTGGAACCATTTCCCACGCGCATCGTCACTTCGTCCTTTGCTAGCCATCATCTATTCCGTAGTTACTGCTTTGAGTTGCAAATGTGAGCAACCGAACCGGTATCAAATACCCAGGCACTAAAACGAGAGCTAGTAAGGTACACATCAATAACATGTATATCAGATATACCTTGTTTGTCGTTGGCCACCTTCTTGTCAGCCAGGTACTTGGGGCAGTTCCGCTTCTAGTGACCAGTTCCCTTGCAATGAAAGCACTCAGTTTCTGGCTTGGGTCCAGTCTTGGGCTTCTTTACAGGAGCAGCAACTACTTTGCCATCCTTCTTGGTTTTGACCTTCTTGCTCTTGCCCTTGCCATTCTTCTTGAAACTAGTGGTTTCATTGACCATCAACACTTGATGTTCTTTCTGGATTTCAGACTCAGCGACTTTCAGCAACGCAAACAGCTCGACGACTGACTTGTTCATCCCGTGCGTGTTATAGTTCATCACAAAGCTCTGGTAGCTAGGTGGCAGTGATTGAAGAACTCTGTCAGTGAACGCTTCTGGTGGAAGGGCAATTCCCAACTCTGCCAGGCGAGTCGAATACCCAGACATTCTGAGTATATGTTTACTGATAGACCCGTTCTCCTCCATTTTGCAAGCATAGAACTTATCGGAGGTCTCATACCTCTCGATCCGGGCATTCTTCTGAAAGATAAATTTCAACTCCTGGAATATCTCATATGCTCCATGATGTTCAAAACGTCTTTGAAGTCCCGGTTCTAAGCCATACAATATTGCACACTGAACTACTGAGTAATCTCCAGAACGTGCCTCGCAAGCCTTCTTAACGTCTTCGGATGACATGTCTTCGATTTGGTCACCAAGCGGTGCATCAAGGACATATGATTTCTGGGAAGCCGTGAGGATAATCCTCAGAATACGGGCCCAGTCAACAAAGTTACTTCCATCATCTTTCAACTTAGCTTTCTCTAGGAGCGCATTAAAATTTAGGGGTGCTACTGCGCGAGCCATTGATCTACAACATAAATATGCAAAGGTTACTTAGACTATTGTTCAAGATAATGAGTTTAGTTAATCAGATTACTAAGGCTCCCACTCAAATTGACATCCCTCAGGTCATCTGAGTGTCACATGATCCAAATTCATCAACTCAAGTCCGATCATCATGTGAGTTGAGGTGGTTTCAATGGTGAACATCATCATGTTGATCATATCTACTATATGAATCATGTTCGACCTTTCGGTCTCTTGTGTTCCGGGGCCATGTCTGGACATGCTAGGCTCATCAAGTTTAACTTGAGTGTTCTTCATGTGCAACACTGGCTTGCACCCGTTGTATGTGAACGTTGAGGCTATCACACCCGATCATCACGTGGTGTCTCGACACGACGAACTTTCGCAACGGTGCACACTCGGGGAGAACACAATTCATCTTGAAATTTAAGTGAGGGATCACATTATAATGCTACCGTCCTAAGCAAAACAAGGTGCATAAAAGGATTAACATCACATGCAAATCATAAGTGACATGATATGTCCATGAACTTGTGCTTTTGATCTCCATCTTGAATGCACCGGCATGATCTTCATCGTCACCGGCACGACACCTTGATGTCCATCACCTTGATCTCCATCAACGTGTCGCCATCGGGGTTATCGCCCCCACCATGCTTCTACTACTATTGCTACCTTTTAGCGATAAAGTAAAGCATTACATAGCGCTTAATGATTGACACACAGGTCATCAAAAAATTAAAGACAACCCTATGGCTCCTGCCGGTTGCCGTACTCATCAACATGCAAGACGTGATATTCTATACAACACATGATCATCTCATACATCACATATATCTCATCATCCAATTGGCCATATCACATCACAACATACCCTACAAAAACAAGTTAGACGTCCTCTAATACGTGGCTGCTACGGGTATCTAGCAAGAACAATTCTCACCTATGCAAAAACCACAACAGTGATACATAAGTTGCTTTTCAACCTTCTCAAGGACCGCATTTGTCGAATCCAATCCAACTAAAATAGGAGAAATTGGCACCCGCCAGCCATCTTTTGCAACAAGTTGCAGTTGAGGGAACCGGTCTCTCGTAAGCGTATGAGTAATGTTGGTCCGGGCCGCTTCATCCCACAATATCGCTGAACCAAAACATGACAAAGGTAGGAAGCAATCTAAGCATCAATGCCCACAAACTCTTTGTGTTCTACTCGAGATCTCATCTACACCTAGACCTATCTCATGATGCCACTGTTGGGGAACGTTGCATGGGAAACAAAAATTTCCTACGCACACGCAAGATCTATCCATGGTGATGAGCATCTATGAGAGGGAGAGTGGATCTACATACCCATGTAGATCGCTAAGCGGGAAGCATTAATAAACGCGATTGATGTAGTCGAACGTCTTCGCGATCCGAATCGCCGAGCGTCCCGCGATCCAATCACGATCCGTCCCGATCAAGTACCGAATGGACGGCACCTCCGCGTTCAGCACACGTGCAGCTTAATGATGATCTCCGCCTTCTTGATCCAGCAAGAGGGAGCGGGGAGGTAGACGAGTTCTCCGGAAGCGTGACAACACTGAGGCGATGGTGGTGGAGCTATTCCGACAGGGCTTCTCCTAAGCACTACAGAAAACCGATCTAAAGGAGAAACTATGCACTAGAGGGTAGGGTTGCACGTGGCAAAAAAACTAGTGCAAAAACCCTAAAACCTCCAGTATATATAAGAGGGGTAGAGGAGAGGGCTTTGCTCAAGGGCCAAGCCCTCAAGGCTTCGGCCGAAGGGAGAAGAGAGGAGGAATCCTCCTCCAATCCTAGTAGGACTAGGATTGCTCCCCCTTTTGCCTTTTTCCACCTTTTCTCTTTGGGATTTTCTTTCCCAGCCGCATGGGCCTTGTGTGGGACTTCCAGCAGCCCACAAAGGGCTGATATTCACTATCCCACAGCCCATGTATACTCTTGGGTCGAAATACCCCTCCTGATGGCCTCTCGGTACACTACCGGCACTCCCGGTACACTACCAATGAGCCCGAAACTTTTCCGGCGACCAAAACAAGACTTCCCATATATCAATATTTACCTCCAGACCATTTCAGAGCTCCTCTTGATGTCCGGGATCTCATATGGGACTCCGAAAAACCTTCGGTCACCACCATGCATAACTCTATACTACCGAAACGTCACCAAACCTTAAGTGTGCAGACCCTGCGGGTTCGAGAACTATGTAGACATGATCGAGACACCTCTACGGTCAATAAACAATATCGGGACCTAGATTCCCATATCGCTTCCTACATATTCCATGAAGATCTTTATTGATCGAACCTCTGTGTCAAGGATTCAGTTAATCCCGTATGATGTTCCCTTTGTTCTTCGGTATGTTACTTGCCCGAGATTCGATCGTCGGTATATCCATACCTAGTTCAACCTCGTTACTGGCAAGTCTCTTTACTCGTTTCGTAATACAAGATCCCGTGACTAACACTTAGTCACATTGCTTGCAAGGCTTATTGTGATGTTGTATTACCGAGTGGGCCCTGAGATACCTCTCCATCACACGGAGTAAAAAATCCCAGTCTTGATCCATGCCAACCCAACAGACACCCTCGGAGATACCTGTAGAGCACCTTTATAGTCACCCAGTTACGTTGCGACGTTTGATACAACAAGGCACTCCTCCTTTGTTCGTGAATTACATGACCTCATGGTCATAGGAACATCTACTTGACATGCAGAAAACAGTAACAATAAACTGACACGATCATATGCTACATTTATAGTTTGGGTCTTGTCCATCCCATCAGTCTCCTAAAGATGTGATCCTGTTATCAAATGACATCACATGTCCATGGCCAGGAAACCTTGACCATCTTTGATCAACGAACTAGTCTACTAGAGGCATACAAGGGACATGGTGTTGTCTATGTATCCACACATGTATCTGAGTTTCCAATCAATACAATTCTAGCATGGATAATAAACGATTATCGTGAACAAGGAAATATGATAATAACCAATTTATTATTGCCTCTAGGGCATATTTCCAACATAAGGCACATCACCGTAATGAGGACTAATTTTCTTCTACACTTAATTAAACTTCCATGTTTACTACTAAATAAAATGAAAAAAAATCATGGACAACATATATGTTAAATTAAGCTATCGAGCTAAAATCCAATGACCGAACCCTAGCTAGAAAGAATTAGGCATGGGGATGAGGTCGGGGTTGGGGCCGAGGTCAAGGTCGTGGTCGGGGCCGAAGTCAAGGTAGGGCTCGGGCCGAGGGCGAGGTCACTGGGATGGACCTGTGGCGGCGGCACGGAGTGGAGACGGAGAGAGTATGCAGAGGGTGAGAGGGTGGGAGTGAGGGGTGGCAGCGGTGGCATCGAGGGAGGAGGGAGAGAGTGAGGAGTGGGATATGTAGGGAGTGAGGGTCGGGGCGACGACGCAGAGTGGAGAGGAAGGGAGTGAGGGGCGGCAGTGGCGGCGCAAACCGGGGAGAGGGAGGGAGTGAGGAGGGGAAGAGGGGGATCGAGAGGGAGATCGTGAGAGAGAGGTGCATGCGGGGGCGAAGACAATAATTGCAGACGTAGTAGTAGTGCGGGTAGGAACAACGCGCTACTACTATGATGTTAGCAGTAGCGCATTTATATGGGGCGCACTACTACTAAATCTAGCCTGTACGGCAACTGTGGGGCAATATTAGTAGTAGCGCGTTTATCAGCAAAGCGCTACTACTGCTAAGTAATTAGAAGTAGCATTTTTGCCGTACGCACGGTACTGATATGTAGCAGTAGCGCTTCCTTTTATCCAACGCTACTGCTAAGGGTCTGTGTATAAGGTTTTCCATAGTAGTGTGTGTTGACTGTGAGAATAGGAAGGATTACTCTTCCTCGAAAACCGTTCACTTCGAGATGCGTATGTACGGTTTCATGTACCACTATAATTGTTGGACCAAGCACGGAGAAAGAGGGGTTATGATGGAAGACAATGAAGAAGAAGAGGATGATGACAACTATCGTCCTATGTTCCTTGAATACGGTGATACTGCAACAGAGGAAGCTGAAGGTCAAGAGGCACCATACGGTGATACGGGTCATTATTGATGTACAAGAGAATGTGAAAGTGAAATGGAGAAGTTGAAGTTTGATCGCATGTTAGAGGATTACAAAAAAAGGTTGTGCCCAAATTGCGAAGATGGCTGCACAAAGCTCGGTATCACACTGTGATTGCTGCAACGGAAGGCAGAAAATCGTTTATATGACAAGGGATTTGAGAAGTTACTGACAATAATGAAGAATAAGCTTCCAAAGGATAACAAATTGCTTGCCAGTACATACGAAGCAAAGAAGTTTTCTTCCCTCTAGGATTAAAGGTGCAGAAGATACATGCACGTCCTAATGACTACATCCCCTACCACAGTGAGGAATTTGAGAATTTGAATGCATGCCCGATATGCGGTATATTGCCGTATAAGATCAGACAATATGTCCCTTGTGATGTTGAGGGCGAGCGTCCCAGGAAGAGGGTTCCTTCCAAGGTGATGTGGTATGCTCCTATAAATCCATGGTTGAAATGTCTGTTCGGAAACAAAGAGCATGACAAGTTGTTACGATAGCACAAAGAAGACCGTAAGAAAGACGGGATGTTAAGAGTACCCACTGATGGGTCGCAGTGGAGAAAAATCGAGAAAAAGTGGCTGGAGTTTGCACATGGCGCAAGAAACTTAAGGTTTGGTGTAAGTGCAGATGGCATTAAGTCTTTCGGAGAGCAGATCAGCAATCATAGCACCTAGCATGTGACTCTACGTATCTATAACCTTCCTCCTTGGATGTGCATGAAACGGAAGTTCATTATGATGTTAGTGCTCATCCAAGGCCCTAAGAAACCCGACAACGACATTGATGTGTACCTAAGGCCAATAGTTGAAGAACTTCTACAGTTGTGGGATTGAAAAGGTGTATGTGTATGGGATGAGCACAAACAGGAGGAATTTGACCTACGAGCGTTGCTTTTTGTAACCATAATTGATTGGCTTGCTCTTAGTAAACTTTGAGGACAGACAAACAAGGGATACAATGCATGCACACACTGTTTAGATGAGACTGAAATTATATATTTGGATAAAAATAAAAAGGTTGTGTACCTGGGACATCGTCGATTTCTTACGACCAAGCATGCCTTAAGAAAGAAAGCCATGCATTTCAAAGTTGATGGTATGTTGAGGGGCTGAGAAATCAGAGAATTCTATGAGAATAGTCTATTGTTTTTGAATATCTCATGAACATCTAGGCACCTTTGTATTATTTAATAGATGACATATAATTCTGTTTAATACATTAGTAACAAACATTTGATGATATTTGTTTAAATAGATGACATATAATGTTTTAGTAAGAAAAATAATAAACTAAAATATATGACATATAATTGTATTTAAAACATTAGTAACAAACATTTGATAACATTTGTTTAAAAATCAATAGAAAAAATAATTGCAGAAGAAACATTTTTTTTGAATCTGTTTAAAAGAAAATTTAAACTAAAATACCCTAAAAAGGTCTAAAACCAAAAATAGAAAAATTAGATTTACTTCCGATTGGTGCCCCGAACCCCTTTAGTCCCGGTTGGGGACACCAACCGGGACTAAAGGCCTAAGCTTCACGCCCATTAGGCTGCTGAAATTTAGTTTTAGTCCGGGTTGGTGGCTCTAACTGGGACTAAAGGTAGGCCTTTTGTCCCGGTTGGAGCAAGCAACCAGGACTAAATCCTGGGGTATATAACCGCCCGCGGCTCTCCCCCCATCAATCTTCCTCTCCACTCCCGCGACGCCGAATCCACACATGCCACCGCCAGGCTGCCGTAGGACATCGCCATTGTTTCCACTCCGCCCACCCGACTCAGAGGCCTCCGTCACCGCTCCTCTCATCTCCGGCCCCGACGCCACTGTTGCCACTCCTCCCACCTCCCCGACCTCACCACTCCATCGACACCGATGTCACCATCCACCTCAATCGACTCTGCCGCCTCCTCCCATGGTGAGCCTCCGCCTCCCCCCTCTCTGTTTGCCCCCTTGCCGTGCCCGCGGACCCCCGAGCACGGAGGCGCCATGGCCACCGGCCTGCCCGAGCGTGGCGGCGCCATGGCCCACAGGAATCTAAGCGTCGAACGTCCCATGGACAATTTTTAGAAAACATATAAATGTTGATTTTTAATAAATTTGTTACTCATGCTGATTTGTTATAAGTTTGTTACCCATTTTTTTTATTGATTGGATGAGATGAAACATATAAATATATGGATCGGATGATGTAGATCTATATATGATCATAGAAATCAATATGAAAATTGCTATAGATAACTTTTGTACATGCTCCGTATGTAGTGTGTATGCTCTGTTTGTGAACATACTTTAAAATTTGAAATCATTTGTGCCCAATGTTGCAGAATCTCAAACTTAAAAAACAAATAGGAGAAAAATTGAAAAACGACAACTTTTTTTGAAAGAACCATTTGTTATTAAATATGATATGTAGTCATATATGTTGTGTGCGAGTGTGTATGCGTGTGAATTTGTTATTAAATATGGTATTGTTGTTATTGTTGTTAAATTAAATGTTATTTGGTAGCCACAATTTGTTCTCGTCGACGATGCCCATCCCGCATCCTCGTCGTCGACAACCAGGTTGAGAGGTGCCATGTCTGGGACTCGGCTCCGCCGGGCTGCCATTTGGAGGTGCTACCTTCCAGCACTACACCACGATCAAGATTTAGTGACACATCAATCTATTGGCATAATTTGAGGTGTGATTATTTTGCGCAGCGCGGGGGGGGGGGGGGGGGTCCTCATCTGTCTGTACCAACAATACTCCCATGCTCTCTACTTGGACTCTGCAAAGAACACCAAGAAAAGGGATTACAAGCACATAAAGATTGTTCTCGATAGTGCCATTTTAACCTTCAGCCTTATTGGTGGACATATCAAGGTGAAAAATTTCAGGAATAGAGGGCCGGCTTTCGGCCATAAGACCGACTTCGGCTGTATCCAGCAACCGAACGATAGTAAGCTGGCGGATTCTACCTCATGCATCACATGATCGAGTACAGAAGGGATAATCAACGCCTTCGCATGTCAGCCAATTCCAAGGATACCGAGATTGTCAACTGGGCCTATAGCATAGGAACGACACCGAATCATCAAATCTGAGCTTTGTTTTATCACGTACAGTGTGAACTTTCCCAAATGATCATGAAGGAGGTAATCGAACAAACAGAGATGTTCTATCATGGGATAATGAGGCGGGATACTATCCGTGAACTGCTCAACGCTCAACGTCTAGACCTGAAACCTTTCACGAAGCTCGTGTCCTGTCGTGGATTTGCCACGACAAGATGTCCAGGTTAACGGACTTAGGTGTGAGGCCATCGCAACTATGTGGCGGCTTGAGAGGGGTTGGTCGGAATCGAGAGACGCAAGCTTACCTAGGTTCGGCCCCTCCAGTGGAGGTAAAAGCCTACGTCCTGCTTATCTTGTATTGACGATGAGGAAGATCTCTCGGTTACAAGGGTGTTGTCTTGCTACCTCTAATCTTCAGAGCCTCTAATCTGTCTATCTCTAATAACTTGAGTCTTTCTTAGCCTGTCCCTCTTGGGGCGCCTTACCCCTCCTTATATAAGTGGAAGAGGTAAGTTTACATGTAGAGTCCTACTGGGAGTAGGAGTAGGACTAGTGTCTCTAGAATCCTAATCCGGGTCTTGTTTCCTTCATGAGGGAATACTTTCTCCTCTTGGGCCTTCTCTTGTGAGCCGCCCCTCCAGGCCCGTCCATGAGTCGCCTTGCGTCGGCTTGCTTGCTGGGCCTTGGGCCTTGTCGCTTGTCTGATCCGCCTTCTGGGTCACCAATAAACTGTCAAGTCTCAACCGGGTCTCCTGTGAGTCGCTAGGTCGGGTCATACCGCGGGGTATATCCCCGATAGGCCCTTCCTTTCTGAATATGAATATTGGAGCGTCGACATGGTGGAGGGATTGACGATGACAATGTGTATGTTTAATAAGTTCTATTGTCTTCCTATTAACTAGCATATATCTCTCTAATTAATTAATTTGGTTACCTATGAGGAACTTCCTTATTTATGTTTACTACATATAGGTTTCTTGTATTTTGCTAACTATATATGCCTATTTTTGTTTCTCAAGTACATTATGTTGCATATTAAATCAACTTACGATGCAGGGTCATAGCCCATGATATGGAGAAGGAATGGTACCCAGGAGCTAGACACAGAGGGTTCGACAACAGAACGATGCTACGGCAAGAGAGATAGAGTGAGATCGGTGCCTCAAGAAGTACTACATAGTCGTGCTCTTGCTCATACTGATCGCTCTTCTCTTCTACATGGTTTAGATAGAGATGATGAAACTTGTGGGTGTGCGTTGACCATGCAGTTGCATATACTTGAGACCTAACTTCCGCATCGCTATTTTTGAGATGTATGATGATATTTTTGTTGGATAATGATGATGATCAAGGTGGTGGTATATATGACGAGTCTCCTGTATGTGTATGATATGATGAGAATAATGTATGTTTATTATAATATGATGAAACTACCATATAGAGCACGCACAAAAAAGTGAACAGAAAAGGAACGGAAAAAAAGAAAAGAAACTAAAAACTAGGCTTAGCAGTAGTGCTGGTAAGTTGTAGCAGTAGCGTTGTTTTAGGAGCAATGCTTGTTGTAAACCAACGCTACTACTAATAACACTTACCGGTAGCGCTGGTTTTTCAGCGCTACTGCTAAGCACTTAGCTGTAGCACCTTAGCAGTAGCGCTGCCCCCAGCGAGACTAGTAGGGGGAGGTAGGTACATACCTCGGCCCACACTTAAGATGTTATGTTAGTTATGTACGTTTGCCAACACATACTCTGTCTAGATAGATATGTACAGCATACATATAAAATGTACACCCAAAACAATAATTTGGTACATACGCACTACTCAAATGTCTTCGACAAACATCATCGAAATGGAAATATTGGATATACATACACCATGCGCAAATTTTGTCCACAAATAGAATCGAGATGGCAACATACATATATATTGACCCAGGTTAACAACAACCAACATAGTTCGACCATCCAGAACACACTAGTCAGGAACAATATTTGCTATTCTAAAAGAGTTCAAACACTATTCCAGAACACATGACATATCCATGAGCATAAAGTTCTACGCCAAAATACATGAAGCACCAAAGAACACACATAAGATTCATTACATGGTTGAAGTTGGCTGGTCCAAAATACTACAAACTGCCATATGTTATGTGACAAAGTCATCATATCCATGCGGTAGGTAGCTAAATACCTGAAATCCATACAAATTTCTCAAGAAAGTGAGCATACAACCAAAAAAAGTTCGAACTTCATAAAAAAATTTGGTACAAACAAATTATGCATGGCTTTATTCTCCTGAATAAATTATAGATAGGATTTAGAAATTCTTTACATGGAAGTTGCCCACGTGTAATCTACTTCCTATAATATTATACAGTCATGAAGTAAATTGATAACATGAATTAGATAGGAGAAAAACATGGTATTAAATAGATGGTTTCTCACATGCAGCCAACATTCCACTAATTCCAATCACAACAACTTCATCACATCACACAAAAAGAATGGATCGTAGGAAACTTGATGTATGGAGTATGTTATATTACCTGCACCTCATGGCACATTTGTTTCCTTCTTCGCATCTTTGATCTATAACATTAATAATTACTTAGCATCTCCCATGGCTAATAGGTGACCAATTAGCAGAAAATAAAATAAAGACAGTGACGGAGTCCTGGATTAAGGGGTCCTCGGGGCGCCGGCCTGTTTCTCATGGGCCGGACTATGTGGGCCACTTACCGTGTTGGAAATATGCCCTAGAGGCAATAATAAATTGGTTATTATCATATTTCCTTGCTCATGATAATCGTTTATTACCCATGCTATAATTGTATTGATCAGAGACTTAGATGCATGTGTGGATACCTAGAGAAAACCATGTCCCTAGTATGCCTCTAATAGACAAGCTGGATGATCAAAGATGGCTATGGTTTCCTAGTCATGGACATGAGATGTCATTTGATAACGGGATCACATCATTAGGATAATGATATGATGGACAAGATCCAAACTACAAACGTAGCATATGATTGTGTCAGTTTATTGCTACTGTTTTCTGCATGTCAAGTATATGTTCCTATGACCATGAGATCATGCAACTCACTGACATCAGAGGAGTACCTTGTGTGTATCAAACATCGCAACATAACTGGGTGACTATAAAAGTACTCTACAGGTCTCTCCGAGGGTGCCTGTTGGGTTGGCATGGATCAAGACTGGGATTTGTTACTCCATGTGACGGAGAGGTATATCGGGGCCCACTTGATAATACAACATCACAACAAGCCTTGCAAGCAATGTGAATAAGTGTTAGCCACGGGATCTTGTATTATGGAATGAGTAAAGAGACTTGTCAGTAACGAGGTTGAACTAGGTATGGATATACCGACGATCGAATCTTGGGAAAGTAACATACCGAAGAACAAAGGGAACGCTATACGGGCTTAAATGAATCCTTGACATAGAGGTTCGACCGATAAAGATCTTTGTAGAATATGTAGGAACCAATATGGTCATCTAGGTCCCGCTATTGGTTATTGATCGTAGAGGTGTCTCGGTCATGTCTACATAGTTCTCGAACCCGCAGGGTTTGCACACCTAAGGTTCGGTGACGTTTCGGTAGTATAGAGTTATGCATGGTGGTGACCGAAGGTTGTTCGGAGTCCCAGATGATATCCCGGACGTCACGAGGAGCTCCGGAATGGTCTGGAGGTAAAGATTCATATATAGGAAGTCCTGTTTTGGTCGCCGGAAACGTTTCGGGCTCATCGATAGTGTACCAGGAGTGCCGGTAGCGTACCGGGGGGACCATCGGGAGAGGTATTTCGACCGAAGAGGCTACATGGGATGTGAGAGGAGGTAAACCAGCCCCTGGTGGGCTGGCCGAAGCCTCCTCTAAGGGACCATGCGACTGGAGGGGTTTGAGAAGGAAAAAATCCAAAGGTGGAGAGGTGGAAAGAGTTTCCAAGTGGAAAGGAGGAATCCTACTCCTGATAGGATTGGAGTAGGACTCCTTCACCTCCAATTTCGACCAAACCTGGAGGGTTTGAGGCTGCCTCCTCCCCTCCCTCGCTCCTATATATACTAGGGGATTTAGAGGAAAAAGCTAACCCTAATAGCCACGTGCTACCTCTCCTCTAGATCGCAGTTTCTCCTCTAGATTGGTTTTCAGCGGTGCTTAGGCGAAGCCCTGCTGGAATAGCTCCACCACCATCGACGCAACACCATTGCGCTGCCGAAGAACTCATCTACCTCTCCACTCCCTCTTGCTGGATCAATAAGGCGGAGGTCATCATCAAGCTGTACGTGTGCTGAACGCGGAGGTGCCGTCCGTTCGGCGCTAGATCGGAAGGACCATGATCAAGATCGCGAGACGGATCGTGATGAGATTGCGGGATGGATCGCGATGAGTTCACAGGACGGATCATGATTGGGTTGCGGGACGGATTGTGATGAGATTGCGGGACGCTTGGCGATTTGGATCACGAAGACGTTCGACTACAACAACCGTGTTTCTTAACGCTTCCCGCTTAGCGATCTACAAGGGTATGTAGATCCACTCTCCCTCTCGTAGATGCTCATCACCATGTATAGATCTTGCGTGTACATAGGAAATTTTTTGTTTCCCATGCAACGTTCCCCAACAGTGGCATCATGAGCTAGGTCTATGTGTAGATGAGATCTTAAGTAGAAACACAAAAGGTTTGTGGGCGTTGATGCTTAGATTGCTTCCTCCCTTGGTAGTGTTTTGGTTCAGAAGTATTGTGAAATGAAGCGGCCCGAACCAACCTTGGTCGTACACTTACGAGAGAGCGGTTCCCTCGACCGCAACTTGTTGTATAGATGGCTTGCGGGTGACAGTTTCTCTCACTTTAGTTGGATCGGATTCGACAAAGGCGGTCCTTGAGAAGGTTGAAAAGCAAACTAATGTATCACCGTTTTGGTTTATGCGTAGGTGAGAATTGTTCTTGCTACATACCCGTAGCAGCCACGTAAAACATGCAACAACAATTAGAGGACATCTAACTTGTTTTTGCAGGGTATGTTGTGATGTGATATGGCCAATTACATGATGATATATATGTGATGTATGAGATGGTCATGTGATGTATAGAATTTCACGACTTGCATGTCGTTGAGTACGGCAACCGGCAGGAGCCATAGGGTTGTCTTTAATTATTGTATGACCTACGTGTCAATCATTAAGTGCTATGTAATGCTTTACTTTATCGTTAAACGGTAGCAATAGTAGTAGAAGCATGGTGGGCGTGACAACCCCGATGGAGACACGTTGATGGAGATCAAGATGACGGAGATTATGGTGTCGTGCCGGTGACGATGGAGATCATGCCGGTGCTTTCAAGATGGAGATCTAAAGCACAAGTTCATGGCCATATCATGTCACTTATGAATTGCATGTGATGTTAATCCTTTTATGCACCTTGTTTTGCTTAGGACGACGGTAGCATTATAAGGTGATCCCTCACTTAATTTCAAGATAAATTGTGTTCTCCCCGAGTGTGCACTGTTGCGAAAGTTCGTTGTGTCGATACACCACATGATGATCGGGTGTGATAGACTCTACGTTCACATACAACGGGTGCAAGCCAGTGTTGCACATGTAGAACACTCAGGTTAAACTTGACGAGCCTAGCATGTACAGACATGGCCTCCGAACACAAGAGACTGAAAGGTCGAACATGAATCATATAGTAGATATGATCAACATAATGATGTTCACCATTGAAACCACCTCAAATCACGTGATGATCAGACTTGAGTTGGAGAATTTGGATCATGTATCACTCGAATGACCGGAGGGATGTCAATTTGAGTTGGAGTTCTTAAGTAATATGATTAATTGAACTCATTATCATGAACATAGTCAGTAGTGTGTTTGCAAATTATGTTGTAGATTGCTAGCTCATGCTGTAGCTCCCTTGTATTTTTATGTTCCTAGAGAAATAGAGTTGAAAGATGATGGTAGCAATATTGCGGAATGCGTCCGTGATCTGAGGATTGTCCTCATTGCTGCACAGAAGGCTTATGTCCTTAATGCACTGCTCAGTGCGCCAACCCCTCTAGCGTCGTCTGTAGATGTTGTGAACATCTGACAGGCACGTTCCGATGACTACTTGATAGTTTAGTGCGTCATGCATTACGGCTTAGAATTGAGGCTCCGAAACGTTTTGAACGTCACGGAACATATGAGATGTTCTAAGAGATGAAATTTGGATCTCAGGCTCGTGCCTGTGTTATGAGATATAAGATCTCCAACCAGATTCTTTGCCTGCAGGATGAAAGAGAATAGCTCAATCGTTGAGCATGTACTTAGATTATCTGGGTACTACAATCGCTTGAATCGAGTGGGAATTAATCTTCCAGATAAGATTGTGATTGATATAGTTCTCCAAGTCACTGTCACAAAGCTACTAGAGCTTCGTGATGAACTATGAAATGCCAGGGATAGAAATAATGATCCCTGAGCTGTTCGCGATGTTTGACACCGCGAAGGTAGAAATCAAGAAGGAGCATCAAGTGTTGATGGTTAGTAAAACCACTAGTTTCGAGAAGGGTAAGGGCAAGGAGGGAAACTTCATGGATGGCAAGTCAGTTGCTGCTCCAGTGAAGCAACCCAAAGCTGAACCCAAACCCGAGACTTAGTGCTTCGATTATGAGGAGAGCGGTCGCTGAAGCGAAACAACCCTAGATACTTGGTAGATAATATGGCAGGCAACATCGACAAAAGTATATTTGATATACGTGTTATAGATGTGTACCTTGCTAGTACTCCTAGTAGCACCTGGGTATTGGATACCGGTTCGGTTGCTAAATGTTAGTAACTCGAAATAAATAAATGTTATTTGGTGTTTTGCGTTGAGCATGAATGTGATTAGATCGTGTTTTATTGCAACACGATTATTCATTTAAGTTAGAGAATAATGGTTATTATGTTTACATGAATAATACCTTCAATGGTCATACACCCAGTGAGAATTGTTAGTTGAATCTTGATTGTAGTAATACACATGTTCATAACATTGATGCCAAAAGATACAAAGTTAATAATGATAGTACCACATACTTGTGGCACTGCCGCTAAATGTCATATTTGTATAAAGCACATGAAGAAACTCCATGCTGATGGATCTTTGGACTCGTTCGATTTCGAATCGGTTGAGACATGCAAACCATGCCTCTTGGGCAAGATGACTAAGGACCCCGTTTTCCGGTTTGATGGAGCGGGCAAGTGATTTATTGGAAATGATACATGTTGATGTATGCAATCCAATGAGACTTGTAGCGTGCGGTGGATATGGTTATTTTCTTACCTTCACTGATGACTTGAGTAGATATAGTGTATATTTACTTAATGAAACACGAAGTCTGAATCATTTGGAAGGTTCAAGTAAATTCAGAGTAAAGTTTGAAGATCATCGTGACAAGAAGATAAAAATGTCTGTGATATGATCATGGAGTTGAATATCTGAGTTACAAGTTTGGCATACAAACTTTAGATAATGTGAAAGTTGTTTCACAACTCACGCCACCTGGAACACCATAGTGTGATGGTGTGTCCGAACGTGATAGTCACGCTCTATTGGATATGGTGCTTGCTATGATGTTTCTTATCGTTTTGCTACTATAATTTTGGGGTTATGCATTAGAGACAACCACATTCACTTCAAAAAGGGCGCCATCTAAATCCGTTGAGATGACACCATGTGAATTATGGTTTGATAGAAACCTAAGGTGTCATTTCTTAATGTTTGGGGCTGCGACGCTTGTGTGTAAAATGTTTTCACCGAATGAGGTCGAACCCAAAGCGGACAACTGCATCTTCATAGAATACCCGAAGAACAGTTGGGTGAACCTTCTATCTCAGATCCAAGCATAAAATGTTTGTTGCTAAAACTGGGTCCTTTCTCGAGAAAAAAGTTTCTCTCAAAAGATTTGAGTGGGAGGAAGATAGAACTTGATGAGGTTATTGAATCTTTGTTTCAACCAGAGAGTAGCACAGTACAGGAAGATGTTTCTGTAAAGCCTACGTTAGTTGAAGAGGAAGTTAATGATGATGATCATGAAGCTTCGGATCAAGTAACTATCGAACCTCGTAGGTCGACAAGGGCGTGTACTGCTCTTGAGTGGTATGACAACCCTGTCTTAGAGGTCATGTTGTTGGACAACGATGAAGCTACGAGCTATGAAGAAGCGATGATGGGCCCGGATTCTGACAAATGTTCAGAGGCCATGAAACCCGAGAACGGATCCATGTATGAAAACCAAGTATACACTTTGGTAGACTTTCTCGTGGGATGGCAGGTCGTCAAGTACAAATGGACCTTTAAGATGAAGGAAGACGCTGATGGTGAATGTCACTATTTATAAAAGCTCGACTTGTCGCAAAAAAGTTTTCGACAAGTTCAAGGAGTTGACTGCGATAAGACTTTCTCACTCGTGGCGATGCTAAAGTCTGTTGAAATCACGTTAGCAGTTGCTGCATTTTTCAATTATGAAATCTAGCAGATGGATGACTTGAGGAAAGGTTGTATGTAATACAACCAGAAGGTTTTGTTAGTCCTAAGGATGCTAAAAGTTGTGCGAGCTCCAGCAATCCTTCTATGGTCTGGAGCAAGCATCTCGGAGTTGGAATATATGCTTTGATGAGGTAATCAAAGTTTTTGTAGTTTATACAAAGTTTATGAGAAACTTGTATTTACAATAAAGTGAGTGGGAGCACTATAGAATTTCTGATTAGTATATGTGGATGACATATTGATGATCGGGAATAATGTAGAATTTCTGGAAAGCATAAACGGTTGTTTAAGAAGTGATTTTCAAACTAAGACCTGGATAAAACTACCTAATTGTTGAGCATCAACATCTATAGAGATAGATCAAGATGCTTGATGAGACTTTCAATGAGTACATACCTTGACAAGATTTTGAAAGAGTTCAAAATGGATCAGTCAGAGAAAGAGTTTTTGCCTGATTTGTAAGGTGTGAAATTGAGTGAGACTCAAAGCTCGACAACGGCAGACGAAAGAGATGGACGAACGTCGTCCCCTATGCCTTAGGCATAGGCTTTGTATAGTATGCCATACTGTGTATCGCACCTGTGTGTGCCTTGCCATGAGTCCGTCAAGGGGTACAAGAGTGATCCAGGAGTGGATCGCTGGACAGCGGTCAAGATTATACTTAGTAACTAAAAGACTAAGGAGATGTTTCTCGATTATGGAGGTGATAAAGAGTTCGTCGTAAAGAGTTACGTCGATGCAAGCTTTAACGCCGATCCGGATGACTCGTAGTAGCAATCTGGATACGTATAGTGGAGCAGCCATTTGGAATAGTACAACTGGAGTGTGGTAGCAATGTTTACAGAATGACATAGAGATTTGCAAAGTCCACACGGATCTGAATGTCTCAGACCCGTTGACTATAAGACCTCTCTCACATGCAAAGCATGATCGAGCCCCAGAACCCATTGGGTGTTAGATTCATAACAATGCGAATCATATGGTGATGTGAACTAGATTATTGACTCTAGTGCAAGTGGGAGACTGTTGGAAATATGCCCTAGAGGTAATAATAAATTGGTTATTATCATATTTCCTTGCTCATGATAATCGTTTATTATCCATGCTATAATTGTATTGATCGGAGACTTAGATGCATGTGTGGATACACAGACAAAACCATGCCCCTAGTATGCTTCTAATAGACAAGCTCGGTGATCAAAGATGGCTATGGTTTCCTAGTCATGGACATGAGATGTCATTTGATAACGGGATCACATCATTAGGAGAATGATGTGATGGACAAGACCCAAACTACAAACGTAGCATATGATCGTGTCAGTTTATTGCTACTGTTTTCTGCATGTCAAGTATATGTTCCTATGACCATGAGATCATGAAACTCACTGACACCGGAGGAGTACCTTGTGTGTATCAAACGTCGCAACGTAACTGGGTGACTATAAAGGTTCTCTACAGGTATCTCCGAGGGTGTCTGTTGGGTTGGCATGGATCAAGACTGGGATTTGTTACTCCGTGTGACGGAGAGGCATCTCAGGGCCCACTCGGTAATACAACATCACAACAAGCCTTGCAAGCTATGTGACTAAGTGTTAGCCATGGGATATTGTATTACGGAACAAGTAAAGAGACTTGCCGGTAACGAGGTTGAACTAGGTATTGAGATACCGACGATCGAATCTCGGGCAAGTAACATACAGAAGAACAAAGGGAACGTTATACAGGATTAACTGAATCGTTGACATAGAGGTTCGACCGAGAAAGATCTTCGTAGAATATGTAGGAACCAATGTGGACATCCAGGTTCCGCCAATTGTTATTGATCGTAGAGGTGTCTCGATCATGTCTACATAGTTCTCGAACCCGCAGGGTCTGCACACTTAAGGTTTGTTGACTTTTCTGTAGTATAGAGTTATGTATGGTGGTGACCGAAGTTTGTTCGGAGTCCCGGATGAGATCCCAAACGTCACGAGGAGCTCCGGAATGGTCCGAAGGTAAAAATTGATATATAGGAAGTCCGAGTTTGGTCGCCGGAAACGTTTTGGGCTCATCGGTAGTGTACCGGGAGTGCCGGTAGCGTACCGGGAGACCTCCGGGAGGGGTATTGCGACCCAAAAGGCTACATGGGATATAGGAGGGTGAATACCAGCCCTCAGTGTGCTGGTGGAATTTCTACACAAAGCCCATGGGGCTGGGAAGAAAATACCAAAAGGAAAAAGGTGGAAAAAGGCAAAAAGGGGCTATATAAGGAAGGAGTCCTAATCCTACTTGGAGTAGAAGGAGGAGGACTCCTCCCTCCTAGCCGGCTGAAGCTTGGAGGGCTTGGCGCTTGCGCCAGACCTCTCCTCCTCCTCTCCTCCTATATATACTAGAGGGTTCAAGGGTTTTTGCATAAGTTCTTTCTTCCACATGCAACCCTAACCTCGAGTGCATAGTTTCTCCTCTAGATCGGATTTCTGCAGTGCTTAGGCGAAGCCCTGCAGGAATAGCTCCACCACCATCGCTGGAGCGCCGTCACGCTGCCGGAGAAATCTTCGACCTCTCCACCCCTCTTGCTGGATCAAGAAGGCGGGGATCGTCATCAAGCTGCACGTGTGCTGAACGCGGAGGTGCCGTACGTTCGGTACTTGATCGGGACGGGTCATGATTGGATCGCGGGACGCTCGGCGAGTTGAATCGCGAAGACGTTCGACTACACCAACCGCATTTCTTAACACTTCTGCTTAGCGATCTACAAGGGTACGTAGATCCACTCTCCCTCCCGTAGATGCTCGTTATCATGGATAGATCTTGCGTGTGCGTAGGAAATTTTTTGTTTCCCATGCAACATTCCCCAACAGTGGCATCATGAGCTAGGTCTATGGTTCGATGAGATCTCGAGTAGAACACAAAGAGTTTGTGGGCATTGATGCTTAAATTGCTTCCTCCCTTGGTCATGTTTTGGTTCAGCAGTATTGTGGGATGAAGCGGCCTGAACCAACATTACTCGTACGCTTATGAGAGACCAGTTCCCTCAACTGCACCATTTGCAAAAGATGGCTAGCGGGTGTTAGTTTCTCCTACTTTAGTTGGATCAGATTCGACAAAGGCGGTCCTTGAGAAGGTTGAAAAGCAACTTATGTATCACCGTTGTGGTTTATGCGTAGGTGAGTATCGTTCTTGCTAGATACCCGTAGCAGCCACGTAAAACATGCAACAACAATTAGAGGACGTCTAACTTGTTTTTGCAGGGTATGTAGTGATGTGATATGGACAATTACATGATGAGATATATGTGATGTATGAGATGATCATGTGATGTATAGAATTTCACGACTTGCATGTCGATGAGTACGACAACCGACAGGAGCCATAGGGTTGTCTTTAATTATTGTATGACCTGCATGTCAATCATTAAGCGCTATGTAATGCTTTACTTTATCGCTAAATGGTAGCAAGGTAGTAGAAGCATGGTGGGCATGACAACCCCGATGGCGACACGTTGATGGAGATCAAGATGATGGAGATCATGGTGTCGTGTAGGTGACGATAGAGATCATGCCGGTGCTTTCAAGATGGAGATCAAAAAGCACAAGTTCATGGCCATATCATGTCACTTATGAATTGCATGTGATGTTAATCCTTTTTATGCACCTTGTTTTGCTTAGGACGACGGTAGCATTATAAGGTGATCCCTCACTTAAATTTCAAGATGAATTGTGTTCTTCCCGAGTGTGCACCATTGCGAAAGTTCGTCGTGTCGAGACACCACGTGATGATCAGGTGTGATAGACTCTATGTTCACATACAACGGGTGTAAGCCAGTGTTGCACATGCGGAACACTCGGGTTAAACTTGACGAGCCTAGCATGTACAAACATGGCCTCGGAACACAAGAGACCGAAAGGTCGAACATGAGTCATATAGTGGATATGATCAACATAATGATGTTCACCATTGCAACCACCTCAACTCACGTGATGATCGGACTTGAGTTGGTGAATTTGGATCATGTGACACTCAGACGACCTCAGGGATGTCAATTTGAGTGGGAGCTTTAGTAATTTGATTAATTGAACTCATTATCATGAACATAGTCAATAGTGTCTCTGCAAATTATGTTGTAGATTACTAGATCACGCTGTAGCTCCCTTGTATTTTTATATGTTCCTAGAGAAATAGAGTTGAAATATGATGGTAGCAATATTGCGGACTGGGTCCGTCATCTGAGGATTGTCCTCATTGCTGCACAGAAGGCTTATGTCCTTAATGCACCGCTCGGTGCACCACCCCCTCTAGCATCATCTGTAAATGTTCTGAACATCTGACAGACACGTTTCGATGACTACTTGATAGTTTAGTGCGTCATGCATTACGACTTAGAATTGAGGCTCCGAAACATTTTGAACGTCACGGAACATATGATATGTTCTAAGAGCTGAAATTGTGATCTCAAGCTTGTGCCTGTGTTGTGAGATATGACATCTCCAACAAGATTCTTTGCCTGCAGGATGAAGGAGAAATAGCTCAATAGTTGAGCATGTGCTCAGATTGTCTGGGTGCTACAATCGCTTGAATCGAGTGGTAGTTGATCTTCCAGATAAGATAGTGATTGATATAGTTCTCCAAGTCACTGTCACTAAGCTACTAGAACTTGGTGATGAACTATAAATTGCCAGGGATAGAAATAATGATTCCTAAGCTGTTCGCGATGTTTGACACCGCGAAGGTAGAAATCAAGAAGGAGCATCAAGTGTTGATGGTTAGTAAAACCACTAGTTTCGAGAAGGGCAAGGGTGAAGGAGGGAAACTTCATGGATGGCAAGTCAGTTGCTGCTCCAGTGAAGCAACCCAACATTGAACCCAAACCCGAGACTAAGTGCTTCGATTATGAGGAGAGCGGTCGCTGAAGCGGAACAACCCTAGATACTTGGTAGATAAGAAGGCTGGCAACGTCGACAAAAGTATATTTGATATGCGTGTTATCGATGTGTACCTTGCTAGTACTCCTAAGTAGCACCTGGGTATTAGATACCGGTTCGATTGCTAAATGTTATTAACTCTAAATAAAAGCTACGGAATAAACGGAGAACTAGCTAAGGGTGAGGTGACAATGTGTGTTGGAAATGTTTCCAAGGTTGATGTGATCAACATCGCACGCTCTATCTACCTTCGTGATTAGTGACGAACCTAAATAAATGTTATTTGGTATTTTGCGTTAAAGCATGAACGTGATTAGATCATGTTTATTGCAACACGGTTATTCATTTAAGTTAGATAATAATGGTTATTCTATTTACATGAATAATACCTTCAATGGGCATGCACCCAGTGAGAATGGTTTGTTGAATCTTGATCGTAGTAATACACATGTTCCTAACATTGATGCCAAAAGATACAAAGTTAATAATGATAGTACCACATACTTGTGGCACTGCCGCTAAATGTCATATTGGTATAAAACGCATGAAGAAACTCCATGCTGATGGATCTTTGTACTCATTCGATTTCGAATCGGTTGACACATGCGAACCATGCCTCTTGAGCAAGATGACTGAGGACCCCGTTTTCCGGTTTGATGGAGCGGGCAATTGGTTTATTGGAAATGATACATGTTGATGTATGCAATCCAATGAGTCTTGTAGTGTGCGGTGGATATCGTTATTTTCTTACCTTCACTGACGATTTGAGTAGATGTAGTGTATATTTACTTAATGAAACACAAGTCTGAATCGTTTGAAAGGTTCAAGCAAATTCAGAGTGAAGTTTAAGATCATCGTGAAAAGAAGATAAAAATGTCTGCGATATGATCGTGGAGGTGAATATCTGAGTTACGATTTTGGCATGCAATTTTAGACAATGTGAAAGTTGTTTCACAATTCACGCCACCTGGCACACCATAGTGTGATGGTGTCTTCGAACGTCATAGTCGTGCTCTATTGTATATGGTGCGTGCTATGATGTCTCTTATTGTTTCGCTACTATAGTTTTGGGGTTATGCATTAGAGACAACCACATTCACTTTAAATGGGGCACCATCTAAATCTGTTGAGATGACACCGTGTAAATTATGGTTTGCTAGAAACCTAAAACTGTCATTTCTTAGTGTTTGGGGCTGCGACGCTTGTGTGGAAAATGTTTTCACCAAATGAGCTCGAACCCAAAGCGCACAAATGCATCTTCATAGAATACCCCAAGAATAGTTGGGTATACCTTCTATCTTAGATCCAAGTGCAAAGTGTTTGTAGCTAAAATGGGTCCTTTCCTGAGAAAAAGTTTCTCACGAAAGAATTGAGTGGGAGGAAGATAGAACTTGATGAGGTTATTGAACCGTTGTTTCAACGAGAGAGTAGCGTAGCGCAGGAAGATGTTTCTGTGAAGCCTACGTTAGTTGAAGAGGAAGTTAATGACGATGATCATGAAGCTTCGGATCAAAGTTACTATCGAACCTCGTAGGACGACAAGGATGTGTACTACTCCTGAGTGGTATGACAACCCTGTCTTAGAGGTCGTGTTGTTGGACAACGATAAACCTACGAGCTATGGACAAGCGAATGATGGGCCCGGATTCCGACAAATGGTTAGAGGCCATGACATCTGAGAACGGATCCATGTATGAAAACAAAGTATAGACTTTGGTAGACTTGCTCGTTGGACGGTAGGTCGTCGAGTACAAATGGGCTTTTAAAATGAAGACGGACGCTTATGGTAAATGCCACCATTTATAAAGCTCGACTTGTCGCAAAAAAAATTCGACAAGTTCAAGGAGTTGACTGCGATGAGACTTTCTCACTCGTAGCGACGCTAAAGTCTGTTGGAATTATGTTATATGTTGCTGCATTTTTTCAATTATGAAATCTAGCAGATGGATGACAAAACATCGTTTCCTTGACAGTTTATTTGAGGAAAGGTTGTATGTGATACAACCAGAAGGTTTTGTCAGTCCTAAGGATGCTAAAAGGTGTGCACGCTCCAGCAATCCTTCTATGGTCCGGAGCAAGCATCTCGGAGTTGGAATATACACTTTGATGAGGTAATCAAAGTTTTGTAGTTTATACAAAGTTTAAGAGAAACTTGTATTTACAATAAAGTGAGTGGGAGCACTATAGAATTTCTGATTAGTATATGTGGATGACATATTGATGATCGGGAATAATGTAGAATTTCTGGAAAGCATAAACGGTTGTTTGAGAAGTGATTTTCAAAGTAAGACCTGGATAGAACTACCTAATTGTTGAGCATCAAAGATCTATAGAGATAGATCAAGATGCTTGATGAGACTTTCAATGAGTACATACCTTGACAAGATTTTGAAAGAGTTCAAAATGGATCAGTCAGAGAAAGAGTTCTCACCTTATTTGTAAGGTGTGAAGTTCAGTGAGACTCAAAGCTCGACAATGGCAGAAGAAAGAGGAAGGACGAATGTCGTCCCCTATGCCTTAGCCATAGGCTCTGTATAGTATGTCATGCTGTGTACCGCACCTGTGTGTGCCTTGCCATGAGCCCGTCAAGGGGTACAAGAGTTATCCAGGAGTGGATCGCTGACAGCGGTCAAGATTATCCTTTGTAGCTAAAAGACTAAGGAGATGTTTTCTCGATTATGGAGGTGGTAAATAATTTGTCGTAAAGAGTTATGTCAATGCAAGCTTTAAACACCAATCCAGATAACTCGTAGTAGCAATCTGGATACACATAGTGGAGCAACCATTTGGAATAGTACCAAATGGAGTGTGGTAGCAGCATTTGCAGTTTGACATAGAGATTTGCAAAGTACACACGGATCTGAAATGCCGCAGACCCGTTGACTATAAAGACCTCTCTCACATGCAAAGCATGATCGAGCCCCAGAACACATTGGGTGTTAGATTCATAACAATGCGAATCACATGGTGATGTGAACTAGATTATTGACTCTAGTACAAGTGGGAGACTGTTGGAAATATGCCCTAGAGGCAATAATAAATTAGTTATTATCATATTTCCTTGTTCATGATAATCGTTTATTATCCATGCTAGAATTGTATTGATCGGAAACTCAGATACATGTGTGGATACATAGACAACACTGTGGCCCTAGTAAGCCTCTAGTGAACTAGCTCGTTAATCAAAGGATGGTAAAGGTTTCCTAGCCATAGACATGAGATGTCATTTGATAACGGGGTCATATCATTAGGAGAATGATATGATGGACAAGACCCAAACTACGAACGTAGCATATGATCGTGTCAGTTTATTGCCGCTGTTTTCCGCATGTCAAGTATATGTTCCTATGACCATGAGATCATGCAACTCACTGACACCGGAGGAATGCTTTGTGTGTATCAAACATCGCAACGTAACTGGGTGACTATAAAGGTACACTACAGGTATCTCCGAGGGTGTCTGTTGGGTTGGCATGGATCAAGACTGGGATTTGTTACTCCGTGTGACGGAGAGGTATCTCAGGGCCCACTCGGTAATGCAACATCACAACAAGCCTTGCAAGCAATCTGACTAAAGTGTTAGCCACGGGATCTTGCATTACGGAATGAGTAAAGAGACTTGCCGGTAACGAGGTTGAACTAGGTATGGTGATACCGACGATCAAATCTCGGGCAAGTAACATACCGAAGAACAAAGGGAACATTATGCAGGATTGATTGAATCCTTGACATAGAGGTTCGACCGATAAAGATCTTCATAGAATATGTAGGAACCAATGTGGACATCCAGGTCCCGACATTGGTTATTGACCGTAGAGGTGTCTCGGTCATGTCTACATAGTTCTCGAACCCGCAGGGTCTGCACACTTAAGGTTTGGTGACTTTTCGGTAGTATAGAGTTATGTATGGTGGTGAGCGAAGTTTGTTCGGATTCCCGGATGAGATCCCTGATGTCACGAGAAGCTCCGGAATGGTCTGGAGGTAAAGATTGTTATATAGGAAGTCCTAGTTTGGTCGCCGGAAAAGTTTCGGGCTCATCGGTAGTGTACCGGGAGTGTCGGTAGTGTACCGGGAGACCTCCGGGAGGGCTATTTCGACCCAAGAGGCTACATGGGCTGTAGGAGGGTGAAGACCATCCCTTAGTGGGCTGGTGGAAGTCCTACACAAATCCCATGGGGCTGGGAAGAAAATACCAAAAGGAAAAAGGTGGAAAAAGGCAAAAAGGGGCTATATAAGGAAGGAGTCCTAATCCTACTTGGAGTAGAAGGAGGAGGACTCCTCCCTCCTAGCCGGCTGAAGCTTGGAGGGCTTGGCCCTTGCGCCAGCCCTCTCCTCCTCCTCTCCTCCTATATATACTAGAGGGTTCAAGGGTTTTTGCAAAAGTTCTTTCTTCCACATGCAACCCTAACCTCCAATGCATAGTTTCTCCTCTAGATCGGATTTCTGCAGTGCTTAGGCAAAGCCCTACAGGAATAGCTCCACCACCATCGCTGTAGTGCTGTCACGCTGCCGGAGAACTCTTCTACCTCTCCGCCCCTCTTGTTGGATCAAGAAGGCGGAGATCGTCATCAAGCTGCACGTGTGCTGAACGCGGAGGTGCCGTACGTTCGATACTTGATTGGTTCGGTCGTGATTGGATCGCGGGATGCTCGGCGATTTGAATCGCGAAGACATTCGACTACACCAACCGCATTTCTTAACGCTTCTGCTTAGCGATCTACAAGGGTACGTAGATCCACTCTCCCTCCCGTAGATGCTCGTCATCATGGATAGATCTGTTGGGAGACGTAGTAGTAAATCAAAAAATTTCCTACGCGTTCACCAAGATCCATCTATGGAGAAACCAGCAACGAGCAAGGGGAGAGTGGATCTTCATACCTTTGAAGATCGCTAAGCGGAAGCGTTACAAGAACGCGGTTGATGGAGTCGTACTCGCAGCGATTCAGATCGCGGTAGATCCGATCAAGTGCCGAACGGACGGCACCTCCGCGTTCAACACACGTGCAGCCCGGTGACGTCTCCAACACCTTGATCCAGCAAGGAGGAAGGAGAGGTTGGGGAAGGGCTCCAACAGCAGCACGACGGCGTGGTGGTGGTGGAGTAGCAAGGTATTCCGACAGGGCTTCGCCTAAGCGCTGCGGAGGAGGAAGAAGAGAGGTAGGGCTTTGCCGTGAGAGAGAGAGATCAAATCCTCTCTCAAAACATCCAAAACCTCAAGTATATATAGGAGGAGGGACGTGGAGGGCTGGCTTGGCCTCTACTCCAAAGAGGAGAGGGCCGGCCGAATTAAAGGGAGAGTCCACCTCCCACAAGGAAGGTGGATCTCCTCCTTTTAAATCCCTTTTGCCTTATCTCCTTATCTCCAGCCACATGGGCCCACATAGATGGTTTTGGCCGACCCAATATGGGCTGGCACACCTCCTCTAAGGGCCCATGAGGTCCTTTGGTCGTCACACCCCTCTCGGGGGTCCTCCGGCACCCTCCCGGCACTCCCGGTACACTACCGATGAGCCCGAAAACTTTCCGGTGACCAAAACTGGACTTCCTATATATCAATCTTTACCTCCGGACCATTCCGGAGCTCCTCGTGACATCCGGGATCTCATCCAGGACTCCGAACAACCTTCGGTAATCACGTATATCATTTCCCTATAACCCTAGCGTCATCGAACCTTAAGTGTGTAGACCCTACGGGTTCGGGAGACACGTAGACATGACCGAGACACTTCTCCGGCCAATAACCAACAGCGGGATCTGGATACCCATGTTGGCTCCCACGTACTCCACGATGATCTCATCGGATGAACCACGATGTCGGGGATTCAATCAATCCCGTATTCAATTCCCTTTGTCTATCGGTATGATACTTGCCCGAGATTCGATCGTCGGTATCCCCATACCTTGTTCAATCTCGTTACTGGCAAGTCTCTTTACTCGTTCCGTAATACATCATCCCGTGGCTAACTCCTTAGTCACATTGAGCTCATTATGATGATGTCTTACCGAGTGGGCCCAGAGATACCTCTCCGTCACACGGAGTGACAAATCCCAGTCTCGATTCGTGCCAACCCAACAGATACTTTCGGAGATACCCGTAGTGCACCTTTATAGCCACCCAGTTACGTTGTGACGTTTGGCACACCCAAAGCATTCCTATGGTATCCGGGAGTTGCACAATCTCATGGTCTAAGGAAACGATACTTGACATTGAAAAGCTTTAGCAAACGAACTACACGATCTTGTGCTATGCTTAGGATTGGGTCTTGTCCATCACATCATTCTCCTAATGATGTGATCCCGTTATCAACGACATCCAATGTCCATGGTCATGAAACCGTGACCATCTATTGATCAACGAGCTAGTCAACTAGAGGCTCACTAGGGACATGTTGTGGTCTATGTATTCACACATGTATTATGGTTTCCGGTTAACACAATTATAGCATGAACAATAGACAATTATCATGAACAAGGAAATACAATAATAACCATTTTATTATTGCCTCTAGGGCATATTTCCAACAGTCTCCCACTTGCACTAGAGTCAATAATCTAGTTCACATCACCATGTGATTAACACTTACATCACCATGTGATCATATCATCATGTGATTAACACCCAATAAGTTCTGGGGTTTCTTCATGTTCTGCTTGTGGAAGAGGTTTTTAGTCAACGGGTCTGCGACATTCACATCCGTGTGTACCTTGCAAACTTTCCATGTCATAGTTGTAGATACTGCTCCCACGCTCCACTTGGAGCTATTCCAAATGGCTGCTCCACTATACGTAGCCAGATTTCTACTAAGAGTCATCCGGATTGGAGTTAAAGCTTGCATCATCGTAACCCTTTACGATGAACTCTTTATCACCTCCATAATCAAGAAATATTTCCTTAGTTCTCAAGTTACTAAGGATAACTTTGATCGTTGTCCAGTGATCCACTCTTGGATTACTCTTGTACCCCTTGACAGACTCATGGCAAGGCACACACAGGTGCGGTACACAGCATGGCATACTATATAGAGCCTATGGCTAAAGCATAGGAGATGACACTCATCTTTTCTTTATCTTCTGCCGTGGTCGGGTATTGAGTCTTACTCAATTTCACACCTTACAATACAGTCAAGAACTCCTTCTTTGACCCATCTATTTTGAACTCCTTCAAAAACTTGTCGAGGTATGTCTTCGTCGAAAAAACTTATCAAGCGAATAGATCTATCCCTATAGATCTTGATGCTCAATAAAATAGTAGCTTTATCTGGGTCTTCCTTTGAAAAAACTCTTTTCAAACAACCCTTCATGCTCTTCCAGAAATTCTACATCATTTCTGATCAATAATATGTCAACTACATATTCTTATAAGAAATTCTATAGTGCTCCCACTCACTTTCTTGCAAATACAAGTTTCTCATAAACTTTGTATAAACTTAAACACTTTGATCACCTCATCAAAGCATATATTCCAACTCCGAGATGCTTGATCCAGTCCATAGAAGGATCGCTGGAGTTAGCATCCTTAGGATTGACAAAACCTTCTGGTTGTATCACATACAACTCTTCCTCACAGAAACCATTACGGAAACCTTGTTTTGTCATCCATCTGCCAGATTTCATATTCGAAAAATGCAGCAACTGCTAACATAATTTAATAGACTTTTAGCATCGCTACAGATGAGACAATCTCATCGCAGTCAACTCCTTGAACTTGGCAGAAACTTCTTTGCGACAAGTCGAGCTTTATAAACGGTGACATTTCACCATTAGCGTCTATGTTTATTTCAAAGGTCCATTTGTACTCAATGACCCGCCATTCAACAGGCAAGTCTACCAAAGTCCATACTTGGTTTTCATACATGGATCCTTTCTCGGATTTCATGGCTCCTAGCCATTTGTTGGAATCCGGGCCCACCATCGCTTCTCCATAGTTCGTAGGTTCATCGTTGTCCAACAACATGATTTCCAAGACAGGGTTGTCGTACTACTCAGGAGCAGTACGCGTCCTTGTCGACCTACGAGGTTCGATAGTGACTTGATCCGAAGCTTCATGATCATCATCATTAACTTCCTTTTCAACTGAGTAGGCTCTACAGAAACATCTTTCTGTGTTGCGCTATTCTCTGGTTGAAACAAAGGTTCAACAACCTTATCAAGTTCTATCTTCCTCCCACTCAATTCTTTCGAGAGAAACTCTTTCTCAAGAAAGGACCCGTTCTTAGCAACAAACACCTTTTGCGCTTGGATCTGAGATAGAAGGTATACCCAATGTCTCATTAGGGTATTCTATGAAGATGCATTTGTCTGCTTTGGGTTCGAGCTCGCTAGGTGAAAAACCCATTTTCACATAAGCGTCGCAGCCCCAAACATTAAGAAATGACAGCTTAGGCTTCTGTCAAACCATAATTCTCACGGTGTCATCTCAACAGACTTAGATGGTGCCCTGTTAAAGTGAATGGATTTGTCTTTAATGCATAACCCCATAACGATAGTGGTAAAACGATAAGAGACATCATAGTACTCACTATATCCAATAGAGCACGACTACGACGTTCGAACACACCATCACACTATGGTGTTCCAGGAGGCGTGAGCTGTGAAACAATTTCCACATTGTCTAAAATTGCATACCAAACTCGTAACTTAGATATTCACCTCCATGATCATATCATAGACATTTATCTTCTTGTCACGATGATCTTTAACTTCACTCTGAAACTCCTTGAACCTTTCAAACATTTCAGATTCGTGTTTCATTAAGTAAATATCCCCATATTTACTCAAATCATCAGTGAAGGTAAAGAAAAACAACGATATCCACTGTGTGTTTCAACACTCATTGGACCTCATACATCAACATGTATTAATTCCAATAAGCCACTTGCCCGCTCCATCATATTGGATGACGGGGTCTCAGTCATCTTGCCCAAGAGGCATGGCTCGCATGTCTCAACCGATTCGAAATCGAGTGAGTCAAAAAAAATCCATCATCATGGAGTTTCTTCATGCGATTTATACCAATATGACATTACGTGGCAGTGCCACAAGCATGTGGTAATATCATTATTAACTTTGTATCTTTTGGTACCAATGTTATGAATATGTGTACTACTACGATCATGATTCGATAAACCATTTCGAGTGGGTGCATGACCATTGAAGGCATTATCCATGTAAACAGAATAACCATTATTCTCTAACTTATATGAATAACCGTATCGCACTAATCATGATCTAATCACGTTCATGCTCAACGCAAACACCAAATAACATTTATTTAGGTTTATCACAAATCCTGAAGGTAGAGAGAGCGTGCGATGGTGATCACATCAATCTTGGAAATACTTCCAACACACATCGTCACCTTTCACCTAGCTAGTCTCCATTTACTCCGTAGCTTTTATTTCGAGTTGCTAACACTTAGCAACCGAACCGGTATCCAATACCCAGGTGCTACTAGGAGTACCAGCAAGGTACACATCACTAACACGTATATCAAATATACTTCCATTGACATTACCAGCCTTCTTATCTACCAAGCATCTAGGGGTTTTCCGCTTCAGCGAACATTCTCCTCATAACAGAAGCACTTAGTCTCGGGTTCGGGCTCAACCTTGGGTTTCTTCACTAGAGCAACAACTGGCTTGCCATTCCTGAAGTTTTCCGTTCTTGCCCTTGCCCCTTTTGAAACTAGTGGTTTCACTTAACCATCAACACTTGATGCTCCTTCTTGATTTCTACCTTCGTGGTGTCAAACATCACGAACAACTCAGGGATCATCTTATCCATCCCTGGCATGTTATAGTTCATCACGAAGCTCTAGTAGCTTGGTGGCAGTGACTTGGAGAACTGCTTTAATCACTATCTCATCTGGAAGATTAACTCCCACTTGATTCAAGTGATTGTAGCACCCAGACAATCTGAGCACACGCTCACCGATTGAGCTATTCTCCTTTATCTTGCAGACAAAGAATCTTGTTGGAGGTCTCATACCTCTCAACATAGGCACGAGCCTGAGGTCACAATCTCAGCTCCTAGAACATCTCATATGTTCCGTGACGTTCAAAACGTTTTGGAGCCTCAATTCTAAGCCGTAATGCATGACGCATTGAACTATCACGTAGTCACCAAAAAGTGCCTGTCATATGTTCACAACATCTACAGACAACGCTTGAGGGAGTGGTCCAGTTAGCGGTACATCAAAAACATAAGCTTTCTGTGCAGCAATGAGGACAGTCCTCAGATCACGGACCCAGTCCGCATTATTGCTACCATCAACTTTCAACTTACTTTTCTCTAGGATTGTATCAATAAAACTGGGGAGCTACAGCGCGAGCTATCTACGACATAATTTGCAAGGACATTTTTAGACTAAGTTCATGATAATTAAGTTCATTTAATCAAATTATTAATGAACTCCCACTTAGATAGACATCTCTCTAGTCTTCCAAGTGATACATGATCCATGTCAACTAGCCCGTGTCCGATCATCACGTGAGACGGACTAGTCATCCATGGTGAACATCTCTATGTTGATCGTATCTTCTATACGACTCATGTTCGACCTTTCGGTCTTCCGTGTTCCGAGGCCATGTCTGTACATGCTAGGCTCGTCAAGTCAACCTAAGTGTTTTGCATGTGTAAATCTGGCTTACACCCGTTGTATGCGAACGTTAGAACCTATCACACCCGATCATCACGTGGTGCTTCGGAACGACGATCCTTAGCAACGGTGCACAGTTAGGGTGAACACCTTTCTTGAAATTTTATTGAGCGATCATCTTATTTACTACCGTCGTTCTATGCAAATAAGATGTAAACTGATAAACATCACATGCAATCAATATAGTGACATGATATGGCCAATATCATCTTGCTCCTTTGATCTCCATCTTCGGGGCACCATGATCATCACTGTCACCGGCACGACACCATGATCTCCATCATCATGATCTCCATCATTGTGTCTTCATGAAGTTGTCTCGCCAAATATTACTTCTACTACTACAGCTAACGTTTAGCAATAAAGTAAAGTAATTACATGGCGTTTATGATTGACACGCAGGTCATACAATAGTATAAGACAACTCCTATGGCTCCTGCCGGTTGTCATAGTCATCGACATGCAAGTCGTGAACCCTATTACAAGAACATGATCAATCTCATACATCACAATGCATCATATCACATCCTTTTGGCCATATCACATCACACGGCATATGCTGCAAAAACAAGTTAGACGTCCTCTAATTTGTAGTTGCAAGTTTTTACGTGGTTGCTATAGGTTTCTAGCAAGAACGTTTCTTACCTACGTCAAAACCACAACGTGATATGCCAATTGCTATTTACCCTTCATAAGGACCCTTTTCATCGAATCCAATCCGACTAAGGTGGGAGAGACAGACACCCGCTAGCCACCTTATGCAACTAGTGCATGTCAGGCGGTGGAACCGGTCTCACGTAAGCGTACGTGTAAGGTTGGTCCGGGCCGCTTCATCCCACAATACCGTCGAATCAAGATAAGACTAGTAACGGCAAGCATATTAACAAAATCGACGCCCACAACTACTTTGTGTTCTACTCGTGCATAGATTCTATGCATAGACCTAGCTCATGATGCCACTATTGGGAGACGTAGTAGTAAATCAAAAAATTTCCTACGCGTTCACCAAGATCCATCTATGGAGAAACCAGCAACGAGCAAGGGGAGAGTGGATCTTCATACCTTTGAAGATCGCTAAGCGGAAGCGTTACAAGAACGCGGTTGATGGAGTCGTACTCGCAGCGATTCAGATCGCGGTAGATCCGATCAAGTGCCGAACGGACGGCACCTCCGCGTTCAACACACGTGCAGCCCGGTGACGTCTCCAACACCTTGATCCAGCAAGGAGGAAGGAGAGGTTGGGGAAGGGCTCCAACAGCAGCACGACGGCGTGGTGGTGGTGGAGTAGCAAGGTATTCCGACAGGGCTTCGCCTAAGCGTTGCGGAGGAGGAAGAAGAGAGGTAGGGCTTTGCCGTGAGAGAGAGAGATCAAATCCTCTCTCAAAACATCCAAAACCTCAAGTATATATAGGAGGAGGGACGTGGAGGGCTGGCTTGGCCTCTACTCCAAAGAGGAGAGGGCCGGCCGAATTAAAGGGAGAGTCCACCTCCCACAAGGAAGGTGGATCTCCTCCTTTTAAATCCCTTTTGCCTTATCTCCTTATCTCCAGCCACATGGGCCCACATAGATGGTCTTGGCCGACCCAATATGGGCTGGCACACCTCCTCTAAGGGCCCATGAGGTCCTTTGGTCGTCACACCCCTCTCGGGGGTCCTCCGGCACCCTCCCGGCACTCCCGGTACACTACCGATGAGCCCGAAAACTTTCCGGTGACCAAAACTGGACTTCCTATATATCAATCTTTACCTCCGGACCATTCCGGAGCTCCTCGTGACATCCGGGATCTCATCCGGGACTCCGAACAACCTTCGGTAATCACGTATACCATTTCCCTATAACCCTAGCGTCATCGAACCTTAAGTGTGTAGACCCTACGGGTTCGGGAGACACGTAGACATGACCGAGACACTTCTCCGGCCAATAACCAACAGCGGGATCTGGATACCCATGTTGGCTCCCACGTACTCCACGATGATCTCATCGGATGAACCACGATGTCGGGGATTCAATCAATCCCGTATTCAATTCCCTTTGTCTATCGGTATGATACTTGCCCGAGATTCGATCGTCGGTATCCCCATACCTTGTTCAATCTCGTTACTGGCAAGTCTCTTTACTCGTTCCGTAATACATCATCCCGTGGCTAACTCCTTAGTCACATTGAGCTCATTATGATGATGTCTTACCGAGTGGGCCCAGAGATACCTCTCCGTCACATGGAGTGACAAATCCTAGTCTCGATTCGTGCCAACCCAACAGATACTTTCGGAGATACCCGTAGTGCACCTTTATAGCCACCCAGTTACGTTGTGACGTTTGGCACACCCAAAGCATTCCTATGGTATCCGGGAGTTGCACAATCTCATGGTCTAAGGAAACGATACTTGACATTGAAAAGCTTTAGCAAACGAACTACACGATCTTGTGCTATGCTTAGGATTGGGTCTTGTCCATCACATCATTCTCCTAATGATGTGATCCCGTTATCAACGACATCCAATGTCCATGGTCATGAAACCGTGACCATCTATTGATCAACGAGCTAGTCAACTAGAGGCTCACTAGGGACATGTTGTGGTCTATGTATTCACACATGTATTATGGTTTCCGGTTAACACAATTATAGCATGAACAATAGACAATTATCATGAACAAGGAAATACAATAATAACCATTTTATTATTGCCTCTAGGGCATATTTCCAACAAGATCTTGCGTGTGCGTAGGAATATTTTTGTTTCCCATGCAACGTTTTCCAACATGACTAGCTCCTCAAATTACCTCTTATCAACGCGCAACTCTTGCAGCAGGGTTTTCAAAGAGGACACCTAGACAACATGGGCTTGGCTCACCTATTCGAGGTCCTCGCACTTTCGTCTAGCATCGTGCAGCTCCTGTTGAACCTCCCCCACCTAGGCCTTGTGCTTTCCGCTGCTGGCCTTTAGGGCTACAACTTCCTCCTTGACCTACCGCAGCTTGGCCTTGAGCTTCTCCATCTCCTTCGCCGAGGCTGCATGAAACATGAGTTATATTCAGTACGGCATTGACAATACATTAATCAGATTCTTTCCATATTTCGACCTAGGCTTACCTTGCGCCTCGTCGAACTTCTTATTCAGAGCATCGAGCTCTTCTTCAGAGCTTTTCAGCTTGCGATTAAGCTCATGCAGCTCAACTGTGCGTACAGCCGCCTCTGATGATGAAGCCTATAAACATCAAACAAATCCATTAGATTACTCAGATAACCTCCGACCAAATTGCTATCTTTAGTCTCCCTTGGGATGTTAGACCATTCTGAATATCTAATCGGAATATAGCTCGGACAAATAAACCCATAACTGACCCTCAGGCTAGTTTTTTTTCAAACTAACCCGAGGCTCTGGGTCTCCCATGTGTAAAATGATGGTACAAATAATATAAGAGATTTAATAAAACTAAAATGAGCATTGTACGATTTTACCTGAAAGCCCATAAGGAGACCATTATAGGGCTCCTTCCGTCCGTTGTCGACAGTCTGATGGCTTTGCAACACCGCACACATAAGAGTGCGGTGCTCCTCAGAAAGGGAGGCGCTCGTTAGAGCTGCCCCCATAATCGACCACTCATTGGTCGGTAACACCGGAGGTGATCGGGTTATCCGATCTCCAGCCATAGATTGGACTGGCACCTCCGGAGCCGTGTTGCGCTCTGGAGATGTCCTCGGTGGGGGCTGCACGTCCCTGCCACCGAACTCTTCGGTGTTCGGATGGGGCTCCACCTCCTTGTCTTTGGTTTCTGAGGCATCCGCCTCAACCATGACGTCATCTCCGCCCCCTCGGATCCTGCTCCAAGGGAGCAGGTTGAGACGATACCTCTATTGTATCCCTCATGGTGCCCGGAGTGGCGGAGCGAGACACGGTCCCGATATCTGCGAGCTCGGTAGGCAGGGTCTCCCTTTCCAAAACATGGACAGGAGGGACATCGTAGGGTGGGCTGCGAGAAATCAATAAACCTTTGCGCGTCAGCAACCCCCTGAGAAAAGGCTTGTTTCTGAAGAACTAATGAAATAGCGGAGTTCTTACCTTTGGGCAGGGGGCTTAACCCTAATGTTCCTTTGTGGAACGACCTCATAGTCATTAGATTTAGTGTCCGAATCTGAACTCTCGTCACACAGAGTTGGTTCTGCCTAATGGGCCCTCTTCGGGGCTAGAGGATCTTCCTCCTTAGTGGAATCCAATGATGCCGCTCTTTTCTTTGCTGGAGGGGAATTTAACTCCTCCTTGTCTTATTCCTCCTCTTCCTCCTCCTCATGCTCCTCTTGATTTGAGGAGACAGGAGCTTCCTCCTACACACTGGCTAGCTATTCCGAGTTCGGAGGCCTTCTCGGCTCGGCTTATTTTCTTCTCCTTCTTTGCTCTGGGCTCATAGGGCTTCCCCACCAGCATCTTGGCCAGCAGTTCAGACCGCACGTCTTCGGGCTGCGGCACCGGACAGTTGATGCGCTTGGCCTTTTCGGTCCACTTCTGCAGGAGAGATCGGAAGGGAAGTTATATTTTTTCCTATCATAGGAGTCAGAGACGATCAATGGTATATATTTTACCTCTTTTGCCAGGAAGTCAGCGGTTAGACCCCTATCTTCGGTTTCGCCCGGCGAGTCCTTCTGCGATTTAAAGAGTGTCCTCCATAGCTTCTCCCGTGTAGTACAGAAGAGATGTCGGACTTTGGGCTCATTGGCGGGCTTGTTCTCCCACATTGGATGAGCCCGGTGCTGGCAGGGGAGGACACCTTGCCGAAACGCGACTTGAACTACGGTGGTCAGTTGGATGCCCACCTTGATCATGGAGGCGATGCGCTCGTGCAACGCCTTCACTTTTGCGGTTGAACCCCAGTCGAGGCCCTTCTCGGTCCACGAGGTTAACCTGGCACGGGGGGGAGGGTAGATCTAAACTCGGCTGGAGCAGCTCGTCCTTGAACTTGCGGCTCGGTGATATAAAACCACTCCTTCTGTCATGCCCTGATAGTCTAGATGAGAGTACCAGTGGGCCACTTCTCCAAGGAAAGTTTGCTGATAACAGCCCCGATGCACTTTGCGTGTTTTCTGCAGACACACTTCGGATTAAGGTTGAAAACCTTTAGCCATAACCCAAAGTGCGGCTCGACCCATAGAAACGCCTCACAGACGAGGATGAAGGTTGTTATGTGCATGATTGAGTTCGGCGGAAGGTCGTGGAAGTCGAGGCCGTAGAATAACATCAATCCCCGTACAAAGGGATGGAGTAGAAATCTTAACACCCTTATGAAGTGAGGGATGAAAACTACCCTCTCGTTTTGCTTGGGGTGGGGACTACTTGGCCATTCTCCGGGGCACGATGGTAGATGGTGGGAGGGAGGTATCTCGCGACCTTGAGGTCGTGGATGTCTTTGTTGGTGACCGTGGAGGCCTCCCACTTGCCGTTCGAACCAGAGCCCACGATTGATGAGCTTGGAGAAGGCGAGATGAGAAAAATGGATCTGGGCGCAAAGAGCTCGGGGAGAGAGGAAGCAGGAGATGCGAATGGGAAGCGTGATCAGGGCTTAGGGTTTTTTCCCTTTTATGAGACCTATTGTTGGTAGGCCTCCCACTGCTGCGCACGATTAAATGAACCCTATGTAAAGCGGGACATGATTTGCAATGATAGGTCGTGTCGAGGAAGAAACGGCTCCTGTACCTCGGGCCACGCTTATGGTGGTTGTGGTGGGCCAGGACCTTACATCAGAAGGGATGTTAGGGGACTCAGTTTTCCCCTAAGTGTTCGAATTTTAGGGCCGGACTATTCACAGTTTTCGGACATGCCTCTGTGTCATCGGAGGTTGGATTACACTCGGAGGGAAGAACTCGCCTCGCAAGAGGAAGACTCCAATCATGCGAAGCCATTGAAGATGAAGAACAGTGGCATTGGAGGCAAGTTCGGGGGCTACCGAGGGAGTCCTGGATTTAGGGGGTCCTCGGGGCACCGACCTGTTTCTCATGGGCTGGATTAAGGGGGTCCTCAGGAATCCCAAGCAGAAAACATCGGTGGATAAAGCATCATATTTACAAAATCTTTTCAAATGAATTATCATTTAGACTTAACTCAACTGGATTTTCATTGAAGTTGAATCATAGCCTCAAAGAGGGTCACAATAATAAGCAGGAAAGAAAGATTTACCCCTTGTTGCATGTCATGTTTCTCTGCATTAACAACTTTTCTTCCAATAACATTTGATTCAGCCACGTCCTCCTGAATATGATTACCTTCTTCAGTAACTAGTTTCTATTGTCCTTATGCCCTACATCAAAATGAAGAATTTTGGATGTTATTACATGTTCATTATCGCACAGGTGCAATATAATCGAACTATAGTCCTACTTGTTGTCCTGTTGTATGTATGCTTTCATCTCGTTGCCCCTGTGAAGACAAAAGAAGTTCCCTCAGCTCAGCCATTTGCTTCTTCATGTCATCCATTTCTACCATTTTCTTCTTCATGTCGTCCATCTGTTCTTTCAAATGTTCCACTTTTTGGTCAGACACACGACACGCTTCCATTTCCATTGGAAGATTTGTAGATTTATACTGCTGGGTTCCAGGCAACTCTAGTTCAGATGGAGTGCCCCAAATACCTACATACAACAGACTATAAGACAATATGCAAAAAATGCTATTAGATTATCTTTAGAAGATCACCTTTCTACCAACCACATGCTCCGGAAGTGTACTGGACCACCAATTCTAACTTGGGCTGGCAAATGCACCACTAAGTGGACCATGACAACATAAAAACTTGGCAGTAATATAGTTTCAAGTATGCTTAAGGTTTCATCTATTTTAGCCTCTAAAAATTGTTGGAAATATGCCCTAGAGGCAATAATAAATTAGTTATTATCATATTTCCTTGTTCATGATAATTGTTTATTATCCATGCTATAAATGTATTGATCGGAAACTCAAATACATGTGTGGATACATAGACAACACCATGTCCCTAGTATGCCTCTAATAGACTAGCTCGTTGATCGAAAGATGGTTAAGGTTTCCTAGCCATGGACATGAGATGTCATTTGATAACGGGGTCACATCATTGAGAGAGTGATGTGATGGACAACACCCAAACTACAAACGTAGCATATGATCGTGTCAGTTTATTGCTACTGTTTTCTGCATGTCAAGTATATGTTCCTATGACCATGAGATCATGCAACTCACGGACACCGGAGGAGTGCCTTGTGTGTATCAAACGTCGCAACATAACTGGGTGACTATAAAGGTGCTCTACAGGTATCTCCGAGGGTGTCTGTTGAGTTGGCATAGATCAAGATTGGGATTTGTTACTCCGTGTGACGGAGAGGTATCTCAGGGCCCACTCGGTAATACAACATCACAACAAGCCTTGCAAGCAATGTGACTAAGTGTTAGTTGCGGGATCTTGTATTACGGAACGAGTAAAGATACTTGCCGGTAACGATGTTGAACTAGGTATGGAGATACCGACGATCGAATCTCGGGCAAGTAACATACCGAAGAACAAAGGGAACATCGTACGGGATTAACTGAATCCTTGACATAGAGGTTCGACTGATAAAGATCTTCTTAGAATATGTAGGAACCAATGTGGACATCCAGGTCCTTCCATTGGTTATTGACCGTAGAGGTGTCTCGGTCATGTCTACATAGTTCTCGAACCCGCAGGGTCTGCACACTTAAGGTTCGGTGACGTTTCGGTAGTGTAGAGTTATGTATGGTGGTGACCGAAGGTTGCTAGGAGTCCAGGATGAGATCCCGGATGTCACGTGGAGCTCCGGAATGGTCCGGAGGTAAAGATTCATATATAGGAAGTCCCAGTTTGGTGGCCGGAAAAGTTTCGGGCTAATCGGTAGTGTACCGGGAGTCCTCCGGGAGGGGTATTTCGACCCTAGAGGGTCCATGGGCTGTGGGAGAGTAATAACCAGTCCTTATTGGGCTGGTGAAACAGCCACAAAAGGACCATGGCGCCAGGAGAATAAATCCTAAAGGAAAAAGGTGGAAAAAGGCAAAAAGGAGGAATCCAAGTCCTACTAGGATTGGAGGAGGAGAGTCCTCCTCCTCCCTCCCACTTTGGCCGACTCCAGAGGGTGGTGCCTTGTGCGCCAGCCCTCCTCCTCCTCTCCTCCTATATATACTAGTGGAAGACTAGGGTTTTGCATAGTTTTGACGGCCACGTGCTACCCGTTCCACCGGTGCTCCTCTAGATCGGGTTTCCGCAATGCTTAGGCGAAGCCCTGCCGGAAATGCTCCACCACCACCATCACCGGAGCGCCGTCTCGCTGCCGATGAACTCTCTCTCCTCTCCACCTCCTCTTTCTGGATCAAGAGGGTGGAGATCGTCATCAAGCTGCACGTGTGCTGAACGCGGAGGTGCCGTCCATTCGGTACTAGATCGGAAGGATCGTGATCAAGGCCACGAGACGACCGTGATGAGATCGCGGGACGGACCGTGATGAGATCGCGGGAAGGATTGTGATGAGATCGCGGGACGGACCGTGATGAGATCGCGGGACGGATCATGACGTGATCGCGGGACGGATCGTGATGAGATCGCGGGACGGATCGTGATGTGTTCACGGGATGGTTCGTGATGAGATCGCGGGACGGATCGTGCTGAGATTGCGGGACGCTCGGCGATTTGGATCGCGAAGATGTTCGACTAGACCAACCGCGTTTCTTAACGCTTCCCGCTTAGCGATCTACAAGGGTACGTAGATCCAGTCTCCCTCTCGTAGATGCTCATCACCATGGATAGATCTGCGTGTGCGTACGAAATTTTTTGTTTCCCATGCGACGTTCCCCAACAAAAATTGCATATCATTGATGCTGATAACATGTGAGGAAAGCTTCTTGAAGAAGTTACTAACACGATTCAATGCTACACATACTCTTGTTGGCAGTATGTTTTGAATCGCGAGTGGAAGTAGGTGCTGGAATAGAATGTGATTATCATGGGTCTTCATTCCAAAAATCTTATTCTCGGCAACATTGATACAACATCGTATGTCAGCTTCAAAGGCTTGTGGAAACTTGACTCCCATATGGACTTGGAGAAATGTTTCATCTACTCAGGTGTCAAAGTATATTGTGCTCGCGGTATATACACTTTACCATCATGTACTTCAACAGGATGAAGGTCCCCCATAATACCCAACGCTTGGATGTCTAAGTGAGAATTTGCGTTATCCTTTGAGTTTCCCTCAAGGCCCAGAAGTGTGTTAACTATGTTATCACATAGGTTTTTTTCTATATGTATAACATAAAAGTTATGATGCAACATCAGATCTTTCCAATAGGGCAACTTAAACCACACATATCTTCTTTTATAAAGGGGAGGCGATTCACCTTATTTGCATTTTCTCTTTCTCTTATTGCTAGCAGCTGGATCTTTTACAAAGGATGTTTCAAATTTGCAGTCAAATCATCAATTTTCTCATTGGTAAGAGGTATAGGTGCTGTCCTATGCTATGACTTACCATCAACTTTTTATTAGACCTAAACTTATGGTCAGATGATAAGAACCTACGATGTCCCATATAACAATATTTGATGCCCTTATTTAATTGTAGAGGAAGAGTAAATGAATGGCACTCGGGACAAGCTACCTCACCCTGGGAAGTACACCCATGAGCATAGCCTAAACCTGGAAAGTCATGTATGGCACAAAGGATGGCAGCATGAAGATCTAATATTTTAGACATAGAAGCATCAAATAATGGCTCAAGATAGACATCCATATCTACCAGGTGCCTTAGGGCCAAGGAAGAGCAAAGAAAGATGAAATTAGACTGCGTCATGCACATCCAGGGAGGAAGGTTGTATGGAATCAAAAAGACTGCCAAATACTGTAGGTACTCCTCGTTGACCTAAATGGATTAAAGCCATCTGTTGTTGAAGCAAACAATAATTGGATGTTTGGAATCGAAATCCTTCCTAGAAAATAGCATCGGCTGGGCACCTAACCAAACCATCTTTGTTACGTTGTTCATCATGCCACCTTATGTCAATTGCGGTTTTAGCACACATAAAATACCTTTGAAGCCTTCTTTTAATAGGAAAATAGCGAAGAACATTTTTAGGAACTCTATGTACCCTTCTCGCACCAGGACTCTTCTTTTTGGATTTCCACCTTGAAGTTTTACATTTTGGACATTGATTCTCCTTATCAAATTCATTGTTGAATAGTATACAGTCATTTTCGCACGCATGAATATTAACATACTCAAGCATAATTGATTTAATTATTTTCTTAGCCTCATTGAATTTTTTTGGAAGTGTAGAACCTTTAACGAATGCATCAATAAGTAACTCAAGTACCATATTGGAACTTGTGCATTGGTGTTAGATTTGCATCGCTGAATTGTAAATCATTGTTCAATCAATAGAAATACAAAACAATGACTATTTAAGAAACCAATACATATTCTTGTCCGATTGACAATTATAACAAGAAACTGCATATGATTTAGGTACAGAGAAGGTAATATCATAAGGAGTTGATGCTTCCTCAGGGTACAAAGGCGGAGCTACGAACGTGAAGTCCGGAGATGAAGGCCGGTAGTAGCAAGTATGGCAGTAGTAGGTCTGGCATGGAGATGGAGCCCTCCAATAGGAGGACAAATGTCAAACAAAAAAGAACAACAACACTTGAAGATGTTGCCCATGGAGATGAAGCCCCGCCACCAGCATGTCTCCGACTGGGTGCCTTGGCACTGGATGCGTGGCGTTAGGCCATCGGGGGTGGGGGGCTGTGTTGCATGTCTTTGGTTGGGTGCCTGGGCGTTGGATGCGTGGCGCTGGGCCATCGAGGAGGGGGATGCTGCATGCGGGTGCTAGATGCACGGGGCTAGCCAGCCGCTGATACGTCTCCAACGTATCTACTTTAACAAACACTTTTTCTCTTGTTTTGGACTCTAATTTGCATGATTTGAATGAAACTAACCTGGACTGACGCTGTTTTCACCAGAACTACTTTGGTGTTATTTTTTGCAGAAATAAAAGTTCTCGGAATTAGAAGAAACTTTTTGTGAATTTTTTCTTGGAATTATAATGAATTATGGAGCAAAAACCTGCTGGAGGAGGTGTGCTAGGGGGGACACAAGACAACAGGGTGTGGCCGGGCTGCGCTGTGATGGCTTGTGGGCCCCCCATGGCTCCTCCGACCCTATTTCTAGTCCTATAAATTCCTATTCGCGGCTACAAAATAGGAGAGAAGATTTCATCGCATTTCACGAGACATAGCCGCCACCAGCTCCCGTTCTTCCTTTAGAATGTTAATGTGGAGTCTGTTTTGGGCTTCGGAGAGGGGGATTTGTCACCGTCGTCATCACCAACCCTTCTCCATCAACACCACCATGATGCTCACCATTGGGAGTAAGTAATTCTGTAGGCTTGCTGCATGGTGGTGAGATTAGATGAGATTGATCATGTAATCGAGTTAAGTTTGATAGGGCTTGATCCCTAGTGGCCACTATGTTCGAAGATTGATGTTGCTATGACTTCGCTATGCTTAATGCTTGTAACTAGGGCCCAAGTGCCTTGTTTTTATCATAGGCAAACTTTATGAAAAGTGACAAATATGTAAATAGTTTGAAAAAGGTGGATGACTAACATGTAAATTTGAATTTTCAAGTTGAATATATGTGCATTGCCACGAAATAAAAAACAAAGCGATCGAATAACTATCCCAATGCTAAAAATGTGTTGGACAAGGTAGCATGTGGTTTTCATCCATATATTAATAAAACTTATTCTCTCTCCATTTCTTTTATCCTTGACAATTGTTATTTCTTCATAATCATCCACTCCTTGCAAGAAGACCAAAATATATCAAATATTATCGGTTTACAAGAATATTTTCATTATATTAATATAACCTTAATTTTTGACAACAATAAAGATAAAAATTCAAACTAATAGAGCCCCGATTAACTAAAATATCCCTTGGCCCCATTTCTTAACCTCCTCACATGCTACTTCCCCCATTTTCCATGTGGCCACTCAATTATGTCCACCTTTGACCATGAAAACCAATCACTAAAATTCATTATTTGACTACAAATTTCACAAGATAAATAAAACTAAATTATAATGTAAAAACATGTTGTTTGTGCACTATAGCAGTGATACATTATCACACCAGCCCAGTTTAGAGTACTTGTACCATGAATAAAAAAGGCATAACACAATTTCTTTCATCCATTCGACTTAACATTCTTCATGTATAGTTTTCATTCTCAGCTCTGAACTTTTCAATCTCAACTTTTGACTTGATCTTCTCCGCTTAACCATGTGCACAAGGTTGAGCTTCTGGCATGTACTATCCATATGGGAGATCATTTGTATGTTTGTGAAGTGTTGGTTTACAAGGAAAAAGTGGAGATTAATTTTTTCTTAAAATATGTTATTTGTTTTCTAAAACAAATTGCGCTAAGAAAATAACTTTGTATCCTTAAATTCTCTCCTCTAGATAAATTACTCATGAATTGAGTTGAAATGCCCAGTTCAAATTGTTTATGTGATGTCCACACTTTCATCAAGCTAGATTTTTTCCATCGGTGATTAATTGCGGCTAGACTAATCTTGAATTCATTCAACAATTTTAGTACTTTGAAGTCTCAACAGAAAAAAGCCATGATGCACATTGTGGGCAATCATGGAGAGCTAGATGATGTTTGATAATAGTTACATGTATGATCTATTTTTCAAGATTTTACACTCTCATTTAACTTTGTACTTTTGTTGGTAGAGAAAATATACCAAGATGTACCAGACACTCCTATGGATGTTTCACTATTTGAGAACCACTAAACAAAACATTCAGCTTGATTTTTTTCCAATATGTATAGATTAGTCATTTATTGAATGACTTGGGACCTTGTAGGCATTTTGTACATGTTCAGTTATGCTCTACCATATAAGGTATAAAATTAGAAGAAAAGACTTATGGCAAGCAAACCAGCTCACAAGTCATATTGATTCCATGGTATTTTGTTAATTGCATTTTGGTGGAGTATCCTGGATTCTAAGTGATATTACTTGCAATTTGTTCTTCTATACTTACTTACCTTTTCTATTTATTGAGACCAAATTTTGCGAATGAAACTGGCAGTGAGTTCAATAGAATCTAAGGTGTTTATAACAATTGTGCAGGTCTGACATGAACAAGGCCGGTCTTTCAAGATGAAAAATGGTGTTTCATGAAGCAGCAATCATGATATTGATCAAATTTAATGGTAATAGGGTGGTGGAAAGGAGGATCTCACTATGGTCTGCAAGACGGATGTGTGATCCATGGAATGAAGATCTATCTAACATCCGAGGATTTGTGTGACCTAGCCTCTATGAAATCATTGGGAAGGAGCCGCAACCTTTCCGAGGGGTGCGCTACCTGAGATGCCGTGGGAAATCATGGTGACTGAGCTATTATGGTCCCCAGTGGAGCAAGCAGAGCAGAATTTTTCATTTCACAGATTCTAACAGGATTAAAATTTTGGATCTACAAAACAAACATCTGGATGATGAGCTGGACAAAGTGGAAGGCGAGCACAACAGTCTTTACAGATCCATAGTAGTGTTGCATGATAGTTTTACAAAAGCTACAAAAGAAAGGGACAAATACAAGAAGGAAAATCCAAAGAAAAATAGCATTAAGGAACAAATTGTGTGATTCTAGTCTGTATCGAAAATCTCTATATAACAAAGCTACATTTTGTGAATAGTTTTGTTTCATCTTGTGTGACTATGTGAAAATTTGCTTTTGCCATTGCTGATCTTGTCCACTCTCTGTGCTAGGAAGCACAAACTTGTTATATATTAATCCTTAGTGATCCTTTCTCGGAAGGGACACTGCATGTTCCTAGATGCATAGCCTTTCTTATATACATTTTTATATCACTGAATTTTTTTGGGGATAACACTCAGATTTGAGATAGCCTCTTTTGTAGAATTCTGAAATTGAAATTCAAACAAACCATACCTTCAAAGGCCGGCATAATGGAAGTTGAAGAAAATGCTAATATGCACTCACACTAAAATTTGGTGCCCGTTCTTTTAGCAATTTTGTCAAAGCTATAATGAAGAAAATATATTTTACATGCTATAAGAACTAAGTTATGGCTATTGTGTTCCCGGTGTAGTCGGTGTAACAGAATAGTTCATTGACATAATAACTGGCAATTAACTAGGGAATAATTATTTACAATACGGTATTCCCAAGTTGCATTAACTCTTGGTCCTTTGGCATGCTACCAATTTTTTCACATAACCCGTCATTTTTGCGATCATTGACCCTGGTGTCATGACCGAATTTTCTCGACCCGATGAATGACTAATTCATGACAATTAATGTTTGCTCCATAGCTAAGCAAGGTACTGTAGGCATTAATTATGTTTGTGTCAACAGAAGGGTTCTTCTCTTTGATTTTAGGTTCTCTCGTTGATGTTTGCAATATGGTTGTAAAAATTTGCCCGCATCAAGTGCAATTCAGAATTTACATGTTCAACTGTCAGTTTCTTGTGCAGTTCATTACAGTAGAATTTTTACTATGTTCGATTCTTTTATCTTTGCTCTGCTCTATGTCGTGCGGCTGCAGTTCCCCGATCTCCTGCTTACCAGCGTCTCCTGGTCGATGTAGACAGTTGGGTGAGGAATGGCGGTGTCATCGGGCGTCCAGGTAACGAATTCCTACCATGAGCTGGTGGTTTGCTCTTTACCGCCGGTGGTCATGCTACATCAACATGCAGTTTGTCGGGCCGTCCGTAACATCCCAAACTTTGGAATGTTATAATAAATATAGAATGATTGTTTGTTTACTTGAATGATTGAAAGAGAGTGCAATTTGAAACTTTTGAAAATTTTGAAAGTTTGATGAGAGGGAATGAAATGACTTTCCCAAAAAAAATTCAATCTGCATTTTGATCACCAGGAATTCAAATTCATTTCATCACAAAAACCTAGAGTGAAGATGACATGACTTCTTCCATTTAAAGAAATGAAAAGGGATTTGAAAATGATTTGAATTTCCATTTTGAAAATATTTCAAATTCAGAAAACTTTAAGCAACTCAATGATTTTCATGAGAGAAGATAAAATGGCTTCTTCAAATTATATGAAATATGAGTTGGAAGTTTACAATAAATCTTTGAATAGTGAATGTGAAAATCTCTGGATTTTCTTTTGGAATCATTTCATATTTGGTTCCTATTCCAATTTTCAAAGTATTCAAACCCCTGACAAAGATTTGAAAGGAGTAACATGACACTCCAAGACAGGGGGTAATTTGTGAAGTTTTTTGAATCATCAAACCCAAAAAGTTATCTGAAAAATATTTGCAAAATTAAATAAAGCCAATCAAGGCATTTTCTGAAAAATGATTTTTTTAATGTATTCAAATGCCAGAATAAAAATGTCCATTAAATGGAATTTATTATTCTGTTAATTTTGATATAAAATTTGACTATATTTGGAATTTATTCGAATGCTCTAAAGGTTTTTGAAACGCTCTAGAAAAACATTAAATAGAAACGGTCACGGTTTATAATAAAACTGGCCGGCCCAACGACATTAAATGCCGAGACTGTTACCGGTCGGTCGCCCGCTAATAACGCTCGCCCTCTCTCTCCCACTGACGCCCTGGCCCCATCGTCCGACAGCGCCAATCGCTCGCTCATCTCCCTCCTCTCGCTCGCTCTCTCTCTCCCGAGCATCTCGCCGGAGCCATCATTGCATCCATTGATTTCCCCCTTCCCCGAGCATCTGACCCCTCCTATAAATATCCCTCTCTCCCCTCTTCCCATTCCCCCTCGTTTCCCCCAACCCCGACGTCTCTCCTCGCCGGAATCGCTCGCCGGAGCAACCGGTAGCCGCCGCGCTCTTGCTCCCCTGCCACCCCACCTCACCATCCCCGAGTCCTCTGAGGCCGCAGACGACCTCCCCGCACCCGTGCGCACCACCCCATACCCTCGCCTTCACCGGAGACCCACCAGAGCAGCCGTATCCGCAACCTCGCCGGAGCTTGGAGCGCCCCCGAAGCTCGAGGAGCTCCTGCCCGTCAACACCGTCGCCCCCTCACCCCTTCGACGCCATCATAGCCTTCGCCGAGCTCCCCTGCGTCAACCAGTGCCGGTGCCATCGCCGGAGACCCTCGGAAGCCATCTCCCCGACGACCTCGACGCCCCTGCCATTGCCGGAACCCTCGCCGGAACCAGCAACCACCACGGTGAGCACCCTCCCCGTCCGATCCCTAATCAACGGCGTAGATTAGATCCCCGTACCCCTTCGGTTCTCTTAGAAAGAACCGGCCGGTTTTCTTTTAAAATAAATTGACCGAACCGTTTTCTGTTATGTCTCGGTCGTCCGCCGGAAACTCCCTAGCACACGCACACTTAGACCAATCAGGAGATGCCACGTAGTCCACCTATCCGTTCGAAACAAAACTTTTTCTTTTGTTTTAATTTCTGTTACCAGAATAGTTTCAAATTTGTTTTGCTTATATCTTTTATGTTTATAACTATTTTAAATTGATTATTTTTGCATTAGATCAAAAAAATTATCTAGTTTCTGTACATATCAAATTTGACTATGTTTGAATAGATAAATTTGAATTTGAACAAATTTGATTTAAATTTTGTTTTCTGAATATCTTGAGTTCTAAAATGAATTTTTGATTGATTCTTTTTCCTACTTGTCACTAGTGATCATAGCTATCATTTGGTAGAGTTTGAGAATTTTTATAATAGTTTTAAATAGTATTTTCAAACCAAACAGAATCTGTTTAGTTTCATATTAGTTTATTTATATTGATTTACCTTGTTTTATTTTGAAAATCTGAATATGATTTACATTATGTTTTAGATTTCATTTAGTTTTGTTGTCCCAAACCTTAGTAATTTACTTGCTGTTAACAAAAATTAATTTGTTTAGTTTATAAATTTTGTTGTAGGGATCTTTACCCTCTTTCAAATAGGTATAGTTGTTTTAAAAGCAAATTTGTTAGTAACAATTATTTTAACTAAAGTTTTAAGTAATTACATTCTGTTTTCTAATAAGAATTTGTAGTAATTTCTTTCTGTTAAGAAATACTTAGTTAATAAAAATAATTTAGATTAGTTCTATTATGATAGGAAAACTATATTATTTTCATTAGGTAATATGTTATAAAAACAATTTAGTTTCATAGAAACTCTTTTCACAAAGTTATAGATGACTTAATTTTGTTTTATAATAAATGCTTTTACTATTTATTTTCTGTTAACTTAGTGGTTTTATAAAAGTGTTTTCTCTTATGTTAGTGTTTCACTCATTGTTAAGTTTATTAGGCAAACATTTATGTTGTTAGAATGTTGTTTTCATAGTTTTACTTATTCTTCAAAAGTAATTCTTTTTGTTAGTAAAATATTTACTAAAATCCTTTTGTTGTATTTTACTTTGTTATTGTTTGTTACTATTTGAAAATAATTGTTTTAGGGGAAAACTACTTTAGTTGCTTTTATGAAAACTTTCTTGATTTTAACTTTTGTCTTAAGTATTGCCTTCATCAACCTTGTTGTTTTGTTTCTTGTGTTATCTTGTGATTGTTAGAATTGATTGCTAGTATGATTGCTTATGAATGCAATGTTTGCTATATAGATTTTCATCGGAGAGTGACGAATAGTCTATCAAGTTATTTCTGAGAGCGATCTTTATCTTCATCAACAGTACAGGCAAGTTCACTTTGACCATCTTTTCATACCTATGTTTTATTGCATGTAGTGACATCATTCAACATATCCCCTCCTGTAGTGTTATTGAAATTCTTGTAGTTGAGTAGAATGCATGAGGTAGGAACCCACCACTGGTTACTAAAGCCCCGGGAACGTTAGTTACTTTTATGCTATGCTAAAGTAGACGGGGTCTGGTATGAGTGTTCGTGCGTGGTGTGAAGAAGGACTCCACGTCAAAACGACGACTTCATGAAGACATCTTCAAGTCCTGCATCTTCAAGACCTCAAGACTTCAAGACTCGAGAAGACAAGTTTTCAATACACACTACTGGGTGAAGGATGGTTGATTGGGCACCCTCGAGAAACCAGTGAGTGGCCGGGATGCATGGAGAAGCGCCATGACATCTTGCGGAAAGCTTCACCCAGACTCAAAGAGAAGGATGAATACTTCATGCCCGGAAGCTTACCTGTGTAGCCACAAGTCATTATGGGCTCTGGCTTGGTTGATCTTTGTTGTGACTCTGCTGGGCAGTGCTACGAGATGTAGTCGACGTTAGGATTGGGATGGGCACTGTCGGACAGTCAGGGAAGCACTCTGAAAGACCATGTTTCTTTCATCCTGTTCTCAAACACCAGGCAGTGCGAGGACTTACCAGGAGGGAAAGAATCTTGTGGGTAAAGTACACAACACTCTGCAGAGTTAAACCTAATTGATTAGCCGTGTCCCCGGTTACGGACAATTTGAGCTTCTAGACTTGGATCTATCTCTAAACTCTCAACACTGGACTGATAACTAATTGTGGGCAACTTAATGATACTTATGGGCATTGAGACATTGGTTGGCGGAACCATGTCATGATAGGTAACTCCATAGTGAAATTCCCGATATTCCTTTGTTGTAGGAAAACAAAATCAGCTTTTATGCAAAAAACTTAGCCACAGAGCCATAAAGCCTTTGCATATAGTATGGTTTATTCTTTTGTTCTTCTATGGTGATCTTGCCGGCATATTCAAAATGCTGACCTACACGGCTGCAACGTCTTATGTTGCAGATACTCTTCTACGACGGGTAAGAGTACGATTCAGGGTTACGGTCCGCACTCAACTTGCCGTTGGTGTTATTGGGACTCCACTCCCGTTGACTGTATCCGCTGCTATTTTAAGGTATATATCAGTTTTACGTTATTACATGTGACTGCACTTTGATATATACATTGATGTACTGTGTGTGCCAGCATACTGATCCAGGGATGGCACAGAAAACACAGAGGCTTGACTCATTTTGAGTCAGGTCGCTACACCGTCCCTTTTCAATAACTTAGTTTGGAATCCCCCCTGTTTAGGCCCCTTTGATGGTTAGAGAGTGTTGCCTTGAAGATCCTTTTAGATTTCTACTAGGCGGCCTTTGTTTATATAGACATTTCAGTTTATTAATTAATGCTACCAGTAGTGGTTTGGACTGGCTCGTGACCTATATGTTGATGTCCATCTTTATATCTGAGTACTAAGGGGTCTATTCTTTTAACCATGAACCAATTTAAGTAGCAAGTCCATTTTTTGTTTGTTAGTTGTACCATTGTTCTCCAACACTGAGCAATAACTGACAACCAGCCATGATCATCCATCCATCGATATAGTTTGCCTTTTCTTTTGTTAGTTCTAGCCAAGTGAAATTTGTGTGAAGCTTTGAACCTTACCAACGCCCCTTGATTTGACTCTTGGTCTTTGTTAATTTTGAACGAAGTACAAACATCAATTCCTCTGAATGAATGTGTTAATGATTGGCATGGTTATTCTTAATTTTGGGTTCGTGGCCATTCATGGGTTTGAGCCTTAGGCATGCTCTATGAGATGTAAGACGTAGGGTTTTGCGGAACTGGCTCAACCCTCTATGGGGTGGCATATCACATGTATATATAATGGTGTACAAAAGGTATAATAAGAGTCTGATACCAATGTGGTACGGATTACACAGTTGGGCCACAATACAAAGTCTAACACCCTCCCTTAATCTCAACTCACTCCTGAAGTGACCAGGAGGTTGAGATTGCGCCTACATACCTCAAACATGGGTGAAGGTAGAGGCTTGGTGAAGATGTCTGTAAGTTTATCTTTTGAAGAGATAAACCAGATTTGTAGTAGCTTCTGTGCAACACGTTCCCTCACAAAATGATAGTCAATCTCAATGTGCTTGGTCCGCGCATGGAACATCGAGTTTGACGATAGAAACGTAGCACCGATGTTGTCACACCAAAGGACCGGAGGATGTGGCTGGGAAACTCCCAACTCTCGAAGTAGAGACTCAATCCATATAAGTTTGGCAGTCGCATCGGCAACCGCCTTGTACTCGGCTTCTGTGCTGCTGTGAGAAACAGTATCCTGCTTGTGTGCACTCCAGGCGATCAAATTAGGACCCGAGAACACAGCATATCCCCCTGTAGATCGCCTGTCATCTGAACACCCATCCCAATCAGCATCTGAGAAGGCAGAAAGAACTTTAGAGGAACTCGGGCGTAGATGAAGACCATAGGAGACCATGAGACACACGTAGTAGGAGCATGAAGATACTGGCACACCTTGTTAACCACAAAGGAGAGATCAGGACACGTGATCGTCAGATACTGTAGACCACCAACAATACTCCGATACTTCGTCGCATCCTCAGGAGACAGAAGAGCACCATCAGCAGCGGAAAGCTTGTCAGTGGAGCACATGGGCATGGTTGATGTCATGCACTTGAGCATGTTGGAAATATGCCCTAGAGGCAATAATAAATTAGTTATTATCATATTTACTTGTTCATGATAATCGTTTATTATCCATGTTATAATTGTATTGATCGGAGACTCACATGCATGTGTGGATACATAGACAACACCATGTCCCTAGTATGCCTCTAATAGACTAGCTCGTTGATCAAAGATGGTTAAGGTTTCCTAGCCATGGACATGAGATGTCATTTGTTAACGGGATCATATCATTAGGAGAATGATGTGATGGACAAGAACCAAACTACAAACGTAGCATATGATCATGTCAGTTTATTGCTACTGTTTTCTGCATGTCAAGTATATGTTCTTATGACCATGAGATCATGCAACTCACTGACACCGGAGGAATGCCTTGTGTGTATAAAACGTCGCAACGTAACTGGGTGACTATAAAGGTGCTCTACAGGTATCTCCGAGGGTGTCTGTTGGGTTGGCATGGATAAAGACTGGGATTTGTTACTCCGTGTGACGGAGAGGTATCTCAGGGCCCACTCGGTAATGCAACATCACAACAAGCCTTGCAAGCAATGTGACTAAGTGTTAGCCACGGGATCTTGTATTATGGAACAAGTAAAGAGACTTGCCGGTAACTAGGTTGAACTAGGTATGGAGATATCGACGATCGAATCTCGGGCAAGTAACATACCGAAGAACAAAGGGAACGTTATACGGGATTAACTAAATCCTTGACATAGAGGTTCGACCGATAAAGATCTTCATAGAATATGTAGGAACCAATATGGTCATCCCGGTCCCGCTATTGGTTATTGACCGTAGTGGTGTCTCGGTCATGTCTACATAGTTCTCGAACCCGCAGGGTCTGCACACTTAAGGTTCGGTGACGTTTCGGTAGTATAGAGTTATGTATGGTGGTGACCGAAGGTTGTTTGGAATCCCGGATGAGATCCCCACATCACGAGGAGCTCCAGAATGGTCCGGAGGTAAAGATTTATATATAGGAAGTCCTGTTTTGGTCGCCGGAAAAGTTTCGGGCTCATCGGTAGTGTACCGGGAGTGCCGGTAGTGTACCGGGGGACCATCCGGAGAGGTATTTTGACCCAAGAGGCTACATGGGCTGTGGGAGGATGAATACCAGTCCTTAGTGGGCTGGTGGAAGTCCTACAAGAGGCCCATGCGGCTGGAGTTGAAGGAGAAGGAAAAAAGGCAAAAGGTGGAAAGAGATTCCAAGTAGGAAAGGAGGAACCCTAGTCCTACTAGGATTGGAGGAGGATTCCTCCTCTCCTCCTTGCTCAAGAGGAAAGAGGGCATCCTTGTGTGCCAGCCCTCCTCCTCCCTCCCTCTTATATATACTATAGGATTTAGGGTTTTGGGGACCTTATTTTCAGCCACGTGCTGCCCGTTCTTCTAGTGCATAGTTTCTCCTCTAGATCAGATTTCTGCAGTGCTTAGGCGAAGTCCTGCCGTAAAATTGCTCCACCACCATCGCCAGAGCGCCGTCACGCTGCCGGAGAACTCTTCTTCCTCTCCACTCTCTCTTGCTGGATCAAGAAGGCGGAGATCATCATCAAGCTGTACGTGTGCTGAACGCGGTGGTGCCATCCGTTCGGCACTAGATCAGAAGGACCGTGATCAAGATCGCTAGACGGACCGGGATGAGTTCGCGGGACGGATCGTGATTGGATCGCGGGACGTATCATGATGAGATCGCGGGATGCTCGGTGATTTGGATCGCGAAGACGTTCGACTACACCAACCGTGTTTCTTAATGCTTCCTGCTTAGCGATCTACAAGGGTACGTAGATCCACTCTCCCTCTCGTAGATGCTCATCACCATGGATAGATCTGCGTGTGCGTAGGAAAAATTTTGTTTCCCATGCAACGTTCCCCAATAGTGGCATCATGAGCTAGGTCTATGTGTAGATAAGATCTCGAGTAGAACACAAAAGGTTTGTGGGCGTTGATGCTTAGATTGTTTCCACCCTTGGTCGTGTTTTGGTTCAGCGATATTGTGAGATGAAGCGGCCCGGACCAACATTACTCGTACGCTTACGAGAGACCGGTTCCCTCAACCGCAACTTGTTGCATAGATGTCTTGCGGGTGGCATTTTCTCTCACTTTAGTTGGATCAGATTCGACAAAGGTGGTCCTTGAGAAGGTTTAAAAGCAAACTAATGTATCACCGTTGTGGTTTATGCGTAGGTGAGAATTGTTCTTGCTAGATACCCGTAGCAGCCACGTAAAACATGCAACAACAATGAGAGGACGTCTAACTTGTTTTTGCAGGGTATGTTGTGATGTGATATGGCCAATTAAATGATGTGATATATGTGATGTATGAGATGATCATGTGATGTATAGAATATCATGACTTGCATGTCGATGAGTACGACAACCGGCAGGAGCCATAGGGTTGTCTTAAATTATTGTATGACCTGCGTGTCAATCATTAAGCGTGATGTAATGCTTTACTTTATCGCTAAACGGTAGCTATAGTAGTAGAAGCATGCAGGGCGTGACAACCCCGATGGCGACATGTTCATGGAGATCAAGATGATGGATCATGGTGTCATGCCGGTGACGATGGAGATCATGCTGGTGCTTTCTAGATGGAGATCAAAAGCACAAGTTCATGGCCATATCATGTCACTTATGATTTGCATGTGATGTTAATCCTTTTATGCACCTTGTTTTTCTTAGGAAGACGGTAGCATTAGAAGGTGACCCCTCACTTAAATTTCAAGATAAATTGTGTTCTCCCCGAGTGTGCACCGTTGCAAAAGTTCATTGTGTTGAGACAGCACGTGATGATCGGGTGTGATAGACTCTACCTTCACATACAACAGGTGCAATCCAGTGTTCGACATGCAGAACACTCGGGTTAAACTTGACGAGCCTAGCATGTACAGACATGGCCTCGGAACACAAGAGACCGAAAGGTCGAACATGAGTCATATAGTAGTTATGATCAACATGATGATGTTCACCATTGAAACCACCTCAACTCACGTGATGATCGGACTTGAGTTGGTGAATTTGGATCATGTATCACTCGAATGACTGGAGGGATATTAATTTGAGTGAGAGTTCTTAGGTAATATGATTAATTGAACTCATTATCCTGAACATAGTCAATAGTGTCTTTGCAAATTATGTTGTAGATTACTAGCTCATGCTGTAGCTCCCTTATATTTTATATGTTCCTAGAGAAATGGAGTTGAAAGATAATGGTAGCAATATCGCGGACTGGGTCCGTGATCTGAGGATTGTCCTCATTGCTGCACAGAAGGCTTATGTCCTTAATGCACCGTTCGGTGCGCCACCCCCTCTAGCGTTGTCTATAGATGTTATGAACATGTAACATGCACGTTCCGATGACTACTTGATAGTTTAGTGCGTCATGCATTATGGCTTAGAATTAAGTCTCCGAAATATTTTGAACGTCACGGAACATATGAGATGTTCTAAGAGCTGAGATTGTGATCTGAGGCTCGTGTCCGTGTTGCCAGATATGAGATCTCCAACAAGATTCTTTGCCTGCAAGATGAAGGAGAATAGCTCAATCGTTGAGCATGTACTCAGATTGTCTGGGTACTACAATCGCTTGAATCGAGTGGGAGTTAATCTTCCAGATAAGATAGTGTTTGATATAGTTCTCCAAGTCACTGTCACTAAGCTACTAGAACTTGGTGATGAACTATAAAATGCCAGGGACAGAAATAATGATCCCTGAGTTGTTCGCGATGTTTGACACCGCGAAGATAGAAATCAAGAAGGAACATCGAGTGTTGATGGTTAGTAAAACCACTAGTTTCGGGAAGGGCAAGGGCGAAGGAGGTAAACTTCATGGATGGCAAGTCAGTTGCTGCTCCAGTGAAGCAACCCAAAGTTGAACCCAAACCCGAGAGTAAGTGCTTCGATTATGAGGAGAGCGGTCGCTGAAGCGGAACAACCCTGGATACTTGGTAGATAACAAGGCTGGCAACATCGAAAGAAGTATATTTGATATACGTGTTATTGATGTGTACCTTGCTAGTACTCCTAGTAGCACCTGGGTATTGGATACCGGATCAATTGCTAAATGTTAGTAACTCAAAGTAAAAGCTACGGAATAAACGGAGACTAGCTGAGTGTGAGGAGACAATGTGTGTTGGAAATGTTTCCAAAGTAGATGTGATCAACATCACACGCTCTCTCTACCTTCGGCATTAGTGACGAACCTAAATAAATGTTATTTGGTGTTTTGCGTTGAGCATGAACGTGATTAGATCGTGTTTATTGCAACACGGTTATTCATTTAAGTTAGAGAATAATGGTTATTCTATTTAAATGAATAATACCTTCAATGGTCATGCATCCAGTAAGAATGGTTTGTTGAATCTTGATCGTAGTAATACACATGTTCATAACATTGATGCCAAAAGATACAAAGTTAATAATGATAGTACCACCTACTTGTGGCACTGCCGCTAATTGTCATATTGGTATAAATCGCATGAAGAAACTCCATGTTGATGGATCTTTGGACTCATTCGATTTCGAATCGGTTGAGACATGCGAACCATGCCTCTTGGGCAAGATGAATAAAACCCCGTTTTCCGGATTGATTGAGCGACAAGTGGTTTATTGGAAATGATACGTGTTGATGTATGCAATCCAATGACTCTTGTAGCGTGCGGTGGATATCGTTATTTTCTTACCTTCACTGATGATTTGAGTAGATATAGTGTATATTTACTTAATGAAACACAAGTCTGAATCGTTTGAAAGGTTCAAGCAAATTCAGAGTGAAGTTTGAGATCATCGTGACAAGTTTGAAGATATGACCGTGGAGGTGAATATCTTAGTTACGAGGTTGGCATACAACTTTAGATACTGTGAAAGTTGTTTCATAGCTCACGCCACCTGGAACACCATAGTGTGATGGTGTGTCCGAATGTCATAGTCATGCTCTATTGGATATGGTGCTTGCTATGATGTCTCTTATCGTTTTACTACTATAATTTTGGGGTTATGCATTAGAGACAACCACATTCACTTTAAAAGGGAACCATCTAAATCCGTTGAGATGACACTGTGTGAATTATGGTTTGATAGAAACCTAAGCTGTCATTTCTTAATGTTTGGGGCTGTGATGCTTGTGTGGAAAATGTTTTCACCGAATGAGCTCAAACCCAAAGCGGACTAATGCATCTTCATAGAATACCCTAAGAACAGTTGGGTGAACCTTCTATCTCAGATCCAAGCATAAAATGTTTGTTGCTAGACCTGGGTCCTTTCTCGAGCAAAAGTTTCTCTCGAAAGAATTGAGTGGGAGGAAGATATAACTTGATGAGGTTGTTGAACCTTTATTTCAACAAGAGAGTAGCGCAGCGCAGGAAGTTGTTTCTGTGAATCCTATGTTAGTTGAAGAGGAAGTCAATGATGATGCTCATGAAGCTCCGGATCAAGTTACTATCAAACCTCATAGGTCGACAAGGACGTGTACTGCTCGTGAGTTGTACGACAACCCTGTCTTAGAGGTCATGTTGTTGGACAACGATGAACCTACGAGCTATGGAGAAGCGATGATGGGCTCGGATTCTGACAAATGGTTAGAGGCCCTGAAATCCGAGAAAGGATCCATGTATGAAAACTAAGTATAGACTTTGCTAGACTTTCTCGTCGAACGGCAAGCCGTTGAGTACAAATGGACCTTTGAGATGAAGATAGACGCTGATGGTGAATGTCACCATTTATAAAGCTCGACTTGTCGCAAAGAAGTTTTTCGACAAGTTCAAGGAGTTGACTGTGATGAGACTTTCTCACTCGTAACGATGCTAAAGCCTATTGGAATTATGTTAGCAGTTGCTGCATTTTTCAATTATGAAATCTGGCAGATGGATGACAAAACATTGTTTCCTTAACAGTTTACTTAAGGAAAGGTTGTATGTGATGCAATCAGAAGGTTTTGTCAGTCCTAAGGATGCTAAAAGGTGTGCGAGCTCCAGCAATCCTTCTATGGTCTGGAGCAAGCATCTCTGAGTTGGAATATACGCTTTGATGAAGTGATCGAAGTTTTGTAGCTTATACAAAGTTTAAGGGAAACTTGTATTTACAATAAACTGAGTGGGAGCACTATAGAGTTACTGGTAAGCATATGTTGTTGACATATTGTTGATCGGAATGATGTAGAATTTCTGGAAAGCATAAAGGGTTATTTGAAAAGAGTTTTTCAAAGTAAGACCTGGATAAAACTACCTAATTATTGAGCATCAAGATCTATAGAGATAGATCAAAGATGCTTGATGAGACTTTCGATGAGTACATACCTTTACAAGATTTTGAAAGAGTTCAAAATGGATCAGTCAGAGAAAGAGTTCTGGCCTGATTTGTAAGGCGTGAAGTTGAGTGAGACTCAAAGCTCAACAATGGCAGAAGAAAGAGAAAGGACGATCGTCGTCCCCTATGCCTTAGCCATAGGCTCTATATAGTATGCCATGTTGTGTACCGCACCTGTGCACTACAACATGATCCCTCCTATAACAACGCTTTTTTACGTATCTAAAAGTTCATATATGCGTTGCTAGTGTCTTTACCAACGGTTTGGGATGCGTAGCCTTATCCAGTGTTGCTAACGCATAATACAATACTTATACTGCCGTTGGTAAAAAGGACCGTTGCAAGAATAAAACACATAAAACCGACTTATACAACGCTTGTATATGTTGGTGCTTACTGTACATGAATCTAAACCTCATTGCTTTGAAACAAAGATTGTGCAATGCTTCACGTGTTGGTACATATATAACATGAATAATATTGTGTATAAATATATTAGTTTGATTATATATACATCAAGTGAGGAAAAAACAAGATACTATACTGATAAGAGGCAAAAATCATATATTGGATAAAACTGTTTAATTACAATAGTGGATATTACAAGGGGAACATCATCCAAATGTGATGCACAATCTAAATATTTTTTGGATGGTGAAACTTAAATTGAAAGCATCCATCAACATCACTACAACTTAGCTAAAACTTAGCCAAGTAACATCATCCAACACGAAAAACATCCCTAGAATTTAATTAAAACTGAAAGCGTCCATCAACATCATCATGAACAGGAACATCATCATCATTGCAGTATACTTGACACACTCCCATATAGTCATCCATATATCTTTTGAATGTACAAAGAAAATAACAAAATGAACTGTTAAACCAATGCTTTGACATGATGCACGGAGTGGTAGAGGCAAGATATTAGTCACATACAAAGGTTGAAGGCCATGCAATCTTTGTTTTTTCTGCACTGCCGAGAGTATTGCAGTTTCTGCACTGTAGTTTGAAAAAAATTCGTATGCGATTATGTAAAGATACCAACATGAGTGTTAGTTGTCATTGATGACAAATCCAGACGCCACAGTATATGACACAACCTGCAGAACAACATGACTCAATAAAACTATATGGACAGTAACCTAATTGTTGTTGTGCATTCAAGGGCAATGTGAGTTATAGTACCACTTCTCTTCTCTTCTCCAATTAGTTAGAAAACTGAATCAAAATGGTATTAGTCATCTGAAGCTGAACCAAATTTTTTACCTCTAGTTGGTGTTAGTCATCCAACAGGAAACAGACAAACCTACCGGTGCTCGCCATGCTTTGGAAAAGCCTAAAGCCCCAAATCCACTTAAACAAATTTACATGGTCATCGCCAGCCTAGAGATCCATTGCTGATTCTGCACACCTATAGTCAAACTGTTTTGTGTCAACCATCAGGTTTATTTTTTGCTAAACTAGGTGAGTTCCCGTGTGTTGCAAAGGGAGACCACTTATTTATTGTTCAAATGTTTAGGTGATGCTATCAAGAATCAAGTCAACCAAAAAATTCATTCAATTTATTCTCTTTATTATAGATTATACATGCACAATGCTTCCATTTCATTGATCAATTGGACAAGAAAGCTACATGTCCTGAGAGCTTGACTATATTACCTTTACTCCCAAAAAATGAGGAATAGGTACACCTAAGAGGAGTAACATCTTGCAGTCTTTACCTGACTATTTTCAAGCATGGTATGTATGTTGGCTTGCTTCCTCACCTTGAATATGAAAATACATATAGAAAGCGTATTTAGTTGAGACAAGTAATATATAGAAGTTTTTTCTTTAGCACTGCAACAAAAAGTGGTATGTTCAGATTAATAAAACTGCAACCACAAAAGGGAAGGAACCATTTTAGGCCTGCTAACTCAAACTTCTGAAGTAAACGATAGATAAAATACACATGAAGCACTGTTATAATGGGCTTTATTCCTCAGTTCTTTTGTTAGAATTAGGGTGAGGACAATGCATATCATTTAGCACCAAGATTGCAGCACTCCCCTCCTCCTACATATAGCACTTGAAAAATCAAATTGTGTAATGGCTAGATAATTACTATGATTTAGCTAACTTTTGGGGGAAACATAAATGTGTATAGCGCATTAGACAACAAAAAAGGGATACTCCGTACCATGTGCGTGTGGACAACAGATGCCATACTGTGCACTAGTTATCTTCTGAAAGCATATCGTACTGGCTACTGGCTGTAATGTAATTGAATAAAAGAGGATTATTTGCCTACCACCGAATGCCATGCTACAGGGCTACTGGCTGTAGTGCCCAATTCCTATAAATTTGCATGGACAACAGCATAGAACCTAGCTTGGCTTAATGGTCGTGGACACAACAAGCTGTACGATAGTAGGGAGAGGGAGACAATATACCTTCCATGGTGTTGCCCATGACTTTCTCCACGAACTGGAGTTGCTCCAGGGCGTCCCCCTGCATCGAGTTAGTGCGTGCAGCTGCAGAACCAAGTGGGAAAGGTTACAGGTGTCTCATGAATCTCTAGAACAATGCAACACAAGTAAAGCTTCATGAAATTCCAATACTACTTAATAAAAGAAGAACAAGATATATTCCTCCTACTGTAATCTAACACAAATTGGTGCAATTCAGTAAAGTGGCATGGCTACTTGAAACTTATCTCTCCACGAGATTAATCAATTCCTATTAAAGTCTTAATATTAAGATTAGACTAGCAGAATTAGAGGTAAGAAATTAAAGGAGTGGCACTAACAAGAGAAATATTAGCTAGTATAACAGTACAGAGTCTCATCAGAGGTTCAATTATCACTAGTGCCAACTCACTAATCCACTAATCCACGGAAGGCTCCTCAGAACAATCATCTAAGCCGGCAGGTAACTTGACCTTCAGATCAGAACACCGCCAAATCTTTGACATTGTGAAGGCGAGAATCCCTACCCTTTGTTGCACGAACAAATTTTATTTCCATCCATAATGTCGGCATCTACACGACTTATTCACGTGGGTCGTGATCTCATTGCAACGCCATAGTGATCGTTCCTCCCTGCACGTCTAGAAGAGAAACGAAGAGCAAATGTTAGAGAAAGGGACGGAGGGAGAGAGTACAAAGACAGGGAGGGGATGCACTCACCGGACGAGAGGAGGACGACATGGCCACCATCGCAGGAGCTGCCGCCCGAAACCCTAGCGACGGTGACCGCAACCGCCGGATCTAGCCACCTGGGAGAGCGCCTCAGTGCGACGGGCCCAAGGGTTGTGCTTCGCTGTGGCGGGATTCGCCGGACGCGCCTGAATCAGCCGCTGCAGGTGCCACAATGAGCAATTGAGGATGCTTGTGAAGAGAGAATGAGATAGAGAGGGATGGGACGCGAGAGGTACACGTGGGTGCGGGTGCGGTGGACCGGCGACCGCCGGAGTTGTGTGGTGGGAGAAGGGGAAGGGGAGGATCGGCGGAGAGGTGGGATAGACGAGGGAGGCAAGGCGGTTAGTAGCGGCTATTTAGGAGAAATGAGGGGAATTAGGGGTTCTGTTTCTCACACATGTCTCTCTTCTTTCCTCTCTTTATTTTTTTTCATATGTACTAGGGTCATGAGCCGCAAATATGCAACGCATGTTCTTCAACGCTTGTATACGTATCTAATGTGAAATATACAACATATAGAAAAAGTGTCGTAGAATTTGTGTTGCTTTATAGTGGGTATCCTTATAGTGTTGTGTGCCTTGCCATGAGTCCTTCAAGGGGTACAAGAGTGATCCAGGAGTGGATCACTGAACAACGGTCAAGATTATCCTTAGTAACTAAAAGACTAAGGAGATGTTTCTCGATTAAGGAGGTGGTAAAAGAGTTCGTCGTAAAGAGTTACGTCGATGCGAGCTTTAAACACCGATCCGGATGACTCGTAGTAGCAATCTGGATACGTATAGTGGAGCAGCCATTTGGAATAGTACCAAGTGGAGTGTGGTAGTAGTGTTTACAGTTTGACATAGAGATTTGCAAAGTACACACGGATCTGAATGTCACACACCCGTTGACTATAAGACCTCTCTCACATGCAAAGCATGATCGAGCCCCAGAACTCATTGCGTGTTAGATTCATAACAATGCGAATCGCATGGTGATGTGAAATAGATTATTGACTCTATTGCAAGTGGGAGACTGTTGGAAATATGCCCTAGAGGCAATAATAAATTAGTTATTATCATGTTTCCTTGTTCATGATAATCGTTTATTATCCATGCTATAATTGTATTGATCGGAGACTCAGATGCATGTGTGGATACATAGACAAAACCATGTCCGTAGTATGCCTCTAATAGACTAGCTCGTTGATCAAAGATGGTTAAGGTTTCCTAGCCATGGACATGAGATGTCATTTAATAACGGGATCATATCATTAGGAGAACGATGTGATGGACAAGACCCAAACTACAAACGTAGCATATGATCGTGTCAGTTTATTGCTACTGTTTTCTGCATGTCAAGTATATGTTCCTATGACCATGAGATCATGCAACTCACTGACACCGGAGGAATTCCTTGTATGTATCAAACATCGCAACATAACTGGGTGACTATAAAGGTGCTCTACAGGTATCTCCAAGGGTGTCTGTTGGGTTGGCATGGATCAAGTCTGGGATTTGTTACTCCGTGTGACGGAGAGGTATCTCAGGGCCCACTCGGTAATGCAACATCACAACAAGCCTTGCAAGAAATGTGACTAAGTGTTAGCCACGGGATTTTGTATTATGGAACGAGTAAAGAGACTTGCCAGTAACGAGGTTGAACTAGGTATGGAGATACCGATGATCAAATCTCGGGCAAGTAACATACCAAAGAACAAAGGGAACGTTATACGGGATTAACATACCGAAGAACAAAGGGAACGTTATACCAAAGAACTAGGTATGGAGATACCGATGATCGAATCTCGAATCATTGACATAGAGGTTCGACCGATAAAGATCTTCATAGAATATGTAGGAACCAATATGGTCATCCAGGTCCCGCTATTGGTTATTGACCATAGAGGTGTCTCGGTCATATCTACATAGTTCTCGAACCCGCAGGGTCTGCACACTTAAGGTTCGGTGACGTTTCGGTAGTATAGAGTTATGTATGGTGGTGAACGAAGGTTGTTCGGAGTCCCGGATGAGATCCCGGACGTGACGAGGAGCTCCGGAATGGTCTGGAGGTAAAGATTGATATATAGGAAGTCCTGTTTTGGTCGCCGGAAAAGTTTCGGGCTCATCGATAGTGTACCGGGAGTGCTAGTAGTGTACCGGGGGACCATCCGGAGAGGTATTTCGACCCAAGAGGCTAAATGGGCTGTGGGAGGATGAATACCAGTCCTTAGTGGGCTGGTGGAAGTCCTACAAGAGGCCCATGTGGCTGGAGTTGAAGGAGAAGGAAAAAAAGCAAATGGTGGAAGGAGTTTCCAAGTAGGAAAGGAGGAATCCTAGTCCTACTAGGATTGGAGGAGGATTCCTCCTCTCCTCCTTGCGCAAGAGGCAAGAGGGCAGCCTTGTGTGCCAGCCCTCCTCTCCCTCCCTCTTATATATACTAGAGGATTTAGGGTTTTTGGGACCTGATTTTCAGCCACGTTCTGTCCGTTCCTCTAGTGCATAGTTTCTCCTCTAGATCAGATTACTCCAGTGCTTAGGTGAAGCCCTGCCGGAATTGCTCCACCACCATCGCCGGAGTGCCATAACGCTGCCGGAGAACTCTTCTTCCTCTCCACTCTCTCTTGCTAGATCAAGAAGGCGGAGATCGTCATCAAGCTGTACGTGTGCTGAACACGGAGGTGCCGTCCGTTCGGCACTAGATCGGAAGGACCGTGATCAAGATCGCGAGACGGACCGTGATGAGTTCGCGGGACAGATCGTGATTGGATCGCGGGATGGATCGTGATGAGATCGCGGGATGCTTGGCGATTTGGATCGCGAAGACGTTCGACTACACCAACCGCGTTTCTTAACGCTTCCCGCTTAGCGATCTACAAGGGTACGTAGATCCACTCCCCATATCATAGATGCAACGTTCCCCAATAGAGCATACTAGCACGATGCAAGAGATCAAGAGAGTACTTCTTCTAGGTGAGAGCCAAGCTGCCACAAGACTGATGAGCGACCTCAATACCCAGGAAGAAGTGAAGTTGTCCCAAATCCTTAACTGCAAAATCCCTGCCAAGTGCAGTCACAAGAGCATCGGCGACTGTCGGAGAGGAACTGACCAAGACAATGTCATCCATGTACACAATTAAGTAGATGGTCACACTCGAGCGCTGAAACAAGAACAATGAAGTGTCAGCTGTCGAAGAAACGAACCCGTGAGCACGGAGAGCAGAGGCCAGACGAGGATGCAAAGCACGAGGCGCCTGCTTCAGTCCATAGAGAGCCTTCGTTAGACGACATAGATGATGAGGCTGAGTCCGATCAACAAATCCAGGTGGCAACCGCATGTAGACTTCTTCTTCAAGCAAACCATGAAGAAAAGCATTTTGTACATCAAGCTGACGAACAGACCATCCACGACAAACAGCCAGAGACAGGAGGATCCGAATGGTGGTAGGCTTGACAACCGGGCTGAATGTATCCTCATAATCCAGTCCATGGCGTCGTTTAAAACCTTTAGCCACAAGACGCACTTTGTAGCGCTCAATAGAACCATCGGCATGTTTCTTCACCTTGAAAACCCACTTTCAATCAATGATGTTGACCCGGGGCAAAGGAGAAACAAGTGTCCAGGTCTCATTTTGCATAAGCGCATGATACTCTTGCTCCATAGCAGCTCTCCAGTGTGGGATACTGATAGCGGCTTGATAACTGCATGGTTCGGCAGTTAGGTCTTCCACAACATGAGCCAAGCAAGCAGCCAGTTACGTAACGGTGCCATCGGTGCGCTCCTTGGGGTGAATGATGCCACTACGGCTGCGCGTTTGCGGATGCCGTGGAGCAGCAGGCACGGAGGCAGGCGGCGCATCCGGCGCGAGATACGGAGCCGGCACGAGTGTAGTAGCCGGCCGGGGAGTAGCCGGCACGGGCGCAACCAGCACCCGTGAAGTAGCCGGCCCGAGAGTAGCCGGTGGGGGTGCAGCCGGCACCGGTGACGTAGCCGGTCTAGAAGAAGCTGGCTCGTGGGTTGCCGGCACGGCCGTAGCCGGCACCCACAAAGTAGCTGGCCCGGGAGTAGCCGGCGGGGGCGCAGCCGGCACCTGTGAAGTAGCCTGTCTAGAAGCAACCGACTCGTGGGTAGCCGGCCCGGGGAGTAGCCGGCATGACTAGCGTAGCCGGCACCTGCGAAGTAGCCGGCACGAAAGTTGCCTTCTCGTGAGTAGCCGGCCTGAGTAGAGGAGACGGCCCAGACGTAGCCGGCTCAGATGGTGAAGCGGGCACATGCGATGTAGGTGGTGCATCAGGTAGGAGTTCTAGGCGAGCACCACGTCCAGTTCCTGCACCATGATTAGGTAACAACATATGCGAATATGCAGCATCTTCAAATTGGCCAGGCATAAGAGGAGATGAATGGATAGATGGGGCTGTGATGTGTGGCTGAGGCATGCCAGAAGAAGGGAAGACATTCTCATTAAAGACAACATCACGAGATATGTAGACACGATTAGTTGGTACATGGAGGCACTTGCAGCCTTTATGTAGAGAACTATACCCCAAGAACACACATTTTTTGGACCGAAACTCAAGTTTTCGATCATTCTATGGACGAAGGTGGGGCCAGCAGGCACACCCGAACACCTTGGAAAAGGTATAGTCAGGAGTTTCATGGAAGAGAAGCTCAAGAGGAGTTTTCATATTGAGAACGCGCGTAGGTAATCTGTTAATAAGAAAACATGCGGTGGCAAAGGCATCACTCCAAAAGCGGAAGGGTACAGAGGCATGAGCAAGAAGTGTGAGGCCAGTATCAACTATATGGCAATTTTACGCTCAACATCGCCATTTTGCTGAGGTGTATGTGGACATGATAAACGATGCGAGATCCCAAGCCTATTAAATAAGGTGTTGAGGTTGCGATACTCGCCCCCCCCCCCCAATCCGACTGAACATGGATGATTTTATGCTTGAGTAGGCGTTCAACATGCAATTGAAACTGAATAAATATATCAAACACATCAGATTTGTGCTTAAGGAGAAAAAGGCACGTGAAGCGACTATAAGCATCAACAAAACTGACATAGTAGTTGTGACCACTAACAGATGTTTGTGCTAGACCCCACACATCAGAAAACACAATTTCAAGGGGACTCTTTACTTCTCTAGTAGATGAAACAAATGTAAGTTGATGACTTTTGCCTTGTTGACAAGCATCACACATGGACATCGCTTTATTACTAGACTCTAATGGCAGATCATGGCGGTGGAGTATGTGCCGAATGATGGGGGTGGCAGGGTGACCAAGACGAGAGTGCCACTTGGACGGCAACACACGAACACCGCTGAAGACACGCGGGGCGGATGGATCCTCCAAACGGTACAAGCGTTAGCTCAAGCGGCCACTAAGCAGGACGTCCCTGGTTGCTCGGTCCTTAACAAAAAGATCAAAAGGGTGAAATTCACATAGGACACTATTATCAAGGGTAAGCTTAGGAACGGATAAAAGGTTACGAGTTACCGAAGGTACGCGTAAAACATTGCGAAGGTGGAGTTGTCTAGAGGGACGACTAGCTAAAAGAGATGTTTGGCCAATGTGAGAGATGGGCATACCTACGCTATTGGCGGTGTGAACCTGATCGTGCCCATAGTAGGGCTGGTATGTGGCGAGCTTGCCAAGCTCGTTCGTCATGTGATCCGTGGCGCCGGTGTCCATGTACCATACTGGATCAACAAGGTATGACGGCGTGTACCCCTGCTCGACGCGTAGGTCCTTGCCCTTGGTGACAGCATGGGCAGCCGAGGCAGCAGCGGGGTGGCCGATGTTGGCCATGGCAAACTGGAGCTCATTGCCCTTGACATCGTTACCGGTACCGAGGAAGCTCTTCTGAAAATGGTGGTGGCACCGGGAGGCAATGTGCTTTTCGCGTCCACAGAGTTGACACACGCGAGGATCCACCCGTCCCATGTGAGGGCCCCCACCCAAGGTCGATGCAGGGGGCGGGGCGGCTTTGCCGCCCGATGGAGGGGCAGGCAAGCGCTGTCCGATTGAGGCCCAGAAGGCCGCCGACTGCATGATGATGGTGTCGGAGGAACGATGAGCCTCGACACGCTGCTCGGTGAAGAGAAGGTGGGAGTAGAGGTCATGGAGGGCATCGGTGGCTTGGCATTGTGGACGGCCTCCGCGAGATTGTCGTACTTAGCGTCGAGACCCTTGATGACGAAGCCGGCAAACTCCTCATCGCTAAGAGGCCGACCAATGGTGGTCAGCGTGTCCGCGAGAACCTTCATCTTACTGAAGTAGGTCATGGCGCAGGAGTCCAGCTTCTCGATGTCGCCAAGCTCACTGCAAAGAGCCATCGAGCGGGAGGTGGAGACCTGGGCAAAAGTATGCTACAAGGTCGTCCGAGCATCGAGGGAGGTGGCGCTGAAGAGGCAGAGCCCGGCGACCCCATCGCCCAGGCACCCCTGGATGGCAGAGAGGATCGCCCGATCCTGCTGCACCCACACACGGTGTTCCGGGTTGATAGCCGGCCCGTGGATGGTGGAGACAACCTACAGAGTACATGGTAGGAAGCCATCAACGTACCCAAGGAGGGAGCAGTTGGGGAGCAGCGGCAGAACCTTGGTGCGCCAGAACAGATAGTTGTCCGGCGTGAGACCGATGGCGATCAGGTTGTCAAAGTGAAATGGCCCGGCTGGCACGACACCGGCTGCAACCGGTGCAGCGGGTGGTGCCACGGCGACAGGGGCCGCTATCGCAAGCGGAGCAGTGGGAGCCCCCGAGGCCACAGGAAGAACGGCGAGTGTCGGGGACGAGCCGGAGGAGGCCGTTGGCGGCTCCGCAAGCAGGTCGGTCGCCGTGGCGACTGAGATCGCAGGCGCTGGAGACGGCGGCAGCCGAGCCGAGAGCTTCGATCCCACGGCGGTGGTGCCGAATAAGGGAGGCACCGGCGGAGCTAGTGGTATGTTGAGGAGAGCGGCAAGCAACGCGGGGATGGACCCGAAGCTGGCGGTGCTCGAAGTGGAACAGGACATGGCGACGATGGCGGCGGCGGCGACACGTGAGGATCGAGGTTAAGCTGATACCATGTAAGACGTAGGGTTTTGGGGAACTGGCTCAATCCTCTATGGGGTGGCCTATCACATGTATATATAATGGTGTACAAAAGGTACAGTAAGAGTCCTATACCAACATGTTATGGATTACACAGTTGGGCCACAATACAAATTCTAACATGAGATATAAATTCTAATTGCACTATTTTGTGAGCCATTTAAACAGAAATCATTCAACCATTTTATTTAGAAAGTTTATTCCAATATTTTGGATCACTACTGTACTTCTATTTCGACAACAGAATTTTTTTCAACTTGCTTGTGTCAGTTCACCAACCAAGACCATGCAACTTGAAACATCAAGTAAGAGCATATCTATGACTTTATCAACGAGCTCGCGCTCATCGACCTCCCCCTCCGCGATCGTCTCTACACGTGGTCCAACCGCCAGTCTGCCCCCATCCTTGCGCGCCTTGACCTTGTTCTCGTCAACGTCCCCTGGGACTCCATCTTTCCCACCTCTTTGCCCTCCTATTTCGCTCGCTCAACAAGGGACCACGCCCCCTTCTCACGACAATCTCCTCCTCCGCCCCCAAAACTCGAGTTTTTTGCTATGAAAATTCGTGGGCTCTTCACCCCTCGTTTCGCGCTACAGTCGTTGCGGCTTGGGCTTCCACTACCCGTGCCGACCCAACCTCCCGTTTGGTTGCTCGTCTTCGCCTTGTCCCCCTTTCCTGCAAGCGGTGGACTCGGAGGATTGCTCCTGCGGCCCAGCGGGAGCAATACTGTCGAATTCTCATCGGCGTCCTCGATCCCCAGGAGGAGCATCGGCCCCTCTCCCGCTCGAAAAACCTTCTCCGGTCTCTCACGACTAACGCCCTTCATGTTTCAATTAAAGAGCATGTCCTTTACTGGAAGCTATGGGCTAAAGTTCGCTTCTCGGTTGACGGGGATGAGAACATGGGGATCTTCCATGCCTTGGCCTCCTCTCGTTTCCGCAAAAACTGCATCCATGTCCTTTCCGTCGATGGCGTTGACTTCTTCTTCCACGAGCTCAAAGCCTCTGCCCTTCGGGCTTTCTACTTGGAGCTTTTGGGTTTGACATGCCCCTGTTCTTGGAATTTCAATCTCTCAGATCTTTACGTCGACATTGTCCCCCTCCCCAATGACCTCTCAGCTCCCTTCACGTCCAAAGAAATCCGCCAGGCGTTCCTCGACATGAACCACTTGTCGAGCCCTGGCCTTGATGGGTTTGGCCCTTCCTTCTTTGTTTCCTTCTGGGATACGGTCCACACCAACATTGAAGCGGTCTTCCGTGACTTTTACTCAGGTTCCCTTGACCACACTCGTATCAACCGTGCCTTCCTGGTCCTTCTCCCCAAGTTTGAGGCGGCCCGCTCTCTCGTGGATTTCCGCCCCATCTCTCTGCAAAACTGCGTCATGAAGGCCATCACGAAAGCTTTGTGCTCTCGGTTGCAATCCTACATTCACTCCCTCGTGGACACGGACCAAACTGGCTTCCTGCCGGGCAGGCGTATCTCCGAAAACATTGTTTATGCGGCAGACTTGCTTCGCGCGTGTCACCTTTGGAAGGCCCCACGATTGTGTGTAAAAGCAACTTTCGGAAAGCCTTCGATTCTATCAACTGGTCCAGTCTTCTCTCTGTCCTCTCTGCCCGTGGCCTCAACTCTAGGTGGTGCGGGTGGATCCGCGACATTCTTTCAATTGGACACACCATAGTTCTTCTCAACAACACTACGCGGGACTGGATTCTCTGTAGGAATGGCCTCCGCCAATGCGACGCGCTCTCACCTTACCTCTTTATTATTATTGCCGACATCCTTCAGCATCTTATTCGGTCCGCTTGCTCGGAGGGAAGGCTTTGACTCTGCACTCCCCTGTCCAGTTCTCCAGTACGCTGATGACACTCTCATCCTCTATCGTGCGGGCGCCCAGTCCGCTCGTCACCTTAGGTCCATCGTTGACTCCTTCGCCCTTGCTATTGGCTTGGCCATCAACTTCCACAAATCTAGGTTTATCCCTATGCATTGTTCAGCAGACTTGGCAGCCCACATGGCTACCACCTTGGGGTTCCCCATTTCTTCTTTTCCCCAGCCTTACCTGGGTCTGTCGTTGTCTCCCATGAAACTTCCCATCTCTGCCTACGACCCTCTCCTCCGCTCATTCGACCGTTACCTGTCCGGGTGGCGGGCCCTGCTGCTTTCCTCTGGAGGGAGGATGGTCCTGTGTAATGTCGTCCTCAATAACCTTTCCACCTACTATATGTGCTCCTACATACTTCCCCCTGTTGTGGTTGAGATGATTGATCAGAGGCGTCGTGCCTTTTTTTGGACCGGCAAGGATACTTGCTCTGGTGCTCATTGTTTAATTGCTTGGGATAAAGTGTGTCACCACTAGGAAAATGCTTATACACGGGAGCTTATTAGTAGCGGTAGAAAATAGTCACCGCTGCTGCTAATTAGCAGTACCGCTGATCCAGGGAAGCGCTACTATTCTGTCTATAGCAGTAGCGCTGGAAACCAAAAATGCGTTGCTACTATGTGGGACCAGACAAGGCCACCGACGGTAGCTGTAGTACCAGCGATGTACAGAATCCAATGCTACTACTAATAGTTTAGTAGTAGCGATGTATTTTATTGCGCCACTACTGCTAATAGGCCCTAGTTAGTAGTAACGCTTTTCCAGGAAAATGCTACTACTAAGTACCGTAGTAGCAGTGCATTTTGGTAAGCAGCACTACTGCTAGTTGCGGCTGGTGCCACCTTTTCACCCCTCCCCCTCCTCTCCCCCACTTTGCCCTCTCTCCCCCTCTTTTCCCCTCTCCACGCTCCACCATTGTTGCTCTTCTTCTCTCTTCCTCCTACCTATCTTCTCTCCTCATTAATTCCCCCTCCACCATAACTCTCCTCCATAAATGGCCTCTCTCACATCTCTCTCTTTCTCCTACCTCTCTTCCTCTCCCCATTAATGCCCCCCTCCAAAATAACTCCCTATCCATTAGTTAGCTAGCTAGATTCACATCTCCTCTCCAACAACTAGATCTAGCTAGCTATTTAGTCATCCACGCATGCTCTCGTGATCGGTATCTCTCATCATCTAATTAAAGGCGTACTCGATCTCTCTCGATCGGTCTCTCTCGGGGGAGATATATGTATCCTATTTTTAGGCAAAAATTTATATGACTTTGAAGCATGCATGCATTATTTATAACCCTTTTGCTTGTTATATCGTGCAGTCGGTCATGTAGCTGAGTGGATGGAATGTGGAGCGATACATGCAATCTGCGATGATGAACATGTACGCAAATAATTGGACTAGGATTAGATGTCCGTGTGCAAGATGCAAGGAAGGAGTCCTTTTGGACCCTTTTGATTGTGGCACTTTGAAGGTGCACCTGATGCAGAATGGTTTCATGGATGGCTATACTCAACGGATAAGTGAAGAAGATGATGATGATGAGGACGTCCCCATGGCAGGGAAAAATAATGACTTGGGGCTCGACGAAGAGATGACCGATCGACACGACGATGGCGCCACACATGGCGGCGGGGAAGAGTCTGGAAATGACGGCAGCAGAGAAGATTCCGGACATGGCGAAGAAGAGTCCAGACATGACGGAGAAGAGGCGGCGGTCATGCTGCAGTCTTCGACGCTACTAAGTGCAGTCATGTAGGACCATCATGTTCGATACCTCCTTCGCAAGAGTACGAATAGCGAGAGAGTTGCTTCTAGAGAGGAGGCCAAGCTGGCGCAACTTGAAGTATACTCGAAGACTCCATTGTATGATGGTTGGGATCCCGAGGTGACCCGCTTGAGTTTCACACTCAAACTTCTAAAGACGAAGGCCAAAAACAAATGGACAGACAAAAGCCTCGATGAGCATTTGAAGTATCTACATAATAAAGTTCTTCCTGCGGGGAACATGTGTCCTACTAGTGTCGAGGAGGCCAAGAAAATCGTTTGCCCTTTTGATTTGCCGCACATTAGGTACCACGCATGCATCAACGATTGCATCATTTATCGAGGGGAGCACGCGGAAAAAACCAGTTGTCCAGTGTGCAATGCTTCTGAATACAAGAAGGCAGGAAAGAAAGCTCCTGAGAAAGTTGCATGGTACTTTCCGATCACTCCCCGTCTGCAGTGGTATTTCGTAGATCCTAAGTAATCAAAGCTCATGCGCTGGCACGCGGAGAGGAAGAAGCCCGACGATGGAGATGATCCGAAGACATGGCCCGTGTTTGTATGGATGTACAACCTCCCCCCATGGAAGTGCATGAAGACAAAGTACGTACACATGAGCATGCTGATTCAAGGGCTGAAAAACCGGGAAATAGTATTAACATGTATATGGGGCTTCTACAGGAGGTGCTAGACATGTTATGCAAAACACCGGCATGCACATGGGACGCCAGCAAAGGAGAGTATTTCCATATGAGAGCCGCGTTGATGACAACGGTGCACGACTATCTCGGATACGGGTACACCTCAGGCCAGGTGCTGCGGATGCACGAGTTGCATGGATGATACAACGTCTCAGCAACTTACGGCAACAAAAGATGGCGGGTCCGGGAAAATCGTGTACATGGGGCATCGTAGATGGCTCGAGAAGGATGACCTGTGGAGAAAGTGTGGAGATCTATTCAATGGGTTGGCTGAGCTTCGAGTACCTCCACGTAAGAGGAGCGGCGCCAAAATCGAAAGCTGTTGAGAAACTCGAAACAATGCCCCGTGCCGGAAAGATCAAAAAGGCGCCGGATCCGCTACTGAAGGTATGGAAAACGAGGTCTGTTTTCTGGGACTTGGAGAACTGGCCCAATCACGACATGCCTCAATGCATATCACGAAGAATGTCCTCGAGAGCTTGCTTGGCACACTCATGAACATGCCGGAGAAGACCAAGGATGGGCCGAAGGCAAGGAAAGACTTGGAAGATTTGAAGATGAGGAAAGATCTCCACCGTAAAAACTCGACGGAGGAGACGGAGACAGAGATAGAGGAGGGGGAAAGGGGCAGAAAAGTCAACAAGAAGGAGGGGAATTATTGCCCACCTCCTTGATTCACCTTAAGTGCGAAGGAGATTGATCAATTCATCAAGTGCCTCATGGGAATCAAAGTCAGTTCCGGTTACTGTGGGAAGATAAGCAGATTTCTAGACCCCAAGAAGAAAAGGTTCAGCGGGATGAAGTCTCACGACTGTCACGTGATGATGATGCAGATACCCCTGGTTGCCATTAGAGAGATAATGGAGAAGCACGTCCATGACACGCTTACTGGTCTTTGCTACTTCTTCGACGTTATCTCCCGAAAGTCCATAAGTGCGAAGCATCTCTGAAGGCTACAGGAAGAGATTGTTGTCATACTATGTGAGATTGAGATGTACTTCCCGCCCACGTTCTTTGACGTCATGGTGCATCTGTGTGTCCACATTGTGGACGACATCATCGACCTCGGGCCGACATTCCTTCACAGCATGATGCCGTTAGTCATCAAAGGATTCGTTCGTAACATGTCCCGTCCCGAAGGGAGCATCGTCCAGGGGTATCTAACGCATGAGTGTGTCTTCTTTTCCGAGAATTATATAGGCATCGGAGACCCTGTTGTTGGTTAGCCCGTCAAGAAGCACGATGGGAAGCTCGAAGGAGATGGTCACAACAATGACCGGAGGGAATTGCATGTGGAGTACTTGGATCGACGGAACGACTTTGACATGGCTAACTTAGTAGTGCTACAACACCTAGATGTGGTAGATGATTATGTGGCATAGCACAAAGAAAGAACCACAAAGAAGTACCATGATAAGAGGATGCTCAAGACGGACGACCAAGTTAATGTAGAGCACAACACCACTTTCTTGCGTTGGTTCAAAGAGCAAGTTCTTGAAAATCCCCCGGAAGAGGGCAGTTCGGACGGATTGCTCATACATGCCTTAGCACATGGCCCCGTGCCCAAACTCACGACCTATCAGTCCTACGATATCAATGGGTACATGTTCTACACGGAGTCCAAAGATATGGACAATGATTACCAGAACTCCGGGGTGACAATTCAATGCGTGACCGACGCCAACGATGCAACTGAAAGATTCTACGAAAGGGTTGAAGAGATCTAGGAGCTTGACTATGCTGGAATGCGTGATGCGACGATGTTCCGTGTCAGATGGGCCAAGTACGTCGTAAGAGAAAACAAGTATTCCACCACCATGTCTATACCCGACGCGAAGAGCACTCCCGTGAACGTTAACATCATCGCCAAAAATGATCCATGGGTACACGCTAAGCACGTGACACGATGCTTCTTCATAACCGGCCCGGCCAATCCCAGCCGTGTTGTCATGAGTAGATCCAAAAGGAGCATTATCGGAATGGATGTGAGTCACCAACGAGGAAGACTACGACCAATACGGTAACCCAATGAGGGAAGATCATGATGACGATGAAGCATACGTGAAAAGAAGAATAAATACTACATTACCTAAGAAAGATCGTACTCCATGGCTCCGGAAAAGTCACAAGGAGGGGCTCAATTACTCGGCAACGAACAAGAAAGGAAAGAAGCTCAATGTGAAACCTCGTCGACGCAGCTGATCAGAAACCATCATTTATATTTATATTTATATTTATATTTATATTTATATTTATATTTATATGTATCTATTTTTTATACGCACTTAAGTAACCGTTATGGCTCAACTGATATGTAACCACCACATGCATGGTTCCGGTGATATTCGCGCAATGTGGGAGAGGGATCGAGAGACGCCGTCGTCGGGAGAAAAACAAAAAAACAAAAAACAAAAACAAAAGAGAGAAAGCAATACCAAAGAAAAAGGAAAGTAAACATGAAAGAAAAGGAAAATAATAAAAGAAAAGAAAACAAAAAACTATAAAAGAAAATAAATAAAAATAAAATAAACTTAGCGGTAGTGCTTGGTTGGTAACCAGCGCTATAGCTAAGTTATTTATAGTGCTGGATAGGGAACAAGCGCTACTGCTACTTGTATTTTCGAAAAAAAATTGGAATATTTAGCAGTAGCGCTGGTTTAGGAACCAACGCTATAGCTAACTGTTGGAAATATGCCCTAGAGGCAATAATAAAATGGTTATTATTGTATTTCCTTGTTCATGATAATTGTCTATTGTTCATGCTATAATTGTGTTAACCGGAAACCATAATACATGTGTGAATACATAGACCACAACATGTCCCTAGTGAGCCTCTAGTTGACTAGCTCGTTGATCAATAGATGGTCACGGTTTCATGGCCATGGACATTGGATGTCGTTGATAACGGGATCACATCATTAGGAGAATGATGTGATGGACAAGACCCAATCCTAAGCATAGCACAAAGATCGTGTAGTTCGTTTGCTAAAGCTTTTCAATGTCAAGTGTCATTTCCTTAGACCATGAGATTGTGTAACTCCCAGATACCGTAGGAATACTTTGGGTGTGCCAAACGTCACAACGTAACTGGGTGGCTATAAAGGTACGCTACGGGTATCTCCGAAAGTATCTGTTGGGTTGGCACGAATCGAGACTGGGATTTGTCACTCCGTGTGACGGAGAGGTATCTCTGGGCCCACTCGGTAAGACATCATCATAATGAGCTCAATGTGACTAAGGAGTTAGCCACGGGATGATGTATTACGGAACGAGTAAAGAGACTTGCCAGTAACGAGATTGAACAAGGTATGGGGATACCGACGATCGAATCTTGGGCAAGTATCATACCGATAGACAAAGGGAATTGTATACGGGATTGATTGAATCCTTGACATCGTGGTTCATCCGATGAGATCATCGTGGAGTACGTGGGAGCCAACATGGGTATCCAGATCCCGCTGTTGGTTATTGACCGGAGAGGTGTCTCGGTCATGTCTACGTGTCTCCCGAACCCGTAGGGTCTACACACTTAAGGTTCGATGACGCTAGGGTTATAGGGAAAAGGTATACATGATTACCGAAGGTTGTTCGGAGTCCCGGATGAGATCCCGGACGTCACGAGGAGCTCCGGAATGGTCCGGAGGTAAAGATTGATATATAGGAAGTCCAGTTTTGGTCACCGGAAAGTTTTCGGGCTCATCGGTAGTGTACCGGGAGTGCCGGGAGGGTGCCGGATGACCCTCGGGAGGGGTGTGACGACCAAAGGACCACATGGGCTGTTAGATAAAGTGTGCCAGCCCTTATTGGGCTGGGCAAGACTTTTTCTAAAGGCCCATGCGGCTGGAGATAAGGAGATAAGGCAAAAAGGATTTAAAAGGAGGAGATCCACCTCCCTTGTGGGAGGTGGACTCTCCCTTTAATTCGGCCGGCCATCTCCTCTTTGGAGTAGAGGCCAAGCCAGCCCTCCACGTCCCTCCTCCTATATATACTTGAGGTTTTGGATGTTTTGAGACAAGATTTGATCTCTCTCTCTCACGGCGAAGCCCTACCTCTCTTCTTCCTCCTCCGCAGCGCTTAGGCGAAGCCCTGTCGGAATACCTTGCTACTCCACCACCACCACACCGTCGTGCTGCTGTTGGAGCCCTTCCCCAACCTCTCCTTCCTCCTTGCTGGATCAAGGTGTTGGAGACGTCACCGGGCTGCACGTGTGTTGAACGCGGAGGTGCCGTCCGTTCGGCACTTGATCGGATCTACCGCGATCTGAATCGCTGCGAGTACGACTCCATCAACCGCGTTCTTGTAACGCTTCCGCTTAGCGATCTTCAAAGGTATGAAGATGCAATCTCTCCCCTCTCGTTGCTGGTTTCTCCATAGATAGATCTTGGTGAACGTAGGAAAATTTTGATTTACTACTACGTCTCCCTACAGTGGCATCATGAGCTAGGTCTATGCGTAGAATCTATGCACGAGTAGAACACAAAGCAGTTGTGGGCGTCGAGTTTGTTAATTTGCTTGCCGCTACTAGTCTTATCTTGATTCGGCGGTATTGTGGGATGAAGCGGCCCGGACCAACTTTACACGTACGCTTACGTGAGACCGGTTCCACCGCCTGACATGCACTAGATGCATAAGGTGGCTAGCGGGTGTCTGTCTCTCCTACCTTAGTCGGATCGGATTCGATGAAAAGGGTCCTTATGAAGGGTAAATAGCAATTGGCAAATCACGTTGTGGTGTTGACGTAGGTAAGAAACGTTCTTGCTAGTAACCTATAGCAGCCACGTAAAAACTTGCAACTACAAATTAGAGGACGTCTAACTTGTTTTTGCAGCATGTGCCTTGTGATGTGATATGGCCAAAAGGATGTGATGTGATGCATTGTGATGTATGAGATTGATCATGTTCTTGTAATAGGGTTCACGACTTGCATGTCGATGACTATGACAACCGGCAGGAGCCATAGGAGTTGTCTTATATTATTGTATGACCTGCGTGTCAATCATAAACGCCATGTAATTACTTTACTTTATTGCTAAACGTTAGCTGTAGTAGTAGAAGTAATAGTTGGCGAGACAACTTCATGAAGACACAATGATGGAGATCATGATGATGGAGATCATGGTGTCGTGCCGGTGACAGTGATGATCATGGTGCCCCGAAGATGGAGATCGAAGGAGCAAGATGATATTGGCCATATCATGTCACTATATTGATTGCATGTGATGTTTATCATGTTTACATCTTATTTGCATAGAACGACGGTAGTAAATAAGATGATCTCTCAATAAAATTTCAAGAAAGGTGTTCACCCTAACTGTGCACCGTTGCTAAGGATCGTCGTTCCGAAGCACCACGTGATGATCGGGTGTGATAGGTTCTAACGTTCGCATACAACGGGTGTAAGCCAGATTTACACATGCGAAACACTTAGGTTGACTTGACGAGCCTAGCATGTACAGACATGGCCTCGGAACACGGAAGACCGAAAGGTCGAACATGAGTCGTATAGAAGATACGATCAACATAGAGATGTTCACCATGGATGACTAGTCCGTCTCACGTGATGATCGGACACGGGCTAGTTGACATGGATCATGTATCACTTGGAAGACTAGAGAGATGTCTATCTAAGTGGGAGTTCATTAATAATTTGATTAAGTGAACTTAATTATCATGAACTTAGTCTAAAAATGTCCTTGCAAATTATGTCGTAGATAGCTCGCGCTGTAGCTCCACAGTTTTATTGATACAATCCTAGAGAAAAGTAAGTTGAAAGTTGATGGTAGCAATAATGCGGACAGGGTCCGTGATCTGAGGATTGTCCTCATTGCTGCACAGAAAGCTTATGTTTTTGATGTACCGCTAACTGCACCACTCCCTCAAGTGTTGTCTGTAGATGTTGTGAACATATGACAGGCACTTTTTGATGACTACGTGATAGTTCAGTGCGTCATGCATTACGGCTTAGAATTGAGGCTTCAAAATGTTTTGAACGTCACAGAACATATGAGATGTTCTAGGAGCTGAGATTGTGATCTCAAGCTCGTGCCTATGTTGAGAGGTATGAGACCTCCAACAAGATTCTTTGCCTGCAAGATAAAGGAGAATAGCTTAATCGGTGAGCGTGTTCTCAGATTGTCTGGGTGCTACAATCACTTGAATCAAGTGGGAGTTAATCTTCCAGATGAGATAGTGATTAATGCAGTTCTCCAAGTCACTGCCACCAAGCTACTAGAGCTTCATGATGAACTATAACATGCCAGGGATGGATAAGATGATCCCTGAGTTGTTCGTGATGTTTGACACCACGAAGGTAGAAATCAATAAGGAGCATCAAGTGTTGATGGTTAAGTGAAAACCACTAGTTTCAAAAGGGGCAAGGGCAAGAAGGGAAAAACTTCAGGAATGGCAAGCCAGTTGTTGCTCTAGTGAAGAAACCCAAGGTTGAGCCCGAACCCGAGACTAAGTGCTTCTGTTATGAGGAGAATGTTCGCTGAAGCGGAAAAACCCTAGATGATTGGTAGATAAGAAGGCTGGTAATGTCAATGGAAGTATATTTGATATACGTGTTAGTGATGTGTACCTTGCTGGTACTCGTAGTAGCACCTGGGTATTGGATACCGGTTCGGTTGCTAAGTGTTAGCAACTCGAAATAAAAGCTACGGAGTAAATGGAGACTAGCTAGGTGAAAGGTGACGATGTGTGTTGGAAGTATTTCCAAGATTGATGTGATCACCATCGCACGCTCTCTCTACCTTCAGGATTTGTGATAAACCTAAATAAATGTTATTTGGTGTTTGCGTTGAGCATGAACGTGATTAGATCATGATTAGTGCGATACGGTTATTCATATAAGTTAGAGAATAATGGTTATTCTGTTTACATGGATAATGCCTTCAATGGTCATGCACCCACTCGGAATGGTTTATTGAATCATGATCGTAGTAGTACACATATTCATAACATTGGTACCAAAAGATATAAAGTTAATAATGATAGTACCACATACTTGTGGCACTGCCGCTAAATGTCATATTGGTATAAATCGCATGAAGAAACTCCATGATGATGGATTTTTGACTCACTCGATTTCGAATCGGTTGAGACATGCGAGCCATGCCTCTTGGGCAAGATGACTGAGACCCCGTCATCCAATTTGATGGAGCGGGCAAGTGGCTTATTGGAAATAATACATGTTGATGTATGTGGTCCAATGAGTGTTGAAACACACAGTGGATATCGTTGTTTTTCTTTACCTTCACTGATGATTTGAGTAAATATGGGGATATTTACTTAATGAAACACGAATCTGAAATGTTTGAAAGGTTCAAGGAGTTTCAGAGTGAAGTTAAAGATCATCGTGACAAGAAGATAAATGTCTATGATATGATCATGGAGGTGAATATCTAAGTTACGAGTTTGGTATGCAATTTTAGACAATGTGGAAATTGTTTCACAGCTCACGCCTCCTGGAACACCATAGTGTGATGGTGTGTTCGAACGTCGTAGTCGTGCTCTATTGGATATAGTGAGTACTATGATGTCTCTTATCGTTTTACCACTATCGTTATGGGGTTATGCATTAAAGACAAATCCATTCACTTTAACAGGGCACCATCTAAGTCTGTTGAGATGACACCGTGAGAATTATGGTTTGATAGAAGCCTAAGCTGTCATTTCTTAATGTTTGGGGCTGCGACGCTTATGTGAAAATGGGTTTTTCACCTAGCGAGCTCGAACCCAAAGTAGACAAATGCATCTTCATAGAATACCCTAATGAGACATTGGGTATACCTTCTATCTCAGATCCAAGCGCAAAATGTATTTGTAGCTAAGAACGGGTCCTTTCTTGAGAAAGAGTTTCTCTCGAAAGAATTGAGTGGGAGGAAGATAGAACTTGATAAGGTTGTTGAACCTTTGTTTCATCCAGAGAATAGCGCAACACAGAAAGATGTTTCTGTAGAGCCTACTCAGTTGAAAAGGAAGTTAATGATGATGATCATGAAGCTTCGGATCAAGTCACTATCGAACCTCGTAGGTCGACAAGGACGCGTACTGCTCCTGAGTAGTACGACAACCCTGTCTTGGAAATCATGTTGTTGGACAACGATGAACCTACGAGCTATGGAGAAGCGATGGTGGGCCCGGATTCCAACAAATGGCTAGGAGCCATGAAATCCGAGAAAGGATCCATGTATGAAAACCAAGTATGGACTTTGGTAGACTTGCCTGTTGAATGGCGGGTCATTGAGTACAAATGGACCTTTGAGATAAACATAGACGCTAATGGTGAAATGTCACCGTTTATAAAGCTCGACTTGTCGCAAAGAAGTTTCCGCCAAGTTCAAGGAGTTGACTGCAATGAGATTGTCTCATCTGTAGCGATGCTAAAAGTCTATTAAAATTTTGTTAGCAGTTGCTGCATTTTTCGATTATGAAATCTGGCAGATGGATGACAAAACAAGGTTTCCGTAATGGTTTCTGTGAGGAAGAGTTGTATGTGATACAACCAGAAGGTTTTGTCAATCCTAAGGATGCTAATAATATGCAAACTCCAGCGATCCTTCTATGGACTGGAGCAAGCATCTCGGAGTTGGAATATATGCTTTGATGAGGTGATCAAAGTGTTTAAGTTTATACAATGTTTATGAGAAACTTGTATTTGCAAGAAAGTGAGTGGGAGCACTATGGAATTTCTTATAAGAATATGTAGTTGACATATTATTGATCGGAAATGATGTAGAATTTCTGGAAGAGCATGAAGGGTTGTTTGAAAAGTTTTTTTTCAAAGGAAGACCCAGATAAAGCTACTATTTTATTAAGCATCAAGATCTATAGGGATAGATCTATTCGCTTGATAAGTTTTTTCGACGAAGACATACCTTGACAAGTTTTTGAAGGAGTTCAAAATAGATGGGTCAAAGAAGGAGTTCTTGACTGTATTGTAAGGTGTGAAATTGAGTAAGACTCAATACCCGACCACGGCAGAAGATAAAGAAGAGATGAGTGTCATCTCCTATGCTTTAGCCATAGGCTCTATATAGTATGCCATGCTGTGTGCCGCACCTGTGTGTGCCTTGCCATGAGTCTGTCAAGGGGTACAAGAGTAATCCAAGAGTGGATCACTAGACAGCGGTCAAAGTTAGCCTTAGTAACTTGAGAACTAAGGAAATATTTCTCGATTATGGAGGTGATAAAGAGTTCATCGTAAAGTGTTACGATGATGCAAGCTTTAAAACCAATCCGGATGACTCTTAGTAGAAATCCAGCTACGTATAGTGGAGCAGCCATTTGGAATAGCTCCAAGTGGAGCGTGGGAGCAGTATCTACAAATATGAAATGGAAAGTTTGCAAAGGTACACACGGATCTGAATGTCGCAGACCCGCTGACTAAAAACCTCTTTCACGAGCAGAACATGAACAAACCCCAGAACTTATTGGGTGTTAATCACATGATGATATGATCACATGGTGATGTAAGTGTTAATCACATGGTGATGTGAACTAGATTATTGACTCTAGTGCAAGTGGGAGACTGTTGGAAATATGCCCTAGAGGCAATAATAAAATGGTTATTATTGTATTTCCTTGTTCATGATAATTGTCTATTGTTCATGCTATAATTGTGTTAACCGGCAACCATAATACATGTGTGAATACATAGACCACAACATGTCCCTAGTGAGCCTCTAGTTGACTAGCTCGTTGATCAATAGATGGTCACGGTTTCATGGCCATGGACATTGGATGTCGTTGATAACGGGATCACATCATTAGGAGAATGATGTGATGGACAAGACCCAATCCTAAGCATAGCACAAAGATCGTGTAGTTCGTTTGCTAAAGCTTTTCAATGTCAAGTGTCATTTCCTTAGACCATGAGATTGTGTAACTCCCAGATACCGTAGGAATACTTTGGGTGTGCCAAACGTCACAACGTAACTGGGTGGCTATAAAGGTACGCTACGGGTATCTCCGAAAGTATCTGTTGGGTTGGCACGAATCGAGACTGGGATTTGTCACTCCGTGTGACGGAGAGGTATCTCTGGGCCCACTCGGTAAGACATCATCATAATGAGCTCAATGTGACTAAGGAGTTAGCCACGGGATGATTTATTACGGAACGAGTAAAGAGACTTGCCAGTAACGAGATTGAACAAGGTATGGGGATACCGACGATCGAATCTCGGGCAAGTATCATACCGATAGACAAAGGGAATTGTATACGGGATTGATTGAATCCTTGACATCGTGGTTCATCCGATGAGATCATCGTGGAGTACGTGGGAGCCAACATGGCTATCCAGATCCCGCTGTTGGTTATTGACCGGAGAGGTGTCTCGGTCATGTCTACGTGTCTCCCGAACCCGTAGGGTCTACACACTTAAGGTTCGATGACGCTAGGGTTATAGGGAAAAGGTATACGTGATTACCGAAGGTTGTTCGGAGTCCCGGATGAGATCCCGGACGTCACGAGGAGCTCCGGAATGGTCCAGAGGTAAAGATTGATATATAGGAAGTCCAGTTTTGGTCACCGGAAAGTTTTCGGGCTCATCGGTAGTGTACCGGGAGTGCCGGGAGGGTGCCGGATGACCCCCGGGAGGGGTGTGACGACCAAAGGACCACATGGGCTGTTAGATAAAGTGTGCCAGCCCTTATTGGGCTGGGCAAGACTTTTGCTAAAGGCCCATGCGGCTGGAGATAAGGAGATAAGGCAAAAAGGATTTAAAAGGAGGAGATCCACCTCCCTTGTGGGAGGTGGACTCTCCCTTTAATTCGGCCGGCCATCTCCTCTTTGGAGTAGAGGCCAAGCCAGCCCTCCACGTCCCTCCTCCTATATATACTTGAGGTTTTGGATGTTTTGAGACAAGATTTGATCTCTCTCTCTCTCACGGCGAAGCCCTACCTCTCTTCTTCCTCCTCCGCAGCGCTTAGGCGAAGCCCTGTCGGAATACCTTGCTACTCCACCACCACCACGCCGTCGTGCTGCTGTTGGAGCCCTTCCCCAACCTCTCCTTCCTCCTTGCTGGATCAAGGTGTTGGAGACGTCACCGGGCTGCACGTGTGTTGAACGCGGAGGTGCCGTCCGTTCGGCACTTGATCGGATCTACCGCGATCTGAATCGCTGCGAGTACGACTCCATCAACCGCGTTCTTGTAACGCTTCCGCTTAGCGATCTTCAAAGGTATGAAGATGCAATCTCTCCCCTCTCGTTTCTGGTTTCTCCATAGATAGATCTTGGTGAACGTAGGAAAATTTTGATTTACTACTACGTCTCCCTACACTAACTAAACCAGCACTACTGTTATTTTGAGTTAACGACCGCCCACGCGGGCTGAAATTTGGCCAAATCCAATCCCCCCACACTCTCCCACCTCCTCTCCCGCGCCGCCGTCGCCCGCGCCATCTGCTGTCGTCGCCCGCGCCGTCGTCGTCACCCAGCCCGCCGGCCGTCGCGCCTCGTCCTGGAACTCGACGGCGGCCCGAGCCCCTGCCCGCCCTCGACCTCAACACCGGCCTCCTCCTCCTCCTCGTCTGCGCCGCTCCGACCTCCTCCTTGTCCACGCCGTCGCCGCTCCGACCTCCTCCTCGTCCGCTCTGGTCTCCTCCTCCTCCTCGTTCGCTTAGGCCTCCTCCTCGGGTACTGCCGCCCCCCTGCCCCCACCTCCTCCTCGTTTCTTTTTTTGAGAAATGAAATTAGGTTTTTAATTTAGGTTTCAATTAGGTATGACAAATGTAGCAAATGCAGTAGTTAACTAGTAGAAAATTTTGGGGGAAATTTAGGAAATTTTAGGGCAAATTTAGCAAATTTAGCAAAGTTAGCAAAGTTAGCAAAAAAAATTGTTTTTAGCAAGTTAGGGCAGTAGCTAATTAGGGCAGTAGCTAATTAAATTTTTTTGTTTTTTTTTAGCAAGTTAGCAAATTTTTGTAGCAAGTTTGTGCTTGAATGATATATTTTGAGCAACTAAAAAACAGTAGCTGAAACTAGGTTAGCTAAATAAGTTAGCTATGTATGAACCCTAGGAGTTGTAGCAGAGAGAGAGAAAGAGAGAGAGAGAGAGAGAGAGAGAGAGAGAGAGAGCAATTTTGTCATTTTTGTGTATTTAAGTGCAAGCATGCTTTTGCTTGAATGATATATTTTGCGAATGATATATGTCATTGATGTTAATTGTTGGTTTTGCAATGTTGGTTGAATGTCGAAAAATATCCGAGTGGCCTATGTTTTGCCGGAATGTTGATTCATTTTCGTTCCGGCAAATTTCAGGCGCTCCATATGTCAATTTTTTAGCAAAGGTCATGTCGAAAATTTCCGTGATTTTCGGCATGACTTGTGCTAGAAACTAGGACATATGGAGTACCCGGGATTTGCCAGAAGGGGAATGAATCAACATTCCGACCAAATATATATACGCCCCTTTTTTCTCTCCATTGTATCTTTTATTTACAATTGTTGAATAGGAAACTTGTCTACCGACGCCGAAGTCGGGTTCTGCTCGCCTCGCAGTAGACCCCATCGTGGCAGGAAATCACTTTTTTGATTACCTGGACGAACACCAGATGGGTTTGCATGGTGGCGGCAGTGGCACCAACCCTGACACTGACGCCGACACCGGCACCAGCACTGGCACCGAAACCTACACCACCCCCGAGACCGACAATGATGCTATCGTAGCCGGTAAAGCACCGAAGAAGAAGAGCTCACGAAAACCAAAAGAGCTCGGCATCGGACAAATTATGGTCACGGAGATGCACCCCAAGAAGTTAGATCCAACGGTGCCGGAGGAAGCGCGCACGTGCTGGGCAATCAACTAGGATGCATCTCTTAGGGAAACCGCCAACATCAATGACGTTCTGTTGAAGAAGATACCACATATGGAGCACATGCTCCTAAAGAAGTTGCACAATAGGTTCCTGTTCCCCGGCCGGGATGAAAGCAAATTTAAGGACCCTTGGGACGACGTCGCGATGACAAAGATAAACAACAAGGCGATGGTGACGTTCACCAATGACTTGTCCTCCTGGAAAGTTCGGGTGAAAAAAGCTATTGCGAAGAATGAACCATGGTCCAAGATTCATGCTGATAATCCATCAATAACGGAAGAGGACTTTGAAAAATTCAAGGAGAGTTGCGGTAAAGAAGAAGTCAAGGCAAGGTCGGAGAAAATGAAGGCGCTCCAGCCTAGGAACACACCTTCCCACCGCCTCGGAAGCCGTGGTTACGAGGGAAGAGGGACGTATGGGCCAAGGAGGACGCCGAACGTGAAAGTCACGGAATCCCAGACCCCTTGGCGGAGTTCACCGACCCGTTGGAGCATGACTGTATCAGGGCCCGGTACAAGTGGGACAAAGTCAAAAAGATCTTTTACACGGACCCGCACACGAGAGAGTTCATGAGTCTTCTGGTAATTGTTATATTAACACATTATCATAGTAGCTTCCAATCAGTTTGACTACAAGTTTCATCACATTAGTAACCATCCATGTTCCTTTTGCAGAAAGAGCAGCACCAAAAGGTAGCCGAAAGCGATGAGTCCTCACAGTCGTCGGTGACGCCCAAGTGGGACACCCCATTCAACCGGGCCCTGAATATACTGAAAAAGGTCTCGGTGGACAAGCCCCCGTCCTATGGACGTGTGCACGCCGTCGGAGTTGGCGCCTCGTGGAAGACGTGCTACCGTGAGGATCCACAGGAAAGAAGGAAGAGATGGTCGGTCCTCACTCAGTAGACCATCAACAAGAAGATCGCGATTGCGGTCAATAAGAGCAAAGCTAAGACCAAAGAAGAGTTGCATAGGGCCATCAATGCGGCGCTCACTGACGCGGTGGTTAGCCTGATTCTGGCACTTTTCGATTTCACGAAGAACAATCCAAATGCACGGCCGTAGGACTTTCCCGTTCCCAGCTTTGTCGGGAGCAATTCGGCGAACACCATAGCACCAGCACCTGCTCAAGCAACCGCAAAAGGTCCCGCTCCTGTTCATAGCAGCTTGACCTCCGTATCTTGCATGCTTGGCCGGCCTTCATCGCTGGCTGAGCTCGACACCCTCACGGTAATTACGCGTCATACCCTTTTCACCAGCATGTCTATAGTCTTCCATTTCAGTTGCCTTTCGGATGTTTGACATTGCAGACATGTCTTCTTCGTAGGCCGATGATACCCTGTGCACCCTACTGTATGACATCAAGGGCCAGAAGGTGGTCGTGGGAAAGGCAATGATCGTGAAGCCAAAGGACCGCATGTTCCACAATCGAGAGATGCCCGATGGCATCTTCAAGGTTAATGTAGCTAGTGTCTTAGCGGGCTTCGAGGATTTGCCTCCTCCAGTACCAGCCGATGACGACGAGACCCCCCGGAGGATTGGCGCATGCAAGAGCTAGTTCTTGCCTTGGCCGAAGTCTCTTCTTCGTCTCGAGGCGCCCAGTATCACGCCAACACCACCTTCTCAAGAAGGTATGAACACCACCCCACCTACCAAATTACCGGCACCTGTATTGGTGGGTGATAGCAAACGATGCGAGGGAGAGCCTCCATTAGTGCCAGATCATATCACACCCGCTGTCGAAGAAGCAAATGTTGATGATGACATGGAGGAGGAGGAGGATGACCCAGACAAGTATTTAAATACCTCCTATGATGATGGAAGGTTGATGGCTTAGGACGGCGAAGACTCAGGCTATGAGCATGGAGATGATGACTTGATGCTGCCTGATTTGCTGGAACCGGAACATCCTAAGGCAGAATGAAAAAAGTCTCTCTTCAAGCAATCCTCGCAGGAGACGCCTCCAGATGCTGCCTCTACCCAGCAACCCCCCAAGGCCCGTCCAATGATTAGCCCGACGACACTTGGGGTGGTGGTTAGGAAGGTATGGTGGGCTCACTATTGCCACCCACCAATAAGCAAAGGAGGAGACCAGACGGGAAAGGCCCTCAAAGCGCCAGAGCTGCTTCAAGCAGCCAGCCGCCTCTAAAGCCCCAGGTGGTAGATAGAATACCTATCGAAGGTAAGAATCGTTTCCATGTCGCCGGCGAGACGATCCTACCTGCCAAAGCGCCAGATCACATACTGAACAATAATCTAAGGAGACTCCATGAAGATGTGCTGGCCAGAGAGAAAAGCCTTTGATCGCGGAAAAACCAGGATACCCGCTTTACGCGGCTCAGGTGTCGGGTGGGAAGTTGTACGTCGACACCTGGCCCGCGAATCAGTTCATCCTGCGATTTGACTACATCTATGACATGTTCCACATGACCAAGCTGGATTTCCAGTTCATCCGGATGTATGCGCTGTATCTCAACTACTTCATCGGCATCAAGAACATACAATATATCTGCATCGCGGACCCGTTCTATATGCACGAGAGCTTCTTGGCAGTTTGCAAAGAGCACCGTGACTATGCGAGCAAGTACCTCGGCAAATTCATGATCGCTAATAAGGACAACAAAGCTTCTCCTGCCTTATCATCCCACGTAAGTCATCCGCGCATATCCTTTTGTAAGTGTTAATCATTCCTTTGCAAGAATGGAGGCTAATTTGAGGTGTACTTAATTCGCGCAGCGGGGGCGGCGTTGTGCTCATTGTTCTGTACTCGGAATACCCCAATGCTATGTACTTGGACTCATGGAAGAACATCAAGAAAAAGGATTACACGCACGTAAAGAGTGTTCCCGATAGTGGCTTGTTTACCTTCAGCCTGTCTGGTGGATCTATCAAGATGAAAAGGAACAGGAAGAACGGGCTGGTTTTCCACCATAAGACTGACTTCTGCTGCATCCAGCAACCGCACACCAGTCGGGCTGATGGATTCTACCTCGTGCATCACCTGCTCAAGTACAGAAGGGATAATCAATGCCTTCGCATGTCACCTACTACCGAAGATGCCGAGATTGTCAGCTGGGCCACAAGCATAGGAAAGATACCGGATCATAGAATATGAGCTGAGTTCTATCACATACAGTGTGAACTTGCCCAAGTGATGATGAAGCCGGTCCTTGAACCAACAGGGATGTTCTACCATGGGCCGACAATGACGCGGGATGATGTCCAAGCACTGCTACTCGCTCAGCGTCTGGACCTTAAGCCTTTCACGAAGCTCGGGTGCTTCCTCTATGACTATGAAGATTGGACCGCCGACATGGAGCACTGATCGATCTAGTTAATTAGTTTGGGTATGAGGAACTTCGTCACTTATGTTTACTATAAGTTGCTTGTATTTTGCTAATTATGCCTCTTTGTTTTCTTAAGTACATTATGTTGCATATTATCGTTCAATTGATCAACTGTGGATGTAGGTACATAGATCAGAGATGGCGAAGGACTGCTACGTCGTGTTCATTGGGAGGGTTTCAGGAGTCTACGACCGCTGGCCAGACGCTGAGGCCCAGGTGGACAGGTACCCGGGTGCTAGCCATAGAGGGTTCGATAGCAGAGCCGAAGCGGAAAGTAGTTACTTGAGGTGGACACTCCGGCATGAGCGGGGGCGGGACCGTCGGTGCCTCAAGTACTACATAGTCGCGCCCTTGCTCATGCTGATCGCTCTTCTCCTCTACATCATGGTTTAGATAGATATAATGAAACTTGTGTGTGTGTCATGACCATGCATTTGCACTTATTCGAGACATGACATGATCACTCTTGTGTATCGCTATTTTCGAGTACTGATGATATTTGTGTTGAATGATGATGATGGTATAACGAGAGTACTGTATGTCTATGATATGAAGAGAATAGTGTATGTTTAGTATGATCTGATGAAACTACTGTATAGAGCCTATATAAGTACATCACAAATACGTAGAGGGGGTGTAAATCTGTGAAAGCATGAATACTAGCAGTAGCGTTGGAAATGATCTAATACCAACGCTAGATTAGCAGCAGTGCTTCGTTTGTTCAAGCGCTACTGATAGTTAGCAGTAGCGCTGGTCAGGAAAGCGCTACTGTTAACAGTACTTACCAGTAGCGCTGCCCATACCAGTGCTACTGCTACAACTTAGTTGTAGCGCGCTAGCAGTAGCGTTGGACCCAGTGTTACTACTATGTATATTTCAAGCGTTATTACTAGGCTTTTCCCTAATAGTACAGATGTGCAGGAGGGTGCATTCGGGGTCTAGGATCTACGCCGTCAGAATATGTGCCTGCTCCTCAACTTCGTTCACAAGCCCGCCCAGGAAGCGTTGGTTCCTCAGCAACATTAGGGGGAGACGTCGGCGACCGCAGCTCCGCTCCCTCATTCCTCGAGGCCATCGTTCTCCGCGGCCTCCCGACGTACAGGTCTATCACCCGTGTGGATCTTCAGGATGGGCGTGCCACCTCCTTTTGGCATGACCGTTGGCGCCCGGGCGGCGCCCTCTGCTTAGAGTTTGCGGCTCTACACTCTCATTCTACGCGCCCCAACGCCACGGTGGCAGCTGTCGTCTCCGACGGGATCCATCTCCAGAGGCGTCTCTCCACTGTCGCTGTGGGCCAGTTCGCGGTGGTGCAGGCCATCGTCGGCGATCTCATGCTCGTGGACGCACCTGACCGCCGGTTCATGGCATGGGACGAGGACCTCGCGTTCAGCTCGCGTGCCACGTTTCGGGTGCTGTCGCCCCGAGGGGTGCTCTGCCAGTCGTCCATGGACATTTGGAGCTCCCGTCTCCCCTGGAAGATTAAGATCTTCGCTTGCCTTCTGGTCAGGGATCGTCTCAGCACTCGGCAAAACCTGCATGCGAAGAGTTGCGCCCCTCCAGTACGTGCGCATCCTGCCCAATCGAGGAGTCCACTACTCACATATTCGCTGCCTGCGATCGTGCGGCTTCTACCTGGTCCCGTCTCGGAATGGGCCCCTTCCGGTCGGTTGGGGAGATCCTCTCCTCGTTGCCGTCGGCGGCCGACGTGGCCGTCCTGTGGAAGGAGGGCCTCTACATGCTCCTCTGGCAGATCTGGAGGGCCAGGAACAACGCCACCTTCAGCGGCATTGACCGCGGCGCGGGCGACATTCTCGCAAAGGCTGCCGACGACGTTCTGATGTGGAGCAGACGCTATGACGCTCTGTCTCGGGATCGGCTCTTGACCATCCGCCTCTTCTTCCTCTCGCCTGTCTAGTTTTGTTTTCGGTTTGTTTTCCTTTTACCCGCTTCTTATCATGTTGTTTTTTACATTTTCGATGAAAAACACTGTATAACTGTCACGTCCTTCGAGTAATACAACAACCAGTGGGGCCAAATGCCCCCGTCATTCTCGGAAAAAAGAGCATATCCATGTTTACTTAAAAAGTTATGGGATTTACAAACTAAAAATATTAATTGTTGGAACAATGTTGTTATATTATGGTTGTTTGATTATTTGCAAAGTTGTTTGAGTGGTATTTTTTCATATGTCTAAGCATATATTTATGTATTTTTCACACGGTGCAACGCATGGACACTTTTGCTAGTTACACATAAATCAGGAAATCTTTTGATGCGTCAAGGTGGAGTCCGGCTATAAAGCCAAGTCGTTTCTATCACGTAATATTTAGGTTATTTTCGGGAGTTAGATAATGTCTTGTATCGACTATTAAGAAGCCTTCTTTGGGTGTCCTTGGTATTTATTTTGTGTGCATTTTCTACGCAAAAGTTGCACTTGGCTCAAGGTCCGGCGTTCTCGACGGGTTACGAGCTAGTTACGTATATCGACGCGTTACCAGGTAGTTACGTATACTACGGCTGGAAGTTCCTCGTGTGTCAAGGAATTGTCCGTTGGTTGTCATTGCCCCAACTTCAAGTTACTCATACTTTTCACATAATTGGAATTATTTTTATCAGTAGATATTGGAGGTTATTGCATGGTAAAAGATCGTGTCATATCAGCGACACGTGTAAGGTAGCGACACGTGTAAGGTCATGCCCTCATCGGATAGAAGTGTCCTATTAATACACGATTCTATACACCTTCTAAACACGACATAACACAGAGTCGAATTATAACCTAGCTTGTACATAAACCTAGGAATGATTTGGATCGAAACCATAATTTCAGTCAGTGTTCGTATTGGGCTGCTTTTGGATTGTACACCATATTTGACACAATTTTAACAATGCCAAGGACTCCAATTGCGGCACGGTTCGCCGAGATCGGCCTGTAATCTTCTACCGCCAAAATCGTTTTTTTCAATCTCGCTCAGAACCACACTGCAGCCAGTTGCATTCTAAAACTCGATTATTCCTCTAGATCATGAATCGGCAGCCTCCGAACAACCTAGTTAATGATCCTACTTGTTAGAATAATCTGAGACTCGTAGTCGATTATCCGAGTACCAATTAATCACACAAGCCACGTCACTCAGATTTGTTAACAAGGTGCATCAAAATTGCCTACATCTTTGGAGGCATGACTACGGGCGTTCCTCACCATGACATCGTCACACTACCGCATCCCGGCCGTCCGGACGTCTAGTAGACAAAGATTTCACTAAAAGTTAATATGTTCATGTGGTATCTTCGTAAAGGAGTTGTGCTAACCAAAAAAAAAACCTGGCACGACGCAACTGGTGAAGAAGTAAGAAATGTTGTTTTTGTACTCATGATGAGACAATTAAACATCTTTTTTTTTCAATGCAAGTTTGCGCGTTCTATATGGTCAGCCATCCAAATAGCGTCGAATTTGTATCCGTCCACAAGTGTTGCCAACATCTTTGGTCATTGGCTGGACGGTATTTCAAATAGGTTCAAAACCCGTCCACAAGTGTTGCCAACATCTTTGGTCATTGGCTGGACGGTATTTCAAATAGGTTCAAAACCCTAATAAGGGTGGGAGCGTACGCCTTACTATGGTCACTTTGGCTATCTAGGAATGATTTAGTTTTTAATGACAAAAATGCTTCTCCTCTGCAGGTTATTTTCCGTTGTACGCATTTGCTTCATATGTGGTCTATGCTATAACGAGCGGAGTACCAGCCACTATTCAGGACGGTGTACGCGATTGGAGCAAGTGGCTACGGAGGTTTTTATCCAACATAGATGGTAGCATAATCTTCGGATTGGTCCACCAGCCCTTTCGACATAGGCATAGTGTCGGTCTATAGGACTCTACTGATGCCAAACTGTCGGATTTTTTCTTTCCTATTTGTCATATTTTTTAGTGTTTGGCTGTGCGCATTCTAGTTATGCAGAGGTCGGGTGATGCTCTAAATGCTTTGTATGGGCTTGATGCTACATTTTAAGATAATAAAAGAGCCTTTTATCAAAAAAAAATGTGCATGTACTATTATGTTGACATTATATCGTGTGTATACCCCTATAAGGAGGTCTAGGATACAAGTGTCCTATTAAAACACAACGCTATATCTTGTTTAAATACAATACAGCTTAGAATCCAACTATAAGCTACCTTATATATAATATTCGACACAAATCCAACAATGAGGATGTCTGGCAGAAGTAGCGGAGCCAGGATTGGAGCAAGCCTCGGGCCTAATTTTTGTTTGTAGCGAGAGAAAAAATTAACGTCCATACGGCTTTTAGCTATCAAAATATACCCTATGCAAAAATATGGCTCAATTACACAAACAACAATTGAATTTAAACTCAATGCTTAACTATGCAACAAAATAAATACAAATATGACAAAAACTACGAAGAACAGTCTGTGATAAATAAGAGTACCAAATCAATGGTTTGCTTCATGATTACCTGGCATAACCTCATCAGTGGTAGAAGAAGAATCAACACCTTCAAGACATCAAAAGCAAAGATTCATAAAAGAAGGCGTAAACATCAAGTGAAACAACTATCATTAGTAAACATTAAAAGAACATACACTTGTATGAGGTAAAAGCCCTTTGCGTGACCTATATGATTGAAAGCGATATACAATATCCTCATCATTAGTACTTGCAAATACATCTTGTTCAATATAGCAAACCATCTTATAATTCAGCCAATCATCACTCATTCTGTTCCTCAACTGGGTCTTAATAATACTCATAGTTGAGAAAAGCTCTTTCCATCTGAAACTATACGTGTAGGCACCCCCGTTGCGGACACCGGTGAAACAAAATCTCTTCACCATCTCTTTCTACAATATGTAATTAAAATGACAATTAAATCAATTTGAGTTCAACAAAAACCTAGATATATATTTGGATACGAACGAACATGGTATAAATTTTAGTTCAGAGCAGCTTGTACACTGATGGAACATGCCAACATGGATGGATGGTAGATATGTGTAGGAAATATGAAGGGGCAAACAGGGCATCAAAGAAAATTACAATATGCCGCAGCCTGGAGTGAAGCAGCACCTCGCGGGGTCGCGGCCGAACAACGAACACGAGGACGGCGGCGTACAGCCCAGGAGCAGGAGGGAGTGGGTGGGCCGGCCGGGCCGGGGCGGAGCCACGGCGGACGGCGACACGAGCGGCGCTGGAGTCCCTCTCGCTGCTGCCTGCTGGAGATCGATTGTGCGTGGCTTTGCTGCATGCGACTCGGCGACACCCGCGAGTGTTTCGTCTCTTTCTTTTTTCTTTTTGTTTGAACACACTATAGACGCAAACGCTCATACACACGGACATAGATTTATTCTATAAATATACACACGCATACCCTATCCCTATAAACATCTTCAAGATACTGAACCGACGTATCATATTGAAATTTATGAAGTCATCGTAGACATCTCATCGTCGACGAAAACATCTCGTCCCATTATATGCGCATTGCTAGAAATCCTAAAATAAATTCAATAATAAATGTAAACACCAAGATTTAGACACTAATGGATGAGAAATACCAAAGTTCTCTAACCATCCAACTACTCTGACCAACCGCGATGCGTTTTCATGTGCCTCGTGAGTGTTAGATAGTGGGGTGGGTAGTGCTGCCTCGTGCGTGCATGCGTTTCACAGAAAACAGCCAGTCAAGGCAAGTCCGTCTTCTTTTGAATGGGTTGCGCCCCTGGCCTGAAAAAACCTTTATAATTATAGACTATTATTTTTTTCATGCGTCGGGCCTGGGTCGTGGGTGTCTGGCTCAGCTCCGCCCCTTGGATGGGATAGCTTTGGTGTGCGGCAGCCGAAATCACTAGTTACCGAGTACATCTTTCAACGATTACTTTTACCCTTCAGTTTGCGACAAGTGGCGCACTGCATGCAGTGTCACTTGTCGCAACCTAGGAGTTTTCCTTTTTTCGTAGATCCGTATTTTCAAAACGTTTTATCTCCTAAACCGTGCGTTCAAATCTCGAACAGTTTTCACCGTTGACTTTCTCGCGTCGAGATCTTCAAAACTAGATCTCATGTTGATAGGTTTTGACGAACTTTTTTTCATGAAAAAAACCGGACAAAAAACCGTGTCTCACGCGATAGGAAAAAAACAGAAAACGCATTTTTTCCCTTTACGAAGGCGTGTCTCATGCGATAGGAAAAAAAACAGAAAACACATTTTTTTTCCCTTTACGAAGGCACGTGCCATGCCTCTCGCGAAAGCAAAACCGTGATTCTCACGGGAAAAAAAGAGTAGAGAACATAATTTTTTTCCTTTTTGGGAGAGGCACGACCGCGATAGCAAAACCGTGCCCCTTGCGGAAGCAAAACCGTGTCTTTCGCGGGGAAAAAAGAGAGAGCAGATAACGCGTTTTCCCCCTTTTTGGGAGAGGCACGACTGTGACTCTCGCGATAGCAAACCCGTGCCCCTTCGGAAGCAAAACCGTGGCTCTCGCGGGAAAAAAACGAGAGCAGAAAATGTGTTTTTTTCCTTTTTCGAGAGACACGGCCGTGACTCTCGCGAAGGCAAAATCGTGACTCACGCGAAAGCAAAACCATGACTCTCGCAAAAAAACGCGTTTTTCGCGTAAAAAAGGAAAACGTGCTTTTTCGCGCAAAAAAAATTTAATTTTTTTTTTCGTCGAATAGCTACAAAGACCGGTGAAAAAACGGAACACAAAAAAAATCCGGAAAAAACACACTCTAAAAAGGCGAAAACACGTGCGAAAAAACTAAAAAAACAAAATTCGAAAGGAATGCTCAAAACGCGACACGTGACGGGGACTGGGAACGCGCCAAGTGGAGGTGCGTGAAAGTAATCGCTAATGCTCGTTAGAGAGTGCTGACTAACTAGCAGCAGCTGATCCTCATACGTTGGCTGCAAATTCCATTGGACGGCGCGCGTAAAGTGTCCAGGTAGCGTTGTATAGATTTTTACGGGCGTTTTGGTATGCGGCTTTGTTGAAGATGTTCTAAGCTTTGGCATGGCTACTTTTTTATGGCTGGAACTATGTTTTACTTCTAAGAGAAGAAAAAGGCACCGCGTAGCACAAAGTGAACTGAACGCATCTTGTATGAGCTGGAAAACCGGGGGAGTAACACGGGTAACATGATGTGTCTTCTGATGCTTACCTAAAATACTGACACGGCGTCTGTTTTGCTGTATTATTATACTGACATAAGACTGAGGATCGCTTTTAGTGATTTAATAAACAACGGCATGGTAATCTTTAGGTTTCGTGTGCTCCGTTCGATTTCGAGAGACCGCTCGGAACAACATATGCTAGGAATATGCTGTTTCTTGGAATCGACTGGTTCTGGTTTCTTTGTCGATCCAAACACGAGAATGAGCCTTCGGGACGAAACCGATCCGCGCCGTTCCACTTCCTAAAAGTCACATCTGATCTGAGGCTATTTTTCTCCCCTCCCAAGGTCACATCTCACCTCAGCCTTGGCTTGCCAGGATCGATACATGCTCATCTACAGGGAGAGTATCCAGTGATACTAGTACATGGTCCCTGCCATCTTCACTCCCAACACATCCATCCCAAATAATACATCTGATTTACTACCGTCACTAGTAATTCATGGAGGTGGCCGCAGGGGCGATGAGCCCTCTCCTCCGCAAGCTCGGCGACCTGCTGCTGGATGAATACAACTTGGACAAGCGTGTGAAGAAAGGAATCCAGTCGCTCGAGACAGAGCTGACCTTCATGCACTGCGCCCTTCGCAAGGTGGGCGACGTGCCCGCCGACCAGCTCGACGACCAGGTCCGGATCTGGGCAGGCATGGTGAGGGAGCTGTCCTTCCAGATAGAAGACGCCGTCGACGGCTTCACGGTGCGCGTGGAGGAGTGCCATCACCGTGCTGGCCCCAACAACACCAAGAACAGAGTGAAAAAGTTCCTCAAGCGGGCCACCAAACTGTTCAGGAAGGGCCAAGATCTCCATCAGATCTCCACCGCAATCGACCAAGCCCAGACCCTCTCCAAGCAGTTGGCCGAGCTACACCAAAGGTATGGGCTCGAGATGCATGGTGCCGCAGCTGGTGGAGCTACCATTGACCCTCGCCTCACAGCCATGTACAGAGATGTCACAGAGCTCGTTGGTATCGATAAGCCATGTAAAGAGATGGTCAAGATGTTGACAGCTGATGATCAAGGGGGGAAAAAGGTGGTCTCGATTGTCGGATTTGGCGGGTTGGGCAAGACTACTCTTGCCAAAGCAGTGTATGACATGATCAAAACACAATTCGATTGTGCTGGTTTTGTTTCGGTTTCTCGGAATCCCGACATAAAGAAGGTTTTCAAGGACATGCTTTATGAGCTTGACAAGGTCCAGTTTGGGCATATCCATAGCTCAGCAATGGATGAAAAACAGCTTATTGACAAACTGCGTGAATTCCTAAGTGTTAAAAGGTGCATACTTTTCCCATTGCTCCCACCTCTCTCAACAAGTGTGCTGAGATTTTTGTTTCTATCTTTTCTATTGTATGTGGGTAATTTTGTTTAACCCTAATGTCTAAAATTTAATCTGTAAGATTGATTGGTTGTGATTCATTGATGTATAAAATAAACGCTCATATGGTTCTGATTAACATTAGATTTTCTAGCTATTTTATCTAATTTTGACCCGTATTTTCCTTTTAGTAGATACTCCCTCCGTCCCATCATATAAGACTGTTTTTAACACTAAAAACACTCTTATATTATGAGACGGAGGAAGTAATAGATACTCATCACAACCCGTGTGCCCCTAACACCAGATATGCTCTTGTACTCGCTCTTATTCACTCTCTGTATGGATAGATGCAACTAATCAAGGGCTTAATATATAGGCAAAAAACATCTACCTGTCTCCAAATTGTAGAATTATAAAAAAAATAGGAAGACTTGTATTTTGAGAGTTAGGACTTAGGACTAGACAGGTAAATGAATTATAGCGCGACCCTGCAGGAACGTTCATATTGTCCATGGATACATGCACCTTTTTTTTTTGTTGAAGCTCACAAAGTGCATTTTGGCAATGGTGTGCAGACGGAACTAAAACAAATTTGTTTTTCCATTCCTGGAAATCAATTGTATAGCTATACATTTAATGTAGTTCCCAACAGTTTGCTCTAGTACTTTTCATTCCATATACGACATGAAGGAAGTTTACTATTGCCTGACTTGCCAACTAAATGACTGAAAATTTCATACAGGTACCTCATCATAATCGATGACATATGGGATGAAAAGGCATGGAGATATATCAAATGTATTTTCACTATGAACAGTCCTGGTAGCCGACTAATTACAACAACACGTATAACTAGTGTTTCTGAAGCATGCTGCTCTTCAAGTGGTGATAGAATTTACAGAATGCATCCTCTTGCTAATGATGATTCCAAAAGGCTCTTCCATAAACGGATATTTCCTCATGGTAAAGAGTGCCCTCCTGAAATGGTTCAAGTATCTGAAGACATATTAAAAAAGTGTGGTGGGATCCCATTGGCAATCATAACCATAGCTAGTATTTTGGCTGGTAATCAGCAGGTGAAACCGAAAGCTCAATGGCATATTTTACTCAAGTCCATTGGTAGGGGACTTACAGGAGGTGCTTTTGTGGAAGATATGCAAAGAATTTTATCATTCAGCTATTATGATTTGCCGTCTCATCTGAAGACTTGCTTGTTATACCTAAGTATATTTCCAGAAGATCATGTAATCGGGAGAGATCGTTTGATATGGAGATGGATAGCAGAAGGTCTAGTCCATCGTGAAATTCAAGGAACTAGCCTATATGAGATTGGAGAAAGTTATTTCAATGAACTTATAAATAGAAGCATGATCAAGCCACTAGACATTGATGTTGATGGAAGAGCAGAAAATTGTTGTGTACATGATATGGTGCTCGACCTCATATGCTTGGTGTCGAGTGAAGAAAACTTTGCTACCATATGGGACGGTATTAAGCGAAACAAACCTATTTCGGAGAGCAAGGTTCGCCGGTTATCCATTCAAAACATCACGGCAGAGGATAACACACCTTGTATAGCTACCGAGAGATTGACACAAGTGAGGTCTGTTACTCTCTTTTTGCCTGGTTCATATATGATGCCGTCTCTTTCATTTTTTGGAGTTCTGCGGGTATTGGACTTACAAGGCTGTAATCTCAAACAAAATTACTATGAGATTAATCTTAGTCACCTTGGCCATTTATTACACCTGAGGTACCTAGGGTTGGGAGGTACAAAAGTTGGCAAGCTTCCGATGGAAATAGGAAAGCTACAGTTTTTGCAGACACTGGATTTAAGAGGGGCTCACGTAAAAAAATTGCCTTCATCAAGAAAAGCTCATACAAATGATGAATTGCCATCAAGTATTGTTCAGCTGCTGCGTTTGATGTGCCTCTATGTTGATAAGTATACAAAATTTCCACTTGGAATGGGGAACCTCACATCTATAGAAGAGCTGACTGAAATGCATGTGGACCGTTATTCCCTTCCGGGCATCGTGAAAGAGCTGGGCCTCCTCATCGAGCTGAGGGTGCTCCGAATCAGTTTGGAAGAAGTGGACGGTAGCGTGCATAAAGATTTTATTGTGTCGTTAGGGAGTCTCCAGAAACTGCAAAGCCTAGACATCGATGCTAATGGTGGATGTGTGGATCTCATGAGGGAAGGTTGGGTACCCCCTTCACAACTCCGGAGATTTGTTTCAAATGGAAAGCAGCAGGAGCGGGCGGGCATGTTCTTGACACTGCCTTCCTGGATTAATCCTTCATCGCTTCCACTCTTGTCGTACCTGGATATATGGTTGGATGAAGTTCGGCCCAAGGATGTCCAGATCATTGGAATGCTACCATCTCTCTGTTTTCTCTTCCTAGGCGCTAGGCGGCGAATAGATGAAGAAGAGGAAGAAGAGCATGGTGCAGAAAGTTCTGTGGTTACAGCCGATACATTCCCATGTATTCGGGAGTGTACATTCTTCAACTTCGTGGCGGTGCCGGCTATGTTTCCACGAGGAGCTATGCCAAGAGTTCAGCGTGTCCAGTTCTGTTTTCGAGCACACGGCATCGGTGGCAGGGGTTTGGACCTTGGCATGGATCACCTCCCTATACTCGAGAAAGTCCGGGCTGACCTTTGGTGTAATAAGGCCAGCGTTGACGAGGTGAGGCAAACAGAGACTGCGTTGAGGTGTTCAGTTGACGCCCATCCTTGCCGTCCAACCCTCCATATCACAAGGCGTTGAAGCTTGGCAGTTATGTATTTAGATTTGTAGTTGGCTGGAGAAATACTACTGTACTCCTGAACAAACTATGCTTTATTTGGTGCTGATGATGTTGGCACTTTGTATGTAGTTTAAGCATTCTAGTTCATGTACTCCATATTTTCAGCAATCACCACATACATGATACATCTAATGTCATGCTTGAATGCTTCTCATGTTTATTTTTTTTATCATGGGCATTCTCTGAAGTTGTTGTCAGCACTCAGCAATCAGGTTCTACTGAATACTATTCATTTTGTTAACAATTGTTGCCATCAATTTCGACTATTATTGCTGTCGGTTTTCCCTTATAAAATTATTAAATTTGTGCATTATTGCGGTCAATTTGACCTCAGCAAACCTGTCAGCAAACAAAAGAAGAATTTTGTAGTAGTTGTAGCTTCTGTTGCTTCGACAGCTGCTCTGTCTTCTTATTTTGAGCATTTGGACATTGTACTATCAATTTCTGATGCGCTAATGTTGGACTCTGAGGTGCCTATTTGACCTTGACGTCTATTTGCCTATTTATCCTTATTTTGTTTCTGGTTGCTGTGCACTGAAGACCATCTGTTTCATGAATGTAATCAGGAAAACGCGCTTTTATATCCAAAAAAATAAACACTTTGTGATGTGTTTGTTTCTTTCAAATTATGTGTGCTGATTTTAATTTCCGATCTCCACGGTCGATGAGCACATGATTAGTGTGTGCGTGTGTGTCGACAGCTAGATATATCGAAGATAGAATTTTTGTGGTCTGTATGATACAGCGATAAGCGCATCTGCAAGGATTTGGGCACAGCTAGCCTCAGCTCTGTTGGCAAATTGTAGTGTTGAATTTGGATCCCAATACTTGGTTTGGTATGTAAAATCGGGACTATCCATGGGAATTTGGGAACTCATGGTGACGAAGGCTGGTTCAATTTGACCTCCTGTCCGCAGAGTCACTCGCCTTTCCCGCGCCATCTGTTTGGTGGTCTCTGCTCCGCTCTCCCCTGCTACTCCTCTGCTTTTCAGGAGACCAAGGCTAAACCAATGTACATCTTCCGGAAAAGAAAAAGTTAGAAGCAGAGTAGCTGCGCAGCAAGCCTATGTAATGGGCACCGATCACGACACAGATCGGACGGCCACCTGGCTGCCTCTGCTATCTTTTGCTAAAAATATAAAAGGTGACTCTGCTCTCAAGTAGTATATATTAGTAAATAAATCTTTGTGTTTGTTTCTCTGCATCCTCAGTTTGGGAAACTTTCTTTGGCTTTCAGAGCTGGAAGTAACTTTATACTAGTTCAACTCATATAATGTGATTATTTTGCCTCTGTACTTTATTTATCGGAAAAACAGGTGTGCATTACATTGCCTCCTCTCTTCGCAGTATGAACAAAGGAATTAATTGGTGAAAATAGTAATATCGCACAAAGCAAACAAAAACTCATCATACTTCAACATGCAAACTAATGTGATCGAGTCATGACTCGAAACTCTGCCTCCGCGACGGGATGGACCGGCAACCTCCCGCCAGCAGAACCATCCATCCTCCTCTACTCTGCCGCCTCGGTCGGCAGTCTGCTCAAGGGATGGCCACCGAGGTTACTTTGATCTCAAGTACTGAATCTGTACGTTCATTTATCTACATACATCGTCAGTTCAACTCATATAACGTGATGATTTTGCCAGGGAGCTACATATGAGTGTCTCTCTACTTTATGAGAATTTCTACAGAAAATGATAGATGTGAGATATTTCCTTTTCTTTCTTCAGGAAAAGGGTATGAACAATCTTCAGTGCACAACAAGCTTGGACATGAGATATCCCCAAGTAACTGATGGAAAACACACTACGTTCGGCCCAGACATATCCCTGTTAGAATTAGAGTTGTTTTCCTCATGTAATCTTAAACTCTTTCTATCTCTTCTCCCTAGTCGTATCTATCTCAACCTCTTTCTATCTTGTACGCCACGGCTTGGCTTTCCCCCAATAAATATACACACGTGGCTCTCCAAGGAGAGTAGGAACGCTTATACCACAAATCTTACATGGTATACAGAGCTAGCCTCTTCCCTATCATCTAGCAAACCCTAGCGCCCTTCCATCGCCATCTCCATGAGCTCCAGCGCCGTCAGCCTCAACCTCGGCGCCCCACCAAACCTTGACGGCCTTCTCGACCGGCCTTCTCGACGGCAGCGATGCTGCGCCGCCGAAAACTGTGGAGGTCACTAAACCAGACAAGACCATGGCCATAGAGCCGAATCCACTGTATGGTCCATGGATCGCCAAGGATCAGCAGGTCCTAAGCTACCTGCTGAATTCGCTCACCCCAGAAATTCTTGCACAAGTCATTGGTAAGGAAAACACCCTTGATCTATGGACTGCCCTTACCACGTTATTTGCTGCGCAGTCGCAATAGCGAATAACAAACCTGAGGATTGCCATCACCAACACCAAGAAGGGCAACATGTCCAGCAATGCCTTCATCGCCAAGATGAAGAGTCTCGGAGATGAGCTTGCAGCAGCAGGTTGCCCCGTGACAGATGGAGAGATGGTGGACTACATCCTCACCGGACTCGATTACTGTTGATGATCTTTTCTCGCAGATTTCCGCCTTTGATCAGAGGATGGAGATGCTAGGCGACGGACTAGCAGGTTTCCGTTCATCAGCCAACGCCATGTATAGGGGGCACGGTCAGTCTCGGGGCAGAGGAGGCTGCGGGCGAAGAGGACGTGGTCGCTCCGACAGTGCTCCTCCCTCTCCTGTTCGCACTGGTGGCAACGGTGGCTATCAGCAGCGTCAATGCCAGCCACCACCGCAGCAGCAACAGCAACAACACGAAGGTGATTACCCTGAGTGCCAGATATGTTACAAGTACCATGCCGGCGGCACCAGAGACTGCTGGCATCGGTACGAGGAAGGACATCAAGAAAATAAAAAGGCCAACCTCGTCAACAACTCGTATGGCATCGACACTAATTGGTATGCAGATTCGGGTGCTACCGAGCATATCATAGGAGAGCTTGACAAGTTGACAATGCGGGAGAAGTATCATGGAGGTGACCAAGTGCACATGGCAAGTGGAGCTGGTATAGATATTACTCACATTGGTAACTCAATTGTTAAAACCTCTAAGAAAAATTTTCATCTAAACAATGTCTTACATATCCCTCATGCATCAAAAAATCTTGTCTCCGTTCATCCCTTTACACTTGACAATAATGTTCTCATTATATTCTACCCTTATTGTTTTGTGATTAAGGACTTGGCAACGAGAAGAGTCATTCTTAGATGGAGATGCAAGGGAGGCCTCTATCCAATCACATCATCATCTTCTCTATCATGGTCAAATAAGCAAGCTTGGAGTGTCACCAAACCGTCTTCAGAAAAGTGGCACCGACGCTTGGGTCATTCATCTTCAGTCATAGTTCAGCATGTCCTTAGCAAAAATAAACTTCCCTTTGTGTCTAGTGTTGAGTCAGTTTGTGATGCATGTCAACAAGCAAAAAGTCATCAACTACCATATCCCATCTCTACTAGTGTATCTACTGCCCCATTACAACTTATCTTTTCTGATGTTTGGGGACCAGCCCCTACTTCAGTCGGTAGATTCTCTTATTATGTAAGCTTTATTGATGACTATAGTAAGATTACTTGGATTTATTTGCTCAAAAAGCGATCTGATGTCTTTCAAGTTTTTAGCAACTTTCAAAGTCTTGTTGAATGTCAACTGAACTCTAAAATCCTTGCCATGCAAATGGACTAGGGAGGTGAGTATGAGAAACTTAATTCCTTCTTTCAAGAGATTGGAATTTCCCATCATGTATCTTGTCCCATGCTCACCAACAGAATGGTTCTGCTGAACGAAAACATCGCCACATTGTGAAAGTTGGACTAGCATTGCTAGCTCATGCATCTATGCCTCTTAAATTTTGGGATGAAGCCTTTCTCGCTGCAACATATCTTATCAATATTCGTCCCAGTAAAGTCATAAAATTTGAAAATCCTATCACTCGCCTGTTTGGTATCACTCTAGATTATACATCCCTTCGCATATTTGGTTGTGCATGTTGGCCAAATCTTCGACCATATATACAACAGACGCAAACTTGCGTTTCGTTCCAAACAATGTGTTTTCTTGGGGTATAGTCCTATACCCAAAGGGGTAAAATGTCTTGATGTCTCTACGGTCAGAGTCTACATATCTAGGGATGTTGTTTTTGACGAATCTGTTTTCCCTTTCAAGTCATGTTAGTGCATCTAGTGCCCCTTAGTGATTTTGGTGTATGGAAGACTTATAGGCTAAGGAACTAATGCGTTAGTGAGTGTACACAGGCTCTATAAGTCGATGAGGAGTATGATACATCTGGGGATTACCGACCCCTAAAAATGTATGTCTTCAACTAAAGACTTTGGTGAAGACTTTGCTGGAGACTTTGTGAAGACTTTGAAACTGAAGAAGTTGGTGTGACCTTGAAGACATGAACGAGGATTATGAAGCGTGAAGACTTGTTTTCGCAGTTTCATTTCCTTTTCTTTTGATTCATAGGAAACACCATACTGTTAAAGGGGGCCGAGGTAATACTAAGGAAAATTTCCAACTGATGCTCAACTCCAAAATCCTCAACCTATCCAATCCTTCGAGTGAAGCCTTTGGAAATCTCTTGCGGTTCAGTCATGTTCTTCAGTGACAGAGACGAAGTTCTTCTAGTCTCTGAGGAAATTGATCTGACTGGGGAGTTAGGATTTTGCCACTGCGAATTGCCTACAAATGAGGAACATGATAAGCCTGAGGACTTTCATAGTTCGAAATTCCGACCGTTGCTGTTCTTAGCGCCAGCTGTCCCCAATCATAACATCCACATAACGGTCATATCATTGGGGGCATTCATGTCTTATCATGTCAGGTTGCACCCTGGCTATAAATAGCCGCCCCCCACAACCACTAGTTGGTTGGCTGCTCCGAGAAAGAACTGACACTTGTCATTTGAGAGCAACCCATCCTCCGAGGACTTTGAGAGAAAATCACCAGTGAGGAAAAACCCACAACCAAACCACCAAACCCAAAGTGATTGAGCATCACTGAAGAAGTTCCTGTGTGGAACCGACGCTTGTTACCTTTGAGGACTGTGCATCCTCCAGATTGTTAGGCGTCATGGTCTAGTGCATCCTGCAGTCAACTGGGGATCACGAAGTGACCTTGGTCTAGAGCATCCAGCAGTAAATTATGGATCGTCGGGCGACCTATTTGTGAGGTTTTTGGAAGTCTACCCTGAAGACTTACCACGAGTGTTGGGCGAGGACTGTGTGACCTTAGCTCAAGGAGAATACGGTAAGGACTATGTGTCCTGGGACTGTGTGTTCTCTGGTTTAAATATCAGGCTGCTCCAAACCAGACGTACGACTGTCACAGTAGTTGGAACTAGGTCATCAAATCAGTGTCTTCATCAGGCTACCTGGTTCTATTTCCTCAACCCTTTCATTTCCTCATATATACTGTTGATGAAATTGAACTTTACTGTTTGAAGAATTTGACTAAAGACTTTCACAAATTCCTCACCTCAATTTCTTCAAGTTGCCTTGTTCCTCACCTGCTTATCCTGTATCACACTACTTGTAATCGGTGCATGTTTCATTTCATCATGATCACTATGCTATCGCAATGTTTCTCATGCACTTGAGAACTTATTCCGCTGCTAGTTATTCATCACATTTCAAATTCCTCAAAGTTGAAATTCCTCAAGTGATGAATTTGTAAAAATCGCCTATTCACCCCCCCCCCTCTAGTCGATATAACGCACTTTCAATTGGTATCAAAGCAGGTACTCCCTCTTTCTGTGTGATTTTGGTTTAACCACCTGGAGTTCTAGTTATGTCGACTGCAGGTATGATCAAGGTTTCCGCGGGCTGTCCTACCTTCGATGGGACAGACTACCCCTACTAGAAGAACAAGATGTGTATGCACCTTAAAGCTATTGACAACGATCTATGGTACGTTGTGGAAAATGGTGTGCCCTCTGTCACTCCCACTGTTACAGCTGCTGATGTGAAGAGATTCAAGCAACTCGACTCCCAAGCGAAGAATATCATCTGTGGCCATCTGAGCAAAGGTCAGTATGGCAGAGTGGGTGCTTTGGAGACTGCTAAGCTTATCTGGGATAGGTTGTCCAAAGTCAATGAAGGTGTTTCCACGCAACATGACTCTCGTGTTGATGTTCTTCGCAATCTCTTCAACCGCTTCAAGAGACTTGGCAATGAAAATGTTCAGCAAACTTTTGATCGCCTCATTGATATCTCCAATGAACTGCAAGCACTGGGTGCCACTGATATCACTGACCATGAAGTGGTGAAGAAACTGCTAAGATCTCTTGATTCCTCATTCGATACTCTGGCTTTGATGATTCAAGAACGTGGAGACTACAAAGCACTTGATCCTGTTGATATTCTTGAGAGACTCAATACTCATGAATTCCAAGAAGCTTAAAAGAGATACCTCTACGTGCCAAGCTATGGAAGATCTCATGCTTTGAAGGCAAAAGCAATTTCCTCATCTGAAGAAGAAGATTCTGATAACAGCCTTGGTGATCCTGAAGAACTAAGTCAGGAACTAGCAATGCTTGTGAGGAAATTTCAGAAATTCTCAAGGAGAGGTGGATTTGGAAAGTCATCAAAAACTGGCTTGAGGAAATCAGATTCCTCAGAAGACTACAAGAAACGAACCTGACATCTTTGGAAGAAGCCTGGTCACTTTATCTCTGACTGTCCTCTGTGGGAAAAAGATTCAAAGAAGAAGAAGAAATACAAGGATGATAGTTCTAATGACTCGAAGAAATAGAAGAAATCTTCAAAGTCCTCAAAAGCACAAGAAGAATGGTTCCAGAAAGGCTCGAGCGTTCATTGGCAAGGAAATGGATTCTGAGGAAGAATCTAAAGGATATGATGAAGAAGAAGAATCTGACGAGGAATCAGAATCTGGTGTTGCAAGTCTTGCTCTCGCCACTGCTTTCATCAGCAAGTCCATCTTCAACAACGAAGAAAATGACTACTCCAACGACTCTGACGTCAACAATGATGATTATGCTCCCACCTATTGCTTCATGGCAAAAGGCTCAATGGTACACAAACATCATTCCTCATCTGAATCAAGTGAAGGTGAATCTGATGAATATGTGAAACCTAGCTATGCTAAACTTGTGAAACTTTCCACTAAACAACAAAGTGCACTTGAAAAGCTTTAGAAAATTCTAGAAAAAAGCAATGATCTATTGAACGATGAAGTTGATAGGACTCAAACTCTGTCTGATGATCTCAAAAGTCTTCATACAAAGTATGATAACCTTCAGAGTCTTCATAACGACCTCTTAGCCGATCATGAGAAGCTTTCTTATGAATTTCTTCAAAGAAAGCAAGATCTTGAGAAACTGAGGGTGTCACATGAGGATCTCCAACGGGAAAACGATTCCTTACTGGCTCAACAGATCAATATCACTCAGGAAGAATTTATTCCACCTTGTTTGAAATGCATCGAACGTGAAACTGCTAATTATTCATCTGAATGTTGAAATGCTTCTGTTGTTGCAAATTCTTCAACTATTCCAGTGGTCTCAAATTCTTCATCTGAGGATACCACAAGTTTCACTGACAACAATGCAGGGTTGAAGGAATTGTATGTGACAGGCATGTACAAAAGTCTCAAGGGGCATCAAACCCTTTGCGATGTCCTCAAAAAGAAGATTCTGAACAGGAACCCTAGGAAAGAGATTGTTGCCTTTGTGAGGAAACTCAACGCTGATGGACCCTAGTGGACACCTGAGCAGTACCCCAAAACCTCATGGGTTGCTGCAAAAGGACCTCCTGTAGATCCATCCACTTTATCTGACTTTACTTGTGAAACTTCATTTTCATCTGATGACTCACTTGACTTCAACTAAAAATTCTTCAAAAATCAGAACAGTGAAGTATTTGCTAGATTTGTTGGAATTAACTGCAGGAATGACCCTCCTATGAAGAAAATCTTGGCTTCCAAGAGCTACCTACAAAATCTTCAAGTGAATGTCCTCACGACATCACTCATGAAGAACAAGAACCCCAGATCAAATTCCTCATATGGACCAAAGTCTTCACTTGGACCAAATTCCTCAAATGGTCAAAAGTATCATCCTCGTGCTAATGCATCTGTTTCGCAGGGAAAATCTAAGAGTTCTGAATATGTGCATTATTCTTCAAATCATTATGTTCATAAGTCCTCGAAGAATTTCTCTGCTTATTCATATGACTACTCTAACCCTCGCCCTGTGAAACGAAGGGCACTTGCTTCAATGCCTCCCTTCTCATATGGTGCTCGCAGAATGATGAACTCTTTGCCACCCCTCCAGATGTGGGTGGTGAAGAAATTGAACTAATCTCTTATGCAGGGTCAGGTCTCCAAATGAATTTGAACATCTGATGAACTTGCTGGAGACCTGAGGAAATGCTTGAAAGGACGCAAGCTAACCATGATGAAATGAATCTCTCATTTCTAACGTCCTCACACTACTTGCTTATTATCTTGTGTGATGAAATTATGTCTGATGAAATTGATGTCATATTCTTCACTCTGAAGCATAGGAGTTCGTAAGTGGTACTAATTCATCTGCAGGATGATACTCCAAAAGCTACTAAGTGGGTCCTCGATAGTGGATGCACAAATCACATGACTGGTGACAAGAATCTACTAATGAATTTGCCACTGGCCCCATTTCATCTGAAGCATATCACCTATGCTGACAAAGGAAAAAGCAATGTACCGGGACTTGGTAAGGTTGTTATCTCAAAGGACCGAACCATGGATAAGGTGATGCTTGTCGAATCCCTTGGGTTCAACCTCATGTCTGTCTCAATGCTTTGTGATCTTGATATGATTTTCATCTTGGAAAATATCGATGTGTTGTGATCATGGAATCTGACAAATCCAAAGTCTTCGAAGGCTTTAGGAGAGGATACTTGTATATTGTTGATTTCTCTACAGGTCCTCAGTCTGCCACATGCTTACTTGCAAAGTCATCAGAAGGCTGGCTGTGGCATAGACGACTTGGACATGCTGGTATGAGGAACTTGCACACACTCGTGAAGAAAAAGCATGTCATTGGTATTGAGTGTGTCAAATTCCTCAAGGACCATCTCTGTGGTGCATGCGAATCTGGGAAGATGACCAGATCCAAGCATCCCTCGAAGACAATCATGACCACGACTCCACCCTTTGAATTGCTTCACATGGATCTCTTTGGCCCCACTCATTACTCCATACTAACAAATTCTTCAAGTTTGTATGCCTTTGTCATTGTTGATGATTACTCTCGATACACTTGGGTGCATATTATTATGTACAAAACTGAAGTGCAGGATGTCTTCAGACGATTTGCTTCAAGGGCCTCAACCAACTTTGGCGTCAAGATAGCGCATATCAGGAGTGATAATGGGATTGAGTTCAAAAACACTAATCTTGATGAATATCTTGATGAACTTGGTATTACTCATGAGTTATCTGCCCCTTATACTCCTCAGCAGAATGGCGTCATGGAGCGCAAGAACAGGACTCTTGTTGAGATGACTCGCACCATGCTTGATGAATACAAGACTCATCGTCGCTTCTGGCCTGAGGCAATTGATACTGCATGCCACATCATCAACAGGGTATATCTTCACAAATTCTTCAAGAAGACTTCGTATGAACTTATGACTGGCAAGAAACCCAATGTAAGTTATCTCAAAGTCTCCGGTGCAAAATGCTGGATTAGAGATCCTCACCATAGTTCTAAATTTGCACCGAAAGCACATGAAGGTTTTATGCTTGGTTACAGAAAGTACTCGCACACCTACAGAGTCTTTAACACCTACCACCACAAGGTTGTTGAAACTGTAGATGTGCGGTTCGATGAAACTGATGGCTCGCAAAGAGAGCACTTGCCTACTATGTTAGATGAACAGTCTCCTAAGGAATCCATTAAGCTGAAGGCTACTGAAGACATCATACCCACTGTGGAAGTCATTCCAACGAATGAAGACAATAATAATGATATATAACCCTGTTATGCTTGCTATGCTTAGAGTTGTGTCAGGTCTGATTCATCTGGGTGATGAACCAGAGTGAAATGGATGTGTCCTGATGATGAGGGTTAAGTGTTGAACCCGTTTTGGTAAAGGTGGCGATGAGAGGCCATGTAGGAATACATGGTGGGTTGTCTCATTGAAGTCGCTCATAGGAACTAAGTTCCGTGTTTGTGTTCCAAGACTAGCTACTACCGCACATTGGGGTCCGGTAACTCGACCCCTCTCGGCCTATTAACCTACCCTATTCTCAGTCCAGAGTCACAGTAGTTCGAAACGTTGATAGGTGTGGCACGGCCTGCAAAGTGGATGAACGGCCCAGTCGGGACCAGCTTGGGGCCCTACTCACAACGTTTGAGGCCATGTTGGAAACCTCGGCCGGACTTCCATTATGGGTTCCAACTCGGATAGGCGACTGCCTTGGACGTGAGTCGTTGTAAGTCAACGTCCGTGGCCGACTCCCTTGCTGGGCTTCCGCTTGAAGGTTGCCAAGGTGCCTTTTTAGTGCACATGGCGATAAGTGGCGGGAGCATGTGCGACGAAGTACACCCCTGCAGGGTAATTTATCTATTCGAATAGTCGCGTCCTCGGATATTGACTACTTGGAGACTTGCATTGTTCATAGATAACTTTAGATGGATACTCTAAAATGCTCCAGATAAGTGTGAGTGCTATGGATGGCTTCTCGTAGGAAGACGAGAGAGGATCCATAGTGGTGTATTGATGTGGTGAATATGTGTACTCATGTGTGATACACCACCTCAAAGAAAGTACTCATAGTCATAGTACAAGTTAGCCAAGAGTCAAAGCTAGCTTGCTGCTATAAACTCCACAACCCCCTTCATTGATACTGATGCATATGTAGATAGTTCTGATGTAAGTCTTGTTGAGTACCTTTGTACTCACGTTTGCTTATTTATGTTTTTGTAGAGGAGACGTTAGTATCATTAGTGATTTTTATGACACGAAGTTCGATGTGACTGGATTAGCTTGGAAATCCCAGGCAGAGGTCTGGTTGCTTTGGTAGGATCGTAGTAGCTTTTCAGGCTCCTCCAGCCACCTTTAATAGATGTCTGTACCCATACATGTTTTGCTTCCGCTTGTTGCTTGTATGACTTGAGTGTTGGGTCGTGTGACCCTTGTTTGTAATACCACACTATGTTGGCTCTTATGAGTCTTAATAAATACTTGGGTCATAGAGTTATATTGTGATGCCATGTTGTATCTACGCATATCGTGCATAGTACGTGTATGATTGAAATGCATTGGTATGTGTGGGATTCGACACCTAGTTGTGTGCCTTTAGTAGCCTTCTTTATGGGGAAATGCCTCTTTGTGCTTCCATGAGCCTTGGTAGCTTGCTACTACTTCGGACACATTGATTGACAGGCGTGTATCCTTCTTTGTTGTTGTGTCCGTCCCCACGGGGAAATGTTTTGCAGTGTAATGGAGTCCTTGTAGCCTGCTACGACTCATCTATGTGCAGCGAAGACATTATTGTCCCACGGCGTAATGGAGTTCTTGTAGCTTGCTATGACTCGTCTACACACGCTGATGACCGACACCTACATTTTTGGGTTACGTATGCATGTCCCTGTACGGTTGTGCCACTTGGGTCTATGACTAGTCATGTCGACCCGGGTTCTTTGACGTGTGAATGCTATTGGCATGTTCATATCCATGAGCCAAAAGGCGCAAACGGTCCCGACCAAGGTAAGGCGACAGTCATGGGTTACCATGCGTGAGGCCGCAAAGTGGTGTGACATGTTACATGCTAGATTCATATGGCTTAGGATCGGGGTCCTGACACCTTGGTTCAACTCCACAGGCTTTAGAGGCTTCCAGTGACATCTAACCAACATAGGAGACACCACTCTCCAAAAAGGTAATAGATATTGTTGTTGATTATGAACTCCTTGCTCTTGCGCTTCAAAATATAGTTTCCTCAATACCCGGTCACTCTTTCACATATTTGGCTATGTGGTAGGAGAAGGATTAAAGTGGAAAGCAACTTGGGGAGGCTACAAATCAAGGATGAAAGGGGAATCCTCTTGTTCACACAAGTGTAGGTGGTTCTCTCTCACAAATTGGATATGAGAAGTGGTATCTTCGTCCTAGTTACTCTCTGAGAGTTGGTGGAATGGGTGTGTGTCGGTGCTAAAACCGACGGATCTCTAATAAGAAGTAAGGGGGCACAATATTGACCTAGGTCCGGACCCTCTCTAAGAGATTAAACCCTACGTCATGCTTGTATTGTATTGATTGTGGATGGGGGTACAAAATACATGATGATCTACCTCGAGATCGTATGAATGTGTACTAGTTTAAAAACATTGCCTATACGGACTAAACTCCTCGGTTTATATAGGCACCGTGGGTATCTATGGTTACAAGTATGCTGGATATATACTCTTAAGGATAACATGTCGATCATTCAAATATGCCTTGAAGTATATGCCAAGTCTTCCTAAGATTCCATCTTGAGTACACCATGGGCCAAGACATGCGTGACTCATTCTTCAGTTAGCGGTGGGTCCTTGGCCCGGCCATGAATGTTGGACCGACATGGTGTGCACCTCCAAATCCAGGACATCGTCAGTAGTCATGCACTTGTCTTCAAGCCGAGGATTTTGGCTCCTTCCTCGGGACAACTTCATCATATTGGTCTTTGACTTCGTAGCAAGTTCACGTCGGCATGTGGATCCGAGGATATATTCGGATCTGAAGTTCTTTTTTTCATAGGTAATTGGGTTCTTGTTGTTCAAGTGTGGATCCAGACGATGGTATACTTCGAATATCAGGAGATTCCTTAACAAGATCCTCTAAGAAAGCAATATATTTTTATTAAGTCTGAGTACAACCATGTGAGGTTGATTTCTTATCAGCTAAGATCGTAGGAATGAACTGGTTTAGCATGAAGAACTCTTATGACTGCAACGTTTCCACATGGATTGGCTTAATGTTGGAAGAAGTATTGATGCAACTTTTCTCTTCTCCTTTTCTTTTCTGGAACTTTCCATTTTCCCATTTCATTTCTTTTTCCCTTTTTCAAGTTTATTTATTTGTTCCAAAAAATGTTTCATGTTTCTGAAAATCGGAAATTAAAAAAAAACCACTCGTGCCTTTATATCATGGTTAAATTTTTTAAAAATGGTGAAATTTTAAAAAATGTGTGTCTTTCCAAAAAATAAATTGTGAATTCAAAAAATGTTTGCATTTTTATAAAAAAAATTGGATTTTTTAATAAATATTAGTGTTTTTTGGAAATTGTTTAGATGTTGAATTTTTTTCCAGTTTTAAACTTTTTCTCACAAGCTCAATTTTTATCTCGTTTTGGAAGAATCTTCGGGATTTTTTTTTGCACTTTTTAAAAATTGTTTAGAATTTCAAAAAGTGTTCCCGTTATCAAATTTTGTTCACAAATCAGAAAAATGTGCTTTGAAAACTGTTCGAGAATTTCAAAAGAAATTCATGTGTTACAAAAGTTGTGGCCATTTTCCATTCGTTAAATTTTAAATAAAATCACATTTGGAAATTAAAACCATGTTTAGACCTGTCGGTGCTGATAGTTCTTGTAATACCTTTTTTCCTAAATAGACGCTGAAGCTCATTAGCTTGTGTGGCTAGCGCGAGAGCTCACTAGCGGGAGGGGCATTATTAGATCACTTGCTTGTGCATTCCATTTTCGGTGAAATTTTTACTGTCTTCAGCGGACAATGGGCTGGCCCGGTCGGGGGAGGGGGGGGAGGGGGTTGTCCGTGGGAAAATCCTATTGGCCGCTCGTTGCGTTGTAATCTCGGGGCTTCGTACAGGAATACCGCAGCGACCGATGCAGCGGGCCGGCTCGTTTAACCGCTGCCACGCGCCCCGGTTTTGGGAACCTTCTAGATATTTTCAGCCGTTTTTTTCAAGTTTTGAGAAACTTCTAAAAAGTTTCCTGAACTGTTTCTTCTTCTTTTTTTCCGTTTTCTTTTTTCTTTATTTTCTTCTGTTTATTTTTTTTTCTGTGTCTATTCAAAAAATGTTCTGTATTTTCAAAAAATGTTCTGGATTTTTCAAAAATCTTTGGGACTTCAAAAATGTTCTTAAAATAGGAAAAATGCCCTTTCTTTTTAGAAAAATGTTCTGTACTTTAAAAAAATGTTCATCACATTCAGAAAATGTTCCTGATTTTTTTTCACTGTTCTTGATTTTCAAAAACATTTGGAAATTTCACTTTTTTCTTAAATTCGAAAAATGTTTTTTCTTTTTATAAAAATATTCTGGATTTTCAAAATATGTTCGGATTTTCAAAAAATATTTGTATTTCTAAAATGTTTTGCAACAAATGTTCTTGTTTTTCTCAAGATTTTAAAAAATGTTCGTGTTTTCAAAATTTATTCACATTTATGAATTTGTTCAGAATTTTTCAAAATTGCTCTGATTTTCAAAATCTGTTCGCAAGATTGAAGAAATGTTCGTAAAAAATTTCACGGTTCCAAATTTGTTTGGGGTTTTCAAAATTCTTCCCTGTTTCATTTTTTTTCTCAAAATTTAAAAAATGTTCAGGCTTTAAAAAATTGTCCGCGATCCCAAATTTGTTCAGGATTTTTTCAAATTGTTCTTGTTTTAAAATTTGGTTCTCAAATTTCAAAAAATGTTCGCCCTTTACAAAATTCTTTGCGTTTTTAAATTTGTTCTCTGTTTTAGAAACGTTCATGTTTTTCAAAAAATGATTGAGAAATTCAACATTTGCTCGTTTTGATAAAAAAAGAAACAAGTGGAAGAAAAAGGTCCCAAAAAGAAAAAAAACAGAAAAAACAAAAAAGGAAAAAACAAAAAAGAGAAAGAAAAACAATTCGCACGTGTACTGGGCCGGCCCAGTTGGGGGTCGCCCTGTGCGAAGCCCCGACTGGTTGCCGCAACGAGCGGCGTATAGGTGCTCCCTTGTCCCTGTACGGCGTATGCCAATCTAACGCAATGCGGGGCATATAGAAGCTCCCGCTAATGAGTGTCATGTATGAGGTCTTGTAAAAAACGTCATGCCCTATTTTAGGTGGCCTTTGTTTGGGCTACTACTGATTTTAGATTCTAGGGCGTCTAAAATCAGAATCTGAAACAAAGAACTTAAATTTCTATGTAGCTTCTTAGAATCTGATTCTAAAAATGAACTAGAAGGCAAGGGAATACAGAAGCAATGATTTTGGTGATTCCACGGATTCCACGGCTTCCTACAAAAGAAAACGATTCATTTTTAACCCTTGCCCCTATTACCAGTTATAATTACGACAAAACTGCTACCCGCAAGGTTTGTTGGCCCTATCACCCCATCATGTTCTTCACCCCGAGGGAGCAAATCAAGAGGGATGAACTAGAATTCCAACGAATCCAATCCACTGCTCCGGTTGGTGCCTAAGAGGATGGATCCGAGTGCCTCGAGCTCTCCCTCTCTCTGGTCAGCATCATCCGCCCAACTTTCGAGCTCTAACTACGCCACCCCTTTGAAGACTGCCTCACCACCAGGTTCGCCGGCATGCATCCTCCGTCCTGCTCGTGCTCCAGTTGTGCCGCCCCCTTTGAAAATTTCCCCAATGCCAGATCTACCGCCACCATGCTATGCCGCCGCCCGAGCTCCAGCTGCGCCGCCCCCATTGCAAACCGTGAAACCACTAGGTCCGCTACCCGACATGGTGACTCCTAGCTGACGTCTTGTTGGTCATACCTGACCGCAGCAGCTAACATCGAGGGTCACGTTGTCCTGGCTGCCTACTTCATCGTGACCAACATCTTGAGAACACCCTGCACATATGGGCTCCACAGACATTATAGCATTTCGCATCTCTCACAATTTCTACACATGTCCAAAATCATGGTAAACAAATACTCGGATTCAGATTCGCAGGAATCCGTAGCTGCAGCTGATTATGAAAATCTAAATCCAAAGTGATTCCCACAAATTCGTAGCCCAAACAAAGGGGCCTTACACTCTTAGGGGGTGGGGAGGGCTGCAAGCGCCGGTTGAAGTTCAACCAGCAAACCGGCGCACACTACGCCTCAATTGTGGGCCGACCCATTCTATGTTTTCTTTTTCTGTTTCAAACTAAAAAAAGTCCAAAGTGATTCCCACAAATCTGTAGGCCAAACAAAGGGGGATTTACACTCTTAGGGGATGGGGAGAGCTGTAGGCGCCGGTTGCAGTTCAACCTGCAAACCGACGCACACTATACCTCAATTTAACTTTTTCTCAGAATCAATGAAAATTTTGAACATTTTGGTGAATTTTTTTCAAACCAAATGAACGTTTTTTTTCAAATCCAATGAACGTTTTCCAATTCTACAAACCTTTTTTTTCAAATCTAATGAACATTTTTGCATTTGATGAATTTGTTTTCAAATCCGGTGAACTGTTGTCAACATTGATGAAGCTTTTCCAAAATTGATGAATATTTTCTAAATACGTTACAATTTTTTATAAAATAGACGATGATTTTGCTGAGACAGTACAAACATTATAAAGAACATGAGATGCACTTTTGTAAATAAACAATTAAAATACTTGAACATAGATTTGTTTCCATTTTTATGAAATTTTCACGTATTTATAAAATTTCTCCAAATATGTATTTCTATAATACCTGATTTTTTCTAGAACCCCGAAATATTTTTCTAAACGATAAAAATAAAATCTACTAGCACATATGCCCGTGCGTTGCAGCGGGAGAAAACATATCGTATGTTTTCAGGATAATAAGTATGGCTTAAGACGCTCTATTGATCTACGTCCTTTATTTTAACATTGTTGTCTCACCCATATCACAACATATATTCTTTTTCGCCCTCATCGATAGTGGCTGTGGTGCTCATCTTATTACAATACATTTAAATGTAATCAACCCTAATGTGATAAGCTCGGACACGACACGACACATTTTTCATTGAACAAACTCAACAACACATTACATTCCCGGTCTAACGTCATCATCAACATGCCGCCCACTCCTCCAGCATCTTCTTCCCGTTCAGCTCCCCACGCACACCTTCGTGACGAACGGGATATATTTGACATTTGATATATCTGTATATACATGCTTGTGCAGATGGACTTGTACAACTTCAAATCCATTTTAAGCTGACAATTTTTCTAATCTAATCAACCGACCATGTTGATCGTTCGAACTCATAATTAATCAAACCACTCGCTCATGTTCTATCCCAGAGAAAAGAGAAAGTGAATTGAGCATGTCTGATTACTTTCCGGATCTAATCAACCGACCACTTTAATTGTTAGAATTATTAATAATCAAACCACTCACTAATGACTAATGCCTAGAAAAAGAGAAAGCAGAGTGTGCACTTATATAATTCGCTTGAGCTTAGAATGAGCAAAACCTTTCATTGTTCAAATGTGTTAGCTAGTCAACTTGTCTATCCACTCCCATTGTTAAGTGAGATTGAAAGTTTGATTCCCGAGCAATATACTATTTTTGTCCGGTTTATATGAAGCCCACTCCCATATACTATTTGCTTTCACTCGCGTACCCTTACAACCATGTCCATCAGTACGCCTTGTGTTCCTCTCAAAGAATTCTCTTTAAGGGACATGCCTGCCCTTCAAAATACTCCCTCCGTCACGGTTTAGAAGGCACGCTTGGAAAATAACAGGAACCAAGGTAGTCCTTGATTGGTTGTGAAATATAACAGATGTAGTATCAATAAATGCTAATACGCCTAATTAGCTGAGAAAATAACGTTTGAGGTTCCCACAGCCTAGTTAATAACGAGCGCATGCACCAGTAGAGGGCCCGCTGGGATCGATCTCCTTCCCTCCTTTCTTCCAGCACGTCTTCTCCTTCCCGCACCCCTCTTTTCTTCCCGCTCGCTGCCATCGAAGGAGAGAAAAATTCGCCTCCAAAACAGTTCCCGCCGTTGATCCCGCCTCCAAAACGGAAATTTTGCAGCCAAAACGAAATCAGCGGCGCCAAATCTGCTCGTTTTATAAGTCGCCCGATGGAGAACAGGAACAGATGCAGCTGGTCTTCTCTCCTCGCCCGTTCCAATGGCGCCGCCACAGCCAGGTTCTCAGGATCGCCGGCCTCCTCCTCTTGGCCTCCGCGGGCTTTCACGAGTTGCCTTCCAGCGCAGATCGCCGCCACCCGGAGGACTTCCACCCCTTGGTCTGACCGGGCGCGTGCCGCAGCCCTCTTTCTCCATTGGCACGGCCGGCTTCGAACGGGTTCCTCCTCCTTCTGTCTTGCCCCGGCAACGCGTCGGGCTGTCACGGCCATCTCGCCCTCCGGCACCAAATGGGGCCGGTTCATCGAACTGGACGACGACTGGCGAGACGGGCAGTGGTGGGACGGGCGCGCGATCTTCTTTCATGGGTTTCAGTCTCATCAATGGTGGCGACGGGATCTTGTTCGGCGGCAGCGAGTCCATGGGATTCAACTTCAGCAGCGGTAGATCAACAGGTAAACTCTAAAACCTAATGTTTCTAGATCATGTACTCCCTCTGTTATCTACTTTTCCTACATGTACATCACGAATTAGATCCTGTACTTCCTAGTTGTTGTAGATCATGTAGATCACCTACAGGTTCATATAGTGCTCATTTACATTTTTGTAAAATCATGTGTATTCTCATTTATATTTTGATAAGGTATTGGTGGAGATGACAATGCAAGTAACATTGGCTACCGAGGCAAGGGATACAACGCCACTTTTGCTCATGCTGACGAGTACCCTCCTAGACAAGAGCCTGTACAAATCCAAAAAACACCTCTTGATTTGAGTAAGCACAACTAGAGCATATTGCAGTAATATTCTATAAATTTAGTGTTGCTTCTCTCAATTTTTGTTTCAATGCATGTAGATGTTCTGGCAAACAAGAAGACAAGAAGACACTACTGCACAAATGACAAGCGTCATATATACGCAATGATCCTTGAGTGTAATGGCGTGGGTAATAGATTGAAGCGTGGCGTTTCTAAAGATGTTGCACGTATTTGTAAGTGTCCTAGGAGGGTAGTGCAAAGGATATGGAAGGAGGCTAAAAAAGGTGGTGGCATTACTTCGGTGAAAAACAATAAAAAGCTAAAATCTGGAAGGAAGAAGATTGAGTTCAACATAGATGCATTGGAGGCCATCCCACCTGGAGAGAGAACAACTTTAGAACAAGTTGCTGGACATATGAACATGTCAAGAACCACTGTTTGGCGAAGGTGAGAGTTGTACTTTGATATTCTTGTAAATTTTGATCATAAGAATTTGGATGAAATATTATTGTTATTTTTGTAGGTTGAAGGAGAAGCAAATTAGACGAATAACTAGCGAACTAAAGCCTTCTTTGACCGATGCAAACCATAGGGCTCGTGTGGACTATTGCCTAAGGCATCTTGAGCCGTGTAGCATGCACGATGATCCCACCTTTAGGGCTGATATGGATGTAGTTCATATCAATGAGAAATGGTTCTATCGCACACGCAAGACCCAGAACATGTATTTGAGTCATAGAGAGGAGACACCACACCGCGAATGTAAACACAAGAATCACATTCAAAAAATCATGTTCTTGTCGACAATGGCAAGACCAAGGTATGATGCTCAAGGCAATTGTGTTTTTGATGGAAAGATCGGTGTTTGGGCTTATACAAAGTGGGTTCAAGCTAAGAAGAGAAGTCAAAATAGGTTGGTACTTGTTCATGTTACCAAGTTCAGCTAAATTCATTCATGCTTATTTGTATTAATTTATATATTTCTATATCCATAGGTTGAGGGGGACATGGGAGCTGAAGCCAGCCGATAGTGTGGATAGGAACAAAAGTCGGGAGTACTTAGTGAAATATGTACTCCCGGCTATAAAGGAAAAGTGGCCTGAGAGCAATAGATGGGACACCATCTACGTACAACAGGACAATGCTAGGACTCACATTTTGCCAGATGATCCAATTTTTATGCATGAAGCAGCTAGGGGTGGTTGGGATATTAAGATGATATATCAACCACCTAATTCACCCGACCTGAACATATTAGATCTTGGATGGTTTGCCTCCATTCAAGCAATGTTCCATAAGAAGATGCCCAAGACTCTCGCTGAGATTGTCCAAAAGGTTTAGCACAATTTTCCTTACAAATATATGCATAATTTGGTTTCCTATTGGTCTATGTACTGATTTGAGTACTTGTATATTCTGTGCAATAGGTTAATGAATCCCTTGCTGAGTACCTCCATCTAAAGCTCAATAGGATCTGGTTGAGTCATCAAGCATGCATGAGGGAGATCATCAAGCACAAGGGGTCTATCCACTACGCGGTTCCTCGCTTGAAGAAACAAGCATTAGAGAAGCAGGGCGATCTTCCGGTTCGCTTGAATATCGACAAAGAATATGTTGAGGCTGCAATTGACTATTTGAACTCAGCTTGAATTGTAATGCTGAAATTAAGTTGCTGTAGATTTGAGAAGCCTCCTGATTAAGCTTGAATTGACCTCAACTTCGAATTCAACTTACATAAGAGTAGATGATCCACTGAAACTCAAACTTACATAGATTATCCATTCAACTCAAACTTTCGTCGATGCAAACTTCAACTCAAACTAATTTACCTGGCTATCTGGCACGACTTCGCCATTGTCTTCGTCCTTCGGAAATTCGCTTGGGTTGCGACGACATAGAATACAAAACCCTTTTTTGTCCAACGCCACCACCGTTGCACAACCTTTGCACCAAATACTGCGGGGCTGGACGTAGTTGCCACACATGTGGCACGGATACAACTCTTTTGGCACCGGCAGGCTGCACCCCATGCAAAGAAAAATTGAGCGATCACCGCGGACGTCGCACCTGGTGCACACCCATGGATATATACATCCCACGCACGTTGATTGCTTAACGTCGATTGATCAGTGCGGTGTGCTTGAATCGCTTGCTGTAGATGGCTTCAGACTTGGCACTCTCCTCACGGCGACTCTCGACGATCTCCTCTCCATCTGACTTGGTTTGGCTCTCCACCTCCACCACCACAGCGTCTGCACCCTCCTCACCTTGAGCCATTGTTTGTGTTTCTTGTGCACAAGATGGAACGCTTTATATAGATGAAGGAAGGAGAAAAGAGCCCACGTTCCCACCAGCGTTCACACCATGCAGCGTACACACACATTCACACCATGCAGCCGTACACACACATTCATACCATGCAGCGTACACACACATGTGAGCAGCAAAGAATTGAAAGAGGGCATGCATAGATGAGTGGAATAGTAGTACTAATTAATAGGAGTAATTGCTTTCACGCCTTAGACCTTGTCTATTATGAAAACGCACGCAAGTTTAACTGTGCCTTCTAAACCGTGACGGAGGGAGTATCACTTTTACTTACATCGATGTGTGGCGTATACCAACCTTTACTGTTAATGTTGATAATCGAAAGCTTCAAGAGTTTGTCCTTAAGCTGCCAAACTTGGGCTCGCCAAGCCTTGGTACTTTTTCTAACAAGGTATGTACTAATTATTTGTTGTATTATTACTTGCACCTTTGTATACACAAACACACACACACATATCTATATATCTAAATCTTACCTTTTTATGCAGATATCATTACCTTATGTAACCTCACTTGTTTTTGGTATGAAATTCGTTAATGGTGAAGAGTTGAGCAAAGCTATGGATATCTTAACTTTGTTCACATGTGTACAACGGCTTGAAGTATCGGTATATATATATATTTGTTTTTATCGAATGATGATTTACATTTCATTATTAATACTTTTGTGTTTCATATACCGATGGTTTTTGAGTCGCCGACTAATCGCTGACTAATCGCCAAGTTGTCGCGGCGTGGCTGGCTCGCGCAGGCGACCTGACTTAGGGAGCGAGTCGCGCGACTTGCTGGCTCGCCGGCGACTTGGCGCGATTAGTCGGCGGCTAGTAGCCGTCGGTCGCGTGGCTTGCTATGCCCGCGGGCCACCTGCCAGAATTTTTTTTTGGGGGGGAGGGTGGGGTAATAAATAGAGGGCCAGAGCGGGAGGGAAAACCAGAGCGGGAGCGAGAGGACTCCAGATCGGCGGCCGCCGGCGACGCGCCCCCTCCAGATCCACCGGTGACGCGCGCCGGCGACGTGCCCCCTCCAGATCCGCCGGTGACGCGCGCCGGCGACGCGCCCCCTCCAGATCCGCCGGTGACGCGCGCCCCCACGAGCCTCCTCTGCCGGTGGCGTGCCCCCACTAGCCTCCTCCGCCTCGGCCTTCATCTTCTTCTGCGCCTGCGCCAGCAAACCCTAGCAGGTATGGCCGTATGGCTCGTCACCCCCTCTGCCTCTCTTTGCCCTGCTGCTGCTGCTGCCCTGCTGCTGCTGTGGGGACTGGGGAAGGAGAAGGAGCGAAGGAAAGAGAGCGCGGGGTGAGCTAGGCTGCTGCTGTGTGCTCTGTTGCTGCTGTTAGATGTATATATGCTAGGCTGCTGCTGTGTGCTCTGCTGCTGCTGTTGTGTGCTAGGCTGTGGCGACTTGGGGCGACTAATCAAGCCAAGCCGCTGACTCAAGCCAGCAAGCCACGAGCCGCAGCCTCGGCGACTTGGCTTGGCTCGGCGACTCAAAAACCATGCATATACCTTTGTCCTATATAAGTGTCGCTCAAATGGATGTATCTAGTAGTGAAATATGTATTGATACATCCATTTGAGCAACACTTAATATCGGACGGAGGGAGTATTTTTCATTTTTGCTTAGTTTTAATTATTATTTTTATGAATTTTTGTTAACATATCAGTTGCATGTGTGTTTATTTTGAATTTATATAAGAATCATGCTTATAACCTTAATTGATAATTAGTTTTAGGGTGTGTCTAGGACACATCTAGATGTGACATAGTTATTGCACATCTAAATGACTAAATCAAACACAAGCATAAAAAGAAAAAGAAAACGAAAAAGAAAAAAAACCCACATGAATCTCCACGTAAGGTCAATGATATAGGACTTAGATGTGCAATACTTATCCCACATCTAGATGTGTTTTGGCAAAACTGTTAGTTTTAAGTTTTATGAATAACCAATATTAATATGTTTTGCATTGCATTTTATTTTGTTTTATTGTGTTACCTATTGTATTTATCAGCTTCTTACAAAGAAGTTTAAATAGAACTATTGATCAATCTTTCTCCATATATTGATTAGATATTGAATTCATTTGATATTCTTTATTTTTAATTAATGCACTCAGAGTTGATTTGCAATGGATTTTTCTTGAGGGCGTAGGGCTAAATCAATGTTTTTTTTCCTGCAACTTTGTTGTATTACAGTGCTTCTACTTCGGTTCAGATAATGAAACTAGCTACTGTAATTGGGAATCAAAGTCCGAGAGGGTCATCTGGCGAAATAAGCTTCTGACGGATGTCCGACTGACAGGATACTCTGGTACAATTGGGGAGGTTTGTTTTGCAAGGAATCTTATGGTTAGAGCACAATCTCTGAGGGCAATGGATATCAGCCATTCTGTTGATTGGACCCCAGAGGATATCACATGTCAAATAGAGTCAATATGCATACAAGGGAAGGCCTCTCCATCTGCTCAACTTTTCTTCACTAGAAGCGCTCAGCCAGATGACGTGCGAAGAAAGGTTGCTAGATATCTTGATACACTGTCTATGCTTTGACTATATATGCATATATTCCCATCGGTCTGCACTTGTATTTTCTCGTGACCATGACGTTATAGCTGCTACTTTCATCTGTGTTGGTGGATTTTTTTGCATGTCAACAGAATTCCATTTCCATTCAATCGCATTGCAGTTTTACTCAACCATATTCGTGATAAGCATGAGCCAAGCTTATAATGGTTAGGCTGAACAAGCATTCCCAGTTGTAGAACTGCTAGCGCCCTCGTTGCTTTTGAACGCCTGAAAAGGAAAAGTTTCAACAGAAAACTAAACCTTGAGGATTCCTTCACATTTTCTGGGCCCGAGGCGTGCTATTTTTAGCTTCAACACCCAAAAGGTGCATACAAGGATATAGACAACTGAATGCAGAACAACTGGTAAATAGCTATAGTCGATTTTGTTCCCAGTGCTTGGAGGTTTAGGAGGGCATGATGCGTCTTTCGAGATTTTCGCGGCTGCATGTTCAGCTTTTTTCTTCCTCCGCTGGCGCTACAATGGCAACAGCGAGCTGTACAGCACCACACCATCGTCTCCCCTACATGGCCACATCCTCTCCCTCAATCTCCCCAGGCAGCAAAACGGAAGCCTAGGGCCTATCTCGATTCGACTCGCGTGAAATGGAGCCATCAAACAAAATTGCTTGGTTTGTTCCGAGCAACAGCCTGGATTTTGGGCAGCCCACCGTGAGGGTGATTAGTGGCGGACGTGGGGGCAGCACATTTACCGCACTGTAGGAGAGGGCCATCCCGATTTGCCGCCGGAGTTAACCATGCAACTTGAAGTTGGTCGTGATTGTTCCTGGCGGCTCCACCCAAGTTGCTCTGTTCGCTGCGATCACCATCCATTGATGGTTTAGAGGTTACCACAACAACAACCGCGGTGTTGTTCTCTCCATCTTAGGTCATTTATAATGAATCCCTTAAAAATAGTGAAGTATTCCATGAAGTAAAATCTTAATGAAGTATATTTACTCCACTATGTTTTGATCGTTTCTAACCGATCCCTTATATATAACGGAATAAAAACCAAATGTGCATAAAATCTAACATAGATACGATTAAAACAACCGAAGTTCAACACAGATTCTAATTAATTTAAATTAATCCATCTTATACAACTTTATCCATTGCGCCCGCGACATGCCACCACTCATGGGGTCCGGCCCTGTGTTGTCGTCGACAATGTTGGGATAGATGTGTCGCCATTCTACTCCTCCTTCTCCATCTCCTTGTCGTCGCAGATGACGACGGCCACCCCGTCCACCTTGTCCGTGCTGAATCGATTCCGCTCCGTGTCCACCAACTCCGGGTACTAGCGGCAGAGGTCTGCTATGTACTCATCGCCGATAGCCTCCGCTGTGAGTAACTCCCTCGCCGCTCGGTCCTCCCGTGCCATCGCCGCACTAACAATCCCCGGCGGTGTCAGCTTGAGATGGACATGCGCTGTCCCGAATGGGAAGTTGAGGCGCACCTCAACGCACCGCGAGTTCGGCCATGTGAAAGGAGTCCCCGACGGTGTTCACACACGAAGACGTCACCGTGTACCCTCGATGCTGGGGTGATGCACCACAACTCATGTCAAAGGAGACCCGACCGACATCGCGATGCGCAAGACAGTCGGCGTGCGCTTTTGAAAACCCAAAACCCGATCTGGACGCACAGCGGCTATGGGTTACCCTAGGTCGGCCTAACCGCCCCTAGAGCCTGTAGGATCGCTGCCCTCCAATCTTGAAGAACGAACGAAGAACGAGAAGAAGCTACAAGGGAGAGGATACAAGGAACGAGAAGAAGAACAAAGTAGATGAACACGAAAAAGTAATAGATTGATTTTTCAATTGTTGTTGTTCAATCGTCCCTCACCCCCAACATATATAAGAGGTGTCTGGACTTTTCGTATAAGTAAAGACATCATCTAGGTTTTCATTCCAAGAAAATTACATCAATTCATGTCCTAGAGCACTAGTTCTAGTCCAACTCGGATTCAACCCGAACCTGACCTAAACTTTTGTCTTGGTCCTTGCGCGGGTCATGGAATTTGCATACGATCTCGGATTGAAATGATTTATATATAAAAATCGATCGGCTCGACGAGACGCAACTTTTATGTGTTATAAGTTTTTCCATTCAAGGTGGTCTTGAATGTTGAATAGCTAGTGCGACCCATCAAACATCATCTAGGCGGTTGTCTGATACCTCGTGCCACCTTTCCATTCATGGTTAGTCTGCACTCTTAGTGCGTTGCCTATAACTTTTATATATGACCTTCGACTGAAATGATTTTTATATCAAAATTAATCGTCTTGATGAGACGAAGACAATCCATGTAGATATCCCATTCATCTGAGGTCATCTTGGAGGCGTAATCGGCTGAACAACACTCGGGAAGTTAAATTCTGGTACTTCGAGTACATTTTTGGCCCTTAAGATGAGGTTGGACAATGATGACCCAAACATCAAAGTTGTTCCACTCTGCGATGAATTTTTTTCATGTAGACCAGTTCTTCAGTTAAGGCCATCTTAATTAAGTTTTGACCATGCCAAAATCTGGTGTCAACACATGCCCCCTGTTTTTGGGCAAACCTTGTGTGCCAAAAAATAACCTGCACATAGTTAGTTCTAAGCACGATGTCAACACTCGATCGACCATTTGACATATTCTTAAGACGATAAGTATATATCACCCATCTATGCTCTCAGGACAATAATTTTGTATTTGTCATTAGTAACAAAAGTGCATCTATACTTTTAGGACAATAATTTTGTATCCTGTTCAACGTCGTTGTTGATGCTCTCTCCTATATTCTCTCTCGGGTTTCCGTTGCTAGACACATAGTGCCGGTGGCCTCTCACCTTATTCTGGAAGGGGTTTCTCACCTTCAGTACGCGGATGATACTATTATCATGGTGGAGTTGGAGGACTCCTGTCTAGCTCAACTTAAATTCATTCTCCTTTGTTCGAGGCCCTTTCAGGTCTCAAAATTAATTTCTCTAAGAGTGAGCTGATTACCACGTGTGTCTCTCATGATGAATATCTCAGGGTTGCTTAGATGCTTAACTGCTCCTTAGGATCCTTTCCTTTCAAATACTTGGGCCTCCCTATTCCGCCTTTCAGGTTATGTGCCAAGGAGTTTTTCTTCCCAGTGTCAAAAGTGTGAAATAGGGTTTTGCTGAGAGGGGCAGATATAATACTAATACGGGAAAGGTTTGTCTTATTAATGCGACCTTCTCTTCTCTCACCATGTTCACCATGGGCTTCTATCTTTTGTCTGGAGGTACCCATGATGGCTTCTATGAGAACATGGGTGCCTTCTATTGAAATGTCACTGATAATAAATGCAAGTATAGGCTGGTTAAGTGGAAATAGTAATGCATGCCTAAGAACCTTGGGGGGTGGGTGGGTGGGGTGGAAATCCTGAATACGTTTGTGTTGTTAGGGATATTCCTGATACGTGTCCAACGTATCTATAATAATTTATCGTTCCATGTTGATATATTATCATTTTAGGATACTTTTGGGGCATTTGTTTACCAATTTATAATATTTTTGAGCACTAACCTATTGACCCAGTGCCCACCGCCAGTTAATGTTTTCTCCATGTTTTTGACTTTTCAGGTTTACAGTACCAAACGAAGTCCAATTGTCATGAAACTTTTTGATGATTTTTTCTGGACCAAAAGAAGACTTGGAAGCTTCGGGAGGAGGTCGGGAGAGGCATGAGGGCCCCACAAGCGAATAGGGCGCGCCACCAGGGGGGCACGACCTGATGGCTTGTGCCTCCCTCGTGTGCCTCCCGACGCCCCTCTCAGGCCTATAAATTCTCATATATTCCAAAACCCCTAGAAGCGCTCCGAAACACCTTTTCCACCGATGCAAGTCTCTGTTCCGACGGGAGGCCGTCCACACCTCTGTTTTGGCACCCTGTCGGAGGGAAGATCGATCATGGAGGGCCTCTTCATCAACCTTGTTGCCCTCACCATGATGTGTGAGTAGTTCACCACAAACCTACGGGTCCGTAGGTAGTACCTAGATGGCAATCTCTCTCTCTCTCTCTCTCTCTCTCTCGATCTTCAATACAATGTTCATCGCATCTTTGCCTTGATCTATCCGATGTAATCCCTTTGTATGGCATGTTTGTTGGGATCCGATGAATTGTGAGTTTATGTTCAGATTATTCATGAAAAGTATTTGAGTGAAACCTGAATACTAAGATTCTTATTTGCATGATCATCATAGCTTCTTAATGCTCTTCGATCTATTGAGATAGTTTGGCCAACTAGATTGATATTTCTTCGGTGGGAGTGGTGCATTGTAGTAGGTTTAACCTGACGAGTTTCTATATCCCAGTGACAGAAGGGGACATGTTTCGTCTTTGTGTTGCTGCTGCTAAGGATAAAACGATGAGGTATATTCATATTGATTGAGTTTACTTTGTCTACATCATGTCATCGTTCTTCAATCATTACTCAAATGTCAGAGAACCTGGGTCGACATGACTAGTCGTAGAACCCAGCAATTCAGGTATCGATCTCTAGCGTGTGTAGATGAGTCATATCAAGCTACAAGGACGACATTACGCCATGGGACATAAATTTCATCACTGCACGTAGATGAGTCGTAGCAGGCTATACGGACTCCATTACACTGCGAGACATTTCCCCGAAGGGACAGACACAACACAAAATAAGGATACACGCTGGTCAATCAATGTGTCCGAAGCAGTAGCAAGCTACCAAGGCTCGGTGGAAGCACAAAGAGGCATTTCCCCGTAAAGAGTACTACTAAAGGCACACAACTAGGTGTCGAATCCCACACATATCAATGCATTTCAAACATGCACGCAATATGCATGATATGCGTAGATACAACATGGCATCACAACATAACTCTATGACTCAAGTATTCATTAATGACTCATAAGAGCCAATATAGTATGATAATACAAACAGGGGTCACATGACCCAACACTCAAGTCATACAAGCAACAAGCGGAAGCAAAACATGTCTGGTTATAGACATCTACTAAAAGTGGCTGGAGGAGCCTGAAAAACTACAATGACCCTACCATAGGAACCAGACCTCTGTCTGGGATTCCCAAACTAATCCGGTCAACATCGCACTTCACGTCATAAGAATCACTAATGAGACTGACGTCTCCTCTGCAAAAACATAAATTAAGCAAACATGAGTGCAAAGGTACTCAACAAGACTTACATCAGAACTAACTACATATGCATCAGTATTAATGAAGGGGGTTATGGAGTTTATTGCAGCAAGCGAGCTTTGACTCTTGGCTAACCTGTACTACGACTACGAGTACTTTCTTCGAGGTGGGATAGCGCACACGAGTCTACATATTCTCCAAATCAATACACCACTATGGATTCACTCCGTCTCCCTACGAGAAGGCCATCCATAGCACTCACGCTTATCTTGCGTATTTTATAGTATCCATTTCACTTGTCTATGTACCACATAAGTTCTCCAAGTAGTCCATATCCAAAGACGCTGCTACTAAAACAGATTATTACACCCTGACTCACAGGAACTGACATCCTCGTGCCATCAGCAACGTTCCCTCCTGAAACACGTATCTATGTCCAGTCCGGCCCATGTGCCATGCCGTGTGCCACTACGAGCCACGCGCTCCATGTGCCATGACGGTCCACATGCTCGGTGTGCCACAACGAACCACATGCGCCATGCACCACATGCCCGCGCACTTGACCCGCACATGTCCATGTAACAATGAGATAGGCTCTAATAAGCACGAAACCCAGTTCCTATGAGTCGTATCACAATACAATCCACCATGTTCTCCAACACGGCCTCTCATCACCATCTTGACCAAAACGGGTCAAGACACTTAAATCTCATCATTAGGACATGATCATTCCAATCCATCACCTAGATGGATCAGACCAACTCAACTCTAAGCATAGCAAGCGAGCATGGCTGAGTAGTCACAACATAGCTCAAGCAACTCCTAAGTATGCTAGGATGGTTTAGCTATTTGACGACAATGACAGGTCATGCAAAGGAATGGGTTCAACTATGGAGAACAAGTAACCGTTGAATCGTATTGTCCTAATGCATTAAAATGAGACCAAGAGTGAGAGAGTAGGATTATATCGAAATGCTCAAGGGGGGGGGGGTTTCTTGCCTGCCAGTCCTGAAGATATTACTTCTCTTCATTAGTGTCAACGATCACATGGTCAGAACCATCGTCTACCGAGAGGGAACATCACCAACAAACAGGAAAGGAACACATCCAATTCATGCAATACACAACCATGATGTATGACATGACATGTTAAAGAATTGGATTCACCTAGAGCAATAGGTAGTCATATTAAGTGAAGTGGAATTAAAACATATGCTAAATTCCAACTCCAACACTATTTATTAAGTTATCCTAATCATGAAATGTTCTACTTGGTGATTTTAACTTGATCAAACATGCATGATCATGGCATAAACAGATTCACTGGATTTTTCTGATCATTTTTCATATATAATTTATTTTCATCTGAGTTACGGTTGAATTTCTATGATTTTTCAAAGTTTATAACATTTTGTGGAAATTCCTGAATTATTTTATTACTAGAAAATCAATTAATGCGTCAGCATCTCAACATGGCCGGTCCGGGTCAAATCTGACCAGTGGAGCCCACTGGTCAGTGGCTCATGGTCACTACAATGGCTGACTGGTGGGCCAAGTCAACTGCTGACTGGACCAAGTCAAGCTGACATGTGGGGCCCACGTGCAAGTGGCACAGTGGCTAACTAATTAGTTCAACCTAATTAAGCTAGCTTAACAGGCCACGCGGGCCCACTGTCAGTGGCCCTAGGGATTAATTAGTGGCGTCATTAGGCACTAATGGTGGCCACTTCAGCACGACGGAGGGAGGTCGCCAGCGACCATCCAGAGCAGCGGTGACGCATTGGGAACGCGCTAGCAGCGTTGGATTAGAGCTTTGAGGGCACCAGTGCATAGACCTTGCCCGTGCACATCCAGGGGGACTCACGAGAGGCCCTAGGGACGCTGAAGGGCTCGCCGGCAAGCTCATCCGCGGCAACACCCGTATGGGTCCGACATCACAGGGGCTCCAGGGCATAGGGAGCCCATCTAATGGGACCTACGGCTCCCTGGGAGCATCCGGAACACAATGACGAGCTCAAGAGCTGGCCGTGGTGGCTGTGGCCACGACCACATCGCTACGGGCGGCGAGGAGCATCAGCTTCAACGGGGAGGCTAGATTGTAGCGACCCGACCTGAAAGGTCGAATCTCCGGTGTTTCTGTACCATCCCAAGATCATGCTGGTACACACACGGTACATAAATGTATATATCAAAGTGAAATCACACAACTTTATTAATCAAAAATCTCATATCGAGTTCTTTATTACAATAAAGATTACAATAAAGTGGCTGAAGGCCAACTCATGAGATAAACTAAACCAAAATCTTGCGGAAGCTTCAAAGGTAGTTGAGTCCATCTGACTCCAAGGGCATCTCACCGAGCATAGAGCATATCCTCACTCCTGGTCGGAAAAATACTCTGCAACATGATACGTTGCAGCCATGTAGGTCAGCATATTGAATATGCCGGCAATGTCACAAAAGAGGGGGTGTAAAGTAATCATCTATTCTATATGCATATTTGGCAGGTGGGGTAGTAAGTTTTGCATAAAGCCAATTTTTCCTACTACGAGAGGGGAAAAAAATATTATTACTACAATGTTGGTTGATTAATGAGATGGTTCCACCAACCAATTCTCATACCCAAGTTGTCATTAATACCCACATCAATGTAATTATTGGTGTTGAGAATTCCAGATAGTTTCAGTTCCTTTGGCTCAAGTTGTCCATGACCGTGGACACGGCTAATCGATTAGGTTTGGGTACTCTGCTAATCGATTAGCCGATTAGCCGTGTCCACGGTCATGGACAACTTGAGCCAAAGGAACGGAAACTATCTGGAATTCTCAACACCAATAATTACATTGATGTGGGTATTAATGACAACTTGGGTATGAGAATTGGTTGGTGGAACCATCTCATTAATCAACCAACATTGTAGTAATAATATTTTTGCCCCCTCTCGTAGTAGGAAAAATTGGCTTTATGCAAAACTTACTACCCCACCTGCCAAATATGCATATAGAATAGATGATTACTTTACACCCCCTCTTTTGTGACATTGCCGGCATATTCAATATGCTGACCTACACGGCTTCAACGTATCATGTTGCAGAGTATTTTTCCGACCAGGAGTGAGGATATGCTCTATGCTCGGTGAGATGCCCTTGGAGTCAGATGGACTCAACTACCTTTGAAGCTTCCGCAAGATTTTGGTTTAGTTTATCTCATGAGTTGGCCTTCAGCCACTTTATTGTAATCTTTATTGTAATAAAGAACTCGATATGAGATTTTCGATTAACAAAACTGTGTGATTTCACTTTGATATATACATTGATGTACCGTGTGTGTACCAGCATGATCTTGGGATGGTACAGAAACACCGGAGATTCGACTTTTCAGGTCGGGTCGCTATAGAAATGGTATCAGAGCACACGCTGACCGTAGGACGTAACCTCTAGGATTGGAAAAGCCTTAGGATTTTTTTCTTGTCTTTAAAATTCTTATACTCTCATCTATTCATTTCTGACTTCCCTCTGATTTATTTCAACCTTTCTAGATGGCCACCTTCACCCCAGTTTTGTTCATGGAGTTTTGCCAACCTGACGCGACGATGCCCTTTGGAAAAGAGATGGTGAAGATCGTCAGGGATGTAAGGATCGCTTTGCCAAGCATCACCGAGACTCCTATCATGTCTTTTGCACAAGACGGTCGCTACCGATCGAGGTGCACATCCCCGGAAAGACCTTTGGAAATCGTAAAGAACCCATAGACTTCAAGTTTGTGGCACCCAGCTGGATTCTTGGGAGGGACATGGCGATTCACCGTGCCCTCGGACGTATTTAGGAGGAATACAGGGGTGGTCCCATTTCGCCAAGACTCAGCATGGTTTGTCGCAGGGATGCCAATGGAAATATCATAAACATTCCCACCAAAGACTCTACCCTTTCCTATATCTAGACTTTGGAGACGCACATCGGGACCTTGGAGCTTCGGGTACGCGCAGACGCGAAGACGATCAAGAGGCTGATGAACTGCGGGCTTGACCTCGAGGCTGACCTACGGGAAGCCAAGTACGAGCATGAGCATGAATTGAAGGATTTCTTGGAGAGGATCGAGAAGCTGAACACTCGCATTGCAACTCTGGAGGAACATCTGGACATGGGAGAAAATCTTCACCCAGAAGGAGACATGGCTCCCTTGATCAGCAACGATGATGACTATGAGGAGAGCGCCACCGGAGGAGGCCACATTACCATGGAATTTTGAGGAGAACTTTAGTTATGCCCCCATGTATCTTTCATTTTCAACGTTAAAGCGTAGGTCGATGCTTAGTTTGATTTGGAGACTTGTATCTCGATGTTTGAACCTTGAGTTGAATAAATGAATGAGTGTTTGGTGTGATATGTTTGTTGCATTGCATATGGGTAGTGAAACTTTCTTTTAGGCCCTTGTTCTATTCTAATTCTGACCCCTCTGAAAACAACAAGATGCCTCCACGATGTGAGCTCGACTTCACCTTCCCGCCGGAACTCACACAACTTCTCCAGTAGCAGAATGCCCTGATGCAGCTATTGATCCAGAACCAGACCAACAACCACCCTCCACCTGAGGGCGACAACCTCACCCGTTTTCTGAGGCTGAATCCACCAACTTTTTCTAGCAGCACTGAGCCCATTGTGGCAGATGATTGGCTCTGCAAGATGGAGAGAGAACTCACCATCGCTGGATGCACTGAGGCTGAAAAGGTGCGCTTTGCCGCCCATCAACTGGAGGGACCAACATCTTCATGGTGGGAGAACTACACCATCACGTACCCCATTGCTGGTGTGACTTGGGAGCAGTTCAAGCTAGCTTTCCGCACCGCTCATGTCTTAGCTGGAGCCATGAGTCTGAAGAAGCGTGAGTTTCGTAACTTATGCCAGGGGAACCGCTCCATGGCCTAGTATGTGGATGAATTCAACATGTTGGCTCGTTATGCACCAGGAGATATGGCCGATGATGCAGCCAAACAGGAGAAGTTCCTGGAAGGACTCAACGATGAGTTGAGCGTGCAACTGATGGTGGCTACTTCCAACAACTACCAGGAGCTGGTAGACAAGGCCCTCATCTTGGAGGGGAAGCAGCAGCAAATTGAAAACCGCAAGAGGAAGTATGGACAGGGGAAGTCTAACTCTGGAGCTCAACAGAAGCCCCACTACTCCCCGTACTCAGGGAATACCGGATTAGGGACTGGTAAGTATGGAGGACACACTCATCACGTGCACAACCATGGAGGAAATGGGAATAATCGTCCCAACAATGGCAACTTCAAGAACGGCAATGGAAGTGGGAATGGCAACCAACACCGTCTCGCTCCAGCTCAGAAGGATCTGAACCATATCACCTGTTTCAAGTGCCAGAAGACAGGGCACTATGCCATTGAATGTCCCCAGAACAAGCAAGGAAATGGAAACAGCAACCCATCAGCCAAGAAGCCAAATCCTTTCCCCCGTGCTCAGGTGAACCACATTGATGTGGAAGAAGTCTATGATCAGCCCGAGACTGTGGTTGGTAAGTTTTTATTGCATTCACGTCCAGTTATGGTACTTTTTGATTCTGGTGCAACTCATTCATTCATATCAAGGGTAGTTGTGGAAAAGTATGGTTTACCCACCAGAACCCTTAGTCAGCCCATTAAGGTCAATTCCCCAGGAGGTATGATGATGGCAGGGATAGGATGCCACACATTGAAACTCCATATAGGAAACCATGTTTTTCCCACCGACCTCATCGTCTTAGAATCCCAAGGATTGGATGTAATCCTAAGCATGGATTGGATGACCAAGTATGAAGGAAACCTTGATTGCCCCAGCAAGTCTATTTTACTCACCACCCCGGAGAACAAGAGGATTAAGTGTGTATCCTGACGCACACAAATGAGTGCTTGATTAAATTCTCTCACAGGAGTTGTTCAGCAGGAAGTGCCGGTGGTACAAGACTTTCCAGATGTATTCCTGGAGGAATGACCAGGCATGCCACCAGATAGAGAGATAGAATTTCTGATAGAGTTACTACCAGGAACAGCCCCAATTTCCAAGAGACCCTATCGGATGCCCGCAAATGATTTAGTAGAAATCAAGAAGCAGATTAAGGAGTTATTGGATAAGGGATATATTCTCCCAAGTTCTTCACCTTGGGGAGCCCCAGTTCTTTTGGTGGAGAAAAAATATAAAACCTTGAGGATGGTAGTCGATTATCGTGCATTGAACGAGGTGACTATCAAGAACAAGTACCCTCTGCCGATGATTAATGACTTGTTTGATCAGCTAGTAGGAGCCAAAGTATTCTCCAAGATCGATCTTCAATCAGGGTATCACCAATTGAAAATTCGTGAACAGGATATACCCAAAACCGCCTTCACCACAAGGTATGGCTTATATGAGTATATAGTCATGTCTTTTGGTTTGACTAATGCTCCTGCCTACTTCATGAATATGATGAACAAAGTGTTTATGGAATATCTGGACAAGTTTGTCGTGGTGTTCATCAATGACATTTTGATATTCTCCAAGAGCGAGGAAGAACACAAGGAACACTTCTGTTTAGTTCTGGAGAAGCTTAGAGAGCATCAGTTATATGCCAAGTTCAGTAAATGTGAATTCTGGCTGACGAAAGTCGGATTCCTTGGACATGTTATTTCCGGAGAAGGAATAGCAGTAGACCCCACTAAGGTTGAAGCGGTCATTGAGTGGAAGTCACCCACCTCAGTTAAGGAGATCCGCAGTTTTCTCGGACTTGCCGGATATTACCGGAGGTTCAATGAGAATTTCTCAAAGATTGCCAAGCCCATGACAAAGTTGTTGAAGAAAGAGTCTAAGTATATTTGGACTAAGGAATGTGAAGCTAGTTTCCAGGAGTTGAAGAAGCGTTTGGTCACAGCCCCAGTGTTGATTCTACCAAATATTCGGAAGGACTTCCAGGTTTATTGTGACACATCACGTCAAGGACTCGGAGGAGTACTCATGCAGGAGGGAAAAGTTGTAGCCTATGCATCCAGATAGCTATGACCTCATGAGTTGAACTATGCCACCCATGATTTGGAACTAGCAGCCGTAGTGCACGCACTCAAGACCTGGAGACATTTCCTTATCGGAAATAGTTGTGATGTTTACACTGATCATAAAAGCCTGAAGTATATCTTCACACAGAAGGAGTTGAATCTCAGACAGAGGAGATGGCTAGAGTTAATCAAGGACTATGACATGAGATCGCATTACCATCCAGGAAAGGCAAATGTTGTAGCAGATGCTTTGAGTCGGAAGAGTTATGTCAACACACTCATAGCAGGAGGATTACCCCAAGAGTTAGCCGATGATCTCAGAGAGCTCCGGCTAGAGATAGTTCCAAAAGGATATGTTGTCACACTAGAGATCCATCCCACCTTGACCAAAAGAATTCGTGAAGCCCAAAAATCGGACAAGGAGATAGCTGAGATAAAGCAGAGAATGAAGGAGGGAAAAGCTAAAAACTTTCACGAAGATGAACAAGGTACTCTATGGTTTGAGAACCGAATCTATGTGCCCAATGACCCAGAGCTCAGGAAGTTGATACTTCAAGAAGCCCACGATTCACCCTACTCGATACACCCAGGCAATACCAAGATGTACTTGGATTTGAAGGAAAGTTACTGGTGGACAGGTATGAAGAAGGATATTGCCGAACATGTTGCGGTATGTGATGTTTGTCAGCGAGTAAAGGCGGAACATCAGAAACCAACAGGGTTACTCCAACCTTTGCCGATACCCGAGTGGAAATGGGATAAGCTTGGTATGGACTTCATCACATGATTACCCCGGACCCGATAAGGTTATGATTCCATCTGGGTAGTGGTCGATCGCTTGACCAAGGTGGCTCATTTCATTCCAGTGAAGATCACCTATACCAGTGCTAAGTTAGCCAAGATATATATGACCAGGATCGTATGTCTGCATGGAGTTCCGAGGAGTATCATGTCAGATAGAGGAACACAATTTACCTCAAAGTTTTGGCATCAGTTACATGAAACTTTGGGCACAAGGCTGGAATTCAGTACAGCTTTTCATCCGCAGACCGACGGACAGACTGAGAGAGTCAACTAGATTCTGGAGGACATGTTGAGAGCTTGTGCGCTAGACTATGGATCTAGTTGGGAGGACAACTTACCTTATGCAGAGTTCTCGTACAACAACAGTTATCAAACGAGTCTGAAGATGGCCCCTTTTGAAGCTTTATATGGAAGGAGGTGCAGAACACCATTGATGTGGGATGGTGTTGGAGACCGAAAACTTTTTGGTCCCGATCTTATACGAGATTCTGAAGAAAAGGTCAAACTGATTCGAGACCGACTCAAGATAGCCCAATCCAGGCAAAAAAGCTATGCTGATAGCAAACGCAAGGAGGTGACATATGAAGTGGGAGATCGAGCATACCTTTGTGTGTCCCCACTTCGAGGAATCAAGAGGTTTGGTGTTAAAGGGAAGTTAGCACCCAGATTCATAGGCCCCTACAAAATTCTTGAACGTAGAGGCGAAGTTGCATACAAGCTGGAATTGTCGGAAGGATTGTCCGGAGTTCATGATGTTTTCCATGTTTCTCAGCTGAAGAAATGCCATGCCGAGATGACTGATATTCCTTTGAGAGACATAGTGCCCCTAGAGGCCATACAACTTGACAGTGACCTGACCTACGAGGAGAAGCCTGTCAAAATCCTCGAGACTACCAACAGAGTTACCCGTAGCAAGACCATCAAGTTTTGTAAGGTTCTGTGGAGTCACCACACCGAGGAAGAAGCCACCTGGGAACGCGAAGAAGATCTTCGTAGAGACCACCCGCACCTATTTTCTAGCCAACCCGAATCTCGAGGGCGAGACTCATCTTAAGGTGGGTAGGTTTGTAACATCCCAAAATTTCATTTTGGAATGTTATGAAATATAGCTATGCATCATCATCACATTGTTTGAGTGAAATGAATTGTTGAAGTTCTTCTTTTGGATTTCTAAAAGGCCACTTTCATTTTCTCCATATACTTGTTTCTACTATTTGAAAATCTCTGGATTTATCCAAAAAAAAGAGAGGAGTAACATGACACTCCACACCAGGGGAATCTTGGTGAATTATTTGAACAATAAAACCAGGGGTTTATTTGAAAGTTTATCTCAAAAGAATTTAAAATCAATTAGGCATTTTCTAAAAAATATTTTTTTAAAGTATTCATTTTGACAGAGGAAAAATGTTCATTAAATAGAATTTATTCCCCTGATCATTTTGATATATATATTCCCTATGTTTGGAAATGATTTGAATGCATTAAAGGGTTTTAAACGCTCTGGAAAATAGAAAAGGAAACGAATTTAAACGTTTTAAATGAAAACCGGTCGGCCCACAATCTTTAAGCCCCGTGATCCCTCCGGATCGGTCACCGACGCACTGATCCCGCCCCCTCTCTCACTGACACACGGGACTCACCGTCCGACAACGCCATCCCCGCGCTCATCTCCCTCCCCGCATCCCTCACCTCGCCGGAGATCCATCCCGAGCCGGATCTCGCTCCCCTTTCCCTCTCTCGACCTCGCGTCGCGCCTATATAAATACCTGCCCTCGCCGCACTCCATTCCCACCGAAAACCCCACTCCCCTCGCCAGAACATCGCCCCCGCACCTTGCCGGAGTTCGGCACCCCATCGAAGCTCTCTGAGCACGTGGCAGTCGCCTCCGTTGCCCCTAGCCCCGTTCGACGCCACCATTTGACGCCGGAGCTTTGCCGCCATCGCCTGAACCCTTCGGAAGCTGCCCTCGACCACCGCACCATCGTCTCCGACCACCTCCAACGTCCGGCCACCGTCGACCTCGCTGGAACCCCGACCTCCACCTCTGTAAGCCCCGCCCCTCTCCGTAGCCGTTAGATCTAGGATCAACAGATCGGATTAGAAGATTTAAACGGCGAACCGTTTTCTTTTACGCTTTGGTCGTCCACCGCAAACACCGCACGCGCACACGCTGTCGACCAATAGGAAGCCGCCATGTCACCCCTGTCCGATAGCTATTTTTTTTCTTTTTTGTTCCTGTTTTAGAAAACAAAATGTGTTCTGTTTTAATTTTTATTATATCTTTTAAAATAGTTAGAGTTTTTGATTGATTCTTTTTGCAGCATGTCACAAATTTCATGTAGTTTCATCCTGTAGTCTTAGATTTCAAAATTGAACTTTAACTTTTGAATCTAACCAAATTTGCTTAAATTACTAAAATCTGTATAACTAGAGTTTAAAAATTTATTTTTGAGTGATTCTTTTTGTCAATGTTTTGTAATAGTTAGGCCTATCATCCAGCACTGTTTGAGAATTTTTTAAGATATTTTAAATTAGGGTTTTTTGGTAAAAACATATTCTGTTTAGTTTCTTCTTAGTGTTTATTTGAATTGTTTTATTTTAGTTTACTTTGATTTTGTTTTAGTTTAACTTTTTATTGTAGTTTCTTTAGTTCTATTGTTCAACATTAGGTGAATTATTTTCTGATAATAAAAATATTTTATTTTGTTTTGTGCTCTAGTTTAAATAGGTAAATATTGTTTTCACCTTTAGTATTGTTTAGAAAAATGTTTTGTAGTAACTCTTTTTGCACAAAATTTTTATAATGAAATACTTTCTGTTTTCTAATAAAAATTTTGTATTTACTTTTCTGTTATCTAAATGGCTAGTTGTTCAAAATAAAATTTTGTCTTGTTATGTCTTAGTAGAGATTTGACACCAAAAATTTTAGAGTCTTATACTTTGAGTGATTCTTCCTTTTGATTGTGCTATTTGTTTGTTGAAGTATTTGTTTACCTTGCTGTTGTGTGAATTGTATTGTGGTTATGCTTATTGTGTGTTTTGTTTGATTCGTTAGTACGAGGATCGTCAGCAAGGCAAGTCACTTTGACCATGTATACCCATGTTCTTATTGCATTAGTTCTACCATCTCCCCAATTGCATGCAAAGTAGGTAATTTGGAAACTTGGTTACTTGATGTAGTATCATGTGGTAGGATCCCCTCAACCCTTTGACACATTGGCCTCGGGAAACGATGATTTAGTTTAGCTATGCTATTAGTAGACGGGGTTGGTTGTGTGATTCATGAGAGTTGTGAGATAATAATTTCAAGTCCTACAAGATGATCAAGACTTCAAGACTCCGAGTTTTCAACATACCTCTGGGTGGATGATGGTTGAACGGTGCCCTGGAGAAACCAATGGTTAGCCTAGGTGTTGCTGGAGAAGTGCCAGTATTCACGCGGAAAGGTCCACCCAGGCACAAAGAGATGGATGGATGCTTCAAGACCCAAGTCTTACCTGCACAGCCACAAGCCATTATGGGCTCTGGCTTGGTTGGATATCGTGGTGACCCTAGACAGGCGGTGCTACGAGATGTAGAAGAACGGTAGGAAAGGATGGGCACCGACAGAGTCTCAGGGAAACCCTTTAGAAGACCATGTTTTGGTCATCCGTTTCTCAAACACCCTGAAGTGCGAGAAATCCAACGGAGGCGATCAAATCTTGTGGGGAACATGTGCAAAACTCTGCAGAGTACCCAAACCTAATCGATTAGCCGTGTCCACGGTCATGGACAACTTGAGCCAAAGGAACTGAAACTATCTGGAATTCTCAACACCAATAATTACATTGATGTGGGTATTAATGACAACTTGGGTATGAGAATTGGTTGGTGGAACCATCTCATTAATCAACCAACATTGTAGTAATAATATTTTTGCCCCCTCTCGTAGTAGGAAAAATTGGCTTTATGCAAAACTTACTACCCCACCTGCCAAATATGCATATAGAATAGATGATTACTTTACACCCCCTCTTTTGTGACATTGCCGGCATATTCAATATGCTGACCTACACGGCTGCAACGTATCATGTTGCAGAGTATTTTTTCGACCAGGAGTGAGGATACGCTCTACGCTCGGTGAGATGCCCTTGGAGTCAGATGGACTCAACTACCTTTGAAGCTTCCGCAAGATTTTGGTTTAGTTTATCTCATGAGTTGGCCTTTAACCACTTTATTGTAATATTTATTGTAATAAAGAACTCGATATGAGATTTTCGATTAATAAAGCTGTGTGATTTCACTTTGATATATACATTGATGTACCGTGTGTGTACCAGCATGATCTTGGGATGGTACAGAAACACCGGAGATTCAACCTTTCAGGTCGGGTCGCTACATAGATAGGGGTGCACGCGACAGCAAGAAGAGAGGGGAGAGGTAGAGAAGCTCATAGGGAACGCGTCTCGGAGGTCAGCGGTCTCGAAGATGTCCTGTAGGAGGCGAATTGACGGGGTCGATCACCGGCGGCGGGTGGAGGAAATCTGCGATACGACAATGCTGAGAGCCTCCGGGCCCGATTCCTTTGGTGAGGAGCTGGAGAGCGTCGAGGCAAAGCTTTTGGTCAGGCCAGGGAGGCAAGGCGATAGCGGTAGCTCGCCGACGATGTCCGCATGGCCTTGGGTCCGGGGAAGGAAGAAGCAGAGGGGGAGGGAGAGAGTGAGGGGGCGAAAGACGGGGCGTTGGCTCGATCCAAACGGCAGTGGGGACTCATCCCAGCGTCGCGATGGCTCGGGTGAGCTAGGCAGGCTGGAGGTGTGGCGCACCGGCCGTGCGCATCATGCGTGCCTTCGCCTCTGCCTACTGCACTACTAGGAAAAGGGCTATAGCTAATATAGACATTAGTGGCGCACTATGTATGTGGTGCACCACTGCTATATAGCAGTGGCACACCAGATACTGGTGCGCCATTAATGGCCATATTACTAATGGCGCACCTGGTGTGTGGTGTGCCATTACTTGTTGTGTCCTGGCCCCACACCCCTCCCCAGACTTAGCAGTGGCGCACCAGGTGGAAGTGCGCCATTACTAGTTTTAACTACTAATGGCGCACCACACATACGATGCGCCAGTACTAACAATTTTTTTTCATTTTTTTCAAAACTAGTAATGGCGCACCATGCACCAGGTGCGCCATTAGTAACCCTGGTTACCAATGGCGCATTCTTAGGAGGTGTGCCATTGGTAACCTGAGAGTAGCTAGATATTTAATTTTTTACAGCCACCTACCACACTCACTTTCCCCACTTCATTCTCTCCACCTCTAGCTACCAAGCTTGGTCTCGGCTGCCTCCTCCTCCTCACCTCATTTGCACCATAGATTCACCCAAATTAAGTGGTTAAATTTCCTTTTTTTGATAGGTAAGTAAGGGGAAAGCTTTCTTTATGTTCTAGATCTACTTTTTTCTCCCTCCAACGTACACACTTTTTATGGCCTAGATCTACGTATGTTTGTGGTGCGCCATTATTTGTGGTGATGACCCTCCCCTAAATGTTGCCAATATTTTTCCAGAATGTTGATTCATTTATGTTTTGACGAGAATTTGGCACTATGCATTCTTTTTGGTCCTATTTTTAGGCAAAGTCACGCCAAATTTTTTTTGGTTCTAAAATATCGTTTTGCTCTAGCCCGCAGGAGACCATGGTCCGCACGATGACCGAAGGCATCGTGAATAGGTTTTTGAGCTCCGCGAAGGCTGAGATGCTTCAAAAGAACGAGACGGAGATAAGATGTCCGTGTCGAAGATGCAAGCTGAAGAGCCTTATGGACCCGGATTCCAAACAGGTGTGGGACCACCTGCTCGTGCGTGGTTTCATGGATGGCTATCGGTGGCAAGGTGATGAAGATGATTATGAAGTCTTCCATGGGGGCCGGGCAACAAAAAAGGAAGGGCAGCAAGACAATAGCGGCGAGGGCGGGCGAGAAGACGAGGAATCTCCAGGACATGATCACGAAGTAGATGCAGGACACAGTCATCATGTAGAAGATGCCGGACATGATGATGAGGAAGATCAAGACGAAGGGCATGATCATGAAGATGAAGATGCCGGAGCAGACGATGATGGACCATCGATGGGCTGGGTGCAGGACCCTCATATTCAAGAGCTGCTTCTCAAGCAGACGGGTAACGCAAGAGCTGCCGCCCGAGAGAAAGCCAAGCTGGATCAACTAGAGATAGACGCGGTTACTCCATTGTATGAAGGATGCAGGCCCGAGGATACCCGCCTGAAAAGTAACGCTCATGGCTCTGGAGATGAAGGTAAAACACAAAATGACCAACGCATGCTTTGACGAGAACATGTCATTCTGGCATGAACGTCTTCCCAAGGGGAACAAGTGCCCGACCAGTTTCGAGGAGGCGAAGAAAATCGTGTGTCCTCTGGATTTACCGCACGTGAAATACCATGTGTGCATGAACGATTGCATCATTTATCGGGACGAGCACGCGGAGTCTACCATATGTCCGGTGTGCGGCGTCACTCGATACAAGAAGAGGAAGAAAGCTCCTCAAAAAGTGGTGTGGTACTTTCTGATCACTCCTCGTCTGCAGCGGTATTTCGTAGACCCTAAGCTAGCAAAGCTCCTGCATTGGCACACGGATAGGGAGGAGAAGAAGCGAGAAGATGACGGAAATGATCCGGAGATAAATAAAAAAGACAAGATGCTGAGTCACCCTAAGGATGCGAGCCAGTGGCAAGCGTTGAACTTCGAACACCCAGAATTTGGGGACGATCCAAGGAACATCGTGCTGGGCGCGAGCACCGATGGAGTCAATCCGTTTGGCAGCCAAAGAAGCACACATAGCACCTGGCCTGTGTTTGTGTGGATGTACAACCTTCCCCCTTGGATGTGCATGAAGAGGAAGTACATTCACATGAGTATGCTAATTGAAGGGCCAAAACAACCAGGGAACAACATCAATCTATATCTGGGGCTGCTGAAAGAGGAGCTAGACACGCTATGGAAAACACCAGCCAATACGTGGGATGCCATAGCAAAACAATATTTCCCTATGAGAGCCGCACTACTCACGACGGTGCACGACTTTATCGGTTACGGATATGTCGCGGGGCAGGTGGTCCACGGATTTGGTGCATGCGTCAGGTGCATGGATGACACAACGTATCGCCAGCTAGATAGAGATCCCGGGTCTTTGAAAACCGTGTTCATGGGACATCGAAGGTGGCTTCGCGACGATGACGCATGGAGAAAACGCAAGGATCTGTTCGATGGTGAAACCGAACCCCGAAGACCCCCACGTACGAGGAGCGGCAAGGAAATAGACGAGCTGTTGAAAAATTGGAAAGAGTGCCCACCGCCAAGAAAGAAGAGAAAGGCGCCAGAGCCGCTGCTGAAGGTATGGAAAACGAGGTCTGTTTTCTGGGACTTGCCGTACTGGAAGATCCTCCGTGTGCCTCACAGCCTTGATGTCATGCATATCACGAAGAACGTGTGCGAGAGTCTGCTTGGTACCCTGCTCAACATGCCAGAGTGGACCAAAGATGGGCCGAAAGCAAGGGCAGACTTGCAATCAATGGGCATCAGGGAGGAGCTTCACGCAAAACGCCCTAATGATGATGATGATGATGAGGCGAAGGACACAGAAAGTCATCGCTACAAAGGCAAAAAGGCCAAGAAGATTGAATATGAATGCCCTCCCACGTGCTTCTCTCTAAGTCAGAAGGAGATCGAGCAGTTTTTCACCTGCCTCATAGGAGTAAAACTACCTTACGGTTACGCGGGGAAGATAAGCAGATACCTAGACTCAACGAAGCAGAAGTTTAGCGGGATGAAGTCTCATGACTGTCACGTGCTGATGACGCAGATACTTCCAGTTGCAACCCATGGGATCATGGACACGCACGTCCGTGAAACGCTATTTGGCCTATGCAACTTTTTCGACGTCATCTCTCGGAAGTCGGTTGGCGTGAGGCAACTCAGAAGGCTACAGGAAGAGATCATGATGATACTATGCGAGCTTGAGATGTACTTCCCGCCCGCATTCTTCGACGTTATGGTGCATCTGCTGGTCCATACCATGGAGGATATCATCCAACTCGGGCAGACGTTCCTGCACAGCATGATGCCGTTCGAAAGGATGAATGGTGTAATCAAAGGATACATTCGCAATAGGCACGTCCAGATGGAAGCATAGCCAAGGGCTTTCTGACCAAAGAGTGCATCTCCTTCTGCATGAATTATCTAGGCATCGAGAACCCCGTTGGTCTACCCGTCAACAGGCACCTCGGCAGGCTCGATGGATGGGGTCACCGCGAGGGTCGCCGCGAAATGCATGTTGACTTCAAGGGTCGACTCGCCGACTTTGAAAGAGCAAACCTAGTCGCGCTACAACACATAGACGTGGTCGATCCTTGGGTGGTAGAGCACAAAACCTTTATTGAGAAGACGTACAATGACCGAGGCCAACAGAGGACGGACAGAGATATAATCAAAGAGCACAACTCATGTTTCACGCGTTGGTCCAAGGACAAGCTTCTGTCATACCCTTTACATGAGGATTCTTCCACGGAAGAAAAACTCATATTCGCCTTGTCACAGGGCGCCGAGCACAACCTGATGACCTATGAGGCGTACGATATCAAGGGCTACACATTCTACACCGAGGAAAAGGACATGAAGAGCGATTATCAGAACTCCGGGGTAACGATGGAATCCTACACCGGTAGCGACAAGGATAGATACTACGAAAGGATCGAGGAGATGTAGGAGCTGAGCTACGCTGGAGAGAAGGTCCCGATGTTCCGTGTCAGATGGGCCAAGAGCGTCCTAAAAGAAGACCGTTATTTCACCACCATGGTTATACCCGAAGCCAAATCGAAGACTGCGGGCGCAAACGTCACCGTGAAAAATGAGCCATGGGTACTGGCTTGCCAAGTGGACCAATGCTTCTTCATTACCGACCCGTCAAAGCCCAGTCGTGTTGTCGTGAGGAGAGGCAAAAGGAACATCATCGGAATGGATGGAGTCGCCAATGAGCAAGACTTCGACAAGTACGGCGACCCGAAGATGGAAGATGACGACGACGATGAAGTACCATACACCACAAGAAGAAGCAGGACCACCCTACCTAAAGGACGTCCGTTCAAGGGAAGAACTCAAGGGGTTCCGGGGCTAAATTATTCAACCGCGAGAAAGAAGGGCAAGAAGATTGTGAAAATATAGCAAAGATCAAATCATGACGTGTCAGCCGCGTGTGTGTGTCAGTGTCAAGCTCAATCTTTGATGACCGTTATTTCATGTCACTTGATTTCAACCATGTCATCTAATTCTAAATCTTTGCACAATGGTTTTATCACTCCATTTGCATTTTACTTTTCTTGTATCTCAAATCTTAAATTATTACATGCAACTAAAAATCCCAAAAAATTAAAAAAAGTTAGTAATGGCGCACCAGGAGAAGGTGCGCCATTGCTATCACGGTGTTTATGGTGCACCCCTAAAAGGTGCGCCATTGCTATCCTTGTTTATGGCGCACCCCTAAAAGGTGCGCCATTGCTATCCTTGTTTATGGCGCACCCCTCTAAGGTGCGCCATTGCTAACCCTCCCCCAACTATGGCATTATCTGAGCCCGCCTGCCCGCCGCGAGCTCGACCCCCTTCCTTCTCCCCTCTCCTCCCGTCGCCGCCGCCCCTTCCCCCGAACCCCTGCTCATCGCAAGCGCGTGACTGATTCCGAGCAACCTCCATTCCACGGTGTTGGTGTGGTGTTGCCTCCCCCACTCCCTCACTCTGTTCCTCTCGTGTTGTTTATTCTTGCGACCGGAGATGGCAGGAGGAGGAGGTCGAGGGTGGTTCGTGGGTGGTTCCCTAGCGCCGACCAGTTTGTGGGTGGTTCCCGGAGCCTGAGTTGCCGGTCCGGTTCGTCTTCTCCCCGGGGCTTCTTCTCCTCCAGGTATGGACAACTTTTCTCCTTTCTTGATTCCTTTTCCATTTATTGTTCTTGTTGTTACCTGGCTAGATTGGCTGTTCAGTTGATTCTTTCCCGTTCATGCTCTAATGATATTGGTCCACTCCTGCTCGCCATGTACCCCTGCCGATTGGTAAATCCTATGCTTGTGTCTGAAAAACTCTGAAACCATCCACCTGAAATCCATGTCAAAGGCTATGTAGGCCCCCCTTAGAAGGTTTGTAAGAGAACCTAAGCTTGTGAGACTCTTCGAGTTACCGCATTCTTTCTTCTCGGTTTGTGCCGCTATGTTGTTGTTGTAATTAGTCGTTGGATTCTCGATGGATTCACTGGTCATTGCTGTTATGATGGAAGAAGGCAACTTGCTGTGGTAAGAAGCCATGGATACTTGACCAAACTGTGAATGGCATGGCACTCGAAGAGCAAATGTCTTAGCAAATTTGTCATCTCCTTGTGGAGGGAGGGTTTCCTGGAACAAAGCAAAAAAGACACACATAAAATGATTAAAATATTTCCATTCCACACTATATATACATGCTTCTTTCTAAAATGTGTGTTCATATGCTTATTTCTAAAATATGCCTTCAGTTGCAAAAAGAGTGGCCATGGACTCTTTATCCCCCTCTTGTTTTTAGTGTTCTGGCTTTGATCACCTTCAAACCTTCTCGCTCACAACACCCACACTCATGCCCGTATTTTATTTCGTTTCTCGGAAAAAAATGAAAAGGTCACGCTATAGACGGATGATCGATGCCAAGCATATTGCTGCTGCAACCTCCAGCAGCAAGGCAAGAACCCAATCCCCTGCTCTGTGTGGGGATCTTCAAATTTTAAATTTTATCTTTTGCCTGATAAAAGGGATCATAGGATGGATGCATCAAAAGATGGGTGGTATCATGAAAGGGGGTAAACCTGACTGTAGATGAAACATAGAGGAGAGTGAAAAAAACACACCATGGACAGAGCCACAGAGGTATATAGAGGAGTATATCTATAGTATGTGTGTGGTTAAAGAGAACAAAAAGAAAAGCTAATTGGTCAAAGAATCCATCCTTGTTTTCTTGCTTGCATGCCTGCTTCAACTGGCCCTAGCTAGCTAGCTATACAGAGAAGAAAAACATGTCAGTACTAGTGTAGTAACCATGTACTGTACTAGTTTACTTAATTATGTTGCTTAGAGGAAGAATTTACCATGCACTGTTATTAATTAACCAAGTGTAAAACAGCTAGTTAGCTAGCACTTAGTTTCTTGACCACCACTATACTAGTAGAAAGCAGTGTGAGTGAGAGCAGCAAGCATGGAATGTGCGGTCTGAACTGAAAGAAGGAGTGTTTACCATCAGGTCAAAGCAGAGGAGTGCAACATAATCTTTCAACATGTCATTCTCTCTTTCTCTGGCCCCTAAAGGTGCAGCATTGTATATAAATAAATTGGCCATGTTGAATGAACTTAACCCCAGATGGCATAGTAAAAAGATGAAAGACTGATAGGTTTAAAAACACTTGAGCTGAGCTTCCTCAAGTTCATTACAGAAATCTTCAGCAGTAGCTTGGAGGCTGCTCTGCTTGGTTGGTAATTATTGTTAGTTTCTTTGATCACTGAGAGAGAGATGCAGTTCTGCAGTTGCTACAATCTGGGAGTAAGTAGATTGCATCTCTGAATTTTTATCTTCCAAGAGTTATGTTTCACTTTTTGAGCCGCAAATTTGTCTTCCAAGAGTAAACCAGAAATTAATCATATAGCGATCCTCTTGTGGGGTTATGGGTCGTTGGTCATTTTGAAAGGGAGGTGGTGCTTCTTTGGAGGGAGGTGGTGCTTCTTTAGTAAGCTTCTTTGGAGTATCTATCCTTTTTTTGTGCAGGGACAAATAGTTACCCCTTTCTCCTGAAATGTTGAGTAATTTCCGTTTCGGCTGAGAATGGGGCACTCCTAGGTCAAGAAAATTAGCAAAGGTCATGCCCAATTTTCTTGACCTAGAAGGTGCCCAATTCTTAACCGAAACAAAAATTAATCAACATTTTGCATGTTTTATTCTAAATCTGAGAAGAATAGATACTACCCTGATCTCATCCAATAACTCTAGTAGCCGTTTTTCCTATTTAGAGCGAACATGGCCGACAACGATGAGGCCGGCGGTTCGGGCAAGCCATTCTGGGAGCTGTCCCAGGAGATGGAGGAAGAACCTCACCGCTATGAGGATGCCGTGGAAGACATCGATCCCGACTACACAACCCCTAGTGGCGTTGGGGATGACACTACTGATGGTGCCGCCGGGGATGCCACCACTGATGATGGCAGCGAACGCACAAATGGTAGCCAACCGAAGAGGCCACAGAAGGACCAGCGCCCGAACAAGCTCGGCTTCGTCAAGGAGGAATTTGTTGAAGTGTCCTCCAGTGGGCATCCAACGGTGCCCAAAGAATTAGTCCGTGGGTACACGGGACAACTCGGGTGCATTCTCCGGAGCACCGTCTCGATCAACACCGAGAACCTAAGGCATCCTGACCGAGGGAATTTGCGCAACCTCCTCTTCACAAAGCTGCACGAACGATACAAGTTCCCCGGTGACTTCGCAAACACACGCATCTTAGGGAATAAAGTGAACAGTGCCGCCCTCATGAAGATGAGCACGACCCTGGCAACTTGGAGAGCCGCGGTGAAGAGAAGGATTCTAAGTGGTGATAGTTATGAGAAGATTAAGGCGACAAATCCTTTGATCAACGAAGAGGACTACCTGGAGTTCAAGATCAAGTGCGAGAGCAACGCATCCGCGGAATCAAGTCAGTGGGGGAAAGATATGCGGGACTTGAACTTAGGGGTCCACAAACTCGGTCCCGGCGGTTACAGAGTGGCGGAATTTAAATGGGACAAGGAGGACGCGGAGCGTGCCGTGCAAGGCCTACCGCCCCTCTTCGATAAATACCATGAAAAGCAGACCAGGAACTATGTCAGGGCCCGGTACAAGGTGGACCCGGTAACAGGGGAGCTTACCACGGATCCGAAGGTGAAGGAGCTTGAGCGTGTTCTAGTAAGGAATACACCCCCGCGTAATTAGCTCCATATGGTTGCATTCTAATTAATGAAGCCAAATTTCTAAATGGTTCACGTTCCTTCCGTAGGAAACTGAAACCAGTAGCGCGGGGTCTCAGAGCTCCCCGCCTGATGCCCCTTGGGACACCTCTTTAAATAGGGCGTTGAACGTTCTGAAACAAAAGGATAAGTTTAGTAAGCCATCATCAGCTGGTCGTGTGGCCGGCGAAGGCTTGTCCATGAAATGGTCGGAATACTATAAGGCTGGGTGAAAGGAGAGAAAGACTAGCTCGAAAAGCCAAGAGCGCGAGGTTAAAGAACTCAAGGCACAAGTGGCGCGGATTCTGGAGATAGTCCAAGAGCAAGTGCGAGACCAACTGGGAGCGACGATCACCGCCATTGTGCCTTCCTTGCTTGAGGGGCTGCGGGGGTGGATTGCGGGCGGTCAACAGGGGCCGCCCCCGATTCCTAGCTTCATGGGCAGCAACTCTCACAACGCGCCGGCAATGGTGTCTCCGGTAGAGGCGGCATTGGTGTCTCCAGCGTCGGCGCTGGTATTGGACCTTAATGCACCCGGGTGTGGGAAGAATACGCCGGCCGGCACCTCGGCAGCAAGCGGCCCCTCCGTCACTTGCACGCCCGCCGTTGGCGGTGCCTCGACATTAGCCGAGCTCGACGCCATCACGGTAACTAAGCCTCGGCCGATGACTACTACATCTCCTTGCCTTTGACTGGGCCTCCCCGACGCCCTACATGTTTTCGCAGGGTGCCGCCAACGTTCCATGCACTCTCCTGCACTTCATGGATGGCGAGTTGATCGATGTCGCCAAGGCCAAAATCGTTGAACCGGGCAACCACGTGTTCCACGGTAATCCGATGCCACCCACCGTGTATAGGGTTCAACTGGTTTGGGTGCTGCGGGGCTGCGATGACTTGTTACCTCCGTATCGACCCCCTGGGGCCGATGAAGATGACGTGATGACCCTCAGCACCTGCTTAAACTGGTCCATGCTTTGGCCGAAGAGCCAGATTCGTTTGGGGGCGGGGGACACCACCCCACAGACAACACCGCTAGTCATGCCGGCGCCAAGCCATGGCAAGACCGCCGCAACGCTACCGCCGTCAGCTGATCCGGACATGCATATGGCACAGGATCCGGACGACGACGACTGTACATTTTCTAACGTTGATAAGTACATCAACGAAGATGGGTACGGTGATGAATTCTTGGGGCCTCTTTCTCAATAACCCAACCCTGCAAAAGATGATCGGGATCTAGCTGGTACCGCGGAGAAACCCAATTGCAACAGGCGTCGTCTTTTCAGTTCTCAGGAGACGCCTCCAGCTGCCGCCTTCACCGAGACTCAAACAACCGAGGTGCGAAATATTATCAGCCCCGACACACTCAAGAAGGTGGTCTCTGAGCAGAACTCGATCCCATTATAGCAGAAGAAGCAGAAGGCATGGAAAAGAAAAAATAACAAGGGTGCGAGCCAGCCGGCACCGAGTACGATCCGTGCTCAGGACGGGCCACCAATACCTAAGGATATCTCGAGGAGGGTGCATGTGGCAGGTAGGCCAATGCTACCGACTAATCTGCTCAATGCTGCAACCGGTGCTATGCGGAGTCTACATGACGGTGTTCTTACTATGGAGAAGCGATGTCTCACTGAGAATGATGTGGCATACCCGGTTTTCGTGGACAAGGTGCCAGAGTGCAAGGGATTTGTCGAGAGCACCGTCAGGCATATGATCGTCCTGTGGTTTGATGACATCTTCACTATGTTTAACCTTTATCCGCTGCACTACACCTTCGTTCGGCTATTTTCGCTCAGTATGGAGATGCAGATCATTAGAGGCAAGACCTTGGACATCGTGATAGTCGACCCCTTCTACATGTGTGCCAAGATCTTGGGCAGCGCTGGGGACCAACAAGTCGCGAGTTCATACCTCAAAGGCATCATTCTGGCGAACCCAGATAAGGATAACTTCCTCGTGCCTTACTTTCCCGAGTAAGTCATCCCCTCACCGCCCCATAACATATGATTTCTTAGATTTCGATCGTTCTTTTTTTTCTAACATTCCGTGTTTTGTGCAGTGACACACATTGCATACTCATCCTCTTAAGCCCAAAATATTCCATGGCCACGTATTTCGACTCGGACCGTCAGTCGAAGAAAGACTACACAAATATCAAGAAAGTTCTTGATGATGCTCTCCCCGGCTACGCCAAATCTGGAGGCACCTTCAGGAGGACAATTTGTAGGTACGGCAAGCACGTGTTCACCCATGTAACGACGTTCCCCTGCGTCAAGCAGCCGCCTAGCAGTCAGAAGGATGCCTACTATGCCCTCCATCACATGCGGACGATCGCACGGGACCTTCATCACCTTATGCTACCAAGTAATTTCAAAGATTGGGCCGCACGCTTGTCGGAAATCCAGGACGCGGACATCAGACAAGAATTCTTTCGCATCCAGTCGGATATTGTGGAAATCATCGATCAAGATGTCCTTCGTACCTCGGGGCAGTTCTATCAATATGCTACTTATTAGTAGGACCATGAATCGTGCTATTAATGTGTCGCTTTTCTCTTCCGATCCTTTTGTTGCATACTTATATATTGCTTATATATTATCTGTGAATTGCTACTAACGTTTTGTTTGTCTAGTGCATAGATATGCCGTCGTATGTCGTGTACAAGGGTAAGGTTCCCGGAGTCTACGACGACTGGGAGGAGTGTCGGGGACAGGTTCACCGTTTCAGCGGTAACAGTTACAAAGGGTACACCACTAGGGCGGAGGCGAAAGCTAGATACGCGCGCTATCTAGCGGGAGAGAGGAGGGAGCGGAGGAGGAACCAGATGAAGACCAGTTTCATCGCGATGATGCTCATCGTGACCGCAGCTCTCTTCTATGTGATGGTAGTTTAGATGATCGATATCGACTTTGTAATGTGACGATAAACTCGGCTAATACGATGAACTTTGCTAATGTCTCGAGACCTAAACTTGGCTAATGTTTGAACTTTGTTTGCTATTTCGAATTTGGAGACTAATATGATGAATTCTATTGTGTGATGTTTATATTCTGTGCTGTAACGTATTTTGTAACCTGTGCAAATACCAGAAAAGCAAAAAATAATAATTCCTAATATTCACAGTAGTGGCGCACCATATTGAGCATTAGTGGCGCACCAAGGCCAAATGCCAGTGGCGCATTATGGGGCATAGTAATGGCGCACCTAGGGGCATAGGTGGAGGCAAATATGCCCCCCTAGGAGGCATAGTAATGGCGCACTGTTGGACATAGTAATGGCGCACTCTTTGATGCGCCACTATTATCTGGGATACTAATGGCGCACCAGAGGTGCGCCATTACTATTTGTCACTAGTGGCGTGTTAATAGTGGCGCACCCATAGTGCGCCATTAATAGCAAACACGGGTGCGCCACTAACAACCTATTTTGTAGTAGTGCTGGCAAAGGTAGGGGACGACTGGCACGGGCCAGGTGGGCTGGCCTCTCCTAGGCCTTAGGTAAGCCAGGTAAGCTTCGGCCTTTTCCTTCTTATTTCATTTTTTATTTTTGCAATTTGTTTTATAATGTTTGGGCAAAGCTACTAAAGTCAAAAATTCTGAAATAATTTTTTGGGGTTTATAAATATTATTTCCAGACCCCACAATAATTATCAGAATTTTTGAAACAACTAAAATAGTTATAGCCTTTTAATTGTCATTTCCAGCAACAATTTTGATTTATTTAAAGTACCAAAAAGAGTGTTTAAAAGTATATCACCCCTGGTATGTTGTTTCCAACATTTATCAGAGAGGTGGAACATTTTTGAAGAGCATTTTGGGAGAATTGGAAAAATTCAATTATTGGAATTTGTTTACTGAATGAAGTGCTAGGGTTTGTCATCCCCATTTCATATTCATTTGAATTTAAACATGATGACATGATGAACATGTAATGACAAGCAGAGCCTAAGCTAGGGCTGTGACAACTCATCCCCACTAAACAAGAATCTCGTCCCGAGATTCAAGCGTAGGGTAAAAAGACAGAGGGGACATTAATCTATCAGAATCTTCTCAATCCACTTGTCCTTCTCGAAGATGTTGATTCACGACATCATGTTGATCTTGACATTTTTTTGCTCTTGATATCTTCATCTAAACACAATGACAAAAGAACAGGATAACTCTACAAGAATCGACCTTGTTGAAGATCGAGCAACCAATCAACTCATGGAATGAAACGTAAGAACGTCTCTTGAGCTGAGACACCAAACACATCGAGCATGATGGAATGAGGAAGATGAAGGAGGTTCAATTGGTAGGCAACAATTCCACGCTTAAGAAGATAGCGCATGGGTTCCAAAATAGCGAGTAAATTATTGCCATAATACCATCACGGGGCACCTTAAGGAGGTGACTCGTAGATTTATTCCCTTAAGTGGCAAAAAGAATTACTTTTGATACAGGGATCATTGAAACTCTTTATAATAGCTTAAGGAAATTCACAACGATCGTTTGAAGGAGTTCAAAAGAATGGCATACTCAGATTGAAAGGAAACTAGAGTTATAAGACACCTCGGCAATGGAAGGCACATTCCAAATGATGTGGAGGATATAATCTAGTGTGTGAGCGTGCTCTCCAGAACTTGAGCATCTCCATATTCATCAGATTTTTACCTACATCCATGCCAAGTATTCTAGCAACACATCATACTAACATGATGAATAGCGATGGAGGATGCAGATGCAAAGGAAGATACACTTTCTTAGATTTCACCTTAGCTATGCCAAGGAAACGAAATCTGGATGATCGACCGAGAGACATTTAGTACTCTGCTTCTAATGTTCCCCTTGTTGTACTAGCATACCCCAATTATAGATAATGTTTGGTATCTAGAACATCAAGTAAAGGTCAGACTTCGGGGGTTCCAAGGGTCCATGAAGAATGAATTCTAGAATAAGTCTTTCCAATTTTCATGGGGAAGTGGCTAATGTTGTTGATACGAGACATTATAATAATAGGTCTTCCGGTTAGGTATATTAGCCACAACATCACTTCACCGGGTTACAGAGAGACCAATATTATAATTCTTGGGTAACATTCCAACCATTATATCTACCTGAGATTCAGATATGGTTGGTGCCAAGATATTCCACACTCAGCATGCCTGAAAAGAAAGCTTGCAACACAAATCGATGAGTTGAGGTTGCAGAATTCTTGGGAGATGAACTGCGGAAGCCAACTCCAAAACTTGAGCTGGATTGCAAAACCCACATGAACACAGTGTCCAAGACAATTGTGGTCATATGGAGTGCTTACAACAAAACACTACCGAGTTCTGGATGGAACCGTATCAAGGATATCGAAGTCCTTGCATAAGTCTTTCTGTTAAGAAGGAACTTCTTCTCCTTGAACAAATCAATCAGTAGCTTGGTGTGCTAGGGATTGCATATGGAATGGAGATGATCAGTCTATCAAACCATAGAATACTTCGCACGGGCATGACTGACTTGGGATGATTCCAAGAAAACAAAACTACCTTTCTCAAGTTCACAGCGGAAACTTGCACCATATGCATGTGAACTAAGAGTAAGTCACTTATGACACCAATATATACTTCATGTATGGAACACGAAGATATTGCCTACGAAGTTTCCAACGCTAGCTTTATGTTCATCATGAATCATGGAACACATGGAAAATGTTGTCGATGGGCTCAACAACAATTCATCATGGTATCCATATGGATAGAATCCCACAACTATGGGAACAAGGTGATAGCCTTGGTCAGACCAAAATATATAACGGTGTATGCTCGAGGATACATCCACGAGTAAAACAACATTACATTAATCATTGGTTCTGATTTTGATTTGACGATAGCCCATGGTCAAATCAGATATTGAACAAGACAATAAATGCAACAATTGATCACGAAGATCAATCGGTGAAGATATCATCTTTCTTTAACACACTCGCACAAACACAAAGATATCCCCTTGACATGAGCTAAGTTAGATCAAGCTTTTATCTTTGAACTCTCCAAATTGTTGTTTAGCTTAACCAACTAGCTCAGGGGTATCCAACACAGAGTCTTGGAGAAGGGGTGTCTTACAGGAAACCCACTTGATCACGAACTCAACATAACGGTTAGGGGACAACCTGGTGATACTTACGAGAAGATATTCGAAAAGCATGGACCACCGATATGTTTTCAAGATCGGGAACAATCTTGCTTTTCAGGGCAAGATGATATGATCAAAACAACCAAGGATTGACACAATCCTAACTCATTGCTTGAAAAGTGCATCATGGAAAATGGACTAGGTAGCACGATCAATCTTTAGAGTGTTGATTCAATAACCAACACTCTAAGAATGAGATTATTGTCCATTAACTACCAAGCAATAGGGTTGCTAGGAGCATTGATTTCACACATCACGGTTCACTTGTCGATGTTCCGGTTGCAATCAACACGAAGACCAAGAAATGAATAATGATGGCGAGAAGTATCATTGTATCAAAAATTTATGAGAGGTGGTGCAATTCTCACGATACTCTTGACATAAAGAGGGTAATACTTAAAGGTAGAATAGATCACAAGCTGGATTGACATTTTGATCTGCGGGATACAACTGCTTTGACCCAATCCAAGAAATGGATAAGGTACTGGAGTTTGTTTCTCCTAGTCAGTCTGAAATAGAATGACTTGACGGGCCACAAGAATAAAAGGCATCGATGAAAATGATAGCACAACTACTCTTGACTATCCATGATAGACGAGGGTCAGAATACAACTGAAAAGGCAACTCAAAAGCACATAATTTTTCTGAGTTGTAGATGCATAGGTTGGATACATCGAACAAAGTTGAACATATTTTCTTCCAGATAATCCATGCAGAAGGAAATGATTTGCAGGCTCACAACTATAGAATGGAGGGCTCATGAAGAGCACTCTTGTTGTGATCGTCAGTTCACGAGGAACTTCCGCCATATTAGTTCATGGTATTGGAAGAATGATAAACCACAAACCTTCAAAACCATCACAAGGTTACTAATCATCCTAAAGGAACGAGCAAAACACTACCAATAGGAGTGAGTAGAATGAAGTTTGGGTTCAAGAACCTAGAGATAAAATACCTACTAACTAAGTAGCATCACAAGATGCTTTTGATAATGATGGCCAGAATTATCACACTAGGAACACAAACACAACTAGATTGTTGGGTGTTTCACTGAGATAACATGGTTTCCTAACACTTCAACAAATAGGTCAAGGTAATGGAGTACCTCAACACAATAATTGGTGTGCTTTGTCTGGCCAAAAGACAATAACTTTGGAGGAAAGGATTTGCAAATGCATCAGATCATTTAGAAACCTTGGATAACTCGGACAACATAACGGCTGTACGGGTGTGAAATATGAGGCAACCTGCATGACAACTGACAACATAAAAATGAATTCTTATAGAGACATTGATCCAGGAAGACAACAACTTTCCCGTAGGTCTCCAACATAATAACTCGTCATCCTGATAGATAAATGAGAAGCCCAATTCTTAATCCCCATAGAATAAGGAGGAGGGTGACTCAGAATTAGAATGACATGAGGAAAGGAGTAAAAAGAGTCTTATGTTCCCTTACACAATCAATTTCCTTATATAACTAGAGTAGTTCTAGACTCAACATCGACCAGTTTAGCTTGGTAATCCTACAGGCAGTCAAGCTCTGATACCAACGCTATTGGGACCCCGATCCTAAGCCATAAGAATCCAACCTGTAACACATCACATTACTTTGCGGCCTCATGCATGGTTATCTCCACGGCTGCCGCCTTACCTGGGCCGGGACCGTATGCGTCTTTTGGCTCACGTATATGAATATGTCGCTAGCATTCAAATGTCAGAGAACCCAGGTCGAGTACTAGTCGTAGAACCCAAGTGGCACATCCATACAGGGACATCATACGTAACCCAACAATGCAGGTGTCAATCTCTAGCATGTAGGCGAGTCATTGCAAGCTACAAGGACTAAATTACGCCATGGGACATAAATGTCATCACTGCACGTAGACGAATCATAGAAGGCTACATGGACTCCATTACACTGCGACACATTTCCCCAAAGAGACAAACACAACAACAAAGAAGGATACACGCCAGTCAATTAATGTGTCCGGAGCAGTAGCAAGCTACCAAGGCTCAGTGGAAGCACAAAGAGGCATTTCTCCATAAAGAGTACTACTAAAGGCACACAATTAGGTGTCAAATCCCACACATATCAATGCATTTCAACTATACATGCAATATGCACGATATGCGTAGATACAACATGGCATCACAACATAACTCTATGACTCAAGTATTCATTAATGACTCATAAGAGCCAACATAGTGTGATAATACAAACAGGGATCACATGACCCAACACTCAAGTCATACAAGCAACAAGCGGAAGCAAAACATGTCTGGGTACAGACATCTACTAAAAGTGGCCGGAGGAGCCTGAAAAACTACAATGACCCTAACACAGGAACCAGACCTCTGTCTGGGATTCCCAAACTAATCCGGTCAACATCGCACTTCACGTCATAAGAATCACTAATGAGACTGATGTCTCCTCTGCAAAACATAAATTAAGCAAATGTGAGTACATCAGAAGTAATTACATTTGCATCAGTATCAATGAAGGGGGTTATGGAGTTTATTGCAGCAAGCCATCTTTGACACTTGGCTAACCTCTACTATGACTATGAGTACTTTCTTCATTGTGGGATAGTGCACACGAGTCCACATATTCTCCAAATCAATACACCACTATGGATCCACTCCCGTCTCCCTACTAGAAGGCCATCCATAACACTCATGCTTATGTTGCATATTTTAGAGTATCCATTTCACTTGTCTATGTACCACATAAGTTCTCCAAGTAGTCCATATCCGAGGACACGGCTATTCAACCAGATTATTACACCCTGACTCAGACGAACCGACGTCCTCATGCCATCAGCAATGTTCCCTCCTAAAACACGTATCTGCGTCCAATCCGGCACATGTGCTGCCGTGTCCCACGATGAGCCACACCCGCCATGTGCCACGACGGGCCACACATGCCGTGTGCCATGGCGAACCACACATGCCATGCACCACATGCTCGCACACCTGACCTGCACATGTCCATGTAACAGTGAGGTAGGCTCCGATAACCACGAAACCCAGTTCCTATGAGCCGTATCACAATACAATCCACCATGTTCTCCAACATGGCCTCTCATCACCATGTTGACCAAAACAGGTCAAGACACTTAAATCTCATCTTTAGGACATGATCATTCCAATCCATCACCCAGATGGATCAGACCAACTCAACTCTAAGCATAGCAAGCGAGCATGGCTGAGTAGTCACAACATAGATCAAGAAACTCCTAAGTACGCTAGGATGGTTTAGCTATTTGGCAACAATGACAGGTCATGCAAAGGAATGGGTTCAACTATCAAGACCAAGTAAAAATTGAATCGTATTGTCCTAATGCATTAAAATGAGAGCAAGAGCGTGAGAGTAGGATTATATCAAAATGCTCAAGGGGGGGGGTTTACTTTCCTGACAGTCCTGAAGATATTACTTCTCTTCATTAGTGTCAATGATCACATCGTCGGAACCATTGTCTACCGAGAGGGAACAATACCGACAAACAGGAAAAGAACACATTCAATTCATGCAATGATCAATCATGATGTATGACACGACATGTTAAAGCATTGTATTGACCTAGAGCAATATGTAGTCATATTAAGTGAAGTGGAATTCAAATATATGCTAAATTCCAACTCCAACACTATTTATTAAGTTATCCTAATCATGAAATGTCCTACTTGGTGATGTTAACTTAACCAAACATGCATGATCATGGCATAAACAGATTCATTGGATTTTTCTGATCTTTTTTCATATATAAATTATTTTCATTCGAGTTACGGTTAAATTTCTATGTTTTTTCAAAGTTTATAACATTTTATGGAAATTCATGAATTATTTTAGTAATAAAAAAAATCAATTAATGCGTCATCAATATGTCAGCATTGCGTCGACAGGTCAACAGGGCCGGTCCGGGTCAAACCTAACAAGTGGAGCCCACTGGTAAGTGGCTCATGGCCACTACAGTGGCTGACTGGTGGGCCAAGTCAACTGCTGACTGGACCAACTCAAGCTGACATGTGGGGCCCACATGCAAGTGACACAGTGTCTAACTAATTAGTTCGACCTAATTAAACTAGCTTAATAGGCCATGCGGGCTCACTGTCAGTGGCCCTAGTGATTAATTAGTGGGGTCATTAGGCACTAATGGTGGCCACATCAGCATGCCGGAGGGAGGTGGCCGGCGACCATCCAAAGTGGCGGTGACACGCCGGAAACGCGCTCGCGACGTCGGGTTAGAGCGCCGAGGGCACCAGTGCATAGCCTTTCCCATGCGCATCCAAGGGGACTCGCGAGAGGCCTTGGGGACGCCTGAGGGCTCACCAACAAGCTCATCCGCAGCGGCGCCCGTACGGGTCCGATGGCACAGGGGCTCCAGGGCACGGGGAGCCCATCTAATGGGACCTACAGCTCCCTGGGAGCATCTGGAACACAATGGCAAGCTTGAGAGCAGGACGTGGTGGCTGTGTCCATGACCACATCGCTACCGGCGGCGAGGAGCATCGGCTTCAATAGGGAGGCTAGATAGGGGGCGCACGCGACAACAAGAAGAGAGGGGAGAGGTAGAGAAGCTCACAGGGAACGTGTCTCGGAGGTCAGCAGGCTCGGAGATGTCCTAAAGGCGGCGAATTGACGGGGTTGATCGCTGGCGGCTGACGTCTACTACACAACCTTCTTCTTGTAGACTCGTGTTGGGCCTCCAAGCACAGAGTTTTGTAGGACAGTAGCAATTTTCCCTCAAGTGGATGACCTAAGGTTTATCAATCCATGGGAGGCATAGTTCGAAGGTGGTCACTCTCGAACAACCCTGCAACCAAATAACAAAGAGTCCCTTGTGTCCCCAACACGCCCAATACAATGGTAAATTGTATAGGTGCACTAGTTCGGCGAAGAGATGGTGATACAAGTGCAATATGGATGGTACATATAGGTTTTTGTAATATGAAAATATAAAAATAGCAAGGTAATTAATAATAAAAGTGAGCACAAACGGTATTGCAATGCTTAGAAATAGGGATCATACTTTCACTAGTGCAATTTATCTCAACAATACTGACATAGTAATCATATGTAAATACCTCTCATGCGACAAAGTGATCACTTCACAAATAGCAGAGAACTAATGAAGAAATTATTGCAGGGTACGAAACCACCTCAAAGTTATCTCTTCTGATCAATCTTATGAGCTATCCCTAAAAGTGTCACGAACAATCCTAGAGTTCATACTAAAATAACACCTTAAGATACACATCAACCAAAATCCTAATGTCACCTAGATACCCCAATGTCACCACAAGTACCCATGGGCTTGATTATATTATATGCATCACATAATTTCAGATTCATCATGTTCAATCCAACACAGATAACTTCAAAGAGTGCCCCAAAGTTTCTACCGGAGATTCAAGACGAAAACATGTGCCAACCCATATGCATAGATTCCCAAGGTCGCTGAACCCGCAAGTTGATCACCAAAACATACGTCAAGTGGATCAATAGAACATCCCATTGTCACCACGGATATCCAATCACAAGACATACATCAAGTGTTCTCAAATCCGTAAAGACTCAATCCGATAAGAAAACTTCAAAGGGAAAACTCAATTCATCACAAGAAGATAGAGAGGGGAAAACTCCACATGATTCATCTATATGAATAAAGCTCGCGGTACATCAGGATTGCGCCATCTCAAGAACATGAGAGAGAGAAAGAGATCAAACACATAGCTACTGGTACATACCCTTATCCCCGAGGGTGAACTACTCCCTCCTCATCATGGAGACCACCGGGATGATGAAGATGGCCTCCGGTGATGGTTTCCCCCTCGAGCAGGGTGCCGGAACAGGCTCCTGATTGGTTTTTCGTGGCTCTAGAGGCTTGCGGCGGCGGAACTCTCGATCTAGGTTTCTTTTCGGAGGTTTGGGTATTTATAGGAGTATTTGGCATTGGTCCCACGTCCAGAAGGTTCTCGAGGAGGTCACAAGCCTGCCAGGCGCGGCCAGGGGGGTGGCCGCGCCCTGGGGGCTTGTCACTCCCTCGGGAATCTTCTCCGGTATCTTTTCGCTCTAGTATTTTTTATATTTTCCAAAAATATTCTCCATAGATTTTCAGCCCATTCCGAGAACTTTTATTTTTGCACAAAAATGACACCATGGTAGTTCTGTTGAAAACGACGCCAGTCCGGGTTAGTTCTAATAAAATCATACCAAAATCATATAGAATTATTGTGAACATGGCATGAATACCTCATAAATTAGAGATACATTGTAGACTTATCAGCGGATGTTGTAGTAAATCGGCGATGACAACGATGCTGAGAGCTTCCGGGCCCGATTCCTTCAGCGAGGAGCTTCAGAGCATCCATGCAGAGCTATTGGTAAGGTCAGGGAGGCAAGGCAATGGCGGTAGCTTGTTGGCGACGTCCGCATGGCCTTGAGTCCAGGGAAGGAAGAAGTAGAGGGGGAGGGATAGAGCGAGGGGGCAAAAGACAGGGTGTGGTATCGATCCAGACGGCAGCGAGGACTCATCCCAGCGTCACACTGGCTCGGGTGAGCCAGGCAGGCAGGAGGCCTGGCGCCCCTGTTGTGCGCGCCATGCCTGCCTTTGCCTCTGCCTGCTGGCAGAGGTAGGGGATGACTGGCACAAGGCAGGTGGGCTGGCCTTGTAGGGTAATGTAGCAGAAAACAAAAATTTTCGACCTACGCACCAGCCCAGGACCACTATGGAGACTGCATACAAGGTTTGATCATTTCGTTACCGACTCGTAGCGTAGCGGAAGTAGAGTCGATGACAATCGGCGGTGCAGATCCCTGCAGCTAGGATTTACAACCTCCCAACCGCGAGGATGTATACCCTCATTTGCCCCTCGGACAGCCCTCCGGGAGGTGTTCAGACAGTCCCCCGGACGGTGTCGCGGACAGCCCTTCGGGAGGACCTCCAAAACTTGGACTGTCACTCGGACAGCCCTTCGGGAGGATCTTCGAAACTCGAACGGTCACACGGACAGCCCTTCGGGAGGCACTCTTGAACTAAGACCGAAACTATGATCTCTCTACAGAGTTGCACACATACGGTGTCATCTATCCGGCAGGGCTTCGCCGTCCAGAACTAGTTCTTGCCGGAACCCAGACAACCTTTCGGCTCTACGAAACTATTTCACTGGGAGGGAGAGAAGAAGCCGGATCATTGCAATGGAACTTGTATGTGAGAAGGAGTGAGTTTGTGGGCAGCCCACTCACCTCTATTTATAGGAAAACCAAGGGGTAGGATGGGACTTGGAATTACCAAAATGCCCATGACGTGAGCACACCACAAGGGCATAAAGGGAAAGCCTCCAAATAGTGTTGCCTGCATCACCATGCCTGCATCACAATGCCTGCATCACTATGCCTGCATCATCCCCTAATAGTATTTCCACTATTCACAATAGTGTTTCCACTATTTGCAATAGTGTTTCCAATAAAGTAATCCAAAAAGCACTTTCACTATTCATGATGACAATTTTCAGCGTTTGTTCGAACTGGAAATATTTATGTGGGCTTAAAACATTTCCAGCACCCACAAAAATAATTTTCAATGTGATCCGGAACAATTTCAGATTAGTGATTTTCATTTGTGAAAACCAACTGATGTGGTTCCGGCAGCTCCAGAACATTTCCGGTTTTTCTTCCGAAAAATTCTAGAAAGTTTCCAGAACGATTCTGGTACCCTCCAAGAATTATCAGGCATGTGCCGAAACCAATTTGACTTTATGGTATCCCCTAAAACAACTTTTCAGTTTCACCGGAACTGTTGTGGTGTTCTCTCTGCGGAACTTTTCCACTGTCCGAAACTTTTCTAGTGTCCGAAACTTTTCCGGTGATTTTCTCTCAGACTCCCTGCCTAGTATTCAGCAGATACATGACCCTTAAGCGTGTGACCCTATAGGTTAGGTGAAGCATAGACATGACCCGGAACCCCTTCCGATCAATGATCAACAACGGAGCCGTGGACACCCATATTGACCCCTATACCCACACGAATGAATATTCGAGTGAACCTCCAGTTGCCGTGTGCTATTCCTGTTGCTTTGCGATATGTTACAAATACCCAAGGTGAGACATGTTGGCATCCCCATGGATCAACAACTTGTGCACTATGCCAGTTACCTCGTTACCGGTATTGTTCTCTTTTCTCGTTCCCGTGTTCCGGCATCCCCGTGATCAAATCACAAAGGGTCTGGCCAGACGATGATGGATGCCGTAACACCGAGAGGGACCAGAGATATCTCTCCATCATCGAAGGAGCAAATCCCAATCTTGAGCTATCAAGTTACTTGACATACTTTTCCATGAACCCGTAAGCCACCGTAATAGCCACCCATTTACGGATGACGTTTAACAAACCCCAAAGTTCATGAAGCAAGCATGAAGAAACTCGATACTCTCATGGTCTAAGGAATTATACAAATATTAACTTCTCTGTGTTATTAACCATTAACTTATGATGAATGTATCTCATAGCATAACATCAATTCGGGTCGATTCAACACAAATGTTCTTCTAACATTGTGCCCTCAAAATTGCCGGCATAGCCATGCCCATGATCATGAAAACATGATCAACATGCAATACTTGAGCCAGTCTTAGAGGCCAGACTAGGAATACAATTTACCGTTTATTATTCCATACGTGCATATGAGTCTTCCTTCAAGCCTCATGGTTATTGTAGACTCAAGAACCATAGCAGTTATAGCATGGAACATAAACCTAGTTATGAACAGGGAGATAATCAATAACATTTATTATTGCCTCTAGGGCATATCTCCTACAGACTCCCACTTGCACTAGAGTCAATAATCTAGTCAATGCTAATGCACTTTACACCTATGGCATACTGGTGTAAAATATGCTTCGCTTGTGGTATAGCCTGATGTCCAACGGATCTGACAACTTCAGCTCCATGTGTAACTTTGCATACCCTCGCGTTTTCACGCTATCACAAAATTCGTATTCTGTGTGAACTTGGCTTTGCATATGTGTGAATCATTGGTCGAAACCTGATTCCTCAGACTGAGCTATGGAGCAACTATGTGCAATAGTGTCTCATAGACCAAAGCCATCTTGGAACCATACTAAGTTCATGAATGAACTATATGATTCAACAACTTCTTTGTCGCTTCCAAAGCGTCAACATACTTAGCCTCTGTTATAGAATTTGCCACAGTATCTTGTTTGGAACAATTTCCAACTACCGTGCCATCATATTGTGTATTACACAAAACCCCTAACTTAAATCGAAAAGCGCATGGAGCATTGATTGAGACTGTATCGATGTAATTACTTACAACGAGCACTTCATAATCTCTACTTGCGAGAAAACATGTCATCAGCACTACTCTAGTACTTAATGATATCTTTCACTGTTGTCCCATGAGCAGTGCTTTGATCACTTTGGTATCTATACTCGCAACAACTTGGGAGTATCAGACATATTTGGTTGTTTTTACATACCATGGAATACATGATTAATCCAAACACTAGAGTGTGTGGAATCTCCATCATGTATTTTACTCCTCAGTGTTTTGGGACACTGAGTCTTGCAAAAACTCTTTCCATGTGACTTCGGCAAGAATCACTCCTTGGCGTTTTAAATGCTAAAAGGTTTTAGCACCTTGTTAATAGATATTCATTGCTTAGCCCCATTAGGTAAATCTATCTCCATAGATCATCATGCCTAATATTGAGGCTACTTAGCCTAAGCACTTCATCGCAAAACTATTTTCAAATGAAGTCCTAATTCGTGTCAAGAAATTTATTTCCAATTAACAATGTGTTAAGCACACAATGTTTTTATAAATATTATTATGCTCCCACTTACTTTCTTGAATCACAAGCATCTTTGTTACCCATTGATGAAGTCAAAAAACCTTTTGACCATTTCATCAAATCACGAAGATTCCAACTCCATTTTGCTCTCTTCTGTCCATTGCTGGAACTCTGAAGTTTGCATACTTACTAGCATCCTCTGGATCGACAAATTACTTTGGACTGTATCACATACAAGTCCTAGGTTTCATTGCCATCAGATGGAAATCCTTTTGTCATCCATGTTTCATATCTCATGATTGATATATGTATTAATTGCTAGTTCAACCCGAACCGACCTTAAGCGTCGCTATGGTGAAACAACCTCATCGTAGTCAACTCCTTGAACTTTTTATTTCAACAAGTCAAGCTTTATGGATAAAACATTTTTATCCGTATCAGTTTTTAGTTCCATAAATATTCATTAGACTCTAAGTCCTCTGAAAGGTGTATCAAGGTTTTAATTTTGAATCACTTATATGGAAACTATCTTGGATTGTATTGGCATTTAGCCAATCCCGGAGTCAGGGCCCATCAACGCTTCCTTGTGTATTGTAGGTATACTATCGTCTAACAACAACATCTCATTTACGCACCTAACAGGTTTGTACAAGCTTTGCCTACGTGGTTCAGCTGCACGTTCAACCGAAGTCCATACATTTTATTGTAGAGACTTCCATATCAGCCGTAGTAGGAAACAACGAAATCACTTCCAGGGTTTCTTTCCTTTGAACTGATGATGAAGATACTGGTTATCTCGTCGAGTTGCACTGTCCTCCCACTCACCTTTTGTAAGAACGATTCTCTTTAAAAGCATACCATTTTGTGGGAAAACCCTTTGCCTCGGTATAGTGGTGGGGAATACCCAATGACTTGGGATAACCATACAAAGTAGCACTTGTCTAATTTGGAATAGGTTTGTAACCTTTTACACAAGCCCCATATTCCAAATGTTTAAGAAAATATATAACATGGTTGGGTGTACCATACCATGACGTCATTTCAACAGACCCGATGGATCTCTTTTTAGTGTAAAAGCCGTAGTCTCTAAAGCATCACTCTATAAAAGGGATAATGGCAAATCTATTTATGTCATTTTTGATCTTACCATGTCATAAATGGTTCGATTACATCTTCATGGACTTTCCACTTGAAGTGGTGTTCCGGGAGGTGCAAGTTATGAAACACTTTTCACAACTCATCAGACATTCGCTAAACTTGTAACTCAAATATTCCTTTCCGCAATTAAATTGCAGAAACATAATTTTCTTGGTACAATAACTTCTACTTCATTTTTGAAAACCTTTCGAATGATTTCAAAAGATCCAGACTTACGTCTCATCACGTAAATATCTATATATCTACTTGAGTCATTTTTGAAGGTAGACAAATCCACTGTTTGAAACAACATTTATCGGACTACATACATCAAATGTATGATCACCAATAAGTTCTTTGCTCGTTCCTTATGGCCTGTGAATGGTATTTTAGTTAGTTCACCTTTTGGAGGAAAGTTGCAAGTGTTAGATGATTCAAAATCAAACGACTTCAAAATCCATCATAATGGAATTTTCCATGCGGGTTTCTCCAATGTGACCAAATGCAGTGCCACACATATGTGGTATTCTTTTAGTCTTGTGACATTTAGCGTCAGTGTTATGTATGTATCATATTTCCATCAATATTCATAACATACATCCCATCTACGATGGAAGCATGGCCCTTCATGTTATTCATAATACTGAACAACAATTGTTGTTTTTATGAACAACTCTTTTGCAAAAAACATTGTGCAATGGGCTAGAGTGTATGAAAATCTAAAATGACTTATAAAAGTAAACCCAGAGGTAATGTATTATTATCAATATTCATAACATACGTCTCATTCATAATGAAAGTATGGCCCTTATGTTATTCATAACACCGAACATGAAAAGTTCTCCTATGAACAACCTTCTTGCAAGATACCTTATGCAAAGGGCTAGAGTGTGAAACTCTAAAATGAATTATGAAACTTAATACATAGGGAATACACCGATGGAAGGCATAGTAACATTTACTATGTTCCCTGCGTGTATCTAAACCTCATCCCTGGCTAGTCTTTCAGGCCATAGTAGTTCTTACATCGAGTTGCAACAGAATGCAATCGAGCAGGTATCTTTGTGACCAACTCACAATACCCAAGAATTAGTGATTAACATGTTTAACCACAATTCCCAAGAACTATATCTTTGACCAGCCTTCTATACATCAAAAACTTGTATGACATTCATACATGAGCTGGATATTCCAGTCTTGTTTCCTTTTGCCATTATACTTCTAGCAACTTAACTTTTCAGTATTTCTCCTACTCTCAGAAGAAGCACCCAACTTAAGAGTGGCGTTGGCCCTGGACTTCCTAGGCATGAAAGTCTTACTAACACCCTTCAGACACTTCCTTTCTCTTTAAGTTGTTGTTTTATTCACCTTTCATCATATGATAGGCGTTCTCCTGGATACCTCTCTTATCATTCTAATGCATAGTAAACTCCTTTACTAATAGTTTGCAAACAAACATTGCTTTGGATATCTCATATATTTTAGCTTTTGTCTGTCTCTGAAAATAATTTTCAGATTCCATGAATATCACATAACTATCCAAACTTTCGAAGTTCCGGTCTCATGGTAACAAGCATATTGCACTTTGACTGAAAAGGAATCTAGCCTTTGGATCGAAGGACGAGAGTCATATGATCCATAGCATTAGCGGGAGAATACCGAAAGCATGCGATAGGACAAAGTCCTTCTCGGCGCTCTTGAGGACAATCCTCACATTATGTTACCAACCGTAAAGTTTTAACCAGATATTTAACACCTATTCAATTTTAATAGGGAAGGTGGAAACGCGAGCCATTATCCTACAACTATTATGCAATCTACACTTAGACAAAGTTCACAATTAATTGCACTGAGAATTAAAAGAATTAATTCTATAGTGCGCTCCCACTCAAATCAATATCTCTCATAATTGATTATGAGTGATACAAGACCCGCATTTAAATTGTTCGCCATTGGTGTAACACCACTGATGACGAAAATCTCAACCGGTAGGCCAACTTGCCAATCACATCTCTATGTGACTCTTGTTCATCTTTCGATGCGTGTGTTCCGAGCTCATGGCGGTCATGCCTGAATGTCAAGACAACCAAGTGATCTCGTTGCAAGGTCTCAACTCACCCGCCTCACACTTCTCTAATCGTTCGTACCCGTGTGACACAGTGCACCCCGAAAAGATAGGTGCCGTGACGGTGCTACACTTGGGAGAACACTAACTACTTGATATTTTTTTGTGAGATATTACCCTAATAAAAAGTGACTACCGTGCAATCAAGAAGGGTGCATCATAAGGGATAAACATCCCAGGCAATTCATAATAGCATGATATGGTATAGCCCTTTCTGATGGAGAAGTCTTTCATTTCTTCGTCTTCGGCATGCACGTCGGTGTTCACCTTCGCGAAGATTGCCACCAACTTGTCGATGCACTAGGTAATATCGCTATCTCTATATCTAATAAAATAAGTGCATTACATAAGGTTGACACGTAGGTCATTAAAGTGCAATCGTATGGCTCCAGTCATCATGCCAAATCATGACACGCAGGTCATGTTAATTACATCATATAGTCATCTCATACATAATAAAATTAATATGAGCATTGCTATACCACATCATATGGACATGCAAACCATCCTGCAAAACCAAGTTAGACGCCTCTAATCGGTTCATGGAAAAACTTGTTTTACGTGGCTTCTAAGGTTTTGAAACAAAACGAATCTACCAACGTCCATCATCAAGTATGATAATTCAAGTTGCTAGATTAACTTTCCAGGGTGTATGAAACACGAGATAATAAAATCTCGAGCCCCATACTAAACTTTGTCCTACACGTGACCCCCGTGCAGATCGCATCTGCATTGCCCTTTTGTCTGCGAAACTTAGTTGATCTATCAATCAACATACTCAGGAGCAGCATGAAAGGATCACGGATTGCCAGAACTTTGTGAGATTCCACCATGCCGTTAAGATCAGGACTACGCAAATTCCAGGGAAGCAACAAGAACATCGGGTTACAGATTTCATATGCTACCCGCACAAATAATTTTCAGTAATAGATCTCATCTACTACCTAATTATATTGTGCAACACCCATGCATCTCTATGTATTCCACATCGCAACCTGCATCTACGCATAGCACGACTCTTGATGCCACTGTAGGGTAATGTAGCAGAAAACAAATTTTTTTGACCTACGCACTAGCCTAGGACCACTATGGACATTGCATACAAGGTTTGATCATTTCGTTACCGACTCGTAGCGCAGCGGAAGTAGAGTCGATGACGATCGGCGGTGCAGATCCCCACAGCTAGGATTCACAACCTCCCAACCGCGAGGATGTATACCCTCATCTGCCCCTCGGACAGCCCTCCGGGAGGCAGCCAGACAGTCCCCCGGACGGTGTCGTGGACAGCCCTTCGGGAGGACCTCCAAAACTTGGACTGTCACTCGGACAGCCCTTCGGGAGGACCTTCGAAACTCGGATGGTCACACGGACAGCCCTTCGGGAGGCACTCTCGAACTAAGACCGAAACTACGATCTCTCTACAGTGTTGCACACATACGGTGTCATCTATCCGGCAGGGCTTCGCCATCTAGAACTAGTTCCTGTTGGAACCCAGACAGCATTCGGCTCTACAAAACTATTTCGCTTGGAGGGAGAGAAGAAGCCGGATCATTGCAATGGCACTTGTATGTGAGAAGGAGTGAGTTTATGGGTAGCCCAGTCACCTCTATTTATAGGAAAACCAAGGGGTAGGATGGGACTTGGAATTACCAAAATGCCCATGACGTGAGCACACCACAAGGGCATAAAGGGAAAGCCTCCAAATAGTGTTGCCTGCATCACCATGCCTACATCACCATGCCTGCATCACTATGCCTGCATCATCCCCTAATAGTATTTCCACTATTTTACAATAGTGTTTCCAATAAAGTAATCAAAAAGCACTTTCACTATTCATGACGACATTTTTCAGCGTCTGTTCGAACTGAAAATAGTTATGTGGGCTTAGAACATTTCTAGCACCGACTAAAATAATTTTCAATGCGATCCGGAACAATTCCGGATTAGTGATTTTCATCTGTGAAAAGCAACTAATGTGGTTCTAGCAGCTCTAGAACATTTTCGGTTTTTCTTCCGGAAAATTCTATAAAGTTTCCAGAACGATTCTGGTACCCTCCAAGAATTATCAGGCATGTGCCGAAACCAATTTGACTTTATGGTATCCCCTGAAACAACTTTTCAGTTTCACCGGAACTGTTCCGGTGTTCTCTCTGCGGAACTTTTCTGCTGTCCGAAACTTTTCTAGTGTCCGAAACTTTTCTGGTGATTTTCTCTGAGACTCCCTGTCTAGTATTCAGCAGATAGATGACCCTTAAGTGTGTGACCCTATAGGTTCGGTGAAGCATAGACATGACCCGGAACCCCTTTCGATCAATGATCAACATCGAAGCCATGGACACCAATATTGACCCCTATATCCACACGAATGAATATTTGAGTGAACCTCCAGTTGCCGTGTGCTATTCCTGTTGCTTCGCGATATGTTACAAATACCCGAGGTGAGACATGTTGGCATCCCCGTGGATCAACAACTTGTCCACTATGCCAGTTACCTCATTACCGTTATTGTTCTCTTTTCTCGTTTCCGTGTTCCGGCATCCCCGTGATCAAATCACAAAGGGTCTGGCCAGACGATGATGGATGCCGTAACACCGAGAGGGCCCAGAGATATCTCTCCATTGTCAGAGGAGCAAATCCCAATCTTGAGCTATCAAGTTACTTGACATACTTTTCCATGAACTTGTAAGCCGCCGTAATAGCCACCCATTTACGGATGATGTTTAACAAACCCCAAAGTTCATGAAGCAAGCATGAAGAAACTCGATACTCTCATGGTCTAAGGAATTATGCAAATATTAACTTCTCTGTGTTATTAACCATTAACTTATGATGAATGTATCTCATAGCATAACATCAATTCGGGTCGATTCAACACAAATGTTCTTCTAAAATTGTGCCCTCAAAATTGCCGGCATAGCCATGCCCATGATCAGGAAAACAGGATCATCATGCAATACTTGAGCCAGTCTTAGAGGCCAGACTAGGAATATAATTTACCGTTTATTATTCCATACGGGCATATGAGTCTTCCTTCAAGCCTCGTGGTTATTGTAGGCTCGAGAACCATAACAGTTATAGCATGGAACATAAACCTAATTATGAACAAGGAGATAGTCAATAACATTTATTATTGCCTCTAGGGCATATCTCCTACATGCCTCTCCTGGATCTTAGGTAAGCCAGGTAAGCGTCGGCCTTTTCCTTCTTATTTCATTATTTTATATTTTTGCAATCTGTTTTATAATGTTTGGGCAAAGCTACTAAAGTCAAAAATCCTAAAATAATTTCTAGGGTTTATAAATATTATTTCTAGACTCCACAATAATTATCAAATTTTTTGAAACAACTAAAATATCTATAGTCTTTTATTTTTCATTTGCAACAACATTTCTAATTTATTTAAAATACCAAAAAGAGTGTTTAAAAGTATATCACCCCTGGTATGTTGTTTCCAACATTTATCAGAGAAGTGGAACATTTTTGAAGAGCATTTTGGGATAATTGGAAAAATTCAATTATTGGAATTTGTTTACTGAATGAAGTGCTAGGGTTTGTCATCCACATTTCATATTAGTTTGAATTTAAACATGATGACATGATGCACATGCATTGACAAGCAGAGCCTAAGCTAGGGCTATGACACATGGGCATAGCCATTGGAGGGCAGTGTTGTCCGCTAGGTAGCGGATCATGGGGCTTCCACTTGGGCGTGGGTGGGAACCCCTCCGTGTCCTCGGGGGGCTCCGGGCGTATACATCCCACTCATTATTACGTGAGAGTGTCACGGGTAGAACTACCGGAGGTGCTGGATGTTCCAGGCATTATGGATGGGGACCCCCTCCTGAGTTTCCAGGCGCACGGCACCAGACCTAGATATGTGAGCGACCTTGAACGAGACCTCCCACATGGGCGAGAGCTTGTGCAAGCCCTCCCTGGAGAGGACCCACCTCAGGATGACGTCTCTAACTTCAAGGGTCCTAGGGCGTATGTTGTGGCAATGGTAACACCATAGCGCCTGCTGGTACCTCGTAGCTTGGAGTGAGGCTCGGCAATGGGACTCCTCCCTGAGTACGAGATATGTTCCTCGTGCGGCAGCCTGACGCTCCTCATCAAATGCCAAGACCCATGGGGACCGATGCTTGACCTCGTGTGGGAGGATGGCTCCGGTTCCATAGAAGAGGAAGAACGGGGTTTCGCCAGTGGTCTTAGTCGCAGTGGTGCGGATGGACCATAGCATGAACTGAAGCTCATCCATCCAACCCCTCCCGCAAGGTTCAAGCTTCTTCTTGAATCTCGTTGCCTTGAGGCCCCATAGGACCTCCGCGTTGACGCACTCTGCCTGACTATTGCTCCATGGGTGGGGCACCAAGGCATATCATATCTACATTCCAAGGTTAGTGCAATAGGTCCTGAAGAGGTTACTTGTGAACTGCGAACCGTTATCGGTGATGATGCGGTTGGGAACGTCGAAGCAGCTCACGAGACCCTTGATAAACTTGATGGCCAATCTGGTAGGGATGGTGCAGACAGGCTCCACCTCCGCTCAGTTGGTGAATTTGTCGTTGGCGCCGTATAGGTAGCGGTACCCACCTGCCTCTCGCAGGAAGGGCTCCAATATGTCCAGCCCCCAGACCGCGAAGGGCCAGGAGAGCGGGATGGTTTGTAGGCCCTGGGCGGGCTGGTGAATCTGCTTGGAGTGAAACTGGCAGGCCTTGCCAGACCGGACTAGCTCGATGGCGTCGTTGAGTGCCGTGGGCCAGTAAAAGCCGGATCAAACGCCTTTCCTGCAAGGGTGCGCGACGAGTAATGGTGCTCGTAGTCTCCTCCATGGATGTCGGCTAGCAGCTCACACCCTTGCTCCTTGGAGATGCACCCACGATATAGGTCGCCGTCTTGCAGGCAGTAAGCCGTGGCCTGCCACGCCACGCGCTCCATGTTTTCCTCTTTTTCCGACAGCATGCGTGAAGTAGGTACGCCCTGAACTCGTGCGTCCAGTCGTTGGCCTAGGGCTCCAGTGACAGGAGTAGTCGGGCTCCTGAGGCTTGGCCACAATCTGGAGTCCCCGAGGGTGGTGCTGGGGGAGCTCCTCACTCCGTGGTGCCAGGTCCTCGGTTGGTGGTGCTGCGGAGGGCTTGAAGAGCCACTCCTCGAAGACGCCCGACTCCTGGGGCTTGCAGCGCGATGCCTTCTTGGTGATGCCATCGGTTTCCTTGTTCGCATTGCGCGGGATGGCTGCAACTCCAAACCCTGAAAACATTTTTCGATCTTACGTACCTCCTCCAAATACGCCTCCATGTGCTCATCCTTGGGTGTATACTGCTTGTTGGAGAAGTTGACGAGGAGATGGGAGTCGCCCTTGATGGCGAGGCACCGGATCCCCAAGGCTGCCGCTGCCTTGGGGCCGGCGATGAGGCCCTCGTACTTTGCGATGTTGTTGGAGACCTTTTCACCATGCTGGAAGCATAGCTGCATTGTGTAGCAGAGCTTGTCCCCCGTCTGGGAGGTGAGCACGACTTCGGACCCTTCTCCCATGCGTGTGAAGGCTTCGTCGAAATGCATGGTCCAACCCTTAGAGGCCTCATCGCCAGGGGTGAGGGACTGGCTCCTGTCTAGACCCCGGTCAGGAGCATCTGTCCACTCTGCCACGAAGTCTGCGAGTGCCGACCCCTTGATGACCCTGGTCGTGCTGAACTCTATGGTGAAGGCCTGCAACTCAATGTTCCATTCGATGACCCTTCCTACCGCGTTGGGGTTACGCAGGACCTTCTCTAAGGGGTACGCAGAGACGACCTTGATGGGATGCCCCTGGAAGTAGTGGCGCAGCTTCCTCGAAGCGACAAGGAGCATGAGCAGGAGCTTCTGTTGCATGGGGTAGTGTGAGCGTGCATCCCACAGCATCGTACTAACATAGTATACTGGGTGTTCGACGAGGGTGAAGGCCGTTGCGATGGCTTGCTCCATGCCAGGGCCCATGAGGCTTGAGTGCCTCGGGGGCCGCAGGGGCGATCGAGGCTTCATGAGGATTGAGCGCCTCAGGGGCCATCTGAGCGGCTGGGGCCTCATGAGGATTGAGCGCCTCAGGGGCTGTCGGAGCGGCTGGAGCCTCATGAGGGTTAAGCGCCTCAGGGGCATCATCTTGGGGAAGAGCAGGCTCCTTGGCATCCTGGGATCCCCCTTGCTCCATGTTGGGGGGGGGACACCTACGCCCGTCGATGCAACGCCCGTGTCGATATGCTCCTCCCTGACCACCACCAATGCAACACTGGCGGAGTGGGGGGTGGCGGCCAGGTATAGCAGCAGTGGCTCCCGAGGACAAGGCTCCACCATCACTGGTGGACTCGTGAGGTACCACTTGAGTTCCCCGAATGTCACGTCTGTCTCCGGGGTCCATTCGAAGGGGCCCTTCCTTTTCATGATCTTGAAGAACGGTAGGGACCGTTCGCCGAGTTTGGAGATGAAGCGCCCCAAGGAGATCACACAACCTGCCAGTTTCTGCATTTCCTTGAGGGTCTGCAGTGCGCCCATCTTGTTTATGGCCTTTATCTTCTCCGGGTTCGCTTCGATTCCCCGGTGCGACACCAGGAAACCAAGCAGCTTGCCCGATGGGACCCCAAAGACGCACTTCTTGGGGTTGAGCTTCAGGTTCACCTCCCTCAGGATGGCAAATGTCTCCTCCAAGTCCTCGATCAGGGTCTTCTCCTCTCTTGACTTGACCATGATGTCGTTGATGTAAGGCTTAGCATTTCTCCCGAGTTGCGGCCCTAGGGTGATGTGCATCAACCGCTGGAAGGTTGCCCCGGTGTTTCACATCCCGAAAGGCATGCATGTGTAGCAGAATACTCCGCATGACGTGAGGAAGGCCGTCTTCTCGACGTCCTTCACCACCATTTTGATCTGATGGTAGACAGAGAAAGCGTCCATGAAGCATAGGAGGTCACACACCACGGTGGAGTCCACGATATTATTGATGCGCGGCAGTGGGAATGGGTCTTGGGGGCAGGCTTTGTTGAGGCTCGTGAAGTCACGCACATATGCTCCTTCCCGCACTTCTTCGGGAAGATCACTGGGTTGGCGAGCCACTCTGGGTAATGCACCTCCCGGATGACCCCAGCCTCCTTTAGCTTGTCGACCTCCTGGATGATAAACGCCTGTTTCCCCTGAGCTTGCCTCCTTGACGTTTGCTTCACCGGCCGTGCATTCGGGCACACCATGAGGTGGTGCTTTATTACGTCTGTTGGGACCCCCACCAGGTTGGTGGCGCTCCATGCGAATGCGTCCTTTTTGCGCGGAGGAAGGCCACCAACACCTCCTCCTGCACCTGGGGAAAGTCGGCGCCGATGGTGACGGCAGGACCAGGGTTTCCTTCATCCACAAGCACCTGCTTCGTCTCCGCCTGGCTTTGAGAGAACAACTCCCTATTCTTTACCGACGCGATGTCTAGGACACCCCCAGAGTCCTCCGCGGCCTGCACGACGTCCCCGGCGCTGGGGCGCGCTATGACTACTGCTTTGTAGGAGAGCTTGAGTGTGTGGGACGTGTCCTTGGCATTTCCCATGATGGTGAGGATGCCGCCGCTCCTAGGCATCTTGACAATGCTGTAGCCCGGGTGCATTGCCGCCATGAACTGGCGAGGGCGGGGTAGACATGTATTGCGTTGTAGGGGAGGTGGATGAGGGCGACGTCGAAGTTGACCTACTCGGTGCAAAAGTTGGAGCGAGTACCGAAGGTGACGGGGAGGCGTACCTGCCCCACAAGGACGATGAAGCCCCCGACCACCCTAGAGAAGGGCCTTGCAGGCACGAGTTGGTCACGGGGCAACTACAGTGCGTCGAAGGCCTCCATGGAGATGACGTTTAGGCCGGCGCCACTGTTGGTGTCAAAATCGGCGAATCTTGGGTAGGGGGTCCTGAACTGTGAGACTAGAATCAACGGTAACAGGAGACGAAGGGGACACAGATTTATCCAGGTTTGGGCCCTCCTATGGAGGTAATACCCTACGTCCTGCTTGAGTGAATTGATGGTATGGGGGGTTACAGAGTTGATCTACCTCGAGATCGAATAGCTAACCCTAGATGAGTTGTTCCATCTACACTCTAAAACCCTCTGGCTTATATAGATGCCGAGGATGTCTAGAGTTTACACATGGTTGATTACATGCCAAAGAGATAAACATGCCTATTTACTACATCAAACATGGAGCGCAAGCCGTGCTTCCCGAAGCTTCCAACCTGGAGACTGGGCCTTCAAATCTTCCAGTGTTCGGTGTAGCCCATATAGTCCGGCCCATAAACAATAGGTTGGCTATCCGAGGACCCCCTAATCAAGGACTCCCTCAGTAGCCCCCGAACTTGCCTCCAACGCCAAGGGTCTTCAGCTCCAATTGCTTTCCTTACAGAGTCTTCGGCTTGCGAGGTGAGTTCCTTCCCGCCGAACCATAGTTCGACCTCCGTTGATAAGTAGTTTTCCGCATAGTGGCACATCCGAATACTGTGAAATAAGTTGGCTTTGAATACCAAACATCGGGGGGAAAGGTAACATTCCCTGACGACCTCTCTGACAAAAGGTCATAGCCCACCATGACCGATAGGCCAGTTACATGCACTTGATGCGCGATTCGAGGTGGTTTCATCATTACAATCTACCAATATACCGATCATGTCCCGTTTTATACGGGATATACTTAATCACACATGCGCAATGGCATGCACGTCTCGAGAAGTGTAGGGATTCATGGTGCAGCAAGGGGAGTCCAAATCGACAAGCCTCATAAAAAGAGGAGAAAAACCCCGAAGGCTATTCATGCTCTCCATTCGACTTCTCCGCCTCCCATTCCCTTGCGCCTGCAAAGCTCAGATCTAGGTCTTTTCGTCCCCACCTCCGAACTCTTCCATGACAAGCTCTAACGGCCAATGGGAAACTTCCACAGTCACTGACCGAGACATTCTCGACCTCAAGAAGGCCAGCTACCTCTCCGTCGACATCCCTCACCGCGCGGCGGAGGAGGGCCAAATAATACCCACCCCCAAGCCAGGCTAGAGGGTGGTGTTCATCCCCCACTTCATTAGGGGGCTGAGCTTCCTCGTCCAGCCCTTTGTTAGGGGGCTGATGTTCTTCTACGACTTCGACTTCCATGACCTCCCACCGAACTCCATTATGCACATCTCGGCGTTCATCCTGGTCTGCGAGGCTTTCCTGCATATCGAGCCACACTTCGGGCTTTGGCTTCAGGTGTTCAACATCAAGCCTAAGTGTGTCAGCGGCAAACACGTGGACTACGGTGGGGCCATCATCGGCAATCTCACCCGCGTTGGGTGGCTGTCGGGTACCCTTATTGACACCATCAAGGGGTGGCATAAGGAGTGGTTCTACGTCACCGAAGCACAAGAAGAAGGTCAGTATCCCGCTTCTGCATTCAGATCTGGTCCCCCCACAAGACTGGCTTCTTGGCTCGAGCAAGGGCCTCATCTGGGGACCGGGCAAAGAGGTGAGTGACCTGTAGAAGTGCATCCGCTCTATGGTCGAGGAGGGCACCAAGTTGACTGATGTGGTCCAGGTGATGCTCCGAAGATGCATCCTCCTTTGCTAGTGCCGGGACACCCCCTATGGGCTCGTGACGATGTCGAGCCCATAGTCCGGAATCTCTTTCGCACTATGGGGCAAAAGTTATGGAAGGCGCTCTTTAAGTCACAGAAGAGCTGGCCATCTGAAGAGGAGGACAAGGGTCTGCACGCCGCCAAGCCCGATTCCGAGGTATGATACAACCTAGCTTGGTCGGCTTTATTACATAAGAAATCCTCATAACCCCTTATCCGATCTGTCTTTATAGAGATGGCTGAAGAAAGCCATCAACATTAATAGTCCAATGCGTCAGCCCGAAGACGAGAGGACCGGGCTATTAGCAAAAATGCTTGTGGTAAAGCCTTACAAGGCTCCCACGAAGAAAGAGAAGAAAAAGAAACCAGGCCAGGCTGGCATCCGCATCAAGGACCAGCTTGACGCTTCGTCCGAGGATTCCCCCGCCTCTTCGAATCAGGTTGAGGCTGAGGAGGAGGAAGGGGAAGAAGACGAGGAGGAGGAGTCTGAGGTCGAGGGCAAGGGGAGAGTCAATTCCCCTCGTGCCAGGAAGAGGGCGGCGACTTCGGACGCTCCATAGCAGGTCCCTTCCCCTCCCGAGAAGAAGGTGCGACAGACGGGGGTGGTTCTGTCTGATGATAGTTCGGACTTGGACACCGTGTACGAAGACCTTGAGGAGGTTCCACGAAGGAGCCTACGGGTCAACCCCCCAAAAGGTTAGGATCCGAAGACCCTCCTATTCATTATGAATAGCTTTGGAGTTTGCTAACATGCGGGTTATTGGCCTTGCAGCCCCCCCGCGCATTATCCCCACTAAGCGATATCGGACGGGAAGACCCCGCCCGCCGAACTGGCGGTGAGCAGGGATGCCTCGCATCCCACGACTCCAAGTGTCACGAAGGACACCGTGGATGTGTCATCCCAGCGCACTCCTATGGAGGCGGACACCGGTGGCGAGGGAGACCGTATCATGGCCGAGGCTAACGCCTCGGCTGTTGAAGACCGAGGGGCAACACCCTGCCCGGATACCGAGGAGACCGGACGTGCGGGAGCATCATCCCCTCCAAGAACATCTCTGGAGCGCACTATGCCTCCATAGGCACCTATCCAATCCTAGGTGGGTGATCGGGGAACCCGATCATCGCCGGTACCACCGACCAATAAGTGGTCGGTCATGGAGGAGGCTATATTGAGATCCTCTATCCTCGAGGACCACCGTACCCTTATGGGTGCGGTACTACAGAGCATTCAAAGGTCTCCTTTCGGGTTTTCAAGTAAGTCATATGATGTGTTTATTTGCAAAGATTTTATTTATTCACATTATATACATGGAAGCCCCCTAGCCCTAGGTGAGGTGAAAAGCTCACCTAGGGGTGACCTCTCTATCTGACATCGAGCTAGATGCAATTTAAGTGTCCGTCATGTGAGGATAACTCAATATATGACCAGATTTGTCTGTAATTTGGGAATTGAGAGACCATGTAACGTATCAACTGTGTGTGTAATGCAAGCTTCGTCATCGACGGCGGCCATAAATGGCACCGAGCTGGAAGAGCTAAATCGGAAGCTTAAGCATTCCGAAGACGAAGTTGAAGCCCTCAACAAGAGGTTCGACGAGGCACAGGGTAAGTCCGAAAAAAATCCGAATACTTCCCCCGAATAGTGTCAATGCAGTGTCCCTTTATATAAAGTTTATCGTTTTGCAGCCTCGTCAAAAGAGATGGAGAAGCTCAAGGATGGGCTTTACCGTGCTAAGGATGAAGCGGATGTTGAGAGGGCGGCAGCAAAAGAGGCGGCCACCGCACTCTCCGCCCTAAGAGCCACCAATGATAAGCATGAGGCTCGTGTGGTGGAGATCTAGGATGAGCTCAAGGATGCCAGCAAAAAGTGTGAGGCCCTTGAGCAGAAAAACAAGGAGAGCGAGGCTGATTTGTCCACTCTGAAGACCAAACTTCAGAAAGAGCAGGTGGACAGATGGTTCTATGAGGAGGAAGGATGCCAGGCAAAGGATATAACAGATGGTAAGCCATACTCACTAAAGTGCATCTACAGGGATAGAAAATTCGGATTGCTTACCCAAGCGTGGCATTCCTCAGGCGCTTCCTCGGATCTCCAGAATTGCGTGGCAGACGCCAATCAGTTGTTCGCCTCGCGGGAAGAAGGAGATGAGGATTGGCTGTTCTGGGCATATTTGAGAACCCCCGAGCATCCTCCTCTTCTGGTGGAGCAGCTGAAACAGCTGATGGAGCTACACCAGATGGCGGAGCCGGCCATGAAGGACCTCTGCATCCACTTATGGCCAGGTGAGCCACTGTCAGGAAGCTACTTTGGCCTGGTGTAGAGGTTGATTGCGACTTCGCCTCGCCTCAACATCATGAAGCGCTCCTCCTATATCGAAGGAGTCCGGATGGCCCTTGCCAAGGCCAAGGTGCACTGGGCCGGGCTAAATCAGATGAAGGTAGCTACCCGAGAAGGAGCATCGATGCCCGAGCTATACTTTGATGGAGTGATGGAGAGTGCTCGGGTGATAGCGTCATAGTGTTCGGGTGATAAAATATTTGAATGAGTTGTAACGCGTTCAAAGACTTGCTCAAACTTTTAACGATAATAGTATTTTGTTCTTATATGGTTTTGCATTGCTTTATAACTCCTATGTGGCTGTTTAATACTGAAAGATGCGAGTCGTCAGCTTCAACCCCCATGTAGATACTACATGAGGTGTCAATGCCAATGCACTAAGACCCTTAGCCAATTTATCAGAACCCAAAGGTGGTATAGTGCGGCAAACTAGGCAATCGAACTATAGTGCTTTACTTCTTTCACTTAGCCGTAGGGGCGCGAAAAGGGCTACAGGAAGCGTACGATTATCTACCGAAGTGTTTGTGATATTTGGATGAACCGTGGCCAAAGCCGGTATCATAATGTTTGCACAAAAGGAAAGTTCCTCATATAAAACGGAATAACAGCTTACGAGGAATGAAGTATAATACTTCCATCTCGGGGTTCACAGACCGGATCACGCATACTATGACAGTCTGTTTTCGGCTTTCTCCCCTGAGGTGCTTGACCATAATATCCGGAAGCACAATCTCAGGGGTACTCCCTTAGCCCCCTTAGCCGAACGAGCGGAACGTAAAGGGGCAAGCACACGAGCCGGGCAACCCAACTTATTGACCAGAGACATAGTTCAGAAACAATGCATATAAAGCGAACGCCAAGATGCCGAACACATAACAGAGAATGCCGAACACATAACTCTTATTGCTCGGGTTGTCGAAGCAACTGTTATGTGAAAGAACTAAAAATATACATGAGTTGTTGTACCAGGGGTGTCCGATTGATAACCTGACGTCCTCGATATGCTCTGTTGCTAGTTGACTCCTACTCTCTTCATTCTTTCTCTCAGGTAAGTTCAGAGAAGAGAGCGAGAGTTTCAGTAAGTTCAGAGAAGAGATCGTCTCCACCGAGCCCGCAGTCGTCGTCCTCGTCGCTGGTGACCTCCTCCTTGTTGCCGGAGATGCCATGGAGCTCCGCGCTACCTCTCGCGCCCCGTTCCCGGCGTTAGGGCATGGAGGAAGCCCCTCCATCATCGGCCCCTTCCTTGTCTCCGACATGCCCCAAAGCCGACGTGAGCCTCTTCTTCCTCTTCTTCGAGCCATGAGCGTCTTCGCCCCCCACTCTCAGTGAGAATCCCCCATCGTCCCCATGTTGCAACTGCCGTTCGTAGTGCGTAGGGTCGCGTGAGTGTTGCCGTCGTGCTCGTCTCCGCCGTGCCCCGAGCCGAGCAGTAGATCGAGCTTGAGTCCCCCCCCTCTGCCGCCGCACGTGTGCTTGTTCTAGCGCAGGGATAGAACCCCGGTCCGCCCGCTGTTTCCGCATGAGGTCCTCCTAGCCGGAGAGGCCTCTGTCGCCAGAGTATCACCGTAGTTTCATCACCGGTGTCCGTTTTGATTCAGTTTCATCAGATAGCCTCGGTAGTTTGTAGATGTATATAGAGATCCCTCTTTAGGAAGCCATCCTTCACTAGCATAGTGGTAGAGCCGCAGGGCGACGACTAGGAGGTCTCGGGTTCGAACCCCCCCATCCTTTTTTTCTTTCATTTTGTGCGTGTGTGTGGCCTAACCGTGGATCTGGTGTGGCCACGGCCGATCCTATGTGCGTGCGTGAGGCTTGTGTGTGTGCGAGTGTGTGTGGGATTTGCTGCGGTAGATGATCCCATGTGGATCCAGTGTGTATCTGTGTGTGTGTGTGTGTATGACAGTGGGCCCATGGCCCACTTGTCATCCACATAGGGGGCCCTGGTGACTATGCTAGGTGGGTCCCCTCCTTGCATTGTTTTGTTTTTATTTTATTGCTTCTTGTTTTTCTATTTATTAGTTTATTTCCATTTTTGTGCATAAGCATTTTTGGCATGAGCATGTATGACAAATTTTGACTTATAAGTGATGCATGCTTAGATTCGAGCTAGGTTTTGTGCAATTGTCAAGTGTGAACATATGAGTGTGATATATGGATTTGGGGTAGAAAAATTCCAGGAATCCATTGGTGCAATTGGTTTTGTCATTTGAGAAAGTTTTACAAGATGTCATGTTGTCCCAATATGCCAGTTTTTCATTTTGGTTAGAATTAATCCTTGCATGCTTAGATATTGGTGTCAAATGAAAGCGGTAGTGTTTCATGAGTAGTATGCCATGGTATTTTATTTTGACATGTTAGGCTTGCATAGAAGTGGGAATCTTGCTCCAAAGTGGCTAATAAAATGTTGTTGATTTCAACATGCTAAATATTTCTAAGTCTGAGAATTTGTTATTATTTTTATGCCTTGTTGGATGCTACCAAGTGCTCTGTTGTGTTTTAGCTCAAGTTTAGTGCTGGTGTTTGAAGTAGATGTTGTCCTCTACCATCGTGTTAATTTTCATGCCATGAGGTGGTCTCTAGCATCATTATTTTCTGCTATCAACTTGCTCTGAGCTTAACTCAGATTCCAGAAAACTCTGATTTTAACTAAGTCCCTAGAATCTGTTTCATCATGCCATCTTGTGAGCTTCATGCTTAGTGATCCATGCTTCCTTTCCAATTTGTGTATTCAGATGATTTGATAAGCATATTATGTATTTTATGTTCATGCCTTGTTTGAGGTTGGAAACATCCTGTAGCTCTAGATAATTGTTGAGGAAGTTACTATGTTGCTGTTTTGGGTCAGATTGTGTGTGGTAGTGTTTGGTGACTCGTGGGAGCTATGCTCCATTGTTTTTCTTGGTCTTTGACTCCATTGTGGTTGATTTTTCATTTCCTAACTAGTGGCTACCTTGGAATACCAAGGAATAGCCCATGGCCTTCCTTGTCTCATATTTTGCCTTCGTACCTTGCCGTGAGCATAGCGTGAGATTCGTTACTCCGTTTCCTATGTTTTACATATGCATTTGCATTGATTTTGCATGAAGCTTCCATATTTGCCATGATCATGCATGTTCAAAAAACCTAACATGAGGTTCTGTCCAGAATTGTAAATAACTTAACCATTGCATAAGAAACATGACTAGCTTAGGTTTGCCATGTTAATTACTTCAAATGAATCATGCATCATCTTGTTTGTGCATTGCACCTTGGTTGTTTGTTTATTATTGTTGTTCCTCTTGGGTAGACGCGAGTGTTGAACCTGAGTAAGAGGATCTAGGAGAGTACCACTACGAGGACCCCGCTCTTTGTCCCTCTGAAGAACCAACGGGCAAGATGACCATACACGGATCCCGACATATTTTTGCTTTGCTAGACGTCTCGCTCTTATCGTTACCTTGCGTTACCTACCACTTGAATGTTAAGCCTCCTACATTGTCATGACAGCCTCTAACCCCTCCACTACCTACCAAACCTTGTTTGGCTAAGTTACCGCTGCTCAGCCCCTCTTATAGCGTTCTTAGATGTAGGTGCAGGTTGTTTCCATGTGATAACATGGATATCTGGAGATATCACTATATTCACTGCTATTTAATTTAATGCACATATATATCTTGGTATGGTGGAAGACTTGGCCTTTTGCTCGGTGTTTTATTCCACTTTTACCACCATAGTTACTTGTTACTGATGTTATGTTTCCATATTTTGCGCTCCTAACATGCTCGGGGTTGTTATGGGGACCCCCTTGATTATTCGGTTGAGATTAAAGCTTGGATGGCAAGACCCAACATTGGTACTATTTGCTTAAACAACCTAATAAAAATGCATAGGGCTTTGCAAACCCGTGGATAATTAATCAACAACCCGGGCCAATGCTCCTCATGAGTGTTGGTCCAAACTAGAGCCACTTGTGGGGCCACCTCAGGGTAACTCGAGGGATTTCTATCAGGCCACCGTATGTACTGCTCATCTGGTAGTGCCCTGAGACAGAGATATGTGCGGCTCCTATTGGGATCTGGCTTGCCGGGTGGTCTTGCTGGACTTGTTTTACCTTTCTCGAATGGCTTGCGTGAGGAACTCTGATCTACTTCGGGCTATCTCGAGGTGTCGGTTTTCCTTTGGAATTGCCTAGGATGATCACGAGATCCATGGTCGAGGTTATTCCCGCAGACTGTGGTTAATTTGTGATGGATTAGTTGGAGCACCCCTGCAGGGTTAAATCTTTCGAAAAGCCATGCCCGCAGTTATGTGGCAACTTGGATATTTGTCTAACACCCGGTTATAGTTAACTTGAAGTAAACTCCAATAAAATACACCAACTGTGTGAGTAACAGTGATCGTCTTTGCTCATGAATATGAACCGAGAGAGAACATGATGGGGTTATGTTTGACGTAAGTAGGTGTTCAGGATCACTTAGTGATCATGGTAGTATTCGAACGTGTTTCGTAGTCCACTATATTTACATTCATGTTCTCGTAAGTTACCCACCATACAATGCTTAGTGTTGCTGCAAACTCAACACTCACCCCCATCCAACCCAACAAGCTTACATAGTTTCGGTACCCCGGTTACAAGATTGCTCAGTCCCCGTGGCTCACAGATTACTACAACAAATACAAGTGCAGGTGCAGATTAGACCGTGCCAGATGATGTGACCAAGATCCATTGGCATTATGATGAAGAACGTGGTAGAATCTATGTCACATATCCAGACGAGTAGAGAGGCATTGGTCATGATCTTTGGGGCTAGCAAGATAGTTTCATTGCTTCGTTTCTTCGTTTGTTTTCATCCGTAGATGGACCCTGTCTTTTGTATGATGATTGAATAATTGGTGTGAACTTGTAATTTAGCTTGTGGCGAGTGTAAGCCAACTCATATACTCATCTCTTCATACATGTATGTGATGTTATCGTACTTGCAAAACAACTAGATGTGCCTTTATCCCTGTCGCGGCCCTCGTGCCTAAATAAGGATAGGCGCGCATCTTGGGCGTAACAAGTTGGTATCAGAGCCATACGAACATAGGAGCCATTTGCTTGATCGAACTTGACCGAGTCTAGTAAAACTATTTTGAGTCTAGTTATATCGGAGAGTAGGTTTCTTTTACTCCTCTTCTATACTCTGGTGAGGTATTCGTCTTGGGAATTTTGATTCTACTCCTCTTCTCTCTAAATTTTTTTTAGGATCACGCAGGTATTTTGGAAACTATATGATGCCGATGTGAAAGAGTTCTATCTTGGTGCCTCCTGTCTGACTTGATTTCTTCCTGGGAGTTGAGCTCTAGGGAATTCTAGGCACATCGTTATCTTTCAGTTTTCTTAGTATCTCAGGACGGAGGGTGTTCGGATTTTCTTCGATACTTGTCGTGGTGAGATAAGGTCGGAGTCACCCAGTACTGGGGAGGCGTTCGGGGTACCGCCGTGTCTGGTATCGTTGTGCTTTTGAGGATCCGAGTTAGATGGAGTTCTGAAACCTCTAGTTATGTGTTGAAGGATGGATACAATTGGGGTGTAGGAATTGTTAGTTGTGTGAGATATTTTGCTCCTTGTATCCCTAACACCGGATTGCATAACCAGAAAGTTTTTGGAAGTTCTTAGGTGGGAATTCATGTAATTATCTAGAATCATCTTCTTCAGATGTATGAGGGCTTATACATTTGTTCCGAGAAACATTAGCTCAACACTTTTGTGTTATTGCAAGTGGCTTCTAATATCTGATGATGTTATCACAAACCCAAAGAAGGCGTTCTTACTAATTTTTCAGTAGGAAGGCTATTATGTTATTCGTTCAATTTCTTTCAAGTCATTGATTCAGATTATCATCTTTGTCAATGATGTGTTGATGTTCTTGTCCATCTCCAGGATGGCTCCACCAACTCGCGGGAATCCGGGTCGGGTGAGGAGCAGCTTGATCCTCCACCACCCCCACCATCGCCTCCTCCTCCAGAACTTTGACAAGTTGGGATGGCGGTAACCAATGCGAATACTCAGATGTTGCTCAGGGTGTTGCAAGAAAGAGATCAGGGTCAGCAAGGTTTTCAAGGGAATTTTCAAAATCAGTCTCAGTTCGCGATGCTCAACTAGTTCCTTGCCAACCAGCCCAAGTCTTGCACCTGTTGTGAGCAGCCTTTTGATGTAGATGATTGGATCCTTGACATGAGTAATCATTTTGAGTGCGACAGTGTCAGACCAGAGGACTATGTCAGATTCGCGTCGTTCCAGCTCAAGGGTCAGGCAGCAGATTGGTGGCAGCAATACAAGGACTCCAAGGGCGATCCTGTTGTCACTTGGGACAATTTATGTCATGACTTCGGGGCCCATTACATTTCAATGAGCTTTGCCGAGGAGATGTGTGAGAAGTTTAGGCACCTGAAGTAGGGAAGCAAGTCTGTCTACAGTACAACAACGAGTTCCAGAATCTGGCCCGCTATGCTAAACAAGATGGTCCTAACGACAAGTCCATGATTTATCAGTTCAGAGGTGGTCTCAAGGATGAGCTTCTGCCGGGTCTGGTCCTCCAAGAGCCTCATGAGTTTCATCAGTTCTACAACATGGCTTTGATGGTCGAGGCAACTCAACTCAAGTTAGAGAACTCAATGAAGCATTCTAGGGATTCCTATTCTTCTTCTTCCACCTCTCAAATGGTCCCTAAGCAACAGAAATATAGGGTTCCTCCTCCTCCTCCGTTTCGTTGTCCTCAGCAGCAGAAGCAGTTCAGTGGTCGTGGTTCTTCCCAACCACCCAACCCAAGATATCAGCAAAGCTCCCAGGCACCCAAGTCAGCTAATGTTCCTCCTCCAGGCAACTTCCGTGCGCTCTTGGAGGTTAATTGTCACAAGTGTGGTCAGAAGGGTCACTACACAATCAAGTGCAACCAGCGGCGTCTTAGGCCTCCTCCTCCAGTCGGACCTCCAGGCAATGCTATGGTGAAGCATAATCCCAAGTCAGCAAGAGTGAACATGGTGAATGCAGCTGAAGCAGAGCAGTCTCATGAACTGATTATGGGTAATATCTCAGTCAATTCTATTCTTGCTAAATATTTGTTTGATACTGGTGCATCACATTCATTCATATCTAGGCCTTTTGTTGCTAAGCATGAGTTTGTGACTGAAGAAACTCCTAGGACCCTAAAGATTATTTCTCCGCCGTTGCAAATGACTTCTTGTGTGATGGTTCGGGATACCTCCATCAAGATGGGCAATTATTCTTTTCTGGACTCTCCAATTGTTCTCGGTAATTCCGATATTGATCTTATTCTTGGCATGGACTTCTTGGCTATGAACAAGGCGCATGTTGATTTTCAAGTCAAAGAAGTCAAATTGACTCATCCTTCACACAATGTGATCATTTTCGCAGCTCGGGATGATGCGATCCGTCTTTTTGCTCTTAATGAGAATGGTGAAATCTCGGTTATTTCTCAAATTCCGGTGGTTTGTGAGTATGAAGATGTCTTTCCAGAAGAATTGCCAGGAATGCCTCTACACCGGCCAGTTGAGTTTGTGATTGACCTCGGACTTGGAACTGAACAGGTTTGTAAGCATCCTTATAAACTTGGCCTCGAAGAGGTGAAAGAGTTGAAGAAGCAGCTAGATGAACAAGAACGCCTCGGTTTGATCAGAACAAGTTCTTCTCCATGGGGTTGTGGTGTTTTGTTTGTCAAGAAGAAGGATGGCACGGACCGACTTTGTGTCGATTACCGTACATTGAATAAAAAGACAATCAGAAACAAGTACCCACTTCCCAACATCAATGAGTTGTTCGAACAACTGAAAGGTGCCAAGGTTTTCTCGAAGCTTGATCTTCGCATGGGCTATCATCAGATTCGCATTCGCGAAGAAGATATTCCAAAGACTCCTTTCAGGACGAGTTTTGGCTCTTATGAGTACACCGTCATGTATTTTGGTCTCGTCAATGCTCCTCCAACCTTCTCAAGAATGATGAACTTCATATTCTCTCCTTTCAAGAATGAGTTCATCATGGTCTATCTGGATGATATCCTCGTGTTCTCGGAGACTGAAGAAGAACATGCAGAGCTTGTCCGGCTTGTGCTTGACAAGCTAAGAGAAAATCAATTCCATGCAAAGTTTTTCCAAGTGTGAGTTTTGGATCAATGAAGTGGTGTACCTTGGGCATGTGATCTCTGCCGAGAGCATTGAAGTGCACCCTGAGAAAGTTGAGGCAATCTTGAAGTGGGAGCCTCCTCAGAATGTCAAGCAACTTCGTAGCTTCCTCGAGCTCGCAAGTTATTGCAGAAGATTCGTGGAGTACTTCTATCAAATTGCTAAGCCTCTGTCCAATCTCCTTCAGAAGAATGTCAAGTATGCTTGGTCTCCTGAGTGTGATGTGGCGTTCAATATGCTCAAGCAGAAACTGACTTTAGCTCCAGTTCTTGTCCCTCTGGAGCAATCAAAGCCTTTCCAAGTTTTCTGTCATGCTTCCCTCCAAGGTCTTGGTGGTGTTCTCATGCAAGATAAGAAGATTGTTTCTTATACCTCGCGTCAGTTGAAGCCTGCTGAGAAGAACTACCCCACTCATGATCTTGAGATGGCGGCAGTTGTGCAGGCTCTGATGACTTGGAGGTATTTGTTGTTGGGTAGACTAGTTGAGGTGTACACCGATCACAAGAGCTTTGTCGTCATTTTCTCATGACAAATGTCATAGGGTGGCTTATCGTAGGTGGTTGCGGCCGGAGGACGCCGACGGGCTCCGGGTGCGAGATTGGGCACAAGCGGTGATGACACACGATGTACCCAGGTTCAGGGCCCTTCAAGGGAGGTAAAACCCCTTGTCCTTCTTGGTTTAGTTGGATGGATGGATATGTGTACAAGGGTGCTCCTGGAGCTGTGTCTAGAGGAGGAAGAAGGAGTAGCCGGCTCATCTTCCTCTGCTACTAGAGAGGTTTTGGGAGTTCTGCAGGTGTGCGGGTGTGATCGATCGTCCGTCCCCATTGCATGGGGGGATCAAGGGGTTTATAGGCCAACCCCCGGCTCTACAGTATATCTAAAGTACAAGGGTGGGGGACCCGGCTGGAAGTCTCTTTGGCTGGCTAGGGAGTCCCACCCTTTGCGCCGTCGCATCGTCCATGGGGTCCACCGGTTGAGCAGTCATGTCCCCCACTGGGGCCCATCAACCGGCTCTGTGATTGGCTCTCGCCTACCTGCCACGGCACGGGTCACCCGGGACGCGTCTCCTAGCGCGAGCCGGCCAAGGTCTCTGGTACGGCTGGCGGTACTATAGCCATGCCGAGGCAAGTAATCGAGTGGGCGAGGGCGTGCCTGCACTGTTCCCTCGCCCGGTCGCGCTCGCCGAAGTCAGCGGCTGGGATGGCCGGACTGTAGCCATGCGCTGCGGTGCGTCAGCGGCCACTGTAGCCACAGGGCCGCCTGTTGTGCCGGTCGCGTCATGTCCCCGTACCCGCACGCAGAGGGACGGGACATTGCATGTCCATCCCAAGGTCAATGGAGGAGGCGGTACAAAGGCAGCCGGCCGTGCCCAGCCGATCGCGGGTCGAGCCGGCTCCTTGACCAGCCGTTCGGAGCGCCAGCCGTCATCGCCTCGAGCCGAACGTCCTCCGGCCGGCCTTTACCAGCCGAACTGCGTTGTTCTTCTTTGAAGCGGGAGGGTAATGACCCCGTTGCTTTGGCATACCTGGGGGTAATAACCCCGTTAGTAGTCCCCGAAGCCGGCGGGGGCCTGCGTCCGGCGGACGGAGAGGAGTCGGCGGCTTCCCCCAGCGATACCCGCCTCCAGCATGAAGCAGAAAGGGCAGCCGGATCGGCCGTTGGATCCGACGCCTCGGGTACCTGTGCGTCGCTCCAGGACCCACGTCGGCTCACCATGCGCCACTTGGCAAGTAATGATGCGGCGGGCCCTGCACACGCGAGGGAGCGGGACGTCGGCCTGGGCCTAGTCCACTAGGTCCCGATCATAGCTAGGTAGGCCTCGGGGCGCAGGTCGGGATCCTCTGCGCCCCGAAGCGGCCATTACTGCGCGGGGCCACCCATGTACGTGGGGTGTCCGGGGAAGTGGGCGCAGTTAAATCCCAAGTCCCCCGGTCGTGGCCTCCCCTATAAAAGGGGAGGGAGGGCGGCGGTCAGAGACACCCGTGCCCCGCTTGCTCTCTTGCTGTTCATCTTCTTGCTCTTCGCCGTCCCTCTCGCCCCCTTGCGTGTCTCCGAGCCCGAGCCCGCATTCGAGCCCACGACCCGCCCGGCCACCGAGATGGCTGACGGACGTGGAGGGAGCTGGGCCGGCTCCGTCGTCGGAGAGGCCGATATCGCAAAGCTCCGCCACGCACGCAAGTTGCCGTCGACAGAGCGGGTGGTGGCACGCGCGCCAGGCGACAAGCTAGCACTGGCGGCACAGCCAGGGGAACACGTCGTGTTCCTCTGGCACTTCTCCTGGGGCTTCGGGTTCCCGGTGAGTCTGTTCTTCCGCCTCTTCCTTGATACCTTCGACCTCCAGTTGCACCATCTCGGCCCCAACGTGATCTTGTATCTCTCTGCCTTTGTGACGCTGTGCGAGGGGTACCTCGGTGTTCTCCCCTTCATTGACCTCTTCAACACACTCTTCTACCTCAAACCGTTGAAAGTCGGTGCCTGCGGGGGCACGGTGGTATGCTGCCGTGGCGTCGCGCGCTTCCCCCCTCTGTCTCTCATCGACTCTGTCAAGGGGTGGCACCGAACATTCTTCTATGTGAAGAACACCAACCCGAACACGGACTACATCCGGCTGCCGCCATTCGTCGACGTGCAGTCCAGCCAGATGAATTGGTTGGGGGCTGCCCCGCGCGGCGTGGCCCTGGATGAGCTCGGCCGGCTCGCGCTGTTGAAGAGCTCCGAGGGGCTGGTCACCGTCAGAGGCCTGAGCCCCTGGCGTTTTTTGTCTATCTTTTTTTCTTTCCTGCAAGTTATGTTGAGGTCCAACCACTGAGGGTGTTTATGTAATGAACCATGCTGGCTGTGGGCCTCTTTCGTCTTAACGTTTGTGTTATGAAATCTAGTGTGTTTGACTTATTGCTCCTGCCGACTCATTCTTTGGGATAAGTAGAGTGGTAGAGGCGAGGCCCCAAGGCCCCGTGAGCCGGACAGCCGGGAGCCGGTTCTGTAGCTGGTAGGGGTGGGGAGGTTTGGCCGGCTCACACTACTTAGCCAATTTCTAGGGAAACGTCCTAAGACCAGCCGGCGAGCCCTTAGGCCCGGGAGCCGAGTCGGGGAACCGGTGCACGAGGAATCTCTTGGAGGAAACAAAATAGGGCATGCCCCAAGAGCCGGCCTAGGGCACCCTTTGCACTCATAAGCCCAAAAGGGTAGGGATACATACATACATACATCGGTTTTTTCAAAAGTAGAACGGGCGGAGGAGCACCGCATTCCATGGGCGGTGCGTGTCCTTGCTGGAGGCGTCTCTTTTGCGTTTCTGTGGCTTATGGGCATCTATCAGGTAGTACGCGTTGTTGTGTAACGCCTTGATGATGATGAACGGGCCCTCCCATGGGGAGGAGAACTTGTGTTATCCGGCTGTTCGTTGGATCCGCCTGAGGACCAGGTCCCCTTCGTGAAAGGAGAGTGGCCGAATCCGCTTGCTATGGTAATGCCGGAGCTTCTGCTGGTAGATTGCCGTCTGGCTCAAGGCCAGTTCGCCAGCTTCCTCGAGTAGGTCGACGCCATCTCTCTTGCCTCCTTTGCGTCCTTCTACATGTATAGGGCGACCCGAGGCGAATCGAACTCGATGTCGGTGGGGATGAACGCCTCGGACTCGTACACAAGGAAGAAGGGAGTGTAGCCAGTTGAACGGTTCGGGGTGGTCCTAAGACTCCAAAGGACGGCCGACAGCTCATCGATCGAGCAGCCGGCTGACCTTACCAGTGGCATAACGAGCCTATGCTTGATGTCGGATAGAATGAGTCCGTTCGCCCTCTCGACCTGGCCGTTCGACTGTGGATGAGCGACGGAGGCCAGGTCGAGCCGAATTCCCTGGTTGGAGTAGAAATGCATGAGTGCGCCCTTGGCGAAGTTCGTGTCGTTGTCGGTTATGATGCTGTGGGGGACGCCATAGCGCATCGTGATGTCGTCGATGAACCGGACGACCGTGGGGCCTTCCAGCTTCTTGATTGGCCGCGCCTCGATCCAGTTGGTGAATTTGTCGACAGCCACCAGCAAGTGCGTCATGCCGCCTCGAGCGGTCTTGAATGGGCCCACCATGTCGAGCCCCCAAACGGCGAAGGGCCATGAGAGGGGGATGGTTTGGAGGGCTGTTGTCGGCATGTGGCTCTGCGTGCTGAAGCGTTGGCATCCCTCACACTCGTCGACCAACTTCTTGGCCACCTCAAGGGCAGTCGGCCAGAAGAAGCCGCGGCGGAAAGCCTTGGCCACCAGGGTCTTGGAGGCAGGGTGGTGCCCGCACTCACCCTGGTGGATGTCGAGGAGGATCTCCAAACCCTTTTTTGGCTCGACGCATCGCTGGAAGACGCCGGTGGTGTTGCGGCAGACGAGCTCCTGATGATGCCATATGTGATAGCCCGGCATTGGATTTGCCTTGCCAAAGCCTCTTCCGGAGGCAGCTCACCCCGTAGGAGAAACGCCAGGATGGGCTGGGCCCATGAGGGGGCCATGACGGGGGCCGGCTCGGGAGCCCCCGGGGTCGGATGACCAGCGCCTGGGACCGGCTTGCTAGCCCCTAGGACCGGCTCGCCATCCCTCGAGACTGGATGATCAGTCCTTGGGATAGGTTTGCCAGCCCCCCAGGGCCGGATGGTCGACGATCATCATGATGGCCGCATCGTTGGAGCCGGCTGCCTCGGCCGCCGCCGGCTTGATTGGTGCCGGCTGGGCGGCCGATGGTTCGGGAGCCGGTGGCGAAGGTGCCAGAGAGGGGGCTGGGACTGTCGATGGGCCAGCGACTCCTGCCGGCATGAAGATCGACTCTAAATCTAATGAAGGCTTGATCGACGGCTTGATCAGCCGCTCAAAGGAGACGCCGGCTGGGATGACCGTCCGGGTGGAGGCGATCTTCGCCAGCGCATCCGCCGCCTCGTTGTCTGCCTGTGGGACGTTATGAAACTCATAGCCCTCGAAGGAGTCGGTGAGTTGTTGTACAAGGAAGCGGTAGCTGGCCATGTTGGCATCCCTGGCATCCCATTCGCCAGAGACATGTTGCACCACGAGGTCGGAGTCGACGAAGCAAAGGATGTGCCTGATGCCGATCTCCTTGGTGAGCCGGAGGCCATGGACGATGGCCTCGTACTCGGAGACGTTGTTGGAGGCGGCAAACTGGATCTGGAGAGCGTATTTGAGCTGGTCACCCTTCGGGGAGGAGAGGACTATGCCTTTACCCAGGCCGGTCCTCATTTCCGAGCCGTCGAAATGCATGCGCCAATCCGTGGAGTCTAGGGGAGGTGGGACGAACTCCGTCTCTGACCAGTCGACGAGGAAGTCAGCCAATGCCTATGACTTGATGGCGGTGCTGGCTCGTACCAGATCTCATGATCGACGATGGTGATGACCCATTTGGCGATCCAGCGTGTGGAGTCCCGGCCGCTCATGATCTGGCCGAGCCGGGCAGTTCTCACCATGTTAATGGTATGCTCCTGGAAGTACGGCTTGACCTTCTTGGCGGTGAAGTATATGCCATAGCACATTTTCTGGTAGTGGGGGTAGTTCTGCTTGGACGTGGAGAGGACCTCGCTGAGGTAGTAGACGGGTTACTGGACCGGCAGGGACTTGCCCTCCTCCGGCTGCTCGACCACCAGGACGACGCTGATGACGCGTGTGGTCGCGACGAGGTAGGCGAGCAGGGGTTCCTTCTCAGCCGGCGCGGTTGGGATGGGCGCATTGGTGAGAGCCTTCTTGAGGCCATGGAAAGCCTCATTCACCTCGTCGGGGCATTTGAATACGCCCGACTTCTTGGTTTGACCCGGCTTAATTAGAGTCGTCTTGCGAAGGAGCCCGTAAAGGGGCAAGGCCTTCTCCCCAGTCAGCTGATGAACCGGCTGAGCGAGGCATGGTAGCCGGTAAACTTCTGGACATCGCGGAGCCGGGTCTGCTTGGGCATGTGATCAATCGTGCCAATCTTCTTGGGGTTAGCTTCGATACCGCGGGCGGACACGAAGAAACCCAAGAGTTGACCGGACGAGACGCCGAACACACACTTCTCCAGGTTGGGCTTGATCTTGTACTCGCGCAAGTTCGCGAAGGTCTCCCGGAGGTCGTCGAGGAGGCTGAAGTGCTTCTCGGTTTTGACGACGATGTCGTCGACGTAGACGTGGACATTCCTGCCTATCTGAGGCAGGAGGCACTTTTGCATGCATCGTTGGAAGGTTGCGCCTGCGTTCTTCAGGCGGAAGGACATGGTGATGTAGCAGTAGGCCCCAAAGGGCGTGATGAAGGAGGTCTTGACCGGTCTTCCGGGTCCAGCTTGATCTGCTGGTAGTCGGAGTAGGCATCTAGGAAGGACAACAAATCGCAGCTGGCCGTGGAGTCGATGACTTGATCGATCAGCGGCAGAGCGAATGGGTCCTTGGGACATGCCTTGTTCAGGCTAGTGTAGTCGATGCACATGTGCCAGGTCTTGTTCTTCTTTAGCACTAGGATTGGGTTGGCCAGCCAGTCCGGGTGGAAGACATCCATGATGAACCCGGTTGTGAGCAGCCGGGCGATCTCTTCGCCTATTGTACACCGCTTCTCCTCAGAGAAGCGGTGCAGGGGTTGCTTGACCGGCTTGACGTCCGGCCGGACGTGGAGTTTGTGCTCGCCGAAATTCCTCGGAACACCCGACATGTCCTTTGGGGACCATGCGAAGATGTCCCGATTCTCAGGGAGGAAGTCAACAAGCTCGCCTTCCTATTTGCTGTTGAGGCGGGAGCCGATGATGACGCACTGAGTCAGGTTGGCCGAGTCGAGCGGGATTGGCTTGGTGTCTTTGGACGGCTAGAAGGAGGCCTCGCCGACAGATTGCGAGGGAGGAGCCGGCATGGCCGGCTAGCTGGCAGCAAGGGCCACGAGCCGACCAAGCTGATGTTTCTCCTCGGTGATCTCTAGGGCCTCAGCCAACCGGCTGTCGTCTCAAGCGCACTCAAGCGATATCTTTTAGTCACCCGTGATGGTGATGATTCCCTTGCGGCTCGGCATCTTGAGATTGAGGTAGTTGTAATGGGGGATCGCCATGAAGCTGACAAGGGCCGACCGGCCCAATAGCATGTGGTAGGGGCTCACGACGTCCACGACCTCGAACAGCACCGGCTCGCGGCGGAAGTAGCCAGGTCCGCCGAAGAGGACGTCAAGCGTTATCTTGCTGACAGGGGAGCAGGACTTCCCAGGTATGATGCCGTGGAAGACCGTCTGGCTCACTCGTAGGTCTTCTATCTTCAGCCCCAGCTTGTGCATAGTGTCGAGGTAGAGGATGTTGATGCTGCTGCCACCATCTATCAGCACCCGCGAGAAGCGGCAAGTTCGTTCCTTAGTGGCAATGGTGGGGTCAAGGACCAGGGTGTAACTACTGGGATTCGGTATCACTGTGCAGTGGTTGTCCTGGCTCCAAGTGACCGGCTTCTTCGACCAGTTCAAGAACTGGGGAGTTGCCGGCATGGTGGCATTCACCTCACGTCGGAGCTGGCGTTAAGCATGTTTGCCCATCTCTTCACTTGTGAAGACGACGTAACAGCCATCTTGGTTGGGGAACTGGTCGATCAAACGACAGTCATTCTGAGAAGGCCGTCGCACGGGCTGGCGGCGCGGGAGGAGCCGGAAGGCCGTCCCCCCGGGCCAATCGCTGTGAGAAGCTGCACTGCCAGAGCGTGTGCGTAGAGTGGTTCTTGTAGGGGAGGTCGAGCATTTTCTCGAACGTGAGCTTCGGCTGCCAGGCAACCTTGCCAGTGCGTTGGCGCTGGCCGAAAGGCTAGGCAGGCGGCTCCTGCTCCTTGACTGTATTGACCTGACGGCTCCCGTAGAAGGGATCTGGCTAGTCGTTCTTGCGTTTGTTATTCTGCGGCTACCGGTTGTTGGCAGCCACCTGAGACGTTGCAGGTGTCATCGTCGCCTTGGCAGGCGGGGTCGTCTTGACCCGGATGGACGAATCGGCCGTGGCATACTTGTATGCCTTGGTCATGAGCTCGGCAAGCATGGCCGGCTCGGAGCACAGAAGCTTGTGCTTGAGGGGGGTGCCGTCTCGGCAGCCTTCAATGAAGCACTGCACGGCTTGTACCTCGTGCACCCCTCGCAGGAGTTGCGAAGCTCGGTCCACCGAGTAACGTAGTCGCGGAGGGATTCGTCCGGTCCCTAAACGCACATGGCAAGTACATGGGGGCGGCCGGGCCGCTTGTAGGTGCCGGTGAAGTTGCGGACAAAGGCCTCCTCGAAGTCTGTCCAAGTGTTGATGCTGCCGGCCGCCAGGCTGTTGAGCCAAGTGCAGGCCGAGCCGATCAACATGAGGGGGGCGTAGCGAACGTCTACGCGCTTGTTCCCCCTAGCGATGCTGACCGCGGTGGTGTAGTCGATCAGCCAGTCCTCGGGCTTGGCAGCCCCATTGTACTTCACAGTGTCTTGGGGGAGCGTGAAGCCGGTCGGGAACGGCTCATTGCGGATCCGAGGGCCAAAACATGCCTGACAAATCGAGCCCTCCTCCTCGAGGAGGGCGGACTACGTGAGGTGGTCGATGCGGTTGCGGGCGTCGTTCTCACTGCGGGGGACACGCGGCCCCATCCGGGCCAAGAGCTCGGGGCGGATGACGGGCCGAGCCGTCCATTCCCGCTCTCGCCGTGGGGGTGGAGTGTGCCCATGGCTGCGCCGGCTGTCGGATGCCGGCGCTTCTTGGTGGTGATCACTTCGAGGCGGGTCGTTGGTATGCCGACTGCTAACAACCGGCTTCCCGCTCCCTGGCATCTGGGAGTGTCGGGGGTTGTTTGTTCCGGTACGGCGGCTGGAAACGCGAGGGGAGATAGAATGCTGAGCCGGATGACGGCCAGCAGTCCCCATGCCCCCGCGCTCGAGCCGGGGGCCTCCGGTGGTAGCGCCGCCCGACGCGAGCAAGCATTGATGCGCATCGGCGGCGGCGATGTGGCGCTTGTGAGCGGCATGCTCTTCACCCTCCAAGGTGGCCAAATCCGTGTAGGCCACCTGGAGGGCCTGCAAGTTGGCTGCGGGGGTGTCATAGACGGGCATCTTGCCGCCAACGATTTCGGCGACCACGTGGCCACGGTCGCGTACGGCTCCACACTGGCTGGGCCCGGTGCCAGCCGGGGTGAGACCGTAGGCGGAAGCGTATTCTCGCTGGGCGGCCTCCATGCGGCGCCGCGTGGCCGCAAGGGCGGTGGCGTCCTCGAACAGGATGCAACGAGCCGCCTCTAGGTCCGCCGCAGTGGCATCGGGGTTTGCTGTCGGGGCGATAGGGGTGCTCAGGCCCCGGAGGGCCGCGCCAAGCGGATCGGAGGTGCCAACGCGGGCTGCGGCGGCATCGGCCACAGTCCACGTGCGTCCGGAGAAGGTGGAGGAGACGACGACCAACACCTCCATGCGACCGTGGGAGCCGCTGGGCTGGGTCGCAGCGAGTGCTCCCATGGCCGTGGGTGGACTGACGTAGACGAGCACCTGCCTGAGGTTCTCATCCGCGGCTGGAGCCTCGGCGAGGCTGAGCCTGCCGAAGCACTCGGTGAGGGCGTCGATATCGGCCGTGAGGTCGACGGAGTCGCCCGCAGGGCGTGCCGGAGCAAGCCCCACGAGCCCGCGGTTTCGCCTGGACGTGCAGCGATAGCGGGGAATGGCGAGGGGTCCCGCCCAGAGGATGAATCCCGTCGGCACCGCATACGGCCCCACGGTGGGCGCCAACTGTCGTTGTTCTCTCATGATAGATGCCATAGGGTGGCTTATCGTAGGTGGTTGGGGCTGGAGGACACCGACGGGCTCCAGGTGCGAGATTGAGAACAAGCGGTGATGACACGATGTACCCAGGTTCAGGGCCCTCCGAGGGAGGTTAAATCGCTAGTCCTGCTTGGTTTAGTTGGATGTATGGATATGTGTACAAGGGTGCTCGTGGAGCTGTGTCTAGAGGAGGAAGAAGGAGGAGCCGACTCGTCTTCCTCTGCTACTAGAGAGGTTTTGGGAGTTCTATGGGTGTGCGGGTGTCATCGATCGTCCGTCCCCATTGCAGTGGGGGGGCTCGGGGTTTTTTATAGGCCAACCCCCCGGCTCTACAGTATATCGAAAGTACAAGGGCGGGGGGAACCGGCTGGCAGTCTCTCCGGCTGGCAAGGGGGTCCCACCCTTTGTGCTGTCGCATCATTCATGGGGTCCACCGGTTGAGCAGTCATGTCCCCCGTTGGGGCCTACCAACCGGCTCTGTGATTGGCTCTCGCGTACCTACCACGGCACGGGTCACCCGAGAGGCATCGCCTAGTGCTAGCTGACCGAGGTTTCCGGTACTGCCGGCAGTACTGTAGCCATGCCGATGCAGGTAATTGAGTGGGCGAGGCGTGCCGGCACTGTTCCCTTGCCCGGTCATGCTCACCGAAGTCAGCAATCGGGATGGCCGAACTGTAGCCATGCGCTGCGGTGCGTCAGCGGCCACTGTAGCCACAGGGCCACCCATCGTGCCGGTCGCGTCGTGTCGCCGTACCCGCACGCAGAGGGATGGGACGTTGCATGTTCGTCCCAAGGTCAATGGACGATGCGGCCTAGAGGCAGCCGGCTGCGCCCAGCCGGCCATGGGTCGAGCCGGCTGCTTGACCAGCCGTCCGGAGCGCCAGCCAGTGTCGCCTCGAGCCGGACATCCTTTGGCCGGCCTCGACCATCTGAACCGCCTTGTTCTTCTTTGAAGCGGGAGGGGAATGACCCCGTTGCTTTGGCATACCTGGGGGTAATAACCCCGTCAAGCTTGATGTACATTTTCATTCAACCCAATATCAATCTTCGGCATCTCGTTGGGTGGAAATGCTTGAGGACTTATCCAAGCATTGAGTATACACCTGGGAAAGCAAATGTCATTGCAAACGCACTCAGCCTAAAGGCGTACTGCAATAGTCTTATCCTGAAGCCTCTTCAACCTGAGCTTTGTGAAGCTTTCTGCAAGCTCAATATCCAAATGATTCTGCAAGGATTTCTTGACAATCTTCAAGTCTCTCCGACTCTGGAAGATCAGGTTCACCAAGCTCAACTTCTTGATGTGATGGTGCAGAAAGTGTACAAAGGTGTGTCCAAGGGCATTCCGAAGTATAAGTGATTTCGTGTTGATGACAAAGATACCTTGTTCTTTGAGGATCGTCTGGTGATCTCAGGAAGGTTATCATGGACGAAGCACACAATTCTTCCTATCCATTCATCCAGGCAGTTCCAAGATGTATCAGGACCTCAAGAAAACCTTCTGGTGGACTCGCATGAAGTGTGAAATTGCTGAGTTCATGAACGACGGTGATTTTTGTCGCAGAGTGAAGGCAGAACATGAATGTCCAGCAGGTCTCCTTCAGCCTTTGCCTATTCCAGAGTGGAAATTCGATCATGTGGAGATGGATTTTGTCACTGGTTTTCCTAAGTCCAAGAGGGGCAATGATGCCATCTTTGTGGTTATCGACAAGCTGACCAAAGTTGCCCATTTCCTTCCGGTCAAAGAATCTATCTCGGCAGCTCGGTTAGTAGAGTTGTATACATCAAGGATAGTTTCTTTACACGGTATTCCTCAGCTCGTTTCATCTGACCATGGAAGCCTCTTGACTGCCAAGTTTTGCGAGTCCTTCCAGACTGCTATGGGTACCAAGATCCGTTACAACACTGCATTCCATCCGCAGACAAGTGGTCAAGTTGAGAGAGTTAATCAAATCCTTGAAGACATGCTCAGAGCCTGTGTGATTTCATTCGGCATGAAATGGGAAGACTGCCTTCCATACGCTGAATTCTCATACAACAATAGCTTTCAGGCTAGCTCAGGCAAGGCCCCTTTCGAGATTCTCTATGGCAGGAATTGTCGTACCCCGCTCAATTGGTCTGAAACCGGCGAGCGTCAAATTCTGGGCAATGACATGATCACCAAAGCAGAAGAGATGTGTCGTGTCATTCGTGAGAACCTCAACGCAGCTCAATCCCGACAGAAGAGTTATTATGATAATAAACATCGGGATGTCTCCTTTGAAATTGATGATCTAGTCTATCTCAGAGTTTCTCCCGTGAAGGGCACTCAGCGGTTTGGAATTAAAGGGAAGCTAGCTCCTCGCTTTGTGGATCCTTTCAGAGTTGTTGGCAAGAGAGGTGAACTTGCCTATCAACTAGAGCTTCCTCCAAATTTCGCAAATGTGTACGATGTCTTCCATGTCTCTCAGCTTCGGAGGTGCTTCAAGACTCCCGAGCATACCATTGACCTCCAAGACAGTAATCTCGAAGAAGACCTATCTTATCATGAGCATCCAGTTGCTATTCTCGAAGAAACTGAGCGTAAGACTTGCAACAAGTCAATTAAGTTTCTCAAGGTGAAGTGGTCTCATCATTCCGACAAAGAAGCTACTTGGGAACATGAGGATCTTCTCCGTCCCGAATTTCCAGAGTTCTTTCAATCTTAGATATTTGGTCAAGATCGTCTTGTAGTGTGGGAGAGTTGTAACAGCCCAAGTGTAATCCTTGCCTATTTGTAATATTTCCATGTGTGAACCTCTATATTTTCCATGTGCCTTGAATTAATTATGATTTTGCTTCATGCCAGTCATGCATCATGCATCATGATCATCATCGAGTGCATTTCATTTCTTTGCCTTGTTTACTTGTGGATGTGGTCTTCTGATGTGAGATGGTGTGATTCATTGCATGTGTGCCTTGTGTTTGGATCTCCTCAAACCCCCCTCTCGCATTTCAACTGAAACTCCCTTTTGCTCCTATTTTATTTTGTGTCACATTCAACTTGTCCTATAAATGTTTAAAAAAAGTTCTGGTGCCTTGGTTAATTGATTAGAGGGTAGTAGATGAGCTCTTCCACATGTTATTGTTTTTGTCATTAATATCACTAATTAAACAGCAAGTTTTAGTTAACACAAATAATTAATTAACTATGGCTAAAAATGGTTAGTTCATATTATTTAAATAGGTTGCATATATCTGTAGTGCAAAGTATTTTGGTTTCCCAAAAATCCTTTTGTTTTCTTCTATGGCTTTAGTGGTTTAGTGTTGTTTTATTAAAAGGAAAAACCTTTTGTTTTTCCTGAGAGGGAGAGAGCTTGCCTCCTGGGCCTCCTTCCCCTACAGCGGCCCAGTATCGGTAGTAGCCACAGCCTGCACCCCACCAGCATGCATGCGTTCGTCGTTCCCTTGTACGACGCTCATCGGCAGTAGCCACGTCGGCGTCCGTGCTGATTTGATGGTCGACGGGAGCCCGAGACGCCTATTTGAGGTGTCCGCGCCTTGCCTAGGGTTTCCCACTTCTCTTCGTGCCACCGCCATCTTCCCCTTCCTTCTTTCTCTCAGCTAAGTTCAGAGAAGAGAGCGAGAGTTTCAGTAAGTTCAGAGGAGAGATCGTCTCTGCCGAGCCCGCAACCGTCGTCCTCGTCGCCGGTGACCTCCTCCTTGTCGCCGGAGATGCCGTGGAGCTCCGCGCTGCCTCCCGTGCCCCGTTCCCAGCATTAGGGCATGGAGGAAGCCCATCCATCATCGGCCCATTCCTCGTCTCCGATGCGCTCCCGAAGCCAACGCGATCCTCTTCTTCCTCTTCTCCGAGCCGTAAGCGTCTTCGTCCCCCCTCTTGGTGAGCATCTGCCGTCATCCCCTCGTTCCAACTGTCATTCGTAGCGCATAGGGTCGCGTGCGTGTCACCGCCGTGCTCGTCTTCGCCGTGCGCCGAACCGAGCAGCAGCTCGAGCTTGAGTGCCCCCCCTCTGCCGCCACGCGCGTGCTTGTTCTAGCACAAGGATGGAACCCCGGTCCGCCCACTGTTCCCGAATGAGGTCCTCCTCGGCGGAGAGGCCTCTGTCGCCGGAGTATCGTCGCAGTTTTGTCGCCGGTGTCCGTTTCGGTTCAGTTTCGTCAGATAACCTCGGTAGTTAGTAGATGTATATAGCGATCCCTCTTTAGGCAGACATCCTTCACTAGCGTAGTGGTAGAGCCGGTGGGTGACGACCAGGAGGTCGCGGATTCGAACACCCCACCCCACCCCCACCCCCCACGCGCCCTTTTTTCTTTCATTTTGTGCGCGTGTGTAGCGTGACCGTGGATCTGGTGTGGTCACGGCTGATCTTGTGTGCGTGCATGAGGTTTGTGTGTGTGCAAGTGTGTGTGGGATCTGCTACGGCAGAGGATCCCATGTGGATCCAGTGTGCGTGAGTGGGTGCTGTGTGTGTATGACAGTGGGCCCATGGCCCACTTGTCATCCACATAGGGGGGCCCTGGTGACTATGCCAGGTGGGTCCCCTCCTTGCATTGTTTTGTTTTTATTTTATTGCTTGTTGTTTTTCTGTTTATTAGTTTAGTTCCATTTTTGTGCATAAGCATTTTTGGCATGAGCATATATGTCAAATTTTGACTTATAAGTGATGCATGCTTAGGTTCGAGCTAGGTTTTGTGCAATTGTCAAGTGTGAACATATGAGTGTGATATATGGATTTGGGGTAGAAAAATCCCAGGAATCCATTGGTGCAATTGGTTTTGTCATTTGAGCAAGTTTTACAAAATGTCATTTTGTCCCAATATGCCATTTTGTCATTTTAGTTAGAATTAATCCTTGCATGCTTAGATATTGGTGTCAACATGAAAGTGGTAGTGTTTCATCAGTAGTATGCCATGGTATTTTCTTTGACATGTTAGGCTTGCATAGAAGTGGGAATCTTGCTCCAAAGTGGCTAATAAAATGTTGCTGATTTCAACATGCTAAATATTTCTAAGTGTGAGAATCTGTTATTATTTTTATGCCTTGTTGAGTGAATGCTACCAAGTGCTATGTTGTGTTTTAGCTCAAGCTCAGTGCTAGTGTTTTGAAGTAGATGTTGTCCTCTACCATCCTGTTAATTTTCATGTCATGAGGTGGTCTCTAGCATCAATATTTTCTGCTATCAACTTGCTATCAGCTTAACTCTGATTCCAGAAAACTGTGATTTTCATCATGCCATCTTGTGAGCTTCATGCTTAGTGATCCATGCTTACTTTCCAGTTTGTGTAGTTGGATGATTTGATAAGCATGTTATGTAGTTTCTGTTCATGCCTTGGTTGAGGTTGGAAACATCCTGTAGCTCTAGATAATTGTTGAGGAAGTTTCTATGTTGCTGTTTTGGGACAGATTGTGTGTGGTAGTGTTTGGTGACTCATGGGAGCTAAGCTCCATTGTTTTGCTTCGTATTTGGCTCCACTGTGGTTGGTTTTTCAGTTCCTAACCAGTGGCTACCTTGTAATACCAAGGAATAGCCCATGGCCTTCCTTGTCTCGTATTTTTCCTTTGTACCTTGTCGTGAGCGTAGCGTGAGATTCGTTACTCTGTTTCCTGCATTTTACATACGCATTTGCATCGATTTTGCATGAAGCATCCATATTTGCCATGATCATGCATGTTCAAACCACTTAACATGAGGTTCTATCCAGAATTGTAAATAACTTAACCTGTCACATCCCTGGTTAGCATTCCTCTGGTTAGCATGTGGTGAGCATCATGTTTTGATTTTTTTGCATCAATATGAAATGGGGATCAACAGAAACCCTAAACACCTCACCTGAATCAACCAATTCAAATGTTGTGAAAAAACAACAAATCCAAAATGCCCATCAAAAATGCCCCCCGTGTTTGATAAATATTGACGTCAATATATCAGGGGACATTTTAATTTTCAGAACATATATGTCATTTTAACATAAATAATAAAGCTTCTGAAAATGCCAAATAAAGCATTATAAATATTTTAGTCATTCAAAAATATTGAAACTTTTTGTGGAGGTTTGAAATATTCAAACTAAGCTTGCAAAATATTTCAATATAATTTGAAATAGGTTTTGAGGCCTGACAAAAATAAAGCAAATGTCAGAAAAGAAAAAGAAAACAAAAATATAAAAAAGGAAAGAGGGAGCTGACCTGAGGCCAGCTCCATCTGGCCCAGGGAGGTCTTCATCCTCCTAGTGGCCAGGAGGCTAGGCGTGTGGCCACCGCACGTGCACGGCCATGTTGCCACGCCAGCAGCTACCTGCCTGCCTCCCCCTCACCAGTGCGACAGGGATAAGCTCGCAGAGTCGTCCCCGTCGCTCTCTCCTCTTCGTAGTCGCTCTCTCCTCTCCCCTTCCCCCTCTGTTGCCATGGCCGCCGATGCTCTGCCGCCATAGTCTCGCCGCTCCGGTCGCTCCCACTTGCTCTCGAGGCCCCCAATCGCTCCGCCTCATCGTCCTCTTCCTCCTCGCCGAGCCACGCATCGCCGGGAGACCTCCATCGCCGCATTGCCGTCGTCTTCTACCTCCAGCCACCAGCGAAGGATCGAAGCTTGCCGCCGCTTCAGGCCTTCCCTGAGCCCGCTTCCGACACCTCTACAACCGTCGTGAGCCCCTAGTCCCGTTCCCCCTCTCCTCTCTATTGCTAGTGCGCTCTAGTATTGACTTGTCTCGGGCCCGAGAGCTCCTCACCGCTGGCGAGGGCGTTGTCATCACTGCGGCGCCCCAAGCTCGCACCTGAGCACGTAGGCGTGCCCAGGAGGGCCCCAAGGAGCCTTAGGAGCCAATAGCTGGCCCACTCTAGCTCCGGCTCGACGAGCCCGTGCTCGCCAAAGCTCCGGCAGCCACCGCACTCAACGCCAGCGTTGACTCCGGCCATCCCAACCCCTGGGGTGTGTCGCGTTCGACGTGCGCGAGCACGCAGGCCCGTCCGGTGCCCTCCGACATCCATTTGGTTGCCGGAGGAGGTTTTCTGACACCCTCTGCCGTCCTTGATGTCGGCGGCGGCTCAACGTCGACAAGTCAACCCTTTTGACCACGGGGTTGACCCCCCTGTGTCAACTGACAAGTGGGCCCAGCCCTGTCAGTTTAAAATTAGTTTAGAAAATTAGTTGATTAATTTAATTAACATAAACACCCACTGACAGGTGGGCCCATCCTAAATAATTAATAATTAGGAATTTAATTAATCCTAATTAGGATCTAGGCCACTAACCAGTGGACCCCACTGGTCAGGTTTGACCTGTCAACGGGCTGTTGACCTGCTGACATCATGTTGAAGTCATGCTGATGCATTAAAGGAATTTCTTATTAAATTTAATTCCAGAAAATACTTAAAACTTAGAAAAATCATAGAAATTAATCTGTAGCTTAGATTGAAATAAATTATATATGAAAATTTATTAGAAAATCCAATGAATCCAATGGTGTTGTTATCATGCATGTTAGAGAAACCTATGTAGATGAACATTGACATTCAGCAATAGGTCAATATTTAGAATATTAAATGGAGAACGATTTTGAACCTATATTAAAATCCACTCCATCTAACTGGAATAGTAGTTGCATTAGCTCATCCATTCATGTTGCCATGTCATGACCATGCATCATATTGCTGCACTTGTTGTGTATTGATCGTTACCTATCTGCATTGTGGTAGGACCTGCTTCCGAGGATACCTTCGAGTATCCCAACGAAGGAGAGTACCTTCCCGCTTCCCAGCAAGGCAAGCAACCCCATTGATCATTCCGATATCATCCCATTCTCTCGCTCCTGCTCTTGTTTATTGCATTAGGACAAACGTTCAATTGCCTCTCACATGCGGTAGTTGAACCCATTCCTCTGCATGACCTGTCATTGTCACACTAAATAGCTAAACCTTGCAACCTAGCATACCTGGTATATGCTTGAGCCATGATGTGCTTTACCTACTTTGCTTGCTATTATTGATATGCTTAGAGTTGTGTCAGGTTTGATTCATCTGGGTGATGAACTGGAGTGAAACAGTATTGTTCTAACGGTATGAGCTAAATGATGAACCCGATTTGGTAAAGGTAGCGATGAGAGGCTATGTAGTAGTACATAGCGGGTTGTCTCATTGGGATCGTTCTTAGGAACTGAGTTCCGTGTTTGTGATCCAAGTCTAGTTACTACCACACATTGGGTTTCGGTAACTCGAACCCTCTCGACATATCAACTGTCCAGTCCTTGGTCAAGGAGTTGCAAGTAGTTTCTAGTGTTTATAGTTTGCTGGAGGCCGTGCGTAGCACTAACCCTAGGGGTGGGCTACGACGCGGTAGGCAGTGGCACGGTGTACCAAGGGTCACCCGAATGGTTAGCTTGGGAACCCTGCGCACATCGTTTGGGGCCGTAGTGGAAACTTTGGCCACACTTCCGTGCAGGTTCAGTCTCAAATAGACGATAGCCTGGACTAGAGGTCTTGTGTGATTGATGGTCGTGGCTGACTCCCTCGCTAGGGTTCCACTTGAAGGTTGCCGAGGTGCATGGTTTTATGAGCACACAACGATAAGTGGCAAGAGCGTGTGTGAAGGAGTACACCCCTGCAGGGTATGAATCTGTTCGAATAGTCACATCCTCGGATATGGACTACTTGGAGAACTTATGTTGTTCATAGATAACTTGATGGTTACTCATAAAAATGTCAAGACAAGTGTGAGTACCGTGGATGGCACTCTCATACATGACGGAATTGGATCCATGGTTGTGTATTGATGTCATTTTAGTGGACTCATGTGTGATATATAAAATTTGAATAAAGAATTAATATGTGTAGTATAGGTTAGCCAAGAGTCAAAGCTGGCATTGCTGCATGAACTCCACCACTCCCCTTGTTGATACATGAGCATGAATAGACTAAGTCTATTTTAAAGTCTAGTTGAGTATGTTTGTACTCACATTTGCTTAATAAATATTGCAGATGAGAATTAGGACCCACCAGGTGGGTTCTACCAAGATGTCGACGATGCCGAATAGCTGGTGTCCCAGCTACGACCTTATGCCGTGTGGCAGGCTGTAGATAGTCAGGCCATGTGCCTTTTTACCCTTTCATCTGTCTGTACCTAGACAGCTTTATGCTTCCACTTGGTTTGTATGAACTTGCTTGTATGACTTGAGTGTTGGGTCATGTGACCCCTACCTGTAAGAACATATTATGCAAGGCTCCTTTGAGCCTCTTAAATAAAAGTTGTGTTATTGTATGGTTATGTTGTGATGCCATAGTTGTATCTATGCATACGGGCATGTCATGCGTACATCTGATGTGCAACGGTATGTATGGGATCTGACACCTAGTCTTGTGCCTTTAGTAGTACTCTTTACGGGGAACTGCCTCTTTGTGTTTCCACCGAGCCTTGGTATCTTGCTACTGCTCCGGACATATTGATTGACCAGCATGTATCCTTCTTTGTTGTTGTGTTTGTCCCATCGAGGAAATGTCTCGCAGTGTAATGGAGTCCCTGTAGCCTGCTACGACTCGTCCACGTGTAGTGATGACATTTATGTCCCATGATGTAATGGAGTCCTTGTAGCTTGCTATGACTCGTCTACACACACTTGAGGCCGACACCTGCATTGTTGGGTTATGTATGCCTGTTCCCGTATGGATGTGCCACTTGGGTTCTATGACTAGTCATGTCGGCCCGGGTTCTCTGTCGTTTGAATGCTAGTGACAGATTCACATATGTGAGCCAAAATATGCAAACGGTCCCGGCAAAGGTAAGGCTGTAGCCATGGAGTTTACCGTGCATGAGGCCACAAAGTGATGTGATGTGTTACAGGCTGGATTCCTATGACTTAGGATTAGGGTCCCGACACCGTTGGTATCAGAGCCTGACTAACTGTAGGAATACCAAGTCAAACCGGTCGAAGTTGAGTCTAGAAACACTATAGAAATGTTAGGGAATTGATTGTGGAAGGGAACGTAAGGCTCTTTTTACTCCTCTTCCCGAGTCATTCTATTCTGAGTCACCCTCATCTCCTCTGCGGTGTTAAGAGCTAGGCTTCTCATCTATTTTCTTAGGATGACGAGTTACTAACCATGGACTAGTAGCTAGTTTGTTTGTAAGTGAACTCCGGTACTCAAGTATAGTTTGGTGTGACAATCAGTTGGATTAGAAATTTGAGTCTAGAAACTTGAGTGGTTATGCTATCCAATCTTTTGCAGTTCTCTCAAAATCTTTTTGAGCAATTACAGTCGTTATGCTGTCCAATTTCTGCTAGGATCTCTAATGCCGTTGCATCATTCTTTGTTTCAGATGCCCCCTCGTCCTTCTCGTCAGGTGGTCCGTCTGACTAGGTGCATCGATGTACCGGGTCACACGGCCATGTTGGTTAGAGTTATGATGGAGACTGGTTACCGTTGGTACCATACAGTAGAGGAACAGTATCGAGACTTCAACCAGGGCCGGTACCTGTGTACTGTTAGGATATATCCATCTTATCCTGGAGCTGCAGAGCCGCTCCATTGGACATGTGGGCTAGGTGTCACCATAGACATGGCAGTTCAGGAGGCTGCCTATACCATGTTGAGTATTATGAGATCTCACCATGGACTGCTTCAGAACACTGAGTTCTGTTATGTCCCGGCTACTCTAGGAGGAGAGGATGGATATCTTAGTGCAGCCTATTATGATCATTCTCATGAGGGCCCTAGGCTGCAGGTGACCACTCAGATGTTGGAGAACAGGGGTCGTGATGCATGTGCCCTTCGCATGGAGCTATATGCTACCCGTGCACGTCTTTGGACAGCCTTGACGCAGCTAGCACCTGTCATGCAGATAGGCTATGGAGATTTGGAGATGTTGAACCCATCATGGACTCATCTACCAGCTTGCGTAGACAGGCCTGATGTTGGAGGCATCACTCCTCTTCGAGGATCGTTGCTGCCATCAACCAGGGGACCGAGGCCACATCCGTGTCCTTACGGTTTACAGGGATCATAGGCCAGGGTATTCACCAGATCCTCAGGTTTAGCTCCCGGGTCACGGGGATAACCTATATGAGGTGTTCGACGGCGATGCTTCAGTACATGTATGATAGTTCTAGTATCGTAGTAGTTGTATTGCCACTGTCCTGCGTGTCTTATGGGATATGACTGAGGTGTGAGTTGAGTTCCGGAGGTGTAGATAGATAATGTATAGGAAGCTTGCAGTGCCTCCGATGAGTTGTTTAATCTTTCAGTAGTTTGTACTTAAGCTTGGGCTTGTACTGAACTATCTCATGGTGTGTATGAATCATGTTGTTCATATGGCAGTTTGTTTATTACCATGTTGATTGGGTGTTTACCCATGCATGCCATGTTGTCCAGTATATTCCTCATCTCATGTCGTAGAGTTGATGCCTTCCTTGTCTAAGCGTGAGTTTGTTTTCCCAGGATGGTGACAACTAGGAATAACCCCATGCCTGCCTTCGTACAGGGCAAGGGAAGCCAGCCAACAAGAGAACCTGTCGCAGCCGCCCTCTCTAGCGGAGGTGATGCTCGAAGCTGAGTGGAATAAAAGGGAGACCAACAGGCTGTTGGAAAGTATTGAGCAGAATACAGCGCGTCCTCCCTGCAATGAGCATAATGATGGTGTGTCCCTCAATGACTTCGTCAAGTTGTGCCCACCTAAGTTTCATCACTCGGTCAACCCGCTGACGCTGATGACTGGCAGACCAGCATGTCCCGCAAAATCCGAGCTGCTAATGTATCTGAGGCCAACAAGGTGACTTTTGCTGCATACTTTCTGGACGGACCCGCCAACTTGTGGTGGGAAAATTATGAAGCCATGCGTCCCGCAGGCCCCGCAGCAACCTGGGCAGATTTCAGTGAGGCATTCCGTACCCATCACATCCCGGAAGGGTTGATGGATCGCAAGAGAGAGGAATTATGTGCCTTTATTCAGGGCAGGTTGACAGTGGCTGCCGATAGCCATGATTTCGGCAATATTGCTCGTTATGCACCATAGGAAGTGTCAACCGACACCAAGAAACAGGCTAGGTTCCGTAAGGGACTTAGTCCTGAGCTCCATCGAGACCTGTGTCTGCATGAGTGTGCAACCTTCCAGACCCTCGTCAACAAGGCTATCAACGCCGAAACTGGATAGACCAACTATGAGGCAACTAAGAAGCACACCCGTGACTTCAGCCTTGCATCTAGCTCAGGCTCCAACAAACGTCGGCTGTGGGTGCCCAACACAGCTCTGCCACGAAGGTACACCATGAGGCCATCCTTCCAGGCGCATCCAGGACATTTGGAGGTCCCGTTGCCAATGTTGCTCCCCGTCCCTCTATTTTCTGCTACAAATGTGGAGAACGAGGACACTATTCTCGTGAGTGTCCCCAGAACAATTGTCACGCCCAAGATGCGATCATATCCTTATTTTGGCACGAGGGCCTCGACAAGGATAGAAACGCATCTCGTCGTGTTGCAAGAATGGATATCATTACAAGTACATGTACAGAAGAGATGAGTATATGGATTTGGCTTACACTCGCCACAAGCTACATCAATGTCACATCAATACTTCAACTTATTCAAACATCATACAGAAGAGAAGGGTCTGACTACTTACGAAAAAACGATAAAATGACATCCATCCCTGCTATCCCAGGCTGCCGCCTGGAACCCATCCTAGATCGATGAAGAAGAAGAACTCCAAACAAACAAGCATCACTCTCACATTCAGTGTCGCATTACCTATACATGCAACTGTTGTTGTAGTAATCTGTGAGCCACAAGGACTCAGCAATATCATTTCCAAGGGTATCAACACTATTAAAGGTTAATGGGTGAGGTATGGTTAAGTGGTGAGGCTGCAGCAAGCGACTAAGCATTTGTTTGAGTGGCTAACTTACGAATGCATAAAGTAAAGTATGGTGGTCTACGCATAACGAACGTGAACTAGTAATGATCACTAACTGATCCTGAACACCTACTTACGTCAAGCATAACCCCACCGTGTTCTCTCTCGGATAAGGACTCACGAGAAGAGACAGTCACGGTTACACACACAGTTGGTGTATTTTATTAGAGTTTGCTATGACCGGGTGTTAAACAAAGTTTCCAAGTTTGCCACGTAACCGCTGCCACGGCTTTCCGAAAGATTTAACTCTATAAGGGTGCTCCAACTCATCCATCACCAATTAACCACACGAAGCGGGAATAACCTCGACCACGGATCTCATGATCTTCCTAGGCAATTCCATAGGAAATCCGCCACCTCGAGATAGCCCGAAGTATTTTCGGAATTCCTCCATCAAGACATTCGAAAAAGGTAAAACAAATCCAGCAAGGCCGCCTGACGTGTCGACGAACCCAATAAGAGCCACGTATCTCGTTCTCAGGACACGACCGGCTTAACACTACGTACGGCGACCTGAGAGAAATCCCTCGAGTTGCCCCGAGGTGGCCCCGCAAGTGGCTCTGTTTTGGACCAACACTCATGAGGAGCACTGGTCCGAGTTGTTGATTAAGATCCACGGGTGCCGGTGGGTCCCTATGCAATTTTATTAGTTATTATGCAAATGTAGTACCAACGTTGGGCCTTGCCAGACAAGTTTTATCCCAAAACGAAAATCAAGGGGGTGTTGGAAATATGCCCTAGAGGCAATAATAAATTAGTTATTATCATATTTCCTTGTTCATGATAATCGTTTATTATCCATGCTATAATTGTATTGATAGGAGACTTAGATACATGTGTGGATACATAGACAAAACCATGTCCCTAGTATGCCTCTAATAGACTAGCTCGTCGATCAAAAGATGGTTAAGGTTTCCTAGCCATGGACATGAGATGTCATTTGATAACGGGATCACATCATTAGGAGAATGATGTGATGGATAAGACCCAAACTACAAACGTTCGACGCTAGATCGGAAGGACCGTGATCAAGATCGCGAGATGGTTCGTGACGAGTTCGCGGGACGGATCGTGATGAGTTCGCGGGACGGATCGTGATCAAGATCACGGAACGGATCGTGATGAGTTCACGGGACGGATCGTGATGAGATCGCGGGATGCTCAGCAATTTGGATTGCGAAGACGTTCGACTACACCAACCGCATTTCTTAGCGCTTCACACTTAGCGATCTACAAGGGTATGTAGATCCACTCTCCCTCTCGTCGATGCTCATCACCATGGATAGATCTTGCGTGTGCGTAGGAAATTTTTTGTTTCCCATGCAACGTTCCCCAACAGTGGCATCATGAGCTACGTCTATGTGTAGATGAGATCTCGAGTAGAACACAAAGAGTTTGTGGGCGTTGATGCTTAGATTGCTTCCTCCCTTTGTCGGATTTTGGTTCAGCGGTATTGTGAGATGAAGCGTCCCGGACCAACATTACTCGTACGCTTACGAGAGACCGGTTCCCTCGACCGCAACTTGTTCCATAGATGGCTTGCGGGTGCCAGTTTCTCTCACTTTAGTTGGATCGGATTCGACAAAGGTGGTCCTTGAGAAGGTTGAAAAGCAAATTATGTATCACCGTTGTAGTTTATGCGTAGGTGAGAATCGTTCTTGCTAGAAACCCGTAACAGCCACGTAAAACATGCAACAACAATTAGAGGATGTCTAACTTGTTTTTGCAGGGTATGTTGTGATGTGATATGGCCAATTACATGATGTGATATATGTGATGTATGAGATGATCATGTGATGTATAGATTATCGCGACTTGCATGTCGATGAGTACGGCAACCGGCAGGAGCCATAGGGTTGTGTTTAATTATTGTATGACTTGCGTGTCAATCATTAAGCGCTATGTAATGCTTTACTTTATCGCTAAACGGTAGCAATAGTAGTAGAAGCATAGTGGGCGTGACAACCCCGATGGCGACACGTTGATGGAGATCATGGTGTCTTTCCGGTGACGATGGAGATCATGCTGGTGCTTTCAAGATGGAGATCAAAAGCACCAGTTCATGGCCATATCATGTCACTTGTGATTTGCATGTGATGTTAATCCTTTTATGCACCTTGTTTTGCTTAGGATGACGGTAGCATTATAAGGTGATCCCTCACTTAAATTTCAAGATGAATTGTGTTCTCCCCGAGTGTGCACCGTTGCGAAAGTTCGTCATGTTGAGACACCACATGATGGTCGGGTGTGATAGACTCTACGTTCACATACAACGGGTGCAAGCCAGTGTTGCACATGCGGAATTTGAGTTGGAATTTGGATCATGTATCACTCGAATGACCGGAGGGATGTCAATTTGAGTGGGAGTTCTTAAGTAATATGATTAATTGAACTCATTATCATGAACATAGTCAGTAGTGCCTTTGCAAGTTATGTTGTAGATTACTTGCTCGCGCTGTAGCTCCCTTGAATTTTTATATGTTCCTAGAGAAATAGAGTTGAAAGATGATGGTAGCAATATTGTGGATTGGATCCGTGATCTGAGGATTGTCCTCGTTGCTGCACAGAAGGCTTATGTCCTTAATGCACCACTCGGTGCGCCAACCCCTCTAGTGCCGTCTGTAGATGTTGTGAACATCTCACAGGTACGTGTTGATGACTACTTGATAGTTTAGTGCGTCATGCATTACGGATTAGAATTGAGGCTTCGAAACATTTTGAACATCACAGAACATATGAGATGTTCTAAGAGCTGAAATTAGGATCTCAGGCTCGTGCCCGTGTTGCGAGATATGAGTTCTCCAACAAGATTCTTTGCCTGCAAGATGAACGAGAATAGCTCAATCATTGAGCATGTGCTCAGATTGTCTGGGTGCTACAATCGCTTGAATCGAGTGGGAGTTCATCTTCCAGATAAGATAGTGATTGATATAGTTCTCCAAGTTACTTTCACTAAGCTACTAGAACTTGGTGATGAACTATTGAATGCCAGGGATAGAATTAATGATCCCTGAGCTGTTCGCGATGTTTGACACCGCGAAGGTAGAAATCAAGAAGGAGCATCAAGTATTGATGGTTAGTATAACCACTAGTTTAGAGAAGGGCAAGGGCAAGGAGGGAAACTTCATGGCTGGCAAGTCAGTTGCTGCTCCAGTGAAGCAACCCAAAGTTGAACCCAAACCCGAGACTATGTGCTTCAATTATGAGGAGAAAGGTCGCTGAAGCAGAACAACCCTAAATACTTGGTAGATAAGAAGGCTGGCAACGTCGATAGAAGTATATTTGATATATGTGTTATTTATGTGTACCTTGCTAGTACTCCAAGTAGCACCTGGGTATTGGATACCGGTTCAGTTGCTAAATGTTAGTAACTCAAAATAAAAGCTACGGAATAAACGGAGCACTAAGCTAAGGGTGAGGTGACGATGTGTGTTGGAAATGTTTCCAAGGTTGATGAGATCAACATCGCACGCTCTTTCTACCTTCAGGATTAGTGACAAACCTAAATAAATGTTATTTGGTGTTTTGCGTTGAGCATGGACATGATTAAATCATGTTTATTGCAATACGGTTATTCATTTAAGTTAGAGAATAATGGTTATTCTGTTTACCTGAATAATACCTTCAATGGTCATGCAACCAGTGAGAATGGTTTGTTGAAATCTTGATCATAGTAATACACATGTTCATAACATTCATGTCAAAAGATACAAAGTAAATAATGATAGTACCACATACTTGTGGCACTGCCGCTAAATGTCGTATTGGAATAAAGCGCATGAAGAAACTCCATCCTGATGGATCTTTGGACTCATTCGATTTCGAATTGGTTGAGACATGCGAACCATGCCTCTTGGGCAAGATGACTAAAAAAACCCGTTGGATGGAGCGGGCAAGTGATTCATTGGAAATGATACATGTTGATGTATGCAATCCAGTGAGTCTTGTAGCATGCAGCGGATATCATTATTTTCTTACCTTCACTGATGATTTAAGTAGATATAGTGTATATTTAATTAAGGAAACACAAGTCCGAATCGTTTGAAAAGTTCAGGCAAATTCATAGTGAAGTTTAAGATCATCGTGACAAGAAGATAAAAGTATCTGCGATATGATCGTGGAGGTGAATATTTGAGGTACGAGTTTGGCATACAACTTTAGACAATGTGAAAGTTCTTTCACAACGCACGCCACCTGGAACACCATAGTGTGATGGTATGTCCGAACGTCATAGTCATGCTCTATTGGATATGGTGCATGTTATGATGTCTCTTATCATTTTGCTACTATAATTTTGGGGTTGTGCATTAGAGACAACTACATTCACTTTAAATAGGGCACCATCTAAAGCCGTTGAGATGACACCGTGTGAACTATGGTTTGATAGAAACCTAAGCTGTCATTTCTTAATGTTTGGGGCTGTGACGCTTGTGTGGAAAAAGTTTTCACCTAATGAGCTCGAACCCAAAGCGGACAAATGCATCTTCATAGAATACCCTAAGAACAGTTGGGTGAACCTTCTATCTCAGATCCAAGCATAAAATGTTTGTTGCTAAAACTGGGTCCTTTCTCGAGAAAGGGTTTCTCTTGAAAGAGTTGAGTGGGAGGAGGATAGAACTTAATGAGGTTGTTGAAACCTCTGCTTCAACCAAAAAGTAGCACAGCACAGAAAGATGTTTCTATGAAGCCTACGTCAGTTGAAGAGGAAGTTAATGATGATGATCATGAAAGCTTCGGATCAAGTTACTATCGACCTACGAGGAAATTAGAGCTTGATGAGGTTATTGAACCTTTACTTCAACCAGATAGTAGCGCAGCGCAGGAAGTTGTTTCTGTGAAGCCTACGTTAGTTGAAGAGGAAGTTAATGATGATGATCATGAAGCTTCGGATAAAGTTACTATCAAACCTCGTAGGGCGACAAGGATGTATACTGCTCCTGAGCGGTACGACAACCCTGTCTTGGAGGTCATGTTGTTGGACAACGATGAACCTACAAACTATGGAGAAGCGATGATGGGCCCAGAAACCAACAAACGGTTAGAGGCCATGAAATCCGAGAAAGGATCCATGTATGAAAACCAAGTATAGACTTTGGTGGACTTGCTCGTTGGACGGCAGGTCGTTAAGTACAAATGGATCTTTAAAATGAGAGACGCTGATGGTAAATGTTACCATTTGTAAAGCTCGACTTGTTGCAAAGTATTTTTCGACAAGTTCAAGGAGTTGACTGCGATGAGACTTTCTCACTCGTAGCGATGCTAAAGTCTGTTGGAATTATGTTAGCAGTTGCTGAATTTTTCAATTATGAAATCTGGCAGATGGATGCCAAAACATCGTTTCCTTCCTTAAGGAAAGGTTGTATGAGATGCAACCAGAAGGTTTTGTCAGTCCTAAGGATGCTAAAAGGTGTGTGAGCTTCAGTGATTCTTCTATGAAGTGAAGCAAGCATCTCGGAGTTGGAATATACACTTTGATGAGGTGATCAAAGTTTTTGAGTCTATACAAAGTTTACAAGAAACTTGTATTTACAATAAAGTGAGTGGGAGCATTATTGAGTTTCTGATAAGTATATATGGATGACATATTGCTATTCGGAAATGATGTAGAATTTCTAGAGAGCATAAACGGTTGTTTGAAAAGAGTTTTTCAAAGGAAGACCTGGATAAAGCTACCTAATTGTTGAGCATCAAGATCTATATAGATAGATCAAGATACTTGACGAGACTTTCAATGAGTACATACCTTGACAAGATTTTGAAAGAGTTCAAAATGGATCAGTCAGAGAAAGAGTTCTCGCTTGATTTGTAAGGTATAAAGTTGAGTAAGACTCAATGCCCAGTGACTGTAGAAGATAGAGAAAAGATGAGTGTCATCCCCTATGCTTCAGCCATAGGCTCTATCATGTATGCAATGTTGTGCACAAAGATCCGATGTCAGCCTTGCTATAAGTATGGCCAGAAGGTTCCAAAGTGATCATGGAATGGAGCACTGGACATCGGGCAAGATTATCCTTAGTAACTAAAAGAATGAGGAGACGTTTCTCGATTATGGAGGTGATAAAGAGTTCGTCGTAAAGAGTCACGTCGATGCAAGCTTTAACACCGATCCGGATGACTCGTAGTAGCAATCTGGATACGTATAGTGGAGCAGCCATTTGGAATAGTACCAAGTGGAGTGTGGTAGCAGTGTTTATGGTTTGACATAGAAATTTGCAAAGTACACACGGATCTGAATGTCGCAGACCCGTTGACTATAAGACCTCTCGCACATGCAAAGCATGATCGAGCCCCAGAACTCATTGGGTGTTCGATTCATAACAATGCGAATCACATGGTGATGTGAACTAGATTATTGACTCTAGTGCAAGTGGGAGACTGTTGGAAATATGCCCTAGAGGCAATAATAAATTAGTTATTATCATATTTCCTTGTTCATGATAATCGTTTATTATCCATGCTATAATTGTATTGATAGGAGACTTAGATACATGTGTGGATACATAGACAAAACCATGTCCCTAGTATGCCTCTAATAGACTAGCTCGTCGATCAAAAGATGGTTAAGGTTTCCTAGCCATGGACATGATGTCCTTTGATAATGGGATCACATCATTAGGAGAATGATGTGATGGACAAGACCCAAACTACAAATGTAGCTTATGATCATGTCAGTTTATTGCTACTGTTTTCTGCATGTCAAGTATATGTTCCTATGACCATGAGATCATGAAACTCACTGACATCGGAAGAGTACCTTGTGTGTATCAAACGTCGCAACATAACTGGGTGACTATAAAGGTGCTCTACAGGTATCTCCGAGGGTGACTGTTGAGTTGGCAAGGATCAAGACTGGGATTTGTTACTCCGTGTGACGGAGAGGTATCTCAGGGCCCACTCGGTAATACAACATCACAATAAAGCCTTGCAAGCAATGTGACTAAGTGTTAGTCATGGGATCTTGTATTACGGAATGAGTAAAGAGACTTTCCGGTAATGAGGTTGAACTAGGTATGGAGATACCGACGATCGAATCTTGGGCAAGCAACATACCGAAGAACAAAGGGAACATCATACGGGATTAACTGAATCCTTGACATAGAGGATCGACCGATAAAGATCTTCGTACAATATGTAGGAACCAATGTGGACATCCAGGTCCCGCCATTGGTTATTGACCATAGAGATGTCTCGGTCATGTCTACATAGTTCTCGAACCCGCAAGGTCTGCACACTTAAGGTTCGGTGACGTTTCGGTAGTATAGAGTTATGTATGGAGGTGACTGAAGGTTGTTCGGAGTCCCGGATGAGATCCTGGACGTCAGGAGGAGCTCCAGAATGGTCCGGAGGTAAAGATTGATATATAGGAAGTCCCATTTTGGTCGCCGAAAAAGTTTTGGGCTAATTGGTAATGTACCGGGAGTGCCGGTAGTGTACCAGGAGACCACCGGGTGGGGTATTTCGACCCAACAGGATTCATGGGCTGTGGGAGAGTAAATACCAGCCTTTTTTGGGCTGGTGGAAGTCCCACACAAGGCCCATGCGGCTGGGAGAAAAATCCCAAAGGGAAAAAGGTGGAAAAAGGCCAAAAAAAAGGAGGAATCCTAGTCCTACTAGGATTGGAGGAGGAGTCCTCCTCTCCTCCCCACTTTGGTCGACCCAAGGGCTGGCTTTTTGGCAGCCAAGACTCCTCCTCCTCTCCTCCTATATATACTAGAGGATTTTAGGGTTTTGGAACAGAATTTTCAGCCACTTGCTACCCATTCCTCTAGTGCATAGTTTCTCCTCTAGATCGGTTTTCTGCAGTGCTTAGGCGAAGCCCTGCCGGAATTGCTCCACCACCATCGCCGGAGCGCCGTCACGCTTCCGGTGAACTCTTCTTCCTCTCCACTTCCTCTTGCTGGATCAGGGCGGTGGAGATCGTCATCAAGCTGCACATGTGCTGAACGCGGAGGTGCCGTTCGTTCGGCGCTAGATCGGAAGGACCGTGATCAAGATCGCGAGACAATTCATGACGAGTTCGCGGGACGGATCGTGATGAGTTCGCGGGACGGATCGTGATCAAGATCACAAAATGGATCGTGATGAATTCGCGGGACGGATCATGATGAGTTCACGGGACGGATCGTGATGAGATCGCGGAACGCTCGGCGATTTGGATCGCGAAGACGTTCGACTACACCAACCGCGTTTCTTAACGCTTCCTGCTTAGCGATCTACAAGGGTATGTAGATCCACTCTCCCTCTCGTAGATGCTCATCACCATGGATAGATCTTGCGTGTGCGTAGGAAATTTTTTGTTTCCCATGCAACGTTCCCCAACAGTGGGTCCCCATAACAACCCCAAGCATGTTAGGAGCGCTCAGTTATGGAAACATAACACCGGTTCACAAGTAACTAGGGTGGCAAGAGTGGAACAAAACACCAAGCAAAAGGCCAAGCCTTCCACCCTTTACCAAATGTATAAGTGCATTAAATTAAATAGCAATAATATTGTGATAACAAAAAAATGTCCATGTTGTCGCATGGAATCAATTGCACCTGCAGCTAGAAACGCTATAAGAAGGGCTGAGCAAGCGGTAACATAGCCAAACAAAGGTTTGGTGGGATGTGGAGGGGTTAGAGGCTTTCATGGCAATGTTGGGAGGCTTCTCAAACAAGTGGTATATAGCGTGACATAGCGATAGAAAATTAGACATCTAGGATGGCAATGATAGTAGTGGTATCCAGGGAAATGTGTCATCTTGCTTGAGATCCCGCTCGGAAGAAGAACGAGTCCATGAAGAAGACGAGCCAACATAGTTAAACGAATCCTCACACTGCAAACGCTTTCGGAACTCTATCAAGAAGAAGCAATCCAGAAACAACAATCAACACACGGTACACCACAACATATGCATGACATGATGCTCAACCTAATATGATGCATGTCCAGTTTATATATGTAAGGCATGGCAAATCACATCAAACAACTACCACACATCAAAGTGAAGCTCAATATGCAACGAGTTTCATATTGACGAAACTCCATGTTTGAATTATTTAGTTCACTCTTGTTAGGTACTCATCAATATTAAATGTTGTTTAACATGGAAAACGATGAAGCATGAAGAACTATATCATCTAGGCATTTTAAATGGGGCCGGAAGCAACATATAGCATTTCCAAAACATCCCCATAAGCATAATATGAATTTGGTCCAGATCTGTACTATATTTTAGAGTTGTTAAACATCAAAATAAATGTCACCATGAGATTCTACACAATTTTCTAGTCAAGTTACATATATAAAACATTTCCAACGGAGCTACGGTTAATTAGTTATGAAATAAATCTTTTAACATGGCAACTTGGCAAATTAATGTAAACTGCAAGTTTAAGTATTTTTATCATGTGTGAAAGTTGAATATTGTGAATCTACACGAAATTCTAGTCAAGTTTCATATATAAAGTTTTCTCATATGATGCATGGTTATGAAGTTATTATATGCATGATGTTTAGGGGGTTTTCTATAAAACAGCAATTCTCAAATAATTGGATAAATTCGCATAACTAAAAAAACCTAAATGTGTCGAATCTGGCTACGGGCCGAAACAGAGGACATCGTGCAACGTAGCAATATGACGCATGGGGCGCTGGATAGGTGGGCGCTCACCTAGGGCCCGTGGGCCAGCTCGGAACAGCGGTGGGCCCCACGCAAGATGGCGCCGAGCCGCGGGGCAGCGCTCGGTCAACGGGGGCAGAATCGAGTGGGCGCTCATCCTCCTGCTCGAGGACGACCCGATGGCATGGACAACAACGGTGGCTTGGCGAACTCAGGCGAGGGGACGGCTCCGGCAAGGCAAAAACGGGCGAGGGCAGCGGGAACCGGCATATCCGGTCGATCCCGACCCACTCAGGCCGGATCCGGCGAGGGACATGACCGGCGGCGAGGCACCACGAAGGGGAGGAGCTGTGGGAGTGAGAGAGACTAGAACGGGGCTGTGCTCGGGTTCCTGGTCCAGCAACCGGCCGGCGAGGCGGCGGGGCACTCTAGCGAGCTGCCGCGGCGACGAGGCAACAAGGAAGGGAGCACACGAGTAGGCACGGCTACGAGGCGGCGGCGGCTCGGGAGCGGGAGCTCGGGAGGACCCAGGCAACGCGGGCGCCTCGGCCAGATGGGCTTGGCAGTCCAGGTTTCGGACCCGGGCGGGGCTGTGGATGGAGGAGGGGGACAGGAGGCGGCGGCTGATGATTGGGGCACACTAAAAACGAGGGGAGGGCTAGGGTTTTCCCAATTAGGCAGGTGGGGTCTATTTATACTCATTAGGGCTAGGGTTAGGGGTTTTCGCACCGTTTTCGGACCCCCCGATCGCGATCGGGCGGTCCAGAAGCGGAGGGGGCTAGCAGGCGGGCACGTGAGTTGTGAAGATGGGATAGGACTGAGAAGATATGGAGGTGGCGGCCCGACGGCAGGTTTTGAAATACGAGAAAACGTCCGATAATAAACCGATGACGGTGCCTCTACGGGCGACCGTTCAGGTATCAAACGACCTCGGAATGCGGAAAAATTTGGCAGGCGGTCTACCTACGCTATAATAAGACGCACGCTAGGTTTCGACCCAATCCGAGAATATTTTTCGCGCGCTTTAAAAACGGTTTTTTTAATGATGCCGCGGGCGCGTGCTTGTGTGGTTGGTCTTGAAACGGTCGACGACACGAACGGAGAGAACCGGCAGCTACGAACGGATGCAAGTTTTCGAAAACGAGTGACGAAGCCATGCAGATGATGCGAATGATGCGATCATGAATGCGACAACCAGACGAAACGCACGACGATAGTGGAAATAAAAGGGGAATCTTCTGGAGCGTCGGTTCCGGGCTGTTACAACTCTCCTCCACTACACGAGGATCTCGTCCCAAAATCTAGAATGAGAAGGGGAAGAGAAAGAGCAAGAGGTAAAACTTAGTTGCTTCTTTGACAAACGAGTGAAACCAATGAAACATGAAGGTTGGAAAGAGATGAAGAATGACATGAGAAACAAGCAAGAATTCACAAGATATTCCGGCAGCACTTCGGTAGGAAAGAGAGGCAAAATTTGATATGAAGGAAAAGAACTTAAACCTAGGACACAACACTCTGGTAAAGAATAAGCAAGAAAGAATATGATCTTAATCAAACTAGATGAGAGTTGAAAAGAGCAACACCACTATGCCTCCGGAACAAAAGAATAGAAGCTAGATCTTTGGAGAGAAGAGAACGGAGAAGAAAATAACAACTTCTACCACCATTGAACTTGAGAAGCATGGTTGAACAGAGTTGATGTATAATCAACAACGAAACGATTTAGCTTGTTACAGGCTTATGAAAAACATCTCAAAATTATTAGGTGACAACCTACCACAAAAAAAAATGATTGCTTGATAGCAACAACATAGGCAAAACTTCTTTCACCAAGAGGTGGAGGAGACACTTGAATCATTTATGACACCATGATAGCAACACTCCTTAGGAAATGCTTTAGGTGAAATCCAACCAAGATAAGTCTGAGAAAGAAATGATGGTTTTACTTATCTCATTCTTGACAAATTCCTTCGAGACTCCTCATAACCATGAATTTAATAACACCATCTCCAAAGACAAAGGATAAGGAATTGAACTTAGACATCCAAGACAAAGAACACTTGAGCACCTCCAACAAGAATCTTGATGAATACTTAGAGAAAGAATTAACTACTTGACGAACCACCATAAGGAACCTCTGGAAAAGAGAGGATGATATAAAAGAATTTAAGGTTGAAAAAGAACAAGAATGGGGCCTTCCAAAGATTTAGATGATGCTTCGGGACAAGATACTAAGAAAACTTGGAACTGCGTGAAACAAAATATGAACACTTGGAACCAAGAATTTGATATGATGAAAAACTCCAGAAGAATTATTGGAATCACCTTGATGAAAATAATAAGAATTATGTTATGATTATCCTTCATCAAGTTAAATTGATGACAAGCAACGGATTTCACACACGACTTATTCTTGTTGCAAAGAATGGAAGAGAAAGAGAGAGAGATCACAACCTTGAAGATGTCTTGCACGAGAACACCGGTAAGAATTCGAAATGAAAGAGGATAATACAAATGAATGATATAACATGAGAGCGAAGAGAGCGTGACCCACCTAATAGAAAACTTGAATGAAGCACCGGAATAATTTAGATACGAACGAAAGGGCAACAATTGAGAAGAATTTGAGAATGAAATCTGAAAGATGAGAACGAGGAATCTTCTAAAATGATGGCCTTCGGGAGGATCGAGAAATGAAAACAACTTTGAATGCACCGAATAGATATGGGAGAATTTCTCGTGAATGGAAACAATTTGAGATGAAAGCATGAAGATGAAATGACAAATCTTCAAGAGAACGGACCAAGATTAAGAGAAACTCTCCTGCGGTGTTGAACGATGAGAATGATGACGAGAAACAACACCATGAATTATTGAGACACTCCAGAACAAAGAATAAAGAACGGTTGAGCCAATGACGAAAAAAATGATATGCGGTCTTGGAGAAGGAATATGACTGATGAAAATAATTCTCACGTCATATTTAAAAAGAACTTGAGGACATCTCCGGAAAGATTAGAAGAGCCAGGTAAGATCCTGGGCAAAACACCTATGGGTTATGGGCCCATTGAAAAGAAACCATCGTTGAAACAACTGCATAGAAAGAGAGAGATTGCACCAGTAAAAATTAATAACTTGATGATACAAGACCTTTGAAATAATTTGAAAGGATTATGAATGGAAATGAAAGTCTTCTGAGATATCTTCAGCACTCCGGATAGAATAGAGATATGAATAATAAGAGAGTCTTAATAAAGAATTCCAACATGGGAGAGCAATTAGAGAATGAAAATGATATGATGAACACCAAGAACTTGAATTGAATCCACCGGAAAAGAAAACAAACGTGAATTTTAATAAATGATAAAGTTGAGCATTGAGCCTCTTCACAACGAATCACCGGATACGATACAGAAGAAAGATAGCAAAAGAGTTTCATGAAAAGAAAGGCACTTGAATGAGACTTAATTGATGAAGAAAAAGGACAGGAGGGTGGGAAAAACAAAGAAAACTTGACACACATGAGACGAACTCCGGAAAGAAATGAGAATTGATCTTTCAAAACTGACAGGATTGAATTCACTTGAAGAGAAGCGTACCGGTAGGAAAAGAATTAATATGACAACTTGATTGAGCAAAAGAATTAGCAATCCCACATAAAATTGTGAATACTACTTAGAAAAGATATGAAATCACCACTCGACATCGAAGCAACTCAAATTACCATATTCAAAACAAAACAAAGGATGAGGCTTATGGAACAAGCCAGAACAAATTCATGACAGAGATTCCGCTCGATATTTTCGTGGTAAGGTTCGCACGGGCTCGATCGTACATTGGATTGTCATATTGAAATGACGCTCGAATATTCTCCCTCGGCGTAGCGAACTAAAAGGCTTGACGAAGCATAAATCGAGACTGTCCTCTGCAAGAAAGACCGTGAACAAACGAATCCACTAGAAGTCGAACCCCAACCTCACATCATGATCTGTTTGAAGATAACCTCGGTAACTACTTGAATTCCCACGTTAGAACTTCTGAAGACTTTCTCGTTATGCAATCCGGTGTTGGGGATACAAGGAGGAAATATCTCACACAACTAACAAACCTACACCCCAACTGTATCCGTCCTTCAACACATAACCAGAGGCTTTCGCAAGTCCATCTAACTCGGATCCTCGAAAACAAAACGATACTAACCATGGTGGTACCCCGAATGCCTCCCCGGTACTGGGTGACTTCGACCTTATCTCACCACGACAAGTATTGAAGCAATTCTGAACACCCTCCACCCTGAGATACTAAGGAAGCTGAATGATAATGATGTGCAAAGAATTCCCTGGAGCTCGACTCCTCGGAAGAAATCAAGTCAGACAGGAGGCACCAAGACAGAACTCCGTCACATCGGCATCATAGAGATTCCAAAATACCCGCGTGATCCTTAAAAATTTTGAGCGAGAAGAGGAGTAGTAACAAAATTTCCAAGTCGTAATGCCTCACCAGAGTATAGAAGAGAAGTAAAAAGAATCCTACTCTCTGATATAACTAGACTCAAAACAGTTTTTCACTAGACACGACTCGGCCAAGTTCGATCAATCAAAGGAGCTCCTAGGTCGGAACCAGGCTCTGGTACCAACTTGTCATGCCCAAGATGTGATCCTATCCTTATTTTGGCACGAGAGCCTCGACAGGGATAGAAGCGCATCTCGTCGTGTTGCAAGAATGGATATCATTACAAGTACATGTATTGAAGAGATGAGTATATGGATTTGGCTTACACTCGCCACAAGCTACATCAATGTCACATCAATACTTCAACTTATTCAAACATCATACAGAAGAGCAGGGTCTGATTACATACGAAAACAAATGATAAAATGACATCCATCCTTGCTATACCACGCTGCCGCCTGGAACCCATCCTAGATTGATGAATAAGAAGAAGAAGTCCAAACAAACAAGCATCATTCTCATGTTCAGCATCGCATTACCTGTACCTGCAACTATTGTTATAGTAATCTGTGAGCCATAGGGACTCGGCATCTCATTTCCAAGGGTATCAAGACTATTAAAGCTTAATGGGTGAGGTGTGGTTAAGTGGTGAGGCTACAACAAGCGACTAAGCATTTGTTTGAGTGGCTAACTTACGTTTGCAGAAAGTAAAGTATGGTGGTCTACACATAACAGACGTAAACTAGTAATGATCACTAACTGATCCTGAACACCTACTTACATCAAACATAACCCCACTGTGTTCTCTATCTGATAAGGACTCACAAGAAGAGACAGTCATGGTTACGCATACAGTTGATGTATTTTATTAGAGTTTACTTCGAGTTTTCTATGATCGGGTGTTAAACAAAGTTTCCAAGTTTGCCACATAACCGCGGTCATGGCTTTCCAAAAGATTTAACCCTACAGGGGTACTCCAACTCATCCATCACAAATTAACCACACGCAGCGGGAATAACCTCGACCACGAATCTCATGATCATCCTAGGCAATTCCATAGGAAATCCTCCACCTCAAGATAGCCCGAAGTGTTTTCGGAATTCCTCACTCAAGACGTTCGAGAAAGGTAAAACAAATCAAGCAAGGTTGCCCGACGTGTCTACGAACCCGATAAGAGCCGCGTATCTCGTTCTCAGGACACGACCGGATGAACACTATGTATGGTGACCTGATTGAAATCCCTCGAGTTGCCCCGAGCTGGCCCCACAAGTGGCTCTGTTTTGGACCAACACTCATGAGGAGCACTAGCCCGGGTTGTTGATTAAGATCCGCGGATGCAAGAGGGTCCCTATGCAATTTTCTTAGTTATTAGGCAAATGTAGTACCAATGTTGGGCCTTTCCAGACAATTTTTATCCCAAAACAAAAATCAAGGGGGTCCCCATAACAACCTCGGGCATGTTAGGGGCGCTCAATTCTAGAACATAACACCAATTCACAAGTAACTAGGGCGGCAGGAGTGGAACAAAACACCGAGCAAAAGGCCAAGCCTTCCACCCTTTACCAAGTGTATAAATGCATTAAATTAAATAGCAATAGTATTGTGATATCAAACGAATGTCCATGTTGTCGAATGGAAGCAATTGCACCTGCAGCTAGAAATGCTATAAGAAGGACTGAGCAAGCGGTAACATAGCAAACAAAGGTTTGTTGGGATGTGGAGGGGTTAAACGCTTTCATGGAAATGTTGGTAGGCTTGTCAAACAAGTGGTAGGTAGCATAACATAGCGATAGAAAACGAGACATCTAGCATGGCAATGATAGTAGTGGTATCCAGGGAAATGTGTCCTCTTGCCTGAGATCCCGCTCAGAAGAAGAACGAGTCCATGAATAAAACAAGCCAACGTAGTCGCACGAATCCTCACACTCCAAACGCTTTCGGAACTCTATCGAGAAGAAGCAATCCGGAAACAACAATCAACACACGGTACACCACAACATATGCATGACATGATACTCAATGTAATATGATGCGTGTCTGGTTTATATATGCAAGGCATGGCAAATCACATCAAACAACTACTACACATTAAAGTGAAGCTGAATATGCAACGAGTTGCATATTGACGAAACTCCATGTTCGAATTATTTAGTTCACTCTCATTAAGTACTCATCAATTTTGTTTAACATGGCAAACGATGAAGCATGAAAACTATATCATATAAGCATTTTAAATGGGGCCGGAAGCAACATATAGCATTTCCGAAACATCCCCATAAGCATAATATGAATTTTGTTCAGATCTGTACTAACCATATTTTAGAGTTGTTAAACAGCAAAATAAATGTCACCATGAGATTCTACACGATTTTCTAGTCAAGTTACATATATAAAACATTTCCAACAGAGCTACGGTTAATTAGTTATGAAATAAATCTTTTAACATGGCATATGTGCAAATTAATGTAAACAACAAGTTTAAGTATTTTTATCATGTGTGATCTATACGAAATTCTACTCAAGTTTCATATATAAAGTTTTCTCATATGATGCACGGTTATGAAGTTATTATATGCATGATGTTTAGGGGGTTTTCTGCAAAACAACAATTCTCAGATAATTAGATAAATTCGCATAACTAAAAAAAACTAAACGGGCTGAATCTGGCTATGGGCCGAAACAGAGGACATGGCGCAACATATCTATATGATGCATGGGGCGTTGGATAGGTGGGCGCTCACCTAGGGCCCGTGGGCCGGCTCAAAGCAGCGGTGGGCCGCAGGCGAGGTGACGTTGGGCCATGGGGCAGCGCTCGGTCAACGGGGGCAGAATCGAGCGGGCGCTCGTCCTCCCGCTCGAGGACGACCCCATGGCACGGATAACGGCGGTGGCTTGGCGAACTCCGGCGAGGGGGCAGCTCCGGCGAGGCAGAAATGGGTGAGGGCAGCGGGAACCGGCAGATCCGGTCGATCCTGGCCCGCTCAGGCCGGATCCAGTGAAGGACACGATCGGCGGCGAGGCACCACGGCAGAGAGGAGTTGCGGGAGCGGGAGAGACCAGAACAGGGTTGCGCTCGGGTTCCTGGTCCGGCGACCAGCCAGCGAGGTGGCGGGGCACTCCGGCGATCTACCGCGACGAGGGGGCAACGGGGAAGGGAGCGCTGTGCAGGCGCGGCTGCGGGGCGGCGGCGGCTCGGGAGCGGGAGCTTGGGATGAGCCAGGCGGTGCGGGCGCCTCAGCCAGATGGGCTTGGCGGGCCTGGTTTCGGGCCCGGGCGGGCTTGCGGCTGGAGAAGGGGGATAGGAGGCGGCGGCTGATGATTGGGGCACACTCAAAACGAGGGGAGGGCTAGGGTTTTCCCAATTAGGCAGGTTGGGGGTCTTTTTATACTAATTAGGGCTAGAGTTAGGGTTTTCGCACCGTTTTTGGACCCTCTGATCGCGATCGGGCGGTCCGGAAGTGGAGGGGGCTAGCAGGCGGGCACGTGAGCTGTGAAGAGGGGATAGGACTAAGAAGAGAGGGAGGTGGTGGCCCGGCGGCAGGTTTTGAAATACCGAGAATCGTCTGATAATAAACCGATGACGGCGCCGCTATGGGCAACCGTTCAGATATCAAACGACCTCGGAATGTGGTGAAATTTGGCAGGCAATCTACCTACGCTATATTAAGACCGCACGCCATGTTTCGGCCCAATCCGAGAATAATTTTTGCGTGCTTTAAAAGCGGGTTTTTAACGATGACGCGGGCGCGTGCGTGCGTGGTTGGTCTCAAAACGGTCGACGACACGAACGGAGAGAATCGGCAGCTACGAACGGATGCATGTTTTCGAAAATGAGTGACGATGCCATGCAGATGATGCGAATGATGCGATAATGAATGCGACAACCAGACAAAACGCACGACGACAATGGAAATAAAAGGGGAATCTTCTAGAGCGTCGGTCACGGGCTGTTACAACAATGTCAAGCCGGCCGAACGTGGGAATCCCGGAAAGGCCTTCTATGTGAAGCCAGCTCCTACTCGTGGACGGGTGAACTACATCTCTGCTAAAGAAGCCCTTGAGGACCCCCAATGTTATCCTAGGTATGCTCCTTGTCAATAGTCATCCAGCATCCGTTCTGTTTGATACTGGAGCATCTCATTCATTCATCTCAGAAAGTGATGCACAGTTGCATAACATATCTTTTTGTGATATGCCTACTCCTTTAGTAGTTCAGACTCCTGGTTCAAAATGGCAAACTTCTAGAGTGAGCCATGACAATGAGATTTTTGTGAATAGGTTAGTCTTCCTAGCATCTTTGATAGCTCTCAAGTCTTCGGACATCAATATCATCTTAGGCATGGACTGGATGAAAGCCCATTATGCTAAGATTGATACTCATACTAGGAATGTTCAACTTACACATCCATCGGGTGTGATAGTTAATGTCTCAACTCAAGCTATGAAGCGCCAACTCTATTCTCTTAATGCTAGCCCTCTTCCAGAACTAGAAGATATTGCAGTAGTCCGTGACTTTCTAGATGTCTTTCTAGAAGAACTGCCAGGAATTCCACCTGTCAGAGATGTAGAGTTTGTGATAGAACTCATTCCAGGGACTGTCCCAATAGCTAGAAGACCCTATAAGATGGCACCCTTAGAACTAGCCAAACTTAAGAAACAACTCGATGAGGCTTTCAAGAAAGGTTTCATCCGTCCTACTTCTTCTCCTTGGGCTTGCCCCGTCCTCTTTGTTAAGAAGAAGGATGGATCGGACCGAATGGTTGTAGATTATCGGCCAGTGAACCTGGTCACCATAAAGAACAAGTATCTGCTCCCCGGGATCAATGACTTGTATGATCAAATCATTGGATCCTCAGTCTTTTCCAAAATGGATTTGAGGTTGGGATACCATCAAATCAGAATTAGAAACGGGGACATTCCAAAAACGGCTTTTGTTACTCGTTATGGCCAATAGGAGTACACTATCATGTCCTTTGGTTTAACCAATGCCCCAGACACTTTCTCTCGCCTGATAAATTCGATCTTCATGGAGTACCTGGATAAATTCGTCGTGGTTTACCTCGATGATATACTCATCTACTCGAAGAACGAATAGGAACATGGCGAGCATTTAAGGCTGGTATTGATGAAACTTCGAGAGCATCGTCTGTATGCAAAATTCTCCAAGTGTGAATTTTGGTTACCAAAAGTGACCTATCTAGGCCACGTGATCTCTGGTAAAGGTATTGCTATCAATCCTGAGAGTGTTCAGGCCGTCCTTGATTGGACTCAACCTGAATCGGTTAAGCAAGTTTGGAGTTTTCTTGGCTTAGCAAGCTATTGTCTCCGCTTTGTCGAGAACTTATCCAAGGTTGTGAAGCCTCTAACTGAACTCCTCAAGAAAGATAAAAAGTTCGAGTGGACCCCACAATGCGAGCACAGTTTTCAAGAACTGAAAATACGCCTGACCTCTGCTCCCGTTCTGGTGCCACCAGACTTCTCAAAGGACTTTGTTATCTATTGCGACACCACGCGACAAGGATTAGGTTGCATTCTCATGCAAGATCATCATGTGATTGCATACGCATCTCGATAGCTGCGTCCACATGAGGATAATTATCCAACACGTGATCTTGAGCTTGCAGCTGTAGTCCATGCACTGAAAACCTGGCGACATTATCTTCTGGGTAATCGTTGCAAAATTTACACTGATCATCAAAGTCTGAAATATATTTTCACCCAGTCGGGTTTGAATCTATGGCAAAGATGGTGGGTTGACTTGATTACAGATTACGACTTAGGGATAACTTACACCCCGGGAAAAGCCAATGTCATGGCCGATGCACTAGGTCGCAAGTCTTATTGTAACAACCTGATGTTACAACGAAGTCAACCACTTCTCTATGAGGAATTTCGGAAGTTGAACCTTCACATTGTTCCTCAAGGATTCCATTCCAACCTGGTGGCGAGACCTACTCTTACGGATCAAATCATAGAAGCCCAGAAGCATGATGCCGGGATATCTCGGATCAAGAAAAACATTAGGAAGGGTAATGTTAGATGCTTCTCGGAAGATAATCGGGGTGTTTTCTTGTTTGAGAACCGCTTGGTGGTCCCGAAGAAGCAACATCTGCAGCAGCTGATCCTTAAGGAGGCTCATGATTCTCCTCTCATGATTCATCCTGGTAGTACCAAGATGTATAAGGACCTACGCCAGAGGTTCTGGTGGACTAGGATGAAGAGAGAAATTTCTCAGTCGTTGCATTAAGGCAGAACATCAAAGGCCTGCTGGCACCCTTCAACCCTTAGCTATTCTTTAATGGAAATGGGATAAGGTCGGTATGGATTTCATCACCGGTTTTCCCAGGACCAAGAGAGGGAATAATGCTATATTTGTGGTCATAGCCGTCTTTCCAAAGTGGATCATTTTCTTCCTGTTCGGGTCAAGTTGAGAGAGTCGATCAAATTCTTGAAGACATGCTCAGAGCTTGTGTTATATCCTGCGGTATGAATTGGGAGAAATGTCTTCCATTCGCTGAATTTGCTTATAACAATATTTATCAGTCAAGCTTGGGCAAAGCCCCTTTTGAAGTTCTCTATGGACGAAGGTGTCGAACACCTCTTAACTAGTCAGAAATCGGAGAGAGGCAACTCTTTGGTCCGGATATGATCCAGGATGTAGAGGAGCAAGTTCGCATTATTCATGAAAAGCTGAAAACAGCCCAATCTCGTCAAAAGAGCCAATATGATCGCCATGATAAGGCTGTGACCTATGAAGTTGACGACAAGGCTTATCTTCGGGTTACACCTCTGAAGGGTAACCAACGATTCGGTATCAAGGGCAAGTTGGCTCCTCGTTACATTGGTCCTTTTCGCATTCTTGCTAAACGAGGAGAAGTTGCCTACCAATTGGAACTTCCACTACATCTTTCCAAAGTTCATGATGTCTTCCACGTCTCGCAACTCAGGCATTGCTTCTCGGACCCTGTCCACGAAGTAGACCATAGAACGCTTGATCTCCAAGATAACCTTACATATAGAGAATACCTTGTTCGTATTCTTGATCAAGATGAGTGTACCACTCGACGTCGAAACATCTAGTTTCTCAAGGTTCAGTGGTCACACCATTCCGAGAAGGAAGCCACATGGGAAAGAGAGGATCGTCATCGTCTAGAGTACCCCGTGCTTTTCCCGCCGACTTCCAAATCTCGGGATGAAATTCTTTTGAGTGGGGGTGAGTTCTCACATCCCTGGTTAGCATTGCTCTGGTTAGCATGTGGTGAGCATCATGTTTTGATTTTTTGCATCAATATGAAATGGGGATCAACAGAAACCCTAAACACCTCACCTGATTCAACCAATTAAAATGTTGTGAAAAATCAACAAAAACAAAATGCCCATCAAAAATGCCCCCCATGTCTGATAAATATTGACATCAATATATCAGGGAACATTTTAATTTTAGAACATATATGTCATTTTAAAATAAATAATAAAGCTTCTGACAATGCCAAATAAAGCATTATAAATATTTTATTCATTCAAAAATATTGAAACTTTTTGTGGAGGTTTGAAATATTCAAACTAAGCTCGCAAAATATTTCAATGTAATTTGAAATAGGTCTTGAGGTCTGACAAAAATAAAACAAATGTCAGTAAACAAAAAGAAAACAAAAATGGAAAAAAGGAAAGAGGGAGCTAACCTGAGGCCAGCTCTAGGCCGACCCATCTGGCCCAGGGAGGTCTTCGTCCTCCTGGCGGCCAACAGGCTGGGCGTGTGGCCGCCGCGCGTGCATAGTCGTGCCGCCACGTCGGTAGCTTCCTACCTGCCTCCCCCTTGCCAGCATGACGGGGATAAGCTCGTAGAGCTGTCCCCATCGCTCTCTCCTCCTCATAGTCGCTCTCTCCTGTCCCCTTCTCCCTCTGTCACCATGGCCGCCGATGCTCCGCGGTCATAGTCTCGCTCATCCGGTCACTCCCCCTTGCTCCCGAGCCCCCTAATCGCTCCGCCTCATCGCCCTCTTCCTCCTTGCCGAGACATGAGTCGTCGAGAGCCCTCCATCACTGCACCGCCGTCGTCTTCTACCTCCGGCCATCGGCAAAGGATCGAAGCTCGTCGCCGCTTCACGCCTTCCCTGAGCCCACTTCCGACGCCTCTGCAACCGCTGTGAGCCCCTGGACCCATTCCCCCTCTCCTCTCCATCGCTAGCGCGCTCTAGTGTCGACTTGCCTCGGGCCCGAGAGCTCCTCGCTTCCAGCGAGGGCGCTTCCATAGCTGCGGTGGCCCAAGCTCGCACCTGAACACGTAGGCATGCTCAGGAGGGCCCTAGGGAGCCTTAGGAGCCAATAGCTAGCCCGCTCGAGCTCTGGCTCGACGAGCCTATGCTCGCCCGAGCTCCGGTAGCCGCCGCGCTCAACGCCGGCGTCGATTCTGGCCATCCCTGCCCCTAGGGTGTGTCGGGTTCGATGCGCGCGAGCATGCAGGCCTGTCCGGTGCCCTCCACAGTCCATTTGGTTGCCGGAGGAGGTTTTCCGACACCCTCCGCCATCCATGACATCGCCGACGGCTCAATGCCGGCGAGTCAACCCTTTTGACCACGGGGTTGACCCCCCAGGTCAACTGACAAGTGGGCATGGCCCTTTTAGTTTAAAATTAGTTTAGAAAATTAGTTAATTAATTTAATTAACATAAACACCCACTGATAGGTGGGCCCATCCTAAATAATTAATAATTAGGAATTTGAGCTAAGAGGATTTCACCATGCATTAGAAGAATTTAAGCTACACGAGTTGAAGACTGTGAAGACCCGAAGAATTCGAAGACCCTAAAGAATTACAAGATTTATATGACCCCTAGAAGACCAAACCCCTGTTGTATAATCACGTTAGGCATGATGATTTGTGAGCTATCATTTGTGTTTTTTTTTCTCGACGCCACAAATAAAATCTATTTTCAAAACCATTGTTTGTATTGTGTGTATCCCCTCCTTTTTCTCTCTCTTACCCATCTCATCCCCAAAACCATGAACCCAATAGATGACGAATGAAGCTGGACTCGTGTATTCTGGGTCGATGACTCGGTTGGAGACAGAAGAATGGATTCAGAACATGGAGGATCATCTAAGGAGTAACCATGTTGCAAGGAACGAGATGGTCCAGTATGCTCTTCGGTACTTTGCAAAAGGTGCTGCAAATTGGTGGAAGATGCATGAAGCTATCCATGATAGGCAGGCATCCATCACCTGGGAAGAATTCAAGAGGACTCTGCAAAAGTCTCATGTTGTCACCAACACCTAGAAGCCCCATTGCAAAGACGTGAAGAAGATTTGTGCATGCAAGATATGTGGGAGATAGGACACACCCAGGAAGAACACAAGGAAGGATGCCCTCATTGTGAAGAAAACACCGAGCTGAGGAATGCCCAACTAGGCAGGTGACATCTTTCTTGTGTGAAGGAACCACTCACTATCCGGCACAATGTCAAATATACCCCAAGGTATAAGAAGTCATGAAGTAGCAGAAGGAAGCAATGAAACAAGCCCTCGGGAATAAGTTAGAAGAACCCATGATGATGGGAGAGATACCAGACCCAAACATAAGTACCAAGTCATGTTATTCATGTGGAGAAGAAGGACATATCTCTCAGGATTGTCCGAATGAGTATTTGGGAGACTTCCCGACAGAAGAAGTGCAATATGACCCTCAGGAGATAGAAGAAATGATCAACCTAGACAAGAAGAAAGGCCAAGTAAGCGGAGGCATCAGATGTTTGCATTGTAGCTTGGAGAGGCCACCCTATTTTTGCAAGAGGTATGAGACATGCATCGGGAAAGGAACCCAACCCAAGAAGAAGAAGAAGACTCTGTGGTTTTCTACATGGAAGGATCTGAGCCACATCACTTGTCATCGGTGTAACAAGACAGGACACTACTCCTATACCTACCCGGAGAAGAAGAAGGCTAAACATGAGTAGTTTGAGTTTTGGATTTTGGAAGTAATAAATGTAATAGGTAGCACTCTTATCATTTTGAAGTTATGTAACGGAAGCCTCAGAGTTTGTAATAAATTCATGAGCCAATGGAATTTATGGTGTCATGATTCTCCTATGTTGAATTATATGAGTTGCTATTCTATGAACAAAGATCTCAGACCATTTTCGAGGATATGAGAAAATATGGTCTATGCAGGCATGTGTACATTTCATTTTAAGTGTGGTAGTAACCACAGGGACCAATGAATAAAGAAAGTACCATTCTTGTTAAGGAGTTTGGATAAGTGAATACAGGTGAAGAGAATGTGGAAACATATCCAGCTATATGGATGGCAACACCTGAAATAGTATACCTTGGATTTGAATATGATGAACCAAAACTTTTATTGGTAAACAGACCAATGGAAAGGAAAACATATTCAAGGGATAGAACCTATATCAAGGATGGATCTCACGGTTTCATGAAGGCTGCCCAAAGATCATGAAACAAGGAGTCGTGATTCGATCAACCCAAGTTTTTCCTAGGATGATACGAAAACCTGAGGGATGTGACGAAACAATAGATGTTTGTTCAGCTTGCAGAATCAATGGATTTATCCGAACTTTGTCCATTGACAAGAGGAATTTTTGCAACGCTTGTGAGGAAGCCCATGTGTTAGAATACGAGATTAACTAAACCTTATACAAGGTAATGATTTCAGTGCGACATGGCTTGGCCACCATGACGACTTACTCTTATCATTCTCTTGCTATTCAGAATGGTAAATCTGAGTGACTTACCCATAGTAAAGATGACGACGTTCTTTGAAGCTTTTGTTTAAGCCTTAGAATGGTATGATGAAAACCCCTTGTACATGACAATTGCTGTCACACTTAGGAATTTTACAGAGAGGAATAATGCCAAGACCCATTTCACTGCAGGATAACCACAAATGGTGGACCACCATGAGATCATCGATAGGTTACTTAGAATGAACACGAGACTTATCAGTTAAGAAGACCCAGTATCGGAGGAAATACAATTTGTTATAAGAACACAAGATTTTTTGATTTAAAACAGAAGAGCATCACCGATGGAGCTATCGTGAAGATGTGAACAGACAGATCCACCCACAGGATCGCCATGACTTTTGAAGGACCAGTAACTCTCATTTTAAGTGTGGTAGACCCCACACTTCCAGGACAATGGATTTGTTAGAAGACCCCAAACCCTAACCTTTTCTTTCTAGCCCTTTCGAATCTCGAGGACGAGATTCATTTTAAGTGTGGTAGGTTTGTAACATCCCAAATTTTGGAATGTTATAATAAATATTAGAATGAGTGTTTGTTTGCTTGAGTGATTGAATTGAGTGAAATTTAAAACTTTTTGAAAACTTTGAATGAGAGGGAATAAAATGACTTTCCCCATTGTGTTTGATTTCAAATTCAATTCCATTTCAAATCAGTGAGAGAAGATAACATGACTTCTTCATAAACAAGGAATTTGAAAAGTGGATTTGAAAATCTCTGAATTATTATTTTTGGAATTCATATCATATTTGGTTCCATTCTAAATTTTGAAAGAATTCAAATACCCTTGACAAGATTTTGAGAGGAGTAACATGACACTCCACACCAGGGTTATTTTTGTGAAGTATTTGAACCATAAAACCCCGGGGGTTATTTGAAAAATTATTTGCAAAAGGAGTTAAAAACCGTTTTAGGCATTTTCTGAAAATAAACTTTTTTAGAGTATTTATTTTGGCCATGGAAAAATGTTCATCTTATTGCATTTATTTCCCTGATCATTCCGGTATATAAAACTTATTTTTTGGAAATGTTTTGATTTCCCAAAAGTTAGTTTCCTTCTCTATTATTTTATAAAAGGAAAATATTTTAAAATAGGAAACCCACCGTGGCCCGTTAGGAAAGAAATCGGCCCACGTCTTTATTAGCCGGATCCGAATCCCTCCGGATCGGTCGCCCGCTCCGCTTCCCTTTCCCTCCCTCTCGCTGACACCCGGGCCCACCACCCGACCGAAACCGCCACCGGTCACCACCTTCCTTTTCTCCTCCCTCCTTCCTTTCCAACGCCGGCGAGATCCACTCCTACCTAGATCTCCTTCCTCCTTCCATTTCCTGACCCCTGGAGGCCCCTATATAAAGCCCCTGCCTCGCCGTGTTCCATTCCCCCCCGAAACCCCACCTCCCTTCGCCAGAGCGCCTCCCCCTCACCTCGTCGGAACTCGGCTCCCCACCGAAGCTCCCTAAGCTCGTGGTCGTCGCCCCCTTCACCCCCACATCCCACCATCGCCATCAATTGTCGCCGTAGGCCCGCCGCCGTCGATTGCACCTTTCTGATGCCGCCCTCAACCACCGTGACGCCGTCCCCGTCAACCTCACCGCCTCGGACATCGCCGGAGCTCCCCTCCTCCTCTGTGAGTCACCGGAGCCCTCCTCACTCGTCCGATCTAGAACCTGCGGTTAGGATTAGATCCCGCATACCTCTTTGGTTTAGACTAAATAAACCGACCGGTTTTCTGTTTAGTCATTTAGCCGAACCGTTTTTTCTGTTAGGAGTTAGTCGTCCGCTCGAATCGCTAGAACACACACACCCTCCAGCCAATCAGAGACTGCCACGTCACCCCCTGTCTGTTAGAGTAATTTTTTTCTTTTTTTCTATTTTAGTTTCTTTTACAGATTTAGTTCTCTTTTTGTTTTATTCATATCTTTTATGTTTTCAATTATTTTATTTTGATTCTTTTTGCATCATGTCACAAAATTCATATAGTTTCTGTAGATATAAAGTTTGACCATATTTGAATAATTTAAATTTGTATTCAAACAGATTTGATTCAAATCTTATTTTCTAAATATCTTGAGTTTAAAAATAGATTCTAAGTTGATTCTTTTTTCTACTTGTCACTAGTGACTTTATTTAATAGTAGGTAGAATGTGAGAATTTTTAGAATATTTTGAGTTAGTATTTTTAACAAAACAGATTATGTTTTAGTTCTTTTTAGGTTTATTTCTATTTCCTTTGTTTTAAATTGTTTTAATTTATTTTCTTTTATATTAGTTGATAGATTTTATAAAGTTTTCTGTTAGATAACAGTAGCCCTTCATACAACTATTATTTTATTAGTTGATTGCATGAAAATCAATTCTAGTTCAATTATAACTAGCAATTTGATTTTCATTGCTAGTTTGATCTACTATTTGAAAATATTTTCCACAAATCGTTTTATAAGTTTGATTTTCTGTTAATCTAAGTTTAAACCAGAAACAATTTGTATTATAGTTTAGATTGTTTGTGGTTTAAGCCAAGGATGACCTTGTTTATATCAAAAGAAGAATTTTTATAAAAGCTTTTCTATTAGTTCTTTTTGCAAAAGAAAGATTTATGAGAAAATACTTTCTATTAATTATTTGTTTTAAAATAATTCTTTTATTATCTTAGTGTTTTCTTGCTGGTAGTTAAAAACTTATGTTGTTAGTGAGTTGTGTCATAGTTCTAGTTGTTCTTCAAAAGTGATTCTTGTTAATAGTAAAAATACTTTCCCAAAACACTTTTGTTGGATTTTACTTTGTTAGTGTTTTGTTGCCTTTTGAAAATAAAATCATTTGTAGGGGAAAACCACTTTTGGTTGATTTGATGAAATTTTGTTGATTTTAAATTTGTCTTAAGTATTTCCTTCATCACAAACCTTTGGTGTTTACTCTTGTGTTATTCTTGTGTGTTAGAATTGATTGCTAGTATGATTGCTTATATGAGAGTGACGAATAGTTCTATCAAGTAAATTTCTGAGAGCGATTCTATCTTCATCAACCTTACGAGGCCAGTTCACATTGACCATGTTATTACCTATGATTTTCAAGTTGCATTAGTTCAACCTTCCACCCATTGCAAGCGAAGTAGGTAATTTGGAAATTTGGTTACTTGATGTAGTATCATGTGGTAGGCACCCCTCAACCCTTTGACACTTTGGCCCCGGGAAACGTTGATTTAATTTTGCTATGCTATTAGTAGATGGGGTTGGTTGTGTGATTCATGGGAGTTGTGAGATAATAATTACAAGACCTACATGATGATCAAGACTTCAAGACTCCAAATTTTCAACATATCTCTGGGTGGATGATAGTTGAACGGCACCCTGGAGAAGCCAGTGGTTAGCCTAGGTGTTGCTGAAGAAGTGCTAGTATTCACGCAGAAAGGTCCACCTAGGAACAAAGATATGGATGGATGCTTCAAGACCCAAGGCTTACCTGCATAGCCACAAGCCATTATGGGCTCTGGCTTGGTTGGATATTGTGGTGACCCTAGACAGGCGGTGCTACGAGATGTAGAAGAATGGTAGGAAAGTATGGGCACCGACAGAGTCTCAGAGGAACCCCTTAGAAGACCATGTTTTGATCATCCATTCCTCAAACACCCTGAAGTGCGAGGAATCCAACGGAGGCGATCAAATCTTGTGGGGAATGTGTGCAAAACTCTGCAGAGTAATCAAACCTAATCGATTAGTCGTGTCCATGGTCATGGACAACTTGAGCCAAAGGAACTGAAACTATCTAGAATTCTCAACACAAAGAATTATAATGATGTGGGTATTAATAAAAACTTGGGTATGAGAATTGGTTGGTGGAACCATCTCATTAATCAACCAACATCATAGTAATAACTTCTGTTTTGCCCTCTCTTGTTGTAGGAAAAATTTGCTTTACAAAAAACTTGAACTTATAGCCCCACCTGCCATATATGCATATAGTATAGATGATTATTTTCACCCCCTCTTTTTGTTACTTGCCGGCATATTCAAAATGCTGACCTACATGGCTGCAACGTCTTATGTTGTTGATACTCTTCTTTGACGAGTAAGAGTACGATTCTGGGTTATGGTCTACACTCAACCTGCCGTTGGTGTTTATTGGGACTCCACTCCCGTTGACTGTTTCCGCTGAGATTTAAGGTATATATCAGATTTACGTTAATTACATGTGATTGCACTTTGATATATACATTGATGTACAGTGTGTGCCAGCATACTGATCCAGGGATGGCACAGAACACATAGAGGCTTGACCTTTCCAGGTCGGGTCACTACAGTGCCACCGATTCCAAACCCTAGACAGACTCAGCCAAACCCTAGCCACTTCGGTGCAAATGATTCCATACTGGTGCCACCGAGTTTGGCTGCCAACTTTCTGTTACGCAAGTTCACAGTTTCGGTCCCTCCGAGATTGTTGAATTGGCGTAACCGAGATTGTACATTCTGAGTGTTGGTCACCTTATCGGTGCAACCGAGATTCCTATATCGGTCTCATTGAGATTCAAAAGTTGCTAACTTTAAGTCACTTCAATACAGCCAAGATTCACACATCGGTTCCACCGAGTGTGACTTATTGTGTGTAACGGTTGGATTTTTGGTGATGCCTATATATACCCCTCCACCACCACCTACGAGAGAGAGAGAAGCACTCAAAACTGTTCCCCCCTCATATCTACTGATTTTCTGAGAGAGAACCACCTACCCTTGTGTTGAGGTCAAGATCTTCCACTCCAACCATATGGATCTTGATTTCTAGCCTCCCCAAGTTGCTTTCCACCAATTCCATCTCTTATACTAGGCCAAATCTATGAGAGAGTGATTGTGTGTTGAGGAGTCTATCATCTTGAAGCACAAGAGCAAGGAGTTCATCGTCATTACCGAGCCTATTACCTTTTGGAGGGTGGTGCCTCCTAGATTGGTTAGGTGTCACTTGGGATCCTCCTACTTTGTGTTGTGGAGTGAACCAAGAAGTTTGTAAGTGCAAGGAGATCGCCTACTTAGTGAATATCTACCCATAGTGAGGCTTGTCCTTTGTGGATGGAAGTCGTCATTATATAGTCAAGGTTGCTTCTTCGTGGAACCCTTCATGGGTAGAGCCCTCTGTGGACTCTCACAACCGTTACCCTCTGTGGGTTGAAGACTCCATGAACGCGGATGTATAATAACACCACCTATCGGAACCACGGGAAAAATCATCGTGTCAACAATTGCGTTTGATCTTCCTACCCTCTCTTTACTTACATGCTTGTCTTTATTTTCCGCTTCTATACTCTTAGACATGTGTAGCGACCCGACTCAAAACGAGTCAAGCCTTTGTGTGTTTTGTGCCATCCCTGGATCAGTATGCTGGCACACATAGTACATCAATGTATATATCAAAGTGCAACCACATGTAATTAACGTAAAACTGATATATACCTTAAAATCTCAGCGGAAACAGCCAACGGGAGTGGAGTCCCAATAACACCAACGGCAGGTTGATTGTAGACCGTAACCCTGAATCGTACTCTTACCCATCGTAGAGCTTATTTGCAACATAAGACGTTGCAGCCGTATAGGTCAGCATTTTGAATATGCCGACAAGTCACAAAATAGGGGGTGTAAAGTAATCATCTATTCTACATGCATATATGGCAAGTGGGGTAGTAGGTTTTGCGTAAAGCCAAATTTTTCCTACAACAAGAGAGGGAAAAAGCATAATTACTACAATGTTGGTTGATTAATGAGATGGTTCCACCAACCAATTCTCATACCCAAGTTGACATTAATACCCACATCAATGTAATTAATTGTGTTGAGAGTTCCAGATAGTTTCAGTTCCTTTGGCTCAAACTGTCCATGACCATGGACACGACTAATCGATTAGGTTTGGGTACTCTGCAGTGTTTTGCACACGTTCCCCACAAAATTTGATCACCTCCATTGGATTTCTCGCACTTCAGGGTGTTTGAGAAACGGATGACCAAAACATGGTCTTCTAAAGGGTTTCCCTGAGACTCTGTCGGTGCCCATCCTTTCCTACCGTTCTTCTACATCTCGTAGCACCGCCTGTCCAGGGTCACCATGATATCCAACCAAGCCAGAGCCCATAATGACTTGTGGCTCTGCAGGTAAGCCTTGGGTCTTGAAGCATCCATCCATCTCTTTGTGCCTAGGCAGACCTTTCCGCGTGAATACTGGCACTTCCCAGCAACACCTAGGATAACCACTGGTTTCTCCAGGGCGCCGTTCAACCATCATCCACCCAGAGGTAAGTTGAAAACTCGGAGTCTTGAAGTCTTGATCATAATGCAGGTCTTGAAAATTATTAACTCACAACTCTCCTGAAATCACACAACCCACCCCGTCTACTAATAGCATAGCAAAAATAAATCAACATTTCCCGAGGCCAATGTGTCAAGGGTTGAGGGGTGCCTACTACATGATACTACATCAAGTAACCAAGTTTCCAAATTACCTACTTTGCATGCAATTGGGGAGATGGTAGAACTAATGCAATAAAACATAGGTATACATGGTTAAAGTGACTTGCCGGAAATGTTGATGAAGAATAATATCGCTCTCAGAAAAATACTTGATAGACTATTCGTCACTCTCCGAAAAATCTATACAATCAAACATTGCATACATATAAGCAATTATACTAGCAATCAATTCTAACAATCAAAAGTAACACCAAACCAAAAGCAACAAATTTGTGATGAAGGAAATACTTAAGACAAAATTTAACAAAGCTTCATCAACACAACCAAAATTGGCCTTTTCTCTACAAGTACATCCTAATTTTTCAAAAGTAGCAAACAAAAACAAAGTAAAATATAATAAAAGTAGTTTAATAAACATTTTACTTAGCATAAAAGATTACTTTTCAAGAACAACAAATAATTTAGAAAACAATACTCTAGCAACATAGGTTTTTTTAACTACTAGAACATATCAGCAGAAAATACTAAGTTAATAAATGAAAAACAAGTGTATAAAACAAATAGAAAGTATTTTCTCAATAGTCTTTATTTTGCAAAAAGAACTAAGTGAAAAGCTTTTATAAAGATTCTTCTTTTGATAAGGTCATCCTTGGCTTAAACCACAAACAATCTCAACTATAATACAAATTGTTTCTGGTCTAAACTTAGATTAACAGAAAATCAAACTTATAAAACAATTTGTGGAAACTATTTTCAAATAGAAGATCAACATAGCAATGAAAATCCAATTGCAAGTTAGAGTTGAACTAGAATTGAATTTTCATGCAATCAACTAATAAAATATTATTTGTTTTGAAGGGCTACTATTATCTAACAGAAAACTTTATAGAATCTATCAACTAATATAAAATTAAAACAATTTAAAAACAAAAGAAATATAGATAAGCCTAACAAGAACTAAACAGAATCTGTTTTGGTTGAAAATACTATTTTAAAATACTCTAAAAATTTCCAAACTCTACCTACTGATAACTAAGGTTACAAGTGACAAGTAGCAAAAAGAATCAACCAAAAATATATTTTTAAACTCAAGGTATTCAGAAAATAATATTTGAATCAAATCTGTTTAAATTCCAATTTGAATATTCAAATATAGTCAAACTTGGTATCTACAGAAACTAGAACAAATTTTTGACACAATGCAGAAAGAATCAAATTAAAACACCTAAAAACATAAAAGATATGATAAAAACATAAACAGAACTATTCTGTTTTTAAAACTGAAAACAGAAGAAATGAAAATCCTATCTAACGGATAGGGTACACGTGGCGGCTTCTGATTGGTCCAGGGATGCGCGTGATCTAACGATTCGCGCGGATGGCCGACTCCTAACGGAAAACTTTTCGGCGTTTAAAAAAAACTACGTTCTAATCCTAGCCTTCATTCTAGATCGGACGGGGAAGAGGAAAGGGGAAAACTCACCGCGGTGGGGTGGAGTCCGGCGAGACTCCGGCGATGTTCGAGGTGGCGAGGTCGATGGGGAGGCGTCTTCAGTGGTTGGGGAAGGCGTCCGAAGTGCTCAGGCGACGGCGGCGAAGCTCTGGTGTCGAATGGTGGGGTCGGACAGGGTTGGGGACGACGGGGGCGACGGGCAGGTGCAGTGGGAGTTTCAGGTGGAGAGGATACTCCGATGAGGTGGTGGCGTGGCGTTTCCAGAGGGTCTCCGGTGATGATGAGGGCACCAGGCGACGGCGGGGAGTCTCCGGTGAAGGTTGGTCGGATCGGGGACGTGTGGTGGTGACGGAGGCGAGTGGCGCGTGCTCACAGGGCTTCGGTGGTGACCGGAACTCCGGCGAGCTATGGGGTGATGCTTTGGCGAGGGGAGGGGGTGTTCGGGGGGCATGGGTGCAGCAAGGCAGGGGCTCTGATAGGTGGCCTCGGGGTCGGGGAATGGAAGGAGAGGAAAAATCCGGCGCGGATTCATCGCCGGCGAGGTAAGGGGAGGAGCGATGGAGGGGACAACCGCGGACATGACGCGGACAGTCGGTGGGACCGGGGCGTCAATGAGAGAGAGAGGAGGGGCGCGGTCAGCGGTGGCCGATGCGGAGGAGTTTCGGGGGAGAGGTTAGAGGCGGTGGGCCGGTGGGCTTTAACTCATGTTAAATAGTTTCCTATTTCTATTTTTTCCAGAGTATTAAACACTCTTCAATGAATTCAAATCACCTCCAAAAATAGGGAATATATATCAAAATGATCAGGGGATTAAATGCTATTTAATGAATATTTTTCCTCTGTCAAAAAGAATACTTTTAAAACATATTTTCAGAAAATGCCTAAATGACTTTATTTATTTTTGCAAATATTTTTCAAATAACCCCTTGGGTTTTATGATTCAAAAACTTCACAAAAATACCCCTAGTTTGGTGTGTCATATTACTCCTCTCAAAAACTTTGTCAAGGGGTTTGAATGCTTACAAATTCAAATAGGGAATTCAAATATGAAAATGAAACTCCATATGAGAATTTCTCAAATAGTTTTCATATCCTTCTTTTAAACTTCCAACTCCTATTTCATATAATTTGAAGAAGTCCTTTTATCCTCTCTCATGAAAATCATTGAGTTGCATAAAGTTTCTGAGTTTGAACTATTTTCAAATGAAATTCAAACCATTTTCAAATCCCTTTTCATTCCTTTAAATGGAAGAAGTCATATCATCTTCACTCTGGGATTTTGTGATGAAATGAATTTGAATTCCTGCAGAGTGAAAGTTTTGGGAAAGTCATTTTATTCCCTCTCATTCAAAAGTTTTCATAAGTTTTAAATTTTTACTCAATTTCAATCACTCAAGCAACTAGCATTCATTCTAATATTAATTATAACATTCCAAAATTTGGGATGTTACAACATGCAGGTGTAGGGTGTACTTGACATACTATGAATGCTAAAATCTGCCAAGAATTAAAATTGGGAAAAAGTAGATTTTTATTTCGTCAAGTTGTCTAATCACCCCCCCTCTAGCACTACTTTTGATCCTACAAGTGGTATCAGAGCTTTGGTCTCCATTGCATTGGCCTCACAACCTAGGAGAGTATGGCGTCTAGTGAGGGAAATTATCACCGTAGATGTTCGTACTTTGATGGCACTAATTTTCTAGTTGGAAGCACAAAATGAAAATGCATTTGCTTGGTCATAACCCCACCATTTGCGCTGTTGTTCATGTTGGTATGCAAGGTGAATTCTTTGCGGAAGGAAAGGAACCCGATCGTGAAGCGACCATGGATGAGTTGAAGATCTTGCAACTCAATGCTCAAGCATGTGACATTCTCTTCGACTGCCTATGGCCCGAATAATTCAACAAAATCAGCCGTCTTCATAATTCAAAAGTGATTTGGGATACTTTGATTGATATGCATTAAGGTACAGAATCTGTGAGAGAATCCAAGTTGGATGTTCTTCAAAGTCAACTTGATAAGTTAAAGATGAAGGATGGTGAAGGAGTCGCTGAGATCTACTCTAGGCTAGCTCTCATCACCAATGAGATTGCCGGCTTAGGAAGCGAAGAAACGACTGACAAATTCATCATTAAGAAGATACTTCGAGATTTGGATGATCGATATGACATTGTTTGCATATTGATCCAAATGATTCCCAACTACAAAGATCTCAAGCCAATGGAAGTGATTGGAAGAATTGTTGCTCATGAGATGACACTCAAAGATAAGGAAGAGCTTGACCAGAAGTCTAGCGGTGCTTACAAAGCCACAAGTTATTCTCCCACTACCTCAAGCAACAACCTTGTCACAGATGAAGAGATAAGTCTCATGGTCAAGAAATTCAACAAGTTTTACAAGAATATAAGAAAAGATCGAAGCTCCAACTCAAGATATGAAGAGAAGCGTTCGTCAAGTTGTGACCGAAACTGCTACAATTGTGGGAAGCCCGGACACTACTCCAATGAGTGCATGGCTCCTTACAAGAGAAAATAAGAGTCACCAAGAAGAAGAAGCTCAAGAAACGAGTCACCTCGAAGAGAGAGAAGGAATAGAGATGATCGTTATGATCGAAGACCCTCAAGGAGAAGTAGGGACTCAAAGAAGAAGGACAAGTACACCAAGAGCTACTCAAGAAGGAAACATCAAGCTGATGTTGGTGAATGGGTTTCTGGCTCCGAATCCGACAACCCCTCCGAGAGAAGCTATCACTCCAACTTCGACTATAGTCAAGATGAAGATGTTGTCGAACTAGCACTAGTGACTACCAACTCCTATGATCTATCTGACTCACCAAACGAAGGGAGTGGAAGTTGCTTCATTGCTAAAGGCCCCCAAGGTATCACACCCCGGGTATATTGATTTCAATAGTGATAAAGATGACTTTTTAATTGAAGATGACTTGCTATTTGACAAATCTAGTAATGTTAGTCAACATGAACTTGCCAGTACTCACTATAGTGTAGATAATTCGTGTGATGATAAGTTGGAAATAGAACGACTAAATCAAGAACTAAAAACTCTTAAGTTAGCTCACGAGTCAACTCTAGAAGATCATAGAGAGCTTGTAAGGACACATGAGAAGCTATGCTTCGAGAAGCTCAACTTAGAGCAAGAGAATGAGTTCCTTAAAGCTATCAATGACGATCTTTGAAAGAAGACTTCCTATTATCTAGCCAAGCAACTTCTCTTATCTACATTCATGCCACAAGTTAAGTCTAAGAAAGCTAGTAACAAAGGAAAGAAAGGTTCTTCAACTAGTAGCAATAAAAATGATAAATCCAATGATATTGCTTCTAGTGGTTCTCTTGATCCCACTAACTCTTATCTTAGCCAAGTTACACTAGAGCAAGAAAATGAACTCTTGAAAGGGATTATAGAGAAATGTATATACAGGAGTCTTGAAGGGTGCAAACAATTTGAGGAGATTGTATGCAAGCACGGAGGATACCGGAAGAATCATGGTGTTGGTTACTTCAACGCTAATGGATTTGAATGGGAAGAAGGTCAATACCCCAATCCCAAGTTTGTTCCTCAAAAGGAGAAGTATGAAAATACTCTCCCCGAGGGAACAAAAGCTCAAGATGACCTTCCACCACAAGACACCAAGCTCAAGGACAAGAACAAGCTTCAAGAGGACCTTGACTCTTATGAAGATGAATCCCAAGCTTTGGTGAAGTGGGTTCCCAAGGCTACTACAAGCTCAACTTCTACAAGTGCTACTTCAACACCAAGGATCCCCATCAACTTGATGTGGGTCCCCAATAAGAAGAATTGGAGAAGTTCTTGAGGGGTGACTCCGCTAATGAAATTCACTCATATTAATTATTGGCAAGAACTATTTGCAAACAACATAAACTCTATGCAATAGTGCAAGGAGTCACACATCCCTCAAAGGTAAGCAAGGTACAAGGTAATCAACAAATCAATGGGCATCATAACATATGCTTTGCACTCCATATCCATACATATCCTTGTATTTGTCTCTTGTATGTTGGGACTAACCCATGTAGGTGAGAAGAGTAATGAAACAACAAGGATGCTCCCAACTTTTGGTGATCTTCATCAACCTTGAGCATCCACCACTACCTCACCAACATGAAGTCTTCATCGACAAAACCCAAGGTTAGTTTATCCCTCTTATGGGGGGATGTCACATCAAGGGGGGGCTTTACTCTAAGACTTGAGTCAAAGCATCTTTTAGTATGTGACAACATTAAATGCTTTATGTAAAAGTGGTAACCCCACTTGTCCTTAAATGATGAGTATGACCTATGATCAAGTATTCTTACTTGGCTCCTAAGTCAAATACTCATATATAGATGATTTCGTCATTGCCCAAGTGCTTGTTAGATGCTACTGTGTATGTGCATGTTTGTCATGATTTCATTTGACATCTTATTGTGTGAGCATGTTGGTCTGCATTTATTTTCTCATTCGAGGACATCCAATTGTTTCTATTTGGATCTCGATTTTCTCTTTTTCCAATTGGATGGACAAGAATGCCTAGGACCACTCTTTAGCTATCTATGCTTTCTCACCTCATACTCTATTCATGTTGCATCACAAAATTTGAATAAGTGCTTTTCGATCCCTCTGTGTGTGGAGCACTCGGAGTTCCGTATCCTCAAGGACTGGCCATTAAAACCTCCCAAGTGCATCTCGGTGGAACCAACCCCAAAATCTCGGTCTCACTGAATGCCTAGGGTTGATCTGGTTTTCTTATCTCGGTAAGACATATTTCATATTCTCGGTTACACCGAGTTTCCCTGTCAACTAACAGTCGTGAAACTAGATGACACCGAAAATATCAAATCGGTGTCACCGACAGCGATGAGAATATAATCGGTGAACCCCTACTTTTGACATCTATTCTTTAAAAATCGCGCCTCCACAACCCTAGCTGCCGCAGAAGGACCCCCTGGTCATCACCTTACCTCCCCCGCTGGAAATCTTGCCGTCGACGGGCATCTTCGCCGCCGTCACCGCCGTAGCGGATCCGTTGCCAAGCTAGGGTACGGATTCGACTTTTCTTGCGCTCCCCATCCAAGTCTTGCGCAATGAAATTGTTTTTGTCTATAAGCCACCATTTGAAAGCTTTCCATCCACAAAGAAAATCCCGTAGAGTAGCGAATGATAGATTTTTAGGGTTTTGTCGTCTGCCACCTGTACCTCGGTAGAACCAATGTGGTAAAATCAGTGTCATCGATTTTAGTTTCTGCCACGCTGAGAACACCTCGGTGGAACCGAGTGCTTGTTTTCTGTCGGACCAAAAACGATGCCAAGTTCCTGGAAAGTAGGTGTGAGTCTCGGTGTGACCAAAATTTCAGCCTCAGTTGTACCAAAATACATTTGACAGAATGCAAAACTTAGAAAATCTTTTGTTCAAACTTTCAAAAACATCTGCATTTTGTGATGACTATCCTATTCTACTCTTCTATACTCTATTCATAGGGTCACCATGTGAGGATCAGATAGTCAGAATTTGCCAGAGCAGAACGTTGAGATGAGTTCACGCACGAGTCATGAGTCTAGTTCTTCGATAGATCCAGGCACTCCCAGTTCTCATGGGTTGCCTAAGGCTACCACTAGGACAAGGAAGAGACTCAACTCAGAGGAAGAAGATTCTGATTTTTTCCCGGAAGAGATTCTTGCTAAGAAGCAAGAGAAGGCTGCTAGGAAGGATGCCAATGAGGCCACCTCATCTAGGAAGGTGGCAAGTAAAATTTATGCTCCTGTAGAGACCTTCAAAGCACATGAGAGTGCTAGGGAAACTCTGTCTGTTGAATTCCCCAGGAAAGTTGTGCCAAAGAAGACAGACAGGAAGAGGATCATCCGTGTGCAGGGCAGTCCTACCTCAATGTATGAGGATCCAAAGGAAGTTGCTGTTGCTGGTGCTGCTGCTGCAGAAGAGGAAGGATTCAGGCTTGAGGGCATGGAGAGCTATTGATCCATATGCCCAGAGGAGAAAGACTACTGTGGACTACAAGTTTTACACCAAATAGCAGCAAGACTTCTATGAGACAGTTTTGCTAGACTAGAGCCCTACAGCCAGTGACATGAGATATGTTGACTGGAAGTACATCAAAGATAATCAGGATTACTTTCCATGTGTCCAAGACAACTTCCACTGCATTGTACTTGATAAATTTGTTGGGAAGGATTTCACTGCTTGGAACGATGAGATGATCATGCAATTCTACTCCACTGCACATTTCTATGGAGATGGTAGGATTGTCTGGATGATTGAAGGAGCAAGATATGAATCTTCTGTTGATGAGTGGGCTACCATCTTAGGAGTCCTAGAGGTTCGGGTGGAGATTTGGATGTCTACACAGAATCCAAGAAGAGCCACAATGCTATGAAGGATATGTATAATCCTATCCCTGCAGATGAAGTGCAATCTCACAAGCTTGGTTCTATCTACTTTCTCCAGCCAGGCCTCCGTACCATGGACACTATCCTAAGTCATACCTTGATGCCAAAGTCTGGAGATGAGAAGATGATTCGTGGATACTCCATCCACATGCTCATCCATCTTGATCGTCACACCAGGATTCGAGTGATGGACTTGATAGTAGAGATTGTGAAGAGGGTTGTTGCTGATCAGAAGTGCTCATGCTGCTATGCACCCTATATCCAGATGCTCATCAATTCTCAGCTTGAGAAGCACATCTTTGCTCTGGACAGTTCCCATTTACCACTTCAACCGGACTTTGAGGATAATGTTGTGTTAATGGACCCAGACCATCCCACATCAGTTGTAGCTCAGGCAGATGCAGAGGCAGAAGCAGAGGCAGCTCGAGCCACTAGTGCTCAGGTTCCCAGGTCTAAGAACGAGTAGATGGATATTTTGATCACTACTGTCCTGGAGATGAAGAAGGACATCAAGACCATCATGAATACTCAGGAGAGCCTTGCAAACATCATTGATGATAGAGTGAAAACTCTAAAAGACAAGGTTGATGGGATGACAAAGACAGTCAATGTGCTCAAGAAGGAGCTTGATGAAGCCCCAATCTGTCGTGCCTCTTCAGAGTCTGAGTCTTCTAATGATGAGGAGGATAGTGCACCTGTCAGGACGACTGCCCAGTTCACGACTAAGGCTAGGACTCCTATAGTACTAGCTCCAGAGACGAGGCCTTCATCTTCTGCTCCAGCCACAGTAACTTCAGCACCATCAGCTCCAGTGCCTCCAGTATCTACTCCAATTCCATCCAGAACTTCAGCAGAAGTCTTCGCCGATGTAGTTCTCTCGACTCTGCCATCGATGACCGGAGGAGATCAGTTGCAGAACGATTAGCTATATCTCTTTGAACTTTTTGGTAACTTGTTGCCAAAGGGGGAGAAGTTGTATATAGATCTTAGGCTTCGAGTGAGAGAGCGTCTGTTTTTATTTGCTGGTTTTACAAAACATTTGGTTCATTTGGTTTGACATGAGATACTTTTGTGTTTGTGTGTGATCATACGTTGTTATTTGTGTTGCTACTATTTCCTATCATTTGATGATTATGTGATGATCACTCATGTGTTTTGCTTTGTTGATTAACTCTTATTATTCTCGCACACCACCAATTTTTATGTGACATGGAAGAAGTGCCCCATGTACCTAATCGATTGTGCATTTGCATTCAAACGCATATTCAAAATGATGCACAAATTTAGGGGGAGCTCTTGCTTATCACATACTTCTCAAAGTGACGATCATATTCATTGATTATATCATATGTCAAAGTATTGATCTATACGTTGTCATCAATTGCCAAAAAGGGGTAGATTGAAAGCACATTTGCTCCCTTGGTGGTTTTGCTAATTAATAACAACATATATGTCATTGAACTAATGTTTCCACTAAGAATGTTTCAGGAAAAGTTCGATGATGGGTTAGCAAAAAGATTGTGGAATACCCCAAGATGCAAGGAAATGGGTTGGCAAAGCTTCAAGCAAGAGGACTCTACATTTTACATTTGTGAGAAATCACTTTGATTCTATAGGAAATCCAATCTTATTAAAAGCGGGTAAGGTTTTCTTGGTGAACAAAATGCTCATACGTGCACAAGTGATAGTCACCAAAAACACCCACAAACTCTCCCACCAAAGTTTGTCCAAAGAAAATATTCAAAATCGGTGCAACCAACATTCTACACTCGGTGCCACCGATTCTAAACCCTAGACACACTTAGCCAAACCGTAGCCACTTCGGTGCAACTGATTCCATACCGGTGCCACCGAGTTGGGCTGCCAACTTTCTGTTAGGCAAGTTCACAGTTGTGGTCCCTCTGAGATTGTTGAATCGGCGTCACCGAGATTGGACATTCTAACTGTTGGTCACCTTATCGGTGCAACCGAGAGCACCAAGATTCAAAAGTTGCTAACTTTAAGTCACTTCAGTACAACCGAGATTCACACATAGGTTCCACCGAGTCTAACTTATTGTGTGTAACAGTTGAATTTTTGGGGATGCCTATATATACCCCTCCACCACCACCTACTCAAGAGAGAAGCACTTAGAACTGTTCCCCACTCATATCTACTAATTTTCTAAGAGAGAACCACATTCCCTTGTGTTGAGGTCAAGACCTTCCACTTCAACCATATGGATCTTGATTTCTAGCCTCCCCAAGTTGATTTCCACCAATCCCATCTCTTCTACCAAGCCAAATCTGTGAGAGAGTGATTGTGCGTTGAGGATGTTGGAAATATGCCCTAGAGGAAATAATAAATTATTTATTATCATATTTCCTTGTTCATGATAATCGTTTATTATCCATGCTATAATTGTATTGATAGGAGACTTAGATGCATGTGTGGATACATAGACAAAACCATGTCCCTAGTATGCCTCTAATAGACTAGCTCGTTGATCAAAGATGATTAAGGTTTCCTAGCCATAGACATGAGATGTCATTTGATAACGGGATCACATCATTAGGAGAATGGTGTGATGGACAAGACCCAAACTATAAACGTAGCATATGATCGTGTCAATTTATTGCTACTGTTGTCTGCACACTTAAGGTTTGGTGACGTTTCGATAGTACAGAGTTATGTATGGTGGTGACCGAAGGTTGTTAGGAGTCCCGTATGAGATCCCGGACTTCATGAGGAGCTCTGGAATGGTCCGGAGGTAAATATTCATATATAGGAAGTCCTATTTTGGTCGCCGGAGAAGTTTTGGGCTCATCGGTAGTGTACCGGGAGTGTCGGTAGTGTACCGAGAGACCATCGAGAGGGGTATTTCGACCCAAGAGGCTACATGGACTGTGGTAGAGTAAATACCAGCCATTTATGGGCTGGTGGAAGTCCCACACAAGGCCCATGCGGCTGGGAAGAAAAGCCCAAAGGGAAAAAGGTGGAAAAAGGACAAAAAGGGAGGAATCCTAGTCCTACTAGGATTGGAGGATGAGTCCTCCTCTCCTCCCCGCTTCGGCCGAACCAAGGAGGCTTGGCTCTTGCGCCAAGTCCTCTCCTCCCTCCCTATTATATATACTGGAGGTTTTAGGGTTTTTTGCACAGAATTTTTAGCCACGTGTTGCCCGTTGCTCCAGTGCAGCGTTTCTCCTCTAGATCGGATTTCTGCAGTGCTTAGGTGAAGCCCTGCCGGAATTGCTCCACCACCATCACCGCGGCGCCGTCACGCTGCCAGTGAACTCGTCTACCTCTCCGCTCCCTCTTGCTGTATCAAGAAGACGGAGATCATCATCGAGTTGTACGTGTGCTGAACGCGGAGGTGTCGTTCGATCGGCACTAGATCGGAAGGACCGCGATCAAGATCGCGAGACGGAACGTGATGAGTTCGCGGGACAGATCATGATGAGTTTACGGGATGGATCATGATTGGATCGCGGGATGAATCGTGATGAGTTCGCATGATGGATCGTGATTGGATCGCAGGACGGATCGTGATGAGTTCGCGGGATGGATCGTGATTGGATCGCGGGACAGATCGTGATGAGATCGCGAGACGCTCGGCGATTTGGATCGCGAAGACGTTCGACTACACCAACTATGTTTCTTAACGCTTCCCGCTTAACGATCTACGAGTGTATGCAGATCCACTCTCCCTCTCGTAGATGCTCATCACCATGGATAGATCTTGCGTGTGCGTAGGAAATTTTTGTTTCCCATGCGACGTTCCCAAACAGTGGTATCAGAGCTAGGTCTATGTGTAGATGAGATCTCGAGTAGAACACAAAGAGTTTGTGGGCGTTGATGCTTAGATTGCTTCCTCCCTTGGTCGTGTTTTGGTTCAGCGGTATTGTGAGATGAAGCGACCCGGACTAACATTACTCGTACGCTTACGAGAGACCGGTTCCCTCAACCGCAACTTGTTGCATAGATGGCTTGCGGGTGCCAGTTTCTCTCACTTTAGTTGGATCGGATTCGACAAAGGCGGTCCCTGAGAAGGTTGAAAAGCAACTAGTGTATCACCGTTGTGGTTTTTGCATAGATGAGAATTGTTCTTGCTAGATACCCGTAGCAGCCATGTAAAACATGCAATAACAATTAGAGGAAGTCTAACTTTTTTTGCATGGTATGTTGTGATGTGATTTGGCCAATTACATGATGTGATATATGCGATGTATGAGATGATCATGTGATGTATAGATTATCACGACTTGCATGTCGATGAGTACGGCAACCAGCAGGAGCCATAGGGTTGTCTTTAATTATTGTATGACCTGCGTGTCAATCATTAAGCGCTATGTAATGCTTTACTTTATTGCTAAATGGTAGAAATAGTAGTAGAAGCATGTTGGGCGCGACAACCCCGATGGCGACACGTTGATGGAGATCATGGTGTCTTGCCAGTGACGATGGAGATCATGCCGATGCTTTCAAGATGGAGATCAAAAGCACAAGTTCATGGCCATATCATGTCACCTATGATTTGCATGTGATGTTAATCCTTTTATGCACCTTGTTTTCCTTAGGACGATGGTAGCATTATAAGGTGATCCCTCACTTAAATTTCAAGATGAATTGTGTTCTCCCCGAGTGTGCACCGTTGCAAAAGTTCATCATGTTGAGACACCACGTGATGATCGGGTGTGATAGACTCTACGTTCACATACAACGGGTGCAAGTCAGTGTTGCACATGTAGAACACTCGGGTTAAACTTGACGAGCCTAGCATGTACAGACATGGCCTCGGAACACAAGAGACCGAAAGGTCGAACATGAGTCATATAGTAGATATGATCAACATGATGATGTTCACCATTGAAACCACCTCAACTCACGTGATGATCGGACTTGAGTTGGTGAATTTGGATCATGTATCACTCGAATGACTGGAGGGATGTCAATTTGAGTGGAAGTTCTTAAGTAATATGATTAATTGAACTCATTATCATGAACATAGTCAGTAGTGTCTTTGCAAACTGTGTTGTAGATTACTAGCTCACGCTGCAGCTCCCTTGAATTTTTATATGTTCCTAGAGAAATAGAGTTGAAATATGATGGTAGCAATATTGCGGACTGGCTCCATGATCTAAGGATTGTCCTCATTGCTACACAGAAGGCTTATGTCCTTAATGCACCGCTCGGTGCGCCTACCCCTCTAGCGTTGTTTGTAGATGTTGTGAACATCTGACAAGCACGTTCTGATAACTACTTGATAGTTTAGTGCGTCATGCATTACGGCTTAGAATTGAGGCTCCAAAACGTTTTGAACGTCACAGAACATATGAGATGTTCTAAGAGCTGAAATTGGGATCTCAGGCTCATGCCCGTGTTGCGAGATATGAGATCTCCAACAAGATTCTTTGCATGTAATATGAAAGAGAATAGCTCAATCGTTGAGCATGTTCTCAGATTGTCTTAGTGCTACAATCTCTTGAATCGAGTGGGAGTTGATCTTCCAGATAAGATAGTGATCGATATAGTTCTCCAAGTCACTGTCACTAAGCTACTAGAACTTGGTGATGAACTATAAAATGCATGGGATAGAAATAATGATCCCTGAGCTGTTCGCGATGTTTGACACCGCGAAGGTAGAAATCAAGAAGGAACGTCAAGTGTTGATGGTTAGTCCAACCACTAGTTTCGAGAAGGGCAGGAGCAAGGAGGGAAAACTTCATGGATACCAAGTCAGTTGCTGCTCCAGTGAAGCAACCCAAAGTTGAGCCCAAACCCGACACTAAGTGCTTCGATTATGAGGAGAGCGGTCACTGAAGCGGAACAACCCTAGATACTTGGTAGATAAGAAGGCTGACAACGTCGACAGAAGTATATTTGATATACGTATTATTTATGTGTACCTTGCTAGTACTCCTAGTAGCACCTGGGTATTGGATACCAATTCGGTTGCTAAATGTTAGTAACTCGAAATAAAAGCTACGGAATAAACGGAGCACTAGCTAAGGGTGAGGTGACGATGTGTGTTGGAAATGTTTCCAAGGTTGATGTGATCAACATCGCACGCTCTCTCTACCTTCGGGATTAGTGACAAACCTAAATAAATGGTATTTGGTGTTTTGTGTTTAGCATGAACATGATTAGATCGTGTTTATTGCAACATGGTTATTCATTTAAGTTAAAGAATAATGGTTATTCTGTTTACATGAATAATACCTTCAATGGTCATGCACCCAGTGAGAATGGTTTGTTGAATCTTGATCGTAGTAAAACACATGTTCATAACATTGATGCTAAAAGATACAAAGTTAATAATGATAGTACCACATACTTGTGGCACTGCCGCTAAATGTCATATTGGTATAAAGTGCATGAAGAAACTACATGTTGATCGATCTTTAGACTCATTCGATTTCGAATCGGTTGAGACATGCGAACCATGCCTCTTGGGCAAGATGACTAAGGACCCCGTTTTCTGGTTTGATGGAGCGGGCAAGTGATTTATTGGAAATGATACATGTTGATGTATGCAATCCAATGAGTCTTGTAGCATGCGGTGGATATCGTTATTTTCTTACCTTCACTGATGATTTGAGTAGATAATAGTGTATATTTACTTAATGAAATGCAAGTTTGAATCATTTGAAAAAGTTCAAGCAAATTCAGAGTGAAGTTTAAGATCATCGTGACAAGAAGATAAAATGTCCGTGATATGATCGTGGAGGTGAATATCTGAGTTACGAGTTTGGTATACAACTTAAGACAATGTGAAAGTTGTTTCACAACTCACGCCACCTGGAACACCATAGTGTGATGGTGTGTCCGAACGTCATAGTCGTGCTCTATTGGATATGGTGCGAATTATGATGTCTCTTATCCTTTTACCACTATTGTTTTGGGGTTATGCATTAGAGAGAACTATATTCACTTTAGATAGGGTACCATCTAAATCCGTTGAGATGACACCATGTGAATTACAGTTTGATAGAAACCTAAGCTGTCATTTCTTAATGTTTGGGGCTGCAACACTTATGTGAAAAAGGGTTTTAACCTAATGAGCTCAAACCCAAAGCGGACAAATGCATCTTTATAGAATACCCTAAAGACAGTTGGGTAAACCTTCTATCTCAGATCCAAGCATAAATTTTTTGTTGCTAAAACTGGGTCCTTTCTTGAGAAAGAGTTTCTCTCGAAAGAACTGAGTGGGAGGAAGATAGAACTTGATGAGGTTGTTGAACCTTTGTTCAACCAGAGAGTAGCTCAGCGCAGGAAGATGTTTTTGTGAAGCCTACGTTAGTTGAAGAGGAAGTTAATGATGATGATCATGAAGCTTCGGATCAAGTTACTATCAAACCTCGTAGGTCGACAAGGACGTGTACTACTCCTGAGCGGTATGACAACCCTGTCTTGGAGGTCATGTTGTTGGACAACGATGAACCTACGAGCTATGGTGAAGCAATGATGGGCACGGATTCTGACAAATGGTTAGAGGCCATGAAATCCGAGAAAGGATCCATATATGAAAACCAAGTATAGACTTTGGTAGACTTGCTCCTTGGACGGCAGGTCGTTGAGTACATATGGATCTTTAAAATGAAGACAGACGCTGATGGTGAATGTCACCATTTATAAAGCTCGACTTGTCGTAAAGAAGTTTCCAGCAAGTTCAAGGAGATGACTATGATGAGACTTTCTCACTCGTAGCGATGCTAAAGTCTGTTGGAATTATGTTAGCAATTGCTGCATTTTTCAATTATGAAATCTGGCAGATGGATGCCAAAACATCGTTTCCTTCCTTCAGGAAAGGTTGTATGAGATACAACCAGAAGATTTTGTCAGTCCTAAGGATGCTAAAAGGTGAGCAAGCTTCAATGATCCATCTATGTGTTGAAGCAAGCATCCCGGAGTTGGAATATACACTTTGATAAGGTGATCAAAGTTTTTAAATCTATATAAAGTTTATGAGAAACTTGTATTTGCAATAAAGTGAGTGGGAGCACTATAGAGTTTATGATAAGTATACGTGGATGACATATTGCTATTCGGAAATGATGTAGAATTTCTGGAAAGCATAAACGGTTGTTTGAAAAGAGTTTTTCAAAGGAAGACCAGGATAAAGCTACCTAATTGTTGAACATCAAGATCTATAGAGATAGATCAAGATGCTAGATGAGACTTTCAATGAGTACATACCTTGACAAGATTTTGAAAGAGTTCAAAATGGATCAGTCAGAGAAAGAGTTCTCGCCTGATTTGTAAGGTGTGAAGTTGAGTGAGACTCAAAGCTCGACAACGGCAGAAGAAAGAGAAAGGATGAACGTCGTCCCCTATGCCTTAGCCATAGGCTCTATATTATGCCATGCTATGTACCGCACCTAGTGTGTGCCTTGCCATGAGTCAGTCAAGGGGTACAAAAGTGATCCAAGAGTGGATCACTAGACAGCGGTCAAGATTATCCTTAGTGACTAAAAGACTAAGGAGATGTTTCTCGATTATGGAGGTGATAAAGAGTTCGTCGTAAAGAGTTACGTCGATGCAAGCTTTAACACCAATCCGGATGACTCGTAGTAGCAATCTGGATACGTATAGTGGAGCAACAATTTGGAATAGTACCAAGTGGAGTGTGGTAGTAGTGTTTACGGTTTGACATAGAGATTTGCAAAGTACACTCGGATCTGAATGTCACAGACCCGTTTACTATAAGACCTATCTCACATGCAAAGCATGATCGAGCCCAGAACTCATTGGGTGTTAGATTCATAACAATGCGTATCCCATGGTGATGTGAACTGGATTATTGACTCTAGTGAAAGTGGGAGACTATTGGAAATATGCCCTAGGGGGCAATAATAAATTAGTTATTATCATATTTACTTGTTCATGATAATCGTTTATTATCCATGCTATAATTGTATTGATAGGAGACTTACATGCATGTGTGGATACATAGACAAAACCATGTCCCTAGTATGCCTCTAATAGACTAGCTCGTTGATCAAAGATGGTTAAGGTTTCCTAGCCATGGACATGACATGTCATTTGATAATGGGATCACATCATTAGGAGAATGGTGTGATGGACAAGACCCAAACTATAAACGTAGCATATGATCGTGTCAATTTATTGCTACTGTTTTCTGCATGTCAAGTATATGTTCCTATGACCATGAGATCATGCAACTCACTGACACCGGAGGAGTGCCTTGTGTGTATCAACGGTCGCAATATAACTGGGTGACTATAAAGGTACTCTACAGGTATCTCCAAGGGTGTCTGTTGAGTTGGCATGGATCAAGACTGGGATCTGTTACTCCCTGTGACGGAGAGGTATCTCAGGGCCCACTCAGTAATACAACATCACAACAAGCCTTGCAAGCAATGTGACTAAGTGTTAGTCAAGGGATCTTGTATTACAGAATGGGTAAAGAGACTTGCCGGTAACGAGGTTGAACTAGGTATGGAGATACCGACGATCGAATCTCGGGCAAGTAACATACTGAAGAACAAAGGGAACATCTTACGAGATTAACTGAATCCTTGACATAGAGGTTCGACCGATAAAGATCTTCGTAGACTATGTAGGAACCAATATGGGCATCCAGGTCCCGCTATTGGTTATTGACCGTAGAGCTGTCTCGGTCATGTCTACGTAGTTCTCGAACCCGCAAGGTCTGCACACTTAAGGTTTGGTGACATTTTGGTAGTATAGAGTTATGTATGGTGATGACCGAAGGTTGTTTGGAGTCCCGGATGAGATCCTGAATGTCACTAGGAGCTCTGAAATGGTCCCGAGGTAAATATTCATATATAGGAAGTCCTATTTTGGTCGCCGGAAAAGTTTCGGTCTCATCGGTAGTGTACCGGGAGTGCCGGTAGTGTACCGAGAGACCATCGAGAGGGGTATTTCGACCCAAGATGCTACATGTGCTGTGGGAGAGTAAATACTAGTCCTTTATGGGCTGGTGGAATTCCCACACAAGGCCCATGCTGCTGGGAAGAAAAGCCCAAAGGGAAAAAGGTGGGAAAAGGCCAAAAAGGGAGGAATCCTAGTCCTACTAGGATTGGAGGATGAGTCCTCCTCTCCTCCCCACTTCGGCCGAACCAAGGAGGCTTGGCTCTTGTGACAAGTCCTCTCCTCCCTCCCTCTTATATATACTAGAGGTTTTAGGGTTTTTTGCACATAATTTTTAGCCACGTGTTGCCCGTTCCTCCAGTGCATAGTTTCTCCTCTAGATCGGATTTCTGCAGTGCTTAGGCAAAGCCCTGTCGGAATTGCTCCACCACCATCACCACGGTGCAATCAGACTGCCGGTGAACTCGTCTACCTCTCCGCTCCCTCTTTCTAGATCAAGAAGGCGGAGATCATCATCGAGTTGTATGTGTGCTGAACGCAGAGGTGCCGTCCGATCGGCGCTAGATCAGAAGGACCGTGATCAAGATCGCGAGACGGATCATGATGAGTTCGCGGGACGGATCGTGATGAGTTCGCGGGATGGATCGTGATTGGATCGTGGGACGGATCGTGATGAGTTCACGGGATGGATCGTGATTGGATTGCGGGACGAATCGTGATGAGTGCACTGGACGGATCGTGATTGGATCGCGGGACGGATCGTGATGAGATCGCGGGACGCTCGGCGATTTGGATCGCGAAGACGTTCGACTACACCAATCGCGTTTCTTAACGCTTCCCGATTATTGATCTACAAGGGTATGTAGATCCACTCTCCCTCTCGTAGATGCTCATAACCATGGATAGATCTTGCGTGTGCGTAGGAAAAATTTTGTTTCCCATGCGACGTTCCCCAACAGAGGAGTCTATCATCTTGAAGCACAAGAGCACGGATTTCATCATCATTACCGAGCCTATTACCTTTTGGAGGGTGGTGCCTCCTAGATTGGTTACGTGTCTCTTTGGAGACTCCTACTTCGTGTTGTGGAGTGAACCAAGAAGTTTTTAAGGGCAAGGAGATCACCTACTTCGTGAAGATCTACCCATAGTGAGGCTAGTCCTTTGTGGAGGGAAACCGTCATGGTATAGTCAAGGTTGCTTCTTCGTGGAACCCTCCATGGGTAGAGCCCTCCGTGGACTCTCGCGACTATTACCCTCCGTGGGTTGAACACTCCATGAACGTGGATGTACGATAGCACCACCTATCGGAACCACGGGAAAAATCATCGTGTCACCAATTGTGTTTGATGTTCCTACCCTCTCTTTACTTACATGCTTGTCTTTATTTTCCGCTGCTATACTCTTACACATGCATGTGTAGGGTGTACTTGACATACTATGAATCTAAAATCTGCCAAGAATTAAAGTTGGGAAAAAGTAGATTTTTTATTTGGTCAAGTAGTCTAATCACCCCCCCTCTAGCACTACTTTCAATCCTACACGCGGTCATCCGATCAAGAGTTCGGCATCGCGAGGGCCGAATAATCATCAAGCAAACCTCGTCATCTGCGGGTTGTACGGGTCGGGCGCTCTGTTGCTTCATCAAGCCAGCATCGACCTCGTCACAAATTCTGACATGCGTCGGCATTGCTACACCGTTACTTTTTCAAGATGGCGTCCACCGTGCTAACCTGCTTTGACACGTCGGCTGGCATGGGGCTCTACCATCACCCAGCTGACCTGCTCCTTCACCTCGGCTAGACCGGGGCTTTGGCATCCCTTCATCAACCAGCTCCAGGGACTTCGGTGTCACCAGCTGACTTACTTCAACACCTCGGCTAGCATGAGACTTCGGCGTCACCAGCCGACCTACATGAAACTTCGGCATCCTCCGATCACTACTTTGCCATGTTAACTAGCCTAAGGACTTCATCTCGCCACATCGATCGTGCAGCATCGCCACTTCGTCAAGCCGAACTCTTTGTTCAGGCACCTCGGCGCCCAGGCCATATTCTTTTACTTATTTGCTTCACTTAAATTAACCAAGTAGAATAATTTTAAACAATATATATATTATTATCTTTCTTTGTTATTACTTTTGGCTTGCACTATTTTATGAGTGCATGAAATCGACTTCAGCGGCCGTCACGCGGTCACCCTGGCATCACCTTGCTGACCTACTCAACCACCTCGGCTGGACCGGGGGCTTTGCATCACCGTAACAACCATGTTGCTCTACCACTTCTTGACCCGAGATCTGCACTCTATTACCTCGGGCTTGGGGGATGGGAACTCGGCCAGGCCGAGCACTACATCTTCGTCCCGCCAAAACCTCGGACCGCACCGAGCACATTAACCAGCTAAGTCACTTTCATGCTCAAAAACTTTCAGTTTTGAATTTTGTTTGGTTCGACCAAGCATTATACTTTTTTGACAAAAAGTTGTTTGTGAAAAACTTTGTTTGTTACAAACAAATTCAAACACCCCATTTACTTGGCGGCTTCCTTTATGAAGCCATTGCTCTTGCATATGATTATTAATGTATCGCACCCTTCCTTGTTCATGTTTACGCCAATATATGCATCATGTTGACTTAAGTGTTCCGCAAAGCTAGGTTGCCTTGGTCCTGTGCTTACCCATACGTTCCCGATTGTTCGGCTAGGGAGTAAGGGGAGCACCTCCATGATTGTTACGATCGGGTCATCTGAACTCATACGTCAGACGGGTGAAGCTGAAAGCTAGCGCTCTTACTGTTTTCAACTATGGTCAGCCATGACGGAAGACAAACATACATAAATCTAGTGCACACCCCTCATGGTAATCATGAGAACCCAAAGAAAGGAACTGTTGGAGGAACTATTTTCTTTGAAGATGCTTCTTATGTTAAATAGTAATATAGCATAAGTTCCTTGGGTGCACTTTGTCTGTTATATCCTATTGACCTGGTTGCCTGGTTATTCGAAACACCTCCGATATCCTCGGATGGCTTAGTAGATAACACTTTTCGGCCCTTGGTCGAAGAGGGAGAAGCCGACGGTCGGTTTAGACGCGTTTAAAGTTCGGGGGAACACATATATGATATAAGTACTTCGGTACATACTATCATTATACATAAAATTCTTTTACCCAAGTCCCTTGGGGGCTCTTAAATTTGTATGAGCCATTTTTTAATAAATGTTTTCTTCTTAATCGTTGCAAAGTCTTTTTCTACCACTCCTTTCTCGACTCGAGTGCTTGGACAATAGTCGGGTAGCCTGGTTTCTCTTTAAAGCCGCTCGCCTGAGAAACAGGCATGAGAAACACTCCGCCTTCGGGATAGGGAGGTTGAAGCCGAAGGTTGGTCCACCTAAAGTCGAGAGATCGAATGTGTCATGTTAAAGCACGACGGAAGCACAATTTTAAGACCAATTTCCTATTGGCACCAAAAAACTTTATTCAATTGAGACGTACAGTTTTCACATAAGTTTTTTGGTTTTTCGTTCTTATACCGCCTTTAGCCTATTTTATGTTTTCCTTTCACGAAGCGAGACATCCTCTTGGTTGAGGTGTTCGGCGTGATGGTCTTGCCCGAAAACTCTTTTCCGAACGACGGTTCAACATCTTTCCTACTGAACTCCACCTCGGCGTTATCAAAACGTACATGACGGTTGAACTAGTTCCCGAGGAGATACGATCCTAGAGTTGGCCATATTGCCCAACCCAAGTCTCGAGGGCTACTGCATTGACAATTCAATGAAGAAAATTTTAGTGCAATACAGTTTCTGAGGAGATTATGATCCTTGGGTTGGTCGGCCGCACCCAACCTGAGTCTCAAGGTCTATGCACATCGCTTTTGTGTTCTGAAGTATGTTGCCCAGCTAGGAGTTGATCCTCAGGACAATTTTGCGAATCAACCTGAGTCTCACGGGCTACTGGGACCAGTGGTTTTATGTCATCCTTCAGGTGCATCTTGGATTTTAGACACACACACACCTTCAGGGCTACTGGCTATATATCTCGGCAAAGAATAAATTGCACCAGTCGAAAATATTCACAAAAAATCAGCCCACAGTCGGGGTGGCGCACCACCTCGAAAGCAGTCCGGCTTAAAGCTCGAGAGCAAGTGGCTGGCTCCATAGAGAGCATTTCCGACATTAAGCTCGGGTGAATTCCTTCAAAAAAAATTAAGGTCCAAGTTAGTCTATGACACCTCGAATGTCGATCATCGTCGGATCTCGGCTACAAAAGACACCTCGGGTGCAATCCGGCGTTAGAGCTCAGGCACAAGAGGATACCTTGAACACTAAATAGTGTTGGAGCTCGGCTGTGAAAAGATGCCTCGGATGTTGTTCGGCGGTGGAGCTCGGACGCAAGAGGACGCCGCCGCACGGGAAACACTTCAAACCCCTGGTGTGGTGTAAAAATTACAAGACATTGATAAAGGTCGATAACTTAAAGGGGTTTTCGGATGCCAGGCATGTAAACTCTTTGGATTCAGCTCGGCGATCCTCCAGATCGGACATGGGAAGATTTGTTGAACCAGTTTTCAACACTGATGATCGAAGACGAAGAATTTTTTGGAAGAACCAAGGAGCATCCTCAACTTGAAGACCGGTTCAGGGGGCTACTGACGGTGTCCTGGACTAGGGGGTACTCACCACGTCATCTCCTGGCCAGTGGGTTGGGACAAAGACCCCCAGGGCGATTCACTAATGGGCCACTTCGGGCAGCCCATGCCGAATACAAGGAGGATTCCACAAGACTTGGCGCACAAGACAAGGACTCCTCTAAACCCTAGGCCTACTGTGCATATATAAACCGAGGCCAGACTAGTTAATAGATTATTATATTCATTACAACAATCTCGTAGTACATACATGTACTATGTACTATCCACCATATCAATACAATGAAAAGCAGGAGGTAGGGTATTATCTCCTTGAGAGAGCCCGAACCTAGGTAAAATCATGTGTCCATGTTACCATCGCTCCAATATACCTAGGTTAGGACCCCTACTACGAGATATGCTAGATTTGACACCGACAACCCCCTATCCGAGATCTTCCAGTTTTGACACCGACAAGGGGCAAGGGGCTACCGGCTGTCGCCACCACCGCCACCCGTTGCCGGCGCCGTGGCCGCCATCGCCTCCATATCCTTGGGGCTTCACCTCTCCATCAACAACTCTCTGTTTCTCACCCATGATAATGTGTGAGTAATCCACCTCAGGGTTGAGGGTTTGTACCGGTAGTTATGTGTCTAATCTCTCTCTCTCTCGTGTTCTTGAGATGACACGATCTTGATGTATCGTGGTCTTTGTTAATATAGTTGTATCACATGGCGTTTTGCCCTCTCTATCTTGTTGTGATGAATTGAGTTTTCCCTTTGAGATTTTGTTATTACCGGATTGCATACTTTTATGGATTTGAGAGCACTTGACATATGTCTTGCATGCGGATACCCGTAGTGACATTGGTGTATTCAAGTCATTCACTTGATATATGTTATGGCGTCAACTTGTGGATTCCGGTGACCATGGGAATCTATGCATAGGGGTTGATTGCACGTTTTAACACCATGTTCTCCTATAGAAATCGTGGGAACTCTTTAAGGTTCTTTGTGTTGGATTGAGTATTATGAATCTGAAATTGTTTGATGTGTATCGTATAATTAACTCATGGATACTTGTGGTGACATTGGAGTATGTACGTGGCATTAGAGTTGGTTGATGCGGATCATATGGTGTTATTTTAGTACTAACTCTTAGATAGATCGGTCGGAAAGGATAACTTGCTTATTTTAGTATGAACTCTTGGATAGATCAATCAGAAAGGATAACTTGGTTATTTTAGTACGAACTCTTGGATAGATCGATAGGAAAGGATAACTTTAAGGTGGTTTTGTACCCTACAAACAATTTCTTTTTATGTTCTCCGCTAGATAAGAAATTTGGAGTGATTCTTCGTTGCACGTTGAGGGATGGTTATGTGATCCAATTATATTAGCATTGTTGAGAGATTGCACTAGCAAAAGTACGGACCCTAGGCCTTATTTCCAAGAATTTATACAATGTTTTGCTCGCTGTTTACCACTTGTTACCTTGCTGTTTTTATATTTTCATATTACAAAAACCTATATATATATCATCCATATTGCGCTTGCATCACCATCTCTTCGCTGAACTAGTGCACTTATACAATTTTCCATTGTATTGGGTGTTGGGGACATAAGAGATTTCTTGTATTTGATTGCATGGTTGTTTGAGAGAGACCATATTCATCCTACACCTCTCACGGATTGATAAACCTTAGGTCATTCACTTGAGGTAAAATTTCTATTGGCCTACAAAACTCTGTGCTTGGAGGCCCAACACGAGTCTACAAGAATAAAGTTGCGTAGTAGACATTAAGCTCTTTTCTAGCGCCGTTGACGGGGAGGTGAGTGCTTGAAGGTATATCTTTAGATCTTGAAATTTAATCTTTTAGTTTCTTATTTTTCAATAGTTTGGTTTTTATAAAATAAAACTACAAGAAAATGGAGTTTAGGTTGCATCAATTGCTTCGTCTTTTTAATGTCTTAAAATGATGGCTCGGAAAATTGTGCTCAATTGGTAGAGGAAGAATTTATGAAAATACTTGAAGAGAATTCCTTGAATGATGAGAATGATAGAAATATTGTTAGTATGAGTTCTCCAAATGTCCATAATGCTAATGATATGCAAAGCCACAAGCTTGGGGATGCTATGTTTGATGAATATGATATTTTTAGTCACCCAAGTTTTGATGAGCCAAACTATTATGATGATAGCAACCCTCCTATGTATGATGATTATTGTGATGACATGTATGCTATAAAGAGGAATGACAACCATGAAACTTGTTATCATGATTTTAATATTCAATGTGGTTATGTTAATCAAGTGTCACATGATAGTTATTTTGTTGAGTTTGCTCCCACTACTTTGAATGAGAAATTTTTTGCTTGTGTGGGTAGTAATAGAAATTATATGCTTGTGAATCATGAAGAGAATACTATATGCGATAGTTTTATTTTTGAATTCCTTCATGATGCTACTGAAAATTATTATGAGGGGGGAATGTATGCTTGTAGGAATTGCAATAATATCAAATTTCCTCCCTATGTCTTGAAAATTTTGAAGATATGCTTGTTTTGCCTTCCTATGCTAGTTGATTCTTGTTCGCATGAATTGTTTTCTGACAAAATCCCTATGCATTGGAAGTGGATTATACTTGAATGTGCTTGTCATGTGATTCATGATGCTCTCTCGCATATTCATCTTTTATTCCTATACGAGCATCATTGAAATCATCATGCCTAGCTAAAAGGCATTAAAGAAAAGCGCTTGTTGCGAGACAACCCAACACTTTTACTTTCTGTTTTTGTGTGTTCACATGATTAAACTACTGTAGTGATCATGTTTTATATCTTTTATTTCAATAAAGTGCCAAGTAAATCCTTTGGGATAGTGTGGATACTTGCATGTTTAATTCTGTGAGAAAAAACACAAAGTTTTGCGTCCAGTATGTGCATTATCTGATTTTACTAGAGCGTCATAGAATTCTGAAATTTTTACACCAAAATTATATGTAAATTATTTTAGTCTTCCTAATGTTTCAGAATTTTTAGAGTCGGTGAAGTATGGTGATAATTCAGATCTTTACAGACTGTTCTGTTTTTGACAGATTCTGTTTTGCATGCATAGTTTGCTTGTTTCAAGTGTTTACATAGCTTATATTTGGTGATATAAAGTGTGGTAATGATGGAATATGGTAGGTATTATGTGATAAAATTATGAATCTTGTCTTGACAGTACTTAAGTGAATGATCTATCTTTACTACACTAATCCATCTCATGAAGTTCCGTTAAGTTTTGTGTGATTGAAGTTTTCAAGTTTTGGGTGATATACCGATATGAGGTGAATAAGGAGCAGAAAGTACCTAAGCTTGGGGATGCCCTGTTGGAAATATGCCCTAGAGGCAATAATAAATTAGTTATTATCATATTTCCTTGTTCATGATAATCGTTTATTATCCATGCTATAATTGTATTGATTGGAGACTTAAATGCATGTGTGGATACATAGACAAAACCATGTCCCTAGTATGCCTCTAATGGACTAGCTCGTTGATCAAAGGATGGTTAAGGTTTCCTAGCCATGGACATGAGATGTCATTTGATAATGGGATCACATCATTAGGAGAATGATGTGATGGATAAGACCCAAACTACAAACATAGCATATGATCGTGTCAGTTTATTGCTACTGTTTTCTGCATGTCAAGTATATGTTCCTATGACCATGAGATCATGCAACTCATGGATATCGGAGGAGTGCCTTGTGTGTATCAAACGTCGCAACGTAACTGGGTGACTATAAAGGTGCTCTACAAGTATCTCCGATGGTGTCTGTTGAGTTGGCATGGATCGAGACTGGGATTTGTTACTCCGTGTAACGGAGAGGTATCTCGGGGCCCACTCGGTAATGCAACATCACAATAAGCCTTGCAAGCAATGTGACTAATTGTTAGTTGCGGGATCTTGTATTACGGAACGAGTAAAGAGACTTGCCGGTAACGAGGTTGAACTAGGTATGGAGATACCGACGATCGAATCTCGGGCAAGTAACATACCGAAGAACAAAGGGAACGATATACGGGATTAACTGAATCCTTGACATAGAGGTTCGACCGATAAAGATCTTCGTAGAATATGTAGGAACCAATGTGGACGTCCAGGTCCCGCCATTGGTTATTGACCGTAGAGGTGTCTCGGTCATGTCTACATAGTTCTCGAACCCGCAGGGTCTGCACACTTAAGGTTCGGTGACGTTTCGGTAGTGTAGAGTTATGTATGGTGGTGACCGAAGGTTGTTCGGAGTCCCGGATGAGATCCCGGACGTCACGAGGAGCTCCGGAATGGTCCGGAGGTAAAGATTCATATATAGGAAGTCCCAGTTTGGTTTCCGAAAAAGTTTCGGGCTCATCGGTAGTGTACCGAGAGTATCGGTATTGTACCGGGAGTGCCGGTAGTGTACCGGAGGACCTCCGGGAGGGGTATTTCGACCCCAAGAGGTCCATGGGCTGTGGGAGAATAATAACCAGCAATTAGTGGGCTGGGAAAACAGCCACAAAGGCCCATGGCGCAGGAGAGAAAGTCCTAAAGCAAAAAGTGGAAAATCAGCCAATAGGAGGCAATCCTACTCCAACTAGGATTGGAGGTGAAGTAGGATTGCTCCCAACTCCTATTTCGGCCGACCCAAAGGCCTTGGCTGCCTCTCCTCTCCTCTCCTCCTATATATACTAGTGGATTGGGTGGTTTTTGGACAGAATTTCCGGCCACGTGCTACCCGTTTCACCGGTGCACAGTTTCTCCTCTAGATCGGTTTTCCGCAGCGCTTAGGCGAAGCCCTGCCGAAATCACTCCACCACCATCACCGGAGCGCCGTCATGCTGCCGGTGAACTCTCTCCTCTCCACCTCCTCTCGCTGGATCGAGACGGTGGAGATCGTCATCAAGCTACACGTGTGCTGAACGCGGAGGTGCCGTCCGTTCGGCGCTAGATCGGAAGGACCGTGATCGAGATCGCGAGACAGTTCGTGATGAGATCGCGGAACGGATCGTGATGAGTTCGCGGGACAGATCGTGATCAAGATCGTGAGACAGATTGTGATGAGATCGCGGGACGGATCGTGATGAGTTCATGGGACGGATCGTGATTGGATCGCGGGACGGATCATGATGAGATCGCGGGACGCTCGGCGATTTGGATCGCGAAGATGTTCGACTACACCAACCACGTTTCTTAATGCTTCCCACTTAGCGATCTACAAGGGTATGTAGATCCACTCTCCCTCTTGTAGATGCTCATCACCATGGATAGGTTTGCGTGTGCGTAGGAAAATTTTTGTTTCCCATGCGACGTTCCCCAACAGTGGCATCATGAGCTAGGTTGATGGTTCGATGAGATCTCGAGTAGAACACAAAAGGTTTGTGGGCGTTGATGCTTAGATTGCTTCCTCCCTTGGTCGTATTTTGGTTCAGCGGGATTGTGAGATGAAGCGGCCCGGACTAACATTACTCGTACGCTTACGAGAGACCGGTTCCCTCGACGCAACTTGTTGCCTAGATGGCTTGCGGGTGACAGTTTCTCTCACTTTAGTTGGATCGGATTCGACAAAGGCGGTCCTTGAGAAGGTTGAAAAGCAAACTAGTGTATCACCGTTGTGGTTTATGTGTAGGTGAAAATCGTTCTTGCTAGATACCCATAGCAGCCACGTAAAATATGCAACAACAATTAGAGGACGTCTAACTTGTTTTTGCAGGGTATGTTGTGATGTGATATGGCCAATTACATGATGAGATATATGTGATGTATGAGATGATCATGTGATGTATAGATTATCACGACTTGCATGTCGATGAGTACGGCAACCGGCAGGAGCCATAGGGTTGTCTTTAATTATTGTATGACCTGCGTGTCAATCATTAAGCGCTATGTAATGCTTTACTTTATCACTACGGTAGCAATAGTAGTAGAAGCATGCAGGGCGTGACAACCCCAATGGCAACACATTGATGGAGATCAAGATGATGGAGATCATGGTGTTGTGCCGGTGACGATGGAGATCATGCCGGTGTTTCGAAGATGGAGATCTTAAACACAAGTTCATGGCCATATCATGTCACTTATGAATTGCATGAGATGTTAATCCTTTTATGCACCTTGTTTTGCTTAGTACGGCGGTAGCATTATAAGGTGATACCTCACTTGAATTTCAAGATGAACTGTGTTCTCCCCGAGTGTGCACCGTTGCGAAAGTTCGTCGTGTTGAGACACCACGTGATGATCGGGTGTGATAGACTCTACATTCACATACAACGGGTGCAAGCCAGATTTGCACGCGCAGAACACTCGGGTTAAACTTGACGAGCCTAGCATGTACAGACATGGCCTCGGAACACGAGAGACCGAAAGGTCGAACATGAGTCATATAGTAGATATGATCAACATAATGATGTTCACCATTGCAGCCACCTCAACTCACGTGATGATCGGACTTGAGTTGGTGAATTTGGATCATGTATCACTCGAATGATCGGAGGGATGTCAATTTGAGTGGGAGTTCTTAAGTAATATGATTAATTGAACTCATTATCATGAACATAGTCAAAGTGTCTTTGCAAATTATGTTGTAGATTACTAGATCGCGCTGTAGCTCCCTTGTATTTTTATATGTTCCTAGAGAAATAGAATTGAAAGATGTTGGTAGCAAAATTGCGGACTGGGTCCGTGATCTGAGGATTGTCCTCATTGCTGCACAGAAGGCTTATGTCCTTAATGCACCGCTCGGTGCGCCACCCCCTCTAGCGTCGTCTATAGATGTTGTGAACATCTAACAGGCACGTTTCGATGACTACTTGATAGTTTAGTGCGTCATGCATTACGGCTTAGAATTGAGGCTCCAAAACGTTTTGAACGTCACGGAACATATGAGATGTTCTAGGAGCAGAGATTGTGATCTCAGGCTCGTGCCTTTGTTGCGAGATATGAGATCTCCAACAAGATTCTTTGCTTGTAAGATGAAGGAGAATAGCTCAATCGTTGAGCATGTACTCAGATTGTCTGGGTACTACAATCGCTTGAATCAAGTGGGAGTTGATCTTCCAGATAAGATAGTGATTGATATAGTTCTCCAAGTCACTGTCACTAAAGCTACTAGAACTTAGTGATGAACTATAATACACCAGGGATAGAAGTATTGATCCCTGAGCTGTTCGCGATGTTTGACACCGCGAAGGTAGAAATCAAGAAGGAGCGTCAAGTGTTGATGGTTAATCAAACCACTAGTTTCGAAAAGGGCAAGAGCAAGGAGGGAAACTTCATGGATAGCAAGTCAGTTGCTGCTCCAGTGAAGCAACCCAAAGTTGAACTCAAACCCGAGACTAAGTGCTTCTATTATGAGGTGAGAGGTCGCTGAAGCGGAACAACCCTAGATACTTGGTAGATAAGAAGGCTGGCAACATCGACAGAAGTATATTTGATATACGAGTTATTGATGTGTACGTTGCTAGTACTCCTAGTAGCACCTGGGTATTGGATACCGGTTCGGTTGCTAAATGTTAGTAACTCGAAATAAAAGCTACGGAATAAACAGAGAACTAGCTAAGGGTGAGGTGACGATGTGTGTTGGAAATGTTTCCAAGGTTGATGTGATCAACATCGCACGCTCTCTCTACCTTCAGGATTAGTGACGAACCTAAATAAATGTTATTTGGTGTTTTGCGTTGAGCATGAACATGATTAGATCATGTTTGTTGCAATACGGTTATTCATTTAAGTCAGAGAATAATAGTTATTCTGGTTACATGAATAATACCTTCAATGGTCATGCACCCAGTGAGAACGGTTTGTTGAAATCTTGATCGTAGTAGTACACATGTTCATAACATTGATGTCAAAAGATACAAAGTTAATAATGATAGTACCACATACTTGTGGCACTGCCGCTAAATGTTATATTGGTATAAAGCGCATGTAGAAACTCCATGCTGATGGATATTTGGACTCATCGATTTCGAATCGGTTGAGACATGCGAACCATGCCTCTTGGGCAAGATGACTAAAGGACCCCATTGGATGGAGCGGGCAAGTGATTCATTGGAAATGATACATGTTGATGTATGCAATCTAGTGAGTCTTGTAGCGTGCAGTGGATATCGTTATTTTCTTACCTTCACTGATGATTTGAGTAGATATAGTGTATATTTACTTAATGAAACACAAGTCTGAATCGTTTGAAAGGTTCAAGAAAATTCAGAGTGAAGTTTAAAGATCATCGTGACAAGAAGATAAAAATGACCGCGATATGATCGTGGAGGTGAATATCTGAGTTACGAGTTTGGCATACAACTTAAGACAACGTGAAATTTGTTTCACAACTAACGCCACCTGGAACACCATGGTGTGATGGTGTGTCCGAACATCATAGTCATGCTCTATTGATATAGTGCATACTGTGATGTCTCTTATCGTTTTACTACTATAATTTTTGGGGTTATGCATTAGAGACAACTACATTCACTTTAAATAGGGCATCATCTAAATCCGTTGAGATGACACCATGTGAATTATGGTTTGATAGAAACCTAAGCTGTCATTTCTTAATGTTTGGGGCTGCGATGCTTGTGTGCAAAATGTTTTCACATAATAAGCTAGAACCCAAAGCGGAAAAATGTATCTTCATAGAATACCCTGAGAATAGATGGGTATGCCTTCTATCTCAGATCCGACTGCAAAGTGTTTGTTGCTAGAACTGGGTCCTTTCTCGAGAAAAAGTTTCTCTCGAAAGAATTGAGTGGGAGGAAGATAGAACTTGATGAGGTTGTTAAACCTTTGTTTAACCAGAGAGTAGCGCTGCGCAGAAAGATGTTTATGTGAAGCCTACGTTAGTTGAAGAGGAAGTTAATGATGATGATCATGAAGCTTCAGGATCAAGTTACTATCGAACTTCGTAGGTCGACAAGGATGTGTACTGCTCCTGAGCGGTACGACAACTCTGTCTTGGAGGTCATGTTGTTGGACAACGATGAACCTACGAGCTATGGAGAAGCGATGATGGGCCCGGATTCCGACAAATGGTTGGAGGCCATGAAATCCGAGATAGGATCCATGTATTAAAACCAAGTGTAGACTTTGGTAGACTTTCTCGTTGGACGGCAGGTCGTTGAGTACAAATGGATCTTTAAAATGAAGACAGACACTGATGGTGAATGTCACTATTTGTAAAGCTCGACTTGTTGCAAAGATGTTTGTGACAAGTTCAAGGAGTTGACTACGATGAGATTTTCTCACTCGTAGCGATGCTAAAAGTCTGTTGGAATTATGTTAGCAGTTGCTGTGTTTTCAATTATGAAATGTGGCAGATGGATGTCAAAACATCGTTTCCTTAATGGTTTACTTGAGGAAAGGTTGTATGTGATACAACCGGAAGGTTTTGTCAGGCCTAAGGATGCTAAAAGGTGTGCAAGCTTCGGTGATCCTTCCATGGACTGAAGCAAGCATCTCGGAGTTGGAATATACGCTTTGATGAGGTGATCAAAGTTTTGATGTTTATACAAAGTTTATGAGAAACTTGTATTTGCAATAAAGTGAGTGGGAGCACTATAGAATTTCTGATAAGTATATGTGGATGACATATTGTTGTTCAGAAATAATGTAGAGTTTCTGGAAAGCATAAAACGGTTATTTGGAAAGTGATTTTCAAAGGAAGACCTGGATAAAGCTACCTAATTGTTGAGCATCAAAATCTATAGAGATAGATCAAGATGCTTGATGAGACTTTCAATGAGTGCATACCTTCACAAGATTTTGAAAGAGTTCAAAATGGATCAGCCAGAGAAATAGTTCTCGTCTGATTTGTAAGGTGTGAAGTTGAGTGAGACTCAAAGCTCGACAACGGCAGAAGAAAGAGAAAGGACGGACGTCGTCCCCTATGCCTTAGCCATAGGCTCTATATTATGCCATGCAGTGTACCGCACCTATGTGTGCCTTGCCATGAGTCTGTCAAGGGGTACAAGAGTGGTCCAGGAGTGGATCACTGGACAGCGGTCGGAATTATCCTTAGTAACCAGAGGACTAAGGAAATGTTTCTTGATTATGGAGGTGATAAAGAGTTCGTCGTAAAGAGTTACGTCGATGCAAGCTTTAACACCTATCCGGATGACTAGTAGTAGCAATCTGGATACGTATAGTGGAGCAGCCATTTGGAAATAGTACCAAGTGGAGTGTGGTAGCAGTGTTTACGGTTTGACATAGAGATATGCAAAGTACACACGGATCTGAATATCGCAGGCCCGTTGACTATAAGACCTCTCTCACATGCAAAGCATGATCGAGCCCCAGAACTCATTGGGTGTTAGATTCATAACAATGCGAATCACATGGTGATGTGAACTAGATTATTGACTCTAGTGCAAGTGGGAGACTGTTGGAAATATGCCCTAGAGGCAATAATAAATTAGTTATTATCATATTTCCTTGTTCATGATAATCGCTTATTATCCATGCTATAATTGTATTGATCGGAGACTTAAATGCATGTGTGGATACATAGACAAAACCATGTCCCTAGTATGCCTCTAATGGACTAGCTCGTTGATCAAAGGATGGTTAAGGTTTCCTAGCCATGGACATGAGATGTCATTTGATAACGGGATCACATCATTAGGAGAATGATGTGATGGATAAGACCCAAACTACAAACATAGCATATGATCGTGTCAGTTTATTGCTACTGTTTTCTGCATGTCAAGTATATGTTCCTATGACCATGAGATCATGCAACTCACGGATATCGGAGGAGTGCCTTGTGTGTATCAAACGTCGCAACGTAACTGGGTGACTATAAAGGTGCTCTACAGGTATCTCCGATGGTGTCTGTTGAGTTGGCATGGATCGAGACTGGGATTTGTTACTCCGTGTAACGGAGAGGTATCTCGGGGCCCACTCGGTAATGCAACATCACAATAAGCCTTGCAAGCAATGTGACTAATTTTTAGTTGCGGGATCTTGTATTACGGCACGAGTAAAGAGACTTGCCGGTAACGAGGTTGAACTAGGTATGGAGATACCGACGATCGAATCTCGGGCAAGTAACATACCGAAGAACAAAGGGAACGATATACGGGATTAACTGAATCCTTGACATAGAGGTTCGACCGATAAAGATCTTCGTAGAATATGTAGGAACCAATGTGGACGTCCAGGTCCCGCCATTGGTTATTGACCGTAGAGGTGTCTCGGTCATGTCTACATAGTTCTCGAACCCGCAGGGTCTGCACACTTAAGGTTCGGTGACGTTTCGGTAGTGTAGAGTTATGTATGGTGGTGACCGAAGGTTGTTCGGAGTCTCGGATGAGATCCCGGACGTCACGAGGAGCTCCGGAATGGTCCGGAGGTAAAGATTCATATATAGGAAGTCCCAGTTTGGTTTCCGGAAAAGTTTCGGGCTCATCGGTAGTGTACCGGGAGTATCGGTATTGTACCGGGAGTGCCGGTAGTGTACCGGAGGACCTCCGGGAGGGGTATTTCGTCCCCAAGAGGTCCATGGGCTGTGGGAGAATAATAACCAGCCCTTAGTGGGCTGGGAAAACAGACACAAAGGCCCATGGCGCAGGAGAGAAAGTCCTAAAGCAAAAAGTGGAAAATCAGCCAATAGGAGGCAATCCTACTCCAACTAGGATTGGAGGTGAAGTAGGATTGCTCCCAACTCCTATTTCGGCCGACCCAAAGACCTTGGCTGCCTCTCCTCTCCTCTCCTCCTATATATACTAGTGGATTGGGTGGTTTTTGGACAGAATTTCCGGCCACGTGCTACCCGTTTCACCGGTGCACAGTTTCTCCTCTAGATCGGTTTTCCGCAGCGCTTAGGCGAAGCCCTGCCGGAATCACTCCACCACCATCACCGGAGCGCCGTCATGCTGCCGGTGAACTCTCTCTCCTCTCCACCTCCTCTCGCTGGATCGAGACGGTGGAGATCGTCATCAAGCTGCACGTGTGCTGAACGCGGAGGTGCCGTCCGTTCGGCGCTAGATCGGAAGGACCGTGATCGAGATCGCGAGACAGTTCGTGATGAGATCGCGGAACGGATCATGATGAGTTCGCGGGACAGATCGTGATCAAGATCGTGAGACGGATTATGATGAGATCGCGGGACGGATCGTGATGAGTTCATGGGACGGATCGTGATTGGATCGCGGGACGGATCATGATGAGATCGCGGGACGCTCGGCGATTTGGATCGCGAAGATGTTCGACTACACCAACCGCGTTTCTTAACGCTTCCCACTTAGCGATCTACAAGGGTATGTAGATCCACTCTCCCTCTCGTAGATGCTCATCACCATGGATAGGTTTGCGTGTGCGTAGGAAAATTTTTGTTTCCCATGCGACGTTCCCCAACATGCCCAAGGCACACCCAAGGTAATATCCAAGGTAGACTCAAGCGTCTAAGCTTGGGGAGGCCCCGGAAGGCATCCCCTCTTTCGTCTCCAACATTATCAGTACATCTTACTTGGAGCTATATTTTTTATTCATCACATCATATGTGTTTTTTGGAGCATCATTATAATTTGTTGTTATCTGTTAGATCATATTTAAAATCTTGATTTTCAATAAAAAAGTTCCAAGAATTGCCTCTTAGAATGCTTGAGTTACATGTGTGATATTTGCTGTGTAAAAACAGAAACTTTTGTTGTAGTGTTTGAATTTTCATATTTTACTGGAACGTGGAAAGTTTCTGATATTTTACACAGTGTTATAAAATAAATTATTTAAGACTTCCTAAACTTTCATAATTTTTTGATTTACATAAGTACAGTGTTTTCATAAATTGCTATAGACTGTTCTGTTTGGACAGATTGTTGTCATAGTTTTGTTATCTACTTATCCTATAGTTTCCATAGCCTATATTGGTAGATATAAATTGTGGAAATGATAGTAAACAGCAGATGATGTTTTAAAATTATTGTGCAACTTGTCATAGCAGTACATGAAGTGTGGATTTATTCTTATGTGTACTAACCTATCTCATGAGTTGTTTTCGAGTTTTGTGTGGATGAAGTTTTTTAGAATAGGTGAAACCATGATATGAGAGGATTGAATGAGATACAAAAGCTGAAGATTAGGGATGCCCAAGGCACCCCAAGTAAATACTTCAATAAGTCTCAAGCATCTAAGCTTGGGGATGCTACGCATCCCACCACTCTTCATCAAACAAATATCGGTTAGCCTATGTTGAGCCCAAATTTTTATTTGTCCACATGATTGGTGATATTCTTGGAGTGTCATTTTATTTGGTTTTGCTTGTTGTTTTACTAAAATACTTAGATATGGAAATATTTATTGAGAGAGAGAGAGAGTGATCCCTCACATCACTACTTGATTGTTTACCTACTCATTAACCTTCACTTATATCTTTTGAAGAGTAGTTTGATGTTTACTCTTGAGCTTCACTTATATCCTATGAGTAAATTATGAATCAATGAAATATCATAAATATGAAATTATGAATGTGCTTTATGCTTAGTAGTAGCTTCACATCTTGTTTAGAAAGTAAAATCTATTGAAGTTTGACAATCACAATATTGGTCATACAAGCAACTCGTGAATGATTGGTATAAGGAAGAGAACTTTCACATACAAATATATTATCTTAGACATCTTCTATGATTGTGAATATCCATTAATTATTTACAAACTTGAGCAAATTAGTTGAAGTTGCACAAGGAAGACAACATAATGATTTATTGTTGTGTATATTTGCATAGAACTTATATTGTTATGGATCCTCCAACATGTGGTGTTTGCTTAGGATATTTTGCTAGCCAAAAATCCGTACTAAGTATAGATACTAATTGTGCATCCAAAACCCATTAAACCCAGTTTCTTGCCATGAGAGTCCACTATATCTACCTATATACAGTATTACCCTGTCGTTCCAAGTAAATTTGCATGTGCCACCTCTAAAATATGAAATGAGCATCTAGTTTGTGTGCTTGGACCACACATGGAGCGACATGGGGCGGTTAGTATCTTCCATGTTAAGCGGGTTATTCTCATGATGGTGTTTATTCACTCGTCCTTGCACGAGAGGTGCGGTAATAGGGATTCTGAGTCCTGAAATTAAAAAAATGCAAATAATTAAACAAAATTGCCCCAGGAATGTTGTTGGTATGGACGGTACCCGTGGATTTGGCTAGCCGTGGAGTGTGTTTGTTGGTGGAAGGGGAGTAAACCTTTACTTTTACCGCTTGGGAACTGTCGCTAATGTGTTCAACATGGAAGATATTGATAACTCTTGGTCATAACGTTGACAGGAAGGGTGCACCTCCCAAAATTATTTTTATTTCAGATTTAAGCAATGAGTATATTTAATTTCATGTTATTTACTTTTCATGTTGAGTCAATTTCTTATTCCAACCTACTTCTATAGTTGGCAAGCATCATGTGGTGGGGAAAGATCCAAACATATATATCCAGTCAAATATATTTGATCATGACTTATTATTGTTGACAATTATCTCTATGATAAATGAGTTGGGATGCGAAACATTAAGCCCCTATCTTTCTCTGTGTTCGATGGATGTCATTTGTTCTAATAATATGCTTTGAGTACTAGCAATCATAGAAGTCTATATAATGATTGAGTATGTGGAGATCTTACTTAGACTTAGTTGAGAATAAGTTGAATTGCAATTGTTTGGTGACTAAGAAAATAGGTTGTTAAGTTTCAAGAGAATTCATTGTTTGAACCATAACATGTGAATTGGTTGCTATTTGATCATGATGAGTTTTATGAGAAAGAGTTGTTGTTATGATGCTAGGAAAAGTGGATAAAATTATCATTGATCAAACTTATGCACTATGCTAGCATTCACACTTCATAAATTATTTTCTTTTATCATTTATATACTCGAGGACGAGCAGGAATTAAGCTTGGGGATGCTGATTCGTCTCCAACCTATCAATAATTTATGAAGTATTCATGCCATATTTACCTATGTTTTTGCTATCGTTTTATGATTTATTGGGACTAACCTATTAATAGTTGCAAAATTGCACAAGTTCTTGTTTAACACTTTGATTTGTAGGAATTAATTGGAAATTGTCAAAAAAACGCAAAAGGAGCCTTGTTGGAGGACTCTAACTTTCCTGAAATCTGTCCACGAACAATTTTTAGAGATCCTCAGTCTGACCCCCGAAGACGACGTCAAATGGAAAAGGCTAAAACTAGGAAAGTGTGTGGAATTTTATGGTATTGATTCTTGACTCAAAATTTGTCCAAAATAGAGTTAGGTTACGATCCCTAGACCCGTTTTACCGGAGGAAAATATCTGATTATGGGATTACGAGAATTGATGACGTGATTGAGTCCAACTCTTACCATATCTGATGTATTCGGCTAAGCCACGACATTGGGGACTCATGAGGGTTGTGAGGAGTCCCTAGGAAGGTTCTAGAGGTTCCCAAGATCCATTGGATCAAAGGTTCATCCATCGGAGGGCCATAGAGCACCACACAGGCACATATAAGGAGAGAGAAACCCTAATTTAGGGAGAGCCACCAAAAGCCACGAATTTGCCTCTCCCTTGGCAGCCACCAAGAAGGGGAGAGGCTCCTCCATTGCAGCACCAAGACCAAGGAAGAAGGGGGGCAAGGGGTCGCCGCCCGTCGCCACCGCCGCCACCCGTTATCAGCATCGCGGCCGCCATCGCTTCCATATCTTTGGGGCTGCACCTCTCCATCAACAACTCTCTCTTTCTCATCATGATAATGTGTGAGTAATCCACCACAGGGCTGAGGCTTTGTATGGTAGATATGTGTCTAATCTCTCTCTCTCTATCTCGTGTTCTTGAGATGACACGATCTTGATCTATCACGGGCTTTGTTAATATAGTTGGATCACATGGTGTTTTCCCCTCTCTATCTTGTTGTGATGAATTGAGTTTTCCCTTTGAGATTTTGTTATTATTGGATTAAATACTTTTATGGATTTGAGAGCACTTGATATATGTCTTGCATGCGGATACCTGACGTGTCTTGAGACTGCGTAAGTATTTCCCCAAAGAGGAAGGGATGATGCAGCACAACAACGATAAGTATTTCCCTTGATTATGAAACCAAGGTATCAATCCGTAGAGGAAGATCACGCACCCACTTAAAGAACAACTGAACACAAATAACAATTACTTGCAACCCGACGTGAAGAGAGGTTGTGAGGCTCTCTACGGTAATAAGATAGATTAGGCAATGGTAGTTTTGGCAAATAGATCTCGCAAGAACACGAAATAAAATAAGTAAACAAAAAGTGCAGCAAGTTATTTTTGGTTTTTTGGATTGATAGATCTGAAAACAAAAAGGAAAAATAGTAGATCGGAAAGCAATATGTTGGAAAAGTAGATCCGGGGGCGTAGGTTTCACTAGTGGCTTCTCTCAAGAGTATAGCACACGGTGGGTGAACAAATTACTGTTAGGCAAGATAGAAGATCAAATAATCATGACGATATCGAGGAAATGATCATTATATACGCATCACATCCAAGATAAGTAGACTGAAACGATTCTACATCTACTTCTATTACTCCACACATCGACCGCTATCTAGCATGTATCTAGTGTATTAAGTTCATGGGAAAACAGAGTAATGCAATAAGAACGGTGACATGTTGTAGACAAGATCTATTCATGTAGGGATAGACCCAATCTTGTTCTCCTTAATGGCAACGATACGTGTGTGCCTTGTTGCCCCTTCTATCACTGGGAAAGAACACCGCAAGATCGAACCCATCACCAAGCACCTCTTCCCATGGCATGAAAAATCAATATAGTTTGCCTAACTAAACCAAAGATTCGAAGAAGAAATACGAGGCTATAAGTAATCATGCAAATAAGAGATCAAAGAAGACTCAAGTCATATTCATGGATAGAAACTAATCATGAACTCAAAATTCATCGGATCCCAACAAACACACTGCAAAAGTCATTACATCAAATAGATCTCCAAGTGACCATTGTATTGAGAATCATAGATAGAGAGGAAGTCATCTAGCTAGGTCTATGGTGGACTACTCACGCATCATCGGAGAGGCACCTATGATGAAGATGGACCCCTCTGTGATGGTGTTAGATTGGATCTCGAGGTTTTGGAACTTGCAGTGGCTAGAATTGTGTCTCGTTGACTCCTCTAGGGTTTTCCAAATATTTGGAAATTTATAGGCCTGATAGTAGGTTGAGGGGGGTCCCGAGGTGGGCACCCTCCACCAGGACGGGCCAGGGGCCTCTGGCGCGTCCTGGTGGATGGTGGTCACCCTGGGCCCCCCTCTCCTCTTGTTATTTGGCCCATCCTGGCTCTTCTGGTCCATAAACAATCTCCAAAAATTCCCTTAGCGTTTGAGCTCCGTTTGGTACTCATTTTCTGCGAAGTAGAAAAGAAGCAAAAAAACAACAACTAGCACTTTGGCACTATGTCAATAGGTAGTCCCAAAAAATGATATGAAGTTGCTATAAAATGATTATAAAACATCCAAGATTGGTAATATAACAACATGGAACAAGCAAAAATTATAGATACGTTGAAGACGTATCAGCATCCCCAAGCTTAATTCCTACTCGTCCTCCAGTAGGTAAATGATAAAACAGAATTTTTGATGTGGAATGCTGCCTAACATGTTCATCATATATTCATTTCTTAGTAGCATGGACATTTGTACTTTTAAATGGTTCAAAGCAATATTCTAGTTTTGACATGAAAACTTTAATACTCAAGCATATCAACAAGCAACCATGTCTTTCAAAATATCAACGTGAAAGCAAGTTATCCCTAGCCCATCATGCTCAATCATTGATCCATTCACAATACACACTCAAATATTATCTACACCTAATGCTCAAGTATGATCATAGTCCCTCCTAGTTGGTGCTTTATAAGAGAAGATGGAGACTCAAATTGAAAAATAAAAATTGCATAAAGTAAATAGATAGGCCCTTCGTAGAGGGAAGTAGGAATTTGTAGAGGTGCCAGAGCTCAAGAGTTTAATTGATAGAGAAAAATATTTTGTGTGGCATGCCTTTCCTGTCAACGAAAATGATTGAGAGATTTCAATATATATACATGCTAGATATACCATAGGCGGTTCCCAAACAAAAAATAAAGTTTATTTCTTTTTCCACCATACTTTCACTTTCCATGGTTAGCCGAATCCATAGTTGCCTTCCATACCAACACTTCCCAAGGAATTTATTATCTAACAACATAAAGTAAATATGTTTTTTCTTTTTCATTTTGGGACTGAGCATCCCTATTACCGTCGTACTCTCGTGCAATGACAAGTGAATAAACACTCATCTTGAGAATAACACATCTAGCATGTTAAAACGCCGGTCACCCCCTACCATTTCATGAGCGGTATGACCACACAAAAAGGAAAATTTATTTTGAAATTTAGAGATGGCACATACAAATTTGCTTGGAACGGCATGGAAATATTGTATGTAGGTAGGTATGGTGGACTCATATGGCAAAACTGGTTTAAGGATTTTGGATGCACAAGTAGTATTTCTACTTACTACAAGTGAAGGCTAGCAAAAGATTGAGAAGCATCCAACCAATAAACAAAAAATCGCATAAGCGAGCATTAAGCATAACTAACACCGAATAATGCACCATAAGTAGGATGTAATTTCATAGCACAACTATTGACTTTCGTGCTTGCATAGGGAATCACAAACCTTAACACCAATATTCTGACTAAGCATAATTACTCACTCTCAAAACTATTACAAAGAATCAAGTTTAATTTGTCCAATGATATTCATGAAAGTTTTTATTATATCCCTCTTGAATATCTATAACTTTGGTACCAGTTTCATATATTGAAAAATAAGTGAAGAACATGAGCGTACAAGTTTCATCTCTCAAAATAGTATAAGTGAAGCATGAGAGGATTTCTTCGAAATTACTAACTCTCAAATTAATATAAGTGAAGCATGAGAGCATTTCTTCAAACATGTAAAAGCACGCCATGCTCAAAAAAATACAAGTGAAGCATAAGAGCAATTCCTTTGCTCAATAGATTTAAGTGAAGCATAAAGAGCAATTCTAACAAATCATAGCATATTTTTGGCTCTCTCAAATAGGTGTGTGAAGCAAGGATAAAAGAAAATAAAACAAATATACTTGACGCTCCAAGCAAAACTCGTGATATTTGACGAATAACATATAGTTCCAAGTAAAATACCGATGGTTGTTAGAAGAAAGAGGGGATGCCACTCGGGGTGTCGATGCACTAGAGTTTTGGGCTCTCTAGTGCCCCTTACTCATGCACGGGCAGTAGTAGCCACCCTGGCGATGAGGCCCGGCAGGGAGCCGCTAGATACAAATACAGGAGAATCAAGACCAAAGGCAAGACCTTGTCGGGATGGCCTTCGAACCCTGTCAAGGCAAAGCCCCAACAGGACCCGGCAAGGCGAAGACCCGGCAAGGCGAAGCCCCGGCTAGACCCAGCCAGCATAGAGGCCAGGTGTCGCCCCTCCTGGACATGCGTCGCGGTGCCGGTGATGGAGGGGCTAAGTGGTGCCGATGGTACGGGCCCCTGTCCCATCCCGTAGACAGTCTGAGATGCCTGACGGTGCATTAAATGTGCATGTCCTACTCCGTCAGTGTTAGCTATGATAGCACTGTATCTCTATACACCCCGTGTACGCACTGTACACCACTATTGGGGTCCCCTTCTCGAGTATAAAAGGAGGCCGAGGGTGTTATAGAGGAGGAATTTTTTTGGCGACTTTTCCCACTTTCCACTTTTGGGACCTTTGACTCCCACTTTCTAGCTCACACGCGTAGTAGCTGTTCACATCGCTCCTGTAGCTGGAACCCTAAAAACACCCACAATATAACCAAGCAGGAGTAGGGTTTTATGCATCTTTGTGGCCCGAACCTGTGTAAAATCCCACACGTTGTTCAACAGATCTGCTCTTTGTGCGAGCCTTCTTCCCCGCCGAACTGTAAAGAGGTCCCTCTGATCCCATAGGTGTCGTCTCCCCCGACATCTTTGGCGCGCCAGGCATAGTTTGAAATAGCAAAGATAGCATCCGCTATTGCGTCTGCAATAGAGCTAGCTCAATAGCGACCGCTATCACTCAAATTAAATGCCATTGCCTTTTCTTCATGTTCTAGTTATATAAACAAGAATCTAGTGTATTTATTAATCCACTATGCAATATCGCACCCGCAATATCGCCTGTTATCCGCATTCTGCTAAGCGGAACCCAATCCGCAACCATCCCGCTATCCGCTTCAAACCATGCCGCCGGGTAGGGGGATAGGTCACGTGAACCTGATCTAGTGATCAGCATGCCAGTTCCTTCATAATCATCATCACCATGGCCCCCAAGAAGAAGGGCCTGGCGGCGGTTGGCCCATCCGCATCTGCTGTCCCTGTAGCTACATAGACAGATGATGGTGTAGACGCGGGTGGAGGAGGAGGCGTAGGTTTAGAGCTTCCGTGATGTTCCGCCGACCAAGGCCAAGGAAGCGGCGACGCCCGCCATGGAGACGCTCATGGCGGCGGCAAGAACCCCCATGCCGCTGGGTCTCAGGACGGAGTTGTACCACCTGTGGGTGGTACGGTGAAGTCCGGGGACGGAAGGGTACCTTCCAAGACGCCCATGTCGGCGCCCATGTCGTGACCTTCCCAGGACGCGCGCGAAGAGCAGCGCCACGGTGCCCATGGTTCCCAACATCCCCACGGAAAAGCTCATGCGCATCACTCCCAAGGTGCGCCGGACCAGCATGCTAGTGGGAGTGGCGTGACATCGCAGGACCGCGACGGAGTTCCTTATAACACCGTTAGGAGTCAGAGCACATCGCATCTTTGCACCGCTCACTACTGACCACGTCGGAAGAAGCAATGGCACGGGCACAACTACTCCTGAACTTCCCTCCTGCTGCAGAGAAGCTCGACGAGTGGAGATCTACCATTCACAGTCTCCTCAGCCTCACAGACAAATTTCAATCCACCGAACAGGCTCGCGCCAGTGGTGAGAAGGCCAAAGGAGATGTAACTATGATGCACTCTCCTCCATAGCAACAGCGTCGGTCATCGAATCAACGGACCGACACTTATGAGGGCTACTAGACAGCGTCATCTAATCCACGGACTCACCGTGATCAGCATCAAGTTCTTCGGGAATGAAGCAAGGAAGACGCTCGAACTAAAATCGAGCAATGGTGGGAAGCGCTCCATCAATCTGATAAGCGCGGGGGGCCACTATAGACAAGCCCGTGCTAGGGTATCCTGCCAGCCTACCTTACGAGGTGGGTTGTCCAGCATTTACCCGTGAGCTGCAGCAAGTCCAGTGGCGCAATTCCCGCACATTCGAGCCGGAGGTCCCGGAGAAGTACGATGGGAAGACTCACCCATCGGAGTTCCTGAGCATCTACACCATTGCGGTGCAAGCTGTCGGGGCCCGCGATGACAAGATACTCGCCAACTACTTCCCGTTGGTGCTTAAGCCCAACGTCAGGTCGTGGTTGATGCACCTGCCGAAGAATTCCATCACCTCCTGGGCAAACCTGTGACACGAGTTTGTTGGCGCCTTTACCAAAGGCCACCAAGCTCCTGGTCAAGAAAGCAATTTGCACATCATCCCTCAGAAGGAGGGCGAGACTTTGCGCAAGCACATCCAAAGGTTTAGCCGCATGCACCACAACATACCAGACATTCATCCTGCCACTGTTATCAGCGCATTCAATCAGAACGTTCACAACCGCAGGATGCGGGAAGAGCTGGCGATGGACAGGGTCACGGATGTTGCCGATCTCTATGCTTTGGCAGATAAATGTCCTCGGGCTAAACAAGGGAGGAGGCTCCCTGGCGAGGACGCTGGCGCAGGGGTCGACTCTGAAGATGAAGACACCGCCACCCCAACAAAGAATGGTCGGCGGCAAAACAAGAAGCACAAAAAGGTCGTGCTTGCCATCAAGGGATCCGGCAACCCCGGTACTGTCAAGAAGGGCAAGGTTGATGACCCTGGCAAGGATGTTGCCGGGTGCGCCTCCACCAGGCTATGGCGGCTGCCGACAAGCCGGAAGGCTTTGTGACTACCAGCAAGTTGAGCAACTTGTCGAGAAGCAAAAAGCCGAGTACGAGAGGCAAGACAAGGAGAAGGGCCAGGTGTTGGGGAATGTTGCATGGGAAACAAAAAAATTCCTACGCAGACGCAAGATCTATCCATGGTGATGAGCATCTACGAGAGGGAGAGTGGATCTACGTACCCTTGTAGCTCGCTAAGCAGGAAGCGTTAACAAACACGGTTGGTGTATTCGAACATCTTTGCGATCCAAATCGCCGAGCATCCTGCGATCCAATCACGATATGTCCTGATTAAGCACCGAAAGGACGGCACCTCCACGTTCAGCACACGTACAGCTTGATGACGATCTCCGCCTTCTTGATCCAGCAAGAGGAGGCGGAGAGGTAGATGAGTTCTCCGGCAGCGTGATGGCGCCGCAGCGTTGGTGGTGGACCAATTCCGACAGGGCTTTGCCTAAGCACTACAACAAACCAATCTAGAGGAGAAACTATGCACTAGAGGAACGGGTAGCACGTGGCTGAAAATCAAGTGCCAAAAACCCTAAAACCTCTAGTATATATAAGAGGAAGAGAGGAAGACGCTTCGCCCAAGGTCCAAGCCATCTAGGCTTCGGCCAAGGAGGAGAGGAGGATTCCTCCTCCAATCCTAGTAGGACTAGGACTCCTTCCTATTTTGCCTTTTTGCCTTTTTCCACCTTTTCTCTTTGGACTTTTCTCTCCCATACACATGGGCCTTGTGTGGGACTTCCACCAGCCCACTAAGGGCTGGTATTCACTCTCCCACATCCCATGTAGCCTCTTGAGTCGAAATACCCCTCCCGTTGGTCTCCCGGTACACTACCGACACTCCTGGTACACTATCGATGAGCCCAAAACTTTTCTGGCGACCAAAATAGGACCTCCTATATATCAATATGTACCTCCGGACCATTCCGGACCTCCTCGTGATGTCCGGGATCTCATCCAGGACTCCTAACAACCTTCGGTCACCACCATGCATAACTCTATACTACCGAAACGTCACCAAACCTTAAGTGTGCAGACCCTGCGGGTTCGAGAACTATGTAGACATGACCGAGACACCTCTACGGTCAATAACCAATAGAAAGACTTGGATGCCCATATTGGTTCCTACATATTCTACGAAGATCTTTATCGGTCGAACCTCTATGTCAAGGATTCAGTTAATCCCATATGATGTTCCCTTTGTTCTTCAGTATGTTACTTGCCCGAGATTCGATCATCGGTATCTCTATACCTAGTTCAATATCATTACCGGCAAGTCTCTTTACTTGTTCCGTTATACAAGATCATGTGACTAACACCTAGTCACATTGCTTGCAAGGCTTATTGTGATGTTGTATTACCAAGTGGGCCCTCAGATACCTCTCTGTCACACGGAGTAACAAATTCCAGTCTTGATCCATGCCAACTCAACAGACACCCTCGGAGATACCTATAGAGCACCTTTATAGTCACCCAAATACGTTGCGACGTTTGATACACACAAGGCACTCTTCCGGTGTTCGTGAGTTACATGATCTCATGGTCATAGGAACATATACTTGACATGCAGAAAACAGTAGCAATAAACTGACACGATCATATGCTACGTTTGTAGTTTGGGTCTTGTCCATCACATCATTCTCCTAATGATGTGATCCCGTTATCAAATGACATCACATGACAATGGCTAGGAAACCTTGACCATCTTTGATTAACGAGCTAGTTCACTAGAGGCATACTAAGGACAAAGTGTTGTCTATTTACCCACAGATGTAATGTGTTTCCAATCAATACAATTATAGCATGGACAATAAACGATTATCATGAACAAGGAAATATAATAATAAACACTTTATTTATTGCCTCTAGGGCATATTTCCAACAGTCTCCCACTTGCACTAGAGTCAATAGTCTAGTTCACATCACTATGTGATTGATATTGTAATGAATCAAACACCCATGCAGTTCTCATGTTGATCATGTTTAGCCCTTGGAAGAGGTTTAGTCAACAAGTCTGCAAAATTCAGATCCGTGTGCACTTTGCAAATATTTATGTCCTTCTCCTCGATGTAATCACGGATGGAGTTGAAGTGTCGCTTTATGTGTCTGGTCCTCTTGTGAAACCTTGGTTCCTTGGCCAGAGCAATGGCACCAGTGTTGTCATAGAACATGTTCATTGGATTCAGTGCACTGGGCACTACTCCAAGATCTGTCCTGAACTGCTTCATCCAGACACCTTCCTTCGCCGCCTCTGAGGCTGCGATGTACTCCGCTTCGCACGTAGAATCGGCTACCATGCTTTGCTTGGAACTGCACCAGCTTACCGCTCCCTCGTTGAGAATAAATACGTATCCGGTTTGCGACATAGAGTCATCCGGATGAGTGTCAAAGCTTGCATCGACGTAACCCTTTACGACAAGCTCTTCGTCACCTCCATAAATGAGGAACATCTCCTTAGTCCTTTTTAGGTACTTAAGGATATTCTTGACCGCTGCCCAGTGCTCCATTCCAGGATCACTTTGAAACCTTCCAGCCATACTTATGGCAAGGCTGACATCAAGTCTTGTGCACAGCATTGCATACATGATAAAGCCTATGGCTGAAGCATAGAGGATGACACTCATATTTTCTCTATCTTCTACAGTCACTAGGCATTGAGTCTTACTGAACTTCACACCTTGTAACACAGGCAAGAACCCCTTCTTGGACTGATCCATTTTGAACTTCTTCAAAACATTATCAAGGTATGTGCTCGGTGAAAGTGCTATTAAGCGTCTCGATCTATCTCTATAGATCTTAATGCCTAATATGAAAGCAGCTTCTCCTAGGTCCTTCATTGAAAAAATCTTGTTCAAATATTCCTTCACGATTTCCAGTATTTCTATATTGTTTCCAATCAGCAATATGTCATCCACATACAATATTAGAAACGTTATAGTGCTCCCACTCACTTTCTTGTAAATACAAGCTTCTCCATAAACTTGTATAAACTCAAACGCTTTGATCACCTCATCAAAGCGCTTATTCCAACTCCGAGATGCTTGCACCAGCCCATAAATGGATCGCCGGAGTTTGCATACTTTGTCAGCATTATCTGGATCGACAAAACCTTCTGGTTGCATCATATACAACTCTTCCTCAAGGAAACTATTGAGGAACGCTGTTTTGACATCCATCTGCCAAATTTCATAGTCGAAATAAGTAGCTATTGCCAACATGATTCTGACAGACTTGAGCATCGCTACGGGTGAGAATGTCTCATCGTAACTCCTTGAACTTGTGAAAAACCCTTTGCCACAAGTCGAGCTTTATAGACGGTGACATTACCGTCTGCATCCATCTTCTTCTTAAAGATCCATTTGTTTTGAATGGCCTTTCGCCCTTCAGGTAATACTTCCAAAGTCCATACTTTGTTTTCATCCATGGATCCCATCTCGGATTTCATGGCCTCTAACCATTTCTCGGAATCCGGGCCCATCACTTCTCCGCCATAGCTCGTAGGTTCATTGTTGTCCAACAACATGACCTCCAAGACAGGGTTGTCGTACCACTCAGGAGCAGTACGTGCCCTTGTCGACCTACGAGGTTCAATAGTAACTTGATCCGAAGCTTCATGATCATCATCATTAACTTCCTCTTCAACTGTTGCAGGATCCACAGAAACATCTTTCTGTGTTGCGCTACTCTCTGGTTGAAGTAACGGTTCAATAACCTCATCAAGCTCTATTTTCCTCCCACACAACTCTTTCGAGAGAAACTCTTTCTCAAGAAATGTTCCGTTCTTAGCGACAAACACTTTGCCTTCGGATATGAGATAGAAGGTATACCCGACTGTCTCTTTCGGGTATCCTATGAAGACGCATTTCTCCGCTTTGGGTTCCAGTTTTTCAGGCTAAAGCTTTTTGACATAAGCATCACATCCCCAAACTTTAAGAAATGACAACTTTGGCCTCTTGCCAAACCATAGTTCATATGGCGTCGTCTCAACGGATTTCGATGGTGCCCTATTTAAAGTGAATGCAGCTGTCTCTAGTGCATAACCCCAAAACGATAGTGTCAAATCAGCAAGAGACATCATAGAACGCTCCATATCTAATAAGGTTCGATTACGACATTCGGATACACCATTACGCTGTGGTGTTCCAGGCGGTGTCAACTGTGAAACAATTCCACATTGTCTTGGTGACTGCCAAACTCATAACTCAGATATTCACCTCCTCGATCAGATCGCAGGAATTTAATCTTCTTCCTACGATGATTCTCAACTTCACTCTGAAATTTCTTCAACTTTTCAAACGTTTCAGACTTGTGTTTCATTAAGTAAATATACCCATATCTACTTAAGTCATCAGTGAAGGTGACAAAATAATGATATCCACCATGCTTTGTAACATTCATTGGACCGCACACATCAGTATGTATGATTTCCAATAAGTCACTTGCCCGTTCCATTGTTCCAGAGAATGGCATTTTAGTCATCTTGCCCATGAGGCATGGTTCACATGTGTCAAGTGGTTCAAAATCAAGTGACTCCAAAAGTCCATTAGCATGGAGCTACCTCATGCGTTTTACACCAATATGACCTAAACGGCAGTGCCACAAGAAAGTGGGACTATCATTATCAACTCTACATCTTTTGGCATCAATGTTATGAACATGTGTGTCATCACTATCAAGATTCAATATGAATAAAACCCTCACATTGGGTGCATGACCATAAAAGATATTGCTCATATAAATAGAACAACATTTATTCTCTGATTTAAATGAGTAACCGTCTCGGAATAAACAAGATCCAGATATAATGTTCATGCTTAACGTAGGCGCTAAATAACAATTATTCAGGTTCATCACTAATCCCGATGGTAACCGAAGAGAGAGAGTGCCGATGGCGATCACATAAACCTTGGAACCATTTCCCACGTGCATCGTCACTTCATCCTTTGCCAGCCTTCGTCTATTCCGTAGTTCCTGTTTTGAGTTGCAAATGTGAGCTACCGAACCGGTATCAAATACCCAAGCACTACAACGAGAGCTAGTAAGGTACACATCAATAACATGTATATCATATATACCTTGTTTGTCGTTGGTTGCCTACTTGTCAGCCAGGTACTTGGGGCAGTTCCGCTTCCAGTGACCAGTTCCCTTGCAATGAAAGCACTCAGTTTCTGGCTTGGGTCCATGCTTGGGCTTCTTTATAGGAGTAGCAACTGCTTTGCCATCCTTCTTGGTTTTACCCTTCTTTCCCATTCCCTTGCCATTCTTCTTGAAACTAGTGGTTTTATTGCCATCAACACTTGATGTTCTTTGTGGATTCCAGACTCAGAGACTTTTAGCATCGCAAACAGCTCGACGACTGACTTGTTCATCCCGTGCATGTTATAGTTCATCACAAAGCTCTTGTAACTAGGCGGCAGTGATTGAAGAACTTTGTCAGTGATTGCCTCTGGCGGAAGGGCAATTCCCAACTCCGCTAGATGAGTCGAATACCTAGAAATTCTCAGTATATGTTCACTAATAGACCTGTTCTCCTCCATTTTGCAAGCATAGAACTTATCGAAGGTCTCATACCTCTCGATCCGGGCATTCTTCTGAAAGATAAACTTCAACTCCTGGAACATCTCATATGCTCCATGACGTTCAAAACATCTTTGAAGTCCCGGTTCTAAGCCATACAATATTGCACACTAAACTATTGAGTAATATCCAAAACATGCCTCCCAAGCGTTCTTAACGTCTTCGGATGACATGTCTTCTGGTTGGTCACCAAGCGGTGCATCAAGGACATGTGATTTCTGGGAAGCCATGAGGATAATGCTCAGATTACGGGCCTAGTAAACAAAGTTACTTCCATCATCTTTCAACTTAGCTATCTCTAGGAACGCATTAAAATTCAGGGGTGCTACTGCGCGAGCCATTGATCTACAACATAAATATGCAAAGGTTACTTAGACTATTGTTCAAGATAATGACTTTAGTTAATCAAATTACTAAAGCTCCCACTCAAATTGACATCCCTCGGGTCATCTGAGTGTCACATGATCCAAATTCACCAACTCAAGTCCGATCATCACGTGAGATGAGGTGGTTTCAATGGTGAACATCATCATGTTGATCATATCTACTATATGACTCATGTTCGACCTTTCGGTCTCTTGTGTTCCAAGGCCATGTCTATACATGCTAGGCTCATCAAGTTTAACCCGAGTGTTCTGCATGTGCAACACTGGCTTGCACCCGTTGTATGTGAACGTAGAGTCTATCACACTCGCTCATCACGTGGTGTCTCGACATGAAGAACTTTCGCAACGGTGCACACTCGGGGAGAACACAATTTATCTTGAAATTTAAGTGAGGTATCACCTTATAATGCTACTGTCGTCCTAAGCAAAACAAGGTGCATAAAAGGATTAACATCACATGCAAATCATAAGTGACATGATATGGCCATGAACTTGTGCTTTTGATCTCCATCTTGAAAGCACCAGCATGATCTTCATCGTCACCGGCACGACACCATGATCTTCATTATCTTGATCTCCATCAACGTGTCACCATCGGGGTTGTCACGCCCATCATGCTTCTACTACTATTGCTACCGTTTAGCGATAAAGTAAAGCATTACTTAGCGCTTAATGATTGACACGCAGGTCATACAATAATTAAAGACAACCCTATGGCTCCTGCCGTTGTCGTACTCATCGACATGCAAGTCATGATATTCTATACAACACATGAACATCTCATACATCACATATATCACATCATGTAATTGGCCATATCACATCACAACATACCCTGCAAAAAGAAGTTAGACGTCCTCCAATTGTTGTTGCATGTTTTACGTGGCTGCTATGCGTATCTAGCAAGAACAATTCTCACCTACGCATAAACCACAATGGTGATACATTAGTTGCTTTTCAACCTTCTCAAGGACTGCCTTTGTCAAATCTGATGCAACTAAAGTAGGAGAAACTGGCACCTGCCAGCCATCTTTTGCAACAAGTTGTAGTTGAGGGAACTGGTCTCTTGTAAGCGTACGAGTAATATTGGTCCGTGCCACTTCATCCCACAATACCGCTGAACCAAAACACGACCAAGGGAGGAAGAAATCTAAGAATCAACGCCCAGAAACTCTTTGTGTTCTACTCGAGATCTCATCTACACATAGACCTAGCTCTGATAACACTATTGGGGAACGTTGCATGGGAAACAAAAAAATTCCTACGCAGAAGCAAGATCTATCCATGGTGATGAGCATCTATGAGAGGGATAGTGGATCTATGTACCCTTGTAGATCACTAAGAGGGAAGCGTTAAGAAATGTGGTTGGTGTGCTCGAACGTCTTCGCGATCCAAATCGCCAAGCGTCCCGTGATCCAATCACGATCCGTCCCGATCAAGCACCAAACGGATGGCACCTTCATGTTCAGCACACGTACAGCTTGATGACGATCTCCACCTTCCTGATCCAGCAAGAGGGAGCGGACAGGTAGACGAGTTCTCTGACAGCGTGACGGCGCCACGGCCATGGTGGTGGAGCAATTCCAGCAAGGCTTCGCCTAAGCACTGTAGAAAACCGTTCTAGAGGAGAAACTATGCACTAGAGGAACGGGTAGCACGTGGCTGAAAATCAAGTGCCAAAAACCCTAAAACCTCTAGGATATATAAGAGGAAGAGAGGAGGAGGCTTGTCCCAAGGGCCAACCATCTAGGCTTCGGCTGAACCAAGGAGGAGAGGAGGATTCCTCCTCCAATCCTAGTAGGACTAGGACTCCTTCCTATTTTGCCTTTTTGCCTTTTTCCACCTTTTCTCTTTGGACTTTTCTATCCCAGCCACATGGGCCTTGTATGGGACTTCCACCAGCCCACTAAGGGCTGGTATTCACTCTCCCACATCCCATGTAGCCTCTTGAGTCGAAATACCCCTCCCGATGGTCTCCCGGTACACTACTAGCACTCCCGGTACACTACCGATGAGCCCGAAACTTTTCTGGCGACCAAAATAGGACTTCCTATATATCAATCTTTACCTCCGGACCATTCCGGAGCTCCTCGTGACATCCGAGATCTCATCCGGGAATCCAAACAACGTTCGGTCACCACCATGCATAACTCTATACTACCGAAACGTCACCAAACCTTAAGTGTGCAGACCCTGCGGGTTCGAGAACCACGTAGACATGACCGAGACACCTCTACGGTCAATAACCAATAGCAGGACCTAGATGCCCATATTGGTTCCTACATATTCTACGAAGATCTTTATCGGTCGAACCTATATGTCAAGGATTCAGTTAATCACGTATGATGTTCCCTTTGTTCTTCGGTATGTTACTTGCCCGAGATTCGATCGTCGGTATCTCCATACCTAGTTCAATATCGTTACCGGCAAGTCTCTTTACCCGTTCCGTTATACAAGATCCCATGACTAACACTTAGTCGCATTGCTTGCAAGGCTTATTGTGATGTTGTTTTACCGAGTGGGCCCTGAGATACTTCTCCGTCACACGGAGTAACAAATCCCAGTCTTGATCCATGCCAACTCAGCAGACACCCTCGGAGATACCTGTAGATCACCTTTATAGTCACCCAGTTACGTTGCGATGTTTGATACACACAAGGCACTCTTCCGGTGTCCGTGAGTTACATGATCTCATGGTCATAGGAACATATACTTGACATGCAGAAAACAGTAGCAATAAACTGACATGATCATATGCTACATTTGTAGTTTGGGTCTTGTCCATCACATCATTCTCCTAATGATGTGATCCCGTTATCAAATGACATCACATGTCAATGTCTAGGAAACCTTGACCATCTTTGATCAACGAGCTAGTTCACTAGAGGCATACTAGGGACAAAGTGTTGTCTATTTACCCACACATGTAATGTGTTTCCAATCAATACAATTATAGCATGGACAATAAACGATTATCATGAACAAGGAAATATAATAATAAACACTTTATTTATTGCCTCTAGGGCATATTTCCAACACCAGGATGGTGCGGAGGGGTCCGGCTAGAAGCGCATTGGCCGAGGAGGTTGTCGTGGCAAGCCCAAACAACAAAAAGACTGGCCCGCTCGAGGCTGCGACAAGCAAGAGGGTGATGATGATTATGTCGAAGGGGACAATGAGTCCAGCTAGCATGAGTTCCATAACGCTACAGAGATGATGTGCATCGAGGGAGGTGCCTCGTCACATTCCTCTCACTGCCAACTTAAATAGTGGGCGCGCGAGGTTAACATGATGGAGCCGTCTATCGGTGCCCAGAGACCTCTAAAGTGGTCCAACACTCCTATCATTTTCGACGCCAAGGATCACCCTGGTTGCACAACTGCAGTCGGGTGCCTGCCATTGTTGGTGATGAAGTGTGAGAGCCTCGCTTAATAGTAATGATAGACTACTCATATTAACAAGGAATTCCTTCTTTTTTGGGAGCCCATTCGAAAAGAACTCCAAAGTTAAGAGTGCTTGGCTTGGAGCAATTCTAGGATGGGTGACCGACCGAGAAGTTGCTGCCAGGTGCACATGAGTGAGGACAAAGTGCGCAGGAAAGACTGGTGTTGGTCTGTGGGGCCAGTCTAGATCCCGCCAGGCATAACAGGGTGTTACAACTGGTATCAGAGTCAACCCTTGCGGTTACATGGGCATGCACGGGTCAAGTGCACGAGCATGTGGCGCATGGCGCGTGTGGCCCGTCGTGCCACATGGCATGTGACATCTGCCGAACTGGACGCGCATACGTGTGCCAAAAGGGAACGTTCCTGATGGGCCGACAAGGACGTCGGGTCCTTTGAGTGGGGGTGTATGTGAGAGCCTCACTTAATAGGATTGATAGACTACTCATATCAACAAGGAATTCCTTCTTTTGATTCTAGGATGGGTGACCGACCGGGAAGTTGCTCCTGGGTGCACATGAGTGAGGACAAAGTGCGCAGGAAAAACTAGTGTTGGTCTGTGGGGCCAGTCTAGATCCCGCCAGGCGTAACAGGGTGTTACATGAAGATGCTAGTCGACAGTGGGGCTAGCCTGAACCTGATCTCACCTGATGTCATCCAGAGGCTGCAAATTCCTAATGAAGATCTTGAGCCGACATGCGCTTTCCAAGGGGTCAATTCAGGGAGGGCTCGGCCGAAGGGCAAGATCACACTGCCGTTGACGTTTGGCAGTGATATAAATTTCAGGACAGAGAAGATCGTTTTTGACGTCGCCAAGATCTCGTTAACGTACAACGGTATCCTCGTTTGCCCAGTGCTGGCAAAGTTCATGGTGGCCACCCACTTCGCTTACAATGTGCTGAAGATGCTCGGGCCAATGAACGTCATCACGATCAACTCTGACAATAACACTACAAGAAATCTGCTAACTTGTGACCATCAATATTGGTCACTGAATGGTCATTGTTTTTCATTTACGACCTTTCTATGACCAAAAACAGTTGGTCAAGAGCTGAGGGTCAAGAATGGAAATTAAGGAACTTTCTTTTGGATTGGTCGTAGACGTTTACGACCAAAAAAAAGGTCGTAGGTTCTACGACCAAATTTTTTGGTCACTGGCAGTCTGCCCAGACCACGTCGGATCCGACATGGCAAACTGACGTGGCAAAATTGCGACCAATTGTATTAGTCATTGGTAAGATTCAGCCCGGTCCAATTCGATGTCTATATGGGCCAGGCCCAACAAATTCAGCTTATTTATATATATATTTCCTGTCAATTTTTGGTCGGCTTCATGTGCCAAGCCCAACATGGTAGCCTTTTATTTTGGGGCCATGGCCTTCTTTCTTAATACTCAGTTTTATTTTTTTTAAAGGGGTCCACTAGTGAGATTGGGCCACAGTTGTCAGGTAATGATCAATGGGTCCCAGATGTCGGAGTCATTTTCTTCTTATTTTATTTTAATAGTAAATAAATGACCAGTACTTAAATTGGAACAGACCACATAATACTTCAAATAATATCAGCCCGATTCAGTATAGAGATGTTGTTGTACAAATAACACGTGATACAAGCTCTTAGCATATACTTTACAAGCTCTAGAAGTGTAATAACAGTTACAATCTCTACAAGTATGGCAATCACAGTTACAAGCTCCAAAAGTGTAATACTAGATAGCCATCACAAACTCTACAAGTGCTATGTTCTTCAGCATGGAGCTCCTTCGATAGCGATCACAAACTAGGCACCTGCTCCTTTCATGAATCAGTAGAGAAGAATCAAAAAACAGAAGCCAAATATAGTATGAATTGACCATTCAAAACAAGACAAAAGCCAATATACTATGAATTGACCATTCAAAAAAGGACAGTTATTTAGAATGACAACACAAATTCAGCTAGTACCATGCTTTTTGTTCTCCAGCTAGTTAAAATGAGATACTCATTCATACAAGAAAATAGATACAAATATGCATTGCGCAAGTGCAGGTCGTGCAAAAGACTTCACTGCAACACATTGTGCCTAAAACAAAATACGATTCTACTACTGGCAAGATCTAACAATACTAGTCAGCAGAAGCATACTAACATCACAAAGGTAGAAGACAAGATCTAACAATACTAGTCAGCAGAAGCATACTAACATCACAAAGGTAGGAGAGTATAAAGTGATGATCTGGATTGAGTTACCATCGGTGAGGAGGTCGATTATCTCCATGGTGTGCTTGATGATGCGCACTGCCATGATCTTCTTGCCATTGCATCCATGTGCTCGATTATGGGGGTACCAATGCATCCATGTAGAACAAAATCACCACATTAACCCACCGCTTAAAGTACAAGCTAAGTATATATCAAGTGTGCATGAAAACAAGTAGAGAAAAACACTAAAAATAATTATATCATGTCATGCAAAGTTCAAACCAAATAAACATATGCATGCCAAGGTGAAATATTACAAAGAAAGCACTCATCAAGTAGCAGTGCATACAAAATCCCTGTTTTAGTAGTAGCAAATACTCTGTGTGTTAGCAGTAGTAAAAACTCATGCAGTACCAAATTCAAAGATTTTTTGTTGTAGCTAACAGAAGTATGGAACAATAGTTAACAACTCGATATAGTTCATTGCCTATCAGACTGCCGATAAATATTCCATGTAATGTTTAAACTAGACACAAATCTAGGGAGGAATCAAACAGTGGAATCAGATACAAATTAAGCAAAATAGATAGAGGCGGGCAGATTCGGCGACCTCATGGAAAGATCAGACGACCCCGAGGCGCATCCAGCAACCCCGAGGCCACATCGAGCGGCCCCATCCATCTTGGCCTAGACGGGGATATCGAGCTGGATGATGCCATAGTAATTAAAGAAGAAGAAAAAGAGCATCCTTGGTTGCAAGGTAGTAATAAAAGAGCCAGACTCTAACAGGGCAGTGAAGCTTGAAAAATCATAGACAATGTATAGCAAGCTTTGCTACACATGGGGAAGCCCTGCTACAAATGAAGACAATGTATAGCAAGCTTTGCCACCCTCATGAACGAACCCAGTTACTGAGAATAATATGTATGTGCAGAACGGGAGATAAAATTGCAATAATCTTGTCCTGACCAACAATGGTGTGGAACACAAGCAGCCTACACAGTAGCCCTATTCCAAACTAGTAACGGAGCAACATTAACATACTAGTAATCCTATGTTTGTCAATAGAGATGAACATGTGATGCAAAGCTACTGTACATCTTAAGCTGTGAACCAAGGATAGCAGATTTACGCAAGCTCAATGTTTCAACTTGATCTGCATTCAGATTTTTAACCCGGACTGAGGGAACCATTGTTATGACGCAAAAATCTTATCCCGCGTAAACGTGCCTGAGAATGCAGTGGCAGAGCAAAATTTGCAGAGCCGGATGGGATGGATGGACCAATGGAATCGCACTCCCATGCTCCCCAGGCTCAAACCCGGCCTGAAATCCAAGGGATTTTTGTAACTCCCCCTGCCGGGAAGGAGTCCCCCGCCCCAGATGTAAGCGCAGAGCCATGGCAATGACTGGAAGCAGGGGCGGCACCGCCCATACGACTTCGGCCCGGCCTCCCCAACTGGAGTCATCCTTGGTACTATCGAACTAGTGTTCCGCCGGGGTTGGCTTCTAGCATTTTCGACGGCAAAATCCCAGCAACCGACTCATGGGATGAAATGCAGTGGTGCTGACGATTGCTCGGTCTGAATCGCGGGGGATTCATGGCAGGGAAAGGGGAAGTTCGCTGGGGATTCAAGAGGGATGGCGGGGACGGATGCTCACCATGGGTTCGGAGGCGGAGGCGAAGAAGGACTCGACGGCCCAGATGAAATGGTAGTGGTGGAAGCCCCGCCAAGGCTGACGGTGCCTACGGCGTCCTTGTCGTCCTCGAAGGCGATGGCGACAGCTGGGTCGGCGTCAAGCCGATGGTCATGGTTTTGGTACGGGAGACGCACGCGATGGTAGGCGTAGCCGTGGAGGCAGACAAGGCCGCATGAGGAGGCACGGATCCAGCTCGACGACGGCGTGGATTCGGAAGGTCCGTTGTGGCCGTGGCGGGGGACAGGAGCCACTTGATGGCGGGGAGGCATGGGGACTCGGGCTCCTCGCCGTCGATGGCCATGGAGCGGGGGCTGGGACAGCAACGGCTAGGGTTTGGCGAGCGGGTGTGGGTGTGGCTAGGGTTTGGCAAATGGTGGGAAGTGGGGGCATGGGGGCTGCGTGGGTGAGAAGGTGAGGGGGTGAGAGGGCTACATGGGTGAGAGGGTGAGGGGGTGAGGGCCGCCGCTGGATCCGGGAGCATCCGACGGTGCTTGATGCATGATCCGCGTGATATGCGTATGGACCAATCAGAACACAGCAAAAAAATTGAAGGCCTTATGACCATCTAAATTGGTTGTAGTCGATTAAAAATAAGTTTTTCACGAAAAATCATTTTCCATTTTTCAATGCTCAAAATAAGTTTTTTTTGTAAAAGACTTACCAAATATTTGTTCAAATGATCTCATATTGTGCACAAGGGTGCATCTTGGATTGGTAAACAGTATTGACACAGGGAGTTTATATTTTCTTTGGATGAAAAATTCATTTTCCATTTTTCGAGTGCCCAAAATGAGTTTTTTTCTGAAGGACCTACCATATATTTGTTGCAAAATTGAACCAAATCAATTTTCTAAAATACTAGGACATATTTAATGCACAATTGACAAAATGGTTGGGTGTCAAAAGCTTTGATCCACCTCTGGTGAAAAAGACAAATTTCCACCGATTTAGTAGGAAACGGGTCAAATTTGAACTGCAGCTGCCCCATAGTTTGCTGTGTATTTTTTACAAAAATCATTTCTAGGTACATAAGTATCTATTTAATCAAGAAAAAATCAAAAAATGGAAAACTTCGCATTGTGTCATTATGTGTGACCAAGTTACCAGGAAAAATAATAAACTTGTAATACGGCAATTATTTTAGAAAAAGTGTTCTCAGAAATGAGCTATGATATTTGAAGATTCATGGCTTTCAAGCCAAATGATCAATCTTATGGCCACATTCATGCCATAGTTTGTTCAAATGATCTCATATTGTGCACAAGGGTGCATCTTGGAATGGCAAACAATGTTTCCGAAGGAATTTTTCATTTTCTTTAGACGAAAAATTCATTTTCTATTTTTCGAGTGCCCAAAATGAGTTTTTTTGTGAAGGACCTACCATATATTTTTTGCAAAATTGAACCAATCAATTTTATAAAATACTAGTCCATATTTAATGCACAATTGACAAAATATTTGGGTGCCAAAAGCTTTCGATCCACCTCTAGTGAAAAAGACAAAACTCTGCCGATTTAGCTCGAAGCGGGTCAAATTTGAACTACAGGTGGCTCATAGTTTGCTCTTTATTTTTTCCAAAAATCATTTCTAGGTAAAGAAGTATCTATCTAATCACAGATACAACAAAATTATGGCAAGATTCAAACCCCTAGCTATGAACGGTCATGCCCGCCGTTTCGACCGCATTTTGAAATGGGCATAAATAATTCAAAAAAATCATAAAATGCAAAACATTCATGTTGCATCATCAAATGTGACCAAGTTATTAGGAAAAATAACAAACTTGTAATATGGTAATTAATTTAAAGAAGTATTCTCAGAAATGAGCTATCATGTGTGAAGATGCATGGCTTTCAAGCCAAATGATCAATCTTATGGCCACATTCATGGCATAGTTTGTTCTAATGATCTCATATTGTGCACAAGGGTGCATGTTGAAATGGCAAACAATGTTGCCAAAGGGAGTTTTCATTTTCTTTGAACAAAAAAATCATTTTCCTTTTTCGAGTGCCCAAAATCAGTTTTTTGTGAAGTACCTACCAAATATTTGTTGCAAAATTGAACCAAATCAATTTTAAGAAATACTAGGACATATTTAATGCGTAACAATATTTGGGTGAGAAAATCTTTCGATCCACATCTAGTGAAAAAGACAAAACTCTGTGGATTCATTTGGAAGCGGGTCAAATTTGAACTAGAGGTGCCTCATAGTTTGCTCTTTATTTTTTTCAAAAATCATTTCTAGGTAAAGAAGTATCTATTTAATCATAGATACAACAAAATTTTGGCAAGATTCAACCCCTAGCTATGAACGGTCATGCCCGCCGTTTTGACCGCATTTTGAAACGGGCATAAATAATTCAAAACAAATCAAAAAAATGCAAAACCTTCGCGTTGTGTCATCGTATGTGACCAAGTTACCAGGAAAAATAACAAACTTGTAATATGGTAATTATTTTAAAAAAGTGTTCTCAGAAATGAGCTATCATGTGTGAAGATTCATGGCTTTAAAGCCAAATGATCAATCTTATGGCCACATTCATGTAATAGTTTGTTCAAATGATCTCATATTTTGCACAAGGGTGCATGTTGAAATGGCAAACAATGTTGCCAAAGGGAGTTTTCATTTTCTTTGCAAAAAAAACCATTTTCCTTTTTCGAGTGCCCAAAATGAGTTTTTTTGTGAAGGACCTACCAAAATTTTGTTACAAAATTGGACAAAATCATTTTTATAAAATATTAGGCCATATTTATTGAACAATTGACAAAAAAAATTGGTGCCAAAAGCTTTCGATCCACCTCTAATGAAAAAGACAAAACTCTGTCGATTCAATAGGTACCGAGACAAATTTGAACTGCAGCTGCCTTATAGTTTGCTCTTTATTTTTTCAAAAAATAATTTCTAGTTACGTAAGTATCTATTTAATTAGAAATACATGGTTTGGTAGCGATACGTTGACCTTTGGACGGTGGCCGATGGCCCCAACTCCAGAGCGCCTAAACTCGCATGCCCGCCGTGTGGTCACCGCATGATCGTGGCATTGCCATGCATTCTAGATGGCATAGGCATGTATAGTGGGCTGGACACTCCCCAGGTAGGTGCTAGGAAGAAAATTGCAGTAGAAGAATCTCACGAGGAGACCTAACTATGCTCAAACATGAATTAGCAGCCAAGTGTTTGATAAGCAGTACGAGAAATGCACATGGACAATGGGCGTGAGTTTTGGATGAGGAAGATCATCTACTAAGAAGACTGTCTTCACAAATTTTCAGCTCAAATGGAGGAGCCTAGGTGGTACTTTCTTTGCAAAGTACCACATTGGATAGAAATATGAATGTTGAAGTTGGGCTCAAAATAATGAATGGATTGAGCTGAATATTGGCATGTGGCAATTATTTGGATATGGAAGGTCGACCAAAAAGTTTGAGGGCAATACGAGGGGTCTATATAGCACTTGCTTTGCAATGTGCCAATCTGGACAGAAAGTAGAAATTGAAGCTGGGCTCACATAGATGATTGGATTAAGCTGCAATTTGTAGGAGGATGATAATTTGGGCATATGAAGGCACTATAAAAATTTCATACTATTTGGATAAATAAAAATGGTACTTGCTTCACAATGCTCTCCACTGAAGAGAATATTAGGAAAATTTTTGAGGGAAATTGGCTAAATTAACTGAGCTAAAATTTGGTGGAGGGAGGTTTTGTGATCATGGTCATGTACTGGTAAAGTTTCAGAAATTATAAAGAAATATAAATTGTAGTTGCTTCACAAACTGAAAATATTACTAGAAACAAAAATTGGATGGTGAGCTCACATGGATTGTTAGACGAGGCTAAAATTTTGTGGATAGCTATTATTTGGGCATATCAAAGATCTGGGAAAAATTCAACTCGTTATGATATGCATAGCCAATACTTCCTTCACAAAGTTTCTAGGTGAACGAATACTTTGGAAATTTGCCGAGGACGATTTACTGGGAAAATGGAGCTGAATTTTTCCATGAGGCAATGATTTGGATAGGAAAGAGTTTCCAAAATTTTTTAGGGCAATCAAGAATATATAAGGAGCACTTCCTTCACAAAGTGTTGTTCTAAACAGAATAGGAAAATGAATATTTTTGAATTATTTTTGAACTAGGCAAGGAAGGTTTTTGACATAATGAAGACAAATAATTTATGAGAATTGCTTGGGAATTTTGGGAATAACAGAGATATAGGTTGCTTCACAACCTAGGGCAAAAATTGACACATGGACATGACACGTAGGCAAAAATTGGTCATTATCAACTAGAAATAAGGTAGTGGACCGGTGTTGTTCGCTTTATGACCATTTCAATTAAGGAAATTATGACCTTTCTAACCAAAATGGTCGTTGGTGTTTAGGGTTAGGACCCCTCCGGATAGCCTACAGCCAATTTACCTCAAAAGGTCATAGATTTACGACCATTTTTTCCAAGGTCACTGACAGAAGGTCACAAGATAGCATATTTCTTGTGGTGGAAAGGCGCACTTGTCTGCGCCGACCAACTCTACCGGGAGGCAATTACAGCACCTGCCGCTAAGGCACTTGCTCCTACCGCTGAAGCTCCTGGGGGGAAGAAGACCGGCAAGGCCTCTGGCACACATTCCGGCAAGCACACCTTCTTGGAGTGTTGGGATCTCGTTGACGCTGTGCCAGAGAGCTCCACCGGTAATAGCAATAAGTCCAAGGCATCTCCACCATAGACTAAGAAGGTGCCCGCCAAGGAGGATGGTATGGGAGAAACTTTCACCATAAGTTCCACACTTGACAACAAATAGGAAAGCACGCTCATCGCCTTCCTGCGGGCGAATGTCGATGTGTTTGCATGGCAACCATCTGATATCCCCAGTGTTCCCAGGAAGGTGATTGAGCACCACCTTGCCGTCTATCCACACGCGCGGCCCGCCAAGCAAAAGGTCAGGAAGCAGGCTTTGGAGCAGCAATAGTTCATTGCTGAAGAGATCAAGAAATTAGAAGCGGCTAGCTTGATCAGAGGAGTACTTCATCCAACGTGGTTGGCCAATCCAGTTGTAGTGTGCAAGGTGAATGGAAAATGGAGGATGTGCATTGACTTCACAGACATCAATAAAGCCTGCCCCAAAGATCCTTTTCCCTTGCCACGCATCGAACAGATTGTGGACTCCACCATCGGCTACAACTTCTTGTCTGTCCATGACGCCTATTCAGGCTATCATCAGATTTTCATGGCCAAGGAAGACGAGGAGAAGACCGCATTTATCACCCCATGTGGTACGTATTGCTTTTTGTGTATGCCTTTCGGGTTGAAGAGTGTTGGTTCTACATTTGCAAGAGCAGTCCAGATTGGTTTTGAGCCCCAGCTACATAGAATATGGAGGCTTATATGGATGACATAGTGGTCAAAACCAAGGACAAGGCTACGCTCATATCAGACCTAGAAGAAACATTTGCAAATCTGCACAAGATCAACATGAAGCTCAACCCGGAGAAGTGTGTGTTCGGCGTCCCATCCGGCAAATTTCTCGGGTTCTTTGTATCTTAATGTGGAATTGAAGCAAATCCCGACAAGATCAAAGCAATTGAGCAAATTGAAGCACCAAGACGTGTCAAGGATGTGTGTCATCTTGTCGGTTGTGTTGCTGCTCTGAGTAGGTTCATCTCAAAATCTGCTGAGCATGCCCTCCCTTTGTCAAAATCTTGAAGAAGGCAGGTCCAATGAAATGGACCCCGGAAGGGGAGGCAGCATTGTAGGATTTGAAGAAGTACCTCTCCTCTCTGACAGTCCTAGTTGCGCCAAAACCACAAGAGTCGTTGCTGCTATATCTAGTGGCAACAAATCAAGTGGTAAGTGTTGCACTAGTGGCTTAAAGAGAAGTTGATGAAGAAGCAGCGGCAGCAGTAGGACCACCAAGCGACAAGCCAGGACATTCCTTGGCAGGGTCTAGTGCCAACAAGGAAGGATCTGCGCAGTTGAATGAGACAAATCAGAAGAAGAAGGTGGTGCAGCGCCCAGTCTATTTTGTCAGATCCCTTTTGCAGGGGGCTAGGTCGAGATACTCTGGCATGCAAAAGTTGCTCTTCGGCCTCCTTATGGCCTCAAGGAAGCTGTGCCATTACTTCCAAGCACATGAGATCACCATCGTCACTCGCTTCCCGCTGGAGCGGATTTTGCGGAACCTAGAAGCTACCGGTAGGATTGTGGAGTGGGCTTTGGAACTGTCAAGCTTTAGCCTCAAGTTTGAAAGCACTTCGACCATCCAGAGCAGAACCTTGGCGGAGTTCATTGCAGAATGGACCCCAACGCTAGATGAAGAAGTTCCAGACTCAACCCTCCCCGGCAAGGAAACAAATCAAGAGTGGATCATGTATTTAAATGGAGCTTTCTCGCTGCAAGGTGCCGGTGCCAGGGTGCTACTTGTCGCACCCACTGCAGAGCACCTCAAATATGTGATTCAGATGCACTTTCCCTGGGAGAGATCAATGAACAATCCTGCTAAATATGAAGGGCTGCTTGCCGGTCTCAGAATCGCGGCAGACCTTGGGATTAAGAAGCTTATTGTCAGGGGTGATTCTCAGCTTGTTGTCAGGCACGTGAATAAGGATTATCAGAATCCATTGATGGAAGCTTATGTAGATGAAGTGAGGAAGTTGGAAGAACATTTTGACGGTCTACAAATGGAACACGTTCCGCGTAAAGAGAACAACATTGCTAACGGTCTGTCAAAGTGTGTTGTCCTTAAGTTGTCGGTGGAACCAGGAACTTTCATGCTCCGACTGACTCAGCCATCCGTGACGCCATCGACTGGACAAGAGAAAGGAAGAAAGTTGAGTTCCGGCAAGTACTTCCCGGCAGAGCTCCCAGAAGCCGCCGACAAGAAAGTTGTCGGGGACGACTCCAGGCCTACCGGCGAGCGTCATGCTCTGGTAGAGCCCTAGGCTTTGTCGTGGAAGCGCACACTCCAGCCAGGCTTGCCGGGGGACAACAGGCTCCGGCAGGACCTCGAGCCCTTTCCGTTGAGACAAGTGCTTCCCCGCCAGAAGATATGCCTTTAGTCCTTGTTGTCGATCCCCAGGCTCCAGCATGGGCGCAGCACATCGTCCATTTCCTTAAAACAGGAGAACTCCCTGAGGAACTTAAACAGAGAAAGTAGCCCATCGGTCTAATATGTACCAGTTCGTGGACAATGTCTTGTACAGAAAGAGATCGAATGGTGTAAAACTCAAGTGCCTTTCTCGGGAGGATGGACTGGAGCTGTTGGCAGAGATACATGGAGGCATATGTGGCTCGCACATAGGATCAAGAGCACTTTCCAGTAAGGCATTCCGACAAGGTTTCTTTTGGCCCACTGCCCTCCAGGATGCAACTGCGCTAGTAACCAAGTGTGAATCATTCAAAGAAATTGCATCAACCAGCTCAAGCCCTTCAGACAATCCCTCTCTCCTGGCCATTTCGGTATGGGGGATCGACATCTTGGGCCCCATTCCCCACGCTGTCGGGGGCTTTGAGTACTTGTACGTTGCAATCGACAAGTTCACAAAGTGGCCGGAAGTGGAAACAGTGAGAAAGGTGACAGCACAGTCAGCTGTCAAGTTCTTCAAAGGACTAGTCTGCCGCTTTGGTGTTCCCAATAGGATCATCACTAACAACGGCACATAGCTCACGAGCCGCACCTTCATGCAGTATGTCCAAGACCTTCACAGCAAGATTTGTTTTGCTTCTGTTGCCCATCCAAGGAGAAATGGCTAGGCAGAAAGGGCTAATGCTGAACTGCTACGAGGCCTCAAGACAAGAACTTTCGACAAGCTGCGCAAGTGCTGAAGGCGCTGGATTAATGAGTTGTCGATGGTTCTTTGGTCAATCAGAACGACACCAAATCGAGCTACCGACTAGACACCCTTCTCCCTCGTATATGGGGCGGAAGCAGTTCTCCCCACGGAACTCATATATGGGTCACCTCGAGTGCTCGCTTATGATGAGCTTGAGCAAGAGCAGTTGCGGCAAGATGACGCGACGCTCCTTGAGGACGACCGTCTTCAGGCTGCTGTGAGAGCTGCATGATACCAGCAAGCTTTGCGCCGCTATCATAGGCGCAAGGTTAATGCCCAAAGTCTTGAGGAAGGCGACCTTGTTCTTTGGCGCATTCAGTCCGCCAAGAATTCCAACAAGTTGACGCCAAAGTGGGAAGGCCCTTATCAGGTAGTGCGAGTCACCAGGCCTGGCGTAGTCTACCTGGAGACTGAAGATGGCATCCCTGTGAGCAACTCCTGGAATATCGAACATCTTCATAAGTTCTACCCATAAGGCGCGGTCGTCGGGTCTCCCAGCAACCACCTTTTGTACAAGTCTTGCTGCTGAAGCATGTAATCCTTGGTACAAAGCCAAGCGCAGACCCTGTGCGTAGTCGAATGAAGCTAAGTGTTCCGCAAATCTTGTTGATTCTCATGTTTACTTATGTGCATGTTTATCTGAGATATTGCATTGTGCTTACTCCTGGCAAGGTCTAACGGACCGCCAAGGTTCCACATCCATATTTTCTCTTCTTTCTTTTTCTCAAAGGACAGAAGGTTACCTCGCATGCAGCTTTGCCGAGGGGGAATGGTGGTGTGGATACCTACGGGCGACGTTAAAAAAATCTTGCTAGAAGGAGTACGGCAACGAAAAGATAAGTTGCAAGACTCCAAGTGAATTCTTGCTATGGAGTTATTTTCCTTGGACGATTTTGACTCTTGTATGGAAAACTTGCACGCAAAGGAACCTTATTGCGATTGGTTGTGCCCTTATTCTGTTTTGAGTCCGCTCAACAGTCTAGGTGGCTGCACTAAAAACACCAGGGTCTCTTGCCGACAGCAGCCCCGCCAACAGGCTGCTAAAGTCCCGCACCTAGCACTCGCGGCAGGGGTGTGCGCGCCAGCAAGTCTCCAGTCAAGCGTAGGGTGAATGCATACAGAAAGAAATTAAACAAGGAGAATAATGATACGTCCATTTTGCATCATGATTTCATATTGATATTTGTTGCATTATGGGCTGTTATTACACATTTTGGTACAATACTTATGCATTTTCTCTCTTATTTTACAAGGTCTACATGAAGAGGGAGAATGCCGGCAACAGGAATTCTGGACTGGAAAAGGAGCAAATCTGAGATACCTATTCTGCGCAACTCCAAAAGTCTTGAAAATCTACGGAGAATTATTTTGGAATATATATTAAATATTGGGCAAAAGAAATACATCAGGAGGCCCACCAGGGAGCCACAAGCCTGTTGGCCGCCCCCCTCGCTGCGGCTAGCGAGCTTATGGCCCACCTGGCAGCCCTCCGGTGACCATCTTCTGCTATATGGAGGGTTCGTCGAGGAAAAAACATAAGAGACCTTTCGGGAGGAAGCGCCGCCGTCTCGAGGCGGAACTTGGGCAGAACCAATCTAGAGCTCCGGCAGGGCGATCCTGCCGGTGAAACTTCCCTCCGGGAGGGGGAAAGCGAAGCCATCGTCATCACCAATGATCCTCTCATCAAGAGGGGGTCAATCTCCATCAACATCTTCATCAGCACCATCTCCTATCCAAACCCTAGTTCATATATTGTATCCGATCTTTGTCTCAAAACCTCAGATTGGTACCTGTGGGTTGCTAGTAGTGTTGATTACTCCTTGTAGTTGATGCTAGTTGGTTTACTTGGTGGAAGGTTATATGTTCAGATCCTTGATCATCATTAATACTCCTCTGATTATGAACATGAATATGTTCTGTGAGTAGTTATGTTTGTTCCTGAGGACATGGGATAAGTCTTGTTATAAGTAATCATGTGAATTGGGTATTCGTTCGATATTTTGATGAGAGGTATGTTGTCTCTCCTCTAGTGGTGTTATGTGAACATTGACTACATAACCCTTCACCATTGTTTGGGCCTAGAGGAAGGCATTGGGAAGTAATAAATAGATGATGGGTTGCTAGAGTGACAGAAGCTTAAACCCTAGTTTATGTGTTGCTTCGTAAGGGGCTGATTTGGATCCACATGTTTCATGCTATGGTTAGATTTATCTTAATTCTTCTTTCGTAGTTGCGGATGCTTGCGAGAGGGGTTAATCATAAGTGGAAGGCTTGTCCAAGTAAGGACAGCACCCAAGCACCGGTCCACCCACATATCAAATTATCAAAGTAGCGAACGCAAATCAAGTGAGCATGATGAAAACTAACTTGACATAAATTCCCACGTGTCCTCGGGAGCGCTTTGCTTTATATAAGAGTTTGTCCAGGCTTGTTCTTTTCTATAAAAGGATTGGTCCACCTTTCTACACCTTTGTTACAATTGTTACTTGCTACCCATTACAAATTATCTTATCACAAAACTATATGTTACCGATAATTTCAGTGCTTGTAGAGAATACCTTACTGAGAACCGCTTGTCATTTCCTTCTGCTCCTCGTTGGGTTTTACACTCTTACTTATAGAAAGGACTAATATAGATCCCCTACACTTGTGGGTCATTAAGACTCTTTTCTGGCGCCGTTGCCGGGGAGTGAAGCGGCTTTGGTGAGTGGAACTTGGTAAGGAAAAAATTTATATAGTGTGCTGAAATTTACTATCATTTGTTACTATGGAAAGTAATAGTTTGAGGGGCTTGTTCGGGGTATCTTCACCTCGACCGGAAACACAAAGAGTTGTCCCTCAACCTATTGAACCTACTGAAAATATTTATTATGAAATTCCTTCGGGTATGATAGAGAAACTGCTAGCTAATCCTTATGCAAGAGATGGAACACTACATCCCGATTTGCATCTAATATATGTGGATGAAGTTTGTGGATTATTTAAGATTGCAGGTCTGCCCGAGGATCACGTCAAGAAGAAGGTCTTTCCTTTATCTTTGAAGGAGAAAGCATTGAGATGGTATAGGCTACGTGATGATATTGGATCATGGAGCTACAACCGGTTGAAAATGGAATTTCATCAGAAGTTCTATCCTATGCATCTGGTTCATCATGATCGGAATTATATTTATAATTTTTGGCCTTGTGAAGGAGAAAGGATCGCTCAAGCTTGGGGGAGGCTTAAGTCAATGTTATATTCATGCCCCAATAATGAGCTCTCAAGAGAAATTATTATTCAGAATTTTTATGCTCGGCTTTCTCGTAATGATCAATCCATGCTCGATACTTCTTGTGTTGGTTCTTTTATGAAGAAAGATATTGAATTCAAATGGAATTTATTGGAAAGAATTAAACGCAACTCTGAAGATTGGGAAATCGACGAAGGTAAGGAGTCAGGTATAAATCTTAAGTTTGATTGTGTTAAATCCTTCGTGGACACCGATGCTTTTCGTGAATTTAACACTAAATATGGACTGGACTCTAAGATAGTAGCTTCTTTCTGTGAATCTTTTGTTACTCATGTTGATCTCCCTAAGGAGAAGTGGTTTAAATATCATCCTCCCATTGAAGTGAAAGTAGTGGAACCGATTAAAGTTGAAGAGAAAATTATTACTTACAATGCTGATCGTGTTATCCCTACTACTTACATTGAGAAACCACCTTTCCCTTTTAGGATAAAGGAACATGCTAAAGCTTCAACTATGGTTCGTAAGAGTTGTATTAGAACACCTACACCCCCTGAACAAATTAAAGTTGAACCTAATATTGCTATGGATAAAGATCTCTTGGTTGATAATATTGATGGGCATGTTATTCATTTCTGTGATGAAGCTCCTAGAATTGCTAGACCTGATACTAAGCTTAAACATAGACCAGTTGTTTGCATGCTTGTTGTTTCTGTTAAAATAGGAGATCATTGTTATCATGGCTTATGTGATATGGGTCCTAGCATAAGTGCAATTCCCTATTCCTTATACAAAGAAATCATGCATGATATTGCACCAGTTGAACTAGAGGATATTGATGTTACTATTAAGCTTGCTAATAGAGACACTATTGCAACAATGGGGATTGTTAGAGATGTTGAAGTCTTGTGTCGGAAAGCAAAGTATCCTACTGATTTTCTTGTTCTTGGTTCCTCGCAAGATAATTTTTGTCCCATTATATTCGGCAGACCCTTCTTGAATACTGTTAATGCTAAGATTGATTGTGAGAAGGAAATAGTTACTGTGAGCTTTGGGGATGTGTCTCATGAGTTTAATTTCTCTAAATTTCGTAGACAACCCCATGACAAAGAATTGCCTAGTAAATATGAAATTATTGGTCTCGCTTCTATTGTTGTGCCTCCTACTAATCCCTTAGAACAATATTTGGTAGACCATGAAATGATATGCATATGAATGATAGGAATGAAATAGATGAAAATTTCTTTGAGCAGCAGCCTATTTTGAAACATAACTTACCTGTTGAAATACTTGGGGATCCTCCTCCACCCAAAGGTGATCCCGTGTTTGAGTTCAAGCAATTACCCGAAACATTGAAATATGCTTATCTTGATGAAAAAGAGATATATCATGTTATTATTAGTGCTAATCTTTCAGAGCATGAAGAAAACAGATTATTGAAAACTCTGAGGAAGCACCGTGCTGCTATTGGCTATACTCTTGATGATCTTAAGGGCATTAGTGCCACTCTATGCCAGCATAAAATTAATATGGAGCCTGATGCCAAACCAGTTATTGATCACCAACGACGATTGAACCCTAAGATGAAAGAAGTGGTAAGAAAAGAAGTACTAAAGCTTCTAGACGCAGGTATAATTTATCATGTTGCTAACAGTAGATGGGTTATTCCCATCCATTGTTATATTCATGCCCCAATCATGAGCTCTCGAGACAAATTATTATTCATAATTTTTATGCTCGGCTTTCTCGTAATGATCAATCCATACTCGGTACTTCTTGTCCTGGTTCTTTTATGAAGAAAGATATTGAATTCAAATGTAATTTATTGGAAATAATTAAACGCAACTCTGAAGATTGGGAACTCGACGAAGGTAAGGAGTCAGGTACAAATCTTAAGTTTGATTGTGTTAAACCCTTCATGGACATCGATCTTATTTGGCAGGCCCTTCTTGAATACTGCTAATGCTAAGTTTGATTGTGAAATAGTTACTATGAGCTTTGGGGATGTGTCCCATGAGTTTAATTTCTCAAAATTTCGTAGACAACCCCATGACAAGGAATTGCCTAGTAAAGATGAAAATATTGCTCTCGCTTCTATTGTTGTGCCTCCTACTGATCCCTTAGAACAATATTTGCTAGACCATGAAAATGATATGCATATGAATGAGAGGAATGAAATAGATGACATTTTCTTTGAGCAGCAGCCTATTTTGAAGCATAACTTACCTGTTGAAATACTTGGGGATCCTCCTCCACCCAAGGGTGATCCCGTGCTTGAGCTCAAGCAATTACCCGATACGTTGAAATATGCTTATCTTGGTGAAAAGGAGATATATCCAATTATTATTAGTGCTAACCTTTCAGAGCATGAAGAAAAGAGATTATTGAAAACTCTGAGGAAACACCGTGCTGCTATTGGTTATACTCTTGATGATCTTAAGGGCATTAGTCCCACTCTATGCCATCATAAAATTAATATGGAGCCTGATGCCAAACCTGTTACTGATCACCAATGAAGATTGAACCCGAAGATAAAAGAAGTGGTAAGAAAAGAAGTATTAAAGCTTCTGGAGGCAGGTATAATTTATCCGCTTGCTGATAGTAGATGGGTTAGTCCCGTCCATTGTGTCCCTAAGAAGGGAGGTATTACCGTTGTCCCTAATGATAAAAATGAATTGATCCCGCAAAGAATTGTTATAGGTTGTAGAATGGTAATTGATTTTAGGAAATTAAATAAAGCAACTAAGAAAGATCATTACCCTTTACCTTTTATTGATAAAATGCTAGAAAGATTATCCAAACATACTCATTTTTGCTTTCTGGATGGTTACTCTGGTTTCTCTCAAATACCTGTATCAAGCCAGGATCAAGAAAAAACCACTTTTACTTGCCCTTTCGATACCATTGCTTATAGACGTATGCCTTTTGTTTTATGCAATGCACCTGCTACCTTTCAAAGATGTATGATGGCTATATTCTTTGACTTTTGTGAGAAGATTCTTGAGGTTTTCATGGATGATTTTTCCGTTTATGGAACTTCATTTGATGATTGTTTGAGCAACATTGATCGAGTTTTGCAGAGAAGTGAAAAAGTAATCTTGTCTTGAATTGGGAAAAGTGCCACTTTATGGTTAATGAAAGTATTGTCTTGGGGCACAAGATCTCCGAAAGAGGTATTGAAGTTGATAAAGCTAAAGTTGATGCTATTGAAAAAATGTTGTGCCCTACGGATATCAAAGGTATAAGAAGTTTCCTTGGTCATGATGGTTTCTATAGGAGTTTTATCAAAGATTTCTCTCTAAGATTTCTAGGCCTCTCACAAACCTTCTGCAAAAAGATGTTCCATTTGTTTTTGATGATGATTGCGTAGAAGCATTTGAAATTCTTAAGAATGCCTTGATTACCGCACCTGTTGTTCAACCACCCGACTGGAACCTACCTTTTGAAATTATGTGTGATGCTAGTGATTATGCTATTGGTATTATTCTACGACAAAGAGTCTATAAGAAATTAAATGTTATCCATTATGCTAGTAAAACTCTAGATGGTGCTCAAAGAAACTATGCTACTACTGAAAAGGAATTTCTAGCAGTTGTGTTTGCTTGTGATAAGTTTAGACCTTATATTGTTGATTCCAAAGTAACTGTTCACACCGATCATGCTGCTATTAAATACCTTATGGACAAGAAATATGCTAAACCTAGACTTATTAGGTGGGTCCTTCTGCTCTAAGATTTCGATTTGCATATCATTGATAGAAAGGGTATTGATAACCCTATGGCAAATAACCTGTCTAGGTTAGAAAATGTTCTGGATGATCCACTACCTATTGATGATAGCTTTCCTAATGAACAATTAGCTGTCGTGAATACTTCACATAATGCTCCTTGGTATGCTGATTACGCCAATTACATTGTTACTAAATTTATACCTCCTAGTTTCACATACCAGCAAAAGAAAAAGTTCTTCTATGATTTAAGGCATTACTTTTGGGATGATCCACATCTTTATAAATAAGGAGTAGATGGTATTATTAGACGTTGTGTACCTGAGCATGAATAGGAACAGATCTTACGCAAGTGTCACTCTAAAGCCTACGGAGGACATCACGCTTGAGATAGAACTGCACACAAGGTACTACAATCTGGGTTTTATTGGCCTACTCTCTTCAAGGATGCTCATAAGTTTGTCTTATCCTGTGATGAATGTCAAAGAATTGGTAATATTAGTAGACATCAGGAAATGCCTATGAATTACTCTCTTGTTATCGAACCATTTGATGTTTGGGGCTTTGATTATATGGGGCCTTTTCCACAATCTAACGGGTATACTCATATTCTAGTTGCTGTTGATTATGTCACTAAGTGAGTAGAAGCTATTCCAACTAGTAGCGCTGATCATAACACTTCTATTAAATGCTTAAAGAAGTTATTTTCCCTAGATTTGGAGTCCCTAGATATTTGATGACTCATGGTGGTTCACATTTTATTCATGGTGCTTTCCGTAAATTGCTCGCTAAAAATGATGTTAATCATAGAGTTGCATCTCCTTATCATCTTCAGTCTAGTGGTCAAGTGGAATTGAGCAATATAGAGATTAAATTGATTTTTGCAAAAGAATGTTAATAGATCTAGGAAGAATTGGTCTAAGAAACTCGACGATGCATTGTGGGCTTATAGAATTTCTTACAAAAATCCTATGGGTATGTCTCCGTATAAGATGGTTTATGGTAAAGCATGTCACTTACCTCTACAGCAAGAACATAAGGCTTATTGGGCAATCAAAGAGCTCAATTATGATTCCAAACTTGCTGATGAGAAGAGGTTATTTGACATTAGCTCACTTCATGAATGGAGAACCCAGGCCTATGAGAATGCTAAGTTGTTTAAACAAAAGGTTAAGAGATAGCATGATAGAAGGATACAAAAGCGTGAATTTGATGTAGGTGATCATGTCTTGCTATACAATTCTCATTTAAGATTTTTTGCAGGAAAACTTCTCTCTAAATGGGAAGGTCCTTACGTCATCAAAGAGGTATACCGTTCTGGTGCCATCAAGATTAACAACGCCAAAGGCACAAACCCGAAGGTGGTGAACGGTCAAAGAATCAAACATTATATCTCAGGTACTCCCATAAATGTTGAAACCAATATCATCAATACCATAACTCCGGAGGAGTACATTAGGGAGACTTACTAGAACGTTTCAGACTCCGAAAAGGAATAGGTACGTGGTACGATAAGTAAAAAGACTCCAAAACTTTTTTTATGGCAATTTTCATCTGTTTTGGAATATTTAAAAAATTAGGAAAATTTAGAGTAGTCCGAATAGTGCACAAGGAGGCGATAAGCCTGCTCGGCGCGGCCACTCCCCCTGGTCGCGCCCCTAGGGCTTGTGGCCACCTCGTGCACCACCCAAACTCCATTTTCTTGCGGCATACTCCTCCGGGTCGGTAAAAATTCATTATATAATCTCCCGAAGGTTTTGACTCTCGTATCACGACAATACCTCCCGTTTTCTTTTTGAGCTGTTTCTGTAGCAAATTTAGAGCAAGATGTCTTTGCAAGAGTTGGTCGGGGAGAACTGCTTCAGGCCAGCTACGGAAGAAGTGATGGAGGCCGATTTGAAAAGGATACATGCCATGGAGGAGGACCAAGAAATTACCTCTCATCCACAACCTGGAGCCATGCTGGAAGAACTTTAGAGCTCAGCAATTCCGAATTCGGTTACCCTTCCAATGCTAAATTTCTTACTTTTGAAAATATGAAGAGGAGTATTGCTTCTTCCCTGCTAACAATGAAACATCCATGGGTTAAAGGCGCTCTAGCCATCGCTGAAAAACTTTACAAGGAAATAATGGATCTCACAAGGCAAATAACAAGCTCGAGGAGGAGAATCGTATTCTAAAGGGCCTCATTGCCAAGTATATAGCACCATCACCTCCGAAGCTAGACAACTAAACACATGGGTATGGGCACTCCCCTTGGCTTGTGCCAAGCTTGGGGGAGATGCCCCGGTATCGTATCACCATCACATCTTTCATTTTTATTTTTATTTTTATTTTATTTTCATCATCTTTTCTTAGTTCAATCCTTTTTGTTATATCTTGATCTAGTAGAATAAGTTTTCGTGTGATCTAGCTTTGAGTCTTTGCTTTATGATTCCCCCTATGTAAGCAAGTCCGTGAGTTATATAATGAAAAGTTCTTTTGAGTTGAGGGCCTTGCTTGGTATGATTTTAATCTTGAGAATGATGAAGTAGAAAGAAGTGTAGAATAAAATCAAAGAGTACATATGAAAATCTTATGGGGAGTGATGACTTCACGTATAAAAAGTATGTCGATTGAAATCCGTTGTGGGTTGACAAACATAGTTGTTGGTCATTGGGGAAATTAAAAGGAAGTGATAAAGAAAGAGAGGTTCACATATAAATATATTATCTTGGACATCTTTTATGATTGTGATCACTCATTAAAATATTATATGTTAAGAAGTTGATGTTGGACAAGGAAGACAACATAATGGTTTATGTTTGCTTATTTCCGAATAGAAGTTATATTGTTATAGATCCCTCAACATGTGCCGCTTGCTTCCACCTCATATCAGCCAAAACTTCCGCACCAAGTAGAGATACTACTTGTGCATCCAAACATCCTTAACCCAGTTTTGCCATGAGAGTCCACCATACCTACTTAAGGATAGAATAAGATCCTTCAAGTAAGTTGTCATCGGTGCAAGCAATAAAAATTGCTCTCTAAATATGTGTGATCTATTAGTGTGAGGAAAATAAACTTTATACAAACTTGTGATAGGGAAGACATAAAAGCGACGGACTGCATAATAAAGTTCTCTATCACAAGGGGCAATAGAAAGTGACGTTCTTTTTCATTAAGAGATTGTGCATCCAATTATAAAAGTGCATGACAACCTCTGCTTCCCTCTGCAAAGGGCCTATACGTTACTTTTATTTTATAGTACTTACCTTTATGCAAGAGTCGTGGTGATCTCAGTCACCTTCGTTATTTTCGCCTTTATCTTCTAGCAAGTGCCACATGTTGGGAAATGATCTAGTCACATATATCCACTCGGAAGTGGGTGAGCATGAGTTATTACTGCTAACGTTACCCTTGAGGTAAATAGTTGGTAGGCAACACTAAGATCCCCTATCTTTCTCTGTGTCCGATTGAAACTTTGAACTCATAGGTACCTCGTGAGTGTTAGAAATTGTGAAAGACTAAAAGATGATTGAGTATGTTGGTTTGCTTAACAAGCTCTTATATTGAATCTTTCCCACGTTATGATAAATTGGAATTGCTTAAATGACTGAGATCATAGTTTGTCAGTTCTCAATAGAGTTCTTGATTCATACTTTGCCATTGTGAATGAATTGTTACTTTGGCATAATAAATTATATGTCAATATATGTTCCTATTCTAAAGATGATGATGATGCCTTCATGTCTGTATTTTATTTTATCGACACCTCTATCTCTAAACATGTGGGAATATTTATTGATTTCGGCTTCTGCTTGAGGACAAGCGAGGTCTAAGCTTGGGGGAGTTGATACGTCCATTTTGCATCATGATTTTGTATTGATATTTGTTGCATTATGGGATGTTATTACACATTTTGGTACAATACTTATGCCTTTTCTCTCTTATTTTACAAGGTCTGCATGAAGAGGGAGAATGCCGGCAGCTGGAATTCTGGACCGCAAAAGGAGCAAATCTGAGATACCTATTCTGCGCAACTCCAAAAGTCTTGAAAATCTATGGAGAATTATTTTGGAATATGTAGAAAATACTGGGTGAAAGAAATACATCAGGAGGCCCACCAAGGAGCCACAAGCCTGCTAGCCGCGGCCCCCCTGGCCGCGGCTAGCGAGCTTGTCGCCCACCTGGCCGCCCTCCACTGCCCATCTTCTTCTATATGGAGGGTTTCGTCGAGGAAAAAATCATAAGAGACCTTTTGGGACAAAGCGCCGCCGTCTCGAGGCGAAACTTGGGCAGAACCAATTTGGAGCTCTAGTAGGGCGATCCTGTCGGTGAAACTTCCCTCTGGGAGGGGAAATCGATGCCATCGTCATCACCAACGATCCTATCATCGAGAAGGGGTCAATCTCCATCAACATCTTCATTAGCACCATCTCCTCTCCCAACTCTAGTTCATCTCTTGTATCTGATCTTTGTCTCAAAACCTTAGATTGGTCCGTGTGGGTTGCTAGTAGTGTTGATTACTCCTTGTAGTTGATGCTAGTTGGTTTACTTGGTGGAAGATTATATATTCAGATCCTTGATCATCATTAATACTCCTCTGATTATGAACATGAATATGTTTTGTGAGTAGTTACGTTTGTTCCTGAGGACATGGGATAAGTCTTGTTATAAGTAATCATGTGAATTTGGTATTCGTTCGATATTTTGATGAGATGTATGTTGTCTCTCCTCTAGTGGTGTTATGTGAACGTAGACTACATAACACTTCACCATTGTTTGGGCCTAGAGTAAGGCATTGGGAAGTAATAAGTAGATGATGGGTTGCTAGAGTGACAGAAGCTTAAACCCTAGTTTATGTGTTGCTTCGTAAGGGGCTGATTTGGATCCACATGTTTCATGCTATGGTTAGATTTATCTTAATTCTTCTTTCGTAGTTGCGCATGCTTGCGGGAGGGGTTAATCATAAGTGGGAGGCTTCTCCAAGTAAGGACTGCACCCAAGCACCGGTCCACCCACATATCAAATTATCAAAGTAGCGAACGCGAATCAAGTGAGCACGATGAAAACTAACTTGACACAAATTCTGATGTGTCCTCGGGAGTGCTTTGCTTTATATAAGAGTTTGTCCAGGCTTTTCCTTTGCTATAAAAAGGATTTGGCCACCTTGCTGCACCTTTGTTACAATTTCTACTTGCTACCCGTTACGAATTATCTTATCACAAAACTATCTATTACCGATAATTTTAGTGCTTGCAAAGAATACCTTACTGATAACCGCTTGTCATTTCCTTCTGCTCCTCGTTGGGTTCGACACTCTTACTTATCGAAAGTACTACGATAGATCCCCTATACTTTTGGGTCATCAAATAACATGACATTTGTTCAAATCCTAGCAGGCTATGTTACATCGGTCTTGTCGTGATTCCAACATAAGGCAAAATGTTCTTGGCATGGATGGTGGCGAGAACAAAGGCAGCTAATCCCGGTGATCGCCTTCAACCCACTTGACTTGGCTTACCCTATCGATGATGGGCCCAACAAGTTCGTCAAGCGCCTTGACGTCTACATCCTTCGGCAAGTGGTCGAGGACGTTGGAGAGGTTGATGTCGGGGTTCTTGTGCGCCACTTTGACTAGCACCTTGCGGAGGACGTCCTAGCAGAGTTTGCGTGATTTGCTGGCCAGACCGAATGTTCAGTCGGAGTGAAGCTGCTCTAGGGCTTCAAGCATGCGATTGAAGAACATGGTCAGCTTGGCGCTCGTGGACATTTTGTCGTTAGAAGAGTACCTGAAACCTTCAAGACCCATGGCGGACAGTTGTGCGACAAGCTTCTCTATGACGTCGATGAGCTTCTCAATCAAGACTTGTACTCCCTGTACATAGTCGTTGTGGACGGTAGCGGCACTCTTGACCAGCTCCTTCTCATCTCATAGATCCTTGACCAGAGCCTTCTCGCGGGTTCGGGCGGTCTCAAGATCTCGGTTAGCCTAGCCAGCTTCGTTTGCAGATCATCAATGGATTCATTGGCTGAAGAGAGCTGTTTGGTCTTGTCAGACATGGTGAGCTGCATCTCCATCAGGGTGTGGAGGGCTTTGTCCCTGTCGCTCTCGAATGACGAGATATTCTTGTTGTGGTCCTCAAGATCTGCTTCCAGCTCCTTCACCCTCTTCTCCAGCAAGTTCTTGGCGGCCTCTGCAACTTCAGCAGCATCGACTGCCTCCTTCAGCTTGTCGGCATGATCTACTGTTAGAGCTTCGAGCATCTCCTTGTGTTTCCGCTCCAGCTCCTGGGTCCGCCGCGTGACAAGCTCCTCGATCTCCACTTCCTTGCCGTGAAGCTTGTTGGCAAGCACCTTCTCACAAGAGACAAGGTCTTCTTCATGGGCATCAAGCCTGATACGACACTCCGTCAAGCGAGCGTCTTCTGCAGCAGCCCGTTGCTTGGCCTCCTCCTATGCTTGCTAGGCATCGGACTGCTGCAAGAAGAGGTGGCTCCAACCTTGGCTTAGTTGCTCTTGAACAGACTTTAGATCCTGGGAAGCTTGGGAAAACCAGGCCTGAGTTTCTTCGATGCGCTCCTGAAAGTTGGCCTCAGCCGCTTCCATAACTGCTGCCCTGGAGTCCAGTTTCTCCTTTCGGGCGCAGTGAAGCGCTTGAAGCTTCCGGAAGTTGTCGCCCATGGTTTGGAGGAGTTGCTCTTCTTGGGATTTGCTGTTGCTCGCATTTGGTTCATCAAAAATCTCGAGCCCGGTAGAAGTAATGATCCCCTCTTCAAAAACTTCCCCTTCAGATGGCACCCCAGTGCTTGCCATGTCGGGGATGCTGACGAACAAATTATCTCCAACCATGAGGTAATTGCTCGATGAAGGGGCTTCGGATGTGGGCGGCTGGTCCTCGCTGGCCGCCTCCCCGACAGCTGGGGACTCCATGGCCGGTGTCGCGCGTGGTGCTCCTATGGTAGGAATGCCGTTGGTAAGGTCACTGGCCTCCTCGCCAGCCTTCTCGGCCTCTTCCCATGTAGCCTTGGCAGCCTCAGCACTAGTGGCCTCGGCGGCAGCATTCTTGGCGTCTTCAGCGGCTTCGGCGGCGACACTCTTGACGGCCTCCTCAATAGCGATCCTGTCGGCCTTGGCGGCAGCATCCCTGGCGGTCTCCTTGATGACGGTGTCAACGTCCATGCTCTCCACTGAGGGAATGTCTGAACGCCAAGGAAAAAAACCAAATAAGATTGAGGTGGAAGTTCAAGAAGACAAAAAGAAGAACATAATAACAAGTACCTGTACCAACATCGGTTGCCGGCAAAGACCTGCCGGTGCCCGTGCTTGTCGGCTCTCCCTCGTCGCAATAAAGCACAGCAGAGGAAGTCCTTGCCGGGGATCCATCTCTGGGTGGCGTAGATGATGGAGGCTGCATATCAGGGATGACCTCTGATGGTTCTCTTTGTCACCGCTCTCCTCCTGCACATCCGGTGATGTCAGAAGCAAAGATGCACACCCTGGCACTTGCTAGTGGGAAGTGAGTAATGGGCTCACGTTGGGGGATGCACCGGGGGCTGAGCCGAGGACTACATCGCGGGCTGGCCTCTAGGTTGACGGTGGTCGTATCTGGCGCACCTGAAGTGCTTGCCGGCAACTCCTCACCCGCCGAGGTCTTCGCTCTCTTCGCCACCCTTTGCGCCAATGCTTCCACATCCCTGTGGAGACAAGCCAATGCAAAGCAAATGAGTTAAGTATAACCACAAATTCAAAAGACAAAAGATGCGGCAAGATCCTTACTCCTCATCTTCTTCTCCCCAGCTAAGGGCAGAGAGGTCGAAGGCAACTTCCGTCATGGTGCCCATGGGGGAGGTGGAGGAGTGCTCCTGGGTCGCTTATCCGTGACACGCGCAGGTTGCTGATGAGCTTCTTGCCGCCGTGTGGCCTTGCCGGCCGCCCCCTTGCTGGGGACTGCGCTGCTCAAAGGAGCTTGGCAGACCGGAAGCCCAGAGGCGGCGCTCCAAACGACGTGCCTCTTTTTTGGCACAAGAGACGGGGCCACCTCGAGCAGTTCCTCCTCAGCTGTGTCTTCGACAGGACGGCCTCGGATATATGTGTCGCCTTGCTCCTTGGCGGTCCCGCCCTACCCGGCAAGATTTTCGTCCGGCAATGTTTCCCCTCCAATGGTTTCCTCTTCCAAGAAGCCGGCATTGCCGGCCTTCACGGCAAGATCTGCTTCCTCTGCCCTGCTGGTTATGTATGCCATTTCTTCGTCAATGGTGTCGCGGACGAGGCCCTCTTCCTTGCGGATGGCCCTCTCCGTCAAGTTATCAAAGAATTGTCGCGCCTGCTCTACAAATGGCTCAATCCAGGATGCGTCAAGGCTTTGGGTGTCAAACGCCGGCATCATGGCAATGATTCGACCTAAAGCAGAGTTGTTGCACAGGGGGATTATGCCTGTCGGCAGCTCACATACCACGACACTCCTAAACAGTTTTTGGTAGAGAGCTCTGTGTTGCATAACTGTCAGATTGTGGGTCAGCCCGGGGCGCAGCCTCATGATGCCTACCATGTTCCGGAATTCCCAAGATGGCCTCCCCTTGTTCTGTAGAGGAGCGATGCGCTGGCGAAGGAAATCGGCGCCTATCATTTCTACGGTGAGGCCGACGTTTCTGAGGCGATGAATCCTGATGGTCACGACTGTGAGCTTCCATCCTTAGGGTCAAGGGCACTACAGTCGTCGCCGTGCACCATCTTGGTTTGCCGCGACAAGCAAAAAGGTTGGGAGTCCTCCTCCTGAATCCAGCACCATTTGCCTCGCCACTCATCCCACCTCTCGCAGTAGGCCCCGTCTGGGTAGACCTCCTTGGTTCCTTGCCGTGGAACCAAAGCGATGGCACCAGAAAGGGCTCTGCCTTGTTGGATATGGGGAGTAAAGTAATGGCAGAAAAGAGCGGTGCTAGGAACTACTCCGGCAAAGTTTTCGCAAAAGTGAGTGAAAACTGACATACACGTCACAGCATTCGGCGTAAAATCCAAGAGTTGGAAGCCATAGATGAACATGATGTCGTTGAAGAAATCCGAGAAAGGGGGGCAGAGCCCATAGTTAAAATAGTCGGCAAAGAAATGATATTTATCTGAGCCGCCCCCGAAAGGACCTGGACTCACGCGGGTGGCGGGATGCGCTGTCATCTCCCTCGCCCACATACACTGGTATCGCTCCCTCAAAGCGCCCGCGTCAAGCCCGGGCAGGTAGACGACGTGCTCCTTCCGCATCCTCACCAGCTTGTTCTCCGAGACGGTTTCTGAATCCTTGCCCTTGCTAGCCTTGGGCGGCATGGTGGCTATGGAGGTGGGGGCTGAGGATGGAGAGGGCGTGGACGCGTGGATGAATGGGAGGAGCTCTATTTTGGGCTTGAGGAGGAAGACACTGATGGTTCTCAGATTGGGAAAGACAAGAGGTAAATGAGCAACGCCTCTGTGATTTCCTTTTTGTGGGGAAGGCGCGGGGCTGCCTCTTTACTAAAATAATATAGAAACGCTTCATTGGCGCGCTGCTATAACGATCGCGCCACGCACGTATCCCACATCCCGCATTCAATGGGCATCGTGGGGAGGCGTAGTAAGTGCAATGATCACAACTACAAGGCCCTGCCATGCGTGCCCGTGCACTATTTGGTCCTAGCCCAACAACGCCTCACACCGTGTGTGTCCCAGGCCCGGGGCTCCTGTCGGTGCACTAGAGTTTTGGGATCTCCAGTGCCCCTTACCCGTGCACAGGCGGTAGTAGCCACCCTGGCAACAAGGCTCGGCAGGGAGCTGCTATATACAAATACATGAGAATCAAGACCAAAGGCAAGACCTTGCCGGGATGGCCTTCGAACCCCCGGCAAGGCAAAGCCCCAGCAGGACCCGGCAAGGAGGAGCCCCGGCAAGACCCTTTCAGCGCAGAGGCCAGGTGTCACCTCGCCTAGACACGCGTCACGGCACTGTCGATGGAGGGGCTAAGCGGTGCCAATGGGACGGGCCCCTGTCCTATCCCATAGACAGTCAGAGATGCCTGACGGTGCATTAAATGCGCCTATCCTACTTTGTCAATGTTAGGTATGATAACACTATAGCTTTGTACACCCCGTGTACGCACTTTATGCCATTGTTGGGATCCCCTTCTCGAGTATAAAAGGAGGCCCAGGGCGTTACAGAGGAGGACTTTTTTGCCGACTTTTTCCACTTTCCATTTTTGGGACCTTTGACTCCCACCTTCTAGCTCACACGCGTAGTAGCTGTTCATAGCACTCCTGTAGCTGGAACCCTAAAAACACCCACAATATAACCAAGCAGGAGTAGGGTTTTACGCATCTTTGTGGCCCGAACCTGGGTAAAATCCCGCACGTTGTTCATCAAATCTGCTCTCTCTACGAGCCTTCTTCCCCGTCGAACCATAAAGGGGTCCCTCCGATCCCATAGGTGTCGTCTCCCCCGACACGGGGCATCCCCAAGCTTAGTTTCTTGTTACTCTTTGGATATTACCTTGGGGTGCTGTAGCATCCCCAAGCTTAGGCTCTTCTTACACCTTATTCCTTCATCACTCGTGATCTCACCCAAAACTTGAAAACTTCAATCACACAAAACTTGACAAAATTCTTGTGAGATCCATTAGTATAATAAAGCAAATTACCACTTTCGGTACTATTGTAAACCCATTAATATTTTATTATTGCATTATACCTACTGTATTCTAACTTTACCATGACTTATACCCCCATTGATTCATCAAAACAAGCACACAATGCAACGAAAACAGAATTTGTTTCACACAGAACAGTCTGTAGTAATGTGTACTCTACCTATACTTACCTAACTATAAAAACTCTGAAAAATAGAAAAACGTAAAGAATTTGTATAACAATACGGTGTTAAAATTTCAGCTCAATATCACGTTCCAGTAAAAAATGAAAATTCATGCACTAGGAATAAACTTTCTGTTTCAGATTCAACATTGTTTCTACTCATCTTATGGATCATCCAAAAGGAATTACTTGGCACAAACACTAAATAAACATAAAAACACAATCATAACAGAATCATTATTGTGCAAAACATTCAAAAACATAAAGTAAAAGAGAAAAATATTTATTCATTGGGTTGCCTCCCAACAAGCGCTATCGTTTTACGCCCCTCTAGGCATAACACATAGTTTCAAGTATTATCATCCTTAGTTTTCACTCCATAGAAGGCCCTCATGATTGATTAATATGGTGGATTAATTATTGTTATAGGGAAGTGTTCCATACCCTTTCTAATAGGAAACTCAAACTTAATATTGCCTACTTCCATATCAATCACGACACCTATAGTGTGTAAAAACGGTCTACCAATTATGATGGGACAAGATAGATTGCAATCAATATCAAGAAAAATAAAATAAGTGGGAACATAGTTCCTATTTATAAGAATAAGAACATCAGTAATTCTTCCCAAAGGCTTTTTAATAGTAGAATCCGCAAAGTGCAAATTAAGAGGACATTCTTCAATATTGGTAAGACCAACGACATCACATAAAGATTTCGGCATTGTGGAAACACTAGCACCCAAATCACACAAAGAAAAGCATTCCTAATTTTAATTTTGACTTTAATGGTAGATTCCCACTCGTCATGCAATTTTCTAGGAATTGAAATCTCTAATTCCAACTTTTCTTCTAAGGATTTCATCATGGCATCAACGATATGTTTAGTAAAAGATTTATTTTGTTCATAAGCATGGGGTGAATTTATCATAGATTGCAACAAAGAAATAAAATCAACCAAGGAGAAACTGTCATAATTAAAGACTTTGTAATAAAAAATAATGGGCACATCACTAGTTAAAGTTTTGACCTCTCCAAATCCACTTTTATCAAAATTTTCATCAAGATTTTTACCCTCCAAATCATTGGGACACCCCATAGATAAAGTTGACTCTTATTCAGTCCCTTAATCATCAATTTTAAAATTACTAAACAAGGAATCAATAGAGAAAACACAAATCATTTTAAGATCTCCATCATTGTTATGAAAGTAATCGCTAGAAAACGCTTTTCCTCAAAATTCTCTTTTGGCACTAAGCATAGTGGTTCTTTTCTTACTTTCATCCATAGAAATATATAAAGCTTCAATTGACTCATTAATATTAGGTGGAAAAACATGTAACTTGAGATTTTCTACATCATTGGAAATTCTAGCAATGCTTCTAGACATATCATCAATCTTATTCAACTTTTCTTCTATTGTAGTATTGAAAGATTTTTGAGCATTGATAAATTCTTTAAAAATATTCTTAAGATCAGAGGTGTTCCTATTATTATTATAAGAATTGCCATAGGAATTACCATAATTATTAGAGGAATTTCCAGGAAATGTCTAGGATTAAAATTAGCTCTATAAGCATTGTTATTGAAATTATTTCGCGAGATGAAATTCAGATCTACGTAATCACTATTTTGCTCAATAAAAGTAGACAGAGGCACATAATTAAGATCAATAAGAGCATTTTTAATAGCAACCAACTTCATAAGAGCATGAACTTTTTCACTCAAAGTACTAATTTCTTCCACCGAATTAACATTTTTTACTAGTATGTGCTCTTACGGTATGCCATTGTGAATAATTTGCCATAATATTATCTAGCAATTTGGTAGCTTCACCCAAAGTAATTTCCATAAAAGTACCACCCCGGCGGAATCTAAAAGATTTCTAGAGACAAAATTCAATCCCGCATAAAAGTTTTGTATGATCATCCAAACATTTAAACCATGAGTAGGACAATTTCTTAGCATAAATTTCATTCTTTCCCAAGATTGTGCAACATGTTCATGCTCAAGTTGATTAAGATTCATGATTTGATTTCTAAGGGAAATAATTTTCACGGGCGGAAAATACTTAGTAATAAGCATCCTCGCACTTATCCCAAGAATCGATACTATTGCGAGGCAAATAAGAAAACCAAATTTTTGTATGATCCCGCAAGGAGAAAGGAAATAATTTCAACTTCACAATATCATTGTCCACATATATTTTTTTGCATATCACATAATTCCATGAAGGTATTTAGATGGGATGCGACATCCTCGTTAGGAGTGCCAAAAAATGATCTTTCATGACAAGATTCCACAAAGCGGCATTAATATCACAAGACTCCGCACTAGTGGCGAGAGGAGCAATAGGAGTGCTAATAAAACCATTATTATTGGTATTGGAAAAATTACACGGCTTGGTGTTTTCTTGAGTCATCGTGACTACGCAAACAAGATTGCAAGCAAACAAGAGATCTGACGAGAAAATAGGCAACCAAAAAAGAGAGGGCGATTAAATGGCAAATTTCTGAAGTGAGGGAGGAAAACGAGAGACAAATGGCAAATAATGTAAATTGCAAGGAGATGAGATTCATGATTAGGAAGCTGGTAGATGAGATTGCTTCCTCCCCGGTAACGGCGCCGGAAATTCCTTTGAAGTGGCTTGAGACTGCGTCAGTATATCCCCAAAGAGGAAGGGATGATGCAGCACAACGACGGTAATATTTATCTCAATTCTGAAACATCGGTATTTCATGCACCCACGTAAACAGCACCTGCACACAAATAACAAATACTTGCAACTCGACGCGAAAAAGAGGTTGTCAAGCTCTCTAAGGTAATAAGATAGATTAGGTAATGATAATTTGGGCAAATAGCTCGCAAGAACACAAAATAAAATAAGTAAACAAAAAGTGTAGCAAGATATTTTTGGGTTTTTTTATTAATATATCTAAAAACAAAAAGGCAAAATAGTAGATCGGAAAGCAATAAGTTAGAAAAGTAGACCCGGTGGCCGTAGGTTTCACTAGTGGCTTCTCTCATGAGTATGGCACACGGTGGGTGAACAAATTACTGTTGGGCAATTGATAGAAGATCAAATAATCATGACGATATCTAGGCAATGATCATTATATATATAGGCATCATGTCCAAGATAAGTAGACCAAAACGATTCTGCATCTACTTCTATTACTCCACATATCGACCGCTATCAAGCATGCATCTAGTGTATTAAGTTCATGGGGAAATGGAGTAATGCAATAAGAACAATGACATGATGCGGACAATATCTATTCATGTAGGAATAGACCCCATCTTGTTATCCTTAATGGCAACGATACGTGCGTGTCTTATTGTCCCTTTTGTCACTGAGAAAGAACACCGCAAGATCGAACCCATCACAAAGCACCTCTTCCCATGGCAAGAAAAATCGATCTAGTTGGCCTAACTAAAACAAAGATTCAAAGAAGAAATATGAGGCTATAACTAATCATGCAAATAAGAGATCAGAGAAGACTCAAATTATAGTCATGGATAGAAACTGACCATGAACTCAAAATTCATCGGATCCCAACAAACACTCCGCCAAAGTCATTACATCAAATAGATCTCCAAGAGACCATTGTATTGAGAATCATAGAGAGAGAGAGCAAGCCATCTAGCTACTTCCTGCAGACCCATAGGTCTATGGTGGACTACTCACGCATCATCGGAGAGGCACCTATGATGAAGATGAACCCCTTTGTGATGGTGTTAGATTGGATCTCGAGGTTCTGGAACTTGCGGCGGCTAGAATTGTGTTTTGTCGACTCCTCTAGGGGTTTTCCAAACATTTGGGTATTTATAGGCTTGATAGTCGATTGAGGGGGGTCCCGAGGTGGACACCCTCCACCAGGTCATGCCAGGGGCCTCTAGCGTGCCCTGGTGGAGGGTGGTCACCCTAGGCCCCCTCTATTGTTGTTCTTTGGCCCATCCTGGCTCTTCTGATCCATAAAAAAATCTCCAAAATTCCTGTAGTGTTTGGATTCCGTTTGGTACTGATTTTCTGTGAAGTAAAAAATAAGCAAAAACAGCAACTATCACTTTGGCACTATGTTAATAGGTTAGTCTCAAAAAACGATATAAAGTTGCTATAAAATGATTGTAAACATCCAAGATTGATAATATAATAGAATGGAACAAGCAAAAATTATAGATACGTTGGAGACGTATCAATACCCATAGTGGCATTGGGGTATTCAAGTGATTCACATGATATATGTTATGGCGTCAACTTGCGGATTCCGGTGACCTTGCGAATCTATGCATAGGGGTTGATTACACGTTTTCATACCATGTTCTCCGATAGAAATCTTGGGGCACTATTTGATGTTCTTTGTGTTGGATTGAGTATTATGAAGCTAAAATTATTTGATGCATATCGTATAATTAACTCATGGATATTATGGTGACATTGGAGTATCTAGGTGACATCAGAGTTGGTTGAAGCGTATCATATGGTGTTATTGTAGTACGAACTCTTAGATAGATCGATCGGGAAGAATAACTTGGTTATTTTAGTATGAACTCTTGGATAGATCGATCGAAAAGGATAACTTGGTTATTTTAGTATGAACTCTTGGATAGATCGATCGATAACTTTAAGGTAGTTTCGTACCCTATAAACAATTTTTTCTTATGTTCTCTGCTAGATAAGAACTTTGGAGTGATTCTTTATTGCACATTGAGGGATGGTTATGTGATCCAATTATATTAGCATTGTTGAGAGATTGCACTAGCGAAAGTACGGGCCCTAGGCCTTATTTCCAAGCATTTATACAACATTTTTCTCACTGTTTACCGCTTGTTACCTTGTTGTTTTTATATTTTCACATTACAAAATCCTATAACTATCATCCATATTGCCCTTGTATCACCGTCTCTTCGCCAAACTAGTGCACCTATACAAGTTGTCATTGTATTGGGTGTGTTGGGAACACAAGAGATTTCTTGTATTTGATTGCAGGGTTGTTTGAGAGAGACCATCTTCATCCTACACCTCCCACGGTTTGATAAACCTTAGGTCATCCACTTGAGGGAAAATTGCTATTGTCCTACAAAACTCTGCCCTTGGAGGCCCAACACGAGTCTACAAGAATAAAGTGTTGGGGAACGTTGCATGGGAAACAAAAAAATTCCTACGCGCACACAAGATCTATCCATGGTGATGAGCATCTACGAGAGGGAGAGTGGATCTACATACCCTTGTAGATCGCTAAGCGGGAAGCGTTAAGAAACGTGGTTGATGTAGTCGAACGTCTTCATGATCCAAATCGCCGAGCGTCCCATGATCTCATCACGATCCATCCCGCGATCCAATCACGATCCTTCCCACGTACTCATCACGATCCGTCCCGCGATCTCATCACGATCCGTCTCGCGATCTAGATCACGGTCCTTCCGATCTAGCGCCAAACAGACGGCACCTCCGCGTTCAGCACACATATAGCTTGATGACGATCTCCGCCTTCTTGATCCAGCAAGAGGGAGTGGAGAGGTAGACGAGTTCTCCGGCAGCGCGACAGTGTTGCGGCGATGGTGGTGGAGCTATTCTAGCAGAGCTTCGCCTAAGTACAGCTGAAAACCGATCTAGAGGAGAAACTACGATCTAGAGGAGAGGCAGCACGTGGCTGTTTTTGTGTGTCTCAAAACCCTCAAAACCTCTAATATATATAGGATGAGAGAGGGAGGAGGCTGGATCACAAGGTCCAGCCCTTTGGCCTCTTGCGCAAGGAGGAGAGGAGGAATCCTCCTCCAATCCTAGTAGGACTAGGACTCCTTCCTTATTTAGTCTTTTTGCCTTTTTCCACCTTTTTCTCTTTGGGCTTTTCTTCCTAGCCGCATGGGCCTTGTGTGGGACTTCCACCAGCCCACTAAGGGCTGGTATTCACCCTCCCACAGCCCATGTAGCCTCTTGGGTCGAAATATCCCTCCTGATGGTCCCCCGGTACACTACCGGCACTCCTGATACACTACCGATGAGCCCGAAACTTTTCCGACGACCAAAACAGGACTTCCTATATATCAGCCTTTACCTGCGGACCATTTCGGAGCTCCTCGTGACGTTCGGGATCTCATCCGGGACTCCGAACAACCTTCGGTCACCACCATACATAACTCTATACTACCAAAACGTCAACGAACCTTAAGTGTGCAGACCCTGCGGGTTCGAGAACTATGTAGACATGACCGAGACACCTCTACGGTCAATAACCAATAGAGGGACCTGGAAGCCCATATTGGTTCCTACATATTCTACGAAGAACTTTATCGGTTGAACCTCTATGTCAAGGATTTAGTTAATCCCGTATGATGTTCCCTTTGTTCTTTGATATGTTACTTGCCCGAGATTCGATTGTCAGTATCCCCATACCTAGTTCAACCTCATTACCAGCAAGTCTCTTTACTTGTTCCGTAATACAAGATCTCGTGACTAACACTTAGTCACATTGCTTGCAAGTCTTGTTGTGATGTTGTGTTACCGAGTGGACCCTGAGATACCTCTCCGTCACACGGAGTAACAAATCTCAGTCTTGATCCATGCCAACCCAACAAACACCCTCAGAGATACCTGTAGAGTACCTTTATAGTCACCCAGTTACGTTGCTACGTTTGATAGACACAAGGCACTGCTCCGGTGTCAGTGAGTTGCATGATCTAATGGTCATAGGAACAGATACTTGACATGCAGAAAACAGTAGCAATAAACTGACACGATCATATGCTACGTTTGTAGTGTGGGTGTTGTCCATCATACCATTCTCCTAATGATGTGATTCCATTATCAAATGACATCTCATGTCCATGGCTAGGAAACCTAAACCATCTTTGATCAACGAGCTAGTTTATTAGAGGCATACTAGGGACATGGTTTTGTCTATTTATCCACACATGCATCTAAGTCTCCGATCAATCCAATTATAGCATGGATAATAAACGATTATCATGAACAAGGAAATATGATAATAACTAATTTATTATTGCCTCTAGGGCATATTTCCAACAGTCTCCCACTTGCACTAGAGTCAATAATCTAGTCCACATCACCATGTGATTCGCATTGTTATGAATCTAACACCCAATGAGTTCTGGGGCTCGATCATGCTTTGCATGTGAGAGAGGTCTTATAGTCAACGGGTCTGCGACATTCAGATCCGTGTGTACTTTGCAAATCTCTATGTCAAACTGTAAAAACTGCTACTACACTCCACTTGGTACTATTCCAAATTACTGCTCCACTATACGTATCCAGATTGCTACTCCGAGTCATCCGGATTGGGTTTAAAGCTTGCATCGACGTAACTCTTTACGATGAACTCTTTATCACCTCCATAATCGAGAAACATCTCCTTAGTCCTCTGGTTACTAAGGTAATTTTGACCGCTGTCCAGTGATCCACTCCTATATCACTCTTGTACCCCTTGACAGACTCATGGCAAGGCACACACCAGGTGCGGTACCCAGTATGGCATAATATAGAACCTATGGCTAAGGTATAGGGGACAACATTCGTCCTTTCTCTTTCTTCTGTCGTGGTCGAGCTTTGAGTCTTACTAAACTTCACACCTTACAAATCAAGCAAGAACTCTTTCTCTGACTGATCCATTTTGAACTCTTTCAAAAACTTGTCAAGGTATGTACTCATTGAAAGTCTCATCAAGTATCTTGACCTATCTCTATAGATCTTGATGCTCAACAATTAGATAGCTTTATCCATGTCTTCCTTTGAAAAACTCTTTTCAAACAACCCTTTATGCTTTCCAGAAATTCTATATCATTTCTGATCAACAATATGTCAACCACATATGCTTATCAGAAACTATATAGTGCTCCCACTCACTTTATTGTAAATACAAGTTTCTCATAAACTTTGTATTGACTCAAAAACTTTGATCACCTCATCAAAGTGTATATTTCAACTCCGAGATGCTTGCTTCAGTCCACAGAAGGATCACTGAAGCTCACACACATTTTAGCATCCTTAGGACTAACAAAACCTTCTGGTTGTATCACATACAACCTTTCAAGTAAACCGTTAAGGAAACGATGTTTTGACATCCATCTGCCAGATTTCATAATTTAAAAATGCAGCAACTGCTAATATAATTCCAACAGACTTTAGCATCGCTACGAGTGCGAAAGTCTCATCGTAGTCAACTCCTTGAACTTCTTGGAAATTACTTTGCGACAAGTCAAGCTCTATAAATGGTGACATTTACCATCAGCGTCTGTCTTCATCTCAAAAGTCCATTTGTCCTCGATGACCTGCTGTCAACGAGAAAGTCTACCAAAGTCTATACTCGGTTTTCGTACATGGATCCTTTCTGGGATTTCATGGCCTCTAACCATTTGTTGAAATCCGGGCCCATCATCGCTTCTCCATAGCTCGTAGGTTCATTGTTGTCCAACAACATGATCTCCAAGACAGAGTTGTCATACCACTCAGGAGCAGCAAGCGTCCTAGTCGACCTACGAGGTTTGATAGTAACATGTTCCGAAGATTCATGATCATCATCATTAACTTCCTCTTCAACTGACGTAGGCTCCACAGAAACATCTTTCTGCGTTGCGCTACTCTCTGGTTGAAGTAAAGGTTCAACAACCTCATCAAGTTCCATCTTCCTCCCACTCAATTCTTTCGAGAGAAACTTTTTCTCGAGAAAGGACCTAGTTTTAGCAACAAACACTTTATGCTTGGATCTTGAGATAGAAGGTTCACCCAACTGTTCTTAGGGTATTCTATGAAGATGCATTTGTCCGCTTTGGGTTCGAACTCATTAGGTGAAAACATTTTTCCACACAAGCGTCGCAGCCCCAAACATCAAGAAATGACATCTTAGGTTTCCATCAAACCATAATTCACATGGTGTCATCTCAACGGATTTAGATGGTGCCCTATGTAAAGTGAATGTAGTTGTCTCTAATGCATAACCCCAAAACTATAGTAGCAAAACGATAAGAGACATCATAGCACGCACCATATCCAATAGAGCATGACTATGACGTTCGGACACACCATCACACTATGGTGTTCCACGTGGCGTGAGTTGTGAAACAACTTTCACATTGTCTAAAGTTGTATGCCAAACTCGTAACTCTGATATTCACCTCCACGATCATCTCGCAGACATTTTTATATTCTTGTCACAATGATCTTAAACTTCACTCTGAATTTGCTTGAACTTTTCAAACGATTCAGACTTGTGTTTCATTAAGTAAATATACACTATATCTACTCAAATCATCGGTGAAGGTAAGAAAATAACGATATCCACCGCACGCTACAAGACTCATTGGATTGCATACATCAACATGTATCATTTCCAATAAATCACTTGCCCGCTCCATCAAACCGGAAAACGGGGTCCTTAGTCATCTTGCCCAAGAGGCACGGTTCGCATGTCTCAACCGATTCAAAATCGAATGATTCCAAAGATCCATCAGCATGGAGTTTCTTCATGCGCTTTATACCAACATGACATTTAGCGGCAATGCCACAAGTATGTGGTACTATCATTATTAACTTTGTATCTTTTGGCATCAATGTTATGAACATGTGTATTACTACGATCAAGATTCAACAAACCATTCACACTGGGTGCATGACCATTGAAGGTATTATTCATGTAAACAAAATAACCAGTATTCTCTAACTTAAATGAATAACCATGTTGCAATAAACATGATCTAATCACGTTCATGCTCAACGCAAAACACCAAATAACACTACAGGAATCAGGCACTTTGCCGTCAGCCATCCCGGACGGCAAAGGCATGCATCCCGGATGGCAAAGGCTTTGCCGTCCGCCAGCAGACGGCCAACCGTCCGGCTAAATAAGCCATGGTAAAGGGTGCTTTGTCGTCTGCTGGAGGACGGCAAAGACCTTTGAATCTTTGCCGTCTGCCAGCGGACGGCAAAGTGCATGGACGGCACACGTGGCAACGTAGCTCCGTTAAGGGCTTAATGACGTGCTTTGACATCCGCTGGCAGACGGCAAAGAACTTAGTTCTTTGCCATCTGCTAGCGAACGGCAAAGAACCTGGTCTTTGTCGTCTGCCAGCAGACGACAAAGAACCCACCTAGGCCGGCCTGGTGCTACCCTAGGTTGCACAGGTAGCTGCCACATGGCAGCTTTGTCATCTGCCAGTAGACGGCAAAGAGCCTGCACAACCCCTGTTTTTTCTATTTTTTATTAAATTCATTCAATTTCACATAATTTCACATATATATATACACACATTTGAAAATACTTTCAACAAGCATAACAACTCATATACATACCAAATCATATCCCTGTCATATGGATATGATCATCCAACATATATATATATATACATACCAAATGAAAAGTCCATATGCAACATATATAGCTAGCCAACATATCCCACAACAAGCATACAATGGTTTCATCTATACATACATATATAGGTAGCAAGTTTCACATTGTTCATCCTACAAAATGAAAATAAAAAGGAAGCACAAGCAGAACAGTAGACTCCATGAACGCAAGCTTCCTCATCGAAAGCAAATCTGCAAATTGGGAAAGAAGGAAGTTAGAAGAAGAAGAAGAAGAAGAAGAAGAAGAAGACTAGAAGAAGAATACTAGCTAGAATAATAATAAGAAGAAGAAGACTAGCTAGAAGAAGAAGAAGAAGAAGAAGAAGAATTTATCTTCTCTTTCTTTTTCTCCTCTCCTCTCCTCTTCTCCAAGGTAGTAATGCCATTTTCTAGCTAACTAAGCATATCAAGTCATTTTGGAGGGGAAAATGCTAATTATAGGTCACTTTATAGCTATCCTAGGTAGAATATATCATTTCGGAGCTAAGTAAGGTTATTATGTCATTTTTGAGGAAAATAAGCTAAGTATAGGTCATTTTGGAGCTAAACCAAGGTTATTATGCCATTTTTTACCTAAGTGAGCTAATTATGTCATAAATGAACTATATAAGCTAATTATAGATCATTATTGAGCTATCCTAGGTAGTTATGCCATTTTGTACCTAAGTGAGCTAATTATGTCATAAATGAACTAGCTAAGCTAGCTATAGATCATTATTGAGCTATCCTAGGTAATTATGCCATTTTCTAGCTAACTAAGCATATCAAGTCATTTTGGAGCTATCCTAGGTAGAATATATCATTTTGGAGCTAAGTAAGGTTATTATGTCATTTTTGAGGAAAATAAGCTAAGTATAGGTCATTTTGGAGCTAATTAGGTCACTTCTTAAGCTAAGTATGCATTTGTTAAGCAAAACACTTGGGAAAACTTACCATCATCATGGAGGTGGAGGACCTGTCGGGTTTGCACCAGGGTGAGACGTAGAAGGATCGGCCGGGGTTGCGGCAGACGCAGAAGGATCGGTCGAATACCTCACATTACTAATATTAATCTTCATTGTCTATATATGCTCCGGGGTCAATAAATGCATAATCATCATCACTATTAGTAATGACATGCTCATCAGCATCATCAATAAATGCATCAACATGTGGAAGGCCTCTATGTAATCAGTCAAGCATTGTCAGCTCATCCGTAGCAGTAACCTCTTCTTCTTCCATCCCTTCTTGTTCCGGCTTAGGGGTGAAGTCGGGTTCACTGTCGCTGTCGACCTCAATGTTCTGGGGTGAAGTAGAGCGGTTCTTGAAACATTTTTTGGGAACACATGTTTCTTGGAAGAATTCTCCTTCATATGTGTCTGGGTTAATGTGAGGTTCATAATCATCTTCATTGAGGGAAGGTGGTCTAAAATGTGGCGGCACATCATAAATGACATCCCAACCTTTCAAATTTGGATCCATTTGGCAGGCCCACGGTAGATAGAAAACTTGGGTCACCTGTTGAGTCGAAATATAGACATCGAGAACATCTAAATGGGTGCTTTGTTTGATTTCGACTAGCCCTATATGTTCATGAGTCCTTCTAGTCTCCTTCGGCTGGAACCAATAACATTTGAACACTACGACGTTTGGTGGGTTTTCACCAAAGAATGTAAGTTCATAAACTGCTTCAACTCTTCCATAATACTCGACCCCTCCTTTGCCGACAGTGGAGACACAACAATTTGTAGACTTTCGGTCGGCCATAGATAGCTCTTTGCCAAAAGTACGAAAACGATACCCGTTGATGTCGTATTTGTCAAATGAACGGACCTTATAGTCAAAACCATTAGCGACTTGTCTCAATTCTAAGTCCATAGACTCTGCATTAGCCTACAAGTTTAATACGAAAGGATTGTTGCATTAGCCGCAAAGTAGGCGAAGAAATGAAATCGTCTAATTAATGGAAATTACCGTTTGCTTGAACCAAGAGATGAAACCGGGATAGCCGCCTGCATGCTTTGCCAGAAGCTCATACTCTTCAATGGAATCCTTTTGGATCACCGCTCCATCCGAGAATTTGGCCACGTATTGACTGTATCACATATCTGGGATAAGAGCATTTCAAAGGAATTAGAAGTTGCGAAACAATGTACCGAGAACTTACTCGATGTATGGCCGAACTTCTGTTAGGTTGTTGAAGATATACAACGAAATGGTCTGCCATTCTTTGACATCCAACGCTACTGATTTCAAAGCACCGGTTGGTGCGAGCTTCCCTTTGAATAGGCTGAGGTTGGATCGACCTTTTTCACGGTCGCCATCATTGTACCGAGGCTTCGGATTATGCAAATGACGATTCTTGGCTTTGTAGTGTGTTGTCACGAAGTTTGCCGCCTCCTCAGTAATGAACGCCTCAGCCATCAATGCTTCAAATCTATGTTTATTTTTACATTTTGCTCGAAGCGTCTTCTGCATCCTCTCAGTTGCGAAGCACCAACAATTTTGAACGCGCCCCCCACCAATCTTGCCTCAGTCAGGAGATGCAAAATCAAATGCTGCATTGGATTAAAGAAGCCCGGTGGGAAGATCTTTTCTAACTTGCAGATCAACTCCGGCGCCAACTCTTCCAGTGCGTCTAGCACGTCAGGCGATAGTTGTTTCACACAAAGAGCATGGAAGAAATAGCTCAGCTCTGCCAATACTAGCCATTCATCCTCAGGGATAAAGCCACGCAACATCACCGGCATTAGCCGCTCAAGACATATGTGCCAATCATGACTCTTGAGACCAACTATTTTCAATTTGTCAAGACTCTCTCCCCTCTTTAGATTCGCTGCATACCCATCGGGGAACATCAACTGCATTTTCACCCACAAAATCATTTCCCTCATAGCTGGCCTTCCAAGATTGAACCATGCCTTTGGCTTCCTCCAGTTCTTCTTTCCTTTCGGTTGTCGAATGTTTTGTAATGGTCTATCACATAGAGCCTCCTGATCGACTCTAGCCTTAGGATTATCCTTCGACTTCCCCTCTATGCCGAATAATGTACCAAGAAGGGCGTCCGCGATATTCTTTTCAGTGTGCATCACGTCGATGTTATGTGGGCAAGGAGGTCTTTAAAGTAAGGCAGATCCCACAAACATATCTTGTGAGTCCATGCGTGTTCCGTATTATACCCTTTGAAATATCTTGGACGATCTGGATCCAGCTCGAGAGCGTTTATCTGATCCAGGATCTGTTGGCCTGTCAACGCAGGTGGTGTAGTGTTTTTGACAACTCTACCTTTGATGAAATTCTTCATGTCTTTTCTGAACTTATGGTCAGGATCCAGGAACTGTCTATGCATGTTGAAGCAAGAAAACTTGCAACCCACCTCCAGCCAACAGAACTGAAGAGCTGCCTTGCATGTGGGGCACGGAAACCTTCCATGCACACACCAGCCAACGAATAGCGCATACGCCGGCAAGTCATGCATCGAGTACATGTACCACACATGCATTTTGAAGTTCTTTTTTGTAGCGACGTCGTATGTCTTGATCCCATTATCCTAGGCTTCTTGCAATTCATCCTTAAGAGGTTGCATGTACACATTCATATTCTTCCCCGGATATTTGGGCCCTGGAATTATCAACGTTAGGAAAATGTTCTTTCTTTTCATAATCTCTCCGGGGGGAGATTGAGTGGAATGACAAATACAGGCCAATAACTGTATTGTGCTGCCGTCATACCATACACATTGAACCCATCCGTGCTGATGGCAACTCGAGGATGCCTTGGACCTGCCGCTTTATCCTTATGTAATGCATCGAAGTGCTTCCACGCAAAAGCGTCTGAAGTGTGTCCCAACACCGGATTCCCATCTGCATCTAGTTCTGTTCTTTTGTCCAATTTATGCCACATCATCTGTCTGGCCGTCTCTTCGACCATGAAAAGACGTTGAAGTCTTGGTATGATTGGCAGATACTAAAGAACATTAATGGGGATTTTGGTCTGACTCTTCTCACCCATACCATTGTCTACCAGAACATACCTGGAAGCATTGCAAATGGGGCAATAGTTCAAGCCCGCATACTCAAGCCTAAATAAGGCACATCCATTCTCACAGGCATCTATCTTCACATAGGGCATCTTAAGCACACGTAGGATTTTGTCCGACTGGTACAGGTTTGGTGGCAATACATGGCCTTTGTGTAGAAAGCGTCCAAATATCGTCATCATCGCGTCGTAGCCTTCTCTGCCCAGGTTGAACTGAGTCTTTAGAGCCATTACTTGCGCGATGACATCCAGCTGACAAAGCTCAGTGTGCTCGTGGAGAGGACGTTTTGAAGACTCCAACATTTCATAAAAGGCCTTTGCAAATTCCTCCATCTCATCGTCTGAATCCCGAGCATCATCAAAGTCTTGCACCATGTCTTCGATCCCGCTACCATGCTCGTCGGTGCGACGACGAACCACCTCAGCTCTGGCATGTTGGGCAGACTCACCATGAAATGTCCAGACCGTATAATTAGGCGTAAAACCCCACTTCTACAGGTGTTTGATCATTTCAAACTCTGACTTCTTCTTATAGTTATCGCAATCAACACAAGGGCACCAGGTTATTTTCTGTCCATTTGCAAATGCGACTCTCACAAACTCCTTGGTTTTTGTTATCCATTCACGGGTCAAGTCTTTCTGACTAGTGTTACTGGTGTACATCCACCCACGATCACTCATCTTTCCTAGCTACTGGACACACACAAAATATATACATAATTCAGCAAACCATATTCATCAGTTAATAGAGTTTGTCAGTTTTATTACGTCGATGCAACCTAGATGCTAGTAGGTAAAGATAGGTCCTAATCCCACCCGAGTATGTGTATATTGGGTTCGTTTTCCCATGCTCTGCTCCGGATCCGACGCACAATTTCGGCAGCACCTCCCCGTTGTTCTCCTAATACACGTCTCGGCAATAAGCAGAGAGGATGTGTACCCGGAGAACAACTAGGAAGGCACTGACGAAATTCTGCATCGGATCCAAAGCAAAGCATATGGGAAAATGAACCCAATCTACACATACTCGGGCTGTCCATAGATAATGTTGGACAATTCGAAAGAATCGCGGTTATAAATATGCTAATGAATGCATATTTATAGATGCAACCCTTTCAAACGGGAGACGCATAGTGGTCACGCATACTGATGATTGAAGACACCTATAGCTAGCAAGTTTCAGCGGCACGAAGACATGAATAGAGGAAATGAAGGGGGCCAAGAGGAGATGCCATTTGTGCTCACCCACGAACGTAGGGGCAGAGCTCGTCGAACACACGGGGAGGTCGTCGAACACCAGACCCTCGCAGCGACGAAACAACTACACATTTAAATCCACCTGATCAACATAAATATGATGTTTTGTATAACAAAATCGAAAAATACATGACCTAACTCATAATTCACAAATATATGACCCATGTCGTGTCGGGTCGGGGTGTCAGGGGGTGTTGTGTCGGGGTAGGGGTGTTGGGGGGTGTCGTGTCGGGGTCGGGGTGTCGAGGGTGCCGTGTCGGGGTCGGGGTGTCGTGTCGGGGTCGGGGTGTCGGGGGTGTCGTCTCGAGGTCCGAGGTGCCGTGTCGTGGTGTCGGGGTGTCGTGTCAGGGGTTGGGGTGTCGGTGGTTTCGTATTGGCGATCCTCGACCCGGTTACGTCAGCGCCGACGCACCCCTCCTCCTCCTCTTCTTCTTCTTCTTCTTATTCTTCTTCTTATTCTCCTTCTTCTTTTTCTTCTTTTCTTCTCCTCCTCCTCCTCCTCCTTTTCTTCTTCTTTTTCTTCTTCTCCTTCCTCTTCTTCTTCTTCTTCTTCATATCCTTCTCCTCCTCTTCTTCTTCTCTCTTCTTCTAATTAACTACAACTAATTAACCTAACTACAGTACTAAATTACTAACTAAACTAAACTATTAACTACAACTAACTAACTAAATTACTAACTAAACTAATTAACTACAACTAACTAACTAAACTATTAAAATGAAAAAATAGAGAGGGGGAGGGGGCTCATCGGAGTGGGGAAGGTGGAGGCCGGCATTGGTGGAGGTGGAGGAGGCCGACGCCGGCGGTGGGCATGGGTGCGGGCGGCGGGGTGGTGGGCACGGGCGTCGGGGAGGGAGAGAGGGGCAGGGTGGTGGGGCCGTGGGCGCAGGCGGCGGGGGTGAGGGCGGTGGGGGTAGGGGGCGATGGGGAGGAGAGAGGGAGAGAAAGAGAGAGAGAGAGAGAGAGAGAGAGAGAGAGAGAGAGAGAGAGAGAGAGAGAGAGGCGGGCCAGGGGGCGTTATCCGTTAGTTAGCCCCCCTCTTTGTCGTCCGCTAGCGGACGGCAAAGAGGGGGGGCGTTAGGTCAAGTTGCGGGCTGGGTCGTCAGTGGGCCCCCTCCCTCTTTGCCGTCTGCTAGCGGGCGGCAAACCTCCTTTGTCGTCCGCTAGCAGATGGCAAAGAAGTGGCTACTGGCAAAGCCACCCTTTGCCGTCAGCCACCTCTTTGCCATCTGCTTTCTGCTAGCTGATGGCAAAGCCACTCTTTGCCATCCGCTAGCAGACGGCAAATCTTCTGATTCCAGTAGTGTAACATTTATTTAGGTTCGTCACTAATCCCGAAGGTAGAGAGAGCGTGCGATGTTGATGACATCAACCTTGGAAACATTTCCAACACACATCGTCACCTCACCCTTAGCTAGTTCTCCGTTTATTCCGTAGCTTTTATTTCGAGTTACTAACATTTAGCAACCGAACCGGTATCCAATACCCAGGTGCTACTAGGAGTACTAGCAAGGTACATATTAATTACACGTATATCAAATATACTTCTATCGACGTTGCCAGCCTTCTTATCTACCAAGTATCTAGGGTTGTTCCACTTCAGCGACCGCTCTCCTCATAATCGAAGCACTTAGTCTCGGGTTTGGGTTCAACTTTGGGTTGCTTCACTGGAGCAGCAACTGACTTCCCATCCATGAAGTTTCCCTCCTTTCCCTTCTCGAAACTAGTGGTTTTACTAACCATCAACACTTGACGCTCCTTCTTGATTTCTACCTTCGCAGTGTCAAACATCGCGAACAGCTCAGGGATCATTATTTCTATCCCTAGCATTTTATAGTTCATCACCAAGTCCTAGTAGCTTAGTGATAGTGACTTGGAAAACTATATCAATCACTTTTTTATCTGGAAGATCAACTCCCACTCGATTCAAGCGATTGTAGCACCCAGATAATCTGAGTACATGCTCAACGATTGAGCTATTCTCCTTTATCTTGCAGGCAAAGAATCTTGTTGGAGATCTCATATCTCACAACACGGGCACGATCTTGAGATCCCAATTTCAGCTCTTAGAACATCTCATATGTTCCATGACGTTCAAAACGTTTTGGAGCCTCAATTCTAAGTCGTAATGCATGACGCACAGAACTATCAAGTAGTCCTCAGAACGTGCATGTCAGATGTTCACAACATCTACAGACGACGCTAGAGGGGGTGGTGCACTGAGCGGTGCATTAAGGACATAAGCCTTCTGTGCAGCAATGAGGACAATCCTCAAATCACGGACCCAGTCCGCAATATTGCTACCACCATATTTCAACTCTATTTCTCTAGGAACATATAAAAATACAAGGGAGCTACAGCGTGAGCTAGTAATCTACAACATAATTTGCAAAGACACTACTGACTATGTTCATGATAATGAGTTCAATTAATCCAATTATTTAAGAACTCCCACTCAAATTGACATCCCTCTGGTCATTCGAGTGATACATGATCCAAATTCTCCAACTCAAGTCCGATCATCACGTGAGTTGAGGTGTTTTCAATGGTGAACATCATCATGTTGATCATATCTACTATATGAGTCATGTTCGCCCTTTCAGTCTCTTGTGTTCCGAGGCCATGTTTGTACATGCTAGGCTCGTCAAGTTTAACCCGAGTGTTCTGCATGTGCAACACTGGCTTGCACCCGTTGTATGTGAACGTAGAGTCTATCACACCCGATCATCACGTGGTGTCTCGACACGACAAACTTTCGCAACGGTGTACCCTCGGGGAGAACACAATTCATCTTGAAATTTAAGTGAGGGATCACCTTATAATGCTACCGTCGTCCTAAGCAAAACAAGGTGCATAAAAGGATTAACATCACATGCAAATCATAAGTGACATGATATGGCCATGAACTTGTGCTTTTGATCTCCATCTTGAAAGCATCGGCATGATCTCCATTGTCACCGACATGACACCATGATCTCCATCATCTTGATCTTCATCAACGTGTCGCCATCGTGGTTGTCGCGCCCACCATGCTTCTACTACTATTGCTACCATTTAGCGATAAAGTAAAGCATTACATAGCGCTTAATGATTGACATGCGGGTCATACAATAATTAAAGAAAACCCTATGGCTCCTACCGGTTGCCGTACTCATCGACATGCAAGTCGTGATACTCTATACAACACATGATCATCTCATACATCACATATATCTCATCATGTAATTGGCCATATCACATCACAACATACCCTAGAAAAACAAGTTAGACGTCCTCTAATTGTTGTTGCATGTTTTATGTGGCTGCTACGGGTATCTAGCAAGAACAGTTCTCACCTACGCATAAACCACAACGGTGATACATAAGTTACTTTTCAAACTTCTCAAGGACCGCCTTAGTCGAATCCGATCCAACTAAAGTAGGAGAAATAGACACCCGCCAGCCATCTTTGTGCAACGAAGTTACACGTCAATCGCTAGAACCGGTCTCTTGTAAGTGTACGAGGAAGGTTGGTCCGGTCCGCTTCATCCCACAATACCGCTGAACCAAAACACGACCAAGGGAGGAAGCAATCTAAGCATCAACGCCCACAAACTCTTTGTGTTCTACTCGAGATCTCATCTACACATAGACCTAGCTCATGATGCCACTGTTGGGGAACGTTGCATGGGAAACAAAAGTTTTCCTACGCGCACGCAAGATCTATCCATGGTGATGAGCATCTACGAGAGGGAGAGTGGATCTACATACCCTTGTAGATCGCTAAGCGGGAAGCGTTAAGAAACGCGGTTGGTGTAGTCGAACGTCTTCGCAATCCAAATCGCCGAGCGTCCCACGATCTCATCACTATCTGTTCCGCGATCCAATCACAATCCATCCCGTGATCTCATCACAATCCGTCTCGCGATCTTGATCATGGTCCTTCCGATCTAGCGCCGAACGGACGGCACCTCTACGTTCAGCACATGTACAACTTGATGACGATCTCCGCCTTCTTGATCCAAAAAGAGGGAGCAGAGAGGTAGATGAGTTCTCCGACAGCGCGACAGCGTTGCGGCGATGGTGGTGGAGATATTCTAGCAGGGCTTCGCCTAAGCACCACTGAAAAACCGATCTAGAGGAGAAACTACGATCTAGAGGAGAGGCAGCACGTGGCTGTTTTTCTGTGTCTCAAAACCCTCAAAACCTCTACTATATATAGGAGGAGAGAGGGAGGAGGCTGGCGCACAAGGGCCAGCCCTTTGGCCTCTTGCGCAAGGAGGAGAGGAGGAATCCTCCTCCAATCCTAGTAGGACTAGGACTCCTTCCTTATTTAGTCTTTTTGCCTTTTTTTCCACCTTTTTCTCTTTGGGCTTTTCTTCCCAGCCACATGGGCCTTGTGTGGGACTTCCACCAGCCCACTAAGAGCTGGTATTCACCCTCCCATAGCCCATGTAGCCTCTTGGGTCGAAATATCCCTCCCGATGGTCCCCCGGTACACTACTGCACTCCTGGTACACTACTGATGAGCCCAAAACTTTTCCGGCGACCAAAACATGACTTCCTATATATCATTCTTTACCTCCGGACCATTCCGAAGCTCCTTGTGACGTCCAGGATCTCATCCAGGACTCCGAACAACCTTCGGTCACCATCATACCTAACTCTATACTATCAAAACGTCAACGAACCTTAAGTGTACAGACCCTGCAGGTTCGAGAACTATGTAGACATGACCGAGACACCTCTATGGTCAATAACCAATAGCAGGACATGGATGCCCATATTGGTTCGTACATATTCTACGAAGATCTTTATCAGTCGAACCTCTATGTCAAGGATTCAGTTAATCTCGTATGATGTTCCCTTTGTTCTTCGGTATGTTACTTGCCCGAGATTCGATCGTCGGTATCCCCATACCTAGTTCAACCTTGTTACCGGCAAGTCTCTTTACTCGTTCCGTAATACAAGATCTCGTGACTAACACTTAGTCACATTGCTTGCAAGGCTTGTTGTGATGTTGTATTACCGAGTGGGCCCTGAGATACCTCTCTATCACACGGAGTAACAAATCCCAGTCTTGATCCATGCCAACCCAACAGACACCCTCGGAGATACCTGTAGAGTGCCTTTATAGTCACCCAGTTATGTTATGACGTTTGATACACACAAGGCACTCCTCCGGTGTCAGTGAGTTGCATGATCTCATGGTCATAGGAATAGATACTTGACATGCAGAAAACAGTAGCAATAAACTGACACGATCATATGCTACGTTTGTAGTTTGGGTCTTGTCCATCACACCATTCTCCTAATGATGTGACCCCGTTATCAAATGACATCTCATGTCCATGGCTAGGAAACCTTAACCATCTTTAATCAACGAGCTAGTCTATTAGAGGCATACTAGGGACATGGTATTGTCTATTTATCCACACATGCATCTAAGTCTCCGATCAATACAATTATAGCATGGATAATAAACTATTATCATGAACAAGGAAATATGATAATAACTAATTTATTATTGCCTCTAGGGCATATTTCCAACATAAAGTTGCGTAGTAGACATCATGTTACTAGTCTAAATTACTACCTCCATAGTTGGTAGTAACATAGAGGTGGTAACATGGAAATTTTCATTTATTAGCTTATAGACTCATGTTGTCTTAGTATGTGTGATGTTACATATAATATGAGTAACTAGCTATGTTACTCAATTTGTCTCTCTCCTCATTAAGTAGCTGACACATCATCTTTATCGCTGAGGTGGCATTGATCTTACAACCTAGGTTACTCCCACCGTGGGTAGTCTTAGCACTAGCGTCTCTAGCATGCAATGGCAGTTTCCTTCTTTCATGAATCTTTCTCTCCATGTAGTTCATTGCTACGCCTTGGAGCTTGTCGAACCCGATCACGCGGCCCTGCCAAGCGACAAAATCGATGTGGACGAAGTCAGAGACGACGATGTGTGGACGGTCATGTATGGGAGCGCGTCGACGACGTCACGAACTAGACCGAAGATGACGATGGGCCGACTGCATCACTTTATTGTCTGGGAACCAAACCATCAATTGGAATAGAGCGAGGCACCCTTTTCTCCTCTCCTCTTTATGAATCAATACCTCGTAAATTTTTCTTCAGGATAGACGATTGATATATAGTAAGAGATAGCATCAGGTACAAATAAATCCCTTGGCCAATTTGTTCATGAACCGTCTTGCATGTCCACAACGTCGGGTGAAGATGTATCTTTACCCTCCTTTTTGCGATGCTTCAGTTACTCGCTGTGGAGATGAAAAATATGAGATATATAAAAGAAAACTAAACATAGATGAGTATCATTTGCATCATGCCTCGATAGATGCCATGCCTCATGGTGGGTGCCAACTATCATGGGAACAATTCCGATTATAAGAGAGGGATGGGATAAAGGAGCATGATCTATCAACATGCAAACGGGTGACACGAGTGTTTTTTACGAGTGCGGGCCTCTCGCGGTGAGGATAAGAGCCGTATATCTCATGCCATGGGGAGGATTTCCGTTCTTTGTATATGATCATGGTGTTACAGAGAGTATGAGAGAGATGGAAGAATGTGAGCGTCTCTAGTCTTAGTGGTGGGGTGGCCTATATAGCGTGCGCCACCCCTCTACCTTCTTAGTTACAAAAATGGTCATAATGCCACCCACTAGTGGAACACGTCATCAATACCCACTATGCAAGTGATTCTTCACCAGTCATGCTGACTATTGATATTCGCCTGTCCGAGTAGCTGGTATGTCAGAGTGGTTGATGGTCATCCGAGTAGATGGTATGTCTGGCATCTGAGTAGTGTTCATCTAGATGTCGTCCGACTGGATAATATGTCCGACATCTGAGTAACTTTCTGTATGGTATGAAAATTGAACTGGGCCCATATGTCGTATGCCCCCTATGTGTTATGATTCTTTGACCCTTCATGTGCCTACCTATTAAGTGTATCCACAACAAGCACCACATTGGTAGAGGACGCAGCCTGGTGCAGAAACAACACGACATGCAGATGGCCGCCATGAGGTCAATGCCATTGTTGGAAAGGTCGGCCACCCACCGGTCTTTGATTGGGTTGCTACCATGGATGATGGAGGGAGGGGCGGCGCTGCGGCGGGCGGGCCATTGGAGGAGAGCATGAAGGGGCGGGGAGAGAGAGAGAGAGACGTGAATGAGAGTGGAAGGTCACGAGAGAGAGTGATGGGAGTTATGAAACACCCCGTCTGTCTCAAGCGAGCCTGGCTCGCCAAAAAACCCGATTCGAGTGTTCCCTCGTGGACATGACCGGCTTTAAGTTTCGTGGGGCCTGAGAAGCAGATGCAGACCAGACAACCGAACAACCCAAATACATCGCGCGCGGGTCTAGTTAGCCAATATGCAAGCAACCAAACACGCCCTAACATCACATTCCGTCATTAAGTTTCTCTGCCATCTCCCGTTTCGTCATTGCTTTGCTAGAAGATAGATATGTTTTCCTCTTCTGTATTGTAGACTGGTTGATACCCATTTACCCTCATTCATCACCACACTAATATTAACGACAATAATTATTTGCTGATAGACACTAATTTACTCAACCTCACATCACTCTTCATATGTTGTGACATAAACACGTTAATTGGAAATATGCATGCATTGCTGCTGAAATAACAAGGGCGGCCGTCGGCATCAGCCTACTTGATTTCTCACGGGAAATATTTGCCTAGCTAGTCGTCGATTACGGTGCACCACATCCGCCCGATCAAATACCCTTGCTCGGTCCTCCTTCTCTCACTCCCCGTCCACACGATTACAATGTCGCACAAAACATGCATTGCAGCACGACTCGTAGCACATCGGCGCCGGGCTCGCAACGCCGTGGTCGAAGTAGCCATGACTGGCCTCGCGTCAGCTATGTGTGGTCGTCCCCGGCTTGCAGCATCCCGCCCCCGACACCCCCTTCTGCATTAGTGTCTCTCGCGGTCCTTGCGGCAGTGTGGCGACCTGCTCACAACATCCAACGTCGGCTTGGAGCACCAGCCCTCATTGTCTGCAGCGTTGGCGCCTCCTCGCAACACCATGTGGCCTGCTAAGGGTCTTGCCGGTCACCGGTCGCAGCATCGGCCCTTGCAACCCAGGCCAACATTGCAGCCCCGGCGACACCCGGCCCTTGTAACATCAAGACAGTCCTTGCAGCACCACAAACAACCTCAGAAGCTCAGATCGTCGCCTCTGGCAGTATCTCGGGGCTGGCTATGCAGTGTCGCACCCTACCAAGATGTATATTTGCAATAGTACACAATATGTACAAATTATCAGATATAGCATTGCCATTATAGAAAGATATTGTGTAAAAAACTGTTATTTAAGTATTGAATACACCAAAGCACCATCTGTGATTGATCATTGCGACATGCTTTGTGTTGCATAAGGCTAATTGGAAGCAGAAAATGGATAAAAACCTAATCTTGAAAAAATTGTCAGAAATAAATGATCGACTCTCTGGTAATCTGGTAGCTACGCCGACACCCCAGGTTAAAGATCAGGGGGACACAATGTACATAATTGATACTGTAACTCCTCAAAATCCACAGGCTTCGGGAGAAGGTCTCTACGAGGGGAAGGTCGAACGAAGGGAGGTGGGGATCGAACGGGTCGAACAAAAATGACGTTCGATCCTACTTTAATAATAGAGATTCGCAAACACGGGCACATCCCCCTCCTAGCTGGGGCGACCCATTTGTGTTTTTCCTTTTCCCGTTTAAAAGTCAAAAAATGATGTGCGGATGCGAATGACGGGACTCTAGATCTATGATTTCATAACGCAGCGCGTTAACAACTAGGGACATCACACTCTTGTGCATAATAACTTCTTTTGTCCTTTTATTCTTTTTCCAATTTGTGTTTTTTCATTTTTTTCTTATTAAAATTAGGTGAACTTAAGCAATGAACTTATTTTGAAATTTGATGAACCTTTTTAATTTTGATGAATTTATTTCCAATTCGGTGAACTTTTTTTTAGTTCTATGAACTTTTTTGAAAATTGGTGAACGTTTTTCAAATTTGATGAACTTTCTTTAAATTAGGTGATTTGTTTTTCAAATTAAATGATTTTTTTTCTAATGTGATGAACTTCTTTCCAAAATCGATGAACCTTTCTCTAGCTTGATGATTTTTTCTTTCAAAATGAATGAGTTTTTTTTCAAAATTGATGCACTTTTTAAAAAAATTGTTTACGTTTTGAAAGTTTTGTGAAGTTTTTTGAAAATCCGTAAACATTTCTCAATTAACGTTTTCTTTGCTTTTTTAACTATTGTTTCGTTTTCTACTACAAAAGTGAACGGTTGATGACCCAACTACCAGTCTAACACGATCGAGCGAACCAGTCGTCGACCCTTGGGCCAGCCCACGAGCGGGGGCGTGTGGGCGCCAATAAGTTGAAGCGGTGCCTACAGCGCGAAATCACTAATTGACGAGTACAAGTTTTAAAGATCATTCCCACCCCAGGTGGCGATAAATGACGTGTTGTATGTGTGTCACTTGTCGCAGCCGAAGAGTTTTGTCTTTTTTCGTAAATCCGTATTTTCAAAATATTTTATTTCTTAGAGCGTGCGTCCAAATCTTGAACCGTTTTCATCGTTGGGTTTCTCATGTCGAGATCTTCAAAACTAGATACCACGATGATAGGTTTTGACGAGCTTTTTTTCAAAAAAAAAACACACGCAAAAACCATGCCTCTCGCGATAGAAAAAAACAGACAAAAACACGTTTTCTCCCTTTCCGAGAGGCATGTGCCTCTTGCGAAGGCAAAACCGTGTCTCTCGCAAAAATGCGTTTTTTTCTTTCTGAGAGGCACGACTGTGCATCTCGCGGAAACAAAATTGTGCCTCTCGAAAAGCAAAACCGTACCTCTGACAAAAAGGAAAGAAGAACAGAAAACGTGTTTTTTTCCTTTCTGAGAGGCACAACCGTACCTCTCGCGAAAACAAAATCATGCCTCTGACGAAAGCCAAACCGTGCCTCTTGCAAAAAAAAACAGGAAACACATTTTTTTCCTTTTTGAAAGACACGGTTGTGCCTCTCGCGAAAGCAAAATCGTACCTCTCACGAAGCAAAACCATGTCTCTCGCAAATAAAACACGTTTTTTCATGCAATTTTTTTGAATTTTTTAATGTCCAAAAGCTAGGAAACACAAGTGAAAAACCAGAACACCAAAAAAATCAGAAAAAACCCAAACTAATAAGCCAAAAACACATTTCAAAAAATAAAAAATAAATTTTAAGGAAACACTCAAATCGCGACATGTGACAGTGGTTGAGAAAACGTAAATGACGACGCGTAAGAGTGATCATTGACAGCGCGTTTGGCAATATTTGGGAAGAGGAATGGGAGTTTAATGTAGGGAGTTGTATTGAGATTAGACATGGGATGAGTCGTTTTATTCTCAATCCCTTGTTTGGTACATGATAGGAATTATGTGTGGGAATTTGAGGAGAATTTGTATTTCCTTGTTTGTATCATGGGAATTGATGAGGGACTAGATCAGGAAAGTGAACATAAGTTATGATGAAGGGTTAAGATTGATTCACTTAAACAATTCCCTCCCAACTCCCACCCCCTCCCCTGTTAATAAAACGGTGGGAGTTGGAGTCTTAAGCCCCATGCCTATTCCTTTATAAATTTCCAATCCCCCTAACCAAACAATAGACTTAAAGTCTCGTATCCTTTTAAATCACATTCCCTAACTCTAATTACTCCCAACCAAACAGGCTGTGAAGGCTTTCGAGGAAGTGTTTCCTGTTTAATCGCTCGTCCTAAAGTGGCCTGCGAGTGATTGGGCCGCAAGGATGGGGGCGGGCCTACGGAGTTCTCTCTTGTCAACTAAATTCGGAATGCAGCAGCCGGCCGCAAGGTAATCACCTGCACCTGGTGTCTAGGGTTTTATAAATGCGAGAGGGTCGGGTCCCTGAACCTTGTGGGCGGCGCATCTGGTACTGCAGCGAAGCGGCGCGGCGCCGACACCTCAGAGCGGCGCGTCCTCCCGTCGGCCACCATCCTTACCCCCATAGGTGCGTATCATCGATACTACTCTGTTTTGGAATCGTGGAGGGAACACGCCGCTAGTTTGATTGCTTTGTTTCACCGAATCAGTAGCACGTAGGCAGCAGTCGGTAGACATTAGATCCGCCTTCAAGATTGGTCTGACGACATTCAGTTGAAATGCATGAACGAGATGCAGGTGTTGCGTGAACTCCCTCTGCTCTCGCTGGGGTTTGGGAGGAGACGAATAGTTGCGTGGTTCTTAATGGATGACGTGCGCTTCGTTTAAAAAAAAATAGATGGTGTATCTTGCATGGGTCCCAACTCGTTTGAATCATACATCTTGATTTGTTCTTGTGCTGTGTTCTGTTCCTAGATTTTCGTACTTTGTTTGGGATGAAACATCTTGTACTAGTTACTCGACCTAGTCTTAATCTGTGCTTTAATTTGGAACGAATTCTGGAAGAGACATCCAATAATGTATTTAAAATTATTGGTATGTTCCATGTAATGCAAGACATAACCAAATTGAACGTGAAAATTATAATCAGTTTTCACATCTTCATGTACAACAATTATATTCTCATGTTTTATGAAATTTTAACCTGCAAGGCCACAGTTCTGATGTAGTCAGTTTGCTCTTTGTCATCGGCTGCAACATAATGGCAGCATGATTTGTTCAATGTTTTTCCTACTTGGTAATTCCATTTTACAAAAATGATTCTGTCTTTGCAACAAATGATTGGGTGATTTTGATTTTTATATTGAAAGTGTCCCTGGTTGCAGGTACAATCATGGCTCAAGTTCCCACATTCCACCCGAGGAAAACGTATGCAAGGAAGTTGGTGTACCATCTTAAATCAGAGAAGTGCATGGGACTGCTTATTCTTCGTTTTGGTTCACTCGGCATGCGAGTACGTGAAAGAGATGAATTGCGGATATCACTTTGACGCTCTGGATGTGACGAAGTGTTCATTGGCCGAATGAATCACCTCAAAGGGGTAATCAGGGCCTCCAACCTTCCAGCTACTGCACATTACATTGATCAGTGCATCACTGTAAGTGGTGTCCCTGTTCATATGTTAGGTATTTACATTTTATTGCATTTCATCTTTCAAGTTGTCGGTTTAGTTTCTTGTCAACCGTGGGCATCAAACAATTATATATGATATATTTCTAAAAATGTTCTATGCCCATTTTACTTTCAGGGGAACAGCATCTTGGTTTTTGCTGTGCCTAGCTGCCACAAGTGGTTTACTATCATGAAGGCCGTGAGCAACCTTCTCATATCAAATAAGGGTAACTTAATGATACATAGGTTCTTTTTAGGTCATACTGAGTTCCCCGTCAGGATTTTTGAAGGCGCAATCCAGGGTGTATGTGATTGCCATAATCTTCCATCAAAAGATCTGTCTCATGCTGTAAGGTTTCTTGGTGGTCCTTCTCCATCACAAGATGCTGCTGCAGCAGTGCATTTCCGCAACAAACTCAAGGGTTGTGTTATGGAGCTTATGTCAAACACCTACTCTTGTCTGCCATTTGAGCTCCATAGGTGTGTAAAGCTGACTCCAAATGTTTGGAGTCTGATGAACTTTTATGTGTTTTATTACTGTTTCAGTTTTTATTGTACCTTGTTGTTGTTTTATCAATGAAATTGAAAAGTAGCTCTTCTGCTCTAATAACAAGTTGGATTCATCTGTTTTTGCGCTGTTACTAATCATGAAGTTATTGCTCGTATAACTTTCTGTTACTGTAGAACTTTCTGGTACTGACTGAAGTAGTGGGTCATACAACTTCTTGTTACATGTAGGACTAGTTTAGAGTTTACAGTTTTTATTGAATGCCCCCAAATTATCGTGATGTAGGAGTATATACTTGAGGTGTACAGTTTTGTGGATGATAATTAAGCTATGTTTTGTTGGATACTAGGGTTATACATGATCTGATTGGCAAGGGTCATGGGCTATTCGTCTGCGAGCAAATGGATGTTGTTTTTCACGATCTAATTGACCAGTTTCTAGTGGATTTTATTGGAATGGAGGATTCTGTCTTTGTTTTGGACAAAGTGCTGGAGATTTGGCAGGTCTACCCTCAATTCCTCAATCGTTGCCACCAATTCTTTGCAGTTCTTGATTTCATGATGCACTGGTCTGTTGTCCAGACGGGTTATAGTAGGTGGATTACTTATTTCATCAATGCCCCAAATGTTTCATTGACCAACAGATCTTTGGAGCTAGTCTTGTGTCTGAGGTCCGGCAAGACCATTGATGTGTCTGTGCTTAAGCAAATCAATCATATGCTCTTGGAGCTTAATATGTACATTGATTTGTTTGAGGCTCCATACATCTTGGAAACAGAAATCTATTACCAGTCCGTTGCTGATACCCTTTTGATCTGTGATGGAATCGATTATGTTACTGTGCTGTCTTCCATTGTTGGTGATACAAAACTCAAGGTGTTGAACCTTTTCAGCGGCATATTACTGGGTGATACATTCGACATGCTGAAGACATCTTTTTGCACATATGATGTTCGTCCTTTCAGTGAATCCGCTTGTGTCCATCGTCTTTCCAAAATCTTTGGTCATCTTGAAAGGCTCCCACATGGCCGCCAGCTCCTCATTCCAGGCATTAGGATTTGTTTTGATGTCACAGCGGCTGTCTTTGATGGCAAAGCCATCAACCTGGATTCTCTGATTAAGTACATGGACCACTGTAAGGTTATTATTCATGGTGCTTTTAATGATGACAGAGAAATACTTGAGGCTCTCAATGAATCAGTGGCAAAGGTTCTCAATCTCACATCTGAGTTGAAGGAGATTTATCCTCTTCATATTGCAGCATACTTAAATGAGAGGATCCGAGTTTGTTCAGAATTTGGCACCGTGGATGAAGAAATCGGCAAGGCTCTCTTGTTGGTACCTTTGCTGGAGAAGAGCATTGTGTGTGAAAAGCTGTTGAGAAAGCAGCTGTCTGAAAGGGTGTTGTCAGACTACCCCAAATTTGATTTTGAGATGGAGATTGCTTCTAAGATGGAGGGCATTTGTTCGTTACATCATGTTTGCAAAACAAAGAAACTGATTGAAGAGGCGGTTTACTCTGCAGATACATTCCAGAGATTTAGAAGTACTTCAAATCTGGATCTGCCGGAAATCTCTGTTCGTGTGTTTAGCCCCTACTCATGGGTTTTCCAGCCAGTATTGGAGACTACCTGTGTTCTTCCTATGGAGGTCACCAAAGTCTTGGATTCTTTTGGGCACACTTATCTTGAACATAAGAAACGCGAGCAGCTGTTGGAGTGTGACCTTCCCGAGCTTCTTCCCAGGCAGGAGGGGGACCTTCCCAATCTTATTCGCAAGCTCCCCAAGAAGCTGCTTTGGGAAGACAGACAAAGTAACTTCTGTTTTGAAGGGCAAATTTGATGATGGGGTAGTTGAGCTTCAGGTGTCAGCCAGCCAGCTCTGTGTTCTCATGCTGTTCAATGACTCAACCTCCTTGTCCTTTGAGGACATCAGGGCCAGTACAGAAATCGAGGACGTGAAGCTGAAGGACACACTGTGTTCGCTGTGCATGAGTGGTGTTCTTGTGGATTCAGTGAGTGATGGTGTTCATGTGTACTGCGTGAACAATTGTTATGTTCAAGATGGATTGGAAGCGATTGATCTACGTGAACAAGAGGAGAAGTGCTCAAGCCCCAGGAGCCCCAAAATGGGTTACCGCCGATCAGCGGAAGTCACTCGCGTTCTGGTGTCCTTGATGTGCAGGGACAAGATCATTCATCATAATGATCTTGCTGAGCAGGCATTGGTGAAGTTGCTGGTCGAGTTTGATATCAGTCTGATTGAAGTGGAGGATTGGATAAGGTACCTTCTCAAGGAAGATTACATGGTACCTGACAAGGATGATCCCTTGGTATATCACTATGTACCAGCAGAGGGTTAGATCTGTTGCCAGGAAGACCGGTGATGAGCTACATGGGCAAAAGGTGTGCACCCTGGCTCGGGATTTTACTTTCTTGTTCAAGGCACTGCTTCAAACCGTGATAACCTGTAGTATAATGCTTTTTACCGTGCTTGTTTTGCTGATCCTTGTATGCTGCCAAAAGTTGCAAGGCTGTAGAGCTCTTTTGAGTTATGGCTCTTGTCTTGAGTCTTGACAATTAGATGGGTAATGAATGATTTGCGAGGAGGCAGTATTGCTTGCAGCCTAGCTGAGTAGGTGCAGCTGTTGCTCGCAAAACGGATGCTGTGGTGAGAGTGATGAACATGAGTAGAATGTGCTATGTCTTGCAGGATTCTGTGCCATGTATCTAAGATGTGCTTCAAACGTGATGCTAGTAGTAGTTTTGCTTTTATGACGCCTGATGTTTTTGCTTGTATGATGGGGCGCGTGTCAACCGTCACTGCAAACGGGTGTGATGTGTACGCCGTTCTGTCCAGCTGGTTCGCTCGGCACGTGGGCCGGGTTACTGTTGGAATTTGTGTTTACTATACTTGAAATCGACATCTACTCCTTCTGTAAACTAATATTATAGCATTTAGATCACTAAAGTAGTGATTTATCTAAATGCTTTTATATTAGTTTACGGATGGATTAGAAGTCAACACTCACCCTCAGCTCCAGTGGTCAATTATGAGTTGAATTCGAGTTTGACCACGTTATCAGTTATCACCCGCATCCGCATGTAAGCACTGTTGTGACAAAAGCACACCTCTTTTCTCAAATTAAAGAAACACATCTCCCATCACTGAGCTGTGGGCCACCGAACCCACCGGGTCAGAATCATTCAACGCGGGTGCTCCAGTGACCGAGGAGTCGAGGGCGAGGACGAGGGTGGATGCAGGAGCTCCGGGCGGGGAGGAAACGGCGCAGGGCTTGGGAGAGTTGACCGACGGCGTTGGTTGCAGCCTTGCAGGGTGATGGCGAGCGCAGCTCCGGTAAGTTCGTCGCCAGCAGAAGGAGGCTCAGCAATACTGCAGGAGGAGCGGCTCGACCTTGGCGATGCACGCCCGAGCTTCTGGAGTCGATTGGGCACTACTTGGGGGTCTGGGGTTGTCGCGGTCGCGGGGCTGCCAGAGCGCCTGTGCTGTTGATGGTTCTGGCGTGTGGTGGAACACACCAGGGCGACCTTGTTCTTGAACCTTGGCAACCACCCTTCCGTTCTCTCCTGTCGTTCCGGCGCCGACGACTTCTTGACGCGCTCGACGCCTCTCCTTGAATTCGTATTCCGGTAGCACACGGACTTGCCGTGACACTGTTCGGCCTGATGCGGTTGCGTATCGTGAATTCGTGATGGCAACGCCCTCGTTGCACTATCAGGATAAAGCTCTATGTCGACAGCTTAGACCGTTGGCGTAGGTCTGATTCCCGTCGGTATAGGTCTATGCCGACGGCCCCTATCGACATAGGCTCGTCGACACCATATACGTCGGCGTACCGTAAGTCACCTCGGCACAAAAAAGTCGTCGGCATATATGTTATGTTGACGGTGTCCATACAGAGGTACCGTCGGCATAGCTCCATGGCAAACGGCGTTCGGCAGCGCTACCGTTAAGAGTGTACCATCCAGGGACGGCCACGTGTCCGTCCTATGCCGACGGCCCGGGTCATCGGCTTAGCTACAAAGATACGCCGACGGCTAGCTTGCCACGTGGCAGGCATTGGTATCCCTGGGGCGTGCGTACGCCGACGGCTCAGGCCGTCGGCTTAGGCTATGACTGTACGCCGACGGCATAGCCGTCGGCATAGCTTGTCACGTGGTAGCCATTGGTAATTCGGAGACCCTCTATGCCGACGGCATATTTTTGCGTTTTTTTTTCTTTTTTCTGGTTTATACAAATTCATTTCAGCTCCAAAATAACAGGATATATATAATGAAATTTAATGCATAGCCAACAGCACCATCACATCGTCACAACCAACACCACCACCATCACATCCTCACAAAGAACAACATAAGCATATCAGAAACATAAGCATATCAAGAGCACAAGTCATCTAAAGGCAGAAGTCATCGAAAGTATCGTAAAAAGACGGATGTCATCTAAAGAGCATTAGTCATTTAAGGAGCGTCAGTACGTCCACCTCCAAGGTCGTCAACGCCAAGTCCGCCAAAGCCCAGGTCTTCACTCCTAGCGGCAGCACTACCATGTCGGTGGATTGGAGTGACTGGGCTCCGTGACTCGGGAGTGATGTGAACACCGACACCACCACCAACGGATGATCCATCGGTTCCCTAGATGTTTGAAAAGACATGTTGAGTGAATGATATTGTGTTGAATAAACAGTAAGCAGTGGTTGAATAGTTTGGGGATGTACTAACTATCGTTGTCCTCGGTTGTTGTGCTAGAAATTCCTCAAAGGTAAGCAGCACTGGTTGTGGTCCTGCAAATGGTGATGTTGGTTCCATTTCAGGAATCGTGTCGTTCCTCATGCTCTCAAACACGAGCTGCATGTTAATTGACAAAGCAAACACCAATGTCAGAAGAAATGAAAGTGTCAATATGGAAATGAAATGAAAGGGGCTAAACTAACCGTCATTATGCGAGTGATGTGGTCCTGGACGGCTGCAACTCTCGCGCTCCACGCCATGGTCTCCTATCGTGTGTACTCCATGTAGGCCTACAATATGATGTGATGGAACTCATTAAACATCACAATGCGGAAAATAAAGTGAACAATGAAGATAAGAGGGAAAAATACTTACAGAGTGCTGCTCGGCTAGGAGGAACTGTGACTGCGCAGTGGTCGTGGGCGTGCGCTATCTCAGGCTTGGGTCGGTAGCTCGGAGCTGTGTGTAGGAGATAGAAGGAGTGACCACAGCATCCAGAACCGGCCGCCGACCATGAGCCTTCGGCCCCATGCCAACCACCGCCCTGTCGTCCAAAGGCGCCTTGATGGGGTCAGGTGTGTCAGGATGTAGATTCAGATACGCCGCAGAGTAGTTCTTCTTCTCCGCGGTGTTGCCGTAGTACTTGTCTTCCCCAGGCTTGGGCCTCCTCCGAGTATGGGCGATCTCCCACGCCTCCATGTGTGAGAGAGGCCGCTTGAGTTTCTCCTCCTGCACCAACAAACAGATGTTAGTCATACATAAAAAGGTGACGGTAAATAGAAGAAGATTGTTTAATGAGGTTAATCATACCTGAAGTGCCTTGTGGAGAAAGTGGTTCCGGTTTCCCTGAGCATGTATGCCCTCCTTCCCTCGGTTAGCCTTGTTTTTGCTGCTAGTATCCGCCCATGCTTCATCCTGACCACACCACAGGTCCACCAATGCCGCCCAGGACTCGTCTTTTCCATAACACCAATTTGGACACACCTACATAATAGGAAGCATAATGGCATGTGTAACACGAAACGATGAAATTTACCACAAACTTCGGAATGAAAAATCGTTAATACTTACCGACAAGTACTCGTCCCTCTCCAAGGTAATGTGCCGCGCCTTCACTCCTTCCTTGGTCATCTTCATACCAAGATAGTCATGATAGTTTGCGTGATGGCCACCAACTGCACCTCGTACTGCATCTGGTGGGCCTTCTTCTTCGCTTGGCGCAGCACGATCTCGTCGGCAGTGGCCTTGTGCTCCGGAAGAACTCGATAGTATTTCTACAATCATTCATGAAACCAGAATGGAAGAAGCCATGAGTTAAATCATTCATGAAACCAAAATGGATGTGTGCTTGTGAAGAGAACTCACCCAAAAATTAGTGATCACGGCCTTAGCATGGGTCACATACTCCGCGTGGGGGGGCGCTTCCCAGTGCTCCCAGGTCTTAGCCAAAACCCAAAGATCCGGGTGCCTGACTGGATCCGGACAGTACAGCCCCGGCCAGTATTCCTTCAGCAAGACGGTGATGATGCCGTTGGGAACACGAGCCCCTTTAGGATGTACCCAGTTACTGCAAAAGATATAAAGAATGAAAATATTAGCATATGACAAGCAAAAGATTTAAAGAATGAAAATATTAGGATGTGACAAGCAAAAGAATTAAATTATTATTGAAATTATTTAGTGGAACTTACTCTATCCCGTTTGGCTCAATGAGCCACTTCTGCTCCTCGGTAGGAATATGCTTTGGGCCCTTTGCGTTACCACACAGCCATCCCTTATTGTTACCATTCCTCGTCCCCCTCCCCAACCTCCTCCTCCTCCTCCTCGTCCCCCTCCCCAACCTCCCCCTCCTCCTCCTCACCCCCTCCTCGCGAACCACCTCCTCCTCCTCGTCCTCCTCCTCCTCGGCAGAGGGTACCTCACTAGAGGAGGGCCTCGAAGACAACACTCCTAAGTCGGTGAGGGTGCGCTCTTTCTGGCCGCGACCCCCTCTAGTGGCTCTCCCACCACCCCCTCGCCCTCCATGGGCTCTCCCTCTCTCTTCCTGTGAGGAGTCATCCTCAAGTAGTCGGGGGGTAACAGTACGTGCTCGACCACTCCGACTAGCAATGTCGACGACCTTGCGTATGAAACCCGCGCCGTCGGCCTTCCCCTTGCCCATGTTCCACGAACCTGCATTGAAAATAGAATAAATAATTAGTACATTAATAATGAAGGAAAAAGCATAATAATAATAACTAATAAACACATTACAAACAAGCATAAAAATGCATATTCCTAAACCATAGGGAAAAAAGACATGAAACGTACATCTGCTAGAACCCGTACGAATCATCACTATTGTAACCGATTTCTCGCTCGGTCTCATCATGCGTATCAATCATATCATCTTCGTTGTCTGACGGAGGTGGAGGCTCTTCCTCGTCATCAGCGTCTTCGTTTAACTTTTCTAGCATAAGTATGTCATTTTCATTAACAATGGTCTCACCATCATTCCGTGCATCGTCATCGTTTGGATCCACATCATCATTGCTCAGTGGTCTAGCGTCATCATTTCTGACCACATCATCATCGGGTTGGTCTTGATAGAACACTCCCTCTTATGTCATGGGGTTAATGTTGTAGTAATCATCTTCGTTCGGGTCCGGTAGCTTACAATGTGGCGACACCTTGAACACAACTTCCCAACCATGTAGGTACTCTTTCTGGCATGGGTAAGGCAAATAATAAACTTGTGTAGCTTGGGTAGCCGCAATAAAGAGATTAGCTCCAGCATAGACGGTTGATGTTTAACCTCGACCAAACCAATGGAAGGCGTATGTCTCTGCCCCTCCTGCGGATCGAACCATCGACATTTGAACACAGGTAGACTTAGGGTTTGACGCCCTTTGCGAAATGTAATCTCGTATATATTTTGGACCCTTCCGTAGTAGTCTACTGAATTTTGACCGGGGGTGTACACTCCGGTATTTATAGTTTTGGGATCAGGCTGGCTGTTCTGGTGCTCCTCTGTATGGGAGCGATACCCATTCACGTCATACTTTTTACATGTCATGACGGCAGGGTCAAAACCCATGGAAACCCATCTCAATTCATCATCCATAGATATGTTCGGATCTTTTCCCTACAAGTATAATTGAAATTGTTGGGTGCATTAGTTCGGTTAACTAATAAATGTTGAACTACGTATTTAATAGGGGAATGTGGAAAATTACTTTCTCCATGAACCAAGCAACAATTTTTTTATTTCCAGGGTTTCCATGACGGAGAAGAGTAAGTGCCTCCGCCTCAGTAGGAGGATTCATTCCCGTCCATTCCTCTTGAACGAAATCACTAAAAGAAGATAAGCGGTGTTAGACCGGGATTAAGTGAACATAGAACATGATGATGTGCATAAAGGAATGGTGTAGTGGTATTGCCTTTGCCTTTGACTTTAGGCTTGAGAGCTTTTAGCTGAGCAAGAACATCTGCCCCCGAAAATATTGGAATCTCTGTTACTTCATGGACAACCCGACCTTTCGTGAAGTTCTTCTTGTCTTCCCTGTCTGGATGGTCTGGAGGGAGGAACTGTCGATGCAGGTCAAAGGTTGAATACTTGCCACCCTTTTGTAGCCAAATCAAACGCAGAGCCTGCATGCACACTAGGCATGGCATCTTCCCACTTGTACACCATCCGCAGAATAGAGCATAGCCGGGAAAGTCATGCATGCAATACATCAACCAAACTTTCATCAAGATTTTTTTTTGCAGATGTCGGTCGTATGTCAACCTTAGGAAGTACCAAGAATGGTGCGAATCATCCACCAGCGGCTGCATAAACACTACCAAATTCTTCCTCGGGTATTCAGGCCCTGGAATAATCAGCCACAAGAACATGGTGTTGCGTTGCATTAGGACACCTGGAGGGAGATTGAGCGGAATAAAAAACACGGGCCAGCAGCTGTATGGATTGGTCGACATACCATATAGATTGACCCCATCACCTGTTATTGCAACTCTGACATTCCCAGGCTCTGCTGCTTCCTCGGGGTATTCTTCATCGAATGACTTCCATGCTTCACCTTCTGATGGATGTACGATTTTATTTGGATGATACCTTTTACCTTCCTTGTGCCACTTCATCATTTTGGCAGACTCCTCCGTGATGAAAAGGCGCTACAGTCTTTGTATGAAATTGAGATACCGAAGAACCTTAGCGGGGATCGTTAGTTGCCTTTTCTCACCATCCTCACCGACCACCTCAAGGTACCGAGACGAACCACACTCCCTACAGTACTTGTCATCCGCATACTCGTGCCTAAACAAAAGGCAATTCTTTGAACAAACATGTATTTTCTTATAATCCATAGAGAGTGCCTTCATGATTTTCTTTGTAGCATACATGCTTTTCGGCAGTTGATGACCCTCGGGAAGGCTGTTAGCCCATACTCCCAGGAATGCTTCAAAGCATTTCTAGCTACAGCCGTACTCAGCCTTGACTGCAATAAGTTGCGAGATGGCATCCAGCTAAGATATTTTGGCACCCTCATAAAGAGGTTTCTTGGACGAGGCCAAGACCTCTAAGAAGGCCTTTGCGATTGCCTCCGGCTCCTCCAGTTCATTCTCTGAAGGTGTCGCATTTGTCGTTTCTACAACAATGACATCATCTAGCATGTCCCTAACCCCGTCGTCTTCATAACCATCAATGCGTTGTCGCATCACCTCCTCTCTACCACGGTCATGCTCAGCTAAGTTTATCAGTGGCATGTCAAAGTTTGCCATATATCCGTGCATGCGAAGGTGGTCAGTCATGTCCTTCTGATTTTTACGGTGACGTCTGCCACATCTCGCACATGGGCATGGTGGGATAATTCTCATTGGACTACGGAATATATCCTTCAAATACACATCGGTTTTTGCGATCCACTCTGATGTTACTCGATTCCGACGGATAAAACCACCGTACATCCACTGATTATCTGCCATCCTCTGTTTTATTGGGAGCCACACAACAAAATTAAGGATTCATTTGAATTAATCATATCAAAATTTTATTTTCTTCTGCGGTGAATCCAACAACATCTCTAATAGGTAAAGATGAGTCCTAATCCCACCCGAGGATGTCTAGATTGAGTACGTTCTCCATGCTCTACCCCGTTCCGAGACAAAATTTCGGCAACACCTCCCCGCTGTTCTCCAGATACACGTCTCGGCAAATAAGCGAGAGAATGTGCTTAGGAGAACAACGGGGAGGCGCCACCAAAATCTTGTCTCAAAACGGGGTAGGGCATGGAGAACGTACCCAATCTACACATCCTCGAGCTGTCCGTGGAAAACGCTGGACAATCCAAAAGAGTTGCGGTGATAAATATGCAATTGAATGCATATTTATCGATGCAACCCTTTCGGACGGGAGACGCCTAGGTTACGGGACTTGACGTGAAAAGAAAATCCAGTGACATAAAAAAGCAGATGAGGAGGTGGTGGATTTGTAGCTCACCCTCGGCTGTAGAGGAAGTAGTCGAACAACGGAGGGACGATCAGGGACCAACATCTCTAACGTCGACGATCACTCCATGAAGATACAACACCACAAATTCTGTAAATTCCGCTGAGTGAAAAAAACTTAGGTCATCACATCATCTAGCATGTTAACATTAACAGAAACAACATCATCATTCATCTACATAACATCATCATGCATCCATCTAAAAACATCATCAATCATCATCACTAAATAACCATCATTAATCACCATCTAACATCTAACATCATCAATTATCATCATCATTCATAAAAAAACAAGAGATTTAGTTCAAAAAATAAGGAGGAGCTCACGTACGGGGGGGGGAGGTGGCCGTGGAGGGTCTGGTGCGGGCCGGTCGGCGTTGGGAGGGGTTGGGCGAGGCAGGACAGGGCGGCGGCCGGGGAGGAGCTATGGCGGGGCGAGGAGCTGCGGCGGGGCGACTGTAGGGGAGGGGTCGGGGCGGGGGGCGGGGGGCGATGGTCGGGGAGGGGCCTGGGCGGCGGTGGTGGTCGGGGAAGGGGACGAGGCAGGGCGGCCGCCGGGGAAGGGGCCGGTGCGGGGCGGCAGTCGGGGAGGGGGCAGGGCAGGGCTGGGCGAGGCGGCGGCCGTGGAGGGGCCCGGTGGCGGTGCGGAGAAGGGAGGCGACGCGGCGGCGCAGGGCGGGGCGGCGGCGCAGGGCGAGGTGGTGGCGGCGAGGCGGTCGGGTCAAGTCGGGAGAGGAGTGGGGGCAGAGACGGGATGAGTGGAGGAAAGGGAGGCCCGCCTGACCAGATAAGGTAAGGATCTATGCCGACTGGAGCCACGTGACAGCATACGTCGACGGCCTAGCCGTCGGCATAGTATTTTATTTTTTATTTTTTTAGGGATTTATTTACATTTTTAGGGGAGTTATTTATGTTCTTTTACACTCATACGCCACGTGCCGAGTGCTTGCACCTACCACCACACTTGTAGACGTATAAGAGGTCCCGACGCAAGACCTGGCGGCATTGCTACCCCTGCAAGTCCCCCGTCCCGTATAACCATAGCACCGTTGACTAGACGGGTCTACCCCTTTGTCTTTCACCGGACGAGGTATGACTGATGAACATTTTCACCTGGCTGTGATAGGCAACCCATAGATAGACTTCGGATCAAGGTCCGGACCCAACCCAGTGCAAGATTGCCTCTGTGTCTCCCCGACGTGGCCGTTTCAACCCTCCATGCGATGGCAACATCGACGTCCGTGAGGGGGGCCACACCCCGGAGCCACGTGCCAGATGCTTGCACCTACCACCACACTTCCAAAACGTATAAAAAGGCCTAGTGCAATACCTGGCGGCATTGCCTCCCCCCAAGTACCCTGTCCTGTCTAACCCTAGCACCGTTGACCAAACGGGTCTACCCCTTTGACTTTCACCGGACGAGGTATGACCGATGGAAAGTTTCACCTGGGTGTGATAGGCGAGCCCATAGATACACTCTGGATCATGGTCCGGGCCCAACCCAGTGCAAGATTGCCTCTTTGTCTCCCCGACGTGGTCGTTTCCACCCTCCGTGCGACGGTGACAATGACGTTCGTGAGGGGGGTCACACTATGGAGCCACGTGTCAAGTGCTTGCACCTGCCACCACACTTGCAAACGTATAAGAGGTCCCGGCGCAAGACCTGGCGGCATTGCTACCCCCGCAAATCCCCCGTCCCGTATAACCGTAGCACCGTTGACCGGACGGGTCTACCCCTTTGACTTTCACCAGACGAGGTATGACCGATGTACATTTCACCTGGCTGTGATAGGCAGCCCATAGATAGACTTCGGATCAAGGTCCGGGCCCAACCCAGTGCAAGATTGCCTCTATGTCTCCCCGACGTGGCCGTTTCAACCCTCCGTGCGACGGCGGCATCGACGTCCGTGAGGGGGGCCACACCCCGGAGCCGTGTGCCGAATGCTTGCACCTACCACCACACTTCCAAAACGTATAAAAAGGCCCAGTGCAATACCTGGCGGCATTGCCTCCCCCAAGTACCCCGTCCCGTCTAACCCTAGCACCGTTGACCGCACGAGTCTACCCCTTTGACTTTCACCGGACAAGGTATGACCAATGGAAAGTTTCACCTGGGTGTGATAGGCGAGCCTATAGATACACTCCGGATCATGGTCCGGGCCCAACCCAGTGCAAGATTGCCTTTTTGTCTCCCCGACGTGGTCGTTTCCACCCTCCGTGCGACGGTGACAGCGACATTCGTGAGGGGGGTCACACTAAGGAGCCACGTGTCGAGTGCTTGCACCTGCCACCACACTTGCAGACGTATAAGAGGTCCCGGCGCAAGACCTGGTGGCCTTGCTACCCCCGCAAGTCCCCCGTCCCGTATAACCATAGCACCGTTGATCGGACGGGTCTACCCCTTTGACTTTCACCGGACGAGGTATGACCGATGAACATTTTCACCTGGCTGTGATAGGCAGTCCATAGATTGACTTCGGATCAAGGTCCGGGCCCAACCCAGTGCAAGATTGCCTTTGTGTCTCCCCAACGTGGCCGTTTCAACCCTCCGTGCGATGGCAGCATCGACGTCCGTGAGGGGGGCCACACCCCGGAGCCGTGTGCCGGATGCTTGCACCTACCACCACACTTCCAAAACGTATAAAAAGGCCCAGTGCAATACCTGGCGGCATTGCCTCCCCCAAGTACCCCGTCCCGTCTAACCCTAGCACCGTTGACCGCATAAGTCTACCCCTTTGACTTTCACCGGACGAGGTATGACCGCTGGAAAGTTTCACCTGGGTGTGATAGGCGAGCCCATAGATACATCCCGGATCATGGTCCGGGGCCAACCCAGTGCAAGATTGCCACTGTGTCTCTCCAACGTGGTCGTTTCCACCCTCCGTGCGACGGTGACAGCGACGTTCGTGAGGGGGGTCACACTACGGAGCCACGTGCCGAGTGCTTGCACCTGCCACCAAACTTGCAGACGTATAAGAGGTCCCGGTGCAAAACCTAGTGGCATTGCTACCCCCGCAAGTCCCGCGTCCCGTATAACCATAGCACCGTTGACCGGACGTGTCTACCCCTTTGACTTTCACCAGACGAGGTATGACCGATGAATATTTTTACCTGGCTATGATAGGCAGCCCATAGATAGACTTCAGATCAAGGTCCGGGCCCAACCCAGTGCAAGATTGCCTCTGTGTCTCCCCGACGTGGCCGTTTCAACCCTTCGTGCGACGGCGGCATCGACGTCCGTGAGGGGGGCCACACCCCCGAAACCGATGAACATTTTCACCTGGTTGTTTCTATTTAGATAAGACAAATTTACCTAAAAACAGAATAAAAAAAGATATGCTAGAAAACAGATTAAAAAACATAATAGAAATATATGCTTTGTATTTAGAGAATGAAAAAACAGGAAAAACAAATTTGCCGACGGCAAAGCCGTTGGCGCGTGAGGCCACCGTCCACCCCTGGCCTGCCTACGTCACGTCTACGCCGATGACCTTACTATGCCTACGGCCATCGTCGGCATAGAGGCCGGTATGCCGACGACATATATATATGCCTACGGCCACCGTCGGCGTAGTCCGACGTATGCCGACGGCCTTTTTACGCCTACGATCTAGCCACGACCGTCGGTATACCTCCATCTATACCGATGATGGTCGTAGGCATAGATTAGGCCGTCGGCAAATAACGTTATTCTGGTAGTGTTGGTCGACAAGGACCACCTCGGCGTGGCCGCGCCGCGCCCGGCCCGCTGGGAGCCGACCCAGATTCCATCCTCCCGATGCAACTGACGCGTCGAGGAGCCATACTACCGCTCCCCAGACTGTGGCGTCGTCGCGCGGGCCACGGAGCGGCGCCTGCTGCCAACGTGAAGGCTTTGAAGCATCATCCCAAGGAGTGCGGTAAGCTCGGCCCTCTTTTCTGACCTCGCCGACACCTACCTCGGCGTCGACTTGGCACCGCACATGGCGAGCGTGGCCTTCGTGCCCCACCCCAGGACGCCACGCCGGCGAGGACGCGCCGTGCGTACTGCAGCAGAGCCACCCAATCGGCTTCCAGACCGGCGCATCCCTCTCTGAAGGTCTTCTTCTCCGGCCTCGGCCGTGAGCCTCCGTCATGTCTACCGAGCCGATTCGCTCATCTGCCGCGCTCCCCAGTTCAATCACTCGCGCCGAGCTCCACCCGCTTAACCGTCCCCTCCTTCCAGTTTCAGTCGAAAGGGCCCCTCCCTGACGAGTCCACCGTCGAGCTCCCCGTCGGCCAGAGCACGGCTTCGTCGCCGCCGTCACCAGGGTTGTCGACGGAGTGCGTTGCGCCCACCGTTGGATTCACCGTGGAGCGCAACATCTATCCTCCGCCTCTTCCGACACTTCGCCTACTTCTTCGCCGCCTGTCAGCTCCGCCTCCGCTGCCCGGAACGTCTTCATGACATATTGTGTTTTCGTAAGGATGTCAATTTACTTTGTCAATCAAAAGAATGGCAAATCCACGGTACGTTTGGTAGATTTGACGAAGGTGCCGCCGTCGATGGTACTTGCCGAGGAGCGGCGAGCCGGCCTTGGTGGACGACTTGCTCTTGGTGCAAGCCACGGTACGGGGCGCCAAGGCAAAGCCTACGGTTCATTCGTGCGCCCGTGGCCTCTCCTGTACGTCGGCTGCACATCGAGGTCTTACGGCAGGATGAGAGGTAGGGAAAGTAGATTTTTTTAGCCGGTGAGCGGACAGTGGATTGGGAGAAGAACAAAGACCGGTGCTAACAAGTGAGTACTTCCTCCGTTTCTTTGTATTTTTACATATAAAATTTGGTCAAAATCAAACTAAACAAAGTTTAGCCAAATTTATATAAAAATATCAACAGTTACAGTGCCAAAGTTATATAGTATGAAGTTAATTTGATGATGCATCTAATAAATATCGATTTTTTTTCTATAAAGCTAATCAAATTCTACAAAGTTTGATTTTGATCGAATTTTATATGCAAATTAAAAAAAAACAGAGGGAGAGATAATTTTCTAGCACCAACACAGGTCCAAAATTGGGTTTGGTCGTGTCGCTATTTGATCGGAGGACCAAATCACTCGTGCACCAACCAATCTTTGACGGTGGTGATGACAACGCTCAGTAATGTAATGGCTTCTTTGACGAATATTCGTAGGCGTGGACGGGCTCGTATGGTCACGGAATCAGCAATCATTGCGTTGTGTCGGGATGTGTTGTGGACGCGGTATTCATGGGCGTATATATATGGTGGTTTAAATCTGTTCGAAACGATGTCTTTTGTACTCCGGCGACGTCTTGTATGGAAGTGTGGTTCGCTCGGTCTATCCAATCCATTTATTACGCGACCAACCTCCCTCCTATAAACTCATGTTATAGGGCCGTACACGGCGGACGGGAACTTTTGGTTACTGGATGTATCTGTATCCTATATGCATAATTTTTTTGGCATTTCAATAAAAAATAAAAAAATTCTGAAAATATTTTAGGAATAAACTTAACACCACAATGTACTTGTGAGAAAAATTCCAAAATAATAATAATTACACTTTGAATGCTTTTCAAAAAAGACAATTTTTTGGTCAAAATAGCATGAATAGTTACCTATAATAGCAAACAAATTTTGTCTTTTTTGCCCACAAGTCAATGTTGGGTTTTTGGGTTTTTTCCATGATGATCACGCTTCTGTGTCTTTAACCTGCTATATACTGTACTGTGTATGGTTCATCTTAGCATGGTCACACGGCTTATCTAGCATCGGTTATAATAACCTTTTGGTAACATGGAGAAGAGGAACGTGTTAATCTTGCTCGGTCCTCACTGAGAAGGTGATGCTCAGTGAGGGACGCCTTCGCCCACGGCTGGCCCTGGCCGCGCACCAGGTGCCGGCAAAAGAGGGCAGCCAGCCATCGCACGGACGCACATATTCCCGACCTCGATACACCGTCCATGGAGCAGCAGCGCAACTAGAGGAGGCCGAGGGCCGTGCGTCGCCAGTTTGATGATGCCTGACGGAATGGCTGAGGGCGACACAGACCGTCCTGGCCACGCCCGGCTCCGCTTGGAGCACGCGCGCCAAGTGCTTCACGATTCCCGCGCGGCAAAGTCGTGCCGGCCCGGCTCTGGTGCCGTCCAGTTCAAAGCCCACCAAAACTCGGATCCACGATGACATCCGGCTCTCCAGGTGCCGTCTGCCATCACCACCACACACTGCGAAATTGCTCCAAAACACACACACACACACACACACACACACACACACACACACACACACACACACACAGACACACACAGACACACACACACACACTGCCAAGTTCGTTCGTTACTCTCATCTGCAGTCTGAGACAAGCCTACCATTTCAAGTTTTCAACAATACTAAAGTTGTACTAAAGCCGCGACATAGTAATTTGAATCGGAAGGTCTAAAACAATAATGGAATACCGCAAAGGTAATTTCTCTTTGGCCGCAGCCATCCGCACACTCCAAGGAATCGATCCACAAGGCCAAGTGAAAGGCAGTTTTTTGCGTGGAGCACACAATGGAGAATAGACAGAGAAAGGCACATAACTAAATTCTTTATTTCGCCATCGCCGAATTTCTGCGCAGGAGATGGCGAAAGGAGAATATATTACAGACCGGGGAAAGATTGCCCGCGTTGTTCTCCATTTTGTGCAAAGATTGAGTTGTTCTCCATCTCGCGTGAATTGGCTCCAGCATGCCGGAGAATCCAGTTCTCCTGGTTGCTTTCACTTCTCCTCGACCGTTAAACGCGGCTGCCTGCTTGCGACAGTGGCTGCTTTCGCTTTGCCCTTCTTCTTCTTCTGGCGATCCTATAAATTGGTCAGGTCGGTGTTTCATCGTGTGTCAGTAAGCTCACAACGCAGTAGCAGCAAGGTGGTAGTAAGAGGAGGCACGGCCTTCATCTCCCAAGTGTTTGAGCCTATTGGCAGGACCGAAATATGGTACACCCCATTCTGCTTTTGCTCATGAGTCATGACCTTTCTGTGTGCATATCTAGCTAACTATTACATCTTGTTCCTAAATATAAGACGTTTTTATAGTTCAGTTTAGAGGTACTAGTTTATTGTCCTGAATATATGTGTGTGTGAACAACAGAGATATGAGATTCTAGTAATGAATATAATCTTCAGACATGTTGTTTGGTTAAGGACTGCTCTGGCATTTCAGACATCTGAGGTCTTCATTTTCAAATTTGTTGGAGACGAGTTGTAGGTCTCTAGAATTTCTTTGATCCGGAACTGAACCTTTTTTCTAGACGATGCACAATACTATATCGATACTTTTTCGTCCATCGTAATCATGCTAACTGAATATCATGCCATCAAATTTGATTTTATGGATATGATGCATAAACACATTATTTTCTTGATGGATCTTGCATTCAAATCCAAGGATCGTGCTCTGACCCAAAATCTCGTTTACCTTGTATAACAGAGCATCAAGAGCGACAATGGAAAGAGCCCCATAGTGGTTGGACCCTGGGGAGGAACAGGAGGATACTCTTGGGATGACGGTGTGTACTCGACGATATGCCAGATTATGATCAGCCATGGTGCAGCCGTCGACTCGATAAGAATCCAATATGACCTGAAAGGACACTCGATCTGGTCACAGACGCACGGGAGCACGGAGGACGGGTCTGAAACAGATAAGGTCCAGTCTGCTAAACCCTCATCAAAACTTCTTCAGGCTATCTGAAGTTCATGTGCACATAATCTATAAGAATATTTTTGCAGAACATAAGTCTGCTGTCTTTAGTTTTCATATTCATATTTCTGAACAAAAGATTTGAGACTTCTTATATGTCTGATGATGCAGGTGAAGCTAGATGTTCCCGGAGAAATCCTTCTGTTCGTAAGTGGCCACTACGGATCGGTCTGCGGGAGTCCGGTCATCATAAGATCACTGACGTTCCAGAGCAACCGCTCCAAGTATGGACCTTTCGGCACCGAAGACGGGACACCCTTCTCGCTCCCGGTGAGCAGCGGCAAGATCATCGGTTTCCATGGACGGTCCGGGTCGTACCTCAACTCGATCGGCTTTTACCTGAAGCAAGTCCACGTTCCAATTCCGAATCCTCCGAGCTATCCAGCCTCGCCTCAGCTCCCGACGGCGTACAACAGAAATGGCTATACCGTCGCCGAGGTCGGGGATGAGCATGACATGGTCCTCGCGGTGCGGGATCGGGCCGACAGCTACGCCGTTTACGGTACCAGTTACCATAAACAGCAGTATGCGCATCCGTCTCCGGACTACCACGATGGGCCTCTCATGAACATGAACAAGGTGTGGTGTCGCATTTGCACCCTTTGTATGTCTGACTGATGATAGCTCTGCAGTTTTTCATGTTCTGAAGTTCTGAACTTTGCTTCTGCAGATGGTTTCGTATCCTAGCTCGTACAGGGCTGCCATGAGCGGCCCGGAGACGCACGGTCCATGGGGCGGCAGCGGCGGCACCATCTTCGACGACGGCGTGTACACCGGCGTGTGGCAGATCAACCTGACCCGCGCGGTGGGGGTCACCTCCATGAAGGTGCTGTACGACCGGCACGGGCAGGCGGTCTGGGGCAACAAGCACGGATTCAGCAGCGGCGTCCCACCCGACAAAGTAATCAACGTCATCTGCAATTCATCTGACAAATTAATCATGTCGTAGATGACTGTGCTCATGAGATGAGTGATGGCCTGACTAATGCAGTGACGCGCGCTCGTGGTTTGTTGCAGATCGTGTTCGACTTCCCGTCGGAGGTGCTGACCCACATCACCGGCTACTACGGCCCGACCATCATCATGGGCCCGACGGCGGTGAGGTCGCTGACGTTCCACACGAACCGGCGGCGGTACGGGCCCTACGGCGACGAGTACGGCACCTACTTCTCCACAAGCTTCGCCGACGGGCGCATCGTGGGGTTCCACGGGCGGGAGGGCTGGTACATCGACGGCATCGGCGTGCACGTCCAGCAGGGCAGGGTGCCGTCGTCCCGCAGGGCCGCCAGCAGGAGCCCATCGCCGGCGCCGCGGTACGACCCGGGCGACGTCGATGAGGAGGTCCCCTACGCGGCCATGGTGAAGGAGCCGGTGGCGGCGGGGCCGGGGCCGTGGGGCGGGGAGGGTGGCCGTCCCTGGGACGACGGCGTGTACGCCGGCGTGAACCAGGTGTACGTGACGCGGGGCGCCCTCATCGGCTCCATCCAGATCCAGTACGACCGGGGCGACCGGTCGGAGTGGTCGGCCCGGCACGGCACCAGCGGCCACATCACGCACCGGGTGAAGCTGGACGCGCCGCACGAGGTGCTCACCTGCGTGCGCGGCTACTACAACGCCGACCCGGCCGAGGGGCCCCGGGCGCTGCGGTCCATCACCTTCGTCAGCAACCGGGGCAGGTACGGGCCGTTCGGGGACGAGGTCGGGACATACTTCTCGTCGCCGGCGACGGCGGAGGGGAAGGTGGTCGGGTTCCATGGCCGGAGCGGGCAGCACCTGGACGCCATCGGGGTGCACATGCAGCGCTGGCAAGGGGACCGGCGTGCCGCGCCCAAATACGTGCTCTCCAAGTACCTCTTCTGAAGCTCTGATACGAGGGGCGTCCGTGCCGTGCGGGGCTGCTAGGTCGGCTCGGCCTCGGCCTATACCAAATTCAATTACGAGTAGTTGGGGAACTAATACAGCGATGTTTTGGAATTGGAATTTCTTTGTAACATCGGCGGAATAAACTTTGGCCCGCCAATTTATGGTGGACTACAGCTCTTGCCTCCCTCCACTTTTTTGTTTGCCACTAGTAATTGTTCACACGTATTACTGACTAAAGCGCACACACACAAAAAACATGTTCCTCATATTAACTTTTATTCATTTTTAAAGATATATAATAGTTACACATAAAAAAACATACACATAATATTTTAGTGAGATAATATTGTACAATTATATAAAGCTTGCAATTTTTATTTTCTGTTTCTTGACGTGGCGCCTCTTTGAAGTTGGAACAAAGTTATTCCTGCCTAGCTTCCATTCTAGTTATTGACGGACCTCCCTGGTGGGCAGGATATGGCACCTGCCATACCTTGATTTGGAGCAAAAAAAATTATACCTACTAACACTAATGGGCCAACGGTGAGCCCAGAGTCAATTAACCTAGGAACCCAGCCACCAAGGCACGCGATGCAATGGGCCAAGCCAACGGCCACAACCACAACGGAACACAGAGCCATGCAACGCACTCGACCCACTCCCACGTCACTTTCCACGCGACGCAACGCAAACCCTAGGCACTAGCGCGGTGGTGGCGGCATATGGGCGGCAGAGTGCAGGTTCAGGCGGGGCCATGGGGGCGCGGGCCAGCTAACGGCGACGGCGGCTGATCCGTCGCTAGGACCGGGCGAGGCGGCTAACGACGGCAACGGGGCAGGTGGGTAGCCGACGGCGGCAAGCAGCAGCAGCCCAACTTCCCAAGGTGAACGAGGCAACGAGCATGAATCATCATCATCAGCAGTAGCAGCAACTTCTGATCCACAGAATTGCCCCCAAACTTGTTGTCTTTTTTATATTTAGAAGGAGGATAGGGCATGCCATTGCCTGAGTCTTCTAGACGCCATTAAAAGCTTCATTATTGGTATGTTGTAGGTTGTTTTTTCATTGAAACATGTCCACATTTTCAGTGTATTTGGTTATTCGTTTGTAGCGTGCATTGTTAATGTGTATTGACTCTTTTGATTCGCATAAAAAAATCTTAGCGAGACTTTGCCCCATCTTAAAAAAATCGTGGTCCGCATCTGATTCTAGTGGTGCATCTAGCAACATCAGAGGGCGTATGGAGAGTATCTCTGACGGATCTCGCGGGATCCGGTCGGCGTTTTTCTTTGGTGGATCTATTTAGATTCGGTCTTTGTTTGTTTGTGTTCATGTGTTTTCAGGTTGGATTCTTCAGTTCTACGCTTGTCTTCATCGACGGTTGCTGTTGTTCTGATGCGCTGGCCTTATTGGGACTTAGCACGACGACTTTCTGACTGTCTACTACAATAAGGTTTGTCCGACTCTGATGAGGGAGGGGCAATGATGACGGCACACCTTCGGTTCGGTCCAGTGTTTATAGTCGTCGCTAGGTAGTCTACGGACATAGATGTAATTTTTACTTCTAGTGTTTTTTATACTGTTTTGACAGATGATGAATAGTCGGAACTTTTTTCCGAAAAAAATACAAAGATACTAATAGACAAACCTTCGGGCTGCGGGGGAAATTGCATAGCTAACAAGAATATATATGTAGTAGAAACAATATGTGGTCGAAACCACAGCTGAATTCTTTCAAGTGTTTATGAAATGCATCACACATTTTCTGCACTTTTCTGGGGGCTGCAAAATTAAAACAGAAGAAATAGGCTTACTCTAGTCTGGATTTGGGATCATATTTGAACTAAAACAAATCAAAACTTAAGTTTGAAATTACATTAGGGAAGTCCATGTCTCCCTAATAAAAAAAGACCATGTAATCTCACATCCTATCAACGTCCCAGATATAAAGAAACTTAATGGTGGAGAAAAACTATGTTTGCTCTAGCTGCAATTGTGTACACGCAGAAAACAAGTTGGCCAAGCCATTAGCACGAATAAACCTCTGGTTGTCAGGAATTTGAATGGTAGAATGGCTACAAACAACCATCTCTAAATTTTTTTCCTTACTCCTTAGAGCAATTTTGTCGTGGATTTGTCACGACAAGATGTCCGGGTTAACGGACTTAGGTGTGAGGTCATCGCAACTATGTGGCAGCTTGAGAGGGGTTGGTCGGAATCGAGAGACGCGAGTTTACCAGGTTCGGCCCCTCCGATGGAGTTAAAAGTCTACGTCCTGCTTTGTGCTGTATTGGCGATGAGGAAGATATCCCGGTTACAAGGGTGCTATCTTGTTACCTCTAATCTCGAGAACCTCTACTCTGTCTATCTCTAATGACTTGTGTCTGTCTTAGCTTGTCCCTCTAGGGGTGTTCTACCCCTCCTTATATAAGTGGAAATGGTAGGTTTACATGTAGAGTCCTACTGGTAGTAGGATTAGGACTAGTCTCTCTTGAATCCTAATCCGGGTCTTGTTTCCTTTGTGAGGGAATCCTTTCTCTCTTTGGGTCTTCTCTTGTGAGCCGCCCCTCCAGGCCCATCCATGAGCCACCTTGCTAGCTTGCTCGCTGGGCCTTGGGCCTTGTCGCTCGTCTGACCCGCCTGTCAGGTCACCAATGAACCGCCAAGCTTCGACCGGGTCACCAGTGAGTCGCCAAGTCCTGGCCAGGTCATATTTCCGACTGGGTTATATCGCGGGATATATCCCCGACATTAGCCCCTAGGTTAGCTTGAATTTATTCATGCTAAGCTCCTGGAATAAGAATACATATGTTAAGTGACCGGCTCACTCCCCTGGTCGGCTTATTTCACTGAAGTGGAGCCTCAAAAATCCGGGTTTCTTCTTCATATGAATGAGTCGTCTTCTCAATCGTCTTGCTTGTCAGTGTCCTTTGAAGTAAAATATTGGGAATACAACACCCATGTGCCATTGAGTCGACGTCAAATACTCTTCAACTTGTGAAGCCGGGTTTGCTCATATAGAATCTGTCGGGTCATGATCTATTGACAATGTCAGGTCATGATTGTTGGTGACGCCGGGTCAAATAACTAGACTCCAGCTGACTTGATAAAAATATTGGGATGAAAATCCATCTGATGTAGAACCAGTCTTTTAATGCTTCGGCTAATAAAAATCGGTTGAGCCGGTCTCACTCACAATTGACATCTTCAAAACTCTCTTCAATTTTTTTATATATCCATATTACCTGTAGCCCCCAAGCTCCAAGTTTATCCATGATGACTTGGCGCTTTGCAATAATATATGTGATTGTGTAGCCCCCAAGTAACAGGTTATCTTTCCTGCAGCAGCCTGGGACTTGTAACTGTCTTATACTTTATAAAACTTTAGCTGGTGTAGCCCCCAAGGGCCGGCTCATCAGTATGTGATGGGCCGGGTCTTCAACTTGAACCTCATAATACGTTAAACAGCCAAATACTGTAGCCCCCAAGTGTCGGGTCAGTAAGAAGTACTAGGCTGGGACTTAGAAAAATATAGAAAGGTTGGCTCATCTCCTTGAGACAACAGGATCTGTTGACCATGTGATGAGTTGAAAAGCAACTTGCGTTAGCCCCCAAGTGTCGTGGTGCATGCTTGCAGCGACATGGGACTTGAATACTTGAACAATGTAGCTCCCAAGTGTCGGGTTGTATACCTGTGGCGACTTAGGACTGTATGAGAATAGCCCATCATAATTCCCTTCAGAAGTTCTCTAGAACTGATATTGATCTGATTTGAATAAATCCTTGACCATGATTGTAATATGACCCGGAATGAATATCCACAGAGCACAGGTTGAAGAAATCCAAGAGCCGGTCAATTAAATGACACGGTATTATAACTGATAGGATGGCTCTTCAAGAATAATCAATTCTCCAAGCTGGTTTGAAAAAACTCCAATCTTTTAATACTAGTTATGATAAACCATGATGAAGATCCATCCATGTTGGCTATTAAAGATCTATTTGTTCCTGCAGAGGTTATGATGTAACCCGGTTTGGTGACCGGCTTTCCGCAGCATAAACAAATATGGATATGCATCTATGATGATGCATGATATGATGATGCAATGCAGGATGATGTAATGCAAGATGCAATGCATGGCCATAGCCATATTTCTTCACACTTAGTGGCGGCTTATCTTAGGAGACAAGACCTACAAAAACAACAAGACAGAGTATATTCTGTATCATTTTGAGGGCGGCTTGAGAAGCACAACCCGGGGATGTTAAATCCTTTATGACCTTGCTTTTTTCTTTTATTTTCGAAAACTCATATGCCGGTTCTTCTGGGTGGACTCGCTGCTTGAACTCTTAACAGTACAGGGTCTCTAGTGAGAGTGACCGTCAACTCCTTTGAGCGGCTCAGGGTCTCTAGGCGAGATTAACTGATAAGGGCGCAATGAACCAGAGAGAGAGGCAGCAGGGCATGAGTACCCCCAGGGCCCATAAGACACCTCTCACGTGGCATAAAACCGTCGTTTGAACCTTAAACATTGTAGGGTCTTTAAAAGAGTAACTGTTTAAGAGTACGAATGGGCCACATAGCAAAGAGTCGGCAGCAGATGGGTGAGTTTATCCTTGCTTTCTCTAAGTCGGCCCTCATGTGATAAGATCCGCCGGTTTAACCTTGACCAGTACAGGGTCTCTAATGAGAGTGACTATCAAATACTTTGAACAGCTCAGGGTCTCTAGTCGAGAATAACTGGCAAGAGTTCGGCGGGTGATAACCCACAAGTATAGGGGGCCGCAACAGTTTTCGAGGATAGAGTATTCAACCCAAATTTATTGATTCGACACAAGGGGAGCCAAAGAATATTCTCGAGTATTAGCAGCTGAGTTGTCAATTCAACCACACCTGAAAGACTTAATATCTGCAGCAAAGTGTTCAGTAGCAAAGTAATATGGTAGTAACGGTAACAGTAGCAAGTGATAGTAGCAGTTTGTAGTGTTTGTAACAGTAGCAGCGGAAAAGTAACTGAGCGAAGATCAATATATGGAAAGCTCGTAGGCAATGGATCAGTGATGGATAATTATGTCGGATGGCATTCATCATGCAACAGTTATAACATAGGATGACACAGAACTAGCTCCAATTCATCAATGTAATGTAGACATGTATTCCATATATAGTCATACATGCTTATGGAAAAGAACTTGCATGACATCTTTTGCCTTACCCTCCCGTGGCAGCCGGGTCCTATTGGAAACTAAGGGATATTAAGGCCTCCTTTTAATAGAGAACCGGACCAAAGAATTAGCACTTAGTGAATACATGAACTCCTCAAACTACGGTAATCATCGGAAAGAATCCCAGTTATTGTCACCCTGGGGGATGCGGATCATAACTCGTAATAGGTGTCTACAACTTGCAAGATAGGATCAAGAACACACATATATTCATGAAAACATAATAGGTTCAGATCTGAAATCATGGCACTCGGGCCCTAGTGACAAGCATTAAGCATAGCAAAGTCATAGCAACATCAATCTCATAACATAGTGGATACTAGGGATCAAACCCTAACCAAACTAACTCGATTACATGATAAATCTCATCCAACCCATCACCGTCCAGCAAGCTTACGATGAGATTACTCCCGAACGGTGGGGAGCATCATGGAATTGGTGATGAAGGATGGTTGGTGATGATGAAGGCGTCGATTTCCCCTCTCCGGAGCCCAAAACGGACTCCAGATCTGGTCTCCCGAGGAAGAACTGGCGATGGTGGCGGATCCGTATCGTGAAACGCGATGAACTCTTCTCTTTGATTTTTTTCCTCGACAAATAGGGTTATATGAAGCTGGAGAGGAGGTCGGAGGAGCCACGAGGGTCCCACAAGCCTACTCCATGCAGCCAGCGGGGTGGCCGCGGCTAGCAGGCTTGTGGCCTGCTGGTGGCCCCCCTGGTTAATTCTTGTGCCAGTATTTTTTATTACTTCCAAAAATATTCTCCGTAAATTTTCAGGACGATCCGAGAACTTTTATTTTTACACAAAAATAACACCAAGGCAATTCTGCTAAAAACAGCGTCAGTCCGGGTTAGTTCCATTCAAATCATGCAAATTAGAGTCTGAAACAAGGGCAAAAGAGTTTGGAAAAGTAGATACATTGGAGACGTATCAACTGCCCCAAGCTTAAACCTTTGCTTGTCCTCAAGCAATTCAGTTGATAAACTGAAAGTGATAAAGAAAAACTTTTACAAACTCTGTTTGATCTTGTTGTTGTAAATATGTCTAACGTATGTTCAGATTTTCAGCAAAGATTATAAAGTAACCACATTCACAATAACATTTAGGTCTCACATTTACTCATGTCAATGGCATAACCAACTAGCGAGCAATAATAACAAGTCTCGGATGACAACAATTTATCAAAACAATCATGATACAATATGACATAATGGTATCTCGCTAGCCCTTTCTGAGACCGCAAAACATAAATGCAGAGCACCTCTAGAGAACAAGGACTGACTAAACATTGTAATTCATGGTGAGAGAGATCCAGTCATGCTCATACTCAACATCAATTAATAGCAACGCATATAAATGACAATGGTGCTCTCTAACTAGTGCCTTTTATAGGAGGATGATGACTCAACAATAAAGTAAATAGATAAGCCCTTCACAGAGGGAAGCATTGATTTGTAGAGGTGCCAGAGCTCAAGCTTTTAAAACAGAGATAGGTAATGTTTTGGAGCGGTATGCTTTCATTTCTCACATAACGACCAACAGGTTTTCAATATCTTCCATGCTAAATACATTATAGGCAGTTCCCAAATAGAATGGTAAAGTTTTTACTCCCCCTCCACCAATCAATCACACTCCACAGCGGGCCGAAAATTCACGGGTGCCGTCCATACAAACACATTCCTGGGGGAGTTTTGTTTAATTATATTTTGCTTTTTATATCGAGCATGGAATTGGGCATCCCGATTACCAGCCACTTTCTCGTGAATGATAGTGAATCAACACATATCGTGAGAATAACCCACCTAGCATGGAAGATACTAACAACCCCCAGTCACCACATGAGCAATTTGGGCATACAAAACAGAAGGTTTATTTGAAGGTTTAAAGTTTAGCACATGGAAAATTACTTGGAACGGCAAGTAAATACCGCATATAGGTAGATATGGTGGACTCATATGGAACAACTTTGGGTTTATTGAGATGGATGCACAAGCAGTATTCCCGCTTAGTACAAGTGAAGGCTAGCAAAAGACTGGGAAGCGACCAACTAGAGAGCGACACAATCATCAACATGCCTTGAGATTAACCAACATTAAATGCAAGCATGAGTAGGATATAATTCACTATGAACATAAATATCGTGAAGGTATGTTGATTTGTTTCAACTACATGCGTGAACATGTGCCAAGTCAAGCCACTTGAATCATCCAGAGGAGGATACCATTCTATCATACTATATCACAACCATTTTAATGTGCATGTTGGCACTCAAGACGAACCATTATTCACTCTTAGCTAATTAAGCATGGAATGAATAAACATAATCTCTAATTGTTATTGCAAACATGGTCAACCCATAATGTACTGAATTCGGAACGATGAGCTAATCATATTTACAAAAGCAAGATAGGTCGAGTTCATACCAGCTTTTCTCCATCTCAATCTTTTCATCAAATATCGTCATTATTGCCTTTCACTTGCACGACCGAACGATGTGAATAATAATAAGAGTGCTGGAATCTGCAAACAATAAACCAAAGGACAAGACAAGGCAATATGGGATCTTTGTAAGATAAACAATAATGCATATGAGAGCCACTCAACACGTCATTGTGGTCTTCTCCTTACGACCCAAAGAAAAGAAAGGAAAATTATTTACACAGGAAAGCTCCCAACAGGAAAAAAGAAGAACGAGAAATCTTTTTGGGTTTTCTATTTAATGCTACAACTAAGCAACTAGGAAATAAAGCTAGAACTAATTTTTTTGTATTTTTCTCAAGGTTTATTAAACACACAAGGAGAAAGCAAAACAAGAATTAAACTACCATGGATAGTACAATGAAAAAGTATGAACACTGACAACTGAAATAAGTGTGTGAACATGAATGTAATGTCGGTGAGAAATACGTACTCCCCCAAGCTTAGGCTTTTGGCCTAAGTTGGTCTAGGGCCATGGCTGGCCTGGATAATATCCAAAGTCAAAGTTGGGGTTGTGCTGGCTGCAACGGCTACCACCTATACCACTGCAGTGTGAAGGCGAGCGGTTTCTGCATTTCGCTCATACTCATTTGCCTCCTCTCTGGTTATAAAATATCTCTGCTTTTTTTGAAAGTTAAAGAAGGCAGGAGCAGGAAGGCTAACATGGACAACACGTTGCCTGTCAAAAATTAGTCGATACTGAAGGGATTGTTCGTTTCTTTCAAGGAACTGATAGCGCACCAAAGCCTCATAATCAGGGAAAGCAGGGGGTAATTCAATGGCATTCCCTCTTATGGGCACCCCAAGATACTTAGCTACACGGGCGGAATAAATTCCACCAAAGAAATCTCCATCCTTAGCATCATGATGTAACCTCTTGGCAATAATAGCCCCCAAGTTATATCGTCTATCTACTATTATCGCACTCTTAAGGATGCTCAGATCAGGCGTGCAAAGGTGGCTATGCTCAAGTTTACCGTTAATACATCTACCTATGAAGTGAGCAAAATAATGTATAACCGGAAAGTGAATGCTCCCCAAAGTAGCTTGTATAATGATTCTAGTCTCTCCCACTGTGATGCTAGCAAGGAAATCATTATATTCATTTTATGAGGATCGCTACAACTACCCCACTGTCGAATTTTGCATGCATCATTAAAATCTTCTAGGTCCATGGTATAGGTATTATCATGAAGATCAAATAGAACAGAATGAGAATTACGCTTAGATGAAAATTCAAACCTCCCCACGACAGAGTTAGTGAGTTGATAATATTGCTTGCATCAATCTGAAATGAAATCCTCAAGGATGGCATTCCTTATGTACGCATAAAACTCTTCCTTAACTCCAGCGTTTTCCATGAGTTGATCCGACGGCCATTCACAAGGCACTACTCGAGCTTCCCTAGGTAGTTCAAAATCGGGCTCACGTAGCATGAGTCACGGGGATTTCTTGCTCGAGGAACCACCTTGGTACATTCTCCTCAACATCTTTTATTTCTATGAAAAATTTCTGAAATTTTTAATGAGTGGAAATAAAGGTGCACGAAACTCAACAAAACTCAGAGCAACTACTCCCTCAAGTGTCTAGAGACCATATCATGCATCAAAACTACTTGGGACTATACAAATTTGACAAGCAAGCTCAAGAATAGGGTCACCATAACAGCAGAAATTTGCAATATATGAGGTACTAGAACAAAAACTAATTGGACCATCGGAGGAGTCACATACCGGTGAGAAATCCCCTAAAACAGTTTTGCAAATGGAGCTTTGAGCAAGGAGATCAAAAATGGCAGCAAGATGAGCTAGAACACGGGTTTGAGCAATGGCGGGATTTTTTTCTGGAGGAAGATGAAGTGAATGGGTGCTGGAATAAGTGGAGGGGGGCACGTGGGACCCACAAGCTTGCTAGGCGCGGCTAGGGGGTTGGTCGCGCCCTGCAGGCTTTTGGCCCACTGGTGCAGCCCCCTAATGCATTCTCAGTGCCAAAAATTCTTAAATATTCCAGAAAAAATCATACTAAATTTTTAGAGGATTCTAGGAACTTTTATTTTTAGGTCATTTTTCTATTACACGGAAAACTCAGAAAACAGAAAAAATAGTAGCATTTTTACTTAATTGGGCTCATTACCATTAATATGAAAAGTGATGTTGCCCTTGTTGCAATCAATAACAGCTCCTGCAGTATTCAAGAAGGGTCTACCAAGGATGATCGACATACTGTCGTCCTCGGGAATATCAAGAATAACAAAGTCCGTCAAGATAGTAGCATTTGCAACTACGACAGGTACATCCTCACAAATACCGATAGGTAGAGCAGTTGATTTATCAGCCATTTGCAAAGAGATTTCAGTATGTGTCAACTTATTCAAATCAATTCTATGGTATAAAGAGAAAGGCATAACACTAACACCAGCTCCAAGATCACATAAAGCAGTTTTAACATAATTTCCTTTAATAGAGCATGGTATAGTAGGTACTCCTGGATCTCCTAGTTTCTTAGGTATTCCACCTTTAAAAGTATAATTAGCAAGCATGGTGGAAATCTCAGCTTCCGGTATCTTTCTTTTATTTGTCACAATATCTTTCATATACTTAGCATAAGGAGACATTTTCAAAATATCAGTCAAGTGCATACGTAAAAAGACAGGTCTAAGAATTTCAACAAAGCGCTCAAAGTCCTCATCATCCTTTTTCTTGGATGGTTTAGGAGGAAAGGGTATGGGTTTCTGAACCCATGGTTCTCTTTCTCTACCATGTTTCCTAGCAATGAAGTCTCTTTTATCATATCTTTTATTCTTAGGTTGTGGATTATCAAGATCATCAGCAGGTTAAATCTCCACATCATTATCATTACTAGTTTGAGCATCAGCATGAACATCATTATAAATGTCATCACTAGGCTCATGTTCATCACCAGATTGTGTCTCAGCATCAGAAATAGAAATATCATTTGGATTCTCATATGTATCTATAACTGGTTCACTAGCAGCATGCAAAGTACTATCGTCATCTTTTTCCTACTCTTACTGGAAGGAATATGTGCATCAATATTAACTCTCTGAGAATCTTGCTCAATTCTCCTAGGATGGCCCTCAGGATACAAAGGTTCCTGAGTTATTCTACCACCTCTAGTCACAACTTTAAGAGAATGGTCATTGTCTTTACTATTCATCTCATTAAGCAAATCCTTTTGAGACTTAAGTACTTGTTCTACTTGAGTGGTTACCATGGAAGCATGTTTACTAATAGTCTTAAGATCATTGACAGTTCTACTCAAATAATCACCCAAGCAATCAAGCATATAAGCATTATGTTTCAATTGTCTACTAACATAGACATTGAAATTTTCTTGCTTCATAATAAAATTAACAAATTCATCCAAGCATTGGCTAGCAGGCTTATTATAAGGAATATCTCTTTCATCAAATCTTCTGAGAGAATTTACCTCTACTACATGTGTCGGGTTATCAAGACCATGTATTTCTTCAATAGGTGGTAGATTCTTAACATCTTCAGCTTTTATACCCTTTTCTTTCATATATTTCTTTGCCTCTTGCATATCTTTAGGACCGAGGAATAGAATACCTCTTTTCTTCGGATTTGGCTTTGGAGGTGGTTCGGGAATAGTCCAATCATTATCATTGCTCAATATGTTATTCAATAGTAATTCAGCTTGTTCAACAGTTCGTTCCCTGAAAACACAACCAACACAACTATCTAGGTAGTCCCTAGAAGAATTGGTTAGTCCATTATAAAAGATATCAAGTATTTCATTTTTCTTGAAAGGATCATTAGGCAAAGCATTAAGCAATTGGAGAAGCCTCCCCCAAGCTTGTGGGAGACTCTCTTCTTCAATTTGCACAAAGTTAAATATTTCCTGCAAGGCAATTTGTTTCTTATGGGCAGGAAAATATTTTTCAGAGAAGTAATAAACCATGTCCTAGGGACTACGCACACAACCAGGAGCAAGAGAACTAAACCATTTCTTAGCATCACCCTTTAATGAGAAAGGAAACAACTTAAGAATATAGTAATAGCAAAAATTTTCCTCATGAGTAAATAGGGTGGCTATATCATTCAATTTGGTAAGATGTACCACGACAGTTTCAGATTCATAACCATGGAAAGGATCAGATTCAACCAAAGTAATTAACTCGGGATCGATAGAGAATTCATAATCCTTATCAGTAACAAAGATGGGTGAAGTAGCAAACTTAGGATCATATTGCATTCTAGCATTCAGAGATTTTTCCTTCCACTTGCGAAGCAATTTCGTAAGATCATCTCTATCCTTACAAGCAAGAAAGTCCCTAGCTACCTCTCCTTCCATAACATAACCCTCAGGTATATGAGACAATTCATTCTGGGAGAGCTAGGTCTAGCAGGTGAATCATAGTGTTCAGTTTCAATAATTTTATCAGATTCAGCAATATTATCAGTTTCAGCATTAGCTCTAGCAATTTGTTCATTAAGAAATTCACCCAGTGGCACAGTATCATCAAACAAAGTATTATCATAAGCATCATGCATAGCAGAAATAGCATCATCAATTACTTGCGACATATTAGAATTACTAGCAGGTGGTGGTGTCGCAAACTTACTCATAAAAGAAGGTGAATCAAGTGCAGAGCTAGATGGCAGTTCCTTACCTCCCCTCGTAGTAGAGGGATAGATCTTGGTTTTTGGATCTTTTAGATTCTTCATAGTGATTAACAGATATATATCCCAAGTGACTCGGAGAATAAAGCTATGCTCCCCGTCAACGATGCTAGAAAAAGGTCTTAATAACCCACAAGTATAGGGGATCGCAACAGTTTTTGAGGGTAGAGTATTTAACCCAAATTTATTGATTCAACACAAGGGAAGCCAAATAATATTCTCAAGTATTAGCAGCTGAGTTTTCAATTCAACCACACCTGGAAGACTTAATATCTGCAGCAAAGTGTTCAGTAGCAAAGTAATATGGTAGTAACTGTAACGGTGGCAAGTGATAGTAGCAGTTTGTAGTGTTTGTAACAGTAGCAGCGGAAAAGTAACTGAGCAAAGATCAATATATGGAAATCTCATAGGCAATGAATCAGTGATGGATAATTATGTCGGATGGCATTCGTCATGCAACAGTTATAACATAGGATGACACAGAACTAGCTCCAATTCATTAATGTAATGTAGGCATGTATTCCATATATAGTCATACATGCTTATGGAAAAGAACTTGCATGACATCTTTTGTCCTACCCTCCCGTGGCAGGGGGGTCCTATTGGAAACTAAGGGATATTAAGGCCTCCTTTTAATAGAGAACCGGACCAAAGCATTAGCACTTAGTGAATACATGAACTCCTCAAACTACGATAATCACCGGAAAGAATCCCAGTTATTGTCACCCTAGGGGATGCGGATCATAACTTGTAATAGGTGTCTACAACTTGCAAGATAGGATCAAGAACACAGATATATTCATGAAAACATAATAGGTTCAGATCTGAAATCATGGCACTCGGGCCCTAGTGACAACGATTAAGCATAGCAAAGTCATAGCAACATCAATCTCAAAACATAGTGGATACTAGGGATCAAAACCTAACCAAACTAACTCGATTACATGATAAATCTCATCCAACCCATCACCGTCTAGCAAGCCTACGATGAGATTACTCACGAACGGTGGGGAGCATCATGGAATTGGTGATGAAGGATGGTTGGTGATGACGAAGGCGTCTATTCCCCCTCTCCGGAGCCCAAAATGGACTCCAGATCTGGTCTCCAGAGGAAGAACTGGCAATGGCGGCAGCTCCATATGGTGAAACATAATGAACTCTTCTCTCTGATTTTCCCCCTCAACAAATAGGGTTATATGGAGCTGGAGAGGAGGTCGGAGGAGCCACGAGGGGCCCACAAGCCTGTTCCACGCGGCCAGGGGATTGTGGCCTGCTGGTGGCCCCCCTCTGGTTAATTCTTGCACCAATATTTTTTGTTAATTCTAAAAATATTCTCCGTAAATTTTCAGGACGATCCAAGAACTTTTATTTCTGCACAAAAATAACACCAAGGCAATTCTGGTGAAAACAACGTTTGTCCGGGTTAGTTCCATTCAAATCATGCAAATTAGAGTCCAAAAGAAGGGCAAAAGAGTTTAGAAAAGTAGATACGTTGGAGACGTATCAGTGGGTCACCTAGCGGAGCAACAACACCATACGCGCAGGCTTAACTCCAACTTGCGGTGGCTCAAGAGCCGATCAAGAGGGTGTGTAAGATAAAACCGGTGGGTTGGAAGCCCCCAATTGATCTTGTTGACAGAGTCAACGTTTGGGTATACAACCCACCTTACGGTGGCTGAAAAGCCGATCAAGAGGGTGTGTAAGCTAAACCCGATGGTTGGAAGCCCCCAAATGACCTTGTTGATGGAGTCAACTTTTGCACCAGCTTGTACATGTTGGAAATATGCCCTAGAGGCAATAATAAATTAGTTATTATCATATTTCCTTGTTCATGATAATCGTTTATTATCCATGCTATAATTGTATTGATCGGAGACTTAAATGCATGTGTGGATACATAGACAAAACCATGTCCCTAGTATGCCTCTAATGGACTAGCTCGTTGATCAAAGGATGGTTAAGGTTTCCTAGCCATGGACATGAGATGTCATTTGATAACGGGATCACATCATTAGGAGAATGATGTGATGGATAAGACCCAAACTACAAACATAGCATATGACCGTGTCAGTTTATTGCTACTGTTTTCTGCATGTCAAGTATATGTTCCTATGACCATGAGATCATGCAACTCATGGATATCGGAGGAGTGCCTTGTGTGTATCAAACGTCGCAACGTAACTGGGTGACTATAAAGGTGCTCTACAGGTATCTCCGATGGTGTCTGTTGTGTTGGCATGGATCGAGACTGGGATTTGTTACTCCGTGTGACGGAGAGGTATCTCAGGGCCCACTCGGTAATACAACATCACAATGAGCCTTGCAAGCAATGTGACTAATTGTTAGTTGCGGGATCTTGTATTATGGAACGAGTAAAGAGACTTGCTGGTAATGAGGTTGAACTAGGTATGGAGATACCGACGATCGAATCTCGGGCAAGTAACATACCGAAGAACAAAGGGAACGTTATACGGGATTAACTGAATCCTTGACATAGAGGTTCGACCGATAAAGATCTTCGTAGAATATGTGGGAACCAATGTGGACGTCCAGGTCCCTCCATTGGTTATTGACTGTAGAGGTGTCTCGGTCATGTCTACATAGTTCTCGAACCCGCAGGGTCTGCACACTTAAGGTTCGGTGACGTTTCGGTAGTGTAGAGTTATGTATGGTGGTGACCGAAGGTTGTTCGGAGTCCCGGATGAGATCCCGGACGTCACGAGGAGCTCCGGAATGGTCCGGAGGTAAAGATTCATATATAGGAAGTCCCAGTTTGGTTTCCGGAAAAGTTTCGGGCTCATCGGTAGTGTACCGGGACTATCGGTAGTGTACCGGGAGTGCCGGCAGTGTACTGGGGGACCTCCGGGAGGGGTATTTCGACCCCAAGAGGTCCATGGGCTGTGGGATCATAATAACCAGCCCTTAGTGGGCTGGGAAAACAGCCACAAAGGCCCATGGCGCAGGAGAGAAAGTCCTAAAGCAAAAAGTGGAAAATCAGCCAATAGGAGGCAATCCTACTCCAACTAGGATTGGAGGTGAAGTAGGATTGCTCCCACCTCCTATTTCGGCCGACCCAAAGGCCTTGGCTGCCTCTCCTCTCCTCTCCTCCTATATATACTAGTGGATTGGGTGGTTTTTGGACAGAATTTCCGGCCACGTGCTACCCGTTCCACCAGTGCATAGTTTCTCCTCTAGATCGTAGTTCCGCAGCGCTTAGGCGAAGCCCTGCCGGAATCACTCCACCACCATCACCGGAGCGCCGTCACGCTGCCGGTGAACTCTCTCTCCTCTCCACCTCCTCTCGTTGGATCGAGACGGTGGAGATCGTCATCAAGCTGCACGTGTGCTGAACGCGGAGGTGCCGTCCGTTCGGCGCTAGATCGGAAGGACCGTGAACGAGATCGCGAGACAGTTCGTGATGAGATCGCGGAACGGATCGTGATGAGTTCGCGGGACAGATCGTGATCAAGATCGTGAGACGGATCGTGATGAGATCGCGGGACGGATCGTGATGAGTTCACGGGACGGATCGTGATTGGATCGCGGGACGGATCGTGATGAGATCGCGGGACGCTCGGCGATTTGGATCGCGAAGATGTTCGACTACACCAACCGCGTTTCTTAACGCTTCCCGCTTAGCGATCTACAAGGGTATGTAGATCCACTCTCCCTCTCGTAGATGCTCATCACCATGGATAGGTTTGCGTGTGCGTAGGAAAATTTTTGTTTCCCATGCGACGTTCTCCAACAGTGGCATCATGAGCTAGGTTGATGGTTCGATGAGATCTCGAGTAGAACACAAAAGGTTTGTGGGCGTTGATGCTTAGATTGCTTCCTCCCTTGGTCGGATTTTGGTTCAGCGGGATTGTGAGATGAAGCGGCCCGGACCAACATTACTCGTACGCTTACGAGAGACCGGTTCCCTCGACGCAACTTGTTGCTTAGATGGCTTGCGGGTGACAGTTTCTCTCACTTTAGTTGGATCGGATCCGACAAAGGCGGTCCTTGAGAAGGTTGAAAAGCAATATATGTATCACCGTTGTGGTTTATGCGTAGGTGAGAATCGTTCTTGCTAGATACCCGTAGCAGCCACGTAAAACATGCAACAACAATTAGAGGACGTCTAACTTGTTTTTGCAGGGTATGTTGTGATGTGATATGGCCAATTACATGATGAGATATATGTGATGTATGAGATGATCATGTGATGTATAGAATTTCACGACTTGCATGTCGTTGAGTATGGCAACCGGCAGGAGCCATAGGGTTGTCTTTAAATTATTGTATGACCTGCGTGTCAATCATTAAGCGCTATGTAATGCTTTACTTTATCGCTACGGTAGCAATAGTAGTAGAAGCATGTTGGGCGCGACAACCCCGATGGCGACACGTTGATGGAGATCAAGATGATGGAGATCATGGTGTCATGCCGGTGACGATGGAGATCATGCCGGTGCTTTCATGATGGAGATCAAAAGCACAAGATCATGGCCATATCATGTCACTTATGATTTGCATGTGATGTTAATCCTTTTATGCACCTTGTTTTGCTTAGGACGACGGTAGCATTATAAGGTGATCCCTCACTTAATTTCAAGATAAATTGTGTTCTCCCCGAGTGTGCACCATTGCGAAAGTTCGTCGTGTTGAGACACCACGTGATGATCGGGTGTGATAGACTCTACGTTCACATACAACGGGTGCAAGCCAGATTTGCACGTGCAGAACACTCGGGTTAAACTTGATGAGCCTAGCATGTACAGACATGGCCTCGGAACACGAGAGACCGAAAGGTCGAACATGAGTCATATAGTAGATATGATCAACATAATGATGTTCACCATTGCAGCCACCTCAACTCACGTGATGATCGGACTTGAGTTGGTGAATTTGGATCATGTATCACTCGAATGATCGGAGGGATGTCAATTTGAGTGGGAGTTCTTAAGTAATATGATTTATTGAACTCATTATCATGAACATAGTCAAAGTGTCTTTGCAAATTATGTTGTAGATTACTAGCTCGCGCTGTAGCTCCCTTGTATTTTTATATGTTCCTAGAGAAATAGAGTTGAAAGATGTTGGTAGCAATATTGCGGACTGGGTCCGCGATCTGAGGATTGTCCTCATTGCTGCACAGAAGGCTTATGTCCTTAATGCACCGCTCGGTGCGCCACCCCCTCTAGCGTCGTCTATAGATGTTGTGAACATCTGACAGGCACGTTTCGATGACTACTTGATAGTTTAGTGCGTCATGCATTACGGCTTAGAATTGAGGCTCGAAAACGTTTTGAACGTCCCGGAACATATGAGATGTTCTAGGAGCAGAGATTGTGATCTCAGGCTCGTGCCTGTGTTGCGAGATATGAGATCTCCAACAAGATTCTTTGCCTGTAAGATGAAGGAGAATAGCTCAATCGTTGAGCATGTACTCAGATTGTCTGGGTACTACAATCGCTCGAATCAAGTGGGAGTTGACCTTCCAGATAAGATAGTGATTGATATAGTTCTCCAAGTCACTGTCACTAAAGCTACTAGAACTTAGTGATGAACTATAATACACCAGGGATAGAAGTATTGATCCCTGAGCTGTTCCCGATGTTTGACACCGCGAAGGTAGAAATCAAGAAGGAGCATCAAGTGTTGATGGTTAATCAAACCACTAGTTTCGAAAAGGGCAAGAGCAAGGAGGGAAACTTCATGGATAGCAAGTCAGTTGCTGCTCCAGTGAAGCAACCCAAAGTTGAACTCAAACCCGAGACTAAGTGCTTCTGTTATGAGGTGAGCGGTCGCTGAAGCGGAACAACCCTAGATACTTGGTAGATAAGAAGGCTGGCAACATTGATAGAAGTATATTTGATATACGAGTTATTAATGTGTACCTTGCTAGTACTCTTAGTAGCACCTGGGTATTGGATACCGGTTCGGTTGCTAAATGTTAGTAACTCGAAATAAAAGCTACGGAATAAACGGAGAACTAGCTAAGGGTGAGCTGACGATATGTGTTGGAAATGTTTCCAAGGTTGATGTGATCAACATCGCACGCTCTCTCTACCTTCAGGATTAGTGACGAACCTAAATAAATGTTATTTGGTGTTTTACGTTGAGCATGAACATGATTAGATCATGTTTGTTGCAATATGGTTATTCATTTAAGTCAGAGAATAATAGTTATTCTGTTTACATGAATAATACCTTCAATGGTCATGCACCCAGTGAGAATGGTTTGTTGAAATCTTGCTCGTAGTAATACACATGTTCATAACATTGATGTCAAAAGATACAAAGTTAAATAATGATAGTACCACATACTTGTGGCACTGCCGCAAAATGTCATATTGGTATAAAACGCATGAAGAAACTCCATGGTGATGGATATTTGGACTCATTCGATTTCGAATCGGTTGAGGCATGCGAACCATGCCTCTTGGGCAAGATGACTAAAGGACCCCGTTGGATGGAGCGGGCAAGTGATTCATTGGAAATGATACATGTTGATGTATGCAATCTAGTGAGTCTTGTAGCGTGTAGTGGATATCGTTATTTTCTTACCTTCACTGATGATTTGAGTAGATATAGTGTATATTTACTTAATGAAACACAAGTCTGAATCGTTTGAAAGGTTCAAGCAAATTCAGAGTGAAGTTTAAAGATCATCGTGACAAGAAGATAAAAATGACTGCGATATGATCGTGGAGGTGAATATCTGAGTCACGAGTTTGGCATACAACTTAAGACAATGTGAAAGTTGTTTCACAACTAAACGCCACCTGGAACACCATAGTGTGATGGTGTGTCCGAACATCGTAGTTATGCTCTATTGGACATGGTGCGTGCTATGATGTCTCTTGTCGTTTTACTACTATAATTTTGGGGTTATGCATTAGAGACAACTACATTCACTTTAAATAGGGCATCATCTAAATCCGTTGAGATGACACCGTGTGAATTATGGTTTGATAGAAACCTAAGCTGTCATTTCTTAATGTTTGGGGCTGCGATGCTTGTGTGGAAAATGTTTTCACATAATAAGCTAGAACCCAAAGCGGACAAATGTATCTTCATAGAATACCCTAAGAACAGATGGGTATGCCTTCTATCTCAGATCCGAGTGCAAAGTGTTTGTTGCTAGAACTGGGTCCTTTCTCGAGAAAAAGTTTCTCTTGAAAGAATTGAGTGGGAGGAAGATAGAACTTGATGAGGTTGTTAAACCTTTGTTCAACCAGAGAGTAGCGCAGCGCAGAAAGATGTTTCTGTGAAGCCTACGTTAGTTGAAGAGGAAGTTAATGATGATGATCGTGAAGCTTCAGGATCAAGTTACTATCGAACTTCGTAGGTCGACAAGGATGTGTACTACTCCTGAGCGGTACGACAACTCTGTCTTAGAGGTCATGTTGTTGGACAATGATGAACCTACGAGCTATGGAGAAGCGATGATGGGCCCGGATTCCGACAAATGGTTGGAGGCCATGAAATCCGAGATAGGATCCATGTATTAAAACCAAGTGTAGACTTTGGTAGACTTGCTCGTTGGACGGCAGGTCGTTGAGTACAAATGGATCTTTAAAATGAAGACAGACACTGATGGTGAATGTCACTATTTGTAAAGCTCGACTTGTTGCAAAGATGTTTGTGAAAAGTTCAAGGAGTTGACTACGATGAGACTTTCTCACTCGTAGTGGTGCTAAAGTCTGTTGGAATTATGTTAGCAGTTGCTGTGTTTTCAATTATGAAATCTGGCAGATGGATGTCAAAACATCGTTTCCTTAACGGTTTACTTGAGGAAAGGTTTTATGTGATACAACCAGAAGGTTTTGTCAGGCCTAAGGATGCTAAAAGGTGTGCAAGCTTCAGTGATCCTTCCATGGACTGAAGCAAGCATCTCGGAGTTGGAATATACGCTTTGATGAGGTGATCAAAGTTTTGATGTTTATACAAAGTTTACGAGAAACTTGTATTTGCAATAAAGTGAGTGGGAGCACTATAGAATTTCTGATAAGTATATGTGGATGACATATTGTTGATCAGAAATAATGTAGAGTTTCTGGAAAGCATAAAACGGTCATTTGGAAAGTGATTTTCAAAGGAAGACCTGGATAAAGCTACCTAATTGTTGAGCATCAAAATCTATAGAGATAGATCAAGATGCTTGATGAGACTTTCAATGAGTGTATACCTTGACAAGATTTTGAAAGAGTTCAAAATGGATCAGCCAGAGAAATAGTTCTCGTGTGATTTGTAAGGTGTGAAGTTGAGTGAGACTCAAAGCTCGACAACGGCAAAAGAAAGAGAAAGGACGAACGTCGTCCCCTATGCCTTAGCCATAGGCTCTATATTATGCCATGCTGTGTACCGCACCTATGTGTGCCTTGCCATGAGTCTGTCATGGGGTACAAGAGTGGTCCAGGAGTGGATCACTGGACAGCGGTCGGAATTATCCTTAGTAACCAGAGGACTAAGGAAATGTTTCTTGATTGTGGAGGTGATAAAGAGTTCGTTGTAAAGAGTTACATCGATGCAAGCTTTAACACCTATCCGGATGACTAGTAGTAGCAATCTGGATACGTATAGTGGAGCAACCATTTGGAAATAGTACCAAGTGGAGTGTGGTAGTAGTGTTTACGGTTTGACATAGAGATTTGCAAAGTACACACGTATCTGAATATCGCAGACCCGTTGACTGTAAGACCTCTCTCACATGCAAAGCATGATCGAGCCCCAGAACTCATTGGGTGTTAGATTCATAACAATGCGAATCACATGGTGATGTGAACTAGATTATTGACTCTAGTGCAAGTGGGAGACTGTTGGAAATATGCCCTAGAGGCAATAATAAATTAGTTATTATCATATTTCCTTGTTCATGATAATCGTTTATTATCCATGCTGTAATTGTATTGATCGGAGACTTAAATGCATGTGTGGATACATAGACAAAACCATGTCCCTAGTATGCCTCTAATGGACTAGCTCATTGATCAAAGGATGGTTAAGGTTTCCTAGCCATGGACATGAGATGTCATTTGATAACGGGATCACATCATTAGGAGAATGATGTGATGGATAAGACCCAAACTACAAACATAGCATATGATCGTGTCAGTTTATTGCTACTGTTTTCTGCATGTCAAGTATATGTTCCTATGACCATGAGATCATGCAAATCACGGATATCGGAGGAGTGCCTTGTGTGTATCAAACGTCGCAACGTAACTGGGTGACTATAAAGGTGCTCTACAGGTATCTCCGATGGTGTCTGTTGAGTTGGCATGGATCGAGACTGGGATTTGTTACTCCGTGTGACGGAGAGGTATCTCAGGGCCCACTCGGTAATACAACATCACAATGAGCCTTGCAAGCAATGTGACTAATTGTTAGTTGCGGGATCTTGTATTATGGAACGAGTAAAGAGACTTGCCGGTAACGAGGTTGAACTAGGTATGGAGATACCGACGATCGAATCTCGGGCAAGTAACATACCGAAGAACAAAGGGAACGTTATACGGGATTAACTGAATCCTTGACATAGAGGTTCGACCGATAAAGATCTTCGTAGAATATGTGGGAAACAATGTGGACGTCTAGGTCCCTCCATTGGTTATTGACTGTAGAGGTGTCTCGGTCATGTCTACATAGTTCTCGAACCCGCAGGGTCTGCACACTTAAGGTTCGGTGACGTTTCGGTAGTGTAGAGTTATGTATGGTGGTGACCGAAGGTTGTTCGGAGTCCCTGATGAGATCCCGGACGTCACGAGGAGCTCCGGAATGGTCCGGAGGTAAAGATTCATATATAGGAAGTCCCAGTTTGGTTTCCGGAAAAGTTTCGGGCTCATCGGTAGTGTACCGGGACTATCGGTAGTGTACCGGGAGTGCCGGTAGTGTACCGGGGGACCTCCGGGAGGGGTATTTCGACCCCAAGAGGTCCATGGGTTGTGGGATAATAATAACCAGCCCTTAGTGGGCTGGGAAAACAGCCACAAAGGCCCATGGCGCAGGAGAGAAAGTCCTAAAGCAAAAAGTGGAAAATCAGCCAATAGGAGGCAATCCTACTCCAACTAGGATTGGAGGTGAAGTAGGATTGCTCCCACCTCCTATTTCGGCCGACCCAAAGGCCTTGGCTGCCTCTCCTCTCCTCTCCTCCTATATATACTAGTGGATTGGGTGGTTTTTGGACAGAATTTCCGGCCACGTGCTACCCGTTCCACCGGTGCATAGTTTCTCCTCTAGATCGTAGTTCCGCAGCGCTTAGGCGAAGCCCTGCCGGAATCACTCCACCACCATCACCGGAGCGCCGTCACGCTGCCGGTGAACTCTCTCTCCTCTCCACCTCCTCTCTCTGGATCGAGACGGTGGAGATCGTCATCAAGCTGCACGTGTGCTGAACGCGGAGGTGCCGTCCGTTCGGCGCTAGATCGGAAGGACCGTGAACGAGATCGCGGGACAGTTCGTGATGAGATTGCGGAACGGATCGTGATGAGTTCGCGGGACAGATCGTGATCAAGATCGTGAGACGGATCGTGATGAGATCGCGGGACGGATCGTGATGAGTTCACGGGACGGATCGTGATTGGATCGCGGGACGGATCGTGATGAGATCGCGGGACGCTCGGCGATTTGGATCGCGAAGATGTTCGACTACACAAACCGCGTTTCTTAACGCTTCCCGCTTAGCGATCTACAAGGGTATGTAGATCCACTCTCGCTCTCGTAGATGCTCATCACCATGGATAGGTTTGCGTGTGCGTAGGAAAATTTTTGTTTCCCATGCGACGTTCTCCAACAGTACACCGCCGTCTTGTGGACCGCCAACTTGTAAGCCACCGTCTTGTGGACCACCAACTTGTAAGCCTTCATCTTGTAAGCTGCTGTCTTGTTATGATAGGAGCACGTGAGAGACAAACAAACAGCATATTCGGATTCATTGGATGTTTCTGAGCAACTTTCATGTATAAAACTTTTTCATCTGACTTACGTATTATTTAATATTAAGTTTTTTTAGTTTTATTAGTATTCAGAAATTAAACAGATTTAATTTAATTCAATTATTCAATTATGACATCAGCATGATGTCATAATGACACTAGCAGTCAACAGTGAGGTTGACTAGTCAAAATTGACTAGTGGGCCCCATTTGTCATAGACACTGTATTGATTCAGGTTTATTCTAATTAAAGCATATTAATTAGGGGGGTGGGACCCACATGACATTCACTAATTAGTCTAATTGATTTAACTAACTATCAGATTAGTCAACTGACAGAGCTGGCCCACATGTCATTCACTATTGATTAATAACAGATTAATCAGACTAATTAATCTATTCAAGTTAATTAACTACTTAATTAATTAGTTATCTAATTATTTATTTTAAATATTCATTTTATTATTATTATTGAATTCATTTTGGTTAATAGGGGCGTGGGACCGTGTTGTCATTCGGTCAGGGGTGAGGGTTAGTGGGGGTTAACCCACTAACAAAAACGGGCCAGGGGCGAGGCATGGCCTCACCGGTGGCCGTGGTGCTGGCGGTCGCTGGCGACGGTACGGGTGGTGCCCGACGGCGGTCGAAGGTGCGGGAGCGCGCTGTGCGGTGGGGAGGCGCGGCGGCCGTGGCGAGCGGGGGCTGCGGCGAGCAAGGGCCGCAGGTACGGCGCAACAGGGGGCAGCACAGCGCATTGCGGCCGAGCGGGGCCACGCGAGGGGGCGAGCGGGGGCTGGAGCGGCGCGGGGGAAGAGGTGGAGGTGAGCTCACAGGCGTATGAAGGGGGCTCATGGCGGGCATGGGAGGGGCGACGAGGTGGCGGGCTGGCATCGGCACCGACGGGGGAGGGCGCCTACGAGGCGGCGACGTCGGGGGAAACGGGCGCCTCCAATGCCCCAATCTAGATCAGGGGCAGGAGGGGGAGAGGATAGGAGTGGGGCGAGTGGGGAGGGGGTCCGCTGCTAGGGTTTCAGGCACTAGGGGTTATAGGCTAACGGGGGTGGGTCTCGCCGGCTAGTTAGGTTGGCCGTGGCCTAGTTGGGCCGGGGGCCTTTTTCCCTTTTTTAAAAAGGTTTGCTTTTCTATTATTAAAACTTGTTGTTTTATTAAATTAGTGACAAAGCACTCTTGTAAAAAATTATGGCACTTGGCCAATACTAATATTGCAATATTTAAGAAGGCCCAAAAAGTTTGGGGCCTTGTGAAACTGTTTTGAAAATACCATGATTAAAAGAAAGACATTAAATAAAGAGTTAGCGTGTGTTAAAAAGTTTCACAGGCACATAAGTACATGATAAAATGTTTGTTTCAAATTTACAAATACCAGTTGAATATTTGTAACCCAAACATGATTTTTATTTCCTGATTTGCAAAACTTTTAAATCCGCCTTTCAAATGAATTTGAATCAGAAAAGAAATTGAATTAGGATTAGATTCCAAAAGTGATCACACAAGGATTAGCAAAAGTATTAGCTTAAACTTGGCCATCACTGTAGCTTAAATACAATGATTACTGTAGTTCTGAATCCAGGTAGTTACAATTACTCTGTTTGTCATGAACTTAATATGTAGAGAGGCAAGCATAGAAGCGCTCTTGAAATGGAGTAATAGTAATAGGTGCAGGCAGGAGTCGGCCTATTTGTTTTGTACATGATGCCTATATACGCATGATCATTGCAATGAACATCACACAACTATGCGCTTTTCTATCAATTGTCCAACGGTATTTTGTTTACCCGTCGTATGCTTATTTTCATGAGAAATGCCACTAGGGAAAACTATGGCCCCAGAGTCTATTCACATATATATTACAAAAGCTATCTGTACCTTACTGCAATTATTTACCTTTTATTTTATTTTGCAATTTACAATTATCAAATATCATCTACACTTTACTTGTTTGCAAATAACAAAATCAAGGGGATTGACAACCCTCTTGCTTGCATTGGGTGCAAGTTGTTTGCTCATTTGTGTGCAGCCGCTGAAGACGGTTGTGGATTGATATTCCTATTGGTTTGATAAACCTTGGTTTCATAACCGAGGGAAATACTTACCCGTATTGTGCTGCAATTACCCGTTCCTCTTCACAGAAAATCCAACGCAAATCACAAGCATCACCCCCCGGCTGCCCTAACAAAAACATTGAACCAACTTGTGAAGTATTTTTTTTAGGGCTTACATGAATCAAGCGCATGCAGTAGCCCGGGTGTGAAGGAGAACATAGAGGAAGGTGGGGAAAGGTGCCGAAGTGGAATTCTAAGATTAAGTCTTCGTAGTCTCGATTGAGAGGGCACTCTCCACTGGAAGCATCTCGAGCTCTGGACGTTTTTCGTGGCATGCTTGGACTATGAAGCGAGGTGATGTGAGGGGTAGTACCGGGAGGGGGAGAACATGGGTGGTGTTGCGAGGGGGGGTGTTGGGGAACGTTGCATGGGAAACAAAAAAATTCCTGCGCACACGCAAGATCTATCCATGGTGATGAGCATCTACGAGAGGGAGAGTGGATCTACATACCCTTGTAGATCGCTAAGCGGGAAGCGTTAAGAAACGCGGTTGATGTAGTCGAACGTCTTCGCGATCCAAATCGTCGAGCGTCCCATGATCCCATCACGATCCATCTCGCAATCCAATCATGACCCGTCCTGTGATTCCATCATGATCCATCGCGCGATCAAATCACGAATCGTCTCATGATCCCGATCACGGTCCTTCCGACCTAGCGTTGAACGGACATCGCCTCCGCGTTCAGCACACGTACAGATCGATGACGATCTCCGCCTTCTTGATCCAGCAAGAGGGGGCAGAGAGGTAGATGAGTTCTCCATCAGCGCGACAGCGTGGTAGCAATGGTGGTGGAACTATTTCGGTAGGGCTTCGCCTAAGCACCACCGAACTAGACTAGAGGAGAAAACGATCCAGATGAAGTAGAGGGGGCACGTGGCAATTAGGGTTAGCTACCCCCTCCAAATCGTCTAGTATATATACGAGGGAGGGAGGGGAGGAGGCAGCCTGAAACCCTCAAGGTTTGGTCGAAATTGGAGGTGGAGGAGTCCTACTCCAACCCTATTAGAAGTAGGATTCCTCCTTTCCACTTGGAAACTCTTTCCACCTCTCCACCTTTGGGCTTTTCCCACCCCTAGCTGCATGGACCTTAGTGGGGGGGGCTCTGCCAGCCCACCAGGGGCTGGTTTGACTCCTCCCACGGTCCATGTGGCCCCTTGGGTCGAGACACCCCTCCTGATGGTCCCCCGGTACCCTCCCGGCACTCCCGGTACACTATCAATGAGCCCAGAACTTTTCCGGTGACCAAAACAGGACTTCCTATCTATCAATCTTTACCTTCGGACCATTCCGGAGCTCCTCGTGACGTCCATAATCTCATCCGGAACTCTAAACAACCTTCGGTCACCACCATACATAACTCTATACTACCGAAACGTCACTGAACCTTAAGTGTGCAGACCCTGCGGGTTCGAAAACTATCACTAGTAGAAAACGGGCCTTTTATCCCGGTTTGTAAGGGCCTTTAGTTCCAGTTCTAGAACCGGAACTAAAGAACCGGGACTAAAGGCCTCCACTTTTAGTCCCGGTTGGATTACGAACCGGGACTAAAGGGGCTTCGCGTGGTAGCTTTCTAGAGCGGGACCTTTAGTCCCGGTTGGTGTTACCAACCGGTACTAAAGGTATTTTTTAAATAATTTTTTATTTTATTTTTTCGAATTTTTTTTATTTTTTATTTTTCTGATTTTCAAATCTTTGAATTATTTGACAGTTTAATCTCTAATCACCCCTCCTTACTTCTTTGGAATTATTTGACAATTTAATATCTAATCACCCCTCATTCCAAATCGTCTAACTTCCCAACCGGTCACCCATCCTCTCACTACTGCAACCCGAGCATGCTTAACTTTTGAGTTCTATCACCCATAGTTTCCAAGTCTGCACTTGTTGTTTTCTTGACAATAGTAAGCTATCAATCCTACTAACCCTTGGGTCTTGATGTAACATGATTTAATTTTTTGAATTCCAAAAAATTTATTAAAATAAACAACAATAAATGATTAATAATAATATTGAATTTCAATGAAAATAAAATAAGTAATAATATTATTTTATTCATTTTTTGCAATTTATTCATTTAATATGGCATAATTAATATCTTTAAATCTGTAAATCGAAATTCAACAAATAATATATCCATTATTATCAAAAAAAACATGAGGAATCCAGATATGACATCATTATTTAAAAAATATATTTTTCATAACACTTTTTTCGACATCATATGCAAAAGTTATTTACTTTTTCATAACACTTTTTTTAATCTTGTTTCAATTCCAGACTTTTTGTGCGTTCAACATGCACCATCCAAAGCCACATTATCAATTTTCAATCCTTTCCTACTTCATTCGCTATTTTTCATACATTTATTAAAAAAATTGAGCTAAATGACACTGGAATTGAAAAGCACTACAAATGAACTCTCAAAAGGTTGAAACTAGGAATGGTATCATCATTTCACCCACATAGCATGTGCTAGAAAGTTGAGAGGATTACGGTAAAAAACTAGATGCACTTCATGTACAAACTGGACAAGCCCTTTCGAAGTATCAGGGTTTTGGACGAAAACTCATCTGTTACAAAGGCATTTCGTTTTTTAAAACTTATTTAAACTCCAGAGTTTTCGTGCATTCAACATGCACCATTCGAAGCCACATCATCAATTTTCAACCATTTCCCACTTCATTCGCTATTTTTCATGCATTTTTTGAGCTAAATGACCCTGAAATTGAAAAGCACTACAAATGAACTCTGAAAAGGTTGAAACTTGGCATGGTATCATTATTTCACCCACATAACATGTGCTAAAAAGTTCATAGGGTTACGGTAAAAACTAGATGCACTTCATGTACAAGCTGGAATTTCCCTTTCGAAGTATCAGGGTTTTGGACGAAAAATCATCTGTTACAAAGGCATTTCATTTTTTAAACTTATTTCAACTTCATACTTTTTGTGCGTTCAGCATGCACCATCTAACATGTTCCTAGGGGGGAAAAGAATTAAATTTAAAACTATTTTTAAACTCAAGTTATTCACAATCTAGGGTTTGAAGCAAATTTGAACAAATTAAAATTTAAACCATTCAAATTTGAAAACTAATTGCACAAACACAAACTAGCATTTTTTTGAATCTAATGCAAAAAGAAACACTCAAAAACATCAAATATCCTAAAGCATATAAGCAATTTAAAACAGAAACTAAAAACAGAAAACAAATAGAAAAAACAAAAAAAAACTTTCAAAACCCTTTAGTCCCGGTTGGTATCTCCAACCGGGACTAAAGGTCTAGCCTTTAGTACCGGTTGGAGACACGAACCGGGACTAAAGGGTATCAGCCCCTTTAGTCCCGGTTGGTGTATCCAACCGGGACTAATGCCCGACCGGCGCCCTAGCCGCTCGAACCGGGACTAATGCTCACATTAGTCCCGGTTCGTAATGCAACTAGGACTAATGTGTAGATCGAGCTGTGACGAAAGCCTTGTTTTCTACTAGTGTATGTAGACATGACCGAGACACCTCTATGGTCAATAACCAATAGCGGGACCTGGATGACCATATTGGTTCCCACATATTCTATGAAGATCTTTATCGGTTGAACCTCTATGTCAAGGATTCAGTTAATCCCATACGTTGTTCCCTTTGTTCTTCAGTATGTTACTTGTCCAAGATTCGACCGTCGGTATCGCCATACCTAGTTCAACCTCGTTACCGGCAAGTCTCTTTACTTATTCCGTAATACAAGATCATGTGGCTAACACTTATTCACATTACTTGCAAGGCTTATTGTGATGTTGTATTACCGAGTGGGCCCTGAGATACCTCTCCGTCACACGGAGTAACAAATCCCAGTCTTGATCCATGCCAACTCAATAGACACCCTCGGACATACCTGTAGAGCACCTTTATAGTCACCCGGTTACGTTGTGATGTTTGATACACACAAGGTACTCCTCCGGTGTCAGTGGGTTGCATGATCTCATGGTCATAGGAACACATACTTGACATGCAGAAACTATAGCAATAAACTGACAAGATCATATGCTATGTTTATAGTTTGGGTCTTGTCCATCACATCATTGTCCTAATGATGTGATCCCGTCATCAAATAACATCTCATGTTCATGGATAGGAAACCTTAACCATCTTTGATCAACGAGCTAGTCTACTAGAGGCATACTAGGGACACGGTGTTGTCTATATACCCACACATGTATTTAGTTTCCAATCAATACAATTATAGCATGGATAATAAATGATTATCACGAACAAGGAAATATAATAATAATCAATTTATTATTGCCTCTAGGGCATATTTCCAACAGTCTCCCACTTGCACTAGAGTCTATAATCTAGTTCACATCACCATGTGATTTACATTGTTATGAATATAACACCCGATGAGTTCTGGGGTTCGATCATGCTTTGCATGTGAGAGAGGTCTTTAGTCAACGGGTCTGCGACATTCAGATCCGTGTGTACTTTGCAAATCTTTATGTCATACTGTAGACACTGCTACCACTCTTCACTTGGAACTATTCCAAATAGCTGCTCCACTATACGTATCCGGATTGCTACTCAGAGTCATCCGGATTGGTCTTAAAGTTTGCATCGACGCAACCCTTTATGACAAACTCTTTATCACCTCCATAATCAAGAAAATATTTCCTTAGTCCTTTAGTTACTAAGGATAATCTTGACCGCTATCTAGTGATCCACTCCTGGATCACTCTTGTACCCCTTGACAGACTCATGGCAAGGCACACACAGGTGCGGTACACAACATGGCATACTATACAGAGCCTATGGATAAAGCATAGGGGACGACCTTCGTCCTTTCCCTTTCTTCTGCCGTGGTCGAGCTTTGAGTCTCATTCAAGTCCACACCTTACAAATCAGGCAAGAACTCCTTCTTTGACTGATCCATTTTGAACTCTTTCAAAATCTTGTCTAGGTATGTACTCATTGAAAGTCTCATCAAGCATCTTGATCTATCTCTATAGATCTTGATGCCTAACAATTAGGTAGCTTTATCCAGGTTTTCCTTTGAAAAACTCCTGTTCAAACAACCCTTTATGCTTTCCAGAAATTCTACATCATTTCCGATAAACAATATGTCATCCACATAGACTTATCAGAAATTCTATAGTGCTCCCACTCACTTTATTGTAAATACAAGTTTCTCATAAACTTTGTATAGACTCAAAAACTTTGATCACCTCATCAAAGCGTATATTCCAACTCCGAGATGCTTGCTCCAGCCCATAGAAGGATTGCTAGAGCTTGCACAGCTTTTATCATCCTTAGGACTGATAAAACCTTCTGGTTGTATCACATACAACCTTTCCTCAAGTAAACCGTTAAGGAAACGATGTTTTGACATCCATCTGCCAGATTTCATACTTGAAAAATGCAGCAACTGCTAACATAATTCCAACAGACTTTAGCATCGCCAATGGTGAGAAAGTCTCATCATAGTCAATTCATTGAACTTGGCAAAAACTTCTTTGCGACAAGTCGAGCTTTATAATTTGTGACATTCACCATTAGCGTCTGTCTTCATATTAAAGGTCCATTTGTACTCAACGACCTGCCGTTCAACGGGCAAGTCTACCAAAAGTCCATACTTGGTTTTCATACATGGATCCTTTCTCGGATTTCATGGCCTCTAACCATTTGTTGGAATCCAGGCCCATCATCGCTTCTCCATAGTTCGTAGGTTCATTGTTGTCCAACAACATGACCTCTAAGACAGGTTTGCCGTACCACTCAGGAGCAGTACATGTCCTTGTCGACCTACGAGGTTCTATAGTAACTTGATCCGAAGCTTCATGATCATCATCATTAACTTCCTCTTCAACTGTCGTAGGCTCCACAGAAACATCTTTCTGCGTTGTGCTACTCTTTGGTTGAAACAAAGGTTCAACAACCTCATCAAGTTCTATCTTCCTCCCACTCAATTCTTTTGAGAGAAACTCTTTCTCGAGAAAGGACCCGTTTTAGCAACAAACACTTTGCCCTTGGATCTGAGATAGAAGGTATCCCATCTGTTTCCTTAGGGTATCCTACGAAGATGCACTTTTCTGCTTTGGGTTCGATCTTATCAGTCATAAGCGTCGCATTCCTAAAATCTGAGAAATGACAGCTTAGGTTTCTGGCAAACCATAATTCATACGGTGTCATCTCAAAGGATTTAGAGGGTGCCCTATTTAAAGTGAATGTAGTTTTCCCTAACGCATAACCCCAAAATGATAGTGACAAAATGATAAGAGACATCATAGTACGCACCATAACCTAATAGAGCACGACTACGACGTTCGGACACACGATCTCACTATGGTGTTCCAGGTGGCGTGAGTTGTGAAACAACTTCCACATTGTCTTAAGTTGTATACCAAACTCGTAACTCAGATATTCACCTCCATGATCATATCGTAGACATTTTATCTTCTTGTCACGACGATCTCAAACTTCACTCTGAATTTGCTTGAACTTTTCAAACATTTCAGACGTGTGTTTCATTAAGTAAATATACCCATATCTACTCAAATCATCAGTGAAGGTAAGAAAATAATGATATCCACCGCACGCTGCAACACTCTCATTGGACCGTGTACATCAACACCTATTATTTCCAATAAGTCACTTGCCCGCTCCATTATATCAAAAATGGGGTCTTAGTCAACTTGACCATGAGGCATGGTCCGCATGTCTCAACCGATTGCAATCAAATGAGTCCATAGATCCATCAGAATGGAGTTTCTTTATGCGTTTTACACTAATATGACATTCAGCGGCAGTGCCACAAGTATGTGGTACTATCATTATTAACTTTGTATCTTTTGGCATCAATATTATGAACATGTGTATCACTACAATCAAGATTCAGTAAACCATTCTCATTGGGTGCATGACCATTGAAGGTATTATTCATGAAAACAGAATAACCATTATTCTCTGACTTAAATGAATAACCGTATTGCAATAAACATGATCTAATCACGTTCATGCTCAACGCAAACACCAAATAACATTTATTTAGGTTCATCACTAATCCCGAAGGTAGAGAGAGCGTGCGATGGTGATCACATAACCTTGGAAACACTTCCAACACTCATCGTCACCTCACCCTTAGCTAGCCTCTGTTTATTTCGTAGCTTTTATTTCGAGGTACTAACATTTAGCAACCGAACCGGTATCCAATACCCGGGTGCTACTAGGAGTACTAGCAAGGAACACATCAATAACACGTATATCAAATATACTTCTGTCGACGTTGCCAGCCTTCTTATCTACCAAGTATCTAGGGTTGTTCCGCTTCAACGACCGTCCTCCTCATAATAGAAGCACTTAGTCTCGGGTTTGGGTTCAACCTTGGGTTGCTTCACTAGAGCAGCAACTGACTTGCCATCCCTGAAGTTTCCCTCCTTACCCTTTCCCTTCTCGAAACCAGTGGTTTTACTAACCATCAACACTTGATGCTCCTTCTTGATATCTACCTTCGCGGTGTCAAACATCGCGAATAGCTCAGGGATCATCATTTCCATCCCTGGCATATTCATAGTTCATCACGAAGCTCTAGTAGCTTAGTGACAGTGACTTGGAGAACTATATCAATCACTATCTTATCTGGAAGATCAACTCCCACTCGATTCAAGCGATTTTAGCACCCAAACAATCTGAGAACATGCTCAACGATTGAGCTATTCTCCTTCATCTTGTAGGAAAAGAATCTTGTTGGAGGTCTCATACCTCACAACACGGGCATGAGCCTGAGATCCTAATTTCAGCTTTTAGAACATCTCATATGTTTCGTGACGTTCAAAATGTTTTGGAGCCTCAATCATAGCCGTAATGCATGACGCACTGAACTATCAAGTATTCATCAGAATGTGCCTGTCAGATGTTCACAACATCTATAGACGACGCTAGAGGGGATGGCGCACCGAGCGGTGCATTAAGGACATAAGCCTTCTGTGCAGCAATGAGGAAAATCCTCAGATCACGGACCCAGTCCGCATTATTGCTATACCATCATCTTTCAACTCTATTTCACTAGGAACATATAAAAAATTGAAGGGAGCTACAACGCGAGTTAGTAATCTACAACATAACTTGCAAAGACATTTTGACTATGTCCATGATAATGAGTTTAGTTAATCATATTACTTAAAAACTCCCACTCAAATTGACATCCATCTGGTCATTCGAGTGTCACATGATCCAAATCCACCAACTCAAGTCCGATCATCACGTGAGGTGAGGTGGTTTTAATGGTGAACATCTTCATGTTGATCACATCTACTATATGACTCATGTTCGACCTTTCGGTCTCTTGTGTTCTGAGGCCATGTCTGTATATGCTAGGCTCATCAAGTTTAACCCGAGTGTTCCACACGTGCAACATTGGCTTGCACCCGTTGTATGTGAACGTAGAGTCTATCACACCCGATCATCACGTGGTGTCTCGACACGACGAACTTTCGCAACGGTGCACACTCGGGGAGAACACAATTTATCTTGAAATTTAAGTGAGGGATCACCTTATAATGCTACCGTCATCCTAAGCAAAACAAGGTAAATAAAAGGATTAACATCATGCAAATCATAAGTGACATGATATGGCCATGAACTTGTGCTTTGATCTCCATCTTGAAAGCACCGGCATGATCTCCATCGTCACCGGCATGACACCATGATCTCCATCATCTTGATCTCCATCAACGTGTCGCGATCGAGGTTGTCGAGCCGATTGTTGATTCCACGACTATCGCTAACTCATAGCGATAAAGTAAAGCAAAACGGCGAAAATAATTAAAGACAACCCTATGGCTCCTGCCGGTTGTCGTACTCATCAACATGCAAGTCGTGATATTTTATACAATACATGATCATCTCATACATCACATATATCTCATCATGTAATTGACCATATCACATCACAACATACCCTGCAAAAACAAGTTAGACGTCCTCTAATTGTTGTTGCAAGTTTTACGTGGCTGCTATGGGTATCTAGCAAGAACAATTCTCACCTACGCAAAAACCACAACGGTGATACATAAATTGCTTTTCAACCTTCTCAAGGACTGCCTTTGTCGAATCCGATCCAACTAAAGTAGGAGAAACAGACGCCCGCCAGCCATCTTTCTGCAACGAAGTTACACGTCAGTCGATGGAACCGGTCTCTCATAAGCGTATGAGTAAGGTTGGTCCGGGCTGCTTCATCCCACAATACCGCTGAACCAAAACACGACCAAGTGAGGAAGCAATCTAAGCATCAACGCCCACAAACTCCTTTGTGTTATACTCGTGATCTCATCTACACATAGACCTAGCTCATGATGCCACTATTGGGGAATGTTGCATGGGAAACAAAAAAATTCCTACGCACACGCAAGATCTATCCATGGTGATGAGGATCTACGAGAGGGAGAGTGGATCTACATACCCTTGTAGATCGCTAAGCGGGAAGCGTTAAGAAACACGGTTGATGTAGTCGAACGTCTTCGCGATCCAAATCGCCGAGCGTCCCGCGATACCATCACGATCCATCTCGCAATCCAATCACGATCCGTCCCGCGATCCCATCACGATCCGTCCCGCGATCAAATCACGAATCGTCTCGTGATCCCGATCACGGTCCTTCCGATCTAGCGCCGAACGGACGGTGCCTCCGCGTTCAGCACACGTATAGCTCGATGACGATCTCCGACTTCTTGATCTAGCAAGAGGGGGCGAAGAGGTAGATGAGTTCTTTGGCAGCGCGACGGCATGGCGGCGATGGTGGTGAAACTATTCCGGCAGGGCTTCACCTAAGCGTCGCCGGACAAGACTAGAGGAGAAAACGATCTAGATGAAGTAGAGGGAGCACGTGACAATTAGGGTTAGCTATCCTCTCTAAATCCTCTAGTATATATATGAGGGAGGGAGGGGAGGAGGCAGCCTCAAACCCTCAAGGTTTGCCGAAATTAGAGGTGGAGGAGTCCTACTCCAATCCTATTAGGAGTAGGATTCCCCCTTTCCACTTGGAAACTCTTTCCACCTCTTCACCTTTGGGTTTTCCCACCCCTAGCCACATGGGCCTTAGTGGGGGGCTCGGACAGCCCACCAGGGGCTGGTTTGCCTCCTTCCATAGCCCATGTGGCCCCTTGGGTCGAGACACCCCTCCCGATGGTCCCTCGGTACCCTCCCGGCATTCCCGGTACACTACCGATGAGCCCGAAACTTTTCCGGTGACCAAAACAGGACTTCCTATATATCAATCTTGACCTCTGGACCATTCCGGAGCTCCTCGTGACGTCCAGGATCTCACCCGGGACTCCGAACAACCTTCGGTCACCACCATGCATAACTCTATACTACCGAAACGTCACTGAACCTTAAGTGTGCAGACCCTGCGGGTTCGAGAACTATGTAGACATGACCGAGACACCTCTATGGTCAATAACCAATAGCGGGACCTGGATGACCATATTGGTTCCCACATATTCTACGAAGATCTTTATCGGTTGAACCTCTATGTCAAGGATTCAGTTAACCCCGCATGTTGTTCCCTTTGTTCTTCGGTATGTTACTTGCCCGAGATTCGATCGTTGGTATCTCAGTACCTAGTTCAACCTCGTTACCGACAAGTCTCTTTACTCGTTCTGTAATACAAGATCATGTGTCTAACACTTAGTCATATTGCTTGCAAGGCTTATTGTGATGTTGTATTATCGAGTGGGCCCTGAGATACCTCTCCATCAGGCGGAGTAACAAATCCCAGTCTTGATCCATGCCAACTCAATAGACACTCGAAGATACGTGTAGAGCACCTTTATAGTCACCCAGTTACGTTGTGACGTTTGATACACACAAGGTACTCCTCCGGTGTCAGTGGGTTGCATGATCTCATGGTCATAGGAACACATACTTGGCGTGCAGAAAACTATAGCAATAAACTGACACGATCATATGCTATGTTTATAGTTTGGGTCTTGTCCATCACATCATTCTCCTAATGATGTGATCACATTATCAAATAATATCTCATGTTCATGGCTAGGAAACCTTAACCATCTTTGACCAACAAGCTAGTCTAATAGAGACATACTAGGGACACAATATTGTCTATATACCCACACATGTATTTAGTTTCCAATCAATACAATTATAGCATGGATAATAAACGATTATCACGAACAAGGAAATATAATAATAACCAATTTATTATTGCCTATAGAGCATATTTCCAACAGGAGAGGGGGGTGAGTGATGACATGGCGGGTCAGCAATTTGGATCTTCCCGGGGATTTGGGGCAACAAGACACATATGCAGAAGTCTAGAGGTTGCCTCGTAGTGATGTGACAAACAATCTTGTTAACTCTCAGTGAATAAGACTTGGTTATGCCTTAGTCAGTGTCATATTTGTGAGATCTTACGTTAAGATCTGTGCAAAAGAATCCATTTCCTTCAATTTTTTTTCCTTTATTACATGTTTCGTGTCATTTGAATGAGAGACCTGACCACATCCTTTGACAAAACACTACTCCTGTTAGCTAGGGTGGCAAAGTCTTCTGGTGTTGAAATGGTCACAATATTAAGGCAAACATTAGTCTTTTGGCGTGCAATACGGTCTGTTGGAGAGGGGTGTCTGGACCGTGAGATAGAAAACGAATCAACGGAGAGAAAATGGTCTGATGATGGGCATGACTCGTTGACGTAGAGTGTTTCCCTTTAACAGTAAGAGACGACTTCCCTCAAAAAAAAAAAAACAGTAAGAGACGACTAGTACTACATGGACTAGTTACAAGGCAGGGCCCACGTAGGAGGGGCTGAGTAGGCTCTACTGTTAAAAAGGAACAAGGTAAAACAAATTCACCGAGGTGCGAAAAAGGAACATATTTGCTGTACGCACACACAAAAAACGCCTCAGGTAGTCAGGCTGGTTGCCCCCGTTTGGGTTTGAATCGAAGCACCCATCTGACCTGGCCGGTCAACAGTTCCAGACCGGGTGGTTACAGGGGCTCAAACCGTAATTTCCTGCAGGAGGAAAGGGCATATCCGTCCCGCTCCGCCAGGATAAAATCTGACTCGTGCCGGACAATATCCTTCCTTGGGAAGGCGAGCCGGGATTCGAGACAGACGCACAACGCAACGACAAAGTGCGCGTGAGGAACAAGCGGTGCTTGCCCGAGAGAGAGAGAGAGAGAGGGAGAGAGAGAGAGAGAGATGGCGGCGTCGGCAACAGCGGCGGCGGCGGCGACGGTAGCGGCGGCGGAGGTGATCTCCGTCCACAGCCTGGAGCAGTGGACCATGCAGATCGAGGAGGCCAACACCGCCAAGAAGCTGGTATGCATCTAATCCTTGTGGATTGATCTCTTTCTTTCTCCCCCTCTTCCTCCCCCTATATATCTACCTACTTCCGCAAGAACGGCACGAACGCGGATGCCCTAGCGCTCGTCTTGTCTCAGATCTTGCTCGAGCCCCACGTCGACCGTCGTTGCTAGTTTTGGTCAACCAAATCTCAAACCTGGGAGTAATACTATACTGTTTGGTGAATGAGCTCGTATATGTAGTGGCCACCCGATGACGAATTCCTGCTTAATCAGGTTGGATTGTTTGATTGATGATTCGGAGAGCATATTGGCATCGGTTTCTTTTCCCCATCGTATGGCTGCCGGGGATCTGATATTTCTGACTGAACAAATTGCAGCGGTAACGGACAGTTTCAGTAGGTCTAAACCGTGTGTACTGGTAGTAGTAGCAGTTAACTGGACGTGAGGGCTTCGTTATTCCAGTTAGTCACGCTTCCAGTGGGGCGGAGAAAAATGTCATGCCATCAGATTTGAGACATTGTAGGTCTTCTTTCCCCCTTTTTCTTTGTCTGAAACCAGTGTTGGTTATGCTGTAATAGAACATCTTTTCGTGATGCAGATGGCACAGCTCTTTAGATATCTCTTATTATAGCATTGTTTCCGCATCGTGCTGCCTTGCTACTTTTGTGGTGTATTGATGGAGATGAAAGAGATTATAGAAATCGCTATTGCACTCAATTATCCCTATTCGATGGTGCTACAAATTTGCACCAGTATTTTGTATATAGATCCAAACGCCTCTTCAAGTTTGTGGAGTAAGAATGGTTGTGCTAACTCCACTAAACCTCTGAACCAGGAATTTATATGATGATTATCTTGCAGTTTGCAATTTTTTTTGCGGGGCAGGTTATAACTTTTCATCGATTTTCAACTCAGAAATTGTGGAATATCATAAAAATCTAATGCTATTCTCTTCACGTAAATTATAAACCTGGATTGTAAGCTCTGGTAGGTGTTTATGGTGTTGAAGTAGCAATAGCATTATTGAGCCATGCTTTGCGCAACTGTGTCAAGTTCATGTTAACCTTGTTTTCTCTGTAACAGGTGGTGATTGACTTCACTGCATCATGGTGCGGACCATGCCGCATCATGGCTCCAGTTTTTGCTGATCTCGCCAAGAAGTTCCCAAATGCTGTTTTCCTCAAGGTCGACGTTGATGAACTGAAGGTAATGGAACTGATGGCGCTGTTTACAGAGTATCCTTGTACAGATGCAAAGCTGTGTTATATACTAACAAAGCTTTATTGTTGTATAAACAGCCCATTGCGGAGCAATTCAGCGTTGAGGCCATGCCAACCTTCCTGTTCATGAAGGAAGGAGATGTCAAGGACAGGGTTGTCGGAGCTATCAAGGAGGAACTGACGGCCAAGGTTGGGCTACACGCGGCGTCCCAGTGATGTGATTACCTAGCGGAGCATTATTCGCCTAAATAAAATCGCTGCTCAAGAAGTAGTGCCTCTAATGGCACCATATATCCTGTGTACTGCTTGCTACTTGTTGGTTTATGGATACTGGTGAATCAAGTGTGACGTCATTCTGTACGGTTGATGTTCATAAGTCGCTGATCTAATCCAGTTGTTCGGCTATATGCTATGGCTATTGTGATGTCTGAAATGATTAGCGTGTCAAAATGATATGATTCTTAGATCCATGTCATCTCAAGCCGGTACATTGTTGCCCTCTTGATTCTTGGGCTCACACGACCTGTTGCTGTTGGTGCTTCCAGCAGTGGCCAGAGAGACAACCGGCTAGGCACTCCCTGGAGCCTGCCGATATGAACGCGTTGACAGCTCTAGGCTGGAGCTCTGCCAATGCTGCATGAAGGCAATGCAATACATTTAAAGATCGCATCAGTATAAACTGCCAATGCTACATTTAAAGATCGCATCAGTATAAACTGCCAATGCTGCATGAAGGCAATGCAATACATTTAAAGATCGCATCAGTATAAACTGTCAATGCTGCACAAAGACAATGCAATACATTTAAAGATGCATCAGTATAAACTGCCAATGCTGTACGAAGGCAATGCAATACATTTAAAGATCGCATCAGTATAAACTGCCAATGCTGCACAAAGGCAATGCAATACATTTAAAAATGCATCAGTATAAACTGCCAATGCTGCATAAAGGCAATGCAATACATTTAAAGATCGCATCAGTATAAACTGCCAATGCTGCACAAAGGCAATGCAATACATTTAAAGATCGCATCAGTATAAACTGCCAATGCTGCACAAAGGCAATGCAATACATTTAAAGATCGCATCAGTATAAACTGCCAATGCTGCACAAAGGCAATGCAATACATTTAAAGATCGCATCAGTATAAACTGCCAATGCTGCACAAAGGCAATGCAATACATTTAAAGATCGCATCAGTATAAACTGCCAATGCTGTACAAAGGCAATGCAATACATTTAAAGATCGCATCAATATAAACTGCCAATGCTGCACAAAGGCAATGCAATACAAAACATCGCATCAGTATAAACCGGCATGGCTGCAAGTAGGCAATGTAATACATTTAAAGATCGCATTAATATCGTGTCACAAAGGCTCCCAAGTTCTTGCTGTTTTTGATTCAGCGTTGTAATATAATGTGTTGGCTGTAGTAACAGAGCTTTTCCTTTCCCCTATTTTCAGTTTTCTCTTTTACTTTCTCTGCTCCACCGGAGCCTGGACATACGACTAGCGTGTGAGAAATCCTCTTGTTACTTGCTCTGGTTTTGTCCCTGATGGTCTGAGTGTTGCTTGCCCTCTCCGATCCCGCCTGGAATTCCTCTTCTCTCCGATTCCAGCTAGAAACTAGTAGTGCTACAATCGACCATCATAATTAAGGCTAGCAAGCAATCCTTTTCTCTTTGTATAGCCGGACAACCTTGAAGGAGAGGAAGATCCATGTACATGGAGGAGGAGGGCGCAGCTAGGTTTCACGACGACGAAACGAAGACCGCCTGGACATACGACTAGCGTGTGAGATATATAATATATATACTAAAACGGCAAGCATCCGATTTTTCTTTTTTTTTAAACTATTTTCCGGCATCTACTGTTAATTTTATGACCCACTGTTCATTTTACGTCCACACTAAACAGCATTCGTGAACAGTAACAACCATAAACAGTAACATACTTTTGGTTTTTCCCTTTTTCAGCTTTCGTGGAAGAGAAAATACATCAAACTCGAAGAAAAATAACATAACATCTTTGATGCCAACCTCTTTAAGCGCTTACAAAAGTATAGCTCATTTTATTCTTCTACCAGTCCGTTCTTACGGACTGATATCACACAATTTATTTTCATTTAACGGTTTAAATCAAATCTTATTTTCAGAGAATAGCATAAACCACCACAACAAACGAAATAAACCAAAATACTAAAAACCTTAAGTGTTACCATTTTCTTTTTCTTTTCCATCTGTGTCAAACATAACGTACATGATATCTATTTTAATTGCTTATGAAAGTATGCTCATTTTATTTTTCTTTAACTCCGTACTTACGGACTAATACCCCACAATCTTATTTCCCTTTAACGGGTCAAATGAAATCTTATTTTTGAAGAACAGTAACCCGGATAAACCACAACAACAAGCGAAATAAACCAAAATACAAAAAACCACAAGTATTACCTTTTTATTTTTATTTTCCATTCGTGTCAAACATAACATACATGATATCTATATATAATAATGATAATGTGTTGACAAGTTATATGGCATTTTTCAGCCTCTTTTTTTTGTACAAATTGACAATTAAAAATATGCAAACATAAGCCGGGTTGGCGTGGGCGGCGGCGGGGCTTCTCCCCCATCTCTCGACGCCGGAGCACGCGGATCTGGCGTGGGGCGGAGGCGACGCACTGACGCGAGGCGCGGCGACGGGACGGCAGGCGTCGACGGCTGGGTCGTGGTCGTCGAGCTCCGGCGCGGGGGGCTGCGTGGCGTGACCTGGCGGCGGCGGTCCCGGTACGGTCGGTTGCGGGCGGCTGGGGCGCCGCCGGCGGGCTGGTGGCAGCGTGAGGCGCGGCCTCTGGCCAGATCCGGCCGGATCTGCGGCCAGGGGGCCGGCCTGCGGCGCAGGAGGCGGGTGGAGGCCCGACCGAGTTCTCTACAGGGCGATGGTCAGCGGCAGGTGCTCCATTGGTCACCGCAATGGCTGGTCGGTGCAGCTCTGTCACGGATCTGGCAGGCGGCGCGGGTCCGGCGAGGTGGAGCAGCTCGGGGTCCTCCGGGCGGCTGTGGGGCGGCCTACTGCTTCTTCGCAGTGGTGGTCCGTGCTGCCGGCCGGCGGTTCTTCGGCTAGTGGAGGCGGCATGGATCTGGTGTGCGGTGGTGGATGTCGTTCGACGGTGCGCAGGTGTAGGGGGCCAACCTAGTCCGCATTGGTGCAAGCTTCTGCTTTAGTGCTTTCCTCCTTGTTGTGTTCTAGTGGCGTCGGTCCGAGATTTGCTCTTCGGGCATTGCTGTGTCATCGTACAGATCGGCGCCAGTGACCACGGGCATGGCGGCGTGCGAGCGTGCTTGACGGTGGCCGTCGGTAGTCACTGGGTTGTTTCCCCCCGGTCCACTGGGACCGGCTGGGGACACAGGCGTGGGCGCTTCCTACCGTGGAGGTGTCGACCCAAACCCGATGGCTAATGTCGGGCTGGGAGTGAAAGGTGGTCCCTTTCACTCTCGTGCGAGCGTGCTTGGCGGTGGCCGTCGGTAGTCACTAGGTTGTCCCTTCCCCCCATCCATCGGGACCGGCTAGGGGACAGGCGTGGGCGCTTCCGACTATGGAGATGCTAACTCAAACCCGATGGCTGATGCCGGGCTAGGAGTGAAAGGTGGCCCCCTTTCACTCTTACTACTATGGCCGGGTGCTTGTGATGGAGATGGTCGGCGGCTACTAGGGCATGGATGCAGGGGCGGCGGCCCCGGTCGGTGGGCCTCACGGTTGGCTTTCTGGCAGGCTTCGTGGTGGCGGTGGTGGCTCCATCTTCAGGTCATGAGGACGACTAGGGATGTAGTGACGGGAGGCCCAGGACTGCTCTGTCAGTGCCCAGATCTGGGGTGGGCAAGCTTGTCCCTTGTTGAGGTGATAGTAGGGTCTCCTCATGGTGGTGCAGGCGAGTGATCAAGTGAAAGCTCCGCGCTTCTGGCGCCGACGATGGCGACGGCTATGGGTGCCGCTTGCTTCTTGAAGATGGCGTCATGGATCCCGTTCCTGTGCCAGGGCTCACGGTGAAAACCGTTGTCTGTTCTCAGACTCGCAGCGGCGACGCTTCGCGCCGTAACCCTCCTGGGGGCGTTGTATTTGAGCTCAGGGCCCCTGTTCGAGCATTGACGAGGCGTTAGGCTTGTTCTAGGTTTTTTGTTCTATCTTTCGATCTGCTTTGTAAGGGGTCCTCCCCACCATACAGTATCGTTCGACCATGTACTCTGGTTCGGTGCTTTATCTATAAAGCGGGGCGAAAGTCTGTTTCGAGAAGTATATTGCTGAAATGGTCTCAAATACCATGCCATATTTCTAAGTTTGGAATGTGCCGTCCGAAAGCTCCCTCCCACAACATTTGTATCTTTCTTTCCCCAAATAATTCTTTTAAAGTTTATGGTACTGTCATCTTGCTTTGTCTGAAATTTTCTGTTAATTTTTCCTTTAGCTATTTTTTAATTGCAGCACCACAACATAGAGATTACAATTTATTACAATTTAATGGGATACCCTATTTAAAATTTCTAAAGTCAATAAAAGCTCATTTTGTATTATGCATTTCTTTCCTAAATTCATTCAAGAGAGGAGTGCTATTTTACCCACCCAGTGCAAAATCTATCTCGCTCAGTGAGCATATTCTATGGATAAAGACATAGCATAACTCGATTATGTATATATTTTGTTTCTAGACAATTGGCCGATCAAAATAATGTATCGTAAATCTTCTTCTAATATAAACTACTTAATTACAGTTTACTTCCAAGTTTATGAGGCAATAGTCTTATTGTTAAAAAAATGAAAAGCCTTACCACCTGAATTTTTATCTATTTCATCAGGAATACTTTATAATTAAGAATTACTCCCTCCGTCCAATAATGTAAGATGTTTTTTTAACACTACACTAGTATCAAAAATCGTCTTACATTATGAGACGAAGGGAGTAAATGTCTATAAGAAAAAAAGATTCCTACTAAATGGGGTTCGTTTCCATGGCTTTGTAAGAGAACATTGGGTCAAAACATAAGATATTAATAATAAAGTTGTGCATAGTATAAATAGAAACATTGAGTATTGTAGTTTTGCTCAAAGATTCCATGGAATATAGCAGAATATAGATGGAAGTGCAACACACAAGGTATCATTGCCACTCGGTAATCCAAAGTGTGAAGCCCTTAAACATTATCTTCAGGATCAACTGTTGAATGAGCCCACTTAGTAGTTTACGAAAAATAAACAGTTCTTGCTTCTTTTGATATCATCCCTCGACATATAACAATGAACTGAAAATGTACAAACAATAGATTAATTGTTAAAAAGGATGTACTACATGTTCAATTGAAAGAAACTAGTCAACGACCTGCACAAAACTATTTGCCAAAAAACCAGTGTCACTCAATCAACCTCTTCACTTAGAGCATCTCCAAATGTCACGCAACGCGCGACGTGCAGAAAGCGGGTTTACAGCATGCAAGTAGCATTTTTTTGCCCGCGGCAGAGCGCTGGCCCAGCAGAATATAGCGTGCGCGGCGCTCCAACAGACACGCTAAACTCGCGCACACAGGATGCATTTTGTGAGATCAAACATAGCTAGTAGATAGATAGTTCAGATGGTACATCGCATAGTTCAACGATACATAGATAAAATAAAAACATGCATAGATAAAAAAATAAAAAACATACATAGCAGACGCGCTAACTACTCGCCGTCCTCCTCCTCCCCTGACTCCGTCTCTGAGGACTCGGTTGTGATGTCCTCCACTGAGTCCGTCTCAATGAAGGCATCAAGGTACCGGTCGTCGTCGCGTCGGGTCCCAGGTCGACACGGCTCCTAGCTTGATGTTGAAATTCGTGACCGCCTTCCGCGTACGCCTATCCTCGCGATAGGCGGCGCGCTCCGTGTTGGAAATATGTCCTAGAGGCAATAGTAAATTAGTTATTATCATATTTCCTTATTCATGATAATCGTTTATTATCCATGCTAGAATTGTATTGATCAGAAACTCAGATACATGTGTGGATACATAGACAACACCATGTCCCTAGTATGCCTCTAATAGACTAGCTCGTTGATCAAAGATGGTTAAGGTTTCCTAGCCATGGACATGAGATGTCATTTGATAACGGGATCACATCATTGGAAGAATGATGTGATGGACAAGACCCAAACTATAAACGTAGCATATGATCGTGTCAGTTTATTGCTACAGTCTTCTACATGAAGTATTTGTTTCTATGACCATGAGATCATGCAACTCACTGACACCAGAGGAGTACCTTGTGTGTATCAAATGTCGCAACGTAACTCGGTGACTATGAAGGTGCTCTACAAGTATCTCCAAAGGTGTCTGTTGGGTTGGCATGGATCAAGACTGAGATTTGTTACTCTTTGTGACGGAGAGGTATCTCAGGGCCCACTCGGTAATAAAACATCACTATAAGCCTTGCAAGCAATGTGACTAAAGAGTTAGCCACGAGATCTTGTATTAAGGAACGAGTAAAGATACTTGCCGGTAACGAGATTGAACTAGGTATAGAGATACCGATGATCGAATCTCGGGCAAGTAACATACCAAAGAACAAAGGGAACAACATACGGGATTAACTAAATCCTTGACATAGAGGTTCGACCGGTAAAGATCTTGGTAAAATATGTAGAAACCAATATGGGCATCTAGGTTCCGCTATTGGTTATTGATCGTAGAGGTGTCTCGGTCATGTCTGCATAGTTCTAGAACCCGTAGGGTCTGCACACTTAAGGTTCGATGACGTTTTGGTATAGTTGAGTTATGTATGTTGGTGACCGAAGGTTGTTCGGAGTCTCGAATGAGATCTCGGACGTCACGAGGAGCTCCGGAATGGTCCGTAGATACAAATTGATATATAGGAAGTCGGTTTTCGGATTCCGGAAAAGTTTCAGGACTTACCGGTTTTGTGAGGGGAATGCCGGAAGTGTTCTGGGGGTCCACCGGGGGGTCCACCTGCCCCGGAGGGACCCATGGGCTGTGAGAGGAGGCGCACCAGCCCCTGGTGGGCTGGGCACCCCTCCCACCTAAAGCCCATGCGGCTGGAAGGGCTAGGGTTGGCCCAAGGGGGGGGGCGCCCTGTTGGGGAACGTTGCATGGGAAACAAAGATTTTCCTACACTTCACCAAGATCGATCTAGGAGATGAGGATCTATGAGAGGAGAGATTGGATCTATGTACCCTTGTAGATTGCTAAGCGGAAGCGTTAAAGAACGCGGTTGATGTAGTGGTACGTCTCCGCGATCCAAATCGCAAGCCATCCCACGAACTCCCGATCAAGTACCGAACGGACGGCAGCTCCGCGTTCAGCACACGTGCAACTCAGTCAAGATCTCCGCCTTCTTGATCCAGCAAGAGGGAGCAGAGAGGTAGATGAGTTCTCCGGCAGCGCGACGGCGTTGCGGAAATGGTGGTGGAGCTATTCCAGCAGGGCTTCGCCTAAGCATTGCTAAAAACCGATCTAGAGGAGAAAATGATCTAGAGGAAGAAGAGGGCAACACGTGACAATTAGGGTTAGGGCTGTCCTGAAAATCCTCTAGTATATATAGGAGGGAGGGGAGAGGAGGAAGCCCTAGCCTCTCCTCCAAGGAGAGGTTCGACCGAAGCCAAGGGGAGGAGTCCACCTCCCACAAGGGAGGTGGATTCCTAGTGGGACTCTTTCCTGACTTGGCCCCTACTCTTCCTCCTTCCCCATGCGCGTAGGGCCCTTTTGGGCTGGCTGCCCAGCCCACCAGGGGCTGGTGCACTACCTCTAAGGCCCATGTGCCCCCTTGGGGTATGTGGCCCCCAATTGGTGGTCCCTGGAACCCATTCATGACGTCCAGGATCTCATCCGGGACTCCGAACAACCTTCGGTCACCACCATACATAACTCTATACTACCGAAACGTCACCGAACCTTAAGTGTGCAGACCCTGCGGGTTCGAGAACTATGTAGACATGACCGAGACACCTCTACGGTCAATAACCAATAGCGGGACCTGGATGCCCATATTGATTCCTACATATTGTACGAAGATCTTTATCGGTCAAACCTCTATGTCAAGGATTCAGTTAATCTCGTATGCTGTTCCCTTTGTTCTTCGGTATGTTACTTGCCCGAGATTCGATCGTCGATATCTCCATACCTAGTTCAACCTCGTTACCGGCAAGTCTCTTTACTCATTCCGTAATACAAGATCCCGTGGATAACACTTAATCACATTGCTTGCAAGGCTTATTGTGATGTTGTATTACCGAGTGGGCCCTGAGATACCTCTCCGTCACACGTAGTAACAAATTCCAGTGTTGATCCATGCCAACCCAGCACACACCCTCGGAGATACCTGTAGAGCACCTTTATAGTCACCCATTTACGTTGAGATGTTTGATACACACAAGGCACTCCTCTGGTGTCAGTGAGTTGCATGATCTCATGGTCATAGGAACATATACTTGACATGCAGAAAACTGTAGCAATAAACTGAAATGATCATATGCTACGTTTATAGTTTGGGTCTTGTCCACCCCATCATTCTCCTAATGATGTGATCCCGTTATCAAATGACATCTCATGTCAATGGCTAGTAAACCTTGACCATCTTTGATCAACGAGCTAGTTTACTAGAGGCACACTAGGGCCAAAGTGTTGTCTATATATCCACACATGCAATGCGTTTCCAATCAATGCAATTATATCATGGATAATAATCAATTATCACGAACAAGGAAATACAATAATAAACACTTTATTTATTGCCTCTAGGGCAAATTTCCAACAGTCCTCCACTTGCACTAGAGTCAGTAATCTAGTTCACATCACTATGTGATTTACATTGTAATCAATCGAACACCCATGCAGTTCTGGTGTTGATCATGTGTAGCCCTTGGAAGAGGTTTAGTCAATGGGTCTGCAACATTCAGATCCGTGTACACTTTGCAAATGTTTATGTCCTTCTCCTCGATGTAATCGTGGAATGAATTGAAGCGCCGCTTTATGTGTCTGGTCCTCTTGTGAAACCTTGGTTCCTTGGCCAGAGCAATGGCACCAGTGTTGTCACAGAGCAGAGCCATTAGATTCAATGCACTGGGCACTACTTCAAGATCTGTCATGAATTGCTTCATCCAGACACCTTCCTTCGCTGTCTCCGAGGCTGCGATGTACTCCGCTTCGCATGTAGAATCGGCTACCACGCTTTGCTTGGAACTACACCTGCTTACCGCTCCCCCGTTGAGAATAAATATGTATCCGATTTGCAACTTAGAGTCATCCGGATCAGTGTCAAAGCTTGCATCGACGTAACCCTTTACGACGAGCTCTTGATCACCTCCATAAACGAGAAAAAATTCCTTAGTCCTTTTCAGGTACTTAAGGATATTCTTGACCGCCGTCCAGTGCTCCATTCCGGGATCACTTTGAAACCTTCCGGCCATACTTATGGCAAGACTGACGTCGAGTCTTGTGCATGTTGGGGAACGATGCATGGGAAACAAAAATTTTCCTATGCTCACGTAAGACCTATCCATGGTGATGAGCATCTACGAGAGGGAGAGTGGATCTACATACCCTTGTAGATCGCTAAGCGAGAAGCATTAAGAAACGCGGTTGGTGTATTCGAACGTCTTCGCGATCCAAATCGCCGAGCGTCCCGCGATCCAATCACAATCCGTCCCGATCAAGCACCGTACGGACGGCACCTCCGCGTTCAGCACACTTACAGCTTGATGACGATCTCCACCTTCTTGATCCAGCAAGAGGGAGCGAAGAGGTAGAATATTTCTCCGGCAGCATGACGGCGCTCCGGCGATGGTGGTGGAGCTATTCCGGCAGGGCTTCGCCTAAGCACTGTAGAAATCCGATCTAGAGGAGAAACTATGCACTAGAGGAATGGGTAGCACGTGGCTGAAAATATAGTGCCAAAAACCCTAAAACCTCCAGTATATATAAGAGGAAGAGAGGAGGAGGCTTGGCCCTCAAGGGACCAGCCCTTGGTTCGGCCGAATCAAGGAGGAGAGGAGGACTCCTCCTCCAATCCTAGTAGGACTAGGATTCCTCCCTATTTTGCCTTTTTTCCACCTTATCTCTTTGGGTTTTCTCTCCCAGCCGCATGGGTCTTGTGTGGGACTTCCACCAGCCCACTAAGGGCTGGTATTAACTCTCCCACAGCCCATGTAGCCTCTTGGGTCGAAATACCCCTCCCGATGGTCTCCCGGTACACTACCAACACTCCCGGTACACTACCGATGAGCCCGAAACTTTTCCGGCGACCAAAATAGGACTTCCTATATATCAATCTTTACCTCCGGACCATTCTGGAGCTCCTAGTGATGTCCAGGATCTCATCCAGGACTCCGAACAACCTTCGGTCACCACCATATATAACTCTATACTATCGAAACGTCACCAAACCTTAAGTGTGCAGACCCTGCGGGTTCGAGAACTATGTAGACATGACCGAGACACCTCTACGGTCAATAAACAATAGAGGGACCTGGATGTCCATATTGGTTCCTACATATTTTACGAAGATCTTTATCGGTCGAACCTCTATGTCAAGGATTCAGTTAATCCCGTATGATGTTCCCTTTGTTTTTCGGTATGTTACTTGCCCGAGATTCGATCGTCGGTATCTCCATACCTAGTTCAACCTCGTTATCGGCAAGTCTCTTTACTCGTTCCGTAATACAAGATCCCATGACCAACACTTAGTCACATTGCTTGCAAGGCTTATTGTGATGTTGTATTAATGAGTGGGCCCTGAGATACCTCTCCGTCACACGGAGTAACAAATCCCAGTCTTGATCCATGCCAACTCAGCAGACACCTTCGGAGATACCTGTAGAGCACCTTCATAGTCACCCAGTTAAGTTGCGAAATTTGATACACACAAGTCACTTTTCTGGTGTCCGTGAGTTACATGATCTCATGGTCATAGGAACATATACTTGACATGTAGAAAACAGTAGCAATAAACTAACACGATCATATGCTACGTCTGTAGTTTGGGTCTTGTCCATCACATCATTATCCTAATGATGTGATCCCGTTATCAAATGACATCACATGTCAATGGCTAGGAAACCTTGACCATCTTTGATCAACGAGCTAGTTCACTAGAGGCATACTAGGGACAAAGTGTTGTCTATTTACCCACACATGTAATGTGTTTCCAATCAATACAATTATAGCATGGATAATAAACAATTATCATGAACAAGGAAATATAATAATAAACACTTTATTTATTGCCTCTAGGGCATATTTCCAACAGTCTCCCACTTGCACTAGAGTCAATAATCTAGTTCACATCACTATGTGATTTACATTGTAATGAATCGAACACCCATGCAATTCTAGTGTTGATCATGTTTAGCCCTTGGAAGAGGTTTATCAACGGGTCTGCAACATTCAGATCCATGTGTACTTTGCAAAATTTATGTCCTTCTCCTCGATGTAATCGCGGTTGGAGTTGAAGCATCGTTTTATGTGTCTGGTCCTCTTGTGAAACCTTGGTTCCTTGGCCAGAGCAATGTCACCAATGTTGTCACAAAACAGGTTCATTGGATTCAGTGCACTGGGCACTACTCCAAGATCTGTCATGAACTGCTTCATCCAGACACCTTCCTTCACCGCCTCCGAGGCTGCGATGTACTCCGCTTCACCTGTAGAATCGGCTACCACGCTTTGCTTGGAACTGCACCAGCTTACCGCTCCCCCGTTGAGAATAAATACGTATCCAGTTTGTGACCTAGAGTCATCCGGATCAGTGTCAAAGCTTGCATCGACGTAACCCTTTACGACGAGCTCTTGATCACCTCCATAAACGAGAAACATTTCCTTAGTCCTTTTCAGGTACTTAAGGATATTCTTGACCGCTGTCTAGTGCGCCATTCCAAGATCACATTGAAACCTTCCGGCCATACTTATGGCAAGGCTGACATCGGGTCTTGTGCATGTTGGGGAACGTTGCATGGGAAACAAAAAATTTCCTACGCTCACGCAAGACCTATCCATGGTGATGAGAATCTACGAGAGGGAGAGTGGATCTACATACCCTTGTAGATCTCTAAGCGGGAAGCGTTAAGAAACGCGGTTGGTGTAGTCGAACGTCTTCGCGATCCAAATCGACGAGCGTCCCGCGATCCAATCACGATCCGTCCCGATCTAGCACCGAACGGACGGCACCTCCGCGTTCAGCACACATACATCTTGATGACGATCTCCACCTTCTTGATCCAGCAAGAGGGAGCAGAGAGGTAGAATATTTCTCCGGCAGCGTGACGGTGCTCCGGCGATGGTGGTGGAGCTATTCTGGCAGGGCTTCACCTAAGCACTACAGAAATCCGATCTAGAGGAGAAACTATGTACTGGAGGAATGGGTAGCACGTGGCTGAAAATCTAGTGCCAAAAACCCTAAAACCTCCAGTATATATAGGAGGAAGAGAGGAGGAGGCTTCACCTCCAAGACAGGGTTGCCGTACCACTCAGGAATAGTATGCGCCCTTGTCTACGTATGAGGTTCAACAATAACTTGATCCGAAGCTTCATGATCATCATCATTAACTTCCTCTTCAACTGTCTAGGCTCCACAGAAACATCTTTTTGCACCGCGCTACTCTCTGGTTGAAGTAAAGGTTCAATAACCTCATCAAGATCTATTTTCCTCCCACTCAGTTCTTTCGAGAGAAACTCTTTCTCAAGAAATGTTCCGTTCTTAGCGACAAACACTTTGCCTTCGGATCTGAGATAGAAGGTATACCCGACTGTCTCCTTCGGGTATCCTATGAAGACGCATTTCTCCGCTTTGGGTTCCAGCTTTTCAGGCTGAAGCTTTTTGACATAAGCATCACATCCCCAAACTTTAAGAAACGACAACTTTGGCCTCTTGCCAAACCATAGTTCATATGGCGTCGTCTCAATGGATTTCGATGGTGCCCTATTTAAAGTGAATGCAGCTGTGTCTAATGCATAACCCCAAAACGATAGTGGCAAATCAGCAAGAGACATCATAGAACGCACCATATCTAATAAGGTTCGATTACGACGTTCGGACACACCATTACGCTGTGGTGTTCCAGGCGGTGTCAACTGTGAAACAATTCCACACTGTCCTAAGTGACTGCCAAACTCATAACTCAGATATTCACCCCCTCGATCAGATCGCAGGAATTTAATCTTCTTGTTACGATAATTCTCAACTTCACTCTAAAATTGCTTGAACTTTTCAAACATTTCAGACTTGTGTTTCATTAAGTAAATATACCCATATCTACTTAAGTCATCAGTGAAGGTGAGAAAATAACGATATCCACCACGCGCTGTAACATTCATTGGACCGCACACATCAGTATGTATGATTTCCAATAAGTCACTTGCCCCTTCCATTGTTCCAGAGAACGTCATTTTAGTCATCTTGCCCATGAGGCATGGTTCACATGTGTCAAGTGATTGAAAATCAAGTGACTCCAAAAGTCCATCAGCATGGAGCTTCCTCATGCGTTTTACACCAATATCACCTAAACAGCAGTGCCAGAAGAAAGTGGTACTATCATTATATCTCTACATCTTTTGGCATCAATGTTATGAACATGTGTGTCATCACTATCAAGATTCAATATGAATAAACCCCTCACATTGGGTGCATGACCATAAAAGATATTACTCGTATAAATAGAACCTTTATGCTCTGATTTAAATGAGTAACCATCTCGCAATAAACAAGATCCAGATATAATGTTCATGCTTAACACAGACACTAAATAACAATATTCAAGTTCATCACTAATCCCGATGGTAATCGAAGAGAGAGCGTGCCGACGGCGATCACATCAACCTTGGAACCATTTCCCACGCGCATCGTCACTTCATCCTTTGCCAGCCTTCGTCTATTCCGTAGTTCCTGTTTTGATTTGCAAATGTGAGCAACCGAACCGGTATCAAATACCCACGCACTACAAAGAGAGCTAGTAAGGTACACATCAATAACATGTATATCATATATACCTTGTTTGTCATTGGCTGCCTTCTTGTCAGCCAGGTACTTGGGGCAGTTCCGCTTCCAGTGACCAGTTCCCCTGCAATGAAAGCACTCAGTTTCCGGCTTGGGTCCATGCTTGGGCTTCTTTAAAGGTGCAGCAACTACTTTGCCATCCTTCTTGGTTTTACCCTTCTTGCCCTTGCCCTTGCCATTCTTCTTGAAACTAGTGGTTTTATTGACCATCAACACTTGATGTTCTTTCTGGATTTCAGACTTAGCGACTTTTAGCATCGCAAACAGCTCGGTGACTGACTTGTTCATCCCGTGCATGTTATAGTTCATCACAAAGCTCTTGTAACTAGGTGGCAGTGATTGAAGAACTCTATCAGTGATCGCCTCTGGCGGAAGGGCAATTCCCAACTCCGCTAGATGAGTTGAATACCCACACATTCTGAGTATATGTTCACTGATAGACCCGTTCTCCTCCATCTTGCAAGCATAGAACTTGTCGAAGGTCTCATACCTCTCGATTCGGGCATTCTTCTGAAAGATAAACTTCAACTCCTGTAACATCTCATATGCTCCATGACGTTCAAAACATCTTTGAAGTCCCGGCTCTAAGCCATACAATATTACACACTAAACTATTGAGTAATCTCCAGAACGTGCGTCCCAAGCGTTCTTAACGTCTTCGGATGTCATGTCTTCTGGTTGGTCACCGAGCAGTGCATCAAGGACATATGATTTCTCGGAAGCCGTGAGGATAATCCTCAGATTACGGGCCCAGTCAAGAAAGTTACCTCCATCATCTTTCAACTTAGCTTTCTCTAGGAACGCATTAAAATTCAGGGGTGCTACTGCACGAGCCATTTATCTACAACATAAATATGCAAAGGTTACTTAGACTATTGTTCAAGATAATGAGTTTAGTTAATCAAATTACTAAAGCTCCCACTCAAATTGACATCCCCTAGGTCATCTGAGTGTCACATGATCCTAATTCACCAACTCAAGTCCGATCATCACGTGAGTTGAGGTGGTTTCAATGGTGAAAATCATCATGTTGATCATATCTACTATATGACTCATGTTCGACCTTTCGGTCTCTTGTGTTCGGAGGCCATGTCTGAACATGCTAGGCTCGTTAAGTTTAACCCGAGTGTTCTGCACGTGTAACACTAGCTTGCTCCCGTTGTATGTGAACGTAGAGCCTATCACACCCGATCATCACGTGGTGTCTTGACACGACAAACTTTCGCAACAGTGCACACTCGGGGAGAATACAATTCATCTTGAAACTCAAGTGAGGGATCACCTTATAATGCTACCGTTGTCCTAAGAAAAACAAGGTGCATAAAAGGATTAACATCACATGCAAATCATAAGTGACATGATATGGCCATGTACTTGTGCTTTTGATCTCCATCTTGAAAGCACCGGCATGATCTCCATCGTCACCGGCACGACACCATGATCTCCATCAACGTGTCGCCATCGGTGTTGTCATGCCCATCATGCTTCTACTACTATTGCTACCATTTAGCGATAAAGTAAAGCATTACATAGCGCTTAATGATTGACATGCAGGGCATACAATAATTAAAGACAACCCTATGGCTCCTGCCGGTTGCCGTACTCATCGACATGCAAGTCGTGATATTCTATACATCACATGATCATCTCATACATCACATATATCACATCATGTAATTGGCCATATCACATCACAACATACCCTGCAACAACAAGTTAGACGTCCTCTAATTGTTGTTGCATGTTTAACGTGGCTGCTACGGGTATCTAGCAAGAACAATTCTCACCTACGCATAAACCACAACGGTGATACATAAGTTGCTTTTCAACCTTCTCAAGGACCGCCTTTGTCGAATCCGATCCAACTAAAGTAGGAGAAACTGCCACCCACCAGCCATCTTTTGCAACAAGTTGCAGTTGAGGGAACCAGTCTCTCGTAAGCATAAGAGTAATGTTGGTCCACGCGCTTCATCCCACAATACCGCTGAACCAAAACACGACCAAGGGAGGAAGCAATCTAAGCATCAACGCCAACAAACTCTTTGTGTTCTACTCGATATCTCATCTACACATAGACCTAGTTCACGATGCCGCTGTTGGGGAACATTGCATGCGAAACAAAAATTTTCCTACGCTCACGCAAGACCTATCCATATTGATGAGCATCTACGAGAGGGAGAGTGGATCTACATACCCTTGTAGATCTCTAAGCGGGAAGCGTTAAGAAGCGCGGTTGGTGTAGTTGAACGTCTTTGCGATCCAAATTGCCGAGCGTCCCACGATCCAATCACGATCCATCCCGATCAAGCACCGAACGGACGACACCTCCGCGTTTAGCACACGTACATCTTGATGACGATCTCCGCCTTCTTGATCCAGCAAGAGGGAGCAGAGAGGTAGAAGAGTTCTCCGGCAGCGTGACGGCGCTTCGGCGATGGTGGTGGAGCTATTCCAGTAGGGCTTCGCCTAAGCACTGCAGAAATCCGATCTAGAGGAGAAACTATGCACTGGAGGAACGGGTAGCACGTGGCTGAAAATCTAGTGCCAAAAACCCTAAAACCTCCAGTATATATAGGAGGAAGAGAGGAGGAGGCTTGTCCCTCAAGGGACCAGCCCTTGGTTCGGCCGAATCTAGGAGGAGAGGAGGACTCCTCCAATCCTAGTAGGACTAGGATTCCTCCCTATTTCGCCTTTTTTCCTCCTTATCTCTTTGAGTTTTCTCTCCCAGCCGCATGGGCCTTGTGTGGGACTTCCACCAGCCCACTAACGGCTGGTATTCACTCTCCCACAGCCCATGTAGCCTCTTGGGTCGAAATACCCCTCCCGATGGTCTCCCGGTACACTACCGGCACTCCCGGTACTCTACCGATGAGCCCAAAACTTTTCCGGCGACCAAAATAGGACTTCCTATATATCAATCTTTACCCCCGGAAAATTCTGGAGCTCCTCGTGACGTCCGGGATCTCATCCGGGACTCCGAACAACCTTCGGTCACCACCATATATAACTCTATACTACCGAAACGTCACCAAACCTTAAGTGTGCACACCCTGCGGGTTCGAGAACTATGTAGACATGAGCGAGACACCTCTACGGTCAATAACCAATAGCGGGACCTGGATGTCCATATTGGTTCCTAAATATTCTACGAAGATCTTTATCGGTCGAACCTCTATGTCAAGGATTCAGTTAATCCCGTATGATGTTCCCTTTGTTCTTCGGTATGTTACTTGCCCGAGATTCGATCGTCGGTATATCAATACCTAGTTCAACCTCGTTATCGGCAAGTCTATTTACTCGTTCCGTAATACAAGATCCCGTGACCAACACTTAGTCACATTTCTTGCAAGGCTTATTGTGATGTTGTATTACCGAGTGGGCCCTGAGATACCTCTCCGTCACATGGAGTAACAAATCCCAGTCTTGATCCATGCCAACTCAACAGACACCTTTGGAGATACATGTAGAGCACGTTTATAGTCACCCAGTTACGTTGCGACATTTGATACACAAAAGGCACTCTTCTGGTGTCCGTGAGGTACATGATCTCATGGTCATAGGAACATATACTTGATATGCAGAAAACAGTAGCAATAAATGACACGATCATATGCTACGTTTGTAGTTTGGGTCTTGTCCATCACATCATTCTCCTAATGATGTGATCCCATTATCAAATGAAATCACATGTCAATGGCTAGGAAACCTTGACCATCTTTGATCAAGAAGCTAGTTCACTAGAGGCATACTAGGGACAAAGTGTTGTCTATTTACCCACACATGTAATGTGTTTCCAATCAATACAATTATAGCATGGATAATAAACGATTATCATGAACACGGAAACATAATAATAAACACTTTATTTATTGCCTCTAGGGCATATTTCCAATAGTGCACAACATTGCATACATGATAGAGCCTATGGCTGAAGCATAGGGGATGACACTCATCTTCTCTCCATCTTCTGCAGTCACCGGGCATTGAGTCTTACTCAACTTCACACCTTGTAACACAGGCAAGAACCCCTTCTTGGACTGATCCATTTTGAACTTCTTCAAAAGTTTATCAAGGTATGTGCTTTGTGAAAGTGCTATCAAGCGTCTCGATATATCTCTATAGATCTTAATGCCTAATATGAAAGCAGTTTCTCCTAGGTCCTTCATTGAAAAACTCTTGTTCAAATATTCCTTCACGCTTTCCAGCATTTCTATATTGTTTCTAATCAGCAATATGTCATCCACATATAATATTAGAAATGCTATAGAGCTCCCACTCACTTTCTTGTAAATACAAGCTTCTCCATAAACTTGTATAAACCCAAATGCTTTGATCACCTCATCAAAGCGCTTATTCCAACTCCGAGATGCTTGCACCCGTCCATAAATGGATCGCTGGAGTTTGCAAACTTTGTCAGCATTCTCTGGATCGACAAAACCTTCTGGTTGCATCATATACAACTCTTCCTCAAGGAAACCGTTGAGGAACGCTGTTTTGACATCCATCTACCAAATTTCATAGTCGAAATATGCAGCTATTGCTAACATGATTCTAACGGACTTAAGCATCGCTACGGGTGAGAATGTCTCATCGTAGTCAACTCCTTGAACTTGTGAAAAACCCTTTGCCACAAGTCGAGCTTTATAGACGGTGATATTACCGTCCGCGTCCGTCTTCTTCTTGAAGATCCATTTGTTCTGAATGGCCTTTCACCCTTCAGGTAATACTTCCAAAGTCCATACTTTGTTTTCATACATGGATCCCATCTCGAATTTCATGGCCTCTAACCATTTCTCGGAATCTAGGCCCATCATCGCTCCTCCATAGCTTGTAGGTTCATTGTTGTCCAACAACATGACCTCCAAGACAGGGTTGTCGTACCACTCAGGAATAGTACGCGCCCTTGTCAACGTATGAGGTTCAACAGTAACTTGATCCGAAGCTTCATGATCATCATCATTAACTTCCACTTCAACTGTCGTAGGCTCCATAGAAACATCTTTCTGCGCTGCGCTACTCTCTGGTTGAAGTAAGGTTCAATAACCTCATCAAGCTCTATTTTCCTCCCACTCAATTCTTTTGAGAGAAACTCTTTCTCAATAAATGTTCTGTTCTTAGCGACAAACACTTTGCCTTCGGTTCTAAGATAGAAGGTATACCCAACTGACTCTTTCGGGTATCCTATGAAGATGCATTTCTCTGCTTAGGGATCCAACTTTTTAGGCTGAAGCTTTTTGACATAAGCATCACATCCCCAAACTTTAAGAAATGACAACTTTGGTCTCTTGCCAAACCACAGTTCATATGGCGTCGTCTCAACGGATTTCGATGGTGCCCTATTTAAAGTGAATGCAGCTGTCTCTAATGCATAACCCCAAAACAATAGTGGCAAATCGGCAAGAGACATCATAGAACACACCATATCTAATAAGGTTCGATTACAACGTTAGGACACACCATTACGCTGTGGTGTTCCTGGCGGTGTCAACTATGAAACAATTCCACACTGTCTTAAGTGACTGCCAAAATCATAACTCAGATATTCACCTCCTCGATCAGATCGTAGGAATTTAATCTTCTCGTTACGATGATTCTCAACTTCACTTTGAAATTGCTTGAACTTTTCAAACATTTCAGACTTGTGTTTCATTAAGTAAATATACCCATATCTACTTAAGTCATCAGCGAAGGTGAGAAAATAACGATATCCATCGCATGCTGCAACATTCATTGGACGCACACACCAGTATGTATGATTTCCAACAAGTCATTTGCCCGTTCCATTGTTCTAGAGAACGGCATTTTAGTCTTCTTGCCCATGAGGCATGGTTCACATGTGTCAAGTGATTGAAAATCAAGTGACTCCAAAAGTCCATCAGCATGGAACTTCCTCATGCGTTTTACACCAATATGACCCAAACGGCAGTGCCACAAGAAAGTGGTACTATCATTTTCAACTCTACATCTTTTGGCATCAGTGTTATGAACATGTGTATCATCACTATCAAGATTCAAAATGAATAAACCCCTCACATTGGGTGCATGACCGTAAAATATATCACTCATATAAATAGAACAACCATTATTCTCTGATTTAAATGAGTAACCGTCTCGCAATAAACAAGATCGAGATATAATGTTCATGCTTAACGCAGGCACTAAATAACAATTATTCAGGTTCATCACTAATCCCGATGGTAATCAAAGAGAGAGCGTGCCGATGGCGATCACATCAACCTTGGAACCATTTCCCACGCGCATTGTCACTTCGTCCTTCGCCAAAGTTCATCTATTCGGTAGTTCCTGTTTGAGTTGCAAATGTGAGCAACCGAACCGATATCAAATGCCCAGGCTCTACAACGAGAGCTAGTAAGGTACACATCAATAACATGTATATCATATATACCTTGTTTGTTGTTGGCCGACTTTTTGTCAGCCAGATACTTGGGGCAGTTCCACTTCCAGTGACCAGTTCCCTTGCAATGAAAGCACTCAGTTTCTGGCTTGAGTCCAGCCTTGGGTTTCTTCACGGGAGGAGCAATTGGCTTGACACCCTTCTTGGAGTTACCCTTCTTGCACTTGCCATTCTTCTTGAAACTAGTGGTTTTATTGACCATCAACACTTGATGTTCTTTTTGGATTTCAGACTTAACGACTTTTATCATCGCAAATAGCTCGGCGACTGACTTGTTCATCCCGTGCATTATATAGTTCAGCACGAAGCTCTTGTAGCTTGGTGGCAATGATTGAAGAACTCTATCAGTGATCGCCTCTGGCGGAAGGGGCATCCCTAACTCCGCCAGACGAGTTGAATACCCAGACATTTTGAGTATATGTTCACTGATAGACCCGTTCTCCTCCATTTTGCAAGTGTAGAACTTATCGGAGGTCTCATACCTCTCGATCCGGGCATTCTTCTTAAAGATAAACTCCAACTCTTGGAACATCTCATATGCTCCATGACGTTCAAAACGTCTTTGAAGTCCCGGTTCTAAGCCATACAATATTGCACAAAGAACTACTAAGTAATCTCCAGAACGTGCCTCCCAAGCATTCTTAACGTCTTCGGATGACAAGTCCGCGAGTTGGTTACTAAGCGGTGTATTAAGGACATATGCCTTCTAGGGAGCCATGAGGATAATCCTCAGATTACGGGCCCAGTCTAAAAAGTTACTTCCATCATCTTTAAACTTAGCTTTCTCTAGGAACCCATTAAAATTAAGGGGTGCTACTGCGTGAGCCATTGATCTACAACATAAATATGCAAAGGTTACTAAGACTATTGTTCAAGATAATGAGTTTAGTTAATCAAATTACTAAAGCTCCCACTCAAATTGACATCCCTCAGGTCATTTGAGTGACACATGATCCGTATTCACCAACTCAAGTCCGATCATCACATGAGTTAAGGTGGTTCAATGATGAACATCATCATGTTGATCATATCTACTATATGACTCATGATCGACCTTTCGGTCTCTTGTGTTCCGAGGCCATGTCTGTACATGCTAGGCTCATCAAGTTTAACCCGAGTGTTTTGCATGTGCAACACTGGCTTACACCTGTTGTATGCGAACGTAGAGTCTATCACACCCGATCATCACGTGGTGTCTCGACACGACAAACTTTCGCAACGGTGCTCACTCGGGGAGAACACAATTCATCTTGAAATTTAAGTGAGGAATCACCTTATAATGCTACCGTCGTCCTAAGCAAAACAAGGTGCATAAAAGGATTAACATCACATGCAAATCATAAGTGACATGATATGGCCATGAACTTGTGCTTTTGATCTCCATCTTAAAAGCACCATCATGATCTCCATCGTCACCGGCATGACACCATGATCTCCATCATCTTGATCTCCATCAATGTGTCGCCATCGTGGTTGTCGTGCCCACCATGCTTCTACTACTATTTCTACCGTTTAGCAATAAAGTAAAGCATTACATAGCGCTTAAAGATTGATACGCAGGTCATATAATAATCAAAGACAACCCTATGGATCCTGCCGGTTGCCGTACTCATCGACATGCAAGTCGTGATATTCTATACAAAAACATGATCATCTCATACATCACATATATCACATCATGCAATTGGCCATATCACATCACAACATACCCTGCAAAAACAAGTTAGACATCCTCTAATTGTTGTTGCATGTTTTACGTGGCTGCTATGGGTATCTAGCAAGAACGATTCTTACCAACGCAAAACCACAACAGTGATATGCAGATTGCTTTTCAACCTTCTACAAGGACCTCCTTAATCAAATCCGATCCAACTAAAGTGGGAGAGACATACACCCGCCAACCATCTTTATGCAACGAAGGCACATGACAGTCGATGGAACACGGTCTCTCGTAAGCGTTCGAGTAAAGTCGGTCCGAGCCGCTTCATCCCACAATACCTCTGAACCAAGAAAGTACTAAGGAAGGAAGCAGTCTGAATATCAACCCCCACAAACTCTTTGTGTTCTACTCAAGATCTCATCTACGCATAGACCTAGCTCATGATGCCACTATTGGGGAGCGTTGCATGGGAAACAAAGATTTTCCTACGCTTCACCAAGATCGATATAGGAGATGAGCATCTATGAGAGGAGAGATTCGATCTACGTACCCTTGTAGATCGCTAAGAGGAAGCGTTAAAGAATGTGGTTGATGTAGTGGTACGTCTCCGTGATCCAAATCGCAAGCCGTCCCACGAACTCCCGATCAAGTACCAAACGGACGACACCTCCTCGTTCAGCACACGTGCAGCTCAGTGAAGATCTCTGCCTTCTTGATCCAGCAAGAGGGAGCGAATAGGTAGATGAGTTCTCCGGCAGTGCGATGGCATTGAGGCGATGGTGGTGGAGCAATTCCAGCAGGGCTTCGCCTAAGCACTGCTGAAAACCGATCTAGAGGAGAAAACGATTTAGAGGAAGAAGAGGGCAGCACATGGCAATTAGGGTTAGGGCTGCCCTCAAAATCCTCTAGTATATATAGGAGGGAGGGGAGAGGAGGCAGCCCTAGCCTCTCCTCCAAGGAGAGGTTCGGCCGAAGCCAAGGGGAGGATTCCACCTCCCACAAGGGAGGTGGATTCCTAGTGGGACTCTTCCCTAACTTGGCCCCTACTCTTCCTCCTTCCCCAGGCGCATAGGGCCCTTTTGGGCCGGCTGCCAAGCCCACCAGGGGCTGGTGCACCACCTCTAAGGCCCATGTGGCCCCTTGGGGTATGTGGTCCCCACTTGGTGGTCCCCGGAACCCATTCGTCACTCCCGGTACACTACCGGAAATGCCCGAAACTTTTCCGGAGTTCAAACACCAGTATATATCAATCTTTACCCCGGACCATTCCGGAGGTCCTCATGATGTTCGGGATCTCATCCGGGACTCCGAACAACCTTCGGTCACCACCATACATAACTCTATACCACCGAAACGTCACCGAACCTTAAATGTGTAGACCCTGCGGGTTCGAGAACTATGTAGACATGACCGAGACACCTCTACGGTTAATAACCAATGGCGGGACCTAGACGTCCACATTGTTTCCTACATATTCTACGAAGATCTTTATCGGTCGAACCTCTATGTCAAGGATTCAGTTAATCCCGTATGTTGTTCCCTTTGTTCTTCGGTATGTTACTTGCCCGAGATTCGATCGTCGGTATCTCCATACTAGTTCAACCTCGTTACTGGCAAGTCTCTTTACTCATTCCGTAATACAAGATACCGTGGCTAACACTTAGTCACATTGCTTGCAAGGCTTATTGTGATGTTGTATTACCGAGTGGGCCCTAAGATACCTCACCGTCACACCGAGTAACAAATTCCAGTGTTGATCCATGCCAACCCAGCACACACCCTCGGATATACCTGTAGAGCACCTTTATAGTCACCCAGTTATGTTGTGACATTTGATACACACAAGGCACTCCTCCGGTGTGAGTGAGTTGCATGATCTCATGGTCATAGGAACATATACTTGATATGCAAAAAACTGTAGCAATAAACTGACACGATCATATGCTACGTTTATAGTTTGGGTCTTGTCCACCCCATCATTCTCCTAATTATGTGATCCCGTTATCAAATGACATCTCATGTCAATGGCTAGGAAACCTTGACCATCTTTGATCAGCGAGCTAGTTTACTAGAGGCACACTAGGGACAAAGTGTTGTCTATATATCCACACATGCAATGTGTTTCCAATCAATACAATTATAGCATGGATAGTAAAAAATTATCATGAACAAGGAAATATAATAATAAGCACTTTATTTATTGCCTCTAGGGCATATTTCCAACATGCCCCACTTGCCTTGGGGGCCAAGTTTCCCCCTTGGCCGCCGCCCCACCTGTCACGCCCAAGATGCGCGGCTATCCATTTTAAGGCACGGGGGCCTCGCAAGGGATAGAGGCGCATCTTGTCGTTCGCAAGTATAGCATCATTACATCATACATTACATAAGAGATGAGTATATGAGTTGTCTTACACTCGCCACATACTAAATTACAATTCCACACAGAGTTCAAACATCAAGATGAAGACAGGGTCGGCCTACGGGCGAAATCAAACATTAAAAGCATATGCAAATGATACTATCTCGCTATCCCAAAGATCACGACCATGGTCCTCTACTCATCCGGATAAGTCATGTACATCCTGCCCCTTTCCTCATCATACTCCCACTGGAGCTGCGTCAGATCATGCTGCACGAAGTCATCTATACATGTACCTGGATTGCTGTAGTAATCTGTGAGCCACAAGGACTCATCAATCATGCGCCCGGGTATCGAGACTATTCAAGCTTAGAGGTTGGGATGGGGTATGTGTTTAGTTTGCAGCAGCACTAAGCATATATGGTGGCTAACTTATGTAACATGAAATAAATATGTGGCCTATGATAAACAATCAAATCTAGAATGTCCTCTATGAGATCTTGAACACTTACTTACGTCAATCATAACCCCACCGTGTTCTCTCTCGGAACATGTTCACGAGCAGAGACGATCACGGTAACTCACACAGTTGGTGCATTTTATTTAGAGTTTACTTCAAGTTAACTATAACCGGGTGTTAAACAAATATCCAAGTTGCCACATAACCGCGAGCACGGCTTTCCGAAAGATTTGACCCTGTAGGGGTGCTCCAACTAGTCCATCACAAATTAGCCACACTCCGTAGGAAAAGCCTCGACCACGGATCTCGTGATCATCCTAGGAAACTCCAAAGGATTTCCAACACCTCGAGATAATCTGAAGAAAGTCAGAGCCCTCACGCAAGACACTCGATAAAGGTAAAACAAATCCAGCAAGACCACCTAACATGATGCATGTGTGAAAGTGATGTGGCACGCGTAGACGCCCGTCTTGGGGCTCCGGGGTGTGGCCCCCCTCCGCGGACGTCGCTGTCGCGGTCACTTGGAGGGGGAGACGTGTGCGTCAGGTAGAACCGGAGGGAATCTAGTGGTGGGTTGGGTCCAGGCCATGTTCGGGGATGCTCCCATGTGCTGACCCATCACACAGGTGGAAGAGTCCACTGGTCAAAGCCCGTCCGACAAAAGTCAAAGGGCTAGAGCTCCTGGTCTAACGGAGCTTCGTGGTGGCCTCCCGGGTGTAGCTATGCCACCGAAACACCGTGTCGGGTCGTGATGCATGTGTTAAAGTGATGTGGCACGCGTAGACGCCCGTCTTGGGGCTCCGGGGTGTGCCCCCCCTCCGCGGACGTCGCTATCGCGGTCACTTGGAAGGGGGAGACGTGTGTGTCGGGTAGAACCGGAGGGAATCTAGTGGTGGTTTGGGTCCAGGCCATGTTCGGGGATGCTCCTATGGGCTCACCCATCGCAACCAGGTGGAAGAGTCCACTGGACAAAGCTCGTCCGGGGCAAGTCAAAGGGCTAAATCTCATGGTCTAACGGAGCTTCATGGTAGCCTCCCGGTTGTAGCTATGCCACCGAAACACTGCGTCGGGTCGTGATTCATGTGTTAAAGTGATGTGGCACGCGTAGACGCCCGTCTTGGGGCTCCAGGGTGTGGCCCCCCTCCGTGGACGTCGCTGTCGCGATCACTTGGAGGGGGGAGATGTGCGTGTCGGGTAGAACCGGAGGGAATCTAGTGGTGGTTTGGGTCCAGGCCGTGTTCGGGAATGCTCCTATGTGCTGACCCATCGCAGCCAGGTGGAAGAGTCCACTGGTCAAATCCTGTCCAGCGAAAGTCAACGGGCTAGATCTCCTGGTCTAACGGAGCTTCGTGGTGGCCTCTCGGGTGTAGCTATGCCACCGAAACACCGCGTCGGGTCATGATGCATTTGTTAAAGTGATGTGGCACGCGTGGATGCCCATCTTGGGGCTCCGGGGTGTGGCTCCCCTCCGCGGACGTCGCTGTCGCGGTCACTTGGAGGGGAGAGACGTGCGCGTCGGGTAGAACCGGAGGGAATCTAGTGGTGGTTTGGGTCCAGGCCGTGTTCGGGGATGCTCCTATGTGCCGACCCATCGCAGCCAGGTGGAAGAGTCCACTGGTCAAATCCCGTCCAGAGAAAGACAAAGGGCTAGATCTCCTGGTCTAACGGAGCTTCGTGGTGGCCTGCCGGGTGTAGCTATGCCACCGAAACGCCACATCGGGTCATGATGCATGTGTTAAAGTGATGTGGCATGCGTAGACGCCCGTCTTGGGGCTCCGGGGGTGGCCCCCTACACGGACGTCGCTCTCGCGGTCACTTGGAGGGGGGAGACGTGCACGTCGGGTAGAACCGGAGGGAATCTAGTGGTGGTTTGGGTCCAGGCCATGTTTGGGGATGCTCCTGTGTGCTGACCCATTGCAACCAGGTGGAAGAGTCCACTGGTCAAAGCCCGTCCGGCGAAAGTCAAAGGGCTAGATCTCCTAGTCTAACGGAGCTTCGCGGTGGCTTCCCGGGTGTAGCTATGCCACCGAAACACCGCATCAGGTCGTGATGCATGTGTTAAAGTGATGTGGCACGCGTAGACGCCCATCTTGGGGCTCCGGGATGTGGCTCCCCTCCGCGGACGTCGCTGTCGTGGTCACTTGGAGGGGGAGACGTGCGCGTCGGGTAGAACCGGAGGGAATATACTGGTGGTGTGGGTCCAGGCCGTGTTCGGGGATGCTCCTATGTGCTGACCCATCGCAACCAGGTGGAAGAGTCCACTGGTCAAAGCCCGTCCGGCGAAAGTCAAAGGGTTAGATCTCCTGGTCTGACGGAGCTTCGTGGTGGCCTCCCGGGTGTAGCTATGCCACCGAAATACCGCGTCGGGTCGTGATGCATGTGTGAAAGTGATGTGGCATGCGTAGACGCCCATCTTGGGGCTCCGGGGTGTGGCCCCCCTCCGCGGACGTCGCTCTCATGGTCACTTGGAGGGGGGAGACGTGCGCGCCGGGTAGAACCGGAGGGAATCTAGTGGTGGTTTGGGTCCAGACCATGTTCTGGGATGCTCCTATATGCTGACCCATCGCAACCAGGTGGAAGAGTCCACTGGACAAAGCCCGTCCGGCGAAAGTCAAAGGTCTACATCTCCTGGTCTAACGAAGCTTCGTGGTGGCCTCCCGGGTGTAGCTATGCCACCGAAACACCGCGTCGGGTCGTGATGCAGGTGTGAAAGTGATGTGGCACACATAGACGCCTGTCTTGGGGCTACGGGGTGTGGCCCCCCCTCCGTGGACGTTGCTGTCGTAGTCACTTGGAGGGGGGAGACGTGCGCGTCGGGTAGAACCGGAGGGAATCTAGGTTAGACCAGGAGATCTAGCCCGGTCAACTCCCGCAGGGTTAGATAGGACGGGTGTAGTTTGGGGGGTAGCAATGCCGCCAGGTCTTTCGCTGGGCCCTCCTACACGTCCGAAAGTGGGGTGGTGGGTGGAAGCACCCAGCACGGGGCTCCAGGGTGTGACCCCCTCATGGCCGTCGCTGCCGCCGTCGCACGGAGGGTCGAAACGGCCATGTCGGGGAGACACGGAGGCCACCCGTGTAATAAAAAGAACGTAAATAACTCCCCTAAAAAAATGTAAAGAAATCCCTAAAAAATGAAAATTAATACTATGCCGACTGCTAGGCCGTCGGTGTATGCTGCCATGTGGCTCCAGTAGTCTATGCCGACGGCTCGGCCGTCGGCATAGATCCTTACCTTATCCGGTAGGGCGGGCCTCCCTCTCCTCCACTCATCCCGTCTCTGCCCCCACTCCTCTCCCGACCCGACCCGACCGCCTCGCTGCCGCTACCCTGCTATGTGCCGCCGCCCCGTCCTGCGCCGCCGCGTCGCCTCCCTTCCCCGCGCCACCACCGGGCCCCTCCACGGCCGCCGCCCCGCCCAGCCCCGCCCCGCCCCCTCCCTGACCGCCGCCCCGCACCGGGCCCTCCCCCGGCGGCCGCCCTGCCCGGCTCTGCCTCGGCCCCTTCCCCGACCACCACCGCCGCCCAGGCCCCTTCCCGGTCGTCGCCCCCTGCCCCCCGCCTTGGCCCCTCCCCTACAACCACCCCGCCGCAGCTCCTCCCTGGCCGCCGCCCCCCGTAGCTCCTCCCCGGTCGCCGCCCTGCCCTGCCCCGCCCTAGCCCTCCCAACGTCGGCCGGCCCGCACCGGACCCTCCACGGCCACCTCCCCGCGCCGGCCACCTCCCCCCCGTACGTGAGCTCCTCCTCATTTTTTGAAGTAAATCTCTTGTTTTTTTATGAATGATGATGATAATTGATGATGTTAGATGTTAGATGGTGATTAATGATGGTTATTTAGTGATGATGATTGATGATGTTGTTAGATGGATGCATGATGATGTTATGTAGATGAATGCTGATGTTATGTAGAGGAATGATGATGTTGTTTTTGTTAATGTTAACATGCTAGATGATGTGATGACCTAAGTTTATTTCACTCGGCGGAATTTTCAGAATTTGTGGTGTTGTATCTTCATGGAGTGATCGTCGACGTTAGAGCTGTTGGTCCCTGATCGTCCCTCCGCTGTTCGACTACTTCCTCTACAGCCGAGGGTGATCTACAAATCCACCACCTCCTCATCTGCTTTTTTATGTCACTAGATTTTCTTTTCACGTCATGTCCCGTAACCTAGGCGTCTCCCGTCCAAAAGGGTTGCATCGATAAATATGCATTCAATTGCATATTTATCACCGCAACTCTTTTGGATTGTCCAGCGTTTTCCACGGACAGCCCGAGGATGTGTAGATTGGGTACGTTATCCATGCCCTACCCCGTTCCGAGACAAGATTTCGGTGGCGCCTCCCCGTTGTTCGCCGGAGCACATTCTCTCGGCTATTTGCCGAGACGTGTATCTGGAGAACAGCGGGGAGGTGCTACCGAAATTTTGTCTCGGAACGGGGTAGAGCATGGAGAACGTACTCAATCTAGACATCCTCGGGTGCGATTAGGACCCATCTTTACCTATTAGAGATGTTGTTGGATTCACCGCAGAAGAAAATAAAAATTTGATGTGATTAATTCAAATGAATCCTTAATTTTTTTGTGTGGCTCCCAATAAAACAGAGGATGGCAGATAATCAGTGGATGTATAGTGGTTTTATCTGTCGGAATCGAGTAACATCAGAGTGGATCGCAAAAACCGATGTGTATTTGAAGGATATATTCTGTAGTCCAATGAGAATTATCCCACCATTCCCATGTGCGTGATGTGGCAGACGTCACCGTAAAAATCAGAAGGACATGACTGACTACCTTCGTATGCACGGATATATGCCAAACTTTGACATGCCACCGATAAACTTAGCTGAGCATGACCGTGGTAGAGAGGAGGTGATGCGACAATGCATCGATAGTTATGAAGATGACGGGGTTAGGGACATGCTAGATGATGTCATTGCTGTAGAAACGACAAATGCGATACCTTCAGAGAATGAACTGGAGGAGCCGGAGGCAATCGCAAAGGCCTTCTTGGAGGTCTTGGCCTCGTCGAAGAGTCCTCTTTATGAGGGTGCCAAAATATCTCAGCTGGATGCCATCTCGCAACTTATTGCAGTCAAGGCTGAGTATGGCTGTAGCCAGAAATGCTTTGAAGCATTCCTGGGAGTATGGGCTAACAGCCTCCCCGAGGGTCATCAACTACCGAAAAGCATGTACGCTACAAAGAAAATCATGAAGGCACTCTCTATGGATTATAAGAAAATACATGTTTGTCCAAAGAATTGCCTTTTGTTTAGTCACGAGTATGCGGATGACAAGTACTGTAGGGAGTGTGGTTCGTCTCGGTACCTTGAGGTGGTTGGTGAGTATGGTGAGAAAAGGCAGCTAACCATCCCTGCTAAGGTTCTTCGGTATCTTGATTTCATACAAAGACTACAACGCCTTTTCATCACGGAGGAGTCTGCCAAAATGATGAAGTGGCACAAGGAAGGTAAAAGGTATCATCCAAATAAAATCGTACATCCATCAGAAGGTGAAGCATGGAAGTCGTTCGATGAAGAATACCCCGAGGAAGCAGTAGATGCCGGGAATGTCAGAGTTGTAATAACAGGTGATGGGGTCAATCCATATGGTATGTCGACCAATCCATATAGCTGCTGGCCCGTGTTTGTTATTCCGCTCAATCTCCCTCCAGGTGTCCTAATGCAATGCAACACCATGTTCTTGTCACTGATTATTCCAGGGCCTGAATACCCATGGAAGAATTTGGCAGTGTTTATGCAGCCGCTGGTGGATGATTTGCACCATTCTTGGTACTTCCCAAGGTTGACATACGACCGACATCTGCAGAAAAAATTTCTTGATGAAAGTTTGGTTGATGTATTGCATGCATGACTTTCCCAGCTATGCTCTATTCTGCGGATGGTGTACAAGTGGGAAGATGCCATGCCCAGTGTGCATGCAGGCTCTGCGTTTGATTTGGCTGTAGAAGGGTGGCAAGTATTCAGCCTTTGACCTGCATCGACAGTTTCTCCCTCCAGACCATCCAGACAGAGAAGACAAGAAGAACTTCATGAAAGGTCGGGTTGACCATGAAGTAACCGAGATTCCAACATTTTTGGGGGCATAGGTTCTTGCTTAGCTAAAAGCTCTTAAGCCTAAAGTCAAAGGCAAAGGCAAAGGAAAACGCTTCGAGGGATATGGTGATACGCACAACTGGACTCACATTACCCTCTTCTCGAAGCTTCCCTATTTCAAGGACCTCAAACTGTAGGAGATATGCCCTAGAGGCAATAATAAATGTTATTGATTATCTCCCTGTTCATAATTAGGTTTATGTTCCATGCTATAACTGCTATGGTTCTCGAGTCTGCAATAACCGTGAGGCTTGAAGGAAGACTCATATGCACGTGTGGAATAATAAACGGTAAAATGTATTCCTAGTCTGGCCTCTAAGACTGGCTCACGTATTGCATGATGATCCTGTTTTCCTGATCATGGGTATGGCTATGCCGGCAATTTTGAAGGCACAATGTTAGAAGAACATTTGTGTTGAATCGACCCGAATTGATGTTATGCTATGAGATACATTCGTCATAAGTTAATGGTTAATAACACAGAGAAGTTAATGTTTGCATAATTCCTTAGACCATAAGAGTATCGAGTTTCTACATGCTTGCTTCATGAACTTTGGGGTTTGTTAAACGTCATCTGTAAATGGGTGTCTATTACGGTGGCTTACGGGTTCATGGAAAAGTATGTCAAGTAACTTGATAGCTCAAGATTGGGATTTTCTCCTTCGACGATGGAGAGATATCTCTGGTCCCTCTCGGTGTTACGATATCCATCATCGTCTGGTCAGACACTTTGTGATTTGATCACGGGGATGCCGGAACACGGGAACGAGAAAAGAGAACAATACCGGTAACGAGGTAACTGGCATAGTGGACAAGTTGTTGATCCACGGGGATGCCAACATGTCTCACCTCGGGTATTTGTAACATATCGCGAATCAACAGGAATAGCACACGACAACTAGAGGTTCACTCGAATATTCATTTGTGTGGGTATAGGGGTTAATATGGGTGTCCACGGCTCCGATGTTGATCATTGATCGGAAGGGGTTCCGGGTCATGTCTATGCTTCACCGAACCTATAGGGTCACACGCTTAAGGGTCATCTATCTGCTAAATACTAGACATGGAGTCTCAGAGAAAATAACCGAAAAAGTTTCGGACACCGGAAAAGTTTTGGACAGCGGAAAAGTTCCGCAGAGAGAACACCGGAACAGTTTCGGTAAAACTGAAAAGTTGTTTCAAGGGATACCATTAAGTCAAATTGGTTTCGGCACATGCCTGATAATTCTTGGAGGGTGCCAGAATCATTCTGGAGACTTCTCGGAATTTTCCGGAAGAAAAACCGGAAATGTTCCGGAGCTGCCGGAACCGCTCCAGATGCTTTTCGCAGATGAAAATCACTAATCCGGAATTGTTCCGGATCGCATTGAAAATTATTTTAGTGGGGTAATGGAAATGTTCTAAGCCCACATAAATATTTTCAGTTCGACCAAACGCTGAAAAATGTCGTCGTGAATAGTGAAAGTGCTTTTTGGGTGAAAATATCTTGTGAATAGTGGAAACACTATTATGAATAGTGGGAAACACTATTGGGAGAAAATATCTCATGACTAGTGAAAACACTATTACAAAATAGTGGAAACCACTATTGTGAATAGTGGGAAACACTATTTATGAAATAGTGGAATCACTATTATGAATAGTGAAAATGGCATTTTTACGATAGTCTCTCACCCTATAAATAGGGGTGAGGAGGCAGCCCAAAAACTCACTCTTACTCTCATACAAATGCCATGCATGATCTGGATCTCTCTCTCCCTCCCAGCGAAATAGTTTCGTAGAGCCGAAAGGTTGTCTGGGTTCCGGCAGGAACTAGTTCTGGACGGCGAAGCCCTGCCGGATAGATGACACCGTATGTGTGCAACTCTGTAGAGAGATCGTAGTTCGGTCTTAGTTCGAGAGTGCCTCCCAAAGGGCTGTCCGTGTGACCGTCCGTGTTTTGGAGGTCCTCCCGAAGGGCTGTCCGAGTGACCGTCCGAGTTTTGGAGGTCCTCCCGAAGGGCTGTCCGAGTGACAGTCCGAGTTTCGGAGGTCCTCCTGAAGGGCTGTCCACGATACCGTCCGGGGGACTGTCCGACCGCCTCCCGGAGGGCTGTCCGCGGGGCAGATGAGGGTATACATCCTTGCGGTTGGGAGGTTGTAAATCCTAGCTGTGGGGATCTGAACAGCCGATTGTCATCGACTCTACTTCCGCTGCGCTACGAGTCGGTAACGAAATAGATCAGACCTTGTATGCAGTCTCCATAGTGGTCCTGGGCTGGTGCGCAGGGCGAATATTTTTTGTTTTCTGCTGCGTTACCCAACAGTGGCATCAAGAGCCATGCTATGCGTAGATGCAGGTTGCGATCTAGAATACATAGAGATGTATGGGTGTTGCACAACATAATTAGGTAGTAGATGAGATCTATTGCTGAAAATTATTTGTGCGGGTAGCAGATGAAATCTGTTACCCGATATTCCTGTTGCTTCCCCAAAATTTGCATAGTCCTGATCTTGACGGCATGGTGGAATCTCACAAAGTTCTGGCAATCTGCGATCCTTTCATGCTGCTCCTGAGTATGCTGATTGACAGATCAACGAAGTGCTAACAGTTCTTTGGGTTCCATCATAGTTAAGAAAGATGGATGTTTCGCAGACGAAAGGGCAATGCAGATGTGATCTGCACGGGGGTCACGCGTATGACGAAGTTTAGTATGGGGCTCGAGATTTTATTATCTCGTGTTTCATACACCCTGGAAGGTTAATCTAGCGACTTGGATTATCATGCTTGATGATGGACGTTGGTAGCTTCAGTTTGTTTTGAAACCTTAGAAGCCACATAAAATAATTTTTTGCATGAACCGATTAGAGGTGTCTAACTTGGTTTTACAGGATAGTTTGCATGTGCATGTGATGTGGTATAGCAGTGTTCATAATAATTTGATTATGTATGAGATGACTATATGATGTAAATTAACATGACCTGCGTGTCATGATTCAGCATGATGGCTGGAGCTATATGATTGCACTTTAATGACCTATGTGTCAACCTAATTTAATGCACTTATTTTATTAGCTATAGAGATAGCAATATTATCGGGTAAGGTGGTGGCAATCTTCGCGAAGGTAAACACCGAAGCGAATGCCGAAGACGAAGAAATACAAGACTTCTCCGTCGGAAAGGGCTATACCATATCATGCTATTATGAATTGCCTAAGATGGTTATCCCTTATGTTGCATCCTTCTTGATTGCACGATAGTCGCTTTTCTTAGGGTGATCTCTCACAAAAATATCAAGTAGATAGTGTTATCCCAAGTGTAGAATCATCACGACACCTAACTTTTAGGGGTGCGCCATGGATGGATGGGTACGAATGATTAGGGATGTGTGAGGCGGGTGAGTAAAGACCTCACAACAAGATCACTTGGTTGTCTTGACATTCAGGCATGAAAGTCATGAGCTCGGAACACACACATTGAAAGATGAACAAGAGTCACATGGAGATGTGATCGGCAAGTTAGCCTACCGATTAAAATTCCCGTCATGAGATGATGATTCTATGGCGATGAATTGAAGTCTGGATCTTGTATCACTCAATATCAATTATGAGAGATATTGATTTGACTGGGAGCGCACTATAGAATTAACTTGTTTAATTCTCAGTGCAATTAATTTTGAACACTGTCTAAGTGTGGTTTGCATAATAGTTGTAGAATAAATGGCTCGCGTTTCCACCTTTCCTGTTAAAATTGAATAAGTTGTTTAATATCTTGTTAAAACTTTACGGTTGGTAACGTAATGTGAGGATTGTCCTCAAGAGTGCTGAGAAGGACTTTGTCCTATCGCATGCTTTTGGTATTCTCCCGCTAATGCTATGGATGATATGACTCTTTTCCTTCGATCCAAAAGCTAGAATTCCTTTTTCAGTCAAAGTGCAATATGTTTGCTTCCATGAGACACAAACTTCGAAAGTTTGGACAGTTATGTGATATTCATGGAATCTGAAAATCATTTTCAGAGACAGACAAAGGCTAAAAGATATGAGATATCCAAAGAAATGTTTGTTTGCAAACTATTAATAAAGGAGTTTAATATGCATTAGACTGATAAGAGAGGGATCCAGAAGAACGCATGTCATATGATGATGGTGAATAAAACAACAACTTAAAGAGAAAGGAAGTGTCAGAAGGGTGTTTGTGAAACTTTCACGCCTAGGAAGTCCGAGGCTATCGCCACTCTTAAGTTGGGTCCTTCTTCTGTGAGTAGGAGAAATACTGAAAGTTAAACTGTTAGAAGTATAATGGCAATAGAAAAGAAGACTGGAATATCCAGCTCATGTATGAATGTCATACATGTTGTTGATGTATAGAAGGCTGGTCAAAGATATAGTTCTTTGGAATTATGGTTAAACATGTTAATCACTAATTCTTGGGTATTGTGAGTTAATCACAAAGATACCCGCTCGATTGCCTTCTGTTGCAACTCGATGTAAGAACTACTATGGCCTGAAAGACTAGCCAGGAATGAGGTTTAGATGCATGCTGGAACGTAGTAAATGTTACTATGCCTTCCAGCGATGTATTCCCTATGTATTTACTTTCATAATTCATTTTAGAGTTTCACACTCTAGCCCTTTGCATAAGGTATCTTGCAAGAAGGTTGTTCATAAGAGAACTTTTGATGTTTGGTGTTATGAATAACATAAGGGCCATAGTTTCATTATGAATGAGACGTATGTTATGAATATTGATAAATAATACATTACCTCTATATTTACTTTTATAATTCATTTAGAGTTTCATATACTCTATCCCTTTGCATAAGGTATCTTGCAAGAAGGTTGTTCATAAGAGAAATTTTGATGTTCGGTGTTATGAATAACATGAAGGGCCATGCTTCCACCAAGGATGGGATGTATGTTGTGAATATTGATGGTAATATGATACATCCATAACACTGACGCTAAATGTTGCAAGACTAAAAGAATTCCACATATGTGTGGCACTGCATTTGGTCACATTGGAGAAACCCGCATGGAAAATTCCATTATGATGGATTTTGAAGTTGTTTGATTTTGAATCATCTGACACTTGCAACTTTCCTCTGAAAAGTGAAGTGACTAAAATACCGTTCACGGGCCATAAGGAACGAGCAAATAACTTATTGGTGATCATACATTTTGATGTATGTAGCCTGATAAATGTTGTTGCAAACAGTGGATTTGTCTACTTTCAAAAATGAGGTAGAAGTTGTTGTAACAAGAAAATTATGTTTCTACAATTCGATTATAGAAAGGAATATTTGAGTTACAAGTTTAGCGAATGTCTGATGAGTTGTGAAAAGAGTTTCATAACTTGCACCTCCCGGAACACCACTTCAAGTGGAAAGTCTATGAAGATGTAGTCGAACCATTTATGACATGGTAATATCAAAGATGACATAAATAAATTTGCCATTATCCCTTTTAAGGTGATGCTTTAGAGACCGTGGCTTTTACACTGAAAAGAGCTCCATCGGGTCTGTTGAAATGACGTCACGGTATGGTACGCCCAACCATGTTATATCTTTTCTTAACATTTGGAATATTGGGCTTGTGTAAAAGGTTACAAACCTATTCCAAATCAGACAAGTGCTACTTTGTAAGGTTATCCCAAGTCATTAGGTATTTCCCCACCACTATACCGAGGCAAAGGGTTTTGCCACAAAACGGTATGCTTTTAAAGAGAATAGTTCTTACAAAAGGTGAGTGGGAGGACAGTGCAACTCGATGAGATAACCAGTATCTTCGTCATCAGATCAAAGGAAACAAACCTTGGAAGTGATTCCGGAGTTTCCTACTACGACTGATACGGAAGTCTCTACAATAAAATGTATGGACGTGGGTCAAACATGCAGCTGAACCACGTAGGCAAAGCTCATGCAAACCTATCAGGTACGCAAACGAGATATTGTTGTTAGACAATAGTATACCTACAATACACAAGGAAACGTTGATGAGCCCTGACTCCGGAATTGGCTAAATGCCAATACAATCCGGGATAGTTTCCATATAAGTGATTCAAGATTAAAATCTTGATACACCTTTCGGAAGATTTAGAGTCTAACGAATATTTATGGAACTAAAAACTGATATGGATAAAATGTTTTATCCATAAAGCTCGACTTGTTGCAATAACAAGTTCAAGGAGTTGACTATGATGAGATTGTCTCACCGTAGCGATGCTTGAAGTCGGTTCGGGTTGAACTAGCAATTAATACATATTTCAATCATGAGATATGAAACATGGATGACGAAAGGATTTCCATCTGATGGAAATGTAACCAAGGACTTGCATGTGTTACAGTCCAAGGTATTTTGTCAGTCCAGAGGATGCTAGTAAGTATGCAAACTTCAGAGTTCCAGCAATGGACAGAACAAAGCATACTGGAGTTGGAATCTTCGTTTTTGATGGAATGGTCAAAGGGGTTTGACTTCATCAAATGGGTATCGAAGATGCTTGTGATTCAAGAAAGTAAGTGGGAGCATAATAATATTTCTAAAAACCTTGTGTACTTGACACATTGTTAATTGGAAATAAATTTCTTGACATGAATTAGGACTTCATTTGAAAATAGTTTTTCGATGAAGTCCTTAGGCTAAATAGCCTCAATATTAGGCATGATGATCTATGGAGATAGATTTACCTAATGGGGCTAAGCTATGAATACATATTGACAAGATGCTAAAACTTTTAGCATTGAAAACGCCAAGGAGTGATTCTTACCAAAGTCACATGGAAAGAGTTTTTGCAAGACTCGGTGTCCCAAAACACCGATGAGTAAAATACATGATGGAGATTCCACACACTCTTGTGTTTGGATTAATCATGTATTCCATGGTATGTAAAACAACCAGATATGTCCAATACTACAAATTGTTGCGAGGATAGATACCAAAGTGATCAAAGTACTGATCATGGGACAACAGTGAAAGATGTCATTAAGTACTAGAGTAGTACTAATGACATGTTTTCTCGCAAGCAGAAATCATGAAGAGTTCGTTGTAGTATGTTACATCGATACAGTCTTCACCATTTCTCCATGCGATTCTCGATTTAATTGAGGGTTTTGTGTGATACACAATATGGTGGCATAGTAGTTGGAAATTGTTCCAAACAAGATACTGTGGTGAATTCTATAACAAAGGCTAAGTATGCTGATGCATTAGAAGCAATAAAGAAGTTGTTGAATCATATAGTTAATTCATGAACTTAGTATGGTTCCAAGATGGCTTTGGCCTATTAGGCACTATTGCAGATAGTTGCTCCATAGCTCAGTCTGAGGAATCAGGTTTCGACCAATGATTCACACATATGCAAAGCCAAGTTCACACAAAATACGAATTTTGTGATAGCGTGAAAACGCGAGGATATGCTGAAGTTGTCAGATCCGTTGGACATTAGGCTATACCACTAGCGAAGCATATTTTACACCAGTATGCCATAAGTGTAAAGTGCATTAGCATTGACTATATTATTGACTCTAGTGCAAGTGGGAGTCTGTAGGAGATATGCCCTAGAGCAATAATAAATGTTATTGATTATCTCCCTGTCCATAATTAGGTTTATGTTCCATGCTATAACTGCTATGGTTCTCGAGTCTGCAATAACCACGAGGCTTGAAGGAAGACTCATATGCACGTGTGGAATAATAAATGGTAAAATGTATTCCTAGTCTGGCCTCTAAGACTGGCTCAAGTATTGCATGATGATCCTGTTTTCCTGATCATGGGCATGGCTATGCCGACAATTTTGAGGGCACAATGTTAGAAGAACATTTGTGTTGAATTGACCCGAATTGATGTTATGCTATGAGATACATTCGTCATAAGTTAATGGTTAATAACACAGAGAAGTTAATGTTTGCATAATTCCTTAGGCCATGAGAGTATCAAGTTTCTTCATGCTTGCTTCATGAACTTTGGGGTTTGTTAAACGTCATCCGTAAATGGGTGGCTATTACGGCGGCTTATGGGTTCATGGAAAAGTATGTCAAGTAACTTGATAGCTCAAGATTGGGATTTGCTCCTCTGATGATGGAGAGATATCTCTGGGCCCTCTCGGTGTTACGATATCCATCATCGTCTGGCCAGACACTTTGTGATTTGATCACGGGGATGCCGGAACACGGGAACGAGAAAAGAGAACAATACCGGTAACGAGGTAACTGGCATAGTGGACAAGTTGTTGATCCACGGGGATGCCAATATGTCTCACCTCGGGTATTTGTAACATATCATGAAGCAACAGGAATAGCACACGACAACTGGAGGTTCACTCGAATATTCATTCGTGTGGGTATAGGGGTCAATATGGGTGTCCACGGCTCCGATGTTGATCATTGATCGGAAGGGGTTCCGGGTCATGTCTATGCTTCACCGAACCTATATGGTCACACGCTTAAGGGTCATCTATTTGTTGAATACTAGACAGGGAGTCTGAGAGAAAATCACCGAAAAAGTTTTGGACACCGGAAAAGTTTCGGAAGCGAAAAAGTTCCGCAGAGAGAACACCGGAACAGTTTTGGTAAAACCGAAAAGTTGTTTCAAGGGATACCATTAATTCAAATTGGTTTCGGCACATGTCTGATAATTCTTGGAGGGTGCCAAAATCATTCTGGAAACTTCTGGGAATTTTTCGGAAGAAAAATCGAAAATGTTCCGGAGCTGCCGAAACCGCTTTAGATGCTTTTCGCAGATGAAAATCACTAATCCGGAATTGTTCCGGATCGCATTTAAAATTATTTTAGTGGGGTACTAGAAATGTTCTAAGCCCACATAAATATTTTCAGTTCGACCGGACGCTGAAAAATGTCGTCGTGAATAGTGAAAGTGCTTTTTGGGAGCAAATATCTCGTGAATAGTGGAAACACTATTATGAATAGTGGGAAACACTATTGGGAGAAAATATCTCATGACTAGTGAAAACACTATTACAAAAAAGTGGAAAACTCTATTGTGAATAGTGAGAAACACTATTTATGAATAGTGGAATCACTATTATGAATAGTGAAAATATCTGAGGGCATTTTGGTATTTTTACCATAGTCTCTCACCCTATAAATAGGGGTGAGGAGGCAGCCCAAAAACTCACTCTTACTCTCATTCAAATGCCATGCATGATCTGGCTCTCTCTCTCCCTCCCAGCGAAATAGTTTCGTAGAGCCGAAAGGCTGTCTGGGTTCCGGCAGGAACTAGTTCTGGACGGCGAAGCCCTGACGGATAGATGACACTGTATGTGTGCAACTCAGTAGAGAGATGGTAGTTTCAGTCTTAGTTCGGGAGTGCCTCCCGAAGGGTTGTCCGTGTGACCGTCCGAGTTTTGGAGGTCCTCCCGAAGGGCTGTCCGAGTGACCGTCCGAGTTTTGGAGGTCCTCCCGAAGGGCTGTCCGAGTGACAGTCCGAGTTTCGGAGGTCCTCCCGAAGGGCTGTCCGCGACACCGTCCGAGGGACTGTCTGACCGCCTCCCGGAGGGTTGTCCGCGGGGCAGATGAGGGTATACATCCTCACGGTTGTGAGGTTGTAAATCCTAGCCACGGGGATCTGCACCGCCGATCGTCATCGACTCTACTTCCGCTGTGCTATGAGTCGGTAACGAAATAGATCAAACCTTGTATGTAGTCTCCATAGTGGTCCTGGGTTGGTGCGTAGGTCAGATTTTTTTTTTCTGCTACGTTACCCAACACAAACTTCCTTACAACATTGATGTGATGCACACCGAAAAGAATGTCGCAGAGTCCCTTTTCCGGACGATCCTCAACATTCCTGATAAGACGAAGGATAACCTTAAAGCTAGAGCCGATCAACAGAGAATTTGTGATAGACCACGTCTAAACATGAAGCCTCCCACAGGCGGTCGAAGAAGTTGGTTCAAGCCAGATGCTGACTTTGTCCTTAAACCGCCAGAAAAGAAGGAAGTATTCATCTGGGTGAAACATAGTTTGAAGTTCACCGATGGTTATGCATCGAATATAAGCAAGGGAGTCAATCTTTCAACGGGCAAAGTGACCGGGCTCAAGAGTCATGACTACCATGTGTGGATGGAGCGGATAATGCCGGTGATGGTTCGAGGCTATGTCCCCGAGCATGTATGGCGAGTGTTTGCCGAACTAAGCCATTTCTTCCGCACGCTCTATGCTAAATAAGTAAGTAAAGATGTGATTGAACAGTTGCATAAGAAGGCACCGGAGTTGATAGTCAAGCTAGAGAAGATCTTTCCGCCAGGCTTCTTTACTTCGATGACACATCTCATTTTGCACCTCGCGAAAGAGGTATTGTTGGGGGGCCTGTGCAAAATCATTGGCAGTATGGCCCTGAGAGACAGAACAAGCATCTCCAACAGAAATGTGGAAACAAAGCTAAGATTGAAGCTTCCATAGCTGAGGCAGTTACCCTAGAGGAGGTGTCAAACCTCAGGACATCGTACTATCCAGACCACGTTCCCCATCTGCATAATAAGGTGCCTCGATACAATATAGAAGAGCCCAAGTATCAACCCAAGCTCCATCTATTCAACGGGCAAGGTGGCAGGGCTGGGGCCTCGAAATCTTATAACATGCCACGAAAAGAGTGGGAGGACCTTATGTTCTATGTCTTGGACAACATCAAGGAAGTCGAGGAAGTGTGGATGAGGTAATACCACTACACCATTCCTTTATGCACATCATCATGTTCTATGTTCACTTAATCCCGGTCTAACACCACTTCTCTTCTCTTAGTGATTTCGTTCAAGAGGAATGGACGGGAATGAATCCTCCTAATGAGGCGGAGGCACTTACTCTTCTCTGTCATGGAAACCCTGGAAATAAAAATTTTGTTGCTTGGTTCATGGAGAAAGTAATTTTCCACATTCCCCTATTAAATACGTAGTTCACCATTTATTAGTTAACCGAACCAATGCACCCAACAATTTCAATTATACTTGTAGGGAAAAGATCCGAACATATCTATGGATGATGAATTGAGATGGGTTTCCATGGGTTTTGACCCTGCCGTCATGACATGTTAAAAGTATGATGTGAATGGGTATCGCTTCCATACAGAGGAGCACCAGAACAGCCGGCCTGATCCCAAAACTATAAATACCGTAGTGTACACCCCCGGTCAAAATTCAGTAGACTACTACGAAAGGGTCCAAAATATATACGAGATTACATTCCGCAAAGGGCGTGAAACCCTAAGTCTACCTGTGTTCAAATGTCGATGGTTCGATCCGCGGGAGGGGCAGAGACATACGCCTTCCATTGGTTTGGTTGAAGTTAAACCATCAACCATCTATGCTGGAGCTGATCTCTTCATTGCGGCTACCCAAGCTACACAAGTTTATTATTTGCCTTACCCATGCTAGAAAAAGTACCTACGGGGTTGGGAAGTTGTGTTCAAGGTGTCGCCACATGGTAAGCTACCGGACCCGAACGAAGATGATTACTGCAACATTAACCCCATGACATATGAGGGAGTGTTCTATCAAGAGAAACCCGATGATGATGTGGTCAGAAACGATGACGCTAGACCATTGAGTGATGATGATGTGGATCCAAACGATGACGATGCACAGAATGATGGTGAGACCATTGTTAATGAAAATGACATACTTATGCTAGAAAAGTTAAACAAAGACACTGATGATGAGGAAGAGCCTCCACCTCCGTCAGACAACGAAGATGATATGATTGATACTGATGATGAGACCGAGCGAGAAATCGGTTACAACAGTGATGATTCGTATGGGTTCTAGCAGATGTACGTTTCATGTCTTTTTCCCCTATAGTTTAGGAATATGCCTTTTTATGCTTATTTGTAATGTGTTTATTAGTCCTTATTATTATACTTTTTCCTTCATTATTAATGTATTAATTGTTTATTCTATTTTCAATGCAGGTTCGTGGAACATGGGCAAGGGGAAGGCCGACGGCGCGGGTTTCATACGCAAGGGGTGTTGTCTTCGAGCCTCTCCTCTAGTGAGGTACCCTCTGCCGAGGAGGAGGAGGACGACGAAGAGGAGGTGGTTCGCGAGGAGGGGGTGAGGAGGAGGAGGAGGAGGAGGTTGGGGAGGGGGACGACGAGGAGGAGGAGGCAGGCAGGGATGATGGTGGTGGCGGGGACGCTGGTGGTGACAGGGATGATGGTGGTGGTGGGGACGCTGGTGGTGGCGGGAATGGCAACAATAAGGGATGGCTGCGTGGTAACGCAAAGGTGCCAAAGCATATTCCTACTACCGAGGAGCAGAAGTGGCTCATTGAGCCCAAGGGGATAGAGTAAGTTCCACTAAATAATTTCAATAATAATTTAATTCTTTTTCTTGTCACATCCTAATAGTTTCATTCTTTAAATCTTTTGCTTGTCACATGCTAATAGTTTCATTCTTTATATCTTTTGCAGTAACTGGGTACATCCTGAAGGGGCCCATGTTCCCAACGGCATCATAACCGTCTTGCTGAAGGAATACTGGCTGGGGCTGTACTGTCCGGATCCAGTTAGGCACCCGGATCTTTGGGTTTTGGCTAAGACCTGGGAGCACTAGGAAGCGCCCCCCCACGCGAAGTATGTGACCCATTCTAAGGCCGTGATCACTAATTTTTGGGTGAGTTTTCTTCACAAGCACACGTCCATTCTGGTTTCATGAATGATTTAACTCATGGCTTCTTCCATTCTGGTTTCATGAATGCTTGTAGAAATACTATCGAGTTCTTCCGGAGCACAAGGCCACTGCCAACGAGATTGTGCTGCGCCAAGCGAAGAAGAACGCCCGCCAGATGTAGTATGAGGTGCGGTTGGTGGCCATCATGCAATACTATCACGACTATCTTGGTATGAAGATAACCAAGGAAGAAGTGAAGACGCGGCACATTACCTTGGAGAGGGACGAGTACTTGTAGGTAAGTATTAACGATTTTTCATTCCGAAGTTTGTGGTAAATTTAATCGTTTCGTGTTAGACATGCCATTATGCTTCCTATTATGTAGGTGTGTCCAAATTGGTGTTATGGAAAAGACGAGTCCTGGGCGGCATTGGTGGACCTGTGGTGTAGTCAGGATGAAGCCTGGGCGGCTACTAGCAGCAAAAACAAGGCTAACCGAGGGAAGGAGGGAGTACATGCTCAGGGAAACCGGAACCACTTTCTCCACAAGGCACTTCACGTATGACTAACCTCATTAAACAATCTTCTTCTATTTACCGTCACTTTTTTATGTATGACTAACATCTGTTTGTTGGTGTAGGAGGAGAAACTCAAGCGGCCGCTCTCACACATGGAGGCATGGGAGATCGCCCATACTTGGAGGAGGCCCAAGCCTGGCGAAGACAAGTACTACGGCAACACCGCGGAGAAGAAGAAGAACTACTCTGCGGCGTATCTAAATCTACATCCTGACACACCTGACCCCATCAAGGCGCCTTTGGATGACATGGCGGTGATTGGCATGGGGCCGAAGGCTCATGGTTGGCAGCCGGTTCTGGATGCTGTGGTCACTCCTTCTATCTTCTACACACAACTCTGAGCTACCCACCCAAGCCTGAGACAACGCACGCCCACGACCACTACGCAGTCATAGTCCCTCCTAGCCGAGCGGCACTCTGTAAGTATTTTCCCCTCTTCTCTTCATTGCTCACTTTATTTTCCGCATTGAGATGTTTAATGAGTTCCATCACGTCATATTGTAGGCCTACATGGAGTACACACCTAGGAGACCATGTCGTGGAGCGCGAGAGTTGCAGTCGTCCAAGACCACAACACTCGCATGATGACGGTTTGTTTAGCCCCTTTCATTTCATTTCCATATTGACACTTTCATTTCTTCTGACATTCGTGTTTGCTTTGTCAATTAACATGCAGCTCGTGTTTGAGAGCATGAGGAACGGCACGATTCCTGAAACGGAACCAGCACCACCAGCTGCAGGACCACAACTAGTGCTGCTTACCTTTGAGGAATTTCTAGCACAACAACCGGGGACAACGGTGGTTAGTACATCCCCAAACTATTCAACCACCGCTTACTGTTTATTCAACACAATATCATTCACTCAACATGTCTTTTCAAACATCCAGGGAATCGGTAGATCATCCGTTGGTGGTGGTGCCGGTGTTCACATCACTCCCGAGTCATGGAGCCCGGTCACTCCAATCCACCGAGGCGGTAGCGCTGCCGCTAGCAGTGAAGACCTGGGATTTGGCGGACTTGGCGTTGACGACCTTGGAGGTGGACGTACTGGCGCTCCTTAGATGACTTGTGCTCTTTAGATGACTTCTGCCTTTTTATGCTACTTCCGATGACTTCTGCCTTTAGATGACTTGTGCTCCTTGGATGACTTGTGCTCTTTAGATGACTTTTGCCTTTTTACCTACTTATATTTCTGATATGCTTATGTTGTTGGTTGTGAGGATGTGATGGTGGTGGTGTTGGTTGTGACGATGTGATGGTGCTGTTGGCTGTGCATTAAATTTCATTGTATATACCATGTTATTTTGGAGCTGAAATGAATTTGTATGAAACAGGAAAAAGAAAAAAAACCAGCACAAAACTACGCCGACGGCATAGCCGTCGGCATAGAGGTCCTCCGAATTACCAGTGGCTGCCACATCGCAAGCTATGCCGATGGCTATGTCGTCGGCGTACCTTTGTAGCCTAAGCCAACGGCCTGAGCAGTCGGCATAGGCATGCCCCAGGGGATACCAGCGCGTGCCACATGGCAAGATATGCCGACGGCTATACCGTCGGCGTACCTTTGTATCCTAAGCCGACGGCCTGAGCCGTCGGCATAGGCGTGCCCCAGGAACCATCGCAGGCCGCCATGTGGCCCTCTATGCCGACTGCGATGTCGTCGGCATAGGACCGACACGTGGCCGTCCCTGGGTGGTGTCCTCTTGACGGCAGCGCTGCGGGACGCCATTTGCCATGGAGCTATGCCGACGGTCCAGGCCGTCGGTATCTCTGTACGGACACCGTCGGCATAGCATATACGCCGACGTTTTTTTTATACCGACGGTGACTTGGGATACGTCGACATATATGATGCCGACGGCCCTATGCCGACAGGGGTCGTCGGCATAAACCTATGCTGATGGGAATCGGGGCTACGCCGACGGCTTAGGCCGTCGGCATAGAGCTTTATCCTGGCAGGGGTTTGGCGGTGCAGGGAGATCAATAGGCATAAGCCGCACCTACATACAAAGCACGATCGATCTCTCTGATCATCCGAAGATCACCCCAGGCGATTCTGCATTGAATCAGTTCGATCACCTGCTATAGCTCATGCCTGAATCTGCTGGGCTTTTCTTATGTCTTTACAAATCCGACAATTCGGACGGTTGGCTCGTTCTAGTCGTTTTAGAACATTTGGGAAGACATCTGAATGGTGTGGTGTGGTGTAATTGATCACTGCATATTTAGGGGGTGGAAAATCATCCATGAAAGCACTTCAGATGTTATGTGAGTCTGAGGTTATACATATACATTGGCATCAGACGCTGTTTAGTGTTCTTGTTGTCACGTATTGCCTCTTCTTTTTCCCCTCTTCCAGCACGTCAGTCGTATCATTTGCTTTAATTATCGCGTGGTTTAAAATTGCTCACGATTTGCCAAAAAGGTTGCATGGTTTTGGAACTGCTAGCTCATGATTTACCGACCAGTGTGTCTCAAGATAAAGGAACACTGGCCAGTATGTCTAGAAAAAATAATACTGGCTAGTGAGCTAACGAGAAGGTGCTGCAATGGGAACTTTTCAAAAATGTTTTAAAAAAATATGATTTTTTTTGTACATTGACACAACATCAATGTATGTTTTCCTAAAAACTCAAATCAAAATTTAAAATATTGCTCGAGATAAAAAATGACAAATTTCACACTGAATAGTACATAACACAAGTTGGGATTTAGTTTTGGGCCATTAACACATTGATGTCAAATTTATCATTTTTATATCTCAAGCATTGTTTCGAATTTTAGTTTTAATATTTGTGAAAACATACATTAATGTTCTGTCAATGCACTATTTTTTCCCAGATTTTTTTGAATATTTTTGAATGTGCAACGGGGTCCGGTGCACCTATAGCACCAATTGCCCCGTTGCACCAGATATGCCCCCCAGGATACAAGAGATGATGCAAAGTAAAGAAAAAGTTCATGATATTTTCCAATTAATTTATTAATTAAAAATGTTTATTAATTCAATAGTTGGACATAAATAAAAAATGATCATTATTGAAAATTAATAATAAATTCAAAATGCAGAAAGTACTTGCAGATTTTTTAAAATATAATGAATTTGAAAAAATATATATGAATTCAAACAAATGTTCAATTTTTTTAATATTTCATTATATTAAAATTGATTATGAATTTGCAAAAATATTCATGAAACTAACTGTTTTATTAATTATAAATTCATGAACTTTTTATCTCAAATGATAAAAATGTTTATAAATTTAAAAATATAAGGAAAATAATGATTTTTATAAAGAAAAATTATTAAAAAATAAAGTAAAACGAATAAGGAAAACATTCTTTAATGAAAATACAAAAGAAAGAAAAGGAAAATAGAGACGAACAATAAAAACCCAAAAATATTAAAATGATTGAATAAAATAGAAAATTGACACATAATAAATAATTAAAATACATAGAAGCTTCCTAAAACCAGTGTAAGATTTTAGAACTTTCTCCAAACTATTTTACACAGCAAACTGTTGTGGCGTCCTTAATGGTGCGGCCTACTTTGCGATTCAGGAGGTTTGTTTTTCTATTTCCTGCTTTGGTTTTTTGCCATTTCATTGCATTGCTACAATTTTCTTTTTTAGGCTGTGCGGGCCACATGATACTTGGAGACATGCTCTTCTTAGCTGCCCCATGGCGCAGAGCATTTGGGCTCTATGGTCGGAACCAGCGATTGATCAGCTAAGTACAGTTCAGGAGGAGATTGCAAAGATCTGGGTATTCACCATGCATGAAGTTTTTCAAACAGAAGGGTTCAACAGGCAACTTGTGACTTTGTGGGTGTTTTGGGAAGCTCAAATAAAAGGGCTACATGAAGGTATATTTCAGAGCCCGTATGCGACACACAACTTTATCACATCCTACTTGTCATAGATACAAGTGACCAAGCCTGGCGGGATTATTGCTGACACAGTGGCCGCCCGACCAACACATTGGATATCGCCCCCAGCAAATTCCTGAAAGATCAATGTGGACGCAGCAGCTGGAAGGTCTGGTACGTACGAGTCAGTTGGTGCGATTAGCAGAGATTGTATATGAGCTTTCTTGGGACCTTCAACAATTGTTTTCATCAATATAGACAACCCTAGTACCCTCGAAGCTTAGGCTGTCAAACAAGCGCTGACCCTATCTGAGGGTCTATATTTACAACACATCCATGTCACTTCTGACTACAAGGTGGTGGTAGACCAGATCAAGCAAGGATGTTCTGCGAGCTATGGCGCAATCATTTGAGAGAAAACATTTAGCTGTTTTTATTTCATGTAATATAATTCATGAGTTTAGGAACTTAATCTTTGAAACTCACAATTTTGCGAAGCATGTGTTATGTTTACGGGGTTTGCCGCCATGGTGGTTGGGTCAGCACGATGGTCTGCCCTTCGTCCCTGTAAACACTATGATGGACGAATAATTCTTCGCGATATTGTCACAAAATAAAAATAATACAATTTTTTTGTTGTGGTTTCATTTCTGGTTTTCTGGGTTTTTTCCTTCCTGTTTTTTCAGTTTTTTTAGTTTGCCTTTTCATTTTTAGTACACAGTGATCATTTTTTTAAACACAACGAACATCATTTTAATACATGGTGAACTATTTTTCAATACACATTGAATCATCATTTTAATACATGTTTTTAATACATAATTGATATTTTTATTAAATACGACGAACCATTTTTTAATACAAGTTGAACAATTATTTAAACAAGGCAAACATTTTCTAATACATGATGATCATTTTTCAATTCGATGAACACTTTTACGACATGTTAAACTTTGTTATTAGATTTGTTTTTGAAAAACGTCCAATATATTCATCAACTGTCACCGACAGATCTCCACACATCCTCCAACGATGCTAGAATCATCATCGAGAAGGGGGCTAGGTAGAAAGAACTTTATTCCATGTCCGAAGAGTCGTCGTTGCCTCGCCTCTCTGAGCAGGACACACCGCCTAAAAAAAATTAAAACCATATGCAAAATGAAGCCCTCCAGTCGGCAAGGGCCGTGATCCATAATACCTTCATAGCGCTAAGGTCACAGGAGACGACGTAGACGAATGGCAAAGCCAATGGAAGGCACAATAAACCCTAGCTGGGTATTGTTGCTTTGGAGCAAAGGAATACAATTTGCTTTGTCTAGTTGATTTTGAAATTTTTTACTATGTAGTGAACATTATTTAAGTACACTATGAACTTTTTCAATATGGTTGAATAATTTTTAAATACATGCCAAACTTTATTGATATACGCCGAATATTTTTTAAACATATATTAGTTTTTATTTACTTTAAGTTTCATGTCTTTACTGAAAGCCATCCATATAAATCTTAAGAAAAACGAATAAACAGAAAAATCCCACTACAAAGTGCCCGGTGGCTACAAAAATAAAGGTTGACGTAAAAAGCCTGAAAAACATTAAATTTTTGGAAGCAAATGAATATATCGAAGAAGGAAAAATTTCAGAGCGCTGCATGGCGACAACAATAAAAAGAATTAATTTTTTTAGGATCACAAAAAGGAAAGAAATGAAACACACGAAACAGTCAAGGCATGCTTATAAAACAATAAACGGACGAAACAAGAGAAATAAAGTAAATGGGCCACGAAACAGTAAGCTCTAAATGGTACAGTAACCTGTATGATTTTAAGTGCGGAATTTTAAGTGTAATAGTTTGTCAGGGAATTGCATAATGCACTCAAGTGTCTGGTTGTCGCTTCTTTTAACAAGGGAACAAGATCCTATATGTGTTATCCTTAACTAATGGATAATAACAATAGACATGCTTTCATGAGATGATTGGTCTTAAGCATGAAAAGGCATTCATGTGCCATGTTTCTTTTCTAAATGCACAATAAAGAGTTTTATGTTTTTATACCACTTTCTTTATTTTGTACATTAGATCTGAGTATATATGTTACCGAAATACATTGCAAGTGAAGCGGATTTTAATTTTTTTATATGTTATTGACTATCTTTTCTATACGTGTGGAATTTGATATAAAATCAGTAACAATTACTCAACCTGCAATGAATAGGAAGGTATGAATAATCCAATGTCGAATACTGGTAACGATATCAACAAAAAGGAATGTTCTCAATATTTTTTTAACCCCGTGGCAACGCATGGGCACTCTACTAGTCTTATTTAACATTATTATTATTAGACACATGCATATGCGATGGTACGTAGGCTTCCTTACCGATGGAGCATCAACCAAACAAGGCGTTGAGGTCCTGACACTAGTGCAGAACCGGCCTATAGTTGCGGGTCGTAAGGGCTTTTAGTGTCGATTCGAGAATCGGCACTAAAGGATGGAGACTAAAGCCTACCCCCTTTAGTCCCGGTTCAACACGGCCCGGCACCAAAGGCCCTCCACGTGGCATCCGACGACGTCGTGGGCTCGGGGACCTTTAAGTATTTAGTTTTTTATTTTAATTCTTCGGGGGTTTATGAATTAATTATGCTTTAATTTTCCTTTTAATTTTGTATTTTTCATTTAATTAATTATCATTTTAAACATATATTACGCTATTACATATTATACACACGTTGTGCATATATATAAATATAAACAGAATTTCTCGTAGAACCAATCATAATTATATATATATATATATATATAATTTCTCCTACAATTTGAGGATCATTACATATATATGTGCAGGTATTACTGCTTCTTGTTTTTGATCTTGTAATGGTATTCTTTTTTGAGATCTATGACCTGGTCGACCAGAAATCCAGCTAATTCCTCTTGAATTGCTCGTACCCGAGCCTCTAGTATGAGCTGGCCTCGCATCTCCATCAGCTACAAGATGGAGATTAAGATGAATATATTAGTTGTGTGTATATATATTACCTAGATCATGATAAAAAAATTATGGATATTATTCTGGCAAACGTATCCAAAGATTTCTTTTGTTTCTGCTCCTTTTAGACGTTATCATGCGAATATTCTCGCAAACGTAATATGCACATAAACTATTCCCCTGCTCTTGCCTCATGCACTTTACGAGAATAAAATTCAATCAGGTAATAATTAATCAAGCATGATAATGGTATTGAAACTAGAATTAAAGAGATGCACGGACGTAGCTAGCTAGCTAGCAGTACTTAATTACCTTGGATCACACACATTTCAGTTGTTGTGCCTAGTCGCCTGGGGCCTGTTTGATGAACTTGGCCCATGCCCTGCCCTCTGGCAAAGAAAATGAATAAATGAGTTATTAACTAGTTGATATTAGGAAATGAAGTAATTAAAGAGGCCGACATAATGCGATAATGATTGAAATTACCTGTCAAGCAGCCCCTTACGATTTCGTATTCGGATGGATCCTTTAATAGCGAGTCGAGTACTTCAACTTTTCCCTTGTCAGCTTCAATGATTAACAAGATCCAGTGGTAACTGCATAACTCATCATAGTACACAATATATATATATATATATATGTATATATGTATATATATATATATATATATATATATATATATAGTAACATTCACCCAGAGTTGTAAGGAAGTATTATTTCTGGTTGGGTTGTTTAGATGCTTCAAAAATTCTAGCATGACTTTCTTTGTATCTTTTCTCAAATATGAAGTTTCCCATATCTTTTAATTAATCGTATTTGGTCAATGAACCCAATGTCATAGCGTCCAACTTGTTTCATTTCATACATCTTCATTCTGCATAATACCACAGAAACGAATATAGCGAGGATAATTACAGGTAATGAACGAGAGCACAACTAGCTAGAGACTTAAATTATACAAAGAAATCACTTACAGACAATAGCAACTCACTAAAGATTTGCCGAGTGCGTCTTGATTGAATAACTAAAACAACTCTGCATAATGAATCCACAAATATTTTTTATGGAAGTAATGCCTCTTCTTAACTCTCACCACGAGGGACCCTTCATTGGTATTTGCTGTTATTTGCATGTACCACGTATGCAAATCATACATTCTCGTTGGTAGAAGCTTGACATCTTCAAGCTTGACCAGAGGTTTGCCGCGGGCATATTGATATTTTACTTCTAATTCTCTCAAGGCCTAGGAGTTGTTCGACACTGACACCGGCCTCCTTAGCCATCCTAATATGTTCTTAGGTTACTTCTGGCCGACCGGCAGTACTCACAGGTGTTTGTACAATGAGCGGGGGGGGGGTCGATTGCACTGCCTGTTCTCCCAGCTGGGGGAGAGTTTTCCCGCTTTTTTTGCCAACTCCTTGACTCGAGCTCGAGCTCGACTCTTTTTGTCCTGCAAGATATGACTTCTTGATAGACCGCACATAGTCGCTGTCCTTCTGAGCCGGTCGAGCCATATCAATGAAGTGTTGTGAGACATGCTCAGGTACTTTCTCCTTTGGCGGCTGGGGCGGTTTCGGTCCAAAATGGGCCTTCAAATTGGCATCCACTGCACCGTCGAGTTCCTCGTCGGTCAGGTGGTAAGGCAACTTCGGAAGAGGCTTGAGGCTTGGACCATATTTGTATTTCTTGCCTGTTGTACCGCTAGTCGTCGTAGCTGCGGCCTCTCTCTTCCGTTGTTGCTTAGGTGAGGAAGCACGCTGAGTCGACGGAGCATGCTAATGCCATGCCGAACCTGGAGGAGGAGTCGGCTGACGCGATGCCGGACTTGGAGGAGGAGGAGTTGGCTGACGTCGTGCCGAACTTGGAGGAGGAGTCGGCTGACGCGGTGCTGGACTTGGAGGAGGAGGAGGAGTCGACTAACGCGGCGGCAGACTTGGAGGAGGAGGAGTCGGTGGCCTTGGAAAGACGATGCAATCCTTTTTCCATAGAATGATACGATGTATGGCCTCTCCCAGTGTTCTCTCCTCGTCACCTCCAGGAATGTCAAGTTGTAGCTCGTGATATGCTGACATCACTTCATCAACCCCGACACGAGCATACCCAGCTAGAATGGGATTTCAATGGAAGGTTGCTTCTGTGGGATTTGCTAAAGCATAGCCGTCCGCCACCTTCATGGATAAGTTCTTCACTTTCATGTGTAGTTCATAGTTAGTCCTGTCTTTGATATCATCCACAGGGTAGCTAGCTAGCAGTGCATCGTCATCGACATCGGCCGAGGCGGAACCCATGCTGCTTCTCGGCATTCACCCGGAGTTGTAAGAAAGTAGTATTTCTGGTTGGGTGTTTAGATGCTTCAAAAATTCTAGCATGACTTTCTTTGTATCTTTTCTCAAATATGAAGTTTTCCATATCTTTTAATTAATCGTATTTGGGTCAATGAACCCAATGCCATAGCGTCCAACTTGTTTCATTTCATACATCTTCATTCTGCATAATACCACAGAAACGAATATAGCGAGGATAATTACAAGTAATGAACGAGAGCACAACTAGCTAGAGACTTAAATTATACAAATAAATCACTTACAGACAATAGCAACTCACTAAAGATTTGCCGAGTGCGTCTTGATTGAATAACTGAAACAACTCTGCATAATGAATCCATAGATATTTTTTATGGAAGTAATGCCTCTTCTTGACTCTCACCACGAGGGACTCTTCATTGGTATTTGCTGTTATTTGCATGTACCACGTATGCAAATCGTACATTCTCGTTGGTAGAAGCTTGACATCTTCAAGCTTGACCAGAGGTTTGCCGCGGGCATATTGATATTTTACTTCTAATTCTTTAAGCCCGGGGATTTTCTCAAGGCCTAGGAGTTGTTCAACACTGACACCGGCCTCCTTAGCCATCCTAATATGTTCTTAGGTTACTTCTGGCCGACCGGCAGTACTCACAGGTGTTTGTACAATGAGCGGGGGGGGGGGGTCGATTGCACTGCCTGTTCTCCCAGCTGGGGGAGAGTTTTCCCGCTTTTTTTGCCAACTCCTTGACTCAAGCTCGAGCTCGACTCTTTTTGTCCTGCAAGATATGACTTCTTGATAGACCACACATAGTTGCTGTCCTTCTGAGCCGGTCGAGCCATATCAATGAAGTGTTGTGAGACATGCTCAGGTACTTTCTCCTTTGTCGGCTGGGGCAGTTCGGTCCAAAATGGGCCTTCAAATTGGCATCCACTGCACCGTCGAGTTCCTCGTCGGTCAGGTGGTAAGGCAACTTCGGAAGAGGCTTGAGGCTTGGACCATATTTTTATTTCTTGCCTATTGTACCGCTAGTCGTCGTAGCTGCGACCTCTCACTTACGTTGTTGCTTAGGTGAGGAAGCACGCGGAGTCGACGGAGCACGCTAATGCCATGCCGAACCTGGAGGAGGAGTCGGCTGACGCGATGCCGGACTTGGAGGAGGAGGAGTTGGCTGACGTCGTGCCGAACTTGGAGGAGGAGTCGGCTGACGCGGTGCTGGACTTGGAGGCGGAGGAGGAGGAGTCGACTAACGCGGCGGCGGACTTGGAGGAGGAGGAGTCGGTGGCCTTGGAAAGACGATGCAATCCTTTTTCCATAGAATGATACGATGTATGGCCTCTCCCAGTGTTCTCTCCTCGTCACCTCCAGGAATGTCAAGTTGTAGCTCGTGATATGCTGACATCACTTCATCAACCCCGACACGAGCATACCCAGCTAGAATGGGATTGCAATGGAAGGTTGCTTCTGTGGGATTTGCTAAAGCATAGCCGTCCGCCACCTTCATGGATAAGTTCTTCACTTTCATGTGTAGTTCATAGTTAGTCCTGTCTTTGATATCATCCATAGGGTAGCTAGCTAGCAGTGCATCGTCATCGATATCGGCCGAGGCGGAACCCACGCTGCTTCTCGGCATAGATGGGACGGTGGTATCCAATGCTGGATCGATCTGCTCATGCTGCTGCTGAGACGCCCTTTCCTGGCTGAGCGAGTCGAACTGCTCCTGGTGCCGCCTGACTCTGAATTCCAACTCCAGGTGCTTTGATTCGAGGCCTTCAAGGCGGTGTGCTTCCTCCTTCTTCTTCTGCTCCTCCCGCATCTTCTTTCTCGCACGGCTTCTGTAGTCCTCGTTCCAACCAACAAACCCCTCAAACCATGGAACAACGCCTTTCCCTCGTGTTCTTCCCGGGTGTTCATGATTCTTCAAGGCGCGCGCAAGCTCGTCGTCCTCTCTGTTAGGCGTGAACACCCTTGTTTGAGCTTCTTCGATTTTCATCAGAATTTTGTCTGTCACTTTTTTAAGACTTGCCTTCACCATAATAGCCCCTGTCTTTGGGTCCAACTTCCCCCCCATGCAGATAAAACCATGTCCTGCACCTCAAGGGCCAGGTCACTATAACTGGAGTGACCCCTGCGCTCATACCTTTTTCGGATTGATCCCACTTAGGCAGGGCCGTCTGGTAGCCACCTGGCCCCAGAGTATGGTGCCACTGCTTTTTCGCAGCATTAATCTTGTTCTTTCTCGACCGTTCCTTAGCTAGTTCCGATTCCTTGAACTTCACGAAATCGTCCGAGTGATCTTTTTCCTTCACCAGTGCTCCCTCGAATTTTGGAGTCATCTTGTTTGCTTTGACATACGCAACACATGCATTTTTCTTGAAGGTGTTGAATATGATCTCCATCTTTTTAAGAGCATAGTTTCGGGCTTTCTTCAGATCTGCATCTGTCCAATTATATGGTAGTGTGAAATGTGACATCAGCTCGGTTGAAAGCATATCTTTTGGTCTTTCATCGACAAAAGTAACTCCTTCTCGATCTCCCTTTGCTGCCTTTTTCCATTCTTGTGTGGAGATCGGGATTTGGTCCCTGACAATAACTCCGCATTGATTCTTGAACTTGGTCGCATTTTTGTTAGGTTCAAGCGGTTCGCCAGTTGATGTATTGATGGAATCGATGCTGAACTTTACGCCAAGGTCCAACTTTTTGGCCGGGCCTCGAACTACCCTGTCGCTTGCAGAAGATTTGCTTGATCCGGAGGCCTAAAAGAAGAAAGACTGATTCGTTAATACATATACAACTCAATTAAGACATGTAATGATCACCGGATGGCTTATATAACAAATATACCTCATCGGTCTTTGTTATTTGAAGAACATTTTCTTCGTCAACATCATTGTCGAATTCATCTATTCTCTTGTCTTCATCAAACATACAACCCTCACCGGAATTTTTTAGATATTGCAAGCCGTCATCATCTTCATGTTCATGCTCTGGGCTCGTGGAGTATATGATGTTGAACAGAGCCTCTTCTCCTTCTCTGCCGTTATTGTGCATAACTTTTATTTAACTAAACCAGAAGAAAGATTAAACAATTTAGTATTCAAATTAGAATGCATGCAATCAATAAGGAAAAGTGAATCATAGTACATAATATGCATCATCGAATATAATCTCGAATATTATTAATTATATAATATCACTACTACAGATCCAGTTGACGTCCTGCGCGGCAGGTGGTGGACACCTAAAGAGAAGGAACTATGACAGGATCATAGCTCGGGTGAGATCCCTGAAGAAGATCCGGGTGTTGGGGAACGTTGCATGGGAAACAAAAATTTTCCTATGCACACGCAAGATCTATCCATGGTGATGAGCATCTACGAGAGGGAGAGTGGATCTACATACCCTTGTAGATCGCTAAGCGGGAAGCGTTAAGAAACGCGGTTGATGTAGTCGAACATCTTCGCGATCCAAATCGCCGAGCGTCCCGCGATCCCATCATGATCCGTCCCGCGATCCAATCACGATCCATCTCACGATCCCATCACGATCCGTCCCGCAATCAAATCACAATCGTCTCGCGATCTTGATCACGGTCCTTCCGATCTAGCGCCGAACGGACGGCGCCTCCGCGTTCAGCACATGTACAGCTCGATGACGATCTCCGCCTTCTTGATCCAGCAAGAGCGAGCGGAGAGGTAGAAGAGTTCTCCGGCAGCGTGACGGCATTGCGGTGATGGTGGTGGAGCTATTCCAGCAGGGCTTCGCCTAAGCACCGCTGAAACCAATCTAGAGGAGAAACTACGATCTAGAGAAGAGGGCAGCACGTGGCTGTTTTTCTACGTCTTAAAACCCTCAAAATCTCTAGTATATATAGGAGGAGGGAGGGAGGAGCCTTGGCGAACAAGGAACCATCCCTTGTCCCTGGCGCAAGGAGGAGAGGAGTCCTGCTCCTCCAATTCTAGTAGGATTAGGACTCCTCTTTCCCACTTGGAAACTCTTTCCATCTTGTGTTTTTTCCTTCCCAAACACCCCCAGCTGCATGGGCCCTTAGAGGAGGCTTCGGCCAGCCTATCAGGAGCTGGTTTACCTCCTCCCACAGCCCATGTAACCTCTTGGGTCGAGAAACCCCTCCCGATGGTCCCTTGGTACCCTCCCGGCACTCCCGATACACTACCGGTGAGTCCGAAACTTTTCCGGCGACCAAAACAGGACTTCCTATATATCAATCTTTACCTCTGAACCATTCCGGAGATCCTCGTGACATCCGGGATCTCATCCGGGACTCTGAACAACCTTCAGTCACCACCATACATAACTCTATACTACCGAAAAGTCACCGAACCTTAAGTGTGCAGACCCTACGGGTTCGAGAACTATGTAGACATGACCGAGACACCTCTACGGTCAATAACCAATAGAGGGAACTGGATGCCCATATTGGTTCCTACATATTCTACGAAGATCTTTATCGGTTGAACCTCTATGTCAAGGATTCAGTTAATCCCGTATGCTATTCCTTTTGTTCTTCGGTATGTTACTTGCCCGAGATTCGATCGTAGGTATCTGTATACCTAGTTTAACCTCGTTACCGGCAAGTCTCTTTACTCATTTCGTAATACAAGATCCTGTGGCTAACACTTAGTCACATTGCTTGCAAGGCTTATTGTGATGTTGTATTACCAAGTGGGCCCTGAGATACCTCTTCGTCACACGGAGTAACAAATCCCAGTCTTGATCCATGCCAACCCAACAGACACCCTCGGAGATACCTTAGTAGAGCACCTTTATAGTCACCCAGTTACGTTGCGACGTTTGATACACACAAGGCACTCCTCCGGTGTCAGTGAGTTGCATGATCTCATGGTCATAGGAACAGATACTTGACATGATGAAAATAGTAGCAATAAACTAACACGATCATATGCTACGTTTATAGTTGGGTCTTGTCCATCACATCATTATCCTACTGATGTGATCCCGTTATCAAATGACATCTCATGTCCATGGCTAGGAAAGCTTAACCATCTTTGATCAACGAGCTAGTCTGTTAGAGGCATACTAGGGACATGGTTTTGTCTATGTATCCACACATGCATTTGAGTTTCCGATCAATACAATTCTAGCATGGATAACAAACGATTATCATGAACAAGGAAATATGATAATAACCAATTTATTATTGCCTCTAGGGCATATTTCCAACAATCTCCCACTTGCATTAGACTCAATAATCTAGTTCACATCACCATGTGATTCGCATTGTTATGAATCTAACACCCAATGAGTTCTGAGGCTCGATCATGCTTTTCATGTGAGAGAGGTCTTTTAGTCAACGGGTCTGCGATATTCAGATCCTATTGTACTTTGCAAATCTCTATGTCATACTGTAGGCACTGCTACCACACTCCACTTGGAGCTATTCCAAATGGCTGCTCCACTATACGTATCCAGATTGCTACTAAGAGTCATCCGGATTGGTGTTAAAGCTTGCATCGATGTAACTCTTTACATAGAACTCTTTATTACCTCCATAATCAAGAAACATTTCCTTAGTCTTTTAGTTACTAAGGATAATCTTGACCACTGTCTAGTGATCTACTCCTGGATCACTCTTGTACCCCATGACGGACTCATGGCAAGGCACACACAGGTGCGATACACAGCATGGCATACTATATAGAGCTTATAGCTAAAGCATAGGGGACGACCTTCGTCCTCTCTCTTTCTTCTGGCGTGGTCGAGCTTTGAGTCTTACTCAACTTCACACCTTACAAATAAGGCAAGAACTTTTTCTCTGACTGATCCATTTTGAACTCTTTCAAAATCTTCTCAAGGTATGTACTCATTGAAAGTCTCATCAAGCATCTTGATCTATCTTTATAGATCTTGATGCTCAACAATTAGGTAGCTTTATCCAGATCTTCCTTTGAAAAACTCTTTTCAAACAACCGTTTATGCTTTCTAGAAATTCTACATCATTTTCGATCAATAATATGTCAACCACATATGCTTATCAAAAATTCTATAGTGCTCCCACTCACTTTATTGTAAATACAAGTTTCTCATAAACTTTGTATAGACTCAAAAAACTATGATCACCTCATCAAAGCATATATTCCAACTCCGAGATGCTTTCTCCAGTCCATAGAAGGATCAATGGAGCTTGCACACCTTTTATCATCCTTAGGACTAACAAAACCTTCTGGTTGTATCACATACAACCTTTCCTCAAGTAAACCGTTAAGGAAACGATGTTTTGACATCCATCTGCCAGATTTCATAATTCAAAAATGCAGCAACTGCTAACATAATTCCAACAGACTTTAGCATCGCTACGAGTGAGAAAGTCTCATCGCAGTCAACTCCTTGAACTTGTCAGAAACTTCTTTGCGACAAGTCGAGCTTTATAAATGGTGAAATTTACCATCAACTTCTGTCTTCATCTTAAAGGTCCATTTGTACTTGACAACCTGTCGTCCAACGAGCAAGTCTACCAAAGTCTATACTTGGTTTTCATACATGGATCCTTTCTCGGATTTCATGTCCTCTAACCATTAGTCGGAATCCGGGCCCATCATCGCTTCTCCATAGCTCGTAGGTTCATCGTTGTCCAACAACAGAACCTCCAAGATAGGGTTGTCGTACCACTCAGGAGCAGTACGCGTCCTTGTCGACCTACAAGGTTCGATAGTAACTTGATCCGAAGCTTCATGATCATCATCATTTACTTCCTCTTCAACCGACATAGGTTCCACAGAAACATCTTTCTGCGTTGTGCTACTCTCTGGTTCACACAAAGATTCAAAAACCTCATCAAGTTCTATCTTCCTCCCACTCAATTCTTTTGAGAGAAACTCTTTCTCGAGAAAGGACCCATTTTAGCAACAACACTTTGTGCTTGGATGTAAGATAGAAGGTTTACCCAACTGTTACGTTAGGGTATTCTATGAAGATGCATTTGTCCGCTTTGGGTTCGAGCTCATTAGGTGAAAACCCCTTTTTCACATAATTTGAGCTATTCTCTTTCATCTTGCAGGCAAAGAATCTTGTTGGAGATCTCATATCTCACAACACGGGCATGATCCTGAGATCCCAATTTCAGCTCTTAGAACATCTCATATGTTCCCTGACCAATTTCAGCTCTTAGAACATCTCATATGTTCCGTGACGTTCAAAACGTTTTGGAGTCTCAATTCTAAGCCGTAATGCATGACACACTAAACTATCAAGTAGTCAGCAAAACTTGCCTGTCAGATGTTCACAACATCTATAGACGACGCTAGAGGGGGTGGCGCACCGAGTGGTGCATTAAGGACATAAGCCTTCTGTGCAGCAATGAGGACAATCCTATGATCATGGACCCAGTCCGCAATATTGCTACCATCATCTTTCAACTCTATTTCTCTAGGAACATATAAAAATTCAAGGGAGCTACAACGTGAGCTAGTAATCTACAACATAATTTGCAAAGACACTACTGACTATGTTCATGATAATGAGTTCAATCAATCATATTACCTAAGAACTCTCACTCAAATTGACATCCCTCCAGTCATTCGAGTGATACATGATCCATATTCACCTACTCAAGTCCGTTCATCACGTGAGTTGAGGTGGTTTCAATGGTGAACATCATAATGTTGATCATATCTACTATATGACTCATGTTCGACCTTTCCGCCTCTTATCTTCCGAGGCCATGTCTGTAAATGGTAGGCTCGTCAAGTTTAACCCGAGTGTTCTGCATGTGCAACACTGGCTTGCACCCGTTGTATGTGAACGTAGAGTCTATCACACCCGATCATCACATGGTGTCTCGACACGACGAACTTTCGCAATGGTGCACACTCGGGGAGAACACAATTTATCTTGAAATTAAGTGAGGGATCACCTTATAATGCTACCGTCGCCCTAAGAAAAACAAGGTGCATAAAAGGATTAACATCACATGCAAATCATAAGTGACATGATATGGCCATGAACTTGTGCTTTTGATCTCCATCTTGAAAGCACCGGCATGATCTCCATCGTCACCGGCATGACACCATGATCTCCATCATCTTGATCTCCATCAACGTGTCGCCATCGGGGTTGTTGCACCGACCATGCTTGTACTACTATTGCTACCGTTTAGCGATAAAGTAAAGCATTACATAGCGCTTAATGATTGACATGCATGTCATACAATAATTAAAGACAACCCTATGGCTCCTGCCAGTTGTCATACTCATCGACATGCAAGTCGTGATATTCTATACAATACATGATCATCTCATACATCTCATATATCTCATCATGTAAGTGGCCATATCACATCATAACATACCCTGCAAAAACAAGTTAGACGTCCTCTAATTATTGTTGCAAGTTTTCTGTGGCTGCTACGGGTATCTAGCAAGGACAATTCTCACCTACGCAAAACCACAATGGTGATACATAAATTACTTTTCAACCTTCTCAAGGACCGCCTTTGTCGATTCCGATCCAACTAAAGTAGGAGAAACAGACACCCGCCATCCATCTTTGTGCAACAAAGTTACACGTCAGTCGATGGAACCGGTCTCTCGTAAGCGTGTGAGTAAGGTTGGTCCGGGCCGCTACAGCCCATAATACCGTTGAACCAAAACACGACCAAGGGAGGAAGCAATCTAAGCATCAATGCCCACAAACTCGTTTGTGTTCTACTCGAGATCTCATCTACCCATAGACCTAGCTCATGATGCCACTATTGGGGAATGTTGCATGGGAAACAATATTTTCCTATGCACACACAAGATCTATCCATGGTGATGAGCATCTACGAGAGGGAGAGTGGATCTACATACCCTTGTAGATCGCTAAGCGGGAAGCATTAAGAAACACATTTGATGTAGTCGAACGTCTTTGCGATCCAAATCGCCGAGCGTCCCGTGAACCCATCACGATCCGTCCCGCGATCCAATCACGATCCATCCCGCGATCCCATCAAGATCCGTCCCGTGATCAAATCACGAATCGTCTCGCGGTCTTGATCACGGTCCTTCCGATCTAGCGCTGAATGGACGGCGCCTCCGCGTTCAGAACACGTACAGCTCGATGACGATCTCCGACTTCTTGATCTAGCAAGAGGGAGCAGAGAGGTAGAAGTGTTCTCCGGCAGTGCAACGGTGTTGCGGCGATGGTGGTGGAGCTATTCCAGCAGGGCTTCGCCTAAGCACCGTTGAAACCAATCTAGAGGAGAAACTACGATCTAGAGAAGAGGGCAACACGTGGCTGTTTTTCTATGTCTCAAAACCCTCAAAACCTCTAGTATATATAGGAGGAGGGAGGGAGGAGCCTTGGAGCACATGGGACCAGCCCTTGTCCTTGGCGCAAGGAGGAGAGGAGGAGTCCTCCTCCAATCCTAGTAGGATTAGGACTCCTCCTTCCCACTTGGAAACTCTTTCCACCTTCTATTTTTTTCTTTCCCAAACACCTCCAGCAGCATGGGCCCTTAGAGGAGGCTTCGTCCAGACCACCAGGGGCTGGTTTACCTCCTCCCACAGCCCATGTAGCCTCTTGGGTCGAGACACCCCTCCCTATGGTCCCTCGGTACCCTCCCAACACTCCTGGTACACTACCGATGAGCCCAAAACTTTTCTGGTGACCAAAACAGGACTTCCTATATATCAATATTTACCTCCGGACCATTCCGGAGCTTCTCGTGACATCTGGGATCTAATCCGGGACTCCTAACAACGTTCAGTGATCATCATACATAACTCTATACTACCGAAGAGTCACCGAACCTTAAGTGTGTAGACCCTACGGGTTCGAGAACTATGTAGACATGACCGAGACACCTCTACGATCAATAACCAATAGCGGGACCTAGATGCCCATATTGATTCCTACATATTCCATGAAGATCTTTATCGATTGAACCTCTACGTCAAGGATTCAGTTAATCACGTATGATGTTCCTTTTGTTCTTCGGTATGCTACTTGCCCGAGATTTGATCGTTGGTATCTGTATACCTAGTTCAACCTCGTTACTGGCAAGTCTCTTTACTCGTTTCGTAATACAAGATCTCGTGTCTAACACTTAGTCACATTGCTTGCAAGGCTTATTGTGATGTTGTATTACTGAGTGGGCCCCGAGATACCTCTCCGTCACACAGAGTAAAAAATCCCAGTCTTGATCCATGCCAACCCAACAGACACCCTTGGAGATACCGGTAGAGCACCTTTATAGTCACCCAGTTACTTTGCGACGTTTGATACACAAAAGGCACTCCTACGGTGTCAGTGAATTGCATGATCTCATGGTCATAGGAACAGATACTTGACATGCAGATAATAGTAGCAATAAACTGACACGATCATATGCTACGTTTATAGTTGGGTCTTGTCCATCACATCATTATCCTAATGATGTGATCCCGTTATCAAATGACATCTCATGTCCATGGATAGGAAACCTTAACCATCTTTGATCAACGAGCTAGTCTATTAGAGGCATACTAGGGACATGGTGTTGTCTATGAATCCACACATGTATCTGAGTTTCCGATCAATACAATTCTAGCATGGATAATAAACGATTATCATGAACAAGTAAATATGATAATACCAATTTATTATTGCCTCTAGGGCATATTTCCTACACCGGGTCCACGCGAAAGCCACCAAAGAAGATCCGGTCGACGACGGGACCTGGGTTCCTCACCAAGCTACGCGCCCCTAAAGGTAGCACCTCCTAGTGCCAGCCCGGTGGGGCCCAGTCCCAAACGTTGCCCCTCTGAAGCAGGACGGCGACGCGAACGAGTCGACGAAGAGGATGGGGACCAGACATCGTTGACTCCGAGAAGAAATTCTATGCAAATTAAACATTTTTTAAATGCTTGATTGTGATTTCTTATATACGCGGAACGTTCAGAATCCTAACGAAATCTCTTAACCTTACGACCAGCGACTTTTGCAAATACATAACAAATACTACTTGCAAATTAAGACATAACAAACTTTTGCAAATACAACATTAAAATATGCAACTTTTGCAAATACTAATTGCTATACATTGGATCAAATGTCAAAATTCATCAACTTTTTTCTATACATATGTTGGATCAAAATGTAAAAATTCCTCAAATGTCAAAATTCCTTCACTTTTTTGTATACATCTAACTAATCATCTAGTGAAAAATGTCAAAATTCATGCATCTATGTCAAAATTCGTCAAATGTCAAAATTCCTTAACTTTTTTATATACATCAAAATTCTTGCATCTAATCATCTAATCATCTATACATCTAATTAATCATGCAATTATCAAAATTGTGTGTGGAGGGGGGGCGGTGTGTGTGTGTGTGTTCATCAAAATGGGGGGGGGTTCGGGTCGGGGAGGGGCCGGCGGCCGCCATGGCGGCACAAGGGTCGAGGGAGAGGGGGGAGCTCACAGCAAGGCAACAGGGTGATGGCCAGGCAAGGCGAGTCAGGGGCGGTGACAGTGAGGACCTGGGGCCGGAAGGAGCGGGCGCGGGCGGCGTCCCGGGCGGCGTCAGGCCGACTCGGGGAGGAACGGGCGCGGTCATCGTCGGAGATCGGCGCGAGGAGGTGCGGACGGCCGGCGGCGGGAGCGGCGATGAGCTCCGGCGTCGGGGAGGCGAGACGGCGACGGCGCGGCGATGTCGCGAAGAGGAGAAGAATGCAGAGTAACTGAATTTTTTTGAAGTGTAGTATATATAGGAGGACCTTTAGTCGTCGTTGGTGGCTCCAACTGCGACTAAAGACCAACCTTTAGTCGCGGTTGGAGCCACCAACCGTAACTAAAGGTGAATTTCAGCGGGCGCGGGAGGCGGGAAGCAAAACCCTTTAGTCGCGGTTGGTGGCTCCAACCGCGACTAAAGGGGGGGGGTCTTTAGTCGCGGCAAGAGCCACCAACCGCAACTAAAGGTGGTGCTCGCGCAGTCGCAGTGGAGGGGAACTTTAGTCCCACCTCGCCAAGCGAGGGGCAGCCGCACTGGTTTATAAGCCCCGTTGCGGCTGCTTCCTCGAGCTCCTCTCTAAGTAGGCCTATGTGGGCCTATTGAACCTGTGCGGCCTTATAGAGCCTACTAGGCCTTGCGGGCCTGCATCCTGGCCTAGGTTGGGTTTCTAGTCGTATGCAGGCCATGGCGGCCAGGTAGGCGGCCAATTTTCTTTTCATTTTTTTTTTCATTTTTTGCTTTATTTATTTTCTTTCGTTTCTGAGTTTTTTTGTGCTTTATTGAGAGTTAATGAGTGAATCCTTTTGCGTTAGGTCAAAAAAATTATAAACTTTGTGTTAGTGGCAGTAGTTTTCAAATTCGAATAGTTTAAATTTGAATTATTTGAAATTTGTTTGAATCACTAGTTTGTGAATAACTTTACTTTAAAAATAGCATTTCTAGTGATTCTTTGTTCTACTGTTTAATATTATCCTGTTTTATCATTATATCCAATTTGGTAATTCTTAGGTTACTTAGAAAATGAAATGCCTCTGTAGCAGGCGAGTTTTCGTCTGAAACCCTGATACTTCGAAAGAGATTGTCCATTTTGTACACGAATTGCATCCAGTTTTTGTCGTAACCCTCTCAACTTTTTAGCACATGCTATGTGGGTGAAATGATGATACCATGCCAACTATCAACTTTTTCAGAGTTCATTTGTAGTGCTTATCAATTTCAGGGTCATTTAGCTCAAAAAATCAGTAAATGCATGAAAAATAGCAAATGAAGTCAGAAAGGGTTGAAAATTGATGGCCTCCCTTCGAATGGTGCATACTGAACGCACAAAAAGTCTGGAGTTGAAATAAGTTAAAAAATGAAATGCCTTTGTACCATGTGAACATGTGATTTTTCATTTGAAACCTTGATACTTCGAAAGAGATTGTCCATTTTGTACACGAAGTGCATCCAGTTTTTGCTGTAACCCTCTCAACTTTTTAGCACATGCTATGTGGGTGAAATGATGATACCGTGCCAACTTTCAACCTTTTCAGAGTTCATTTGTAGTGCTTATCAATTTCAGGATCATTTAGATAAAAAAATCAATAAATGCATGAAAAATAGCAAATGAAGTCAGAAAGGGTTGAAAATTGATGGCCTCCCTTTGAATGGTGCATACTGAACACACCAAAAATCTGGAGTTAAAATAAATTAAAAAATGAAATGCCTTTGTAACAGGCGAGTTTTCATCTGAAACCCTGATACTTCGAAAGAGATCGTCCATTTTGTACACGAAGTGCATCCAGTTTTTGCGGTAACCCTCTCAACTTTTTATCACTTGCTATGTGGGTGAAATGATGATACAATGCCAACTTTCAACCATTTCAGAGTTCATTTGTAGTGCTTATCAGTTTCATTGTTTGTCCGAAGTGGGACTTTCTAGATATATAAGTCTGGAAACTAACTAGAGAAGTCGGTCACATCCGAGAGTGGGATCTTTGGGTGTAAAATTTTTTCTTCGCGTGTGTCCCTTTGCGTCATAACCATGGAAAATCTTCATCGTTTAACTTGATTCTTGGGTCAACATTCACTTTGAAGGGAGCAATTTCATGAAACTTTTCATAATCTTCTGACATGTCTGTCTTGTCCTTCACTCCCACGATGTTTCTTTTCCCTGAAAGAACTATGTGACGCTTTGGCTCATCGCATGATGTATTTGCTTCCTTATCTTTTCTTTTTCTCGGCTTGGTAGAGATGTCCTTCACATAGAAAACATGCGCCACATCATTGGCTAGGACGAATGGTTCGTCTGCATACCCAAGATTGTTGAGATCCACTATTGTCATTCCGTATTGCGGGTCTTCCTTTACCCTGCCTCCTATCAGATTGACCCATTTGCACCTAAACAAAGGGACTTTCAAATCACGTCCATATTCAAGTTCCCATATCTCCTCTATGTAACCATAATATGTGTCCTTTGGCACATTGTTGTTTGCTGCATCAAAGCGGACACCACTGTTTTGGTTGGCGCTCTTTTTATCTTGGGCGATCGTGTAAAATGTATTCCTATTTATCTCGTACCCTTTGAAAGACAATATAGTTGAAGATGGTAACTTGGAAAGCAAGTAAAGGTCATCTTCAACAGTGTCGTCATGCATGAGACGTGTCTGCAACCAACCGGCGAAAGTCACCGTTTGTTCATGTGTAATCTAGTCGTCAGACTTCTCCGGGTGTTTGGAGTGTAGAATATTCTTGTGTTGCTCGATATAAGGAGCCACCAAGGCGGAACTTCGTAGAACTGTGTAGTGTGCTTGCGCCAAAGAATGCCCGTCCCAGCATATTAGTGATTTCTTTCCTAGCGTGCCTTTTCCACCCAGTCTGCCCTCACGTCGCGATTCAGGAACACCCATCGTCTTAATGTCAGGAATAAAGTCAACACAAAACTCAATGACCTCCTTTGTTTCATGGCCCTTGGAGATGCTTCCTTCTGGCCTAGCACGATTATGAACATATTTCTTTAAGACTCCCATGAACCTCTCAAAGGGACTTATTGTGTAGAAATACAGGACCCAGAATGGCAATCCCCTCGACTAGGTGAACTAGGACATGCGTCATGATATTGAAGAAGGATGGTGGGAACACCAACTCGAAACTGACAAGACATTGCACCAAATCATTCTCTAACCTTGGTAGGATTTCTGGATCGATTACCTTCTGAGAGATTGCATTCAGGAATGCACATAGCTTCACAATGGCTAATCAAACGTTTTCCGATAGAAGCCCCCTCAATGCAACCGGAAGCAGTTGCGTCATAATCATGTGGCAGTCATGAGACTTTAGATTCTGGAACTTTTTCTCTGCCATATTTATTATTCCCTTTATATTCGACGAGAAGCCAGACGGGACCTTCATACTGAGCAGGCATTCGAAGAAGATTTCCTTCTCTTCTTTGGTAAGAGCGTAGCCGGCATGACCCTGAAACTGCTTTGGATCCATGCCGTCTTTTCCGTGCATACGTTGCTGGTCCTCCCATGCCTCCGGCGTATCTTTTGTCTTCCCATACACGCCCAAGAAGCCTAGCAGGTTCACGCAAAGATTCTTCATCATGTGCATCACATCGATTGCACAGCGGACCTCGAGGTCTTTCCAATATGGTAGGTCCCAAAATATAGATTTCTTCTTCCACATGGGTGTGCATTTGTCATTGTCATTCAGAACAGATTGTGCACCAGGACCCTTGCCAAAGATTACTTTTAAATCCTTGACCATATCAAGTATTTCATCACCCGTACGGTGGCGAGGCTTCTTCCGGTGATCTGCCTCACCTTTGAAATGCTTGCCTTTCTTTCTTACGGGATGCCTGCTTTGAAGAAATTGACGATGCCCTAGATACACATTCTTCTTACATTTATCCAAATATATATTGTCGGTATCATCTAAACAGTGCGTGCATGCGTGGTATCCCTTGTTTGTCTGTCCTGAAAGGTTACTGAGAGCAGGCCAATCATTGATGGTTACAAACAACAACACATGTAGGTCAAATTCCTCCTGATCTTTCGCATCCCATGCACGTACACCTTTTCCATTCCATAGCTAAAAAAGTTCATCAACCAATGGCCTTAGGTACACATCAATGTCGTTGCCGGGTTGCTTACGGCCTTGTATGAGCACTAGCATCATAATGAACTTCCGCTTCATGCACAACCAAGGAGGAAGGTAATAGATACATAGAGTCACATGCCATGTGCTATGATTGCTATTCTACTCCCCAAAAGGATAAATGTCATTTGCACTTAAACCAAACCATACGTTCCTTGCATCCTTTGCAAAGTCCTTCCACTTTCTCTCGATTTTTCTCCACTGCGACTCGCCAGCGGGCACTCTCAACTTCCCATCTTTCTTACGGTCTTCATTGTGCCATCGCATCAACTTGGCATGCTCTTTGTTTTGGAACAAACGTTTCAACCATGGTATTATAGGAGCATATGACATCACCTTGGAAGGAATCTTCTTCCTGGGGTGCTCGCCCTCAACATCACCAGGGTCATCGTGGCCGATCTTATAGCGCAATGCACAGCATACGGGGCATGCATTCAAATCCTCGTACTCACCGTGGTGGAGGATGCAGTCATTAGGGCATGCATGCATCTTCTCGACCTCTAACCCTAGAGGGCAGATAGCTTTCTTTGCTTCGTACGTACTCTCTGGCAATTCGTTGTCCTTTGGTAGCTTCTTATTTAACATTATCCGAAACTTTTGAAATGCCTTGTCAGATACACCATTCTCTACCTTCCAGTGCAGCAATTCCAGTGTGGTACCCAGCTTTTTATTGTCATCTTCGCAATTTGGGTACAACCCTTTCTTGCGATCCTCTAACATGCGCTGCAACTTCAGCTTCTCCTTTTCACTTGCGTAGTTTCTCTTTGCATCGGCAATGGCCCGACCAAGATCATCAGCGGGCTCATCTGATGCCTCTTCTTCAGCTCCTTCCCGCATTGTCGGCTCAGCTTCTTCCCCCATTGTTGTACCATCATATTCATGGAACCCATGCCAGGATAGCTGTCGTCACCCTCTTCTTCTTCATTCTCTTCCATTAGGACCCCTCTTTCTCCGTGCTTTGTCCAACAGTTATAGACGGACATGAAACCGGACTCAAACAGGTGGACGTGAATGGTTCTTGAGTTAGAGTAATTTCGATCATTCTTACAGCCAGCACATGGACAATACATAAAACCATCCGGCCGCTTGTTTGCCTCAGCCGCAACTAGAAAAGTATGCACACCATTAATGAACTAGGGAGAGCATCGGTCCTCGTACATCCATTGCCGGCTCATCTTCATTACACAACACCGAAAAGACCAAATTAATACAAGTTCATACATAAAGTTCGTACACACTTGTTCTCATAAAACAACATACAAACTCTCTAGCTAAACCATTTAAATTCAACATACAGGTTAGCCTATAATCGCGGTTGGAGCCACCAACCGGGACTAAAGGTTCCCTTGGGGCCCCAGGCTAATGCCAGCCTGCCACAACACCTTTAGTGCCGGTTCGTGGCACGAACCGGGACTAAAGGTCCGGAACGAACCGACACTAATAATGCCCGTCACGAACCGGCACTAATGAGCACATTAGTACCGGTTCAAAAGCCAACCGCGACTAATGAGGCGGACAAAAGGTCTGCTTTCTACTAGTGTGAAGGAGCTCGATGTAGTCAACGTAAGCCTGGAGATGCACCTTGCGCTCCGGCATTCTTCCTTCTTCCTCGCCCTCCATGCCCTCTTGCCCGGAGGTGCTAGCGTCAACTCCTCCACTACAACGACGAAGCTATGTAGGTTGTTAAGGGGGCTTTGCCCCCCCCTTCAAAAAAACATTGAACCAACTTGTTAAGTAATTTTTTGTGAGGGCTTAAATGAATCAAATATTATTCTAAGAAAAGAATAGGACCCTGATAAGTGTCACACATGTGGCATGAAGAAATTCCACCCTGGCATTTTTTATGGCAAGTTTCATTACCCTCAGGATGACAACTTTAGTTATGAAGCATGACAACTTTCTGTTTGGATGGTAGGTCTCAGTTTTTTTGGGGGGGGGTCGATGACAACTTTGTTGGAAATATGCCCTAGAGGCAATAATAAAGTGGTTTTTATTATATTTCCTTGTTCATGATAATCATTTATTATTGATACGTCCATTTTGCATCATGCTTTTATATTGATATTTATTGCATTATGGGCTGTTATTACACGTTATGGTACAATACTTATGCCTTTTCTCTCTTATTTTACAAGGTTTACATGAAGAGGGAGAATGCCGGCAGCTAGAATTCTGAACCAAAAAAAGGAGCAAATCTGAGATACCTATTGTGCACAACTCCAAAAGTCCTGAAAATTTACGGAGAATTATTTTGGAATATATAAAAAATACTGGGCAAAACAGATAACAGAGGGGGCCTACCAGGAGGTGGCATGCCTGCCAGGCGCGACCACCCCCTTGACCGCGCCTAGCAGGCTTGTGACCCACCTGGCAGGTACCCGATACCCATCTTCTGCTATATGGAGGGTTTTGACCTGGAAAAAATTATAAGGAAGCTTTCGGGACGAAGCGTCGCTGTCTCGAGGCGGAACTTGGACAGAAGCAATCTAGAGCTCCGGCAGGGCTATTCTGCTGGGGAAACTTCCCTTCCAGAGGGGGATATTGAAGCCATCATGATCACCAACGATCCTCTCATCGAGAGGAGGTCAATCTCCATCAACATCTTCACAAGCACCATCTCCTCTCCAAACCCTAGTTCATCTCTTGTATCCGATCTTTGTCTCAAACCTCAGATTGGTACTTGTGGGTTGCTAGTAGTGTTGATTACTCCTTGTAGTTGATGCTAGTTGGTTTACTTGGTGGAAGATCGTATGTTCAGATCCTTTATGATAATTAATACTCCTCTGATTATGAACATGAACATGTTTTGTGAGTATTTACATTTGTTCCTGAGGACATGGGATAAGTCTTGTTATAAGTAATCATGTGAATTTGGTATTCGTTCGATATTTGATGAGATGTATGTTGTCTCTCCTCTAATGGTGTTATGTGAACGTCGACTACATAACACTTCACCATTATTTGGGACTAGAGGAAGGCATTGGGAAGTAATAAGTAGATGATGGGTTGCTAGAGTGACAGAAGCTTAAACCCTAGTTTATGCATTGCTTCGTAAGGGGCTGATTTGGATCCATATGTTTCATGCTATGGTTAGATTTATCTTAATTCTTGTTTCGTAGTTGTGGATGCTTGCGAGAGGGGTTAATCATAATTTGGAGGTTTGTCCAAGTAAGGGCAGCACCCGAGCACCGGTCCACCCACATATCAAATTATCAAAGTAACGAACGTGAATCAAATGAGCATGATGAAAACTAGCTTGACAGAAATTCCCATGTGTCCTCAAGAGCGCTTTGCTTTATATAAGGGTTTGTCCAGTCCTGTCCTTTGATACAAAAAGGATTAGGCTACCTTGCTGCACCTTTGCTACACTTGTTACTTGTTACTCATTACAAATTATCTTATCACAAAACTATCTGTCACCGATAATTTCAGTGCTTGCAGAGAATACCTTACTGGAAACCGCTTGTCATTTCTTCTGCTCCTCGTTGGGTTCGACACTCTTACTTATAAAAAGGACTACAATAGATCCCATATACTTGTGGGTCATCAATCTGGCGCCGTTGCCGGGGAGTGAAGCGCCTTTGGTAAGTGGAATCTGGTAAGGAAAAATTTATATAGTGTGCTGAAATTTACTGTCACTTGTTACTATGGAAAGTAATCCGTTGAGGGGCTTGTTCGGAGTATGTTCACCTCGACCAGAAACACAAAGAGTGGTCCCTCAACCTACTGAAAATATTTATTATGAAATTCCTTCGGGTATGATAGAGAAACTGCTGGCTAATCCTTATGTAGGAGATGGAACACTACATCCTGATTTGCCTCTAATCTATGTGGATGAAGTTTGTGGATTATTTAAGCTTGCAGGTCTGCCCGAGGATCACCTCAAGAAGAATACCTTTCCTTTATATTTGAAGTATAAGGCATTGAAATGTTATAGGCTATGTGATGATATTGGATCCTGGAGCTACAACCGATTAAAGATGGAATTTCATCAAAAGTTCTACCCTATGCATCCAGTTCATCGTGATCGCAATTATATCTATAATTTTTGGCCTCGTGAAGGAGAAAGAATCGCTCAAGATTGGGGGAGGCTTAAGTCAATGTTATATTCATGCCCCAATCATGAGCTCTCGAGAGAAATTATTATTCAGAATTTTTATGCTCGGCTTTCTCGTAATGATCAATCCATACTCGATAGTTCTTGTGATGGTTCATAAAATGAAGGAAGTGCTAAGAAATGAAATATTAAAGCTTCTGGAGGCAGGTATTATTTACCCTATTGCCGATAGTAGATGGGTTAGTCACGTTCATTGTGTCCCTAAGAATGGTAATTGATTATAGGAAATTAAATAAAGCTACTAGAAAAGATCATTACCCTCTACCTTTTATTGATCAAATGCTAGAAAGACTATCCAAACACACATATTTCTGCTTTCTAGATGGTTATTCTGGTTTTTCTCAAATACCTGTGTCAAAAGAGGACCAAGAGAAGACCACTTTTACCTGCCCTTTTGGTACCTTTGCTTATAGATGTATGCCTTTTGGTTTATGCAATGCACCTACTACCTTTCAAAGATGTATGACTGCTATATTCTCTGTTTTTTGTGAAAGGATTGTTGAGGTATTCATGGATGATCTTTCCATTTATGGAACTTCTTTTGATGATTGTTTGAGCAACCTTGATCGAGTTTTGTAGAGATGCGAAGAAACTAATCTTGTCTTGAATTAGGAGAAGTGTCACTTTATGGTGAATGAAGGTATTGTCTTGGGACATAAAATTTCCGAAAGAGGTATTGAAGTTGACAAAGCTAAAGTTGATGATATTGAAAAAATGTCGTGTCCTACGGATATCAGAGGTATAAGAAGTTTCCATGGTCATGCTGGTTTCTATAGGAGATTTATCAAAGACCTCTATAAGATTTCTAGTACGCTCACTAATATCTTGCAAAATGATGTTCCATTCGTTTTTATGATGATTGTGTAGAAGCTTTCGAAATTCTTAAGAATGCCTTGATTTCTGCACCTGTTGTTCAACCACCTGATTGGAACCTACCCTTTGAAATTATGTGTGATGCTAGTGATTATACCGTTGGTTTTTTCCTAGAAAAAGAGTTGATAAGAAATTAAATGTTATTCATTATGCTAGCAAAACTCTAGAAAATGCTCAAAGAAACTATGCTACCACTGAAAAAGAATTTTTAGAAGTTGTGTTCGCTTGTGATAAGTTTAGACCCGATATTGTTGATTCTAAAGTATCTGTTCACACTAATCATGCTGCTATTAAATATCTTATGGAAAAGAAAGATGCAAAACCTAGACTTATCAGGTGGGTTCTTCTGCTAGAAGAATTTTATTTGCATATTGTTGATAGAAAGGGTGCTGATAACCCCGTAGCAGATAACTTGTCTAGGTTAGAGAATGTTCTTGATGACCCACTACCTATTGATGATAGATTTCCCGATGAACAATTAGCTGTCATAAATGCTTCTCGTAATGCTCCTTGGTATGCTGATTATGCTAATTACATTATCGCTAAATTTATACCGCCTAGTTTCACATACCAACAAAAGAAAAAGTTCTTCTATTATTTAAGACATTACTTTTGGGATGACCCACATCTTTATAAAGAAGGAGTAGATGGTATTATTAGAAGTTGTGTACCTGAGCATGAACATCAACAGATCTTATGCAAGTGTCACTCCAAAGCCCACGCTGGACATCACGCTGGAGATAGAACTGCACACAAGGTAGTACATTCTGGGTTTTATTGGCCTACTCTCTTCAAGAATGCTCGTAAGTTTGTCTTATCCTGTGATGAATGTCAAAGAATTGGTAATATTAGTAGATGTCAGTTAATGCCTATGAATTACTCTCTTGTTATCGAACCATTTGATGTTTGGGGCTTTGATTATATGGGTCCTTTTCCACAATCTAATGGGTACACTAATATTCTAGTTGTTGTTGATTATGTCACTAAGTGGGTAGAAGCTATTCCAACTAGTAGCACTGATCATAACACTTCTATTAAAATGCTTAAAGAAGTTATTTTCCCTAGATTTGGAGTCCCTAGATATTTGATGACTGATGGTGATTCACATTTTATTCATGGTGCTTTTCGTAAATTGCTTGCTAAATATGTTGTTAATCATAGAGTTGCATCTCCTTATCATCCCCAGTCTAGTGGTCAAGTAGATAGCAATAGAGAGATTAAATTGATTTTGCAGAAGACTGTTAATAGATCTAGGAAGAATTGGTCTAAGAAACTTGACGATGCATTGGTCTAAGAAGCTTATTGGGCAATCAAAGAGCTCAACTATGATTTCAAACTTGCTGGTGAGAAGAGGTTATTTGACATTACCTCACTTGATGAATGGAGAACCCAGGTCTATGAGAATGCAAGTTGTTTAAAGAGAAAGTTAAGAGATGGCATGATAAAAGGATACAAAAGTGTGAATTCAATGTAGGTGATCATTTCTTGCTATACAATTCTTGGTTAAGATTTTTTGCAGGAAAACTTCTCTCTAAATGGGAAGGGCCTTACATTGTCGAGGAAGTATATTGTTCTCTTGCCATCAAGATCAGCAACGCCGCAGGCACAAATCCGAAGGTGGTAAACGGGAAAAGAATCAAACATTATATCTCAGGTACTCCCATAAGTGTTCATACCAATGTTATCAATACCATAACTCCGGAAGAGTATATTAGGGAGAACTACCAGAATGTTTCAAACTCCAAAAAGGGATAGGTATGTGGTACGGTAAGTAAACCGACTCCAAAACTTTCCCAATAGAAATTTTACTCAGTTTTGGAATATTTAAAATTTTAGGAAAATCAAAAGTAGTCCGAAAGACGCACGAGGAGGTGACAAGCCTACTAGGCGCGGCCACCCCCCTGGCCGCACCTAGGGGGCTTGCCACCACCCCATGCACCCTCTGGACCCCGTTTTCTTGTGGGACACTCTTTTGGGTCGGCAAAAATTCATTATATAATCTCCCGAAGGTTTGCACTTTCGTATCACGACAATACCTCTCGTTTTCGTTTTGAGCTGTTTCTGTTACAGATTTAGATCGTCATGGCATCCCCAAGTGCTCCGAAGGACAAGTTTTTTGAGAAGGTCATCAATCCTTATCTTGCGGAGGTGCTGCAACACCCTCAAACCATTGAGATGCGTGAGGGGGTGCCACACATCCGTGACGTTGAGGGTCCAAAGAAGACCGGGGGCGTGGAAACAAGGCTCGAAGCTATGGAGCAGCAAGTCTTCAAGTGCCAAGGGATGGTAGAACGCGGACTCAATGCCAATCATATGATGATCTCAAATTTTACCGATAAACACAAGCTAGACACCAATGACATCGGGGAACACATCTTCAAGCTTTACGAGAAAATCGAGCATCTCCAAGCCCAGATCTATGATCTGCAAAACCAAAACTGTGAGTATGAATACATATTTAAGAGAATGAGTTTGGGTGTAGATTTGAGGATTTCGGAGACTCGTTCATCTTTTTGCGATGATGAGCCTATGCCTTGGAAGATGGAGGACAAGCTTCCAACCTCATCAACAACTCCAGCACCACCACCTCCGAAGAAGGACATCTAACCACATGGGTATGGGCACTCCCCTTGGCTTGTGCCAAGCTTGGGGGAGGTGCCCCGTTATCGTATCACCATCACACCTTTTTTCCTTTTTTTTCCTTTCTATTGGTTTTCTTAGTTCGATCCTTTTTTATTTTGTTCTGATCTAGTAGAATAAAATTTTAGTATGATCTAGCTTTGAGTTTTTCTTTTTGCCCCCTTATGTAAGCAAGTCCAAGAGTTATATAATAAAAAGTAGTTTTGATGTGAGGGCTCTGCTAGCTTATTATGCTCTTGAGAGTAATAAATAAAAGAAGAATAGAATAAAAGCATATAGTATACATAATGATCTTATGGGGAGTGATGACTTTACATATAAGAAGTATGTCGATTGAAATTTGTTGCGAGTTAACAAACATAGTGATTGGTCATTGGTGCAATTGAAAAGGAAGTGATAAAAAAAAGAGATCCACATATAAATATATTATCTTGGACATCTTTTATGATTGTGACCACTCATTAAAATATTACATGCTAAGAAGTTGATGTTGGACAAGGAAGACAACATAATGGGTTCTGTTTGCTTGCCTCCGGATAGAAGTTATATGGTTTTAGATCCTCCAACATGTAGTGCTTGCTTCCACCTCATATTTGCCAAAACTACTGCACCAAGTAGAGATACTAGTGCATCAAAACACCTCAATCCAGTTTTTCCATAAGAGTCCACCATACCTACCTATGGATTGAGTAAGATCCTTCAAGTAAGTTGTCATCGATGCAAAAAAAGCAATAAGAATTGCTCCTAAATATGCGTGATCTTTTATTGTAAGGGAAATAAGCGTTGTACGAACTTGTGATAGTAAAGAAATAAAAGCAACAGACTGTATAATAAAGGTTTCTATCACAAATGGCAATACAACGCGACATTCCATTGCACTAAAGGTTTGTGCATCCCGAAACAAAAAGCGCATGACAACCTCTGCTTCGCTCTGCGAAGGGCCTATCTATTATTTTTACTTTTAAGTACTTACCTTTATGCAAGAGTCACGGTGATCCTCACCACTTCCTAAATTTTGCCTCTCTCTTGGCAAGCATTATGTATTGGGGAATGATCTAGATGCATATATCCACTCGGATGTGGGTGATCATGAGTTATTATGGTTGACATCACCCTTGAGGTGGATAGTTGGGAGGCAAAACTATAAGCCCCTATCTTTCTCTGTGTCCAATTGAAGCTTTGATCTCAGGAGTACCGCGTGAGTGTTAGCAATTATGAAAGACTAAAAGATGATTGAGTATGTGGGTTTTCTTTACAAGCTCTTATATTGACTCATGATAAATTGCCAATTGCTTCAATGACTAAGATCATAGTTTGTTGGTCGTCAATAGAGTTCTTGGTTCATACTTTATTTTGTGAATGAATTGCTACTCTAGCATAAGAAATCTTATACAATACGTATTGATATTCTAAAGATGTTCATGATGCCCTCATGTTTGTATTGTATTTTTTTAACACCTCTATCTCTAAACATGTGGAAATATTTACCGATCTTGGCTTTCGCTTGAGGGCAAGTGAGGTCTAAGCTTGGGAGAGTTGATACGTCTATTTTGCATCATGCTTTTATATTGATATTTATTGCATTGTGGGCTGTTATTACATGTTATGGTACAATACTTTTGCCTTTTGTCTCTTATTTTACAAGATTTACATGAAGAGGGAGAATGTCGGCAGCTGGAATTCTGGACCGGAAAAGGAGCAAATCTGAGATACCTATTCTGCACAACTCCAAAAGTCCTAAAAATTTACGGAGCATTATTTTGGAATATATATAAAATACTGGGTGAAACAGATACTAGAGGGGGCCCACCAGGAGGTGGCAAGAGTGTTGTCGGTGTCAAAACCGGTTGATGTCGGGTAGGGGTCCCGAACTGTGAGACTAGGATCGATGGTAACAGGAGACGAAGGGGACACGAGTTTACCCAGGTTCGGGCCCTCCTATGGAGGTAATACCCTATGTCCAGCTTGATTGTATTGATGGTGCAGGAGGTTATAGAGTTGTCCTACACTACTAGAAACAGCATCTTTGCCGTCAGCCACTTCTTTGCCATCATCTGGCGGACGGCAAAGAAGCTCTTTGCCATCCGTTTCCAGAAAACGGACGGCAAACAACTAGCTGATGCCAAAGATGCTCTTTGCCATCAACCACTTCTTTGCCGTCTGCTAGCGGATAGCAAAGGAGGTTTGCCGTCAGCTAGCGGATGCCAAAGAGGGAGGGGGCCCCACTAATGAGCCGCTTACAACTTAACCTAACGGCCCCCCTCTTTGTCGTTTACTAGTGGATGGCAAACCTCCTTTGCCGTCCGCTAGAAGACGACAAAGAGGGGACTTAACTAACGGCAGCGCCCCACCCTGGCCCGCCTCTCTCTCTCTCTGTTTCTCTCCCTCTCCTCCCTGTTGCCCACCACATGCGCATCACCGCCCCGTCGCCCCACCACCCCGCCGCCTCACCGGCCCACCGCCCCATCGGCCCACCGCCCCCCAGCGCCACCGCCGCCCCATCGCCCCCGCCGCCGTGCCCGGTCCCCCTTGCGCCCCACCGCCCCAGAACCCTGTGGCCCCATCGCCACCGCCGCGTGTTGCCCGCCACGGCCGCCCGCCGCCCGCGTTTGCCGCCCGCGCCCGCCGCCCCACCGGCCCGGCCGGTGCCCTGCGCCCCCTCCGGCCCTGCCACACGCCGCTCCTAGGCGCCCGAGGGCCCCAGTCCCCGCCGCCCGGATGCCACCGCCGCCTCAGCGCTCCCCGGCCCTGCCCAGTGCTCCCCAGCCCTTCCCGGCACTCCCCGCCCCTCCCCGACGCTCCCTAGCCCTCCCCGATGCCCCCTTGCCTCACCCCCTCTGGTAAGCTCTTCCCCTCCTCTTTTTTCTGTTTTTTTATTTTAGTTTAGGTTTAGATTATTAGGTTAGTGTTAATTAGGTTAATGTTAATTAGGTTAGTGTTAGTTTAGGTTAGTGTTAATTAGGTTAGTGTTAGTTTAGGTTTATTAGGTTAGTGTTAATTAGGTTAGTGTTAGTTTAGGTTTATTAGGTTAGTGCAAAAACAAGAAGAAGAAGAAGAAGAAGAAGAAGAGAAGAATAAGAAGGAGAAGAAGAAGAAGAAGAAGAAGAAGAAGAGAAGAGCCCCCCGATCCCCGATGCCACTAACCCCCAACCTTTGACGCCGCAGACCCCTGAGTCCACCGACCCCCGACGCCCCGGACCCCCAACCACCGACGCCATCGCCCCCCGACCACCGACGCCATAGACCCCCGATCACCGACACCATCGACCCCCGACCACCAACACCACCGGCCCCCAACACCACCGACACCCCGACCACCGATGCAACACCCCGACACGGCACCCCAGACCCTGACATAGCACCCCTACCCCGACACGACACCCCCGACACCCCGACCCTGACACGACACCCCCGACACGACACCCCCGACACTCCGATCCCGAAAAAGGTGCTCTTCGGCCTTCTAGAGGCCGACGGTTCATATATTTGTGAATTATGAGTTAGGTCATATATTTTTCGATTTTGTTATACAAAACATCATATTTATGTTGATCAGGTGGATTTAAATGTGAAGTTGTTTCGTCGCTGCGAGGGTCTGGTGTTTGACGACCTCCCCGTGCGTTCGTGGGTGAGCACAAATGACATCTCCTCCTCCCCCCTTCATTTCCTCTGTTCCGGTCTTCGTGCCAATGAAACTTGCTAGCTATAGGTGTCTTCAATCATCAGTATGCATGACCACTATGCGTCTCCCATTCAAAAGGGTTACATCTATAAATATGCATTCATTAGCATATTTATAACTGTGATTCTTTCGAATTGTCCAATGTTATCCATGGACAACCCGAGTATGTGTAGATTGGGTTCGTTTTCCCATATGCTCTACTCCGGATCCGATACAGAATTTCGTCAGTGCCTTCCTGTTGTTCTCCGGGTACACATCCTCTCTGCTTATTGCCGAGACATGTATCAGGAGAACAACGGGGAGGTGCTGCCGAAATTGTGGGTCGGATCTGGAGTGGAGCATGGGAAAACGAACCCAATCTACACATACTCGGGTGGGATTAGGACCTATCTTTACCTACTAGCGTCTAGGTTGCATTGACGTAATAAAACTGACAAACTCTATTAACTGATGAATATGGTTTGCTGAATTATGTATATATTTTGTGTGTGTCTAGTAGCTAGGCAAGATGAGTCATCGTGGGTGGATGTACACCGGTCACACTAGTCAGAAAGACATGACCCGTGAATGGATAACAAAAACCAAGGAGTTTGTGAGAGTCGCATTTGCAAATGGACAGAAAACAACCTGGTGCCCTTGTGTCGATTGTGACAACTTTAATGAGAAGTCAGAGTTTGAAATGATCAAACACCCGCAGAAGTGGAGTTTTACGCGTAATTATACGGTCTGGACATTTCATGGTGAGTCTGCCCAACGTGCTAGAGCTGAGGTGGTTCGTTGTCGCACCGACGAGCATGGTACCGGGATCGAAGACATGGTGCAAGACTTTGATGATGCTCGGGATTCGGATGATGAGATGGAGGAATCTGCAAAGGCCTTTTATGAAATGTTGGAGTCTTCAAAACGTCCTCTCCACCAGCACACTGAGCAAGTAATGGCTCTGAAGGCTCAGTTCAACCTGGGCAGAGAATGGTACGACGCGATGATGACGATATTTGGATCCTTTCTACCCAAAGGCCATGTATTGGCAGCAAACCTGTATCAGTCGGACAGAATCCTATGTGCGCTTAAGATGCCCTATGAGAAGATAGATGCCTGTGAGAATGGATGTGCCTTATTTAGGTGTTCACTCTTTGTCATTGCAGGTGTTGACAGATGGTGGGCACGGGTCGAGAGCACTCTGAGCCTCCTTCCTCGGCGCGTGCTGGGAGGGGTGCTATTATTCCACCCCAGCAACTCCGGAGAGCGCTGGTACACAGTATGCAGACACCGGCAGGCGCTTCTTCTTCGACCGGGAGAGGTCGGGGGAAGACGAAGAGAGGTGCTAGAAGTAGGAAGGCTGCTGCGCCTTCCTCGCCGCCACCCCCAGCTGATTCTCCCGACCACAGGAGTGCTCCATCTCAGGTGTACCCGTGTGACTTGGACCCGTCTCGGACTCTGGTCGACGAGCCTCGGGTCACCGAGCCTTCGTCCCAGGAGACTCCGGTCCTAGAGTCTTCGTCCCAGAAGACTCGGGTCCCAGTGTTGGGGAACGTTGCATGGAAAACAAAAAAATCCTACGTTCATGCAAGACCTATCCATGGTGATGAGCATCTACGAGAGGGAGAATGAATCTACATACCCTTGTAGATCGCTAAGCGGGAAGCGTTAAGAAACGCGGTTGGTGTAGTCGAATGTCTTCGCGATCCAAATCGCCGAGCGTCCCGTGATCCAATCACGATCCGTCCCACAATCCAATCAAGATCCATCCCACAAACTTGATCACGATCCGTCCCACGAACTTGATCACGGTCCTTCCGATCTAGCGCTGAACGGACGACACCTCCGCGTTCAGCACACGTGCAGCTTCATGACGATCTCCGCCGTCTTGATCCAGCAAGAGGGAGCGGAGAGGAAGAAGATTTCTCCGGAAGCGTGATGGCGCTCCGGCGATGGTGGTGGAGCTATTCCGGCAGGGCTTCGCCTAAGCACTTCAGAAATCCGATCTAGAGGAGAAACTATGCACTGGAGGAACGGGTAGCACGTGGCTGAAAATTCTATGCCAAAACCCTAAAATCCTCTAGTATATATAGGAGGGAGGGAGGAGAGGCTTGGCGCAAGGGCCAAGCCTCCTTTGATTCGGCCGAAGTGGGGAGGAGAGGAGGATTCCTCCTTTTGTTTTTTGCCTTTTTCCACCATTTTCCCTTTGGGTTTTTCTCCCAGCCGCATGGGCCTTGTGTGGGACTTCCACCAGCCCACAAAGGGCTGGTATTTACTCTCCCACATCCCATGAAGCCTCTTGGGTCGAAATACCCCTCCCAGTGGTCTCCCGATACACTACCGGCACTCCCAGTACATTACCAATTAGCCCGAAAGTTTTCCGGCGACCAAAATGGGACTTCCTATATATCAATCTTTACCTCTAGACCATTTCGGAGCTCCTCGTGATGTCCGGGATCTCATCCGGGACTCCAAAAAACCTTCGGTCACCACCATACATAACTCTATACTATCGAAATGTCACCAAACCTTAAGTGTGCAGACCCTGCGGGTTCGAGAACTATGTAGACACGACCGAGACACCTCTACGGTCAATAACCAATAGAGGGACCTGGATGCCCATATTGGTTCCTACATATTCTACGAAGATCTTCATCCGTTGAACCTCTATGTCAAGGATTCAGTTAATCCCGTATGATGTTCCCTTTGTTCTTTGGTATGTTACTTGCCCGAGATTCGATCGTCGGTATCTCCATACCTAGTTTAATCTCATTACCGGCAAGTCTCTTTACTCGTTCCATAATACAATATCCCGTGACTAACATTTAGTCACATTGCTTGCAAGGCTTATTTTGATGTTGTATTACCGAGTGGGCCCTGAGATACCTCTCCGTCACACGGAGTAACAAATCCCAGTCTTGATCCATGCCAACTCAATAGACACCCTCGGAGATACCTGTAGAGCACCTTTATAGTCACCCAGTTACGTTGTGACGTTTGATACACACAAGGCACTCCTTCGGTGTCAGTGAGTTGCATGATCTCATGGTCATAGGAACAGATACTTGACATGTAGAAAAGAGCAGCAATAAACTGACACGATCATATGCTACGTTTGTAGTTTGGGTCTTGTCCATCCCATCATTCTCCTAATGATGTGATCCCGTTATCAAATGACATCTCATGTCCATGGCTAGGAAACCTTAACCATCTTTGATCAACGAGCTAGTCTATTAGAGGCATACTAGGGACATGGTTTTGTCTATGTATCCACACATGCATCTAAGTCTCCGATCAATACAAGTATAGCATGGATAATAAACGATTATCATGAACAAGGAAATATGATAATAACTAATTTAGTATTGCCTCTAGGGCATAGTTCCAACAGTCTCCCACTTGCACTAGAGTCAATAATCTAGTTCACATCACTATGTGATTTACTATGAATCGAACACCCATGCAGTTCTGGTGTTGATCATGTTTAGCCCTTGGAAGAGGTTGAGTCAACGGGTCTGCAACAGTCAGATCCGTGTGCACTTTGCAAATATTTATGTCCATCTCCTCGATGTAATCACGGATGGAGTTGAAGCATCGCTTTATGTGTCTGGTCCTCCTGTGAAACCTTGGTACCATGGCCAGAGCAATGGCACTAGTGTTATCACAGAACAGGTTCATTGGATTCAGTGCACTAGGCACTACTCCAAGATCTGTCATGAACTGCTTCATCCAGAGACCTTCCTTCGCCGCCTCCGAGGATGCGATGTACTCCGCTTCGCATGTAGAATCGGCTACCGCGCTTTGCTTGGAACTGCACCAGCTTACCGCTCCCCGTTGAGAAAAGATATGTATCCGGTTTGTGACTTTGAGTCTTTCGGATCAGTGTCAAAGCTTGCATCGACGTAACCCTTTATGATGAGCTCTTCATCACCTCCATAAACGAGAATATTCTTAAGGATATTTCCTTAGTCTTGTTCAGGTACTTAAGGATATTCTTGACCGCTGCCAAGTGCTCCATTCCAGGATCACTTTGAAACCTTCTGGCCATACTTATGGCAAGGCTGACATCGGGTCTTGTGCACAACATTGCATACATGATAGAGCCTATGGCTGAAGCATAGGGGATGACACTCATATTTTCTCTATCTTCTGCAGTCACTGGACATTGAGTCTTACTCAACTTCACACCTTGTAACATAGGCAAGAACCCCTTCTTGGACTGATCCATTTTGAACTTCTTCAAAACTTTATGAAGGTATGTGCTCTGTGAAAGTGCTATTAAGCATCTCGATCTATCTCTGTAGATCTTAATGCCTAATATGAAAGAAGCTTCTCCTACGTCCTTCATTGAAAAACTCTTGTTCAAATATTCCTTCACGCTTTCCAGCATTTCTATATTGTTTCCAATTAGCAATATGTCATCCACATATAAGACTAGAAATGCTGTAGAGCTCCCACTCACTTTCTTGTAAATACAAGCTTCTCCATAAACTTGTATAAACTCAAACGCTTTGATCACCTCATCAAAACGCTTATTCCAACTCCGAGATGCTTGCACCAGCCCATAAATGGATCGCTGGAGTTTGCAAACTTTGTCAGCATTCTCTGGATCGACAAAACCTTCTGCTTGCATCATATACAACTCTTCCTCAAGGAAACCGTTGAGGAATGCTGTTTTGACGTCCATCTGCCAAATTTCATAGTCGAAATAAGCAGCTATTGCCAACATGATTCTGGCAGACTTAAGCATCGCTACGAGTGAGAAGGTCTCATCGTAGTCAACTCCTTGAACTTGTGAAAAACCCTTTGCCACAAGTCGAGCTTTATAGACGGTGACATTACCGTCCGCGCCTGTCTTCTTCTTAAAGATCCATTTGTTCTGCATGGCCTTTCGCCCTTCAGGTAATACTTCCAAAGTCGACACTTTGTTTTAATCCATGGATCCCATCTCGAATTTCATGGCCTCTAACCATTTATCGGAATCCAGGCCCATCACTGCTCCTCCATTGCTCGTAGGTTCATTGTTGTCCAACAACATGACCTCCAAGACAGGGTTGTCGTACCACTCAGAGTAGTACGCGCCCTTGTCGACCTACGAGGTTCAATAGTAGCTTGATCTGAAGCTTCATGATTATCATAATTAACTTCTTCTTCTACCGTCGTAGGTTCCACAGGAACATCTTTCTGCGCAACGCTACTTTCTGGTTGAAGTAAAGGTTCAATAACCTCATCAAGCTCTATTTTCCTCCCATTCAATTCTTTCGAGAGAAACTCTTTCTCAAGAAATGTTCCATTCTTAGCGACAAACACTTTGCCTTCAGATCTGAGATAGAAGGTATACCCGACTGTCTCTTTTGGGTATCCTATGAAGACACATTTCTTCGCTTTGGGTTCCAGCTTTTTAGGCTGAAGCTTTTTGACATAAGCATCACATCCCCAAACTTTAAGAAACGACAACTTTGGCCTCTTGCCAAACCATAGTTCATATGGCGTCGTCTCAACGGATTTTGATGGTACCCTATTTAAAGTGAATGTAGTTGTCTCTAATGCATAACCCCAAAACAATAGTGGCAAATCAGCAAGAGACATCATAGATCGCACCATATCTAATAAGGTTCGATTATGACGTTTGGACACACCATTACGCTGCGGTGTTCCGGGCGGTGTCAACTGTGATACAATTCCACATTGTCTTCAGTGACTGCCAAACTCATAACTCAGATATTCACCTCCTCGATCAGATCGCAGGAATTTAATCTTCTTGTTACGATGATTCTCAACTTCACTCTGAAATTGCTTGAACTTTTCAAACGTTTCAGACTTGTGTTTCATTAAGTAAATATACCCATATCTACTTAAGTCATCAGTCAAGGTGAGAAAATAACGATATCCACCATGTGCTGTAACATTCATCGGACCGCACACATCAGTATGTATGATTTCCAATAAGTCACTTGCCCATTCCACTGTTCCAGAGAACAGCGTTTTAGTCATCTTGCCCATGAGGCATGGTTCACATGTGTCAAGTGATTCAAAATCAAGTGACTCCAAAAGTCCATCAGCATGGAGCTTCCTCATGTGTTTTACAACAATATGACCTAAACGACAGTGCCATAGAAAAGTGGTACTATCATTATCAACTCTACATCTTTTGGCATCAATGTTATGAACATGTGTGTCATCACTATCAAGATTCAATATGAATAAACCCCTCACATTGGGTGCATGACCATAAAAGATATTACTCATATAAATAGAACAACCATTATTCTCTGATTTAAATGAGTAACCATCTCGCAATAAACAAGATCTAGATATAATGTTCATGCTTAACGCAGGCACTAAATAACAATTATTCAGGTTCATCACTAATCCCGATGGTAATTGAAGAGAGAGCGTGCCGACGGCGATCACATCAACCTTGGAACCATTTCCCACACACATCGTCACTTCATCCTTTGCCAGCCTTCGTCTATTCCGTAGGTCCTGTTTTGAGTTGCAAATGTGAGCAACCGAACCGGTATCAAATACCCAGGCACTACAACGAGAGCTAGTAAGGTACACATCAATAACATGTATATCATATATACCTTGTTTGTCGTTGGCCGCCTTCTTGTCAGCCAGGTACTTGGGGCAATTCCGCTTCTAGTGACCAGTTCCCTTGCAATGAAAGCACTCAATTTCTGGACTAGGTCCATGCTTGGGCTTCTTTACAGGAGTAGTAACTGCTTTGCCATCCTTATTGGTTTTACCATTCTTGCCCTTGCCCTTGCCATTGTTCTTGAAACTAGTGGTTTTATTGACCATCAACACTTGATGTTCTTTCTGGATTTCAGACTCAGTGACTTTCAACATCGCAAACAGCTCGGCGACTGACTTGTTCATCCCGTGCATGTTACAGTTCATCACAAAGCTCTTGTAACTAGGTGGCAGTGATTGAAGAACTCTATCAGTGATCGCCTCTGGCAAAAGGGCAATTCCCAACTCCGCTAGACGAGTCGCATACACAGACATCCTGAGTATATGTTCACTGATAGACCTATTCTCCTCCATCTTGCAAGCATAGAACTTATCGGTGGTATCATACCTTTCGATCCGGGCATTCTTCTGAAAGATAAACTTCAACTCCTGGAACATCTATAATGCTCCATGACGTTCAAAACGTCTTTGAAGTCCCGGTTCTAAGCCATACAGTATTGCAGACTGAACTATTGAGTAATCTCCAGAACGTGCCTCCCAAACGTTCTTAATGTCTTCGGAGGTCATGTCTTCTGGTTGGTCACCAAGTAGTGCATCAAGGACATATGATTTTTGGGAAGCCGTCAGGATAATCCTCAGATTACGGGCCTAGTCAACAAAGTTGCTTCCATCATATTTCAGCATAGCTTTCTCTAGGAACACATTAAAATTAACGGGTGCTACTGCGCGAGCACCATTGATCTACAACATAAATCTGCAAAGGTTGCTTAGACTATTGTTCAAGATAATGAGTTTAGTTAATCAAATTACTAAAGCTCACACTCAAATTGACATCCTTCAGGTTATCTGAGTGTCACATGATCCAAATTCACCAACTCAAGTCCAATCATCACGTGAGTTGAGGTGGTTTCAATGGTGAACATCATCATGTTGATCATATCTACTATATGACTCATGTTCGACCTTTCGGTCTCTTGTGTTCCGAGGCCTTGTCTGTACATGCTAGGCTCTTCAGGTTTAACTCGAGTGTTCTGCATGTGCAACACTAGCTTGCACCCGTTGTATGTGAACGTAGAGTCTATCACACCCAATCATCACATGGTGTCTCAACACAACAAACTTTTGCAACGGTGCACACTCGGGGAGAACACAATTCATCTTGAAATTTAAGTGAGGGATCACCTTATAATGCTACCATTGTCCTAAGAAAAACTAGGTGCATAAAAGGATTAACATCACATGCAAATCAGAAGTGACATGATATGGCCATGAACTTGTGCTTTTGATCTCCATCTTGAAAGCACCGGCATGATCTCCACCGTCACTGGTACGACACCATGATCTCCATCATCTTGATCTCCGTCAATGTGTCGCCATTAGGGTTGTCGCGCCCAACATGCTTCTACTACTATTGCTACCGTTTAGTGATAAAGTAAAGCATTACATAGCGATTAATGATTGACATGCAGGTCATACAATAATTAAAGGCAGCCCTATGGCTCCTGTCGGTTGTCGTACTCATCGACATGCAAGTCGTGATAATCTATACATCACATGATCATCTCATACATCACATATATCACATCATGTAATTGGCCACATCATATCACAACATACCCTGCAAAAAAAGTTAGACGTCCTCTAATTGTTGTTGCATGTTTTACATGGCTGCTATGGGTATCTAGAAAGAACAATTCCCGTCTATGCAAAAACCACAATGGTGATACACTGGTTGCTTTTCAACCTTCTCAAGGACCGCCTTTGTCGAATCCGATCCAACTAAAGTGAGAGAAACTAGCACCCGAAAGCCATTTTTGCAACAAGTTGCTTTTGAGGGAATCGGTCTCTTGTAAGCGTACGAGTAATGTTGGTCCGGGCCGCTTCATCTCACAATACCGCTGAACCAAAACACGACCAAGGGAGGAAGCAATCTAAGCATCAATGCCCACAAACTCTTTGTGTTCTACTCGAGATCTCATCTACACATAGACCTAGCTCATGATGCCATTGTTGGGGAACGTTGCATGGGAAACAAAAAAATTCCTACGTTCACACAAGACCTATCCATGGTGATGAGTATCTAAGAGAGGGAAAGTGAATCTACATACCCTTGTAGATCGCTAAGCGGGAAGCGTTAAGAAACGCGGTTGGTGTAGTCGAACGTCTTCGCGATCCAAATCGCCGAGCGTCCCGCGATCCAATCACGACCCCTACCGTGATCCAATCACAATCCATCCCACGAACTTGATCACGATCCGTCTCACGAACTTGCTCACGGTCCTTCCGATCTAGCGCCGAACGAACGGCACCTCCGCGTTCAGCACACATGCAGCTTGATGACGATCTCCGCCGTCTTGATCCAGCAAGAGGGAGCAGAGAGGAAGAAGATTTCTCCGGCAGCGTGACGGTGCTCCAGCGATGGTAGTGGAGCTATTCCGGCAGGGCTTTGCCTAAGCACTGCAGAAATCCGATCGAGAGGAGAAACTATGCACTGGAGGAACGGGTAGCACGTGGTTGAAAATTCCGTGCCAAAACCCTAAAATCCTATAGTATATATAGAAGGGATGGAGGAGAGTCTTGGAGCAAGGGCCAAGTCTCCTTTGATTCGGCCGAAGTGGGGAGGAGAGGAGGACTCCTCCTCCAATCCTATTAGGACTAGGATTCGTCCTTTTTTTTGCCTTTTTCCACCTTTTTCCCTTTGGGCTTTTTCTCCTAGACGCATGGGCCTTGTGTGGGACTTCCACCAGCACACAAAGGGCTGGTATTTACTCTCCCACAGCCCATGAAGCCTCTTGGGTCGAAATACCCCTCCCGGTGGTCTCCCGGTACACTACCGAAACTCCCGGGACATTACCGATTAGCCCGAAAATTTTCCGGTGACCAAAATGGGACTTCCTATATATCAATCTTTACCACCGGACCATTCCGAAGCTCCTCTTGACATCTGAGATCTCATCCGAGACTCCAAACAACCTTCGGTCACCACAATACATAACTCTATACTACCAAAACGTCACCAAACCTTAAGTGTGCAGACCCTGCGGGTTCGAGAACTATGTAGACATGACCAAGACACCTCTATGGTCAATAACCAATAGCGGGACCTGGATGCCCATATTGGTTCCTACATATTCTATGGAGATCTTCATCGGTCGAACCTCTATGTCAAGGATTCAGTTAATCCCGTATGATGTTCCCTTTGTTCTTCGGTATGTTACTTGCCCGAGATTCGATCGTCGGTATCTTCATACCTAGTTCAATCTCGTTACTGGCAAGTCTCTTTACTCGTTCCGTAATACAAGATACCGTGACTAACATTTAGTCACATTGCTTTCAAGGCTTATTGTGATGTTGTATTACCGAGTGGGCCCTGAGATACCTCTCCGTCACACGGAGTAACAAATCCCAGTCTTGATCCATGCCAACTCAAAAGACACCCTCGGGGATACCTTTAGAGCACCTTTATAGTCACCCAGTTACGTTGCAACGTTTGATACACACAAGGCACTCCTTCGTTGTCCGTGAGTTACATGATCTCATGGTCATAGGAACATATACTTGACATGTAGAAAATAGTAGCAATAAACTGACACGATCATATGCTACGTTTGTAGTTTGGGTCTTGTCCATCACATCATTCGCCTAATGATGTGATCCCGTTATCAAATGACATCGCATGTCAATGGCTAGGAAACCTTGATCATCTTTGATTAACGAGCTAGTTCACTAGAGGCATACTAGGGACAAAGTGTTGTCTATTTACCCACACATGTAATGTGTTTCCAATCAATACAATTATAGCATGGACAATAAACGATTATCATGAACAAGGAAATATAATAATAAACACTTTATTTATTGCCTCTAGGGCATATTTCCAACACCCAGAGTCTTCATCCCACGTGACTCCGGAGGCTAGTGGCCATGCGGATGGTGGCGAGGACAACTTGTCTGAGGACACCTATAGCGAGGGCGAGCTGGTTGAGGAGGGCAAGAAGGTCTACCAACGTGGTTGTACAAAGCTCCCGCCCATGCCGGCGACCCGCGATCAGAGGTGGTTGATTGCGCCTAATGCGGAGAAGTAAGTGCATTTACTCTTTTTTAACCTTTTGCCTTCCTATTTCTTCAAATTAATATCTAATGTGTTGGCCTTGTCATACTGTAGGGTTTGGAAACACGAGCGTGGTGTCCGCAGGCCCAACCAGGTCCTTGGTGTGCTTCTCCGGCACCACTTCCCGGGGAAGGTCCAGTTGCCCGGTGAGGGTGAGGTTTCACAGGTAGCACTGACCTGGGAGCTGTACATGGCTGCCCCGCCCCCGCTGGAGGAGATGGTCGACGGTGTCTTCTGCGAGACGGTGGCTGACATTGTGATCTGTCACTTTTGGGTAATTTCTCCTTTACAGAATTAAAAATCAACAACACCTAGTGATTGTACTAATCAGTGTTGTCTTGTTTGATTGCGGACCTTCTACAGGTGTCTTGAGGAAGATGAGGCGAAAGTGGTTGTTGTTCTCGAAGTCGAGTGCAAGCGCCTACTTCAGAACTTACGACACGAGGCTCGGGTGTAGGCTATTCGTGACTACTACGCCTTGACTAACATTAAGAGGGCCAAGAAGAAGTGCCACAAAAATTTCTGAGTAAGGAGAAGTTAATGAAGGTAATTATGTATTCTTAAGGCCTTGTACTTAGTTTCCTTGATTTGATTCGTAGGTGTAGCGCTGAAATTTCTCTTGTCTAACTTAGGTGCCCCCGAGATGGTGTGCGGATAGGATGGACTGTTGGGAGGCATTGGTGGATGAGTGGTGCTCTCCTGAATGGCTAGCCGAACACAACAGGGCCAAGGATAAGCGTGCCCAAATGAGAGGTGTGCCACAACATCAAGGGAGCTCCAACCTGTTTGAGTACGGGGATAACTGGGTATGTGGTTTGCTTCATGATTCATGCAATTTCATTCTCCATGCTAGCTTGAGCCCTTAAATAATATTTTGTTCATCTCTTTTAGGCGGGAGAAAACAAGAAGGAGGTGCCACTGTTCGACCTCTATGCCATGGCCCATACTGCCTCGTACAAGAAGGCCAAGGCATTCTCTGAGGATGACCTCGATCATCCAGAGAGCTTCAGCAACATCTCCTCCCACAACAAGCTCGTGAGGTACAAAGATGAGGGGAAGGCGAGGAAAGGGGAGGACTTCAACCCGAGCCAGAGTCCTTTTGATCTAGAGCTCGTGATGATATCTGGTGGCGGAAGGCCCCATGGCTCGATAGCCATTGGGGATGGACTGATACGTTGTCCTAGAACTCTCTCGGAGATCAAGAAGTGCCAGACGAGCTCTGATCCTGAGATAAGGCCTCATCCACGGCCAATGGAGCTCGCCATTGAGTCTAGGGCCTAGGAGCTTCTGGCGGAGGCAAACATGTAGGCGGCACAGAGGGAGAGGGACATGGAGGAGAGGACGGCTAGGCTGTTGGAGGAGGAGAGGAACCAGAACGACGCGTCTCACCGGACCCTATACGAGCTCCTCGTGGTAAGTCTCTCCTGCATATTAGTCAAAGCATGCACGTAATGTTCGTTCCATCACTAACTAATATGAATGACTCATGAAAATAAAATGTGCAGACCGTGTGCCAGAACAATGGTTAGACCCCTCCGTCGATGCCCCATATTGCTATAGCACCCACGGTGAGTTTCATTTGAATGGTCATTAGTTACTAGTATTCACATTTGAGTTGCATCATGCTAAGGAGACATTACAAATGATCTATTGTGCAGCGTGCCTCCCGACAAGCATCGACCCATCCTTCTGCGTCCGCCGCAACCCCGACTGGTCCTTCTACGTCTCACCCTGGTGCAAACCCGACCGGTCCTTCACCTCCGTGATGATGGTAAGTTTTCCCAAGTATTTTGCTTAACAAATGCATACTTAGCTTAAGAAATGACCTACTTAGCTCCAAAATGACCTATACTTAGCTTATTTTCCTGAAAAATGACATAATAACCCTATTTACCTCCAAAATGATATATTCTACCTAGGATAGCTATAAAATGACCTATACTTAGCATTTTTTCCTCCAAATGACTTGATATGCTTAGTTAGCTAGAAAATGGCATAACTACCTAGGATAGCTCAATAATGATCTATAGCTAGCTTAGCTAGTTCATTTATGACATAATTAGCTCACTTAGGTACAAAATGGCATAACTACCTAGGTAAGCTCATAATGATCTATAATTAGCATAGCTAGTTCATTTATGACATAATTAGCTCACTTAGGTAAAAAATGTCATAATAACCTTGGTTTAGCTCCAAAATGACCTATACTTAGCTTATTTTCCTCAAAAATGACATAATAACCTTACTTACCTCCAAAATGATATATTCTACCTAGGATAGCTACAGAATGACCTATACTTAGCATTTTTTCCTCCAAAATGACTTGATATGCTTAGTTAGCTAGAAAATGGCATAACTACCTAGGATAGCTCAATAATGATCTATAGCTAGATTAGCTAGTTCTTTTATGACATAATTAGCTCACTTAGGTACAAAATGGCATAACTACCTAGAATAGCTCAATAATGATCTATAATTAGCTTAGCTAGTTCATTTATGACATAATTAGCTCACTTAGGTAAAAAAATGGCATAATAACCTTGGTTTAGCTCAAAAATGACCTATACTTAGCTTATTTTCCTCAAAAATGACATAATAACCTTACTTAGCTCCTAACTGATATATTCTACAGAGGATAGCTATAAAATGACCTATAATATGCTTAGTTAGCTAAAAAATGGCATAACTACCTAGGTTAGCTCCAAAATGACCTATTTAGCTATCTTAGCTGTAAAATGACCTACCCACTTAGCATTTTACCTACGTTAGCTAAAAAATGGCATTTTTACCTACCTTAGTTAGAAGAAGAAGAAGAAGATAAAGGAGAGGAGAGGACAAAAAGAAAGAGAAGATAAATTCTTCTTCTTCTTATTTTTCTTCCTTTTCTTCTAGCTAGTCTTCTTCTTCTTTTAACTTTCATCTTTCCTAATTTGAATATTTGCTATAGATGAGAAAGCTTGCACTAATGGACTGTACTCTTCTACTTGTGCTTCCTTGTTGATTATGGAAACTTATTGGAAACTTGTTTTGGATATGTATGTATGGATATGTTGTTGGAAACCATTGTATGTTGGATATGTTGTTGGAAACTTGTATGTTGGATATGTTGTTGCAAAATTATTGTTGGTATGCTTGTTGAACTTATTTTGAAATGTGTATATATATATGTGAAATTCTGTCAAATTGAATGAATTTAAGAAAAATAGAAAAACAGGGGCTATATAGCAACTTTGCCGTCTGCTGGCAGACGGCAAAGGTCTTTGCTGTAAGCTAGCAGACGACAAAGCTGTCACGTGGCAGTTACCTGTGCAAACTGGGGTAGCACTAGGCTGGCTTAGGTGGTTTCTTTGCCGTCTGCTAGCGGACGGCAAAGACCTAAGGTTCTTTGCCGTCTGCCAGCGGACGGCAAAGAAACCACCTAAGCCGACAAAGAAACGTGTGCTTTGCCGTCCGCTGGCAGACGTCAAAGAACCTTAGGTCTTTGACCCCTTAACGGTCGTCATTAACCCCTTAACAGCCGTAAGCTGCCACGTGTGCCGTCCATGGTCTTTGCCGTCCACTGGCAGATGGCAAAGCGCCCTTTACCGTGGCTTATTCAGCCAGGTTGTTTGCCGTCTGCTGCCGGACGACAATGCCTTTGTCGTCCGGCATGCATGCCTTTGCCGTCTGGGATGGCTGACGGCAAAGTAGCTGATTCCTGTAGTGCTACCTCGAGATCGTATGTCTAACCCTAGATGAGTTGTTCTGTGTCTACCCCCTAAAACCCTCTGACTTATATAGATGTCGGGGGTACCCTTAGATTACACATGGTCGGTAGCATGTCGAAGAGATAACTTGCCTAACTATAGCTAATAACTTGGAGAACACGGCTGGACTCCATGAAGCTTCCATCCTGGCGCAGATGGTCCTCGATCCTCCGATGCCTGCCTTGCGGCCCATACAGTCCGGCCCATGAATAATGGTCGGCTATCTGAGGACCCCTTAATCTAGGATTCCCTCAGTAGCCCCCGGACTGGCCTTCAACGCTGATATATATATTCGGTTGATACCTTCACATAGTTGTCTTCGGCTTGCGAAGCGAGTCCCTCACCCTCCTCTGTTCGGCATCCGACCAGTATTCGGTAAGATTCCCAAGTGTCATGGGCGCGAGTCATTATAATAACTGCACAAGTACCTCGACCTTCGTGCATCATGGGGAGGCGAGTGGTCAGCGATTTTTTACAATCCCACCCCTCCGTGACGGAGGCACCAACCCATTTAACCAAACAAAAACATGATTCAAACCACATCTTCCTCCTCCCTATCATCAACGGAAGCTCTACGCACAACATGGCTAACGCTCCTAGTTCCTCAAAGCGCCCGTATGGCCAACGCATAGGCAACTGGACCAGCTGCTCTGTCACACTTCTGTGGCTCCGTAACTTGGAGACCCAGGGATATCTCCCATCATCAGATCTGGTGACAACCCGTGCTGGTTTGGTCTCTTATGGCGATGAGGTCTTTGACGAGCGCTTCGCCAATCAAAACAAAGGGGAGCGCATTTGCTTTGTTCCATTCCTCCTCTGGGGCCTTGGATTTCTAGTCCACCCGTTCTTGAGGGGGTTGCTGGATTTCTACGGGATTCAACTCCACCATCTCACCCCGGGGTCGATCCTGCACATCTCGAGTTTCGTTGCCCTCACAAACTGGTCACCCGGCGATCCACAATTTACTGCGGGATGCTCTAGACCAAGGTCACTTCGTGGTCCCCAATTGACTGCAAGAGCACTAGACCATGACACCTAACCGTCTGGAGGATGCACAGTCCTCAAAGGTAACAAGTGTCGGTTCCACACAGGAATTTCTTCAGTGACGCTCAATCACTTTGGGTTTGGTGGTTTGGTTGTGGGTTTTTCCTCACTGATGATTTTTTTTCAAAGTCCTCGGAGGATGGGTTGCTCTCAAATGACAAGTGTCAGTTCTCTCTCAGAGCAGCCAACCAACTAGTGGTTGTGGGGGTGGCTATTTATAGCCAGGGTGCAACCTGGCATGATAAGACATGAATGCCCCCAATGATATGACCGTTATGTGGATAAGAATGATTGGGGACAGCTGGCACTAAGCACAGCAACGGTCGGAATTTCGAACTATGAATGTCCTCTGCTTATCATGTTCCTCACTTGTAGGCAATTCGCACTGGCAAAATCCTAACTCCTTAGTCAGATCAATTTCCTCAGAGACCATAAGAACTTCGTCTCTGTCACAAAAGAACTTGTTTGATCCGTAAGAGATTTCCAAAGGCTTCACTCGAAGGATTGTATAGGTTGAGGATTTTGGAGTTGAGCATCAGTTGGAAATTTTCCTTAGTATTACCTCGGCCCCCTTTAACAGTATGGTGTTTCCTATGACTCAAAGAAAAGGAAATGAAACTACAAAAACAAAATTCTTCACGCTTCATGTTCCTCATTCATATCTTCAAGGTCACACCAACTTCTTCATTTTCAAAGTCTTCAATAAGTCTTCACCAAAGTCTTCAGAAAGTCTTCAGCAAAGTCTTCACTTGAAGACATACATTTTTAGGGGTCGATAATCTCCGGATATATCAAATTCCCCATAGACTTATAGAGCTTGTGTACACTCACTAACACATTAGTACCTTAACCTATAAGTATTCAATATACCAAAATGACTAAGGGGTGCTAGATGCACTAACAGTCTCCCCCTTTTTGGTGATTGATGACAAATAGGTTAAGTTTTCAACGGGGATAAACATATGAAGTGAAAGTATAGATTTTGTGGAATTTGATAGCCAGATATAGAAGAACTCCCCCTGAAGATGTGCATATTTGAGGAATTTGCTTTGGACTGCAAATGCACATGGCAGGTTAAAACATGGAGAACTCCCCCTATATCTTGTAATTCATACACGCATTTGAACATATGATATGAGGAATTTGAAATGCGCAGGAAAATGGTGTCTAACGAAATTCAGCATGTATGCATTAAGATACTTGAGGAAATAAACATGCGAGGAAATAGTTCAAAAGTGTCAGACCACCATCGGACTTAAGTTTACAACTCAACCAACAAAAGTTTCAGAAGAGCGAGATTTGTAACTTAAACAAAGTATAGCCCATATAGAGAGACCCGCTTGAAGACTAACTCAAATTTTCTCCCCATTTGTCATCGAAGACCAAAAGGGATGAAAAAGTGAGGACTAACGCCCCTTTGAAGAATTTCATCGTGTTGGTGAGGAAGGAGCGCCAGCGTTGTTGGGGTCGTTTGTCGACGCAGGGCCTGCAGCAGTGTCGTCAATGTCTTCATCGTCATCGCGCTCGTGAGATGAAGAATATGAACTTGCGACCATCAGAGGAACTTGAACTTTCTTGAATTTCTTCTGAGGTCACCGAGCCCAGTCGGGATGTTCCTCAAGATCCAGCTCATTCAGTTCTTCAGAAGACATGATGTGAGACAGTACGGCCCAAATGCGGTTGAGGTTTTCATGCGCATAGTAGTGATTCCTCTTCACTATGTTCTGCGTCACAGTGATGTTCTGCACAATGTAACCAAGTTGACGCTTCACCCACTTGTGATTGCGATCGACCTTCTGATGAAGACTTATTGGAAGCTCGCGATCAGTCATCACACGAGGGGCAGACTCTTGAGGTTTTTGAGCTAAGGCTTTTGCATCGGAGTCTTGAGTGGCAGTGTCATCATTGGTGGAGAAGGAAGCGGCTTTGCGAAACTGTCCATCCAACGGACGAGTGCCTTCATCAATGACAGATTTGCCTTTTCCTTCAACTGAGGCAATTGAGCTCTTGATGACTTCTATTGGAGGCAGAAAGCCAAAGTGATTTGGAAAATCAGCCTTGAAGGGAACTGAGGACTTTGTCCTGATGAATTTCATGATCCATTGCGCATAGGGCTTCTGTTCAAATGGAGCTAAGGCAGCACTGGCCAATGTCCTCATGAAGAAGGCATGCAAGTCGATGGGAATCCCATGATTGATGTTGAAGATCATATTCTTCATGACTCCTTCCACTTCTTCTTCTTCAGAATCGTGGCCTTTCTGAGGACATAGTGTATTTGTGAGGATACGGTAGACAATCCTAGGCACATATAGCAGATCCTTCACAAGGAAGGTGTTTTGTTGAGACTTTCCAGGAGACAATGGCTTCATCAACACTTGCATCAGCTGATTTGGAAGTGCAGGCTCATCAAACAGTTTGCGGGCTTCATCTGAGGGAATTGGAACTGGTACACACTGAAGCAATTCAGAATCTTGAGCAGTGAAGTGTGTTGATCCTGTCATCCAGTCCGATATCCAGGAGTTGACATCTGAAGCATTTCTGCTGATATGCAATGTGGCATAGAACTGAAGAATAAGTTCTTCATTCCAGTCACAGATGTCGACACAGAATGGAAGAATGCCTACATCATGAAGAACTTGGAGCACCGGTGTGAATGATGGAAGGGTTTCCATGTTAGCATGAGGAATTTGGTGGTGCTCGAAGACTTTCTTCTTCTCAAAAAGAACTGATGCATAGTAGTTGAGTTGCGTTGCTGTCCAAAATCTGTTGCGTCCTGCCCTTGCAGAGTCATAGGGATTTGGACCTGTGAAGAATATGCGCTCACTGAAGAATTTGCTTTTGAGGTATTTGGGGCGCGCTGAGCCTTTGAATGACATCCATCGCTTTGGTATAAGATTTGGCTTGAAGCGTCCCTTGATCTCCTTTGGCATGGGAGGAACTTCAAACTGAGTAATTTGAAGGACAGGTTCCTCAACTGCGGCGGGAGCATCAAGAATATCAGCTGTTGCAGCTAGAATTTCTTCATTGACATGAATATTCAAATTTGTAGATTCTTCAGGTATTTCTTCAGTCAGAGTAGGCGACTGAGGAATCTGCAACAGAGGAGTAATCATTGGTGAATTTGGGTGTGCAGATTCCCAATATTCATCATTGATGACCGGAGTAGTGTCACCAATGTCAACTTCCTCATCAATTTCTTCAACTCCAGCTTTCTCAGTTGTGAACTGAAGCTGGGGTGTTGATACCTTTGGGGTTGAAGCAGTGTCTTCAATAACTATCTCTTCATCAATCTGCTCTATTGAAGCAGCAGAATGATTTTTGTCTTCATCTGGGATGACATATTCCACCCCAAATGGCACAATCTCGTAAGCAGGTACTGAGGAAATTGTGTTTGCATTAATTGGTCCAGTTGAAGAACTTGGCATAGTCTTCAACTTCTTCAAAGCTGGGGTTTCTGAAGCTGATGCCTTTATCTTGAGTGTTTTCCCCAACAGTGGCAGTTTCTTCAAGAACGACTATTGCAGCCGCCCTAGTGGGTCCAGTTTCTTCAGGCGCAGCCGAATCTTCAGCTGGCCTATCAACTTCTTCAGGCGCAACAGGAATATCGGCTGTCCTTTCAATTACTTCAGGCACAACAATGGAGGTTGTCCTGGCATGATCATCAGTGGCCTGAGTTTCCTCAGGAGCACTGGCAGTTGCTTCTGGTGCAGAAGCATTTTCATCAGCAGTTTCATCAAGCTGAGCTATTTCATCAGCAGCTTGAGGAATTTCATCAGACTGATGATGTTCTGGTTGTGATCGGGCTGCAACCCTGGTGTTGTGATCTTTTACTGCTGCTTGAGCAGCCTTGACGAATCTGACCTTGGTGCCCTTCCATTCAGCATCATATCTCTCTTGATCCTCAGAGAGTGTGCGAATTTCGGACTGAACAGTGACGAGTTGATTTGGGGTCAAATTCATCACATTGTCTCTTAGGAACTTTTCTTTCCAAACCTTGTTCGTCTTAGCTCTCAGAGCTTGCGCTCTCTTCCATTTTTCTTCAGAGATGAAGTGGGTGAGGACATGATCCACTCCAAAAGGCAGATTGAGTGAAGAAAGTGGGGTGCTCGGGTCTTCATGACATATATCGATGAAGTTGAGTATCATCTTCAGATCTAGCATGAGAGGAAAAGAGCTGCCCTTTGCTATAGTAGCCCTTTGCTGACTTTGCCTGATGATTTCTTCTAATTCCTCATCATCAGCTTCATCATCATTATCCTCAGAACATGAGGGTATGGTCACCACAGCCTTGCTTGAGTGGGGACTTGGTATTTGACCTCGTTCGGCAGTTTTCTTCAGTTTCAACGCAGAAGGGATGGTTGAAGGCTTTGCAGTGTTGGAGGGGCTTGCTGTGATCTTTGGAACTCTGGAAAAACCCTCAGTCCTCTTGCATGTTGCCAGATGCACTAGGGTTGAGGACTTTGCAGCTGCTACAGAAGACTGAGCAGCAACCGTTTCAGCAGCTGAAGACTTTGTAGGCAGAGGCCTTTGACTTTGAGGAATCTGTAGTGAAGGTTTTGAGGTTGAAGAACTTGTCTTTACTACAGATTTCTTCATCTTGATTTTCTTTGGAGCACTTGCAGAGGCTCCGGCAGAGGCAGCAGCAGCAGCAGAATCTTCATTGAATTTCATCACTGCATCTTTGGCTTTCTTCGCCAGCTTTGCTTTCTGCTTCTCCCATTTGTGAGGAAAGTCCTCACCAGTCTTGAGGCTAGTGGGATCAGCAATTTGATTTGGTGCAAGGGGAGGCTGCTGCAAGGAGGTTTTACTGCGAATTTCATCATGTATTTTGGGGTTACATAACGATATTCCTTCCATTCCCTTGCCCATCACCTCTCAATCTTTTGTAGACGAATCTTTCTCTCCTTGGTCGTCTCTTTGCCATGAGTTTGTTCATCAGGTGTGCAGTATTCCTCATACACATTATCTGGAATCTCAAAGGTAGTGTGCACGTCTGGCTTCTTTCCACCTTTGTGAGGTTTCTTTCCGTCAGCCATTTTCTTCACTTGAGGAATATGAACTCTTGAAGACTTTGAAGAGGTACATAGCTTTTCTTCAAGAAGCACTTCAAATGAGTTAAGTTGATGAGAACCTAGTGATTCATCAGCGGACATGTTGTACATGTGAACAGAGTATAGGTGCGAGAAATTTGAAGAGGTCATATGCGTTCTCAGAAATTTTTACCAAAATAGGTGCGAGGAAATTGATCGTGAGTGTCTTGAGGAATTTCACTAAGTGTTCTTTTGTCTCAGGTTCCAGAGTTTTGCAAATTTTGAGGATTCACACAATTGAGGAATCATGAAGAAAATTACTACTTAGGGAAAAACATCAAGAATGTGAATATGTAAGGTGCTTTTAGAATAAGGTTCATGAAGAATAAACACCTTTTGAGGAATATGTAGAGCATTTGAGGATCAAACAGGGGTAGTAAAAATAAATTTTATTTACCCTGGTGAAGAACACGATGAACAAGAGATGAGATTGGGAGGTTCGTCTGTTTAGATCTCCCACGCCCTAGCTTGGCAGAGGGAGACAGCTACAGCGGCGGCGGGATGAGGACTTCCGCAGCCGATGCGAGTACGGCGATGATGAGGTTGAGGCAGTGAAGCTCTTCCTCACCGGCGACGATGACTTTAGCGGCAGCTCTAGGTTGGAGCTCGGGAGAGGGATGAGATGAGGAGTAACCAAGCACAGTTGAAGGGAAGGGGGTATTTATAGAGGAAGTGAAAACCAATCCGCCCGAAGATTTTGGACAGGATTGCCCCTGCTCTCCACGCGACAGGTGTCACCCACGTACTTAGAGGTGGCGATAGTGGGGTATCATGGGTTATCCAGGCGCGGGAATTGGAACCGTTTGAGCGAGAACCGCTGAATATTTTGATAGTGAAAATTTCAAATCTTCCGTTCGCAAATTCTTCAGCTGTCAAGGACACAGTGAAGACTTTGAACGAGTTTCAAAGTAGAACGCATATGAAGAATTTGTGAACAGACTGGGTTGAGTTTAGCATAGAGGGGTAAAGGGTCCGATCACATTCACTTGGATGAAAATCAACTTGAAAAATTAGCAATAAGTGAATGTTGTTGAGGACATTGAAAACTCAAATATATATATAGCCAATGAAGAACATGAGTTTCAAAGTTTGAAGAATTTGAAAAGTTGAGGAATTTGAAAAGTTGAGGAATTTGCAAATTTGAGGAATCTGATAATTCGAAGAATTTACAAAAATGACGAAAAACTCAATTTTGAAGAATTTCAACTTTGGTTGGTGGCGTGACCCACCGTATGAGAATTATGATTTCAGACACCGCGTACAATTGTCCTAGGGTTCTGAGTATCAAATTCTTCATTAATTTCTTCACACTTAGAGGGTTATCCTTCATTGATTGAAGAAAAGCGTTACTTCGTGTGTTGCACATCAAGGTCATCAATTTTCCATAAGTGTTAGGATGTGTGTCCTTCTTCAAAGAACATTCGAAGATTCTAAGATATTTAGCTCACACTGCAACTTGCAAAATCTCTTTTCATCCAAGGGCTTTGTGAAGATATCGGTCAGTTGTTCTTTAGTGGGGATGTGGTCGATGGAGATGTCGCCCTTGAGTACATGATCTCAAAGAAAGTGATGACGAATCTGGATGTGCTTGGTCTTGGAATGCTATACTGGGTTGTAAGCAATCTTGATGGCACTCTCGTTGTCGCAGTAAAGAGGCACATTCTTCAGCTTGATGTCGTAGTCCTTGAGGGTTTTCTTCATCCATAGTAGCTGAGCGCAACATGAACCGGCAGCAATGTACTCAGCTTCAGCAGTAGAGAGTGAAACACAGTTCTGCTTCTTCGAGGACCAACAGACTAAGGATCGTCCGAGGAAATGACATGTGCCTGAGGTTGACTTGTGATCCACATGATCTCCAGCATAGTCAGCATCAGAGTATCCGACGAGGTGAAGATTTGAGCCCTTGGGATACCATAATCCAAGTGTTGGTGTGTGAGCTAAGTATCGAAGAATATGTTTGATAGCCTTATGGTGTGATTCCTTCGGTGTTGCTTGGAATCGGGCACACATGCAAACACTTAGCATAATATCAGGCCTACATGCACATAGATACAATAATGAACCAATCATGGAGCGGTATACCTTCTGATCGAAATCTTTACCATTTTCATCAGTGCAGAAGTGGCCTTTTGACAGCATTGGAGTTTTGACGCCTTTGCAATCTTGCATGTCAAATTTCCTCAGAACATCTTTGAGGTATTTCTCTTGTGAGATGAAGATGTCGTTATCTTGCTGACGAATTTGAAGACCTAGGAAGAATTTCAACTCTCCCATCATAGACATTTGATATTCTTCACTCATCATATAGGCAAATTCATCACTGTAACATTTGTCAGTATAGCCAAAGATAATATCGTCTACATATATCTGGCATATGAACAGTTCATTGTCATAGAATTTTATGAAAAGAGTTGGGTCGAGTGAACCGGGTTTGAAGCCTTTCTTCATGAGGAATTCCTTCAGAGTGTCGTACCACGCCCGAGGGGCCTGCTTGAGGCCATAAAGGGCCTTGTTTAGTGTGAAGACTTTGTCGGGATGCTTAGGGTCTTCAAAACCTGGGGGTTGAGCAACATATACTTCTTCCTCAAGCTTACCATTGAGGAGTGCACTTTTCACATCCATTTGATATAAGATGATATTATGATGGTTCGCGTAAGCAAGTAATATGCGAATAGCTTCAAGTCTAGCAACGGGTGCAAATGTTTCATCAAAGTCAATTCCTTCAACCTGTGTGTAGCCTTGAGCTACAAGACGAGCCTTATTCCTCACCACGAGGCCATTTTCATCTTGCTTGTTGCGATAGATCCACTTGGTACCTATGATGTTATGTTTGCGAGGATCTGGTCGCTTGACAAGTTCCCACACGTTGTTGAGCTTGAACTGATGCAATTCCTCTTGCATAGCTTGAGTCCACTCGGGCTCCTTGAATGCTTCATCAACTTTGGTGGGCTCTATGATAGAGACAAAGGTAAAGTGCCCACAAAAGTTAGTTAAATGTGAAGCTTTTGAGCGAGTGAGGGGACATGGTGCATTGATGTCATCGATGATTTTGTCAATCTGTACTTCATTTGCAACTCTAGGATGAGCAGGTTGACGTGGCTGAGGATTTTCATCAGCACCATTTTCTTCAGGTGAATTGGCATGAATATCTTCATTCGTTGGAATGACTTCCTCAGTGGGTATGATATCCTCAGTTGCCTTCAGCTTGATGGATTCCTCAGGAGATTGTTCATCTAACACAGAAGGCAGGTGCTCTCTTTGCGAGACATCAGATTCATCAAACCGCACATCTACAGTTTCAACAACCTTGTGATGGTAGGTGTTGAAGACTTTGTAGGTGTGCGAGTCCTTTCCGTAACCAAGCATTAAACCTTCATGTGCTTTCGGTGCAAACTTAGAATTGTGGTGAGGATCTCTGATCCAGCATTTTGCACCGAAGACTTTGAGATAACTTACATTGGGTTTCTTGCCAGTCATAAGTTCATATGAAGTCTTCTTGAAGAATTTGTGAAGATATACCCTTTTGATGATGTGGCATGCAGTATCAATTGCCTCAGGCCAGAAGCGACGAGGAGTCTTGTATTCATCAAGCATGGTGTGAGCCATCTCAACTAGAGTCCTGTTCTTGCGCTCCATGATGCCATTCTGTTGAGGAGTATACGGGGCAGATAACTCATGAGTAATACCAAGTTCATCAAGATATTCATCAAGATTAGTGTTCTTGAATTCAGTCCCATTATCACTCCTAATATGCTTTATCTTGACGCCGAAGTTGCTGGAGGCGCTTGAAGCAAATCGTCTGAAGACATCCTGCACTTCATTTTTGTACAGAATAATATGCACCCAAGTTTAACGAGAGTAATCATCAACAATGACAAAGCCATACAAACTTGATGCATTTGTTAGTATGGAGTAATGAGTGGGGCCAAAGAGATCCATGTGAAGCAATTCAAAGGGTCGAGTCATGGTCATGATTGTCTTTGAGGGATGCTTGGATCTGGTCATCTTCCCAGACTCACATGCACCGCAGAGGTGGTCCTTGACGAATTTGACACCCTCGATGCCAATGACGTGCTTTTTCTTCACGAGCGTGTGCAAGTTCCTCATACCCGCATGTTCAAGTCGTCGATGCCACAGCCAGTCTTCTAAAGACATTGCAAGTAAGCAAGTGGCAGGTTGAGGACCTGTAGAGAAATCAACAATATACAGGTCTCCTCTCCTAAAGCCTTCGAAGACTTTGGAATTGTCAGATTCCATGATGACAACACAGCAAAATTTTCCAAACACGACAATCATATCAAGATCACAAAGCATTGAGACAGACATAAGGTCGAACCCAAGGGATTCAACAAGCATCACCTTATCCATGGTTCGGTCCTTTGAGATAGCAACCTTACCCAATACCTTGCTTTTTCCTTTGTCTGCGTAGGTGATATGCTTCAGAGGAGATGGAGTGAGTGGAAAATTCATCAGTAGATTCTTGTCACCCGTCATGTGGTTTGTGCATCCACTATCGAGGACCCACTCAGTAGCTTTTGGAGTATCATCATGCAGATGAATTAGTACTACTTACGAACTCATATGCTTCAGAGTGAAGAATATCACATCAATTTCATCAGATAGGATTTCATCACACAAGATAGTAAACAATTAGTGTGAGGACGTGAGAAATGAGGAATTCATTTCATCATGGTTAGCTTGCGTCCTTTCAAGCAATTCCTCAGGTCTCCAGCATGTTCATCAGATGTTCAGTTTCATCTCGAGACCTGACTCTGCATAAGAAATTAGTTCAATTTCTTCACCACCCACATATGGAGGGGTGGCAAAGAGTTCATCATTCTGCGTGCACCATGTGAAAAAGGAGGCATTGAAGCAAGTGCGCTTCGTTTCACAGGGTGATGATTAGAGTACTCAAATGAATAAGCAGAGAAATTCTTCGAGGACTTATGAACATAATGGTTTGATGAATAATGCACATATTCATAACTCTTAGGTTTTCCCTGCGAAACAGAGGCATTAGTACGAGAATGAAAATTTTGACCATTTGAGGAATTTAGTCCAGGTGAGGACTTTGGTTCATATGAAGAATTTGATCTAGGGTTCCTATTCTTCACGAATGATGTCGTGAGGACATTCACTTGAAGATATATTAAGTAGCTCTTGGGAACCCAGATTTTCTTCATAGGAGAACCGTTCCTGCAGTTAGTTCCAACAAATCTAGCAAATACTTCACCTTTCTGATTTTTGAAGAATTTGTAGTTCGAATCAAGTGACTCATCAGAGAAATATGAAGTTTCACATGTAAATCCAGATAAAGTGGATGGATCTACAGGAGGTCCTTTTGCAGCAACCCATGAGGTTTTGGGGTACTGCTCAGGTGTCCAGTAGGATCCATCAGCGTTGAGTTTCCTCACAAAGGCCATACCCTCTTTCCTAGGGTTCCTGTTCAGAATCTGCTTTTTGAGGACACCGCAAAGGGTTTGATGCCCTTTGAGACTTTTGTACATGCCTGTCACATACAATTCCTTCAACCCTGCATTGTCATCAGTGATACTTGTGGTATCCTCGGATGAGGAATTTAAGACCACGAGAATAGTTGAAGAATTTGTAGCAATAGAAGCATTTGAACATTCAGGTGAAGAATTAGCAGTTTCACATTTGATGCATTTCAAACAAGGTGGAACAAATTCTTCCTGAGCGGTACTGATCTGTTGAGCTAGTAAGGAATCGTTTTCCCTTTGGAGATCCTCATGTGACACCCTCAGTTTCTCAAGATCTTGCTTTCTTTGAAGAAATTCATAAGAAAGCTTCTCATGATCAGCTAAGAGGTCGTTATGATGACTCTGCAGGTTATCATACTTCATCTGAAGACTTTTGAGATCGACATACAGAGTTTGAGTCCGATCCACTTCATGGTTCAATAGATCATCGCTTTTGTCTAGCATTTTCTGAAGATTTTCAAGTGCACTTTGTTGCTTAGTAGCAATTTTAAAAAGTTTAGCATAGCTAGGTTTCACATATTCATCAGATTCACCTTCACTTGATTCATATGAGGAATGATGTTTGCGTACCTTTGAGCCTTCTGCCATGAAGCAATAGGTGGGAGCATAATCATCATTGCTGACGTCAGAGTCATTGGAGTAGTCATCTTCCTCATCATTGAGGATGGACTTGCTGACGAAAGAAGTAGCGAGAGCAAGGCTAGCGACACCAGATTCTGATTCATCCTCAGATTCTTCCTCTTCTTCATATTCTTTAGATTCTTCCTCAGAATCCATTTCATTGCCGATGAATGCTCGTGCCTTTCTGGAACCATTCTTCTTGTGCATTGAGGATTTTGAAGATGAGGACTTTGTAGATGAGGACTTTGAAGATTTCTTCTTTTTCTTCAAGTCATCAGAACTATCATCCTTATATTTCTTCTTCTTCTTTGAATCTTTTTCCCAAAGAGGACAGTCAGAGATAAAGTGACCAGGCTTCTTGCAACGATGACAAGTTCTTTTCTTGTAGTCTTCTGAGGAATCTGATTTCCTCAAGCCACTTGTTGATGACTTTCCAAATCCACCTCTCCTTGAGAACTTCTGGAATTTCCTCACAAGCATTGCTAGTTCCTGACTTAGTTCTTCAGGATCACCAAGGCTGCTGTCAGAATCTTCTTCTTCAGATGAGGGAATTGCTTTTGCCTTCAGAGCACGAGATCTTCCATAGCTTGGCCCGTAGAGGTCTCTCTTCTCAGCTTGTTGGAATTCATGAGTATTGAGTCTCTCAAGAATATTAGCAGGATCAAGTGACTTGTAGTCACCACGTTCTTGAATCATCAAAGCCAGAGTATCGAATGAGGAGTCAAGAGATCTTAGCAGTTTCTTCACCACTTCATGGTCAGTGATATCGGTGGCACCCAGTGCTTGAAGCTCATTGGAGATATTAGTGAGATGATCAAAAGTTTGCTCAACATTTTCATTGTCAAGTCTCTTGAAGTGGTTGAAGAGATTGAAAAGAACATCAACACGAGAGTCATGTTGAGTGGAAACACCTTCGTTGACTTTGGACAGCCTATCCTAGATAAGCTTAGCAGACTCCAAAGCACTCACTCTGCCATACTGACCTTTGCTCAGATGGCCACAGATGATATTCTTCGCTTGAGAATTGAGTTGCCTGAATCTCTTCACATCAGCAGTAGTAACAGTGGGAGTGACAGAGGGCACACCATTTTCCACAACATACCAGAGATCGTTGTCAATAGCTTCAAGGTGCATACACATCTTGTTCTTCCAGTAGGGGTAGTCTGTCCCATCGAAGGTAGGACACCTCGCGGAAACCTTGATCATACCTGCAGTCGACATAACTATAACTCCAGGTGGTTAAACCAAAATCATACAGAGCGAGGGAGTACCTGCTCTGATACCAATTGAAGGTGCGTTATATCGACTAGGGGGGTGAATAGGCGATTTTTACAAATTCATCACTTGAGGAATTTCAACTTTGAGGAATTTGAAATCTGATGAATAACTCGCAGCGGAATAAGTACTCAAGTGCATGAGGAACATAGCGACAGCATAGTCATCATGATGAAATGAAACATGCACATACTACAAGTAGCATGATACAGGATAAGCAGCAATGAACAAGGTAACTTGAAGAATTTGAGGTGAGGAATTTGTGAAAGTCTTCAATAAAATTCTTCAAACAGTAAAGTTCAATTTCATCAACAGTTATATGAGGAAATGAAAGGGTTGAGGAAATATTACTAGGTAGCTTGATGAAGACAATGATTTGATGACCCAGTTCCAACTGTTGTGATAGTCGTACGTATGGTTTGGAGCGGCCTGGTATTTAAACCAGAGGACACATAGTCCCAGGACACACAGTCCTTACCATACTCTCCTTGAGCTAAGTTCACACAGTCCTTGCCCAACACTCGTGGTAAGTCTTCAGGGTGGATTCCAAAACCCTCACAAACTGGTCACCCGGCGATCCGCAATTTACTGCGGGATGCTCTAGACCAAGGTCACTTCGTGATCCCCAATTGACTACAGGAGCACTAGACCATGACGCCTAACTGTATGGAGGATCACAGTCCTCAAAGGCAACAAGTGTCGGTTCCACACAGGAATTTCTTCAGTGATGCTCGATCACTTTGGGTTTGGTGGTTTGGTTGTGGGTTTTTCCTCACTGATGATTTTTTTCAAAGTCCTCGGAGGATGGGTTGCTCTCAAAGGACAAGTGTCAGTTCTCTCTCGGAGCAGCCAACCAACTAGTGGTTGTGGGGGGTGGCTATTTATAGCCAGGGTGCAACCTGACATGATAAGACATGAATGCCCCCAATGATATGACCGTTATGTGGATAAGAATGATTGGGTATAGCTGGCGCTAAGCACATCAACGGTCGGAATTTCGAACTATGGAAGTCCTCAGCTTATCATGTTCCTCACTTGTAGGCAATTCGCACTGGCGAAATCCTAACTCCTCAGTCAGATCAATTTCCTCAGAGACCAGAAGAACTTCGTCTCTGTCACTAAAGAACTTGTCTGAGCCATAAGAGATTTCCAAAGGCTTCGCTTGAAGGATTGTATAGGTTGAGGATTTTGGTGTTGAGCATCAGTTGGAAATTTTCCTTAGTATTACCTTGGCCCCCTTTAATAGTATGGTGTTTCCTGTGACTCAAAGAAAAGGAAATGAAACTACGAAAACAAAAGTCTTCACGCTTCATGTTCCTCGTTCATATCTTCGAGGTCACACCAACTTCTTCATTTGCAAAGTCTTCACAAAGTCTTCACCAAAGTCTTCAGAAAGTCTTCAGCAAAGTCTTCACTTGAAGACACACATTTTTAGGGGTCGATAATCTTCGGATATATCAAACTCCTCATAGACTTATAGAGCTTGTGTACACTCACAAACACATTAGTACCTTAACCTATAAGTCTTCAATACACCAAATCACTAAGGAGCGCTAGATGCACTAACAGGTACCCGATTGGCACGCCGAAGAAAGCCGAAGAATGGACTTCGGAGTGGTTCAATATTGATGACGTCCCCTTGTTCGAGCCAACTCGGGCAGGTCTGCCTGAATACTCCGACCTTCTCCCAAAGCAAAGGTACAACTGGCGACCCAAGGACTCATCCCAGGAGGAGAGCGCCGAAGTGCAACGCCTGGCCGCGCAAGTGCGGATGCTTGCCCATCACCGGCTGACCATGATCGACATCATGCCCGCCGCTATCTCTCGGTGCATGCAGCCCCTGCAACAAAGGGTGCACCCCTTATTGCGATACAATGGGACAAGCGATGCCACTCATTCCCGACAATTAGGTCCTGCCAATCCAACAGCGCTGGCCGCCGCGCTTGCCAACCTCTACAAAGGAGAGCAAGAAAACTTCATCCAGCGGTCAACCAAGGAAGGGTATTCGACCCACAACCCAATTGAACAGGTAGGCCTTCCCTTTCTAATCATGAAATAGTTCGGAACTTCATTCCGCATTCTTATTTGACTGAGGGCTTGGCATGAATAGGAATGGAGGAGCTTCATCGAGACAGTCAACTATGCGGCTCCTCAGCCCGAGAATCATTCACGCGACAATGATTCGAGCTTCAACGAGGACCTGGATCTCCTTCTCGACTTTGAGAATGGCGTCTATCATCAGGACAACATTGTCCAGACCCCGATGGCAATCATAATCGATTACCCCGAGTCATTCTCCATTCCGTCCACGGGGAAGAAGAAAACCTCCTCCCGAAAGATGCCTGCTACTAAGAGTGCCCCGGACGCGCCGATCCCAGCCCCGAAGCATCGTCGATCAGCACATCTTGCGCCAGCAGCCGAAGCCACAGACGATTCAGAGGCCGGTCGGGCCCCTGCAAAGGAGCCGGACACACGGAGGAATCCACCCGTCTGCACATCATATAGTTACACTGTTCGGATATCCATTTTATCGTTGTGCTTGGCAAAATCTTAGAACCACTTGTTCTTTACCTAGGTGAAACACCCAATCTTCACCTACTGAGGGGGCTGCCCGGATGTCGGGAGACGACCAAAGCTCCTGGGCAACCGTCCATGCGGCTTCTGCTATAGAAGCCCCCATGGTCGGTCCGATGCCCGCCGAATCTAGCGACGGAGTATCAGTCACCAAATCGGAAGTGGATAGTGCCATGCATCATCAGCACCGATGGGAGGCCATGCAGCACCTAGTTTTCTCCGACCAGGAGTTCGGCGCCCTATGCTCGGCGGATGCACACCTCGGGGTTGCTCGAACTAGATTCGGAGAAGCTATGAAGCTGATAACAACCAGTATTCAAGTAAGTGATCGGATTTTGTAGAGTCCATATATACTTGTATAAGCCTTGTAGCCCCCAAGCCTTAATTCGATTTGAAAAAACGAATTAAGGATCTCAAAACTGCTAGTTGTTGACGCAGGCCACAAAGCAACAATCTGAACAACTGGCCAAGGCCCTCGAGGAGAGCCGTGCGGAGGTGCAGTCCGTGATGGCCGGACTAGCACAAGTGGAAAGCTTTACGCACAAGGCCCGTGGTAAGTGTGCATTTACTACTAGTCAATAGAATATATGGATTCCATGCCTGACATATGGATTATGTGTACCAGCCGAATCAATAGGACATATGGAAAGGCAGCTGGAAGAAGCCCGGGATTCACAAAGGTATGCGGAATCCCAGCAGCAAGCCAGCTATCTTGTTATACAAAAACATGTCGATGAAATAAAGAGTTTGAAGACTCAATTGGCCCAAGCTCAAGAAGAAAATCAGAATCTTCGGAGGGGCGTATTCGGTAAATACAATTCCGCTATGAGTAAGTATGTCCGATGTATAAAATGATAGTAATCGCGCTTGTTGTCTTGTGGACAGGTCTCCTAACCGGGCATCCTGAAGAGGAGATCGAATCATTCCAAGGGGACCTGTTGAAGGAGCTGACCACTCTCCACAAGCGCGTGCAAAAGGTGATGAAGGGGATGGTGAAGGCATTATGGCCCACCGAACAGCCACCAGAAGGATTGGCCGCACTTGTGGATCGATTCAGGGATCTTGGTGTAGGTTCGAGCTGTGGAAGACTTCGGCCTACCGCGAAGGAGCACGGGAGGCATGGGCGATGATCAAGACCCATTTCACCGGACTTAACCCCGAGCATATGGCGCGGGTTGGCCCTATGGGATCGTATGGAAAAGAAGTGCCACTCCGCCTGGTATATGACCAGGTGATGCCCGTCGCCAGGCTCTCACGGGCAGACTGCCCCCTCTCCACAATAATCGATGATCTCGATCAGCAGCCGGATATGTAATTTGCATATTCATGTGTAAAACAATCTATGTTGTTAACTTTGTCTTAACCGGCCATCGGCTTCTCCCTCCCAAGCGAAGAGCTCAGGAGTGTTCCTTCTTATTATTCCTTCACCGAATAGCGAAATTGTATTCGAGGAACTAGGCAATCCGGCCATGTGGTGCGAACAGACATAAAGCACACAGAAAGGTATGTTATATTACGACGTAGTGTACGAAACATCTTCCGATCAAAATAGTACCGCTAATGATACCTTTCACTAGGGTTCTATGAAGAACGTAGATAGCAATCTACATATTCACAGTATGCGACCAACTGTTTTTTGGGAATAAGAGTCCCGAATAAAAAAATAGCAACCAAGGCTGTATAAGGTGTTTCCGTCCGAGCCGACCAATTGTGAACGTAAGATAGCTAGCTTTCGGATTCACCCGTATGAGGTACGTGTCCGGATGACCCGATTGTAACAATCACAGAGATGCTCCCTTTACTCTCTAGCCGAACGAGTGGGAATGTAGAGAGTAACCACAGGAGCGAGGCAACCCATCTTGGCAAAATCTTAGTTCGATTGATGCATATGATGGCCAAAACATGACAAAAGAAACATGCGCACACGACAGGTGCGGGCAAATAATTGCAATAGAAAAGATGGCTACTAGAAGAAGCCCCCACGTGTTGTGTTCAGATGTAACACTCAATGGTGTATCCCGACAACCTTAGTACAGGGTTGGTTTAACCGAACATAGGAAGAAGAAAATTGATCCTATCAAACAGCAAAGTGGGAAGGACAAAAAAAGAAATGAAAATACAAGAAAAAGAACAAGTGTAAAATGTGTGGGGATTCGGACAGGACCGGTCTATCTGTAGAAACGCCGAAGACGGGCCACGTTCCATGGGTTTGGTTCAAGGCGATTGTCTGATGAGTTCTGAAGACGATAGGCTCCACCCGCGAGTACTTCGTCAATGATGAAGGGGCCCTCCCATTTGGGGTTGAGTTTATGCTTCTGCTTCTCCGGGAGCCATAGGAAGAGTTCACCTACGTTGTATGTTTGTGCCGTAACCTCCCTACTCTGGTAGGGTCACACTTGCTGCTGATAAAGCACACAGCAAGCCAGAGCTATGTCGCGTTCTCCCTCCAAGGCGTCTAGGTCATCCTGCCAATCCAACTCGGCTTCCTTTTTCCTCGTACATGCGCACCCTTGGTGCGTCGTGAATAATGTCGCAGGGGAGGGCTGCCTCTGCCACATAGATCATGAAGAACGGTGTGAAGCCCCTTGATATATTTGGGGTGGTACGCAGGGCCAATAGTATGGAGTCGAGCTCTTCAACCCAATGACAATTGGACTCCTGGAGAGATCGGACCAATCGTGGCTTAATGCCGCTCATAATGAGACCATTGGCGCGTTCGACTTGTCCATTGGTCTACGGATGATAGACTGATGCGTAGTCGAGCTTAATGCCCATTTTCGTGCACCAGTCCTTGACCTCCTGGGCCGTAAAATTAGATCCATTATCCGTTATTATGCTATGTGGTATACCGTAACAGTGTACTATGCCGGATATTAAGTCTATAACTGGTCCGGACTTGGCTGATTTAATAGGCTTTGCCTCTATCCATTTGGTGAATTTGTCAACAATGACCGGCAGATATATGTTTTTCTTGGTCCCCCCTTTAAGGGGTCCGACCATGTCAAGCCCCCAGACCGTGGAAGGCCAAGTGATCAGAATAGTCCGAAGAGCTGTTGGAGGCATGTGACTTTGGTTTGCGAAGAGTTGACACCCCACGCAATGCTTGACAAGTGAATGTGCGTCTGTCGGAGCTGTGGGCCAGAAGAAACCCGCTAGGGCTCTTGACGCGGCGTGATGGCCACCCATGCCCGCATGTACTTCGGCAAGAAGTTATCGCCCTTCTTCCTCGGATATGCACTGCTGTAGCACACCAGTTGTGCTTTTGTTGTATAACTCACCGTCATGAATCTTGTAGGCTTTGGAGCGCCGAACTATGCGACGTGCCTCTGTCTTGTTGTCGAGGAGTTCCTTTCGAAGAAGGTAGGCAAGGAAGGGCTCGGTCCAAGGTGCAATTATTGCCATTACTTCATGAGCCGAAGGCGTTTTATTCATTACGGAGCCGCCAATTATTTGGTCATCCGGTTCATTGACAGGGGGACAACCACGTCCGATGTATCCGGATCAGCGCTATTGTCATCGTCCTGCCACACAACGGAAGGCTTAAACAGCTGTTCCAGAAAAGTGTTCTTTGGGACAGGATCGCGCTTAGCTCCTAGACGAGCCAATATGTCGGCGGCTTGGTTGTTGTCGCGAGCGACATGGTGGAATTCCAGCCCCTCAAACCGAGCTGATATCTTGAGGACGGCATTTATATATGCCACCATCTTTGGATTTTTAGCGTCGAATTCGTCGTTGATTTGTTAGATGGCTAGGTTGGAATCTCCCCGCACCTCTAGCCGATGTATGCCCATTGATACAGCCATCCGAAGACCATGAAGAAGGGCCTCATACTCGGCTGCATTGTTGGAGTCCGCATACATGATTTGCAACCCGTATCTCACGTTGTCTCCCATGGGGGATGTGAAGATACCTCGAGCACCCAGTCCGGCCAGGGTTTTGGAACCATCAAAGTACATTATCCAATGGGAGTATGCACTATATTCCTTGGGGAGTTCGGCCTCCGTCCATTTGGCCAAAAAATTCTGCCAGCACTTGTGATTTGATGGCACGGCGTGGCTTGTAGATTATTTCAAAGGGGAGGAGCTCAATGGCCCACTTGGCAATGCGGCCGGTGGTGTCCCTGTTTTTGATTATGCTGTTCAAGGGGACTTCCGATGCTACCGTCACCGCGCCCTCCTGGAAGTAGTATCAGAGTTTCCTCGATGCCATGAATACTGTGTAGGCAATTTTTTGATAGTGTGGATATCTGGACTTGCACTACGTTAGCACCTCTGACACATAGTATACTGGCTTTTTGAGTCCAGAATTTATGCCCCTCTTCATCTCGTTCAACGATGAGCACCGCACTGACGACTTTGTTGGTGGTCGATATGTATAACAACATGGGCTCACCGGCGCCTGGTGCCGTGAGGATGGGGTTGGTTGCCGGTACTGCTTTGATTTCTTCCAATGTAGCCGCTGCTTCATCAGTCCATTCGAAATTCTTGGTCTGTTTCAGCAGTTTGTAGAGTGGCACGGCCTTTTCCCCGAGGCGAGAGATAAAGCGGCTTAACGCTGCTACGCACTCGGATAGCCTCTAGACATGCTTCAGTTCCGTGGGGATTGCAAAATCTGATAGAGCACGGATCTTAGCTGGATTTGCCTTTATTCCTCTATGGGAGACGATGAATCCAAGTAGCTTACCAGAGGGAACTCCAAATACACATTTTTCCGGATTGAGTCGGATGTCATATTCGCGTAAATTAGTAAAAGTTTGGCGTAGCTCGTCAATCAGCTGGTCGACGTGCTTGGTTTTGATTACCACATCATCCACATATGCCTCGACAGTCTTGCCGACCTGTTTAGGTAGGCAGGCTTGGATCATGTGCTGGTAAGTAGCCCCAGCATTTTTAGCCCGAAAGGCATCGTGTTGAAGAACAAAGGCCCGTAAGGGGTGAAGAAAGTCGTGGCAGCTTGATCGGATTCCTTCATTTTAATTTGATGGTATCCGGAGTAAGCGTTGAGGAAACACAACAGATCGTGTCTTGTTGTGGCATCGATGATCTGGTCGATGCGCGATAAGGGGAAAGGGTCCTTGGGGCATGCTTTATTAAGGTCTTTAAAATCGACACATAGCCGCCAGGATTTGTCTTTCTTAGGTACCATCACCAGGTTTGCTAGCCACTCGGGGTGTTTAATATCCCGAATAAATCCGTCCTCGAGCAGTTTGGCTAATTCTTCACCCATGGTCTGCTGCTTAGGTTCAGAAAAACGACGCAGAGTCTGTTTCACGGGTTTGAAGCCCGGAATAATGTTTAGGCTATGTTTGGCCAGCCGACGTGGAATTCCAGGCATATCAGAAGGATGCCAGGCAAAAATGTCCCAATTCTCGCGGAGGAAATGCCGCAAAGATTCGTCCATAAAGGGATCGAGCTAGGCTCCGATGGACGATGTCTTATTGGGGCCCGTTGAATGCACCTGAAATTTGATGATTTCCTCTGCGGGTTTGAACGCCGTAGACTTGGGTCTTTTGCTGAGGATCACATTGTCTTTATTGACTGTCGACCGTAAAGCGGTCAACTCTTCGGCGGCGAAAGTCCTTGCTAATGTCTCGTGGGACAATGCTACCATTTTGTTTTTGGCCCGAAGGGCAATATTCGGATCGCTGGTGATTGTGATCACTCCGTGTGGCCCTGGCATTTTTAGTTTCATGTACCCGTAATGGGGTATAGCCTAGAACTTTGTGAAGGTGTCGCGTCCCAATAGGGCATGACAGCCATTTGAGAAAGGGACGATGTGGAAGAGAAGTTCTTCAGATTGATAGTTTTCGGGTGTGCCAAACACCACGTCCAGGATGATACATCCGGAACATTGTGCCTCCTTTCCTACGATAATTCCCCAGAATGTTGTGTTGCTACGCTCGATGCGAGATCGGTCAAAATGCATTTTTTCCAGCGTGGCTTCATAAATGAGGTTAAGACCACTACCGCCGTCCATTAGCACTTTATGTAGCCTGTATCCATCAATGATGGGATTCAAGACTAGGGCGGCCGGTGAATGTCCGAAAAGAATGGGCGGCCAGTCAGTGTCCTCGAAAGTAATCGGTACGTTTGCCCATGGGCTAGTGGCTGCCACGTGATAGACTTGCTCGTGGTCTTTAAGAGCTCTCTTGCGTTTGTTCCTCGAGAAGAAATGTTTGTTGACAGTAAGGACTTCGGCATCGAATTCGGGCGGCGAAGTAGAACATCTACTAGATAGAGGTGTGTTGAGGATAGCTTCACCGCTTTTTGTGACTTGCTTGATGACCCAGCAAGCGCGAAGGCTGTGTGTTGGGTTTGCGTTTAGTAATACGGAATGTATGGGACATGGTTTATCCAAAAGCCCATCGAGGACAGTGCAAGCACCTAAAAGGGGCTTGTTTCTTTTCCCAACAGGTTCATGCCTGGCTGACCGATTAGTAGGTATCCTCTTTATCCGAGATCCTCTAGGGTGTTTGGGGGATTTTGGTTTCGAGAACAGCCACTCGGATTGCCAGACACTCTCCATGGCACAGTATTTCTGTACCAATTTGGATAGCCCCGAGAAGTTGCTAATGTGTCGGTGGGCTAGGGCATTAAGAATACCCTCGTCGTGGCAATTGCGAGTGAAAATTGCCGTTAAATCTTGGTCACTGAGACCTTTTACTCTGCTCCTAGCAGGCAGCAGTCTTGCCCAAAAGTGGTTTACTGACTCTCCTCGTAGTTGCTTTATGTCTTGGAAGTCTCGAGATACGGGCTTCAGAAAAACTGGGATTATCATCCTGGGCGGTAGGTAGGCAAAAACTGGATTGTATGTCACGTTGAGTATTCGGGAATACAAACTCCGAATTGTGGCATAGCTCTGGGGCCGATGACGGTCCAGTTTTAAGATAATCCCCGGCGCCTAGCTCGTCTGCGTAGCCTTGGTGATCAGAGACCAGGATGTAAACTGTTTTCAATTCCGGCTGTCGGGACGAATCCGTAGCCAGGCACTTTATAGTAGCAACAAGGTGGGTGATAGGAGGGACGTGAATCTCCATATCATCGGGTTTAATCCTGAGCCGATCATAGATCGGAACCTGGTCATCTAGTATACGCATTGCTTCAAGCCGATCGAATAATTCATTTAAGAACGAAGCGATGGCAGGGTGCGTGTCATTGATACGAGTGGATTCGTCAAGTGGTGTGACGGTTCCAGAGTCACGCCGAAGCAGATCTACATTCCATTCCCCCACGGGACCTGATGACTCGGACATCAAAGCATTCGGACTTGTAGGTCTTTCTTCAAAGGATGAGGGTTCTATTGGAACGAGTGTCCCCCGTGAATCAACGACGAACTCTAGGGTTCCAAACTTGATACTCTCATGCGGCGGAAACCTTCTGATCTGACCATGACAGCTGGTCGGGTTGGCTTGCGACAAGATGTTGTTGCTAGTGAAACTATGATTGGGGGCGAAAGTCCCCTCGATGCAGATCTTGCCACCTGTGACGAGGCGAGCCATCATTGCCTTCGGTGCTCACAGGGGAACTCTCAATGAAAGCACCAATGTCGGTGTCAAAACCGGCAGATCTTGGGTAGGGGGTCCCGAACTGTGAGACTAGGATCGACGGTAATAGGAGACGAAGGGGACACGAGTTTACCTAGGTCCGGGCCCTCCCATGTAGGTAATACCCTACGTCCTGCTTGATTGTATTGATGGTGTAAGAGGTTACGGAGTTGATCTACCTCGAGATTGTATGTCTAACCCTAGATGATTTGTTCTGTGTCTACCCCCTAAAACCCTCTGACTTATATAGATGTTGGGGGTGCCCTTAGCTTACACATGGTCGGTAACATGCCGAAGAGATAACTTGCCTAACTACAGCTAATAACTTGGAGAACACGTCTGGACTCCATGAAGCTTCCATCCTGGTGTAGATGGTCCTTGATCCTCCAATGCCTGCCTTGTGGCCCATACAGTTCGGCCCATGAATAATGGTCGGCTATCTGAGGACCCCTTAATCCAAGACTCCCTCAATAGCCCCGGGACTGACCTTCAACACCGATATATATACCCGAGGGGCCCCACCAGGAGGTGGCAAGCCTGTTGTCTGTGTCAAAACCGGTGGATCCCGGGTAGGGGGTCCCAAACTGTGAGACTAGGATCGATGGTAACAGGAGACGAAGGGGACACGAGTTTACCCAGGTTCAGGCCCTCCTATGAAGGTAATACCCTACGTCCTGCTTGATTGTATTGATGGTGTAAGAGGTTACAGAGTTGATCTACCTCGAGATCATATGTCTAGCCCTAGATGAGTTGTTCTATGTCTACCCCCTAAAACCCTCTGACTTATATAGATGTCGGGGGTGCCCTTAGCTTACACATGGTCGATAACATGCCGAAGAGATAACTTGCCTAACTACAGCTAATAACTTGGAGAATACGTCTGGACTCCATGAAGCTTCCATCCTGGCGCAGAGGGTCCTCGATCCTCCGATGCCTGCCTTGTGGCCCATACAGTCCGGCCCATGAATAATGGTCGGCTATCCGAGGACCCCTTAATCCAGGACTCCCTCACCTTCCAGGTGCGGCCACACCCCCCCCCCCCCGGCCGCGCCTAGCAGGCTTGTGACCCACCTGGCAGGTCCCCGACACCCATATTATGCTATATGGAGGGTTTTGACCTGGAAAAAATCATAAGGAATCTTTCGGGACGAAGAGGCAGCCGTCTCGAGGCGGAACTTGGACAGAACCAATCCAGAGCTCCGGTAGGGCTATTCTGCCGGGGAAACTTCCCCCTCGAAGGGGGAAATCGAAGCTATCGTCATCACCAATGATCCTCTCATCGAAAGGGGGTCAATCTCCATCAACATCTTCACCAGCACCATCTCCTCTCCAAACCCTAGTTCATCTCTTGTGTCCGATCTTTGTCTCAAACCTCAGATTGGTACCTATGGGTTGCTAGTAGTGTTCATTACTCCTTGTAGTTGATGCTAGTTGGTTTACTTGGTCGAAGATCATATGTTCAGATCCTTTATGATAATTAATACTCCTCTGATTATGAACATGAACATATTTTGTGAGTAGTTATGTTTGTTCCTGAGGACATGGGATAAGTCTTGTTATAAGTAATCATGTGAATTTGGTATTCGTTCGATATTTTGATGAGATGTATGTTGTCTCTCCTCTAGTGGTGTTATGTGAACATCGACTACATATAACTTCACCATTATTTGGGCCTATAGGAAGGCATTGGGAAGTAATAAGTAGATGGTGGGTTGCTAGAGTGACAGAAGCTTAAACCCTAGTTTATGCCTTGCTTCGTAAGGGGCTGATTTGGATCCATATGTTTCATGCTATGGTTAGATTTATCTTAATTCTTCTTTTGTAGTTGTGAATGCTTGCGAGGGGGGTTAATCATAAGTGGGAGGTTTGTCCAAGTAAGGGCAACACTCGAGCACCGGTCCACCCACATATCAAATTACCAAAGTATGAACGCGAATCAAATGAGCATGATAAAAAGTAGCTTGACAGAAATTCCCATGTGTCCTCGGGAGCGCTTTTCTTTATATAAGAGTTTTTCCAGGCCTGTCCTTTGCTACAAAAAGGATTGGGCTACCTTGCTGCACTTTTGCTACACTTGTTACTTGTTACACGTTACAAATTATCTTATCACAAAACTATCTGTCACCGATAATTTCAGTGCATGCAGAGAATACCTTACTAGAAACCGCTTGTCATTTCCTTTCGCTCCTCATTGCGTTTGACACTCTTACTTATTGAAAGGACTAAGATAGATCCCCTATACTTGTCGGTCATCAATTATCCATGCTATAATTGTATTGATTGGAAACTCAAATGCATGTGTGGATACATAGACAACACTGTGTCCCTAGTATGCCTCTAGTAGACTAGCTCGTTGATCAAACATGGTTAGGGTTTCCTATCCATAGACATGAGATGTCCTTTGATAACAGGATCACATCATTAGGGGAGTGATGTGAAGGACAAGACCCAAACTATGAATGTAGCATATGATCATGTCAGTTCATTGCTATAGTTTTTTGCATGTCAAGTATCTATTCTTAGGACCATGAGATCATGCAACTCACTGACACTGGAGGAATACCTTGTGTGTATCAAACGTCGCAATGTAACTGGGTGACTATAAAGATGCTCTACAGGTATCTCCGAAGGTGTTTGTTGAGTGGGCATGGATCAAGACTGGGATTTGTTACTCCGTGTGACAGAGAGGTATCTAAGGGCCCACTCGGTAATACAACATCACAATAATCCTTGGAAGCAAAGTGACTAAAGTGTTAGCCATGGGATCTTATATTACGGAACGAGTAAAGAAACTTGCGGGTAACGAGATTGAACTAGGTATAGATATAGCGACAATCGAATCTGAGGCAAGTAACATACGAAAGAACAAAGGGAACAACATACGGGATTAACTGAATCCTTAACATAGAGGTTCAACCGATAAAGATCTTCGTAGAATATGTAGGAACCACTAAGTTCATCTAGGTCCCGCTATTGGTTATTGACCATAGAGGTGTCTCAGTCATGTCTGCATAGTTCTCGAACCCACAGGGTCTGCACACTTAACGTTCAGTGATGTTTCGGTAGTATTGAGTTATGTATGGTGGCGACCGAAGGTGGTTCTGAGTCCTGGATGAGATCTAGGAAGTCGCGAAGAGCTCCAGAATAGTCCGGAGGTAAAGATTGATATATAGGAAGTCCCGTTTTGATCACCGGAAGAGTTTCGGGTATTTCCGATAGTGTGCCGGGGGTGCCAGGAGGCCATCGGTAGGGGCCACCCATGCCGGGAAGCCACATGGGCTTGAGGGGTGGTGCACCAGCCCTTAGTGGTCTGGGCAAGCCAGCCCCACAAGTCCCATGCGGCTAGGAAGGTGGGAAAGGAAAAAAAACAAAGAGAGGGAAGGGTTTCCAAGTAGGATTGGAATCCTACTTGGAGTAGGATTGGAGGTGGACTCCTCCACCTCCTCCCACTTCGGCCGAAGCCCCTAGGGGAAACCCTAGGGCTGCCTCCTTCCCCCTCGATCCTATATATACTAGAGGAATAGAGCCCCAAAACACAAGTCCACGTGTTAGTTCTCTATTCCCTAGTTCCTCCACCAAATAGATTCCGACGGTGCTTAGGCGAAGCCCTGCCGGAATAGTTCCACCACTACTATCGTCGCGTCGTCATGCTGCCGGAGAACTCATCTACCTCTCTGCTCCCTCTTGCTGGATCAATAAGGTGGAGATCTTCATTGAGTTGTACGTGTGCTGAACGCGGATGTGCCATCCTAGTTGTATCACCATCTCTTCGTTGAACTAGTGCACCTATACAATTTGCCACTATATTGGGTGTGTTGGGGACACAAGAGATTTCTTCTATTTGATTGCAGGGTTGTTTGAGAGAGACCATCTTCATCCTACACCTCCCATGGATTGATAAACCTTAGGTCTATTAGGGAACGTTGCATGGGAAACAAAAAAATTCCTACGCAAACGCAAGATCTATCCATGATGATGAGCATCTACGAGAGGGAGAGTGGATCTACATACCCTTGTAGATCGCTAAGCGGGAAGCATTAAGAAACGCGGTTGGTGTAGTCGAACGACTTTGCGATCCAAATCGCCGAATGTCCCGCGATCTCATCACGATTCGTCCCGCGATCCAATCACGATCCGCCCCACGAACTCATCATGATCCGTCCCGCGATCTCATCACGATCCGTCTCGCAATCTGGATCGCGGTCCTTTCGATCTAGCACCGAACGGATGACACCTCGACATTCAACACACGTACAGCTCAATGACGATCTCCGCCTTCTTGATCCAGCAAGAGGGAGTGGAGACGTAAACGAGTTCTCCGGCAGCACGACGGCGTTGCGGCGATGGTGGTGGAGGAATTCCAGCATGGCTTTGCCTAAGCACCGCTGAAAACCGATCTAGAGGAGAAACTACGATCTAGAGGAGAGGTAGCACGTGGCTATTAGGGTTAGCTTTTTCCTCTAAATCCTCTAGTATATATAGGAGGGAGGGAGGGGAGGAGGCAGCCTCAAACCCTCAAGGTTTGGTCGAAATTGGAGGTGGAGGTGTCCTACTCCAATCCTATTAGGAGTAGGATTCCTCCTTTTCACTTGGAAACTCTTTCCACCTCTCCACCTTTGGATTTTTCTCTTCTCAAACCACTCTAGCCACATGGGCCCTTAGAGGAGGCTTCGGCCAGCCCACCAGGGGCTGGTTTACCTCCTCCCACAGCCCATGTAGCCTCTTGGGTCAAAATACCTTTCCCGATGGTGTCAATCCTATTAGGAGTAGGATACCTCTTGGGTCCAATCCTATTAGGAGTAGGATTCCTCGATCCTTTCCACTTGGAAACTCTTTCCACCTCTCCACCTTTGGATTTTTTTTCTCAAACCACTCCAGCCGCATGGGCCCTTAGAGGAGGCTTCGGCCAGCCCACCATGGGCTGGTTTACCTCCTCCCACGGCCCATGTAGCCTCTTGGGTCGAAATACCTTTCCCGATGGTCCTTCGGTACATGCAAAAAATAGTAGCAATAAACTGACATGATCATATGCTATGTTTGTAGTTTGGGTCTTGTCCATCACATCATTCTCGTAATGACGTGATCCCGTTATCAAATGACATCTCATGTCCATGACTAGGAAACCATAGCCATCTTTGATCAACGAGCTAGTCTATTAGAGGCATACTAGGGACATTGTGTTGTCTATGTATCCACACATGTATCTGAGTTTCCGATCAACACAATTATAGCATGGATAATAAGCGATTATCATGAACAAGGAAATATCATAATAACCAATTTAGTATTGCCTCTAGGGCATATTTCCAACAGTGTCCCACTTGCACTAGAGTCAATAATCTAGTTCACATCACCATGTGATTCGCATTGTTATGAATCTAACACCCAATGAGTTTTGGGGCACGATCATGCTTTGCATGTGAGAGAGGTCTTATAGTCAACGGGTCTGCGACATTTAGATCCGTGCATACTTTGCAAATCTCTATGTCAAATTGTAAACACTGCTACCACACTCCACTTGGAGCTATTCCAAATGGCTTCTCTACTATACGTATCCGGACTGCTACTAAGAGTCATCCGGATTGGTGTCAAAGCTTGCATCAACGTAACTCTTTACGACGAACTCTTTCTTACCTCCATAATTGAGAACCATTTCCTTAGTATTTTAGCTACTAAGGATGATCTTGACCGCTGTCCAGTGATCCACTCCTGGATCACTCTTGTACCCCTTGATGGACTCATGGAAAGGCACACACAGGTGCGGTACACAGAATGGAATACTATATAGAGCCTATGTCTAAGGCATAGGCGATGACATTCGTCCTTTCACTTTCTTCTGCCGTGGTCGAGCTTTGAGTCTCACTCAACTTCACAGCTTACAAAGCAGGCGAGAACACTTCTCTCTGACTAATCCATTTTGTACTCTTTCAAAATCTTGTCAAGGTATGTACTCATTCAAAGTCTCATCAAGCATCTTGATCTCTCTCTATAGATCTTGATGCTCAACAATTAGGTAGATTTATCCAGGTCTTCCTTTAACAAACTCCTTTCAAACAACCCTTTATGCTTTCCAGAAATTCTACATCATTTCCGATCAACAATATGTCAACCACATATTCTTATCAGAAACTCTATAGTGCTCCCACTCACTTTATTTTATATACAAGTTTCTCATAAACTTTGTGTAGACTCAAAAACTTTGATCACCACATCAAAGTGTATATTCCAACTCCGAGATGCTTGCTTTAGTCCATAGAAGGATCACTAAAGCTTTCTCACCTTTTAGCATCCTTAGGACTGACAACACCTTCTGGTTGTATCACATACAACTTTTCCTCAAGTAAATTGTTAAGGAATCGATGTTTTGTCATCCATCTGCCAGATTTCATAATTGAAAAATGCAGCAACTGCTAACATAATTCCAATAGACTTTAGCATCACTACGAGTGAGAAAGTCTCATCGCAGTCAACCCTTTGAACTTGTCAGAAACTTCTTTGTGACAAGTCGAGCTTTATAAATGGTGATATTTACCATCAGTGTTTGTCTTCATCTCAAAGGTCCATTTATACTCGACGACCTGCGGTCCAACGAGAAAGTCTACCAAAGTCTATACTTGGTTTTCATACATGGATCCTTTCTTGGATTTCATGGCCTCTAACCATTTGTCGGAATCCGGGCCCATCATCGCTTCTCCATATCTCGTAGGTTCATCGTTGTCCAACAACATGACCTCCAAGACAGGGTTGTCGTACCACTCAGGAGCAGTACGCATCCTTGTGGACCTACGAGGTTCGATAGTAACTTGATCTGAAGCTTCATGGTCATCATCATTTACTTCCTCTTCAACTGACGTAGGTTCACAGAAACATCTTTCTGCACTGCGCTACTCTCTGGTTGAAACAAAGGTTCAATAACCTCATCAAGTTCTATCTTCCTCCCACTCAATTCTTTTGAGAGAAACTTTTTCTCGGGAAAGGACCCGTTTAACAACAAACACTTTATGCTTGGATCTGAGATAGAAGGTTCACCCAACTATTCTTAGGGTAATCTATGAAGATGCATTTGTCCGCTTTGGGTTCGAGCTCATTAGGTGAAAACATTTTTCCACACAAGCGTCGCAGCCCCAAACATTAAGAAATTACAGCTTAGGTTTCTATCAAACCATAATTCACACGGTGTCATCTCAATGGATTTAGATGGTGCCGTATTTAAAGTGAATGTAGTTGTCTCTAATGCATAACCCCAAAACTATAGTAGCAAAACGATAAGAGACATCATAGCACGCACCATATCCAATAGATCACGACTATGACGTTCGGACACACCATCACACTATGGTGTTCCAGGTGGCGTGAGTTGTGAAACAACTTTCACATTGTCTAAAGTTGTATGCCAAACTCGTAACTCAGATATTCACCTCCACAATCATATCGCAGACATTTTTATCTTCTTGTCACGATGATCTTAAACTTCACTCTAAATTTGCTTGAACCTTTCAAACGATTCAGACTTGTGTGTCATTAAGTAAATATACACTATATCTACTCAAATCATCAGTGAAGGTAACAAAATAATGATATCCACCGCACGCTACAAGATTCATTGGATTGCACACATCAACATGTATCATTTTCAATAAATCACTTGGCCGCTCCATCAATCCAGAAAACGAGGTCCTTAGTCATCTTGCCCAAGAGGCATGGTTCGCATGTCTCAACCGATTCGAAATCGAATGAGTCCAAAGATCCATCAGCATGGAGTTTCTTCATGCGCTTTATACCAATATGACATTTAGCGGTAGTGCCACAAGTATGTGGTACTATCATTATTAACTTTGTATCTTTTGGCATCAATGTTATGAACATGTGTATTAGATCAAGATTCAACAAACCATTCTCACTGGGTGCATGACCATTGAAGGTATTATTCATGTAAACAGAATAACCATTATTCTCTAACTTAAATGAATAACCGTGTTGCAATAAACACGATCTAATCACGTTCATGCTCAACGCAAAACACCAAATAACATTTATTTAGGTTCGTCACTAATCCCGAAGGTATAGAGAGCGTGCGATGTTGATCACATCAACCTTGGAAACATTTCCAACACACATCGTCACCTCACCCTTAGCTACTTCTCCGTTTATTCCGTAGATTTTATTTTGAGTTACTAACAGTTAGCAACCGAACCGGTATCCAATACCCAGGTGCTACTAGGAGTACTAGCAAGGTACACATCAATAACACGTATATCAAATATACTTCTGTCGACGTTGCCAACCTTCTTATCTACCAAGTATCTAGGGTTGTTCCGCTTCAGCGACCGCTCTCCTCATAATCGAAGCACTTAGTCTCGGGTTTGGGTTCAACTTTGGGTTGCTTCACTAGAGCAGCAACTGACTTGCCATCCATGAAGTTTCCCTCCTTGCCCTTGCCCTTCTCGAAACTAGTGGTTTACTAACCATCAACACTTGACGCTCCTTCTTGATTTCTACCTTCGCGGTGTAAAACATCGCGAACAGCTCAGGGATCATTATTTTTATCCCTGGCATTTTATAGATCATCATCAAGTTCTAGTAGCTTAGTGACAGTGACTTGGAGAACTATATCAATCACTATCTTATCTGGAAGATCAACTCCCACTCGATTCAAGCGATTGTAGCACCCAGACAATCTGAGCACATGCTCAACGATTGAGCTATTCTCTTTCATCTTGCAGGCAAAGAATCTTGTTGGAGATCTGATATCTCGCAACACGGGCACGGGCCTGAGATCCTAATTTCAGCTCTTGGAACATCTCATATGTTCCGTGACGTTCAAAACGTTTCGAAGCCTCAATTCTAAGCCTTAATGCATGACGCACTAAACTATCAACTAGTCATCAGAACGTGCCTGTCAGATGTTCACAATATCTACAGATGACGCCAGAGGGGTTGGCGCACCGAGCGGTGCATTAAGGACATAAGCCTTCTGTGCAGCAATGAGGACAATCCTCAGATCACGGACCCAGTCCACAATATTGCTACCATCATCTTTCAACTCTATTTCTCTAGGACCATATAAAAATTCAAGGGAGCTACAATGTGATCTACAACATAATTTGCGAAGACACTACTGACTATGTTCATGATAATGAGTTCAATTCATCACATTACATAAGAACTCCCACTCAAATTGACATCCCTCTGGTCATTTGAGTGATTCATGATCCAAATTCACCAACTCAAGTCCGATCATCACGTGAGTTGAGGTGGTTTCAATAGTGACCATCATCATGTCGATCATATCTACTATATGACTCATGTTTGACCTTTCGATCTCTTGTGTTCCGAGGCCATGTCTGTACATGCTAGGCTCGTCAAGTTTAACCCGAGTGTTCTGCATGTGCAACACTGGCTTGCACCCGTTGTATGTGAATGTAGAGTCTATCACACCCGATCATCACGTGGTGTCTAGACACGACGAACTTTCACAACGGTGCACACTCGGGGAGAACACAATTTATCTTGAAATTTAAGTGAGGGATCACCTTATAACGCTACCGTCGTCCTAAGAAAATCAAGGTGCATAAAAGGATTAACATCACATGCAAATCATAAGTGACATGATATGGCCATGAACTTGTGCTTTTGATCTCCATCTTGAAAGCACCGGCATGATCTCCATCGTCACCGGCATGACACCATGATCTCCATCATCTTGATATCCATCAACGTGTCGCCACTGTGGTTGTCATGCCCACCATGCTTCTACTATTTCTACCGTTTAGCGATAAAGTAAAGCACTACATAGCGCTTAATGATTGACACGCAGGTTATACAATAATTAAAGACAACCCTATGGCTCCTGCAGGTTGCCGTACTCATCAACATGCAAGTCATGATATTCTATACAACACATGATCATCTCATACATCACATATATCTCATCATGTAATTGGTCATATGACATCACGACATACCCTGCAAAAACAAGTTAGATGTCCTCTAATTGTTGTTGCATGTTTTACGTGGCTGAAATGGGTGTCTATCAAGAACAATTCTCACCTACGCATAAACCACAACGGTGATACATTAGTTGCTTTTTAACCTTCTCAAGGATCGCCTTAGTCGAATCCGATTCAACTAAAGTAGGAGAAACAGACACCCGCCAGCCATCTTTGTGCAACGAAGTTACACGTCAGTCGATGGAACCGGTCTCTCGTAAGCGTACGAGTAAGGTTGGTCCGGGCCACTTCATCCCACAATACCGCTGAACCAAAACACGACTAAGGGAGGAAGCAATCTAAGCATCAACGCCCACAAACTCTTTATGTTCTACTCGTGATCTCATCTACACATAGACCTAGCTCATGATGCCACTGTTGGGGAACGTTGCATGGGTAACAAAAAATTTCCTATGCACACGCAAGATCTATCCATGGTGATGAGCATCTGCGAGAGGGAGAGTGGATCTACATACCCTTGTAGATCGCTAAGCGGGAAGCGTTAAGAAATGCGGTTGGTGTAGTCGAACGACTTCGCGATCCAAATCACCGAGCGTCCCGCAATCTCATCACGATCCGTCCCGCGATCCAATCACGATCCGTCCTGCGAACTCATCATGATCCTTCCCGTGATCTCATCACGATCCGTCTCGCGATCTTGATCACTGTCCTTCCGATCTAGCGCCGAACAGACGGCACATCCGCGTTCAACACACATACTACTCGATGACGATCTCCACCTTCTTGATCCATCAAGAGGGAGAGGAGAGGTAGACGAGTTCTCCGGCAGCACAACGGCATTGTGGCGATGGTGGTGGAGGAATTCCAGCAGGGTTTCACCTAAGCACCGCTGAAATCCGATCTAGAGGAGAAACTATAATCTAGAGGAGAGGTAGCACGTGGCTATTAGGGTTATCTTTTTCCTCTAAATCCTCTAGTATATATAGGAGGGAGGGAGGGGAGGATCCAGCCTCAAACCCTCAAGGTTTGGTCGAAATTGGAGGTGTAGGAGTCCTACTCCAATCCTATTAGGAGTAGGATTCCTCCTTTCCACTTGGAAACTCTTTCCACCTCTCCACCTTTGGATTTTTTTTCTTCTCAAACCACTCCAGCCGCATGGGCCCTTAGAGGAGGCTTCGGCCAGCCCACGAGGGGCTTGTTTACCTCCTCCCACAGCCCATGTAGCCTCTTGGGTCGAAATACCTTTCCCGATGGTCCCCCGGTACACTACCGGCACTCCTGATACACTACCGATGAGCCCGAAACTTTTCTGGCGACCAAAACAGGACTTCCTATATATCAATCTTTACTGCCGGACCATTCCGGAGCTCCTTGTGATGTTAGGGATCTAATCCGGGACTCCAAACAACCTTTGGTCACCACCATACATAACTCTATACTATCGAAACGTCACCAAACCTTAAGTGTGCAGACCCTGCGGGTTCGAGAACTATGTAGACATGACCGAGACACGTCTACGGTCAATAACCAATAGCGGGACCTAGATGCCCATATTGGTTCCTACATATTATACGAAGTTCTTTATCGGTCGAACCTCTATGTCAAGGATTCAATTAATCCCATATGTTGTTCCCTTTTTTCTTCGGTATGTTACTTGCCCGAGAATCGATCGTCGGCATCTCCATACCTAGTTCAACCTTGTTACCAGCAAGTCTCTTTACTCATTCCATAATACAAGATCCCATGGCTAACACTTAGTCACATTGCTTGCAAGGCTTATTGTGATGTTGTATTACTGAGTGGGCCCTGAGATACCTATCCGTCTTGATCCATGCCAACCTGACAGACACCCTCGGAGATACCTGTACAACACCTTTATAGTCACCCAGTTACGTTACGACATTTGATACACACAAGGTACTCCTCCCGTGTCAGTGAGTTGCATGATCTCATGGTCATAGGAACAAATACTTGACATGCAGAAAACAGTAGCAATAAACTGACACGATCATATGCTATGTTTGTAGTTTGGGTCTTGTCCATCACATCATTCTCCTAATGACGTGATCCCGTTATCAAATGACATCTCATGTCCGTGACTAGGAAACCATAGCCATCTTTTATCAACGAGCTAGTCTATTAGAGGCATACTAGGGACATGGTGTTGTCTATGTATCCACACATGTATCTGAGTTTCCGATCAACACAATTATAGCATGGATAATAAAGGATTATCATGAACAAGGAAATATGATAATAACCAATTTATTATTGCCTCTAGGGCATATTTCCAACAAGGTCATGCACTTGAGGGAAAATTGCTACTGTCGTACAAAACTCTACGCTTGGAGGCCCAACACGAGTCTACAATACTAAACGTGCATAGTAGACATCAATCTTGCTGATTGGACATGTCTTTACTAGCTTCCGAAGGTTCCTTATCTCCTACATCATTTGGCAATTGTTCGACTTGTGAACCATTGGATTCATCAAACTTCACATCTACCGTCTCTTCAACTTTTCGAGTGAAGTTGTTGTAGACACGGTAAGTGTGAGAGTTTTATTCGTAACCGGGTAGGAAACCTTCATGCAATATAGGAGCAAATTTAGAATGACGATGCTTATCAAGAATCTAACACTTGGATCCGAATACTCAAAAGTATCCAACTTGGGGCTTGTTATCGGTGAGTAGCTCATATGCTGTTTTGCCGAGAAGCTTGTGTAGATAGAGTCGGTTTGTTGCATGACAAGTTGTTTCCACGGCTTCTGCCCAAAAGTGTGTTGGCGTCTTGTATTCGTAAAGCATCGTTCTAGCCATCTCTATGAGAGTTCGGTTCTTCCTCTCAACAACTCCATTTTGTTGAAGCGTGTACATGTAGCCGAGAACTCATGTGATATACCTTCTTCGTCAAGAAAGGTGGCCACGTTGGTGTTCTTGCACTCCGATCCATTATCGCTCTGAACTTTCTTGATCTTCACTTCAAATTTATTTTGCGCTTTGCGAGCGAAGTTCTTGAAGATCTTTTGTACCTGCGACTTGTCATCAAGAAAGAATACCCACGTAAATCCGGAAAAATCATCAACTATAACTAGACAAAAGGAATTTCCACCAAGGCTCTTGTAAGCATTGTGACCAAAGAGATCCATATGAAGCAACTCGAGTGGTATCCTAGTAGTCATGATATTCTTTACGGGTTGACTTCCGCCCACTTGTTTTCCAGCTTGACAAGCACTACAAAGTCTATCTTTGTCAAAGATAACATCTTTAACACCAAGTATATGATCACCTTTGATGAGCTTGTCTAGATTACGCATACCAACATGTCCTAGCCTTCTATGCCAAAGCCAACCTTTAGAAGATTTTGAAATGAGACAAGTGCAAGGTTTGTATATTTTAGTGAAATCAACAATGTATAGATCACCTCTAAGGAAACCGGTAAAGACCATGCTATGATTGTTTTAATGAAACACTTAGCAATCGACTTATTAAATAGCACATTGAAACCAAAGTCGGCTAGTCTAGATACAGAAAGAAGATTGTGTTGGAAACATGCCCTAGAGGCAATAATAAATTATTTATTATCATATTTCCTTGTTCATGATAATCTTTTATTATCCATGCTAGAATTGTATTGATCGGAAACTCAGATACATGTGTGGATACATAGACAACACCATGTCCCTAGTATGCCTCTAATAGACTAGCTTGTTCATCAAAGATGGTTAAGGTTTCCTAGACATGGACATGAGATGTCATTTGATAACGGGATCACATCATTAGTAAAATTATGTGATGGACAAGACCCAAAGTATAAACGTAGCATCTGATCGTGTCAGTTTATTGCTACAGTTTTCTACATGTCAAGTATCTGTTCCTATGACCATGAGATCATGCAACTCATAGACACCGGAAGAGTACCTTATGTGTATCAAATGTCGCAACGTAACTGGGTGACTATAAAGGTGCTCTATAGGTATCTCCAAGGGTGTCTGTTGGGTTGGCATGGATCAAGAATGGGATTTGTTACTTCGTGTGACGAAGAGGTATCTCAGGCCCCACTCGGTAATACAACATCACAACAAGCCTTGCAAGCAATGTGACTAAAGTGTTATCCACGGGATCTTGTATTACGTAACGAGTAAAGAGACTTGCTAGTAACGAGATTGAACTAGGTATGGAGATGCCGACGATCGAATCTCGGGCAAGTAACATACCGAAGAACAAAGGGAACAGCATACGGGATTAACTGAATCTTTGACATAGAGGTTCAACCAATAAAAATCTTCGTAGAATATGTAGGAACCAATATGGGCATCCAGGTCCCGCTATTGGTTATTGACCGTAGAGGTGTCTCGGTCATGTCTACATAGTTCTCGAACCCGCGGGGTCTGCACACTTAAGGTTTGGTGACATTTCGGTAGTATAGAATTATGTATGGTGGTGACCAAAGGTTGTTTGGAGTCCTGGATGAGATCCGGACGTCACGAGGAGCTCTAGAATGGTCCGGAGGTAAATATGGATATATAGGAAGTCTTGTTTTGGTCGCCGAAAAAAATTCGGGCTCATCGGTAGTGTACCGGGAGTGCCGGGAGGGTACCGGGGGACCATCAGGAGGGGTGTCTCGACCCAAGAGGCTACATGGGCTATGGGAGGAGGTAAACCAGCCCCTGGTGGGCTGGATGAAGCCTCCTCTAAGGGCCCATGCGGCTGGAGTGGATTGGGAAAGAAAAAAACACAAGGTGGAAAGAGTTTCCAAGTGGGAAGGAGGACTCCTAATCCTACTAGGATTGGAGGAGGACTCCTCCTCTCCTCCTTGCGCCAAGGACAAGGGTTGGTCCCTTGTGCGCCAAAGCTCCTCCTTCCCTCCTCCTATATATATTAGAGGTTTTGAGGGTTTTGAGACGTAGAAATCAGCCACATGCTACCCTCTCCTCTAGATCGTAGTTTCTCCTCTAGATCGTTTCAGCGGTGCTTAGGCGAAGCCCTACTGCAATTGTTCCACCACCATCGCCTCCACGCCGTTGCGCTGCCGGAGAACTCATCTACCTTTCTGCTCCATCTTGCTGGATCAAGAAGGCGGAGATCGTCATCGAGCTGTATGTGTGCTGAACACGGAGGTGTCGTTCGTTCAGCGCTAGATTGGAAGGGTCGTCATCAAGATCGCGAGACGATTCGTGATTTGATTGCTAGACAGATCATGATGGGATCGCAGGACGGATCGTGATGGGATCGCGAGATGGATTGTGATGGGATCGTGGGACGCTCGGCGATTTAGATCGTGAAGATGTTCGACTACATCAACCATGTTTCTTAACGCTTCCCGCCTAGCGATCTACAAGGGTATGTAGATCCACTCTCCCTCTCGTAGATGCTCATCACCATGGATAGATCTTGCGTGTGCGTAGGAAATTTTTTGTTTCCCATGCAACATTCCCCAACAGTGGTATCAGAGCTAGTTCTATGTGTAGATGAGATCTCGAGTAGAACACAAAGGAGTTTCTTCCCGTTGATGCTTAGATTGCTTCCTCCCTTGGTCGTGTTTTGGTTCAACGGTATCGTGGGATGAAGCGGCCCAGACCAACCTTACTCGTACGCTTACGAGAGACCGGTTCCATCGACTGACGTGTAACTTCATTGCACAAAGATGGCTGGCGGGTGTTTGTTTCTCCTACTTTAGTTGGATCGGATTCGATAAAGGCGGTCCTTGAGAAGGTTGAAAAGAAACTTATGTATCACTGTTGTGGTTTTGCGTAGGTGAGAATTGTTCTTGCTAGATACCCATAGAAGCCACATAAAACCTGCAACAACAATTAGAGGACGTCTAACTTGTTTTTTCAGGGTACGTTGTGATATGATATGGCCAATTACATGATGAGATATATGTGATGTATGAGATGATCATGTATTGTATAGAATATCACGACTTGCATGTCGAGGAGTACGGCAACCGGCAGGAGCCATAGGGTTGTCTTTAATTGTTGTATGACCTGCGTGTCAGTCATTAAGCGCTATGTAATGCTTTACTTTATCGCTAAGAGGTAGCAATGTTAGTAGAAGTATGGTGTGCGCGACAACCTCGATGGCGACACGTTGATGGAGATCATGGTGTCATGCTGGTGACGATGGAGATCATGCTGGTGCTTTAAGGATGGAGATCAAAAGCACAAGTTCATGGCCACATCATGTCACTTATGATTTGCATGTGATGTTAATCCTTTTATGCACCTTGTTTTGCTTAGGACGACGGTATCATTATAAGGTGATCCCTCACTTAAATTTCAAGACAAATTGTGTTCTCCCCGAGTGTGCACCGTTGCGAAAGTTCGTCCTGTTGAGACACCACATGATGATCGGGTGTGATAGACTCTACGTTCACATACAACCGGCGCAAGCCAGTGTTGCACGTGAAGAACACTCGGCTTAAACTTGACGAGCCTAGCATGTACACACATGGCCTCGGAACACAAGAGACCGAAAGGTCGAACATAAGTCATATAGTAGTTATGATCAACATGATGATGTTCACCATTGAAACCACCTCAACTCACATGATGATCGGACTTGAGTTGGTGAATTTGGATCGTGTATCACTCGAATGACCGGAGGGATGTCTAGTTGAGTGGGAGTTCTTAAGTAATATGATTAATTGAACTCATTATCATGAATATAGTCAGTAGTGTCTTTGCAAATTATGTTGTAGATTATTTGCTCATGATGTAGCTCCCTTGTATTTTTTTATATGTTCCTGAGAAATAAAGTTGAAATATGATGGTAGCAATACTTCGTATTGGGTCCGTGATCTGAGGATTGTCCTCATTGCTGCACAGAAGGCTTATGTCCTTAGTGCACCGCTCGGTGCGCCACCCCCTCTAGCATCGTTTATAGATGTTATGAACATCTGACAAACACGTTCTGATGACTACTTGATAGTTTAGTGCGTCATGCATTACGGCTTAGAATTGAGGCTCCAAAACATTTTTAAATGTCACGGAACATATGAGATGTTCTAAGAGCTGAAATTGGGATCTCAGGCTCGTGCCCGTGTTGTGAGATATGATATCTCCAACAAGATTCTTTGCATGCAAGATGAAGGAGAATAGCTCAATCGTGGAGCATTTGCTTAGATTTTCTGGGTGCTACAATCGCTTGAATCGAGTGGGAGTTGATCTTCCAGATAAGATAGTGACTGATATAGTTCTCCAAGTCACTGTCACTAAGCTACTACAACTTCGTGATGAACTATATTTATGCCACGGATGGAAATGATGATCCCTGAGCCATTCACGATGTTTGACACCGCGAAGGTAGATATCAAGAAGGAGCATCAAGTGTTGATGATTAGTAAAACCACTAGTTTCAAAAAGGAAAAGGGTAAGGAGGGAAACTTCATGGATGGCAAGACAGTTGCTGCTCCAGTGAAGCAACCCAAAGTTGATACCAAACTTGTCGTGGTTTTGTCATGGCAGATGTCCGAGGACTTAGGTTCGAGGCCATCGCTAAGGTGATGGCCTCAAAGGGGTTGGTTGGAATGAAGGACATGAGTTTACCCAGGTTTGGCCCCTCAAGAAGAGGTAAAAGCCTACGTCCTGCTTGTGTTGTATTGATTGGAGTATCGATTACAAAGTAGCGGATTCGCTCGACCTAGTTCTTGATTCGTTGTTGTCTATGTAAGTCGCCCCGGGTCTCGCCTTTATATAGGAGGTCAAGGCCACGGGTTACACAAGTCTCATACCGATTCTTAAAACGTATCTGACTCTATCTCTATGTCGTCTTACCATCTTGGTCAAGCTGCCTCCGGGCGGCTTAACCGCCCAGGTCTTCATGCCACCTTCCGTCCGGGCCTTGTCTTGGCCCATCTTGGTAAGCCGCCATACGGCTAGGCCTACGTCTCCTGGCCCATCTGCCTTGGTCTGGATTATGATCTGCTAGGTATGACCCGGCCCCACCTGGGCGGGTCTTCCCATGGGGTTATATCCCCAACATTAGGCCCCAGGTCGATTTGAGCTTGCTCATGTCAATCTTCAATCTTGCTTGGCGGCGAGTCTGACTCTTCATCACCTGAAAGTAAGATATGTAACCCATCGTGACATCATACCGGATATGCCAAAAAGATTCCTTGACAACCACAATGAATCTTTTCATCATTAAACTGATGGCATGAAAATCGAGGCGTCCGTCTCGGTCGGTCAGTTTCCATCGCCTTGATTCCCGCGCCCGTTTCCACTTTCCAGCCTCTTAAATAGGACCGTGAAGGGTCTTTCTCATTTCCTCCGCCGCTTGTGCCTCTTCTTCTTCCTCTCAACGCCATCGCCCCCAAGCTCCCTCGCTCCAGTGAAGCTTCATCGCCGTCGTCGCCCTAGGCCGCTGCATCAACCTTGACGGACCAGAGCCTTGCCCATGAACGCCATGTCACTTCTGGTACGTCTTTATCCATCCCCTAGATATGTAGCTTAGTGTGACAAATCCATGGAGTTCTTCGGCCCCGTTAGAGCGCAAGTTCTTCGTAATGTCAAACGACACATAGCCCAGTAAATCTTGTAATGATCATCTTCCCATTGCGGTAAATCGTGTGAAATCACCAATAGCCTAGTACAGATCTATAGTTGCTTCCTTTTACTGCCCTCGAACTTTGCCAGTTCTTCCTCAGTTCATCATTAGGTTTGAAATAAATCAGTTTTTCCTCTGTTTGTAGATCTGCAATTATAAAGATAGCATGTGAAACCTGTTTTCCACCCTTATTTGTATTTTGCTTCATTGCTCTACCAACTTAACCCGCCATATAAACTTCCGGCTCTCCCCATAAACTGCACGGCGGCTTAGCTTCTTAGAACATAGATTTCGTCAGCCGCCCTTAGTTGTCTGTCACTTTCTAACTCGCCGCGCACTATTACTTTTCACAGTTTTAAGACGCCATTATGCCTCGTGCATCCTCTTCGTGTAATTGGGTCGGCTCTAGAGTCTCTGAGGAGTTTTTGAAAGATTTCGTAGACGCGGGGACCTTGCCAGCCAAAAATTTCATTCATTGGTGGGTTCTGGGCAATGAGAAGAAACCCATCCCTCGATAGGGCGAAGTAGTCATATTCGCGGACCACCGTGCACGCGGTTTCAGCTCGCCCGACTCTAAATTTTTCCGAGATGTCCTCCATTTCTTCAAGTTGCATCCTCAGGATATTGGACCCAACTCCATCTCAAATATGTGCAACTTCCAAATCATTTGTGAAGCTTACTTACAAGAAGAGCCGTCAGTTGACCTCTTCCGTAAGTTTTCTATGTAAACCGCCAGACAGAAGTGGCGGTTGGCCCAAGCTTGGAGCTCGGTGGAGTCTCCATTCAAAGAAGATGGGATATGACCTTTCTGGCTGTTCGAATGCCAAGTCACCCCAAGGAATGGAATAGAACCTGGTTTTATTGCAAAGACACTTCTCCAGAGGGAGAACGTCCATTGTCGGGTTATCGTCCGACCCGGATCCACACCACAACTGAACTCCCTGACTGGATGTCAGCCTCCGAACGAGCGAAGTACGCTCCCGCTTTCGCCAAAATTAGAGCCCTCATGGACAATGCTCTGACAGGGATTGATCTGACCCGCTACTGGATCTCCTGGAAAGTCATGCCTCTGAGCCGGCTGGACCGTCTCATGTGTGAATACACAGGTGACGCCAATGACCCCCTCTGTTTTAATCATACCACTTTGACAGAGGAGAACATCATTGCTGCCATCAAGGGACTTATCCGTGAGTCCCAAGAATCTTCCCGCACTGTTGGGTTACCACCATTTTGTGCCGCAAACCCAGCCCCAGATGTAAGGGCGGCTTTCAAACCTCCTTTTCCTCCGTGTTAACTATCCATGTATGTTACAACCTTTAACCTCCTTCGGCGGCTTCAGCTTTTAGGCTAATTCCGGCTTCTGGAAGAAGAAATATATCCCCCTCCGAAGAAGTCTAAGGATAAGGCCGGAGGCCGAAAGAAGAAAGTTGTACCTCAAGAGCAGCCTGAGGTTGACGACTCAGAGGTAGAGCTTGACTCTCCTGATCGTCTTACTATGCACCTTACTGACAGTAATAACTCACAGGACGAAACAGAGACAAGCCACGCCAACGTTCCTGAGATAACCTATGTTTCATCTGACTCAGAACATCTTCCACCAAAGAAGATATGGCGGGTCATCCGAAAAGTCCCATTTTCTCATCCTCTTGCTTATTTAGACCACAACTTTCTTTTGAAAAAGCAACAACACCCCTCACGACGCCAAACCCGGAGCGCCGGCTCTGAAGATCTTATGGACGGGTTGTCTAACGCTCTGGCTCAGCGGAAACGGCCAGTTGAGATACTTGTTTAACTTGGTTTAGCTTTGTGGACCTTGCCTTATAACTTTACTCTGTCTTTATATTGCTTTCACTTCTTTCAGGAATCGCCCCCATCGTTAGGCAACTCAACCGCGACTAAGCCGCCGCCCTTGAAGATCAACCCCGAGTACGTGCTTTCATGTTTGCATTACATCCTTTGTCATCTTTGAACTCTATACAATAATCTTCCGTGCTTTCCAGGGCTCAAGCGAAACGAAGAAAGACCGGCGGGTCTACCTCTGCCCCCACTGCCCAAGAGTCGGAGCCTGCTAAGCCGGATTCTCCCATGGCGTGCACTAAGCCCTCTGCAGCCGCAAAGGATGCCTCTGAGGATACTCGTCGGTCTTCTGAGCTGGTGGCCCATGAGATATCACCTGATAGTCCTCCAAGGACCAGTTCTAAGCCGCCAAGCCCTTCAACAGTCATCGAAGAACCAATTCTTCCAGACGTCATTATTACTGGCACGGGCTTTCAATCTCCCAAGCCTCATGTTCTGACTAAACAAACCGAGAAAGCTGAAACTTCTGACAGCCTGGACTTTGAGCTCCCTATGCTGGAAAAGTTAACTGCCGACGAGCTACATGCTGGTTATCTAAACCTCCTCACCACAAGCCGGAATATGGAGCTCAAACTTGTTAATATAATGAAGAAAAAACATGAGGTACTCCTTCCTTTCCTGATACCCTTATGTAGCCCCCAAGAGCCGGTTTACTATTTGCTAATGGTAAACCGGGTCTTCCAATCCATGTCACAAGTAGAACCACTTAGATTGTAGCCCCCAAGTATCGGCTTAATATGTAAATATTGAGCTGGTACTTCAGTGTTTAAGTAATTGATCAATGGTAGCCCTCCAAGTTCGGGTCAGTATAGAAATAATTGGCCGAAACTTCCCTGTAGATTGATTGAAGAGCTATATGTAGCCCCTAAGTGTCGGCTTATCTTTGACAAATATGAGCCAGAACTTCATTGTAGACTTAGAAAACATCGATGTAGCCCCCAAGTGCCGGCTTAACTTGATGAAGATGAGCCGGAACTTCATTGTAGACTTAGAAAACATCGATGTAGCCCCCAAGTTCCACCTTAACTTGATGAAGATGAGACGGAACTTCATTGTAGACTTAGAAAACATCATTGCAGCCCCCAAGTGCCGGCTTCACTTGATGAAGATGAGCCGGAACTTATTTGTAATCTCGGAGAACAAACAGACATTAGCCCCCAAGTGTCAAGTATATTGCTTGCAATCTGCTTGAGACTTGCATTATATTTTCTTAACTTAACCATCTGGTAATACGTTGTCCTGGCGACTTACCCCTCATTTGCTTTTTGTATGTCACAGGAAGCTTTAAGCCATGCCGAGTCTGAACTGACCAGCTTAAAGAGCAATCTGGCCTCCCAGCAAACCGCCCGAAGTGAAGCAGAAGAGAAATGTCGGCTCGCCTCTTAAGAACTTGTAAAAGTTAAATCTGATTTTGCTGCCTTCAAGAAGGCTGCTGAGACAGAGCAAACTGCCCTGGCCAAACGTGCAGACGATGCTGACCAGTGGCTCATGGTCGTATTCGACGAGTTGCACCCCCTGAAGCGCCATATCTCAAAGATGACTGCTGCTATCTTTGGTAAGTACTAAAAGACTAAACCAATATCCTTGCTTGAAAAGTTGCACAGGTGGCTTATAACATAAAATCCGTCTTGTGTAGGTCAAAGAAGCCGTCAACTTGGTGCTGACAGCCTGCTGCAGCTGAAAGCCGTCTACACATTATCAGAACAGCTGTACTGCAGAACTCTTTGCACGATCAAAGCGATGTTGAATAAAGAGAGTATCCCCAATTCTATGAAGGGAGTTATAGAGGTGTTATCCACCCTGCCAAAGCAAATCCAAGAGCTCAAAAAATCAGCCGCCCTAAAGGGAGACATTGCTGCGATAAGTCGGGCTTTGGCCTTTGCCCCAGAGCTAACTCCTGAAGAAATGATGGATTGTTTTCCGTCAAAGAAAGATGACGGCTCAGAATTCATAGAAGCTGACTATGCTCATTGTATGAATGCCTCCAAGGTCCTTGCATCAGTGTTAGCGGAAGAAGTGAATCTGCCAACATATCAGGTGGCTTACAACACTGAGAACAAGCGAGTGCGCGGCCCAACCTTCGAGGCCAGGGATTTAACTCCTGCACGCCGTAAGCATCTCTTTGCCCGTGACATTGACCCGTCTCCCCTCATTGAAGAGGCCAACCTTGAAGCTTTAACCAAATGCAACTGGGACTTGGACAATCTTTAGATTGAGGAGGTCGAAGACCTGCCGCGGGATGACCCGTCGTCTAGCTGATCAAATTGATAATGCCATGGTATAACCCGGTTTCTTGACCCGCCGAAATTTCGGGTGGTGTAAAAACTTTAAGTCATGCTTTTTGAGCTCTGTAGAGAGTGTTGTAATAGGCCTTTAGGACAAACATTGTCATGCCTGAACTGTGCCATCGTGCACATAGGAAATCGCATGGCTTAACATATTATGTCTGCCTTGTGCTTCAATTCATGCCAGATGTCGTGGCGGCTCATCGTAAGAAAAACCACCTGTAAGAGCAGAATATTTTCCGCACTCTTATAGGGCGGCTTAGAATAGCACAACCCGGAGATGTTAAATCTTTTCTGACTTGCTTTTTTCAATAACTCATGTGCCGGTTCTTCTGGGTGGACTCGCTACTAGAACTCGTTACCAGTACAGGGTCTCTATCGAGATTGACCGCCAATTTGTTTGAACGGCGCAGGGTCTCTAAGAGAAATTAACTGATAGGAGCATAACGTCCCAAAAAGAGATGCGGCAGCGCATGAGTACCCTGGTAGACCATAGACTGCCTCTCACGTGACATAAATCCGTCGTTTTAACCTTAAACAGTGCAGGGTCTTTAAAAGATTAATTGTCTAAGAGTACAAAACGGGCCACATAGCGAAGAGTCGGCAGTAGATGAGAGAGTTTATCCTCTCTTTCCGTAAGCCGGACCTCACGTGACAAGAGACACCGATTTAACCATAACCAGTACAGGGTCTCTATCAAGATTGTCCGTCAACTTCCTTGAACCAGCTCAGGGTCTCTAAGCGAGATTAATTGGTAAGAGCTCGGTGGGTCACATAACGGAGCAGCATCAGCTTACAAGCAGGTTTAACTCGAGCTTGTAGTGGCTTAAGAGTCGATCAAAAGGGTATGTAAGCTAAACCCGGTGGGTTGGAAGCCCCCAAATGATCTTGTTGATAGAGTCAACTTTTTGGGTATAGAACCCGCCTGACTTTGGCTTAAGAGCCGATCAATAGGGTCTGATAAGCTAAACCCAGTGGGTTGGAAGCCCCCTAGATGACATGTTGACGGAGTCAACTTTTTGGGTATATAACCCGCCTGACTTTGAATTAAGAGCCAATCAATAGGGTCTAATAAGCTAAACCCGATGGGTTGGAAGCCCCCTAGATGACCTATTGACTGAATCAACTTTTTGGGTATATAATCCGCCTGACTTTGGCTTAAGAGCCGATAAATAGGGCCTGATAAGCTAAACCCAGTGGGTTGGAAGCCCCCTAGATGACCTTGTTGCGCAAACTGAGATACACGAAACGGTAGAGGCCCCGGTTTGCAAAGATGCCAACTTTATTCATATATATATGATATGTACAATGATGGTGTACAATGTCAAGTCTTGACAACTCAAGCATAGTAAGGTCGTAGATGAGCTATGTTCCACGGCCGGCGGGTCTCCTGTCCAGAAGTGCTTGATTCGTCTCGTATGCCAATGAGGTAATATGACCCGTTGTTGAGATCTCTGTTGACCATGAAAGGTCCTTCCCATGGACGGGATAACTTGTGTGTGTCTGTATGATCTTGAATCAACCGCAACACTAAGTCGCCTTCTTGAAATGTTCGGGTCTTAACTCTGTGGCTATGATAGCGACGCAGGTCTTGCTGGTAAATCACCGATCGAGCTGCCGCCAGATCACGCTCTTCCTCCAAGGCATCCAACGCGTCTTGACGTGTTGTTTCATTATCCGCTTCAACGTAAGCCGCCACCCGTGGAAAGCTATGACGTATATCGCTTGGTAACACAGCTTTCGCGCCATAAACCATGAAGAAAGGCGTATAACCTGTTGATCTGTTGGAGTAGTTCTGATGCTCCATAAGACGGACAACAACTCCTCGACCCAACAACCCAACGTTCGTTGCAAAGGAACCATAAGCCGGGGTTTGATACCTTGCAAGATTTCCTGATTAGCATGCTCCAGCTGATCATTTTATTATAGATGATCAACCGCAGAAACGTCAAGTCGGATGTGCTCACTTTCACTGAACGCTTGCATAGCCCCCTTGGATAAGTTCGTACCATTATCTGTGATGATACTATGAGGGTAACCAAAGTGGTAGATCAGCTTTTTAACAAACTGAACTGCCGTAGCCGCGTCACACTTGTTGACCGGCTCAGCTTCTACCCACTTGGTAAATTTGTGCACTGCCACCAAGAGGTGCGTCTTCTTGTCCTTGGATCTCTTGAAATCAAGCCCCCAGACTGCAAACGACCAGGTAATTGGAATCATGCGCAACTCCTGAGCCGGGACATGAGCACATCGGCCGAATTTCTGACACCCATCGCACTTGCGAACCAAGTCTTCCGCATCCTTATGAGTCGTCAGCTAGAAGAAGCCATGTCGAAAAGCCTTGGCCACCAGAGATTTTGAACCGGCATGATGACCACAATCGCCAGCATGAATTTCATTCAAGATTTCCTTGCCTTCTTCAGGTGAAACACAACGTTGAAAGACGCCAGTGACGCTGCACTTATGTAACTCACCATTGATGATTGTCATAGACTTAGACCGCCTGATGATCTGCCTTGCCAGGTTTTCATCCTCAGGTAACTCGCCGCAAGTCAAGTACGCTAGGTAAGGCACAGTCTAGTCAGGAATAGCATGTAGAGCCGCCACCAGCTGCCCCTCCGGGTCAGGTATAGCCAAGTATTCCCTGAAGGTAACTTAACTGACGGGTGATGTAGTACGTCTAAGAAAACGTTAGGCGGTACCAGCTTACCCTGAGAACCCAACCTTCATAGGGCGTCAGCCGCTTTGTTCCTACGATGATCAACATGATCCACCTGATAACCCTTGAAATGACCAGCAATGACATCCACCGCCTGACGATAAGCCGCCATCCGCGGGTCCTTGGAATCCCAAGTGCCTGACACTTGCTGGGCTACTAGGTCTGAGTCGCCGAAACATCTAACCCAACTCAGGTTCATCTCCTTAGCCACCCGGAGGCCATGAAGCAGAGCTTCGTACTCAGCTGCATTGTTAGTACAAGAAAACATTAACATTAGCACATAACAGAACTTGTCATATTTAGGGGAAGTTAAGATAACTCCTGCCCCTAATCCTTCCAGTTGCCTGGATCCATCAAAGTGGATTGTCCAATATGTGTTATCCTGCTTTTCCTCGGGCGCCTCTATCACGCCCAAGATGTGCGCCTATCCATATTAAGGCACGGGGACCTCGCAAGGGATAGAGGCGCATCTTGTCGTTCGCAAGTATAGCATCATTACATCATACATTACATAAGAGACGAGTATATGAGTTGGCTTACACTCACCACATACTAAATTACAATTCCACACAGAGTTCAAACATCAAGATGAAGACAGGGTCCGCCTACGGACGAAATCAAACTAATAGATGCAAATGATACTATCTCACTATCCAAAAGATCACGACCATGGTCCTCTACTCATCCGGATAAGTCACGTACATTCTGCCTCTTTCCTCGTCATACTCCCACTAGAGCTGCGTCAGATCATCCTGCATGAACTCATCTGTACCTGTACCTAGAGTGTTGTAGTAATCTGTGAGCCATAAGGACTCAGCAATCATGCGCCCGGGTACCGAGACTATTCAAGCTTAAGGTTGGGAAGGGGTATGTGTTTAGTTTGCAGTAGCACTAAGCATGTATGGTGGCTAAACTTACGTAACATGAAGATAAATATTTGTGGCCTAACAAGAACGATCGAATCTAGAATGACCTCTATGAGATCCTGAACACTTCCTTACGTCAATCATAACCCCGCTGTGTTCTCTCCCGAATCATGTTCACGAGGAGAGACGATCACGGTTACTCACACAGTTGGTGCATTTTATTTAGAGTTTACTTCAAGTTAACTATAACCGGGTGTTAAACAAATATCCAAGTTGCCACATAACCGCGGGCATGGCTTTCCGAAAGATTTGACCCTACAGGGGTGCTCCAACTAGTCCATCACAAATTAACCACACTCCACGGGAATAGCCTCGACCACGGATCTCGTGATCATCCTAGGCAACTCCAAAGGAATTCCAACACCTCGAGATAACCTAAACAAAGTCAGAGCCATCAAGCAAGACACTCGATAAAGGTACAACAATTCTAGCAAGACCTCCCGATGTGTCGACGAACCTGATAAGAGTCGCGTATCTCGTTCTCAGGACACAACGGATTGTCCAAACTTCCGGTAGGCCAAACATAGAGTTGCCCCTGGTGGCCATCGGTGGTTGACATTTTTGGACCAACACTCTTGAGGAGCACATGGCCCGGGGGTTGATTAATTAGGTTGCAAAGCCCTATGCAATTTTTATTAAGTTATAAGCAAATGTAGTACCAAAGTTGGGTCTTGCCAGACAAGTTTTAATCTCAAGCAAATAAACAAGGGGGTCCTCATAACAACCCCGAGCATGTTAGGAGCGCAAAATATGGAAAACATAACACTGGTAACAAGAAACTAAGGCGGTAACAGCGGAACAAAACACCTAGCAAAAGGCCAAGCCTTCCACCAATACCAAGATATATATGTGCATTAAATTAAATAACAGATAATATTGTGATATGCCAAATCCATGTTATCACATGGAACAACCTGCACCTGCAACTAAGAACGCTATAAGAGGGGCCGAGCAGCGGTAACTTAGCCAAATCAAAGGTTTGCTGGGATGTGGAGGGTTAAGGCTATCATGGCAATTAGGAGGCTGACATTCAAGTGGTAGGTAGCGCAATTGTAATGATAAGAGCGAGACAACTAGAAAGCGAAAATAGTATCGGGATCCGGGTACGATCATCTTGCCTGTTGGTTCTTCAGTGGAACAAGTAGCGGGATCCTCGTAGTTGTACTCACCTGGATCTTCGTACTCAGGTTCAACGTTCGCGTCTACCTAAAAGAAACAGAAAGAATAAACAAACAACCAAGGTGCAATGCACAAGCAAGAATGATGCATGCTTAGGTGAAGAGTTTTAGCATGGCAATCATGTCTAGTCATGTTTCACATGCAAAGGATTGGTTATTCATGAATCTAGACAGAACCTTATGTTAAGTTATTTAGACATGCATGAACATGGCAAATATGGATGCATCATGCAAAAAACGATAAAAAATGCATATGAAGAACGTAAGAAACGGAAATACGGTTCTCACGATACGCTCACGACAAGATACGAAGGCAAAACACAAGAGAAGAAGGATCTGGGCTATTCCTTGGCATTCCAAGGTAGCCATTGGTTAGGCAACGAAAAACCAACCACAATAGAGCCAAAGATCAAGCAATTCCATGGAGTATAGCTCCCACAAGTCACAAAACAATAAAACAAACAATCTGCCACAAAACAGCAACATATCAACATTCACAACCAACAACTTGAGCTACAGGAATCCTTCAACAACAAACAAGGTATTGACAGAAACTAAATAACATGCTTATCAACTTATCCAACTACACAATCTGGAAAGGAGGCACACATCAATAAGCATGAAGCTCACAAGTTGGCATGATGAAACAGATTTCTCGGACTTGGTGAAAATAACAGTTTTTCTGGAATCTGAGTTAATCTGGTAGCAACTTGACAGCAGAAACTAATGGTGATAGAGACGACCTCATGGCATGAAAATTAACAGGATGGTAGTAGACAACATATATTTCAAAACACTAGCACTGAGCATGAGCTAATTCTCAACATATCACAAGATGTCAACCACTCTTCATGGCACAAAAATAACAGCAGATTCTCAGACAGAAATATGTAGCATGGTGAAAACAGTAACATTAAGTTAGCTACTTTGCAGCAAGTTTCCCACTTATATGGGTGATTCTCATGTCAAACAAAAATACCATGGCATAATAATAATAAAAAAACACTAGCACTTCCATGTTGGCACATGCCCCAAAGCAAGCATGGATTAATTCATGTAAAAATGTCAAAGTAGCATCACAACAGAAAATGACAGTTTGGCAAACTTTCTCAAAAGTGAAATCTAATTGCACCAATGGATTCCTTGGACCTTTCTACCCCAAAATCATATATCATACTCATATAGACACATGAAGCATCATGGCACAAACTATACTAGCAAAACAACCACCTCTCTTATAAGTGAAAACTTACTTAAAATGCACATGAGCATATTTGATCATGGCCAGATTTGGTAATATACCTAAATTGGAAAATATCTATATTACACTACAAAACATGACACATATCCAAATGAATAGTGTATGACAAGTGGGGCATGGCCCACTTGCAACACACACACGCTCACCCAAACCTACACACACACACATACATGGCATGCACAAACCACACATACACAATACACAAGTGCACATGGCACTCCCACACTCATGAAACACACACACTCATGGGTGTGGTTGTTCACATACACATGCATACATGGAAATAACGAAAGAGGAAACAAACAAAGGAAGAAAAAAAGAAACAAAAGGGGGGAGGGGTTCGGGCTCGAACCCACGACCGGCTGGTCGCTTCCCCGAGTGCATACCACCACACTACAGCTCCGGCACTTAACAGAGGAGGGCATCGACTGCTCTAATACAACCTACTGCCCCGATAACTGATGAAACTGAAGGTCACTACATCTATGGCGGCGACGATGATTGCCGGCGACTACGGCCTCTCCGGCGAGGGGAAGCTACTACGGGGACTACGGATACAACGGGAGTCCATCTCCCCATTCACCTCACGACGAGAGGGACGGTAGCGAGCTCAAGGGCTCGCCTTTACGACCGGCAACGGCAAATACGACGCGACGGCACTAGCTACAAGGGGGGAGGGCTGCGCGTCGACTGCTCACCGAGGGGAGGGCGACGATGACCTGGACGCGTGAAGAGGAAGGAGAGGCGGAGACAACGATGGCGACGAAGAGGAAGAAGTCCTGACGATGACGCGGCAGCGAGGACGAAGCAGACGACCTCCTGGAGCCTCCTAGCACCGGGAATGGATCGAGGATGATGGCGCCTTGCTGCACGCCATCTCCGCCGATGACGAGGGCCACCGGATGCGCGAAGACGACGATGTCGACGAGCAGCAACCTCCCTGGCTCTCTGAATTTCTCTGCTCTCGCCGAATTTGGGGAAGAAGAAGGGAGCGGAAGGAGGGGAGAGGAGATGGAGGCAGCGAGGAGGAAGGAAAAACCCTAGGGATCCGCGCTTTTAAAAGGGAGGGCCTCGACGTCCGTGAGCCCCTGACAGCGACGGCGTCGGCTCTCCCGCGCTCTCACTCTCTCTGAACCTCCTGACAGAGGAGGACGAGGCAGGTAGCCGTCAGCTACCTGCTGGGCCGCGTGGGCCGGGGAGGGCACAGCTCTCTCACTCTCTTTCTGGGAGAAAACAAAAGCAGAGTTTTCCTTATTAAATAAAAGAGAGAAAACAAATCCTTTTAGAGAAAAAGAAAAAGAATAAATACAAAACAAAATAGTTTTAGAGATGAGAAGAAAATCCCCCATCTTATAAAAATGAGAAGAAGATTTTTAGAGCAACTATTTTAAATGGCTTTAAAAGAAATAGTCCCTTTATTATTTAAAACCCCAAATACCTATAGATCAAAACAACAAAAGTACCACACACACAATTTTAAAACATTGCAAACTACCTTCTGGACATTTAAAATAATTATTTAAACCAAGTTAATTCTACTGATAAAATATCATTGGAAGAAAAAGGTTATTTGGCAGGGTTTGTTTGAAAAGGAATAAAAGAGGGGGGAAGGAGATGAGGCCCACTCAAACCACACATCCACAACCACACTCACATGGAAACCACCACAATTCCCTTAAGCATGAAGACATGAAGACATGATGCATGATGACATGATAATATGATGCATGATGCATGATGACATGATAAGGGCAAACTCCATTCATTCATCACATGACAACATGGGACCACAAGGTTACAATGCCATAAAAGGTAGGGACAGCACTTGGGCTGTCACAACTCTCCCACACCACAAAAGTATCTGGACCCGAGATCTAGGAACGAAAGAACTCTGGATATTCGGAACAGAGAAGATCCTCACGTTCCCAAGTAGCTTCTTTGTCAGAATGATGAGACCACTTCACCTTGAGGAACTTGATAGACTTGTTGCGAGTCTTACGCACAGTTTCTTCGAGAATTGCCACTGGATGCTCATGATAAGAGAGGTCTTCTTGAAGATCAATGTCTTGGAGGTCAATGGTACGCTCAGGAGTCTTGAAGCACCTCCGGAGCTGAGAAACATGGAAGACATCGTGCACATTTGCGAAATTTGTAGGAAGCTCTAGTTGATATGCAAGTCCACCTCTCTTGCCAACAACTTTGAAAGGACCAACAAAACGAGGAGCTAGCTTCCCTTTATTTCCAAACCGCTGAGTGCCCTTCATGGGAGGGACTCTGAGATAGACTAGATCATCCACTTGAAAAGAAACATCCTGATGTTTGTTATCGTAATAACTCTTCTGTCGGGACTGAGCTACTTTGAGGTTCTCACGAATGACACAGCACGTCTCTTCTGCTTCAGAGATCATATCATTGCCCAATATCTGACGCTCACCGGTTTCAGACCAGTTAAGCGGGGTACGACATTTCCTACCGTAGAGAATCTCGAAAGGGGCCTTGCCTGAGCTAGCTTGAAAGCTATTGTTGTATGAGAATTCAGCATATGGAAGGCAGTCTTCCCATTTCATGCCGAATGAAATCACACAGGCTCTAAGCATATCTTCAAGGATCTGATTGACTCTCTCAACTTGACCACTTGTTTGTGGATGGAACGCAGTGCTGAAACGGATCTTGGTACCCATAGCAGTCTGGAAGGACTCCCAAAACTTGGAAGTAAAGAGGCTTCCACTGTCAGATGAGATGAGCTGAGGAATACCATGCAAAGATACTATCCTTGACGTATACAACTCTGCAAGCTGAGTTGCCGAGATAGATTCCTTGACTGGCAGGAAATGAGCAACTTTTGTCATCTTGTCGATAACCACGAAGATGGCATCGTTTCCTCTCTCGTACTTGGGAAACCCAGTGACAAAATCCATCTCCACATGATCGAATTTCCACTCTGGGATAGGCAAAGGCTGAAGAAGACCTGCTGGACGCTGATGCTCCGCCTTCACTCTGCGACAAACATCACACTCATTCACGAACTGAGCAATTTCACGTTTCATGCGAGTCCACCAGAAGGTTTGCTTGAGATCTTGATACATCTTGGAACTACCTGGATGAATGGATAGAAGGGAATTGTGTGCTTTGTCCATGATAACCTTTTTGAGATCACCTTTTGGAACCACCAGACGGTCCTCAAAGAACAAGTTGTCTTTGTCATCAACTCTTAAGCACTTATACTTCGGAATGCCCTTGGCCACACCTTTCTTCACTTTCTTCACCATAGCGTCAAGAAGTTGTGCTTGGTGAACCTGATCTTCTAGAGTCGAAGAAACTTGAAGATTGGCAAGAAAACCTTGCGGAATCATTTGAAGGTTGAGCTTGTGGAAGGCTTCACAAAGTTCGGGTTGAAGAGGCTTCAGGATGAGACTATTGCAGTACGCCTTATAGCTGAGCGTGTCTGCAATGACATTTGCTTTCCCAGGAGTATACTCAATGCTTGGATTTAAGTCCTCAAGCATTTCCACCCAACGAGACTTCCAAAGATTAAGATTGGGTTGAGTGAAAATGTATTTCAAGCTCTTGTGATCGGTGTACACCTCAACTGGTCTACCCAACAACTAATGCCTCCAAGTCATTAGAGCATACACAACTACTGCCAACTCGAGATCATGAGTGGGGTAGTTCTTCTCGGCAGGCTTCAACTGACGTGAGGTATAAGCAACAATCTTCTTATCTTGCATGAGAACACCACCAAGACCTTGGAGAGAAGCATCACAGAATACTTGGAAAGGCTTTGACTGCTCAGGAGGAACAAGAACTGGAGCTGAAGTCAGTCTCTGCTTGAGCGTATTGAATGCCACATCACACTCAGGAAACCAAACATACTTGACACTCTTATGAAGGATATTGGACAGAGGCTTAGCAATTTGAGAGAAGTTCTCCATGAATCTTCTCCAAAAACTAGCAAGCCCGAGGAAACTCCGAAGCTGCTTCACATTCTGAGGAGGTTCCCACTTCAAGATTGCCTCAACTTTCTCAGGGTGCACTTTAATTCCTTCGATAGAGATCGCATGCCCAAGGTACACCACTTCATTGAGCCAAAACTCACACTTGGAAAACTTGGCATAGAATCGATGCTCTCTTAACTTGTCAAGCACAAGGCCGAGATGATCCGCATCCTATTCTTATGTCTCCGAGAACACAAGGATGTCATCCAAATAGACCAAGACGAACTCATTCTTCAAAGGAGAGAAAATGAAATTCATCATTCTTGAGAAGGTTGGAGGAGCATTAGCAAGACCAAACCACATGACGGTGTACTCATAAGAGCCAAAACTCGTCCTAGAAGCGGTCTTAGGAATATCTTCTTCGCAAATGCGAATCTGGTGATAGCCCATGCGAAGATCAAGCTTCGAGAAAACCTTGGCACCTTTCAGTTTCTCAAACAACTCATTGATGTTGGGAAGTGGGTACTTGTTTCTGATTGTCTTCTTGTTCAATGGATGGTAATCGACACAAATCCGGTCCGTGCCATCCTTCTTCTTGACAAACAAAACACCACAACCCCATGGAGAAGAACTTGGTCTGATCAGACCCAGACGTTCTTGCTCATCTAGCTCCTTCTTCAACTCTTTCAGCACTTCGGGGCCAAGTTTATAAGGGCGCTTGCAAACCAGTTCAGTTCCGGGCTCGAGATCAGTCACGAACTCGACTAGCCGGTGCGGAGGCATTCCTGGCAATTCTTCTAGAAAGACATCTTCATACTCATTCACCATCGGAATTTGAGAAATCGCCGAGATTTCACCCTTCCCAATAAGAGCAAAGAGACGGATTGTGTCATCGCGAGCCGCGAAAATAATCACATCTTCTGAAGGATGAGTCAGCTTGACTTCTTTTTCTTTACAATCAATATAAGCCTTCTTCATAGCCAGGAAGTCCATGCCCAGAAAGAGATCAATGTCGGAATTGCCGAGAACAATTGGAGAAGCCAGAAAAGAATAATTGCCCATCTTGATAGAAGCATCCCAAACCACAAAACGAGAATTCATTTTCAAACCCGGAGACACCACAGTCAACGATCTAGACAATTCTTCGCAACAAAACTCATGCTTTGAAACAAATGGCCTTGATATGAATGAATGGGATGCACCAGTATCAAAGAAAACCTTTGCAGGAATAGAGTTAACTGAGGGATTACCCATGATCACTTGGGAAGAATCATCTGCCTCTGCTGCGTTCACATGGTTCACCCTTGCAAACTTGGGATTATGCTTCACCATAGCACTGCCTGGGGGCTTGACAATAGGAGGAGGGGGAAGACGCCTCTGGTTGCACTTGTTTGCGTAGTGACCCTTCTGGCCACACTTGTGACAAGTCACCTAAGAAAGCAAACGAACATTGCATGGAGGAGGAACAAGAACTGCCTTGGACGCCTGGGGTCTCTGCTGAAATCCTGGGTTGGGTGGGTGGGAAGAACCACGGCCACCGAACTGCTTCTACTGCTGAGGAGGACGAAACGGAGGAGGATTTGGCACCCAATACTTTTGCTGCTCAGGAACCATCTGAGAGCTGGAAGAAGACGAATATGAATCCCTTGAATGCTTCCTTGAGTTCTCCAACTTGATCTGAGTTGCCTCGACCTTCAAAGCCATGTTGTAGAACTGATCAAACGCACGAGGCTCCTGAAGGACTAGACCTGGCAGAAGCTCATCCTTGAGACCACCTCTGAACTGATAGATCATCGCCTTGTCATCTAGAACATCTTGCTTAGCATAGCGGGCCAAATTCTGGAACTCGATGTTGTACTGATAGACAGACTTGCTTCCCTGCTTCAGGTGCCTGAACTTCTCATGCATCTCCTCAACAAAGCTTGTCGGAATGTAATGGGCCCTGAAGTCGCGATAGAAATCGTCCCAAGTAACAACACAATCGTCCCTGGAATCCCTGTACTGCTTCCACCAATCCGCTACCTGACCCTTGAGCTGGAACGATGCAAATCTGACAAAGTCCTCTGGCCTGACATTGCTGCACCCAAAATGCTTACTCATATTACGGAGCCAACCATCAGCATCAAAAGGCTGCTCACAATAGGTGAAAGACTTGGGCTGGTTGGCAAGGAACTGATTGAGCATCGCAAACTGAGGTTGATTCTGAAAATTCCCTTGAAAGCCTTGCTGACCCTGCTCCCTTTCTTGCAACATCCTGAGCAACATCTGAGTGTTTGCATTGGTTGCGGCCATTACAACTTGCCAAGCTTCTGGAGGAGGACGCGGCGGTGGGGGTGGTGGCGGAACATTAGCCTGCTCCTCTCCACGACCCAGATTGTCGCGAGTTGGAGGAGCCATCCTGAAGATGGACAAGAACATCAGCACCCCATTGATAAGACGAATTCAAAAGCTGAATCAAATGCTTGAAAGAAATTGAACAATAACATCACAGCCTTCCTACTAAAAAATTAGTAACAATGCTTTCTTCGGTTTATGATAACATCATCACATATCACAAGCCACTTGCAATAACACAAAAGTATTGAGCTAACTGCTCAGAACAAATGTATATGCCCAAATACATCTGAAGAAGATGATCCTAGATAACTACTAGATTTCCCACCTAGGAACTTCCGAAAACTTTCTGGTTATCCAATCCGGTGTGGGGGGTAAAAGGAGGAAATATCTCACACAACTATCAATCCTACACCCCAACCGTATCCATCCTTCAACACATAACCAGAGGCTTTCGCAAATTCGTCTAGCTCGAATCCTCGAACTAACAACGATACTAAACCATGGTGGTACCCCGGACGCCTTCCCAGTACTGGGTTACTCCGATCTTATCTCACCACGACAAGTATTGAAGTAATTCCGAACACTCTCCGTCCTGAGATATCAAGGAAGCTGAATGATAACGATGTGCCAACATTCCCTGGAGCTCGACTCCCCGGAAGAAATCAAGTCAGACAGGAGGCACCAAGACAGAACCCTGTCACATCGGTATCATATAGACTCCAAAATACCCGCGTGATCCTAAAAAAATAGCGAGAAGAGGAGTAGAATCAAAATTCCTAAGTTGAATACCTCACCAGAGCATAGAAGAGGAGTAAAAGAATCCTACTCTCTGACATAACTAGACTCAAAATAGTTTTAACTAGACTCAACTCGGCCAAGTTCGATCAAGCAAAGGCTCCTATGGTCGTATGGCTCTGAATACCAACTTGTCACGCCCAAGATGCGCGCCTATCCACATTAAGGCACGGTGGCCTCGCAAGGGATAGAGGCGCATCTTGTCGTTCGCAAGTATAGCATCATTACATCATACATTACAGAAGAGATGAGTATATGAGTTGGCTTACACTCGCCACATACTAAATTACAATTCCACACAGAGTTCAAACATCAAGATGAAGACAGGGTCCGCCTATGGACGAAATCAAACGATAAAATAGATGCAAATGATACTATCTTGCTATCCCAAAGATCACGACCATGGTCCTCTACTCATACGAATAAGTCACGTACACTCTGCCTCTTTCCTCGTCATACTCCAACTGGAGCTGCATCAGATCGTCCTGCACGAACTCATCTGTACCTGTACCTGGAGTGTTGTAGTAATCTGTGAGCCACAAGGACTCAGCAATCATGCGCCCGGGTACCGAGACTATTCAAGCTTAAGGTTGGGAAGGGGTATGTGTTTAGTTTGCAGTAGCACTAAGCATGTATGGTGGCTAAACTTACGTAACATGAAGTTAAATATTTGTGGCCTACGAAGAACGATCAAATCTAGTATGACCTCTATGAGATCCTGAACACTTACTTACGTCAATCATAACCCCGTTGTGTTCTCTCTCGGATCATTTTCACGAGCAGAGAGGATCACGGTTACTCACACAGTTGGTGCATTTTATTTAGAGTTTACTTCAAGTTAACTAAAACCGGGTGTTAAACAAATATCCAAGTTGCCACATAACCGTGGGCACGGCTTTCCGAAAGATTTGACCCTACAAGGGTGCTCCAACTAGTCCATCACAAATTAACCACACTCCGCGAGAATAGCCTCGACCACGGATCTCGTGATCATCCTAGGCAACTCCAAAGGAATTCCAACACCTTGAATAACCCGAAGAAAGTCAGAGCCCTCACGCAAGACACTCGATAAAGGTCAAACAAGTCTAGCAAGACCTCCCAATGTGTCGACGAACCCGATAAGAGCCGTGTATCTCGTTCTCAGGACACGACGGATTGTCCAAACTTCCGGTAGGCCAAACACAGAGTTACCCCTGGTGGCCACCGGCGGTTGACATTTTCGGACCAACACTCATGAGGAGCACTAGCCCGGGGGTTGATTAATTATCCACGGGGTTGCACAGCCCTATGCAATTTTATTAAGTTATAAGCAAATGTAGTACCAAAGTTGGGTCTTGCTAGACAAGTTTTAACCTCAACCGAATGAACAAGGGGGTCCCCATAACCACCCCGAGCATGTTAGGAGCGCATAATATGGAAAACATAACACAGGTAACAAGAAACTAAGGCGGTAACAGCAGAACAAAACACCTAGCAAAAGGCCAAGCCTTCCACCAATACCAAGATATATATGTGCATTAAATTAAATAACAGATAATATTGTGATATTCCAAATCCATGTTATCACATGGAACAACCTGCACCTGCAACAAACAACACTATAAGAGGGACTGAGCAGCGGTAACTTTGTCAAATCAAAGGTTTGCTGGGATGTGGAGGGTTAAGGCTATCATGGCAATTAGGAGGCTGACATTCAAGTGGTAGGTAGCGCAATTGTAACGATAAGAGCGAGACAACTAGCAAGCGAAAATAGTATCGGGATCCGTGTACGATCATCTTGTTGGGGAACGTTGCATGGGAAACAAAAAATTCCTACGCACACGCAAGATCTATCCATGGTGATGAGCATCTACAAGAGGGAGAGTGGATCTACATACCCTTGTAGATCTCTAAGCGGGAAGCGTTAAGAAACGCGATTGGTGTAGTCGAACGTCTTCGCGATCCAAATCGACGAGCGTCCCGCGATAGCATCACTATCCGTCCCGCGATCCAATCACGATCCGTCCCGCAAACTCATCACGATCCATCCCGCAATCTCATCACGATCCGTCTCGCGATCTTGATCACGGTCCTTCCGATCTAGCGTCGAACGGACGGCACCTCCGCGTTCAGCACACGTACAGCTCGATGACGATCTCCGCCTTCTTGATCCAGCAAGAGGGAGCAGAGAGGTAGGCGAGTTCTCCGGCAGCGCGACGGCACTACGGTGATGGTGGTGGAGCTATTCCGGTAGGGCTTCGCCTAAGCACTGCAGAAAACCGATCTAGAGGAGAAACTATGCACTAGAGGAGAGGTAGCACGTGGCTATTAGGGTTAGCTTTTTCCTCTAAATCCTCTAGTATATATAGGAGGGAGGGAGGGGAGGAGGCAGCCTCACACCCTCAAGGTTTGGTCAAAATTGGAGGTGGAGGAGTCCTACTCCAATCCTATTAGGACTAGGATTCCTCCTTTCCACTTGGAAACTCTTTCCACCTCTCCACCTTTGGATTTTTTTTCCTTCTCAAACCACTTCAGCCGCATGGGCCCTTAGAGGAGGCTTCGGCCAGCCCACCAGGGGCTGGTTTACCTCCTCCCACAGCCCATGTAGCCTCTTGGGTCGAAATACCTCTCCCGATGGTCCCCCAGTACACTACCGGCACTCCCGGTACACTACCGATGAGCCCGAAACTTTTCCGGCAACCAAAACAGGACTTCCAATATATCAATCTTTACCTCTGGACCATTCCGGATCTCCTCGTGACGTCCGGGATCTCATCCGGGACTCTGAACAACCTTCGTTCACCACCATACATAACTCTATACTACTGAAACGCCACCGAACCTTAAGTGTGCAGACCCTGCGGGTTCGAGAACTATGTAGACATGACCGAGACACCTCTACGGTCAATAACCAATAGCGGGACCTGGATTCCCATATTGGTTCCTACATATTCTACGAAGATCTTTATCGGTCGAACCTCTATGTCAAGGATTCAGTTAATCCCGTATGATGTTCCCTTTGTTCTTCGGTATGTTACTTGCCCGAGATTCGGTCGTCGGTATCTCCATACCTAGTTCAACCTCGTTACCGGCAAGTCTCTTTACTCGTTTCATAATACAAGATCCCATGGCTAACACTTAGTCACATTGCTTGCAGGGCTTATTGTGATGTTGTATTACCGAGTGGGCCCTGAGATACCTCTCCTTCACACGGAGTAACAAATCCCAATCTTGATCCATGCCAACCTGACAGACACCCTCGGAGATACCTGTAGAGCACCTTTATAGTCACCCAGTTACGTTGCGACATTTGATACACACAAGGTACTCCTCCGGTGTCAGTGAGTTGCATGATCTCATGGTCATAGGAACATATACTTGACATGCAGAAAACAGTAGCAATAAACTGAAATGATCATATGCTATGTTTGTAGTTTGGGTCTTGTCCATCACATCATTCTCCTAATGATGTTATCCCGTTACCAAATGACATCTCATGTCCATGACTAGGAAACCATAGCCATCTTTGATCAATGAGCTAGTCTATTAGAAGCATACTAGGGACATGGTGTTGTCTATGTATCCACACATGTATCTGAGTTTCTGATCAACACATTTATAGCCTGGATAATAAAGGATTATCATGAACAAGGAAATATGATAATAACTAATTTATTATTGCCTCTAGGGCATATTTCCAACACATCTTGCCTGTTGGTTCTTCAGTGGAACAAGTTGCGGGATCCTCGTAGTTGTACTCGCCTGGCTCTTCGTACTCAGGTTCAACGTTCGCGTCTACCCAAAAGAAACAGCAAGAATAAACAAACAACCAATGTGCAATGAACAAGCAAGAATGATGCATGCTTAGGTGAAGAGTTTTAGCATGGCAATCCTATCTAGTCATGTTTCACATGCGAAGGATTGGTTATTAATGAATCTGGACAGAACCTTATGTTAAGTTATTTAGACGTGCATGAACATGGCAAATATGGATGCATCATGCAAAAACGATAAAAATGCATATGAAGAATGGAAAAAACGGAGTTTCGATTCTCACAATACGCTCACGACAAGATACGAAGGCAAAACACAAGACAAGAAGGATCTGGGCTATTCCTTAGCATTCCAAGGTAACCATTGGTTAGGCAATAAAAACCCAACCACAATAGAGCCAAAGATCAAGCAATTCCATGGAGTATAGCTCCCCCAAGTCACAAAACAATAAAACAAACAATCTGCCACAAAACAACAACATAGCAACTTTCACAACCAACAACTTGAGCTACAGGAATCCTTCAACAACAAACAAGGTATTCACAGAAACTACATAACATGCTTATCAACTTATCCAACTACACAATCTGGAAAGGAGACACACATCAATAAGCATGAAGCTCACAAGTTGGCATGATGAAACAGATTTCTGGGACTTAGTAAAAATAACAGTTTTTCTGGAATCTGAGTTAATCTGGTAGCAAGTTGACGGCAGAAACAAATGGTGATAGAGACGACCTCATGGCATGACAATTGACAGGATGGTAGTAGACAATATCTACTTCAAAACACTAGCACTAAGCATGAGATAATTCTCAACATATCACAAGATGGCAACCACTCTTCATGGCATAAAAATAATAGCAGATTCTCAGACTTAGAAATATTTAGCATGGTGAAAACAGTAACATTAAGTTAGCTACTTTGCAGCAAGTTTCCCACTTATATGGTTGATTCTCATGTCAAAAAAAAATACCATGGCATCATAGGAATAAAACACTAGCACTTCCATGTTGGCACATGCCCCAAAGCAAGCATGGATTAATTCATGTAAAAATGTCAAAGTAGCATCACAGCAGAAAATGACAGTTTTGCAAACTTGCTCAAAAGTGAAATCTAATTGCACCAATGGATTCCTTGGACCTTTCTACCCCAAAATCATGTATCATACTCATATAGACACATGAAGCATCATGGCACAAACTATACTAGCAAAACAACCACCTCTCTTATAAGTGAAAACTTACTTAAAATGCACATGAGCATATTTGATCATGGCCAGATTTGGTAATATAGCTAAATTGGAAAAGATCTATATTACACTACAAAACATGACACATATCCAAATGAATAGTGTATGACAAGTGGGGCTTGGCCCACTTGTCACACACACACGCTCACCCAAACCTACACACACACACACATACATGGCATGCACAAACCACACACACACACAATGCACAAGTGCACATGGCAGTCGCACACTCATGAAACACACACACTCATGGGTGTGGGTGTTCATCACACACACACACATATGCACACATATATGCACAAGTGCATATATGCACTTATACATGCATGTATCACCACCTCACACACACATACACTCACACACATAGCATTCAAGCCCACACACACACTTACACTAAACATACACACATGAAAACAGGACAGGATGAAAATACAATCATAAATACATGAATGTATTCACATACACATGCATACATGGCAATAACGAAAGAGGAAAAAAACAAAGGAAGAAAAAACAAAACAAAAGGGGGGAGGGGGGAGGGCTCGAACCCACGACCGGCTGGTCGCTTCCCCGAGTGCATACCACCATGCTATGGCTCCGGCACTTAGCAGAGGAGGGCATCGACTGCTATAATACTACCTACTGCCCCGATAACTGACGAAACTGAAGGTCACTGCATCTACGGCGACAGACAACGGCGGCGACGATGATTGCCGGCGACTACGGCCTCTCCAGCGAGGGGAAGCTACTGCGGGGACTGTGGATACTACGGGAGTCCATCTTCCTGTTCGCCTCGCGGCGATGGGGACCGTAGCGAGCTCAAGGGTTCACCTTTCCGACCGGCGGCAACGAACACGACGCGACAGCACTAGCTACAAGGGGAGGAGGGTTGTGCGTCGACTGCTCACCGAGGGGAGGGTGACGGCGACCTGGATGCGTGAAGAGGAAGGAAAGGCGGAGACGGAGACGGCGACGAAGAGGAAGAAGTCCTGACAACGACGCGCCGGCGAGGAGGAAGAAGACGACCTCCTGGAGCCTCCTAGCACCGGGAATGGATCGAGAACGACGGCGCCTTGCTCCACGCCATCTCCGCCGATGACAAGGGCCATCGGAGGCGCGAAGATGACGACGTCAACGAGCAGCGACCTTGCTGGCTCTCTGAATTTCTCTGCTCTCGCTGAATTTGGGGAAGAAGAAGGGAGCGGAAGGAGGGGAGAGGAGATGGCGGCGGCGAGGAGGAAGGAAAAACCCTAGGGATCCACGCTATTAAAAGGGGAGGGCCTCGACGTCCGTGAGCCCCTGACGGCGACGGCGTCGGCTCTCCCGTGTTCTCACTCTCTCTGAACCTCCTGACGGATGAGGACGAGGCAGGTAGCCGTCAGCTACCTGCTGGGCCGCATGGGCTAGGGAGGGCACAGCTCTCTCACTCTCTCTTTCTCTCTCTCTCTCTCTGGCAGAAAACAAAAGCAGAGTTTTCCTTATTAAATAAAAGAGAGAAAACAAATCCTTTTAGAGAAAAAGAAAAATAATAAATACAAAACAAAATACTTTTAGAGATGAGAAGAAAATCCACCATCTTATAAAAATGAGAAGAAGATTTTTAGAGCAACTATTTTAAATGGCTTTAAAAGCAACAGTCCCTTTATTATTTAAAACCCCAAATACCTATAGATCAAAACAACAAAAGTACCACACACACAATTTTAAAACATTGCAAACTACCTTCTGAACATTTAAAACAATTATTTAAAGCAAGTTAATTCTGCTGATAAAATATCATTGGAAGAAAAAGGTTATTTGGCAGGGTTTGTTTGAAAAGGAATAAAAGAGGGGGGAAGGAGATGAGTCCCACTCAAACCACACATCCACAACCACACTCACATGGAAACCACCACAATTCCCTTAAGCATGAAGACATGATGCATGATGACATGATAACATGATGCATGATGCATGATGACATGATAAGGGCAAACTCCATTCATTCATCACATGACAACATGGGACCACAAGGTTACAATGCCATAAAAGGTAGGCACAGCACTTGGGCTGTCACGGCCTCACACTCCGTCCAGTCGCTTGTGAAATCCACCAAGGCTTGAGACTTGACTGTCGTGCGAGGCACGTATTTCAGATTAAGAGGTCCAAGCTCCAATGCCCACTTAGCAATCCTGCCGGTGGCTTCTCTGTTTTGAATTATGTCTCCCAACGGGGCAGAGCTAACTACTGTGATCTGGTGCTCCAGGATATAATGTTTCAGCTTACGATTAGCCATGAATACCCCATATACCAGCTTCTGCCAATGTGGATACGTCTGCTTGGACTCTGTTAGGACTTCACTGATGTAGTAAACCGGCCTCTGAACCGGATATTCCTTCACTGCTTCCTTACGCTCAACAACGATCGCGGCGATGACTGCCCTATTATTAGCCACCATGTATAAGAGCAAAGGTTCCTACTCAGCCGGAGCCGCTAAGACTGACGGTTCAGTGAGTTGTCTCTTCAGTGCCTCAAACGCCTCACCCGCCGCCGTACTCCAGACAAAGTTGTCTGTCTTCTTCATCATCTGGTACAAAGGGATGGCCTTCTCCCCCAAGGCGGCCTATGAACCGGCTTAACGCAGCGATCCGTCCGGCCAGGCACTGAACATCATTGATGCATGCCGACTCAGACAGCAAAGTGATAGCTTTGATTTTATCTGGATTAGCCTCAATGCCATGCTCGGAGACTAGAAAACCCAAGAGCTTGCCTGCAGGAATGCCAAAAACACACTTAGCCGGGTTAAGCATCATCTTGTAGACCCGTAAGTTGTCAAAAGCCTCCTTCAGGTCGTCAAGCAGAGTCTCCTTCTTCCTACACTTGATCACAATATCATCCACATATGCATGAACGTTGCGCCCAGTTTGACTGTGAAGACAGTTCTATACACAACGCTGGTAAGTCGCCTGGGCACTCTTGAGCCCGAAAGGCATGGACACATAGCAGAAAGAACCAAAAGGCATGATGAAAGCCGTCTTCTCTTGGTCCTTGACTGCCATCTTGATCTGATGATAACCAGAATAAGCATCCAGGAAGCATAAACTCTCACAACCCGCCGTTGCATCGATGATTTGGTCGATACGAGGGAGAGCAAACGGGTCAACCGGACAAGCCTTGTTAAGAATCGTGTAATCCACACACATACGCCACGTGCCGTTCTTCTTAAGCACTAGAACTGGGTTAGCAAGCCACTCTGGGTGAAACACTTCAACGATGAAACCCGCCGCCAGAAGTCGTGCCACCTCTTCCCCAATGGCCTTGCGCCTCTCTTCATTAAACCGCCAAAGGAACTGTTTGACCGGCTTAAACTTAGGATCCACATTAAGGTGGTGCTCAACGAACTCTCTCGGTACACTCGGCGTGTCCGAAGGCTTCCATGCAAAGATGTCCCGATTCTCACGGATGAATTCGATGAGCGCGCTTTCCTATTTGGGATCCATATTGGCCCCAATAGCAAACTATTGCGATGAGTCGCCCGGAGTGAAGTCCACCAATTTGGTATCATCCGCCGAAAACTTGAGGGGCGTCTTAGACTCTGTGGTTGGCTTTTTGAGTGGAGTCATGTCCTCCGGGTCAACATTTTCCTTATAAAATTTGAGCTCTGCTTTAGTGCAACTTGACTCTGCATAAGCCGTGTCTCCTTCCTCACACTCAATAGCTGTCTTCCAATCACCATGCACTGTAATCATCCCATTCAAACTGGGCATCTTGAGCTATAAGTAGACATAGCAAGGCCTAGCCATGAACTTGGCGTAAGCCGGCCGTCCAAACAAAGCATGATATGGACTATTAATTTTTACCACCTCAAACCACAAGGATTCAACCCTTTAGTTGTATTCGTCACCAAAGGCGACTTCCAAAGAGATCTTATCCACTGGATAAGCTGACTTGCCAGGCACCACACCATGAAAGACTGTCAAGGAAGGCCTAGGATCCTTATCAAGCAACTTCATCTGGTTTAAAGTGTCATAGTACAGAATATTGATGTTGCTCCCACCATCCATAAGCACCTTAGTAAACACGTATCCTCCCACTTGGGGGCAACTACCAAAGCCAGTCGCCCCGGGTCGTCAACATGCGTTGGGTGATCCTCTCTGCTCCAAGTTATGTCATACTCAGACCACTTCAAATATTGCGGAAGAGCCGGTGTGATCGCATTAACCACCCGCTTGCACAACTTCTGATCTCGCCTATAAAGGTTGGTTGTAAAAACATGATACTGACCCCGAGCTAAGCTACTTCGGATTACTCTGATACCTAGAATGGTTACTCTGCTGCTGATTATTACCACCAGATTACTGATGATGCCCTCCTTGATTGCCTTGGACCTGATAGCCGGATCCTGAACCGCCAGAACCAAGGCCGGCTCCTGACTCGCCTAGTCCTGAGCCGCCTGGCGGGCCACCACCATTGTTGTGATGCTGCCGCAAGCTATAGTCCCGAAACTGTCGCATAATGTGGCAATTCCTCCACGTGTGACCCGCCACCCTATCAGACCGGCTGTGCTCTGGACAAGGTTTATTGAGCATCTCCTCCAAGTTAAAAGGAGTTTTACCCTTATTAAAAGGTTGTCTGAAATTCCCAATGCCCTTAGCACGATTGTTCCCGGCGCTGCTGTTGGCCACCAATTCTGACCCGCCATCTGGATTCTTCCTCTTGCCCTGGTTGCCATTGCCTGCTGCACCCTTGCCATTGTTATTCTTCTTACCCTGACTGGGCTTTCCCTCATCAGAGCCTGGATCCTTCGTATTGTCAGAGTCGGCGTACTTTGTGAGAGCCGCCATGAGCGCCCCCATGTCCTGACACGAGCGCTTGAGCCGGCCAAGCTTCTGCTTTAGAGGCGTAAACTGGCAATTCTTCTCCAGAATCAAAACTGCTTGAGCCGCCGTAATCTGTTCAGACGAGTGGATGATAGTTGAGACCCGCCGGACCCAATGATGAGCCGACTCATCCTCCTTTTACACACAATGATCCAAATCCACAATCATCATGGGCTGCTTGCACGTTCCTTGGAAGTTTTTGATGAACTTCGCCTTTAACTCGGCCCATGAATTAATGGTGTTGGGTGGCAAGCCCTTCAACCACGTGCGAGCCGACCCTTCTAGCATCATGATAAAATACTTGGCACATACGGCATCGTTGATGTCTAACGTCTCCATGGCTAGTCCATAGCTTTCAATCCAAGCCTCTGGAGGCAGGTCAGCAGTGTAATTTGGGACCTTGCAAGGGCCTTTGAAATCTTTCGGCACACGCTCATTCCGCAAAGCCGGCACTAAGCACGGCACTCCCACGGCCCTGGTGGTTACTCTTGTTCCAACTGAGATGGAAGGTGCGGGTTCTTGATGAGACACCTTCGCCAAAGCCGCCGTCTCTCGTTGTGCTCTCGCCCGATCCACCAGCGCCTGAGCATCCAGAACTGCCTAATCATCTCGTGGCGGGCCCCGGTGCTGATCACTACTAGAAATCGTCGGCGACTCATAACACCGGCTGAAGCTATGGCTAGGGATGGGGGTTGAATGCACGTGACTCCGGTTGTAGGTGTACTTCTCCTGCTAGGCCATCGCCATCTGTAGGTATCCAATAGCGTTCCGCACCTCTTCTGTGAAAGGCACCTCGTCCGGGATAGGGATCGTTCCAAGCTGGGTTGCTGCCGCCACCATGTTCTCCGCCGGGTTTGCATAATGACCCGCCGAAGTTGGGAAAGCCATTGGTGAGGCATGGTTTCGTCAGGGCGGGTTAAGTTGCTGCCGAGCCGTTGGCCGACTTCTAGGTGCTTCCGTTGTCCGTCCCGTTCCCGGCATGTTAAAAAGGTTTCTAGCCTCGTACTATTCTGGCAAGCGGGACTGATGCCTCATCCACAAAACCGCCGCTGTAGATTGCTGCTCTAGCTCGAGGCGGAAAGCATTCGCCCTAAGGCGCTCCGCCTCCGCATCCATCTGTGCCTTCAGCATGCTAATCCCCTGTTGGACTTCAGTCATCTGGTCCTTCAGTCTTGCGATTTCTACGTTCCGGGCGGCTTGATTCTCAGTCGTGACCTTAGTCGCCATCAGGGCTGCAAGCTCGTTCATCGGATCTAGAAGAACCTGAGTTGGCGGTGGGTCAGCCCCCGACCCTGCTGCCCCGGCGGCTGTACTGCTTGGGCCAGGCGCTGAGCCCGTCATGAAGACGGCCGCATGAATCAGCGGCCCATGATCGTCCGGCTCATGACACTCTAATTCGGGGTAAAGCTCGTCGTAGCCCCCGAGCCTGCCATCGTGCAGCTGGTAGATTGATTCTGTCTCTCCGCTTGAAGATCCATCTTCCGAACAGACAAGAGTCTCCTGTGACAGGGAAACCTCAAGATCCATGCCCTGAGTGAAGTTGACAAAGACATGCTTCCTGCCCGGGTTAGCACGGGTGGGTTGCACGTGTCGGGCGGGTTGCGTGCGCCGAGCCGGCTCGATGATGTTGGTGCAGACGTCCGGCCTGGGTGTAGATCTGTCGATCTTGCCAATGAAGACGTGGATTCCACTAAAGGGAACCCGGAAACCGTACTCGACAGAGTCGGCCTCGGGGCCCCAGCCGGCGTCGTTGATGTAGAGATGGCCACGGCGGCTCTTGTTCATCCTGACAACAACGTACCCCTCAATCCCTGGGAGAGAGCCCTTTGAGAACTCAACACCACCGAGCGCTAGCCCCACGATGGGCGTCAACTGTCATGGTTTTGTCACTGCAGATGTTCGAGGACTTAGGTTCGAGGCCATCGCTAAGGTGATGGACTCAAAGGGGTTGGTTGGAACGAAGGACACGAGTTTACCCAGGTTCGGCCCCTCAAGAAGAGGTAAAAGCCTACGTCCATCTTGGTCAAGCTGCCTCCGGGAGGCTTAACCGCCCAGGTCTTCATGCCACCTTCCGTCCGGGCCTTGTCTTGGCCCATCTTGGTAAGCCGCCATACGGCTAGGCCTACGTCTCCTGGCCCATCTGCCTTGGTCTAGATTATGAGCCGCCAGGTATGACCCGGCCCCACCTGGGCGGGTCTTACCACGGGGTTATATCCCCAACATTAGGCCCCAGGTTGATTTGAGCTTGCTCATGTCAATCTTTAATCTTACTTGGCGGCGAGTTCTCACTCTTCATCACCTGAAAGTAAGATATGTAACCCGTCGTGACATCATACCGGATATGCCAAAAAGATTCCCTCATAACCACAACCGATCTTTTCATCATTAAACTGACGGCCCGAAAATCGAGGCGTCTGTCTCGGTCGGTCAGTTTCCGTCACCTTGATTCCCGCGCCCATTTCCACTTTCCAACCTCTTAAATAGGACCACGAAGGATCTTTCTCATTTCCTTCGCCGCTTGTGCCTCTTCTTCTTCCTCTCGATGCCATCGCCCCCGAGCTCCCTCGCTCCAGTGAAGCTTCATCGCCGTCGTCGCCCTAGGCCACTGCATCAACCTGAACGGACCAGAACCTGCCGGAGAAATCATCTACATGTTTGCTCCATCTTGTTGGATCAAGAAGGCGGAGATCGTCATCGAGCTGTACATGTGCTGAACGCGGAGGTGCAGTCCGTTCGGTGATAGATCGGAAGGGCCATGATCAAGATCACGAGACGATTCATGATTTGATCACAGGAAAGATCATGGTGGGATCACAGGACGGATCATGATGGGATCGCGAGATGGATCGTGATGGGATCGCAGGACACTCGGTGATTTGGATCGTGAAGACGTTCGACAACGTCAACCGCGTTTCTTAATGCTTCCCGCTTAGCGATCTACAAGGGTATGTAGATCCACTCTCCCTCTCGTAGATGCTCATCACCATGGATAGATCTTGCGTGTGCGTACGAAATTTTTTGTTTCCCATCCAACGTTCCCCAACAGTGGTATCAGAGCTAGTTCTATGTGTAGATGAGATCTCGAGTAGAACACAAAGGAGTTTGTTGGCGTTGATGCTTAGATTGCTTCCTCCCTTGGTCGTGTTTTGGTTCAGCAGTATCGTGGGATGAAGCATCCCAGACCAACCTTACTCGTACGCTTACGAGAGACCGGTTCCATCGACTGACGTGTAACTTCGTTGCACAAAGATGGCTGGCGGGTGTCTGTTTCTCCTACTTTAGTTGGATCAGATTCGACAAAGGCGGTCCTTGAGAAGGTTGAAAAGAAACTTATGTATCATTGTTGTGGTTTTGCGTAGGTGAGAATTGTTCTTGCTAGATACCCATAGCAGCCACATAAAACTTGCAACAACAATTAGAGGATGTCTAACTTGTTTTTGTAGGGTACGTTGTGATATGATATGGCCAATTACATGATGAGATATATGTGATGTATGAGATGATCATGTATTGTATAGAATATCACGACTTGCATGTTGATGAGTACGACAACCGTCAGGAGCCATAGGGTTGTCTTTAATTGTTGTATGACCTGTGCGTCAATCATTAAGCGCTATGTAAGGCTTTACTTTATTGCTAAGACGTAGCAATAGTAGTAGAAGTATGGTGGGCGTGACAACCCCGATGGCGACACGTTGATGCAGATCAAGATGATGGAGATCATGGTGTCATGCCGGTGACGATGGAGATCATGCTGGTGCTTTAAGGATGGAGATCAAAAGCACAAGTCCATGGCCATATCATGTCACTTATGATTTGCATGTGATGTTAATCCTTTTATGCACCTTGTTTTGCTTAGGACGACGGTAGCATTATAAGGTGATCCCTCACTTAAATTTCAAGACAAATTGTGTTCTCCCCGAGTGTGCACCGTTGCGAAAGTTCGTCGTGTCGAGACGCCATCTGATGATCGAGTGTGATAGACTCTACGTTCAAAAAGAACGGGTGCAAGCCAGTGTTGCACGTGCAGAAAAATCGGGTTAAACTTGACGAGCCTAGCATGTACAGACATGGCATCGGAACACAAGAGACCAAAAGGTCGAACATGAGTCATATAGTAGATATGATCAACATGATAATGTTCACCATTGAAACCACCTCAACTCACGTGATGATCGGACTTGAGTTGGTGAAGTTGGATCATGTATCACTCGAATGACCGTAGGGATGTCTATTTGAGTTGGAGTTCTTAAGTAATATGATTAATTGAACTCATTATCATGAACATAGTCAGTAGTGTCTTTGCAAATTGTGTTGTAGATTACTTGCTCACGATATAGCTCCCTTGAATTTTTTTTATATGTTCCTAGAGAAATAAAGTTGAAAGATGATGGTAGCAATACTGCGGACTGGGTCCGTGATCTAAGGATTGTCCTCATTGCTACATAGAAGGCGTATGTCCTTAATGCACCGCTCGGTGCGCCACCCCCTCTAGCATCGTTTGTAGATGTTATGAACATCTGACAGGCACGTTCGGATGACTACTTGATAGTTTAGTGCATCATGCATTATGACTTAGAATTGAGGCTCCAAAACGTTTTTAAACGTCACAGAACATATGAGATGTTCTAAGAGCTGAAATTGGGATCTCAGGCTCGTGCCCGTGTTGTGAGATATGAGATCTCCAACAAGATTCTTTGTCTGCAAGATGAAGGAGAATAGCTCAATCGTGGAGCATGTGCTCAGATTTTTTGGGTGCTACAATCGCTTGAATCGAGTGGGAGTTGAACTTCCAGATAAGATAGTGATTGATATAGTTCTCCAAGTCACTGTCACTAAGCTACTACAACTTCATGATGAACTATAATTATGCCAGGGATGGAAATGATGATCCCTGAGCCATTCACGATGTTTGACACCGTGAAGGTAGATATCAAGAAGGAGCGTTAAGTGTTGATGGTTAGTAAAACCACTAGTTTCGAAAAGGGAAAGGGTAAGGAGGGAAACTTCATGGATGGCAAGACAGTTGCTGCTCCAGTGAAGCAACCCAAAGTTGATACCAAACTTGTCGTGGTTTTGTCACGGCAGATGTCCGAGGACTTAGGTTCGAGGCCATCGCTAAGGTGATGGACTCAAAGGGGTTGGTTGGAATGAAGGACACGATTTTACCCCGGTTCAGCCCCTCGAGAAGAGGTAAAAGCCTACGTGATGCTTGTGTTGTATTGATTGGAGTATTGATTACAAAGGAGCGGATTCGCTTGACCTAGTTCTCGATTCGTTGTTGTCTGTCTAAGTCGCCCCGGGTCTTGCCTTTATATAGGAGGTCAAGGCAGCGGGTTACACAAGTCTCATACCGATTCTTACAATGTATCTGACTCTATCTCTATGTCGCCTTACCATCTTGGGCAAGCCACCACCGGGCGGCTTAACCGCCTGGGTCTTCATGCCACCTCCCGTCCGGCCTTGTCTTGGCCCATCTTGGTAAGCCGCCATACGGCTAGGCCTACGTCTCCTGGCCCATCTGCCTTGGTCTAGATTATGAGCCGCCAAGTATGACCCGGCCCCACCTGGGCGGGTCTTACCACGAGGTTATATCCCCAACAAAACTCGAGACTAAGTGCTTCTATTATGAGGAGAGCGGTCGCTGAAGCAGAACAACCCTAGATACTTGGTAGATAAGAAGGCTGGCAACATCGACAGAAGTATATTTGATATATGTGTTATTGATGTTTACCTTGCTAGTACTCCTAGTAGCACATGGATATTAGATATCTGTTCGGTTGCTAAATGTTAGTAACTCAAAATAAAAGCTACGGAAAAAACAGAGACTGGCTAAGGGTGAGGTGATGATGTGTTTTGGAAATGTTTCCAAGGTTTATGTGATCAACATCGCACGCTCTCTCTACCTTCGGGATTAGTGACGAACCTAAATAAATGTTATTTGGTGTTTGCATTGAGCATGAACGTGATTAGATCGTGTTTATTGCAATATGGTTATTCATTTAAGTCAGAGAATAATGGTTATTCTGTTTACATGAATAATACCTTCAATGGTCATGCACCCAATGAATGGTTTGTTGAATCATGATCGTAGTAGTACACATGTTCATAACATGGATGCCAAAAGATACAAAGTTAATAATGATAGTACCACATACATGTGGCACTGCCGCTAAATTTCATATTGGTGTAAAGCGCATGAAGAAACTCAATGATGATGGATCTTTGGACTCATTCGATTTTGAATTGGTTGAGACATGTGGACCATGCCTCTTGGGCAAGATGACTAAAACCCATTTTTAGGCTTGATGTAACGGGCAAGTGACTTATTGGAAATGATACATGTTGATGTATACGGTCCAATGAGTGTTGTAGCGTGCGGTGGATATCGTTATTTTCTTACCTTCACTAATGATTTGAGTATATATAGTGTATATTTACTTAATGAAACACAAGTCTGAGTCCTTTGAAAAGTTCAAGCAGAATCATAGTGAAGTTTGAGATCATCGTGACGAGAAGATAAAAATATCTATGATATGATCGTGGAGGTGACTATCTGAGTTATGAGTTTGGTATACAACTTAAGACAATGTGAAAGTTATTTCACAACTCACGCCCCCTGGAACACCATAGTGTGATGGTGTGTCCAAATGTCATAGTCGTACTCTATTGGATATGGTGCAAATTATGATGTCTCTTATCGCTTTGCCACTATCGTTTTGGGGTTATGCATTAAAGACAAGTATATTCACTTTAAATAGGGCACCATCTAAATCCATTGAGCTGACACCGTATGAATTATGGTTTGATAGAAACCTAAGCTGTCATTTCTTAGAGTTTGGGAATGCGACACTTATGTCTGATAAGCTCAAACCCAAAGCGGAAAGGTGCAACTTCGTAGGATACCCTAAGAACAGTTGGGTATACCGTCTATCTCAGATCTGAGTGCAAAGTGTTTGTTGCTAAAAAATGGTTCCTTTCTCGATAAAGAGTTTCTCTCGAAAGAATTGAGTGGGAGGAAGATAGAACTTGATGAGGTTGTTTCACCTTTGTTTCATCCATAGAGTAGCGCGGCACAGAAAGATGTTTCCGTGGAGCCTACATCAGTTGAAGAGGAAGTTAATGATGATGATCATGAAGCTTTGGATCAATTTACTATCGAACCTCATAGGTCGACAAGGACGCATACTACTCCTGAGTGGTACGGCAACCCTGTCTTAGAGGTCATGTTGTTGGACAACAATGAACCTACGAACTATGGAGAAGCGATGATGGGCCTGGATTCCGACAAATGGTTAGAGGCCATGAAATATGAGAAAGGATCCATATATGAAAACCAAGTATAGACTTTGGTAGACCTGCTCGTTGGACGGCAGGTTGTTGAATACAAGTGGACCTTTAAGATGAAGACAAACGCTGATGGTGAATGTCACCATTTATAAAGCTCGACTTGGCGCAAAGAAGTTTCCGCCAAGTTCAAGGGGTTGACTATGATGAGACTTTCTCACTCATAGAGATGCTAAAGTCTGTTGGAATTATGTTAGCAATTGCTGCGTTTTTCAATTATGAAATCTGGCAGATGGATGTCAAAACATCGTTTCCTTCCTTGAGAAAAGGATGTATGAGATACAACCAGAAGGTTTTGTCGGTCCTAAGGATGGTAAAAGGTGTTCAAGCTTCAATGATCCTTCTATGGACTGAAGCAAGCATCTCGGAGTTGGAATATACGCTTTGATGAGGTGATCAAAGTTTTTGAGTCTATGCAAAGTTTATGAGAAACTTGTATTTACAATAAAGTGAGTGGGAGCACTATAGAGTTTCTGATAAGCATATGTGGATGACATATTGTTGAGCGGAAATGTTGTAGAATTTCTGGAAAGCATAAAGGGTTGTTTGAAAAGAGTTTTTCAAAGTAAGACCTGGATAAAGCTACTTAATTGTTAGGCATCGTGATCTATAGAGATAGATCAAGACGTCTAATAAGACTTTCAATGAGTACATACCTTGACAAGATTTTGAAAGAGTTCAAAATGGTCCATTCAAAGAAAGAGTTCTTGCCTGATTTGTAAGGTGTGAAGTTGAGTGAGACTCAAAGCTGGACCACGGCAAAAGAAAGAGAAAGGGCGAACGTCGTACCCTATGCCTTAGCCATAGGCTCTATATAGTATGTCATGTTGTGTACTGCACCTATGTGTGCCTTGCCATAAGTCTGTCAAGGGGTACAAGAGTAATCCAGGAGTGGATTACTGGACAGTGGTCAAAATTATCCTTAGTAACCAGAGGAGTAAGGAGATGTTTCTCGATTATGGAGGTGATAAAGAGTTCGTCATAAAGAGTTACATCGATGCAAGCTTTAACACCAATCCGGATGACTCTTGGTAGCAATCTGGATACATATAGTGGAGCAGCCATTTGGAATAGTTCGAAGTGCATTGTGGTAGCAGTGTTTACAGTATGACATAGAGTTTGCAAAGCACACACGGATCTAAACGTCACAGATCCGTTGACTAAAAGACCTCTCTCACATGCAAAGCATGATCGATCCCTAAAACTCATTTGGGTGTTAGATTCATAAACAATCTGAATCACATGGTGATGTGAACTAGATTATTGACTCTAGTGCAAGTGGGAGACTGTTGGAAATATGCCCTAGAGGCAATAATAAATTAGTTATTATCATATTTCCTTTTCATGATAATCGTTTATTATACATGCTAGAATTGTATTGATCGGAAACTCAAATACATGTGTGGCTACATAGACAACACCATGTCCCTAGTATGCCTCTAATAGACTAGCTCATTGACCAAGATGGTTAAGGTTTCCTAGCCATGGACATGAGATGTCGTTTGATAACGGGATCACATCATTAGGAGAATGATGTGATGGACAAGACCCAAACTATAAACGTAGCATATGATCGTGTTAGTTTATTGCTATAGTTTTCTGCATGTCAAGTATCTGTTCCTATGACCATGAGATCATGCAACTCACTGACACCCGAAGAGTACCTTGTGTGTATCAAACATCGCAACATAACTGGGTCACTATAAAGGTGCTCTACCGGTATCTCCAAGGGTGTCCGTTGGGTTGGCATGGATCAAGATTGGGATTTGTTACTCCGTTTGACGGAGAGGTATCTTAGGGGTCACTCGGTAATACAACATCATAACAAGCCTTGCAAGCAATGTGACTAAAGTGTTATCCAGGGGATCTTGTATTACGTAATGAGTAAAGAGACTTGCCGGTAACGAGATTGAACTAGGTATGCAGATGCTGACGATCGAATCTCGGGCAAGTAACATACCGAAGAACAAAGGGAACAACATACGGGATTAACTGAATCTTTGACATAGAGGTTCAACCGATAAAGATCTTCGTAGAATATGTAGAAACCAATATGGGCATCCAGGTCCCTATATTGGTTATTGACCGTAGAGGTGTATCGGTCATGTCTACATAGTTCTCGAACCCGCAGGGTCTGCACACTTAAGGTTCGGTGACTTTTTGTTGGAAATATGCCCTAAAGGCAATAAATAAAGTGTTTATTATTATATTTCCTGTTTCATGCTAATTGTTTATTATCCATGCTATAATTGTATTGGCTGGAAACACATTACATGTGTGGATAAATAGACAACACTTTGTCCTTAGTATGCCTCTAGTGAACTAGCTCGTTGATCAAAGATGGTCAAGGTTTCCTAGCCATTGACATGTGATGTCATTTGATAATGGGATCACATCATTAGGAGAATGATGGGATGGACAAGACCCAAACTATAAATGTAGCATATGATCGTGTCAGTTTATTGCTATAGTTTTCTGCATGTCAAGTATATGTTCCTATGACCATGAGATCATGCAACTCACGAACACCGGAGGAGTGCCATGTGTGTATCAAACGTCGCAATGTAACTGGGTGACTATAAAGGTGCTCTACAGGTATCTCCGAGGGTGTTTGTTGGGTTGGCATGGATCAAGACTGGGATTTGTTACTCCGTGTGACGGAGAGGTATCTTAGGGCCCACTCGATAATACAACATCACAATAAGCCTTGCAAGCAATGTGACTAAGTGTTAGTCACAGGATCTTGTATTACGAAACGAGTAAAGACACTTGCCAGTAACGAGGTTGAACTAGGTATGGAGATACCGACGATCGAATCTCGGGCAAGTAACATACCGAAGAACAAAGGGAACATCATACGGGATTAACTGAATCCTTGACATAGAGGTTCGACCGATAAAGATCTTCATAGAATATGTAGGAACCAATATGGGCATCCAGGTTCCGCTATTGTTTATTGACTGTAGAGGTGTCTCGGTCATGTAGTTCTCGAACCCGCAGGGTCTGCACACTTAATGTTTGGTGACGTTTTGGTAGTATAGAGTTATGCATGGTGGTGACCGAAGGTTGTTCGGAGTCCCAGATGAGATCTCGGACGTCACGAGGAGCTCCGGAATGGACCAGAGGTAAAGATTGATATATATATAGGAAGTCCTATTTTGGTCGTCGGAAAAGTTTCGGGCTCATCGGTAGTGTACCGGGAGTGCCAGTAGTGTACCGGGGGACCATCGGGAGGGGTATTTCGACCCAAGAGGCTACATGGACTGTGGGAGGGTGAATACCAGCCCTTAGTGGGCTGGTGGAAGTCCCACACAAGGCCCATGCGGCTGGGAAGAAGAGCCCAAAGAGAAAAAGGTGGTAAAAGATGGGAAAAGGTAAAAAGACCAAATAAGGAAGGAGTCCTAGTCCTACTCGGATTGGAGGAGGATTCCTCCTCTCCTCCCTTCGGCCGAAGCCTAGATGGCTTGGCCCTTGGGCCAAGCCTCCTCCTATCTTCCTCTTATATATACTAGAGGTTTTAGGGTTTTGGCACAAGATTTTCAGCCACGTGCAACCCTACCCTCTAGTTCGTAGTTTCTCCTCTAGATGGGTTTCAGCTGTGCTTAGGCGAAGCCCTACTGAGATTACTCCACCACCATCACCGCAGCGCCGTCACGCTGCCGGAGAACTCGTCTACCTCTCCGCTCCCTCTTGTTGGATGAAGAAGGCGGAGATCGGCATCAAGCTGTACGTGTGCTGAACGCGAAGGTGTCGTCCGTTCGGTACTTGATCGGGACGGATCGTGATTGGATCGCGAGACGCTCGGTGATTTGGATCGTGAAGACGTTCGACTACATCAACCGCATTTCTTAACGCTTCCCGCTTAGCGATCTACAAGGGTATGTAGATCCACTCTCCCTCTCGTAGATGCTCATCACCATGGATAGATCTTGCGTGTGCGTAGGAAAATTTTTGTTTCCTATGCAACTTTCCCCAACAGTGGTATCAGAGCTAAGTCTATGTGTAGATGAGATCTCGAGTAGAACACAAAGAGTTTGTGGGCGTTGATGCTTAGATTGCTTCCTCCCTTGGTTGTGTTTTGGTTCAACGGTATTATGAGATGAAGCGGCCCGAACCAACCTTACTCGTACTCCTACGAGAGACCGATTCCATCAACTGACGTGTAACCTCGTTGCACAAAGATGGCTGGCGGGTGCCTGTTTCTCCTACTTTAGTTGGATCGGAGTCGACAAAGGTGGTCCTTGAGAAGGTTGAAAAGCAACTTATGTATCACTGTTGTGGTTTATGCGTAGGTGAGAATTGTTCTTGCTAGATACCCATATCAGCCACGTAAAACATGCAACAACAATTAGAGGACGTCTAACTTATTTTTGCAGGGTATGTTGTGATGTGATATGGCCAATTACATGATGAGATATATGTGATGTATGAGATGATCATGTGTTGTATAGAATATCATGACTTGCATGTCGATGAGTATGGCAACCGGCAGGAGCCATAGGGTTGTCTTTAGTTATTGTATGACCTGCGTGTCAATCATTAAGCGCTATGTCATGCTTTACTTTATCGCTAAACGGTAGAAATAGTAGTAGAAGCATGGTGGGCGCAACAACCACGATGGCGACACATTGATGGAGATCAAGATGATGGAGATCATGGTGTCATACCGGTGACAATGGAGATCATGCAGGTGCTTTCAAGATGGAGACCAAAAGCACAAGTTCATGGACATATCATGTCACTTATGATTTGCATGTGATGTTAATCCTTTTATGCACCTTGTTTTGCTTAGGACGAGGGTAGCATTATAAGGTGATCCCTCACTTAAATTTCAAGATGAATTGTGTTCTCCCCGAGTGTGCACCGTTGTGAAAGTTCGTCGTGTCGAGACACCACATGATGATCGGGTGTGATAGACTCTACGTTCACATACAACGGGTGCAAGCCAGTGTTGCACATGCAGAACACTCGGGTTAAACTTGACGAGCCTAGCATGTACAGACATGGCCTCGGAACACAAGAGGCCGAAAGGTCGAACATGAGTCATATAGTAGATATGATCAACATGATGATGTTCACCATTGAAACCACCTCAACTCACGTGATGATCGGACTTGAGTTGGTGAATTTGGATCATGTGACACTCAAATGACCTGAGGGATGTCAATTTGAGTGGAAGCTTTAGTAATTTGATTAACTAAACTCATTATCTTGAACAATAGTCTAAGTAACCTTTGCATATTTATGTTGTAGATCAATGGCTCGTGCAGTAGCACCCCTGAATTTTAATGTGTTCCTAGAGAAAGCTAAATTGAAAGATGATGGAAGTAACTTTGTTGACTGGGCCCGTAATCTAATGATTATCCTCATGGCTTCCCAGAAAGCATATGTCCTTGAGGCACCGCTTGGTGACCAACCAGAAGACATGTCATCCGAAGACGTTAAGAACGCTTGGGAGGCACGTTCTGGAGATTACTCAATAGTTCAGTGTGCAATATTGTATGGCTTAGAACCGGGACTTCAAAGATGTTTTGCACGTCATGGAGCATATGAGATGTTCCAGGAGTTGAAGTTTATCTTTCAGAAGAATGACCGGATTGAGAGGTATGAGACCTCCGATTAGTTCTATGCTTGCAAAATTGAGGAGAACGGGTCTATCAGTGAACATATACTCAGATGTCTAGGTATTCGACTCGTCTGGCGGAGTTGGGAATTGCCCTTCCGCCAGAGGCGATCACTGACAGAGTTCTTCAATCACTGCCACCTAGTTACAAGAGCTTTGTGATGAACTATAACATGCACAGGATGAAGAAGTCAGTCGCCGAGCTGTTTGCCATGCTAAAAGTCGCTGAGTCTGAAATCCAGAAAGAACATCAAGTGTTGATGGTCAATAAAACCACTAGTTTCAAGAAGAATGGCAAAGGCAAGGGCAAGAAGGGTAAAACCAAGAAGGATGGCAAAGCAGTTGCTACTCATGTAAAGAAGCCCAAGGCTGGACCCAAGCCAGAAACTGAGTGCTTTCATTGCAAGGGAATTGGTCACTCGAAGCGGAACTACCCCAAGTACCTAGCTGACAAGAAGGCGGCCAACGACAAACAAGGTATATATGATATACATGTTATTGATGTGTACCTTACTAGCTCTCGTTGTAGTGCTTGGGTATTTGATACCGGTTCGGTTGCTCACATTTGCAACTCAAAACAGGAACTACGGAATAGACGAAGGCTAGCAAAGGACGAAGTGGCAATGCGCGTGGGAAATGGTTCCAAGGTTGATGTGATCGCCGTCGGCACGCTCTCTCTTCGATTACGATCGGGATTAGAGATGAACCTGAATAGTTGTTATTTAGTGCCTGCGTTAAGCATGAACATTATATCTAGATCTTGTTTATTGCGAGACGGTTACTCATTTAAATCAGAGAATAATGGTTGTTCTATTTATATGAGTAATATCTTTTATGGTCATGCACCCAATGTGAGGGGTTTATTCATATTGAATCTTGATAGTGATGATACACATGTTCATAACATTGATGCCAAAAGATGTAGAGTTGATAATGATAGTACTACTTTCTTGTGACACTACTGTTTGGGTCATATTGGTGTAAAACACATGAGGAAGCTCCATGCTGATGGACTTTTGGAGTCACTTGATTTTGAATCACTTGACACATGTGAACCATGCCTCATGGGCAAGATGACTAAAATGCCGTTCTCTGGAACAATGGAACGGGCAAGTGACTTATTGGAAATCATACATACTCATGTGTGCGGTCCAATAAATGTTACAGTGCGCGGTGGATATCGTTATTTTCTCACCTTCACTAGTGACTTAAGTAGATATGGGTATATTTACTTAATGAAACACAAGTCTGAAACGTTTGAAAAGTTCAAGAAATTTCAGAGTGAAGTTGAGAATCATCGTAACAAGAAGATTAAATTCCTGCGATCTGATCGAGGAGGTGAATATCTTAGTTATGAGTTTGACAGTCACTTAAGACAGTGTGGAATTGTTTCACAGTTGACACCGCCTGGAACACCACAGCGTAATGGTGTGTCCGAATGTCATAATCGAACCTTATTAGATATGGTGCGTTCTATGATGTCTCTTGTCGATTTGCCACTATCGTTTTGGGGTTATGCATTAGAGACAACTGCATTCACTTTAAATAGGGCACCATCGAAATCCGTTGAGACGACGCCATATGAACTATGGTTTGGCAAGAAGCCAAAGTTGTCGTTTCTTAAAGTTTGGGGATGTGATGCTTATGTCAAAAAAGCTTCAGCCTGAAAAGTTGGAACCCAAAGCGGAGAAATGCGTCTTCATAGGATACCCGAAAGAGATAGTCGGGTATACCTTCTATCTCAGATCCGAAGGCAAAGTGTTTGTCGCTAAGAACGGAACATTTCTTGAGAAAAAGTTTCTCCCAAAAGAATTGAGTGGGAGGAAAATAGAGCTTGATGAGGTTATTGAACCTTTTCTTCAACCAGAGAGTAGCGCAGAAAGATGTTTCTGTGGAACCTATGACGGTTGAAGAGGAAGTTAATGATGATGATCATGAAGCTTCGGATCAAGTTACTATTGAACCTCGTACGTCGACAAGGGCGCGTACTACTCCTGAGTGGTACGGCAACCCTGTCTTGGAGGTCATGTTTTTGGACAACAATGAACCTACGAGCTATGGAGGAGCAATGATGGGCCCGGATTCCGAGAAATGGTTAGAGGCCATGAAATCCGAGATGGGATCCATGTATGAAAAGAAAGTATGGACTTTGGAAGTATTACCTGAAGGGCAAAAGGCCATTCAGAACAAATGGATCTCTAAGAAGAAGACGGACGCGGACGGTAATGTCACCATCTATAAAGCTCGACTTATGGCAAAGGGTTTTTCACAAGTTCAAGGAGTTGACTACGATGAGACCTTCTCACCCGTAGCGATGCTTAAGTCTGTTAGAATCATGTTGGCAATAGCTGCTTATTTCGACTATGAAATTTGGCAGATGGGTGTCAAAACAGTGTTCCTCAACGGTTTCCTTGAGGAAAAGTTGTATATGATGCAACCAGAAGGTTTTGTCGATCCAGAGAATGCTGACAAAGTTTGCAAACTCCAGCGATCCATTTATGGGCTGGTGCAAGCATCTCGGAGTTGGAATAAGCGCTTTGATGAGGTGATCAAAGCGTTTGGGTTTATACAAGTTTATGGATAAGCTTGTATTTACAAGAAAGTGAGTGGGAGCTCTGTAGCATTTCTAATATTATATGTGGATGACATATTGCTAATTGGAAACAATATAGAAATGCTGGAAAGCATGAAGGAATATTTGAACAAGAGTTTTTTCAATGAAGGACCTAGGAGAAGCTGCTTTCATATTAGGCATAAAGATCTATAGAGATAGATCGAGATGCTTAATAGCACTTTCACAGAGCACATACCTTGATAAAGTTTTGAAGAAGTTCAAAATGGATCAGTCCAAGAAGGGGTTCTTGCCTGTGTTACAAGGTGTGAAGTTGAGTGAGACTCAATGACCAATGACTGCAGAAGATAGAGAAAAGATGAGTGTCATCCCCTATGCTTCAGCCATAGGCTCTATCATGTATGCAATGTTGTGCACAAGACCCGATGTCAGCCTTGCCATAAGTATGGCCGGAAGGTTTCAAAGTGATCCTGGAATGGAGCACTGGGCGGCGGTGAAGAATATCCTTAAGTACCTGAAAAGGACTAAGGAAATGTTTCTCGTTTATGGAGGTGATGAAGAGCTCGTCGTAAATGGTTACGTCGATGCAAGCTTTGACACTGATCCGGATGACTCTAAGTCACAAACCGGGTACATATTTATTCTCAACGGGGGAGCGGTAAGTTGGTGCGGTTCCAAGCAAAGCGTGGTAGCCGATTCTACATGCGAAGCGGAGTACATCGCAGCCTCAGAGGCGGCGAAGGAAGGTGTCTGGATGAAGCAGTTCATGACAGATCTTGGAGTAGTGCCCAGTGCACTGAATCCAATAAACCTGTTCTGTGACAACACTGGTGCCATTGCTCTGGCCAAGGAACCAAGGTTTCACAAGAGGACTAGACACATAAAGCGACGCTTCAATTCCATCCACGATTACATCGAGGAGAAGGACATAAATATTTGCAAAGTGCACACGGATCTGAATGTTGCAGACCCGTTGACTAAACCTCTTTCAAGGGCTAAACATGATCAACACCGAAACTGCATGGGTGTTCGGTTCATTACAATGTAAATCACATAGTGATGTGAACTAGATTATTGACTCTAGTGCAAGTGGGAGGCTGTTGGAAATATGCCCTAGAGGTAATAAATAAAGTGTTTATTATTATATTTCCTTGTTCATGATAATTTTTTATTATCCATGCTATAATTGTATTGGTTGGAAACACATTACATGTGTGGATAAATAGACAACACTTTGTCCCTAGTATGCCTCTAGTGAACTAGCTCGTTGGTCAAAGATGGTCAAGGTTTCCTAGCCATTGACATGTGATGTCATTTGATAATGGGATCACATAATTAGGAGAATGATGGGATGGACAAGACCCAAACTATAAACGTAGCATATGATCATGTCAGTTTATTGCTATAGTGTTCTGGATGTCAAGTATATGTTCCTATGACCATGAGATCATGCAACTCACGAACACCGGAGGAGTGCCTAGTGTGTATCAAACGTTGCAACGTAACTGGGTGACTATAAAGGTGCTCTACAGGTATCTCCGAGGGTGTCTGTTGGGCTGGCATGGATCAAGACTGGGATTTGTTACTCCATGTGACGGAGAGGTATCTCAGGGCCCACTCGGTAATACAACATCACAATAAGCCTTGCAAGCAATGTGACTAAGTGTTAGTCACGGATCTTGTATTACGAAACGAGTAAAGAGACTTGCCAGTAATGAGGTTGAACTAGGTATGGAGATACCGATGATCGAATCTCGGGCAAGTAACATACCGAAGAACAAAGGGAACATCATACAGGATTAACTGAATCCTTGACATAGAGGTTCGACCGATAAAGATCTTCGTAGAATATGTAGGAACCAATATGGGCATCCAGGTCCCGCTATTGGCTATTGACCTTAGAGGTGTCTCGGTCATGTCTACATAGTTCTTGAACCCACAGGGTCTGCACACTTAAGGTTTGGTGACGTTTCGGTAGTATAGAGTTATGCATGGTGGTGACCGAAGGTTGTTCGGAGTCCCGGATGAGATCCGGACGTCATGAGGAGCTCCGGAATGGTCCAGAGGTAAAGATTGATATATAGGAAGTCTTGTTTTGGTCGTCGGAAAAGTTGGGGGCTTAAGCATCTCATATTTCCATTGACTATAGTGCTCCCCATCGAGAACGGGCACTCTACAACTAAGACTCCCCAAACTAGACACATTCATCTTCCTCCAATGGTGATTAAACCAAGGTTATGGAGACCAAATCTCTAATACCAATTGTGGGATCACTAGAAGAAACGTCTAGAGTGGGGTGAATAGACTACTCGGCAAATTAAAAAACCTAACATTTTCCCAAATTAATTGGTTGGTAGATTTTAGCAATTCTAACAAGTCTAGTGCATCCTACACATGCTAGTAAACAAGTATGGCTGCGAAAAGTAAAGACAAGTATATTTAAGAGAGTTGAGATAGTAAGATCAAACACAAAGTTGACACGGAGATTTTTGGCATGGTTCCGGTAGGTGGTTCTATCGTACGTCCACGTTGATGGAGACTTCAACCCATGTAGGGTATCGGTCGCAAGAGTCCACGAAGGGTTCCACCCACAAAGGTTCCACGGAGAAGCAACCTTGTCTATGCCATCATAGCCTTCATCCACGGAGGACTAGCCTTACATGGGGTAGATCTTCACGAAGTAGGCGATCTCCTTGCCCTTACAAACTTCTTGGTTCAACTCCACAACATGAAGTAGAAGGCTTCTAAGTGACACCTAACCAATCTAGGAGGCACCACCCTTCAAAAGGTAATAGATGTGGTAATTATGATGAACTCCTTGCTCTTGTGCTTCAAAAGATATTCTCCTCAACACTCAATCACTCTCTCACAGATTTGGCATGGGTAGAAGATATTGATTGGGTGGAAAGCAACTTGGGGAAGTTAGAAATCAAAGTGCTTCCTCTACGAGTGAGAGGTGGTGGAGGGTATATATAGGCAAATCAAATAATCCAACCGTTACAACATTATTCCCCAACTCGGTGAAACCGAAGTAAAAACTCGGTTGCACCGACTAGTGCAAAATGTGGCAACTTTGGCCTTTTCGGTGAGACCGATATATGAATCTCAGTGGTACCGATATGGGTGACCTAGGCAGTTACCAAGACTCGGTGTCACCGGTTTTTAGAAATAAGACAATAAAAGGTTGGTCACTGGTTTCAGTTGCACCAAATGAGAAACTTGGTGTCACCAAGATGCTAGGGTTTGTCATAGGTTCTGTCTAAGGCAAAACTCGATGGGACCGAATGGGAATTGTTGGTGACACCGATTTTGGACTCTAGGCTTTGGACAGAGAATATTATGGAAGAATGGGTGAGTATTTTTGGTGGCTAATCTCTAAGCACTTGAGCAACCAAATCATCATAATTCCTCATCCCTTTTAATAGTATTGGCTTTCCTATGGACTCAAAAGTGATTTCTCACAAAATATAAAGTGTAGAGTCTTGTAGCTGGAAGCTTGGAGTTTGGCCAATCATATTCCTTCCCTTATTCTTCTTCTTGTGAATTCTTCTCACAATCCTTAGCCAATCCTCTCTGTGGACTAAATCTGAAATAAACTAGATAGATCTATTAGTCCAAGAGGCAACGTATGTTGTCATGAATTATCAAAACCACCAAGGGAGTATATGTGCTTTCACACGTGGCGAGCCAAGGGAGCGGCTTAACGAGATGTGAACTCAGCCGGTTGAATTTAACACTTTTCCATGCTCTTATGCATCCGCTAAGAATCTCAATAAAAAGGCACGAATTCCTATCCCACCACACATTGCAACAAAATGCCAGTGAAACGCACCAAAACGGGACGACCCATTTTAGTTGTGCAGTTTTGGAAACCTTCCAGAAGGTTCAAAGTCATGTGCTTACTGCTCCTTCATCTTGTCTTTGTTATGTTGTTTCTTTTACTGGGTTTAGTTTTTTCCAAAAAATCTATTTAAAAAATGTTCAGAAATTTGTTCTATGTTTCAAAAAATATATGGAATTTACAAAAAAAAAATATCCGTGTTTAAATATTTGTTTGAGAATGTCAAAAGATGTTCCTGTTTTCAAAATTGATTCTAAGTGCAAAAAATGTTTGGGTTTCTTATTTATTTTTCACATTTGAGAAAATGTTCATGTTTAAAAAAATCTTTAAAATTTCAAATAATGTTCCAGTTTTCAAATCCCTCCCATCGATCGTCGGCGAAGCCGCCAATTCCCTCACCCTTTGTTCGCCGCTCTGGCAGCGGGAGGGTGGGGGAAGATGGTTCTCTGATTCTGACATGTAGATAGTGCTAAGGTTAGGTTTTTCCGGGGCGCTGCTCGGGTGGAGGTGATGGTGTCGTGTCGCAATAAGTTACAATAGTTTCTCCTCCACCACGGTGTCCTTCAGGATGCCGAGTCGGATCTGGCTGCACCTTCTTCTTGCGCTCGCGCGCGACGATGGGAGTTGGCTTCCTGGGTGAGGATAGCATGGCGGCGTCAGCGTTCTCATCGGGGAATTTTGATCCTCTGGCTTCATCGTAAGCGTGATGTCATTCTCTTCGGTACTGCTGCATGGCTAGATGTTGTTTAGGAGTTTTGCTGGTTTTCCTTCTCTTCTAGGATGGTGGCATTGGCCTAGTATGTTTGTGGTCTCAGGTTTGATTGCTTTTGCCGGTGGCTGCATCTCAGCGTGTTCGCGTCGTGTCAAGCCGGCGGTTCTAGTGGTGATGATGCGGCGCCGGCTTATCCCATCTCCGTCATATTGCTCTTTGACCGGAGATGAGTTTGGGACTGTTTGGTACTTAGCTATACCTTGTCACATTTTGTTACATCTTATCTTAGATAAGTTTGATCAAGTTAGGTGAGCGTTTGGTTTTAACAATTTCTAAAGCAAAAAAAAATAAATGAGCAATAAATCCCACATTTCATAGGCACGAAAAGTTTGTCAAGGTTCCCTTAGACAAGTTAAAATGTGGCTAACAATTTAAACAATTCAATTAATGCAAGTGTGACAAATCGTGACAAAAATAATGTGATAATATATAAGAAAGATAATCACAATCCAAACAGCCCCAAAGACTTCTGGTCCGCCGAAAGCCCATGCGTTTATCCAATGGTTTCATCCGCTCCCTCCTCTGAGGTCGGAGGAGCGGTGGCGGCGGAATCTAGCGTCGGTGGATGTGATGAACCGGCTCCCCAAAGACCTCTTTTTAATTTTCTGTTATTCTGGGGCGTGTTGTAACACAGGCTCTTTGCAGTTTTAGTCCTACGGTTCGTTTCACAGAAACAAAAACGCGCATTGCGCATTTCAAAAAAGAAAAAACGCGCACTGCGGCCTCTACCACAGTGCGGCTCCGCTACTACATGGGCCGGCACACGAGCCAGATCGACGCCGGCCTTTGCTATCGATAGCCGCCATCGGGAGCTCCTATTTGACTAGTCGTCCTCTGTTACCATGATCTCGCTAGATTCCCGGCCACGATTCTTTCTACTCTTGTGATCTTCTCCCGCTCCCGCGGGACGTTGAACAGGCTATTAAAACGATAGAAGGATCCTTCATTCTCTCGCAGGTTGGTTGCACGAGGCGCCACTATAATAAGTAGAGTTACATCCTACGTACTTTCAAACTAGCTCTGCAGAGAAACCGAACGAGAGCTACGGATCATGGAGGCGAGGCGTGCCGCTCTCTGCTTCCTTGTGCTCCTCGTCATCCTCTTATACGGAAACCCTGCTGCCTCCATTTCGGCGGACGACGGTTCGTAATCTCCGATCGAATCCCATTTCACTGTTTTACATTACATACTGTATGGCCATTTCTTCTTCTGCCGGTTTTAATATGATGATGAGATGGTGTGAGGCTGCTCATGCAAGTCACCTACTGATCGATGTGTCTGTACGATCTGTAAATGCGTGTCCGATCCGCGTTCGGACGCAGAGGTGTGCAAGTACAGGAATCCCTACGTGCCCTTCTGCAAGGGCTGGAGCTGCAAGACGGAGTGCTGGATCGAGGCCAAAATCTTCAACGCCCGTCTGCAGGAGTACAGGTGCATCAGGGGCGGCTTCAAGGGCACCTGCTACTGCCTCTTCTGCGGGAACCACATGCGGTTCCTCCACTTCCAATGAAAACATCCCTACGATCGTCTCGATATTCGTTTCTCCAGTAGGAATTACCGCTATACATTTCTCATGGATATTTGCTTGTCCCGCTCAAACCGATAATCCCTTGTCTCACAAACCAATTACAACCAGTTTATTTAGGTAGCAGCATGCAGCAGCAGCAGATGTAGTACGACCTAGTTCAGAACCTAAGATATAGTTAGTCTCAGGTTGGAGACTGAATTCTGTCTTCTTCTTTTTTCTTTTTTCTTTTTTCTTTTTTCTTTTTTGGCTTTCTATAGATGGCTACCACGACATTGTAATTTCTGGCTTCAGTTAATGTCATGGATTCTTACAAGCAAATGAAATTACATGATGATCCCTGCCTAACGGCAATGCTCAGAAATGTTTGACAGATTCCTGCTCGCAAGTCGATGAACTAACAGGTTTCCGTTGGAGTAGGTACATGAAATTACGGATGTCAGTATGTCACGTCGTAAAAAGGGTCAATCTTAAGAGATTAAATTAATAATATGTGCTTATTTTTCTCCTCAAAAAATTACTAGCAAATGTTTCAAGTCTATAAACTCAAAACTAAAATCTGATGGAGTTTCTAGATTTCGAAAATGATGGAGTATGCAGAACAGTTGTTCGAATGTGGCATGATCAAACTCAGAGTATGAAGTTGCTATTGTACTCAATCAAAAAGTTTGGACTTTTCATACCCTCATGCAGTTACACCTTTTATCTAGACCATTCGTGCTATCCTTATATATAAATTTCTCTTTTGATTTCTTCCAAACAAGAGGACATTTGATCTTAAAACTTTTTAAGGATTCGAAGTCTATTTAGTATTTTGAACTTTGTAATCTAATTGAGGAGACGGGCCGATATCCGTCCCACGGGCTCCGGTCGGAGATTGTCAAAGCACACGAAACTGTACCAATGCTCGTGTGTGTTTTTCTTTCGATAGTAGGAGAACAAGTATACAATGATGGATCGGGATATGGAGGAGATGGTAGAAAGCACGGCCTTTTCGGCGAGACATCCATCATTTAGCACCAGGCAACCAGCAACATCAACCCAACACAACACCCCAGCCTGACAGTGTCAAGAGGAAGAAGAAGAAAAGGAGAAAGAAAACACCCCCATCACGGATGATGATTCGCACGCACCGGACTCAAAAAGTTTGTACCGGCGCGCCGTCGCGGAGGGCACCGTCGGCCAACGACGCGGCCCGGAAGCGCGCCTCGCTCGTCTGGACGGAGGCCTTGAGCTCACGCTGCACGGACGCTCTTGACGGCGAGGCGACGAGGTCCTGCCACGCCGACGGCGACGGCTGCCCGTCCGGGTAGAGCTCGTCCACGCAGTTGGCCTCGTCGTTCAGGCCGCTCACCCGCTCCAGACACCCGATCTCCTCCGGGTCCACCAGCAGGTTGCTCTCGCCGTCCTTCCACCCTATCAACTGCGATGCCATGATACAAGTTGGCTACAGACACAAGTGATCGTGTAGTATTGTTGGCTACAGACACAAGTGACAACTCACCTTTGGGGCACCCATGGAGTTGGTGCTGTAGAGCCTCGCGTTGTCGACGACGGCGCAGTATCCGCGGAACACGGTGGCGAATCGCTTGTGCGACTGCAGCTGGGACTTCACCCTCACCGCTCTCCCCGTGATAACCGCTCTCCTGCCAATGCCCAACTTTTAGATATGGTGCTTCTGTGTTTTCATTCACAAGTATGAGCAGAAATGTTCCCCTTCGTTGGGTGAGATGATCAGTACTTGAAGCCAAGTAGTTCAGCCAAATGGTGATAGCACAAGATACTATATGAGCAGATTTTTGCGATGCAGGGGCTAGTTTTGGCATGGACTAAATTAGGAGATTCACCTGATTCCCCTGACAACAGCGAGATAGGCATCACAGACAACACCGACCAGCTCGATGCGGTAAGGCTTCCTCGACCTCATCTCGCTCTCTTCGTCAATACTACAGGCCTCAACCGGCTCCCAGTAATCCTCCGTGATTGACCCGTCTTCAGTGACCTTGTAGCCGACGCCCATGCGGTACCGCTGCCGGTGCACTGCCCTTGCCATGGCTACCGTTTGCTGGAAGAATGGCTCCCACGACAGTGTGCCATCCATGATCACATCCCTCCCTTCGTTCAGGGCGGTCACCAGGAGCGACGAGGCCGCGTCCATCGATGACTGGTGTACCTGTATTGAGGTTGTGAACCGCGATATAAGAAGTGTCTAATGATTCATCAGCTACTTCAGTTTGGATGAATTGCTTGTTCCAGTCTGGACCAGTAGAATATGCAATCTTGTTCGTTTGATCAGTCAATTAATCTGTATATACACTCCTACTCTTATAGGAATATGCATATATATAGCAACCATAGTAAACACATACCAGCTCTGCTGTCTGCAACATGTCGTTGTGGTGGCCTCTTGAGCTGATGGCTCGATATATAACATCGGTTTCCTTGAATGCATCTGCCTCCACCACCACTGCATTTGCTGCTGCTCCAGACCAAAATGATCTACAAATAGTATTGGGTGATCAGCTCATAGACACAAAGTCTTAGATTTAGCTGCTCTGCTTGCTTTGAGGAAAGTCTCAGTAATGCTTCTGTCTTCTCAAAACAGTTTTTAACAGCTCGGCATTTCTCATCCATTTACTCTGATTTTTTTTGTGTGCAAAGTGTGCAGATTGCCAAAAGAAATTTACAGTGAGCAACAAGTACGGAATTGATCAACTTACTCCTTTAGTATATCTTTAAGTACAGTGCTCTTGCCAGCTCCCATTCCACCACCCATCAAGAGTAGGACTGGGCTGCGATCACAATGTGCTACTGGGACCATCACATCGCTGCACTGTGCCTGATCTTGGGGAGATAGTCCTATGGCCTTCAGCTCTTCCACCAGTGTGGAGAATAGCCTAGTTACCTTCAAGTTTCTTGTGACCCTTTCGAATCTCTGACTCCTGTGTTTAGAGGAGAATCAGATACTAGACTTCAGTTTTGGAGTCAGAGAAACAGAGATCATTACCTGTAATTATATCTCATACTTATGACTGAACCAGATTAGAGTTTATGTATTCTTTTTTAGAAGAACCATCTTAGATCTAAGTTGTAAACATATGCTCGATCTAAACTACTCTGCCTAGGAAGTTAGTGAGATAGATGATGCATGAAAGGGCTTGTTAAGCATACAGTTCTTGTAGTTTTATTTTCGTATTAATTCAACTACAGTTCTCCTATGCAGAACATACTTCGCTTTACAAATGGACAGATACACACTGGAATTATTGTACCCCACTGGCAGTGAATTAATTGCTTTCAAGATTAATAATAAGAAACGTAGACGCAAACTGGACCAGGCAATTTAGCAATGCACTCATTCAAAGAGACATTTCCAGGAAAGTCTCATGACAAACCAACATGTGGTTCTGGGAGTAATTTAAAACCTTAGCACATGGGTACCATCTCAATCCCATCACTCCTGACCTCAAAGGATGCAGTTTCTGCGCCCATGCGGAGCTCTGAAGTTGATCTAGTGCCAGGTTGACTAATTTATTACTTGTCAGATGAAAGTACAAGTCAACTGTGTAAATAATTCAAGGACGAAATCCAGCAGATCCATAAAGAAGAAACTATCAAACCATATGCACTAAGATGATGTAAGCTGAAGCGGACTGAAATAGTGGGTAGAACAAAGCAAAGAGCAGCCAACCACAGTGCATTGACATGTTCAACAACCATGATGCACGCTGCTTAAAAGAATGGATAAATTATTACCTAGTGGCCTCCAGTACCATGTTCCTGAGCTTTCTTTTGGGCGCACCTTCTACTGTCAGAACCTGTGGAGATCACACTGTATGAATCAATATACAAAATATCAGTGGAAGAGTACGTATTGTAAAGGAAAGAAAGAAGAGAAGGTCGACTCTCTTTTTTACCTGGGTGATCATGTAAGTGGAGCATTTCCAGTGGAATGAGAAGTAGCCGAGAATGCACTTGTCGAGCTCCTCGATGAACTTGACGATGAGGGACTCAGGGTCGGCGGTGTTCTGGAAGAAGGCGAATATGTTGTCCTCGTAGCCCTTGTTCTTGCGCAGGTAGTCGTAGGCCAGCGTGCACAGGTGTGGGCACTCGCTGGCATGGTCGAACCCGATTTGCCTGGCTGAAGAAGAAAGATTTTTGTGAGGCAGCGGGCAGGAAGGAAAGAAGGAAGGAAGGTGCAGGGGAAGCAGCGTAGGTCCAAAACCGAAACGGCATTATTGTCGTAGGATTGCGCAGCTAGAGCCAGAAAGAAGGAACATGCCGTGCGTCTGGATCTTTGATGGCGATGTGGGTTTTACTTAGTTTATAATTGCGGAAGAAGGGTGGGAAATGATAGCGATGTGCGTCCGGCAGAGTCACGGAAACGTTATCTAATGTGCAGTTTTCTTTTGTGTATGGTGCATGGGCAGCAAGTTGGGTGTCTACTAGTACTAGTTAATTGTCCACCATGAGCAAGAGCAAGCAAGCAAGCAGGGCCGGTAGTTAATTAACAAGTCGAGAGGAGGAGATGCTTGTGCAGCTGGGATTCCGGGCTGCGTCCCCATTTCTTGGATTGGGATCGGTTGGGGCAAAGTAAACGGGCGGCATGCAGCGGTGTGAACCCAGAGCATGTGTTGATCGCGGAATTCACTTGTACTACAAACGAAGGATACAACAAACTGAAGGATGAAGACAGAAACAGCACGGACGAACAGGAACGGTGTCCAAATCGTGCAGGAACTGAACTCGAAACTGAAGGAGGAAGAAGGGCCCTCAGCAGCGGAAGGTAAAGCAGAGGGCGGGGGAGGGGAGGGGAGGGGCGCACGTACCGACGTAATGGGAGAAGCGCTCGAGCTCCTCGACGCGGCTGGCGCTGGAGACGGCCAGGCGCGGCACCAGCGCCGCCGCGGGCCCGTCGTCCCTCATGCCCCCTCCTTCCGGCAGTTGAAGGCGAATGGAGACGAGATGCGCACTGCCCCTCCCCGTCCGCGGCGGTGGGATCAGGCAATGGGGGTTGAGGGGGAGGGTGCGACGCGGCGTCGATTTGTTTATACGGAGCGGGAGCGGGAGCGGGATGGAGCCTCGCGACGGCGCGCGTACGCCGTACGGGTACGGGCCGGCGTATAGGGGAGGAGAGGAGCGCGCGCGGTGGAGGTTGGTGGTGTGCGTGCAGGGGCCAGCGGCCGGTGGCTGGCCAGAGAAACAAAGCGTACGGTTGAAATGATCGCGCGCAGTTTTGACTTTGCTGCCCACCGCCCAGCCCAGATTTATTTCATTTTTCTTTCTGGAAAAAAGGGGCTCTCCAACTGCACGGTCGCAGCAGCCATGTGCTCGCGGTCGCGGCGACGCCTTCCCATCTTCTCGGCCCGCGTCCCCCGTCAACATTGCACGCCTTCCTCGACTCGCCCCTCGCCATCAACATGAACCTGCTGGTCGTAAGCACGCAGGCGGCCAATGACCGGACCCATCAAAACTGTTCGATCTTGGCCGCCTTCTTTTGCTGCAACCTGGTACATGCTCAACAGCCACTAGGCAGCGACCGACGACGCACAAATGCCAACGACTTCTCACCATCTATCTATCTGTGCGTTCCCAACATTTTCGGCGATTCAAGGGATCGACAACAGGTTAGAACGGCGCATGATAACGCGTTCACTCCAGTCAGTCAATCAGGCAGCCAGGCACTCAACCGTAAGCAAACTTGAAAGCAGCCGGCGAGAGAGCTTTACGGAAATGTAACTGTATCTCTTTTCTTTTCTCCCCTTTTCAAAGCTAAAGGTTTCAAATTACATGCCCATGGCGGCACAAGCATCTGTTACAACAAGCATTATTTTCTTCGACTGTAAGACTGACTGTATACAGGCATATATCATCAGGTCGCATCACCAGCGCCCGTTGTTGGCCTGGCGCCGATACGCGGCGGCCGAACCCACACCGTTCACCCCGCTCGCCAGGTTGCTGCTGTAGTCCCCCATCTGCTGGTGGTGTTGTGGGAAACCGTTAGTGCTTAACGATCCGAGATTCATTGACGATGGATTCACAGGGCTATGCCCACCATACAGCCAAGGCTTTGATGTGCTCATGTCAGACAGGCCACCATTGGTGCCGTATGTGTCCAGCGAAGAGAACTGCATCTCCCTCGCCCCTTGGAGAGGGCTCATGTCATATGCCCTCGAGAACCCATCATCATAGTACCGGTCAGTGGAATTAAACCGACCAGGACTGCTGACAGAAGCCATCATCTCTGGATCTGCCAGGCTGCCTCTGCTAAACCGCCCAGGACTAGCCACAGAAGACATCATCTCAGAATCTACCAAGTTCCCTCTGCTAAACCGCCTGGAACTACTGACAGAGGCCATATCCAAATCTGCCAAGTTGCCTCTGCTAAACCGCCCGGGACTGCTAACAGAAGCCATTTCCGGATCTGCTATGTTGCCTCTCAGCGAAAATGGCAGACCATAAGCCTGGTAATCATGGCGCATAGGCTCTGCCTTGCTGCCATTGCTCTGTCCCTCATCGAGCAAATCATTAATGATGTCAAGGTGCTGATATTCTTCAGCCACGGGCGCCTGTGGCTGCTGCATGACAAAACTGACAGGAGTCTGTCTAGGTGGTTGCAGTCCTCCAAACCTGCTGAAGTTATCTGTTTCAGTACCCCGTGTCTGCTGATAAGCATCATCTTTCCAACTTTGTTGATATGCATGACCATTTGTCGTCCGTTGGTAAGGGGAGTCGTCCCTCCAGAGATGATTGTTGATGCTACTATCACCTTTCCATGGTTGCCAACTATCAAGTGTATCTGAACTACCCAGACCGGATTTAAATCCATGCCTAGCTGACAACAACTGATCGTTCCTCCCAGCAGGAGGCATCATTAGTGACGCAGTTGATGCATATGTTGATAGCGGCTGCGAAAGTGCAGTACCTTGTCCCAGAGTAGTTGACTGATATGAAAGATTTGAAGAGGATGTACCCAGACCAGGCTTACCAAGGATGGCATTACGGTAGGTCTGTGGAACATACGCTGGGGCAGAAGGGGAAGGATCGTTTCCTGATCTTCCAGCTGCTTCGCTCGCTGAGCGCGAAAGCAATGTAGAAACTTGAACTTGTGGGGTAGCTGGTACAGTTGTTCTTGGTGTAGGGAATACAGGGGCACTTGAAGGCCTTGATGTTGTCACAGCAACCTCAGAAACTCTGGTGGATGTGACCTTTACAGGAGTAACCTCTTCCCGAGCTACTGAATGAGTGGTGGAAGAAGTTTGTGGCAATGCCGATGGAACTGGAGCAGCTTTATCAACTTGTGGTAGTCTTGGCGGGGCTGGTATGGATTTATCAACTTGCAGTGATCTTGAAGGAGTGCCAGCATCCTTAGCAGATGGTGGTGTTATGGGGGCAACTAGAGAAGATTTACCAGCTGATGAAGATTTTGGAGGTGCCGGATTAGCTTTATCAGTCGCTGGAGATTTCAGAGGAACCACAGCAGCTTTAGCAGCTGCTGGAGATTTTAGAGTGACTGAAGTAGCTTTATCAGTCAGTGGAGATTTTGGAGTGACTGGAATAGCTTTATCAGTTGGCGGACATTTTGGAGGAACTGGAGTAGCTTTATGAGTTGGCGGAGATTTCGGAGGAACTGGAGTAGCTTTTTCAGCTGGTGGAGATTTTGGACGAGCTGGTGTGGCTTTATCGATTGGAGGCGATTTGGGGGGAACTGGAGCGGCTCTATTGATTCTTGGCGATCTTGAAGGAAGAGGAACATCTTTGTCTGTATCAGTTGGAGTTGATTTTGAGCAATTCGGAGGTGTTCTAATTGGTTGCGGTGTCAAACTTGATCCATGATCTTTGTTTGAAACTGGGTCAACCTTTGTTCTGGTAGGGGCCTTAACAGGCACAGCTTCAGTACTCGTGGTGGTTGGCATGCCTGAAACAGCTTCTTCTGGCACACCATTGGCCATAGGGACCTCCTTTTTGGCTGTTCCGTTGGCTTTTACATCGTTCGTAACTTCAGGGGAATGCTCCGGGCTCTTCGGAACATCAGGTGGCTTCTCCATAGAACTGGATGAGGATGACCCATTTGTCTTTGTTTGAGATTCCATTGCTTCAAAGTGAGCTTTGAAAAGTTTTCTCCCCTCAATGTTTTTCTGAAATATACATAGAGAGAAACGGGTTACAGAAATGAATTGGTTGAAGCTATGAAGCAGGAAGACAAGACCCAGGCAGTGCATCTACTACAAGTGACTACTGTACATGCATTTTATCTGTATTGTATGCACTTGAGAAAATGTTTTTCCTTTCCTGCAAGGAAAAAAGGACATATAGTTTTTTCCAAGCAGACACTACTCATCCAACATGCCAGGTGGTGATATGGGATAGAAAAATAAACCAGAACCCTTTTGCAGTAAAAAGTTGTTTCTACCATAGGCCGTAGATATGGGATAGAAAGCATGTAACAAGTGCATGGACATTGTTTAACAGCACAGCACAGCACAGAACTTAGGAACAAGTCTACCTTAACAGTGTTGATGTGAGATATGAACACATTAATTTATCCAGACTGAATCAGTACCCAAATGCATAGAAGATGCATCGTTAACCATTTCGAAATTAATTTCAAACCATCTAATGCTAGAGATTATAGAAGTACATAAGAGTAACGTAAAACATATATTCCAAATCTATCAAGTTTAAAACCAATTCTTATAACTCAGATCCTTCAACAATCAAACATATGTAGAAACTCAAAAATACAGCAGAATTTTGAACATCGTGACAATAGAAAGGCAATGATATTTTCAAAAGAGTAACTTCACCTCATGGAGACGCTGCCCCAGCTCGCGAAGTCTATCTTTCAAGGTAAGTAGAACAGCATCCCGGTCCAATTTTGGAGCAGTGCCACAGCCAGAACTATTGCGATCTGAACTACCAGTAACACTGGAGGAGGGAAGGCAATCGTCTTCTTCGGCATAGCTGATAATGCTTATGCCCTTGTTACGCTGATTTTTTCCTCTGCACACAAGTTCAGTTAGCCCAGGTGCCATCTTACAAGAACAATGCAAAACTTTAAACATGTCGTCTTCTCCTACCTATTTGGTGATAAGTGATTTCTGCTGTCTGGCAAATTGTTTATTTTGCTGTGAATACCATTCATAGCAGTAGAATCAGCTGAAAATGCTGATGAGTTAGTCTCCATAGAGGAGACTCTCCTTCCATTCATAGGTCTAGAACTGTCCAAATGATCCGGCCCATCTGAAGCACCTTCTTCCAAGGTAAGGCCAACCTTCAGTGCCACTTCTTCTGCCTGCTTGGATGGTAAGCCATCACTGTCATCAACTGTGATTTCGTCATTAAGTCTTTCCAGAATTCTTGCTTCAGATTTATCTTCTCTTTCCTTGTCTTTAACCTTACGGTTGTTCTTCTTTTGTTTGGCCTGAAAAGAAATAATTTAAGAACACACCAGCAGAAAACAAGAACAATGCAATAGCAAAGAAAGCATCAACCAAACATTGGGATATTAGACCCAAGGGTTTTAAACTCGAAAAAATGAACACATTAGAAACGAAAACCATGCACTAATCTAGTAGTACTAAAGTATCCATTGAAATAGACATAAATCATAATAACTTCATCACAAGAAATAAAACTGATCTTCAAGAATGGTGTAGCACAAAATGTAACCAACATAGGACTAAGTGCTAATACTTGTATCTCGAATACACACAAAGGGGAGCCACCGAGCCAGGGTAGGGAGGCAGGTAAAATATGTGTAGTTAACAGTTCTAGGATATCCTCGCCACAAAATAATGTTAGCTGTGTGGGTAACACGAGATGACATGCATGACATGCCATACATCTATAGTCTATAGGTTAAAAAGCTCTTTTAAGCTCGGGAAACTTATGCAAGTTTTAGCTGGACTATGGGCCAAGTTCATCACAAAACATCAAGTTAAGTTCTTTAAGTGTTTTCACAACATAACTGAAAACTCAGAAAAGAAGTTAAAAACTAGAAGGATTCCAAGTCTACAGCCAGTTTTCAGTACAAAACAAAGGCAGCCTTGTTTTATTCATCCCAGCAATGAGTTCCAGGCAGTTCCTATCCAATAATCACCCACTGCCAATTCATGAATGTAGTGAAGGATATGAAAAATTGCAACTGATGAAAAATGAAAAATATAGGGGATAACTCAAATTCAAGACGATGCTTTAGCATGCATCCAGACCAATCAAATACATAAGAATTATAAATCCTAACTCACAATGATACGCTCGATAAATTAAGTTCAATAATTATTGGGCAGGAAAATTGTTCCAGAAGCTATATCTGTTAGCTAGAGTTGGTCCCTACTGTGGCATTCCTAAATAATAATGGCAATACAACATTCAACCTAAGAAACTAAGCGAGAAAAAAACACATAGAAAAGTAACCTGTTTTTTCTTTGCACGCTTGTCCTTTTCGTTCGCACCACCTCCACGCTTTCCCTTCGTCTCATTTTCAAGTCCCGCTGCCTCCTCCTCGCGGATTAGCTCTTCTTGCCTCTTCAAAGCAACAGCTTCTTGGTATGCAACTTCAATTCCGCTGACAAAAGCAATATGCAAGAATCAGAGGCAACAGATAGTTGATCACATTATACAACAACTGACCCACGGTTGAAGATTCATCTACCCAACTTTCTTTCAAACTTATAGAAGAAATGACTTTATTTTTCATTTGTAAACTCTAAACAGCAGAAAAGTAGTTTAGTCTATTTTGAGCTAGATAACCGAATGGCCCTTGCTTCTTTACAAAATCACCAAAACAGTATTCATCAAATACTTCTTCCAGACACAGGTAAGTGATGTTTCGGACACTGAATGTACCCAAAATACAATTGACCACCAATTTCTATTATAATGTATTGTAAAACCTATTGCCTTTTGTTTTTCAGAAAATCTGATCATATCACGTTCATGTGTCTGACTAATTGTGCATTTAGATAACTGATCAAAGGAAAAATAGTTTGGCTGCACACAATCAAGAATAGTTCTTATGTTTTACACTTTTACTTGATTAAGTTTTTGTTGCTAATGAGTATAACACAAATTTCACTGCAATGATATGCCTCGAAATAGGATTAACCAATTCAGCACCTTTTGTAGTACTTCGTAACTGGATACAATTTAAGCCTTGAACATTCAGATCAGACAAACTAAAACTTGGCTCCAAGTTTCATAAAGTTTGCTATTTCCAGGTTTTTTTACCCTGGTTAAATCTTGAAACTTCACGTGTTAACTAGTCGTATTCAAATGCTCAGCTGCTCAAGACTATGAATAAACGAGCCATAAAGCTGAGGAACAAATACATACTTATCACTTCTAATTTTGGCCAATATAACGAACTAGCTTTAACTTTAAGTAATAAGATCAATAACAGAAAACAGTTCTTTACCTAAATATGTGAGATAGCACAAATGTTTCAAGTATCTTCCGCCCAAGTTCAGTTAGGCGTCTTTCTTCGCGCTCCATAGAGATTTTGTTAACCTCGCCAGAACTACCATCCTATGAACCAGTCATAAAATGATTAGGTGTGACAGCTATTTCACTGCTACAATAGAGTACAGTTTCAAATTTGAGCATTATAGACGTTACAATATCATATCATAAATACAACCTCACCAATACCTGTTGTACCAACCTAGTTCAAACGACATCATAATTCCACCCCAAACCAATATACTCCCTCCGTCCCAAAATTCTTTGTCATAGGTTTGTCTAGAAATGGATGTATCTAAAATACTAAAATATGACTAGATACATTCATATCTAAACAAATCTAAGACAAGAATTTTGGGACGGAGGGAGTATCATTCAGTGAACATATACTAGGCAGTTCAAACAAGAACCTACAACCTCTCTTTCAACAACAGAAGAAATTGGACAAGCTGCAGTAAGATAGGCATTGTGCATATCACAAAAGGAGGTGCAGAAACTAAGCTACTTGAACGACATACTGCAAATCCAGTAGAAGAACTTCATAAATTAGATTAACAAACAGTATGCATAGATATGAAAGACACTAGCAAGTAGCAAAAACTATATATCCTAATAAACTGGAAAAAATGTTGCAATATAGCAAACCTCATCAATCATACCTTCATGCGGCTCTGGGAACATTTGTCATCCTTTGGAGATACTGGTTGACAAGGCAAGGGTTCCAAGGCTGCTCTCTCAAGTAAAGTTATAACATCACCAGCCAAAACAAATATGTCAATATCAACATGGACCATGGGTGGAGGTAGCTCATCCAATTCTGCTATTTTTGTTCTCCCTTTCTTGCCCTTGCTCTGGTATTCGAGTGCCTTCAGACCCGTATACAAAGAGTCCATCACTAATGTTGAAGTAACCTCTTTCTCCACAAAGAAATGCTTCACCAATACTTTAAGTATGGTATCAGTCTTCTCTCTGGACATACGGTGCCTGGTTCTTGGGTCAATTGCTGACCAGAATGCACGAAAACTGAAAGGCCAACAAAGATTTCAATCTGTAAACATAGTATGAACAAACAGGCAACATTAACTCATTGTTGATATATACTAGAAAAGATAATGGCGTCACCTGGACCATCTAATTTTGTCCTCAATGAGCTTGGTAAGTTTATTTCTTCGTTCCTCGATAAATCTTCGGTAAATTTGTTCTATATTGGTTGTATAGACACGGAGCAATTCTCTTCGGTAAGGACGATCAAGGCAACGAAATGGTTTGTCCACTTTCTCCCTTCAATATGAAAATAGAGCAGTCTAATGTTACATGATAGTTCGCAGTTAATTCTAAATATGAAGACTAAACAACTGCAGCTATCTACTATATAAAGTAGCTGAGCATAAACCATCTGGTCTGCATTAGTTACGATAATTAAATTACATGCATTACACTCCCACCATGGGAATAGCCAGGTATGAATTATAGGAAGAAACAATATATTCAGAAAAAACGGCATTTTCACTAATGTTGTTTATTGCGAAGACATGCTCAGATGAACAGATCCAATAGTTCTATTCTGAGACATGAATTAGAGGCACGATGATGAACAAATTAGCTATCAATCATGAGCATAGACAGATTCACTACCTGATAACCTGAACTTGAGCAATTATTTCAAGAACATCGTCTACGAGAAAACCATCCTGAATCTTTGACAACTCCATAAACTTTTTCCATCCCCAATCATGCTCCTTCTTCCAGAACCTATGCAAAGTATCTACAAAAATTACTTTCATTAATGCCTGAACAAGGTGAAAAGATAGATAGATGGATATACTGTAGCTTCCTATGAAGAGAACAAACCAAGTTCAGCTCACCTGAGTATTTAATTTTCTTAGGATCCATATTGCCTACAGCTATAGTGAACTGTGCAAAATGGCTCCATCCTGAAATTTTCATACTAGAGTCAGATAAGTAATTTCTAATGTGTGCATGATAGCTGCAAACATGGTAACATCAAACCTGGGAGTAGTTTGTCATGATTAGCAACACAAAGAAACAATGACAAATGATTGGAGACATCACATCCTTGAGGATATACAAGTATATACCTGTGAAATAACAATTGGAAACAACAGGGGAATCAGTATCTGTGCATACAGAGAAGAACAAATATACACCAGACAAATGAGCCATGAAGCTTTCAGATTTGTTCATTTAGCCTTCAGTGAAACTACAACATTAAGCCATCAGCGAATAAATGAAAAAAATGGCGTCTAAAAAGTGACAAAAATGTATCATACACCAAGACGCACTGTGTCAACGGTAACACAATAATCAAAACAGACGTAAATGAACCAAAACGCACTGTGTCAGCGGTAGGCTTTATAATCATAAATGACTGGGGTGCACAGAATGACAGAAAGGAAAACATAGCAAGACAAAATTGCCCCATATTACGTTTTATAAATACCAACACGAGAAAAAACAAGCAAATGACAAACTACAGGAAAGCAAGATGATGTATGCATCCTTACTGCCATGCAGGAAGCAAACTCTTGAATTATATGTCCCCACACAAGGCAAAAAGAAAATGCACAAGGTAATCCACAAAACACTGGCGTCCTTGCAGGTTGGGCTATCAAACAGAGTGAAAGCTATAATTTCATCAAATCATGTAGAACAAGTGACAGATCCCCCCCCCCCCCCCCCCCCCCCCGGGTTCCCAAGTAACATTTGAAAATTGATCATTTACCAAGATCATTGGTCAAGTTGTTAAACAATGTTGTCAAAAGGCACTTTACCATTTGTAACCACCAGCCTCAAACGGCTCGCTTTTCATCTCTCTCTTCTTCTCCTTGGAAAAATTCTCGATCCTCCAAGTATGCCGACCGTATAATTCTGAAGGTTTAGGGCCTGCTATCAGAGTTGAGAGAAATGAGATAAAAAAATACAAAAAACAAATACAGCTTCCAAATCTCAGAGGAAGTTATCCTTACAGAAAGTTCAATCAATAGCATGATAAGACTTGCATTACGGTAAGGAAATAGATTTATCGATGCAATGAAAGCAAATGTTGACACAAACAAATTTAATTTGGGCAAGTATCAGCATGCAAATTAACTATTTAAAAGATTATTCAATTTCAGAATAGAAAATATTGAATCAACAAGACAACTAATGACATTGTGAAGTGGCACAAAAGAGAAGGTAAATGAATTATTTCATTGTAGATAGACAGAGACAGAAAGCGATCCTCAGTTTTCAGATTGTAGTCAGGAGGGAGTACAAGCTAATTAAGATGGCCAGTTTAAGACAGTGTTGAGTGACAAACAATGAGCACCACAAAACATTAAATTGCCTACGCGATATTTAGCTCAATATTAATTGCATGGTATTTTGGATTGCAATTCACTAGGTGAGTATGGATAATCTCAACAAACAAATAAAGGCATGATCACATTTTATCTTATTTACAATGGGATACTGGAAAATAGCTTAATCTTTATATACTACGCAGTACGCACCGAGCTCTAGTATGCATGCGGTCAGAGTTTAATCATAAATGGTAAATGTCTTGAACCAACTGACATTCTGGTATAATCATAACACGATATCTGCCTTTTTCATTGAAGACAGGTAATAAGACAAATTAAACCTCTCTGTATTTATATTTTCTACATTGAGAATCGGCTACGACAAGACTACTTAAATGTGAGAGCCGTGCCAAACACTATCTATCATCATGCCCATGCAACGTCTGCATTTTTAATCGTGGCAGTAAGCCCCAGCAACCAACACGAACCAACCTTGGATACCGTGGCACTGCAAAATGAACCAAAAGGTACTGATGAATGGGTCACAAGCTCCACCCTTACAGCTTGACAAGATAATTTGGTGCACATATGAGGTATGGTGTATCAGCTGCCCAGTTGGTGTTGGATTATTCGAACATGTCAATGATTTGAAGTACAAAAGGCATCAAAGCAATCCATACCAAAATAATTTCCACAGCATTTCACGCCAAAATAACATGCTCAACAAACCATGCAATATATGCGAGTGCGTTCACGCACCAGGATCATCATCTTCGCAATCAGTGTCCCAAAATGGAGGGGACGTTGAAGGGCTTCCGCTCTCGCCCTGGTCGCAGGACCGCCACTCCGACAAGGACTCGCCGGACAAGCTGCGATCATCGTCCCTCATCCCAGCCGTGCTCGCATTAGAATCATCGGTTGCTGAGGCACCAGCCATCAGCAAACCCTCCAGCTACTTCGGACAACCTTATCCGCGGCTGCATGCATAAACGACAACAGAATTATTAATTTTGAGCTGAATCCAGCAAACCAAAATGCTAATAAAACCAGTGCTCTTATCCAACAAGACCGTTATCAGACGGTATCAAGTCTACTAAGTCCCGACAAGACCGTTATCAGACCGGCACAAAACCCACCGGAGGTATCATCAAGTCTACTAATAACTCGCAACAAAACCATTATCAGACCGTCGCAAAACCCACAGGCGGTATCAAGCCTGATAACTCCCGACAAAGCCGTGACCAGGCCGGCACGAAAACCCCGTAAACAAGCCTATCACAGTCCAGCGAGCACAGGACCTTCCAATACTGGAAGGTTGTCGCCGAATTCGGCAATCTGACGACCTCTACTCGGCTGAAGGCAGCCTTCCATCCGTGAACCCCGCGCTCTACAGCTACCTCTACCCTCTAACCGCTACTCTGGCCCGTCCAACGGGACAAGGGGATCTACCCAGCGCCCATTTCGAGAACCCGGCTCGCGGAAACGCGACACCCCGAGCTGGCAAACAGACAGCTCGCCGTCGGATCAGCCGGGGCCCCGACGAGGCCGAGCCGGCACGCGACCGGCCGAACCCTAGTCGCCCAACCCCACGAGACGCGCCACCGCCCACGCCCGGCCCCACGGGCGGGCGGGCGCGGGCCCTGATCTAAGCGGGACGGGACGGGACGGGGCGGGGGTCCGTACCTGCTGCGGCCGCGGCCCGGGGCAGGAGCGGTCCTGCGGCGGCGGGGAGCGGGGAGTGTGCTGGGCTGGGCTGGGCTGCGGCGCGGCGGAGCTGCGGAGGAGGGCTGGAGAGGGAGGGAGGGGGGAATATGTCTTGGATTGGGGAATTGCGATTCGTAACAGCGAGACGGGACGGGGAGGAAGAGGGGAGGGGGAGGGGAAAAAATCGAGGCGAGAGGGTGATGGGTGATGAGGTGTGTGACCTTTGGCACGGTCTGACTCCGCTTTCGTCCACTCCTTCGCTTCGCTCGCTCGCTCACTTCACCCGCGGTGCGATGCGCGTTGGACGGCGAGCGGGGGGAATAACCGGCCGAAAAGGGGGCGCAGTCGGCTGGGTGGATGACCGACGGCATGGTTTGGAGGGGTGGTGGTGGTGTGAGGTGAGGTTTTCCGTGCTCGCTCGCTCGCTCGCTTTGTGGACCTGCGCGTGGTCGGTCGGACCGGACCGGTGAGGCCAGTCACGCGGTGCACGGTCCGAATCGGGAGCCATGGCCGTTGTGTTGAGTGACCCTTTGTCTGAATGTTGACAGTGGTTTCTTTTCTGTTTGGGAAAAGCTTTTCTCCTTTCAGTTCTCAACGTCTTCGTGCGTTTATGTTGAGAAAAGATAGTGGTTGGTGGCGACTTTGTTATCGTTTCTTTTTTTTTCTACACGCATGTGTTTGCGCCTTTGCGGCAGCGTGGTGAAACTCATGTGTCCACTTAATGCGACTTTGACATTCCTTTCGTGCGGAGATGTTCGGCGACTCGTGGCTCCATGTCATCTCTCTTCTTAATAGATGTGGAGTAAGGCCTGTTTCTTGGAGCGATAGCACTCTTGTCCGTCAGAACGCATCGCGGACGGTTGGGATCATGCGTGAGAGCTCTGCGGTGGCACCCCAAAGATATGGTCCTTGGCCCACAGACATCTTCGTCTTTTCAAGCAAAAACCGTTAACGTCCCTCAAATCTGTAGCCTCCCATTGGCAATAGCGTTCACCTCTCCTTCCTTCTCATGGCGCCCCCACCACTCCTCCATGACAAGGAGACATGATCTTGCCCAAACTTCCAAGGACGGGAAGATAGCGAGAAGTGGGCGCATCTGCACTGATTCTCCTTCATCGTTCTTCTCTACAGCCACGGAAAGACAACGAGCCACCGCGCTAGAGGCGACCGCTCTTTGGGGACAGGAATAGCACATTCCATCACATCGGGGTAGTCTCTGCCGTTGATATGAATGCAAACCTGTAGGTTTGTCTTTCTCCTCGTCTCAAGAACCTCAAACCCTACCCCCCACCACCACCACCCACACACTCCCGTGGTAGTGCTCCTACAAACATCGCTTTCTCTCGCATCTAGGAAGCGCAAGTATGATGCGGCTCCAAGACTCTAAAAGACGGGCCACCCGTTAGGCCTCTTGCGACTTCTGCCCGGCTTTGCATTGTTGCCCGCCTCCAACGCCTTCGATGGTATTTGTGCATCTAGTTGTGGTGGTGGTAGAGGAATGGAAGGAGGAGGAGGGGGTGATGGTGTCCTCAAGTCGACACCTCTTTACCAACAAAATCTCCTTCATTAATTTCCAACATATTTTGCAGTCCGTCAAGGCCATGTCTTTTGCCTCTCTTTTATGTCCTGACCTTGTTGTTCCTGCAAGTGTTATTCTATCCATCGATTCCTGGGAAAGGCCTTGTGATGTCTTAGTTTAGTTGCCTTCTTCTGTTCCATCTCGGTTGTTATTGATCATTCATGACTGCTACTATAAAGAAAGTTGGAGTACCCACCTCTTGGTGGCATACGCGTGCATGCTCCACACGCGCCTTGCTCCGTTGCATGTCTCATGTCCTTCCCACCGTCTGGCCCAGCTGCTCCTCACCCAGCCGGCGCCCTCGAGGGTCCATGACGCATGCTAAGGGCACGCGTGGGCCGTCTCGTTTGTGGCATGTTGCCATCGCCCTATGTGCGTCGTTTTTTGTGCTTGTGTTGGGCATGATGTTTGGGTCACCGAGTAGGGGCGGTTGCCATGCGTGGAGCTTGTTTGACTGTATGGGTGTGTGCCGCCTCATGCGCTAGTGTGGGCGTCAGATGTTTGGACCATCGTGCAGAGGCATGTGTATTTCTTGGACCTCATCTGGCTATCCCGCCTCTACCAACACCTGACTGGTTGTTCGGGCCGACGCGTTGGCAGATGTTGCAGAGCCGTCGTCTTGCTGGCCGAAAAGGCAGGTTTGCTCTTTTGGTCTGTGTCTGGGTTGTTTCCCTTTGATGTGTTTGCTTCCTTCATGCCTATCCGACGGTGGCCGCATGGAGTTGTGTTCGTTCTGTCCTTGTTTGGTTGGTGCTCTCCAGTACGGTGTAGTCGCGGCATGCAGCGCGGCGAGGAGCGCCGGATCCAGGGCGGTGGTAGAGCCGGCGAGGGCGGCGACGGGGCCGTAAGGGGACCGTAGGCGCCGGTCATCTGCGGCGGTGAGTATCCTCCGTACGGCTGTGGAGCCGCATAGTACGCCTGGTGCGTCGGTGGACGTGGCACGGGAAGGGTTGGTGCAGGGGCCCGTGGAACCGGCATGGTGTAAGCATGAACAACATCGGTCCACGGGTTGTAGCCGGAGGCCCACGGAGGAGGCGCCTGGAACTGCTACTGATGTGGCTGACGGGGCTGGTCGGCGCCCTGCAGCTGCTGCTGACCGCCGCGGCGGCCCCCACCGCGTCGGCCCCTGCGGCGCCGGTCGGCAGGAGGGGCGGGAGGTGCAAGCGGCCCTATCAACGGGAGCAGCCCCCGCTGCTGAGTTTGTCGGGTGGTGCTCCGGCGGGGGCACGACGGGGGCGGCGGGAGGCGTCGAGGCCCCGCCACGGGTGGTGCCGACGGCGAGTGCGGTGTGGATGGCCCGCGCCTTCATCTGCTTCATGCGTCGCTCCTCCAAGCGAAGGTACACAACAAACTTGGCGAAGGACGGGTTGGGGATGAGGCTGAGATTCCCCGCGGCGTTGCCGAAGTCCTCGTTGAGCCCGGCGGTGAGCATGCTGAGGAGGAGGTCATCATCGATCTTGGCGCCAATATCGCGAGCTCGTCAGCGAGAGTCTTCAGGTGGCGACAATAGTCGTTGATGGAGGTGTTGTCCTGATGACACCCAAAGAACTCTTGCTACAGAAAAAAACGCGACACTGGAGCTGGTTGTCGGTGAAGAGCCCGTTCAGCTTGGTCCACACGGCGCAGGCATCATCACCGTCCGTCACGACCGTGTGGAAGAGGTCGGGCGTGATGGTGAGAAAGAACCAACGGATGATCGTGGTGTCGATGGTGGACCAGTCATGAAGGTCGGGGACGAGGATGGAGTCGACGGTGCCGTCCACGTGGTCGATGAGGTGATACTCCCGAAACACGAGGGAAAAGTAGGTCTTCCATGTGTAGTAGGAGGAGTCCGCCTGCGAAAGACGAACCGACACCCGCTCGAGGATGTTCAGGTTGCGGATGTCGTTCACGTCGGGAGGGTTGGCGTCAGCGAACGGGTTGGAGTTGGTGGAGGCGGAGGAGGTGATGGACAACATGGCGGCACGGGTGTGGTGGCTCGGGCGAAGAGATTGGGGTGCGGGCAGGGCAGCGGCGGTGGCCGGCGCGGGGAGAGGCGCGGGCGGCGGCGGCGCGGAAGAGACGCACGGGCGGCGACAGCGACGGGGTGGTGGAGGCGGCGGCGGCAGACGGCGTGGGGGAGATGCGCGGGCGGCGGCGGCGGCGACGGCGCGGAGGAGATGCGCGGCGGCAGCGGCAACAACGAAAGAGAAAACCTAGAAAATTGATACTACGTAGAATATATGAGTTGCACGATGTATTACTCCTTGCGCATAGGCACGTATACATGAGTATAAAGATGGGCCACGAGTCTCAACTATACAAGACTAGGAGGCGGATTCAAGACACAATATACACAGATCATATATACTCAACAGGTCGGTATAAGGTGTGTGTATGCTTTGTCGGTCCCGAGAGAGGCTAGTCCCTGGTGTTTTTTCGTTGGGTAACGTGCTTGATCGTTCTCGACATTTGACCTGTGTAGCTCCGTCCTTGTGTACTCAGCCATTGTCCAGCAATGCTCCCTCCTGTTGGCCCTTATCTTGGTGGCTTGGGTTTAGCGGTGAGCGCAGCTTAGTCCATTGGCCGGTAAGCCTACGACGTTTGCTCCGCTGGGTAAAAGCATGTGCTCGCCTTGGCTTTTGCATTGTGCGGTATCACTCTCTTTATGCAGTTTTCAGTGTGTGGTCTTCCGCTGTTATTGGGCCCATTTCCACGTGTGTGTGACTCTGTGTGATGGGTTCTATCAGTTCCTCCGCTACTTGTTGTTATTGTCTTTATCTCGTATCCTTCTATGTTTGTTTTTCTTTTCATTCTTTCTCTTTCCTTTCACCACTGCCACCATATGTGTTGCCAAGTTCATCTCTTGCTTCAGCCCGCTGGAGGTGCTCTTCGAGCTCATCCCTGCTATTCGGTTGTGTCTTCCTGCTTTATTTTCTTGTTGGTATGGCCTTCGTCCTTCCTGTTGGTTGAGGTTTTTTTTCTTTCCTTATCCAGACTCTTTTTGTTGCCTAACTGTGTACGTGCGAGAGGTGCAATCACAAGGACCCCCAAAATCGTGGGTCCTCAATTGGGAATATAATCCTCCTATGTACCTTTTTTCATTTATTTTCCGGCGTGCGTCTTTAACCCTTTTGGTCGGCCCCTCTGACGGCTTGTTTCGACCAGCCATGTCCCATTCATCCTCTCACCCATCTTCGCCACCCCATCATAGCCTCCTCTCATGCCCCATGCCTTGATCTCCACCGCCCCGTCTTCCTCTCCTATGTCGTCGTCATGAGTGGTAGTTGCACCTCCGCATGCCTATTCCCTCGGTCATGTGACTTCACTCCTCTCTTGTCCCCCCTTTAACCCTACAAACCGTTGTTGTCTTATATTCTTTCTTTCCCGTTGCTTTCTTTATTGTGCAATCATTTTATGCGATGTGATTATATGCTTCAAGTGATGTTGTTCTATGAATTATGGAGTGTGTGATGTGAAATGAAGTTTGATTGCAAGGTGTCTTCAAGAATGCTCGTAGAAAAAAATATCTTCTAATATGTAGGAATTGATCTGTAGAAGTTGGACTGGTCTATCATGTGTGACAATTTAACCATACACGTCAAACATTAGGTGGGATCAACCAGCGAAGGCCCGAAGTCGAGCACCAGAGTAGAGGGCATTTTGTGTGTTCACGCGCATAGTGGCCTGATTTAGACCGGGTAGTTATTTCAGTTGTATACATTAGAGCATCTATAACCGGACTGGACAAATACGCTGACTGATCACGCCTCAAATAATGCATTCTACAACCGGATACCTTAAATTAGAAACCTCAAATCCATATTATTACATGCAACGTCAAACCTAATACTAAGCGGAGCTCATCTGGCTCTGCCGTGACCATATCCCGTGGCTGGCCGCGCCCCTCGTAGCATCTGTCTGGTCACCGGCGAGGTAGAGTAGAACATGGTACACTAGCCGACTCACGGGACTCGAGCTCCCGTCGTCTCTCATGCCCTACTCTTACTCGTCGGAGCACGTAACCCGGATGGTGCCGGTGGACGTGAGGTCGATGACGGATCCTTCCTGGGATGAGTCGACATCCACCACGACGCGATTGTGGCGCCCACACTGGTGCACCCTACAAAGTGTCGGAGAGTGCGACTCTGCCTCTCCAACTTCCACCGTGGTGAGGGCCTTTGCCGCCTCCCGCACCCGCTGCCTCGCACGACGCGCACACCGCGCCATGTTCGCGTACGTGGACGCCCATGGCGTGTCCTTGACGCACCAACGGAGGGGTTGCACGTCCGCCACGGCGTTTGGACGCCACACAGACCGCACCACCTCCGGTGAGGCAGCGATGCCGGATCCAAACACTGGTTGTGCTGACACAATGGATTCCTGATGTTGCGAGTCCGAGCGATGTCGAAGGGCAACGGCCTCCCAGGAGCGGCGGAGCACAAGCCGGACAACCATCTCCTCCTCGGGGCCATGTGGGATGAGCTCGTGGTCGACGGATATGGAGGTGAAGGACTCGGATTCGCTTCCCGCCATGCTAGAGAAGGCCGGAGATCGCCGGATAGGGTCTTTGGTGGCAGATGGGAGTGGAGAGGAGTGGAATGAAGTGGCTAGGGTTTGGCCCAACAAATGGATGGAGACGAATATATGTGAGGTTGATGCGGGCCAGGCGGACGTACCCAGACACGCCCATATCTGCCTCATGTCTGGGATGGATATGAGGGGTACCGGTCAGGCCGGGCGTTTGAGACCGGTTTGAAAGACTCGTCTGAATCAAAATTTCATGACCGGTCATTGACCGGATGGACTGTCCAGATGTTTGAGACGGGTTTAAAGGTTCCGGTTGTAGATGCTCTGAATTTTTTGAATCGTATGACCTCATTTTAGATTTTGGATCGGGGTCTCAAATTTCTGGAGATGCCCCTGGTTTAACATGGGTATGCCCCTGATGACCGACAAGTATAGGGGATCTATCGTAGTACTTTTGATAAGTAAGAGTGTCGAACCTAACGAGGAGCAGAAGGAAATGACAAGCGATTTCCAGTAAGGTATTCTCTGCAAGCACTGAAATTATCGGTAACAGATAGTTTTGTGATAAGATAATTTGTAACGAGTAACAAGTAACAAGTGTAGCAAAGGTGTAGCAAGGTAGCCCAATCCTTTTTGTAGCTAAGGACAGGCCTGGACAAACTCGTATATAAAGGAAAGCGCTCCCGAGGACACATGGGAATTTCTGTCAAGCTAGTTTTCATCATGCTCATTTGATTCGCGTTCGTTACTTTGTTAATTTGATATGTGGGTGGACCGGTGCTTGGGTGTTGTCCTTACTTGGACAAACCTTCTACTTATGATTAACCTCTCTCGCAAGCATCCGCAACTATGAAAGAAGAATTAAGATAAATCTAACCATAGCATGAAACATGTGGATCCAAATCAGTCCCTTACGAAGCAACACATAAACTAGGGTTTAAGATTCTGTCACTCTAGCAACCCATAATCTACTTATTACTTCCCAATGCATACCTCTAGGGCCAAACCATGGTTAAGTGTCATGTAGTCGACGTTCACATGACACCGCTAGAGGAGAGACGACATACATCTCATCAAAATATCGAACGAATACCAAATTCACATGATTACTTATAACAAGACTTATCCCATGTCCTCAGGAACAAACGTAACTACTCTCAAAAAGCATATTCATGTTCATAATCAGAGGAGTATTAATTATCATAAAGGATCTGAACATATGATCTTCCACCAAGTAAACCAACTAGCATCAACTACAAGGAGTAATCAACACTACTATCAACCCACAGGTACCAATCTGAGGTTTTGAGACAAAGATCAGATACAAGATATGAACTAGGGTTTGGAGAGGAGATGGTGCTGGTGAATATTTTGATGGAGATTGACCCCCTCTCGATGATAGGGTCATTGGTGATGATGATGGCTTTGATTTCCCCCTCCCGGAGGGAAGTTTCTCTGGCAGAACAACTCCGCTGGAGCCCTAGATTGGTTCTGCCCAAGTTCCGCCTCGAGACGGCAGCGCTTCGCCCTGAAAGCTTTGTTATGATTTTTTCCAGGTCAAAAACCTCCATATAGCAGAAGATGGGCACCGAAGGGCTGCCAGGTGGCCACAAGCTACATGAGCGCGCCCTAACAGATAGTTTTGTGATAAGATATTCGTAACGGGTAGCAAGTAACAATTATAACAAAGGTGCAACAAGGTGACCCAATCCTTTTTATAGCAAAGGACAAGCCTGGACAAACTTTTATATAAAGCAAAGTGCTCCCGAGGACACATGGGAATTTATGGCAAGTTGTTTTCATCATGCTCATTTTGATTCGCGTTCGCTACTTTGAAAATTTGATATGTGGGTGCACCGGTGCTTGGGTGCTATCCTTACTTGGACAAGCCTCCCACTTATGATTAACCCCTCCCCCAAGCATCCGAAACTACGAGAGAAGAATTAAGATAAATCTAACCATAGCATGAAACGTGTGGATCCAAATCAGCCCCTTACGAAGCAACGCATAAACTAGGATTTAAGCTTCTGTCACTCTAGCAACCCATCATCTACTTATTACTTCCCAATGCCTTCCTCTAGGCCCAAGCAATGGTGAAGTGTTATGTATTCGACATTCACATAACACCACTAGAGGAGAGACGACATACATCTCATCAAAATATCGACCGAATACCAAATTCACATGATTACTTATAACAAGACTTATCCCATGTCCTTAGGAACAAACGTAACTACTCACAAAACATATTCATGTTCATAATCAGAGGAGTATAAGTGATGATCAAGGTCTTGGAAATATGCCCTAGAGGCAATAATAAATTAGTTATTATCATATTTCCTTGTTCATGATAATCGTTTATCATCCATGTTATAATTGTATTGATCGGAAACTCAGATACATGTGTGGATACATAGACAACACCATGTCCCTAGTATGCCTCTAATAGACTAGCTCGTTGATCAAAGATGGCTAAGGTTTCCTAGCCATTGACATGAGATGTCATTTGATAACGGGATCACATCGTTAGGAGAATGATGGGATGGACAAGACCCAAACTACAAACGTAGCATATGATCGTGTCAGTTTATTGCTGCAGTTTTCTGCATGTCAAGTATCTGTTCCTATGACCATGAGATCATGCAACTCACTAACACCGGAGGAGTGCCTTGTGTGTATCAAACGTCGCAGCGTAACTGGGTGACTATAAAGGTACTCTACATGTATCTTCGAGGGTGTCTGTTGGGTTGGCATGGATCAAGATTGAGATTTGTTACTCCGTGTGACGGAAAGGTATCTCAGGGCCCACTCGGTAATACAACATCACAATAAGCCTTGCAAGCAATGTGACTAAGTGTTAGTCATGAGATCTTGTATTACGGAACGAGTAAAGAGACTTGTCGGTAATGAGGTTGAAGTAGGTATGGAGATACCGACGGTCGAATCTCGGGAAAGTAACATACCGAAGAACAAAGGGAACATCATATGGGATTAACTGAATCCTTGACATAGAGGTTTGACCGATAAAGATCTTCGTAAAATATGTAGGAACAAATATGGGCATCCAGGTCCCGCTATTGGTTATTGACCGTAGAGGTGTCTCGGTCATGTCTACATAGTTCTCAAACCCACAGGGTCTGCACACTTAAGGTTCGGTGATGTTTCGGTAGTATAGAGTTATGTATGGTGGTTACCGAAGGTTGTTCGGAGTCCTGGATGAGATCCAGGACGTCACTAGGAGCTCCGGAATGGTCCGGAGGTAAAGACTGATATATAGGAAGTCCTATTTTGGTCGCCGGAAAAGTTTCGGGCTCATCGGTAGTGTACCGGGAGTGCCGGTAGTGTATCGGGGGACCATCGGGAGGGATATTTCGACCCAAGATGCTACATGGGCTGTGGGAGAGTGAATACCAGCCCTTAGTGGGCTGGTGGAAGTCCCACACAAGTCCCATGCGGCTGGGAAGAAAAGCCCAAAGAGAAAAAGGTGGAAAAAGGCAAAAAGACCAAAATAAGGAGGAGTCCTAGTGCTACTAGGATTGGAGGAGGATTCCTCCTCTCCTCCTTGGTTCGGCCAAAGCCTAGAGGGCTTGACCCCTTGAGGGACAAGCCTCCTCCTCTCTTCCTTTTATATATAGTAGAGGTTTTAGGGTTTTTGCACTAGTTTTTTCAGCCACGTGCTACCCTTTCCTCTAGTGCATAGTTTCTCCTCTAGATCGGTTTTCTGAAGTGCTTAGGTGAAGCCCTGCCGGAATTACTCCACCACCATCGCCGCGGCGCCGTCACGCTGCCGGAGAACTCGTCTATCTCTCTGCTCCCTCTTGCTGGATCAAGAAGGCGGAGATCGTCATCAAGCTGTACGTGTGCTGAACGCGGAGGTGCCGTCCGTTCGACGCTAGATCGGAAGGACCGTGATCAAGATCGCGAGACGGATTGTGATGAGATCGTGGGACGGATCGTGATTGGATCACGGGATGGATCGTGATGAGATCGTGGGATGCTCGGTGATTTGGATCGCGAAGACGTTCGACTACACCAACCGCGTTTCTTAACGCTTCCCGCTTAGCGATCTACAAGGGTATGTAGATCCACTCTCCCTCTCGTAGATGCTCATCACCATGGATATATCTTGCGTGCGCGTAGAATTTTTTTGTTTCCCATGCAAAGTTCCCCAACACAAGGATCTGAACATATAATGTTCCACCAAGTAAACCAACTAGCATCAACTACAAGGAGTAATCAACACTACTAGCAACCCACAGGTACCAATATGAAGTTTTGAGACAAAGATCAGATACAAGAGATGAACTAGGGTTTGGAGAGGAGATGGTGCTGATGAAGATTTTGATGAAGATTGACCCCCTATTGATGAGAGGATCGTTGGTGATGACGATGGCTTCGATTTCCCTCTCCCGGAGGGAAGTTTCACCAATAGGATCGCCCTGCCGGAGCTCTAGATTGGTTCTGCCCAAGTTCCGCCTTGAGACGGCGACGCTTCGTCCCGAAAGGTATCTTATGATTTTTTCCTCGATGAAACCCTCAATATAGCGGAAGATGGGCACCGGAGGACGACCAGGTGGGCCACAAGCTCGCTAGGCGTGGCCAGGGGCCCCGCGCCCAACAGGCTTGTGGCTCCCTGTTGGGCCCCTGGTGTATTTCTTTCGCCCAGTATTTTTTATATATTCCAAAATAATTCTCCGTAGATTTTTAGGACTTTTGGAGTTGCGCATAATAGGTATCTCAGATTTGCTCCTTTTCAAGTCCAGAATTCCAGTTGTCGGCATTCTCCCTCTTCATGTAGACCTTGTAAAATAAGAGAGAAAAGGCATAAGTATTATACCAAAATGTGTAATAACAGCCCATAATATAATAAATAGTAAGATAAAATCATGATGCAAAATGGACATATCAACTCCCCTAAGCTTAGGCCTCGCTTGTCCTCAAGTGGAAGCCAAAATCAATAAATATGTCCACATGTTAGAGATAAAGGTGTCGATAAAATAAAATACGGACATGAAGGCATCATGATCATCTTTAGAACAAAAACATATATTGACATATAATTTCTTATGATAAAGTAATAATTCATTCACCATGACAAAGTATGAATCAAGAACTCTATTGAGAACTGACAAACTATGATCTCAGTCATTGAAGCAATTCCAATATATCATAACGTAGGAAAGAGTCAATATAAGAGCTTGTAAAGCAAAACCACATACTCAATCATCTTTTAGTCTTTCACAATTGCTAACACTCATGAGGTACCTATGAGTTCAAAGTTTCAGTCGGACACAGAGAAAGATAGGGGCTTATAGTGTTGCCTCCCAACTATTTACCTCAAGGGTAACGTCAACAGTAATAACTCATGCTCATCCACTTCCGAGTGGGTATATGTGCCTAGATCTTTCCCCAACACGTGACACTTTCCAGAAGATAAAGGTGAAAATAGCGAAGGTGATTGAGATCACCATGACTCTTGCATAAAGGTAAGTACTAGAAAATAAAAGTAATAGTAGGCCCTTCGCGGAGGGAAGCAAAGGTTGTCATGTGCTTTTATTATTGGATGCATAATCTCTTAATGCAAAAGAACGTCACTTTATATTGCCCCTTGTGATAGAGAACTTTATTATGCAGTCCATCACTTTTATTTCTTCCCTATCACAAGTTCGTATAAAGTTTATTTTCCTCACACTAATAGATCACACATATTTAGAGAGCATTTTTATTGCTTGCACCGGTGACAACTTACTTGAAGGATCTTATTCTATCCTTAGGTAGGTATGGTGGACTCTCATGGCAAAACTGGGTTAAGGGTGTTTGGATGCACAAGTAGTATCTCTACTTGGTGCATAAGTTTTGGCTGATATGAGGTGGAAGCAAGCAACACATGTTGAGGGATCTATAACAATATAACTTCTATTCGGAAATAAGCAAACATAACCCATTATGTTGTCTTCCTTGTCCAACATCAACTTCTTAACATATAATATTTTAATGAGTGCTCACAATCATAAAAGATGTCCAAGATAATATATTTATATGCAAACCTATCTTTCTTTATTACTTCCTTTTAATTGCCCCAATGACCTACATATATGTTTGTCAACCCACAACAGGTTTCAATCGACATACTTTTTATATGTGAAGTCATCACTCCCCATAAGATTTTCATATGTACTCTTTGCTCTTATTCTACACTTCTTTCTACTTCATCTTTCTCAAGATTAAGATCATACCAAGCAAGGCCCTCAACTCAAAAGCACTTTTCATTATATAACTCACGGACTTGCTTACATAGGAGGAATCATAAAGCAAAGACTCAAAACTAGATCACACGAAAACTTTATTCTAGTAGATCAAGATATAACCCAAAGGATTGAACTAAGAAAAGATGATGAAAATAAAAATAAAAATAAAAATAAAATATGTGATGGTGATACGATACCGGGGCACCTCCCCCAATCTTGGCACAAGCCAAGGGGAGTGCCCATACCCATGTGTTTAGTTGTCTTGCTTCAGAGGTGATGATGTGGGAGTTGTTGATGGGCTTGGAAGCCTTTCTAGTTTCCACCTAAGCATAAAATTCTGCTCCCTCAAATCGTCCACTTCCTTCTCGAGCTTAAATATCCTTTGACATAATTCTTCCTTGCTCTCCTATAGGAAACGAGAAGGGATAAATAGAACCTTGGGTTTTCGCCTTGTGTTTGGGAGGCTTGATTTCTTGAACTCCATGTGCATATCTCCTGGCTGAAGCAGGGGGGCCTCTTCTTCACCCGAGATTTCTTCCTCGTACTTGCCTTCTTGTTCCTCCTCCGAGAACAATCCATAAGGGTCCAAGTCCCCATAGAGCTTGGGATTGGCAAGATAATGCGATATGAAGCTCTCCCCATCAGAATCTTGGGACGACATATTGCTCTAAATCTGCTGCAGAAATAGCTCAAAAAGAAAACAGGAGGTATTGTCGTGATACGAGAATCAAAACCTTTGGGAGATTATATAATGAATTTTTACCGACCCGAAGGAGTATGCCACAAGAAAACGGAGTCTGGGTGGTGCACGAGGTGGCCACAAGCCCCAGGGGCACGGCCAGGGGGGTGGCCACGCCGAGCAGGCTTGTCATCTCCTCATGCACTATTCAGACTACTTTAAATTTTCCTAATTTTTTAATATTCCAAAACAGATAAAATTTGCCATTGAAAAAGTCTTGGATTCTTTTTGCTTATCGTACCACAAACCTATTCCTTTTCAGAGTCTGAAACGTTCTGGTAAGTCTCCCTAATGTACTCCCCTAGAGTTAAGGTATTGATGATATTGGTTTCAACATTTATGGGAGTAACTGAGATATAATGTTTGATTCTTTGACCATTCACCACCTTTGGGTTTGTACCTTCGGCGTTGTTAATCTTGATGGCACCGGAACGGTATACCTCTTCGATGACGTAAGGACCTTCCCATTTAGAGAGAAGTTTTCCTGCAAAAAATCTTAGACGAGAATTGTATAGAAAGACATGATCACCTACATTAAATTCACGCTTTTGTATCCTTCTATCATGCCATCTATTAACCTTTTCTTTATACAACTTAGCATTCTCATAGGCTTGGGTTCTCCATTCATCAAGTGAGCTAATGTCAAATAACCTCTTCTCACGAGCAAGTTTGAAATCATAATTGAGCTCTTTGATTGCCCATAAGCCTTATGTTCTAGATCTAGAGGTAAGTGACATGCTTTACCATAAACCATCTTATACGGAGACACACCCATAGGGTTTTTGTAAGCAGTTCTATAAGCCCACAATGCATCGTCGAGTTTCTTAGACCAATTCTTCCTAGATCTATTAACAGTCTTCTGTAAAATCAATTTAATCTCTCTATTGCTCAATTCTACTTGACCACTAGACTGGGGATGATAAGGAGATGCAACTCTATGATTAACAACATATTTAGCGAGCAATTTACGAAAAGCACCATGAATAAAATGTGAACCACCATCAGTCATCAAATATCTAGGGACTCCAAATCTAGGGAAAATAACTTCTTTAAGCATTTTAATAGAAGTGTTATGATCAGTGCTACTAGTTGGAATAGCTTCTACCCACTTAGTGACATAATCAACAACAACTAGAATATGAGTGTACCCATTAGATTGTGGAAAAGGACCCATATAATCAAAGCCCCAAACATCAAATGGTTCGATAACAAGAGAGTAATTCATAGGCATTTCCTGACGTCTACTAATATTACCAATTCTTTGACATTCATCACAGGATAAGACAAAGTTACGAGCATTCTTGAAGAGAGTAGGCCAATAAAACCCAGATTGTAGTACCTTGTGTGCGGTTCTATCTCCAGCGTGATGTCCCCCGTGGGCTTTGGAGTGACACTTGCGTAAGATCTGTTCATGTTCATGCTCAGGTACACAACTCCTAATAATACCATCTATTCCTTATTTATAAAGATGTGGGTCATCCCAAAAGTAATGCCTTAAATCATAGAACTTTTTCTTTTGTTGGTATGTGAAACTAGGAGGTATAAGTTTAGCAAAAATGTAATTGGCGTAATCAACATACCAAGGAGCATTATGTGAAGTATTCAAGACAACTAATTGTTCATCAAGAAAGCTATCATCAATAGGTAGTGGGTCATCAAGAACATTTTCTAACCTAGAGAGGTTATCTGCCACAGGGTTATCATCACCCTTTCTATCAATGATATGCAAATCAAATTCTTGTAGCAGAAGGACCCACCTAATAAGTCTAGGTTTAGCATCTTTCTTCTCCATAAGGTACTTCATGGCAGCATGATCGGTGTGAACAGTTACTTTGGAATCAACAATATAAGGTCTAAACTTATCACAAGCAAACACGACAGCTAAAAATTCATTTTCAGTAGTAGCATAGTTTCTTTGAGCACTGTCTAGAGTTCTACTAGCATAATGGATAACATTAAATTTCTTACCGACTCTTTGTCCTAGAACAACACCAACAACATAATCACTAGCATCACACATAATTTCAAAAGGTAGGTTCCAATCGGATGGTTGAACAACATGTGCGGTAATCAAGGCATTCTTAAGAGTTTCGAATGCTTCTACACAATCATCATAAAAAATAAATAGAACATCTTTTTGCAAAAGGTTTGTGAGAGGCCTAGAAATCTTAGAGAAATCTTTGATAAACCTCCTATAGAAAACCACATGACCAAGGAAACTTCTTATACCTTTTATATCCGCAGGGCAAGGCATATTTTCAATAGCATCAACTTTAGCTTTATCAACTTCAATACCTCTTTCGGAGATCTTGTGCCCCAAGACAATACCTTCATTAACCATAAAGTGGCACTTTTCCCAATTCAAGACAAGATTAGTTTCTTCACATCTCTGCAAAACTCGATCACGGTTGTTCAAACAATCATCAAATGAAGTTTCGTAGACGGAAAAATCATCCATGAAAACCTCAAGAATCTTTTCAAAAAACTAGAGAAAATAGCCATAATACATAATTGAAAGGTAGTAGGTGCATTGCATAAACCAAAAGGCATACGTCTATAAGCAAAGGTACCGAAAGGGCAAGTAAAAGTAGTCTTTTCTTGATCCTGGCTTGATATAGGTATTTGAGAGAAACCGGAGTAACCATCTAGAAAGCAAAAATGAGTATATTTGGATAATCTTTCTAGCATTTGATCTATAAAAGGTAAAGGGTAATGATATTTCTTAGTAGCTTTATTTAATTTCCTAAAATCAATTACCATTCTATAACCTGTAACAATTCTTTGCATATCAATTCATTTTTATCATTAGGAACAACGGTAATACCTCCCTTCTTAGGGACACAATGGACGTGACTAACCCATCCACTATCAGCAATAGGATAAATTATACCTGCCTCCAGAAGCTTTAGTACTTCTTTTCTTACCACTTCTTTCATCTTAGGGTTCAATCGTCATTGGTGATCAATAACTGGTTTGGCATCAGGCTCCATATTAATTTTATGTTGGCATAGAGTGGGACTAATGCCCTTAAGATCATCAAGAATATAACCAATAGCAGCATGGTGCTTCCTCCGAGTTTTTAATAACCTCTTTTGTTCATGCTCTGAAAGGTTAGCACTAATAATAATAGGATATATCTCCTTTTCACCAAGATAAGCATATTTCAACGTATCGAGTAGTTGCTTGAGCTCAAACACGGGATCACCCTTCGGTGGAGGAGGATCCCCAAGTATTTCAACAGGTAAGTTATGTTTCAAAATAGGCTGCTGCTCAAAGGAAATTTCATATATTTCATTCCTCTCATTCATATGCATATCATTTTCATGGTCTAGCAAATATTGTTCTAAGGGATCAGTAGGAGGCACAACAATAGAAGCGAGACCAATAATTTCATATTTACTAGGCAATTCCTTGTCATGGGGTTGTCTACAAAATTTAGAGAAATTAAACTAATGGGACACATCCCCAAAGCTCATAGTAACTATTTCCTTCTCACAATCAATCTTAGCATTAACAGTATTCAGGAAGGGTCTGCCAAATATAATGGAAGAAAAATTATTTCGTGGGGAACCAAGAACAAGAAAATCAGTAGGATACTTTACTTTCCCACACAAGACTTCAACGTCTCTAATAATCCCTATTGGTGTGATAGTGTCTCTATTAGCGAGCTTAATAGTAACATCAATATCCTCTAGTTCAACTGGTGCAATATCATGCATGATTTCTTTGTATAAGGAATGGGGAATTGCACTTACGCTAGCACCCATATCACATAATTCATGATAACAATGATCTCCTATTTTAACAGAAACAACAGGCATGCCAACAACTGGTCTATGTTTATGCTTAGTATCAAGTCTAGCAATTCTAGCAGCTTCATCACAGAAATGAGTAACATGCCCATCAATATTATCAACCAAGAGATCTTTAACCATAGCAATACTAGGTTCAACTTTGATTTGTTCAGGGGGTGTAGGTGTTCTAATACAACTCTTACGAACCACAGTTGAAGCTTTAGCATGTTCCTTTATCCTAACAGGAAAAGGTGGTTTCTCAATGTAAGCAGTAGGGATAAGAGGATCAACATTGTAAGTAATAATTTTCTCTTCAACTTTAATAGGTTCCATTGCTTTCACTTCAATGGGAGGATGATATTTAAACCACTTATCCTTAGGTAGATCAACATGAGTAGCAAAAGATTCATAGAAAGAAGCTACTATCTCAGAGTCAAGTCCATATTTAGTGCTAAATTCACGAAAAGCGTCGGTGTCCACGAAGGATTTAACACAATCAAACTTAAGATTTATACCTGACTCCTTACCTTCGTCGAGTTCCCAATCTTCAGAGTTGCATTTAATTCTTTCCAAATAAATTCCATTTTAATTCAATATCTTCCTTCATAAAAGAACCAACACAAGAAGTATCGAGCATGGGTTGATCATTACGAGAAAGTCGAGCATAAAAATTCTGAATAATAATTTCTCTCGAGAGCTCATGATTGGGACATGAATATAACATTGACTTAAGCCTCCCCAAAGCTTGAGCGATTATTTCTCCTTCACGTGGCCAAAAATTATAAATATAATTCCGATCAAGATGAACTAGATGCATAGGATAGAACTTTTGATGAAATTCCATTTTCAACCGGTTGTAGCTCCATGATCCAATATCATCACATAGCATATACCATGTCAATGCCTTCTCCGTAAAAGATAAAGGAAAGACCTTCTTATTGACATGATCCTCGGGCAGACCTGCAAGCTTAAATAATCCACAAACTTCATCCACATAAATTAGATGCAAATCAAGATGTAGTGTTCCATCTCCTGCATAAGGATTAGCTAGCAGTTTCTCTATCATACCTGAAGGAATTTCATAATAAATATTTTCAGTAGGTTCAGTAGGTTGAGGGACAACTCTTTGTGTTTCCGGTCGAGGTGAAGATACCCCGAACAAGCCCCTCAAAGTATTACTTTCCATAGTAACAAGTGACAGTAAATTTCAGCACACTATATAAATTTTTTCCTTACCAATTTCCACTCACCAAAGGCGATGCACTCCCCAGCAATGGCGCCAAAAAAGAGTCTCGATAACCCACAAGTATAGGGGATATATCATAGTCCTTTAGATAAGTAAGAGTGTCGAACCCAACGAGGAGCAGAGGGAAATGACGAGCGGTTCTCAATAAGGTATTCTCTGCAAGCACTGAAATTATCGGTAATAGATAGTTTTGTGATAAGATAATTCGTAACGTGTAGCAAGTAACAATTGTTACAAAGGTGCAGAAAGGTGGCTCAATCCTTTTTATAGCAAAGGACAAGCCTGTACAAACTCTTATATAAAGCAAAGCGCTCCCGAGGACACATGGGAATTTATGTCAAGCTAGTTTTCATCATGCTCATTTGATTCGCGTTCGCTACTTTGATAATTTTATATGTGGGTGGACCGGTGCTTGGGTGTTGTCCTTACTTGGACAAGCCTCCCACTTATGATTAACCCCTCCCACAAGCATCCGCAACTATGAGAGAAGAATTAAGATAAATCTAACCATAGCATGAAGCGTGTGGATCCAAATCAGCCCCTTACGAAGCAACACATAAACTAGGGTTTAAGCTTCTGTCACTCTAGCAACCCATCATCTAATTATTACTTCCCAATGCCTTCCTCTAGGCCCAAACAATGATGAAGTGTTATGTAGTTGACATTCACATAACACCGCTAGAGGAAAGACAACATACATCTCATCAAAATATCAAACGAATACCAAATTCACATGATTACTTATAACAAGACTTATCCCATGTCCTTAGGAACAAATGGAACTACTCACAAAACATATTCATGTTCATAATTAGAGGAGTATAACCGATGATCAAGGATCTCAACATATAATCTTCCACCAAGTAAACCAACTAGCATCAACTACAAGGAGTAATCAACACTACTAGCAACCCACAGGTACCAATATGAGGTTTTGAGACAAAATAAATACAAGAGATGAACTAGCGTTTGGAGAGGAGATGGTGCTAATGAATATGTTGATGGAGATTGCCCCCTCTTGATGAGAGGGTCGTTGGTGATGACAATGTCTTCGATTTCCCCCTCCCGGAGGGAAGTTTCATCGGTAGGATCGCCCTGGCGGAGCTCTAGATTGGTTCTGCCCAAGTTCCACCTCGAGGCGGCGACGCTTCATCCCGAAAGGTCTCTTATGATTTTTCCCTCGACGAAACCCTCAATATAGCAGAAGATGGGCACCGGAGGACGACCAGGTGGGCCACAAGCTCGCTAGGCGCGACGAGGGGGGTGGTCGCGCCTAGCAGGCTTGTGGCTCCCTGGTGGGCCCCTTGGTGTATTTCTTTCGCCCGGTATTTTTTATATATTCCAAAATAATTCTTCGTAGATTTTCAGGACTTTTGGAGTTGCGCCAGAATAGGTATCTCGGATTTGCTCCTTTTCCAGTCTAGAATTCCAGCTGCCGACATTCTCCCTCTTCATGTAGACCTTGTAAAATAAGAGAGAAAAGGCATAAGTATTGTACCAAAATGTGTAATAACAGCCCATAATACAATAAATATCAATATAAAATCATGATGCAAAATGGACGTATCACGCCCCCAGGCTTGTGACTGCCTGGTGGCCCCCCTGATGTATTTCTTTCGCCCAATATTTTTTATATATTCCAAAATAATTCTCCATAGATTTTCAGGACTTTTGGATTTTCGCCGAATAGGTATCTCAGATTTGCTCCTTCTCCAGTCTAGAATTTCGGCTGCCGGCATTCTCCCTCTTCATGTAAACCTTGTAAAATAAGAGAAAAGGCATAAGTAGTGTACCAAAATGTGTAATAACAGCCCATAATGCAATAAATATCAATATAAAAGCATGATGCAAAATGGACGTATCAACTCCCCCAAGCTTAGAACTCGCTTGTCCTCAAGCGAACACCGAAATCGATAAATATGCCCACATGTTTAGAGATAGAGGCGTCGATAAAATAAAATGCGGACATGAAGGCATCATGATCATCTTTAGAACAACAACATAAATTGATATATAATTTCTTATGCTGAAGTAACAATTCGTTCACAAGGTAAAGTATGAATCAAGAAATCTATTGGGAACCAACAAACTATGATCTCAATCATTGAAGCAATTCCAATTTATCATAACGTAGGAAAGAGTCAATATAAGATCTTGTAAAGCAAACCCACATACTCAATCATGTTTTAGTCTTTCACAAATACTAATACTCATGAGGTACCTATGAGTTCAAAGCTTCAATCGGACACAGAGAAAGATAGGGGCATATAGTGTTGCCTCCCAACTATTTACCTCAAGGATAATGTCAATAGTAATAGCTCATGCTTACCCACTTCCGAGTGGATATATGTGTCTAGATCATTCCCCAACACATGACGCTTGCCAAGAGATAAAGGCGAAGTAAGGAAAGTAATGGAGATCACCACGACTCTTGCATATAGGTAAGTACTAGAAAATAAAAGTAACAGATAGGCCCTTCGTAGAGGGAAGCAGAGGTTGTCATGCGCTTTTATAGTTGGATGCACAATCCCTTAATGCAAAAGAACGTCACTTTATATTGCCCCTTGTGATAGAGAACTTTATTATGCAGTCCGTCGCTTTTATTTCTTCCCTATCACAAGTTCGTATAAAGCTTATTTTCCTCACAGTAATAGATCACACATATTTAGAGAGCAATTTTTTTATTGCTTGCACCGATGACAACTTACTTGAAGGATCTTACTCAATCCATAGGTGGGTATGGTGGACTCTCACGACACAACTGGTTTGAGGGTATTTGGATGCACAAGTAGTATCTCTACTTGGTGCAGAAGTTTTGGCTGATATGAGGTGGAAGCAAGCGACACATGTTGATGGATCTATAACCATATAACTTCTATTCGGAAGTAAGCAAACATAACCCATTATGTTGTCTTCCTTGTCCAACATCAACTTCTTAACATATAATATTTTAATGAGTGCTCACAATCATAAAAGATGTTCAAGATAATATATTTATATGTGAACCTCTCTTTCTTTATTACTTCCTTTTCATTGACACAATGACCAATAGCTATGTTTGTCAACCCACAACAAGTTTCAATCGACATACTTCTTATGTGTGAAGTTATCACTCCCCATAACATCATCATATATACTCTTTGCTTTTATTCTATACTTCTTTCTATTTCTTTTTCTCAAGATCAAGATCATGGCAAACAAGCTAAGCCCTCAACTCAAAACTACTCTTTATTATAACGCTCGGACTTGCTTACATAGGGGGAACATAAAACAAAAACTCAAGACTAGATCACACGAAAACTTTATTCTACTGGATCAAGACATAACCAAAAGGACCGAACTAAGAAAAAAGATAAAAATAAAGGATGTGATGGTGATACGATACCGGGGCACCTCCCCCAAGCTTGGCACAAGCCAAGGGGAGTGCCCATGCCCATGTGTTTAGTTGTCTTGCTTCGGGGGTGGTGATGTTATATTCTTAGAAATAATGCCCTTCAGAATGCGATTATCCTCCTCAAGCTTATTATTTTGCCGTCTGAGATCCATTACTTCCTTGCAAAGTTTTCATGTGACAGTTAGAGCTCCCATAACCCATGGATGTCTCATTGTTGCGGGGGAAGAAGCAACACTCTTTTTCATATTTTCATAAGTAAGAAATTTAGCATTGGAAGGGATAACCGAGTTCAGAATTGCTGAGCTCTGAAGTTCTTCCAATATGGCCCCAAGTTGTGGATAAGAGGTAACTTCTTGGTCTTCCTCCATGGCGTCTATCCTTTTCAAGTCGGCCTCCATCTCTTCCTCCGTTGCCTGTCCGAAGCGGTTGGCTCCACTGCATGCTCTGGGATTTGGTGTCAGGTGAGAGATACGGCTCTCCCCAACCGACTCTTGTGAAGACATCTTGCTCTAAATCTGCTGCAGAAACAACTCAAAAAGAAAACAGGAAGTATCGTCGTGATAAGAGAGTCAAAACCTTCGTGAGACTATATAATGAATTTTTACCGACCCGAAGGAGTATACCACAAGAAAACGGAGTCCGGATGATACACGAGGTAGACACAAGCCACAGGGCCCCCCCCCCCAGGCTTGTCGCCTCCTCGTGCACTATTCGGACTACTTTAATTTTTCCTAATTTTTTAAATATTCCAAAATGGATAAAATTTCCATTGAAAAAGTTTTGGAGTCGGTTTACTTACCGTACCACATACCTATTCCTTTTCGGAGTCTGTAATGTTCCGACAGGTCTCCCTAATGTACTCTTATGGAGTTATGGTATTAATAATATTGGTCTCAACATTTATGGGAGTATCTAAGATATAATGTTTGATTCTTTGCCCGTTTACCACCTTTGGGTTTGTGCCTTCGGCATTGTTGATCTTGATGGCACCGGAACGATATACTTCCTCGATTATGTAAGGCCCTTCATATTTAGAGAGAAGTTTTCCTGCAAAAAATCTTAAACGAGAATTGTATAGCAAGACATGATCACCTACATTAAATTCACGCTTTTGTATCCTTCTATCATGCCATCTCTTAACCTTTTCTTTAAACAACTTGGCATTCTCATAGGCCTGGGTTCTTCATTCATCAAGTGAGCTAATGTCGAATAACCTCTTCTCACCAACAAGTTTGAAATCATAATTGAGCTCTTTAATTGCCCAACAAGCTTTATGTTCTAGATCAAGAGGTAAGTGACATGCTTTACCATAAACCATTTTATACGGAGACATACCCATGGGGTTCTTGTAAGCAGTTCTATAAGCCCACAGTGCATCATCAAGTTTCTTAGACCAATTCTTCCTAGATCTATTAACAGTCTTCTGTAAAATCAATTTAATTTCCCTGTTGCTCAATTCTACTTGACCACTAGACTAAGGATGATAAGGAGATGCAATTCTATGATTAACATCATACTTAGCAAGCAATTTACGGAAAGCACCATGGATAAAATGTGAACCACCATCAGTCATTAAATATCTAGGGACTCCAAATCTAGGGGAAATAACTTCTTTAAGCATTTTAATAGAAGTGTTATGATCAGTGCTACTAGTTGGAATAGCTTCTACCCACTTAGTAACATAATAAACATCAACTAGAATATGAGTATACCCGTTAGATTGTGGAAAAGGTCCCATATTATCAAAACTCCAAACATCAAATGGTTCAATAACAAGAGAGTAATTCATAGGCATTTCCTGACTTCTACTAATATTACCAATTCTTTGACAATCATCACAAGACAAGACAAACTTATGAGCATCCTTGAAGAGAGTTGGCCAATAAAAACTAGATTGTAATACCTTGTGTGCAGTTCTATCTCCGGCATGGTGTCCTCCGTAGGCCTCAGAGTGACATTCGCGTAGGATCTGTTCCTGTTCATGCTCAGGTACACAATGTCTAATAATACCATCTACTCCTTTATAAAGGTTTGGATCATCCCAAAAGTAATGTCTTAAATCATAGAAGCACTTTTTCTTTTGTTGGTATGTGAAACTAGGCGGTATAAATTTAGCAACAATGTAATTAGCATAGTTAGCATGCCATGGAGCATTGCGCAAAGCCTTTATGACAGTTAATTGTTCATCAGGAAAGCTATCATCAATAGGTAGTAGGTCATCAAAACATTTTCTAACCTAGACAAGTTATCTGCTACGGGGTTATCAGCACCCTTTCTATCAATAATATGCAAATTAAATTCTTGTAGCAGAAGAACCCATCTAATAAGTCTAGGTTTAACATCTTTCTTTTCCATAAGGTACTTAATAGCAGCATGATTGGTGTGAACAGTTACTTTGGAATCAACAACATAAGGTCTAAACTTATCACAAGCAAACACGACTGCTAAAAATTCTTTTTCAGTAGTAGCATAGTTTCTTTGAGCACTGTCTAGAGTTTTACTAGCATAATGGATTTCAAATGCTTCTACACAATCATCATAAAAAACGAATGGAAAATCTTTTTGTAAAAGATTAACGAGAGGCCTAGAAATCTTTAATAAACCCCCTATAGAAACCTTCTTATACCTCTCATATCCATAGGACACGACATTTTTTCAATATCATCAACTTTAGCTTTATCAACTTCAATACCTCTTTTGGAGATTTTGTGTCCCAAGACAATGCCTTCATTAACCATAAAGTGTCACTTCTCCCAATTCAAGACAAGATTAGTTTCTTTGCATCTCTGCAAAACTCGATCAAGGTTGCTCAAGCAATCATCAAAGGAAGTTCCGTAAACGGAAAAATCATCCATGAAAACCTCAATAATCTTTTCACAAAAGTCAGAGAATATAGCCATCATACATCTTTGAAAGGTAGCAGGTGCATTGCATAAACCAAAAGGCATACGTCTATAAGCAATGGTACCGAAAGGGCAAGTAAAAGTGGTTTTTTCTTGATCCTCTTTTGATACAGGTATCTGAGAGAAACCAGTGTAACTATCTAGAAAGAAAAAATGAGTATGTTTGGATAATATTTCTAGCATTTGATCAATAAAAGGTAGAGGGTAATGATCTTTCTTAGTAGCTTTATTTAATTTCCTAAAATCAATTACCATTCTATAACATGTAACAATTCTTTGCGAGATCAACTCATTTTTATCATTAGGAACAACGGTGATACCTCCTTTCTTAGGGACACAATGAAGGGACTAACCCATCTACTATCAGCAACGGGATAAATTATACCTTCCTCCAAAAGCTTTAGTATTTATTTTCTTACCACCTCTTTCATCTTAGGATTCAACCGTCGTTGGTGATCAACAATTGGTTTGTCATCAGGCTTCATATTAATTTTATGCTGACATAAAGTGGGACTAATGCCCTTAAGATCATCAAGAATATATCCAATAGCAGCACGGTGCTTGCTCAAAGTTTCCAATAATCTCTTTTCTTCATGCTCTGAAAGGTTAGCACTAATAATAACAGGATATATCTCATTTTCATCAAGATAAGCATATTTCAAAGTATCAGGTAATAATTTAAGCTCAAACACGGGATCACCCTTGGGTGGAGAAGGATCCCCAAGTATTTCAACCGGTAGATTGTGTTTCAAAATAGGCTGCCAATCAAAGAAATTTTTCTCTATTTCATTCCTCTCATTCATATGCATTTCATTTTCATGGTCTAGCAAATATTGTTCTAAAGGATCAGTAGGAGGCACAACAATAGAAGCAAGACCAATAATTTCATCTCTATTAGGCAATTCTTTGTCATGGGGTTGTCTACAAAATTTAGAGAAATTGAATTCATGAGACACATCCCCCAAACTCACAGTAACTGTTTCTTTCTCACAATCAATCCGAGCATTAACAGTATTCAAGAAGGGTCTGCCAAATATAATGGGACAAAAATCATCTCGTGGGAAACCAAGAACAAGAAAATCAATAGGATACTTTATTTTACCACACAAGACTTCAACATCTCTAACAATCCCAACTGGTGCAATAGTATCTCTATTGGCAAGATTAGCAGTAACATCAATTTTCTCTAGTTCTACTGGTGCAATATCATGCATAATTTCTTTGTATAAGGAAAAGGGAATTGCACTCACGCTAGCACCCATATCACACAAGCCATGACAATGATCTCCTATTTTAACAGAAACAACAAGCACGCCGACCATTGGTCTATGTTTACTCTTATTACCAGGCCTAGCAATTCTAGTAGCTTCATCACAAAAGTGAATAACATGCTCATCAATATTATCGACCAAGAGATCTTTAACCATAGAAATACTAGGTTCACCTTTAATTTGTTCAGATGGTGTAGGTGTTCTACCACAGCTTTTACGAACCACAGTTGAAGCTTTAGCATGTTCCTTTATTCTAACGGGAAAAGGTGGTTTGTCAATATACGCAACATGAATAACAGGATCAACATTATAAGTAATAGTTTCCTCTTCAACTTTAACATGTTCAACTACTTTCACTTCAATGGGAGGATGATATTTAAACCACTTCTCCTTAGGGAGATCAACATGAGTAGCTAAAGATTCACAGAAAGAAGCTACTATCTTAGAGTCAAGTCCATATTTAGTGCTAAATTCACGAAAAGCATCGATGTCTACGAAGGATTTAACACAATCAAACTTGAGGTTCATACCTGAGCCCTTACCTTCATCCAGTCCACAATCTTCAGAGTTGCGTTTAATTCTTTACAATAAATCCCATTTGAAGTCAATATCCTTCTTCATATATGAACCAGCACAAAAAGTATCAAGCATGGATTGATCATTACGAGAAAACCGAGCATAAAAATTCTGAATAATAATTTCTCTCGAGAGCTCATGATTGGGGGTATGAATATAACTTTGACTTAAGCCTCCCCCAAGATTGAGCGATTCTTTCTTCTTCACGAGGTCAAAAATTATAAATATAATTCCGATCACGATGAACTAGATGCATAGGATAGAACTTTTGATGAAAATCCATTTTCAATCGGTTGTAGCTCCATGATCCAATATCATCACATAGCCTATACCATGTCAATGCCTTCTCGTTCAAAGATAAAGGAAAGACTTTCTTCTTGACGTGATCCTCAGGCAGACCTGCAAGCTTAAATAACCCACAAACTTCATCCACATAGATTAGGTGCAAATCAAGATATAGTATTCCATCTCCTGCATAAGGATTAGCCAGCAGTTTCTCTATCATACCCGAAGGAATTTCATAATAAATATTTTCTGTACATTCAGTAAGTTGAGGGACAACTCTTTGTGTTTCCGGTCGAGGTGAAGATACCCCGAACAAGCCCCTCAAAGGATTACTTTTCATAGTAACAAGTGATAGTAAAATTCAGCATACTATATAAATTTTTCCTTACCAGATTCCACTTACCAAAGGCGCTTCACTCCCCGACAACGGCGCCAGAAAAGAGTCTTGATGACCCACAAGTATAGGGGATCTATCGTAGTCCTTTCGATAAGTAAGAGTGTCGAACCCAACGAGGAGCAGAAGGAAATGACAAGCGGTTTCCAATAAGGTATTCTCTGCAAGCACTGAAATTATCGGTAACAGATAGTTTTGTGATAAGATAATTTGTAACGAGTAACAAGTAACAAGTGTAGCAAAGGTGCAGCAAGGTAGCCCAATCCTTTTTGTACCAAAGGACAGGCCTGGACAAACTCGTATAAAAGCATGATGCAAAATGAACGTATCAGCCCCTATGATACACCAACTCCCCGTACGTGAAAGCAACAACCACTTGTCTTGCCAAACTATGCGCGGCCTCGGGGTCGGCGTGGAGGCCGGAGTGGTGGCTTCGGATTTGGTTGTAGGGTGTCGGCTTCGGGTTGCTCAGGTGACGGAGCAGGCAGCTCGACTGGTGCGCGGCCTTGGGATCAACGTGTGTTGTTGGTGGGTGTTGTAACGGTTTTCATCCGGATTCCGTTAATTAATCGGACAACTCTCTTATATCTTATTTAATGAACTGGACACTAAGGACTGTTTATATAAAAAAAACTGCTATCTACTCCTCAAACAGTATCGATAGCATTTTCGCTATAGCATATGAATTAAATTATGATCATCTTGCCACACAAAAAATATGATGGCCTTGCTTACACAAAAATGCCATAGTAAGTATATGATTGCGTCCATGGTACTTTGCGCGGGGCAGGTTAGATCAGTATCTTTCTGATAAGATCTCGGCAACTACTATCATCTTGTATGTGTGGTAAAGATGCCCACGTCCGCCGGGATCGTGGAACGGCGGCGAGAGAGACACATCAACAACCTTCTCTTCCAACTAAAACGAGTTTAGTCCCGATCACCGCGACGTGACACTCACTGAAGCGAACTGTCCAACGGTCCAACCACAACGGCCTCGCGACGGGCGCGCGGTGTGTGTGTTCCTGATCGATCGGAGCTTAAAAACGATCACGCGTCGCGGCGGTGCCACTGCCGGGTGCCGGGCGCTCGAGCACGCCGGCGTGGGCGAGCAGCGCCCACAGCTGCGTCATGAACTCGCCGCCGGCACCGAGCACCTCGGCGTGGATGTCCACGTTGTCCGACGGCGCGAGAAACAGCAGGAGCTCTGCCCAGAACTCTGCCAGCACCGCCCACCGCCGCCTTTCGTCCTGGCCCACGGCCGCCCCGAGCTGCCCGCCCAGCAGCGCCGCCTTCTCCACGATGGTGCTGCTACCGGCCCTCTCCTCCGCGCCGCCGCCGGCCTCCACGCCCTCCGTGTACTTCTGCTCGTCGGCCTCGATATTGTGCAGCCTCGCGAGGATCTCGTCCTTGTTCTTGCAGCCGGCGAGGTGGCACCGCGTCTGCCGCACCACCGTGTCGAAGATCTGCTCCGCGTTGTAGCTCGGGTCCGGCAGCATCTCCGGCACGAACGCCACCAGGTACGCGCAGTAGTTGGACAGCTTCGTGGCCACCAGCCGGTGCTCGTCGCCGTCGCCGTCGCGGTCGGCGCGATCGTCGCCGCCATGTTGGCCACCGCGTCGACGCCTGTCCCAGTCGAAGCGCGTGGTGGCGATGTGCCACACCAGGATCTGGTCGGTGGCCTTGGAGAACTCGCAGGCCCACGCCAGCCGCGGCAGCAGGCCGTGCCTCCGCAACGTCGAGACGCCATTGCTGAGGCGTCCCCGGCTCGCCCTGAGCGAGACGAGCACGGCGCGCCGGACCTGCGGCGGCAGCTCCTTCCTCCGCTCCCGCTTCTGCCCCTGCCGCCGCGGCTCCACCAGGAAGAGCGTCAGCCACGACAGCAGGTTGAGCGGGCGGTGGGCGAACCGCTTCAGCAGCACGTACTGCCCGATCTTGTCCTCCCAGTACCTCGCATCCGGCGGCGCGAGGTCCTCCTTCCACCACAGGTGCCCTCCGCGCCGCTTCTTCTGCCAGGGCTGGCCGTCTCGCACGCAGCGGTACACCGTCTTGATGTACCTCCAGTTGTTGGAGAACGCCGCCAGTGCCTGGCACATCTCCAGCGCCGCCGTGATCACGATCACCACCACCGTGACGGAGCGGTCGAGGTCCTTGATGCCGATCCGTAGGCGGCGGTAGTCGGGGCCGAGCGTGCCGAAGAACGCCGTCCACATAGTCAGCGCCAGCACGACGATGGCGATGCAGATGTACGTCCTGACGCCCACCAGCACGATGTTCCGGGTGTAGAAGAAGTCGTAGAGGAAGGCCAGCTCCGCCTCGACGACCCGGAACGCGGCGTCGGGGCCGGTGGCGATGTCCCGGTGGTGGTGACGCGACTGCGGGTGCTGCTGGTGGATAAGGCCGTTCAGGACGAGGCTCAACGCCTTGGCCGAGCCAGCCTCTGCCGGGACGTAGCCGTAGAAGCGGCGCTTGAGGAGCTTGAACAGCGCGAACGCGAGGCAGAAGTCCTTGGCCATGTCCTTCTCGACGTCGCTGTACCCCTGCGCGTCGATCCACCGGTAAACCTGGTCGATGGTGACCACGGACTTGCAGGTGCTCTGCACCAGTATCTCGTCCCGGGACAGGCGGCCGAACTCGTGGTTCAGCTCCATGGTGTCCTCGCCGTGGAAGAGGTACTTGTACCCTGTCATGGTCCTGGGATCGGGCGGCTGCTGGTCGGCGGTGGCGGCGAGGGACTCCTCGACGTCCATGTACTCGGCAACGACCTTGACGGAGCGGTCGGGGAGGCTGGCCTTGATCATCTCGACGATCTTGGCGGCGGTCTTGAGCACGTTGAGGCTCCAGAAGGCCCAGATGGCGGCGCGGTAGCTGGCATTGGTGCCGGTGGCGTTGAGGACGAGCCAGAGCACGAGCCCCGTCTGGAGGACGTGCTGCAGCAGCAGCTTCTTCCGCTGGTCGACGTCGCGACGGCTGTGCACGGGCGCCGCGTACGCGCTGGCCTGGATGAGCAGCAGCGCCGCCGCCCACAGCACGAAGGTCTCGCCGTGGAAGGGCCCGTCCTGGATGATGCCGACGGCGTAGGTGACCACGACGTAGGACAGCGAGTAGGCCATCCACATGACGCCGCGGAGGAGCCGGTCGCTGCTCCGGCGCCGGGTGGAGCCGTACAGCACCAGCGCCGCCAGGACCATCGCGCTGAGCAGCACCACCACCTCCAGCCGCAGCAGCCGGCTCTCGATCGTGCCCAGGTCCTCGAAGATGCGGACGCCCATGGCCGGGAGCCGCTAGCTAAGCTTCAACGGACTCGCTCGGTCGCTGGCCGGCCGGCGATCTTGCGGTGAAAACGGTATTATCATGGAAGGCCTACCAGTGGGACCGATAATCTGACCTGATGATCCGATGCACGGCGAGGATGGATTGGCATTGAGATGCGAAGGGGAGAAAGGAAGAAATGTGTGCGTTTTGGGGCATGCAGTGGGCGGTGGCACCGGGTGGAAGGCAAGAATATTTGCGAGGCTGAGATTTCACACGACATCTTGGCAGAGAGCTTTCTTCTGTTCTCGGAGGTCGCAGCCTCACTTCGCAGCATGAAGCAAAGGATAGATTGCCTGCGGCTAGGGGGTAACGTGAACATATATGCAACGGAGGTGACAGAGCAGAAAGAAATGCACGAGCACTGAGCAGAACAAATATAACTGGAGGTCTCGAAGCCGACCAGCATGCAGGTTTCTTCGAGCGAAAAGAGGGACATCCCTGAAGAAGCGGTAGAAAAGGTTGGTTCCAAACGTAGGCCATCAGTTTTCATTCCACGGACAATTAAATTAAAGAATAATTTGATACGTTCTAAAATAAGTGTCGCAAAATTTGTACTAGCTTAGTACAAAATTTTGTACTAGACCAACGACACTTATTTTTAACGGAGGGAGTACTATGTAACTTCATGCTAATGTTGTAGGCATATACTAAGTAAAATGCCCGTGCGTTGCACCGGCTTAGATTGTCGATTGCGTTGTACTGGGTCAGATTGACGATTTTTGGATCATGAATTTTATATTTAAAAAGTAACATCTACTTGAGCTCCGCGTCGCCATCGATGTGCAAGTAGATATGCAAACATGCGCCAAGTCATTATAGCAGCTAATACCTACAAAACTCCCCAAACGGAAGAAAATAAATAATAAAAGGTACTAATCAACCTGAACGTGCCACAATTCAAGTATATTTTCTTCATTGGAAATATCAGGAGAAAAACATATTGCCAGTATGACTCACTCAAAGGAAAGTAAAAACACTCAACGGCCATTTCTCCATAATATTTGTATTGATCATGTTAGCATTGGAAGCAGTACATGCTATTCGAAGAAGTTTTCTGTTTATATAGAAACTCAATCTGCACTTGTCATAGTAAAATCAAAAGGGAAAATAGATGAAGTGTGCGGCATGTAACTAAAATTACTATTGATCAAACACAGGACATGACTCGGTATTACTTGTAATTTCCATGATATTATAGTGTCAGAACTCACAAACATCAAAGCTGATACCACCACATCACCTCATACAATTGGTAATCCAAACAATATGTGTATCCTGGCAAGCTGCAAAACAATTTACATTTCGCAAAAGACATGATTTTACAGTTAGCTATCTACTAATCCTTTGTACCGTTCCATCTGTACCAGAATCCGGGTCAAAAATCAAGTCTATAAAGTTGCCAAGCTACAGTCATTGTCAGTCTGTACTAATGATCTATCTCTTTTGTTCTTAAACTGAACATAAATACATCGTATTATAGAGGACTAATTAATTATGAAAGCTGTTGAGATATCACAGAAAAGATGAGGCTAAAGATTTAAAGGGAACACATCATTAAAAAGAGTAATTATTTATGTAAACAAACAACAAATCTATGTGTAAACAAACAACAAATCCACGTTAGTAAGTTAACTGCTGACATATCACAGATCAGATGAGGCTAACTGGTTTCAATTTTCTTGCAACTATGAATTGCGTTTGAACGGATGGAAGCCGTTGCACAGGTGGTGGTGATTGGGACAGGGAATTCTTATAGAAACACCTAATAAAACAATAATTAAAAGTTGGTACCTCGGCTGGAGTTTGAGTGGACGGCTTTCCGGGAAAGTAGGAGTGATTGGAACCTCGGATGGAAGCCTGGAACTCGAGCGGACGGCGTTCCGACGAAGTAGGTGACATTGGAACGACTGTTACCTGCGAGATGCGATTGCTCGGGGTTAGGGCTCGAGACCTTTTTATGGCAGCGAGCGGCTGGAATGAAATCGGAGTCAGGTAACACCCCATGGCTGCTTGCTCAGGCGGGTTCCGTCCACCCCATGGCTGCATGCTCGGCCGTGGTTCTTATCCCGCGCGGACACGACACAGGGATTCTTATTAGAGTCGGATAGAGGTCGAGGAGACTGAGAGACGGAGGTCCACGAAGTGGTGAGCGGCCAGACTGGCAGTCCGGCAGGCTTCGGTTCAAGGTGCAAGGCCGACAGTTGCCACCGAAAGGACGGCGGCCTCGGCGGCGGAACGACGAGCGAGCGGAAAGGCAAAGCGATGAGCGAGCGGATAGGTCAGGCTGACTTCTAAGTTTTTTCTTTTACAAAACTTTTCTACCTATATTAAAGGGAGCCTTCCTTTTCATTCTAACGTAGTGATTAGATAGGTGAATTTTGTTCACTTGATTGTACATTGGGTACGCGGGCAGTGTTCGACTCCTTAGAGCTCAACGAATTTTTTATTTACGTAAAGCAATTTTTTCTACAAGGCAGAAACAAACCTATACACGAAAAAAAAGAGGACAACGACGGACGAACCTTTGATTGGACGACCTAAACTTCTCCCGGCGACTAGGGTGACTAGGGCTTCAAGTCTTCTAGCGGCGGCTCCCCTCCACTCACGATCTCTCGGTCGTTGGTGGTGAGGAGGGTCGATGGATCACACACGTACAGATCGTGTAACTTTAGGTTTTAGCTGTTTGATGTCACGGCTTCCACAAAAGCGATGATTGTGTCGAATAATAAAGCTTGAGATCCTTCCTTGACTCGGCGTTCTGCTCGTTGCTATGTGATGAATCTGGCTGCTAGTCTAGTTGAAGGTTGAGAGTCTCTCATGGATCATATAATTACTATGGCGATGAATTATTTGAGATGATTTTTGGGTTGAATTCGTATCCGATTGAAAGGATCGATATGGTTGACTGTGGAAGGGGGGTTGAATAGGCAACTATCATTTTTAGCTTTTATTAACAAACTAGTAAGCGTGCACGTGTAACACACGTATAATTGTAGGAAATAATTCCCTCCTTCGTCATAATTAGCAAACGACTATTTAAAGAAAATAAGAAATCTCGCTATCGTATGTATATGTAACACATCAAGGGCAACCAAAGAAGTCTAGTGTATTGATGGGGTTATTACCCCTGATAGGCCAAAGCTACAGGATTCTTTCCCCCGTTTCAAGAAAAAACACATTGCCGGCTGCCTCACGGCCGGCTGGCGCACGGCCGGCAGGCACGTTGCCGGCTGGCTCGCGACCGACTGTCCAAGGAGCCGGCTCGGCCCTGGCCGGCTAGGCGCGGCCCGCTGCCTCTGGACCGGCTCCTCCGCTGACCCCTGGGCGGACAATCTCCCCTCCAATCTCTCTGCGCACGGGTACGACGACAAGACAAGACCCCCACGACGGGCCCCAACGTGGCCACAGTGACTGCTGACGCGCGGGTGCGCGTGGCTACAGTTCAGCCGGTCGTACTGTTAACCTTAGCCAATCGCGACCGGGCGAGGCAACAGTGCCGACACGCCTCCGTCCACTCCATTACCTACCCCCACGTGGCTACAGTGCCGTCGGCCGTACCGGAGACTTCGGCCGGCTGGCGCAAGATGACGCTGCTCGTGCGGCCCGTGCCGTAGAAGGTGGGCGCGGGCCAATCGTGGAGCCGGCTAGCGGGCCCCATCGGGTGATGGGACCGCATGGCCGTTGGACCCTATAGACGACAAGATGGCTCAAGAGGCGGGTCCCCCTTGCCAGCCGGGTCCCCCCACTCAGTACCTTAAGAATATTGTAAGCCGGAGGGTTAGCCGATAAAACCCCCCGAGCCCCCGATGCATAGACAAGGGATTCACGCACACACACCCATAGGACACTTCCCACATTTTCACCCACGTAGCAAAGGAAGGGGAGCCGTCTGCTCCCTCTTTCACCTCTAGATAACAGCTCCAGGAGCACCCTTGTAACCCTACCCATCTATCAACTAGACCAAGCAGGACTAGGGGTATTACCTCCCCCGGAGGGCCCTGAACCTGGGTACATCGTGTGTCCAACACCGCTTGTGCCTAATCCGGCTCCCGAAGCCCGTCGGCGTCCTTCGGCTCCAACCACCTTTGATAAGCCTACCCATGGCATCTGTCGTGAGAAAATGATGACAGTTGGCGCCCACCATGGGGCAGTACGCGGCGCCGGCCAGAGTCATGCTCTGGGATGGACCCTTCATGTCACGCCCAAGATGCGCGCCTATCCATATTAAGGCACGGGGGCCTCGGCAGGGATATAGGCGCATCTTGTCGTTCGCAAGTACAATATCATTACATACATTTATGAAGAGAGAAGTATATGAGTTGGCTTACACTCGCCACATGCTAAATTACAATTCCACACAATTTATTCAAAACATCAATCCAAAGACAGGGTCCGGCTACGGACGAAAACAAACGATAAAATGATGCAATGACACTGGCTTGCTAGCCCCAAAGATCACGACCACAACCACTCTACTCGTCCGGGTAGGTGACATACATCCTGCAACGCTCCTCGTCATACTCTCACTGGAGCTGTGGCACATCATCTGGCACGATCTCATCTGCACCTGCACCTGTATTTGTTGTAGTAATCTGTGAGCCATGGGACTCAGCAATCTCGCGCCCAGGTACCGAGACTATTCAAGCTTATAGGTTGGATGGGGGATAAGTGTTTAGTTTGCAGCAGCACTAATCATTTATGGTGGCTAATCTTACGAGAACATGAATGTAAATATGTGGTCTACGATACACGATCGAGTACTAGAATGACCTCTAAGAGATCCCGAACACCTACCTACGTCAAACGTAACCCCACCGTGTTCTCTCTCGGTTCATGTTCACGAGCAGAGACGATCACAGTTACTCACACAGTTGGTGTATTTTATTAGAGTTTACTTCAAGTTCACTATAACCGGGTGTTAAACAAATATCCAAGTTGCCGCATACCCGCGGGCACGACTTTCCGAAAGTTTTAACCCTGCAGGGGTGCTCCAACTAGTCCATCATAAATTAACCACACTTCACGGGAATAACCTCGATCACATATCTCGTGATCATCCTAGGCAACTCCAAAGGAATTCCGACACCTCGAGATAGCCCGAAGAAAATCAGAGTCCCTCACGCAAGCCATTCGAAAAAGGTAAAACAAGTCCAGCAAGACCTCCCGACGTGTCGACGAACCGATAAGAGCTGCGTATCTCGTTCTCAGGACATGATGCATGGGCTAAGTTTCTGGCTGACACACCCGTTGGTGGCCCCGGCTACTGCCATTTTGGAAGCACTCATGTGGAGCATTGGCCCGGGTTGTTGATTAATCCACAGGGTAGCTAGTCCCTATGCAATTTTATTAGGTTGTTAAGAAAATGTAGCACCAAGGTTGGGTCTTGCCAGACAAGTTTTAATCTCAACCGAATAAACAAGGGGGTCCCCATAACAACCCCAAGCATGTTAGGAGCGCAAAGTATGGAAACATAACACCGGTAACAAGAAACTATGGCGGTAAAAGTGGAACAAAACACCGAGCAAAAGGCCAAGCCTTCCACCATACCAAGATATATATGTGCATTAAATTAAATAGAAGATAATATTGTGATATGCCAGATATCCATGTTATCACATAGAAACAACCTGCACCTACAAATAAGAACGCCATAAGAGGGGCTGAGCAGCGGTAACTTAGCCAAACAAGGTTTGCTAGGATGTGGAGTGGTTAGAGGATATCATGGCAATGTAGGAGGCTTGACATTCAAGTGGTAGGTAACGCATATGTAACGATAAGAACGAGACGTCTAGCAAAGCAAAAATAGTGTCGGGATCCGGGTACGATCATCTTGCCTGTTGGTTCTTCAGAGGGACAATGAGCGGGGTCCTTGTAGTGGTACTCTCTTGGATCCTCGTACTTAGGTTCAACACTCGCGTCTACCCAAGAGAAACAGCAAGAATAAACAACCAACCAAAGTGCAATGCACAAACAAGATGATGCATGATTCATTTGAAGTCTTTAGCATGACAATCCTAAACTAGTCATGTTTCTCATACATTAGTTAAGTTATTTACAATTCTGGACAGAACCTCATGTTAAGTTGTATGAACATGAATGATCATGGCAAATATTGGTGCTTCATGCAAAAACGGTTCTCACGCTACGCTCATGACAAGTTACGAAGGAACAACACAAGACAAAGAAGGCCATGGGCTATTCCTTGGTATTCCAAGGTAGCCACTGGTTAGGCAATAAAAAACCAACCACAATAGAATCAAAGATCAACCAATTCCATGGAGCATAGCTCCCGCAAGTCACAAAACACTAAAACAAACAATCTGTCACAAAATAGCAACATAGCAACTTTCACAGCAAATAACTAGAGCTACAGGAAGTCTCCAACCTCAAACAAGGCATTTACAAAAAATACATAACATGCTTATAAAATCATCCAACTACACAAGCTGGAAAGGAGGCACATATCAATAAGCATGAAGCTCACAAGTTGGCATGATGAAACATATTCTAGGGACTTGGAGAAAATAACAGTTTTCTGGAATCTGAGTTAAGCTGATAGCAATTTGACAGTAGAAACTAATGGTGATAGATACCACCTCTTGGCATAAAAATTAACACGATGATAGAGGGAAACACCTACTTCAAAACACTAGCACTGAGCGTGAGCTAATTCACAATATATCACTTGGTAGCATCCACTCAAGAGGGCATAAAAATATTAACAGATTCTCAGACTTAGAAATATTTAGCATGTTGAAAACAACAACATTTTAATAGTCACTTTGGAGCATACTTCCCACTTATATACAATTTAAACATGTCAAAAGAAAATACCATGGCATTCTACTCATCAAAGGCTACCACTTTCATGTTGTCACAAATATCATAGCATGCATGAATTAAATATAACTAAAAATGACAAAATGACACTTTGGAACAAAATGACATTTTGACAAACTTGCTCAAATGACCAAACAAGTTACACCAATGAATTCCTTGGGCGATTCTACCCCAAAATCATATATCACACTCATATGTTTGCATGGAGCAACATGGCACAACACTAGCTAGAAAAATACCACTCATTCCTATAAGTGAAAACTTACCTAATATGCTCATGTTCAAATATGCACATAACCAGATTTGGAATTATACCAGAAACAGAAATATCTATTTATATCACAATATAAACACAAAACAAAATAAAAGAAAACAATAGCAGGGGGCCCCACCTGGCATAGGCACCAGGGCCCCCTAGTGGATGACAAGTGGGGCCAGGGCCCACTAGTCATACACTCACAACCACACATACACACATATACACCTACACTCTGGATCTGCTGCCACAGCAGATCCAACACACACACACACACACACACACACACAAGCAGGCACGCGCGCACACACACACACACTCAGCAGCACACAGGATCCGGGTGTTGCCACACCGGATCCGAACACCACACACACACACTCACATCCATTAAAAAAGGAAAATAAAAGGGGGGGCCTGGGATTCGATCCGACGACCAGCCGGTCGTCGACCCGAGTCAATGCCACTACGCTACGCGGGAACTTCTGCACTAGAGGGGGTCATCAATGAGATCTAATAAACACGCGCGCTAACACTGACGAAACTGAAGCAAAACGACACCGACGACAGAGGCATGGCAACGGCGAAATTCCGGAGACAAGGGGACTCTCCAGCGGCGCGGACCTGCTGCGGAAGCTGCAAAACCCATGGGGAATCCATCCTCCTGCTCGTCTCGCGAGGAGGGGGACGAAGGCGAGGCCCTCAAGGCCCTGCCTTGGACTACCGGCGGCGACGCGATGCGCTACGGCGACGAAGTGAGGCAGGCTACGGCGAGGCGAAAGGCTGCGGTGACGGGGAGCTCACCTAGGGCTGCTCGAATACGAGGGAAAGCAGGGGCGATGGCGAGGAAGGAGACGCGAAGAAGGTCGGCGACGCGACCCCTCCGCTTGCGGACGATGGCAACGACGGGGTGGCGCTGCAGAGGTCCTCTCCATGCCCTAGCAGCGGGAATGGGGCGCAGGAGCGTCCCTGGACCGGCACGCCATCTGCCCGACAATGACGACGCGACGACAGGGTGGAACGACGGCGAGGAAGGCCGACGACCATGATTTCTGAACCTTTGCTCACGCTGAAGCTTACCTGACAGAGAAGAAGGAGAAGGAGGGAGAAAGAGGGTGAAGGGGAGCGGCGGCGGTGAGAAGGGAAAGGGGAAAACCCTAGGGATCCGCTCCCTTTCAAAGGACGGTCTCGACATCCGTGAGCCTCTCACAACGATGGCGTCGGCTCTCTCTGGCGATGTTCACTGAACATGATGGAGACGACGGGAGGAGGTGTCCGTCAGGGCGAGGGAGTTGGGCTGGCTTCGCTGGTTGGTTAGGCCGGGAGGGAGGGAGAAGGCCCAGTTCCTAGACCCTCTCTCTCTCACAGAAACAAACATATGTTTTCTTTTTAAAATAATAGTTAAACTGAGGAAACCCGATAGAAATAAATAAAAGGATTTTTTGGAAAACCAAAAATACTTTGACACTAGCATAAATGCAACATATTTAAATAAATTACAAAGAGGTTTTTTTGAACAAGTAAATTAAATAATTTATCAATAAACAACCCATGTTTATTGCAAATCCCCAAGAGCCCAAAGCTCAAACACCAAAGAGAGCAACACACATGTACTCAAAGTAATATTTCCTACACCATGAACATTTTTAACAGATTTTACTAACAAGTTAATTCTGCTGTAGAAAAAAAGGAATTAAGAGGTTTAGGTATAGTTTTAGAAATAAGGGAGAGGGAGCGAGTTGTTGCCCACTCAAGCACACATTCACAAACACACAAGATCTACTAAGACCTCACAACAATGCCACATGGAAGCACACCACAAAATATATATGCATGACATGATGATGAGATGACATGATGCATGATGCATGAGATGGAATGGCAATGAGCAAATCCTATTATTCAACACATGACAACAAAGGTTCACATAGGTTACAAGACCATGAATGGCAAGGGGAACACTTGGGCTATTACAACTCTCCCACACTACAAGAGGATCTTGACCCGAGATCTAGGGACGAAAGAACACTGGATATTCGGAACGGAGAAGATCCTCACGTTCCCAAGTAGCTTGTTTGTCAGAATGATGAGACCACTTCACCTTGAGAAACTTGATTGACTTGTTGCGAGTCTTACGCTCAGTTTCTTCGAGAATAGCCACTAGATGCTTACGATAAGAGAGGTCTTCTTGAAGATCAATGTCTTGGAGGTCAATGGTACGCTCAGGAGTCTTGAAGCACCTCCGGAGCTGAGAGACATGGAAGACATCATGCACATTTGCGAAGTTTGGAGGAAGCTCTAGTTGATATGCAAGTTCACCTGTGATAGCCTGGCTTATTACGGATGATATACTACTCATATCAATAAGGAATTCCTTCTTTTCCGGGAGCCCATTCAAATAGAACTCCCAGGTTAAGCGTGCTTGGCTTGGAGTAGTTCTAGGATGGGTGACTGACCGGGAAGTTGGTCCCGGGTGCGCATGAGTGAGGACAAAATGCACAGAAAAGACTAGTATTGATCTGTGAGGCCAATCTAGATCCCGCCAGGAGTAACGACCATCGACGGGTGTGTCTAGGGCGTTATAAGTTGGTATCAGAGCCGACCCTCGCGGTTACACGAATGTTTGCCGACAGGTGCGCGGTCATGTTGTTCACAAAGTTGGTGCCGATAGGTGCGCGGTCATGTTGTTCACAAAGTTGGTGACCCGTCGTGGCACACGAAATGACACATGTATCGGACTGGAAGCACAAACGTGGTGTGCGGTCATGTTGTTCACAAAGTTGGTGACCCGTGACCCGACGAGGACGTCAGTTCCTCCGAGTGGTGGTGTATGTGATAGCCTGGCTTATTACAGATGATAGACTACTCATATCAATAAGGAATTTCTTCTTTTCCGGGAGCCCATTCAAACAGAACTCCCAAGTTAAGCATGCTTGGCTTGGAGTAGTTCTAGGATGGGTGACCGACCGGAAAGTTGGTCCCGGGTGCGCATGAGTGAGGACAAAGTGCGCAGAAAAGACTAGTATTGATCTGTGAGGCCAGTCTAGATCTCGCCAGGAGTAACAACCACCGGCGGGTGTGTCCGGGGCGTTACATCACCTCTCTTGCCAACAACTCTGAAAAGACCAACAAAGCGAGGAGCTAGCTTCCCTTTAATTCCAAACCGTTGAGTGCCCTTCATGGGAGAGACTCTTAGATAGACTAGATCATGCACTTGAAAGGAGACATCCCGATGTTTGCTATCGTAATAACTCTTCTATCGGGATTGAGCTGCTTTGAGGTTCTCACGAATGACACGACACATCTCTTTTGCTTCGGTGATCATGTCGTTGCCCAAAATTTGACGCTCACCGGTTTCAGACCAGTTAAGCGGGGTATGACACTTCCTGCCATAGAGAATCTCGAAAGGGGCCTTGCCTAAGCTAGCCTGAAAGCTATTGTTGTATGAAAATTCAGCGTATGGAAGGCAGTCTTCCCATTTCATGCCAAACGAAATCACATAGGCTCTGAGCAAGTCTTCAAGGATCTGATTGACTCTCTCAACTTGACCACTTGTATGCGGATGGAATGCAGTGCTGAAATGGATCTTGGTACCCATAGCAGTCTGGAAGGATTCCCAAAACTTGGAAATAAAGAGGCTTCCACGGTCAGATGAGATGAGCTGAGGAATACCGTGCAAAGAAACTATCCTTGACGTATACAACTCTGCTAGTTGAGCTGTCGAGATAGATACTTTGACCGGAAGGAAATGAGCAACTTTGGTCAACTTGTCGATAACCACAAAGATGGCATCATTGCCTCTCTTGGACTTGGGAAACCCAATGCGAAATCCATCTCCACATGATGGAATTTCCACTCTGGAATAGGCAAAGGATGAAGGAGACCTACTGGACGTTGATGTTCCGCCTTCACTCTGCGACAAACATCACACTCGTTCACGAACTGAGCAATTTCACATTTCATGCTAGTCCACCAGAAGGTTTGCTTGAGATCCTTATACATCTTGGAACTGCCTGGATGAATGGATAGAAGAGAACTGTGTGCTTCGTCCATGATAACCTTCCTGAGATCACGTTTCGGAACCACCAGACGGTTTTCAAAGAACAAGGTATCTTTGTCATCAACGCGAAAGCACTTATACTTCAGAATGCCCTTGGCCACACCTTTCTTCACTTTCTTTACCATTGCGTGAAGAAGTTGAGATTGGTGAACCTGATCTTCCAGAGCCGGGGAGACTTGAAGATTGACAACAAATCCTTGCGGAATCTTTTGCAGGTTCAGCTTGCGGAAGGCTTCACAAAGCTCGGGTTGAAGAGGCTTCAAGATGAGACAATTGTAGTACGCCTTTCGGCTGAGCGCGTCTGCAATGACATTTTCTTTTCCAGGAGTATACTCAATGCTTAGATTGAAGTCCTCAAGCATTTCCACCCAACAAGACTGCCGAAGATTGAGATTGGGTTGAGTGAAAATGTACTTTAAGCTCTTGTGATCGGTGTACACGTCAACTGGTCTACCCAACAACAAATGCCTCCAAGTCATCAGAGCATGCACAACTGCCGCCTATTGGGGAACGTTGCATGGGAAAAAAATCCTACGCACACGCAAGATCTATCCATGGTGATGAGCATCTACGAGAGGGATAGTGGATCTACATACCCTTGTAGATCGCTAAGCGGGAAGCGTTAAGAAACGCGGTTGATGTAGCAGACGTCTTCGCGATCCAAATTGCTGAGCGTCCCGCGATCCCATCACGATCCGTCCCGTGATCCGATCATGATCCGTCCCGCGATCTCATCACGATCTGTCCCGCGATCCAATCACGAATCATCTCGCGATCTTGATCACGACCTTCCGGTCTAGCACCGAACAGACGACACCTCCGCGTTCAGCACACGTACAACTCGATGACAATCTCCACCTTCTTGATCCGGCAAGAGGGAGCGGAGAGGTAGATGAGTTCTATGGTAGCGCGATGGCGTTGCGACGATGGTGGTGGAGTAATTCCGGCAAGGCTTCGCCTAAGCATCGCTAAAAACTGATCTAGAGGAGAAAACAATCTAGAGGAAGAAGAGGGCAGCACGTGGCAATTAGGGTTAGGGCTGCCCTCAAAACCTCTAGTATATATAGGAGGAGGGGAGGGAGGAGACTTGGCTCCCAAGGAGCCAAATCTGGTTCGGCCGAAGTGGGAGGGAGGAGTCCTCCTCCTCCACTCCTAGTAGGATTAGAAGTCCTTCCTTATTTTCCCAATTCTTGTTGGAAATATGCCCTAGAGGCAAAAATAAATTGGTTATTATCATATTTCCTTGTTCATGATAATCGTTTATTATCCATGCTATAATTGTGTTGATCGGAAACTCAGATACATGTGTGGATACATAGACAACACCATGTCCTTAGTATGCCTCTAATAGACTAGCTCGTTGATCAAAGATGGCTATGGTTTCCTAGTCATGGACATGAGATGTCATTTGATAACGGGATCACGTCATTAGTAGAATGATGTGATGGACAAGACCCAAACTACAAACGTAGCATATGATCGTGTCAGTTTATTGCTACTGTTTTCTGCATGTCAAGTATTTGTTCCTATGACCATGAGATCATGCAACTCACTGACACCGGAGGAGTACCTTGTGTGTATCAAATGTTGCAACATAACTGGGTGACTATAAAGGTGCTCTACAGGTATCTCTGAGGGTGTCTGTTGGGTTGACATGGATCAAGACTGGGATTTGTTACTCCATGTGACGGAGAGGTATCTCAGGGCCCACTCGGTAATACAACATCACAATAAGCCTTGCAAGCAATGTGACTAAGTGTTAGTCACAGGATATTGTATTACAGAATGAGTAAAGAGACTTGCCGGTAACGAGGTTGAACTAGGTATGGAGATACCGACGATCGAATCTCGGGCAAGTAACATACCGAAGAACAAAGGGAACATCATATGGGATTAACTGAATCCTTGACATAGAGGTTTGACTGATAAAGATCTTCGTAGAATATGTAGGAAACAATATGGGCATCTAGGTCCCGCTATTGGTTATTGACCATAGAGGTGTCTCGATCATGTCTACATAGTCCTCGAACCCGCAGGGTCTGCACACTTAAGGTTCGGTGACGTTTCGGTAGTATAGAGTTATGTATGGCGGTGACCGAAGGTTGTTCAGAGTCCCGGATGAGATCCCGGACGTCACGAGGAGCTCCGGAATGGTCCGTAGGTAAAGATTGATATATAGGAAGTCCTGTTTTGGTCGTCGGAAAAGTTTCGGGCTCATCGGTAGTGTACCGGGAGTGCCGGTAGTGTACCGGGGGACCATCGGGAGAGGTATTTCGACCCAAGAGGCTAAATGGGCTGTGGGAGGAGGTAAACCAGTCCCTGGTGGGCTGGGTGAAGTCTCCTCTAAGGGACCATGCGGCTGGAGTGGTTTGAGAAGGAAAAAATCCAAAGGTGGAGAGGTGGAAAGAGTTTCCAAGTGGAAAGGAGGAATCCTACTCCTAATAGGATTGTAGTAGGACTCCTCCACCTCCAATTTCGACCAAACCTTGAGGGTTTGAGGCTGCCTCCTCCCCTCCCTCCCTCCTATATATACTAGAGGATTTAGAGGAAAAAGCTAACCCTAATAGCCACGTGCTACCTCTCCTCTAGATCACACTTTCTCCTCTAGATCGGTTTTCAGCGGTGCTTAGGCGAAGCCCTGCTGGAATAGCTCCACCACCATCGCCGCAACGCCGTCGCGCTGCCAGAGAACTCATATACCTCTCCACTCCCTCTTGCTGGATCAAGAAGGCGGAGATCGTCATCGAGCTGTATGTGTGCTGAATGCGGAGGTGTCGTCCGTTCGGCGCTAGATCGAAAGGACCGTGATCAAGATCGCGAGACAGATCGTGATGAGATCACGGGACGGATCATGATGAGTTTGCGGGAAGGATCATGATTGGATCACGGGACGGATCGTGATGAGATCACGAGATGCTCGGCGATTTGGATCGCGATGACGTTCGACTACACCAACCGCGTTTCTTAACGCTTCCCGCTTAGCGATCTACAAGGGTATGTAGATCCACTCTCCATCTCATAGATGCTCATCACCATGGATAGATCTTATGTGTGCGTAGGATTTTTTTTGTTTCCCATGCAACGTTCCCTAACAGTGGCATCATGAGCTAGGTCTATGTGTAGATGAGATCTCGAGTAGAACACAAAGAGTTTGTGGGCGTTGATGCTTAGATTACTTCCTCCCTTGGTTGTATTTTGGTTCAGCGGTATTGTGGGATGAAGTGGCCCAGACCAACCTTACTTGTACGCTTACAAGAGACCGGTTCCATCGACTGACATGTAACTTCGTTGCACAAAGATGGCTGGTGGGTGTCTATTTCTCCTACTTTAGTTGGATCAGATTCGACAAAGGCAGTCCTTGAGAAGGTTGAAAAGCAACTTATGTATCACCGTTGTGGTCATTGCGTAGGTGAGAATTGTTCTTGCTAGATACCCGTAACAGCCACATAAAACATGCAACAACAATTAGAGGACGTCTAACATGTTTTTGCAGGGTATGTTGTGATGTGATATGGCCAATTACATGATGAGATATATGTGATGTATGAGATGATCATGTGTTGTATAGAATATCATGACTTGCATGTTGATGAGTACGGCAACCGACAGGAGGCATAGGGTTGTCTTTAATTATTGTATGACCTGCGTGTCAATCATTAAGTGCTATGTAATGCTTTACTTTATCGCTAAACGGTAGCAATAGTAGTAGAAGCATGGTGAGCGCGACAACCCCAATGGCGACACGTTGATGGAGATCAAGATGATGGAGATCATGGTGTCATGCCGATGACGATGGAGATCATGCCGGTGCTTTCAAGATGGAGATCAAAAGCACAAGTTCATGGCCATATCATGTCACTTATGATTTGCATGTGATGTTAATCCTTTTATGCACCTTGTTTTGCTTAGGACGATGGTAGCATTATAAGGTGATCCCTCACTTAATTTCAAGATAAATTGTCTTCTCCCTGAGTGTGCACCGTTGCGAAAGTTCGTCGTGTCGAGACACCACGTGATGATCGGGTGTGATAGACTCTACATTCACATACAACGGGTGCAAGCCAGTGTTGCACATGCAGAACACTCGGGTTAAACTTGACGAGCCTAGCATGTACAGACATGGCCTCGGAACACAAGAGTCTGAAAGGTCGAACATGAGTCATATAGTAGATATGATCAACATGATGATGTTCACCATTGAAACCACCTCAACTCACGTGATGATCGGACTTGAGATGGTGAATTTGGATCATGTATCACTCGAATGATCGGAGGGATGTCAATTTGAGTTGGAGTTCTTCAGTAATATGATTACTTAAACTCATTATCATGAACATAGTGTAGGAGATATTTCCTTGAGGCAATAATAAATTTTATTGATTATCTCCCTGTTCATAATTAGGTTTACGTTCCATGCTATAACTGCTATGGTTCTCATTATCATGAACATAGTGAGTAGTGTCTTTGCAAATTATGTTGTAGATTACTAGCTCACGCTGTAGCTCCCTTGTATTTTTATATGTTCCTAGAGAAATAGAGTTGAAAGATGATGGTAGAAATATACGGACTAAGTCTGTGATTTGAGGATTGTCCTCATTACTGCACAGAAGGCTTATATCCTTAATGCACCGCTCGGTGCGCCAACCCCTCTAGCATCATCTGTAGATGTTGTGAACATCTAACAGGCACGTTCTGATGACTACTTGATAGTTTAGTGCGTCATGCATTACGACTTAGAATTGAGGCCCCGAAACGTTTTAAACGTCACGGAATATATGAGATGTTCTAAGAGCTGAAATTGGGATCTCAGGCTCGTGCCCGTGTTGTGAGATATGAGATCTCCAAAAAGATTGTTTGCCTGCAAGATGAAAGGAAATAGCTCAATCGTTGAGCATGTGCTCAGATTGTCTACGTGCTACAATCGCTTGAACCGAGTGGGAGTTGATCTCCCAGATAAGATAGTGATTGATATAGTTCTCCATGTCACTGTCACTAAGCTACTAGAACTTGGTGATGAACTATAAAATGCCAGGGATAGAAATAATGATCCCTGAGCTGTTCGCGATGTTTGACACCGCGAAGGTAGAAATCAAGAAATAGTGTCAAGTGTTGATGGTTAGTAAAACCACTAGTTTCGAGAAGGGCAAGGGCAAGGAGGGAAACTTCATGGATGGCAAGTCAGTTTTTTGTTCCAGTGAAGCAACCCCAAGTTGAACCCAAACCCGAGACTAAGTGCTTCGACTATGAGGAGAGCGGTCTCTGAAGCGGAACAACCCTAGATACTTGGTAGATAAGAAGGCTAGCAACATTGACAGAAGTATATTTGATATACATTTTATTGATGTGTACCTTGCTAGTACTCCTAGTAGCACCTGGGTATTGGATACCGGTTCGGTTGCTAAATGTTAGTAACTCGAAATAAAAGCTACGGAATAAACGAAGAACTAGCTAAGGGTGAGGTGACGATGTGTGTTGGAAATGTTTCCAAGGTTGATGTGATCAACATCGCACACTCTCTCTACCTTCGGGATTAGTGACAAACCTAAATAAATGTTAGTTGGTGTTTTGCATTGAGCATGAACGTGATTAGATCGTGTTTATTGCAACATGGTTATTCATTTAAGTTAGAGAATAATGGTTATTCTGTTTACATGAATAATACCTTCAATGGTCATGCACCCAGTGAGAATGGTTTGTTGAATCTTGATCATGGTAATACACATGTTCATAACATTGATGCCAAAAGATACAAAGTTAATAATGATAGTACCACATACTTGTGGCACTGCCGCTAAATGTCATATTGGTATAAAGCGCATGATCCCTGTTGATGGATCTTTGGACTCATTCGATTTCGAATCGGTTGAGACATGCGAACCATGCCTCTTGGGCAAGATGACTAAGGACCCCGTTTTCCGGATTGATGGAGCGGGCAAGTGATTTATTGTAAATGGTACATGTTGATGTATTCAATCCAATGAGTCTTGTAGCGTGTGGTGGATATCGTTATTTTCTTAACTTCACTGATGATTATATAGTGTATGTTTACTTAATGAAACACAAGTCTGAATCATTTGAAAAGTTCAAGCAAATTCAGAGTGAAGTTTAAGATCATCGTGACAAGAAGATAAAAATGTCTGCGATATGATCGTGGAGGTGAATACCTGAATTACGAGTTTGGCATACAACTTTAGACAATGTGAAATTCGTTTCACAACTCATGCCACCTGGAACACCATAGTGTGATCGTGTGTCCGAACATCATAGTCGTGCTCTATTGGAAATGGTGCGGGCTATGATGTCTCTTATCGTTTTGCGATTATAGTTTTGGGGTTATGCTTTAGAGACAACTACATTCACTTTAAATATGGCACCATCTAAATCCATTGAGATGACACCGTGTGAAATATGGTTTGATAGAAACCTAAGCTACCATTTCTTAATGTTTGGGGATACGATGCTTGTGTGGAAAAATGTTTTCACCTAATGAGCTCGAACCCAAAGCGGACAAATGCATCTTCATAGATTACCCTAAGAACAGTTGGGTGAACCTTCTATCTCAGATCCAAGCATAAAGTGTTTGTTGCTAAAACGGGTCCTTTCCCGAGAAAAAGTTTCTCTCGAAAGAATTGAGTGGGAGGAATATAGAACTTGATGAGGTTGTTGAACCTTTGTTTCAACCAGAGAGTAGCGCAGCGCAGAAAGATGTTTCTATGGAACCTACGTTAGTGGAAGAGGATGTAAATGATGATCATGAAGCTTCGGATCAAGTTACTATCAAACCTCGTCAGTCGACAAGGATGCGTACTGCTCCCGAGTGGTACGACAACCGTGTCTTGGAGGTCATGTTGTTGGACAACGATGAACCTACGAGATATGGAGAAGAGATGATGGGCTCGGATTCCGGCAAATGGTTAGAGGCCATGAAATCCGAGAAAGGATCCATGTATGAAAACCAAGTATAGACTTTGGTAGACTTGCTCGTTGGACGACAGGTCATCGAGTACAAATGGACCTTTGAGATGAAGACAAACGCTGATGGTAAATGTCACCATTTATAAAGCTCGACTTGTCACAAAGAAATTTCCGACAAGTTCAAAGAGTTGACTGCGATGAGACTTTCTCACTCGTAGCGATGCTAAATTCTGTTGGAATTATGTTAGCAGTTGCTGCATTTTTCAATTATGAAATCTGGCAGATGGATGACAAAACATTGTTTCCTTAACAGTTTACTTGAGGAATAGTTGTATGTGATACAACCAGAAGGTTTTGTCAGTCCTAAGGATGCTAAAAGGAGAGCAAGCTTCAGTGATCCTTCTATGGACTAAAGCAAGCATCTTGGAGTTGGAATATACACTTTGATGAGGTGATCATAGTTTTTGAGTCTATACAAAGTTTATGAGAAACTTGTATTTACAATAAAGTGAGTGGGAGCACTATAGAGTTTCTGATAAGCATATGTGGTTGACATTTTGTTGATCGGAAATGATGTAGAATTTCTGGAAAGCATAAAGGGTTGTTTGAAAGGAGTTTTTCAAAGGAAGACCTGGATAAAGCTACCTAATTTTTGAGCATCAAGATCTATAGAGATAGATATGAGACTATGAATGAGTACATACCTTGAATTGAATGAGTTCAAAATGGATTAGTCAGAGAGAAGTGTTCTCGCCTGCTTTGTAAGGTGTGAAGTTGAGTGAGACTCAAAGCTCGACCATGGCAGAAGAAAGATAAAGGACGAATGTTGTCCCCTATGCCTTAGACATAGGCTCTGTATAGTATGCCATGTTGTGTACCGCACCTATGTGTGCCTTGCCATGAGTCCGTCAAGGGATACAAGAGTGATCTAGGAGTGGATCACTGGACAGCAGTCAAGATCATCCTTAGTAACTAAAATACTAAGGAAATGTTTCTCGATTATGGAGGTAAGAAAGAGTTCGTCGTAAAGAGTTACGTCGATGCAAGCTTTGATACCAATCCGGATGATTCTTAGTAGCAAGATACGTATAGTAGAGCAGCCATTTGGAATAGTTCCAAGTGGAGTGTGGTAGCAGAATGTACAGTATGACATAGAGATTTGCAAAGTACACACGGATCTAAATGTCGCAGACCCGTTGACTAAAAGACCTCTCTCACATGCAAAGCATGATCAAGCCTAGAACTCATTGGGTGTTAGATTCATAACAATGCGAATCACATGGTGATGTGAACTAGCTTATTGACTCTAGTGCAAGTGGGAGACTGTTGGAAATATGCCCTAGAGGCAATAATAAATTGGTTATTATCACATTTCCTTGTTCATGATAATCGTTTATTATCCATGCTATAATTGTGTTGATCGGAAACTCAGATACATGTGTGGATACATAGACAACACCATGTCCCTAGTATGCCTCTAATAGACTAGCTCGTTGATCAAAGATGGCTATGGTTTCCTAGTCATGGACATGAGATGTCATTTCATAACGGGATCACGTCATTAGGAGAATGATGTGATGGACAAGCCTCAAACTACAAACATAGCATATGATCGTGTCAGTTTATTGCTACTGTTTTCTGCATGTCAAGTATTTGTTCTATGACCATGAGATCATGCAACTCACTGACACCAGAGGAGTACCTTGTGTGTATCAAACGTCGCAACGTAACTGGGTGACTATAAAGGTGCTCTACAGGTATCTCCGAGGGTGTCTGTTGGGTTGGCATGGATCAAGACTAGGATTTGTTACTTCATGTGACAGAGAGGTATCTCAAGGCACACTCGGTAATACAGCATCACAATAAGCCTTGCAAGCAATGTGACTAAGTGTTAGTCATGGGATCTTGTATTACGGAACGAGTAATGAGACTTGCCGGTAACGAGGTTGAACTAGGTATGGATATACCGACGATCGAATCTCGGGCAAGTAACATACCGAAGAACAAAGGGAACATCATACGAGATTAACTGAATCCTTGACATAGAGGTTCGACCGATAAAGATCTTCGTAGAATATGTAGGAACCAATATGGGCATCCAGGTCCCGCTATTGGTTATTGACCGTAGAGGTGTCTCGGTCATGTCTACATAGTTCTCGAACCCGTAGAGTCTGCACACTTAAGGTTCAGTGACATTTCGGTAGTATAGAGTTATGTATGGTGGTGACCGAAGGTTGTTCGGAGTCCCGGATGAGATCCCGGACGTCACGAGGAGCTCCGGAATGGTCTGGAGGTAAATATTGATATATAGGAAGTCCTGTTTTGGTCGCCGGAAAAGTTTCGGGCTCATCGGTAGTGTACCGGGAGTGCCGGTAGTGTACCGGGGGACCATCGGGAGAGGTATTTCGACCCAAGAGGCTACATGGGATGTGGGAGGAGGTAAACCAGCCCTTGATGGGCTGGCTAAAGCCTCCTCTAAGGGCCCATTCATCTGGAGTGGTTTGAGAAGGAAAAAAAATTCCAAAGGTGGAGAGGTGGAAAGAGTTTCCAAGTGGAAAGGACGAATCCTACTCCTAATAGGATTGGAGCAGGACTCCTCCACCTCCAATTTCGACCAAACCTTGAGGATTTGAGGCTGCCTCCTCCCCTCCCTCCCTCCTATATATACTAGAGGATTTAGAGGAAAAAGCTAACCCTAATAGCCACGTGCTACCTCTCCTCTAGATCACAATTTCTCCTCTAGATCGGTTTTCAGCGGTGCTTAGGCAAAGCCCTGCTGGAATTGCTCCACCACCATCACCGCAACGCCGTCGCGCTGCCAGAGAACTTGTCTACCTCTCCGCTCCCTCTTGCCGGATCAAGAAGGCAGAGATGATCATCGAGCTGTACGTGTGCTGAACACGGAGGTGTCATTCGTTCGGCGCTAGATCGAAAGGACCGTGATCAAGATCGCGAGACGGATCGTGATGAGACCGCGAGATGGATCGTGATGAGTTCGCGGGATGGATCGTGATTGGATCATGGGACGGATCGTGATAAGATCGCGGGATGCTCGGCGATTTGGATCGCGAAGACGTTCGACTACACCAACCGCGTTTCTTAATGCTTCCCACTTAGCGATCTACAAGGCTATGTAGATCCACTCTCCAACTCGTAGATGCTCATCACCATGGATAGATCTTGCGTCTGCGTAGGAAATTTTTTGTTTCCCATGCAACGTTCCCCAACACTTTTGCCTCCTTTCCACCTTGGGTTTTCTTCCCTAGCCGCATGGGCCTTCTGTGGGACTTCGGCCTGCCCACCAAGGGCTGGTATTCCTTCTCCCACAGCCCATGTAGCCTCTTGGTCCGAAATACCCCTCGCGATGGTCCTCCGGTACGCTCCCGTCACTCCCGGTACACTACCGATGAGCCCAAAACTTTTCCTGTGACCAAAACAGGACTTCCTATATATCAATGTTTACCTCCGGACCATTCCGTATCTCCTCGTGATGTCCAGGATCTCATCCGGGACTCCAAAAAACCTTCAGTCACCACCATGCATAACTCTATACTACCGAAACGTCACCAAACCTTAAGTGTGCAGACCCTGTGAGTTCTAGAACTATGTAGACATGACCGAGACACCTCTACGGTAAATAACCAATAGCGGGACCTGGATGCCCATATTGATTCCTACATATTCTACGAAGATCTTTATTGGTCGAACCTCTATGTCAAGGATTCAGTTAATCCCGTATGATGTTCCCTTTGTTCTTCGGTATGTTACTTGCCCGAGATTCAATCGTCAGTATCTCCATACCTAGTTCAACCTCGTTACCGGCAAGTCTCTTTACTCATTCCGTAATACAAGATCCCATGGCTAACTCTTTAGTCACATTTCTTGCAAGGCTTATTGTGATGTTGTATTACCGAGTGGGCCCTGAGATACCTCTCCGTCACATGGATTAACAAATCCTAGTCTTGATCCTTGCCAACCCAAAGACACCCTCGGAGATACCTGTAGAGCACCTTTATAGTCACACAGTTACGTTGCGACATTTGATACACATAAGGTACCCCTCTGGTGTCAGTGAGTTGCATGATCTCATGGTCATAGGAACAAATACTTGACATGCAGAAAACTGTAGCAATGAACTGACACGATCATATGCTATGTTCATAGTTTGGGTCTTGTCCATCACATCATTCTCCTAATGATGTGATCCCGTTATCAAATGACATCTCATGTCCATGACTAGGAAACCATAGCCATCTTTGATCAACGAGCTAGTCTATTAGAGGCATACTAGGGACATGGTGTTGTCTATGTATCCACGCATGTATATGAGTTTCCGGTCAATACAATTATAGCATGGATAATAAAAGATTATCATGAACAAGTAAATATGATAATAACTAATTTATTATTGCCTCCAGGGCATATTTCCAACACCGCCAACTCGAGATCATGAGTGTGGTAGTTCTTCTCGGCAGGCTTCAACTGACGCGAGGTATAAGCAACTATCTTCTTATCTTGCATGAGAACACCACCAAGACCTTGGAGAGAAGCATCACAGAAAACTTGGGAAGGCTTTGATTGCTTGGGAGGAACAAGAACTGGAGCTGAAGTCAGTCTATGCTTGAGCGTATTGAACGCCACTTCACACTCAGGAGACCAAACATACTTGACATTCTTTTGGAGGAGATTAGACAGAGGCTTAGCAATTTGAGAGAAGTTCTCCACGAATCTTCTGTAATAACTAGAAAGCCCGAGGAATCTTCGAAGTTGCTTCACATTCTGAGGAGGATCCCACTTCAATATTGCCTCAACTTTCTCAGGGAGCACTTTAATGCCCTCGGCTGAGATCACATGCCCAAGGTACAACACTTCATTGAGCCAAAACTCACACTTGGAAAATTCTGCATAGAATCGATGCTCTCTTAGCTTGTCAAGCACAAGCCGGAGATGCTCTGCATGCTCTTCTTCTGTCTCTGAGAACACAAGGATATCATCCAGATAGACCAAGATGAACTCATTCTTGAAAGGAGAGAATATGAAGTTCATCATTCTTGAGAAGGTTGGAGGAGCATTGGCAAGACCAAACGACATGATGATGTACTCATAAGAGCCAAAACTCGTCTTGAAAGCGGTCTTTGGAATAACTTCTTCGTGAATGCGAATCTGATGATAGCCCATGCGAGGATCAAGCTTCGAGAAAACCTTGGCACCTTTCAGTTGTTCAAACAACTCATTGATGTTGGGAAGTGGGTACTTGTTCCTGATTGTCTTCTTGTTCAATGGACGGTAATCGACACAAAGTCAGTCCGTGCCTTCCTTCTTCTTGACAAACAAAACACCATAACCCCACGGAGATGAACTTGGTCTGATTAGACCCAGATGCTCTTGTTCATCTAGCTGCTTCTTCAACTCTTTCAGCTCTTCGGGGCCAAGTTTATAAGGGCGCTTGCAAACCGTTTTAGTTCTAGGCTCGAGGTCAATCACGAACTCGATTGGCTGGTGCTCAGGCATTCCTGGCAATTCTTATGGAAAGACATCTTCATACTCACAAACCACTGGAATTTGAGAAATAACCGAGATTTCACCCTTCTCATTGAGGGCAAAGAGAAGGATTGTGTCATCGCGAGCTATGAAAATAATCACATCTTCTGAAGGATGAGTCAACTTGACTTCTTTTGGTTGACAATCAACATATGCCTTGTTCATTTGCAGAAAGTCCATGCCCAGAATGAGATCAATATCGGAATTACCGAGAACAATTGGAGAAGCCAGAAAAGAATAATTGCCCATCTTGATATGAACATCCGGAACTACCAAACGAGAACTCATCATATTATCGGGAGAAGCTATAGTCATAGGCTTAGGCAACTCATTCAAGAAGAATTCATGCTTAGCAACAAAAGGTCTAGATATGATTGAATGCGATGCACCAGTATCAAACAAAACTTTTGTAGGAATAGAATTGACTTCGAGATTACCCATGATCACTTGAGAAGAATCCTCTGCCTCTGCTGCATTCACCATATTCACTTTTACTATCTTGGGGTTGTGCCTCACCATAGCATTGCCTGGGGGCTTGACTGGAGGAGGAGGCGGAAGACACCGCTGGTTGCACTTGTTTGAGTAATGACCCTTCTGACCACACTTGTGACAAGTAACCTCAGATAGCGGACGGAAGTTGCCTAGAGGAGGAACAAAAGTTGACTTGGGTGCTTGGGGTCTCTGCTGATATCCTAGGTTGGGTGGGTGGGAAGAACCACGGCCATCAAACTGCTTCTGCTGCTGAGGAGGAAACAGAGGAGGATTAGGAACCCAATATTTCTGCTGCTTAGGGACCATCTGAGAGCTGGAAGAACAAGAATAGGAATCCCTTGAACGCTTCCTTGAGTTCTCCAACTTGAGCTTCATTGCCTCGACCTTTAAAGCCATATTGTAGAACTGATCAAACTCACGAGGCTCTTGAAGGACTAGACCCGACAGAAGCTCATCCTTGAGACCACCTCTGAACTGATAAATCATGGCCTTGTCATCTGGAACATCTTGCTTAGCATAGCGGGCCAGATTCTGGAACTCGATGTTGTACTAATAGACAGACTTGCTTCCCTGCTTCAGGTGCCTGAACTTCTCACGCATCTCCTAGACAAAGCTTGTCGGAATGTAATGGGCCCTGAAGTCACGACAGAAATCGTCCCAAGTAACAACACGATCGCCCCTGGAGTCCTTGTACTGCTGCCACCAATCTACTGCCTGACCCTTGAGCTGGAACGATGCGAATCTAACAAAGTCCTCTGGTCTGACATTGCTACACTCAAAATGCTTACTCATGTCATGGAGCCAATCATCAACATCAAAAGGCTGCTCACAACGGGTGAAAGACTTGGTCTGGTTGGCAAGGAACTGGTTGAGCGTCGCAAAGGTTGATTCTGAAAATTCCCTTGAAAGCCTTGCTGACCCTAATCTTTTTCTTGCATCAGCTTGAGCAACATCTGAGTATTCGCATTGGTTGCAGTCATCATAGCTTGCCAAGCTTCTGGAGGAGGCGGTGGCGGTGGTGGTGGAACATCAGGCTGCTCCTCACCATGCCCCGGATTCCCGCAAGTTGGTGGAGCCATCCTGAAGATGGCACTTTGGAACAAAATGAAATTTGACAAACTTGCTCAAATGACCAAACAAGTTTCACCAATGAATTCCTTGGGTGATTCTACCCCAAAATCATATATCACAGTCATATGTTTGCATGGAGCAACATGTCACAACACTAGCTAGAAAAATACCACTCATTCCTATAAGTGAAAACTTACCTAATATGCTCATGTTCAAATATTCACATAACCAGATTTGGAATTATACCAGAAATAGAAATATCTATTTATATCACAATATAAACACAAAACAAAATAAAAGAAAACAATAGCAGGGGGGCCCACCTGGCATAGGCACGAGGGCCCCCTAGTGGATGACAAGTGGGGCCAGGGCCCACTTGTCATACACTCACAACCACACATACACACATACACACTTGCCACACACACACACACACACACACACACACTCTAGATCTGCTGCCACAGCAGATCCAACACACACACTCACACACGCAGGTACACACACACACTCACCAGCACACGGGATCCGAGTGTTGCCACACCGGATCCGAACACCACACACGCACTCACAGCCAATCAGAAAAAAGGAAAACAAAAGGAGGCGGGGGGCTGGGATTCGATCCCACGACCAGCCGGTCGTCGGCCCGAGTCAATGCCACTACGCTACGCGGGAACGTTTGCACTAGATGGGGTCCTCGCTGAGATCTAATAAACAGACATGCTAACACTGATGAAACTGAAGCGAAACAACACCGGCGATAGAGGCACGACGACGGCAAAATTTCGGCGACGGAGGGGACTCTCCGGCGGCGCGGACCTACCGCGGAAGCTGCAAAACCCACGGGGAATCCATCCCCCTGCTTGTCTCGCGATGAGGGGGATGGTGGCGAGGCCCTCAACGCCTTGCCTTGGACTACCGGCGGCGACGCGATGCGCTACGACGATGAAGTGAGGCACGCTACGGCGAGGCAAAAGGCTGCGGCGACGGGGAGCTCACCTAGGGCTGCTCGGAAACAAGGGGAAGCAGGGGCGACGACGAGGAAGGAGACACGAAGAAGGCCGGCGACGCGACACCTCCACTTGCGGACGATGGCGACGATGGGGCGGCGCTATAGGCGTCCTCTCCATGCCGTAGCCCCGGGAATGGGGCGCAGGAGCATCCTTGGACCGGCACACCATCTGCCCGACGATGACGACACAGCGGCAGGACGGAACGACGGTGAGAAAGGCCAGCGACCATGATCTCTGAACCTTTGCTCACGCTGAAGCTTACCTGACAGAGAAGAAGGATAAGGGGGGGGGGGAGAAAGAGGGAGAAGGGGAGCGACGGCGGCAAGGAGGGAGAGGGGGAAAACTCTAGGGATCCGCGCCCTTTTAAAGGGGCGGCCTCGACATCCGTGAGCCTCTCACGGCGACGGTGTCGGCTCTCGCACGAGCTCTCTCTTTGGCGACATTCATTGAACCTGACGGAGACGGCGGGAGCAGGTGTCCGTCAGGGCGAGGGAGTTGGGGTGGCTTCGCTGGTTGGTTGGGCCGCGAGGGAGGCAGAAGGCCCAGTTCCCAGACTCTCTCTCTCACAGAAACAAACAAATATTTTCTTTTTAAAATAATAGTTAAACTCAGGAAACCCCACAGAAATAAATAAAAGGATTTTTTGGAAAACCAAAAATACTTTGACACTAGCATAAATGCAACATATTTAAATAAATTACAAAGAGGTTTTTTTGAACAAGTAAATTTAATAATTTATCAATAAACAACCCCTGTTTATTGCAAATCCCCAAGAGCCCAAAGCTCAAACACCAAAGAGAGCAACACACATGTACTCAAAATAATATTTCCTACACCATGAACATTTTAACAGATTTTACTAACAAGTTAATTCTGCTGTAGAAAAAAAAGGAATTAAGTGGTTTAGGTTCAGTTTTAGAAATAAGGGAGAGGGAGGGAGTTGTTGCCCACTCAAGCACACAAGATCTACTAACACCTCACAACAATGCCACATGGAAGCACACCACAAAATATATATGCATGGCATGATGATGAGATGACATGATGCATGATGCATGAGATGGAATGGCAATGAGCAAATCCTATCATTCAAGACATGACAACAAAGGTTCACATAGGTTACAAGACCATGAATGGCAAGGGGAGCACTTGGGCTGTTACACTTCACCACCTCCCTCGTCCGCTGTGCGTCCAGGCGGAACCGCATGCTCGTGGGGTTTGCTCCGGCAGGCCTTGCAGGCAACATTGTCGACCCCAGGCTCGACATCAATGCGCTCGTCGAGTGCTTCAGCAAGCCGAGCCTCATTGACGCACCAGTGGCCAACGAGTACCTTGTCTAGGTGCTCGACTGCACCGACCCACCCACGGACGTGGGTGCACTCGTGGCTACCAAGTCCAACGCCCCCCACGTCGGGGTGATGGTCATCGCCTCCGCCACCTCTTCTAGCCAAACGCGGTCCAAGACCGGCACCGGCATGGCCCGCGTCGGCACCTCGGACTCGCTCGGTGCGGCCCTCCGAGGCCTGAGCACCCCCATCACTCCGATGGTGAAACCCGATGTCGCCACGACCGAGATGGAGGTAGATCGCCTCCTGCTGTTCGAGGACGCCAGCGCCCTCATGGCCGCTCGCCGCCGCATGGAGGCCGCTTAGCAGGAGTACGCCTCTGCCTGCGGTCTCACCCCGACTGGCACCGAGCCCAGCCGGCGTGGGGCTGTGCACGACCGTGGCCGCATGGTTGTGGAAATCCTTAGCGGCAGCATGCTCGTCTACGACACCTCCACGGCCAACCCGCGGGCCGCCAAGGTAGCCTACGAGGATCTGGCTACCTTGGAGGGCGAAGAGCGTGCCGGCCGTGAGCGTCACATCAAGGACCTCATCGAAGCCGCGGACGCACAACAACACCAGCTCGCCCCCGACGGAGCCACCTTCGAAGGCCCCCGACCCGAGGGCGAGGGCGCTGGGACAGCTGGCCGTCAGCCGGCTCAGTACTCCTGATCGCCTCGTGCCTCCAGCTGGTGGGCCGAGGCAAGCAACCCCCGGCGCTCCCAGCTACCGAGGAACGAGCAGCCAGGTGTGAACAGCTGGCGCAGAAACAACCCGGTTCACAGCATCCGCCACAACGTAGCGCCGGTTGGCAGTAGCCGACGCAGTCGCGGGCACACGCCACCTCCGTGGTACGAGCCGGCACAGTCTTTGCCCCCGGCCATCCGTTCTGATCTCGCGGCTCGGCTCGGACCATGAGTCCCCAACAACAAGAATGACACCCGTCTCCGCATCGACCGGCTTGCGCAGTTGGCCCTCCTCGAGGAGGAGGGCTCGACCAGCCCGTCTGTTTCAGTCCTCGGATCCGTAATGAGCCGTTCCCACCTGGCTTCACGCTTCCGCGGGACACCCTAAAGTACAATGGGTCTGCCAAGCCCGAGGACTGGCTGATTGGCTACACCACCACAGTCGGCATCGCCAGGGGGAACAAGCGCGTAGCCCTCCGCTACGCTCCCCTCATGCTGATCGGCTCGGCACACACCTGGCTGAATAGCCTGGCGGGCGGCAGCATCAACACTTGGACGGACTTCGAAGAGGCATTCATCCACAACTTCACCGACACCTATAAGCGGCCCGGCCATTCCTGCGAACTAGCCATGTGCATTCAGGGGCCGGATGAGGCCCTCCGTGACTACCTCACCCGATGGACCGAGCTCCGCAACTCCTGCGAAGGGGTGCACAAGGTGTAGGCCATATAGTACTTCATCGAAGGCTGTCTCGATGGCACTCACCTCAAGCACAAGCTCATGTGCTCTGAGCCGGCCATGCTGGCCGAGCTCATGACCAAGGTGGACAAATACGCCACGGCCGACTCCGCGATGGTCAAGATGACCCTGCCTGCCAAGGCAACACCAACGCCAGCTGCGTCATGACCGGCTGCCGACCCGGTAGCCATAGAACAACAAGCGCAAGAACGACCAGCCCGACTCCCGCTACGGGAGCCGGCAGGTCGCCACCATCGAGGAGCAGGAGCCGGCTGCCTAGCCTTCCGGTCAGCGTCAGCGCACCGGCAAGGCTGCTTGGCAGCCCAAGCTTACTTTCGAACAGATGTTCGACCTCCCTTGCAAGAACCACCCTGGGGCCAAGCCCTCTACGCACACGCTCTGGCAGGGCAACTTCTCATAGTGGTTGGCCCGGGGGGACGGCCTTCTAGCTCCTCCCATGCCGCCTGCCCGTGCGCCAGCCTCGGCCCCAGCTGCCGCCCCGGCGCCGGCTCCGGCTTCGGCCCAGAATGATGGTCGCTTGCATGACGAGTTCCCCAACCAGTACGGTTGCTATGTCGTCTTCACCAGTGAAGAGACGGACAAGCTCGCTCAGTGCCGGCTCCACCGTGAGGTGAATACCACCATGCCGATGACTCCCCAATTCATGCACAGGTCGGAGAAGCCAGTCAGCTGGAGCCGAGATTACCACCCGTCCGTGATGCCAAATCCTGACAGCTACGCCCTGGTCCTAGACCCCACCATCGCCTCCAAGAGGTGCACCTGCTGCTTCACACGGGTGCTAATCGATGGTGGAAGCAGCATCAACATCCTCTACCTCGACATAATGTGCAAGCTGGAGCTAAAGGCAGAAGATATGCAGGCGAGCCGAACAGTCTTCCAAGGCATTGTGCCGGGAAAGTCCTGCTCCCCCATTGGCAAGATCGAGCTTGACTTCCTCTTCGGTGGTCCCGGCCACTTTTGCCGTGAGCTGGTATGGTTCGAGGTAGTGGACCTCGACAGTCCCTACCATGCACTGCTGGGCTGTGCGGCTCTCGTCAAGTTCATGGCAGTCCCCCACTACGCCGGGTCTCAAGGGGATCATCACCATCGCCGGCGACTACAAGATGTCGATCGAGTGTGCTCGAGACGGCAGCCGGCTAGACAAGGCCCTAGAAATAGCCAAGGAGAAGCAATAGCTCGATCGGCTCGTGGCCCTTGCCGCTAGCCAACCGGCCGTGCCGACCCCTCCCTCGCAGTCGGTCGGCGAGGCCTCGTTCCAACCGTCCAAGGACACGAGGAAGGTCCTGCTCGACCCGGCCAACCCTGAGCAGTGCGTCACCATCGGCTCCCGCCTCGACAACAAATAGGAAGGCGAGCTTGTCGACTTCCTCCATGAGAATCAGGACATCTTTGCATGGTCCCCCAAAGACATGTCGGGTGTTCCGAGGAAGTTCGCCGAGCACAAGCTTTACGTCCGACCGGACGCTAAACAGGTCAAGCAACCCCTATGCCATTTCTCCAAGGAGAAGCGGTGTACTATAGGAGAAGAGATCGCTCGGCTGCTCGCAGCCGGCTTCATCATGGAGGTTTTCCACCCGGACTGGCTGGCCAACCCAGTCCTGGTGCTGAAGAAGAACAAGACCTGGCGAATGTGCATTGACTACACCAACTTGAACAAGGCGTGCCCCAAGGACCCGTTCGCCCTGCCACGAATCGATCAAGTCATCAACTCCACGGCCGGCTGCAACCTACTGTCTTTCCTGGATGCCTACTCTAGCTACCACCAGATCAAGCTGGACCCAGAGGACCGGCTCAAGACCTCCTTCATCACCCCCTTCGGGGCCTACTGCTACATCACCAGGTCCTTCGGCCTGAAGAATGCCGACGCCACCTTCCAGCGCTGCATGCAGAAGTGTCTCCTACCTCAGATAAGCAGGAACATGCACATCTACGTTGATGACATCGTTGTCAAAACCAAGAGGCACTTCAGCCTCTTCAACGATCTCCGGGAGACGTTCACAAACCTGCGCGAATACAAAATCAAGCTTAACCCGGAGAAGTGTGTCTTCAGCATCCCAGCCGGCTAGGTCCTGGGTTTCTTTGTGTCCGCTCGCGGCATCAAAGCCAACCCAGAGAAGATCCGTGCGATCGAGCACATGCACAAGCCCACCCGGTTCCGCGACGTCTAAAAGTTTACCGTCTGGCTTGCTTCGCTCAGCCAGTTCGTCAGCCGGCTGGGGGTGAAGGCCCTGCCCCTCTACGGCCTCCTACGGAAGACGGCCGTGGCCGAACCAGGCCACGGCTTCTCAATGAGGCTGGCCCGGTTTGATTGGCCCGACAAGGCGGACGAGGCTTTCCGCGGCCTCAAGCGAGCCCTCACCAGCGCCGCCCATCCTGGCTGCGCCGGCTGAGAAGGAGCCCTTGCTCGCCTACATCACGACGACCACACGCATCATCAGCGTCATCCTGGTGGTCGAGCGACCAAAGGAGGGCAAGTCCCTGCCGGTCCAGCGCCCCGTCTACTACCTCAGCGAGGTCCTCTCCGCCTCCAAGCAAAACTACCCCCACTATCAGAAGATGTGCTACTACATCTACTTTGCCGCCAAGAAGGTCAAGCAATACTTCTAGGAGCACACCATCACCGTGGTGAGCACGACACCACTCAGCGAGATCATGAGTGGCCAGGACTCCACCAGCCAGATCGCCAAATGGGTCATCGCCCTCGGCGACCATGAAATCCGGTACGAGCCACATATCGTCATCATGTCACAGGCGATGGCCGACTTCCTCGTTGACTGGGTGGAGACCGAGTTCGTGCCGCCTTCCCCAGACTCCACGCATTGGCGCATGCATTTCGATGGCTTGAAGATGAGGACCGGCTTGGGTGCCGGCATAGTCCTCTCCTTCCTGAAGGGAGACCAACTCAAGTACGGTCTCCAGATCCCCTTCGCCGCCTCTAACAATGTGGCCGAATATGAGGCCATCATCCATGGCCTCCGGCTCACCAAGGAGATTGGCATCAGGCGCATCCTATGCTTCGGCGACTTCGACCTCGTGGTGCAGCAGGTCTCTAGCGAATGGGACACCAGGGATGCCAACATGGCCAGCTATCGCTTCCTCGTCCAGCAGCTCACCGGCTCCTTCGAAGGCTATGAGTTCCACCATGTCCCCTGGGTGGACAACGATGCAGCTGATACATTGGCGAAAATCGGCTCCACCAGGCAGGCCATCCCAACCAGCGTTTCCCTTGAACGACTACTCAAGCCATCGATCAAGTCCTCCCCCAAATCAGAGTCCATCTTGGTGCCGGCCAATGCCGCCGGCCCGCCAGCAGCTCCGGCCGCTCCATCGACATATTCGCCACCGGCTCCGTCGACTCCGGCTGTTGTGTCGGCCACATCGGTGCCGGCTGACCAGCTGGCGTCATCGGCCCCAACTGATGAGCCGGCCACTTCCGAAGCCGCCGGCTACAACGACATCGTGATGATCATGATGACGATCGACGCCCCTCCCACCGTCTCCGCCCCGAGGACTGGCGAGCAAGTCCCGGGGGCTAGCGAGCCGGTCCCGAGGGCTAGCGAGCCGGTCCCGGTGGCTAATCACCCAGGCCCGGGGGCTCCCGAGCCAGCCCCCGTCTCGGCTCCTTCATGGGCCTAGCCCATCCTGGCGTTCCTTCTATGCGGAGAGCTCCCTCCTGACGAGGCCGCAGCGAGGCAAATCTAGCACTGGGCTCTGGCCTACAACAGCATGAACCGCAAGCTCGTCCATCGCAGCATCACCGGCGTCTTCCAGCGGTGCGTCGAGCCGGAAAAGGGTTAGGAGATCCTTCTCGACATCCGCCAGGGCTAGTGTGGGCAGCATGCTGCCTCTAGGACCCTGGTGGCCAAGGAATTCCGTCACGGTTTCTACTGGTCGACCGCTCTGGAGGAGGCCAAGCGGCTGGTCGACAAGTGCAAGGGCTGCGAGCGCTTCAGCACACAGAGCCACCTGCTCGCTATGGCCCTCTAGACCATCCCCCTCCCGTGGCCCTTTGCCGTCTAGGGGCTGGACATGGTGGGTCCCTTCAAGACCGCACGAGGCAGCATGACGCATGTGCTAGTGGCCATCGACAAGTTTACCAAGTGGATCGAGGCTAGGCCGATCAAGAAGCTGGATGGCCTCACGGCCGTCCGGTTCGTCAAAAATATCATGGTCCGCTATGGCGCTCACCACAGCATCATCACCGACAACGGCACGAACTTCCCCAAGGGCGCGCTAGCGTGCTTCTGCACCAAGAAGGGCATCCGGCTTGACCTGGCTTCCGTCGCTCACCCACAGTCAAACGACCAGGTCGAGAGGGCGAAACGACCTAATCCTGGCCGGCATCAAGCCACGGCTCGTAGCACCGCTGGTCAGGTCACCCGGCTGCTGGATCGAGGAGCTGCCGGCTGGCCTTTGGAGCCTTAGGACCACCCCCAACCGATCGACCGGCTACACCCCTTTCTTTTGCGTGTATGGATCCGAGGTGATCATCCCAACCGACATTGAGTTCGACTTGCCTCGAGTCACCCTGTACACGGAGAAGGACGCGAAGGAGGCAAGAGAAGACGACGTCGACTTACTCGAGGAAGCACGTGAGCTGGCCTTGAGCCGGACACCCATCTACTAGCAAAAGCTCCAGCACTACCACAACAAGCGGATCCGGCCACTCTCCTTCCACAAAGGGGACCTGGTGCCCAGGCGGATCCAGCGAACAGCCGGCCAACACAAGCTGTCCACCCCATGGGATGGCCCGTTCATTGTCAGCAAGGCACTGCACAACAACGCGTACTACCTGATAGACGCCCAGAAGCCGTAGAAGCACAAGAGAGACGCCTCCGGTGAGGAGATGGAGCGCCCGTGGAACGAGGCGCTCCTCCGCCCATTTTACTGCTGAAAAACCAGTGTATGTATGTATCCTTCCATTTTGGGGCTTATGAATGCAATGGGTGCCCCAAGCCGGCTCTTGGGGTATGCCCTTTTCGTTTCCCTCCAAGGCTTTCTCACTCACCGGCTCCCGGACCCGGTTCCCGGGCCCGGGGGCTCGCCGGCTGGTCCTAGGCCTCCTCCCCCGAAACCGACCAAGTAATGTGAGCTAAAAGAGCCCTCCCACCCCTCCCAGCTACAGACCAGCTCCCGGCTGTCCGGTTGATGGGTCCTCGGGATGGCGAAACTTAGCGCACACGAAAAATCGATCGCAAGGGGGCCGCCGACTAGGTCTAGCCGGACCACTTTCTCGCCTCTGCCACTCACCTTACCCAAAAGACTCTCGCGGTTCCAAAACTAAGAACCGGCTCCCTTGAGGCGGACGCCCCGTCCCAGCTACAGACCGGCTCCTGGCTGTCGGGCTGGCGGGGCCGAAACCAAAGGGGAAAAGGATCCGAGTAGACGGAACCAAGGGGCAAAAAAGGGGTAAGGACGAGCTGACACGCATAATAGCAACACTTCAACAACCAAAGCACAAGTTAAAATGATAGAGGCCACTAGCCATATGTTCATTACAATACACCCCGAGTGGGTGGAAATGAGTCTTAAAGTAACATGCAGGAAAAGTAGGAACAAGTAAAATGCGCGAGGGCTCAGGCTGCCGGCGCGTCACCAGCTGGCTCGATGTGCCGCCCGGAAGAGGCTGCGGCCTTCGGGTCAGCCTCTGTGGTTCCCGCAGTCTCGCCGCCGCTGTCGGTGCTGGAGGCGGTGCTTTCATCGGCGACCTCCTTGTCCTCCGGACCTTGGGGGTTGCCGAAGGAATCCTCGGCGACCGGCTCGCCATCCTTGCCAAGGGCCGGCAGAAGCTCGTTCGGGTCGATGTACGAGGCAAGCTCGTTGGCCCGGCGGACAAGGGCGGTCTCACGAGCCGCTCGCTCCTCCTCCAGCACGTCCCACATGGTGGCCAACCGGTCCAGGTCAACACCACGGTACCATGATGTGACGAACCGGAGCGCCATTTGCGCGCTGGCTCAAGCTGCTGACGCCTTCCAGACATTGAGCTGGGCCACGACGTTCTCCAGCCACAACACCACACGGATCTTCAGAGCCCCACGACCTGGCCATAGGGCAGCGATCACCTCCTTGCCGGCCGTCTTCAGCCACTCCATGCTGCGCTCAAGATGGATCAGCGGGTTCTCCATGGCTAACCCAAGCTCCGCCACGTCCCAGCCGGTGTTTTCCTCGAACTCGCGCCCGCGCTCCCGGAGATACTCCCGATGTTCTGCCACAGCGCGCAAAGCACAACACTGGGTTTTCAGGAAGTGTTCTAGAAAAGAGAGGGGAGAATCAGAAAAAAGCAACTCAAAGGCAAGAAGAACGCGGCCGGCTAAAAAAGAAAACCAAGACTTACGTTGGAAGGAGTCGTCCAGCTCGAGGGAAAAGTGCAGCGACAAGTCCCGCTCCCCCGCCAGCGCCGCCTTTGCGTCGTCAAGGGAAGCCTTGCGCTCCTCAAGCGTCTTCTCAAGGTAGGTCACCTCGCCTTGGAGGGCGGCGGTCCGTTGGGCGGCGTCAGCCGCCTCCTTGACGGCCTTCTCCTTGGATGTCAGCTCCCGCGCCACATCCTCCTTCAGGCGGTCTTGAGCCGCCTGCCCGTCCACCAGTAGGGCACCCACCCGGTCCACCAGTAGGGCACCCAGCCGGTCCCTTTCCAAGGTGATCGCCTGGACACTCTGCATCAGCTGGTCCCGCTCGGAGACCGCCTCGGCCTTCTCCTCCCGGAGGGTTTTCAACTCCCCTGCGAAACAAAAGCAGCAATGGTTAAAACACACAAGACCCTGCCCGGCTGCCAAGCAGCCGTCCCGACTCCTAGGGACTACACGCCCCCACCAGACCAAGCATACCTTGGACCCTCGTCAGCTCCTCCCCCAACCGGTAGAAGCCATGCTTGTCGTGGTTGTGGATGGTGACCGCCTCGTCAAAAAGCTCCTATCGCCGGGCGTTCCCCGCCTGCTCTAGGAAGCCAGAGTTAAAGAGAATGTACGAAGAGATCCAGCCCGGTTGCCCCATAGCCTGTCAGCCGGCCCGAATCTTGGAGGCTACACCCAGTGGGTGCGCTTGCACGCCCCCACTAGAAAACAGAAGCAAGAAAGAGTACGCGAAAGGAGATCCAGACCTGTTGCCCCACAGCTGGTTAGCCGGCCCGCATCTCGGGGGCTACACCCAGTGGGTGCGCTCGCGCTCCCCCAATGAAAAATTCGACAAAGACAAGCAAGACTTACCTCAGCCCCCCGCAGGGCGTTGTCGGCCGCCTCAGCGAACTGGGCCAGCTCCTCGCGGTAACACGCCAGGACGCTGCCTAGCTCCCGAAGTGTTGGGGTCAGGCCGCCTACCGGCGGAGGCGGGATGGCGGGGATGCACGCCAGCGCCTCCCAGTCCCGGATCAGGTCCAGCATGGACCTCTGGGACCGGCTCTCCTTGCTGCCGTTCCGACATTTGTCACGGCACCAGATGTCGGGGAGCGGTTGAGAACGACGAATGCGTGGGAATCAGATCCCTGGGTGTCCCTCGTTCGGTGCCATCGCCGCCTCCTCCCCCTGCCGGCTCAGCGCGACGATCGCGGTGACCAGCACCTCCATCTCCACGACCGGCACCTCCGGTGCCGCCTCCTGAGCCACCAGGGACTCTGGCATGTCGTCCTGGGTAGGCTCGGCAATGGGCGGCATCGCCGCCGGGTCTATCTCCCGGGTCTCCTCGTGGGCCGGCTCCGTAGCCGCCACCCCCGGTCGGGCCGTTTCTTTCACAGGCGGAGGCACGACCGGCTCTGTGGCTGCTGATACGTCCATTTTACATCATGATTTTATATTGATATTTATTGCATTATGGGCTTTTATTACACATTTTGGCACAATACTTATGCCTTTTCTCTCTTATTTTACAAGGTTTACATGGAGAGGGAGAATGCCGGCAGCTGGAATTCTGGACTAGGAAAGGAGCAAATCTAAGATACCTATTTTGCGCAACTCCAAAAGTCCTGAAAATCTACGGAGAATTATTTTGGAATATATAAAAAATACTGGGCAAAAGAAATAAATCAAGAGGCCCACCAGGGAGCCACAAGCCTGCTGGCTGCGCCCCTTGGCCGCGCCTAGCGAGCCTGTGGCCCACCTGGCAGCCCTCCAGTGCCCATCTTCTGCAATATGGAGGGTTTCGTCGAGGAAAGAATCATAGGAGACCTTTCGGGACAAAGAGACGCTGTCTCGAGGCGGAACTTGGGCAGAACCAATCTAGTGCTCCGACAGGGCGATCCTGCCGGTGAAACTTCCCTCCGGGAGGGGGAAATTGGAGCCCTCGTCATCGCCAACGATTCTCTCATCAAGAGGGGGTTAATCTCCATCAACATCTTCACCAGCACCATCTCCTCTCCAAACCCTAGTTCATCTCTTGTATCCGATCTTAGTCTCGAAACCTCAGATTGGTACCTGTGGGTTGCTAGTAGTGTTGATTACTCCTTATAGTTGATGCTAGTTGGTTTACTTGGTGGAATATTATATGTTCAGATCCTTGATCATCACTTATACTCCTCTGATTATGAACATGAATATGTTTTGTGAGTAGTTACGTTTGTTCCCGAGGACATGGGATAAGTCTTGTTATAAGTAATCATGTGAATTTGGTATTTGTTCGATATTTTGATAAGATGTATGTTGTCTCTCCTCTAGTGGTGTTATGTGAACATCGACTACATAACACTTCACCATTGTTTGGGCCTAGAGGAAGGCATTGGGAAGTAATAAGTAGATGATGGGTTGCTAGAGTGACAGAAGCTTGAACCCTAGTTTATGCGTTGTTGCGTAAGGGGCTGATTTGGATCCACATGTTTCATCCTATGGTTAGATTTATCTTAATTCTTCTTCCGTAGTTGCGGATGCTTGCGGGAGAGGTTAATCATAAGTGGGAGGCTTGTCCAAGTAAGGGCAGCACCCAAGCACCGGTCCACCCACATATCAAATTATCAAAGTAGCAAACGCGATTCTAGTGAGCATGATGAAAACTAGCTTGACATAAATTCCCATGTTTCCTCGGGGGCGCTTTGCTTTATATAAGAGTTTGTTCAGGCTTGTCCTTTTCTATAAAAAGGATTGGGACACCTTTCTTCAAATTTGTTACAATTTTTACTTGCTACCCGTTATGAATTATCTTATCAAAAAACTATCTGTTTCTGAATATTTTAGTGCTTGCAGAGAATACCTTAGTGAGAACCGCTTGTCATTTCCTTCTGCTTCTCGTTGGGTTCGACACTCTTACTTATTGAAAGGACTACGATATATCCCCTATACTTTTGGGTCATCAAGACTCTTTTCTGGCACCATTGCCGGGGAGTGAAGCGCCTTTGGTGAGTGGAACTTGGTAAGGCAAAAATTTATATAGTGTACTTTCACTTATTACTATGGAAAGTAATACTTTGAGGGGCTTGTTCGGGGTATCTTCACCTCGACCGGAAATACAAAGAGTTGTCCCTCAACTTACCGAACCTACTAAAAATATTTATTATGAAATTCCTTCGGGTATGATAGAGAAACTGCTAGCTAATCCTTATCCAGGAGATGTAACACTACATCCTGATTTGCATCTAATCTATGTGGATGAAGTTTGTGGATTATTTAAGCTTGTAGGTCTGCCCGATGATCATGTCAAGAAGAAGGTCTTTCCTTTATCTTTGAAGGAGAAGGCATTGACATGGTATAGGCTATGTGATGATATTGGATCGTGGAGCTACAACCGGTTGAAAATGGAATTTCATCAGAAGTTCTATCCTATGCATCTAGTTCATCGTGATCGGAATTATATTTATAATTTTTGGCCTCGTGAAGGAGAAAGAATCGCTCAAGCTTGGGGGAGGCTTAATTCAATTTTATATTCATGCCCCAACCATGAGCTCTCGAATTATTATTCAGAATTTTTACGCTCGGCTTTCTCGTAATGATCAATCCATGCTTGATACTTCTTGTGCTGGTTCTTTTATGAAGAAAGATATTGAATTCAAATGGAATTTATTGGAAAGAATCAAACGCAACCATGTAGATTGGGAACTCAACGAAGGTAAGGAGACAGATATAAATCTTAAGTTTGATTGTGTTAAATCCTTCATGGACACCGATGCTTTTCGTGAATTTAACACTAAATATGGACTTGACTCTGAGATAGTAGCTTCTTTCTGTGAATCTTTTGCTACTCATGTTGATCTCCCTAAGGATAAGTGGTTTAAATATCATACTACCATTGACGTGAAAGTGGTGGAACCTATTAAAGTTGAAGAGAAAATTATTGCTTATAATGCTAATCCCGTTATCCCTACTTCTTACATCGAGAAACCACCTTTCCCTGTTAGGATAAAGGAACATGCTAAAGCTTCAACTGTGGTTCATAAGAGTTGTATTAGAACACCTACACCCCATGAACAAATTAAAGTTGAACCTAGTGTTGCTATGGTTAAAGATCTCTTGGTTGATAATATTGATGGGCATGTTATTCATTTCTGTGATGAAGCTGCTAGAATTGCTAGACCTGATACTAAGCATAAACATAGACCAGTTGTTGGCATGCCTGTTGTTTTTATTAAAATAGGAGATCATTGTTATCATGACTTATGTGATATGGGTGCTAGCGTGAGTTCAATTCCCTATTCTTTATACGAAGAAATCACGCATGATAATGCACTAGTTGAACTGGAGGATATTGATGTTACTATTAAGCTTGCTAATAGAGACAGTATTGCACCAATGGGGATTGTTAGAGATGTTGAAGTCTTGTGTGGGAAAGTAAAGTATCCTACAAATTTTCTTGTTCTTGGTTCCCCACCAGATAATTTTTGTCGCATTATATTTGGCTGGCCCTTCTTGAATACTGTTAATGCTAAGATTGATTGTGCGAAGGAAATAATTATTATGAGCTTTGGGGATGTGTCTCATGAGTTTAATTTCTATAAATTTCATAGACAACCTCATGACAAGGAACTGCCTAGGAAAGATGAAATTATTGGTCTCACTTCTATTGTTGTGCCTCCAGTTGAGCCCTTAGAACAATATTTGTCAGACCATAAAATGATATGCATATGAATGAGAGGAATGAAATAGATGAAATTTTCTTTGAGCAACAACCTATTTTGAAACATAACTTACCTGTTGAAATACTTAGGGATCCTCCTCCACTCAAGGGCGATCCCATGTTTGAGCTCAAGAAATTACCCGATACGTTGAAATATGATTATCTTGATGAAAAAGAGATATATCCTATTATTATTTGTGCTAACCGTTCAGCGCATGAAGAAAAGAGATTATTGAAAACTCTGAGGAAGCACCATGCTGCTATTGGCTATACTCTTGATGATCTTAAGGGCATTAGTCCCACTCTATGCCAGCATAAAATTAATATGGAGCCTGATGCCAAACCAGTTATTAATCACGAAAGACGATTGAACCGTAAGATGAAAGAAGTGGTAAGAAAAGAAGTAATAAAGCTTCTGGAGGAAGGTATAATTTATCCTTTTGCTCACAGTAGATGGGTTAGTATCGTCCATTGTGTCCCTAAGAAGGGAGGTATTACCGTTGTTCCTAATGATAAAAATGAATTGATCTCGCAAAGAATTGTTACATGTTATAGAATGGTAATTGATTTTAGGAAATTAAATAAAGCTACTAATAAAGAACATTACCCTTTATCTTTTATTGATCAAATGCTAGAAATATTATCCAAACATACTCAGTTTTTCTTTCTAGATGGTTACTCTGGTTTGTCTCAAATACCTTTATCAAGCCAGGATCAAGTAAAAACCACTTTCACTTGCCCTTTCGACACCTTTGCTTATAGACGTATCCCTTTTGGTTTATTCAATGGACCTAGTACCTTTCAAAGATATATGATGGCTATATTCTCTGACTTTTGTGAAAATATTCTTGAGGTTTTCATGGATGATTTTTTCGTTTACGGAACTTCATTTGATGATTTTTTGAGCAACCTTGATCGAGTTTTGTAGAGATGTGAAGAAACTAATCTTGTCTTGAATTTGGAAAAGTGTCACTTTATGGTTAATGAAGGTATTGCATTGGGCCATAAGATCTCCGAAAGAGGTATTGAAGTTCATAAAGCTAAAGTTGATGCCATTGAAAAAATGTCGTGCCCTACGGATATCAAAGGTATAAGAAATTTCCTTGGTCATGCTGGTTTCTATCGGAGGTTTATCAAAGATTTCTCTAAGATTTCTAGGACTCTCACAAACCTTTGTTATTGATGATGTTTTCCGTTTGTTTTTGATGATGATTGTGTAGAAGCATTTGAAATTCTTAAGAATGCCTTGATTACCGCACCTGTTGTTCAACCACCCGACTGGAACCTACCTTTTGAAATTATGTGTGATGCTAGTGATTATGCTGTTGGTGCTGTTATAGGACAAAGAGTCGATAAGAAATTAAATGTTATCCATTATGCTTATAAAACTCTAGACAGTGCTCAAAGAAACTATGCTACTATTGAAAAGGGATTTCTAGCAGTTGTGTTTGCTTGTAATAAGTTTAGACCTTATATTTTTGATTCCAAAGTAACTGTTCACACCAATTATGCTGCTATTAAATACCTTATGGAGAAGAAAGATGCTAAACCTAGACTTATTAGGTTGGTCCTTCTACTCCAAGAATTTGATTTGCATATCATTGATAGAAAGGGTGCTGATAACCCTGTGGCAGATAACTTGTCTAGGTTAGAAAATGTGCTTGATGACCCACTACCTATTGATGATAGCTTTCCTGACGAACAATTAGCTGTCGTGAAAACTTCACATAATGATCCTTGGTATGCTGATTACGCCAATTACATTGTTGCTAAATTTATACCTCCTAGTTTCACATACCAACAAAAGAAAACGTTCTTCTATGATTTAAGGCATTACTTTTGGGATGAACCACATCTTTATAAAGAAGGAGTAGATGGTATTATTAGACGTTGTGTACCCGAGCATGAACAGGAACATATCTTACGCAAGTGTCACTCAGAAGCCAAGGAGGACATCACGCTGGAGATAGAACTGCACACAAGGTACTACAATCTGGGTTTTATTGGCCTACTCTCTTCAAGGATGCTCGTAAGTTTGTCTTATCCTATGATGAATGCCAAAGAATTGGTAATATTAGTAGACATCAGGAAATGCCTATGAATTATTCTCTTGTTATCGAACCATTTGATGTTTGGGGCTTTGATTATATGGGGCCTTTTCCACAATCTGACGGGTATACTCATATTCTAGTTGCTGTTGATTATGTCACTAAGTGGGTAGAAGCTATTCAACATAGTAGCGCTGATCATAACACTTCTATTAAAATGCTTAAAGAAGTTATTGTCCCCAGATTTGGAGTCCCTAGATATTTGATGACTAATTGTGGTTCACATTTTATTCATGGTGCTTTCCGTAAATTGCTTGCTAAATATGATGTTAATCATAGAGTTGCATCTCCTTATCATCCTGAGTCTAGTGGTCAAGTAGAGTTGAGCAATAGAGAGATTAAATTGATTTTGCAAAAGACTGTTAATAGATCTAGGAAGAATTGGTCTAAGAAACTTGACGATGCATTGTGGGCTTACAGAACTGCTTACAAAAATCCTATGGGTATGTCTCCGTATAAGATGGTTTATGGTAAATGTCACTTACCTCTAGAGCTAGAACATAAGGCTTGGCGGGCAATCAAAGAGCTCAATTATGATTTCAAACTTGCTGGTGAGAAGAGGTTATTTGACCTTAGCTCACTTGATGAATGGAGAACCCAAGCCTATGAGAATGATAAGTTGTTTAAAGAAAAGTTTCAGAGATGGCATGATAGAAGGATACAAAAGCGTGAATTTAATGTAAGTGATCATGTCTTCCTATACAATTCTCGTTTAAGATTTTTTGTAAGAAAACTTCTCTCCAAATGGGAAGGTCCTTACGTCGTCGAAGAGGTATACCGCTCTGGTGCCATCAAGATTAACAACGCCGAAGGAACAAACCCAAAGGTGGTGAACGGTCAAAGAATCAAACATTATATCTCAGGTACTCCCATAAATGTTGAAACCAATATCATCAATACCATAACTCCGGAGGAGTACATTAGGGAGACTTACCAGAATGTTTCAGACCCCGAAAACGAATAGGTACGTGGTACGGTAAGTAAAAAGACTCGAAAACTTTTCCTATGACAATTTTCATCTCTTTGGGAATATCTAAAAAATTAGGAAAATTTAAATTAGTCCGAATAGTGCATGAGGAGGCGACAAGCCTGCTCGGCGCGGCCACCCCCTAGCTGCGCCCCTAGGGCTTATGGCCACCTTGTGCACCACCCGGACTCGGTTTTCTTGTGGCATACTCCTTCGGGTCAGTAATAATTCATTATATAATCTCCTGAAGGTTTTGACTCTCGTATCACGACAATACCTCCCATTTTCCTTTTGAGCTGTTTTTGCAAAAGATTCAGAGCAATATGTCGTCCCAAGATTCTGATGGGGAGAGCTTCATATCGCATTATCTTGCCAATCCCAAGCTCTATGGGGACTTTTACCCTTATGGATTGTTCTCAGAGGAGGAACAAGAAGGCAAGTATGAGGAAGAAAGCTCGGATGAAGAAGAGGCCCACTGCTTCAGCCAGGAGATATGCACATGGAGTTCAAGAAATCAAACCTCCCAAACATAAGGCGAAAACCCAAGGTTCTATTTATCCCTTCTCGTTTCCCGCAGGAGAGCAAGGAAGAATTATGTCAAAGGATATTGAAGCTCGAGAAGGAAGTGGACGATTTGAGGGAGCAGAATTTTATGCTTAGGAGGAAACTAGAAAGACTTCCAACCCCATCAACAACTCCCACATGACCACCTCCGAAGCAAGACAACTAAACACATGGGTATGGGCACTCCCCTTGGCTTTCGCCAAGCATGGGGGAGGTGCCCCAATATCATATCACCATCACATCTTTTGTTTTATTTTTATTTTCTTCATCTTTTATTAGTTCGATCCTTTTGGTTATATCTTGATCTAGTAGAATAAAGTTTTCGTGTGATCTAGCTTTGAGTCTTTGCTTTATGATTCCCCCTATGTAAGCAACTCTGTGAATTATATGATGAAAAGTGCTTTTGAGTTGAGGGCCTTGCTTGGTATGATTTTAATCTTGAGAAAGATGAAGTAGAAAGAAGTGTAGAATAAAAGCAAAGAGTACATATGAAAATCTTATGGGGAGTGATGACTTCACGTATAAAAAGTATGTCGATTGAAACCTGTTGTGGGTTGACAAACATAGCTGTTGGTCATTGGGGAAATTAAAAGGAAGTGATAAAGAAAGAGAGGTTCACATGTAAATATATTATCTTGGACATCTTTTATGATTGTGAGCACTCATTAAAATATATATGCTAAGAAGTTGATGTTTGACAAGAAAGACAACATAATGGTTTATGTTTGCTTATTTCCGAATAGAAGTTATATTGTTATAGATCCCTCAACATGTGTCTCTTTCTTCCACCTCATATCAGCCAAAACTTCCGCACCAAGTAGAGATACTACTTGTGCATCCAAACACCCTTAACCCAATTTTGCCATGAGAGTCCACCATACTTACCTAAGGATAGAATAAGATCCTTCAAGTAAGTTGTCATCGGTGAAAGCAATAAAAATTGCTCTCTAAATATGTGTGATCTATTAGTGTGATGAAAATAGACTTTATACGAACTTGTGATAGGGAAGACATAAAAGCGATGGACTGCATAATAAAGTTCTCTATCACAAGGGGCAATATAAAGTGACGCTCTTTTTCATTAAGAGATTGTGCATCCAATTGTAAAAGCGCATGAAAACCCGTGCTTCCCTCTGCGAAGGGCCTATATATTACTTTTATTCTCTAGTACTTACCTTTATGCAAGAGTCGTGGTGATCTCAATCACCTTCGTTATTTTCGCCTTTATCTTTTGGCAAGTGCCACATGTTGGGGAATGATCTAGGCACATATATCCACTCGGAAGTGGGTGAGCATGAGTTATTACTGTTGACGTTACCCTTGAGGTAAATAGTTGGGAGGCAACACTATAAGCCCCTATCTTTCTCTGTGTCTGATTGAAACTTTGAACTCATAGGTACCTCATGAGTGCTTCAATGACTCAGATCATAGTTTGTCAGTTCTCAATAGAGTTCTTGATTCATACTTTGCCATTGTGAATGAATTGTTAATTTAGCATAAGAAATTATATGTCAAAATATATTTCTGTTCTAAAGGTGATCATGATGCCTTCATGTCCGTATTTTGTTTTATCGACACCTCTATCTCTAAACATGTGGGCATATTTATTGATTTCAGCTTCTGCTTGAGGACAAGCGAGGTCTAAGCTTTGGGGAGTTGATACGTCCATTTTGCATAATGATTTTATATTGATATTTATTGCATTATGGGATGTTATTACACATTTTGGTACAATACTTATGCCTTTTCTCTCTTATTTTACAAGGTTAACATGAAGAGGGAGAATGCCGGTACCTGGATTTCTGGACTGGGAAAGGAGAAAATCTGAGATACCTATTCTGCGCAAAACCAAAAGTCCTAAAAATCTATGGAGAATTATTTTGGAATATAAAAAAAATACCGGGTGAAAGAAAAACATGAGGAGGCCCACAAGGGAGCCACAAGCCTGCTGGCCGCGCCCCCTAGCCACGGCTAGCGAGCTTGTGGCCCAGTTGGCAGCCCTCCGGTGCCCATCTTCTGCTATATGGAGGGTTTCGTCGAGGAAAAATCATAGGAGACCTTTTGGGACGAAGTGTCGAAATCTCAAGGCGGAACTTGGGGAGAACCAATCTAGAGCTCTGGCAAGGCGATCCTACCGGTGAAACTTCCCTCCGGGAGGGGGAAATTGGAGCCCTCGTCATCGCCAACGATCCTCAAATCGAGAGGGGTCAATCTCCATCAACATCTTCACCATCTCCATCTCCTCTCCAAACCCTAGTTCATCTCTTGTATCCGATCTTTGTCTCAAAACCTCAGATTGGTACCTGTGGGTTGCTAGTAGTGTTGATTACTCCTTATAGTTGATGCTAGTTGGTTTACTTGGTGGAAGATTATATGTTCAGATCCTTGATATCACTTATACTCCTCTGACTTTGAACATTAATATGTTTTGTGAGTAGTTACATTTGTTCCTGAGGACATGGGATATGTCTTGTTATAAGTAATCATGTGAATTTGGTATTCGTTCGATATTTTGATAAGATGTATGTTGTCTCTCCTCTAGTGGTGTTATGTGAACGTCGACTACATAACACTTCACCATTGTTTGGGCCTAGAGGAAGGCATTGGTAAGTAATAAGTAGATGATGGGTTGCTAGAGTGACAGAAGCTCAAACCCTAGTTTATGCATTGCTTCGTAATGGGCTGATTTGGATCCACATGTTTCATGCTATGGTTAGATTTATCTTAATTCTTCTTACGTAGTTGCGGATGCTTGCAGGAGGGGTTAATCATAAGTGGGAGGCTTGTCCAAGTAAGGGCAGGACCCAAGCACCGGTCCACCCACATATCAAATTATCAAAGTAGCGAACGCGATTCAAGTGAGCATGATGAAAACTAGCTTGACATAAATTCCCATGTGTCCTCGGGGGTGCTTTGCTTTATATAAGAGTTTGTTCAGGCTTATCCTTTGCTATAAAAAGGATTGGGCCACCTTGCTGTACCTTTGTTACAATTGTTACTTGCTACCCATTACGAATTATCTTATCACAGAACTATCTGTTACCGAATATTTTAGTGCTTGTAGAGAATACCTTACTGAGAACTGCTTGTCTTTTCCGTTTGCTCCTCGTTGGGTTCGACACTCTTACTTATCGAAAGGACAACGATAGATCCCCTATACTTTTGGGTCATCAAGACACTTTTCTGTCGTCGTTGCCGAGGAGTGAAGCGCCTTTGGTGAGTGGAACTTGGTAAGGCAAAAATGTATACAGTGTGCTGAAATTTACTATCACTTATTACTATGGAAAGTAATACTTTGAGGGGCTTGTTCGGGGTATCTTCACCTCGACCAGAAACACAAAGAGTTGTCCCTCAACCTACTGAACCTACAAAAAATATTTATTATGAAATTCCTTCGGGTATGATAGAGAAACTGCTAGCTAATACTTATCCTAGAGATGGAACACTACAACCTGATTTGCATCTAATCTATGTGGATGAAGTTTGTGGATTATTTAAGCTTGCAAGTCTGCCCGAGGATCACGTCAAGAAGAAGGTCTTTCCTTTATCTTTGAAGGAGAAGGCATTGACATGGTATAGGCTATGTGATGATATTGGATCATGGAGCTACAACCGATTGAAAATGGAATTTCATTAGAAGTTCTATCCTATGCATCTAGTTCATCATGACCGGAATTATATTTATAATTTTTGGCCTCATGAAGGAGAAAGAATCGCTCAAGCTTGGGGGAGGCTTGACAATGTTATCTTCATGCCCCAACCATGAGCCCTCGAGAGAAATTATTATTCAGAATTTTTATGCTTAGCTTTCTCGTATTGATCAATCCATGCTCGATACTTCTTGTGATGGTTCTTTTATGAAGAAAGATATTGAATTCAAATACAATTTATAAAGCATCAAACACAACTCTTAAGATTGGGAACTCGACGAAGGTAAGGAGTCAGGTATAAATCTTAAGTTTGATTGTGTTAAATCCTTTGTGGACACCGATGCTTTTCGTGAATTTAGCACTAAATATGGACTTGACTCTGAGATAGTAGCTTCTTTCTGTAAATATTTTGCTACTCATGTTGATCTCCCTAAGGAGAAGTGGTTTAAATATCATCTTGCCATTGAAGTGAAAGTAGTGGAACCTATTAAAGTTAAAGAGAAAATTATTGCTTACAATGCTAATCCTGTTATCCCTACTGCTTACATCGAGAAACCACCTTTCCCTGTTAGGATAAAGGAACATGCTAAAGCTTCAACTGTGGTTCGTAAGAGTTGTATTAGAACACCTACACCCCCTGAACAAATTAAAGTTGAACCTAGTGTTTCTACGGTTAAGGATCTCTTGGTTGATAATATTGATGGGCATGTTATTCATTTCTGTGGTGAAGCTGCTAGAATTGCCAGACCTGATACTAAGCATAACCAGAGACCAGTTGTTGGCATGCCTATTGTTTCTATTAAAATAGGAAATCATTGTTATCATGGCTTATGTGATATGGGTGCTAGTGTAAGTGCAATTCCCTATTCCTTGTACGAAGAAATCATGCATGATATTGCACCAGTTGAACTAGAGGATATTGATGTTACTATTAAGGTTGCTAATAGAGACATTATTGCACCAATGGGGATTGTTAGAGATGTTGAAGTCTTGTGTGGGAAAGTAAAGTATCCTACTGATTTTCTTGTTCTTGGTTCCCCACCAGATAATTTTTGTCGCATTATATTTGCCAGACCCTTCTTGAATATTGTTAATGCTAAGATTGAGTGTGCGAAGGAAATAGTTACTGTGAGATTTGGGGATGTGTCTCATGAGTTTAATTTCTCTAAATTTTGTAGACAACCTCATGACAAGGAGCTGCCTAGTAAAGATGAAATTATTGGTCTCGCTTCTATTGTTGTGCCTCCTACTGATCCCTCAGAACAATATTTTTCAGACTATGAAAATGATATGCATATAAATGAGAGGAATGAAATAGATGAAATTTTCTTTGAGAAGCAGCCTATTTTGAAACATAACTTACCTGTTGAAATACTTGGGGATCCTCCTCCACCCAAGGGTGATCCCGTGTTTGAGCTCAAGCAATTACCCGATATGTTGAAATATGATTATCTTGATGAAAAAGAGATATATCCTGTTATTATTAGTGCTAACCTTTCAGAGCATGAAGAAAAGAGATTATTGAAAACACTAAGGAAGCACCATGCTGCTATTGGCTATACTCTTTATGATCTTAAGGGCATCAGTCCCACTCTATGCCAGCATAAAATTAATATGGAGCGTGATGCCAAACCAGTTATTAATCACCAAAGATGATTGAAACCTAAGATGAAAGAAGTGGTAAGAAAAGAAGTACTAAATCTTCTAGAGGCAGGTATAATATATCCTGTTGCTCACAGTAGATGGGTTAGTCCCATCCATTGTGACCCTAAGAAGGGAGGTATTACCGTTGTTCCTAATGATAAAAATGAATTGATCCCGCAAAGAATTGTTACATGTTATAGAATGGTAATTGATTTTAGGAAATTAAATAAAGCTACTAATAAAGATCATTACCCTTTACCTTTTATTGATCAAATGCTAGAAAGATTATCCAAACATACTTATTTTTTCTTTCTAGATGGCTACTCTGGTTTCTCTCAAATACCTGTATCAAGCCAGGATCAAGAAAAAACCACTTTCACTTGCCCTTTCGGTACCTTTGCTTATAGACGTATGCCTTTTAGTTTATGCAATGCACCTGCTACCTTTCAAATATGTATGATGGCTATATTCTCTGACTTTTGTGCAAAGATTCTTGAGGTTTTCATGGATGATTTTTTTGTTTATGGAACATCATTTGATGATTGTTTGAGCAACCTTGATCGAGTTTTGTAGAGATGTGAAGAAGCTAATATTGTCTTGAATTGGGAAAAGTGTCACTTTATGGTTGAAGGTATTGTCTTGGGGCATAAGATCTCTGAAAGAGGTATTGAAGTTCATAAAGCTAAAGTTGATGCCATTGAAAAAATGTCGTGCCCTATGGATATCAAATGTATTAGAAATTTCCTTGGTCATGCTGGTTTCTATAGGAGGTTTATCAAAGATTTCTCTAAGATTTCTAGGCCTCTCACAAACCTTTTGCAAAAATATGTTTCGTTTGTTTTTTATGATGATTGCGTAGAAGCATTTGAAATTCTAAAGAATGCCTTGATTACCGCACCTCTTGTTCAACCACCCGACTGGAACCTACCTTTTGAAATTATGCGTGATGCTAGTGATTATGCAGTTGGTGCTGTTCTAGGACAAAGAGTCGATAAGAAATTAAATGTTATCCATTATGCTAGTAAAACTCTAGACAATGCTCAAAGTAACTATGCTACTACTGAAAAGGAATTTCTAGCAGTTTTGTTTGCTTGTGATAAGTTTAGACTTATATTGTTGATTCGAAAGTAACTGTTCACACCGATCATGCTACGATTAAATACCTTATGGAGAAGAAATATGCTAAACCTAGACTTATTAGGTCGGTCCTTCTGCTACAAGAATTTGATTTGCATATCATTGATAGAAAGGGTGCTGATAACCCTGTGGCAGATAACTTGTCTAGGTTAGAAACTGTTCTTGATGACCCACTACCTATTGATGATAGCTTTCTTGATGAACAATTAGCTGTCGTGAATACTTCACATAATGCTCCTTGGTATGCTGATTACGCCAATTACATTGTTGCTAAAGTTCTTCTATGATTTAAGGCGTTACTTTTGGTATGACCCACATCTTTATAAAGAAGGAGTAGATGGTATTATTAGAATTGTGTACCTGAGCATGAACAGGAACATAGCTTATGCAAGTGTCACTCCGAAGCCTAGGAGGACATCACGCTGGAGATAGAACTGCACACAAGGTACTACAACCTGGGTTTTATTGGCCTACTCTCTTCAAGGGTGCTCGTAAGTTTGTCTTATCCCGTGATGAATGTCAAAGAATTGGTAATATTAGTAGACATCAGATAATGCCTATGAATTAATCTCTTCTTATCGAACCATTTGATGTTTGGGGCTTTGATAATATGGGGCCTTTTCCACAATCTAACGGGTATACTCATATTCTAGTTGCTGTTGATTATGTCACTAAGTGGGTAGAAGCTATTCCAACAAGTAGCGCTGATCATCACACTTCTATTAAAATGCTTAAAGAAGTTATTTTCCCTAGATTTGGAGTCCCTAGATATTTGATGACTGATTGTGGTTCACATTTTATTGATGGTGCTTTCCGTAAATTGCATGCTAAATATGATGTTAATCATAGAGTTGCATCTCCTTATCATCCTCAGTCTAGTTGTCAAGTCGAGTTGAGCAATGGAGAGATTAAATTGATTTTGCAAAAGACTGTTAATAGATCTAGGAAGAATTGGTCTAAGAAACTTGAGGATGCATTGTGGGCTTATAGAACTGCTTACAAAAATCCTATGGGTATGTCTCCGTATAAGATGGTTTATGGTAAAGCATGTCACTTACCTCTAGAGCTAGAACATAAGCCTTATTGGGCAATCAAAGAGCTCAATTATGATTTCAAACTTGCTGGTGAGAAGAGGTTATTTGACATTAGCTCACTTGATGAATGGAGAACCCAAGCCTATGAGAATGCTAAGTTGTTTAAACAAAAGGTTAAGAGATGGCATGATAGAAGGATACAAAAGCGTGAATTTAATGTAGGTGATCATGTCTTGCTATACAATTCTCGTTTAAGAATTTTTGGAGGAAAACTTCTCTCCAAATGGGAAGGTCCTTACGTCGTCGAAGAGGTATACCGTTCCGGTGCCATCAAGATTAACAACGCCGAAGGCACACACCCGAAGGTGGTGAACGTTCAAAGAATCAAACATTATATCTCAAGTACGCCCATAAATGTTGAAACAAATATCATCAATACCATAACTCCGAAGGAATACATTAGGGAGACTTACCAGAATGTTTCAGACTCCGAAAAGGAATAGGTACGTGGTACGGTAAGTAAAAAGACTCCAAAACTTTTTCTATGGCAATTTTCATCTGTTTTGGAATATTTAAAAATTAGGAAAATTTAAAGTAGTCCGAATAGTGCACGAGGAGGCGACAAGCCTACTCGGTGCGGCCACCCCCTGGCCGCGCCCCTAGGGATTGTGGCCACCTCGTGCACCACCCGAACTCGGTTTTCTTTTGGCATACTCCTTCGGGTCGGTAAAAATTCATTATATAATCTCGAGCAGGAAGAATTATGTCAAAGGATATTGAAGCTCGAGCAGGAAGTGGACAATTTGCGGGAGCAGAATTTTATGCTTAGGAGGAAACTAGAAAGACTTCCAACCGCATCAACAACTCCCACATCACCACCTCCGAAGCAAGACAACTAAACACATGGGTATGGGCACTCCCCTTGGCTTGTGCCAAGCTTGGGGGAGGTGCATCGATATCGTATCACCATCACATCTTTCATTTTATTTTTATTTTTATTTTTATTTTCATCATATTTTCTTAGTTCAATCCTTTTGGTTATATCTGATCTAGTAGAATAAAGTTTTCGTGTGATCTAGCTTTGAGTCTTTGCTTTATGATTCCCCCTATGTAAGCAACTCTGAGATACCTATTCTGCGCAACTCCGGAAGTCCTGAAAATCTGCGGAGACTTATTTTGGAATATATAAAAAATACTGGGTGAAAGAAATACATCAGGAGGCCCACCACGGAGCCACAAGCCTGCTGGCCGCGCCGCGTAGCCGCGGCTAGCGAGCTTGTGGCCCACCTGGCAGCCCTCCAGTGCCCATCTTCTGCTATATGGAGAGTTTCATCAAGGAAAAAAAATCATAGAAGACCTTTCAGGATGAAGCGCCGCCGTCTCGAGGCGGAACTTCGGCAGAACCAATCTAGAGCTCCGGCAGGGCGATCCTACTAGTGAAACTTCCCTCCAAGAGGGGGAAATTGGAGCCCTCGTCATCGCCAATGATCCTCTCATCGAGAGGGGGTCAATCTCCATCAACATCTTCACCAGCACCATCTCCTCTCCAAACCCTAGCTCATATCTTGTATCCGATCTTTGTCTCAAAACCTCAGATTGTTACCTGTGGATTGCTAGTAGTGTTGATTACTCGTTGTAGTTGATGCTAGTCGGTTTACTTGGTGGAAGATTATATGTTCAGATCCTTAATCATCACTTATACTCCTATGATTATGAACATGAATATGTTTTGTGAGTAGTTATGTTTGTTCCTGAGGACATGAGATAAGTCTTGTTATAAGTAATCATGTGAATTTGGTATTCGTTCGATATTATGATAAGATGTATGTTGTCTCTCCTCTAGTGATGTTATGTGAATGTCGACTACATAACACTTCACCATTGTTTGGGCCTAGAGGAAGGCATTGGTAAGTAATAAGTAGATGATGGGTTGCTAGAGTGACAGAAGCTTAAACCCTAGTTTATGCGTTGCTTCGTAAGGGGCTGATTTGGATCCACATGTTTCATGCTATGGTTAGATTTATCTTAATTCTTCTTTCATAGATGCGGATGCTTGCGGGAGGGGTTAATCATAAGTGGGAGGCTTGTCCAAGTAAGGGCAGGACCCAAGCACCAGTCCACCCACATATCAAATTATCAAAGTAGTGAATGCGATTCAAGTGAGCATGATGAAAACTAGCTTGACATAAATTCCCATGTGTCCTCGGGAGCGCTTTGCTTTATATAAGAGTTTGTTCAGGCTTGTCCTTTGCTATAAAAAGGATTGGGCCCCCTTCCCCACCTTTGTTACAATTGTTACTTGCTACCTGTTATGAATTATCTTATTACAAAACTATCTGTTACCGAATATTTCAGTGCTTGCAGAGAATACCTTACTGAGAACCTCTTGTCATTTCCTTCTGCTCCTCGTTGGGTATGACACTCTTAATTATCGAAAGGACTATGATAGATCCCCTATACTTGTGGGTCATCAGCTGCCCCTCGCGACTCGCTCGATGGGCCCCTCGAGATGCGAGTCGACTCCACCCCCGAGTCCGACGCGTGCGCGGGGTCCACGGACCTCCTCCATCTCCCGACGCTCGAGGCCCTGGAGCGTGAGGGCCCGCCCTGGGCTCCAAACTTCGTGGCCTGCAGCTCTGCGAGCCTCCTCTTCTCCTCATGCAGCGAGGCGGCGTACTCTTGGGCCAGCTCGCTGGCAGCCTCCACCGGGCCGGCTGTCGACTCCACATCATGGAGCTCGATAGGGTCCCTGGAGCAAAAAGAACTCAAACGCCTGCCGGCATGCGACTCATAGAGAGAAACCCATATGAGAGACGAAACACTTACCCGGTGATGACGGGCATGACCCGCTTGGAGCGTGACGACGGCTTTGACGCGGCCGCTTTCACCCGCTTGCGAGCCAGCGGCTAGACCGCCGACTCCTCCTGAGTCGGCCTCTTCCCCTGGCTGGAGGTCTCGGCTGCCGGGGCACGCGCCGGCTGCTACTTGCTCCGCCCGCGCGAGCCCTGCTGAACTGTGAGGGAGGCGCATTCAAGATCCAGACGTCGTCATCGTCATCCTTGTCATCAGTCCAATCTTTGATCGCGGGACCGAGGGGGAACTCACCAGTCGCTCTGGACCCTCCGGCTCCCGGGTCGACCGCCGCCTCCGCCTCCCCTGAGGAGTCGACCCCCTCTTTAGGTCCGCCTCGCAGCTCGTAGTCCTCGGAGTCGGACTGGGCGCGCTTCGCCTCAAAGATCTGGGGGTGCAGAACGTCCGACATGTTCTGTCAAACGAACAGCTACGGTCAGCACGACAAGTAAGATCTGGAGCCGGCCGGAAGAGTTCAGAAAAGAAGAACCGCCTCGATGGAATGTACCAGGGGTGCCAGGTGGTGCCGGTCGTACGGCTCCTTGTCGAAGGACCAAGTCGTCGGCGCCAGCCGGAAGGTCGTGACGGCGTTCACCCGCTTCGCCACTCAAGCCGGCGTTAGATCGACGGTGGATAGCCGGTAGTGGTCCCGACGGCCAGACATGTCATAGTTCCGGTGCGGCCTCAGCTGAAGAGGTAGCACCTGGCGTGCGATGAAGGCGGCCACAAGGTCGGAGGCGACTAGCCCTTCCTTGCTCCTCATCGCCACGAGCTGGCCCAACCCTTCAATCCCGGCCCCGCTGGGGGCGGTCCCCGACCAGTTCACTCTGGTGGACAGGCATTGACGAACACCGATAGCCGGATATAGTCCTGCTGCGGATTGGCGTTCTTCACATAGAAGAACGTCCGGTGCCAACCCTTGACGGAATCGATTAGGCTGAAGTGCGCAAAGCGCGAGCCGCGGCAGCACACCGCTGTGCCCCAATAGGCGTACGGCTCCTCGGCATTCTTCAACGTCTTGAGGAACAAGAGCTTCTTGAAGATCCCCATGTAGGGGAGCATCCCTAGATAACCCTCACACAGGGTCATGAAGCCCGCGATGTAGAGGATGACTTTGGGGCCGAGGTGGTGTGGCTGGAGATTGAAGGTATCTAGCAAAAGGCGAAAGAAGAGGCTGACCGGCAGCCCAAAGCCACACGAGAAGTGGCAGGAGAAGACGACATGCTCCCCCGCTTGCGGCTCGGGCATCACTTCGTTGCCCGGCGCGCGGGCGACCACGCGCTCCTCCGATGGCAGCATGCGAGCACGGTGGAGCTCCGCGATGGTGGCCTCCATGACGATGGAGCGAGCCCATCTCCCGGAGCGACCTTCGGCCATCGCGATGTCGGGGCATCGTAAGAAGGTGAACGGACGAAGTAGCCAGTGAGACGAGCGGCAGCGTGTGAAGGAGCTAAGAAGGCGAGGAAGAAGAAGACCAAGGGGGCAAATAGGGCGCGGTTACCTCCGCCCCTCGCCCTCTCTCCTTTTAAATGAGGAGGCAACGCCCAGGGGAGGTGGGGATTAACTGTGCCCACTCCCCCGAGATCTCTGCGCGTGCATGGGCACCCTGGGCTACAACCCCCACGTCGGGGCGCAGAAGACCTCGGCTTGCGCCCCGAGGCCTATTGGGCTATGCCCAGGGCGACGCCTTGTATGCCCATGACCGCGGGCCCCACGGCATCATTACTCACCGCTTGGCATGCTACGGGCCGGCCCAAGAAAGGGAGCGGTGCGTTGGAACCAGAGGTGTCAAGGGCGTCCACTGACCTGGCCGGCCGTTCGGCTTCATGCCAAAGGCGGACTCCGCATGGGGGAAGCCGCCGGCTCCCCTTCGTCTGGCGGACGCAGGCCCCCGTTGGCTTCAGGGACTACTGACGGGGTTATTACCCCTGGGTAGGCCAAAGCAACGGGGTTCTCTCCCCCGCTTCGAGAAAAAAATACATTGCCGGCTGCCTCATGGCTGGCTGGCGCACGACCGACAGGCACTTGTCGGGTGGCTCGCGATCGGCTGTCCAAGGAGCCGACTCGGCCCTCGCCGGCTATGCGTGGCTGGATGCCTTTGGACCGGCTCCTCTGCTGACCCCTAGGCGAACAAGTTCCCATCCAATCTCTCTATGCACGGGTACGATGACAAGACAAGACCCCCACAACGGCCCCAACGTGGCCATAGTGACCGCTGACGCGCGGGTGCGTGTGGCTATAGTTCAGCCGGTCGTACCGCTGACCTTAGCCGATCGCGACCGGGCGAGGCAACAATGCCGACACGCCTTCGCCCACACCATTAGCTACCCCCGCGTGGCTACAGTGCCGCCGGCCGTACTGGAGACTTCGGCCGGCTAGCGCAATGCAATGCCGCTCGGGCGACCCGTGCCGTAGTAGGTGGGCGCTGGCCAATCATAGAGCCGGCTGGCGGGCCCCGCCAGGCGATGGGACCGCACGGCCTGTGGACCCTACATACGACAAGACGGCTCAAGAGGCGGGTCCCCCTGGCCAGCCGGAGAGGTTGCCAGCCGGGTCCCCTCACTCAGTACCTTAAGAATATTGTAAGCCGGGGGGTTGGCCTATAAAACCCCCCGAGCCCATGCATAGACGAGGGATTAACACACACACACACACGGGACACTTCCCACATTTTCACCCACGTAGCAAAGGAAGGGAGCCGGCTGCTCCCTCTTCCACCTCTAGACAACAGCTCCAAGAGCACCCTTGTAACCCTACCCATCTATCAACTAGACCAAGTAGGACTAGGGGTATTACCTCCCCCAGATGGTCTTGAACCTGGGTACATCGTGTGTCCAACACCGCTAGTGCCTAATCCCGCTCCCGGAGCCCGTCGGCGTCCTCCGGCCCCAACCACCTTTGATAAGCCTACCCATGGCATCTGTTGTGAGAAAACGACGACATGTATAGTAAAACTGTATTAAAATATCCTAGAATGTCTATATTTTGTATTTGAAACTTCATAGTAGTTATAATACATGCAAGAATTGTTCAAATGAACATGGAAGAGAAGAAAACTTGGATCAAAGTTGTAAAGTTTCTCAGAGGTATAGGTCATCAAGAACTATACACCATCACAAGGATAAGCACTGGCTTTTAAAGCAGTGAAAAAATGGTAAAATCATAGTATGATTGTTCATACTTACATGATGAACCATAAAAAAATGGATCATATATTATCTGATTTAAGAAGATGATGATGTCACAGATGTATGAAAATAACGCTAGATTCACAAATGAACTTCAATCACAAGTATAACAATGTCATGTGAAGGCTTTGAATAATACATGAATCATCAATTACACACTCACCAATCTAAGTGATCACAATGGCATTCAATTTTACACATGGAATCATTGGACATAGTGCTCCTAAAGGCAATACCTTCATCTTGGTCAAGTTCCCATTGATGGATAACGATACATCAAGTACATCACCTTGATACAGGTGAGGTTGTGGTAACATTAGCTCCTTCCCTGGAAGGAAAATATGGGATACCATTTAAATAACTATTTAATAATACCACACTTACGAAAAGTTGGACCATCTCAAGGTTTTCTTCTAGCTCAGCAAAAATACTTTTTACTGAAGAAGAATCATACATACCTACTTATGTATGTATAGTATGACATAGCCATAAATCTGTTTTAAAATGATACCATGAATCCACAATGTCTCTTTTAAATGAACTAAAACCACGATAAGAATTATGGAACGGGGGAAGTAATATTTAACATGCTTTGGGATTATGCAATAGAATAAGGATAATTTAATCTTAAGGCCCATAAAAATATCAAAACTGAATTAACCTACAATGTATAGTAACACAACAGTCACCTAAAATTGATTGCAAAGTAGTAGGATGTTGGTTTATTACTAATAAAATTCATTGCTGATTAGTAGGCCAAAGTTTCCGTTGAAGCATACCAATAATGGCCGCATGGTCTTGAGGAGGAGCATCAACGTGATTGATTGCGGCGTACCTAATGCTCAACCCCTCAATCTTCTTCCAACTATTGCCATGCCATGTACACGCCCACTTGCACCTTGAAACTCAGACAACTGAACAAAAGCTATAATGTAAAAAAAGTAATGTAACATTTTGTAAGCCTATCCTCTTCTTTGGCATACTAAACTTTCCTTTCTCTACAAGAACAATTTCATAAACAATATGTACATAAAAGGAAAACCAAAAAACTCGAGGTCATGACAAGTAGATAGTTTGGTAATACTCCCTCTATTCCATAATGTAGTGCGTCCGCGTTCCCCGAAATCGAAATTTTACCATGTTTTTAACCAACTAGACCGATTGCGGCAGAAGTAAAAATTCTATCATTGAATTCGTATTCGAATGAAGTTTCCCATGGTACAATTTTTACACCCGCCGCAATCGGTCTCGTTGGTTAAATTCATGGTGAAACTTAAAGCTCGAAAACCGAGGACACATTACATTATGGAATGGAGTGAGTAGAAAGACTCTTACGACATGGATCGTAAATAATTTGTGGAAATATATGTATGTTTGTCCTTAAGTAGATACAACGTCTTAGCTTGGAGAAAATAAGAAGTACTCCCTCCGTCCCAAAATAAGTGTCATTGATCTAGTACAAAATCTGTGTTAGCCTAGATAAGCTCACACCAGTTGGCTTGGTTGTTTTGTTTTCCCGTTTAAAATAAAGTGTAGCATGGTCGGATGTGACCCATGCATGCACGTTGATCACGTAGATCGTGGGGACGCTGTTATGGGGCGATCTCCTTTTCTGTTTCCTAAACTCTCTCCTGGTCGTTGGCTTTGGCTGTGAATGCAATCGCGGGTCATCGCGTCTTGTGCGGATCATGGCGGCCAGGCCGGGAGAGATAGTCAACACTTTTGTAATCGCATAAAAGGAATGATAAACAGGGAAAAACGCTGCGCAGTTTACTGCAGCACAAAAACTACTCTCGCAAGTTCGTTCGTGTTCATCTAGTTCTCGCTGGTTCCTCTCTCTCATCTCATCGTTCGGCAACAACAATTGGCATCAGAGCTTCGGTGTTCGATCCCTGCTCCAGCAACTGGCGGTGTCTGATCCGTGGCGACCATGTCCGACAACGAAGAGAAGAAGAAGAATAGTGGGGAAGAGGCCACGGCGCCGCTGGCACGCCTCACGGGAGGCGGCAGTGGTGAGATTCGCATTGTTGAGCGGATCGTGCGCGAGTCGGAAGGCTCGTCGGCGTCGATGATGCTGACACGAACAAACTACATGGAGTGGTCCTTGTTCATGTAGGTGAAGCTGCACGTAGCTAGCCTCTGGAGCGCTGTCAAGACCGGCACCGACGACGAGCGTGACGATTGGCGCGCCCTCTCCGTCATCCTCACCGGCGTGCCACCGGAGATGATGCGCGTCTTGGCGGCAAAGGACACAGCCAAGGCGGCATGGGAGACGATCAAGACGCTCCGGATGGGGAGCGAGCGCGTTCGGGAGGCAAAGGCACAGGTGCGCCGACGGGAGTTCGAGGACCTCCGCCTCAAGGACGGCGAGACCGTCGAGGACTTCGCACTGCAGCTCACCGGCGTCGTCGCTGATCTGGAGCTGTACGGCGATCCGGTGACGGAGCACAAGGCCGTCCAAAAATTCCTCCGTGTCGTGCCGCGGAAGTACCGTCAGATGGCAATGGCCATCAGGTCATTGATCGACCTCAAGACGATGACCATTGAAGAGCTCACCGGGCGTCTCTCAGCATGTGAGGACCACTACAGCCTCGACGACGACACGCACTCCGGCGGGCAGCATCTTCTCACCCGCGAAGAGTGGGCCGCTCGTGAGCACAAGCACGGGAGAGGATCGTCATCCGGCGGCAACAGCGGAAAGGGCAAGTCACCGGCCAAGTCGCCGGCCAAGGGAGGCGGCGATGGCGGACCCGGCAGCTCCGGCGGCAAGAAGAAGGGAAAGTGCCATCATTGCGGCAAGACCGGTCATTGGAATAAAGATTGTTGGTTGTGGCTGAAAGAGCAAAAGGAGCAAGGGAAGAAAGAACAGGTCATTCTCGTCCGTGAAGATGGCGATGATCATGATCTAGGCCTGTTCATGGCCGTGGTCACCAACGTTTTTACGCCTGAGGTGGTGGCGCCCCAAGCTGTTTTCCTGAATGAAGAGAAAGTAATCCCCGTTCCTTCACCTGATGGACTTTGGTACTTTGACACTGGTGCATCCAGCCACATGACAGGGGATATATCCATGTTTGCCAAGCTGGACGAGGGAGTGCACGACACTGTGAAATTTGGTGATGGCTCTGTTATGGTTATCAGAGGCAGAGGTGCTGTTGTTTTCAGGGGCAGAAGTGGCGATGAGCGAGCACTTTCATATGTCTACTATATCCCCAGTCTCTGCAGCAATATCATCTCAGTCGGACAACTCGATGAAGGAGGATGCAATATTGAGATTGAAGGCGGGACGATGACCATCCAAGATCCGGGCCGGCGTATACTGGCTCGTGTCAAGCGCACATCCAGCAGGCTGTACACGAGCGTGCTCTCCATTGACGCTCCGGCCTGCCTTCTTACGAAGTCGGACGACGTCACCTGGCGCTGGCACGCTAGGCTGGGACACCTGCACTTCCGGGCCTTGCGCGCCATGTCTACAAAACAGATGGTATGTGGCATGCCGATCATCGATCGCGTCGAGGAATACTGTGATGGCTGCACTTTGGGCAAGCAGCACCGGGCGCCCTTCCCTCAGGTCGCCGGGTATCGCGCTGAACAAGGGCTCGAGTTGGTCCACACGGACTTGTGCGGGACGATCTCGCTAACCACGCCAGGAGGTAACAAGTACTTCTTGTTGGTAGTTGATGATTACTAACGCTACATGTGGTTGGAGTTGCTGAAATCCAAGGATGAGGCACACCAGAAGTTCAAGAAGGTGCAGGCAATGGCCGAGGCAGAAGGAAGGTGTAAGCTCCGTGCGTTTCGGTCAGACCGAGGCGGCGAGTTCAACTCGCTGGAATTCAAGGATTACTGCGATGGACTGGGCATAAAACATTACACAACCGCACCCTACTCTCCTCAGCAAAACGGAGTGGTGGAGCGTCGAAACCAAACCGTCATCGAGATGGCGCGCTGTCTCCTCAAGAGTATGGTGGTGCCGTCATTTTTCTGGGCGGAAGCGGTGTACCTCCTGAACAGGGCGCCCACGCGCAGCCTGTACGGAGTTACGCCGTATGAAGTCTGGCACGGTCGCAAGCCGAGTGTGCAGCACTTGTGCACATTTGGGTGTGTGGCGCACGTCAAGAAGCTCGGCCCCGGGATCACTAAACTCACTCATCGGTCAACCATGATGATTTTTGTGGGATACGAGGAATGATCCAAGTGCTACCATGTGTACGATCCGGCGAGCAAAAAGGTACAAGTAACTCGTGATGTCTTGTTTGAGGAGAACATGCAGTGGAGTTAGAGCAACCAGAGCGCGGCCACAGCGCCTGCGCTGGCAACATTCTCTGTCGTCTACACCATCGAGCCGAGCATGCATGAGCTGGACACCGGTAGCTCACCACTTTCTGCACCAGGCAATATAGCAGGCTCACCCTCTACATCATCAATTGGGTCGCCGCTGCACTCGGTGGACACGCCGGACGCAACAACATCGAGCACGCCCCAGGCCAAGGCGTGTACGCTGGCTGCGACGAGGGAGATGCGCTGGGCCACGCCGCCCACGCATGACGATGCACATGACGTCGACTCTGGGCTGATAAGATATCGGCGTCTCTCTTGTGTCCTCGATGAAACAGAACATGAGGCCATTCGGGAGGACTTCGACCACTGTTTGCTCACAACGGAGGAACCGAGTGACATAAGCGAAGCGCTGAACGACGATGCCTGGAGGAAGGCGATGGATGCTGAGATGGACTCCATTGCAGAGAACAACACATGGGAGCACACTCACCTACTGGCTGGCCACAAAGCCATCGGCTTGAAATGGGTGTACCGGGTCAAACGCGACCCAGACGACAAGATCATCAAGCACAAGGCGCGCCTGGTGGCTAAGGGATATGTGCAGCGTGAAGGCGTGGATTTTGAGGAGGTATTTGCACCAGTGGCACGGATGGAGACCATGCGCCTGCTCCTCGCCCTCGCCGCACACTCCGGCTGGGAGGTCCACCATATGGACGTAAAATCTGCCTTTATCAATGGTGACCTCGCCGAGGAAGTGTATGTGGTGCAGCTGCCGGGGTATATCACCGCCGGCAAGGAACAACAAGTGTTGCGGCTTCGGAAGGCGCTCTATGGACTACGACAAGCACCAAGGGCATGGTACGCGAAGCTGGACGAAACCTTGAGCACACTTGGGTTCACTCACAGTCCACTAGAGCACGCCATGTATCGCCGTGGTGATGCACACTCATTTCTGCTGGTGGGTGTGTACGTCGATGATCTCATCATCACCGGCACCAACACGGCGTCCATCATCTGTTCAAGAAGAAAATGCAAAACCTCTTCAAGATGAGTGATCTGGGTCTCCTCAGTTATTACTTGGGCATCGAGGTGACTCAGTCCAAAGATTCCATCACTTTGTGCCAGAAGAGTTATGCATAAAAGATACTTGAGATGGCTGGGATGAGTGGATGCCACAGATGTAATACCCCCATGGAATGCCGGCACAAGCTGAGAAAAGATGATGATACAAAGGCAGTTGATCCCTTGCTCTATCGAAGCGTTGTTGGAAGCTTGAGGTACTTGGTGCACACTAGGCCGGACATAACACACTCCGTCGGGATAGTCAGCAGGTACATGGAAAGGCCAACTACCACCCATTGGACAGCCGTCAAGCAAATTCTCCGTTATGTGCGTGGCACCTTGGGTCATGGCTGCTGCTACCGGCAAGGTAATGGAAGAGCTGCACTGCTCGGTTATAGCGACATTGATCACGGCGGGGACATCCAAGATCTCAAGAGCACTTCGGGTCAAGTGTTTTTCGTTGGAGAAAACCCTGTTTCATGGACCTCACAGAAGCAGAAAATTGTTGCCATCAGCTCTTGTGAGGCTGAGTATGTGGCAGCAACGGCGGCAACCTGTCAAGGCCTCTGGATGAGCCGCCTCCTTGCTGAAATGAGAGGGGAAGAACCCAGTGCGTTCAAGCTCCTCGTCGACAACAAATCAGCCATAGCGTTGGCAAAGAATCCCGTCCATCACGACCGAAGTAAGCACGTTGACATTAAGATCCATTTCATTCGTGATTGTGTGGAAACTGGACAGGTGGAGATTGATCATGTTAGCACAAGTGATCAACTCGCTGATGTGTTGACAAAGGCACTCGGTCGTGTGAGATTTGTTGAGCTGCGACAGAAATTTGGAGTCAAGGAGATAGCTATTGGCTGATGAGCTTAAGGAGGAGAATTGTTAGCCTAGATAAGCTCACACCAATTGGCTAGGCTGTTTTGTTTTCCCATTTAAAATAAAGTGCAGCAGGGTCGGATGTGACCCATGCATGCACATTGATCACGTAGATCGTGGGGACGCTGTTATGGGGCGATCTCCTTTTCTGTTTCCTAAACTCTCTCCTGGTCGTTGGCTTTGGCTGTGAACGCAATCGCGGGTCATCGTATTTTGTGCGGATCATGGCGGCCAGACCGGGAGAGATAGTCAGCACTTTTGTAATCGCATAAAAGGAATGATAAACAGGGAAAAACGCTGCGCAGTCTACGGTAGCACAAAAACTACTCTCGCAAGTTCATTCGTGTTCATCTAGTTCTCGCTGGTTCCTCTCTCTCATCTCATCATTCGGCAACAACAATCTGTACTAATTTAGTACTAAATCCGTGACAATTATTTTGGGGCGGAGGTAGTACATAAGAATTTTTTTCAAGGGTTGTACATTGAACGATTGCAAAAACTTCAGGTAGTACATGATATACATGGCAAAAGTTTCTTCCATATGATGACATATTGTTAAATGCAAGCCAATCCAAACAGTGCCTTGCATGCATATACCGCAACAAAGTATTAACCCCGCGCGCGCATGTAAATCAAGCTTGCCTGAACAAAACAAAAAATAAATCACTTGTAGAGAAATCAGATCACCATATGAAGTTATGAACGTCCACCTTCTCATCATTTAAATGCACCCTCTAGGAGCAGCAGTGGATAAACTGAATCCTTGTAAGCCAGTAACTAAAATAACCCAGAAACTACAATCAAAAACTGAATTCATGCTAAGAAAATCTAATCCGAATGTCCTGTAGAACATGTCACATATGTTGAAAATAGATAAACGAATCTAGAAGACAGTAGGTTAATATATCAGGACAAGAATGAAGTGGGTATTATCAACTTATTCGGTAGAGCAGTCAATGTGTTTGGGAGATAACTGCAGGGAGTCAATCGCGGGCGAGGCGGCTGACTGGTGGACATTTGCGATATTTTCTAGGCCACAAAAAATGTCTGAGACCAATTAAGTCATTCCCAAAAACAAATATGAGGCAAATCTGACGGATCATCACCTCAATTTTTTCCACCACATTATATGCAATCCCCCGATTCAAGTGTGGTGGATTGGCGCAAATGTTCGCCTGAGACAACAAAAACTGCATTCAGTTTCAGCAAGGAGATACATGATTAAAGAAGTATCAAACACTCACATTTATGTTTCAAGTAGAGGAAAGAAATCCTTGGAGCTAGTGGTGCGTAATAAATATTGTATATACATTGTCTTGTACAAGATTTTTCCTGTCTCCTAACTTTTATCGGCATGACCAATATGGAAGGAAGATAGCATAGCTATCAAGGATCAAATATTACCAATGTAAGGAGAGAAATTCCACAAAGCTAGAAGCATTCAGTAACCCCAACGGAATAGACATTGATTCTCAAGAAATATTGAATTTGAATTTCTGCAACCTGCCAAATTTAACTATTTAAGAATGAGGTCACAATCAGAAATATAGTGCTAGTCAGCCGAAAAGATTAATATTAGGATTCCGTGTGTATAGTGCAAAACTGCAAATAATAAGCAGTACACATCCCAATTTAAAATTTCTAACACTTGCTTTTGATGTAACATTTTCATATATAGAGTACGTATGAGCCCATAAAGACATCCTACCATATGTCATGATTACTAATTGTGAACAAGCAAGTAAAGTCATCCTTCTGACAAATATGGCATCGCCACTGTAAACTGACACCCATGATGATTAGCAGCAAACATTAGTTGCTGCCAACCTCTGAGTGGCTCCACAGACATCCTTGAGATAAAATATGCCTTACCTTCACTAATTTGTGGTTCCAAGCGGTCCACCTGCTCATCAAGTATTGTGGCAGCCATCTTTGTGCCCTATTAAAACAGATAAACCAGACAAGTCATAAACATTAGTTAGGCATGTCTCGGATCATGTGCCATGTGTAATCTCAATTCAATTCAGTCAACATTCTCAAGGTGCAACCGTTTTGCTTTGAAACAAGAATATGTGATTAAACTTTATAACCTCTTCCGTTCATGAAGTTATGCTCTTAAATAAACATCATCCAGGATTGTATATGTGAAGGCAATAAGCTAGTTAATAAATACAATTGCAAGAAGAATGTAAGTATGCATATTCAGAACAAAAGAACATATTGTTTAACGTCGTGGCTGCTATCAGATCAACACACCAGCTCCATCAACTATTATTTCTAATTGGGTAAAGTTGGTACCAAACTTTTATAAACCACCCCTTAGTACCTCAACATTAATTATCCCTCTATTTATCACTATTTGTGATTCAAATTCTCTAAACACCATGATCTCTTCCTCTGACAATATTTCTCAAAATATGTGTCTATAACTGAAGAAAATAGAAAATTTGTTAAGTAGTGTGTACTGTACTATCAAGCAAGCTAAAAAGACAGAGTTTGATGTTCAGATTGTAATAGTACCTTCAAGGTACCCCTCTTAAACTTGCCTAAAAAACCTTATTAAGCTTGGTACTCACAAATGCATTGATTTTCAAAGAGCAAACATTGATGCAAAGTTGATTGTTTCAGGTGCGACTGACAACTCCAACACAACCTATGCCAGGTCTGCACAACACACCAATCCAAGGAACACAAAAGTAACATGTAAAATGGAATCTCCACCATACTCGGAACATCTCCATGCATGTTCTTGTCGTGGTGGCACACAACTCCATTGACTCGGCACGGCAGCTGAGTCCGTGTCCTAGCCCACAACCGGGTATGCAGAAGCGGCAGTGGCGTGCCGGTGCCGCAAAAGATCAATTGACTTGACCCAGGGCTACATCCACTCTGCTCTCACCGGCAACAACGAGTGATATGCATGCGTTTAATGGACAATTCAGTTTCGATATAGAAATATTCAGTACAACTCATAGTTTGACGCGACCATACAACCGATATGGCCATTCCCTTGTGCGGCAGCGCGCGGAGGCGCGACAACATGTCCGACATCATTCGCCAGCAGTCACCTTGCGTGTGTCCATATCCCCGACGGGGGCAGCTTCTATGTGCTACATTGAATCAGGGAGTGTGAGTTTCAGTGAAACAATAATGTCGAGATGTCTAAACAGACAGTAACACCATGAATAAGTTGATTCTGAGACATTTTTCTAGACAACAAGCTTTCAAGTGCACGCTCTCTAATTCTATCTCTGCGCATCCATGTGAGGGCAGAAAAAAAGGATTATGAGGGAGATGAGGTTGTTCGTCATACCTGCACATCAGATGGTGGTGCCGGTGTTGTGGATGGTGGCTACACGCATGACGAGATGGTGCAGGATCAGCTGCGACTGCTCCTCGCTCGCCTGGATCCCGTAGGTGGTTGTACTTGAGGCCAAGAATATCTAGCTACATGGATTAACGGAGGAACAAGAGGAAAACGAAGGCCATGGCAAGGCCCCTTCCTCGTTCGCCCCAAGTGTCGCAGCATCAAGAGGGCCAGGGACGGTAGCTCCGCGTCAAGAGGGCCCTGTGGCGGGCAGGGCCGGGACCGGAGGGGCGGTGTGCGGGGGTAGGGGCCGACGGTGGGGCTGGGAGATGGGACGGCGGCGTGTCTGGGAGAGGGGACGCCAACGGGTAGGGTCGGGACCGGCGGGGCAGTGTGCGGTGGCATGCCTGGGAGAGGGCGGTGGCGTGGAACGACGGAGGGCGGGGCGAGCGGGGGAGGGGGGTGGTGGAGGCGACGGGCGGGGTGAGCAGGCGGAGAGTCGGCGGGCGGAGGCGACGGGCGGGGTGAGCAGGCGGAGAGTCGGCGGGCGGAGGCGACGGGCAGGGCTGGATGAGCGGGGGGAGGCGACGAGCAGGGCGGGGCGAGCGGGAGGGGGGGGGAGGCGGCGGTTGGGGATGAGAGTGGGGGAGCGGTTTTTTTGTTGACGGGGAGTGAAGTGGAGAGGAGACGGGGCTGGAGCGGTTTAATGGTGTGTAGCCGCTCGTGTGTTAACGAAAGATGCGTTAACGAAGGGTTTCGTTAACGGCTATTTTGGACCCTTGATTACCCAATTAGATGATTCAGATTTTAAGTTGGATTAACCCTCTCTTTTTTTTATAGGGGTAGTAAATAAGAAAGATAGTTAATACTAACATACAAAAATTACAGTACAAAGAGACTACAAATCCTTCTTGATAGGTTACGTGACATTATGATGGGATGTGATTTGTGGCCTAATCTCGATTGTATAATGCACATGATTAGATTACCCACCTAGACCTTGAAGCAATACAAAAAACAAAATCAACACGTCAAACAAAAAACTAAGATAACATGAGAATATAAATTTGGGACAAATAGAAGAATAACAATTAGTAGATGATAAAATTACCTTTAGTGTCACTTATGGATGGAATATCTAGAATGAATCTTGACTTTATACCGAACAGAAGAGGAGATGGGGAGCGGCCAGCCGGCGGCGGTTGAGCGAACAGAGGGAGCCGGGCGATGAAGAAACAAACGAAGAAGGGCGACACGTAGGCGAGGGCCTGAAGCTGTGAACACGGGCGATCCTATACCCAGGGATCAATCAAGAAATATATTTTTTTGGGCGCTGGGATCGATCGATCCTTTCTTCCTGGATCGATCGGCAGTGGGTACTGGCCTACCGCCTAGGTGTTGTTCTGGCCACCTGTGTGTTGAGAGGATACTGGGGCCTTTTTGGACTGGCGTCGTTTTCTTATCACCACGTATTTTTTCCCATGGGCTCTATGTATCTAACAAGCTTTGAGTCTAGGTTGTCGGGGTCAATTGACCCCGGCCCGTCACTGTAGCTCCGCCGAGGCATACCAAGCAGAAGGAGTGCTTGCTCCGGAGGCTAGCCGGCGTGCAGATGGACCTGTCACATGATGCGTAAGACGTCAGCGATGAAAACTCCAATGACTCTCCGACAGCTGATGCCTATATCGCCGATCAGAGCAGCATCGCCGACCGCAAGGGGAAGGGGTCGAGAAAAAAATGGTGATTTTCTCCACCCTTTCCTGTATAATTCCGTTATTTTTATTATGTTTAATTATTGTCTGGTCGATGGAAACTGTTTATTTTGTTTATCCAATGGTCCTATCTGTTAATTATACCTGCCTTTAGCAGGTTTGTTGCTCGGACGTTATCTACATAGGTTACATTTCATACGTGTTTGTTTCAAGTAGAGGAAACAAATCCTTGGAGCTAGTGGTGCGTAAAAAATATGGTATATACATTGATTTATAAAGATGTTTCCTGTCTCCAAACTTTTATCGACATGACCAACATGGAAGGAAGATAGCATAGCTATCAAGGATCAAATATTACCAATGTAAGCAGAAAATTCCACAAAGGTAGAAGCATTCAGTAACCCCCACGGAATAGACATTGATTCTCAAGAAATATTGAATTTGAATTTCTGCAACCTGTCAAATTTAACTATTTAAGAATGAGGTCACAATCAGAAAATATAGTGCTAGTCAACCAAAAAAATTAATATTAGGATTGTGAGTGTATAGTGCAAAATTGCAAATAATATGCAGTACACATCCTGATTTAAAATTTCTAGCACTTGCTTTTCATGTAACATTTTCATATATAGAGTACGTATGAGCCCATAAAGACATCCTACCACAGGTCATGATTACTAATTGTGAACAAGCAACTAAAGCCAACCTTCTGACAAATATGTCATTGCCACTGTAAACTGACACTCATGATGATTACCAGCAAACATCAGTTGATGCGAAACGTGTGAGTGGCTCCACGGACATCCTTGAGGTAAAATATGCCTTACCTTCACTAATTTATGGTTCCAAGCGGTCCACCTACTCATCACGTATTGTTGCAGCCATCTTTGTGCCCTATAAAAAAAGATAAACCAGACAAGTCATAAACATTAGTTAGGCATGTCTCGGATCATGAACCATGTGTAATCTCAATTCAATTCAGTCAACATTGTCAAGGTGCAACTGTTTTGCTTTGAAACCAGAATATGTGAGTAAACTTTATAACCTCTTCCGTTCATGAAGTTATGCTCTTAAATAAAAATCATCCAGGAGTGTATATGTGAAGGCAATAAGCTAGTCAATAAATACAATTGCAAGAAGAAGAAGGTAAGTATGCATATACAGAACAAAAGGACATATTGTTTAACGTCGGGGCTATCAGATTAACATACCAGCTCCATCAACTGTTATTTCTAATTGGGTAAAGTTGGTACCAAACTTTTATAAACCAGCCCTTAGTACCTTAATATTAACTATCCCTCTATTTATCACTACCTATGATTCAAATTCTCTAAACACCATGATCTCTTCCTCTGACAATATTTCTCAAAAGATGTGACTATAACTGAAGAAAATAGAAAATTTGTCAAGTAGTGTGTACTGTACTATCAAGCAAGCTAAAAAAACGAGAGTTTGATGTTCAGATCGTAATAGTACCTTCAAGGTACCCGTCTTAAACTTGCCTAAGAAACCTTATTAAGCCTGGTACTCATAAATGCATTGATTTTCAAGGAGCACACATCGATGCATCAAAGTTTATTGTTTCAGGTGCGACTGTTAACACTTGCTATTGTCCAACACAACCTATGCCAGGTCTGCACAACACACCTATCCAAGGAACACAAAAGTAACATGTAAAATGGATGCACCACCATTCTCGGAACAGCTCCATGCGTGTTCTTGTCATGGCCGCACACAACTCCATTGACTCGGCGTGGCAGCCGAGTCCGTGTCCTAGCCCACAACCAGGTATGCGGGAGCGGCGGTGGCGCGCCGGTGCCGCCAAAGATCAATTGACTTGACCCAGGGCTGCATCCACTCTACTCTCACCGGCAACAACGAGTGATATGAAGGTATTTAGTGGCCAATTCAGTTTGGATATAGAAATATTCAGTACAACTCATAGTTTGACGTGACTATACAACTGATATGGCCGTTTCCTTGTGCGGCAATGCGAAGGCGTGACGGCATGTACTGCATCATTCGCCAGCAGTCGCCTTTCATTTGTCCATATCCCCGGCCGGGGCGGCTGCTATGTGCTACATTGAATTAGGGAGAGTGAGATTCAGTGAAACAATAATATCAAGATGTCTAAACAGATAGTAACACCATGAATCAGTTGATTCTGAGACATTTTTCTAGACAAAAAACTTACGGCTGCATGGTCTCTAATTCTACCTCTGCGCATCCATGTGAGGGTAGAAAAAAGGATTAGGAGGGGGATGGGGTTGTTCGTCATACTTGCACATCAGATGGTGGTGCCGGTGTTGTGGACGGCGGCTACAAGCAGGATGGTGCAGGATCAGCCGCGGTTGCTCCTCGCTCGCCTGGATCCTGTAGGTGGTTGTGCTTGAGACCAAGAATATCTAGCTGCCATGGATTAATGGAGGAACAAGAGGAAAACGAAGGTCATGGCAAGGCCCCTTCGTCGCTCGCCCCAAGTGCCACAACGTCAAGAGGGCCGGGAGACGATAGATCTGCATCAAGAGGGCCCTTCCACAAGCAGGGGCGGGACTGGCGGGGCAGTGTGCGGGGGCAGGGGCCGGCTGCGGGCAGGGCCCTGCGGCGGGTCTTGGAAAGGTGACGACAGCGCGTCTAGGAGAGGGGACGACGCCGGGCAGGGCCAGGACCGGTGGGGCAGTGTGCGGCGGCGCGTCTGGGAGAGAGCGACAGCGTGGATGGCGGAGGGCAGGGTGGGCGGGGGGGAGGCGACGGGCGTGGTGAGTAGGCGTAGAGTCGGTGGGCAAAGACGACGAGCAGGCCAGGACGAGCGGGAAGGGGGGGGGCGATGGACATGGCGGGGCGAGCGGGGGGGGGGGGGAGGCGACGGTCGGGGATGAGAGCGGGGGAGCAGTTTTTTTGTTGACAGGGAGGGGAGTGGAGAGGATGCGGGGCTAGAGCGGTTTAGCAGTGCGTTGCTGCTCGTGTGTTAACGAAAGATGCATTAATGAAGGGTTTCGTTAACAGCGATTTAAGACCCTTGATTACCCAATTAGATGGTTCAGATTTTAAGTTGGATTAGGCCTCTCTTCCTTTTACAGGGGTAGTAGATTAGGTTTAGCAACAAATATGCTGTCTAGATATGCAACTAGGTGAACAACCTATATGATGCTAACAACAACAATAACAATAACAAGCAAGCAAAGGATAATGCCCAAGCAAAGCTTGCACAAAGTAAAGGTAAGAAATAACCACAAGTGCAGCCGGTGGAGACGAGGATGTGTTACCGAAGTTCTTTCCCTTTGAGGAGAAGTACATCTCTGTTGGAACGGTGTGGATGCACAATGCTCCCTCGAAGACCTAAACTTCTCCCGGCGACTAGGGTGACTAGGGCTTCAAGTCTTCTAGCGCCGTTCTCCGACGGCTCCCCTCCACTCACGATTTCTCGGTCGTTAGTGGTGAGGAGGGTCGATTGATCACACACGTATGTATCGTGTAGCTTTAGGTTTTAGCCATTCACCGTCACGGCTTTGGCAAAGGCGATGAGTGTGCTGAATAATAAAGCTTGAGATCCTTCCTTGACTCGGCGTTCTGCTCATTGATATGTGATGGATCTGGCTGCTAGTCTAGTTGAAGGTTGAGAGTCTCTTATAGCTCATATAATTCGTATGGCCACTAATTATTTGAGATGATTTTTCGGTTGAATTCTTATCCGATTGAAAAGATCGATATGGTTGACTGTGTGAGGGGGGGGGGAGAATAGGCAACTACTATTTTTAGCTTTTATTAACAAATTAGGTTTAGCAACAAATAGATTGTCTAGATATGCAGCTAGGTGAATAACCTATATGATGCTAACAACAACAACAATAACAAGCAAGCAAAGGATAACACAGAAGTAAAACTTGCACAAAGTAAAGGTAAGAAATAACCACAAGTGAAGCCGGTGGAGACGAGGATGTATTACCGAAGTTCTTACCCTTTAAGGGGAAGTACGTCTCCATTGATACGGTGTGGAGGCACAATGCTCCCCAAGAAGCCACTAAGGCCATCGTATTCTACTCACGCCCCCAGATAATGCGCGATGCCATGATTCCACTAGTGGTTCCCTTGAAGGCGGCGACCGAACCTTTAGAAATAAGGTTGGGGCAATCTCCACAACTTAATTGGAGGCTCCCAACACCACCATGAAACTTCACCACAATGGATTTTGGCTCTGAGGTGACCTCAATCGTCTAGGATGCTCAAACACCTAAGAGTAGCAAGATCCGCAAGAGATTAGTGTGGAGAATCAAATTTCTTTTGGTGGAAGTGTAGATCGGGGCCCTCTCAACCAAAACCTAAAATATCAACAAGTTTTGTTGGCTAAGGAGAAAGATCACGCGAAAATGGAGCTTGGAGCAACAATGGAGCTTGGGGATGGAAGAGGTGGTCTTCTTGGGGAAGAAGACCCTCTCAACCCGCACACAAGCGATACTACCTTGCATGGGAGCGGTACTACCGCTTGGGCGGCAGTGCCAGCTACACAGGCAATGGCTCAGGGCCATGAGCCAGTAGTGCCGCCTGAGCGGTACTACCACTCGCGCCAGCGGTACTACCTCTAGGGTTGCAGTGCAGAGGCGCTCAAACTTAGGGCATCCACAAAAGCAGAGGTGGTACCACTGAAGCGGTACTACCGCTCGCATGAGCAGTACTACCGCCTATAGGCGGTAGTGCCTCGCCCTACTACCGCCCAGAGTCTGTTGAGTGCTCAGAGTCCAAAAGGCAGGGCAGTAGTTGGAGTGGTACTACCGCGCCGTACTACCGTCCTCGCTCGGTCCAACATGAAAAGTGGAGACTCTAGAGCCAATGGTACAACGCGTGACACTAGACAGTGGTACTATCGCTGACCAAAATGGTAATACCGCTTACTGTGTATGCGGTGCTACTGCTTGCTTGAGCAGTACTACCACTTGTTACCTCCCAGACCAGAACAAAAGGCTAAGTGGATCAACTCCATCGATGTGGGAAAGGAACAAGGGTGCAAATGAAAGTGTATGTGTTGACTCCACCCAAACCTTTCGCATGCGTACCCCTCTTAATAGTACAGTTCTGCTACGAGTCAATTCCATCAAAAATGAAATGCAGGAAGAATAACCAGCTTCATTATTATCCACCGAGGGGCTATAATCGTCATGTGCCATATGATGAAATATCTGAAAGGCTTAGTGCATACGATTAGTCCGCAAATGCATTGTCATCAATCACCAAAACCACTAAGGGACAAATATGCTTTAACAATCTCCCCCTTCTTGGTGGATTGATGACAACGCGGGATTTGCAAAAAGGAATATCATAAGATAGAAAGCAAACCCCAACACCTACAAAATATAGATGGGCTCCCCCTAGATGTGTGCACTATTTAATATATGCTTTTGGAATGCAAAGCACACACACTAGGATCAACACTGCCCCTATATTTTGTAGACATGCAATACTTGCATTTAACATGAAGGGGGATAAGCATAAATGCAAGACATCACATGTGAGCATAAACATAGGGCACAAGATAAGCATAGCACTACTAGGGAAAACCTTATACACAGAATCTTAGCAGAAACGCGGGACAAGAAGGGGCGCTACTGCTAATTAGCAATAGTGCGGTCTGCAAACAGGCGCTACTGCTACCAACTTAGCAGTAGCGTGGCTTGGTAGAACCGCGCTACTACTATAATTGACTGACCGTTCCCGCCATGCTAGGTTTAGCAGTAGTGCGCCCATGATAACCGCGCTACTGCTAATGTAATATTAGTAGCGCTTTTTTCATGTCGCTACTGCTAATTTTGAAACTGGCCACATGGCGGGCCCCGCTTAGCAGTAGCGCGTGTTCCAGAAGAGCGCTACTGCTATCTTATTAGTAGCAGCGCGTTTTGCTCCCGGCATTACTGCTAAGCCGCAGCCATACCACCTTTTTCCTCCCCCCTCCCCTCCTCTCTTCCTCACTTTCCCCTAGCTCCCACCTCCTCTCTCCCTCACTTTGCTTCTTCCTCACTACTTCTCCCCCATTACTCTCCTTCTTATACCTATCTTTCTCTCTCTTTATTACTCCTAGCTAACTACACCACCTCCATTAATGCATCTCCTTTTCTCTTTTTCCTCCCCCCTCCACAAGTTGAACTTGTCTCCTCCCAAACTAGCTAGCTAGGTAGAGCTAGCTAGCATTTAGTGAAGTGACCTGTGTACCTCCCTAACTAGATCTATAGCCTTGTCAAGAAGAGCTTTGTCCACTTTTGATCATTCCATAGGTGTGTGTCGCGATACCTATCGACATCATCATCACCGTGCTCGATCTCGAGATAGGTGATTAAGATTTTATGATTTTGCAAGAATGGAAATATGTGTATGTATGCGACATGACATAATCGGGCGATATGATGGAAATTGTGTGTGTGACATGAGTTGCCGCTGAATTGTGCTTGTGAGTTGCCTATGTTTTGCCGAAATGTCAATTTATTTCCGTTTCAGCGAATTGCGGGCAAACTCTATATGTCCTATTTTTAGGGAAGGTCATGCCGATTTTTTGTATGACTTTGATGCATGCATGCATTTTTATAATCAATTTGTTTATTATTATCATGCAGACATTCATGATGGTCAGTGGAACAGTGGTGGACAGGTGGTTGCGGTCGGCGGTGCAGGATATGAAAGAAAAAAAAACTAATAGAGGTTTTATGTCCGTGTCGAAGATGCAAAGGAGGAGTTTGGCTCGACCCCTATGACGATGGTCGTGTGATGGTGCACATGCTCATGACTGGTTTCATGGATGGCTATACTCGGTGGATAATTGAAGATGAGGATGATGATGTTGAGGACGCTGACAGGGCAGGCAATGATGACACGAGGCAAGACAAACAGATGATCGATAATGGCGACGGAGAAGGGGCCGGACATGGCAGTGGACAAGAGGCCGGACATGGCGATCGAGAAGGGGCCGAACATGGTGGCGGAGAAGGGGCCGGACATGGCGGCGGAGAAAATGTGGACTCCACGCCGCAGAATTCGTTGGTACTAAGTTCAATCGTGCGGGACCCTCATGTTCAAGCATTGCTTCGCAAGGAGACGAGTACTGAGAGATGCTTCTAGTGAGGAGGCCAAGCTGCAGCAACTGGTGGTAGACTCGAACACTCCATTGTATCATGATTGCAATCCTGAGGTGACCCGCTTGAGTTTCACGCTCGAACTTCTAAAGACGAAGGCTAAAAACAAATGGACCGACACTAGCCTCGATGAGCTTTTCAAGTACCCAAAGGATGTTCTTCCCGCCGGGAATCTATGTCCTAATGGTGTGGATAAGGCCAAGAAGATCATGTGCCCTCTTGATCTGCCGCACGTTAGATACCATGCATGCATCAACGATTGCATAATATATTGGAAGGAGCACGTGGAAAAAACAAGCTGTCCGGTGTGCAATGCTTCTCGATACAAGAAGGCCGGGAAGAAATCTCCCCAGAAAGTTGTATGATACTTCCCGATCACTCCTCGTCTCTAGCGGTATTTCATAGATCCCAAGGAAGCAAAGCTCATGTGCTCGCACGCAGAGAGGAAGAAGCCCGGCGATGGAGATGATCCGAAGCTGAGACACGTCGTGAATGGAAGCCAGTGGAGAGCGTTCAACGGCGAATATCAGTATTTTGCATGTGATGCAAGGAACATCGTGCTCGGCACGTGTACCAATGGCATGAATCCGTTTGGCAACCAGAACACCAACCATAGCACATGGCCCGTGTTTGTATGGATGTACAACCTCCCCCCATGGAAGTGCATGAAGACAAAGTACATACACATGAGCATGCTGATTCAAGGGACAAAACAACTGGGAAATAATATTAACCTGTATATGGGGCTTCTGAAAGAGGAGCTAGACACGTTATGGAAAACACCGGCCAAGACATGGGACGCCAGCAAAGGTGAGTATTTCTATATGAGAGCCGCATTGATCACGACGGTGCACGACTATCTTGGTTACGGATATGTCGCAGGACAGGTGTGCCATGGATATTGCGGATGCATGTGGTGCATGGATGATACGACGTCTCAGCAGCTAACGTCAAGGAAAGATAGCGGGTCTGGGAAAAACGTGTACATGGGGCATCGAAGATGGCTCGAGAAGGACCACCCGTGGAGAAACCATGGAGATATATTCAATGGTGAGGCTGAGCATCGTGGACCTGCACGCAAGCGGAGCTCCGCCGAAATCGACGAGCTGTTGAAAAACTGGGAACAATGCCCCGCGCTGGGAAAGATGATGAAAAAGGCACCGGAGCTGCTGCTGAAGGTATGGAAGACGAGGCTGTTTTCTGGGACTTGGAGTACTAGCATAAACTTGACACGCCTCATTGCCTTGATCAAATGCATATCTGTAAGAATGTCCTTGAGAGCTTGCTTGTGACACTGATGAACATGCCGGATAAGACCAAGGATGGGCCAAAGGCAAGAAAAGACTTGCAAGATTTGGAGATCAAGGCAGATCTGCACATGGCACCGCGTAAAAAGTTAGAGGAGACAGAGACAGAGACAAAGGCGTGGGAGAAGAAGGGAAAAAAAGTAAAGGAAGAGGATTATTGCACCCCTTCTTGCTTCACCTTAAGTCCGGCTGAGATCGATCAATTCTTCAAGTGCCTTACCGGAATCAAAGTTAGTTCCAGTTATTGTGGCAAGATAAGCAAATATCTAGACACGAAGAAGAAAAGGTTCATCGGGATGAAGTCCCATGACTGTCATGTGATGATGACGCAGATACTACCTGTTGCCCTTAGATGGATAATGGACAAGCAGGTCTGTGACACGCTTATTGTTCTCTGCAACTTTTTTGACGTCATCTCTCGAAAGACGATCAGTGTGAAGAAGCTTCGAAGGCTACAAGAAGAGATTGTTGTCATACTAAATGAGCTTGAGATGTACTTCCCGCCCGCATTCTTTGACGTCATGGTGCATCTGTGTGTCCATATTGTGGATGGCATAATAGACCTGGGGCCGTCATTCCTGCACAACATGATGTTGTTTGAGAGGATGAATGGGATCATCAAATGATTCGTTCGTAACATGTACCATCCGGATGGAAGCATCGCCAGGGCTATCTGACACAAGAGTGCATCTCTTTCTACGAGAATTTTCTATATGGTGCAGACCGTCGGGCTAGTGTTGGTTTGGCCGTTAACAACCACGATGGAAGGCTCGAAGGAGAAAGTCACTCCAACGGTCGCAGGGAACTGCATGTGGCCTACTCAGATCGACGCAACGACTTTGACAGAACAAACTTGGTAGTGCTAACATCACGTAGATCCTTTCGCGGCACTGCAGAAAGAAACTATCGTAAAGAAGTATCATGACCAGGAGGGTATGTAGGACGGACGCCGAAGTTACTAGAGAGCACAACTCCACTTTCCTGCATCGGTCCAAAGAGCATATTATTGCTAATCCCCTAGAAGAGGGCTCTAAGGACGGATTGCTCATATACACCTTAGCACATGGCCCCTCGCCCAACCTCGTCACCTATCAGGCATACCATATCAACAGATGCACGTTCTACACGGAGGCCGGAGATATGGACAGTGATGATCAGAACTCAGGGGTGACGATGGGATGCATGACCGACAACGACGATAGCGCAACTGAGAGATTTTACGGAAGATGCACCAGCACGTCACCGCCTCTCTTGTCCTTGCGACGTCGCGGTGCCATGGAGGTGCACGAGTCCGTGTACCCTGCGGCCGAGACGCCCTCCCTAAGCACGACCGCCGAGGCGGTGTCATAGGCGGCCGGCAGCTAGAACGAAGCCGGCGCCTCCACGCACCTGCCCTCTTCTAGATGCACAGAAGGTGTTTGTTAAAATGTCAGAGAGAGATGAGGAAGAATGTGCATGCTTACGGGTGGGACCCATTTGTTAAAATGTGAGAGTTTGATTTCCGTTGTTATCTTTTTGCGGTTAATTTTCACATATATGCGCACTACTGTAGTTCTTTTTTCCGTGAATGTTGTGAGGGGGTGTTGTGCATAAATGCCTCTTTGTGGTTGACTTTTTTCTCAAATATTATTTTTCGAGAATGTTCCGTGTGAAAATACGCCGCGCCAGAGCCATCACACACTTACAAGTGGGTCCATACACATGGATACGATGGCATACCCATATTGTAACAGTATCTACATGCTTAAGTCAAGTTAGATAACCACAAAACCGTATTTTCAAAATTCTAGCTCTAAACTGAACATGCGACACAAGTTCTATGACTTTCGGTGATATTGCTTTTCTTTTAACTTGGTAGTTTCGTGGGACTGCGGGCCCATACCGGTAATTTTTTGTCAATTACTCGTCTTTTGACCACTGTGACTCACTAGATGACCAATATTGTAGTGCTGAACAGTGGTGACAGTCTATTTTGCATCGTCTACTGGGATACATTTGGTTTAATGTTCTCTAATTGCTGTGAGAAGTATCCATTTTTTATATTGTGGCAGGGGAGTAAAGATAATGAATAACTAGAAACGTATATGATATAAACTACCGATTACATGTTCTTTGATACTAGATGTTGTACGATGTAGTTTGTATCACTGCATTAGGTATTCATTTGACGTGTTTTCATCATTTCTAAGATATTAGTGTGACATCAAGTTCTAACAGCACACTTGCGATGCTGTTTTGGTTTGCACCACCAATTCTGTTACCTTATTTGTTCGAGTTCAAGCATACGAAGCTCATTCCTTTTTCTCTAAAAATGTACCGAAAAGGGAGGCGCCACCGCGCCTGTACAGAAAATGTACAGAGGCTCAATCATGGGAAAATCACGCACGCACGCGACGTGAGAGAGGCGCGTGCAATGCGATCCAACTGTCACCAATCTACTACCCCTATAAAAAAAAAGTTAATCCAACTTAAAATCTGAACCATCTAATTGGATAATCAAGGGTCTTAAATCGTCATTAACGAAACCCTTCGTTAACATACGAACGGCTACACACCACTAAACCGTTCCAACCCCGCCTCCTCTCCCCTCCCCTCCCCGTCAACGAAAAAACTGCTCCCCCACTCTCATCCCCGACCGCCGCCTCCCCTCCGCTCGCCCTGCCCTGCCCATCGCCTCCCCTCTCCCGCTCGTCCCGCCCTGCCCATCGCCTCCGCCCGTCGACTCTTCGTCTGCTCACCTTGTCTATCGCCTCCCCCTGCTCGCCCCGCCCTCCGCCGTACCATGCCGCCGCCCTCTCCCAGACGCGCCGCCGCACACTGCCCCGCCGGTCCCGGCCCTGCCCGGCGTCATCCCCTCTCCCAGACGCGTCGTCGTCCCCTCTCCCAGCCCCGCCGCAGGGCCCTACCCGCCGCCGGCCCCTGCCCCCGAACACTACCCCGCCGGTCCCAACTCTGCCCACCGCAGGGCCCTCTTGACGCGGAGCTGCCATCTCTCGGCCCTCTTGACGCTGCGGCACTTGGGGCGAGCGACGAAGGGGCCCCGCCATGGCCTTCGTTTTCCTCTTGTTCCTCCGTTAATCCATGGAAGCTGGATATTCTTGGCCTCAAGCACAACCACCTACAGGATCCAGGCGAGCGAGGAGCAGCCGCGGCTGATCCTGCACCATCCCGTCATGCGTGTAGCCGCCATCCACAACACCGGCACCACCATCTGATGTGCGGGTATGACGAACAACCCCATCTCCCTCCTAATCCTTTTTTTCTGCCCTCACATGGATGCGCAGAGGTAGAATTAGATAGCATGCACTTGCAAGCTTTTTGTCTAGAAAGATGTCCCAGAATCAACTAATTCATGATGTTACCCTCTGTTTAGACTTTAGACATCTCGATATTACTGTTTCACTGAAACTCACACTCCCTGATTCAATGTAGCACATAGCAGCCGCCCCCGCCGGGGATATGGACACACGCAAGGTGATTGCTGGCTAACGATGATGTACATGCCATCACGCATCTGCGCTGCCGCACAAGGGAATGGCCATATCAGTTGTATGGTCATGTCAAACTATGAGTTGTACTGAATATTTCTATCCAAACTGAATTGGCCATTAAACGCCTTCATATCACTCGCTGTTGCCGGTGAGAGCAGAGTGGATGCAGCCCTAGGTCAAGTCAATTGATCTTTGGCGGCACCGGCGCACCACCACCGCTCCCGCATACCCAGTTGTGGGCTAGGACACGGACTCGTCTACCGCACCGAGTCAATGGAGTTGTGTGCGGCCACAACAAGAATACACATGGAGCTGTTCCGAGTATGGTGGTGCATCCATTTTACATGTTACTTTTGTGTTCCTTGGATAGGTGTGTTGTGCAGACCTGGCATAGGTTGTGTTGGACAATAGCAAGTGTTGCCAGTCGCACCTGAAACAATCAACTTTGATGCATCAATGTTTGCTCTTTGAAAATCAATGCATTTTCGAGTACCAAGCTTAATAATGTTTTTAGGCAAGTTTAAGAGGGGTACCTTGAAGGTACTATTACGATCTGAACATTAAACTCTGTTTTTTTAGCTTGCTTGATAGTACAATACACACTACTTAACAATTTTTCTATTTTCTTCATTTATAGTCACATCTTTTGAGAAATATTGTCAGAGGAAAAGATCATGGTGTTTAGAGAATTTGAATCACAGATAGTGATGAATAGTGGGATAATTAATGTTGAGGTACTAAGGGCTGGTTTATAAAAGCTTGGTACCAACTTTATCCAATTAGAAATAACAGTTGATGGAGCTGGTATGTTAATCTGATATCCCCGACGTTAAATAATATGTTCTTTTGTTTTGTATATGCATACTTACCTTCTTCTTCTTGCAATTGTATTTATTAACTAGCTTATTGCCTTCACATATAGACTCCTGGATGATTTTTATTTAAGAGCATAACTTCATGAACGGAAGAGGTTATAAAGTTTACTCACATATTCTGGTTTCAAAGAAAAACAATTACACCTTGAGAATGTTGACTGAATTGAATTAAGATTACACATGGGACATGATCCGAGACATGCCTAACTAATGTTTATGACTTGTGTGGTTTATCTGTTTTAATAGGGCACAAAGATGGCTGCAACAATACTTAATGAGCAGGTGGACCACTTGGAACCACAAATTAGTGAAGGTAAGGCATATTTTACCTCAAGGATGTCCGTGGAGCCACTCACAGGTTGGCAGCAACTAATGTTTGCTGGTAATCATCATGAGTGTCAGTTTGCAGTGGCGATGCCATATTTGTCAGAAGGTTGGCTTTAGTTGCTTGTTCACAATTAGTAATTATGACATGTGGTAGGATGTCTTGATGGGCTCATACGTACTCTATATATATGAAAATGTTACATCAAAAGCACTGCTGGAAAATTTAAATTGGGATGTATACTGCTTATTATTTGCAGTTTTCACTATACACTCACAATCCTAATATTAATCTTTTTGGTTGACTAGCACTATATTTTCTGATTGTGACCTCATTCTTAAATTGTTAAATTTGGGAGGTTGCAGAAATTCAAATTCAATATTTCTTGAGAATCAATGTCTATTCTGGGGAATTTCCCTGCTTACATTGGTAATATTTGATCCTTGATAGCTATGCTATCTTCCTTCCATGTTGGTCATGTCGATAAAAGTTTGGAGACAGGAAACATCTTTACAAGTCAATGTATATACCATGTTTTTTACGCACCACTAGCTCCAAGGATTTGTTTCCTCTACTTGAAACATACATGTGAGTGTTTGATACTCCTTTAATCATGTATCTCCTTGCTGAAACTGAATGCAGTTTTTGTTGGCTCGGGCGAACATTTGCGCCAATCCACCACACTCGAATCACGGGATTGCATACAATGCGGTGGCAAAAATTGAGGTGATGATCCGTCAGGTTCGCCTCATATTTGTTTTTGGGAATGACTTAATTGGTCTCGGATACTTTTTGTGACCTAGAAAATATCCCAAATGTCCACCAGTCAGCCGCCTCCCCCGGCGATTGACTCCCTGCAGTTATCGCCCAATCTCATTGACTGCTCTATCGAATAACTTAATAATACCCACTTCATTCTTGCCCTGATATATTAACCTACTGTCTTGTAGATTCGTTTATCTATTTTCAACATAGGTGGCATGTTCTACAGGGCATTCAGATTAGATTTTCTTCGCCTGAATTCAGTTGTTGATTATAGTTTGTGGGTTATTTTAGTTTCTGGCTTACAAGGATTCAGTTTATCCATTGCTGCTCCTAGAGGGTGCATTTAAGTGATGAGAAGGTGAACTTCATATGGTGATCTGATTTCTCTACAATTGATTTCTTTTTTTTGTTTTGTTCAGGCAAGCTTGATTTACATGCGTGCACAAGGTTAATACTTTGTTGCGATATATGCATGCAAGACACTGTTAGGATATGCTTGCATTTAACGGTATGTCATCGTACGAAAGAAACTTATGCCATGTATATCATGTACCACCTGAAGTTTTTGTAGTCGTTCAATGTAGAATCCTTGAAAAAAATTCTTATGTACTACCTCTGTCCTAAAATAATTATCGCAGATTTAGTACTAAATTAGTAAAGATTTTGTACTAGATCAACGACATTTATTTTGAAACGGAGGGAGTACTTATTTTCTCCGAGCTAAGACGTTGTATCTACTTAAGGACAAACATACATATATTTCCACAATTTTTTTACGATCCATGCCGTGAGGGTCTTTCTATTACCAAACTATCTACTTGTCATGAGCTGGAGTTTTTTGGTTTTCCTTTTATGTACATATCATGCATGAAATTGTTCTTGTAGAGAAAGGAAAGTTTAGTATGCTAAAGAAGATGACAGACTTACCAAATGTTACATTAATTTGTTTACATTATAGCTTTTGTTCAGTTGTTTGAGTTTCACGGTGCAGGTGGGCGTGTACGTGGCATGGCAATAGTTGAAAAAAGATTCAGGGGTTGAGCATTAGGTACGCCGCAATCACGTTGATGCTCCTCCTCAAGACCATGCGACCATTATTGGTATTCTTCAACGAAAACTTTGGCCTACTAATCAGCAATGAATTTTCAGCAATGAATTTTATTAGTAATAAACCAACATCCTACTATTTTGCAATCAATTTTAGGTGATTGTTGTCTTACTATATATTGTAGGTTAATTCAGTTTTAATATTTTTATGGGCCTTAAGATTAAATTATCCTTATTTTGTTGCATAATCCCAAAGCATGTTAAATTATGTCCCTCATAACCATGCAACGTATGAAATGTAACCTATGTAGATCAACGCCTCGAGCAACAAACCTGCTAAAGTCAGGCATAATTAACAATTAGGACCATTGGACAAACAAAAGAAACAGTTTCCATTGACCAGACAACATTTAAACATAAGAAAAATAACTGAATTATATGGGAAAGGGTGGAGGAAATCACCATTTTTTCGTCGACCCCTTCCCCTTGTGGTCCGCGATGCTGCTCTGGTCTTCGGTATAGGCATTAGTCGTCGGAGAGTCATTGGAGCTTTCATCAATGACGTCTTACGTGTCATCCGACAGGTCCATCTGCACGCCGGCTAGCCTCCGAAGCAAGCGCTCCTTCTCCTTGGTGTGCCTCGGCGGAGCTACAGTGACGGGCCGGGGTCAATTGACCCTGACAACCTTGGCTCAAAGCTTGTTAGATACATAGAGCCCATGAGAAAAAAACACGGTGATAAGAAAATGACCCCAGTCCAAAAAGGCCCTAGTATCCTCTCAACACACAGGTGGCCCAAACAACACCTAGGCGGCAGGCCCATACCCATTGCCGATCGATCCAGGAAGAAAGGATTGATCGATCCAGGAAGAAAGGATCAATCGATCCCGGCGCCCAAAAATATATATTTCTTGATCGATCCCTAGGTATAGGATCGCCTCTCGGGGATGTACCCCGCGATATAACCCGTCCGAAAGTATGATCCGGGCGAGACTTGACGTTTAATTGGTAACCAGGCGGATGGGGCAGACGAGCGACAAGGCCCAAGGCCCGGCGTGTAAGCCGGCGCCAAGCGGCTCACAAGAGAAGGCCCAAAGGAGAGAGGATTCCCTCACAATGTAAATAAGACCCGCATTAGGATTCAAGAGAGACTAGTCCTAATCCTACTCCTAGTAGGACTTTACATGTAAACCTACCTTCTCCACTTATATAAGTAGGGGTAGAGCACCCCTAGAGGGACAAGTTGACAAGTTAAGATAGACACAAGAGATTAGAGATAGACAGATTAGAGGCTCTTGAGATTAGAGGTAGCGATCCCGCACCCTTGTAATCTAGATCATCATCATCATCATCAATACAAGACAAGAAGGACGTAGGCTTTTACCTCCATCGGAGGGGTCGAACCTGGGTAAACTCGCGTCTCTCGATTCCGACCAACCCCTCTCAAGCCGCCACATAGTTGTGACTGCCCCGAACCTAAGTCCGTTCACTCGGACAGCCGCCGTGACAAATCCACGACAGTTGGCGCCCACCGTGGGGGCAAGCAACGGTGATGTTTTTGTTCTCGGAGGGAGCTTCTTCAGGGTTCGAGATTTCTGCGATTTGCCGGATGAAGAAAAATTGTTTCTGAAGGATTTACATCAACCGCAAGTTCATCAGTTGAGGCTGAAATTCCAATGAAGACGTACATCGGGACCAAAAGAAATTTCTCTGATGACGAACGAATAATCATCAAGCAATCAATTAAATCGAAACTTCCTACAGCTATTAGATCCGTCCAAATCAAGTGCTTGGTTTTTCGCTGCAGCCGCCGGGATCGACCAGGTTACCCGCTGCCCGTTTATGTCCAAAACTAACTACGACCGGCCTTGGATTAGTTCCGGTGGAGGCGCTCGATTTGTTGGCTGCTGACCGCGTGCATGTACGAGGCGTCACGCGTGTTTGTCTTTTCCACACTTAATCTCTAGAGTTACAAGCTACTGGATCAAGTGAAAGCCTACAGATTCGAGATTCAATGAAAGGAAAAATTCATTATACTAGCCGGACCTGGAATCGATTGCTACAACTCACGTAGCAGCTCAACCCGGATTCGCCGCTGCGGATGCGCTCTGGCCTGCGATGCGCTGAGTCGGCCTCACTGCCGCCGCACCGTGAGCCGCCACACCTTGAGCCGTTGCCGCCGCCGTGCTTTGAGCCGCCGTAACACGGCCTCCGTTGTGCCTGCTCGACTCTGCCGCTGTGGCCGTTGTGGTCTCGCCTCGCCACGCTCGCCGCTCGAGCCGCTGTTTCGGCCAGCCGTCGTGCCGCACCAAGACCGACGTTTCCGTCGCTCTTTCAGTCCATGACGCTCGTCGAGCCGCCCCCATGGCTGGCCTCCCACCGGCTTCACCTCCGGTAGTGCCTGCTCCCCCCGTGCCCGCCTGCTGCGCCGGCTTTGCTGCTTCAACCCGCTGTTGGCTCTGCTCCGCCCTGCATCCGCTTTTCAGCCGCGCGTCCGAGCCGTTCGCGTCCCGCCACGCCTACCTCCGCCCCCGCTGCATCCACCGGCGTCGCCCCTAGCCGTTGCTGTGTCGTGGCCGTCTCGCCGGCTCGCCTTCGCCGCGTTGGCAACCATCACCTCACGCCCGGCCGCTGCGTCACCGCTGTCTCGCCGCATTTTCCCCTCCTGCACGCTGTTATGTTATGCTCCAAATTCTAATATAAAGAGGAAGGCCAACTTCTGACGAGCGAGCGAAGCGAGGCCCGTCGTCGGTAAGCTTGGACCGTTATATATACCTCTTGTAAGCCGTCGCACGGGATAAATTGATCAGTTATAAATCCTCGGCGTTTATAACCTCTCCCGATCATAGTGAAGTTTGGCTGGCTGGCGCCCGTGGCTTTTTCCTCTTCATCTTGGAAGGGTTTTCCATGTTAAAATCTCGTGTCCCTTTGCTTGATTCCGTTTTTCATCGTATCGATTGCGTGTCGTATCTCTGACACACGCCGCTGCTCCGCCTCGCCCCGTGTCGATCTTCAGTCATGGCCTCGCCTCGCCTCTCCTGCACGGCCGATCTGCCGCGCTCTGGCGCCTCCCGTTCCGCCCTCGAGCACTGCCCCGCATACCTTGCCTCACCCGCCGCGCGGTAACCGGCTCTACCTCACCTCGCCCGCTGCACCGTGGGCGGTTTCGCCCCGCCCTCGCCACGACGAATCGCTTTTGCCACTCCGTGCCTGCGCGAGCCGCCGGCCTTCGCTCGCCAAACCGCCGATGTGGTCGTGGCTCTGCGTTGCAGCGCTGCGCCTCCACCTCGAGTAGGACTCAGCTACGTTGTAGCCACCGCTCCGGCCTTTGCGCGCATCCCTGCCCGCGTAGGCTCGACCTCCCGTCTCGCCTCGGCCGTGTCCGAATCGGCTTTGCCAAGCCATCTCCAGCTTACATCCGCCGTAGCCGCCGCCTTCTCTGAGGCTTCCCCAACTCCTCTTACACAGCCTCCTCCAGCTCCAGATGCCGTCTTTTCTTGTTTCTTATCCGGTTCCTGCGCAGCTGTGCGAGGAGATGTGGCATTGTTTGATTGATGGATCCAGTGAGAGTGTATTCTCCGGACGTGTGGAGCTTTAATATCATTATCAAGGGGGACTTGTAATCTCAGGTTACTGTAAGGCTGGCAGGATGGAGGATGCAATGGCAGTATACGAGGACTTGATAGCACCTGAGACGTCACCCAATGTCGTCACATATAACGTGCTAATTATTAATGGATATCTGCTAGTCCAGCTCTATGTAAGCGTTTACGTTCGCGTTCGTCCGATAACAAAAATCAGGTGATACCTATCCTATTTATATTATCAGTATATATATTAATTTCTTTGAGAATAATAACTCTGTCTGCAATATTTTTTTATGCAGGAGAATTATTCACTACGAAGGTGGCGTTATATTGCGAATTCGTTCCAATCAACACCACGACGACTCGCCGTTCGTACTGGCTTACAAATGTTGTTGCCGACTCACTATCTGTTCTGGGTTACAAATGCCACGGCCAACTCGCTGTTCGCACCGGCTTACAGCATCGCGGTCGTCTCTCGTGGCCCGCCGGCTTACAGCACCGTGGCCGTCTCTCGTGACCGCACCGGCTTACAATGTCGTGGTCGTCTCTCGCGACCGCACCGGCTTACAACGTCGTGGCGTATTTCACAACAGCATCGACTTACAATGCCGCGGCTGGTTTCTATCTCTACATCAACATGCCAATGGCTGCATACACCAGTACAAGCCGCCCAACGGACGGTTCTGAATCGCCGCCCTGCGGTCCAATCTACATTGGCATAATAGTGCCGGGCTCGCCTATATGAGCCGCCCAATAGACGCGCGCAAGACGCCGTCCACAGTCTGATCTACATCAACATATTAGTGCGGTGCTCGTCGATACGAGCCGCCCAACGAACAGGCGCACAAGTCGCCGCCACTACAGTTTGGTTAACTTGAACAAGCAGCCGGGACGAACCGTTGACTGGATCATTGAAACAACTCATACGGGATCATCTATAACCCGCCACGGTCAACCTCAACTTTCAGTGGAGATTCTCAAGCCGCCTCTTCGAGTCAACTTAAGACTCGGGGGCTACAGACATGGCGAGACACATTTAATCGTTTTTCAAAAAGAACCCCGGGTCTTTGCAAGAGAAAACCCAATCCTGGGGGCTATTACATTATTGACGAAAGAATTAAAGTTGGCCAAGAGGATGAGTCGCCATGATGCACCGTTCAAACATGGGTATCCTGATTTATATGATCATCATAAAGTAACTTGGAGTTTCTGCTGTTTATGCATTTCAGGTTGTGCAAAGGTGGATACTTCAACATGGTGACTTGGGGGCTTCCAACCCACCGGGTTTAGCTCGCTCACCCTCTTGATCGGCTCTTCAGCCAAAATAGCACCATTATGCAACGACTTACAAGATGGCAGTATGCAAGATGGCGGCTTACAAATCGGCGGCCCACACGATGGTGGCGTGCAAGATGGTGAAAGGCTTAAGGTCAGTCAAGAGGATGAGCCGCCACGTTGCGAGCTGTTCAAACATGGGTGCACCGCCTTATTGACGAAAGATTTAAGGTCACTCAAGAGGATGAGCCGCCACGTTGCGACCCGTTCAAACATGGGTGCGCTGCCTTATTGGCACAAGATTCAAGGTCACTCCAGAGGATGAGCCGCCACGTTGCGAGCCGTTCAAACATGGGCGCCATACCTTATGGGTGAAAGATCTCAAGTCGCTCAAGAGGGCGAGCCGCCATGATGCGAGCCGTTAAAACATGGGTGCCATGGATGCCAAAGAGAATGAGCTGCCATGATGCAAGTCATTCAAACATAGGTGCCATGATGCAAGATGGGTCGCGAAACCAGACCAAGGTGAAGGTCGCCCCCACTCTTGGTTGGCTTTTTAGCCATTGTAAGGCCAGGTTATACCTGCCTGTATGTAGCTATCGCTCGTCCAAGGATGCAGCGAGCTGTCAACTCACCCCCTCCAAGGGCCTCATACAGCGGCAAGGGAAACTCTCTCATCTGCTACATACTCTCCGCCAAGTGTCCCATCGCATTCTTAAGCGTGACACCCTTAAGGTTCAAACGACGGATTTATGTCACGTGAGAAGTAGCTTATGAGCTCGAGGCACTCACCCCGTTGTAAATTCTGGCCTGTTGCGCCCTTAACAGTTAATCTCGCCTAAAGACCCTGAGCCGTGCAAGATTGGCGGTCACTTTCGTTAGAGACCCTGCACTATTAAGTGGTTCAAAGCAACAATCCCCCCTCAGAAGGCCTAGAATATGAGTTTTTCGGAAAACAAAAAATAAGGGGAAAGCAAGACCATCATGCATTACATCGCATATTGAATCATACATATTGCATCATATATATTGCATCATACATCGCATCATATATTGCATCATACATTGCATTCATGGTATAAGTCGGGTCAGAGCAAGATTATGAAAGAAGAAGCAAGTCTATGAAAGATTTTAACATCTTCGGGTTACGCTTTTTCAAGCCGCCCTTACAACGATGCAGAAGATATTTTGTCTTGTTTGTTTTTGCAGGTCTTGTCTCTTAAGATGAGCTGCCGTTAAGTATGATGAAAGAACTTCTGCAGGAACAAATAGATCTTTGATAGCCAAAATAGCTGGATCTTCATCATGGTTTGTCATAACCAGTATTAAGTGATTGGGGTTTTATAAAGCCAGATTGGAAAGTTGATTATTCTTGAAGAGACACCCTATCAGATATGATACCGTGTCATCTAGTTGACTAGTTCTCGGATTTCTTCAATTATGCTCTGTAGTAATCTACAACACCCATAATTTTATCAAATATATATTTGCCGGGTTGCACCACAATCGTGAGCAGGGATTTCATGTCAAAGACAAAGGAATTATTCCAGGATATTCATTCCGGGTTATATTACATCCATGATCAAGGACTCTTTCAAATCAGATCAATATCAGTTCAAGAGAACTTCTAAGGTGCATTATGATGGGTTATTATCACATAGTCCCAAGTATCCGCAGGCGTGCGACATGGCACTTGGGGGCTACACTATACAGATCAAAATTGCTAAAGTTTGAAAGTCGACGCATGCGTGCGGCCTGGCCCTTGTGGACTACACTATTTAAGTCCAGTTTATATCAAATATGCAAGTCCCATGTTGCTGCAAGCACGCACCAAAACACTTGGGGGCTAATGCAAGCCGGTTTTCAAATCATTACATTGTCAGCAAGACCCTATTATCTCAAGGAGATGAGCCGGCCTTTCTATATTTTTCGAAGTCCCATCCCAGTAATTCTTACTCACCCGTCACCTTGGGGATACACCGCTCAAGTCAAAATTTTGAAAGTCCCAAGTCGCTGCAGGCATGCGACCTGGCACTTGGGGGCTACACTACTCAACTGTTTGTCAGATTAAGAGGTTCAAATTGAAGACCCGGCGCATCACATTCTGATGAGCCGGCCCTTGGGGGCTATACCTGCTGAAGTTTCATAAGGTATAAGATAGTTGCAAGTCCCAGGTTGCTGCAGGCAGGACAACCCGACACTTGGGGGCTACACAGTATAATATATTATTGCAAAACACCAAGTCATCATGGATAATCTCGGAGCTTGGGGGCTACAGGTAATATGGACATATCAAAAACTTTGAGGAGAATTTTGAAGATGTTAATTATGTAGTTCAGTTGTTAGAGCCAGCGTCATCAACATTCATGACCCGACGTTATCAAAAGATCATAACCCGCTAGAGTTTATATAAGCCGCCCTGCTTCACAGCAATGGAAGTCCGAATCTACGTCATGAGGATTTCTTATTTTCAAGATTTTCATTAAGCCAAAGTATTGGAAGTCGATTCAATGGCATATGGGTATTCCATTCCCAATATTTTTCAAAGGACACTAACAAGCAAGACGATTTTCAAGACGGCTCATTCATATGAAGAAGAAACCCGGATTTTTGAGGATCCACTTCAGTGAAATAAGCCGGCCAGGGGAGTGAGCCGGTCACTTAACATATTTATTATTCTTATTTCAGGAAAGCTTAGCATGAATAAATTCAAGCTAAACTGGGGGCTAATGTCGGGGATGTTAGAAATATGCCCTAGAGGCAATAATAAATTGGTTATTATCATATTTGATTGTTCATGATAATTGTTTATTATCCATGCTATAATTGTATTAATCGGAGACTCAGATGCATGTGTGGATACATAGACAAAACCATGTCCCTAGTATGCCTCTAATAGACTAGCTCATTGATCAAAGATGGTTAAGGTTTCCTAGTCATGGACATGAGATGTCATTTGATAACGTGATCACATCATTAGGAGAATGGTGTGATTGACAAGACCCAAATAACAAACGTAGCATATGATCGTGTCAGTTTATTGCTACTGTTTTCTGCATGTCAAGTGATTGTTTCTATGACCATGAGATCATGCAACTCACTGACACCGAAGGAGTACCTTGTGTGTATCAAACATCGCAACGTAACTAGCTGACTATAAAGGTGCTCTATAGGTATCTTCGAGGGTGTTTGTTGGGTTGGCATGGATCAAGACTGGGATTTGTTACTCCGTGTGACGGAGAGGTATCTCAGGGCCCACTCGGTAATACAACATCACAATAAGCCTTGCAAGCAATGTGACTAAGTGTTAGTCACGGGATCTTGTATTACGAAAATGAGTACAGAGTCTTGCCGATAACGAGATTGAACTAGGTATGGAGATACCGACGATCGAATCTCGGGAAAGTAACATACCGAAGAACAAAAGGAACATCATACGGGATTAACTGAATCCTTGACACAGAAGTTCGACCGATAAAGATCTTCGTAGAATATGTAGAAATCAATATGGAAATCCAGGTACCGCTATTTCTTATTGACCGTAGAGGTGTCTTGGTCATGTCTACATAGTTCTCGAACCCGCAGGGTCTGCACACTTAAGGTTTGATGATGTTTCGGTAGTATAGAGTTATGTATGGTGGTCAACGAAGGTTGTTCAGAGTCCCGGATGAGATCCCGGACATCATGAGGAGCTCCGAAATGGTCCGAAGGTAAAGATTGATATATAGGAAGTCCTATTTTTGCTCATCGGAAAAGTTCTGGGCTCATCGATAGTGTACCGGGAGTGCCAAGAGGGTACCGGGGGACCATCGGGAGGAGTATTTCAACCCAACAGGCTACATGGGCTGTGAAAGGGTGAATACCAGACCTTAGTGCACTGGCCGAAGTCCCACATAGGGCCCATGCGGCTGGGAAGGAAATCCAAAGTGGAAAAGGTGGAAAAAGGCTAATATAAGGAAGGAGTCCTAATCCGACTAGGAGTGGAGGAGTAGGACTCCTCCCTCCACTTCGGCCGAAGCCAAAAGGGCTTGCCCTTGCGGCCAAGCCTCCTCCTGTCCTCCTCCTATATATAATAGAGGCTTTAGGGTTTTTGCATACAGATTTTCAGCCACGTGCTACCCTCTCCTCTAGTCCGTCGTTTATCCTCTAGATCGGTTTCAACAGTGCTTAGGCAAAGCCCTACTAGAATTACTCCACCACCATCGCCGCAACGCTGTCGCGCTGCCGAAGAACTCGGCTACCTCTACGCTCCCTCTTGCTGGAGGAAGAATGCGGAGATTGTCATCGAGTTGTACGTGTGCTGAGCGCGAAGGTGCCGTCTGTTCGGCACTAGATCGGAAGGACCACGATGAGATCGCGGAACGGATCGTGATCACATTGTGAAGATGTTTGACTACATCAACTGTGTTTCTTAATGCTTTCGCTTGGCGATCTACAAGGGTATGTAGATTCACTCTCCCTCTCGTAGATGCTCATCACCATGGATAGATCTTGCGTGTGCATAGGATTTTTTTCCCATGCAACATTCCCCAACAGTGGTATCAGAGCCAGGTTTATGTGTAGATGAGATCACGAGTAGAACACAAAGGAGTTTGTGGGCGTTGATGCTTAGATTGCTTTCTCCCTTGGTAATGTTTTGGTTCAGCGGTATTGTGGGATGAAGTGGCCTGGACCAACCTTCCTCGTACGCTTACGAGAGACCGGTTCCATCGACTGACGTGTAACTTCGTTGCAGAAAGATGGATGGCGGATGTCTGTTTTGTTGGGGAACGTCGCATGGGAAACAAAAATTTTCCTACGCACACGCAAACCTATCCATGGTGATGAGCATCTACGAGAGGGAGAGTGGATCTACGTACCCTTGTAGATCGCTAAGCGGGAAGCGTTAAGAAACGCGGTTGGTGTAGTCGAACATCTTCGCGATCCAAATCGCCGAGCGTCCCGCGATCTCATCACGATCCGTCCCGCGATCCAATCACGATCCGTCCCGTGAACTCATCACGATCCGTCCCGCGATCTCATCACGATCCGTCTCACGATGTTGATCACGATCTGTCCCGCGAACTCATCACGATCCGTTCCGCGATCTCATCACGAACCGTCTCGCGATCTCGATCACGGTCCTTCCGATCTAGCGCCGAACGGACGGCACCTCCGCGTTCAGCACACGTGCAGCTTGATGACGATCTCCACCATCTTGATCCAGCAAGAGGAGGTGGAGAGGAGAGAGAGTTCACCGGCAGCGTGACGGCGCTCCGGTGATGGTGGTGGAGTGATTCCGGCAGGGCTTCGCCTAAGCGCTGCGGAAAACCGATCTAGAGGAGAAACTGTGCACCGGTGTAACGGGTAGCACGTGGCCGGAAATTCTGTCCAAAAACCACCCAATCCACTAGTATATATAGGAGGAGAGGAGAGGAGAGGCAGCCAAGGCCTTTGGGTCGGCCGAAATAGGAGGTGGGAAGAAATCCTACTTCACCTCCAATCCTAGTTGGAGTAGGATTGCCTCCTATTGGCTGATTTTCCACTTTTTGCTTTAGGACTTTCTCTCCTGCGCCATGGGCCTTTGTGGCTGTTTTCCCAGCCCACTAAGGGCTGGTTATTATTCTCCCACAGCCCATGGACCTCTTGGGGTCGAAATACCCCTCCCGGAGGCCTCCCGGTACACTACCGGCACTCCCGGTACACTACCGGCACTCCCGGTACACTACCGATGAGCCCGAAACTTTTCCGGAAACCAAACTGGGACTTCCTATATATGAATCTTTACCTCCGGACCATTCCGGAGCTCCTCGTGATGTCCGGGATCTCATCCGGGACTCCGAACAAACTTCGGTCACCACCATACATAACTCTACACTACCGAAACGTCACCGAACCTTAAGTGTGCAGACCCTGCGGGTTCGAGAACTATGTAGACATGACCGAGACACCTCTACGGTCAATAACCAATGGCGGGACCTGGACATCCACATTGGTTCCTACATATTCTACGAAGATCTTTATCGGTCGAACCTCTATGTCAAGGATTTAGTTAATCCCGTATAACGTCCCCTTTGTTCTTCGGTATGTTACTTGCCCGAGATTCGATCGTCGGTATCTCCATACCTAGTTCAACCTCGTTACTGGCAAGTCTCTTTACTCGTTCCGTAATACAAGATACCGTGACTAACACTTAGCCACATTGCTTGCAAGGCTTGTTGTGATGTTGTATTACCGAGTGGGCCCTGAGATACCTCTCCGTCACACGGAGTAACAAATCCCAGTCTCGATCCATGCCAACTCAACAAACACCATCGGAGATACCTGTAGAGCACCTTTATAGTCACCCAGTTACGTTGCGACGTTTGATACACACAAGGCACTCCTCCGATATCCGTGAGTTGCATGATCTCATGGTCATAGGAACATATACTTGACATGCAGAAAACAGTAGCAATAAACTGACACGATCATATGCTATGTTTGTAGTTTGGGTCTTATCCATCACATCATTCTCCTAATGATGTGATCCCGTTATCAAATGACATCTCATGTCCATGGCTAGGAAACTTTAACCATCCTTTGATCAACGAGCTAGTCCATTAGAGGCATACTAGGGACATGGTTTTGTCTATGTATCCACACATGCATTTAAGTCTCCGATCAATACAATTATAGCATGGATAATAAACGATTATCATGAACAAGGAAATATGATAATAACTAATTTATTATTGCCTCTAGGGCATATTTCCAACAGTCTCCCACTTGCACTAGAGTCAATAATCTAGTTCACATCACCATGTGATTCGCATTGTTATGAATCTAACACCCAATGAGTTTTGGGGCTCGATCATGCTTTGCATGTGAGAGAGGTCTTATAGTCAACGGGTCTGCGATATTCAGATCCGTGTGTACTTTGCAAATCTCTATGTCAAACCGTAAACACTGCTACCACACTCCACTTGGTACTATTTCCAAATGGCTGCTCCACTATACGTATCCAGATTGCTACTACTAGTCATCTGGATAGGTGTTAAAGCTTGCATCGACGTAACTCTTTACGACGAACTCTTTATCACCTCCATAATCAAGAAACATTTCCTTAGTCCTCTGGTTACTAAGGATAATTCCGACCGCTGTCCAGTGATCCACTCCTGGACCACTCTTGTACCCCCTGACAGACTCGTGGCAAGGCACACATAGGTGTGGTACACAGCATGGCATAATATAGAGCCTATGGCTAAGGCATAGGGGACGACATTCATCCTTTCTCTTTCTTCTGCCGTTGTCGAGCTTTGAGTCTCACTCAACTTCACACCTTACAAATCAGACGAGAACTATTTCTCTGGCTGATCCATTTTGAACTCTTTCAAAATCTTGTCAAGGTATGCACTCATTGAAAGTCTCATCAAGCATCTTGATCTATCTCTATAGATTTTGATGCTCAACAATTAGGTAGCTTTATCCAGGTCTTCATTTGAAAAACACTTTTCAAACAACCTTTTATGCCTTCCAGAAATTCTACATTATTTCCGATCAACAATATGTCAACCACATATACTTATCAGAAACTCTATAGTGCTCCCACTCACTTTATTGCAAATACAAGTTTCTCGTAAACTTTGTATAAACTACAAAAACTTTGATCACCTCATCAAAGTGTATATTCCAACTCCGAGATGCTTGCTTCAGTCCATAGAAGGATCACTGAAGCTCTCTCATCTTTTAGCATCCTTAGGACTGACAAAACCTTCTGGTTGTATCACATACAACCTTTCCTTAAGTAAACCGTTAAGGAAACGACGTTTTGACATCCATCTGCCAGATTTCGTAATTGAAAATGCAGCAACTGCTAACATAATTCCAACAGACTTTTAGCATCGCTACGAGTGAGAAAGCCTCCTCGCATTCAACTCCTTGAACTTGTCACAAACAACTTTGCAACAAGTCGAGCTTTACAAATGGTGACATTCACCATCAGTGTCTGTCTTCATTCTAAAGGTCCATTTGTACTCAACGACCTGCCGTCTAACGAGCAAGTCCACCAAAGTCTATACTTGGTTTTCATAAATGGATCCTATCTCGGATTTCATGGTCTCTAACCATTTGTCGGAATCCGGGCCCATCATCGCTTCTCCATAGCTCGTAGGTTCATCGCTGTCCAACAACATGACCTCGAAGACAGGGTTGTCGTACCGCTTAGGAGCAGTACACATCCTTGTCGACCCACGAAGTTCGATAGTAACTTGATCCTGAAGCTTCATGATCATCATCATTAACTTCCTCTTCAACTAACGTAGGCTTCACAGAAACATCTTTCTGCGCTGCGCTACTCTCTGGTTGAACAAAGGTTTAACAACCTCATCAAGTTCTATCTTCCTCCCACTCAATTCTTTCGAGAGAAACCTTTCCTCGAGAAAGGATCCGTTTTAGTAACAACCACTTTGCACTCGGATCTGAGATAGAAGGTTCACCCAACTGATCTTAGGGTATTCTATGAAGATGCATTTGTCCGCCTTGGGTTCGACCTCATTAGGTGAAAACATTTTTCACACAAGTGCCGTAGCCCCAAGTATTAAGAAACGACAGCTTAGGTTTCTATCAAACCATAATTCATATGGTGTCATCTCAACGGATTTAGATGGTGCCCTATTTAAAGTGAATGTAGTTGTCTCTAATGCATAACCCCAAAATTATAGTAGTAAAACGACAAGAGACATCATAGTACGCACCATGTCCAATAGAGCATAACTATGATGTTCGGACACACCATCACACTATGGTGTTCCAGGTGGCGTTTAGTTGTGAAACAACTTTCACATTGTCTTAAGTTGTATGCCAAACTCGTGACTCAGATATTCACCTCCACGATCATATCGCAGTCATTTTTATCTTCTTGTCACGATGATCTTTAAACTTCACTCTGAATTTGCTTGAACCTTTCAAACGATTCAGACTTGTGTTTCATTAAGTAAATATACACTATATCTACTCAAATCATCAGTGAAGGTAAGAAAATAACGATATCCACTGCACACTACAAGACTCACTAGATTGCATACATCAACATGTATCATTTCCAATGAATCACTTGCCCGCTCCATCCAACGGGGTCCTTTAGTCATCTTGCCCAAGAGGCATGGTTCGCATGTCTCAACCGATTCGAAATCGAATGAGTCCAAATATCCATCAGCTTGGAGTTTCTACATGCGCTTTATACCAATATGACATTTAGCGGCAGTGCCACAAATATGTGGTACTATCATTATTAACTTTGTATCTTTTGACATCAATGTTATGAACATGTGTAATACTACGATCAAGATTTCAACAAACCATTCTCACTGGGTGCATGACCATTGAAGGTATTATTCATGTAAACAGAATAACCATTATTCTCTAACTTAAATGAATAACCGTATTGCAATAAACATGATCTAATCATGTTCATGCTCAACGCAAAACACCAAATAACATTTATTTAGGTTCGTCACTAATCCTGAAGGTAGAGAGAGCATGCGATGTTGATCACATCAACCTTGGAAACACTTCCAACACATATCGTCACCTCACCCTTAGCTAGTTCTCCGTTTATTCCGTAGCTTTTATTTCGAGTTACTAACATTTAGCAACCGAACCGGTATCCAATACCCAGGTGCTACTAAGAGTACTAGCAAGGTACACATTAGTAACTCGTATATCAAATATACTTCTATCAATGTTGCCAGCCTTCTTATCTACCAAGTATCTAGGGTTGTTCCGCTTCAGCGACCTCTTACCTCATAATAGAAGCACTTAGTCTCGGGTTTGAGTTCAACTTTGGGTTGCTTCACTGGAGCAGCAACTGACTTGCTATCCATGAAGTTTCCCTCCTTGATCTTGCCCTTTTCGAAACTAGTGGTTTGATTAACCATCAACACTTGACGCTCCTTCTTGATTTCTACCTTCGCGGTGTCAAACATCGCGAACAACTCAGGGATCAATACTTCTATCCCTGGTGTATTATAGTTCATCACTTAAGTTCTAGTAGCTTTAGTGACAGTGACTTGGAGAACTATATCAATCACTATCTTATCTGGAAGATCAACTCCCACTTGATTCAAGCGATTGTAGTACCCAGACAATCTGAGTACATGCTCAACGATTGAGCTATTCTCCTTCATCTTACAGGCAAAGAATCTTGTTGGAGATCTCATATCTCGCAACACAGGCACGAGCCTGAGATCACAATCTCTGCCCCTAGAACATCTCATATGTTCTGTGACGTTCAAAACGTTTCGGAGCCTCAATTCTAAGCCGTAATGCATGACGCACAAAACTATCAAGTAGTCATCGAAACGTGCCTGTCAGATGTTCACAACATCTATAGACAACGCTAGAGGGGGTGGCGCACCGAGCGGTGCATTAAGGACATAAGCCTTCTGTGCAGCAATGAGGACAATCCTCAGATCACGGACCCAGTCCGCAATATTGCTACCAACATCTTTCAATTCTATTTCTCTAGGAACATATAAAAATACAAGGGAGCCACAACGCGAGCTAGTAATCTACAACATAATTTGCAAAGACACTTTGACTATGTTCATGATAATGAGTTCAATTAATCATATTATTTAAGAACTCCCACTCAAATTGACATCCCTCCGATCATTCGAGTGATACATGATCCAAATTCACCAACTCAAGTCCGATCATCACGTGAGTTGAGGTGGCTGCAATGGTGAACATCATTATGTTGATCATATCTACTATATGACTCATGTTCGACCTTTCGGTCTCTCGTGTTCCGAGGCCATGTCTGTACATGCTAGGCTCGTCAAGTTTAACCCGAGTGTTCTGCATGTGCAACACTGGCTTGCACCCGTTGTATGTGAACGTAGAGTCTATCACACCCGATCATCACGTGGTGTCTCAACACGACGAACTTTCGCAACGGTGCACATTCGGGGAGAACACAATTTAGCTTGAAATTAAGTGAGGGATCACCTTATAATGCTACCGTCGTCCTAAGCAAAATAAGGTGCATAAAAAGGATTAACATCTCATGCAATTCATAAGTGACATGATATGGCCATGAACTTGTGTTTAAGATCTCCATCTTCGAAACACCGGCATGATCTCCATCATCACCGGCACAACACCATGATCTCCATCATCTTGATCTCCATCAATGTGTTGCCATTGGGGTTGTGGCGCCAGCCCTGCTTCTACTTCTATTGCTACTGCTTAGCGATAAAGTAAAGCATTACATAGCGCTTAATGATTGACACGCAGGTCATACAATAATTAAAGACAACCCTATGGCTCCTGCCGGTTGCCGTACTCAACGACATGCAAGTCGTGAAATTCTATACATCACATGATCATCTCATACATCACATATATCTCATCATGTAATTGGCCATATCACATCACAACATACCCTGCAAAAACAAGTTAGACGTCCTCTAATTGTTGTTGCATGTTTTACGTGGCTGCTACGGGTATCTAGCAAGAACGATTCTCACCTACGCATAAACCACAACGGTGATACATAGATTGCTTTTCATCCTTCTCAAGGACCGCCTTTGTCGGATCCGATCCAACTAAAGTGAGAGAAACTGTCACCCGCAAGCCATCTAAGCAACAAGTTGCGTCGAGGGAACCGGTCTCTCGTAAGCGTACGAGTAATGTTGGTCCGGGCCGCTTCATCTCACAATCCCGCTGAACCAAAATACGACCAAGGGAGGAAGCAATCTAAGCATCAACGCCCACAAACCTTTTGTGTTCTACTCGAGATCTCATCGAACCATCAACCTAGCTCATGATGCCACTGTTGGGGAACGTCGCATGGGAAACAAAAATTTTCCTACGCACACGCAAACCTATCCATGGTGATGAGCATCTACGAGAGGGAGAGTGGATCTACGTACCCTTGTAGATCGCTAAGCGGGAAGCGTTAAGAAACGCGGTTGGTGTAGTCGAACATCTTCGCGATCCAAATCGCCGAGCGTCCCGCGATCTCATCACGATCCGTCCCGCGATCCAATCACGATCCGTCCCGTGAACTCATCACGATCCGTCCCGCGATCTCATCACGATCCGTCTCACGATGTTGATCACGATCTGTCCCGCGAACTCATCACGATCCGTTCCGCGATCTCATCACGAACCGTCTCGCGATCTCGATCACGGTCCTTCCGATCTAGCGCCGAACGGACGGCACCTCCGCGTTCAGCACACGTGCAGCTTGATGACGATCTCCACCATCTTGATCCAGCAAGAGGAGGTGGAGAGGAGAGAGAGTTCACCGGCAGCGTGACGGCGCTCCGGTGATGGTGGTGGAGTGATTCCGGCAGGGCTTCGCCTAAGCGCTGCGGAAAACCGATCTAGAGGAGAAACTGTGCACCGGTGTAACGGGTAGCACGTGGCCGGAAATTCTGTCCAAAAACCACCCAATCCACTAGTATATATAGGAGGAGAGGAGAGGAGAGGCAGCCAAGGCCTTTGGGTCGGCCGAAATAGGAGGTGGGAAGAAATCCTACTTCACCTCCAATCCTAGTTGGAGTAGGATTGCCTCCTATTGGCTGATTTTCCACTTTTTGCTTTAGGACTTTCTCTCCTGCGCCATGGGCCTTTGTGGCTGTTTTCCCAGCCCACTAAGGGCTGGTTATTATTCTCCCACAGCCCATGGACCTCTTGGGGTCGAAATACCCCTCCCGGAGGCCTCCCGGTACACTACCGGCACTCCCGGTACACTACCGGCACTCCCGGTACACTACCGATGAGCCCGAAACTTTTCCGGAAACCAAACTGGGACTTCCTATATATGAATCTTTACCTCCGGACCATTCCGGAGCTCCTCGTGATGTCCGGGATCTCATCCGGGACTCCGAACAAACTTCGGTCACCACCATACATAACTCTACACTACCGAAACGTCACCGAACCTTAAGTGTGCAGACCCTGCGGGTTCGAGAACTATGTAGACATGACCGAGACACCTCTACGGTCAATAACCAATGGCGGGACCTGGACATCCACATTGGTTCCTACATATTCTACGAAGATCTTTATCGGTCGAACCTCTATGTCAAGGATTTAGTTAATCCCGTATAACGTCCCCTTTGTTCTTCGGTATGTTACTTGCCCGAGATTCGATCGTCGGTATCTCCATACCTAGTTCAACCTCGTTACTGGCAAGTCTCTTTACTCGTTCCGTAATACAAGATACCGTGACTAACACTTAGCCACATTGCTTGCAAGGCTTGTTGTGATGTTGTATTACCGAGTGGGCCCTGAGATACCTCTCCGTCACACGGAGTAACAAATCCCAGTCTCGATCCATGCCAACTCAACAAACACCATCGGAGATACCTGTAGAGCACCTTTATAGTCACCCAGTTACGTTGCGACGTTTGATACACACAAGGCACTCCTCCGATATCCGTGAGTTGCATGATCTCATGGTCATAGGAACATATACTTGACATGCAGAAAACAGTAGCAATAAACTGACACGATCATATGCTATGTTTGTAGTTTGGGTCTTATCCATCACATCATTCTCCTAATGATGTGATCCCGTTATCAAATGACATCTCATGTCCATGGCTAGGAAACTTTAACCATCCTTTGATCAACGAGCTAGTCCATTAGAGGCATACTAGGGACATGGTTTTGTCTATGTATCCACACATGCATTTAAGTCTCCGATCAATACAATTATAGCATGGATAATAAACGATTATCATGAACAAGGAAATATGATAATAACTAATTTATTATTGCCTCTAGGGCATATTTCCAACATGTTTCTCCTACTTTAGTTGGATCGGATTCGACAAAGGCGGTCCTTGAGAAGGTTGAAAAGCAATTTATGTATCACCACTGTGGTTTTGCGTAGGTGAGAATTGTTCTTGCTAGATACCCGTAGCAGCCACGTAAAATATGCAACAACAATTAGAGGACGTCTAACTTGTTTTTGCAAGGTATGTTGTGATGTGATATGGCCAATTACATGATGAGATATATGTGATGTATGAGATGATCATGTTTTGTATAGAATATCACGACTTGCATATCGATGAGTACGGCAACCGGCAGAAGCCATAGGGTTGTGTTTAATTATTGTATGACCTACGTGTCAATGATTAAGCGGTATGTAATACTTTACTTTATCACTAAATGATAGCAATAGTAGTAGAAGCATGGTGGGCGCGACAACCCCGATGACAACATGTTGATTGAGATCAAGATGATGGAGATCATGGTGTCATGCCGATGATGATGGAGATAATGCCGGTGCTTTCAACATGGAGATCAAAAGTACAAGTTCATGGCCATATCATGTCACTTATGATTTGCATGTGATGCTAATCCTTTTATGCACCTTGTTTTGCTTAGGACGACGGTAACATTATAAGGTGATCCCACACTTAATTTCAAGATAAATTGTGTTCTCCCTAGTGTGCACTGTTGCGAAAGTTTGTCGTGTCGAGACACCACGTGATGATCGGGTGGGATAGACGCTATGTTCACATACAACGGGTGCAAGCTAGTGTTGCACATGCAGAACACTTGGGTTAAACTTGACGAGCCTAACATGTACAGACATGGCCTCAGAACACAAGAGACCGAAAGGTCGAACATGAGTCAAATAGTAGATATGATCAACATGATGGTGTTCACCATTGAAACCACCTCAACTCACGTGATGATCGGACTTGAGTTGGTGAAATTGGATCATGTATCACTCGAATGACTGGAGGGATGTCAATTTGAGTGGGAGTTCTTAAGTAATATGATTAATTGAACTCATTATCATGAACATAGTTAGTCGTGCCTTTGCAAGTTATGTTGTAGATTACTAGCTCACGCTATAGCTCCCTTGTATTTTTACATGTTCCTAGAGAAATAGAGTTGAAAGATGATGGTAGCAACATTGCGGACTAAGTCCGTGATCTGAGGATTGTCCTCACTGCTGCACAGAAGGCTTAAGTCCTTATTGCACCGATTGGTGCGCCGCCCCCTCTAGTATCATCTGTAGATGTTGTGAACATCTGTCAAGCACGTTCCGATGACTACTTGATAGTTCAGTGCGTCATGCACTATGGCTTAGAATTGAGGCTCCAAAACGTTTTGAACGTCACGGAATATATGAGATGTTCTAAGAGCTGAAATTGGGATCTCAGGCTCGTGCCTGTGTTGTGAGATATGAGATCTCCAACAAAGATTCTTTGCCTGTAAGATGAAAAGGAATAGCTCAATCGTTGAACATGTGCTCAGTTTGTCTGGGTACTACAATAGCTTGAATCGAGTGGGAGTTGATCTTCCAGATAAGATAGTGATTGATATATAGTTCTCCAAGTCATTGTCACTAAGCTACTAGAACTTCGTGACTAACTATAAATTGCTAGGGATGGAAATAACGATCCCTGAGCTGTTCACGACGATTGACACCGCAAAGGTAGAAATCATGAAGGAGCATCAAGTGTTGATGGTTAGTAAAACCACTAGTTTCGAGAAGGGCAACGACAAGGAGGGAAACTTCATGGATGGAAAGTCAGTTGCTGCTCCAGTGAAGCAATCCAAAGTTGAACCCAAACCCGAGACTAAGTCCTTCTATTATGAGGAGAGCGGTCACTGAAGTGGAACAACCCTAGATACTTGGTAGATAAGAAGGCTGACAACGTCGATAGAAGTATATTTCGATATACGTGTTATTGATGTGTACCTTGCTAGTACTCCTAGTAGCACCTGGGTATAGGATACCGATTCGATTGTTAAATGTTAGTAACTCGAAATAAAAGCTACGGAATAAACGAAGACTAGCTAAGTGTGAGGTACCGGTTCGGTTGTTAAATGTTAGTAACTCGAAATAAAAGCTACGGAATAAACGAAGACTAGCTAAGTGTGAGGTGACGATGTATGTTGGAAATGTTTCCAAGGTTGATGTGATCAACATCGCGCGCACTCTCTACCTTCGGGATTAGTGACAAACCTAAATAAATGTTATTTGGTGTTTGCGTTAAGCAAGAACATGATTAGATCATGTTTATTGTAATACGGTTATTCATTTAAGTTAGAGAATAATGGTTATTCTGTTTACATGAATAATACCTTCAATGGTCATGCACCCAGTAAGAATGGTTTGTGGAATCTTGATTGTTGTAATACACATGTTCATAACATTGATGCCAAAAGATATAAAGTTAGTAATGATAGTACCACATACTTGTGGCACTGCCGCTAAATGTCACATTGGTATAAATCGCATGAAGAAACTCCATGCTGATGGATCTTTGATTTCGAATCAGTTGAGACATGCGAACCATGCCTCTTGGGCAAGATGACTAAGGACCCCATTTTCCGGTTTGATGGAGCGGGTAAGTGATTTATTGGAAATGACACATGTTGATGTATGCAATCCAATGAGTCTTGTAGCGTGTGGTGGATATCGTTATTTTCTTACCTTCACTGATGATTTTAGTAGATATAGTGTATATTTACTTAATGAAACACAAGTCTGAATCGTTTGAAAAGTTCAAGCAAATTCAGAGTGAAGTCTAAGATCATCATGACAAGAAGATAAAAATGTCTACGATATGATCGTGGAGGTGAATATCTGAGTTACGAGTTTGGCATAAAAATTTAGACAGTGTGAAAGTTCTTTGACAACTCACGCCACCTGGAACACCATAGTGTGATGGTGTGTCCGAACGTCATAGTCGTGCTCTATTGGATCTGGTGCATGCTATGATGTCTCTTATCGTTTTGCTACTATAGTTTTGGGGTTATGCATTAGAGACAACTACATTCACTTTAAATAGGGCACCATATAAATCCGTTGAGATGACACTGTGTGAATTATGGTTTGTTAGAAACCTAAGCTGTCATTTCTTAATGTTTGGGGCTGCGACGCTTGTGTGAAAAAAATGTTTTCACCTAATGAGCTCGAACCCAAAGCGGAGAAATGCATATTCATAGAATACCCTAAGAACAGTTGGGTGAACCTTCTATCTTAGATCTAAGCATAAAGTGTTTGTTGCTAAAACTGGGTCCTTTCTCGAGAAAAACTTTCTCTCAAAAGAATTGAGTGGGAGGAAGATGGAACTTGATCAGGTTATTGAACCTTTGCTTCAACCAGAAGCGCATCACAGAAAGATGTTTCTGTGAAACCTACGTCAGTTGAAGAGGAAGTAAATGATGATGATCATGAAGCTTCGGATCAAGTTACCATTGAACCTCATAGGTCGACAAGGATGCGTACTGCTCCTGAGTGGTATGCCAACCCTGTCTTGGAGGTCATGTTGTTGGACAACGATGAACCTATGAGCTATGGAGAAGCAATGATGGGACCGGATTTCGACAAATGGTAAGAGGCCATGAAATCCGAGAAAGGATCCATGTATGAAAACCAAGTATAGACTTTGGTAGAATTGCTCGTTGGACGGTAGGTCGTTGAGTACAAATTGACCTTTAATATGAAGACATGCATTGATGGTAAATGTCACCATTTGTAAAGCTCGACTTGTCGCAAAGAAGTTTCCGACAAGTTCAAGGAGTTGACTATGATGAGACTTTATTACTCGTAGCGATGCTAAAGTCTGTTGGAATTATGTTAGCAGTTGCTGCATTTTTAATTATGAAATCTGGCAGATGGATGTAAAAACATCGTTTCCTTAACGGTTTACTTGATGGAAGGTTGTATGTGATACAACCAGAAGGTTTTGTCAGTCCTAAGGATTCTAAAAGGTGTACAAGCTTCTGTGGTCCTTCTATGGACTGAAGCAAGCATCTCGGAGTTGGAATATACACTTTGATGAGGTGATCAAAGTTTTTGAGTCTATACAAGGTTTATGAGAAACTTGTATTTACAATAAAGTGAGTGGGAGCACTATAGAGTTTCTGATAAGCATATGTGGTTGACATATTGTTGATCGAAAATGATGTAGAATTTCTAATAAGCATAAAGGGTTATTTGAAAACAGTTTTTCAAAGGAGGACATAGATAAAGCGACCTAATTGTAGAGCATCAAGATCTATAGAGATGGATCAAGATACTTGACGAGACTTTCAATGAGTACATACCTTGACAAGATTTTGAAAGAGTTCAAAATGGTTCAGTCAGAGAAAGAGTTCTTGCCTGATTTGTAAGGTGTGAAGTTGAGTAAGACTCAAAGCTCGACCACGGCAAAAAAAAGAGAAAGGACGAAGGTCATCCCCTATGCTTTAGCCATAGGATCTATGTAGTATGCCATGCTGTGTACCGCACCTGTGTGTGTGTGCCTTGCCATGAGTCCGTCAAGGGGTACAAGAGTGATCCAGGAGTAGATCACTGGATAACGGTCAAGATTATCCTTAGTAACTAAAATACTAAGGAAATGTTTCTCGATTGTGGAGGTGATAAAGAGTTCATCATAAAGAGTTACGTCAATGCAAGCTTTAACACCAATCTGGCTGACTCTTAGTAGCCGGATACGTATAGTGGAGCAGTCATTTGGAATAGCTCCAAGTGGAGTGTAGTAGCAGTGTTTACAGTTTGACATAGAGATTTGCAAAGTACACATGGATCTGAATGTCGCAGACCCATTGACTAAAAGACCTATCTCCCAAGCAAAGCATGATCGAGCCCCAGAACTCATTGGGTGTTAGATTCATAACAATGCGAATCACATGGTGATGTGAACTAGATTATTGACTCTACTGCAAGTGGGAGACTATTGGAAATATGCCCTAGAGGCAATAATAAATTGGTTATTATCATATTTCCTTGTTCATGATAATCGTTTATTATCCATGCTATAATTGTATTGATTGGAGACTCAGATGCATATGTGGATACATAGACAAAACCATGTCCCTAGTATGCCTCTAATAGACTAGCTTGTTGATCAAAGATGAGTAAGGTTTCCTAGCCTTGGACATGACATGTCATTTGATAACAGGATCACATCATTAGGAGAATGGTGTGATGGACAAGACCCAAACTACAAACGTAGCATATGATCGTGTCAGTTTATTGCTACCGTTTTCTGCATGTCAAGTATCTGTTCCTATGACCATGAGATCATGCAAATCACTGACACTGGAGGAGTACCTTGTGTGTATCAAATGCCGCAACGTAACTGGGTGACTATATAGGTGCTCTACAGGTATCTCCGAGGGTGTCTGTTGGGTTGGCATGGAACAAGACTGGGATTCGTTAATCCGCGTGACGGAGAGGTATCTCAGGGCCCACTCGGTAATACAACATCACAATAAGCCTTGCAAGCAATGTGACTAAGTGTTAGTCACGGGATCTTTTATTACGAAAACGAGTAAAGGGACTTGCCGGTAACGAGATTGAACTAGGTATGGAGATACCGACGATCGAATCTCGGGCAAGTAACATACCGAAGAACAAAAGGAACATCATACGGGATTAACTGAATCCTCAACATAGAGGTTCGACCGATAAAGATCTTCATAGAATATGTAGGAATCAATATGGGCATCCAGGTACCGCTATTGGTTATTGACCGTAGAGGTGTCTCGGTCATGTCTACATAGTTCTCGAACCCGCAGGGTCTGCACACTTAAGGTTTGGTGATGTTTTGGTAGTATAGAGTTATGTATGGTGGTGACCGAAGGTTGTTCAGAGTCCCGGATGAGATCCCGGACATTACGAGGAGCTCCGGAATGTTCCGGAGGTAAAGATTGATTTATAGGAAATCCTATTTTTGGTCACCGGAAAAGTTTCGGGCTCATCGGTAGTGTATCGGGAGTGCCGAGAGGGTACCGCGGAACCACCGGGAGGGGTATTTCGACCCAAGAGGCTACATGGGCTGTGAGAGAATGAATACCAGCCCTTAGTGGGCTGGGCAAATTCCCACATAGGGCCCATGCGGCTGGGAAGGAAATCCAAAGTGGAAAAGGTGGGAAAAGGCTAATATAAGGAAGGAGTCCTAATCCGACTAGGAGTAGAGGAGTAGGACTCCTCCCTCCACTTCGGCCGAAGAAAAAAGGGCTTGCCCTTGCGGGCAAGCCTCCTCCTCTCCTCCTCCTATATATATTAGAGGTTTTAGGGTTTTTGCATACAGATTTTCAGCCACGTGCTACCCTCTCCTCTAGTCCGTAGTTTCTCCTCTAGATAGGTTTCAACAGTGCTTAGGCGAAGCCCTGCTGGAATTACTCCACCACCATCGCCGCAACGCTGCCGGAGAACTCGTCTACCTCTACGCTTCCTCTTGCTGGAGCAAGAAGGCGGAGATCGTTATCGAGCTGTACGTGTGCTGAACGCGGAGGTGCCGTCCATTCGGCACTAGATCGAAAGGACCACGATGGGATCACGGGACGACTCGTGATGAGATCGCGGAACGGATCATGATTGGATCATGAAGATGTTTGACTACATCAACCACGTTTCTTAATGCTTCTGCTTAGCAATCTACAAGTGTATGTAGATTCACTCCCCTCCCCTCGTAGATGCTCATCACCATGGATAGATCTTGCGTGTGCGTAGGAAATTTTTTGTTTCCCATGCAACGTTCCCCAACAGGGGATATAACCCGCGGTTTAACCCGGCCGAAAGTATGACCTGAGTGAGACTTGATGATTCATTGGTAACCCGGCGGACGGGTCAGACGAGCGACAAGGCCCGAGGCCCGGCATGTAAGCCGGCGCCAGGCGGCTCACAAGAGAAGGCCCAAAGGAGAGAGGATTCCCTCACAATGTAAACAAGACCCGCATTAGGATTCAAGAGAGACTAGTCCTAATCCTATTCCTAGTAGGACTCTACATGTAAACCTACCCTCTCCACTTATATAAGGAGGGTAGAGCACCCGTAGAGGGATAAGTTGACAGGTTACGATAGACACAAGAGATTAGAGATAGACAGATTAGAGGCTCTTGAGATTAGAGGTACCGATCCCGCACCCTTGTAACCGAGATCGTCATCATCATCATCAATACAAGACAAGCAAGATGTAGGCTTTTACCCCCATCGAAGGGGCCGAACCTGGGTAAACTCGCGTCTCTCGATTCCGACCAACCCCTCTCAAGCCGCCACATAATTGCGACCGCCTCGAACCTAAGTCCGTTCACCCGGATATCTGCCATGACAGATCCACGACAGCGCCCGTGTTCACGGCTTCAGGCCCTCACCTACGTGTCGCCCTTCTTTTTTTCTTTCTTCGTCGCTCGACTCCCTCTGTTCGCTTAACCGCCGTTGGCTGGCTGCTCCCCATCTCCTCTTCTGTTCTGTATAAAGTATCAAGATTCATTCTAGAGATTCCATCTGTAAGTGCCACTAAAGGTAATTTATCACCTTGCTATTCTTCGATTTGTCCCAAATTTATATTCTCCTGTTATCTTAGGGTTTTGTTTGACGTCTTGATTTTGGTTTTTGTTATTGCTTCAAGGTCTAATCATGTGCATTATACAATCTAGATTAGGCCACAAATCACATCCCATCTTAATGTCAGGTAACCTAGCAAGAAGGATTTGTAGTCTCTTTGTACTGTAATTTTTGTATGTTAGTGTTAACTATCTCTTCGTATCTACAACCCCTATAAAAGGAAGAGAGGGATAATCTAACTTAAAATATGAACCATCTAATTGGATAATCAAGAACCTTAACTTGCTATTAACGAAACCCTTCGTTAACGCATCTTTCGTTAACACACGAGCGGCTACGCACCGCTAAATCGCTCCAGCCCCGCCTCCTCTCCACTCCCCTGCCCGTCCACGAAAAAACTGCTCCCCCACGCTCATCCCCAACCGCCGCCTCCCCCCGTTCGCCCCTCCCTGCCCGTCGCCTCCACCTGTTCGTCCCGCCATGCCTGTCGCCTCTGCCCGCCAACTCTTCGCCTGCTGACCCCGCCCGTCGCCTACCCCCGCTCGCCCCGCGCTCCGTCGTTCCATGCCGCCGCCCTCTCCCACACGTGCCACCGCACACTGCTCCGCCGGTCCCGGTCCTGCCTGGCGTTATCCCCTTTCCCAAACAAGCCACCGTCCCCTCTCCTAGCCCCGCCGCAGGGCCCTGCCTGTCGTCGGCCCCTGCCCCTACACACTGCCCCATCGGTCCCGGCCCTGCCCGCCGCAGGGCGCTCTAGACGCGGATCTGCCGTCTCCCGTCCCTCTTGACGCTACGGCACTTGGGGCGAGCGACGAAGGGGACTTGCCATGGACTTCGTTTTCCTATCGTTCCTCCATTAATCCATGGCAGCTAGATATTCTTGGCCTCAAGCACAACCACCTACAGGATCCAGGTGAGCAAGGAGCAGCCGTGGCTGATCCTGCAGCATCCCGTCATGCGTGTAGCCCCCGTCCACCACACCGGCACCACCATCTGATGTGCAGGTATGACGAACAACCCCATCTCCCTTCTAATCCCTTTTTTCTGCCTCACATGGATGCGTAGAGGTAGAATTAGAGATCATGCACTTGCAACCTTTTTGTCTAGAAAAATGTCTCAGAATCAACTGATTCATAGTGTTACTGTCTGTTTAGACATCTTGATATTACTTTTTCGCTGAAACTCACACTCGCTGATTCAATGTAGCACATAGCAGCCGCCCCCGCCGGGGATATGGACACACGCAAGGTGACTGCTGGCAAACGATGTCGTACATGCCGTCGCGCCTCCACGCTGCCGCACAAGGGAATGGCCATGTCAGTTGTATGGTCGCGTCAAACAATGAGTTGTACTGAATATTTGTATATCCAAACTGAATTGGCCATTAAACGCCTTCATATCACTCGCTATTGCCGGTGAGAGCAGAGTGGATGCAGCCCTGGGTCAAGTCAATTGATCTTTGATGGCACCGGCGTGCCACCGCCGCTCCCGCATACCCGGTTGTGCGCTTGGACACGGACTCGGCTGCCGCGCCGAGTCAATGGAGTTGTGTGCGGCCACGATAAGAACACGCATGGAGCTGTTCCAAGCATGGTGGTGCATCCATTTTACATGTTACTTTTGTGTTTCTTAGATAGGTGTGTTGTGCAGACCTGGCATAGGTTGTGTTGGACAATAGCAAGTGTTGCCAGGCGCACCTGAAACAATCAACTTTAATGCATCAATGTTAGCTCTTTAAAATCAATGCATTTGTGAGTACCAAGCTTAATAAGGTTATTTAGGCAAGTTTAAGAGGGGTACCTTGAAGGTCCTATTACGATCTGAACATCAAACTCTGTTTTTTCGCTTGTTTGATAGTACAGTACACACTACTTAATAAAATTTCTATTTTCTTTAGTTATAGTTACATCTTTTGAAAAATATTGTCAGAGAACGAGATCATGGTGTTTAGAGAATTTGAATCACAGATAGTGATAAATAGAGGGATACTTAATGTTGAGGTACCGAGGGCTGATTTATAAAAGTTTGTTACCAACTTTATCCAATTAGAAATAACAGTTCATGGAGCTGGTATGTTAATCTGATAGCCCCGACGTTAAACAATATGTTCTTTTGTTCTGTATATGGATACTTACCTTCTTCTTCTTGCAATTGTATTTATTAACTAGCTTATTGCCTTCACATATAGACTCCTGGATGATTTTTATTTAAGAGCATAACTTCATGAACGGAAGAGGTTATAAAGTTTACTCACATATTTTGGTTTCAAAGCAAAACAGTTGCACCTTGAGAATGTTGACTGAATTGAATTGAGATTACACATGGCACATGATCCGAGACATGCCTAACTAATGTTTACGACTTGTGTGGTTTATCTGTTTTAATAGGGCACAAAGATGGCTGCAACAATACTTGATGAGCAGGTGGACCACTTGGAACCACCAATTAGTGAAGGTAAGGCATATTTTATCTCAAGAATGTCCATGGAGCCAGTCACAGGTTGGCAACAACTAATGTTCGCTAGTAATCATCATGAGTGTCAGTTTACGGTGGCGATGCCATATTTGTCAGAAGGTTGGCTTTAGTTGCATGCTCACAATTAGTAATCATGACATGTGGTAGGATGTCTTTATGGGCTCATACGTACTCTATATATGAAAATGTTACATGAAAAGCACTGCTAGAAATTTTAAATTGGGATGTGTACTGTTTATTATTTGCAGTTTTTCACTATACACTCACAATACTAATATTAATATTTTTGGTTGACTAGAACTACATTTTCTGATTGTGACCTCATTCTTAAATTGTTAAATTTGGCAGGTTGCAGAAATTCAAATTCAATATTTCTAGAGAGTCAATGTCTATTCCATGGGGCTTACTGAATGCTTCTAGATTTGTGGAATTTCTCTGCTTACATTGGTAATATTTGATCCTTGATAGCTATGCTATCTTCCTTCCATGTTGGTCATGCTGATAAAAGTTTGGAGAGAGGAAACATCTTGTACAAGTCAATGTATATACAATATTTTTTACGCACCACTAGCTCCAAGGATTTGTTTCCTCTACTTGAAACATACATGTGAGTGTTTGATAGTCCTTTAATCATGTATCTCCTTGATGAAACTAAATGCAGTTTTTGTTGGCTCGGGCGAACATTTGCGCCAATCCACCACACTCGAATTAGGGGATTGCATATAATGCGGTGACAAAAATTGAGGTGATGATCTGTAAGGTTTGCCTTATATTTGTTTTTGGGAATGACTGTCTTAGACACTATTTGTGGCCTAGAAAATATAGCGAATGTCCACCAGTCAGCCGCCTCCCCCGCGATTGACTCCCTGCAATTATCGCCCAAACACATTGACTCCTCTACCGAATCAGTTGATAATACCCACTTTATTCTTGCCTTGATATATTAACCTATTGTCTTGTAGATTCATTTATCTATTTTCAGCATATGTGGCATGTTCTACAGGGCATTCAGATTAGATTTTCTTAGCATGAATTCAGTTTTTGATTGTAGTTTGTGGGTTATTTTAGTTACTGGCTTACAAGGATTCAGTTTATCCACTGCTGCTCCTAGAGGGTGCATTTAAATGATGAGAAGGTGGAAGTTAATAAATTCATATGGTGATCTGATTTCTCTACAATTGATTTTTTTTGTTCAGGCAAGCTTGATTTACATGCGCGCGCATGGTTAATACTTTGTTGCGGTATATGCATGCAAGGCACTATTTGGATTGGCTTGCATTTAACGGTATGTCATCGTATGAAAGAAACTTATGCCATGTATATCATGTATTACCTGAAGCTTTTGCAGTCATTCAATGTAGAACCCTTGAAAAAATTTCTTCTGTACTACCTCTGTCCCAAAATAATTGCCGCAGATTTAGTACTAAATTAGTAAAGATTTTGTACTAGATCAACGACACTTATTTTGGAACGGAGGGAGTACTTCTTATTTTCTCCGAGCTAAGACGTTGTATCTACTTAAGGACAAACATACATATATTTTAACAATTTTTTTACGATCCATGTCGTAAGAGTCTTTCTATTACCAAACTATCTACTTGTCATGAGCTGGAGTTTTTTGGTTTTCCTTTTATGTGCATATCGTGTACGAAATTGTTCGTGTAGAGAAAGGAAAGTTTAGTATGCTAAAGAAGAGGACAAACTTACAAAATGTTACATTAATTTGTTTATATTATAGCTTTTCTTCAGTTGTTTGAGTTTCACGGTGGAGGTGGGCGTGTACGTGGCATGGCAATAGTTGAAAGAAGATTCAGGGGTTGAGCATTAGGTACACCGCAATCACGTTGATGCTCCTCGTCAAGACTATGCGTCCATTATTGGTATGCTTCAGCGAAAACTTTGGCCCACTAATCAGCAATGAATTTTATTAGTAATAAACCAGCATCCTACTATTTCGCAATCAATTTTAGGTAATTGTTGTCTTACTATATATTGTAGGTCAATTCAGTTTTGGTATTTTTATGGACGTTAAGATTAAATTATCCTTATTCTATTTCATAATCCCAAAGCATGTTAAATTATGTCCCTCGTAACCATGCAACGTATGAAATGTAACCTATGTAGATCAATGCCCGAGCAACAAACCTGCTAAAGTCAGGCATAATTAACAGGTAGGACCATTGGACAAACAAAATAAACAGTTTCCATCGACCAGACAGTACTTAAACATAAGAAAAATAACTGAAATATACGGGAAAGGGTGGGGGAAATCACCATTTTTTCGTCGATCCCTTCCCCTTGCGGTCGGTGATGCTGCTTTGGTCGTCGGTATAGGCATCAGTCGTCGGAGAGTCATTGGAGCTTTCATCGCTGACGTCTTACGCGTCATCCAACTGGTCCATCGGCACGCCGGCTAGCCTCCGGAGCAAGCGCTCCTTCTCTTTGGTGTGCCTCAGCGGAGCTACAGTGACGGGCCGGGGTCAATTGACCCCGAAAACCTTGGCTCAAAGCTTGTTAGATACATAGAGCCCATGAGAAATAAAATATGCGGTGATAAGAAAATGACCCCAGTCCAAAAAGGCTCCAGTATCCTCTCAACACACAGGTGGCCCAAACAACACCTAGGCGGCAGGCCCATACCCACCGCCGATAGATTCAGGAAGAAAGGATCGATCGATCCTAGCGCCCAAAAATAAATATTTCTTGATCGATCCCTAGGTATAGGATGGCCCGTATTCACGGCTTCAGGCCATCGCCTACGTGTCACCCTTCTTTCTTTGTTTCTTCGTCGCCCGGCTCCATCTTTTCGCTCAACCGCCGCCGGCTGGCCGCTCCCCATCTCCTCTTCTATTCTGTATAAAGTATCAAGATTTATTCTAGAGATTCCATCCGCAAGTGACACTAAAGGTAATTTTATCATCTACTTATTGCTATTCTTCTATTTGTCCCAAATATATATTCTCCTGTTATCTTAGGGTTTTGTTTAACGTGTTGATTTTGTTTTTTGTAATTGCTTCAAGGTCTAGGTGGGTAATCTAATCATGTGCATTATGCAATCTAGATTAGGCCACAAATCACATCCCATCATAATGTGAGGTAACCTAGCAAGAAGGATTTGTAGTCTCTTTGTACTGGAATTTTCGTAAGTTAGTATTACCTATTTTTTCTTATCTACTACCCCTATAAAAGGAAGAGAGGACAAATCGAACTTAAAATCTGAACCATCTAATTGGGTAATCAATGGTCTTAAATTGTCGTTAACGAAATCCTTTGTTAATGCATCTTTCGTTAACACACGAGTGGCTACGCACTGCTAAACCGCTCCAGCCCCACCTCCTCTCCACTCCCCTCCCCGTCAACGAAAAAACTGCTCCCCCACTCTCATCCCCGACCGCCACCTCCCCCCTGCTCGCCCCGCCCTGCCCGTCGCCTCCCCCTCGCTCGTCCCGCCCTGCCCGTCGCCGTCGCCCGCCGACTCTTTGCCTGCTCACCCCGCCCGTCGCCTCCCCCCCGCTCGCCCCTCCCTCCGTCGTTCCACTCCGTTGCCCTCTCCCAGACACGCCACCGCACACTGCCCCGCCTGTCCCGGCCCTGCCCGGCATCGTCCCCTCTCCCAAACGCGTCGTCATCCCCTCTCCTAGCCCTGCCGCAGGGCCCTGCCCGCCGCCGGCCCCTGCCCCCGCACACTGCCCCACCGGTCCCGATCCTACCCGCCTTAGGGCCCTCTTGACGCGGATCTGCCGTCTCCCGGCCCTCTTGACGCTGCGACACTTGGGGCGAGCGACAAATGGGCCTCTCCATGGCCTTCGTTTTCCTCTTGTTCCTCCATTAATCCATGGCAGCTAGATATTCTTGGCCACAAGCACAACCACCTACAGGATCCAGGCGAGCGAGGAGCAGCCACGGCTGATCCAGCACCATCCCGTCATGCGTATAGCCGACGTCCACAACACCGGCACCACCATCTGATGTGCAGGAATGACGAACAACCCCATCTCCATTCTAATCTTTTTTTCTGCCCTCACATGGATGCGTAGAGGTAGAATTAGAGAGTGCACTTGCAAGCTTTTGTCTAGAAAAACGTCTTAGAATCAACTGATTCATGGTGTTACTATCTGTTTAGACATCTCGATACTCTTGTTTCACTGAAACTCACACTCCCTGATTCAATGTAGCACATAGCAGCCGCCCCCGTCGGGGATATGGACACACGCAAGGCAACTGCTGGCGAACGATGCCATACATGCCGTCGCGCCTCCGCGCTGTCGCACAAGGAAATGACCATATCAGTTGTATGGTCGCGTCAAACTATGTGTTGTACTGAATATTTCTATATGCAAACTGAATTGGTCATTAAATGCCTTCATATCACTCGTTGTTGCCGGTGAGAGCAGAGCGGATGCAGCCCTAGGTCAAGTCAATTGACCTTTAGCGGCACTGGCACGCCACCGCCGCTCCCGCATACCTGGTTGTGGGCTAGGACACGGACTCGGCTACCGCGCCAAGTCAATGGAGTTGTGTGCGGCCACGACAAGAACACACATGGAGCTATTCCGAGTATGGTGGTGCATCCATTTTACTTGTTACTTTTGTGTTCCTTGGATAGGTGTGTTGTGCGGACCTAGCATAGGTTGTGTTGGATAATAGCAAGTGTTACCAGTCGCACCTGAAACAATCAACTTTGTGCATCAATGTTTGTTCTTTGAAAATCAATGCATTTGTGAGTACCAAGCTTAATAAGGTTTTTAGGCAACTTTAAGAGGGGTAACTTGAAGGTACTATTATGATCCGAACATCAAACTCTGTTTTTTAGCTTGCTTGATAGTACAGTACACACTACTTAACAAATTTTCTATTTTCTTTAGTTATAGTCACATCTTTTGAGAAATATTGTCAGAGGAAGAGATCAAGGTGTTTAGAGAATTTGAATCACAGATAATGATAAATACAGGGATAATTAACGTTGAGGTACTAAGGGCCGGTTTATAAAAGTTTGGTACCAACTTTACCCAATTAGAAATAACAGTTGAGGGAGCTCGTATGTTAATCTGATAGCCCCGACCTTAAACAATATGTTCTTTTGTTCTGTATATGCATACTTGCCTTCTTCTTCTTGCAATTGTGTTTATTAACTAGCTTATTGCCTTCACATATACACTCCTCGGTGATTTTTATTTAAGAGCATCATGAACGAAAGAGGTTATAAATTTTACTCACATATTCTGGTTTCAAAGCAAAACAGTTGCACCTTGAGAATGTTGACTGAATTGAATTGAGATTACACATGGCACATGATCTGAGACATGCCTATGAAATGTTTATGACTTGTCTGGTTTATCTGTTTTAATAGGACACAAATATGGCTGTAAAATACTTGATGAGCAGGTGAACCGCTTGGAACTACAAATTAGTGAAGGTAAGGCATATTTTATATCAAGGATGTCCGTGGAGCCACTCACATGTTGGCACCAACTAATGTTTGCTTGTAATCATCATGAGTGTCATTTAAAGTGGCGATGCCATATTTGTCACAAGGTTGGCTTTACTTGCTTGTTCACGATTAGTAATCATGACATGTGGTAGGATGTCTTTATGGGCTCATACGTACGCTATATATGAAAATGTTACATGAAAAGCACTTCTAGAAATTTTAAATTGGGATGTGTACTGCTTATTATTTGCAGTTTTGCACTATACACTCACAATCCTAATATTAATAATTTTGGTTGACTAGCACTATATTTTCTGATTGTGACCTCATTCTTAAATAGTTAAATTTGGCAGGTTGTAGAAATTCAAATTCCATATTTGTAGAGAGTCAATGTCTATTCCGTGGGGTTACTGAATGCTTCTAGATTTGTGGAATTGCTCTGCTTACATTGGTAATATTTGATCCTTGATAGCTATGCTATCTTCCTTCCATGTTGGTCTTGCCGATAAAAGTTTGGAGACAGGAAACATCTTGTACAAGTCAATGTATATACAATATTTTTTACGCACCACTAGCTCCAAGGATTTGTTTCCTCTAGTTAAAACATAGATGTGAGTATTTGATACTCCTTTAAGCCGATAAAAGTTTGGAGACAGGAAACATCTTGTACAAGTCAATGTATATACAATATTTTTTACGCACCACTAGCTCCAAGGATTTGTTTCCTCTAGTTAAAACATAGATGTGAGTATTTGATACTCCTTTAATCATGTATCTCGTTGCTGAAACTGAATGCAGTGTTTGTTGGCTCGGGCAAACATTTGCGCCAATCCACCACACTTGAATCAGGGGATTGCATACAATGCGGTGGCAAAAATTGAGGTGATGATCCGTCAGGTTCGCCTCGTATTTGTTTTTGGGAATGACTTAATTGGTCTCAGACACTTTTTGTGGCCTAGAAAATATCGCAAATGTCCAGGAGTCAGCCGCCTCCCCCGCGATTGACTCCTTGCAGTTACGCCCAAATACATTAACTGCTCTACCGAATAAGTTGATAATACCCACTTCATTCTTGCCTTGACATATTAACCTATTGTCTTCTAGATTCGTTTATCTATTTTCAGCATATGTGGCATGTTCTACAGGGCATTCAGATTAGATTTTCTTAGCATGAATACAGTTTTTGATTTTATTGTGTTGGTTATTTTTGTTACAGGCTTACAAGGATTCAGTTTATCCCCCAAATCCCCGCCGACAGGCTTCCTGTCACCCGTCCCTTCCTTCGCCACCACCACAGGGCGTGACCGGGCGTAGCCCTGCCAGCGCCGGCGGTGGTGGGGCCCCTTTGTCTCCTCATGCAGCTGTTCTTTGCGGGCAGACGTGGCTGCTCCGAGGTGTGGTGCGGCGGCGATGGGGCACCACAACGCGGCGGCACGCCGGCGCGCCAGCGGTTCAAGGCGGCGATAGATCGGCCACGTGGTAGGCTGTGGATGGCGGATCCAGGCGGTGGCGTGCTTGTATGGTCCTCGGGTCGGCTGGATTGGATCAGCAGGATCTGGGCTATGGCGTGCTATGCGAGGTCCGCTAGCGGCAGGTGGGGCTCCTATTGGCCAGCAACCTGGCCTTTTCTCGCTTGCGCACAACTTAGACGAGGGGCCGTACGGTGTTGTGCTGCGGGGTTGTACTCCTTCCTGTTGTGGTCCTAGGGTTCTTCTCGGGTGAAGGCGGTGATCTTCTTGATGCTTGTCATCCTTGATCTGGCTGCAGACGAGTTCCGGAATGCTCCGCCAGAGATATCCTCTCGATTGCTGGATCGGATGGGATCCGTTCATGTGCATCCTTATTTCAGCCCGTGCGGCTTCAAGAGGACGTGGCGCGAAACTCCGCTGACTGTTCAAATTTTGGGACATGACGGTCTTTTAATTTCCATGGTGTAGACGGTGGCGGAGAATGTCATGGCGACTAAGGTTTGAGGACTAGTAATGGCGGATCATGTCTTCGAGGCAATGAAGAATTTGCTCGGTGGGTCATGACTTGTAGCAGTGGCATCGACAAGTGGGGGCGGCAACACTGGAGGAGTACATGGTCTTACCTTTCAGGGTGAAAGCCCAAGGTCTCGCCTTAATTGGTTGTGCCTGGCAATGACCTTGTTGAAGGCATTGTTTTGAGATCACGGATCTTCTCCAGGGTGAGAACCTAAGATCTTTTATCGGGCGATGATGGTGCTTGTGCACTGTTTCCTTCTTGGAGGCGTCGTTTTTGGAGAGTTTGGACTTCGGGTGTTGTCTAGGTGGTGGTTTGTGTTGCAGCTACAAGGAGTTGATAGCGAGATTTTTCTTTTTTGTTCTGTTTCATTTGTCTTTTGGCTATGTGCATCCGTAATGTCATTACGACATTGCGTTGTTGCAGAGGCTGGGTGTAATTGGTATCACCGTGATATTAATATATTCCCCTTTTCAAAAAAAAGTTTATCCACTGCTGCTCCTAGAGGGTGCATTTAAATGATGAGAATGTGGAAGTTAATAACTGTTGAAAATATGCCCTAGAGGCAATAATAAATTAGTTATTATCATATTTCCTGTTTCATGATAATCGTTTATTATCCATGCTAGAATTGTATTGATCGGAAACGCAGATACATGTGTGGATACATAGACAACACCATGTCCCGAGTATGCCTCTAGTGAACTAGCTTGTTGATCATAGATGGTTAAGGTTTCCTAGCCATGGACATGAGATGTCATTTGATAACCGGATCACATCATTAGGAGAATGACGTGATGGATAAGACCTAAAATATAAACGTAGAATATGATCGTGTCAGTTTATTGCTACAGTTTTCTGTATGTCAAGTATCTGTTCCTATGACCATGAGATCGTGCAACTCACTGACACCGGAGGAGTACCTTGAGTGTATCAAATGTCGCAACGTAATTAGGTGGCTATAAAGGTGCTCTACAGGTATCTCCGAGGGTGTATGTTGGGTTGGCATGAATCAAGACTGGGATTTGTTACTCCGTGTGACGGAGAGGTATCTCAGAGCCTACTCGGTAATACAACATCACAACAAGCCTTGCAAGCAATGTGACTAAGTGTTAGCCATGGGATCTTGAATTACGGATCAAGTAAAGAGACTTGCTGGTAATGAGATTGAACTAGGTATGGAGATGCCGACGATCGAATCTCGGGCAAGTAACATACCGGTGAACCAAGTGAAAAACATATGAGATGATCCTTGACATAGAGCTTCAACCGATAAAGATCTTCATAGAATATGTAGGAACCAATATGGGCATCCAGGTCCCGCTATTGGTTATTGACCATAGAGGTGTGTCGGTCATGTGTACATAGTTCTCAAATCCGTAGGGTCTACATACTTAAGGTTCGGTGACGTTTCGGTAGTATAGAGTTATGTATGGTGGTAACCAAAGGTTGTTCGGTGTCTTGGATGAGATCTCGCACGTCACGAGGAGATTCGGAATGGTCCGTAGGTAAAGATTGATATATAGGAAGTCCTGTTTTGGTCACCGGAAAAGTTTCGGGCTTATTAGTAGTGTACCGGGAGTGCCGGGAGGGTGCCGGGGGACCATCAGGAGGGGTCTCTCGACCCAAAGGACCTCATGGGCCGTGGGAGGAGTCAAACCAGCCCCTACTGGGCTGTACTAAGCCCCCACTAAGGTCCATGCGGCTAGGGGTGGGAAAATCCAAAAGGTGGAGAGGTGGAAAGAGTTTCCAAGTGGAAAGGAGGAATCCTACTCCTAATAGGATTGGAGTAGGACTCCTCCACCTCCAATTTAGAGAAAACCTTGAGGGTTTGAGGCTGCCTCCTTCCCTCCCTCCATCCTATATATATTAGAGAATTTAGAGGGGAAAGCTAACCCTAATTGCCACGTGCTCCCTCTACTTCATCTAGATCGGTTTCTCCTCTAGTCTAGTTTCAGCGGTGCTTAGGTGAAGCCCTGCCGGAACTGTTCCACCACCATAGCCACCGCGCCATCGCGTCGCTGGAGAACTCATCTACCTCTCCACTCCCTCTTGCTGGATCAAGAAGGCAGATATCGTCATTGAGTTGTACATGTGCTGAACACGGAGGTGCCGTCCATTTGGCGCTAGATCGAAAGGACCGTGATCAAGACTGCGAGACGATTTGTGATTTGATCGCAGGCCGGATCGTGATCGGATCGCGGGACGGATCGTGATTGGATCGCGAGATGGATCGTGGTGGGATCACGGGACGCTCGGCGATTTGGATCGCGAAGACGTTCGACTACATCAACCGCGTTTCTTAACACTTCCCGCTTAGCGATCTACAAGGGTATGTAGATCCACTCTCCCTCTCGTAGATGCTCATCACCATGGATAGATCTTGCGTGTGTGTAGGAAATTTTTTGTTTGCCATGCAACGTTCCCCAATAATAACTTCATATGGTGATCTGATTTCTCTATAATTGATTTCTTTTTTGTTTTGTTCAGGCAAGCTTGATTTACATGCGCGCGCATGCATGCAAGGCACTGTTTTGATTAGCTTGCATTTAGCGATATGTCATCATATGAAAGAAAGTTATGCCATGTATATCATGTACTACCTATGTATATCATGTACTACCTGAAGCTTTTGTAGTCATTCAATGTAGAACCCTTGAAAAAATTTCTTATGTACTACCTCTGTCCCAAAATAATTGCCTCTGATTTAGTACTAAATTAGTATAGATTTTTTACTAGATCAACGACACCTATTTTGGAACAGAGGGAGTACTTCTTATTTTATCCGAGCTAAGACGTTGTATCTACTTAAGGACAAACATACATATATTTCCACAAATTTTTTTACGATCCATGTCGTAAGAGTCTTTCTATTACCAAACTATCTACTTGTCATGAGCTGGAGTTTTTTGGTTTTCCTTTTGTCTACATATCGTGTATGAAACTGTTCTTGTAGAGAAAGGAAAGTTTAGTATGCTAAAGAAGAGGACAGACTTACAAAATGTTACATTAATTTATTTACATTATAGCTTTTGTTCAGTTGTTTAAGTTTCACGGCGTAGGTGGGCGTGTATGTGGCATGTCAATAGTTGAAAGAAGATTCAAGGGTTGAGCATTAGGTACGCCACAATCACGTTGATGCTCCTCCTAAAGACCACGGGGCCATTATTGGTATGCTTCAGCGGAAACTTTGGCCTACTAATCAGCAATGAATTTTATTAGTAATAAACCAACATTCTACTACTTTGCAATCAATTTTAGATGATTGTTGTCTTACTATATATTATAGGTTAATTCTGTTTTGATATTTTTATGGGCCTTAAGATTAAATTATCCTTATTCTATTGCATAATCCCAAAGCATGTTAAATTATGTCCCTCATAACCATGCAATGTATGAAATGTAACCTATGTAGATCAACGCCCGAGCAACAAACCTGCTAAAGTCAGGCATATTTAACAGATAGGACCATTGGACAAAGAAAATAAACAGTTTCCATCAACCAGACAATACTTAAACCTAAGAAAAATAACTGAATTATACGGGAAAGGGTGGAGGAAATCACCATTTTTTGGTCGAACCCTTCCCCTTGCGGTCGGCGATGTTGCTCTGGTCGTCGGTATAGGCATCAGTCGTCGGAGAGTCATTGGAGCTTTCATCGTTGACGTCTTAAGCATCATCCGACAGGTCCATCTGCATGCTGGCTAGCCTCCGGAGCAAGCGCTCCTTCTCCTTGGTGTGCCTCGGCGGAGCTACAGTGACGGGCCGGGGTCAATTGACCCCGACAACCTTGGCTCAAAGCTTGTTAGATACATAGAGCCCATTAGAAAAAAAATACATGGTGATAAGAAAATGACCCCAGTCCAAAAAGGCCCCAATATCCTCTCAACACACAGGTGGCCCACAACACCTAGGCAGCAGGCCCATACCCACTGTCGATCGATCCAGGAAGAAAAGATCGATCGATCCCAGCGCCCAAAAATATATATTTCTTGATCGATCCCAGCGCCCAAAAATATATATTTCTTGATCGATCCCAGCGCCTAAAAATATATATTTCTTGATCGATCACTAGGTATAGGAACGCCCATGTTCACGGCTTCAGGCCGTCGCCTACGTGTCTCCCTTCTTTCTTTCTTTCTTCGTTGCCCGACTCCCTCTGTTCGCTCAACTGCCGCCGGCTGGCCGGACCCCATCTCCTCTTCTGTTCTGTATAAAGTATCAAGATTCATTCTAGAGATTCCATCCGTAAGTGACACTAAAGGTAATTTTATCATCTACTAATTGCTATTATTCTATTTGTCCCAAATATTTATTCTCCTGTTATCTTAGGGTTTTGTTTAACCTGTTGATTTTGTTTTTTGTAATTGCTTCAAGGTCTAGGTGGGTAATCTAATCATGTGCATTATACAATCTAGATTAGGCCACAAATCACATCCCGTCATAATGTCTAGGTAACCTAGCAAGAAGGATTTGTAGTCTCTTTGTACTGTGATTTTCATATGGTAGTATTAACTATCTCTTCTTATCTACTATCCCTATAAAAGGAAGAAAGAGCTAATCCAACTTAAAATCTGAACCATCTAATTGGGTAATCAAGGGTATTAAATCGCCGTTAACGAAACCCTTCGTTACCGCATCTTTCGTTAAAACACGAGCGGCTACGCACTGCTAAACCGCTCCCCTCCCCTCCCCGTCAACGAAAAACCGCTCCCTCACTCTCATCCTCGACCGACACCTCCCCCCTCCCGCTCGCCCCGCCCAGCCCGTCGCCTCCCCCCACTCATACCGCCCTGCCTGTCACCTCCGCCCGCTGACTCTCCACCTGCTCACCCCACCTGAAAATGTTACATGAAAAACACTGCTAGAAATTTTAAATTGGGATGTGTACTGCTTATTATTTGCAGTTTTGCACTATACACTCACAATCCTAATATTAATCTTTTTGGTTGACTAGCACTATATTTTCTGATTGTGACCTCATTTTTAAATAGTTAAATTTGGCAGGTTGCAGAAATTCAAATTCAATATTTCTTGAGAATCAATGTCTATTCCATGGGGTTACTGAATGCTTCTAGCTTTGTGGAATTTCTCTGCTTACATTGGTAATAATTGATCCTTGATAGCTATGCTATCTTCCTTCCATGTTGGTCATGCCGATAAAACTTTGGAGACCGGAAACATCTTGTACAAGTCAATGTATATACAATATTTTCTATGCACCACTAGCTCCAAGGATTTGTTTGCTTTACTTGAAACATACATGTGAGTGTTTGATACTCCTTTAATCATGTATCTTCTTGCTGAAACTGAATGCAGTTTTTGTTGGCTCGGGCGAACATTTGCGCCAATCCACCACACTCGAATTAGGGGATTGCATACAGTGCGGTGGCAAAAATTGAGGTGATGATCCGTCAGGTTTGCCTCAAATTTGTTTTTGGGATTGACTTAATTGGTCTCAGACACTTTTTGTGGCCTCGAAAATATCGCAAATGTCCACTAGTCAGCTGCCTCCCCCGCGATTGACTCCCTGTAGTTATCGCCCAAACTCATTAACTGCTCTACCTATTAAGTTGATAATACCCACTTCATTCTTGCCATGATATATTAACCTACTATCTTGTAGATTCGTTTATCTATTTTCAGCATATGTGGCATGTTCTACAGGGCATTCAGATTATCCACTGCTGCTCCTAGAGGGTGCATTTAAATGATGAGAAGGTGGAAGTTAATAACTTCATATGGTGATCTGATTTCTCTACAAGTGATTTCATTTTTGTTTTGTTCAGGCAAGCTTGATTTACATGCGTGCGCATGGTTAATACTTTGTTGCGGTATATGCATGCAAGGCACTGTTTGGATTGGCTTGCATATAATGGTATGTCATCATATGAAAGAAACTTATGTCATGTATATCATGTACTACCTGAAGTTTTTACAGTCGTTTAATGTAGAATCCTTGAAAAAATTCTTATGTACTACCTCCGTCCCAAAATAATTGTCGTAGATTTAGTACTAAATTTGTATAGATTTTGTACTAGATCAACGACACTTATTTGAGGAAGGGGGGAGTACTTCTTATTTTCTCCAAGCTAAGACGTTGTATCTACTTAAGGACAAACATACATATATTTCCACAATTTTTTTACGATCCATGTCATAAGAGTCTTTCTATTACCAAACTATCTACTTATCATGAGCTGGAGTTTTTTGGTTTTCCTTTTATGTATATATTGTGTATGAAATTGTTCTTGTAGAGAAAGGAAAGTTTAGTATGCTAAAGAAGAGGACAAACTTACAAAATGTTACATTAATTTGTTTACATTATAGCTTTTGTTCAGTTGTTTGAGTTTCACGGTGCAGGTGGACGTGTACGTGGCATGGCAATAGTTGAAAGAAGATTCATGGGTTGAGCATTAGGTACGCCGCAATCACGTTGATGCTCCTCCTCAAGACCATGCGGCCATTATTGGTATGCTTCAGCGGGAACTTTGTCCTACTAATCAACAATGAATTTTATTAGTAATAAACCAACATCCTGCTATTTTACAAATCAATTTTAGGTGATTGTTGTCTTACTATATATTGTAGGTTAATTCAGTTTTGATACTTTTATGGGCCTTAAGATTAAATTATCCTTATTCTGTTGCGTAATCCAAAGCATGTTAAATATTACTTTCCCAGTTCCATAATTCTTATTGTGGTTTTAGTTCATTTAAAAGAGTCATTGTGGATTCATGGTATCATTTTAAAACAGATTTATGGCTATGTGATACTATACATACATAGGTAGGCATGTATGATTCTTTGTCAGTAAAAAGTATTTTTGCCGAGCTAGAAGAAAACCTTGGGATGGTCCAACTTTTCGTAAGTGTGGTATTGTTAAATAGTGATTTAAATGGTATCTCATATTTTCCTTTCAGGGAAGGAGCTAATGTTACCACGACCTCACCTGTATCAAGGTGATGCACTTGATGTACGGTTGTCCATCAATGGGAACTCGACCAAGATGAAGGCATTGCCTTTAGGAGCACTATGTCCAATGATTCCATGTGTAAAATTTAATGCCATTGTGATCACTTAGATTGGTTAGTGTATAATTGATGATTCATGTATTATTCAAAGCCTTCACGTGACATTGTTATACTTGTGATTGAAGTTCATTTGTGAATCTGGTGTTATTTTCATACATCTATGACATGATCATCTTCTTAAATCAGATAATATATGATCCTCTTTTTTATGGTTCATCATGTAAGAATATGAACAATCATACTATGATTTTACCATTTTTTCACTGCTTTAAAAGCCAGTGCTTATCCCTATGATGGTGTATGGCTCTTGATGACCTATACCTCTGAGAAACTTTACAACTTTGATCCAAGTTTGCCTCTCTGCCATGTTCATTTGAACAATTCTTGCATGTATCATAACTACTATGAAGTTTGCATTACAAAATATAGACATTCTAGGATATTTTAATACCGTTTTATTATACACAAGATTTCTTTGGTTGCCCTTGATGTGTTACATATACATACGATAGCGAGATTTCTTATTTTCTTTAAATAGTCGTTTGCTAATTATGACGAAGGAGGAATATATTTCCTACGATTATATGTGTGTTACACGTGCACAGTCCCGGCGGCAGGTGGTGTCGTCGTTTTCTCGCAGGGGGTCTCGCGAGATGGCAGATGTCATAGGTAGGCTTATCGAGGTGAGGGCAAGACTGTCATGGATGATCCGGGATGGGTATGCGAATATCACGTAGCGGTTTACCTAGGTTCGATTCTCTTCAAAGAGATAATAGTCCTACTCCTGCATATCTGGATAACTGTGATATATCTGGTACATGGTTTCTCCTGGAGCTGTTTGGGGAGGAGATCCATGAGGCTTCTTGCCTCATATGTGAGTGTGAGAGTGGGGATGAGAGAATGTGTGTGTAGCTAGCCCCCATATGTGATGGGCATGAGGCCTCTTATATAGGCATGGAGGGGTAGCTTGGGATGTAAGCCACAATGGGTAGCTTACATCCCAAGCAGCTTGAGGTGTAAGCTACCATGGGTAGCTTAAATGTCAAGCCACATGTAGCTTGTGGACTAAGCTATGTCCGTACCCTGGTGCATTTTATAAATCAGTGTCCAGGTAAATCAGTGTCCAGGAGGCAGGTTACACTTTAGATAGTACTACATAACGCGTGTACAATGCACCGCTATTAGAGCGCAGTGAAACGACGTGTGACGGGCGCACTGCGGGGGACTATTCGCCAATAGTGCCCGTCTGTAGCATGTAGCAGGGTGGCAGGCTCAGCAGTCCGTCAGCTATAATGCCATCGTCTTGTGTCCGACGGGACACCTGGAATTGACTTCATTGGGCCACAGGCTGCCGGGAGGAGCTAGTCGGGGGGAGGCTGCCGGGAGGAGCCAGCCGGGAGGAGGCTGTCGGGAGGAGCCAATCGGGAGGAGCCAGCCGGGGGGAGGCTGCTGGGAGGAGCCAACGGGGAGGAGGCTGCCGGGAGGAGCCAGCCGGTGGGAGGCTGCCGGGAGGAGCCAGCCTGGAGGAGGCTGCCATGCCGCAGCTTTGTCTTCTGTCTTCACTTCTTCGTTTGTCTTGTTTATTCGTGGGGCTTTGCGTACCGGGGGTTGGTCCCCCAATGTTTTAATATGTTGAGTCGTCTCCTTGAGCCTACCCAGGGGTAATCCCCCTGACAGTAGCCTCCGAGCCTCCGAGGGACTTGGAGAGTCGGGCGGAGGGTTTATGCCGGTGGAGTTGTTTGTTGCAGAAGTCGTTGATAACGGTAGATGGCAGGTCGGGGATGACGCGGCTTGCTTCCAGCAGGGGCGCGCCAGCGCACCCGCTGGGTGTAGCTTCCGAGCATCCGGGCGAGTCGAGGAGTCGGGCGAAGTGTCTTCGGTGTTGCTAAAGCAGACGGTGGCGTCAAGGACGCCGGGTCTGGATGCGAAGTCTGGCGGCCGAAGGGCGCGAAGTGCTGCCACGGGCGAACGCGGAGTCCACCTGCTGGCGGTTTCCAGCGGGGGCGCGCTAGCACACCTGCTGGGTGTAGCCTCCGAGCCTCCGGGCGACTCGAAGACGTTGGGCGGAGGGTCTTTGTGGTTGCTGAAGCAGACAGTGGCGTCGAGGACGCCGGGCGCAGATGCGGAGTCCGTCGGCCAAAGGGCGCGAGGCGCTGCCACGGGCGAACGCGAGTCCACCGGCTGGAGGTTTCCAGCAGGGGCGCGCTAGCGCACCCTCTGGGTGTAGCCTCCGAGCCTCCGGGCGACTCGAAGACGTCGGGCGGAGGGTCTTCGCTATTGCTGAACTAGACGGTGGCGTCGAGGGTGCCGGGAGTGGACGGAGGGTCCACCGGTTGAAGGGCACGAGGTGTTGCCAAAGGTAGACGCAGGGTCCACTGGCTGATAGTGTGGAGCCCTACCGAGGGCAGACGCGAGCACCACTGCCTGCTGGGCATGGAGGCCTGCTAAGGGCGGGTGCAGGGTCCGCCAGCTGTCAAGCACGGGGCGCTGCTAGGCGCGAACGCGGGGTCCGCCGGCCGATGGGCACGGAGACCTACCGAAGGCGGACGCGGGGTCCACCAGTTATCGAGCGCGAGGCACTGCCGGGCGCGGACGGAGGGTTTGTCGGCTGATGAGCACGGAGCCCTGCCAAAGGCGGACGCGAGGTCCGCCAACTATCGAGCGCGAGGCGCTGTCGGAGGGTCCACCGGCAGGTCGGCGTGGAGCCCTGCCGAAGGTGGACGCAGCGACCACTAGCTGTCAAGCGCGAGGCGCTGCCGGGCGCGGCCGGAGGGTCCCCCGGCTGATGGGCGCGGAGCCCTGCCGAAGACGGACCCGGGGTCCGTTGACTGTCGAGCGCGAGGCGCTGCCGGGTACGGACAGAGGGTTCATCGGTAGGTGCACGTGGAACCCTGCTGAAGGCGGACGCGGGGTCTGTCGGCGGTTGAGCGCGAGGCGCTGTCGAGCGCGGACGGAGGGTTTGATGGGCGCGGTGCCCTGCCAGAAGTAGCCTCCGAGCCTCCGGGCGAGGAGGTTCCTCGTGGGAATGATCATGCATAAGACAAGGTTAAGTTGGCGCAGATACATCAAATATTTGATTTTGGTAATGCAAGTTGGTGCACACGGTGCCGAAACGGTTTCGTCCGAGCCCCCCTAAGTCTGTTTCATGTTCTCTCCGCTCTTTGGCTTTTGCTCTTGCTAACCAGACAGCCGAGAGCCGGTCTGTAGCTGAGACGAAGAGTGGGCTGCGGAATGGAGCGTACAGTACTCGGACTCTGGGAGAAGACTCGATCGAGCATATACTCATAAATGAAACGACCGGGTCGCCCAAGCCGTTTTCTCCCTAGACAGTTTTCGCGTGTGGTGACCTCCAGCTTTTGCTCTCGCTAGCCGAACAGCCGTGGTGCGGTCTGTAGCTGAGACAAAGAGTGGGCCTTCGGTCCCATGCACGCTACTAAGATGTCTCGTGGGAACGAACGTATCGGGCCAACCGGCCAGCCCCGGGCCGAGACTAGCAGGCGCCAGGGTGAACAGTAAGGCAACAAAATAAATGCGGAGATGGCCCCCGAGGGTCGCTTGGGGTTATTCGTTTCGTGTGTACGGTGCAAGGGTATGTGGGTGAAGATCTCACATTGCTTTTGGGTGCCAGCGATGCGGTTTTTGTGGATGTCGGCCAACCGGTTTGTAGCCGATGTGGTCCTACTGACGCGCGCAAGGCACTGCCGGGCATGGACTTGGGGTCCACGGGCTGGTGGGCGCGAGGCACTGCCGGGCGCGGACGCGGGGTCCTCCGGCTGTCGAGCGCGAGAAGCTGCCAGGCGCGGACGCAGAGTCCACCGGCTGATGGGCGCGGATGCGGGGTCCACCGGATGATGAGCGCGAGGCTCTGTTGAGGGCGGACACGGGGTCCGTCGGCTGATGAGCGCGGGGCGCTGCCGAGGGCGGACGCGGGGTCTGCTGGCTGATGAGCGCGGGGTGCTGTAGAGGGCGGACGCAGGGTCCGCCGGCTGATGACCGCGAGGCTCTGCTGAGGGCGGACACGGGGTCTGCCGGTTGATGAGCGCGAGGCGTTGTCGAGGGCGAACGCAGGGTCCGGCGGCTGATGAGCATGGGTCCTTGCCGAGGGCGAATGCACGATCCACCGGCTGATGAGCGCGAGGCTCTGCCGAGGGCGGACACGGGGTCTGCCGTTCTGATGAGCGTGGGGCGCTGCCAAGGGCGGACGCGGGGTCCGCCGGCTGTTGAGCGTGAGGCCCTTCCAAGGGCGAATACGGGGTCCGCTGGCTGATGAGAGCGGGGCGCTGCCGAGGGCGGACATGGGATCCGTCGGCTGATGAGCGTGAGGCTCTATCGAGAGTAGCCTCCGGGCAAGGAGGTTCACTGATTTTCGTGTAGGCAAGGTGGGTGTTGTTGAAGATTGTCAATCGTGTTTTTTATGGATGGGGCGCCCCAACCGTGCCCGCTGGGTGTATGTCGAGGTAGGCGAGTAGCTGGAGCCGACCAGGTGTCGAAAACCAGCCGGCCAGGCGACGACGCAGGTTAGACCAAGTGGTGAAGCAGCAGGAGGGCAACCCTCTTTTTCTCTTTCTCTCTTTTTTTCTTTTTTGGGAAAATCGACTCCACTTATTTTACTGAACTAGCTCCCCTACTCCTCTTATGTCCTCGTGTGGAGTGGGAGGAGCCGACCGAGGCGCGCGGGGGCCGGCCCGGGACAGGGACCGGCAGGGCGCAGCAGGCCACCGTCGAACGGGAGCCGGCGGGGGCGCAGCCGGCCAAGGCGACGGGGCGCATATGCGCGAAGGAGCAGACACAACATTTGTAGGGGATCATGGGTAGGCGCGACGAGGGCGGAGGGTGGAGCCGGTGTGTGTGCGGGAGCCGGCCAGCGCGTGGGAGCCGGCAGGCGCGGGAACCGACGGGTGTGACGAGGGTGAGCCGACGGGCGCGGGAGCTGGCCTGCACGCCGCCAGCGGGACGCGAGCGATGTGGGCACAGCCGATGCACAGGGCGGGTCCAGGCAATGGACAAGGTTCGGGGGACAGGCGAGGCAGAGCTCGGCGCCCGCGAGGTGGAGCGGGAGCCGGCCGAGGAAGGGGCGGCCGGTCCACCGGCGGAGTACGGCGGGAGCGAGGGCGAGCCGGCGCGCTGGAGGCCGGAGCCAGCCGGGGCAGTGCGTTCGCATCGTCGCGACAACACAGCCAGCTAGGCGCCTGGCGGGCAGCCGACCAGGGGATGCATGTACGCATGCATGCGTCCGTGCACGCGGGCCTGCTGTCAGACGACCACAGACACGAGAGGCGATCCGGAGCCGGCCTCGGGGCGAGCGGAGCCGGCGAGCGGAGCCGGTTGGGTGACGGCAAGGGAGCGAGCCGACCCGGCGTGAAGGCAGAGTGGACGGACGACGCGGTGACCCGGCAACAGTGCACGGAGCGGCGTGGAGGTGGCGTGAGGCGCAAAGCAGAGACGCGTGGGAGGCGGAGCCACGGGGTCACCATACGGGCGTGGCTCAGCCAGGGGCGGCACAGCGCGCAAAATCGATCGAAGGTCAGGTGGGCCAGACGATGGCGTGCCGAGTCCAGGTCGATGTGGTGGTCGAGGTGAGGTGAAGCCAGCCCACGGGAGCCGGCGGGCGGGCGAAGCGGTGTGCTGGCGGTCGGGTGGTGTAGATGGACGGCCTAAGTCGGCGAAGCGCGCGGAGGTGTGGGCCGGTCGTGCGCGGTTGGTGGAGCCGCGGGCGCGGCGCAGCTGGAGGCGGCACGGCGGGTCCACAACGACGACACAGAGGCAGCATCCAGTGAGGCAGAGTGGGACCATGCGTGGCCGGTGGGCACAGGGATGGCCGACCGGGCAGCATTAGTCGGGGCCGTCGCACAAAGCCCAGTGACGATGCGGGCGCAAACCGGGAACGCGCGAGACCGGGAGAGTTGGTGCGGAACACCGACCAGCCCAGGTATACACCGTGCGGTCGCGACATCGAGGCCCGAGCGCGGGAGGGGAGGCTGCTCCCCGTCGGCGCATCCCAGGTCGAGGCTTTGGGAGGAGATGATGGAGGAGGAGAGCGACACGGTGGTCGGTAGGAGTAGGTAGCGGAGGGTCACGGTGGCACGGGCTCACAACCCTTGTCGTGGCAAAGCGGGTTCGCCCGAGAGCCCATGGTCGGAGCGGTGCACGGACTGTAGGAGGTGGACGAGGCCGACGGCGGGGACGTGCGGTCCCGTGTGGCCGTCCCGTGGGCATGTTGGTGTCGAGCCCCCGAGTGCCGTCGGAGAGACGACAGCACCACCGTGGTGGTGAAGACGAGACCGGCAGCAAGGACGCGGTGCCGCGTGCACTCGCCCCGGGGGCATGTTGTTTTCGAGCCCCTGAGAGGTGACGGTGGCGACACCGCGCTTGTGATGACAAAGAGGGTCCCGCTCGGACCGCGGTTCCAATAGCAGCGGGCCCCAAGGTGGGCGCCAACTGTCGTCGTTTTCTCATGCGGGGTCTCGCGAGACGGCAGATGCAATAGACAGGCTTATCGAGGTGAAGGCAAAGCTGTCATGGATGATCCGGGACGGGTATGCAAATAGCACGCAGTGGTTTACCTAGGTTCGGAGCTCTCCGGAGAGATAATACCAATACTCCTGCATATGTGTATAACTGTGATATATATTGTGCATGGTTGCTCCTGGAGCAGTTTGGGAAGGAGAGCCGTGTGACGCCCCCAATTTCGACCGTACGCTAAACATACACGCAATGCGTACGACCAAGATTAGGGACTCACTAATCAATATCACAACACAACTCTAGCCACAAATTAAAGTCATACAGCTTCATATTACAAGCCAGGGGCCTCGAGGGCTCGAATACAAAGCTCGACAAGCACGAGTCAGCGGAAGCAAATAATATCTGAGTAAAAACATAAGTTAGACAAGTCTTGCCTTAAGAAGGCTAGTAAAAACATAACAACGGATCGAACGAGGCGAGGCCTCCTGCTTGGGAACCTCCTATCCTACTGCTGGTCGGGGGCCGCCTCCACGTAGTAGTAGGCTCCTGCAGTGTTGTAGTAGTCATCTCTGGCATACTCCATCTCCTGGGCTCCATCGTCTGAACGCAGAATCGCAACGAGGGAGAAAGAGAAAGCAAAGCAGCGGTGAGTACTCATCCAAAGTACTCGCAAGACTGACATCAGAACTATGCTAGCTATGCATCATTATCAAGGGGTGGGGTTATATCTGTACTGACTGCAGAAAGCAAGAATAGGGGGGAAGGCCTAGTCCTATCGAAGACTAGCATCTTCAACATCTTGCAGCATGAGAAGAGAGTAGACTGGTATCTCATATATAGCCATAATATTGTAGCAATTTTATCAAGTAACCACGTCCAGAGATTCTTCCTCGACTCCGTGCGAGGAAGCAATCCCGGGGCCACGAAGCATTTAAAGTAAAGCACAATTTTAGTTGTATAAGGTCAAGGTACAACTCCAAGTCGTCCTATTACCGTGGACACGGCTATTCAGATAGATGGTTCTTCCCTGCAGGGGTGCACCGCATTTCCAACACGCTTGAACACCTCCGGCCGGGCACACTTTTCGGGGTAATGCCCGGCCTCGGGATCCAAAATGTCATCGCCCCACCTAGACTCAACGAAGAGGCCAGCCCGTCGGTCTACTCCTAAGCGCGCAGGTTCGTGGGCCCACTTTCCCTTGCACTCCTGCACGATGCGAAACCGGCCGGAAGCAGACCTAGTACACTCAGTCCGGGAGCTGTACGTTCCAGCCCAATCCGGCGCACGCCGCTCCATTGCTGACGTCCGAAGAGCTTCGGCTGATACAACGACGCTGAGCACCCATAACTTCTCCCACGTGAAGGTTTAGTGCGTAAAAAGGTCAACGACCAACTCGGATCAAATACCCAACCCATTATCATTTTAATCAGTGCGGGGCAAGCTCGAACCATATTGCAGGCCGTCGCCCCTCCAATAACACTCGGGTGCCTTACCGGCGCACCCCACCAAGTCTTCGGATGCCTTGCGGCGCATCCACCAAATCTTACTCACACGGGTACCCTTGGGGCCGACCCGTCTCAGGGCTGTCGGGAACTCAGGTCCACCTCAACAGGGTGGTATCGCCCGTCCCTTCAGTCCCGCCATGTTAGCCCATGGCCAATTCAATAGTAACTGTGTGGATATAATGTCAAGACGGGAACTGAGGAATCACCCTCAAGGGGTCCCCGCTCGATATAACCGCCAAGGTGGACTGTAAAGGAATCACCCTCGAAAGTCCCACACTCGAGGGATTGCATGACAGAAGCATTGTTGGGGGGAAGGAGGAATCACCCGGGATAACCACGACCAGACAAGCTATGCTACAGGACTAGCATCAGGAGTACTTCACGAGGTGTCACCCTCGGTGCTCGATAGTAGTACTGCAGAGTCATACAATTTAGGGGAGTGCGGTGAGGTGAGTGGCCTGGCTTGTCAGTCAGTTGACCGAGTCTTCGAGTCGTCGAGCCGTCGGGTCGTCGAGGAAGAAGCAGGGACAACTGGGGCTAAGGGGGTCACTGGGGATTCACCAACCATCCTATACTAAGCAGTTGGTATTATTGTAGGAATATTAGCAGTTCATCAAAAACAGGCTATGCATCAGAATAGGAGCTAACTAACAGTAGCAAAATCTAATGCAAGAATAAGAGAGAGAAGAATGGGTGATATCGGAATGCTCAAGGGGGTTTGCTTGCCTTGCTGCTCTGTGGCAAAGGTCTGATCGTCAGGACCGTAGTCATACTCGGTAGCAGCGTCAGTCTCAGGGTCTACCGGAGAGAAGAGGGGGAAGAAACAATAAATATAAAGCAAACATATCCATCACGATGCATGACATGGTAATATGTAGAGCTAGGTATGCACTAACGCAGTACTACACGTTGTAGACGTAGCGGGAGAATACCTAACGATAATTCCCGGGTCTTTGCATTTTTCGGACAGTTGATCCGGAGGGGAAAGTTCCATGTTCAACATGCTAGGAGCATGTGACGTATGAATGAATTGCATATTTGAATTCGTGGGATTTTTCTGATCAACTTTCATACATAAATTATTTTCATCTGAGTTACGGTTTAAAATATATGATTTTCTAAAGTTTTAATAGTTTTCTGAAATTATTTCAATTAATTAAATTCAACATTATCCAGAATAGTGCAATGCTGATGTCATCATGACATCAGGATGACATCAACAGCCGACAGTGGCTGTTACTATTTGAACCTGACAGTGGGGTCCACATGTCATAGGCACAAGGAGATTCGAGGGTTAATTTTAAATCTAAACAGAGTTAATTAGTGAGGGCCCCACATGTCAGTGAGACATTAGTCTAATTAATTAATTTTCAAATAAACAACTCAGTTTATTAGCCAGCTGACAGGGGGACCCACTTGTCATTGACAGGGGTGTGGGGTCCCACCAGTCAGTGGCCCTGGCCGCCCAGTCAGCACGTTGACTGGGTCAACCCAGTCAACTAGGGCGAGGGGCCCCACTGGCAGTGACCTAGGGGTGGACCCTAGGTATGCCACGTCGGAGGTGGCCGGCGTTCGTCGCCGGAGAAGCTCCGGCAAGCACCCAAAACCACGACGGGGGTCGGGTTTCGCGCACAGGGGGCCAAACCGGCCGTCGAAGGGCGCGTTCGAACCGGGGAAGAGAACTGCGTCGATCTGCGGCGGCGGCATGGCCGGGGGTGGCCCGTAACGACGGCCACGAGCTCGCCGGCGGGCGGTGGCGTTCGGCCGTTTTGCGCGCATGCGTTCTAGGAGCTAAACACCACGGGGATAATGCGGGATGGGATCTACGGGCCGCGCAGAGCCGAATGGCACCGGCGGCCGGACCAAAAGGTCACCGGAACCACGCTGGCGACGAGCTCAAGCGGCGGCGGGTTCGGTTGCTCGTCGGGGAGGGCCCTAGTGGCAGGTAACGGCGGCGAGAACGAGGGGGGGGGGGAAGGAAGTGGAGGCTCACTGGGGGTTGTCGCCGTTTGGAATAGGCCCGGGGAAGGCTCGACGGCGCCGGAAATCGAAGACGGCGAGCGGCGGTGACCCGAGGGGGAAGAAGTTCCGTGACGGTGATGCAGGGCCTCCCGAGCTCGAGCTCGTGGTCGAGGAGGTCAAGGGGAGCGAGGCGGAGCTTCTGGGTGGCTTAGCTGGGCGCGGGAGGGACCGTGGCCGCGGTTAGCCGGCGGCCATGGCGACGGCGCGCTCGGGCGTAGAGGGGGAGAGAGCGTGGGGGGAGGGAGGCAGGTGAGATCTGCAGGGGGCGCTAGGGTTTGCGGGGAGGGAGCAGGTGAGGCCGTGGGGCCGTTCTTATCCCCACGGCCGTCGCCGGCGACCTGGTCGGGCAGGGACGTGCGCGTGCGCGGTCGCCCCGATCGGGTGAGCAGTGGGAAGAAGACGACCGGGGGGGGAAGAGGTAGGCTGGGCCAGCTGGTTTGGTGGGCTGCGGCCCACAGGGGGAGGGGGGGTTTCTGTTTTATTTTCTTTTCCTTTTTTTTTCTTTTTTTTCTTTTTTTCTTTTGTTTCTGTTTTCTTTTTCATTTATTTTTGTCATCACTTGCACTAGTAAAAATGTGGGACATGGTTTATAAAACAATATGCACTATTTTGAAAAGCCATGTCAAGTTTGAACAGTTTAGGAATTGTTTAATTTTTATAATTGATTTTAAATGATTTTGAAGGCATTTTCAGCTCCTGTTTTCAATGGTGGGGCCACATCACACATCAGACGATGTTGTTCTTCTTAGCATTATTTAATTTGGAACATTCCTCAACTTTGGGACATTTTTGTTTTGCTGTTTGAAGATATAATTTTGTCACTTGAATCTATAGAGCATTAGAAGAGAATTTGAATTGGAAATTTTAAATTCCACCTTGATCATATTCCACTTACCAAAATAATCAGTGGCAGACCATGCCATTACTCTGTCTTAATTACAATGATCACTGTAGTAGAATTCCAGGGTGTCACAAGCCATGAGGCTTCTTGCCTCATACATGAGTGTGAGAGTGGGGATGAGAGAATGTGTGTGTAGCTAGCCCCCATATGTGGTGGGCATGAGGCCTCTTATATAGGCATGGAGGGGTAGCTTGGGATGTAAGCCATACTGGATAGCTTACTTCCCAAGCACCTTGAGGTTTAAGCTACCATGGGTTGCTTACATGTCAAGCCACATGTAGCTTGTGGACTAAGCTATGTTTGTCCCCTGGTGCATTTTATAAATCAGTGTCCAGGAGGCAGTTTACACTGTAGATAGTACTACATGACTCACGTATAGTGCGCCGCTATTGGAGAGCAGTGAAGTGACGTGTGACGGCGCACTGCGGGGGACTATTCGCCAATAGTGTCCGTCTGTAGCGGGGTGGCAGGCTCAGCAGTCCGTCAGCTACAATGTCGTCGGCTTGTGTCCGACGGGACGCCTGGAACTAACTTCGTCGGGCCGCAGCCTGCAGCCAGACAAGAGGAGCCAGCCGGGGGGAGGCTGCCGGGAGGAGCCAGTTGTTGGGAGGCTGCCGGGAGGAGCCAGCAAAGGGAAGGTTGCCGGGAGGAGCCAGCCGGGAGGAGGCTGCCAGGAGGAGCAAGCCGGGGGGAGTCTACCGAGAGGAGGCAGCTGGAGGGAGGCTGCCGAGAGGAGCCAGCCGGGGGGAGGCTGTCGGGAGGAGCCAGCTGGGAGGAGCCAACCGAGGGGAGGCTGCCTGGAGGAGCCAGCCGGGAGGACGCTGCCGGAAGGAGCCAGCCAGGGAGAGGCTGTCTAGAGGAGCTAGATGGGAGGCGGCTGCCGGGAGGAGCCAGCCGGGAGGAGCCAAACGGGTGGAGGCTGCCAGGAGGAGCCAGCCGGGGTGTAGGATCGAGAGAGGGGTGTCTAGAGGGGGGGGGGTGAATAGACTACTAGCAGGAATTTAAAATCTAACCTTTTCCAACTTAATTGGTTGGCAGATTTTAACACTTTTAGCAAATCTAGCAAGTCTAACAGCCCTACACATGCATGTCTACAAGTATGGCAGCGGAAAGTAAAGACATTGCACATGTAAGTAAAGACATAGGGTAGGAAGATCAAACGCAATAGGAGACACAAGGATTTTTCCCGTGGTTCCGATAGGTGGTGCTATCGTACGTCCATGTTCATGGAGTCTTCACCCCATGGAGGGTAACGGTCGCGAGAGTCCACGGAGGCCTCTACCCACGGAGGGTTCCATGAGGAAGCAACCTTGACTATTCCATGCGGCTTCCGTCCATGAAGGACTAGCCTCACTATGGGTAGATCTTCACGAAGTAGGCAATCTCCTTGCCCTTACAAACTTCTTGGTTCACTCCACAACACGAAGTAGGAGGCTCCGAAGCAACACCTAACCAATCTAGGAGGCACCACCCTCCAAAAGGTAATAGGCTCGGTAATGACGATGAACTCCTTGCTCTTGTGCTTCAAGATGATAGACTCCTCAACACACAATCACTCTCTCACAGATTTCTCTTGGTAGAAGAGATGGGATTGGTGGAAAGCAACTTGGGGAGGCTAGAAATCAAGATCCATATGGTTGGAGTGGAAGATCTTGACCTCAACACAAGGGTAGGTGGTTCTCTCTCAGAAAACTAAGTAGGATAGGTATGGAATAGTTCCGAGTGCTTATCTTTCGAGTGGGTCATGGTGAAGGGGTATATATAGGCATCCCCAAAATTCAACCGTTACACACAATAAGTTAGACTCGGTGACACCGATGTGTAAATCTTGGTGGTACCGAAGTGACAAAAAATGCAACTTTTGAATCTCGGAGAGACTGATATAGAATTCTCGGTTGCACTGACAAGGTGAGCAACGCTCAGATTTACCAGTCTCGGTGACGCCAATTCACCATTCTCGGTCGGACCGAAAATGAGAACTTGCATAACAGAACCTTGGCAACTCAACTCGGTGGCACCGAGTGCAGTGTCGACTGCACCGAAGTGTTAGGGTTTGGCTGAGTCTGTCTAGGGTTTGCAACTCGGTGGCACCGGGATACGAATGTTGGTTGCACTGATTTTGCATATTTGGCTGAGGACAGACTTTGGTGGGAGAGTTTTTAGATGTTTTGGTGACTGTCACTTGTGCACATTTGAGCATATTGTTCACAATCAAAACTTTACCCCCTTTTAATAGTATTGGCTTTCCTATGGACTCAAAGTGATTTCTCACAAATGTAAAATGTAGAGTCCTCTTGCTTGAAGCTTGGCCAACCTATTTCCTTGAATCTTGGGGTAATTCCACAATCTCCTCAATCCTTTTGCCAACTCAAATCTCCATGGACTATTATCATAAATATACTAGATAAAGGTATTATTCCAAGAGACAATGTATGTTGTCATGAATTATCAAAGCCACCAAGGGACCATATTGTGATTTCAATCTCCCCCTTTTTGGTAATTGATGACAACATACAATCAAAGCTTCAATTAAATATATGCATGGATGGAATGAATACTTTGAGAAACACATGACCTAGATTAGCTCCCCCTAAATGTGTGGAGTCCTTTAAAGGATAGTTGCTTTGGAATGCATGGACACGCATATGGATGAAAGGGATATAAGAGTCATGTGTATGTTGGCTATATGCATCAATATATGTGAATGAAATGTATATCCTTGATACGGACTTCACTATTGCAAACAATTTGTTCAAGAAGCAAGAGATCATGTTGATCGAAGATATGATGCATATACTTACCTTGAGTTCTTGAGCATTCTAGTAGTAGAGACACACTTGAGAAAACAATGTTAGGAAACACAAGAGTATTCTACTAAACAAAAGCAATAGAACTCAACGAGTACCAAGATGTGGAGAACATGTAAAATATGGTAACCATTAAGATTGATATGTCTCCACCTTTAGCATTAATCTATTGTATGTTTTCTCCCCTTTGATATGATATGGTAGTACATCCTCTCCCCCTGAATCTCAACATGTAGATACTGAGATTGGATAGGGTGAGAAAAGTAATCCTTTGTTCACTTGAAACTATTTCTACAAAAGTAGTTTTCTCCCCTTGATTATATAAGTGTGAACTTTTGATATTTTCCTCTCCCCCTAAATCATATCTCCCCCTTTGCATGTAACTCTCCCTTTAGCATGAAGCTTTGATATTCTCCCCCTTTGGCATAAAGTATCAAAAAGGTTAAACTTGGGATAGTGACAGGAATCATTGACAAGGAAGGGATCCTGGAGATCAAGGGTCATTGAAAGTAGGGATCCTGGAATCATTGAATGAAACTTCTCTTCCTTTGGTAAACATGAGGTTTCTTCTCCTTGGAGCTAGGGATCCTTGAATAAAGAATTTCTCCCCCGAAGTGTTGTTTGTCCTTCTCCCCCTAATTTTTTTAAAGAAGGGGTCATCGAAAGAACAAGAATATCACAAGAACAAAATCAAATAAACAATATCAAAGAAACATAGAATTCGAAAGCAAAGAAAATTGGTGACTCCGGGATAAATAAATCAGTGATACCGAGATTATGTTGTGCAGCTTATCTGCAAATTCGGTAGAACCGAGTTATCTATTTCGGTGACTCCGAATGATAAACCAAGTTTCTGTTTTCAGAGAAACAAGCGGAACTGTTTCAAAAGGAAAAATGCGAAATATTTACAAAGGTCATTAAATAGATAAGATTTGAGTGGTTACGAAAGATCATGCAAATAGAGAGCAAACCATGCAAGATTCTTAACTAAATGATGGGCGGTGACTAGGTCACCTATATTAGAGTATGTTGACTTAGGAGCCAAGCAAGAATACTTGATCATAGGTCATACTCTATGTTAAGCTCAAAATGGGATTACCATTTTTCGATTAAGCATTTTGATGTCTTAATATCTCTTGAGTTGCTTTATCCCATGACTTGGAGTAAAGCCTTTTCAAGGATATGATTACATACCTTTGAATGATGTTGTTGACTGTCACGCCCAAGATGCACGCCTATCCATGTAATGCACAGGGCCTCGCAAGGGATAGAGGCGCATCTTGCCGTTAGCAAGAATAGTATCATTACAACATACAGTACTGAATGAGAAGAGTATACAAGTTGGCTTACACTCGCCACATGCTAACTTACAATGTCACTCAGTTCATAGCATCAAGTTGAATACAGGGTCCGACTACGGACGAAATAAAACGATAAAAGAAGTTGCAAATGATACTATCAAGCTATCCCAAAGATCACAACCAGGTCCTCTACTCATCCGGATACGTCATGTACATGCGTCCTCTCTCTTCATCATACTCCCATTGCAGCTGCGTAAGATCATCTTGAACACAATCATCTGAACCTGCACCTGGATTGTTGTAGTAAACTGTGAGCCACCGAGGACTCGGCAATCAAGTAACACGGGTGCCAACACTATATAAGCTTTAGGATGGAATGGTGATGTTTAAGTCTGCAGCAGCTCTAAGCATTTTATGGTGGCTAACTTACGTAGCAAGAATGTAAATTGAGTGGTCTATGGTAATCGGTCGATTTCTAACATGATCTCTAATAGATCCTGAACACCTGCTTACGTCAGTCATAACCCCACCGTGTTCTCTCTCGGATCATATTCACGAGCAGAGACAATCACAGTTACTCACACAGTTGGTGTATTTCAATTAGAGTTTACTTCAAGTTTTCTATAACCGGGTGTTAAACAAATATCCAAGATGCCACATAACCGCGGGCACGGCTTTTCGAAAGATTTAACCCTGCAGGGGTGCTCCAACTAGTCAATCACAAATAACCACACTCCGCGGGAATTCCTCTACCACGGTTCTCGTGATCATCATCGGTAACTCCAAAGGAATTCTAACACCTCGGGTAACCCGAAGAAAGTCAGAGTCCACACGCAAGACATTCGATAAAGGTAAAACAAATCCAGCAAAACCTCCCGACGTGTCGACAAACCCGATAAGAGCCGCGTATCTCAGTCTCAGGACACGAGGGATTGTCCAAACTTCCGGTAGGCCAAACACAGAGTTGCCCCTGGTGGCCACCGGCGGTTGACATTTTTGGACCAACACTCATGCGGAGCACTGGCCCGGGGTTGGTTAAATTATCCACGGGGTTGCAAAGCCCTATGCAGGTTCATTAAGTTATTAGCAAATGTAGTACCAAGGTTGGGTCTTGCCGGACAAGTTTTAATCTCAACCGAATAAACAAGGGGGTCCCCATAACAACCCCAAGCGTGTTAGGAGCGCAAAATATGGAAAACATAACACCGGTAACAAGAATCTAATGGCGGTACGAGCGGAACAAACCACTTAGCATAAGGCCAAGCCTTCCACCAATACCAGATATATATGTGCATTAATTTAAATAACAGAATTTATTGTGATATCCAATCTATGTTATCACATGGAACAACCTGCACCTGCAGCTAAGAACGCTATAAGAGGGGCTGAGCAGCGGTAACTTAGCCAATCAATGGTTTGCTGGGATGTGGAGGTTGGAAGCTGTCATGGTAACATGGGGGCTGGTATCATGTGGTAGGTATCACAATTGTAACGATAAGAATGATAAACTAGCAGGCAAAGATAGTATTGGGATCCGGGTACGATCATCTTACATGTTGGTTCTTCAGCGGAACAAGTAGCGGGATCCTCGTAGTGGTACTCTCCAGGTTCCTCGAACTCAGATTCGACACTCGCGTCTGCCCAAGAGAAACAGCAAATAAATAACCAACCAAGGTGCAATGTACAACCAAGATGATGCATGATCTTTTAATGAGGGACTTAACATGGCAATCCAAATCTAGACAAGCTTCACATGCAAAGGTGGTAGAATAATGAATCTAGACAGAACCTCATGTTAAGTTATTTAGACATGCATGAACATGGCAATTATGGATGCATCACGAAAAATCGATGGAAATGCATATAAAGAACGCGAGAAATGGAGCTACGGTCCTCGAGATACGCTCACGACAAGGTACGAAGACAAAACACAAGACCACAAATTTCCTGGGCTAATTCTTGGCATTCCAAGGTATCCACTGGATAGGTGATGAAAAATCAATCACAATAGAGTGAAGAATCACTCAATTTCATGGAGTATAGCTCCCACAACACCCAAAACAAAATAGCACTCAATCTGCCACAAAACAACAACATAGCACAGGACCTCTACAGCCACAAACAAGACATGAACAGGTTCTACTCAACACCCACATCAATTCATCCAACTATACAATCAGCAAAAGAGCAACACAGCACTATGCATGGAGCTGGCAAGTAGGCATGATGAAACAGAGTTTTAGGGACTCAGTGAAAATTCCAGTTTTCTGGAATCTGGGTTTATAAAGTAGCAAGTTAACATCACTGGTTAAATATGCTAGGAAGCTCCAAATGGCATGAAAATTAACAGGATGTAACATGACATTCTATACTACAAATACCTAACACTGAACATGGTCAGATTCACAACACATCACTAGATACACCCTGATCTTCAAGGCAAAACAATAACAGCAGATTCTCCAGACAGCCATTTTCAGACTAGCTGGACAGAAACAGAAAGTAGCTAGATAAACAGCATGGTTCCCACAGATCCGGTTACTTAAAAGAAATAAAAAAAATACATGTCTATTAACAGAAACTTTGACTAGCAATATCATGTTGACAAGAACTCCAAAGCATGCATAGATTAATTCATATGAAAAAGACAAAAAGGCATCACAGCATAAAAATGCACTTTTGTCAAGTTGCCCCAAAGTCAAATCTCACTTCACAGATGCATAGAGGGGTTGAAAAAACCCCAAAATCATTACTCATACCTATATGATTTCATGGAACACCAAGGAGAAAAGCTAGGTCAAAATTCTACCTTAGCTAGGCATGGGTGACTTATGTCACTTATGAAACTCAAAGAAAATGCCCCAAATGATATATGCTCCATAGATACATGTTGGAAGTGATTATTTAGAATATTAGGGACATGATAGCATGGCATAGCATCAAAAAAAAGAATGGAACTAGCTAGAGAAGAACCCATGCTCAAATGATCATTTAGGTAGAAACATACACATGGAGCTACAATGCTCATGGATGAGTGTATGTAGATCATACACACATCTCTCACACTCATATGAACTCATATCATGCGGATCACATACACACATAAGCTTCCATACATACTCACAAGCAAACATACACCTTCACATGTAGGTGTGTGTGAAATACACACATACACACACATAGCACCACACTATGTTGGACTCACCCACTAACACCCACATAAGGGTATGTGCATAGCACATACCACACATGCACTCACATGCCCACACCAACCTATATGTGTGTTTATTCACATAGTGCAACACACACAAATAACACACACACTCTCATGCATCAAGCCACACACACATGCATGGGTGTGTATGCACATGGTGCATACACACACACACACTCTCAACCACACACACACTCATCACAAGTATGGGTGTACATGCACATACAACACACACATGCATGTATGTGCACATAGCACACACATACTCCTGCACACACACACAAAACCTACATACATACATACATAGATACATACATACACTCTGTTGCAAAAGAAAGAAAAAAAACAGAAAGAAAAATAGGAAAAAGAAAAAGGGGGGAGAAGAAGGGGATCGAACCCCGGACCTCTCGGTCCTCTCCCATCGAACCAACCACTCTGCTAAGGCACCGATCGACAACAAAGGGAGATCACTAGCACTCTAATACCATCGCACCTGCTGAACCCTGACGAAACTGAAGACACAACACTGCACGGCGACAGGGCACGACGGCGACGCGATTCTGGCGACACAGGGCGACTCAGGCGACCCTAGCTACACCTACACGCGCGGGCACGAACGGCGGATCCATTCCCGCACTCGTCTTGCGACGAGGGGGACGGAGGAGAGCGGCAGGTGCTCACCTATCTACCGGCGGCGACAACGGCTGCAGCGATGACTGCGTGGCTACGGCGAGAAGAGGAGGCATCGGAGGACCGGCGCTCACCTTGGGGAGGCAAGCGACGACGGGCCGGTCTCGGAGAAGGGTCGGGGACGAGGCGACGACGAAGGGGAAGCAGGGGACGACGGCGGCGCGGACGGAGCCGAAGAAGACGACGACGAGGCTGCCGAATCCGGCGCTCTCCATGGCTATCAGCGACGGGGATCGGACGCGGGGACCTTCCCGGAGCTCCTGGACGCCATGGCTGGAGCGGGGCTCGACGGAGCGGACGGCGAGGCCACCGGCGAACTCACTGAACCCACCTGAACCTACTCTGGCGCCGCTCGGAAGAGGAGGGGAGGAAGAGAGATGGAGGAGGAGAGGAGAGTTGTGGCGGCGGCGGGCGAAAGAGGGAACCCTAGCGCTAAGGAGGCACGCACGCCGAGGCCTTATAACCCCCCCAGGCAGACGTGGACGGCGACAGAAAGGAGCGGCGGGCGCGGGCGCTCTCTGAAGTTGACTGACGGAGGAGAACCACGGGGGCAGGTTGCCGTTTACTGTGGCAATGGGCTGGGCCTCGGCCCACCTGCCCTCTCTCTCTCTCACTCGCTCACACACACAGGGTTTTCTTTTTAGTTAAAACTGCCACAAAAGAATTAATGACCAGAGCACATATAAGAGTTTTAAAGAAAAACAAAAATAGTTTTGAGATGGAAATAATGTGCTCAAAATAATAAAATGATGAAAAGGATTTTTAGGACAAGTAATTTTATTATTAAATTAATAGAACAGCCCCTGTTTAAAAAAATGTTTTCAAAACCCAACACCTCCAAATAACAAAAGCAACACTCCCAATATTAATAACAACATAAGGGCCACCTCATGGACATTTTTAAAAGATTTTTAAAACAAATTAAATCTGGACTTTTTAAAAAGAGGAGAGGGGAAGAAGGGGGGTGATGTTGAAAGATGGAAGAGAGGGGGAAGGAAGAGGGTTTAGCCCACATAGTTCCACCACACATACAAGCATGTCACACCAAACACCACACTCAAATGCTCACAAGACCAATCATGGCAACATGGAAAGAAATGAGAATGATGCATGATGATGATGGATGATATGATGCATGAATGCCAACAACACATGAATGACAGGGTTCAACTCCAAACATGGCTCATGTCACAAGGTCGTACAATGGGTTACATGCCAAATAAGGTAGTGACATCACTTGGGATGTCACAATGACGTTGCTCATAGGTGAACTTGTTGAGGATGCTCGAGGTTGATGAAGATCATCTTGAGTTTGGAGCTAACCTTCTCGTTCTAGAACTCTTATCACCTACGAAGGTTAGTCATAGAAGGAAGAACAATGGATATATCCAATTGACATGACATCACTTAAGATTTTGCAACTAAGATCAAGTATATGTCAAGGATATTTTTGTTGTCTTCTTCCTTCCATCATCAAGAGGGGGTGTGGATACTTGGTAATGACAAGATTGCTTACAATTTGAGTTGATGGCAATCTTGTGGAATGAAGTTCTTCCAAGTACCTACAAAAGGTTAGATGCAATACAAGGGAGCATAGAATTCCATGGCATATGATAATGAGTTACGAGAACATGGAGATAATAATAAAGCTCATGCCCTTGCTTGCAACCGAGTGAGTCTAGCTCAAGTTTGAACCACCAGTGATGTTCAACCCGATCATCAAATGACAAAATGTTTTCTCATCAAGTGGCTTGGTGAAGATATCGACCAATTGTTTGTTAGTACGAACATGCTTAAGATTGATATCTCCTTTGGCAACATGATCACGAATGAAATGATGTCAAACTTGAATATGCTTGGTTCGAGAATGTTGCACATGATTATGTCCAATTTTAATAGCACTTTCATTGTCACAAAGTAATGGAACATTTCTAACATTAATTCCATAATCCTTAAGTTTTTGTGTCATCCATAGTAATTGCGCATAACAACATCCAGCAGCAATATACTCAGCTTCGGCAGTAGATAGAGATACCGAGTTTTGTTTCTTGGAGGACCAAGACACAAGAGATCAACCTAAAAATTGACAAGTACCCGAGGTGGATTTCCAATAAACCTTCTCACCGGCATAGTCCGAATCGGAATAGCCAACACGATTTAAAGAAGATCCCTTGGGATACCAAATGTCAAAGTTTGGTGTTTGTATCAAGTATCTCACAATACGTTTCATAGCCAAGAGATGACACTCTTTAGGTGCGGCTTGATATCTAGCACACATGCAAACACTAAGCATAATATCGGGACGAGATGCACATAGATATAACAATGAACCAATCATAGATCGATAAACCTTTTGATCAACCAGTTCAACCTCCCTGGTAAGGTCAACATGTCCGCTAGTGGGCATATAAGTTTTCATACCTTTGCAATCCTGCATGTTGAACTTCTTGATCAAGTCCTTGGTATACTTAGTTTGACAGATTAAAGTTCCTTATCTTGATTGCTTGATTTGCAATCCAAGAAAGAATTTCAGCTCACACATCATAGACATCTCATACTTCTCGGACATCAACCTTCCAAATCTTTCACTAAATTGAGGGTTAGTGGAACCAAAGATAATATCATCCACATAGATTTGGCAAACAAATAATTCTCCATTAACTCTCTTAGTGAACAAGGTTGCATCAATTTTACCAATTTCAAAACCTTTTTCGATGAGAGACTTCGTTAAACATTTATACCAAGCACGAGGGGCTTGCTTGAGACCATAAAGAGCTTTGTGAAGCTTGTAAACATGATTAGGTTTCTTAGGATCCACAAAACCAGGTGGTTGCTTAACATAAACTTCTTCCTCTATTTCACCATTTAAAAATGCACTTTTGATGTCCATTTGATAAAGCGTGATATCATGATGATTAGCATAAGCAAGAAGAATACGAATCGCTTCAAGTCTAGCAACGGGGGCATAAGTCTCATTGTAGTCCATACCTTTGACTTGCGTATATCCTTGGGCTACGAGATGAGCCTTGTTGCGTACGACTTGACCATCTTCGTCTTGTTTGTTCCGGAACACCCATTTGGTTCTGATGATGTTGTGCTCATCTTCGAGATTCTCCACGAGTGTCCACACTTCATTCCTCTCAAATTTGTGTAGCTCTTCATGCATTGCGTTCACCCAATCCACGTCTTCAAGAGCCTGTTCTACCTTTAAAGGCTCAATGCTAGAGATTAAAGAATAATGCTCACAAAATTTAGCTAGACGGGTTTTAGAGCGAGTGATTCTCCCTATTTGTATATCACCAAAGATTTCGTTTAGGGGATGATTCTTGATCACTTGAGCTCGAACTTGGGTCATCTTCCGATTGTTGGTTGGTAGAGCTTCTTCTTCATCATCATCATCTCGTTTATCTTCGTTGTTCTTGAAGGTGTCGTTCCCTTGAGGTGGTGGTGAAGGTGGTTATGGTGGATTTTCATGATGTACTTCCTCTTCTTCATCATCTTGTTGTGTACCGCTGGTAGATGCCTCCATGTCGTGTTGAGGTTCACCTTGACATGAAGTGGGGTCTTCCACTTGAGTTGATGAAGTACTTTCCTTCACCTACATGGGACGAATCTTGCCGATGGGTAGATCTAGTATGGCTTCCGAAGGATCCTTATCACCTACATCATTTGGCAATTGTTCGACTTGCGAACCATTAGATTCATCAAACTTCACATCTACCGTGTCTTCAACTTTTCGAGTGAAGTTGTCGTAGACACGGTAAGTGTGAGAGTTTGATCTGTAACCAAGTAGGAATCCTTCATGAGATTTGGGAGCAAATTTAGTACGACGATGGTTATCAAGAATGTAGCACTTTGAGCCAAATACCTGAAAGTATCCGACTTGGGGTTTGTTAACGGTGAGTAGCTCATATGCCGTTTAACCGAGAAGCTTGTTCAAGTAAAGTCGGTTTGTGGCATGACATGTTGTTTCAATGGCTTCTACCCAAAAGTGTCTTGGTGTCTTGTATTCGTCAAGCATCGTTCTTGCCATCTCAATGAGCGTTCGGTTCTTCCTCTCAACAACTCCATTTTGTTGAGGTGTGTATGTAGCCGAGAACTCATGTGAGACACCTTCTTCATCAAGAAAGGTATCCACATGGGTGTTCTTGAACTCCGATCCGTTATCGCTCCGAACCTTCTTGATCTTCACCTCAAACTGATTTTGCGATTTGCGAGCGAAGTTCTTGAAGATCTTTTGAACCTACGACTTATCATCAAGAAAGAATACCCACATAAATCTGGAAAAATCATCAACTATAACTAGACCATAGGAATTTCCACCGAGACTCTTGTAAGCATTGGGACCAAAAAGATCCATGTGAAGTAACTCGAGTGGTCTCATAGTAGTCATGATATTCTTAACTCGAGTGGTCTCCTAGTGGTCATGATGTTCTTGACCGGATGACTTCCACCTACTTGCTTTCCAGATTGTCAAGCACTAGAAAGTCTATCTTTGTCAAAGATAACATCTTTAACACCAAGTATATGATCACCTTTGATTAGCTTATCTAGATTTCGCATGCCTACATGTCCAAGTCTTCTATGCCAAAGCCAACCTTTAGAATATTTTGCAATTAAACAAGTGCGAGGCTTGGATCTTTTAGTGAAATCAACAATGTATAGATCACCTCTACGGAAACCGGTAAAGACCATTTTATGATTATCTTGAAGAAACACCTGGCAATCGACTTTCGTGAATAAAACATTGAAAACGAAGTCGGCAAGTCTAGATATGGAAAGAAGATTGCAGCCAAGGGATTCAACAAGCATGACATTTTGAATAGAGCTATCATGGGATATGGCCACCTTACCAAGGCCAAGTACCTTACCCTTAGAGTTGTCTCCAAAGGTCAAGTATTGTCGAGGACCTTGATTAGGCGTGATCTCTTGGAACATTTCTCTATCACCGGTCATATGATCCGTACATCTACTATCAAGAATCCACTCTTTTCCTCCGGACATGTAATCTCTAAAGTTTGCCATGAGGCTCAGATTCTTCATGATCTTCTCATACTCGATGTCGAACAACTCATCTTCTTCATAGTAGCCATGTTCCACATTGTCATCATTAAGTGGGAAATCCTCGTCATAAAGAACAAGGAATTCATTAGAATAGTGATCATGACAATGTTCAAGTTTATGAATGCGAATGGATTTAAATATAATGTTGTTAATAGTGGTGACATCTCCTTTAGCACGCATAAGATCACGGAGCTCAAATAGGCATTTATCAAAGTTTGGATCACTAGGCTTCATTTTGTGAAAAGCAACAGTTTTATGAAGAATTTCATCAAGATTTCCCAAGGAAGGATTTGGATATCGTTTCTCCAAATCAGTCCATAAGGCATAGGCACATGCAAAGTTCTTCATTTGAGAAAGCACGAATCTTGGTAAACCTCTAACAATAAGATTGACAGTTCTTAGTTTACCAAGCATGTTAATTTCCTCTTCGTGTGTGGGATGCAATTCATCAATGGGGAGCTCATAGGGATTTTCAATATATTTAGTCAAATGGAATCTATTAAATACATCAATCATGGCATTCTTCCATTGACTATAGTACTCTCCAACAAGAATGGGCACTCTACAACTCAAACTCTCTACTCTAGACACATCCATCTTCCTCCATGGTGATTAAACAAAAGCAATGGAGACCAATGCTCTGATACCACTTGTAGAACCGAGAGAGGGGTGTCTAGAGGGGGTGAATAGACTACTAGCAGAAATTTAAAACCTAACCTTTTCCTAAGTTAATTGGTTGGCAGATTTTAACACTTTTAGCAAATCTAGCAAGTCTAACATCCCTACACATGCATGTCTACAAGTATGGCAGTGGAAAGTAAAGACATTGCACATGTAAGTAAAGACATAGGGTAGGAAGATCAAACACAATAGGATACGCAATGATTTTTCCCATGGTTCCGATAAGTGGTGCTATCGTACGCCCACGTTCATGGAGTCTTGAACCCACGAAGGGTAACGGTCACGAGAGTCCATGGAGGGCTCTACCCACAAAGGGTTCCACGAAGAAGCGACATTGACTGTTCCATGCGGTTTCCGTCCACGAATGACTAGCCTCACAATGGGTAGATCTTCACGAAGTAGGCGATCTCCTTTCCCTTACAAACTTCTTGGTTCACTCCACAACACGAAGTAGGATGCTCCCAAGCGACACCTAACCAATCCAAAAGGCACCACCCTCCAAATGGTAAAAGGCTCGGTAATGACGATGAACTCCTTGCTCTTGTGCTTCAAGATTATAGACTCCTCCACACACAATTACTCTCTCACAGATTTGTCTTGGTAGAAGAGGTGGGATTGGTGGAAAGCAACTTGGGGAGGCTAGAAATCAAGATCCATATGGTTGGAGTGGAAGATCTTGACCTCAACACAAGGGTAGGTGGTTGTCTCTCAGAAAACTGAGTAGGATAGGTATGGAATAGTTTTGAGCGCTTCTCTTTCGAGTGGTTGGTGGTAAAGGGGTATATATAGGCATCCCTAAAAATCCAACCGTTACACACAATAAGTCAGACTCGGTGACACCGATGTGTAAATGTCGGTGCTACCGAAGTGACAAAAAATGCAACTTTTGAATCTCGGAGAGACCGATATAAAATTCTCGGTTGCACCGACAAGGTGACCAACGGTCAGATTTACCAGTCTCGGTGATGCCGATTCACCATTCTCGGTTGGACCGAAAAAGAGAATTTGTGTAACAGAATCTTGGCAACCCAACTCGGTGGCACCGAGTGCAGTGTCAGTTGTACCGAAGTGTTAGGGTTTGGCTGAGTCTTTCTAGGGTTTGGAACTCGGTGGCACTGGGATAGGGATGTTGGTTGCACCGATTTTTCATATTTGGCTTAGGACATACTTTGGTGGGAGAGTTTGTGGATGTTTTGGTGACTATCACTTGTGGACGTTTGAGCATATTGTTCACCATCAAAACTTTACCCCCTTTTAATAGTATTGGCTTTCCTATGGACTCAAAGTGATTTCTCACAAACGTAAAATATAGAGTCCTCTTGCTTGAAGCTTGGCCAACCTATTTCCTTGAATCTTGGGGTAATTCCACAATCTCCTCAATCCTTTTGCCAACTCAAATCTCCATGGACTATTATCTGAAATATACTAGATAGAGGTGCTAGTCCAAGAGACAATCTATGTTGTCATGAATTATCAGAACCACCAAGGGAGCATATTGTGCTTTCACGGGGGGAGGCTGCCGGGAGGAGCCAGACGGGAGGAGGCTGTCGGGCCGTAACTCTGTCTTCTATCTTCACTTCTTCGTTTGTCTTGTTGATTCGTGGGGCTTCCCGTACCGGGGTAGGTCCCCCGATGTTTTAAAATGTTGAGTCGTCTCCTTGAGCCTACCCGGGGGTAATCCCCCCGACAGGTGGCATGCCGGTCGAGAAGCTAACATCGCCGACCCCCCTTCTTGCACTATAATCAGCCATCAAAGTATATAATCCCTTCGTCCAGGCGCATATAAGGCATCTAACGAAAATTAAGTATTCCAAACATATAAGTCACAGTATGTGAAAGGAGTTTCTTATTTTTCATGACAATTAATCTTCATTTTGCATGATGTTATTTTCATTGGCTGATGCATTAAATATGATTTACATGTTGTTCTTTAGGAATTAAAGACATGAAAAAACAACCTAGTGATTGACTCCTCACAATTTTCCAAACGGGCCAAATATGATTCATTATTTCTATTTATTTTTGGTTTAGCATTCTTCATCGAATCTCCACACATCTAGGTTACGATGCGGCTCTTTAGGCCCCTCCCAATGCTCCACCTTGGACAGTTGCTAAACTGTCATGTAAGCAAAAAGTCTGATGTGGCAAGGTAATTAAGAGAAGAGAGATAAATGTGGTGACCCCAGTAAAAAAAACAATGCGAAGCGCAGGAACTAGACAAAATAAGTAAATGAAAGAAACTCATCAATACATGAAGAACTTTAGTATCTAAATCATTAAATGAAAGGATTTTCGGTGCCAAGTCCTAGATTATTTCCCCAGCAATTACTCATAATTTTCCTATTGCCACTTAGTAGTAATTAAAGTGTCTACCTACGTACCGAAGGTCAAACATTTAGTCAGGGGATGTTTTCTTTGAGCTGAAATATATTTGCAGAATTAAAGGCAACTTTAGTTGGCAAAATATATTCAGAGAAATAGGCAACTCTAGTAGTGATAACTTGTCTTGTCTGAACACCAAAGCTACTCAACTCTAGTAGTGATAACTTGTCTTGTCTGAACACCAAAGCTACTTTAAAACAAACCATTGAAACATATACAAATGAGATCTAGTTTTGAAAAGCTCGACACAGGAAACCAAACGATGAAAATCAGTTTTAACTCTCAGATTCGATTCAAAAGTAACGACTTTCTAAAATATCCGGAAACTATAAATTACTCCAGGAGGAGGGGCTCTCGGTGTTCCCGCACATCCTCTGCCCGCATCTAATTGGGGATCGAATTGGACAGGATTCATGACCTACAAATTGGATCGATTTGCACAGGAAACATCTTTGTAGGAATCCAACATGTTCGTTTCTAGCAACTATTCTCTGGCTATTAATGTTACTAGTCTCTATGCGGATATTTCCTAACTTGGAGCTGTTATCAGCTTATTACAAATTGTTTTTGTAGCGAGCTTCATCGCTTAAATTTGCCATGTTCAGATCAGATGTGTTCTAGACAGATTCTGTAATAATAGACCCATGCGCTAGATACTGGCGTCAGGTAGACCTATGCGCTAGTTCCTATGTTTAGATGTGTTGTTGATCCTATGTTCAGATATGTTCAGATCATATGCGCTTCATCACTTAAATTTATTGAAGCTATTTACCACTGGCGGAGCTAGAAAGAAAATGTTGGGGGGCCAAGGCTAAAACATGAGTATTCGGGGGTGCAAAATGCTAAAAAAAGATCCCATCTAGACCCTCTTGGCAAAAAATTCTTCACACTTTGGTCCAAGGGGGGGGGGGGGGCACAGCCCCCCCACCCCCGAGTTGCACATAGCTTCGCCGTTGCTATTCACTTACTCAAGAAGACATTTATTTTAATTTTCAGATAATGGGAGGTCATTATGCTATTTAACTTGTACTCAATCACATTATCTCAAGGAATATTTACTTACTCAAGAAGATATTTGCATTGATCTTTTCATTTTCAGATAATGGGAGGTCACTGAAGCTAGATGAAAATTCCTAATATAAACTGATATACTACGAAGCCGGCGATGACGAGTGTTTGCTTCTTGGGGACGTCCCTTGGGCGTAAGAAGCTCTATGCCTATTACATCTATTTGCAACGAGTTTTACTTTCCAAGTTCCTCACCGCATGTCGTCATGTGCAGGGAGTTCCTTGCAACTGTGGAAACGATAAGAATTATGAAGAAATCGAATGCCAGAGGTATGGATTTCCTTAGTTGAAGAGTGGTGTGGTCCTGATGTATCCAGTTTATCCCTCCTATTCATTTCCTCAAGAGTAAAGGCCTTTTTCCAATTTTGTTGTTTCTTCACCATATCCCACCCAGTGGTAGTACTCGAAAGGAAACGGGCCTTTTGTGTTTTCGCCTGCCATTTATTTTACACGAACTTTCTCCATCAACTGATTTTCGGATTGTCCACATCATTGAAGTTTGAAACGTTTGCTGTATGCGTGTTCCAGTAGATTTTGCATTGCTGAACCAGACCTTCATTTCTTTGCAGGCTCATCTGGGTGAAGCACTACCAGCAAAAGCTCCGACATATGCCACGTGGTACCTTGATGAGTTGCGTGTGTGTGTATATATGTGTATATATGTATATATATATGTGTGTGTGTATATATATATGTGTGTATATATATACATTTTTAACTGAATATATGTATATATATATACATATATATGTATATATATATATATATATATACATATATACACAATATTCAGTTAAAAAAGCTCCGACATATGCCATGTGGTAGCTTGATGAGTTGCATATATTCAGTATAAAAAGTTTCGAGACATGCCACGTGGTAGCTTGATAAGTTGCCTGTATATATCTAGTTAAAAAAGCTTCGAGATATGCCACGTGGTAGCTTGATGAGTTGCGCATATATATTCAGTTAAAAAAGCTTCGACATATGCCACGTGGTAGATTGATGAGTTGCGTACATATATTCAGTTAAAAATGCATTAAGTATAATATAAACACAAAACATATGAATCATAATCAAGATTTTGTTGCATAGTCCATCAATCACACCATGCAAATTTTCAAAGGAAGGCAAAAGTTTTGCCACATATCTTTGACTATTGACCAATGGCGGAGCTACACCAGGACTATTGGGGGGCGAAACATAAAATGTGAACATTTGAGATGGTGAACTACTAATTTTATTTCCAACTAATTCGTCTATTTATTTTTTCTTCATAGAATTGTGCAAAGCGTGCCCGGGGGGTAGCCCCCCAACACTAGTCGTTGATCTCATTAATTAGTGCTTCCTCTTCATGTTCTCCCTCACTTTTCTCACCCTCCTTCCCATTCTCTCTCTTTCTTTCTCATAGAACAGACCTACCCTGCTTTTCTCTCCAAAAAAAGACCTACCCCGCTTCCTCTTCCTCCACACCCCATGGACGACGCCAGATCCTCCTCGGTCTCATCCTCTCCCTCGCCCGGCACGGCGAGCGGAACGGCCAAGGCGGAAGGCGACGACAGCATTACCGCCAGATGGCAGCCCCGGGCGTTTGGGAGGAGGGTGCTCAGGAAGCAGGAGATATTGTTGGACTGGAGTTTGGGAGGGACCACGACGCGTGAAACTATAGATGAACGACATAGTCGGAAGGCGAGCGACACGGCCAAGGCGGAGCTACACCAGAACTATTGGGAGTGAAACACAAAATGCGACCATTTGAGGGGTTGAACTATTAATTTTCTTTCCAAATAATTCCTCTTTTTATTTTCTTTTTCTTCATAGAATTGTGCAAAGCGCGCCCGGGGGAGGGGCGATAGCCCCCCAACACTAGCCGTTGATCTTATTAATTAGTGGTCTGATTAACTCTTACCTGTTTGCGTCATAGAGTATATAAAAGGAAGGGGTAAGAGGGAGCATGTTAAAATTTGCCGGAACTAGTGTACATATGAATTGAAACAACATGACATAGCTGAAGAACAACACGAGTTGAAGTTGCATGCAGATTTAACTTGGTAAAATAGCATAAATGGCCTCACCTCGAGAGGAAGTCTTCAACGAGCATCCAATCGCCGTCCTCGTCCTTGTACGTGGGCACGTGAAGAAACAACATGAACTCAGTATGTTACTGATCAGAGCGGAAGTACCTTTCTACACCCAGGAGTAAAGGCTTGAACAGTAAAATCGAAAAAATAAGAGAACAAATTCAAAAAAAATTGAATTTTTTGCGTGACATACCTTTACAAATGTTTGTTGTGCATAAAAAATTTCATTACGAAATCACATTGGTGGAAGTTGTGCCAAAAAAAAAATCAAAGCTCCAAAATGTTTTTGCAAGTAACATTTTCAAAGCATTGATTTTGTTTTTTCACCACGCCTTCCACCATCGTGATTTTGCGATGAAATTTTGCATGCACTATAAACATTTACGAAAGTATGCCACAAAAAAATTCAGAATTTTTTGAATGTTTTTTGAATTTATTGTTTACACCAGGAAAATTTGCTCATGGGTGTAGAAACTCCACGTCCTGATTAGAGTTATTTCCCAGTTCATATATAACAAAGAAAGAACTATTGATTGTTTCCGTACAGTAGAACTATGGCCCAGTGCAGATATTAAAATCGCTGATTGTTTCCATAAACTGGACATCATGCAGTGCAACAATCATGTATATATTTGGTATTGTTAATAAGCTCATACCAATAATCATAAATCGTAATTATCATGAGGTAATAAAGAGATAATAAGCCCCAAATCCACGCCTAAGAGGCAGATCCTAAAAGAGAAGCATGCACATGTAATACCATATTGTAAGAACTGGTAAAAGAAAATTATCTGCCATGAAATTGGGAGCCAAAGAAGCGACATTAATTCAAAGCGGAAGAGCATCAAACTGTAACCGCACCCCTACATAACACACATGAAAATTGACATTGAAACGCCAATACTCGCTGGAAGCAGAATTTCAGTGAGATTTCGATGAATTTCATTGAATTTCAGCACACACTGAAGTATTTACATTTCGTCGAAAATATTTCAGCAATTTCCGTAGTACGCACGAATTCAAGTATTTTTTACAAAATATATAAAAAAATGAAAATTTTAATTGATTTCAAGTGAATATTTTGACACTTTGGCCGAATTGCAAACCGAAATAACTGAAATTCATTGAATTTCGGAGATTTCGGTAGGTGCTGAAATTTTCCTGAAACTGAAATTGAAAAGCATGCAGAGTAGGGCACATACGCTGAGAACAAGATTTGCATGTACACATTCTCTGCGAAATAATGGAAAACGTGAAGGTAAATGGCATGCATAGCACTGCATAAGAACAAAAGCTAGAATTAACATGATTTCATCCATTAGATCTAAAACATTGTACGTCAGTGACTCGACACAAAACCTTTAAATTGCATCAATGAAAGGAGTGGAATGACATGATAAGAAGCTTGCACTAGTAGAAAACCGACCTTTTGTCCACATCATTAGTTCCGGTTGGCTTTTGAACCGGCATTAATGTGATTATTAGTGCCGGTTCCTTACGGACCTTTAGTCCCGGTTTGTAGATCCAACCGGCACTAAAGGTGTGGTGGTAGGCTGACGTCAGCCTGGATCCCCACGGGAATCTTTAGTCCCGGTTGGTGGCTCCAACCGTCACTATAGGCTAAGCTTTAGTCGCGGTTGGAGCCACCAACTGGGACCAATGGCCTTGCACAGCGGTGTGGTGGGAGTTTACTCCCACCTCATCAAGCGAAGGTTGTCAGAACCTGTTTATAAGCCCCGCCACAGCTGCTACATTGAGCTCCTCTCAAATTGAAAATAGATGCCCTTATACAGGAAATTTGACCTAAATTCAAAATGCTAGTTAGGCGCCTAATTAGCACTTTGCATTTAGATTGAATTTTCTCTATAAGCGCATCTATTTTCACTTTTGCTATTTTTTATGTTATTTTTTGCATATTAAAAGTTCTTAACAAAAAATACTTTATGAATATTCTTTTTGCTATTAAAGTTTTTAACAAAAAAAACATTGATAATTTTACTTGCATAAATTTTATATAATATCAAGTTTAGTTATATAACTTTTATCGGACGAAAATACGTCTGTTACAAAAGGATTTCAATTTTTTAAACATATTTGAACTCGAGAATTTTTCTGCATTCAATATGCATCATTTGAAGCCACATCATCCCTTTTCAAAGTATCATTGTGCAGCACTGCAGCTTCTTGTTGTCCTCTCTACTTTATTTCGATCTCTATTTTCTTTTTAGGATACTTTGGATCTGCAATAAGTGTTAATCTGATGTTCGCCATGCAAAGGTTTGCATGCAACCTGCCGATCGAGCATGTCCATGTCCATCGACTGTGCACGGTCAGGCATCAGCGGTGCCGAGCACAGATCGCACTCAACGACCTAGAAGAGTGTGACAACACTGTCCATGCAATCGCCACGTAGCCCACAATAGCCCCGGTTGCCGGAAGCCAGCCCATTTTCAACACAAGCCCGCACTCTCGAACCTTCAAAGTGTTCACCACTTGACTGACATGACAACACATCCCCTTATTTGAACTCCATACTTTTTGTGTGTTCAAAATGCACCATTCAAAGCCACATCATCAATTTTCAACCCTTTTTTAACTTCATTTGGTATTTTTCATGCACTTACTGATTTTTTAAGCTAAATAACCCTAAAATTGAAAAGCACTTGAAATGAACTCTGAAAAGGTTGAAAGTTGGCATGATATAATCATTTCACCCACATAGCATGTTATCAAAAGTTGAGAGGGTTACGACAAAAACTGGATGCACTTCGTGTATAAAACGGACAATCTCTTTCGAGGTATCAGGGTTTCGGACGAAAACTCGCCTGTTACAAAAGGCATTTCATTTTTTTAACTTATTTCAACTCCAGACTTTTTGTGCGTTCAGTATGCACCATTCAAAGGGAGGCCATCAATTTTCAACCCTTTCCGACTTCATTTGTTATTTTCATGCATTTACTTATTTTGTTTGAGCTAAATGACCCTAAAATTGATAAGCACTTCACATGAACTCTGAAAATGTTGAAAGTTGGCATGGTATCATCATTTAACCTACATACCATGTGCTAAAAAGTTGAGAGGGTTACGGCAAAAACTGGATGCACTTCGTGTACAAAATAGACAATCTCTTTCGAAGTATCAGGGTTTCAGACGAAAACTCGCCTGTTATAAAGACATTTCATTTTTTAAACTTATTTCAACTCCAGACTTTTTGTGCATTCAGTATGCACCATTCGAAGGGAGGCCATCAATTTTCAACCCTTTCCGACTTCATTTGCTATTTTTCATGCATTTACTGCTTTTTTGAGCTAAATGACCCTGAAATTGATAAGGACTACAAATGAACTCTGAAAAGGTTGAAAGTTGGCATGGTATCATCATTTCATCCACATAGCATGTGCTAAAAGGTTGAGAGGGTTACGGCAAAAAGTGAATGCATTTCGTGTACAAAACAGACAATCTCTTTCGAAGTATCAGGGTTTTAGATGAAAACTCGCCTGTTACAAAAGGCTTTTCATTTTTGAACTAATTTCAACTCCAGACTTTTTGTGCATTCAGTATGCACCATTCGAAGTGAGGCCATCAATTTTCAACACTTTCCGTCTTCATTTGCTATTTTTCATGCATTTACTGATTTGTTTTGAGCTAAATGACCCTGAAATTGATAAGCACTTCAAATGAACTCCGAAAAGGTTGAAAGTTGGCATGGTATAATCATTTCACCCACATAACATGTGCTAAAAAGTTGAGAGGGTTACGGCAAAAACTGGATGCACTTCGTGTACAAAATGAACAATCTCTTTCGAAGTATCAGGGGTTTAGACGAAAACTCGCCTGTTACAAAGACATTTCATTTTTTAAACTTATTTCAACTCCAGACTTTTTGTGTGTTTAGTATGCACCATTAGAAGGGAGGCCATCAATTTTCAACCCTTTCTGACTTCGTTTTCTATTTTTCATGCATTTACTAATTTTTTTGAGCTAAATGACCTTGAAATTGATAAGCACTACAAATAAACTCTGAAAAGGTTGAAAGTTGCCATGGTATCATCATTTCATCCACATAGGATGTGCTAAAATGTTGAGAGGGTTACGGCAAAAACGGAATGCACTTCGTGTACAAAACGGACAATCTCTTTCGAAGTATCAGGGTTTCGGATGAAAACTCGCATGTTATAAAAGGCATTTCATTTTTTAACTTATTTCAACTCCAGACTTTTTGTGTATTCAGTATGCACCATTCGAAGGGAGGCCATCAATTTTCGAACCTTTTTGTCTTCATTTGCTATTTTTCATGCATTTACTGATTTGTTTTGAGCTAAATGACCGTGAAATTGATAAGCACTTCAAATGAACTCCGAAAAGGTTGAAAGTGGCATGGTATAATCATTTCACCCACATAACATGTGCTAAAAAGTTGAGAGGGTTACGGCAAAAACTGGATGCACTTCGTGTACAAAATGGACAATCTCCTTCGAAGTATCAGGGTTTCACACGATAACTCGCCTGTTACAAAGACATTTCATTTTTTAACTTATTTCAACTCCGGACTTTTTGTGCGTTCAGTATGCACCATTCGAAGGGAGGCCATCAATTTTCAACTCTTTCTGACTTCATTTGCTATTTTTAATGCATTTACTGATTTTTGTTTGAGCTAAATGACCCTGAAATTGATAAGCACTAGAAATGTACTCTGAAAAGGTTGAAATTTAGAATGGTATCATCATGTCAACCATATAGCACGTGCTAAAAAGTTGACAGGGTTATGGCAAAAACTGGATGCACTTCATGTACAAAATGGATAGTCTCTTTCGAAGTATCAGGGTTTGAGACGAAAACTCGCCTATTATAAAGAAATTCATTTTTTAACTTATTTCAACTCCAGACTTGTTGTGCATTCAGTATGCACCCTTTAAAGGGAGGCCATCAATTTTCAACCCTTTCCGACTTCATTTGCTATTTTTCATGCATTTACTGATTTTTTTTGAGCTAAATGACCCTGAAATCGATAAGCACTACAAATGAACTCTGAAAAGGATGAAAGTTGGCATGGTATCATCATTTCACCCACATAGCATGTGCTAAAAAGTTGAGAGGGTTATGGAAAAAAGAGGATGCACTTCATGTACAAAATGGACAATCTCTTTCGAAGTATCAGGGTTTCAAACGAAAACTCGTCTGTTACAAAGACATTTCATTTTTTAACTTATTTCAACTCCAGACTTTTTGTGCGTTCGCACCAGTCGAAGGGAGGTCATCAATTTTCAACCCTTTCTGACTTCATTTTCAATTTTTCATGCATTTAGTGATTTTTTTGAGCTAAATGACCCTGAAATTGATAAGCACTACAAATGTACTCTGAAAAGGTTGAAAGTTGGCATAATATCATCATTTCGTCCACATAGCATGTGCTAAAATGTTGAGAGGGTTACAGCAAAAACTGGATGCACTTCGTCTACAAAACGGACAATCTCTTTCGAAGTATGAGTGTTTCAGATGAAAACTCGCCTGTTACAAAAGGCATTTCATTTTTAACTTATTTCAACTCCAAACTTTTTGTGCGTTCAGTATACACCATTTGAAGGGAGGCTATCTAATTTCAACCCTTTCGGATTTCATTTGCTATTTTCATGCATTTACTGATTTGTTTTGAGCTAAATGACCCTGAAATTGATAAGCACTTCAAATGAACTCTGAAAAGTTTGAAAGTTGCCATGGTATAATCATTTCACCCACATAACATGTGCTAAAAAGTTGAGAGGGTTATGATAAAAACTGGATGCACTTCGTGTACAAAATGGACAATCTCTTTCGAAGTATTAGGGTTTCACACGAAAACTCGCCTGTTACAAAGACATTTCATTTTTTAACTTATTTCAAATCCAGACTTTTTGTGCGCTCAGTATGCACCATTCGAATGGAGGCCATCAATTTTCAACCCTTTTCGACTTGATTTTATATTTTTCATGCATTTACTGATTTGTTTTGAGCTTAATGACCCTGAAATTGATGAGAACTACAAATCGACTCTGAAAAGGTTGAAAGTGGGCATGGTATCATTTCACCCACATATAATGTGCTAAAAATTTGAGAGGATTACAGAAAAACAGGATGCACTTCGTGTACAAAATGGACAATCTCTTTCGAAGTATTAGGGTTTTAGACGAAAACTCGCGTGTTACGAAGATATTTCATTTTTTTAACTTATTTCAACTACAGACTTTTTGTCCGTTCAGCATGCACCATTCGAAGGGAGGCCATTAATTTTCAACCCTTTCGGACTTCATTTGCTATTTTTCATGCATTTACTGATTTTTTTTGAACCAAATGACCCTGAAATCGATAAGCACTACAAATGAACTCTGGAAAGGTTGAAAGTTGGCATGGTATCATCATTTCACCCACATAGCATGTGCTAAAAAGTTGAGAGAGTTACGGCGAAAACTGGATGCACTTCGTGTGCAAAATGGACAATCTCCTTCGAAGTATCAAGGTTTCAGACGAAAACTCGCATGTTACAAAGACATTTCATTTTTAACTTATTTCAACTCCAGACTTTTTGTGCGTTCAGTATACACCATTTGAAGGGAGGCCATCAATTTTCAACCCTTTCCAACTACATTTGCTATTTTTCATGCATTTACTGATTTTTTTTGAGCTAAATGACCCTGAAATTGATACGCACTACAAATGTACTCTCAAAAGGTTGAAAGTTAGCATGGTATCATCATGTCACCCATATAGCATGTGCTAAAAAGTTGAGGGGGTTATGGCAAAAACTGGATGCACTTCGTGTATAAAATGGACAATCTCTTTCGAAGTATAATCAAGGATTCAAACGAAAACTCGCATGTTACAAAGGCATTTCATTTTTTAAATAACCTAAGAATTACCAAATTGGATATAATGATAAAACACGATAATATTAAATAGTAAAAAAGAATCACTGGAAAATCTATTTTTAAAGTAAAGTTATTCACAAACTAGTGATTCACACAAATGTCAAATAATTCAAATTTAAACTATTCGAATTTGAAAACAACTACCACTAATAGAAAGTTTATAATTTTTATGACCTAATGCAAAAAGATTCACTCATTAACTCTCAATAAAGCGCAAAAAAATTTAGAAACAAAAGAAAATAAATAAAGCAAAAAACAAAAAATAATTAAAAAAATTGGCTGCCTACTGGGCCGCCACGGCCTGCATACGACTAGAAACCCAACCTGGGCCAGGATGCAGGGCCGCACAGGTTCGATAGGCCCCCATAGGCCTGCTTAGAGAGGAGCTCGAGGGAGCAGTCGCAGCGTGGCTTATAAACTAGTGCGGCTGCCCCTCGCTTGGCAAGGTGGGACTAAAGTTCCCCTGCACCGTGCCTGCACGAGCACCACCTTTAGTCGCGGTTAGTGGCTCCAACCGCGACTAAAGACCCCACTTTAGTCGCGGTTGGAGCCACCAATCGCGACTAAAGGTCAATTTCAGCCAGCCCAAGTGACAGGAAGCCAGACCTTTAGTCGCGGTTGGTGGCTCCAACCGCGACTAAAGGGGGGTCTTTAGTCGCGGTTGGGGCCACCAACCGTGACTAAAGGCCTCCTTATATATATAGCACTTCAAAAATTTTAAGTTACTCTACATTCTTCTCCTCTTCGCGACATCGCCGCCGTCGCCGTCTCACCTCCCCGACGCCACCCGCGTCGTCACCGTCTCGCTGCACCGTCGTCGTCTCGCCTCCTCGCGCTGATCTCTGATGCTGCTAGCGCCCGTTCCTCCCCGAACCCATTGTGACCTCGCCTCGCCTCGTCGTCGCCTCGCCGAGCTGAGCCGGGTCTGACCTCGCCATCGCCTCGCCTCGTCGTCGCCCCGTTGTGAGCTCCCCCTCTCCGCCCTCTCCCTCGCCCCCTGTGCCGCCATGGCGGCCGCCGGCCCCTCCCCGGCCCAACCCCCCCCCCCCACCAATTCGATGAACACACACACACAATTTTGATAATTAGATGATTAATTAGATGTATAGATGACTAGATGATTAGATGCAAGAATTTTGACATATTTAGAAGAATTTTGACATTTGAGGAATTAATTAGTATAATGTATGTATAGAAATATTGAGGAATTTTGACATTTTGATACAATGTAGAAATTTAGGGTTTAGGGTCTATACAATGTAGAAATTTTGACATTTTGATACAACGTAGAAATTTAGGGTTTAGGGTTTATACAATGTAGAAATTTTGACATTTAGGGTTTAGCAATTTGACATTTGATCCAATATATGTATAGCAATTAGTATATGTATGTATAGTGTATAGAAAACATTTGAGGAATTTTGACAAAGCATACAAAAAGTTTGTTATGTATTTGCAAAAGCAAGTTAAAAAGAATTACAAAAATCACAATCAGGCATTTTTTTTAAATTTGCATAGAATTTCTTCTCGGAGTCAACGATGCCTAGCCCCCATCCTCGTCATCGACTCGTTCGCGATGATGTCCTGCTTCAAAGGGGCAACGATCGGGACTGGGCCCCGCCTGGCTGGCACTCGGAGGTGCTACCTTTAGGGGTGCGCAGCTTGGTGAGGAACCCAGGACCCGTCGTCGACCCGGATCTTCTTTGGTGGCGTTCGCGTGGGACACTGTCGGTGCGGAGGCAGCAGGCCCCGTCGGAGGTGGTACACCGCCGTGTTAGGGAGGAGGACGAGCACGTCTGTCGGTACATGGATGCGTTGGACATCAGGTTTTCCAATACCTGGCAGGTTCTTTAGGGATCTCACCCGAGCTATGATCCTGTCATAGTTCCTTCTCTTTGGGTGTCCACCGCCTGCCGCACGAGATGTCAAGTGGATCTGTAGTAGTGATATTATATAATTAATAATATTCGAGATGTATTAGTGATAATATTCAAGATGTATTCGAGATTATATTAGATAATATTCGAGACGATTTATTCGAGATTATATCCGGTGATGCATATTATGTACTATGATTCACTTTTCCTTATTGATTGCATGCATTCTAATTTGAATACTAAATTGTTTTATCTTTCTTTTGAGTGAGTTAAATATAAGCTATGGGCAATACCGACAGAGAAGGAGAAGAGATTATGTTCAACATCATACGCTCCACGAACCCAGAGCATGAACATGAAGAGGATGACGGCTCGCAATATCTGAACAATTCTGGTGAGGGTTGTATGTTGGATGAAGACAAGAGAATAAATGAATTCGACAACGATGTTGACAAAGAAAATGTTCTTCAAATAACCTTGTTCCACTTAAGGACATCATGGACAAGATGCTCTGCCCTGGTGATGCAGCCATGGACAAGGTGCCCTCCCCTTCTCTTCTTTGTGTGTTATGTGTCTTGGATTCGATTCGATTTTGAGTTGGTGCTTATTTTTTGAACTCCTTCTCTTCTTTGTTGTTGGAGAATATCTCCCTATCTCTCTATGCTGAAACAAGTTGGTGTTGCTGCAACCTCACACCCCCCCCCCGCCCCACCACCACCACCACAACAACAAGTAGCCCCAATAGGCATGTATCCTTCCTCTACCCCCTTTCTCTAGTTTTCCTCATCCCCTCTCTATTTATATCTTCTTAGAAATAGTCCCTGTTTTGGAAAAATGAGAGAACTAATGGAAGTCCAAATAGCAATGCAGATCAAAGAAGTAACGATACCTCAAATAGAAATTCAATTGAAATGGTCTCTGGTTTCTTGTATAATACTCCCTCCATCCCGAAATAAGTGACCCAATTTTGTACTAGCTTTAGTACAAAGTGAGTACAAAGTTGAGTCACTTATTTTGGGACGGAGGGAGTAGTATGTTGTAGAAGGAGGTGGTTTCTTTGAGAAAAGCACGTCACGAGAAGGATCAAAGTTTAAAGCACAAAGATGATGCCTTTGAAATATGCAACCATTTCTTAATTTATGCAATTTGTGTGGAAATGATGCGGGCATTATAAATTTATTTAATTTCTCCTTTTGTCTTGCAGATGTTAGCAAAGAAAGTTGATACCTTAACCAATAAAAAGATGATGACGCTAGAGATTGCTGCCATGGAGAAAGAAGTTGCAGCTATGCTTGTCGATAAGGATCAAGAAATCAAAGCGAGGTAGCTTGGTAATTAAAAAAAGTCTGGCATCTCTTAACTGCTTCGAAGGTCAGTCTTCACACAGTTTGTAATATTGTTCTATTCAACATGAGCACATGAGAAAAAAATCATCGACTTTCTTTTCTTGATTTTTTTATAGTCACTGTTTCTAAGTTATGTGTCCAGTGTTAAATCATAGTGTTACTACTATATTCCAAGCTTTAGTTTAGTATGTATTGCTACAACACTGCTTGCTTAAGGGAAAAGAGAGTTCCACTGTAAACTGAGATGCCAAATATCTAGGGCTCGAACATACTACGTGACAAGATTCATTTGTCATGGGTGAAACCAATGCTTCTGTCTTAAGGTTTTATATTTATTAAATTATTATTTAGTATATAGACTATGTATTTTGTTAACATAAATGATCCAAAAAAACATAGGTTTAGGTAGCATCTTACTTATTTTCATGTATAAACATTTGGATTTATGTTCTTTATTCAGCATCAAATTTGAGGTTTGGAATCTTAATACTATTAGTTTCTTCTTGGTGCAGGTGTGACCTGGAAATTGGGATGGTGGTGGCCCGACACCTCAATGGAAGTGACTTGTTGAGCAGCGCTCTACTTGCCGCTGGTTTCTCTGCTTCCTAATAAGGTCTGCTACTGTCTAATGCCACACTGAGATTACTCATATGTTGTTAATTTAATATTCAACATTACTTTGTTTTGTTTTTAGTTCCCCAAATACCCTGATTGTAAATTTATCGGTCATTTATTTTCTTCTGATAATATAATTGATCTATACACATAGAAGGTTCATCATTGCCATACTTGTTATATCTTGAAGATTTTTATGGTTATATCTTAAGTTTTATTGTCATGTACAATGGGATATCTTTTGCAGTCGCATGGTCTTCCTAGGCAGACTTAGTTAACATGAGCATGTTCATCACACCAATTGTTTCATGACAGAGGAAATATGGTTGATAATCATATAGTATTATTTAGTCTAACTTAGATGAAGTTTGCCACGTGTAGAACTTTGATAGATTAGAAGTTATTCCTTATGAATCAAGTTTCGCATAATTTTTTCTTCAAAAAGAACAAATACATCAAGATGTTGCAGGTTATACCACGTTCTGTAGCTATTATTATATCTTTAATTGAGAAGTTATTACTGGTGGCATACATTGCTGGTGTACACGCCGGTGCTGGCCAAGAAGGTGACATGCTTCTTTCTTCATTTTTCCACTTACTTTCTGGGATGTGGGGATTTGTTGGATTAACTATAGTGATGGTTATCACATTTCAGTTTCCCTATATGATTTTCTGAATTGTGACCCGCGAGTGGTTCAGATATTATCGTTCAATAGATAGGCTTTGCAAGAAATTTCAGATTAGGGACTAGGATTTTCATAGTATGGTTTGCAGAGGTAGATCTTGCAAGTTTATCGGGTTTAGTTAAGTTTTTGTAGCCTTGTCGAGATGACATGGCACTGATAAATACGTTTTGTTGGTTGAGAGCAAAAAAAACTGTTTTGTGAGCTGTTGTAATGATGAACCTGGGATGGATGATTCTTTCTCATAGGTTGGTGATTTGATAAGCACAAAGGCAGAATATGTATTCTCGCAGGTCTTAATTGATTGATGTTTTTGTTGTTTAAATCACTTAATTAAATTCAGTTTTAGTAACAAAAAAACATGTCCATCACATGAAATGCTCCACTAAAATATTCCCTCCTCTACTAATCCACACATATCTGTCACATTACTTGATGCTCCTTTTAGTCACTTGGTTACTCACATCATAGAATCAGTGTACTAACCATTTCTAACCTCCGTGTACCAAACCAAGGATAAATAATAGAATGCATGCACTTACCTCACCTCATATTAATGCAAATGCTGATTTTTATCATGTTTTCTGATTATACATTTACTTACTTTGGTGACGAAAGAAACATTATTACATTTAGGTCCAAGATTTCAAGAACCATGCCCCAGGCGTGTAGCTGAAAAATTCATATTAACCCGACATAATTCATGTGTGCATTTTCTTCATTGGACTACTAAAATAAAATGTTCTTTCTACTACGCACAGGGTTCTGAGTAGTAGCAAAAGGCAAATATAGTCATTCGATACTATTGGTACACTATAAAATCCGCAACAGAACATATTAATTAGGGACTATGATTATTGCTAAAACTATAATGTTTGCTAGATGTAGGCAAGAAGTTCATTTTTGTACTCATAATGTGACAGTTTAACTAAGTTTCTCTTTGGTTGTTTGAAGATCCAAGTTAACGGTCAAAACGCAGTTGATGTTTCGAGTCTTTTCTTAATGGATCACGGTAAGTTTTTTTCCTCCTAATAGGATTATTGCACTCACGAGTTGAGTACTCAGGTATTCGTTCTCATCTTTATGACGATGGTAATGAACGTTCAGGGCATGCAGTATTTTCTAGTTATTTGAACTTCTTGATGTATGTTGGCCGACTCTGACTCCGATCAGATATTTGTCTTCCATGTTTTGGCTTGAAGTTCTTAGTTGCAAAACCGAAACACGATCCGCTATCGTGATTAATCTTTTGTGCACTTTAATTAGGTTCGAGAAAAAATCCTTTTCTTGTTGCTAGATAATAGTTGCTATATTATAATCCGCAATGAAAATGATGCAATAGAGCCTAAATAGTTACAGAAATTTTGTAGATAAATCTTGCTGCTAGATAATACATGAACTTTGCCTCAAGACAGTTAATCACGTTTCTGAATTTGGTCAGATTTTCTACAGGTTTAGGCACTTCATTGTTGGTGATGCAAATTTTTGCACTGCTACTAATTGTACTATATGTTACTCTTTAGTAGGGATATTAGCATAGGGATAACACATAATAAAAACGATAATCATCACCACTCTCACAGATACATTACTATGTGCTTTTGCTTCCATTGAGACCTATTTTGTTTACTTGTCTCATTTCGGGACAAACTTCTGTGATTTTTGGTGATTCACACTGAACAAAGCATTTGAACAGAAGGCATTGAGTGGGCTACTTCAGCGATTGGTGAGTTGCAGATCAATCTTGCCTTCCTGCACCCACTAAATATGATTCTCTTTTTTTCTCACCAGAATTTAATTCTTGGTATTCTCCCTGCCTAATTAGTTTCGTTCTTGTTCCCAGAGTTCTTACTTATTACTCCCTCTGTTCATAAATAAGTGACACGGGGACTATATATATTCCTTGCTCATTTAATAGATTGGTTGGTTTTGATCAAATCAAATGGGACTCTTCTAGGTTGGCAACAAAGTGATGCAAGACAACGGGAAAAAATCCATGATTAAACAACGGACGTCGGGGCTGCTGCGGCTAGTGGTGGTCTGGGTGTGCAACGGTAGCATGGTCCTTCTCCTGGTCACAACATTGTGGCACAATTGCGTCAAGACACTGCAGCAGGTGCAACCATTGGTTGCACGGCTCGGTGGGGTGACGGAGGACACCGGGGTGGACGTGAAGGCGGACGAATTCATTGTATAGTTCTACATTTAGATGAACTACACCGACAACTCCGAGGGCTGCAATACAACGCCATGATGAATAGGAGCATCTATGTTAAGATTGCTTGTTTATTTGCTGAATTTGGAAAAGCCATCGTATGTAATGCATCAGCTGTACATGCATCTCTGTTATCAGTCCGAGCTAATATCCAATGAAAAGGGCGGCACCTAATAACCCACAAGTATAGGGGATCGCAACAGTTTTCGAGGGTAGAGTATTCAACCCAAATTAATTAATTCGACACAAGGGGAGCCAAAACATATTCTCGAGTATTAGCAGTTGAGTTGTCAATTCAACCACACTTGAAATAGCCTCCCGTGGCAGCGGGGTCCTATTGGAAACTAAGGGATATTAAGGCCTCCTTTTAATAGAGAACCAAACCAAAGCATTAGAACTTAGTGAATACATGAACTCCTCACACTACGGTAATCACCAGAAAGAATCCGAGTTATTGTCACCCTGGGGGATGCGGATCATAACACATAATAGGTGTCTACAACTTGCAAGATAGGATCAAGAACACACATAAATTCATGAAAACATAATAGGTTCAGATCTGAAATCATGGCACCTAGTGACAAGCATTAAGCATATCAAAGTCATAGCAACATCAATCTCAGAACATAGTGGATACTAGGGATCAAACCCTAACCAAACTAACTCGATTACATCATAAATCTCATCCAACCCATCACAGTCCAGCAAGCCTACGATGATATTACTCACGAATGGTGGGGAACATCATGGAATTGGTGATGAGGGATGGTTGGTGATGACGAAGGCGTCGATTTCCCCTCTCCGGAGCCCAAAACGGACTCCGGATCTGGTCTCCCGAGGAAGAACCGGCGATGGCGGTGGCTCCGTATCGTGAAACGCGACGAACTCTTCTTTCTGATTTTTTTTCTCGACAAATAGGGTTATATGAAGCTGGAGAGGAGGTCCGGGGAGCCACGGGGGCCCCACAAGCCTGCTCGGCACGACCACGCGGGTGGCCGTGGCTAGTAGGCTTGTGGCGTGCTGGTGGCCCCCCTCTGGTTAATTCTTGTGCCAGTATTTTTTATTAATTCCAAAAATATTCTCTATAAATTTTTAGGACGATCCGAGAACTTTTATTTGTGCACAAAAATAAGACCAAGGCAATTCTGCTGAAAACAACGTCAGTCCGGATTAGTTCCATTCAAATGATGCAAATTAGAGTCCAAAACAAGGGCAAAAGAGTTTGGAAAAGTGGATACGTTGGAGACGTATCAACTCCCCCAAGCTTAAACCTTTGCTTGTCCTCAAGCAATTCAGTTGATAAACTGGAAGTGATAAAGAAATTTTTTTACAAACTCTGTTTAATCTTGCTGTTGTAAATATGTCTAACTTATGTTCAGATTTTCAGCAAAGATTATAAACTAACCACATTCACAATAACATTTAGGTATCATATTTACTCATGTCAATGGCATAACCAACTAGCGAGCAATAATAACAAGTCTTGGATGACAACAATTTATCAAAACAATCATGATACAATATGGCATAATGGTATCTCGCTAGCCCTTTCTGAGACCGCAAAACATAAATGCAGGGCACCTCTGGAGAACAAGGACTGACTAAACATTGTAATTCACGGTGAGAGAGATCCAGTCATGCTCACACTCAACATCAATTAATAGCAAGGCATACAAATGACAATGGTGCTCTCTAACTGGTGCCTTCTATAAGAGGATGATGACTCAACAATAAAGTAAATAGATAATCCCTTCACAGAGGGAAGCATTGATTTGCAGAGGTGCCTGAGTTCAAGCTTTTAAAACAAAGATAGGTAATGATTTTGGAGCGGTATGCTTACGTTGCTCACATAACGACCAAGAGGTTTTTAATATCTTCCATGCTAGATACATTATAGGCGGTTCCCAAACAGAATGGTAAAGTTTTTACTCCCCCTCCACCAATCAGTCACACTCCACGGCGGGCCGAATTCACGAGTATCGTCCATACAAACACATTCCCGGGGGAGTTTTGTTTAATTTTTTTATTTTTTTATTTTGAGCATGGAACTGGGCATCTAGATTACCAGCCACTTTCTCGTGAATGATAGTGAATCAACACATATTGTGAGAATAACCCACCTAGCATGGAAGATACTGATATCCCCAGTCGTCACATGAGCGATTTGGGCATACAAAACAGAAAGTTTATTTGAAGGTTTAAAGTTTAGCACATGCAAATTTACTTCGAACTGCAGGTAAATACCGCATATAGGTAGATATGGTGGACTCATATGGAACAACTTTAGGTTTATTGAGATGGATGCGCAAGCAGTATTCCCGCATAGTACAAGTGAAGGCTAGCAAAAGACTGGGAACGACCAACTAGAGAGCAACACAATCATCAACATGCCTTGATATTAACCAACATTGAATGCAAGCATGAGTAGGATATAATTCACTATGAAAATAAATATCATGGAGGCTATGTTGATTAGTTTCAACTACATGCATAAACATGTGCCAAGTCAAGCCACTTGAATCATCCAGAGGAGGATACCATTCTATCATACTACATCACAACCATTTTAATGGACATGTTGGCACTCAAGACGAACCATTATCCACTCTTAGCTAATTAAGAATGGCATGAATAACTATAATTTCTAATTTTTATTGCAAACATGTTCAACGCATAATGTGCTAAATTCCAAATGATGAGCTAATCATATTTATAAAAACAAGATAGGTCGAGTTCATACCAGCTTTTTTCTCCATCTGAGTCAGTCACCATATATTGTCATTATTGCCTTTCACTTGCATGACCGAACGATGCGAATAATAATAAGAGTGCACGTGCATTGGACTAAGATGGAATCTGCAAACAATAAACCAAATGAGAAGACAAGGCAATATGGGCTCTTTGCAAGATAAACAATAGTGCATATGAGAGCCACTCAACACGTCATCGTGGTCTTCTCCTTACGACCCACAGAAAAGAAAGGAAAATTATTTACATGGGAAAGCTCCCAACAAGCAAAAAGAGGAACGACAAATATTTTTGGGTTTTCTCTTTAATGCTACAACTAAGCAACTAGGAAATAAAGCTAGAACTAATTTTTTTGTATTTTTCTCAAAGTTTACTAAACACTCAAGAAGAAAGCAAAACAAGAATATAAACTACCATGGATATTATAGTGAAAAAGTATGAACACCGACAAATGAAATAAGTGTGTGAACATGAATGTAATGTCGGTGAGAAATACGTACTCCCCCAAGCTTAGGCTTTTGGCCTAAGTTGGTCTAGGGCCATGGTTGGAAATAACCTTCTCTGAGATACTCCAGAGGACACTCAGGTTTCCACTGATTAGTGATCTCCTGTGGCTCCCACTAAAAAATGGGGTTTGATATGGATCCAGAGCCGGTGCTAGCTCGGGTGCTGGGGGTTGCTCCAAACCCCAATATTGGTAGATGTCATCGGGCATAACAGTGTACCTGCCTGAATGAATATCGAACAGAGAAGAAGCAGGCAAAGTAATAAACTCACAAGTACCCTAACTAAATACTAAATTCTAAAGCAGGCTCCTATCATCATTCTTCTTAATAAAATCATAGGCTACCATACGGTCATAACCTAAAAACTTCGCGGGTATCAGCCTCTCATCTTTTTCGTGAAGCCTAATGGGTATCTCAAAATTTTTAGCTAAACAACATGCATAGATACCTCCAAATATGGGCCCCTTTGAACGGTTGGTGTTCAACCATTGGTCCACCATAGCGCCCAGACTAAAAGTTCTATCAGCTACTAAAGCATGGCGCAAAATAGTGAGGTCAGGAGCACTAAGGCTACCACTCTCCCAGCGACCAACTAAACATCTTCCCAAAAATAATGAATAATAGCGTAGCACAGGAAAATGTAAACTAGCTGCTCTTGTCTTTGACACGCCTCTCTCTTCTCCTACAGTGACTGAGGCAATAAAATCTTCCATGTCTCGAGGACGTGGGTCCCTGATGCTTCCCTCATAGGGTATCTTGCAAACATTGAAAAAATCATAAAGATACATTTTTTTAGGCACATCATATAAATGAAATTCTACTCTAGGAGGGTCTTCCCTAGGATGAAAGTGAAAATTTTGCACAAAGGTATTAGTGACCAAGAGGAACTGGTCACATTTTGTTGGAAATATGCCCTAGAGGCAATAATAAAATGGTTATTATTGTGTTTCCTTTTTCATGATAATTGTCTATTGTTCATGATATAATTGTGTTAACTGGAAACCGTAATAGATGTGTGAATACATAGACCACAACATGTCCCTAGTGAGCCTCTAGTTGGCTAGCTCGTTGATCAATAGATGGTCACAGTTTCATGACCATGGACATTGGATGTCATTGATAACGGGATCACATCATTAGGAGAATGATGTGATAGACAAGACCCAATCCAAAGCATAGCACAAGATCGTGTAGTTCGTCTGCTAAAGCTTTTCCAATGTCAAGTATCATTTCCTTAGACCATGAGATTGTGCAACTCCCGGATACCGTAGGAAAGCTTTGGGTGTGCCAAACGTCACAACGTAACTGGGTGGCTATAAAGGTGCACCACGGGTATCTCTGAAAGTGTCTGTTGGGTTGGCACGAATCGAGACTGGGATTTGTCACTCTGTATGACAGAGAGGTATCTCTGGGCCCACTCAGTAAGACATCATCATAATGAGCTCAATGTGACTAAGGAGTTAGCCACGGGATGATGTGTTGTGGAATGAGTAAAGAGACTTGCCGGTAACGAGATTAAACAAGGTATAGGGATACCGACGATCGAATCTCGAGCAAGTATCATACCGGTAGACAAAGGGAATTGTATACGGGATTGATTGAATCCCTGACATCGTGGTTCATCCGATGAGATCATCGTGGAGCATGTGGGAGCCAACATGGGCATCCGGATCCTGCTGTTGGTTATTGATCGGAGAGGTGTCTCGGTCATGTCTATGTGTCTCCCGAACCCATAGGGTCTACACACTTAAGGTTCGATGACGCTAGGGTTATAGGTAAATAGTGTAAGTGGTTACTGAAGGTAGTTCGGAATCCCGGATGAGATCCCGGAAATCACGAGGAGTTCTGGAATGGTCTGGAGACAAAGATTGATATATAGGACGTGAGGATTTGTCCACCAGAAGTGTTTCGGGAATTACCGGTAACGTATCGGGACCATCGGAAGGGTTCCGAGGGTCCAACAAGTGGGGCCACCAGCCCCAGAGAGCTGCCTGGTCCGAGAGTGGAAGGGACCAGCCCCATAGTGGGCTGGTGCGCCCTCCACCCTGGCCCAAGGCGCAGGAAAGGTGGGAGGGAGGGGAAAGCCTAGACCCAGATGGGCCTAAGGCCCACTAGGGCTGCGCCCTCCCCCTCTCCCCTCTCTGGCCACCGGCCAGAACCCATCTAGGGCTGCCGCACCACCCTAGGGGTGGGCACCCTCCTCCCTCTCCTCCTATATATAGTGGTGGGTTTTGGGCTGCCAAGAACACAAGTTTCTTCCTCTCTCGGCGCAGCCCTACTCCTCCCTCTCCTCGTTCTCCGTAGTGCTTGGCGAAGCCCTGCCGGAGACCACGCTGCTCCACCGTCACCATGCCATCGTTCTGCCGGAGCTCTTCCCTAACCTCTCCTTCCTCCTTGCTGGATCAAGGCGTAGGAGACATCATCGGGCTGTACGTGTGTTGAACGTGGAGGCGCCGTTGTTCGGCGCTAATATCAGAGTCCACCGCGATCTGAATCGCTACGAGTGCAACTCCACCAACCGCGTTCTTGTAACGATTCCGCTTAGCGATCTTCAAAGGTATGAAGATGCAATCTCTCCTCACTCGTTGCTGGTTTCTCCATAGATAGATCTTGGTGATTGTAGGAAATTTTTTGATTTACTACTACGTCTCCCAACAGTGGCATCATGAGCTAGGTCTATGCGTAGAATCTATGCACGAGTAGGACACAAAGTTGTTGTGGGCATCAATCTTGTTAATTTGCTTACCACTACTAGTCTTATCTTGATTCGGTGGTATATTTTGGGATGAAGCGGCCCGGACAAACTTTACACATACGCTTACGTGAGACTGGTTCCACTGCCTGACATGCACTTGTTGCATAAGGTGGCTAGCGGGTGTCTGTCTCTCCCACCTTAATCGGATTGGATTCGATGAAAAGGGTCCTTATGAAGGGCAAATAGCAATTGGCATATCACGTTGTGGTTTTGGCGTATGTAAGAAACGTTCTTGCTAGAAACCTATAGCAGCCACGTAAAAACTTGCAACTACAAATTAGAGGGCATCTAACTTGTTTTTGCAGCATATGCCTTGTGATGTGATATGGCTAAAGGATGTGATGTGATGCATTGTGATGTATAAGATTGAGCATGTTCTTGTAATAGGATTCACGAATTGCATGTCGATGAGTATGACAACCGGCAGGAGCCATAGGAGTTGTCTTATTTTATTATATGACCTGCATATCAATCATAAACACCATGTAATTACTTTACTTTATTCCTAAACGTTAGCCATAGTAATAGAAGTAATAGTTGGCGAGAAAACTTCATGAAGACATGATGATGGAGATCATGGTGTCGTGCCGGTTACGGTGATGATCATGGTGCCCCGAAGATGGAGATCGAAGGAGCAAGATGATATTGGCCATATCATGTCACTATATTGACCGCATGTGATGTTTATCATGTTTACATCTTATTTGCTTAGAACGATGGTAGTAAATAAGATGATCTCTCAACAAAATTTCAAGAAAGGTGTTCACCCTAACTGTGCACCGTTGCTAAGGATCGTTGTACCGAAGCACCACATGATGATCGGGTGTGATATGTTCTAACGTTCGCATACAACGGGTGTAAGCCAGATTTACACATGCGAAACACTTAGGTTGACTTGACGAGCCTAGCATGTACAGACATGGCCTCAGAACACAGAAGACCGAAGGTCGAACATGAGTCGTCTAGATGATGCGATCAACATGGAGATGTTCACCATGGATGACTAGTCCGTCTCACGTGATGATCGGACACGGGCTAGTTGACATGGATCATGTATCACTTGGTTGACTAGAGAGATGTCTATCTAAGTGGGAGTTCATTAAATAATTTGATTATGTGAACTTAATTATCATGAACTTAGTCTAAAATTGTCTTTACAATCTATATTGTAGATCCAATGCCCAACGCTAATGTCACCCTCAACTTCAACGCGTTCCTAGAGAAAACCAAGCTGAAAGATGATGGAAGCGACTATGCGGACTGGGTCCGTGGCTTGAGGATCATCCTCATAGCTTCCAAAAGATTGTATGTCCTTGATGCACCGCTAGGTGACCCACCCATTTGACGTTACGAATGCTTGGCAGTCACGCTGTGATGATTACTCCCTTGTTCAGTGTAGCATGCTTTACAGTTTAGAACCGGGGCTCCAAAGGCGTTTTGAGCAACACGGAGCATATGATATGTTCCAAGAGCTGAAACTGGTTTTCCAAGCTCATACCCGGGTCGAGAGATATGAAGTCTCCGACAAGTTCTTCAACTGTAAGATGGAGGAGAATAGTTCTATCAGTGCACACATAATCAAAATGTTTGGGTTGCACAACCGCTTGACTCAGCTGGGAGTTAATTTCCCAGATGACTCGGTCATTGACAGAATCCTCCAGTCGCTTCCACCTAGCTACAAGAGCTTTGTGATGAACTACAACATGCGGGGTATGGAGAAGTCCATTCCTGAGTTGTACTCGATGCTGAAATCATCAGAGGTCGAGATCAAAAAGGAGCATCAAGTGTTGATGGTCAATAAGACCACTAGTTTCAAGAAAGGCCAGGGTAAAAAGAACTTCAAGAAGGATGGCAAAGCTATTGCCGCGCCCAGTAAGCAAGCTACCGGGAAGAAGAACAAGAATGAACCCAAGCCTGAGACTGAGTGTTTTTATTGCAAGGGTACCGGTCACTGGAAGCGGAACTGCCCCAAGTATTTAGCGGACAAGAAGGCCGGCAACGTTAAAGGTATATGTGATATACTTGTGCAACTCCCGGATACGGTAGAAATGATTTGGGTGTGCCAAACGTCACAACGTAACTAGGTGGCTATAAAGGTGCACTACGGGTATCTCCGAAAGTGTATGTTGGGTTGGCGCGAATTGAGACTGGGATTTGTCACTCCATATGACGGAGAGGAATCTCTAGGCCCACTAGGTAAGACATCATCATAATGATCTCAATGTGACTAAGGAGTTAGCCACGAGATGATGTGTTGCGGAACGAGTAAAGAGACTTGTCGGTAACGAGATTCAACAAGGTATAGGGATACCGACGATCGAATCTCGAGCAAGTATCATACCGGTAGACAAAGGGAATTGTATACGGGATTGATTGAATCCCCGACATCGTGGTTCATCCGATGATATAATAATGGAGCATGTCGGAGCCAACATTGGTATCCAGATCCCGCTGTTGGTTATTGACTGGAGAGGTGTCTCGGTCATGTCTACGTGTCTCCCGAACCCGTAGGGTCTACACACTTAAGGTTCGATGATGCTAGGGTTATAGGGAAATAGTGTACGTGGTTACCGAAGGTAGTTCGGAGTCCCGGATGAGATCTCGGACGTCACGCGGAGTTCTGGAATGGTCCGGAGACAAAGATTGATATATAGGAAGTGAGGATTTTCCCATCAGAAGTGTTTCGGGAACTACTGGTAATGTACCGGGACCACCGGAAGGGTTCCGGGGGTCCACCAAGTGGGGCCACCAGCCCCAGAGGGCTGTGTGGGCCGAGAGTGGAAGGGACCAATCCCAGAGTGGGCTGGTGCGCCCTCCACCCTGGCCCAAGGCACAGGAAAGGTGGGAGGGAGGGAAACCCTAGACCCAGATGGGCCTAAGGCCCACTAGGGCTGCGCCCTCCACCTCTCCCCTCTCTGGCCGCCGACCAGAACCCATCTAGGGCTGCCGCACCACCTTAGGGTGGGAACCCTAGGGGTGGGCACCCTCCTCCCTCTCCTCCTATATATAGTGGTGGGTTTTGGGCTGCCAAGAACACAAGTTTCTTCCTCTCTCGGCACAGCCCTACTCCTCCCTCTCATTGTTCTCCGTAGTGCTTGGCAAAGCCCTGCTCGAGACCATGCTGCTCCACCGTCACCACGCCGTCGTGCTGCTGGAGCTCTTCCCCAACCTCTCCTTCCTCCTTGCTGGATCAAGGCGTAGGAGACGTCACCAGGCTATACGTGTGTTGAACATGGAGGCGCCGTTGTTCGGCGCTAAGATCGGAGTCCACCGCGATCTGAATCGCTACGAGTACGACTCCACAAACCATGTTCTTGTAACGCTTCCGCTTAGCGATCTTAAAAGGTATGAAGATGCAATCTCTCCCCACTCGTAGCTGGTTTCTCCATAGATAGATCTTGGTGATCGTAGGATTTTTTTTGATTTACTACTACGTCTCCCAACACACTTATCGTTGAGGAAGTCAATGATGCCTGCATTCTTGGCCAAATAATAGAAATCTTCATAAATGCCAGCCGCCCTCAAGAATGTGTCACACGGCCATTCACATGGTCGGATTTCTACGACACGAGGAATATTGTATTTGGGTTTCTCCTTCATTTCACTATCAACGTCCTTAGAACCCCGGCTTGAAGATCCTTTTAGTAACCTTCTCAACATTTCTGAAAAAATCCGAAATTTTTATTGAGTGAAAATAAAGGTGCACAAAACTCAACAAAACTCATAGCAACTACTTCCTCAAGTGCCTAAAGACCATATCATGCATCAAAACTACTTGGGGCCATAAAAATTTGACATGCAAGCTCAAGAACAAGGTCACCACAGCAGCCAAAAATATCAATATATAAGGCACTAGATCCCCTAAAACAGTTTTGCAAATGGAGCTTTGAGCAAGGAGATCGAAACTGGCAGCAAGATGATCTAGAACACGGGTTTGAGCAATGGTGAGATTTTTTACAAGGGAAGATGAAGTGAATGGGTGCTGGAATAAGTGGAGGGGGCACGTGGGACCCACAAGCTCGCTAGGCACGGCCAATGGGGGTGGTTGTGCCCTGTAGGCTTGTGGCCCACTGGTTCAGCCTCTCATGCATTCTTAGTGCCAAAAATTCTTAAATAATCGAGAAAAAATCATACTAAATTTCAGGGGATTCTGGGAACTTTTATTTTCAGGACATTTTTCTATTGCACGGAAAACTCAGAAAACAGAAAAATAATAGCATTTTTACTTAATTTCATCTAGGTAACAGAAAGTAAAATTTAGGTGCAGGAAGTTGTGCTTTCTAAATTCATCCATCTCGTGCTCCTCAAAAGGAATCCATCAATAAGGTTGATAGGGTCTTATTAACGAACTTCTTTCGAATGACATGAAACCGAAGAATTTTCGAATAACACTAAGTTACCTCAATGGGGATATGCATTTCCCCAACAATAAGTATATCATATTTCTTCTTGACAATAGGAAGAGGGAACTCAAAGTCTCCAATAATAATTGTTGGAATTTTTTCAATAGAGTCGATACTATGAACTTGAGGTTGTTTCTTTGGAAAGTGTACCGTATGCTCATTACCATTAATATGAAAAGTGGCATGGCCCTTGTTGCAATCAATAACAGCCCCTGCAGTATTCAAGAAGGGTCTACCAAGGATGATCGACATACTGTCGTCCTCGGAAATATCATGAATAACAAAGTCCGTCAAGATAGTAGCATTTGCAACTACGACAGGTACATCCTCACAAATACCGATAGGTAGAGCAGTTGATTTATCAGCCATTTGCAAAGAGATTTCAGTAGGTGTCAACTTATTCATATCAAGTCCACGGTATAAAGAGAAAGGCATAACACAAAAACTAGCTCCAAGATCACATAAAGCAGTTTTAACGTAATTTCCTTTAAAGAGCATGGTATCGTAGGTACTCCGGGATCTCCTAGTTTCTTAGGTATTCCACCTTTAAAAGTATAATTAGAAAGCATGCTGGAAATCTCAGCTTCCGGTATCTTTCTTTTGTTTGTCAGAATATCTTTCATATACTTAGCATAAGGAGACATTTTCAAAATATCAGTCAAGCGCATACGTAAAAAGACACGTCTAAGCATTTCAGCAAAGCGCTCAAAGTCCTCGTCATCCTTTTTCTTGGATGGTTTAGGAGGAAAGGGAATGGGTTTCTAAACCCATGGTTCTCTTTCTCTACCATGTTTCCTAGCAATAAAGTCTCTTTTATCATATCTTTTATTCTTATGTTGTGGATTATCAAGATCATCAACAGGTTCAATCTCTACATCATTATCATTACTAGTTTGAGCATCAGCATGAACATCATTATTAATGTTCTCACTAGCCTCATATTCATCACTAGATTGTGTCTCAGCATCAAAAATAGAAATATCATTTGGATTCTTAGATGTATCTATAACAGGTTCACTAGCAGCATGCAAAGTACTATCATCATTCTTTTTCCTACTCTTACTGGAAGGAATATGTGCATCAGTATTAGCTTTCTGAGAATCTTGCTCAATTCTCCTAGGATGGCCCTCGGGATACAAAGGTTCCTGAGTCATTCTACCACCTCTAGTCATAACTTTAACAGAATCATCATTGTCTTTACTATTCATCTCATTAAGCAAATCATTTTGAGCCTTAAGTACTTGTTCTACTTGAGTGGTTGCCATAGAAGCATGTTTACTAATAAGCTTAAGATCATTGATAGTTCTACTCAAATAATCACCCAAGCGATCAAGCATATAAGCATTATGTTCCAATTGTCTACTAACATATGCATTGAAATTTTCTTGCTTCATAATAAAATTAGCAAATTCATCCAAGCATTGGCTAGCAGGCTTATTATAAGGGATATCTCCTTCATCAAATCTTCTGAGAGAAATTACTCTACTACCTGTGTCGGGTAATCAAGACCATGTATTTCTTCAATAGGTGGTAGATTCTTAACATCTTCAGCTTTAATAACTTTTTCTTTCATAGATTTCTTTGCCTCTTGCATATCTTCAGGACTTAGGAATATAATACCTCTTTTCTTCAGAGTTGGATTTGGAGGTGGTTCAGGAATAGTCCAATCATTATCATTGCTCAATATATTATTCAATGGTAATTCAGCTTGTTCAACAGTTCATTCCCTGAAAACACAACCAGCACAACTATCTAGGTAGTCCCTAGAAGCATTAGTTAGTCCATTATAAAAGATATCAAGTATTTCATTTTTCTTAAGAGGATGATCAGGCAAAGCATTAAGTAATTGGAGAAGCCTCCCCCAAGCTTGTGGGAGACTCTCTTCTTCAATTTGCACAAAGTTAAATATTTCCCGCAAGGCATCTTGTTTCTTATGGGCAGGAAAATATTTTTCAGAGAAATAATAAACCATGTTCTCGGGACTACGCACACAACCATGAGCAAGATAATTAAATCACTTCTTAGCATCACCCTTTAATGATAAAGGAAACAACTTAAGAATATAGTAATAGCGATTTTTTTTCTCATGAGTAAATGGGGTGGCTATATCATTCAATTTGGTAAGATGTGCCACAACGGTTTTAGATTCATAACCATGGAAAGGATCAGATTCAACCAAAGTAATTAACTCAGGATCGACAGAGAATTCATAATCCTTATTAGTAACAAAGATGGGTGGAGTAACAAACTTAGGATCATATTGCATTCTAGCATTCAGAGATTTTTCCTTCCACTTGCGAAGGAATTTCTTAAGGTCATCTCTATCCTGACAAGCAAGAAAGTCCCTAGCTACCTCTCCTTCCATAACATATCCTTCAGGTATATCAGGCAATTCATATATAGGAGAGCTAAGTCTAGTAGGTGAATCGTAGTGTTCAGTTTCAATAATCTCATCAGATTCGGAAATATTATTAGTTTCAGCATTAGCTCTAGCAATTTGTTCATCAAGAAATTCACCCAGTGGCACAGTATCATCAAGAAAATTATAATAAGCATCATGCATAGCAGAAGTAGCATTATAAATTACTTATGACATATCAGAACTACTAGCAGGTGGTGGTGTCTCAAACTTACTCATAACAGAAGGTGAATCAAGTGCAAGCTAGATGGCAGTTCCTTACCTCCCCTCGTAGTAGAGGGACAGCTCTTGGTTTTTGGATCTTTCAGATTCTTCATAGTGATCAACAAATATATATCCCAAGTGACTCACAGAACAAAGCTATGCTCCCCGGCAACAGCGCCAGAAAAAGGTCTTGATAACCCACAAGTATAGGGGATCACAACAGTGTTCGAGGGTAGAGTATTCAACCCAAAATTATTGATTCGACACAAGGGGAGCCAAAGAATATTCTCGAGCATTAGCAGCTGAGTTGTCAATTCAACCATACCTGAAAGACTTAATATCTATAGCAAAGTATTCAATAGCAAACTAATATGGTAGTAACGGTAACGATGGCAAAGTGATAGCAGCAGTTTCTAGTGATTGTAACAGTAGCAACGAAAAAGTAACTGAGCGAAAATCAACATATGGAAAGCTCATAGGCAATGGATCAGTGATGGATAATTATGTCAAATGGCATTCATCATGCAACAGTTATAACATAGGGTGACACAGAACTAGCTCCAATTCATCAATGTAATGTAGACATGTATTCCGTATATAGTCATACGTGCTTATGGAAAAGAACTTGCATGACATCTTTTGTCCTACCCTCCCGTGGCAGCGGGGTCTTATTGGAAACTAAGGGATATTAAGGCCTCCTTTTAATAGAGAGCCGAACCAAAGCATTAGCACTTAGTGAATACATGAACTCCTCAAACTATGGTAATCACCGAAAAGAATCCCTGTTATTGTCACCCTGGGGGATGTGGATCATAACTCGTAATAGGTGTCTAAAACTTGCAAGATAGGATCAATAACACACATATATTCATGAAAACATAATAGGTTCAGATCTGAAATCATGGCACTCAGGCCCTAGTGACAAGCATTAAGCATAGCAAAGTCATAGCAACATCAATCTCAGAACATAGTGGATACTAGGGATCAAACCATAACCAAACTAACTCGATTACATAATAAATCTCATCCAACCCATCACCGTCCAGCAAGCCTACGATAAGATTACTCATGAACGGTGGGGAGCATCATGGAATTGGTGATGAAGGATGGTTAGTGATGACGAAGGCGTCGATTTCCCCTCTCTGGTGCCCAAAACGGACTCAAGATCTGGTCTCCCGAGGAAGAACTGGCGATGGCGGCGGCTCCGTATCGTGAAACGTGATGAACTCTTCTTTCTGTTTTTTTAGACAAATAGGGTTATATGGAGCTAGAGAGGAGGTCGGAGGAGCCACGGGGCCCCACAAGCCTGCTCGGCGTGGCTAGGGGGGTGGCCTCGGCTAGCAGGCTTGTGTCCTGCTATTGGCCCCCTCTGGTTAATTCTTGTGCCAGTATTTTTTATTAGTTCCAAAAATATTCTCCGTAAATTTTCAGGATGATCCAAGAACTTTTATTTCTGCACAAAAATAACACCAAGGCAATTCTGCTGAAAACAACATCAGTCCGGGTTAGTTCCATTCAAGTCATGCAAATTAGAGTCCAAAACAAGGGCAAAAGAGTTTGGAAAAGTGGATATGTTGGAGATGTATCAGCGCCCTACCTGGCACCGCATGAACTTTCTTTCAAGAGGCGCCACCGGGTGGCACTCCAACCACTAGTGTAGAGAAAAGGGAGGCACCAGCCGGTGAGAAGCCAACGCTTGTGAGGACTCTTGTATGCAACATGATCATCATACTAGAGATGATAGGCATCCAAATTTCAGTGTACAATGGGAAATATTTCGTCACAAATGAGATCAAGCCCGAGATGATTGGCCACTACCTCACCGAGTTCTCCATTAGCTACAAGCCCATCAAGCACGAAAGGCCCGGTATCGGCGCCACCCACTCCTCGAGGTTCATTCCCCTTAAGTGAAAAGATCCTGCTACTAGTTCTCCCCAGCAACAAGTATTTAGGTACAAAGAGAGTAGTAGCTAGCTTGTGGCAGCGGAATTTGTCATACCGACACAGGGCGGCACTACACGATGGAAGTACGCCTAGCGTTGTATTCCTATAGTACTATATGTCTATCACAATGGCAGTCCATCATTGCGCAAGCTAGCCGCAAGCGAGGAGAGCAGACTAGCATGGCATCAGGGCTTCCAAGGAAACCCCCCGTGAGATCATGAGAAGATCATGCACGCTACGCGACGCGAGAGAGGCGTGTGCGACGCGATCCAACTGCCACCAACCGGGAGAAAAGGCAAAAAAAAGTCCAAAGCAAACCTTGAAATTATAGACGAAAGCTAAATCAAACCCTAAACTTCGAAACCCGAAAATTGTCACTCTGAGTAATCCTAGTGTATTTGAAACCCTAGACCTTTTTGAGACATTAATTAAGAACAGTAGAACTGCACCTAATCCCTACACTCTCATGAATTAGGCATTTGTGGCCATTTGATTTCATTTGCTTAATGTTCCTGACCGTAGGATCTTTTTTTCTTTTGAGAAAAACTCACAAAGCTTTATTCACCCGTCACAACGTTAACATGGACGAAATTCAGATTCCTAGGTGCTCCTAACCAAACATGGCGGCCGTACCCGAGCGATAAAGCGTGCTTTGCAATATTGTGAGCATCCACATTGGAGGTTCTAAATTCATGGCTAATATGACAAGAAGAGAAATTGCTAGAGCGGGCTCTAATTTCCTGCATCATCGCCCCATATGACGTTGAGGTGCCATCCTTGAGCGCATCAACAGCCACCTTGCAGTCAGAAGCAACTACGATTCTTTGCAGATAGAGGTCCCCCCAAGTGATAGAGCTTCTCGAATTGCCAACGTCTCTAACACTTTAGGATCATCAATGTGGTTATACACCATTGCCAAAGCTCCCTGGAAAACTCCATTGCCATCCCGGCAAATAGTCGCCGTTGTACCAAATCCTCCATGCCGAGCCACTGCTGCATCAACATTGATCTTCATATGCTGCTCTGGTGGAGGGATCCACGCCCTAGTCCTCAGAATAGTGGGTGCTTGAGGCCGATTAACCGGTTTTGCTAACGAAGCAAGCTCGGTCAGGTAACTACAGATTAAACCATGGGTTGAATGAGGTGTTTGGTATATGCCTTCATGTATAACTTTCCTCCGGGCTGACCAGATCGCCCAAAGTGTAACCACCATGGTCAGAAGCTCATTAGTAGGGAGTGATTAAAACATGGAGAAGATCCAACTCTGTGCATTGTCATCTCGATTCATGGACATGTGTTGGACCAACTCCTCCTTTGATAGCACCCAAGCACTCCTGCACATGGTGCAATCCAATAGCGAGTGTCGCCAGTTGTCCGGAGCCCCACACACTGCGCACACATCGGTAACTGATACGTCCATTTTGCATCATGCTTTTATATTGATATGTATTGCATTATGGGATGTTATTACACATTTTGGTATAATACTTATGCCTTTTCTTTCTTATTTTACAAGGTTTGCATGAAGAGAAAGAATGCTGGCAGCTGGAATTCTGGACTCGAAAAGGAGCAAATCTGAGGTACCTACTCTGGACAACTCCAAAAGTCCTGAAAATCTACGGAGAATTATTTTGGAATATATAAAAAATATTGGGAAAAAGAAATACATCAGGGGGCCCACCAGTCAGTCACAAGCCAGGGGCACACCCTATGTAACACCCAAGATGCGCGCCTATCCTTATTTAGGCACGGGGGCCACGACAGGGATAGAGGCGCGTCTAGTCGTTTTGCAAGTAGAGTAACATTGCATACATGTATGAAGAGATGAGTATATGAGTTGGCTTACACTCGCCACAAGCTAAATTGCAAGTTCACACCAATTATTCAAACATCATACCAAAGACAGGGTCCGTCTACGGACGAAAATAAACGAAGAAAAGAAGTAATGAAACTGCCTTGCTAGCCCCAAAGATCATGACCAAGGCCTCGCTACTCGTCTAGATATGTGACGTACATTCTGCCATGTTATTCATCATACTCCCACCAGAGATGCTTCACATCATCTGGCACGGTCTCATCTGCACCTACACCTGTATTTGTTGGAGTAATCTGTGAGCCACAGGGACTCAGCAATCTTGTAACCCGGGTACCGAAATTATGTAAGCTTATTGGGTTCGATGGGGTAAGTGTTGAGTTTGCATCAGCACTAAGCATTCTTTGGTGGCTAACTTATGAGAACATGAATGCATATATGGTGGACTACATAAGACGATCGAGTTCTACCATGATCACTAAGTGATCCTGAACACCTACTTACGTCAGACATAACCCCACCGTGTTCTCTCTCGGTTCATGTTCAGGAGCAGAGATGATCACGGTTACGCACACAATTGGTGTATTTTATTGGATTTTACTTCAAGTTAACTATAACCAGGTGTTAAACAAAATATCCAAGTTGCCACATAACCGCGGACACGGCTTTCCGAAAGATTTAACCCTGCAGGGGTGCTCCAAGTAATCATTCACAAATTAACCACACTCCGCGGGAATAACCTCGACCACGGATCTCGTGATCATCCTAGGAAATTCCAAAGGAAAACCGACACCTCGAGATAGCCCGAAGAAGATCAGAGTTCCTCACGCAAGCCATTCGAGAAAGGTAAAACAAGTCTAGCAAGACCTCCTGACGCGTCGATGAACCCGATAAGAGCCGCGCATCTCATTCTTAGGACACGACCAGATGAACACTACGTACAACGACCATATAGAAATCACTTGAGTTGCCCCGAGGTAGCCCCGCAAGTGGCTCTGGGTTGGACCAACACTCATGAGGAGCACTGGCCCGGGTTGTTGATTAATTATCCACGGGGTTGCAAAACCCTATGCAATTTTATTAAGTTGTTTAAGAAAATAGTACCAATGTTGGGTCTTTCCAAACAAGCTTTAATCTCAACTGAATAATCATGGGGGTCCCCATAACAACCCCGAGCATGTTAGGAGCGCAAAATATGGAAACATAACATCGGTAACAAGTAACTATGGCGGTAAAAGTGGAACAAAAAACCGAGCAAAAGGCCAAGCCTTACACCTTACCAAGATATACATGTGCATTAAATTAAATAGCAGTAAATATTGTGAAATATCTAGATATCCATGTTATCACATGGAAACAACCTGCACGTACATCTAAGAACGTTATAAGAGGGGCTGAGCAGCGGTAACTTAGCTAAACAAGGTTTGCTAGGTAGTGGAAGGGTTAGAGGCTATCATGGCAATGTACGAGGCTTGACATTCAGGTGGTAGGTAACGCAAATGTAATGATAAGAGCGAGACATATAGCAAAGCAAAAATAGTGTCGGGATCCGGGTACGATCATCTTGCCTATTGGTTCTTTAGAGGGACAAAGATCTGGGTCCTCGTAGTGGTACTCTCCTGGATCCTTGTACTCAGGTTCAACACTCGCGTCTACCCAAGAGAAATAGCAACAATAAACAAACAGCCAAGGTGCAATGCACAAACAAGATGATGCATGATTCATTTAAAGTATTTAACATGGCAATCCTAAGCTAGTCATGTTTCTCATGCAATAGTTAAGTTATTTACAATTCTGGACAGAACCTCATGTTAAGTTGTTTGAACATGCATTATCATGGCAAAAATGGATGCTTCATGCAAAATCGATGCAAATGCATATGTAAAACGTAGGAAACAGAGTAACGGTTCTCACGCTACGCTCACGACAAGGTACGAAGGCAAAATACGAGACAAGGAAGGCCATGGGCTATTCCTTGGTATTCCAAGGTAGCCACTGGTTAGGAAATGAAAAAACAATCACAATAGATCCAAAGATCAAGCAAAACAATGGAGCATAGCTCCCACAAGTCAGAAAACACTACCACACCCAATTTGTCCCAAAACAGCAACATAACAATTTCCACAACAATTATCTAGAGCTACATGATGTTTCCAACCTCAAACAAAGCATGTACAGAAACTACATAACATTCTTGACAAATCATCCAACTACAGAAACTTGAAAGGAAGCACATATCACTAAGCATGAAGCTCAAAAGATGGCATGATGAAACAGATTCTAGGGACTTGGTGAAAATCATAGTTTTTCTGGAATCTGAGTTAAGCTGATAGCAAGTTGACAGCAGAAAATAATGATGCTAGAGACCACCTCATGGCATGAAAATTAACATGATGGTAGAGGACGACATATAATTCAAAACACTAACACTGAGCTTGAGCTAAAACACAACAGAGCACTTGGTAGCGTCCACTCAACAAGGCATAAAAATAATAACATGTTTCAGACTTAGCAAAATTTAGCATGTTGAAAACCACAACATTTTATTAGCTACTTTGGAGCAAGATTCCCACTCATATGAAAGTCTAACATGTCAAAAAAAAGCGTTGGTCAGGCGGTCCCTCTTCTAAAGAAGAAGGCGAAGCAGAGGAGGGGTCGTCGGGGAAGAAGCCTCCTGCTTCTTGCCGTCGGTCGCGGGGAGAACGATGCTACCCTGGCCTTGACGTCCAAGGAAAGAGGCGCCGCTCGACAACGATCACGCCGGAGGAGAGCTTGGGCTCTTCTCGGCCATGGCGGCATCTTGGGGGCACGGTTCCTCCTATGGCGGACGAGGGAGGAGAGGAAGAAAACAGAGTGAGGAAGGGTCTAGGGCTCCGGGCGAGTCTTATAGGGGCGCCGAGGCTGTCCCATCCGTCAAAACGAGGGCATGGCCGACGTGGGCACCTCCGATGCCCTTCCATACAAAGGTAGGAGAAGAATAGAGCGCCTGGGAGCTGTTGGGCCACTATGGGGGCAAAGAGGCCCAGGGGGCTGGCCTACTCTCCTAATAAAACCAAAGGGGTTTCCTATTTCTATAAAACAGCAAACAAGAAAAACAAACCATGCATGTTTGGAAAGGAAAAAGAGAACAAGAAAAATATGTGTTGAACCATAAAATTGAACTCTATTTTATAAAAATGACCTTGGCATTTTTAGAACAAATTAATTAAACACATGATTTAGAATTGGAATCTATGGCATTTTTTTTTAAAATTAATAAAGCAGAGAACAAGCTTGAGGAAAATGCACACCATAGTCACCAGATTATTTAGAAGAGTTGGAAATTTTTTAATCTAATAAAAAATAGCATCTACAATTCCACATGCTATAATATTGGAATAAGAGAGAGAATGGGATAGTTGTGTTGAAATAGTGGGATACTTGAAATGACAATAAATAGAGGAGCACTCCAATCAAGGCCACACATGCACTCACCCCACAACACATACAATCACATCACCACTCCACAATCATGGCAAAACAAAATGATGCACTTAATGTAATGAATGTGATGCCATGATGCATGAATGACATGAAACAAAATTATATTAAGGACAACACATGGTGGCAAACATGGAAGCTCCACATGGGATACATGACCAAAATGGCAAGGGGTGCACTTGGGCTATTACACCCTACCTCCCTGGGCGCGCCCCTATGGCTTGTGGCCCACCTGGCAGCCCTCTGGTGCCCATCTTCTACTATATGGAGGGTTTTGACCTGGAAAAAATCATATAGAGCTTTCGGGGCGAAGCGCCGCCGTCTCGAGGCGAAACTTGGGCAGAACCAATCTAGGGCTCCAGCGAAGCTGTTCTGTTGGGGGAAACTTCACTACGGGAGGGGGAAATAGAAGCCATCGTCATCACCAACGATCCTCTCATCTAGATGGGGTCAATCTCCGTCAACATCTTCAGTGGAACCATCTCCTCTCCAAACCCTAGTTCATCTCTTGTATCCGATCTTTGTCTCAAAACCTCAGATTGGTACTTGTGGGTTGCTAGTAGTATTGATTACTCCTTGTAGTTGATGCTAGTTGGTTTACTTGGTGGAAGATCATATGTTCAGATCCTTGATCATCATAAATACTCCTCTGATTATGAACATGAATATACTTTGTGTTTGTTCCTGAGGACATGGGATAAGTCTTGTTATAAGTAATCATGTGAATTTGGTATTCGTTTGATATTGATGAGATGTATGTTGTCTCTCCTCTAGTGGTGTTATGTGAACGTCGACTACATGACACTTCACCATTTTTTGGGCCTAGAGGAAGGCATTGGGAAGTAATAAGTAGATGATGGGTTGCTAGAGTGACAGAAGCTTAAACCCTAGTTTATGCGTTGCTTCGTAAGGGGTTGATTTGGATCCACATGTTTCATGCTATGGTTAGATTTATCTTAATTCTTCATTCGTAGTTGGGATGCTTGCGAGAGGGGTTAATCATAAGTGGGAGGTTTGTCCAAGTAAGGGAATAACCCAAGCACCGGTCCGCCCACATATCAAATTATCAAAGTAACGAACGCGAATCATATGAGCATGAAAACTAGCTTGACAGAAATTGCCATGTGTCCTCGGGAGCGCTATGCTTTATATAAGAGTTTGTCCAGGCTTGTCCTTTGCTATAAAAAGGATTGGGCCACCTTGTTGCACCTTTGTTACACTTGTTACTTGCTACCCGCTCCGAATTATCTTATCACAAAACTATTTGTTACTGATATTTTCAGTGCTTGCAGAGAATACCATACTGAGAACCGCTTGTCATTTCCTTCTGTTCCTCGTTGGGTTCGACACTCTTACTTATCGAATGGACTACGACAGATCCCCTATACTTGTGGGTCATCAAGACTCTTTTCTGGCGCCGTTGCCGGGGAGTGAAGCACCTTTGGTAAGTGGAATCTGGTAAGCAAAAATTTATATAGTGTGCTGAAATTTACTATCACTTGTTACTATGGAAAGTTATCCTTTGAGGGGCTTGTTCAGGGTATCTTCACCTCAACTGGAAACACAAAGAGTTGTCCCTCAACCTAATGAACCTACTGAAAATATTTATTATGAAATTCCTTCGGGTATGATAGAGAAACTACTAGCTATTCGTTATGCGGGAGATGGAACACTACATCCTGATTTGCATCTAATCTATGTGGATGAAGTGTGTGGATTATTTAAGCTTGTAGGTCTGCTCGAGGATCACGTGAAGAATAAGTCCTTTCCTTTATCTTTGAAGGAGAAGGCATTGACATGGTTTAGGCTATGTGATGATATTGGATCATGGAGCTACAATTGATTGAAAATGGAATTTCATCAGAAGTTCTATCCTATGCATCTAGTTCATCATGATCGTAATTATATTTATAATTTTTGGCCTCGTGAAGGAGAAAGAATCTCTCAAGCTTGGGAGAGGCTTAAATCAATGTTATATTCATGCCCCAATCATGATCTCTCGAGAGAAATTATTATTCGGAATTTTTATGCTTGGCTTTCTCGTAATGATCAATCCATGCTCGATACTTCTTGTGTTGGTTCCTATATGAAGAAGGATATTGACTTCAAATGGGATTGATTGGAAAGAATTAAATGCAACTCTGAAGATTGGGAACTCGACAAAGGTAAGGAGTCAGGTATGAACCACAATTTTGATTGTGTTAAATCCTTCATAGACACCGATGCTTTTCGCGAATTTAGCACTAAATATGGACTTGACTCTGAGATAGTAGCTTCTTTCTGTGAATCTTTTGCTGCTCCTGTTGATCTCCCTAAGGAGAAGTGGTTTAAATATCATCCTCCCATTGAAGTGAAAGTAGTCGAACCTGTTAAAGTTGAAGAGGAAACTATTACTTATAATGTTGATCCTGTTATTCCTGTTGCTTATATTGAGAAACCACCTTTCCTTGTTAGAATCAAGGAACATGCTAAAGCTTCAACTGTGGTTCGTAAGAGCTGTGGTAGAACACCTACACCCCCTGAACAAATTAAAGTTGAACCTAGTATTGCTATGGTTAAAGATATCTTGGTTGATAATATTGACGGGCATGTTATTATTTTCTGTAATGAAGCTGCTAGAATTGATAGGCCTCATACTAAGAGTAAACATAGACCAGTTGTTAGCATGCCTGTTGTTTCTGTTAAAATAGGAGATCATCGTTATCATGGATTGCGTGATATGGGTTCTAGCGTGAGTGCAATTCCCTTTTCCTTATACAAAGAAATTATGCATGATATTGCACCAGTTGAACTAGAGGAAATTGATGTTACTATTAAGCTTGCCAATAAAGATACTATTGCACCAATTGGGATTGTTAGAGATGTTGAAGTCTTTTCTGGGAAAATAAAGTATCCTACTGATTTTCTTGTTCTTGGTTCCCCACAAGATGATTTTTGTTCCATTATATTTGGCAGACCCTTCTTGAATACTGTTAATGCTAGGATTGATTGTGAGAAAGAAACAGTTATTGTGAGTTTTGGGGATGTGTCTCATGAGTTTAGTTTCTCTAAATTTCGTAGACAACCGCATGACAAAGAATTGCCTAGTAGAGATGAAATTATTGGTCTTGCTTCTATTGTTGTGCCTCCTAGTGATCCTTTAGAACAATATTTGCTAGACCATGAAAATGATATACATATGAATGAGAGGAATGAAATAAATAGAAATTTCTTTGATCAGCATCCTATTTTGAAACACAATCTACCGGTTGAAATACTTAGGGATCCTCCTCCACCCAATGGTGATCCCGTGTTTGAGATTAAACAATTACCTGATACTTTGAAATATGCTTATCTTGATGAAAAGGAGATATATCCTGTTATTATTAGTGCTAACCTTCCAGAGCATGAAGAAAAGAGATTATTGAAAACTCCGAGAAAGCACCGTGCTGCTATTGGATATACTCTTTATGATCTTAAGGGCATTAGTCCCACTTTATGTCAGCATAAAATTAATATGGAGCCTGATGCCAAACTAGTTGTTGATCACCAATGACGGTTGAATCCTAAGATGAAAGAGGTGGTAAGAAAATAAATACTGAAGCTTCTCGTGGCAGGTATAATTTATCCTGTTGCTAATAGTAGATGGGTTAGTCCCGTTCGTTGTGTCCCTAATAAAGGAGGTATCACCGTTGTTCCTAATGATAAAAATGAATTGATCCCACAAAGAATTGTTACAGATTATAGAATGGTAATTGATTTTAGGAAATTAAATAAAGCTACTAATAAAGATCATTACCCTCTACCTTTTATTGATCAAATTCTAGAAAGATTATCCAAACATACTCATTTTTGCTTTCTAGATGGTTACTCTGGTTTCTCTCAAATACCTGTGTCAAAAGAGGATCAAGAAAAAACCACTTTTACTTGTGCTTTCGGTACCTTTGCTTATAGAAGTATTCCTTTTGGTTTATGAAATGCACCTGCTACCTTTCAAAGATGTATGATGGCTATATTCTCTGACTTTTGTGAAAAGATTCTTGAGGTTTTCATGGACGATTTTTCCGTTTACGAAACTTCCTCTGATGATTGCTTGAGCAACCTTGATCGAGTTTTCCAGAGATGTGAAGAAACTAATCTTGTCTTGAATTGGGAGAAGTGACACTTTATGGTTAATGAAGGCATTGTCTTGGGGCACAAAATCTCTGAAAGAGGTATTGAAGTTGATAAAGCTAAAGTTGATGCTATTGAAAAAATGTCGTGTCCTATGAATACCAGAGGTATAAGAAGCTTCCTTGGTCATGTTGGTTTATATAGGAGGTTTATTAAAGATTTCTCTAAGATTTCTAGGCCTATCACTAATCTTTTACAAAAAGATGTTCCATTCATTTTTGATGATGATTGTGTAGAAGCATTTGAAATCCTAAAGAATGCTTTGATTTCCGCACCTATTGTTCAACCACTTGATTGGAACCTACCCTTTGAAATTATGTGTGATGCTAGTGATTATGATGTTGGTGCTGTTCTAGGACAAAGACTTGATAAGAAATTAAATGTTATCCATTATGCTAGTAAAACTCTAGATAGTGCTCAAAGAAACTATGCTACTACTGAAAAGGAATTTTTAGCAGTCGTGTTTGCTTGTGATAAGTTTATACCTTATATTATTGATTCCAAAGTAACTGTTCACAATGATCATGCTGCTATTAAGTACCTTATGGAAAAGAAAGATGTTAAACCTAGACTTATTAGATGGGTTCTTTTGCTACAAGAATTTGATTTGCATATTATTGATAGAAAGGGTGTTGATAACCCCATAGCAGATAACTTGTCTAGGTTAGAAAATGTTCTTGATGACCCACTACCTATTGATGATAGCTTTTTCCTGATGAACAATTAGCTGTCATAAAGGCTTCACGTAATGCTCCATGGTATGCTGACTATGCTAATTACATTGTTGCTAAATTTATACCGCCTAGTTTCACATACCAACAAAAGAAAAAGCTCTTCTATGATTTAAGAAATTACTTTTGGGATGATCCACACCTTTATAAAAATGAGTAGATGGGATTATTAGACATTGTGTACCTGAGCATGAACAGGAACAGATCCTACGCAAATGTCACTCTGAGGCCTACGAAGGACATCACGTCGGAAATAGAACCGCACACAAGGTACTACAATCTGGGTTTTATTGGCCTACTCTCTTCAAGAATGCTCGTAAGTTTGTCTTATCCTCTGATGGATGTCAAAGAATTGGTAATATCAGTAGACGTCAGGAAATGCCTATGAATTACTCTCTTGTTATCGAACCATTTGATGTTTGGGGCTTTGATTATATGGGGCCTTTTCCCCAATCTAACGGGTACAATCATATTCTAATTGTTGCTGATTATGTCACTAAGTGGGTAGAAGCTATTCCAACTAGTAGCAATGATCATAACACTTCTATTAAAATGCTTAAAGTAGTTATTTTCCCTAGATTTGGAGTCCCAAGATATTTTATGACTGATGGTGGTTCACATTTTATTCATGGTGCTTTCCGTAAATTGCTCGGTAAATATGATGTTAATCATAGAGTTGCATCTCCTTATCATCCCCAGTCTAGTGGTCAAGTATAATTGAGCAATAGAGAGATTAAATTGATTTTGCAGAAGACTGTTAATAGATCTAGGAAGAAGTGGTCTAAGAAACTCGATGATGCATTGTGGGCTTATAGAACTGCTTACAAGAACCCTATGGGTATGTCTCCATATAAAATGTTTTATGGTAAAGCATGTCACTTACCTCTTGATGTAGAACATAAAGCTTATTGGGCAATTAAAGAGCTCAATTATGATTTCAAACTTGCTGGTGAGAAGAGGTTATTCGACATTAGCTCACTTGATGAATGGAGAACCCAGGCCTATGAGAATGCTAAGTTGTTTAAAGAAAAGGTTAAGAGATGACATGATAGAAGGATACAAAAGCATGAATTTAATGTAGGTGATCATTTCTTGTTATACAATTCTTGTTTAAGTTTTTTTGCAGGAAAACTTTTCTCTAAATGGGAAGGGCCTTACATAATCGAGGAAGTATATTGTTCCGGTGCCATCAAGATCAACAACGCCGAAGGCACAAACCCAAATGTGGTAAACAGGCAAAGAATAAAACATTATATCTTAGGTACTCACATAAATGTTGAGACCAATATTATTAGTTCCATAACTCCGGAGGAGTACATTAGGGAGACCTACCGGAACGTTACAAACTCCAAAAAGGAATAGGTATGTGGTACGGTAAGTAAACTGACTCCAAAACTTTTTCAATGGCAAATTTTATCAGTTTTGGAATATTTAAAAAATAGGAAAATTTAAAGTAGTCCGAATAGTGCATGAGGAGGCGACAAGCCAGGGGGCGCGCCCTACCCCCTTAGGCGTGCCCCTGTGGCTTGTGGCTACCTCATGTACCATCCGGACTCCGTTTTCTTGTGGTATACTCCTTCGGGTCGGTAAAAATTCATTATATAGTCTCCCAAAAGTTTTGATTCTCGTATCACGACAATACCTTCTGTTTTCTTTTTAAGCTGTTTCTGCAGCAGATTTAGATCAACATGATGTCCCCAAGTGCTCCGAAGGACAAGTTCTTCGAGAAGGTCATCAACCCCTACCTCGCGGAGGTGCTGCAACACCCTCAAACCATTGAGATGCATGAGGGGGTGCTGCACATCCGTGATGTGGAGGGGCGAAAGAAGACCGGAAGCGTAAAAGCATGGCCCGAAGCAATGGAACAACCAGTCTTCAAGTGCCAAGGGATAGTGGAACGAGGACTCAACGCTAATCACATGATGATCGTAGAGTTTAACCAAAAGCACAAGCTGGACGCCAAGGACATCGGGGAACATATCTTCAAGCTTCACGAGAAAATCGAGCATCTCCAAGCCCAAATCTCTGACCTGCAAAACCAAAACTATGAGTATGAATACAGATTTAAGAGAATGAGTTTGGCTGCAGATTTGAGGATCCCGGAGACTCGTTCATGTTTTTACGATGGTGAGCCCATGCCTTGGAAGACGGAGGACAAGCCTCCAACCTCATCAACAACTCCAATGTCACCACCTCCGAAGCAAGACAACTAAACACATGTCGGGGAACATTGCATGGGAAACAAAAAAATTCCTACGCACACGCAAGATCTATCCATGGTGATGAGCATCTATGAGAGGGAGAGTGGATATGCATACCCTTGTAGATTGCTAAGCGGGAAGCGTTAAGAAACGCGGTTGATGTAGTCGAACGTCTTCGCGATACAAATCGCCGAGCGTCCCACGATCCAATCACGATCAAGCCCGCGATCCAATCACGAACCGTCCCGCGATCCCATCATGATCTTTCCCACGATCCAATCACGAATCATCTCACGATCTTGATCATGGTCCTTCCGATCTAGCGCCAAACGGACGGCACCTCCACGTTCAACACACGTACAGCTCGATGACGATCTTCACCTGGTTGGTCCAGCAAGAGGGAGCGGAGAGGTAGACAAGTTCTCTGGCAGCACGACAGCATTGCGGCGATGGTGGTGGAGCTATTCCAGCAGGGCTTTGCCTAAGCACCGCTGAAACCGATCAATAGCAGAAACTATGATCTAGAGGAGAGGTAGCACGTGGCTGTTTTTCTGTGTCTCAAAACCCTCAAAACCTCTAGTATATATAGGAGGAGGGATAGAGGAGGCTTGGCGCCCAAGGGGCCAGCCCTTGTCCTTGGTGCAAGGAGGAGAGGAGGAGTCCTCCTCCAATCCTAGTAGGATTAGGACTCCTCCTTCCCACTTGCAAACTCTTTCCACCTTGTGTTTTTTCCTCCTCAAACCACTCCAGCCGCATGCGCCCTTAGGGGAGACTTCGGCCAGCGCACCAGGGGCTGTTTCACCTCCTCTCACAGCCCATGTAGCCTCTTGGGTCGAGACACCCCTCCCGATGGTCCCCCGGTACCCTCCCGACACTCCCAGTACACTACCGATGAGCCCAAAACTTTTCCGGCGACCAAAACAGGGATTCCTATATATCAATCTTTACCTCCAGAACATTCCGGAGCTCCTCGCGATGTCCGGGATATCATCCAGGACTCCGAACAACCTTCGGTCACCACCATACATAACTCTATGCTACTGAAACGTCACTGAACCTTAAGTGTGCAGACCCTGTGGGTTCAAGAACTATGTAGACATGACCGAGACACCTCTACAGTCAATAACCAATAGCAAGACCTGGATGCCCATATTGGTTACTACATATTCTATGATGATCTTTATCGGTTGAACCTCTATGTCAAGGATTCAGGTTAATCCCGTATGTTATTCCCTTCGTTCTTCGGTATGTTACTTGCCCGAGATTTGATCGTCGGTATCTCTATACCTAGTTCAATCTCGTTACCAGAAAGTCTCTTTACTCGTTTTGTAATACAAGATCCCATGGCTAAAACTTTAGTCACATTGCTTGCAAGGCTTGTTATGATGTTGTATTACCGAGTGGGCCCTGAGATACCTCTCCATTACACGGAGTAACAAATCCCAGTCTTGATACATGCCAACCCAACAGACACCCTTGGAGATACCTGTAGAGCACCTTTATAGTTACCTAGTTACGTTGGGACGTTCATACACACAAGGTACTCCTCCGGTGTTAGTGAGTTGCATGATCTCATGGTCATAGGAATAGATACTTGACATGCACAAAACTGTCGCAATAAACTGACACGATCATATGCTACATTTATAGTTTGGGTCTTGTCCATCACATCATTCTCCTAATGATGTGATCCCGTTATCAAACGACATCTCATATCCATGACTAGGAAACCTTAACCATCTTGATCAACGAGCTAGTCTTTTAGAGGCATACTAGGGACATGGTGTTGTTTATGTATCCACACATGTATCTGATTTTTCGATCAATACAATTCTAGCATGGATAACAAACGATCATCATGAACAAGAAAATATGATAATAACTAATTTATTATTGCCTCTAGGGCATATTTCCAACATTCTCCCACTTGCACTAGAGTCAATAACCTAGCTCACATCGCCTTGTGATTTGTTATGAATCTCACACCCAATGAGTTCATGGGTTCGATCATGCTTTGCATGTGAAAGAGGTTTTCGTCAACGGGTCTGAGACATTTAGATCTGTGTGTACTTTACAAATCTCTATGTCATACTGTAAACACTACTACCACGCTCCACTTGGAGCTATTCCAAATGGCTACTCCACTATATGTATCTGGATTGATACTAAGAGTCATCCCGATTGGGGTTAAAGCTTGCATCGTTGTAACTCTTTACGATGAACTCTTTATCACCTCCATAATTGAGAAACATCTCCTTAGTCCTTTGGTAACTAAGGATAACGTTGACCGATGTCCAGTAATCCACTCCTGGATTACTCTTGTACCCCTTGACAGACTTATGGCAAGGCACAGCCAGGTGCAGTACACAGCATGGCATACTATATAGAGCCTATGGCTAAGGCATAGGCGACGATGTCCGTCCTTTCTATTTCTTCTGTCGTGGTCGAGCTTTGAGTCTCACTCCAATTTAAACCTTACAAATCAGGAAAGAACTCTTTCTTTGACTGATCCATTTTGAACTCTTTCAAAATCTTGTCAAGGTATGTACTCATTGAAAGTCTTATCAGACGTCTTGATCTATATCTATAGATCTCGATGCCCAACAATTAAGTAGCTTTATCTAGGTCTTCCTTTGAAAAATTCTTTTCAAACAACCCTTTATGCTTTCCAGAAATTCTACATCATTTCCGATCAACAATATGTCATCCACATATGCTTATCAGAAACTCTATAGTGCTCCCACTCACTTTATTGTAAATACAAGTTTCTCATAAACTTTGTATAGACTCAAAAACTTTGATCACCTCATCAAAGTGTATATTCCAACTCCTAGATGCTTGCTTTAGTCCACAGAAGGATCACTGAAGCTTGCACATCTTTTCGCATCCTTAGGACTGACAAAACCTTCTCGTTGTATCTCATACAACCTTTCCTCAAGGAAGGGAATGATGTTTTGACATCCATCTACCAGATTTCATAATTGAAAAACGCAGCAACCGCTAACATAATTCCAACAGACTTTAGCATCACTATGAGTGAGAAAGTCTCATCGCAGTCAACTCCTTGAACTTGTCGGAAACTTCTTTGCGACAAGTCGAGCTTTATAAATGGTGACATTTACCATCAGTGTTTGTCTTCATCTTAAAGGTCCATTCATACTCGACGACCTGCCATCCAATGAGCAAGTCTACCAAAGTCTATACATGGTTTTCATATATGGATCCTTTCTCGGATTTCATGGCCTCTAACCATTTGTCAGAATCTGGTCCATCATCGCTTCTCCATAGCTCATAGGTTCATCGTTGTCCAACAACATGACCTCCAAGACAGGGTAGTCGTACCACTCAGGAGCAGTACGCGTCCTTGTCGACCTACGAGGTTCGATAGTAACTTGATACGAAGCTTCATGCTTATCATCATTAACTTCCTCTTCAACTGACGTAGGCTCCACAAAAACATCTTTTTGTGATGCGCTACTCTATGGCTGAAACAAAGGTTCAACAACCTCATCAAGTTCTATCTTCCTCCCACTCAATTCTTTCGAGAGAAACTCTTTCTCGAGAAAGGACCCGTTTTAGCAACAAACACTTTGTGCTCAGATCTGAGATAGAAGGTATACCCTACTGTTCTTAGGGTATTCCATGAAGATGCATTTGTCCGCTTTGGGTTTGAGCTCATTAGGTGAAAACCTTTTTTCACATAAGCATTGCAGCCCCAAACATTAAGAAATGACAGCTTAGGTTTCTATCAAACCATAATTCATACGGTGTCATCTCAACGGATTTAGATGGTGCCCTATTAAAAGTGAATGTAGTTGCCTCTAATGCATAACCCCAAAACGATAGTGACAAAACGATAAGAGACATCATAGTACGCACCATATCCAATAGAGCACGATTATGACGTTCGAACACACCATCACACTATGGTGTTCCAGGTGGCGTGAGTTGTGAAACAACTTTCACATTGTCTAAAGTTGTATGTCAAACTCGTAACTCAGATATTCACCTCCGCGATCATATCGTAGACATTTATCTTCACCCAAAATTTGTTTGAACTTTTCAAATGTTTCAGACTTGTGTTTCATTAAGTAAATATACTCATATATACTCAAATCATCAGTGAACTTAAGAAAATAACGATATCCACTGCATGCTACAACACTCATTGGACCGCATACATCAACATGTATTATTTCCAATAAGTTACTAGCCCGCTCCATCATACTAAAAACGGGGTCTTTAGTCATCTTGCCCAAGAGGCATGGTCTGCATGTCTCAACAGATTCAAAATTAAATGAGTCCAAAGATCCATGAGCATGGAGTTTCTTCATGTGCTTTACACCAATATGACATTTACTGGCAGTGCCACAAGTATGTGGTACTATCAATATTAACTTTGTATCTTTTGGCATCTATGTTATGAACATGTGTATTACTATGAACAAGATGCAACAAACCATTCTCATTGGGTGCAAGACCATTGAAGGTATTATTCATGTAAATAGAATAACCATTATTCTCTCCCTTAAATGAATAACCTATTGCAATAAACACAATCCAATCACGTTCATGCTTAACGCAAACACCAAATAACATTTATTTAGGTTCTTCACTAATCCCGAAGGTAGAGAGAGCATGCGATGTTGATCACATCAACCTTGGAAACATTTCCAGCACACATCGTCACCTCACCCTTAGCTAGTCTCTGTTTATTCCGAGTTACTAACATTTATCAACCGAACCGGTATCCAATACCCAGGTGCTACTAGGAATACTATCAAGGTACACATCAATAACACATATATCAAATACACTTCTGTCGACATTGACAACCTTCTTATCTACCAAGTATCTAGGGTTGTTCTGCTTCAGCGACCGCTCTCCTCATAATAGAAGCACTTAGTCTTGGGTTTGGGTTCAACTTTGGGTTGCCTCACTGGAGCAGCCACTATCTTGCCATCAATGAAGTTTCCCTCCTTACCCTTGCACTTCTCTAAACTAGTGGTTTTACTAAACATCAACACTTGATGCTCCTTCTTGATTTCTACCTTCACGGTGTCAAACATCGCGAACAGCTCAGGGATCATTATTTCCATCCCTGGCATTTTATAGTTCATCACGAAGCTCTAGTAGCTTAGTGACAGTGACTTGGAAAACTATATCAATCACTTTCTTATCTGGAAGATCAACTCCCACTCGATTCAAGCGATTGTAGCACCCAGACAATCCGAGCACATGCTCAACGATTGAGCTATTCTCCTTCATCTTGCGGGCAAAGAATCTTGTTGGAGATCTCATATCTCACAACACGGGCACGAGCCTGAGATCCCAATTTCAGCTCTTTAGAACATCTCATATGTTCTATAATGTTCAAAATGTTTTGGAGCCTCAATTCTAAGTCGTAATGCATGACACACTAAACTATCAAGTAGTCATCGGAACGTGCCTGTCAGATGTTCACAACATCTACAGACGATGCTAGAGGGGTTGGCGCACCGAGCGGTGCATTAAGGACATAAGCCTTCTGTGCAGCAATGAGGACAATCCTCAGATCACGGACCCAGTCCGCGATATTGCTACCAACATCTTTCAACTGTATTTCTCTAGGAACATATAAAAATTCAAGGCAGCTACAGTGTGAGCTAGTAATCTACAAAATACTTTGCAAATACACTAGTGACTATGTTCATGACAATGAGTTCAATTAATCATATTACCTAAGAACTCCCACTCCAATTGACATCCCTTCGGTCATTCGAGTGATACATGATCCAAATTCACCAACTCAAGTCTGATCATCACGTGAGTTGAGGTGGCTTCAATGGTGAACATCATCATGCTGATCATATCTACTATATGACTCATGTTCGACCTTTCGGTCTCTTGTGTTTCGAGGCCATGTCTGTACATGCTAGGCTCGTCAAGTTTAACCCGAGTGTTCCGCATGTGCAACACTGGCTTGCACCCGTTGTATGTGAACGTAGAGTCTATCACACCTGATCATCATGTGGTGTCTCGACACGACGAACTTTTGCAACGGTGCACACTCGGGTAGAACACGGTTTATCTTGAAATTTAAGTGAGGGATCACCTTATAATGCTACCGTCGTCCTAAGCAAAACAAGGTGCATAAAAGGATTAACATCACATGCAAATCATAAGTGACATGATATGGCCATGAACTTGTGCTTTTGATCTCCATCTATAAAGCACAGGCATGATCTCCATCATCACCGGCATGACACCATGATCTCCATCATCTTGATATCCATCAACGTGTCGCCATCGGGGTTGTCACACCCACCATGCTTCTACTACTATTGCTATCGCTTAGCGATAAAGTAAAGCATTACATAGCGCTTAATGATTGACACGTAGGTCATGCAATAATTAAAGAAAACCCTATAGCTCCTGTCGGTTGCCATACTCATCGACATGCAAGTCGTGATATTATATACAATACATGATCATCTCATACATCACATATATCTCATCATGTAATTGGCCATATCACATCACAACATGCCCTGCAAAAACAAGTTATACGTCCTCTAATTGTTGTTGCAAGTTTTACGTGGATGCTACGGGTATCTAGCAAGAACAATTCTCACCTATGCAAAAACCACAATGGTGATACATAAGTTTGTTGGGGAACGTCGCATGGGAAACAAATATTTTCCTACGCACACGCTAACCTATCCATGGTGATGAGCATCTACGAGAGGGAGAGTGGATCTATATACCCTTGTAGATCGCTAAGCGGGAAGCGTTAAGAAACGCGGTTGGTGTAGTCGAACATCTTCGCGATCCAAATCGCCGAGCGTCCCGCGATCTCATCACGATCCATCCCGCGATCCAATCATGATCCGTCCCGTGAACTCATCACGATCCATCCCGCGATCTCATCACGATCCGTCTCACGATCTTGATCACGATCTGTCCCGCGAACTCATCACGATCCGTTCCGCGATCTCATCACGAACCGTCTCGCGATCTCGATCACCGTCCTTCCGATCTAGCGCCGAACGGACGGCACCTCCGCGTTCAGCACACGTGCATCTTGATGACGATCTCCACCGTCTTGATCCAGCAAGAGGAGGTGGAGAGTAGAGAGAGTTCACCGGGAGTGTGACGGCGCTCCGGTGATGGTGGTGGAGTGATTTCGACAGGGCTTCGCCTAAGCGCTGCGGAAAACCGATCTAGAGGAGAAACTGTGCACCGGTGAAACGGGTAGCACGTGGCCGGAAAAATTCTGTCCAAAAAACACCCAATCCACTAGTATATATATAGGAGGAGAGGAGAGGAGAGGCAGCCAAGGCCTTTGGGTCGGCCGAAATAGGAGGTGGGAAGCAATCCTACTTCACCTCCAATCCTAGTTGGAGTAGGATTGCCTCCTATTGGCTGATTTTCCACCTTTTGCTTTAGGACTTTCTCTCCTGCGCCATGGGCCTTTGTGGCTGTTTTACCAGCCCACTAAGGGCTGGTTAATACTCTCCCACAGCCCATGGACCTCTTGGGGTCGAAGTACCCGTCCCGGAGGTCTCCTGGTACACTACCGGCACTCCCGGTACACTACCGACGAGCCCGAAACTTTTCCGGAAACCAAACTGGGACTTCCTATATATGAATCTTTACCTCCAGACCATTCCGGAGCTCCTCGTGACGTCCGGTATCTCATATGGGACTCCGAACAAACTTCGGTCACCACCATACATAACTCTACACTACCGAAACGTCACCGAACCTTAAGTGTGCAGACCCTGCGGGTTCGAGAACTATGTAGACATGACCGAGACACCTCTACGGTAAATAACCAATGGCGGGACCTGGACGTCCACATTGGTTCCTACATATTCTACGAAGATCTTTATCGGTCGAACCTCTATGTCAAGGATTCAGTTAATCCCGTATAACGTTCCCTTTGTTCTTCGGTATGTTACTTGCCCGAGATTCGATCGTCGGTATCTCCATACCCAGTTCAACCTCGTTACCGGCAAGTCTCTTTACTCGTTCCGTAATACAAGATCCCGCAACTAACAATTAGTCACATTGCTTCCAAGGCTTATTGTGATGTTGCATTACCGAGTGGGCCCCGAGATACCTCTCCGTTACACGGAGTAACAAATCCCAGTCTCGATCCATGCCAACTCAACAGACACCATCGGAGATACCTGTAGAGAACCTTTATAGTCACCCAGTTACGTTGCGACGTTTGATACACACAAGGCACTCCTCCGATATCCGTGAGTTGCATGATCTCATGGTCATAGGAACATATACTTGACATGCAGAAAACAGTAGCAATAAACTGACAAAATCATATGCTATGTTTGTAGTTTGGGTCTTATCCATCACATCATTCTCCTAATGATGCGATCCCGTTATCAAATGACATATCATGTCCATGTCTAGGAAACCTTAACCATCCTTTGATCAACGAGCTAGTCCATTAGAGGCATACTAGGGACATGGTTTTGTCTATGTATCCACACATGCATTTAAGTCTCCGATCAATACAATTATAGCATGGATAATAAACGATTATCATGAACAAGGAAATATGATAATAACTAATTTATTATTGCCTCTAGGGCATATTTCCAACAAAGTTGCTTCTCAACCTTCTCAAGGACCACCTTTGTCGAATCCGATCCAACTAAAGTAGGAGAAACAGACACCCACCAGCCATCTTTGTGCAACAAAGTTACACATCAGTCGATGGAGCCGGTCTCTCGTAAGCGTACGAGTAAGGTTGGTCCGGGATGCTTCATCTCACAATACCGATGAACCAAAACACGACCAAGGCAGGAAGCAATCTAAGCATCAACGCCCACAAACTCCTTTGTGTTCTACTCGAGATCTCATCTACACATAGATCTAGCTCATGATGCCACTGTCGGGGAATATTGCATCGGGAACAAAAAAATTCCTATGCACACGCAAGATCTATCCATGTGATGAGCATCTATGAGAGGGAGAATGGATCTACATATGCTTGTAGATCGCTAAGCGGGAAGCGTTAAGAAACGCGGTTGATGTAGTCGAACGTCTTTGCGATCCAAATCGCCGAGCGTCCCGCGATCAAATCATGATCTAGCCCGCGATCCAATCATGAACCGTCCCGCGATCTCATCATGATCCGTCCGGCGATCAATCACGAATCATCTCGCAATCTTGATCATGGTCCTTCCGATCTAGCGCCGAATGGACGGCACCTCCGCGTTCAACATACGTACAACTCGATGATGATCTCCGCCTTCTTGATCTAGCAATACGGAGCGGAGAGGTAGACGAGTTCTCCAGCAGCACGACGGTGTTGCGGCGATGGTGGTGGAGCTATTCCAGCAGGGCTTTGCCTAAGCACCGTTGAAACCGATCTGGAGGAGAAACTATGATCTAGAGGAGAGGTAGCACGTGGCTATTTTTCTGTGTCTCAAAACCCTCAAAACATCTAGTATATATAGGAGGAGGGAGATATGAGTCTTAGCGCCCAAGGATCAAGCCCTTGTCCTTGGTGCAAGGAGGAGAGGAGTCCTCCTCCAATCCTAGTAGGATTAGGACTCCTCCTTCCCACTTGGAAACTCTTTCCACCTTGTGTTTTTCCTCCTCAAACCACTCCAGCCGCATGGGCCCTTAGGGGAGGCTTCGGCCAGCCCACCAGGGGCTGGTTTACCACCTCTCACAGCCCATGTAGCCTCTTGAGTTGAGACACCCCTCCCGATGGTCCCCCAGTACCCTCCCGGCACTCCCATTACACTACCGATGAGCCCGAAACTTTTCTGGCGACTAAAACAGGATTTCCTATATATCATTCTTTACCTCTGGAACATTCTAGACCTCCTCATGATGTCCGGGATATGATTCGGGACTCCGAACAACCTTCGGTCACCACCATACATAACTCTATACTACTGAAACGTCACCGAACCGTAAGTGTGCACACCGTGCGGGTTCGAGAACTATGTACAGATGACCGAGACACCTCTATGGTCAATAACCAATAGAGGGACCTGGATGCCCATATTGGTTCCTACATATTCTATGAAGATCTTTATCGACTGAACCTCTATGTCAAGGATTCAGTTAATCATGTATGTTGTTCCCTTTGTTCTTCGGTATGTTACTTGCCCGAGATTCGATCATCGGTATCTCTATACCTAGTTCAATCTCATTACCGGCAAGTCTCTTTACTCGTTCCGTAATACAATATCCCGTGGCTAACACTTTATTCACATTCCTTGCAAGGCTTGTTATGATGTTGTATTACCGAGTGGGCCCTGAGATACCTCTCCGTTACACGGACTAACAACTCCCAGTCTTGATCCATGCCAACCAAACAAACACCCTCAGAGATACCTGTAGAGCACCTTTATAGTCACCCAGTTATGTTGCGATGTTTGATACACACAAGGTACTCCTCCGGTGTCAGTGAGTTGCATGATCTCATGGTCATAAGAACAGATACTTGACATGCAGAAAACTATGGCAATAAACTGACACGATCATATGCTACATTTATAGTTTGGGTCTTGTCCATCACATCATTCTCCTAATGATGTGATCCCATTATCAAACGACATCTCATGTCCATGGCTAGGAAACCTTAATCATCTTTGATCAACGAGCTAGTCTATTAGAGGCATACTAGGGACATGGTGTTGTCTATGTATCCACACATGTATCTGAGTTTCCGATCAATACAATTCTAGCATGGATAATAAACGATCATCATGAACAAGGAAATATGATAATAACTAATTTATTATTGCCTCTAGGGCATATTTCCAACAACACATGGGTATGGGCACCCCTTGGCTTGTGCCAAGCTTGGGGGAGGTGCCCCAGTATCGTATCGCCATCACATCCATTACTTTTATCATTTTTCTTAATTCGATCCTGTTGGTTATATCATGATCTAGTAGAATGAAGTTTTCGTGTGATCTAGTTTTGAGTTTTTGCTTTATGTTCCCCCTATGTAAGCAAGTCCGAGTGTTATATAATAAAGAGTAGTTTTGAGTTGTGGGCTTAGCTTGTTTGCTATTGTCTTGATCTTGAGAAAAAGAAATAGAAATAAGTGTAGAATAAAAGCAAAGAGTATATATGATGATCTTATGGGGAGTGATAATTTCACATATAAGAAGCATGTCGATTGAAACTTGCTGTGGGTTGGCAAACATAGCTATTGGTCATTGTGGAAATTAAAAGGAGGTAATAAAGAAAGAGAGGTTCACATATAAATATATTATCTGGACATCTTTTATGATTGTGAGCACTCATTAAAATATTATATGTTAAAAAGTTGATGTTGGACAAGGAAGACAACATAATGGGTTATGTTTGCTTACTTCCGAATAGAAGTTATATAGTTATAGATCCTTCAACATGTGTCGCTTGTTTCCACCTCATATCAGCCAAAACTTCCGCACCAAGTAGAGATACTACTTGTGCATCCAAACACCCTCAACCAAGTTGTGCCAAGAGAGTCCACCATACCCACCTATGGATTGATTACGATCCTTCAAGTAAGTTGTCGTCGGTGCAAGCAATAAAAAATTGCTCTCTAAATATGTGTGATCTATTAGTGTGAGGAAAATAAGGTTTATACGAACTTGTGATAGGGAAGAAATAAAAGTGACGGACTGCATAATAAGGTTCTCTATCACAAGGGGCAATATAAAGTGACGTTCTTTTGCATTAAACTATTGTGCATCCAACTATAAAAGCACATGACAACCTTTGATTCCCTCTGCGAAGGGCCTATCTGTTACTTTTATATTCTAGTACTTACCTATATGCAAGAGTCGTGGTGATCTCCATCACTTTCCTTACTTTGCCTTTATCTCTTGGCAAGCGTCATGTGTTGGGGAATGATCTAGACACATATATCCACTCGAAAGTGGGTGAGCATGAGCTATTACTGTTGACATTACCCTTGAGGTAAATAGTTGGGAGGCAACACTATAAGCCCCTAACTTTCTTTGTGCCCGATTGAATCTTTGAAATCATAGGTACCTCGTGAGTGTTAGCAATTGTGAAAGACTAAAAGATGATTGAGTATGTGGGTTTGCTTTACAAGCTCTTATATTGACTCTTTCCTACGTTATGATAAATTGGAATTGCTTTAATGACTGAGATCATAGTTTGTTGGTTCCCAATAGATTTCTTGATTCATACTTTACCTTATGAACGAATTGTTACTTCAGCATAAGAAATTACATGTCAATTTATGTTGTTTTTCTAAATATAATCATGATGCCTTGATGTCCACATTTTATTTTATCGACACCTCTATCTCTAAACATGTGGGCATATTTATCGATTTCGTCGTTCGCTTGAGGACAAGCGAGGTCTAAGCTTGGGGGAGTTGATACGTCCATTTTGCAGCATGCTTTTATATTCATATTTATTTCATTATGGGATGTTATTAAACATTTTGGTACAATACTTATGCCTTTTCTCTCTTATTCTACAAGGTTTCATGAAGAGGGAGAATGCTGGCAGCTGGAATTCTAGACTGAAAAAGGAGAAAATCTGAGATACCTATTCTGCACAACTCCAAAAGTCCTGAAAATATATGGAGAATTATTTTGGAGTATATAAAAAATATTGGGAGAAAGAAATACATCAGGGGGGCCCACCAGGCAGTCACAAGCCAGGGGCGCGCCCTACCCCCTAGGCACGCCCCTGTGACTTGTGGCCCACCTGGCAGCCCTCCGGTGCCCATCTTCTGCTATATGGAGGGTTTTGACCTGGAAAAAATCATAAAGGAGCTTTTGGGGCAAAGCGCCGCCGTCTCGAAGTGGAACTTGGGCAGAACCCATCTAGGGCTCCGACGGAGTTGTTCTGCCGGGGAAACTTCCCTCTGGGAGGGGGAAATCGAAGCCATCGTCATCACCAATGATCCTCTCATCGAGAGAGGGTTAATCTCGATCAACATCTTCACCAGCACCATCTCCTCTCCAAACCCTTGTATCTGATCTTTGTCTCAAAACCTCAGACTGGCACCTGTGGGTTTCTAGTAGTGTTGATTACTCCTTGTAGTTGATGCTAGTTGGTTTACTTGGTGGAAGATCATATGTTCAGATCCTTGATGATCATTAATACTCCTCTGATTATGAACATGAATATTCTTTGTGAGTAGTTACATTTGTTCCTGAGGACATGGGATAAGTCTTGTTATAAGTAATCATGTGAATTTGGTATTCGTTCAATATTTTGATGAGATGTATGTTGTCTCTCCTCTAGTGGTGTTATGTGAACTTTGACTACATGACACTTCACCATTGTTTGGGCCTAGAGGAAGGCATTGGGAAGTAATAAGTAGATGATGGGTTGCTAGAGTGACAGAAGCTTAAACCCTAGTTTATGTGTTACTTTGTAAGGGGCTGATTTGGATCCACATGTTTCATGCTATGGTTAGATTTATCTTAATTTTTCTTTAGTTGCGGATGCTTGCGAGAGGGGTTAATCATAAGTGGGAGGTTTTTCCAAGTAAGGGCAGCACCCAACCACTGGTCCACCCACATATCAAAATATCAAAGTAACGAACACGAATCATATGTGCATGATGAAAACTAGCTTGACAGAAATTCCCATGTGTCCTCGGGAGCACTTTGCTTTATATAAGAGTTTTTCCAAACTTGTCCTTTGCTATAAAAGGTATTGGGCTACCTTTCTGAACCATTGTTACACTTGTTACTTGCTACCCGCTATGAATTATCTTATCACAAAACTATCTGTTACCGATAATTTTAGTGCTTGCAGAGAATACCTTACTAAGAACCGCTTGTCATTTCCTTCTGCCCCTCATTGGGTTCGACACTCTTACTTATCAAAAGGACTACGATAGATCCCCTATACTTGTGAGTCATCAGTAACCCCCATATTTCTATGACGAAGGACATTAGTAGTTGGCAGCGACTGATGAGCAAGTCTCCATGTAAAAAAATCAGTTTTGACGGCACCTGAAAATCCCAAAGTGATTTCCACGCTTTCATCATCCCCTGGAGGTTCGATCCCTGCTCGCCATCATCGATCCATGCCTCTCTGTCCATCTTCAATCCATAAATCATTTTGTAGGCTGATCGTACAGAGAAGCGACCCCGGGGGTCCTTGGACCATGCCCAAAAATTGTCCACCTGTGTAATGCAAAGAGGGATTCTTAAAATCGCCTTCGTGTCCGCAGGCATAAAGACCTGCCTAATCACCTCTTCTTTACAGCTGACTGATGAGGAATCAATTAGTTCAGAAACAAACCACGGAGGATCCGGTATCAAAGAAGCGAGAGGCTTCCTCATCCCCGCCCGGGGAATCCAGTTGTGTTCCCAGACACTTATAGATTTTCCATCGCCGATCCTCATAATTTCCCCAAGTCTCATGATGTCTCTCCCGTCCAAGATTGCACACCATATCTGTGATGGATTCGTGCCCAACTCTCCCTCCATGATTGAGCAGTCTGGATAATAGGCTGCCTTCAAGATTCTTGCACTAAGAGATTCCGGATCATTCAAACATCCCCAAGCTTGCCTGGACAAGAGGGAGAGGTTGAAAACCTCCAAATCTCTAAAACCTAGTCCACCCAAGTTCTTTGGTTTTGTCATCACATCCCAAGAAATCCAACACGTTTTCCGCTTTCCTTGTTTTGATCCCCACCAAAACTACCTGATAGTCGATGTCACGCTCTCACAAATCCCCCTCGATAATCTGAAACATGACATGGAGAACACCGGTATTGCTTGAGCAACGGATTTTATAAGAACCTCTTTTCCTGTGGCTGATAGCAGCTTCTGCATTCATCCCCGTATTTTCTCCCATATTTGGTCCCTCAAGTATTTGAATGTGTCGTTCCTGGCATGACCAACCTCCGTCGGCATACCCAAATATTTTTCACTTAGGGACTCATTTTGCACCTACAAGATATTCTTCACCTGTCCTCTGCGTGAGTCACGATACCCTTTGATGAAGAAGATGGATGATTAATTCGTTGTCCCGACGCATCATAGTAAGTATGAAGCAGGTTTGAAACCGCATTTGCACCCTCCACACTAGACTTAAATAGCAGCAGGCTGTCATCCGCAAAAAGAAGATGGTTCACCATAGGAGCTGTAGGAGCCACCTTCACACCACCAAGCACTCATGACTGAGAACTGGATTTTAAAAGGCATGAAAGGCCCTGTGCTGCCAATAAGAATAAGTAAGGGAAATTGGATCTCCCTGCCTAATACCTCTGGTAGGTTTGAAGCTTTCAAGTTTTTTTCCATTAAAAAGAAATGAAAAGGACACTAATTTCACCATCTCCATGACTATATAAATCCACCCTGAAGAGAAGCCCAATTTGGTCATGATCGCATGCAAATATGCCCACTCAATCCAGTCATAAGCTTTCATCATATCCAACTTCAGAGCACAAAGGCTGTTGGTCTTGTCCCTATTCCATTTCATGAAATGTAGGCACTCATAAGCACAAATAATATTGTCTGTAATCAATCGACCGGGAACAAATGCAAACTGCTCCTCCGAGATGATGTCTGGTAAAATAACCTTCAATCTGTTTGCCCAAACTTTTGAGGCTATTTTGTATAACAATTTGCAAAGACTGATGGGTCTGAACTAAGCCAAGGATGTGGGGTTGGTCACCTTTGGAATAAGAAACAGGACTATGTCATTAACTCCTTCTGGGCTCTCCTCCCCCGTATGATTCGTAGCACCACTGAAGTGATCTCTTCTCCACATACATCCCAATGCTGCTGATAAAAATGGGTGGGAAAACCGTCGGGTCCCGGTGATTTAGTGGGAAACATTTGAAACAAAGATGGTTTCACCTCTGCGTTGGTGTATGGAGCACATTAAATATCGTTCATCGTCGGAGTAACTTTTGTAGGGACATGTCGCAGCACATCCTCCATACCCTGCACCCCCTTAGACGAGTACAAGGACTTATAGAAATCCTGAACCATTGTTCTTAGCTCAGCCGAGTCCTCGGTCGCCACCCCCAATGCATTCGACAGTGCTCGTATCATATTTTTCTTCTGACACATGCTGGCACGCATATGGAAAAATTTGTATTCCTATCCCTTGCTGACAGCCACTCCAGGCGAGATCATTGGCGCCACATGAGTTCTCCCCTATGATAGAGTTCCATCAATCTTTCATTCATTTTGAGCTTCGCATGCAGAGGCCCCACCCTTGCTGGATCATCATGAAGCTGTTCGAGCTGAGACTTGATTAGCTTGATCTCCTTCCGAACAATCCCAAATGTATCCATACTCCAAGCAGAGATATCCTTGCTGATGGAGAGCAATTTATCCCTGAAGTCTCCAACCCCATAACCTTGTGGTGCATTGTTCCGGGTGTATGCGATCTTGTCCCACCAAGACTCATGTGTTTCCCACATAGTTTCATACTTGAATTCCTTCTTTGTCGGGCTGCTTGTCACGCACTTATACTTCAGCATAATTGGGCCATGGACTAAGGTTGCTGCCGTTAAATGGGTGAGCGTGGCATGTGGGAAGCACGCCAGCCAAGTAGCCGAGACTAGCGCTCGGTCGAGTCTCACTCTGGCATAAGACCCCCCAAAAATCTTCTTCTCAAACGTCCATGGACGACCCTGGTATCCCAGGTCCATGAGCATGCAAACATCCACCGCATCCCGAAAAGCTTGTATCTATGCATTGATTCTATTCGCTATCCTATGGTGTTCATCCGGATGCAACACTTCGTTGAAGTCCCCAAAGTACAACCACGGCAGATCGCTTAAAGTGCTAATCCCCTTCAACATATCCTAGGTCTAGTGACGGAGGTGGGTCTGAGCCTCCCCGTAAACGTGGGTAATTCTCCAAGGGGCCTTTTCCCGCTCCTTGACTATGGCACCAATGTGATAAGCTGAGTCTCTCAGGATTTCAACATCTGACATATTATTCCAGAACATGCCAAGACCACCACTTCTACCTTGACTGCTGATGGCAAAAGACTTATGAAAACCAAGAGTACTAGCTAGAGCTTCTACTCATGCCCCGTTGATCTGAGTCTCGACTACGCAAAGCACGGTAGGGGTAAACTTAGACGCGAAATCACGAATTTCTCGAACTATCGCAGGTTTACCCACGCCACGACAGTTCCAATAGAAAGCACTCATTGGACTTGGCGGCGCCCCTCTAGGGAGCCCGCCAAATTTTTTGCTTGATTGCCACTGCTCGTGACCCTTGTCCTCTTGGGGTCTCTATTCAAACTTGGACTCAAAACGGAACTGCTCGCTGGAATGATGGCCAAATGGCCTCCTGTCTGATCAACAGCTTGGGTGGGAGCTGAGAGGTTGCTGCCAGATTCAGTTCCAACAAATCTTTTCCTAGACGGGTCATCCATCTTTGTATCTGTTATTGGATCAAAGACGCTCCCCTTGACAGCAAGGTCAGTGTTGTCTCCATCCTCTTGGTCATAATCTTCCTGCACCTCCCTAGCAGGATCCATTGCCTGACTTCGTCCACCATTACACCCCCCTCGACATCCTCCTCTACGCCCGTGACCGCCACCATTGCCTGCATATACCAACCTGCTCTCAGATCTTTAAATACAAGAGCCGAAGGGGGTGGATCCCCGTTCCATGCTCCTTATACAAATGACCCAACCTTCCACACATGGCACACCAATCCGGCAGTTTCTCATATTTCACCCTATAGATCTGGCGAACCCCACCCCTAATCATGGATACAACGTTCTTCAAACGTTTTTTCACGTCTATTCTCACCCAGGCACAATGAAAATTTCCAGCAAAATCCTGGGATGGGGGCTCCGCAAAGAGAACTTCTCCAACACTGGCCATAAGGGGCTCTACAAGATGCACATATAGATCTGGAACATCATGGATTTGAATCCATATCTCAGTCGAGTCTAGCTTGATGGTGCTTGGCTTGGTTACCCCATCATATGGCTTAATGATCATAGCATCTCCTCGAAAGTGCCAAGGTCCATCATTCATCACCCTCTCCCAATCTCCTAGGCACGCAAACTAGATGGTGTAGAGATTATCTTCCAGTGTCTTGAATTTTACTTCCTGCGCTAAATCCCACACACCTCATGTTCCGGAAGAACCATGTTTGGCTGTATGTCTTGACAGTGTTCACCCTTGTGATCGCAACACAGCACATCGCGTCCTCTGGAGCTTCTTCCTCATTGAAAACCACATCGTCTAGATCATCCTCCTTTAGACCAAGTTCTTGCATCATCTTCTCGACATCGCTAACCCCACAAGACCCCGGGTTCTTGCCTGAAGCCATCTAGATCTCTCACCCGACGAAGATCCGATCGGGTTGTTGTAGGGGCCCTAAATCTGCCACCCCCAGCGGTTCCGCCGTGTCCTCCTTCCCAATCCGTGCTTGGGGGAGAAGAAATGCACAATAGAGGGGTAAAAACGGTGGCAGGGACGGCCAGACTCCACAGTGACGGTGATCGCCTCCTGGAGAATACAAAGCCCTAGCGGGAGGGGAAAAGAGCTTGCAATTATCTCTGATCACCTACCGTAGGATCTAAGTTAGCATTATGTTTACTGCGAACTAGGCCTAACCATCGCAAGGGCAGCTACTCCCGTAGATATTTTGGATCCCCGTGGTTAACTGGGCTAGTTTTCCTGCTTGGCCCAAGCTAGCAAAGGACCTCTCCTACGAGCGCTCCTGTTTCGTAAAAGAAAAAATAATCACTCGAGTCGCGAACGAATTGGGGGCGGCCGAGAGATGCGCTGCGCGGTTGAAAGTGAATGGATGTGATGGCCGCTCGATTCAGGCGAAGTGGGCGACATGACTGATCTGCAGTGGGATCCAGCTTACGTGCGAGTGGATCCAACCAACGCTAGCCGCTCGTGAAGGAATCCAGCGCGACGATCGACCGAAAGCGCTGGATGCGGATGAACCGAGGGCGGGTCGATCCACTCGTCCACGGATCCTCCTACAAGGTAGGAAAGGGTGGGGGAGACGGGTGGTGATGGCGCCTTATATCTCCTGGAAACTGCTCCACTCAACCTTAATAAACACGATCGTACTTCAGTTTTTAAGCCTGACGTCTCTTCTGCTGCACACTTCAGTTTCCAACTGATGCGTGTATATATGCTTCGTTGGACATGGAGTTACTAAGCGCGAGCTCAAATGAGCCTGGAATCCTAGGCGTTCAATAGAGTATCTGGATCTGTTCCATTTCTTTATACAACCGTTGGTGAAGCGTTAGAAAATCCCATTGTACAGAAATACGCAAGCCATTGCGACGGATGATGGGCCTTAGTTTAACAAGCAGGGTGACGTCCGTCCGCCGCTGACGAGGTGGGCCGTGGATCAGAATTCGGGTACCCATCTGATCCGTGGTCTGGAAAGTTTGCTCGATGGGTGGTCCACAGAGGTCATTTGGATACTAGCGACTAGGGCATTTGAGAGAAGGAGTGTAGGGAGACGTAGTAGTAAATCAAAATTTTCCTACGTGTCACCAAGATCTATCTATGGAGAAACCAGCAACGAGTGGTGAGAGATTGCGTCTTCATACCTTTGAAGATCGCTAAGTGGAAGCGTTACAAGAACGCAGTTGATGGAGTCGTACTCGCAGCGATTCAGATCGCGGTGGATTCCGATCTAAGCACCGAACAACAGCGCCTCCGCGTTCAACACACGTGCAGCCCGGTGACGTCTCCTACGCCTTGATCCAGCAAGGAGGAAGGAGGGTTAGGGAAGGGCTCCAACAGCAGCACGACGGCGTGGTGGTGGTGGAGTAGCAAGGTATTCCGGGAGGGCTTCGCCTAAGCGCTGCGGAGGAGGAAGAAGAGAGGTAGGGCTTTGCCGTGAGAGAGAGAGAGAGAGTTCAGAACTGTTCTCAAAAGGCCAAAACCTCGAGTATATATAGGAGGAGGGAGAGGGAGGGCTGGCTTGGACTCTCCTCCAAGGAGGATAGCTTCGGCCGAATCAAAGGGAGAGTCCACCTCCCACAAGGGAGGTGGATCTCCTCCTTTTCAAACTCCTTTGCCCTTATCTCTAGATCTCCAGCCGCATGGGCCTTTCTAGAAGGTCTTGGCCAGCCTAATAAGGGCTGGCACACCTCCTCTAAGGGACCACAAAGTCCTATGGTCGTCACACCCCTCCCGGGGGTCCTCCGGCACTCCCGGTACACTACCGATGAGCCCGAAAACTTTCCGGTGACCAAAACTGGACTTCCTATATATCAATCTTTACCTCCGGACCATTACGGAGCTACTCGTGATGTCTGGGATCTCATCTGGGTCTCCGAACAACTTTTGTTAATCACGTATACCATTTCCATATAACCCTCGCATCATCGAACCTTAAGTGTGTAGACCCTACGGGTTCGGGAGACACGTGGACATGACCGAGACACTTCTCCGGACAATAACCAACAGCGGGATCTGGATAACCATGTTGTCTCCCACATGCTCCACGATGATCTCATCGGATGAACGACGATGTCGGGGATTCAATCAATCCCGTATACAATTCCCTTTATCTATCGGTATGATACTTGCCCGAGATTCGATCGTCGGTATCTCTATACCTTGTTCAATTTCCTTACCAGCAAGTCTCTTTACTCATTCTGTAATACATCATCCCGTGACCAACTCCTTGGTCACATTGAGCTCATTATGATGATGTCTTACCGAGTGGGCCAAGAGATACCTCTTCGTCACATAGAGTGACAAATACCAGTCTCGATTCGTGCCAACCCAACAGACACTTTCGGAGATACCCGTAGTGCACCTTTATAGCCACCCAATTACATTGTGACGTTTGGCACACCCAAAGCATTCCTACAGTATCCGGGAGTTTCACAATCTCATGGTCTAAGGAAACGATACTTGACATTGAAAAGCTTTAGCAAACGAACTACACGATCTAGTGCTATGCTTAGGATTGGGTCTTGTCCATCACATCATTCTCCTAATGATGTGATCCCGTTATCAACGACATCCAATGTCCATGGTCATGAAACTGTGACCATCTATTGATCAACGAGCTAGTCAACTAGAGGCTCACTAGGGACATGTTGTGGTCTATGTATTCACACATGTATTATGGTTTCCGGTTAACACAATTATAGCATGAACAGTAGACAATTATCATGAACAAGGAAATACAATAATAACCATTTTATTATTGCCTCTAGGGCATATTTCCAACAAGGAGTGCCGGTGGCGAGGCACCATGGAGTTCCTTATGCCAGCCAATATGCGGGCACGTATATCCTGCCTTGTCTCGCGGTGTCGTCGCTATTCATGGTCACCTGGATTTAGTGACTGAACCGATTTGGTTTTGCTTGAATCAGATCCACTTTCCTTGAGGAGGCAAGAGAGAGTCTGGTGCTGCCCCCTGCGGCGGCAGCACCGACGGGAGGCGATATGATGGCTGAGCATGAGGTGGCGGAGCAGGAACGGGTGGTGGACAGCGCCGAGGCAAAGATCTTGGCAGCCAAAGAAGCGGCCGCGGGCAGGAAAGAGAGCTCGCCCCGACGTTGGAGCTGTCAACTAGGAAGATGAATACTCCAGCGCCTAGATGGAATAAGAGGTGTGTGCTAGATTGGTTCTTGCAGTTAGAGCATGTGCCAACCGTGGCCCCAAAGGACCCCCCAGGCCGCTTTTTTATCGCCGGCGGGCGAAAAAAAACAGCCGCGGCCCCAAGACGTCGTTTTTCGCCGGTTGAGGCCTTTTTTTGGGCCGGCGAACCCAGGCCGAACCCAGGGCGCTGGGGGTCTCTTGGGGGATCCGGCGATAACAAATCGGCGTGTGGGACACCACTGTCAGGCGAATCTTGTCCCTTTTTCCTAGCGTCGAGCCACTTCCCCGCTATCACCCCCGACGACCCTCGCCTGTTCACGGCTCCTGCGCCGCCGCTAGAAGACCCCACATCGCCCTCCCTTGCTAGATTTCGCTTCCCCGACCCTCGTCCATCCCTCGCCCAAGCCACGCCGGCCGGGGCATCGGAGTCTGCTCGCCCGTCACGCGGACAAGGTGTTCGACGTTTTGCCTGCTCGGCCATGTACTCGGACGACGAGGAAACGTTCGCGGCCCTGTTGGAGGAAGAAGCCGAGGCCGACGCCGCTGACGAGGAGCACCTCATGATACTGTCCTCGCTGGCCGGCCTGTTCGTGAACAATGACAAGCCCCGGCGAGGTGGCTCGAGGCCGGGGCGGCGCAAGAGCAAGCAGAGGCATCAGATGGAGGGGTATTGCATGCTTTACGCCGACTACTTCGCCGACTCTCCATTGCACTATGAGAAAGTATTTCGGCGTCGCTACCGGATGAGCCGGAAGCTCTTCCTCAGGATTGTTAATTCCGTCCGGGAGTTCGACAACTATTTTGTTTGCAAGAAGGATTGCACCAGCATAGTTGGATTCTCCTCACTTCAGAAATGCACCCAAGCTATGAGGATGCTTGCATACAGAGCTCCCGTGGACATACAAGAAGACTATGGGTGAATGGCCGAGTCCACCACCATTGAGTGTCTCTATAAGTTCTGCAAAGCAGTGGTGGCAGTGTTTGGACCACAATATTTGCGATCACCCAATGCCGAAGACACTACTCTAATACTGGCACATAATGCAGCAAGAGGATTTCCAGGGATGCTTGAAAGCATCGACTGCATGCATTGGTCATGGAAAAACTGCCCATTTGCTTGGCAGGGGATGTACAAAGGCGCCAAAGGTGGTTGCAGTGTGGTACCTGAGGCAGTAGCCACACGGGACCTATGGATTTGCACTCCTTCTTTGGTATGCCAGGAACTCATAATGATATCAACGTCTTGCAGTGCTCGAATGTCTTCGCCAAGCTTGTTGAAGGTCATACTCCTCCAGTGAACTTTGAGGTCAATGGACGCCAATACAACAAGGGATACTATCTAGCAGATGGTATCTATCCGAGATGGTCCATATTTGTGAAGACTATCTCAAAACCTATGGCGCCAAAGAAGGCACACTTTGCTAAGTGTCAGGAGGCTTGTAGGAAAGATGTCGAGCGAGCATTTGGTGTGCTCCAATCGCGATTTGTTGTTGTCAGGTACCCCGCTATGACCTGGTCCAAAAGGCAGATGTGGGAGATCATGAATTGTTGTGTTTGCTTGCACAGCATGATCATTGAGAGCGAGCGGGAAGAGCCAGTGTTTGATCCTGAACCATATCACAGGATGGGACCTCTTGCAGTTGTTGATCATCAGGTATCAACAACATGGACTGCCTACCTCAATATGCGCCAGGAGATCCGAGACCCACAAGTGCATCAAGAACTGCAAGACGATCTGGTGGAGCACCTATGGAGGCTTAAGGGGAACGCCTAGCTCGATTTGTTTTAATTTATGTTGGAACTTGCTTCATTGAACTATTTGATTTTGTACTAATTTCTATGATGAACTTTGATACGAAACATTCAGTTTTTTGTTGAATTTTATGCCGAAAGAGCGACGAATTTATTCATTTATGTTCAAAAGGCGCTGATTTTGTTGATTTCAAAGCCAAAATAGCGCCCAAACCGGGCCGAATTTGGGCCGATTCTACGTCAATAATGGGCTGAAAGCGACAGTTGTGGGGCGACCCCGGGGGTTCGACTGGGAAGCCGAGCCCCTCGAAGCCGATTTTAGCGTCGGCTCGCCCCCAGGCGGCGCTATTTCGGCCCCCTGGGAGGGCAACGGCTGGAGATGCTCTTAGTTCTCTAGTGCAGTAAAAATAGAACTTCCGACTAGAGGATAAAATAGGTATTTGGACTGATTTAGTTAGTGCTGGAATTGTTGTTGCAGTCAGTAACCTAGTAAATTTACATAAAAATTCTGATGATTGGATTATAAAAACTAGGGATCTACATACATTCAGTTAGCCTAGTGATGTTTCCTGTACCTGGGCAGTTAATATATGAATTGGCTGTGTTTGCAGGCTTACGCCGGCCTTCCAGATTTTCCATCTATACATCCATTTTTTTTAATCCGTCCTCGCCCTGCTGCTTTCAGTGATGGTATTTCGTATATGCACTTCATTCAGATCAAAGTTGTGTGGATTCATAGATTGAAACATTGAGTCTGACAGTAAGAATGTATTTAAATTCAGTTCTACGCACACATTCATTCGTGGATTATACGATCCAGAACTTGGAATCAAGACAGATTCACATTCATAGATTCAGTCTTGCAATATCATTTTGTACACGATCCATTTTCATCTAGCTTGCATAGGATGAATTAGATTCAGTCTGAAACTTTAATTCAAGACTATACTCATAGTTTCAGACTATAGGAATAAGAAGTTTCAGACTTTTGGAATCCGCACTGCCTACATTTTGGACAGGACCAAATCTTTATCTTACTTTCATAGAGTGACGTAGATCCGTCTGAAACTTCAATTCAAGACTATATTCATAGATTCAGTTTTCAAGAATAAGAAAAAAACAGACTTTGAGATCCACACTCTAGTTTCTTCGAAACAGTTTTCTAAAGCAGCAGCATTTTTGTACATGATTTCCATTATATCTTACCTGCATGGAGTGACACCCTTTTCATTTTGTATGAAATGTATCTGAGAGTAAACACAATCCCAAGCTTAATTTTTAAGTCCACAGTCCCAGGCTTAATTTTATTTTTCAGTCCACAATCCCAGGTTTAACTGAACTGACGCGGACGACCATACGTCTACTAGGGCCGATGGATTTCTCCAATTACTTACGGAGGCAGTATCCCCTACCTAATTTTTTTTACACAATTCCAAAGGTCCCAATTTGATCCTGGAACTCACTCCTACATGTTGCACCACTGCAAAACTCACATTTGAATGTGGTAGCTGAGTGATGAGATCACAATCCTAGTGAAGGAGATAAATGCTCGTTGCCTCTCGCACCTTACGACTGCACGGTGGCACATCCATCTTGAAATGATGAAGTTTGCTGACAAGATAATTGATGCTCGTAACCATGTCTGTACATGTTGCGCAGCACGTGGCTTTGCCGACTGTCTACCCAGAGGTGCCACCGCTACCAACGGTACCTTTCTCTCTTATTTTGTGTTGTGTACTTAGCGGATCATCGTGTTATTTTTTATGTGTGAACAAAAATTAACTTCACGTCACACAGATGATGACGTCACAACTCTAGTAAGAACGGCCATTGCGGGGGCGTCGCCTCCATCTATCCCCCTGTGAATGTAGTGATATCCACAAACTCTGACCTCCCAGTACGTACTTCATCTGACACCCGTGCATCCACTTTGATTGCAGGCATGTACCGCAGTTGCATTCTGCGCTTCGCCACATTTTGTAAGCAATAAGTGGATTCGACATCGACCTCCCAAGCGATGGTAGCACAATTGTTTTTGGCGTGAGGCGTCCTGACCTTCCTGGCCGTAAGTATGTATCCCGTACCGGCTTTCAGACTGATCCTTGGGTCAGAGGAGTTGTCCCCTACCCTCCACGAGATGGCGTTGCTGAACTACTTGAGCAGTACTTCATTTCGGCTCAAGACAGTGAGCTAGCTGGGTACTTGCGCGCATCACTTCACAAGTCTATGTCAATCATTCTCCCCATTATGTGTGCTCTTTTTATTGCTGCCATCAACAAAATGCTCACACTCGTGTAGGAACTTTGTTGTTCATGAGGAGCCAAGATTTATCCGGATCACAGGTTTAGTCATACGGCAGCAGCTCGTCGGCGACAACTTAATTGCTCATGAACTGATGTCCATGCTTTTCCGCCGTTTCGCTCAACTCGATTGCCAAGCTCAAACAAAAAACACTAACTTAAGCTGGAGGCACCCAATCGAACCTGAATTCTCAGTAAGCTACATTTTTCCAACACGTCTCGCTGACCGTATGAATACCAAACGGGCACTTCATTTCAGTCCACTTATTCTTATGTGCTAATATATGTCATCATGTCAACAGACTCTGGTGTTGTCTGATTCTGATTTCATACACACGGTGTCGATCCAGAAGTAGCTATCTTTCTGCTGAATCTCTCAAGTATGATATAACATCGTCCCAAAGACCCAAATGGTATAATTGTTTATCAGAGCTCTTTAGGAATCATCGCCATTTCCATGTACACACAACTAACTAACATTTCCCTTTTCTCCAACAGTTTATCACAGCGGTACCACGCCTGGAAGGCTGGATGGTCATAGTCTGGCACATGCAACTGAAAGTAATCAATGTCCTCGATCCTCTGTATGCCAAAACTTTACCTGCTCTTCCCTACAAGGACCGCGACCAAGCATTGGCATGGAAGCTGCACAAGGCATTATCCGCATGCCTCCATGAATTCTATGCTAGATGGCCATCAGACAAGGAAACTGGCAAATGAAGCATGAACCTACGTTGGATGTTACATTTACGGCGAAAGTGACACTGAGTCAGTATTATATCCTCGTTGACAAAACCGTTCTAAACATGTTCACCTTGACCCATGTTTTTGCATTTTTTTCAGTGTCGAGTCAGGCGCCTGTGCCATACACATTCCTCGTCAATGATGGACAGAAGCTGAAACTGCCGCTCGCCAAGGTTAGTATTTACCACTTTTGAACTTTATTTCTTCCATGTTTACATATACACAGCGTATGTTTTGTTTTTTTTGGAAATGAACTCTCAACCTGGGTTGACACGTAGATGCACATTTGTTGACAGCAAAACATTTCGATAACCAAGAAGGACACCCTGCATGAGTGCTTGAAGCTGCAGAGTAACTTCTCAGCATTCGTCCACAAGGCTTTGTGGAAGGTTTTAGCGCCACCAGACTCCGCCTTCAATGACTAGGAATCTACAAATCCCCCTGACAATACCATCACGATTCATGTCTCGTAGTTACTTTGTGCACTCATCTAATAGTATTTTGGTCTGTCAGAACTGCATTTGCTATGTTGGTTTTCGGTCTCTGACTGAACCATGTCTAGCTTACAGTCTGATGCCTTATCATCTGATGACGAGAACCCTCCAAGTTTCTCTGTGTGGTCATGTTTATATCAATCTGGTTATGCATGTTAGCCAAATCGCTTCGTCATGTTATATTATTTTGACCAAAACCGTTTTTTTTTTTTTGCCCTGACTCATGTCATGCCTATCGTTTTTCTCATTCACTGATGAGATTTCTTGATTAGTTGTCATGCGCACTGCTACTGCTCTGGAAAACACCCTTTTTCAGAAATTTTTGATGAATTTCCAACTCTACTGCAACCAAACTTGGTTTTCCATGTTGTCACATGTACCAAAGCACTGGTTAACTTTGTGACCCACTTTTGAAATTTCAGTTCAAGCAACATTCAACCGCAAGGTTTCACACCATTTTGCCACTGCATGTTTAAGTAAATGGCATTGTTGCAGTTTCAGCCATTTAGCTGCCATGACAAATCCGAAACCAGCTATCATGTCATGGCGGCCCATTACCATTCCTTCATCTGTTGGCTACGACTCAAATTTCATACCACATAGAACTGCTGATAGCATTAACTTCAATCCAACACAAATCTACATCACACACACATCAAGCCAGTACAGTACTCTTTTTTACATAGATAATCATTTGCACTACATCAGTTCATGACAGCCAAACCAAAAATGAGATGCCATGCACCACTGATGACCCAGGTTTTGCCTTGTAAGGTATCAAAATACACGCCTCCAGCACGTTCGGCTGGGACAAGCCGTGTGGACTGAACTCCGGCAGGTACGTTCCCGTGGATCTCATAAAATGGCATAACCTAGACTGCATGGATCGTAATGAGCTTCAGAACAGGGGATCCGGTAGTGAAAACAGATTTTTGCTGGCGAAGAGGACTTACATCTTTTCTAACGCACTTGTAGACAGGCTAGGGAGATGAAGATGACAACCCTGTTGGTTGTCGCCACAGTTTGGGCATGGGATCAGTGGGAGCACTCCCTCTGGCCGCGAAGAAGAAGATGAGGTAGTCGTCCTTGTCGATCTGGTTCTTAACGGCAAGGTTGAAGAAGGGGATGCAGGTTGCAGGCGGCGCCCAACGAATCTTTCGGAGGAAGGATGGTGGGGGTCCTCGAGTGGATAATAAATATACTGGTTTGGATGGCTACCGTTTGATGGATAACGTCTGAGCTGTGGCCCACGACGCGGGAATCCATCTGAGCCGCTTCCACGGGGTTGACAGACGTTAGACTAATTGAGGTGGGTGAATGGGCCATGGTCTGGGAAAAAGGCGTCCATACATCTTAGAATACAGAGTAAAATACCAGCCCTGGTCCGAATCTAAGCCGCATATATGACGGCTAAGATATAGAGCCCATCTGAGCTCGAGCTCAGAATAGGACTTTCCCTTCCTTCCCAACCACTCTTCGCTCAACTTCTCTAATCCAGCAGCATAAAATATTCAGCATCATGCTCGGATAGATTTCCATGTATTTGTCCTTATGCATAGGTGCCATGGAGATTGCTGCCCCAAGGTGAGCAGATAATATCTTTTTTTGTAGTATCGGATCAGTTCTTATACTATATGATAAAGATGGTGAAGGCCAATTCTTCGGTTTTGATCAAGATATGAGATTGGGATAAGTTTTGGCCTCCAGGTGAAAAAAAATTTGTCAACTTATTCAGTTTGGTACCTTGGTCCGTTCAAAGCTTATGTGTTAAGATGTGTATAAATAACTGTTTTCTTGTACTACAACCGATGCTATTTAAGCTAAAGGATTTATGAGTTGGTAGCAAGTAGAATTGATTTGTGAAAAGGGGTAACAGGTAGATATGAACTCCTGGAATATTTTTACAAGTATGGTTTCATCCTCTCCGATGACTAACAAATCTTAAAGATTTTTAATCATATATAAAAGACTATGGCATCTTAACCGTTTTGTCCTTCATCTATGTCCTCCTAAAATCCGTTCTAGGACATCGTGTTACTAAATAACTAACGTATGTAATTTTAAAGAATGTAGGAACCATTTCCATTTTTCTTGATGGTACATTTTTTTACTTCCTAAATTTCTTCCAAATTAGTTTCATGTAATTTGGGCCAGACATATTTGAGGTTTTATGTTCAATATTACCTATTATTCATTTCAATGCAACTATTTTTATACTTCACACGCATGAAAAACAGACGGTCGTGTCAGAACTTGATGATTTCAGAACCTAATTAGATTGGGCTTGTACAAGAACAACACTTGGGAACTTGGATTGTCGGTTGTAAGCTCGTCCACCCATGTTTGATCCACATGGCCCCAATCACCTAAAATTGTTGTTGCTTCCATGTAACGATTTGTTGGCTCGAGCGCATGGTTTTAAGCTTGCCCACCCACGTTTGATCCACATGGCCCCAATCACCTAAAATTGTAGTTGTTTCCATGTAACGATTTGTTGGTTTGAGCGCATGGTTTTAAGCTTGCCCACCCACGTTTGATCCACATGGCTTCAATCACCTAAAATTGTTGTTGCTTCCATATAACGATTTGTTGGCTTGAGCGCATGGTTTTAAGCTTGCCCACCCACGTTTGATCCACAAGGGTGCATCTTCTACCTAACAATGCACACGTAAGGGAGGAAACTTTCCCCTTTAACCCCGTTTTTGTGTGTGTTTTCAGCAACGAATAAAATAACACGCTATAAAATATAGCGAGGCCCTTCTCCAAATGCTACACAGGTTATAGTGCGCTAATAGTGTGCTATATTTCGAAATAGTTTTTTGCAAAAATAAGACAAAAATAGATTCAGAAATAAAGTATTTTAGCAACTAAATTTTTCCACGAGCAATACATGCATAAGGGCCAAAACCAAGGCAGCTTATCCATGTACTATTGATGTTGTGCTTGACACACCAATGCCTGAAAACAAGAAACATCCGTAATTCAGTACAGCTAAAGGCAACATTAATATTCATATTCAGAAAAATACTTTATATATGTTCTTAGCCATAAGCAAGTAAAATTCATATTTAGAGAAGTACTCTATATTGTAAACATCAGCCAAAACCAACAAAATTTTCCTTGCTTCCACTCTAAATTAATATTCGGAAAATTACTCTATATTTGAGTGGAAGCATAAATTTTGAACTTGTTAAGCACGGTGCCACATCCCCCAACATCAACATGAAAGAAAGCAACAACTACGGGGGGAACAAAAGGCAGTCCAAGGCGACCCTTACTGCTGTAGAAACCATAGTAGAGAGACATAATTTAGCCAGATAGCTAGATAGGGAGCACAAATTTTAAACTGAATCTCAAACTGTAGTCAATTTATTTAACATATCAACTCTGAACATTGAGCACCGAGTCTACATCTACATGTTGGGCTGTGGCCTGGGTTTTCCTATTTTTCTGGATATTTTCATCATGTGTACGCTATAACGCTGCACGCTACAACGTTATAGAGCCGTGTAGCGCGCTAATTACGTGAATAGCGCCGTAGCGGCTAAATTTGCTAAAATATAGCGGTTGCCCTCCTAATAAAGTTTCCAGTCACTTGCAAGAATAAAGTTTGCCTTGGTGAAAATATGGTACTGTTTTTTCATGTGATGTGTTTTGTTGCTTATGAAAAGGAGCTTCATGGGTTCTTAAAGGTTGAATATTATACAACATGGATTTAAGGTTTTTTTCCTCTCTTTGAACAGGCTGAAATTTTTGGCTTGAGAAAATTTTGTGGTGGCAGACAATATAACTTCAATCAAGACTGAACTTGAAATGATTTGGTTAAGAACAGATGCAACAGGTGACATGACCGTCTATTTTTTCATGCGTGTGAAGTTTTATTGATGTATGATTATTTACTTTTTAAAGGTGTCTTTGCGTGCTTGATTGGCAGTATGACCTGTAAAAAAGATAAGTGAAATGTTTGATGTCTTTTGAAGCCTCGCACTTGGCAAGCTAATTGTAGATCTTTATTTTGCATAAAGACCGGAGTGAGCTTTGTGTTTATGAGATTGTATGATACATATTCGATATGGAGAATTTGTAGCATTAATTCATCTTAAAGGAGTCTGTTATAACGATATAAAACTACTACTTCTCACTTGAGTATCTTGTCCTTTGAATATCAATATTTAGTTCTCGGTGATTGTAACCTCAATGTTACCTGTACTGTCTTACTATTGCAATTCTTATATATATAGTCTCAAACCTTCCAGTTTTTGTTAATAATACACCGAGGGATTTAGTACTAAGTACATACTATCATTATATTGTAACAATGGATCGGGCGGCAACGCGCGTCTTCGATGACCTAGTTGGAAATACTACAATCCCGAACGGGATAACTTGCTACTCTCACGGGCGAGAATTTGGATCAGCCCACTATACCGCAACAAGAATTCTTAAAGTTTAAAAATGTTGGCACATTTCTAAAATTGTTTAGAGTTAAAAAATGTCCTTGATTTCTATTATTGGCACAAATTCAATTTCGTAAATTATTTTTTCTAAAATTGTGTAGAAGTAAAAATGTCCCTGTTTTCTAATTTTTCTAAAATTGTTTTTCGAATAATATTATTGTAATTTCGTAAAAAGAAATTGGAAAACACCGAAGTGTCGAACTTTGGAAACATTTTTTCGGGGCAAACAAATATTGAAAATGTCCGTACATTTAATAAAGTGTGAGCACTTTTTGAAAATTCTACTTTACAAAAAAATAATTTTTTGAAAAACTGTCTATTTTGAAAAAGCGAACACTTTTTTGAACATATCTTTTTAAACGGATTTTTTTAATGCAAACACTTTTGCAAATTGTAAAAATGGGAACAAAATTAGAAACCTGAAGAAAAGTGTAAGAATATGTTTGTGACATCTAAATATATCACGAGTTTAGAAAAATATTGAAGTTAAGAATGTAAAACATGTATTTAGAAAAATATTACTATGTGAAAGGAACAATATTATGAATGGGAACAAAAAAATAGAAACAAAAAAAAGAAACCAAAAGTACAAAAAAAAACAGATAAAACCAGTGGAAAAAAAGTATAAGGAAGGAGAAAAAACAAACAAAACTGTAATCAGCGACACGGCTACCACGCCCGTCCCGGCGGCAGGTGGCGCGCCGGTCGAGCAGCTAACGTCGTCGACCCCCCTCCTGACCCTATAATCAGCCGCCAAAGTATATACTCCAAATGGCTGGGGAATAGTCGAAATGCACTCCTTCAAAGTACTAGGAGGACAGGCGGATTAGCAGAAAGAAAGAAAGAAAGAGAGCCAAGACGACAACAGGAAGCCGCCAAGACTACGGGTGGTTTGCAATCATTGTCAACGGGCAAAGGATTTTCGGTGCCAGGTCCTAGATTATTTCCCCCAACCATTACTCCTAATTTTCCTATCACCAATTAGTAGTAATTAAAGTGTCTACCTACGTATCCAAGGTCAAACATTTAGTCAGGGATGGTTTTTTGAGCTGAAATATATTTCTAGGATTAAGGGCAACTTTTGTTAGCAAAATATATTCACAGAAATAGATAACTTGTCTTATCTCAACACCAAAACTGCTTTAAATGAAACCATCGAAACATATACAAACGAGATCTAGTTTCGAAATGCTCGTCGCAGGAAACCAAACGGTAAAAATCAATTTAACTTCGACATCCGATTTAAAAGTAATGACTTTTTGAAAAACAAGTCCAGAGCCGAATTAGTTGCACTGGAGTATTAGTAGCCTGATGCGTTGGGAAGAATCCGATCCGATGTGTTGTCCATCGCTCGACCTGCGCCTGCTTTTCGCAAATGGAATGGAGAGGTAAATGTGAGAGGATGAACTACTCATTTTCTTTCCAACTAATTTCTCTATTTATTTTTTCTTCGTAGAATTATGCAAAGCACGCAGGGGGGCATTAGCGCCCCAACACTAGACGTTGATCTCATTAATTAATGCTTCTTCATGTTCTCTCTCTTTCTCACACTCTTTCCTGTTCTCTCTCTTTCTCACAGAACAGAGCTACCCTTCTTTTCTCTCAAAAAAAATACCTACCCTGCTTCTTCCTCCTCACCGCGGAGGGCGGCGTTAGCACTACTGTCCGATGGCCGCCCCTGGCGTTTGGGAGGAGGGTGATCAGGAAGTGGGAGAGATCGTCGAACGTCGAGTCGACGAAGGTTTGGAAGGATCCTCTACGCATCAATGTGACCATCGACGACGACGTAGTCGTATGGCAAGTGACCCTAAACGATGAGCTTCTCGTGGTCCTCGAGGCCTTGTTCACCAAGTCCATCGCTCATGATAAGCCTTCTTCTCCTTCTTCTACCCTTCTTTTCTCTAAAAAAACCTGACCTAAGTATTAAGTATAAGAGCATCTCCAGCCATTGGCCCCTCGGGGGTCGATTTTAGTGCCGCCTGGGGAGCAGCCGACGCTAAAATCGGCCTGGGGCGGCTCGGCTTCCTAGCCGTGCCCCCGGGGTCGCCCTCCAACCGCCGCTTTCAGCCCATTATGGGCGTAGAATCGGTCCAAAAACGTTAAAAAGTTTCGATTTTTTATTGAAATATAAACACCAGACATACGAATCATACTCAAGATTCTGTTGCACAGTCCATCAATCACATCATGCAAAAACTTTCAAAGGAGGCAATTTTTTTGCCACATATCTTTGACTATTGACCAATGGCGGAGCTACACTAGAACTATTGGGGGGACACAAAATGTAAACATTTGAGGGGGTGAAGTACTAATTTTTCTTTCCAACTAATTCCTCTATTTATTTACTTATTTATTTTCTTCACAGAATTATGCAAAGTGGGGGGGAGGGGGCACATACCCCCAACACTCCTCGTGTGAATAGTAAAATTAAAAAAATAGAAAATAAATTCATAAAATTCTGAATTTTTTGCATCACATACTTCCACAAATGTTTGTTGTGCATGTAAAATTTCATCACAAAATAAAATTGGTGGAAGTTATGCCAAAAATATCTGAGCTCCAAAATGCTTTGGTGAATAATATTTTCAGAGCATCAAGGTTTTTTACCACGCCTTTCTTCAATGTGATTTTGCGATGAAATTTTGCATGTACTATAATTATTTTTGAAAGTATCTCTCTTTCTCATAGAACAAACCTACCCTGATTTTCTCTCAAAACAATAACTACCTTGCTTCTTCGGATGGCCGCCCCTGGCGTTTGGTAGCAGGGTGATTAGGAAGCGGGAGAGATCGTCGGACGCCAAGTCGACGAAGGTTTGGAAGGAGCCTCGACGCGTTAAGGTGACCATTGACGACGACGTAGTCGGAAGGCAAGTGACCCTAAAAGACGAGCTTCTCGTGGCCCTCGAGGCCTTGTTGACCAAGTCCGTCCCTCATGGTAAGCCTTCTTCTCCTTCTACCTTGCTTTTCTCTAAAAAAACTGACCCAGGTATTATGTATAATATAAACACAAAACATATTAATCATACTCAAGATTCTATTACACGGTCCATCAATCACATCATGCAAAAACTTTCAAAGGAGGCAAGACTTTTGCCACATATCTTTTACTATTCACCAATGGCGGAGCTACACTAGAACTATTGGGGGGAGATAAATTGTAAACATTTGAGGGGGTGAACTACTAATTTTTCTTTCCAACTAATTCCTCTAATTATTTACTTATTTATTTTCTTCACAAAACTGTGCAAAGGGGGGGGGCACATGCCCCCCAACACTCTTGGTGTGAAGAGTAAAATAAAAAATAAAAAATAAATTCATAAAATTCTGAATTTTTTGCGTCACATACTTTCACAAATGTTTGTTGTGCATGTAAAATTTCATGACGAAATAAAATTTCTGGAAGTTATGCCAAAAATAATCAAAGCTCCAAAATGCTTTATTGAATAATATTTTCAAAGCATCGATTTTTTACCACGCCTTTCATCAATGTGATTTTGCGATGAAATTTTGCATGTATTATAAATATTTGTGAAAGTATCTCTCTTTCTCAAAGAACAGACCTACCCTGCTTTTTTCTCAAAAAAATAACTACCATGCTTTTTCGAATGGCCGCCCCTAGCGTTTGGGAGGAGGGTGATCCCGAAGCGGGAGAGATCGTCCTGCGCCTAGTTGACGAAGGTTTGGAAGGAGCCTCGACGCGTCAAGGTGACCATCGACGACGACGTAGTCGGAAGGCAAGTGATCCTAAACGACGAGCTTCTCGTGGCCCTCGAGGCCTTGTTCGCTAATTCCGTCGCTCGTGGTAAGCCTTCTTCTCCTTCTTCCACCCGGATTTTCTCTAAAAAAACAGACCTAAGTAGTAAGTATAATGTAAACACCAAACATATGAATCATACTCAGGATTCTGTTGCACAGTCCATCAATCACACCATGCAAAATTTCAAAAGAGGCAAAAAAATTGCCACATATCTTTGACTATTGACCAATAGCGGAGCTACACTAGAACTATTTGGGGGACACCAGATGTGAACATTTGAGGGGGTGAACTACTAATTTTTTTTCAACTAATTCCCCTATTTATTTACTTATTTACTTTCTTCACAGAATTGTGCAAAGCGCGCGGGGGGAGGGACATGCCCCCCAACACTCCTGGTGTGAACAGTAAAATAAAAAATAGAAAACATATTTATAAAATTCTGATTTTTTTGCATCACATATGTTCACAAATGCTTGTTGTGCATGTAAAAATTCATCATGAAATAAAATTGGTGGAAGTTATGCAAAAAAAAGCAGAGCTCCAAAATGCTTTGGTGAATAATATCTTGAAATCATCGATTTTTTACCACGCCTTTCATCAATGTGATTTTGCCATGAAATTTTGCATGTACTATAAATGTTTGTGAAAGTATCTCTCTTTCTCACAAAACAGACCTACACTGCTTTCACTCAAAAAAATAACTACCCTGCTTCTTCGAATGGCCGCCCCTGACGTTTGGGAGGAGGGTGATCACGAAGCGGGAGAGATCGTCATACGCCGAGTCGACGAAGGTTTGGAAGGAGCCTCGACGCGTCATGGTGACCATCGATGACGACGTAGTCGGAAGGCAAGTGACCCTACACGATGAGCTTCTCGTGGCCCTCGAGGCCTTGTTCGCCAATTCCGTCGCTCGTGGTAAGCCTTCTTCTCCTTCTTCTATCCTTCTTTTCTCTAAAAAAGACCTAAATATTAAGTATAATATCAAAACCAAACATATGAATCATACTCAAGATTTTGTTGAACAGTCCATCAATCACATAATGCAAACCTTCAAAGGAGGCAGAAGTTTTGCCACATATTTTTGACTATTGACCAATGGCGGAGCTACACTAGAACTATTGGGGGGACACAAAATGTGAACATTCGTGGGGATGAACTACTAATTTTATTTCCAAATAATTTCCCTATTTATTTACTTATTTATTTTCTTTAAAGAATTGTGCAGAGCGGGGGGGGGGGCACATGCCCCCCAACACTCCTGGTGTGAACAGTAAAAAACAAATTCAAAAAATTCTGAATATTTTGCGTCACATACTTTCACAAATGTTTGTTGTGCATGCAAAATTTCATCATGAAATCACACTGGTGGAAGTTATGCCATAAAAATCAGAGCTCCAAAATGCTTTTGTGAGTAATATTTTCAGAGCATCGATTTTTTATCACGCCTTTCATCAATGTGATTTTGCGATGAAATTTTGCATGTACTATAAATATTTGTGAAAGTATCTCTCTTTCTCACAGAACAGATCTACCCTGCTTTTCTCACAAAAAATAACTACCCTGCTTCTTTGGATGGCCGCTCCTGGCGTTTGGGAGCAGGGTGAACAGGAAGCGGGAGATATCGTCGGACGTCGAGTCGACGAAGGTTTGGAAGGAGCCTCGACGCGTCAAGGTGACCATCGACGATGACGTAGTCCGAAGGCAAGTGACCCTACACGACGAGCTTCTCGTGGCCCTCGAGACCTTGTTCACCAATTCCGTCGCTCATGGTAAGCCTTCTTCTCCTTCTTCTACCCTGCTTTCTCTAAAAAAATAGACCTAAGTATTAAGTATAATATAAACACCAAACATATGAATCATACTCAAGATTCTGTTGCACAGTCCATCAATCACACCATGCAAACTTTCAAAGGAGGCAAAAGTTTTGCCTCATATCTTTGACTATTGACCAATAGTGGAGCTACACTAGAACTATTAGGGGGACACAAAATGTGAACATTTGAGGGGGTGAACTACTAATTTTCTTTCCAACTAGTTCCCCTATTTATTTACTTATTTATTTTCGTCACAAAATTGTGCAAAGTGCGGGGCGGGGGGGGGGCACATTCCGCCAACACTCCTGGTGTGAACAGTGAAATAAAAAATAGAAAACAAATTCAAAAAATCCAGAATATTTTGCGTCACATATTTTCACAAGTGTTTGTTGTGAGTGTAAAATTTCATCACGAAATAAAATTGTTGGAAGTTATGCCAAAAAAATCAGAGCTCCAAAATGCTTCGGTGAATAATATTTTCCGAGTATCGATTTTTTTTACCCCGCCTTTCATCCATATGATTTTAGGATGAAATTTTGCATGTACTATAAATATTTGTGAAAGTATCTCTCTTTGTCACAGAACAGACCTGCCCTGCTTTTCTCTCAAAAAAACAACTGCCCTGCTTCTTCAGATGGCCGCCCTGGCGTTTGGGAGGAGGGTGATCACGAAGCGGGAGAGATCGTCGTACGTCAAGTCGACGAATGTTTAAAAGATCCTCGATGCGTCAAGGTGACCATCGACGACGACGTAGTCGGAAGGCAAGTGACCCTAAACGGTGAGCTTCTCGTGGCCCTCGAGGCCTTGTTCACCAAGTCCGTCCCTCATGGTAAGCCTTCTTCTTCTTCTTCTCCCCTGCTTTTCTCTAAAAAACTGACCTAAGTATTAAGTATAATATAAACACCAAACGTATGAATCATACTCATGATTCTGGTGCACAGTCCATCAATCACACCATGCAAAAACTTCCAAAGGAGGCAAAAGTTTTGCCACATATCTTTGACTAGTGACCAACGGCGGAGCTACACTTGAACTATTGGGGGGACACAAAATGTAAACATTTGAGGGGGTGAACTACTAATTTTTCTTTCCAACTGGATTACTCTAGTTATTTACTTATTTATATTCTTCACAGAACTGTGCAAAGTGGGGGGGGGCACATGCCCCCCAACACTCATGGTGTGAACAATAAAATAAAAAATAGAAAACAAATTCATAAAATTCTGAATTTTTTGCGTCAAACACTTTGAAATATGTTTGTTGTGCATGTAAAATTTCACCACAAAATAAAATTGGTGGAAGTTATGCCAAAAAATCTAGCTCCAATATGCTTTGGTGAATAATATTTTTAGAGCATCGATTTTTTTACCACGCCTTTCATCAATGTGATTTTGCGATGAAATTTTATATGTACTATAAATATTTGTGAAAGCATCTCTCTTTCTCACAGAACAGACCTACCCTGCTTTTCTCTCAAAACAATAAGTACCCTGCTTCTTCGGATGGCCACCCCTGGCGTTTGCGAGCAGGGTGATCAGGAAGCGGGAGAGACCGTCGGACGCTGGGTCGATGAAGCTTTGGAAGGAGCCTCGACGCGTCAAGCTGACCATCGACGATGACGTAGTTGGAAGTCAAGTGACCCTAAACGACGAGCTTCTCGTGGCCCTTGAGGCCTTGTTCACCAAGTTTGTCCCTCATGGTAAGCCTTCTTCTCCCCTTTCTACCCTGGTTTTCTCTAAAAAGACTGACTTAAGTATTAAGTATAATATAAACACAAAACATATTAATCATACGCAAGATTCTATTGCACAGTCCAACAATCACATCATGCAAAAACTTTCAAAGGAGGCAAGACTTTTGCCACATATCTTTGACTATTGACCAATGGCGGAGCTACACTAGAACTATTGGGGGGGACACAAAATGAAAACATTTGAGGGGGTGAACTACTAATTTTTCTTTCCAGCTAATTCCTCTATTTATTTACTTATTTATTTTCTAGACAAAACTGTGCAAAGGGGGGGGGGCACATGCCCCCTAACACTCTTGGTGTGAACAGTAAAATTAAAAATAGAAAACAAATTCATAAAATTCTGATTTTTTTGCGTCACATACTTTCACAAATGTTTATTGTGCATATAATATTTCATCACGAAATAAAATTTCTGGAAGTTATGCCCAAAAAATCAAAGCTCCAAAATGCTTTGGTGAATAATATTTTCAGAGCATTATTTTTTTTACCACAGCTTTCATCAATATGATTTTGCGATGAAATTTTGCATGTATTATAAATATTTGTGAAAGTATCTCTCTTTCTCAAAGAACAGACCTACACTGATTTTCCTGCTTTTTCATATGGCCGCCCCTAGCGTTTGGGAGGAGGTCGATCACGAAGGAGGAGAGATCATCGTAAACCGAGTCGACAAAGGTTTGGCAGGAGCCTCGACGCGTCAAGGTTACCATCGACGATGACGTAGTCGGAAGGCAAGTGACCCTAAACGACGAGCTTTTCCTGGCCCTCGAGGCCTTGTTCGCCAATTCTGTCGCTCATGGTAAGCCTTCTTCTCCTTCTTCTACCCTGCTTTTCTCTTAAAAAACAGACCTAAGTATTAAGTATAATATAAACAACAAACATATTAATCATACTCAAGATTTTGTTGCACAGTCCATCAATCACACCATGCAAAATTTCAATGGAGGCAAAAGTTTTGCCACATATCTTTGACTATTGACCAATAGAGGAGCTACACTAGAACTATTGGGGGGACACAAAATGTGAACATTTGAGGGTGTGAACTACTAATTTTTTCCAACTAATTCCCCTATTTATTTATTTATTTATTTTCTTCACAGAATTGTGCAAAGCGCGCGGGGGGGGGGCACATGCCCCCCAACACTCCTCGTGTGAACAGTACAATTGAAAAATAGAAAACAAATTCAAAAAGTTCTGAATATTTTGCATCACATATTTTCAGAAATGTTTGTTGTGCATGCAAAATTTCATCACGAAATCACATTGGTGGAAGTTATGCCAAAAAAAACAGAGCTTTAAAATGGTTATGTGAATAATATTTTCAGATCATCGATTTTTTTAACCACGCCTTTCATCAATATTATTCTGCGTGAAATTTTGCATGTACTATAAATATTTTTGAAAGTATCTCTCTTTATCGCAAAACAAACCTACCCTGCTTTTCTCTCAAAAAAATAACTACCCCTCTTCTTCGGATGGCCGTCCCTGGCATTTGGGAGGAGGGTGATTAGGAAGCGGGAGAGATCGTCGGACGCCGAGTCGATGAAGGTTTGGAAGGAGCCTCGACGCGTCAAGATGACCATCAACGACGACATAGTCAAAAGGCAAGTGACCCTAAACAACGAGCTTCTCGTGGCCCTCGAGGACTTGTTCACCAAGTCCGTCCCTCATGGTAAGCCTTCTCCTTCTGCTACCCTAGTTTTCTCTTAAAAAACTGACCTAAGTATTAAATATAATATAAACACAAAACATATTAATCATACTCTAGATTCTGTTGCACAGTCCATCAATCACATCATGCAAAAACTTTTAAAGGAGGCAATTTTTTTCCACATATCTTTGACTATTGACCAATGGCGGAGCTACACTAGAAGTATTGGGTGGGACACAAGATGTAAACATTTGAGGGGGTGAACTACTAATTTTTCTTTCCAACTAATTCCTCTATTTATTTACTTATTTTTCTTCTTCACAGAACTGTGCAAAGTGTGGGGCACATGCCCCCTACACTCCTGGTGTGAACAGTAAAATAAAAAAAAACAATTCATAAAATTTTGGATTTTTTTGCGTCACATACTTTCGCAAATGTTTGTTGTGCATGCAAAATTTCATCATGAAATAAAATTTGTGGAAGTTATGCAAAAAAATCAGAGCTCTAAAAGGCTTTGGTGAATAATATTGTCAGAGCATCGATTTTTTACCACGCCTTTCATCAACGTGATTTTGCTATGAAATTTTGCATGTATTATAAATATTTGTGAAAGTATCTCTCGTTCTCGCAGAACAGACCTACCTTGCTTTTCTCTCAAAAAATAACTACCCTGCTTCTTCGGATGGCCGTCCCTGGCATTTGGGAGGAGGGTGATCAGGAAGCGGGAGAGATCGTCGGACGCCGAGTCGACGAAGGTTTGGAAGGAGCCTTGACGCGTCAAGGTGACCATCGATAGTGACGTAGTCGAAAGGCAAGTGACCCTAAACGACGAGCTTCTCATAGCCCTCGAGGCCTTGTTCACCAAGTCTATCGCTAATGGTAAGCCATCTTCTACCCCGCTTTTCTCTAAAAAATTGACCTAAGTATTAAGTATAATATAAAAACCAAACATATGAATCATACTAAAGATTATTTTGCACAATCCATCAATCACACCATTCAAAAACTTTCAAAGGAGGCAAAAGTTTTGCCACATACTTTGACTAATGACCAATGGCGGAGCTACACTAGAAATATTGGAGGGGACACAAAATGTAAACATTACAGGGGGTGAACTACTAATTTTTCTTTCCAACTAATTCCTCTAGTTATTTACTTATTTATTTTCTTCGCAGACCTCTCCCAAAACTCCTGGTGTGAACAGTAAAATAAAAAAATATATTTTTTTAAATTCTGAATTTTTTGTGTCACATACTTTCACAAATGCTTGTTGTGCATGTAAAATTTCATCCCGAAATAAAACTGGTGGAAGTTATGCAAAAAAATCAGAGCTCCAAAATGCTTTGGTGAATAATATTTTCAGAGCATCGACTTTTACCATGCCTTTCATTAATGTGATCATGCGTTGAAATTTTGCATGTACTACAAATATTTCTGAAAGTATCTTTCTTTCTCACAAAATAGACCTACCCTGATTTTCTTTCAAAAAAATAACTACACTGCTTCGTCGGATGGCCGTCCCTCACGTTTGGGAGGAGGGTGATCAGGAAGTAGGAGAGATTGTCGGACACCGATTCGACGAAGGTTTGGAAGGAGCCTCGACGCGTCAAGGGGACCATCGATGACGACGTAGTCGGATGGCAAGAGACCCTAAATGGCGAGCTTCTCGTGGCCCTCGAGGCCTTGTTCACCAATTCCGTCGCTCGTGGTAAGCATTCTTCTCCTTCTTCTACACTTCTTTTCTCTAAAAAAAGACCTAAGTATTAGGTATAATATAAACACCAAATATATGAATCATACTTAAGATTCTGTTGAACAGTCCATCAATCACACCATGCAAACTTTCAAAGGAGGCAAAAGTTTTGCCACATATTTTTGACTATTGACCAATGGCAGAACTACACTAGAACTATTGGGGGGGCATAAAATGTGAACATTTGAGGGGGTGAACTACTAATTTTTTCCAAATAATCCCCCTATTTATTTACTTATTTATTTTCTTCATAGAATTATGCAGAGGGGGGGGACATGCCCCCCAACACTCCTAGTGTGAATAGTAAAATAAAAAAAATAGAAAACAACTTCAAAAAGTTCTGAATATTTTACATCACATACTTTCACAAATGTTAGTTGTGCATGCAAAATGTCATCACGAAATCACATTGGTGGAAGTTATGCCAAAAAAATCAGAGCTCCAAAATGCTTTTGTCAATATTATTTTCAGAGCATCGTTTTTTTACCACGCCATTCATCAATGTGATTTTGCGATGAAATTTTGCATGTACTATAAATATTTGTGAAAGCATCTCTCTTTCTCACATAACAGACCTAACCTGCTTTTCTCTCAAAAAATAAGTACCCTGCTTATTCGGATAGATGCCCTGGCGCTTGGGCGGAGGGTGATCAGGAAGTTGGAGAGATCGTCGTACGCTGAGTCGACAAAGGTTTGGAAGGAACCTTGACGCGTCAAGGTGACCATCGACGACGACGTAGTCGGAAGGCAAGTGACCCTAAACGACGAGCTTCTCGTGGCCCTCGAGGCCTTATCGCCAATTCCGTTGCTCGTGGTAAGACTTCTTCTCCTTCTTCTACCCTCCTTTTCTCTAAAAAATAGACCTAAGTATTAAGTATAATATAAACACCAAATATATGAATCATACTCAAGATTCTGTTGCATAGTCCATCAATCACACCATGCAAACTTTCAAAGGAGGCGAAAGTTTTGCCACATATCTTTGACTATTGTCCAATTGCGGAGTTACACTGGAACTATTAGGGGGGACACAAAATGTGAACATTTCAGGGGGTGAACTACTAATTTTTCTTTCCAACTAATTCCTCTAGTTATTTACTTATTTATTTTCTTCGCAGACTTCTCCCAAAACTCCTGGTGTGAACAGTAAAATAAAAAAATGGAAAACAAATTTATAAAATTCTGAATTTTTTGCGTCACATACTTTCACAAATGCTTGTTGTGCATGTAAAATATCATCCCGAAATAAAATTGGTGGAAGTTATGCAAAACAAATCAAAGCTCTAAAATGCTTTGGTGAATAATATTTTCAGAGCATCGATTTTTACCATGCCTTTCATCAATGTGATCATGCGATGAAATTTTGCATGTACTAAAAGTATTTGTGAAAGTATCTTTCTTCTCACAAAATAGACCTACCCTGATTTTATCTCAAACAAAATAACTACACTACTTCTTCGGATGGCCGCCCCTCGCGTTTGTAGGAGGGTGATCAGGAAGCAGGAGAGATCGTCGGACATCGATTCGGCGAAGGTTTGGAAGGTGCGTCGACGTGTCAAGGTGACCATCGATGACGACGTAGTCGGATGAAAAGAGACCCTAAACGGCGAGCTTCTCGTGGCCCTCGAGGCCTTGTTCACCAATTCCGTCGCTCGTGGTAAGCATTCTTCTCCTTCTTCTACACTTCTTTTCTCTAAAAAAAGACATAAGTATTAAGTATAATATAAACACCAAATTTATGAATCATACTTAAGATTCTGTTGAACAATCCATCAATCACACCATGCAAACTTTCAAAGGAGGCAAAAGTTTTGCCACATATTTTTGACTATTGACCAATGGCGGAGCTACACTAGAACTATTGGGGGGGATATAAAATGTGAACATTTGAGGGGGTGAGCTACTAATTTTGTTTCCAAATAATTCCCCTATTTATTTACTTATTTATTTTCTTCATAGAATTATGCAGAGCGGGGGGGGGCTTGTCACTCCTAGTGTGAACAGTAAAATAAAAAATAGAAAACAAATTCAAAAAGTTCTGAATATTTTGCGTCACATACTTTCACAAATGTTAGTTGTGCATGCAAAATGTCATCACGAAATCACATTGGTGGAAGTTATTCCAAAAAAATCAGAGCTCCAAAATGTTTTTGTCAATATTATTTTCAGAGCATCGATTTTTTACCACGCCATTCATCAATGTGATTTTGCGATGAAATTTTGCATGGACTATAAATAATTGTGAAAGTATCTCTCTTTCTCACAGAACAGACCTAACCTGCTTTTCTCTCAAAAAAATAAGTACCCTGCTTCTTCGGATAGACGCCCCTGGCGCTTGCGAGGAGGGTGATCAGGAAGCGGGAGAGATCGTCGTACGCCGAGGCGACAAAGGTTTGGAAGGAACCTCGACGCGTCAAGGTGACCATCGATGACGAGGTTGTCGGAAGGCATGTGACCCTAAACGACGAGCTTCTCGTGGCCCTCGAGGCCTTATCGCCAATTCCGCTGCTCGTGGTAAGACTTCTTCTCCTTCTTCTACCCTCCTTTTCTCTAAAAGATAGACCTAAGTATTAAGTATAATATAAACACCAAATATACGAATCATCCTCAAGATTCTGTTGCACAGTCCCTCAATCACACCTTGCACACTTTCAAAGGAGGCAAAAGTTTTGCCACATATCTTTGACTATTGTCCAATAGCGGAGCTACACTAGAACTATTGGGGGGACAGAAAATGTGAACATTTGAGGGGGTGAACTACTAATTTTCTTTCCAACTAATTCCCCTATGTATTTACTTATTTATTTTCTTCATAGAATTGTGCAAAGCGGGGGGGGGGGGGCAAACGCCCCCAACACTCCTGGTGTGAACAGTAAAATAAAAAATAGAAAACAAATTCAAAAAATTCAGAATAATTTGCATCACATATTTTCACAAATGTTTGTTGTGCATGCAAAATTTCATCACAAAATCACATTGGTGGAAGTTATGCCAAAAAATGAGAGCTCTAAAATGGTTTTATTTTCACAACATCGATTTTTTAACCATGCCTTTCATCAATTTTATTTTGCGATGAAATTTTACATGTACTATAAATATTTGTAAAAGTATCTCTCTTTCTCATAGAATAGACCTACCCTGCTTTTCTCCCAAAAAATTAACTACCCTCCTTCTTTGGAGTAAAATAAAAAAATAGAAAATAAACTCATAAAATTCTAAAAAAATTACGTCACATACTATCACAAATGTTTTTTGTGCATGTAAAATTTCATCACGAAATAAAAGTGGTGGAAGTTATGCCCAAAAATCAGAGGTCCAAAATGGTTTGGTGAATAATATTTTCAGGGCATCGATTTTTTTACCACGCCTTTCATCAATGTGATTTTGCGATGAAATATTGCATGTACTATAAATATTTGTGAAAGTATCTCTATTTCTCATAGAACAGACCTACCCTGCTTTTCTTTCAAAAAATAACTACCATGCTTCTTCGGATGGCCGCCCCTAACGTTTGGGAGGAGGGCGATCAGGAAGCGGGAGAGATCGTCGGACACCAAGTCACGAAGGTTTGGAAGGAGCCTCAACGTGTCAAGGTGACCATCAATGACGACGTAGTCGGAAGGCAAGAGACCCTAAACGACGAGCTTCTCGTGGCCCTCGAGGCCTTGTTCGCCAATTCCGTCACCATCGATGACGACGTAGTTGGAAGGCAAGAGACCCTAAAGGACGAGCTTCTCGTGGCCCTCGAGGCCTTGTTCGCCAATTCCACCGCTCGTGGTAAGCCTTCTTCTCCTTCTTCTACCATGCTTTTCTCTAAGAAAACGACCTAAGTATTCAGTATAATATAAAAAAAACATATTAATCATACTCAAGATTCTGTTGCATAGTCCATCAATCACATCAAGCAAAAACTTTCAAAGGAGGAAAAACTTTTTCCACATATCTTTGACTATTGAGCAATGGCGGAGCTACAATAGAACTATTGGGGGGACACAAAATGTAAACATTTGAGGGGGTGAACTACTAATTTTTCTTTCCACCTAATTCCTCTTTTTATTTACTTATTTATTTTCTTCAAAAAATTGTGCAAAGTCGGGGGGGCACATGCCCCTCAACACTCCTGGTGTGAACAGTAAAATAAAAAAAATAAAAAATAAATTAAAAAATTCTAAATATTTTGCGTCACATACTTTCACAAATATTTTTTGTGCATGCAAAATTTCTTCACGAAATCACATTGGTGGAAGTTATGACAAAAAAATCAGAGCTCTAAAATATTTTGTGAATAATATTTTCAGAGCATCGATTCTTTTAACCACGCCATTCATCAATGTGATTTTGCGATGAAATTTTGCATGTACTATAAATATTTGTGAAAGTATCTCTCTTTGTCACAAAATAGACCTACCCTGCTTTTCTCTCAAAAGAATCACTAACCTGCTTCTTCGGATGGCCACCCCCGGCCTTTCAGAGGAGGGTGATCAGGAAGCAGGAGAGATCGTCAGACGCCAAGTCGATGAAGGTTTGAAGGAGCCTCTACGCGTCAATGTGACCATCGACGACGACATCGTCGGAAGGCAAGTGACCCTAAACAAAGAGCTTCTCATGGCCCTCGAGACCTTGTTCACCAACTTCGTCGCTCATGATAAGCCTTCTTCTCCTTCTTCTACCCTGCTTTTCTTAAAAAAAACTTACCTAAGTATTAAGTATAATATAAACACAAAACATATGAATCATACTCAAGATTCCATTACACAGTACGTCAATCACACCATGCAAAAACTTTCAAAGGAGGCAATGTTTTGCCACATATCTTTGACTATTGACCAATGGCGGAGCTACACTAGAACTATTGGGGGGACACAAAATGTAAACATTTGAGGGGGTGAACCACTAATTTTTCTTTCCAGATAATTCCTCTAGTTATTTACTTATTTATTTCATTCACAGAACTATGCAAAGTGGGGGGCACATGCCCTCCAACACTCCTGGTGTGAATAGTAAAATAACAAATAGAGAAAAAAATTAGAAAATTCTGAATTTTTTGCATCACATACTTTCACAAATGCTTGTTGTGCATATAAAATTTCTTCACGAAATAAAATTGGTGGATGTTATGCAAAAAAATCAGAGCTCCAAAGTGCTTTGGTGAATAATATTTTCAGAGCATCGATTTTTTACCACGCCTTTCATCAATGTGATTTTGCAATGAAATTTTGCATGTACTATAAATATTTGTGAAAGTATTTTTCTTTCTCACAGAACATACCAAACCTGATTTTCTCTTAAAAAATAACTACCCTGCTTCTTCGGATGGCCGCACCTCGTGTTTGGGAGGAGGGTGATCAGGAAAAGGGAGAGATCGTCGTACGCTGAGTCGACCAAGGTTTGTAAGGAGCCTCGACGTGTCAGGGTAACCTTCGACGACGTCGGACGCCGAGTCGACGCCGAGTCGACGAAGGTTTAGAAGGTCGGAAGCGGGAGAGACTGTCGGACGCCGAGTCGACGAAGGTTTAGAAGGAGCCTCGACGCGTCGAGATGACCATCGACGACGACGTAGTCGGAAGACAAGTGACCCTAAACAAGGAGCTTCTCGTGGCCCTCGAGGCCTTGTTCGCCAATTCCGTCACTCGTGGTAAGCCTTCTTCTCCTTCTTCTACCCTGCTTTTCTCTAAAAAAATAGACCTAAGTATTAAGTATAATATAAACACCAAACATATGAATCATACTCAAGATTCCATTGCACAATCCATAAATCACACCATGCAAACTTTCAAAGGAGGCAGAAGTTTTGCCACATATCTTTGACTATTGACCAATGGCGGAGCTACACTAGGACTTTTGGGGGGGACACAAAATGTGAACATTTGAGGGGGTGAACTACTAATTTTCTTTCCAACTAATTCCCCTATTTATTTCCTTATTTGTTTTCTTCACAAAATTGTGCAAAGCGCAGGGGGTATATGCCCCCAACACTCTTGGTGTGAATAGTAAAAAAACTAATTAAAAAAATTCAGAATATTTTGCGACACATATTTTCACCAAAGTTTGTTGTGCATGTAAAATTTATCACGAAATCACATTGGTGGAAGTTATGCCAAAAAAATGAGAGCTCTTGTTTTCAGCGCATCGATTTTTTAACCACGCCTTTCATCAATGTGATTTTGCGATGAAATTTTGCATGTACTATAAATATTTGTGAAAATATCTCTCTTTCTAATAGAACAAACCTACCCTACTTTTCTCTCAAAAAGATAACTATGATGCTTCTTCGGATGGCTGCCCTTAACGTTTGGGAGGAGGGTAATCAGGAAGCAGGAGAGATCGTCGTACACCGAGTCGATGAAGGTTTCGAAGGAGCCTCGACCCGTCAAGGTGACCATCGACGACGACGTAGTTGGAAGGCAAGTGACCCTAAACGACGAGCTTCTCGTGGCCCTCTAGGCCTTGTTCACCAAGTCCGTCCCTCATGGTAAGCCTTCTTCTCCTTCTTCTACCCTACTTTTCTCTAAAAAAACTGACCTAAGTTTTATGTATAATATAAACGACAAACATATGAATCATACTCAATATTCTGTTGCACAGTCCATCAATGACACCATGCAAAACTTTCAAAGGAGGCAAAAGTTTTGCCACATATCTTTGACTATTGACCAATGGCAGAGCTACACTAGAACTATTCGGGGGGACACGAAACGTAAACATTTGAGGGGGTGAACTACTAATTCTTCTTTCCAACTAATTCCTATAGTTATTTACTTATTCATTTTCTTCACAGAAATGTGCAAAGTGGGAGGGGGGGCACATGCCCCCAAACAATCCTGGTGTGAACAGTAAAATAAAAAAAATAGAAAGAAAATTCATAAAATTCTGACTTTTTGGCGTCACATACTTTCAGAAATGTTTGTTGTGCGTGTAAAATTTCATCACGAAATAAAACTGGTGGAATTTATGCCAACAAAACCAGAGCTCCAAAATGCTTTGATGAATAATATTTTCAGAGCATCGATTTTTTTTACCACGCCTTTCATCAATGTGATTTTGCAATGATATTTTGCATGTACTGTAAATATTTGCGAAAGTATCTCTCTTTCTCACAGAACAAACCTACCCTACTTTTCTCTCAAAAAAATAACTACCCTACTTCTTCGGATAGCCGCCCTCGCGTTTGGGAGGAGGGTGATCAGGAAGTGGGAGAGATCGTTGTACGCCGAGTCGACGATGGTCTGGAAGGAGCCTCAACGCGTCAAGGTGACTATCGACGATGACGTAGTCGGAAGTCAAGTGGCCCGAAACGACGAGCTTCTCGTGGCCCTCGAGGCCTTGTTTGCCAATTCCATCTCTCGTGGTAAGCCTTCTTCTACTTCTTCTACCCTGCTTTTCTCTAAAAAAGCACCTAATATTAAATATAATATAAACACCAAACATATGAATCATACTCAAGATTCTGTTGCACAGTCCATCAATCACACCATGCAAACTTTCAAAGGAGGCAAAAGTTTTGCCACATATCCTTGACTATTGACCAATAGTGGAGCTACACTAGAACTATTGGGTGGGACACAAAATCTGAACATTTGAGGGGGTGAACCACAATTTTTTTAAACTAATTCCCCTATTTATTTATTTATTTATTTTCTTCATAGAATTGTGCAAAAAGCGCGGGGGGGGCACATGCCCCCCAACACTCTTGGTGTGAACAGTAAAATTAAAAAAATAGAAAACAAATTCAAAAAATTCTAAATATATTGCGTCACATACTTTCACCAATGTTTGTTGTGCATGCAAAATTTCATCACGAAATCATATTGGTGGAAGTTATGCAACAAAATTAGAGCTCTAAAATGGTTTTGTGAATAATATTTTCAGAGCATCAATTTTTTTAACCACGCCTTTCATCAATGTGATTTTGCGATGAAATTTTGCATGTACTATAAATATTTGTGAAAGTATCTCTCTTTCTGACAGAACAGACCTACACTGCTTTTCTCTCAAAAAAAATAACTACCCTGCTTCTTCGGATGGCCGCCCCTGGTGTTTGGGACGTGGGCGATCAGTGAGCAGAAGAGATCGTCGGATGCCGAGTCGACGAAGGTTTGGAAGGAGCCTCAACGCGTCACGGTGACCATCGACGACGATGTAGTCAGAAGGCAACTGACCCTAAACGACGAGCTTCTCGTCGCCCTCAAGGCCTTATTCACCAAGTCCGTCCCTCGTGGTAAGCCTTCTTCTCCTTCTTCTACCATGCTTTTCTCTAAAAAACACTGGCCTAAATAATAAGTATAATATAAACACCAAACATATGAATCATACTCAAGATTCTGTTGCACGGTCCATCAATCACACCATGTGAAAACTTTCAAAGGAGGCAAAAGTTTTGCCACATATCTTTGACTATTAACCAATGGCGGAGCTACACTAGAACTACTGGGGGGAGACAAAATGTAAACATTTTAGGGGGTGAACTACTCTTTTTTCTTTCCAACTAATTCCTCTATTTATTAACTTATTTATTTTCTTCACAGAATTGTGCAAAGTGAGGAGCACATGCCCCCCAAAACTCCTGGTGTGAACAGTAAAATAAAAAATAGAAAACAAATTCATAAAATTCTAAATTTTTAGCGTCACATACTTTTACAAATGTTTGTTGTGCATGTAAAATTTCATCACGAAATAAAATTGGTGGAAGTTATGCCACAAAAATCAGAGCTCTAAAATGGTTTGGTGAATAATATTTTTAGAGCATCGATTTTTTACCACGCCTTTCATCAATTTGATTTTGTGATGAAATTTTGCGTGTACTATAACTTTTTTGTGAAAGTATCTCTCTTTCTCACAGAACAAACTAACCTGCTTTTCTCCCAAAAAAATAACCACCCTGCTTCTTCGGATGGCCGCCCCTGGTGTTTGGGAGGAGGGTGATCAAGAAGCAGGAGAGATCATCGGACACCAAGTCGACGAAGGATTGGAAGGAGCCTCGACGCGTCGAGGTGACCATCGACGACGATGTAGTCGGAAGGCAAGTGACCCTAACCGACAAGTTTCTCGTGGCCCTCGAGGCCTTGTTTCACCAATTCCGTCTCTCGTGGTAAGCCTTCTTCTCCATATTCTACCATTCTTTTCTCTAAAAAAGACCTAAGTATTAAGTATAATATAAACACAAAACATATGAATTATACTCATGATTCTATTGCAAGTCATCAATCACACCATGCAAACTTTCAAAGGAGGCAAAAAATTTGACACATATTTTTGACTATTGACTAATGGCGGAGCTACACTAGAACTATTGGGGGGACACAAAATGTGAACATTTGAGGGGTGAACTACTAATTTTCTTTCCAACTAATTCCCCTATTTATTTACTTATTTTTTCTTCACAGAATTGTGCAAAGCGCGCGGGGGGGGGGCACATGCCCCCAACACTCCTGGTGTGAATAGTAAAATAAACAATAGAAAACAAATTGAAAAAATTCTGAATATTTTGCGTCACATACTTTCTCAAATGTTTGTCATGCACGCAAAATTTCATCATGAAATCACATTGGTGGAAGTTATGCCAAAAAAATCATAGCTCCAAATGCTTTCATCAATTTTTGTACCACGCCTTTCATCAGTGTGATTTTGCGATGAAATTTTCCATGTACTATAAATATTTGTGAAAGTATCTCTTTTTCTCACAGAACAGACCTAACCAGCTTTTCTCTCAAAAAATAACTACCCAGCTTCTTCGGATGGATGCCCCTAGCGTTTGGGAGGAGGGTCATCAGGAAGTGGGAGAGATTGGCGTACGCCGAGTCGACCAAGGTTTGGAAGGAGCCTCGACGCGTCAAGGTGACCCTCGACGACGGCGTAGTCGGAAGGCAAGTGACCCTAAACGACGAGCTTCTCGTGGCCCTCGAGGCCTTGTTCGCCAATTCCGTCGCTCGTGGTAAGCCTTCTTCTCCTTCTGCTACCCTTCTTTTATTTAAAAAATACCTAAGTGTTAACTATAATATAAACACAAAACATCTGAATTATACTCAAGATTCTGTTGCACGGTTATCAATCACACCATGCAAACTTTCAAAGATGGCAAAAGTTTTGACAGATATTTTTGACTATTGACCAATGGCGGAGCTACACTAGAACTATTGGGGGGGACACAAAATGTGAACATTTGAGGGGGTGAACTACTAATTTTCTTTCCAACTATTCCCCTATTTATTTACTTTTTTTTTCTTCACAGAATTGTGAAGAGCGCGCGGGGGGGGGGGCACATGCCCCCCAACACTCCTGGTGTGAATAGTAAAATAAAAAATAGAAAAAAATTCAAAAAATTCTGAATATTTTGCGTCACATACTTTCACAAATGTTTGTTGTGCACGCAAAATTTCATTACGAAATCACATTGGTGGCAGTTATGCCAAAAAAATCAGAGCTCCAAAATGCTTTTGTGAATAATATTTTCAAAGCATCAATTTTTTTACCATGCCTTTGATCAATGCGATTTTGCGATGAAATTTTGCATGTACTATAAATATTTTTGAAAATATCTCTTTTTCTCAAAGAACAGACCTAACCTGCTTTTCTCTCAAAAAATAACTACCCAGCTTCTTCGAATGGCCGCCCCTAGCATTTGGGAGGAGGGTGATCAGGAAGCGAGAGAGATCAGCGTACGCTGAGTCGACCAAGGTTTGGAAGGAGCCTCGACACGTCAAGGTGACCATCGACGACGACGTAGTCGGAAGGCAAATGACCCTAAACAAAGAGCTTCTCGTGGCCCTCGAGGCCTTGTTCGCCAATTCCGTCGCTCATGGTAAGCCTTCTTCTCCTTCTTCTACCCTGCTTTTTTCTAAAAACAATTGACCTAAGTATTAAGTATAATTTAAACACCAAACATATGAATCATACTCAAGATTCTATTGGACAGTCCATCAATCACACCATGCAAACTTTCAAAGGAGGCAAAAGTTTTGCCACATATCTTTGACTATTAACCAATAGTGGACCTACACTAGAACTATTAGGTGGGACACAAAATGTAAACATTTTAGGGGGTGAACTACTAATTTCTCTTTCCAACTAATTCCTCTATTTATTAACTTATTTATTTTCTTCACAGAACTGTGCAAAGTGGGGGGCACATGCCCCCAAAAACTCCTGGTGTGAACAGTAAAATAAAAAAATAGAAAACAAATTCTGAAAATTCTAAATTTTTAGCGTCACATACTTTCACAAATGTTTGTTGTGCATGTAAAATTTCATCACGAAATAAAATTGGTGGAAGTTATGCCAAAAAAATCAGAGCTCCAAAATGGTTTCGTGAATAATATTTTCAGAGCATCGATTTTTTACCACGCCTTTCATCAATTTGATTTTGCGATGAAATTTTGCGTGTACAATAATTTTTTTGTGAAAGTATATCTCTTTCTCACAAAACAGACTAACCTGCTTTTCTCTCAAAAAAACAAATACCCTTCTTCTTCGGAAGGCCGCCCCTGGTGTTTGGCAGGAGGGTGATCAAGAAGTGGGAAAGATCATCGGACGCCAAGTCGATGAAGGATTGGAAGGAGCCTCAACACGTCAAGGTGACCATCGACGACGACGTAGTCGGAAGTCAAGTGACCCTAATCGACGGGCTTCTCGTGGCCCTCGAGGCCTTGTTCGCAATTTCGTCGCTCGTGGTAAGCCTTCTTCTCCTTCTTCTACCCGTCTTTTCTCTAAAAAAGACCTAAGTATTAAGTATAATATAAACACAAAACTTATGAATTATACTCTAGATTCTGTTGCACGGTCATCAATCACACCATACAAACTTTCAAAGGAGGCAAAAGTTTTGACAAATATTTTTGACTATTGACCAATGGCGAAGCTACACTAGAACTATTGGGGTGACACAAAATGTGAACATTTGAGGGGGTGAACTACTAATTTTATTTCCAACTAATTCCCCTATTTATTTACTTATTTTTTTTCTACACAGAATTGTGCAGAGTTCGTGGGGGGGGGCACATACCCCCAACACTCCTGGTGCAAATAGTAAAATAAAATAGAAAACAAATTCAAATAATTCTGAATATTTTACGTCACATACTTTCACAAATGTTTGTTGTGCATGCAAAATTTCAACACGAAATCACATTGGTGGAAGTTATGCCAAAAAAATCATAGCTCAAAAATGCTTTTGTGAATAATATTTTTAGAGCATCAATTTTTTCACCATGCCTTTCATCAATGTGATTTTGCGATGAAATTTTGCATGTACTATAAATATTTGTGAAAGTATATCTTTTTCTCGCAAAACAGACCTAACCTGCTTTTCTCTCAAAAAAATAACTACCCAGCTTCTTCGGATGTCCGCCCCTCGCGTTTGGGAGGAGGGTGATCAGGAAAAGGGAGAGATCGTCGTACGCTGAGTCGCCCAAGGTTTGTAAGGAGCCTCGACGTGTCAGGGTAACCTTCGACGACGACGTAGTCGGTAGGGAAGCGACCCTAAACAAAGAGCTTCTTGTTACCCTCGAGGCCTTGTTCGCCAATTTCGTCACTCGTGGTAAGCCTTCTTCTGCTTCTTGTACCCTGGTTTTCTCTGAAAAAACATAGATCTAAGTATTAAGAATAATTTAAACACCAAACATATGAATCATACTCAAGATTCTGTTGCACAGTCCATCATTCACACCATGCAAACTTTAAAAGGAGACAAAAGTTTTGCCACATATCTTTGACTATTGACCAATAGCAGTATACTAGAACTATTGGGGGGGACACAAAATGTGAACATTTGAGGGGGTGAACTACTAATTTTCTTTCCAACTAATTCCCCTATTTATTTTCTTCACAGAATTGTTCATAGCGCGCATGGGGGGCACATGCCCCCAACACTCCTAGTGTGAACAGTAAAATAAAAAAATAGAAAACAAATTCAAAAAATTCAGAATATTTTGCATCACATATTTTCACAAATGTCTGTTGTGCATGCAAAATTGATCAAGAAATCACATTGGTGGAAGTTATGCCAAAAAAATGAGAGCCCTAAAATGGTTTTGTTTCTAGAGCATCGATTTTTTAACCACGCCTTTCATCAATGTGATTTTGCGATGAAATTTTGTATGTACTATCAATATTTGTGAAAATATCTCTCTTTCTCATAGAACAGGCCTACCCTGCTTTTCTCTCAAAAAAATAACTACCATGCTTCTTCGGATGGCCGCCCCTGGCGTTTCGGAGGAGGGTGATCAGGAAGCGGGAGAGATCGTCGTACACCGAGTCGACGAAGGTTTGCAAGGAGCCTCGACGCGTCAAGGAGACCATCGACGACGACGTAGTCGGGAGGCAAGTGACCCTAAACGACTAGCTTCTCGTGGCCCTCGAGGCCTTGTTCACCAAGTCCGTCCCTCATGGTAAGCCTTTTTGTCCTTCTTCTACCTTGCTTTTCCCTAAAAAAACTAACCTAAGTATTAAGTATAATATAAACACCAAACATATGAATCATACTCAAGATTCTATTGCACAATCCATCAATCACACCATGCAAAAACTTTCAAAGGAGGCAAAAGTTTTGCCACATATCTTTGACTAATGACCAATGGCGGAGCTACACTAGAACTATTTGGGGGGACACAAAATTTAAACACTTGAGGGGGTGAACTACTAATTTTTCTTTCCAACTAATTCCTCTAGTGATTTACTTATTTATTTTCTTCACAGAACTATGCAAAGTGGGGGGACACATGCCCCCCAACAATCCTGGTGTGAACAGTAAAATAAAAAAATAGAAAACAAATTCATAAAATTCTGAATTTTTTGCATCACATACTTTCAGAAATGTTTGGTGTGCATGTAAAATTTCATCACGAAATAAAACGGGCGAAAGTTATGCCAAAAAAATTAGAGCTCCAAAATGCTTTGGTGAATAATATTTTCAGAGCATCGATTTCTTTACCACGTCTTTCATCATTGTGATTTTGTGATGAAATTTTGCATGTACTATAAATATTTGTGAAAGTATCTCTGTTTCTCACAGAACAGTCCTACCCTGCTTTTCTCTCAAAAAATAACTACCCTGCTTCTTCGGATGGCCACCCCTAGCGTTTGGGAGGAGGGTGATCAGGAAGTGGGAGAGATTGTCGTACGCCGAGTCGACGAAGGTTTGGAAGGAGCCTCTACGCATCAAGGTGACCATCGATGACGACGTAGTCGGAAGGCAAGTGACCCTAAACGACGAGCTTCTTCTCCTTGAGGCCTTGTTCGCCAATTCCGTCGCCCGTGGTAAGCCTTCTTCTCCTTCTTCTACCCTGCTTTTCTCTAAAAAATACCTAATATTAAGTATAATATAAACACCAAACATATGAATCATATTGAAGATTCTGTTGCATAGTCCATCAATCACACCATGCAAACTTTCAAAGGAGGCAAAAGTTCTGCCACATATCTTTGACTATTGACCAATAGCGGAGCTACACTAGAACTATTGGGTGGGACACAAAATGTGAACATTTGAGGGGGTGAACTACGAATTTTATTTCCAACTAATTCCCCTATTTATTTACTTATTTATTTTCTTAACAGAATTGTGCAAAGCGTGCGGGGGGGGGGGGGTCACATGCCCCCGAACACTCCTGGTGTGAATAGTAAAATTAAAATATACAAAAAAATTCAAAAAATTCTGAATATATTGCGTCACATACTTTCACAAATGTTTGTTGTGCATGCAAAATTTCATGACGAAATCACATTGGTGGAAGTTATGCCAAAAACTTCAGAGCTCTAAAATGGTTTTGTGAATAATATTTTCAGAGCATCGATTTTTTTAACCACGCCTTTCATTAGTGTGAGTTTACGATGAAATTTTGCATGTACTATAAATATTTGTGAAAGTATCTCCCTTTATCACAAAACAGACCTACACTGCTTTTCTCTCAAAAAAAATAACTACACTGCTTCTTTGGATGGCCGCCCCTGGCGTTTGGGAGGAGGGTGATCAGGAAGCGGAAGAGATCGTCGGACACCGAGTTGACGAAGGTTTGGAAAGAGCCTCGACGCGTCAAGGTGACCATCGACGACGATGTAGTCGGAAGGCAACTGACCCTAAACGACGAGCTTCTCGTGGTCCTCGAGGCCTTGTTCACCAAGTCCGTCGCTCATGGTAAAAATTCTTCTCCATCTTCTACCTTGATTTTCTCTAAAAACTGACCTAAATATTAAGTATAATATAAGCACCAAACATATGAATCATACTGAAGATTCTGTTGCACGGTCCATATCTTGCCAAAACTTTCAAAGGAGGCAAAAGTTTTGCCACATATCTTTGACTATTAACCAATGGCGGAGCTACAATAGAACTATTGGGGGGAGACAAAATGTGAACATTTTAGGGGGTGAACTACTAATTTTTATTTCCAACTAATTCCTCTATTTATTAACTTATTTATTTTCTTAAGAGAACTATGCAAATTGGGGGGGGGGAGCACATGCCCCCAACACAACTGGTGTGAATAGTAAAATAAAAAAATAGAAAACAAATTAATAAAATTTTGATTTTTTGCGTCACATACTTTCACAAATATTTGTTGTGCATGTAAAATTTCATCACGAAATAAAATTGGTGGAAGTTATGCCAAAAAACTCAAAGCTCCAAAATGCTTTGGTGAATAATATTTTCAGTGCATCGATTTTTTTACCACGCCTTTCATCAATGTGATTTTGTCATGAAATTTTGCGTGTACTATAAATATTTGTGAAAGCATCTCTCTTTCTCATATAACAACATTTAGTGATTTTGGTGTATTGAAGACTTATAGGTTAAGGTACTAATGCGTTTGTAAGTGTACACAGGCTCTATAAGTCAATGACGAGTTTGATATATCCAGAGATTATCGACCCCCTAAAATATATGTCTTCAACTGAAGGCTTTGCTGAAGACTTTGGGAAGACTTTGTGAAGACTTTGAAAATGAAGAAGTTGGGGTGACCTTGAAGATATGAACGAGGAATATGAAGCGTGAAGACTTTTGTTTTCGTAGTTTCATTTCCTTTTTTTGAGTCATAGGAAACACCGTACTGTTAAAGGGGCCGAGGTAATACTAAGGAAAATGTCCAACTGATGCTCAACTCCAAAATCCTCAACCTATACAATCCTTCGAGTGAAGCCTTTGGAAATCTCTTACGGTTCAGACAAGTTCTTCAGTGACAGAGACAAAGTTCTTCTGGTCTTTGAGGAAATTGACATGACTGAGGAGTTAGGATTTCGCCAGTGCAAAATTGCCTACAAGTGAGGAACATGGTAAGCCTGAGGACTTTCATAGTTCGAAATTCCGACCGTTGCTGTGCTTAGCGCCAACTGTCCCCAATCATTCTTATCCACATAACGGTCATATCATTGGGGGCATTTATGTCTTATCAGGTTAGGTTGCACCCTCGCTATAAATAGCCACCCCCACAACCACTAGTTGGTTGGCTGCTCCGAGAGAGAACTGCCACTCAAGACTCCGATGCAAAGACCTCAGCTCACAAACCTCAACAGTCTGTCCCTCGTGTGATGACTGATCGCGAGCTTCTAACAAGTGGGTAAAGCGTCAACTTGGATACATTGTGCAGAACATGACTATGATGCAGAACACCGTGAAGAGGAATCACTACTATGCACATGAAAACCTCAACCGCTCTTGGGCCGTACTGTCTCACCTCATGTCTTCTGGATGAGCTAGATCTTGAGGAACATCCTGACTGGGCTCGTCGACCTCAGAAGAAATTCAAGAAAGTTCAAGTTCCTCTGATGGTCCCAAGTTCATTTTGTTCATCTCGAGAGCGTGATGACGATGAAGACATTGACGACACTACGGCAGGCCCTGCATCGACAAACGACCCCAACAACGCTAGCACTCCTTCCTCACCAACACGGTGAAATTCTTCAAAGGGGCGTTAGTCCTCACTTTTTCTTCCCTTTTGGTCTTCGATGACAAAGGGGGAGAAAATTTGACTTAGTCTTCAAGCGGGTCTCTCTATATGGCCAGGCGCCGGGTCCTTCTTCTTCCTCTCCTCGCTCGCTGCTCATCCTCTCTCTCTCTCTCGTTTTTGTTGTTCGAAATCCCCCCCCCCTTGATCTCCTCCATCCTCCACCCATTTTCCTATTCAATCCAGTGAAACAATAGATCGTGTCCATCTCCCTGTTAGTGCATCTAGTGCCCCTTAGTGATTTTGGTGTATTGAAGACTTATAGGTTAAGGTACTAATGTGTTTGTAAGTGTACATAGGCTCTATAAGTCGATGAGGAGTTTGATATATACGGAGATTATCGACCCCTAAAAATGTATGTCTTCAACTGAAGCCTTTGCTGAAGACTTTGTGAAGACTTTGTGAAGACTTTGAAAATGAAGAAGTTGGTGTGACCTTGAAGATATGAACGAGGAATATGAAGCATGAAGACTTTTTTTTTTGTAGTTTCATTTACTTTATTTGAGTCATAGGAAACACCGTACTGTTAAAGGGGGTCGAGGTAATACTAAGGAAAATTTCCAACTGATGCTCAACTCCAAAATCCTCAACCTATACAATCCTTCGAGTGAAGCCTTTGGAAATCTCTTACAGTTCAGACAAGTTCTTCAGTGATAGAGACGAAGTTCTTCTAGTCTCTGAGGAAATTGACCTGACTGAGGAGTTAGGATTTTGCCAGTGTGAATTGCCTACAAGTGAGGAACATGATAAGCCTGAGGACTTTCATAGTTCGAAATTCCGACCGTTGCTATGCTTAGCACCAGCTATCCCCAATCATTCTTATCCACATAACGGTCATATCATTGGGGGCATTTATGTCTTATCATGTCAGGTTGCACCCTGGCTATAAATAACCACCCCCACAACCACTAGTTGGTTGGCTGCTCCGAGAGAGAACTGACACTTGTCATTTGAGAGCAACCCATCCTCCGAGGACTTTCAGTGAAAATCATCAGTGAGGAAAAACCCACAACCAAACCACCAAACCCAAGGTGATTGGGCATCACTGAAGAAATTCCTTTGTGGAACTGACGCTTGTTACCTTTGAGGACTGTGCATCCTCCAGACGGTCAGGCGTCATGGTCTAGTGCTCCTGCAATCAATTGGGGATCACAAAGTGACCTTCGTCTAGAGCATCCAGCAGTAAATTGTGGATCGTCGGGTGACCAGTTTGTGAGGGTTTTGGAAGTCTACCCTAAAGACTTACCACGAGTGTTGGGCAAGGACTGTGTGACCTTAGCTCAAGGAGAATACGATAAGGACTGTGTATCCTGGGAATGTGTGTCCTCTGGTTTAAATACCAGGCCGCTCCAAACTAGACATACGACTATCACAGCAGTTGGAACTGGGTCATCAAATCATTGTCTTCATCAAGCTACCTGGTTCTATTTCCTCAACCCTTCCATTTCCTCGTATAACTGTTGATGAAATTGAACTTTACTGTTTGAAGAATTTGGCTGAAGACTTTCACAATTTCCTCACCTCAAATTCTTCAAGTTACTTTATTCCTCACCTACTTATCCTGTATCACACTACTTGTAATTTGTGCATGTTTCATTTCATCATGATGACTATGCTGTTGCTATGTTCCTCGTGCACTTGAGTACTTATTCCGCTGCTAGTTATTCATCACATTTCAAATTCCTCAAAGTTGAAATTCCTCAAGTGATGAATTTGTAAAAATCGCCTATTCACCCCCCTCTAGTCGATATAACGCACATTCAATTGGTATCAGAGCAGGTACTCCCTCGCTCTGTGTGATTTTGGTTTAACCACCTGGAGTTCTAGTTATGTCGACTACAGGTATGATCAATGTTTCCGCGGGGTGTCCTACCTTCGATGGGACGGACTACCCCTACTAGAAGAACAAGATGCCTATGCACCTTGAAGCTATTGATAACGATCTCTGGTACGTTGTGGAAAATGGTGTGCCCTCTGTCACTCCCACTCTTACTACTGCTGATGTGAAGAGATTCAAGCAACTCGATTCTCAAGCCAAGAATATCATGTGTGGCCATCTGAGCAAAGGTCAGTATGGCAGAGTGAGTGCTTTGGAGACTGCTAAGCTTATCTGGGATAGGTTGTCCAAAGTCAACGAAGGTGTATCCACTCAACGTGACTCTCGTGTTGATGTTCTTCACAATCTCTTCAACCTCTTCAAGAGACTTGACAATGAAAATGTTTAGCAAACTTTTGATCGTCTCACTGATATCTCCAATGAGCTTCAAGCACTGGGTGCCACCGATATCACTAACCATGAAGTAGTGAAGAAACTGCTAAGATCTCTTGACTCCTCATTCAATACTCTGGTGTTGATGATTCAAGAACGTGGAGACTACAAAGCACTTGATCCTGCTGACATTCTTGAGAGACTCAATACTCATAAATTTCAACAAGCTGAGAAGAGAGACCTCTACGGGTCAAGCTATGGAAGTGTTGGAGAACGTCGCATGGGAAACAAAAAAATTCCTACGCACACGTAGATCTATCCATGGTGATGAGCATCTACGAGAGGGAGAGTGGATCTACGTACCCTTGTAGATCACTAAGCGGAAAGCGTTAAGAAACGCGGTTGGTGTAGTCGAACATCTTCGCGATCCAAATCACTGTGTGTCCCGCGATCCAATCATGATCCGTCCCGCGATTCAATCACGATCCGTCCCACGAACTTGATCACGATCCTTCCGATCTAGCGCCGAACGGACGGCACCTCCGCGTTCAGCACACGTACAGCTTGATGACGATCTCCGCCATCTTGATCCAGAAAGAGGGAGCGGCGAGGAGGAAGAGTTCTCTGGCAGCGTGACGACGCTCCGGCGATGGTGGTGGAGCTATTCCGGCAGGGCTTCGCCTAAGCGCTGCAGAAAACCGATCTAGAGGAGAAACTATGCACTGGAGGAATGGGCAGCACATGGCTGAAAATTCTGTGCAAAACCCCTAAAAACACCAGTATATATAAAAGGAAGAGAGGAGGAGGCTTGGAACAAGGGCCAAGCCTCCAAGGAGTCGGCCGAACCAAGTAGAGGAGGTGGGCTCCACCTCCAATCCTAGTAGGACTAGGATTCACCCTATTTTTGCCTTTTTCCACTTTTTCTCTTTGGGCCTTTTTTTCCCAAACCACATGGGACTTTTGTGGGACTTCCACCAGCCCAGTAAGGGCTGGTAAACACTCTCCCACATCCCATGGAGCCTCTTGGGTCGAAATACCCCTCCCAATGGTCTCCCGGTACACTACCGGCACTCCCGGTACACTACCGATGAGCCCAAAACTTTTCTGGCGACCAAAATACGACTTCCTATATATGAATCTTTACCTCCGGACCATTACAAAGCTCCTCGTGATGTCTGGGATCTCATTTGGGACTCTGAACAACATTCGGTCACCACCATACATAACTCTATACTACCGAAATATCACCAAACCTTAAGTGTGTAGACCCTACGGGTTCGAGAACTATGTAGACATGACCGAGACACCTCTACGGTCAATAAACAATAGCGGGACCTGGATGCACATATTGGTTCCTACATATTCTACGAAGATCTTTATCGGTCGAACCTCTATGTCAAGGATTCAGTTAATCCCATATGATGTTCCCTTTGTTCTTCCGTATGTTACTTGCCCGAGATTCGATCGTCGGTATCTCCATACCTAGTTCAACCTCGTTATCGGCAAGTCTCTTTACTCATTTAGTAATACAAGATCCCACAACTAACACTTAGTCACATTGCTTGCAAGGCTTATTGTGATGTTGTATTACCGAGTGGGCCCTGAGATACCTCTCCGTCACACGGAGTAACAAATTCCAGTCTTGATCCATGCCAACTCAACAGACACCCTCAGAGATACCTATAGAGCACCTTTGTAGTCACCCAGTTATGTTGCGACGTTTGATACACATAAGGCACTCATCCGGTATCCGTGAGTTTCATGATCTCATGGTCATAGGAACATATACTTGACATGCGGAAAACAGTAGCAATAAACTGACACGATCATATGCTATGTTTGTAGTTTGGGTCTTGTCCATCACACCATTCTCCTAATGATGTGATCCCATTATCAAATGACATCTAATGTCAATGGCTAGGAAACCTTGACCATCTTTGATCAACGAGCTAGTTCACTAGAGGCATACTAGGGACAAAGTATTGTCTATTTACCCACACATGTAATGTGTTTCCAATTAATACAATTATATCATGGATAATAAACGATTATCATGAACAAGGAAATATAATAATAAACACTTTATTTATTGCCTCTAGGGCATATTTCCAACAGTCTCCCACTTGCACTAGAGTCAATAATCTATCTCACATCACTATGTGATTTACATTGTAATGAATCGAACACCCATGTAGTTCTGGTGTTGATCATGTTTAGCCCTTCGAAGAGGTTTAGTCAATGGGTCTGCAACATTCAGATCCGTGTGCACTTTGCAAATATTTATGTCCTTCTCCTCGATGTAATCACGGATGGAGTTGAAGCGTCGCTTTATGTGTCTGGTCCTCTTGTGAAACCTTGGTTCCTTGGCTAGATCAATGGCACTAGTGTTGTCACAGAACAGGTTCATTGGATTCAGTGCACTAGGCACTACTCCAAGATCTGTCATGAACTGCTTCATCTAGACACCTTCCTTCGCCGCCTCCGAGGCTACGATGTACTCCGCTTCACATCTAGAATCGGCTACCACACTTTGCTTGGAACTGCACCAGCTTACCGCTCCCCCGTTATGAATAAATACGTATCCGGTTTGTGACTTAGAGTCATCCGGATTAGTGTCAAAGCTTGCATCGACGTAACCCTTTACGACGAGCTCTTCATCACCTCCATAAACGAGAAACATTTCCTTAGTACTTTTCAGGTACTTAAGGATATTCTTGACCGCCGCCCAGTGTTCCATTCCAGGATCACTTTGAAACCTTCCGGCCATACTTATGGCAAGGATGACATCAGGTCTTGTGCACAACATTGCATACATGATAAAGTCTATGGCTGAAGCATAGGGGATGACACTCATATTTTCTCTATCCTTTGCAGTCACTAGGCATTGAGTCTTACTCAACTTCACACCTTGTAACACAGGCAAGAACCCTTCTTGGACTGATCCATTTTGAACTTCTTCAAAACTTTATCAAGGTATGTGCTCTGTGAAAGTGCTATTAAGCGTCTCGATCTATCTATATAGATCTTAATGCCTAATATGAAAGCAGCTTCTCCTAGGTCCTTCATTGAAAAACTCTTGTTCAAATATTCCTTCACGCTTTCCAGCATTTCTATATTGTTTCCAATCAGCAATATGTCATCCACATATAATATTAGAAACGCTATAGAGCTCCCACTCACTTTCTTGTAAATACAAGCTTCTCCATAAACTTGTATAAACTCAAACGCTTTGATCACCTCATCAAAGCGCTTATTCCAACTCCGAGATGCTTGCACCAACCCATAAATGGATCGCTGGAGTTTGCAAAATTTGTCAGCATTCTCTGGATCGACAAAACCTTCTGGTTGCATCATATACAACTCTTCCTCAAGGAAACCGTTGAGGAACGCTGTTTTGACATCCATCTGCCAAATTTCATAGTTGAAATAAGCAGCTATTGCCAACATGATTCTGACAGACTTAAGCATCGCTACGGGTGAGAAGGTCTCATCGTAGTCAACTCCTTGAACTTGTGAAAAACCCTTTGCCACAAGTCGAGCTTTATAGACGGTGACATTACCATCCGCGTCTGTCTTCTTCTTAAAGATCCATTTGTTCTGAATGGCCTTTCGCCCTTCAGGTAATACTTCCCAAGTCCATACTTTGTTTTCATACATGGATCCCATCTCGGATTTCATGGCCTCTAACCATTTCTTGGAATTCAGGCCCATCACTGCTCCTCCATAGCTCGTAGGTTCATTGTTGTCCAACAACATGACCTCCAAGACAGGGTTGTCGTACCACTCAGGAGTAGTACGCGGCCTTGTCGACCTACGAGGTTCAATAGTAGCTTGATCCAAAGCTTCATGATCATCATCATTAACTTCCTCTTCTACCGTCGTAGTTTCCACAGAAACATCTTTCTGCGTTGTGCTACTTTCTGGTTGAAGTAAAGGTTCAATAACCTCATCAAGCTCTATTTTCCTCCCACTCAATTCTTTCGAGAGAAACTCTTTCTCAAGAAATGTTCCGTTCTTAGCGACAAACACTTTGCCTTCTGATCTGAGATAGAAGGTATACACGATTGTCTCTTTCGGGTATCCTATGAAGACGCATTTCTCCGCTTTGGGTTCCAGCTTTTCAGGTTGAAGCTTTTTGACATAAGCATCACATCCCCAAACTTTAAGAAACGACAACTTTGGCTTCTTGCCAAACCATAGCTCATATGGTGTCGTCTCAACGGATTTTGATGGTGCCCTATTTAAAGTGAATGCAGTTGTCTCTAATGCATAACTCCAAAACAATAGCGGCAAATCAGAAAGAGACATCATAGAACGCACCATATCTAATAAGGTTCGATTACGATGTTCGGACACACCATTACGTTGTGGTGTTCCGGGCGGTGTCAACTGTGAAACAATTCCACACTGTCTTAAGTGACTGCCAAACTCATAACTCAGATATTCACCTCCTCGATCAGATCGCAGGAACTTAATCTTCTTGTTACGATGATTCGCAACTTCACTCTAAAATTGCTTGAACTTTTCAAATGTTTCAGACTTGTGTTTCATTAAGTAAATATACCCATATATACTTAAGTCATTAGTGAAGGTGAGAAAATAACGATATCCACCACGCGCTGTAACATTCATTGGACCGCACACATCAGTATGTATGATTTCCAATAAGTCACTCGCCCGTTCGATTGTTCCAGAGAACGACGTTTTAGTCATCTTGCCCATGAGGCATGGTTCACATGTGTCAATTGATTCAAAACCAAGTGACTCCAAAAGTCCATCAGCATGGAGCTTCCTCATGCGTTTTACACCAATATGACCTAAACGGCAGTGCCACAAGAAAGTGGTACTATCATCATCAACTCTGCATCTTTTGGCATCAATGTTATGAACATGTGTGTCATCACTATCAAGATTCAATATGAATAAACCCCTAACATTGGGTGCATGACCATAAAAGATATTACTCATATAAATAGAACAACCTTTATTCTCTGATTTAAATGAGTAACTGTATCGCAATAAACAAGATCCAGATATAATGTTCATGCTTAACGCAGGCACTAAATAACAATTATTCAGGTTCATCACTAATCCCGATGGTAATCGAAGAGAGAGCATGCCGACGGTGATCACATCAACCTTGTAACCATTTCCCACGCGCATCGTCACTTCGTCCTTTGCCAGCCTTCATTTATTCCGTAGTTCCTGCTTTGAGTTGCAAATGTGAGCAACTGAACTAGTATCAAATACCCAGGCACTACTACGAGAGCTAGTAAGGTACACATCAATAACATGTATATCATATATACCTTGTTTGTCGTTGACCGCCTTCTTGTCAGCCTGGTACTTGGGACAGTTCTGCTTCCAGTGAACAGTTCCCTTGCAATGAAAGCACTTAGTTTCTGGCTTGGGTCCATGCTTGGGCTTCTTTACAGGAGTAGCAACTGCTTTGCCATCCTTCTTGGTTTTACCCTTCTTGCCCTTGCCCTTTGACCTTGCCATTTTCTTGAAACTAGTGGTTTTATTGACCATCAACACTTGATGTTCTTTCTGGATTTCAGACTCAGCGACTTTTAGCATCGCAAACAGCTCGGCGACTGACTTGTTCATCCCGTGCATATTATAGTTCATCACAGAGCTCTTGTAACTAGGTGGCAGTGATTGAAGAACTCTCTCAGTGATCGCTTCTAGCGGAAGGGCAATTCCCAACTCCGCTAGACGAGTTGAATACCCAGACATTCTGAGTATATGTTCACTAATAGACCCGTTCTCCTCCATCTCGCAAGCATAGAACTTATCGGACGTTTCATACCTCTCGATCCGGGCATTCTTCTGAAAGATAAACTTCAACTCCTGGAACATCTCATATGCTCCATGACATTCAAAATGTCTTTGAAGTCCCGGTTCTAAGCCATACAATATTGCACACTGAACTATTGAGTAATCTCCAGTACGTGTCTCCCAAGCGTTCTTAACGTCTTGAGAGGTCATGTATTCTGGTTGGTCACCAAGTGGTGCATCAAGGACATATTATTTCTGGGAAGCCGTGAGGATAATCCTCAGATTACAGGCCTAGTCAACAAAGTTACTTCCATCATCTTTCAACTTAGCTTTCTCTAGGAACGCATTAAAATTCAGGGGTGCTACTACACGAGCCATTGATCTACACCATAAATATGCAAAGTTTAGTTAGACTATTGTTCAAGATAATGGGTTTATTTAATCAAATTACTAAAGCTCCCACTCAAATCGACATCCCTCAGGTCATCTGAGTGTCACATGATCAAAATCCACCAACTCAAATCCGATCATCATGTGAGTTGAGGTGGCTACAATGGTGAACATCATTATGTTGATCATATCTACTATATGACTCATGTTCGGCCTTTCGGTCTCTTATGTTCCGAGGCCATGTCTGTACATGCTAGACTCGTCAAGTTTAACCCGAGTGTTCTACACGTGCAACACTGGCTTGCACCCGTTGTATGTGAACGTAGAGTCTATCACACTCGATCATCACGTGGTGTCTCAACACGACGAACTTTCGCAACGGTGCACACTCGAGGAGAACACAATTCATCTTGAAATTTAAGTGAGGGATCACCTTATAATGCTACCATCGTCCTAAGCAAAACAAGGTGCATAAAAGGATTAACATCACATGCAATTCATAAGTGACATGATATGGCCATGAACTTGTGCTTTTGATCTCCATCTAGAAAGCACCGACATGATCTCCATCATCACCGGCATAAAACCATGATCTTCATCATCTTGATCTCCATCAACGTGTCGCCATCGGGGTTGTCGCGCCCAACATGCTTCTAATACTATTGCTACCGTTTAGCGATAAAGTAAAGCATTACATAGCGCTTAATGATTGACACACATGTCATACAGTAATTAAAGACAACCCTATGGCTCCTGCCGGTTGCCGTACTCATCGACATGCAAGTCGTGATAATCTATACATCACATGATCATCTCATACATCACATATATCACATCATGTAATTGGCCATATCACATCACAACATACCCTGCAAAAACAAGTTAGACGTCCTCTAATTGTTGTTGCATGTTTTACATGGCTGCTACGGGTATCTAGCAAGAACAATTCTCATCTACGCAAAAACCACAACGGTGATACACTAGTTGCTTTTCAACCTTCTCAAGGACCGCCTTTGTCGAATCCGATCCAACTAAAGTGAGAGAAACTAGCACCCCGCAAGCCATCTATGCAACAAGTTGCGGTCGAGGGAACTGGTCTCTCGTAAGCGTACGAGTAATTTTGGTCCGGGCCACTTCATCTCACAATACCGCTGAACCAAAATCCGACCAAGGGAGGAAGCAATCTAAGCATCAACGCCCACAAACCTTTTGTGTTCTAGTCGAGATCTCATCTACACATAGACCTAGCTCTGATACCACTGTTGGAGAACGTCGCATGGGAACAAAAAAAATCCTACGCACACGCAGATCTATCAATGGTGATGAGCATCTACGAGAGGGAGAGTGGATCTACGTACCCTTGTAGATCGCTAAGCGGGAAGCGTTAAGAAATGCGGTTGGTGTAGTCGAACGTCTTCACGATCCAAATCGACGTGCGTCCTGTGATCCAATCACGATCCATCCCGCGATCCAACCACGATCAGTTCCACGATCCAATCATGATCCATCCCACGAACTTGATCACGATCCTTCCGATCTAGCGCCGAACGGACGGCACCTCCGCGTTCAGCACACGTACAGCCTGATGACGATCTCCGCCGTCTTGATCCAGCAAGAGGGAGCGGAGAGAGGAAGAGTTCTCCGGCAGCATGACGGCGCTCCGGCGATGGTGGTGGAGCTATTCCGGCAGGGCTTCGCCTAAGCGCTGCAGAAAACCGATCTAGAGGAGAAACTATGCACTGGAGGAACGGGCAGCACGTCGTTGAAAATTCTGTGCAAAAACCCTAAAACCTCCAGCATATATAAGAGGAAGAGAGGAGGAGGCTTGGCACAAGGGCCAAGCCTCCAAGGAGTAGGCCGAACCAGGTGGAGGAGGTGGACTCCACCTCCAATCCTAGTAGGACTAGGATTCACCCTATTTTTGCCTTTTTCCACTTTTTCTCTTTGGGCCTTTTTTCCTAAACCGCATGGGCCTTGTGTGGGACTTCCACCAGCCCACTAAGGGCTGGTAAACACTATCCCACAGCCCATGGAGCCTCTTGGGTCGAAATACCCCTCCCGATGGTCTCCCGGTACACTATCGGGACTCCCGGTACACTACCGATGAGCCCGAAACTTTTCCGGCAACCAAAACAGGACTTCCTATATATGAATCTTTACCTCCAGACCATTCCGTAGCTCCTCGTGATGTCCGGGATCTCATCCGGGACTCCGAACAACATTCGGTCACCACCATACATAACTCTATACTACCGAAACGTCACCAAACCTTAAGTGTGCAGACCCTGCGGGTTCGAGAACTATGTAGACATGACCGAGACTCCTCTACGGTCAATAAACAATAGCGGGACCTGGATGCACATATTGGTTCCTACATATTCTACGAAGATCTTTATCAGTCGAACCTCTATGTCAAGGATTCAGTTAATCCCGTATGATGTTCCCTTTGTTCTTTGGTATGTTACTTGCCCGAGATTCGATCGTCGGTATCTCCATACCTAGTTCAACCTCGTTATCGGCAAGTCTATTTACTCGTTTCGTAATACAAGATCCCACAACTAACACTTAGTCACATTGCTTGCAAGGCTTATTGTGATGTTGTATTACCGAGTGGGCCCTGAGATACCTCTCCATCACACGGAGTAACAAATTCCAGTCTTGATCCATGCCAACTCAATAGACACCCTCAGAGATACCTGTAGAGCACCTTTAGAGTCACCCAATTACGTTGCGACGTTTGATACACACAAGGCACTCCTCCAGTATCCGTGAGTTGGATGATCTCATGGTCATAAGAACATATACTTGTCATGCGGAAAACAGTAGCAATAAACTGACACGATCATATGCTGCGTTTGTAGTTTGGGTCTTGTCCATCACATCATTCTCCTAATGATGTGATCCCGTTATAAAATGACATCTCATGTCAATGGCTAGGATATCTTGACCATCTTTGATCAACGAGCTAGTTCACTAGAGGCATACTAGGGACAAAGTATTATCTATTTACCCACACATGTAATGTGTTTCCAATTAATACAATTATAGCATGGATAATAAACGATTATCATGAACAAGGAAATATAATAATAAACACTTTATTTATTGCCTCTAGGGCATATTTCCAACAGGAAGATCTCGTGCACTGAAGGCAAAAGCAATTTCCTCATCTGATGAAGAAGATTCTGACAGCAGCCTTGGTGATCCTGAAGAACTAAGTCAAGAACTAGCAATGCTTGTGAGGAAATTCCAGAAGTTCTCAAGGAGAGGTGGATTTGGAAAGTCATCAAAAAGTGGCTAAATCAGATTCCTCAGAAGACTACAAGAAAAGAACTTGTCATTGTTGCAAGAAGCCTGGTCACTTTATCTCTGACTGTCCTCTCTGGGAAAAAGATTCAAAGAAGAAGAAGAAATACAAGGATAATAGTTCTGATGACTTGAAGAAAAAGAAGAAATCTTCAAAGTCCTCATCTTCAAAATCCTCAAAGCACAAGAAGAATGGTTCCAGAAAGGCACGAGCATTCATTGGCAAGGAAATGGATTCTGAGGAAGAATCTAAAGAATATGAAGAAGAGGAAGAATCTGATGAGGAATCAGAATCTGGTGTCGCTAGCCTTGCTCTCGCTACTGCTTTCATCAGCAAGTCCATCTTGAACGATGAAGAATATGACTACTCCGACGACTCTGACGTCAACAATGATGATTATGCTCCCACCTATTGCTTCATGGAAAAAGGCTCAAAGGTACACAAACAACATTCCTCATCTGAATCAAGTGAAGGTGAATCTGATGAATATGTGAAACCTAGCTATGCTAAACTTGTTAAAATTGCCACTAAGCAACACTGCACTTGAAAAGCTTCAGAAAATGCTAGACAAAAGCGATGATCTGTTGAACTATGAAGTGGATCGGACTCAAACTCTGTATGACGATCTCAAAAGTCTTCAGACAAAGTATGATAACCTTCAGAGTCATCATAACGACCTCTTAGCCGATCATGAGAAGCTTTCTTATGAATTTCTTCAAAGAAAGCAAGATCTTGAGAAACTGAGGGTGTCACATGAGAATCTCCAAAGGGGAAACGATTCCTTACTAGCTCAACAGATCAGTACCGCTCAAGAAGAATTTGTTCCACCTTGTTTGAAATGCATCGAACGTGAAACTGCTAATTCTTCACCTGAATGTTCAAATGCTTCTATTGCTGCAAATTCTTCAACTATTCCGGTGGTTTCAAATTCCTCATCTGAGGACACCACAAGTATCACTGATGACAATGCAGGGTTGAAGGAATTGTATGTGGCATGCATGTACAAAAGTCTCAAAGGGCATCAAACCCTTTGCGATATACTCAAAAAGCAGATTCTGAACAGGAACCCTAGGAAAGAGGGTATTGCCTTTGTGAGGAAACTCAACGCTGATGGATCCTACTGGACACTTGAGCAGTACCCCAAAACCTCATGGGTTGCTGCGAAAGGACCTCCTATAGATCCATCCACTCTATCCGGCTTTACGTGTGAAACTTCATATTCCTCTGATGAGTCACTTGACTCCAACTACAAATTCTTCAAAAATCAGAAAGGTGAAGTATTTGCTAGATTTGTTGGAACTAACTGCAGGAACGGTTCTCCTATGAAGAAAATTTGGGTTCCCAAGAGCTACCTTCAAAATCTTCAAGTGAATGTCCTCACGACACCAATCATGAAGAATAGGAACCCAGATCAAATTCCTCATATGGACCAAAGTCCTCACTTGGACCAAATTCCTCAAATGGTCAAAATTATCATTCTCGTACTAATGCCTCTATTTCGCAGGGAAAACCTAAGAGTTATGAATATGCGCATTATTCTTCAAACCATTATGTTCAAAGTCCTCGAAGAATTTCTCTGTTTATTCATTTGAGTACTCTAACCCTCGCCCTGTGAAACGAAGCGCACATGCTTCTATCCCTCCCTTCTCATATGGTGCTCGCAGAATGATGAACTCTTTGCCACCCTTCCAGATGTGGGTGGTGAAGAAATTGAACTAACAACTTATGCAGGGTCAGGTCTCTAGATGAAAATCTGATGAATTTGTTGGAGACCTGAGGAAATGCTTGAAAGGACGCAAGCAAACTATGCAAAAATGAATTCCTCATTTCTCTTGTCCTCACACTACTTTCTTACTATCTTGTGTGATGAAATTTTGTCTGATGAAATTGATGTCATATTCTTCACTTTGAAGCATATGAGTTCGCAAGTTGTACTAATTCAACTGCAGGATGATACTCCAAAAGCTACTGAGTGGGTCCTCGATAGTGGATGCACAAACCACATGACTGGTGACAAGAATCTACTGATGAATTTGCCACTCACTCCATCTCCTCTGAAGCATATCACCTATGCAGACAAAGGAAAAAAGCAAGGTATTGGGACTTGGTAAGGTTGCTATCTCAAAGGACCAAACCATGGATAAGGTGATGCTTGTTGAATCCCTTGGGTTCAACCTTATGTCTGTCTCAATGCTTTGTGATCTTGATATATCGTCGTATTTGGAAAATATCGTAGTGTTGTCATCATGGAATCTGACAATTCCAAAGTCTTCGAAGGCTTTAGGAGAGGAGACTTGTATATTGTTGATTTCTCTATAGGTCCTCAACCTGCCACATGCTTACTTGCAAAGTCTTCAGAAGGCTGGTTGTGGCATCGACGACTTGGACATGCGGGCATGAGGAACTTGCACACGCTCGTGAAGAAAAAGCATGTCATTGGCATCAAGGGTGTCAAATTCCTCAAGGAGCACCTCTGCCGTGCATGTGAATCTGGGAAGATGACCAGATCCAAGCATCCCTCGAAGACAATCATGACCACGACTCGACCCTTTGAATTGCTTCACATGGATCTCTTTGGCCCCACTCATTACTCCATACTAACAAATGCTTCAAGTTTATATGGCTTTGTCATTGTTGATGATTACTCTCGTTACACTTGGGTGCATATTATTCTGTACAAAAATGAAGTGCAGAATGTCTTCAGACGATTTGCTTCAAGGGCCTCCACCAACTTCGGCGTCAAGATCAAGCATATTAGGAGTGATAATGGGACTGAATTCAAGAACACTAATTTTGATGAATATCTTGATGAACTTGGTATTACTCATGAGTTATCTGCCCCTTATAATCCTCAATAGAATGGCATCATGGAGCGCAAGAATAGGACTCTAGTTGACATGGCTTGCACCATGCTTGATGAATACAAGACTCCTCGTCGCTTCTGGCCTGAGGCAGTTGATACTTCTTGCCACATCATCAACAGGGTATATCTTCACAAATTCTTCAAGAATACTTCATATGAACTTATGACTGGCAAGAAACCCAATGTAAGTTATCTCAAAGTCTTCGGTGCAAAATGCTGGATCAGAGATCCTCCCCATAGTTCTAAGTTTGCACCGAAAGCACATGAAGGTTTTATGCTTGGTCACGGAAAGGACTCGCACACCTACAAAGTCTTCAACACCTACCATCACAAGGTTGTTGAAACTGTAGATGTATGGTTCAATGAAACTAATGGCTCGCAAAGAGAGCACCTACCATCTGTGTTAGATGAACAGTCTCCTGAGGAATCCATCAAGCTCAAGGCAACTGAAGGTATCATACTCACTGAGGAAGTCATTCCAACGAATGAAGACTTTCATGTTGATACACCTGAAGAAAATGATGCTGAAGGAAGTCCTCAGCCACATCAACCTGCTCATCCTAGAGTTGCAAATGAAGTACAGATTGACAAAATCATCGATGACATCAATGCACCAGGTCCCCTCACTCGCTCAAAAGATTCACACTTAACTAACTTTTGTGGGCACTTTGCCTTTGTCTGTATCACAGAGCCCACCAAAGTTGATGCAGCATTCAAGGATCCTGAGTGGATTCAAGCTATGCAAGAGGAATTGCATCAGTTCAAGCTCAACAACGTGTGGGAACTTGTCAAGTGGCTAGATCCTCGCAAACATAACATCATAGGTACCAAGTGGATCTACCGCAACAAGCAAGATAAAAATGGCCTTGTGGTGAGGAATAAGGCTCGTCTTGTAGCTCAAGGCTACACACAGGTTGAAGGAATTGACTTTGATGAAACGTTCGCACCTATTGCTAGACTTGAAGCTATTCGCATATTGCTTGCTTATGCTAACCATCATAATATCATCTTATATCAAATGGATGTGAAAAGTGCATACCTCAATGGTAAGCTTGAGGAAGAAGTATATGTTGCTCAACCCCTAGGTTTTGAAGACCCTAAGCATCCTGACAAAGACTTCAGACTCAACAAGGCCCTCTATGGCCTCAAGCAGGCCCCTCGGGCGTGGTACAACACTCTGAAGGAATTCCTCATGAAGAAAGGCTTCAAACCCGGTTCACTCGACCCCACTCTTTTCACAAAATCCTATGACAATGAACTCTTCATATGCCAAATACTTAGATGATATTATCTTTGGTTGTACTGACAAACGTTACAGTGATGAATTTGCCTATATGATGAGTGAAGAATATCAAATGTCTATGATGGGAGAGTTGATATTCTTCTTAGGTCTTCAAATTTGTCAACAAGACAATGGCATCTTCATCTCCCAAGAGAAGTACCTCAAGGATGTTCTGAGGAAATTCGACATGCAAGATTGCAAAGGCGTCAAAACTCCAATGCCTTCAAAAGGCCACCTCTGCACTAATGAAAATGGTAAAGATTTCGATCAGAAGGTATACCGCTCCATGATTGGCTCATTATTGTATCTATGTGCATCTAGGCCTGATATTATGTTGAGTGTTTGCATGTGTGCCCAATTCCAAGCAACACCGAAGGAATCACACCATAAGGTTGTGAAACATATTCTTCGATACTTAGCTCACACACCAACACTTGGATTATGGTATCCCAAGGGCTCAAATCTTCACCTCATCGGATACTCTGATGCTGACTATGCTGGAGATCATGTGGATTGCAAGTCAACCTTAGGCACATGTCATTTCCTCGGACGATCCTTAGTCTGCTGGTCCTTGAAGAAGTAGAACTACGTGTCACTCTCTACTGCCGAAGTTGAGTACATCGCTGATGGCTCATGTTATGCTCAATTACTATGGATGAAGCAAACCCTCAAGGACTACGGCATCAAGTTGAAGAATGTGCCTCTCTACTATGACAACGAGAGTGCCATCAAGATTGCATACAACCCAATTCAGCACTCCAAGACCAAGCACATCTAGATTCGTTATCACTTTCTTCGAGATCATGTACTCAAGGGCGACATCTCCATCGACCACATCCCCACTAAAGAACAATTGGCCGATATCTTCACCAAGCCCTTGGATGCAAAGAGATTTTGCAAGTTGCGGTGTGAGCTAAATATCTTAGAATCTTCGAATGTTCTTTGAAGAAGGACACACATCCTAACACTTATGCAAAATTGATGACTTTGATATGCAACATACGAAGTAACGTTTTTCTTCAATCAATGAAGAATAACCCTCTAAGTGTGAAGAAATTAATGAAGAATTTGATTCTCAGAACCCTACGACAATTGTCCGCGGTGTCTGAAATCATCATTCTTATACGATGGGTCACGCCACCAACCAAAGTTGAAATTCTTCAAAACTGAGTTTTTCTTCATTTTTGCAAATTCTTCAAATTATCAAATTCCTCAACTTTTCAAATTCTTCAAACTTTGAAACTCATGTTCTTCATTAACTATATATATATATATATTTGAGTTTTCAATGTCCTCAGTAGCATTCACTTATTGCTAATTCTTCAAGTTGATTTTCATCTAAGTGAATGTGATAGGACCCTTTCCCCTCTATGCTAAACTCAACCCAGTCTGTTCACGAATTCTTCATATGCGTTCTACTTTGAAACTTGTTCAAAGTCTTCATTGTGTCCTTGACAGCTGAAGAATTTGCGAACGAAAACTTTTAAATTTTCACTATCAAAATTTTCAGCAGTTCCCGCTCAAACGGTTCCGATTCCCACAACTAGATAACCCACAATCCCCCATAATCTCCTCTACTCAGAACATGGGTGACACATGTCGTGTGGAGAGCAAGGGTCAGGGGCAATCCTGTCCAAAATCTTTGGGTGGATTGGTTTTCACTTCCTCTATAAATACCCCCTCCCCTTCAACTGTGCTCGGTTACTCCTCATCTCATCCCTCTCCCGAACTCCAACCTAGCGCCGCCGCTAAAGTCATCATCGCCGGTGAGGAAGAGCTTCACTGCCTCGACCTCGTCGTCGCCGTACTTGCATCGGCCGCGGAAGTCCTCATACCGACGTCGTTGTAGCTGTCTCCCTCTACCAAGAAAGGGCATGGGAGATCTGAATGGACAAACTTCCCAATCTCATCTCTTGTTCGTCGTGTTCTTCATCAGGGTAAATAAAATTTATTTTTATTGCCCTTGTTTGATCCTCAAATGCTCTTCATATTCCTCAAAAGTTGTTTATTCTTTATGAACCTTATTCTAAAAGCACCTTACATCTTCACATACTTGATGCTTCTTCCGTAAGTAATGACTTTCTTCAAGATTCCTCAATTGTGTGAATCCTCAAAATTTGCACAACTCTGGAACCTGAGACAAAGAACACTTAGTGAAATTCCTCAAGACACCATGGTCAAATTCCTCTCACCTATTTTATTTAAAAAAAATTGAGAACGCATATGACCTCTTCAAATTCCTCGCACCTATACTCTGTTCATAGGTACAACATGTCCGCTGATGAATCACTAGGTTCTCATCAACTTAACTCATTTGCAACGCTCCTTGAGGAAAAACTGTGTACTTCGTCAGAGTCCTCAAGAGTTCATATTCCTGAAGTGAAGAAAATGGCTGACGGAAAGAAACCTCAGAAAGGTGGAAAGAAGCCAGATGTGCACACTGCCTTTGAGATCCCAGATGACGTGTATGAGGAATACTGCACACCCGATGAGAAACTCATGGCAAAGAAACGACCAAGCAGAGAAAATTCGTCTGCAGAAAATTGAGAGGAGATGGGCAAGGGAATGGAAGGAGTATCGTTATGTAACTCCAAAATACACGATGAAATTTGCAGTAAAACCTCCTTGCAACAGGCCTCCCCTTGCTCCAAATCAAATTGCTGATCCCACTAGCATCAAGACTGGTGAGGACTTTCCTCACATGTGGGAGAAGCAGCAAGCCAAGCTAGCGAAGAAAGCCAAAGAGGCAATGAAGAAATTCAATGAAGATTTTGCTGCTGCTGCCTCTGCCAGAGCCTCTGCAAGTGCTCCGAAGAAAATCATGAGGAAGAAATCTGCATTGAATACAAGTTCTTCAACCTCAAAGCCTTCACAGTAGATCAAAGTCTTCAGCTGCTAGAATGGTTGCTGCTCTGTCTTCTGCGACATCTTCAACTAGCCCTTCTGCGTTGAAGCTGAAGAAAACTGTTGGACGAGGTCAAAGACCAAGTCCTCACTTAAGCAAGGCTATGGTGACCATACCCTCAGGTTCTGAGGATGATGATGATGAAGCTGATGATGAGGAATTGGAAGAAATCATCAAGCACAGTCAACAAAAGGCTGCTATAGCAAAGGGCGGCTTTGTTCCTCTCATGCTGGATCCCAAGATGATCCTCAACTTCATCGATATATGGCATGAAGATCCAAGCACCCCACTTTCTTCACTAAATCTGCCTCTTGGAGTGGATCATACCCTCACCCACTTCATCTCTAAAGAAAAATGGAAGAGAGAGCAAGCTCTGAGAGCTAAGAGGAATAGGGTTCGGAAAGAAAAGTTTCTAAGAGACAATGTGATGAATTTGACCCCAAATCAACTCGTCACTGTTCAATCTGAAATTCGCACACTCTCTGAGGATCAAGAGAGATATGATGCTGAATGAAAGGGCACCAAGGTGAGATTCTTCATGGCTGTGAAGGATCACAACACTAGGGTTGCTGCTAGATCGCAACCACAAAATCCTCAAGCTGATGAAATTGCTCAGCCTGATGAAACTGTTGATGGAAATGTTTCTACACCAGAAGCAACTGCCAGTGCTGCTGAGGAAACTCAGACCACTGATGATCATGCCAGGACAACCACCACTGTTGTGCCTGAAGAAACTGAAAGGCCAACTGAAGCTTTTGTTGTGCCTGAAGAAACTGACACTGCTGAGGAAAAGACTCTCAAGAGAAAAGCATGAGATTCAGAAACCTCAGTTGTGAAGAAGTTGAAGACTATGCCAAGTTCTTCAAGTGGACCTATTGATGCTACACCAATTTCCTCAGCACCTGCCTACAAAATTGTACCATTTGGGGTGGATTATGTCATCCCAGATGAAGATGAAGATCAGTCTACTGCTTCAACAGAGCAGATTGATGAAGAAATTGAAGTTGAAGACATTGCTTCAACTCCACAAGTATCATCACCCCAGCCTCAGTTCACTGCTGAAGAGGCTGGAGTTGAAGAAATTGATGAGGACGTAGACATTGGCAATATAACGCCCGTCATCAATGATGAATATTGGGAATCAGCACACCCAAATTCACCAATGACTACTCCTCTAACACAGATTTCTCAGTTGCCTGCTCCGACTAAAGAAATACATGAAAAATCTGCCAATCTGAACACAACGGGTGATGATCTTGAGGCTCCCGCCGCAACTGAGGAACCAAGTCTCCAAATCATTCTGTCTGAAGGTGTTCCTCCCATGCCAAAGGAGATTAAGGGGCGCTTCAAGCCAAATCTTCAACCGAAGCCAAGAATGCCATTCAAAGGCTCAGTACGCCCCAAATTCCTCAAGAGAAATTTCTTCAATGAACGTATGTTCTTCACTGGTCCAAATCCCTATGACTTTGCAAGGGCCGGTTGCAACAGATTCTGGACGGCAACACAGCTCAACTATTATGCATCGGTTCTTTTTTAGAAGAAGAAAGTCTTCGAGCACCACCAAATTCCTCATGCTGACATGGAAACCCTTCCATCATTCACACCGGTGCTCCAGGTTCTTCATGATGCAGGCATTCTCCCATTCCGCGTTGACATCTGTGACTGGAATGAAGAACTCATTCTTCAGTTCTATGCCACATTGCATATCAGCGGAAATGCTTCAGATGTCAACTCCTGGATATTGGACTGGATGACAGGATCAACACACTTCACTGCTCAAGCTTCTGAATTGCTTCAGTGTGTACCAGTTCCAATTCCCTCAGATGAAGCTTGCAAACTGTTTGATGAGCCTGCACTTCCAAATCAGCTGATGCAAGTGTTGATGAAGACATTGCCTCCTAGAAAGCCTCAGCGAAAAACCTTCCTTGTGAAGGATCTGCTATATGTGCCCAGGACTGTCTACCGTATACTCACAAATACGTTATGTCCTCAGAAGGGCCACAATTCTGAAGAAGAAGAAGTGGAAGGAGTCATGAAGAATATGCTCTTCAACATCATTCATGGGATTCCCATTGACTTGCATGACTTCTTCATGAGGACTTTGGCCAGTGCTGCTTTAGCTCCATTTGAACAGAAGCCCTATGCGCCTTGGATAATGAAATTCATCAGGGCAAAGTCCTTAGTTCCCTTTAAGGCTGATTTCAAGAACCACTTTGGCTTCCTGCCTCCAATTGAAGTCATCAAGAGCACAATTGGCTTAGTTGAAGGAAAAGGCAAGGCTATCATTGATGAAGGCACTCGTCCATTGGATGGACAGTTTTGCAAAGCCGCTTCTTTCTCCACCAATGATGACACTGCCACTCAAGACTAAGATGCAAAGGCCTCAGCTCACAAACCTCAACAGTCTGTTCCTCGTGTGATGACTGATCGCGAGCTTCTAACAAGTGGGTAAAGCGTCAACTTGGATACATTGTGCAGAACATGACTGTGATGCAGAACACCGTGAAGAGGAATCACTACTATGCACATGAAAACCTCAACCGCTCTTGGGCCGTACTGTCTCACCTCATGTCTTCTGGATGAGCTAGATCTTGAGGAACATCCTGACTGGGCTCGTCGACCTCAGAAGAAATTCAAGAAAGTTCAAGTTCCTCTGATGGTCACAAGTTCATTTTGTTCATCTCGAGAGCGCGATGACGATGAAGACATTGACGACACTGCGGCAGGCCCTGCATCGACAAACGACCCCAACAATGCTAGCACTCCTTCCTCACCAACACGGTGAAATTCTTCAAAGGGGCGTTAGTCCTCACTTTTTCTTCCCTTTTGGTCTTCGATGATAAAGGGGGAGAAAATTTGACTTAGTCTTCAAGCGGGTCTCTCTATATGGCCAGGCGCCGGGTCCTTCTTCTTCCTCTCCTCGCTCGCTGCTCATCCTCTCTCTCTCTCTCTCTCTCTCTCTCTCTCTCTCTCTCTCTCGTTTTTGTTGTTCGAAATCCCCCCCCTTGATCTCCTCCATCCTCCACCCATTTTCCTATTCAATCTAGTGAAACAATAGATCATGTCCATCTCCCTGTTAGTTCATCTAGTGCCCCTTAGTGATTTTGGTGTATTGAAGACTTATAGGTTAAGGTACTAATGTGTTTGTAAGTGTACATAGGCTCTATAAGTCTATGGGGAGTTTGATATACACGGAGATTATTGACCCCTAAAAATGTATGTCTTCAACTGAAGCCTTTGCTGAAGACTTTGTGAAGACTTTGTGAAGACTTTGAAAATGAAGAAGTTGGTGTGACATTGAAGATATGAACGAGGAATATGAAGCGTGAAGACTTTTGTTTTCGTAGTTTCATTTCCTTTATTTGAGTCATAGGAAACACCGTACTGTTAAAGGGGGTCGAGGTAATACTAAGGAAAATTTCCAACTGATGCTCAACTCCAAAATCCTCAACCTATACAATCCTTCGAGTGAAGCCTTTGGAAATCTCTTACAGTTCAGACAAGTTCTTCAGTGATAGAGACGAAGTTCTTCTAGTCTCTGAGGAAATTGACCTGACTGAGGAGTTAGGATTTTGCCAGTGCGAATTGCCTACAAGTGAGGAACATGATAAGCCTGAGGACTTTCATAGTTCAAAATTCTGACCGTTGCTATGCTTAGCACCAGCTATCCCCAATCATTCTTATCCACATAACGGTCATATCATTGGGGGCATTTATGTCTTATCATGTCAGGTTGCACCCTGGCTATAAATAGCCACCCCCACAACCACTAGTTGGTTGGTTGCTCCGAGAGAGAACTGACACTTGTCATTTGAGAGCAACCCATCCTACGAGGACTTTGAATGAAAATCATCAGTGAGGAAAAACCCACAACCAAACCACCAAACCCAAGGTGATTAAGCATCACTGAAGAAATTCCTTTGTGGAACCGATGCTTGTTACCTTTGAGGACTGTGCATCCTCCAGACGGTTAGGCGTCATGTCCTAGTGCTCCTACAGTCAATTGGGGATCACGAAGTGACCTTGGTCTTGAGCATCCAACAGTAAATTGTGGATCGTCGGGTGACCAGTTTGTGAGGGTTTTGGAAGTCTACCCTGAAGACTTACCACGAGTGTTGGACGAGGACTGTGTGACCTTATCTCAAGGAGAATACGGTAAGGACTGTGTGTCCTGGGACTGTGTGTCCTCTGGTTTAAATACCAGGCCACTCCAAACCATACATACGACTATCACAGTAGTTGGAACTGGGTCATCAAATCATTGTCTTCATCAAGCTACCTGGTTCTATTTCCTCAACCCTTCCATTTCCTCGTATAACTGTTGATGAAATTGAACTTTACTATTTGAAGAATTTGGCTGAAGACTTTCACAATTTCCTCACCTCAAATTCTTCAAGTTACCTTGTTCCTCACCTGCTTATCGTGTATCACGCTACTTGTAATCTATGCATGTTTCATTTCATCATGATGACTATGATGTCGCTATGTTCCTCATGCACTTGAGTACTTATTCCGCTGCTAGTTATTCATCACATTTCAAATTCCTCAAAGTTGAAATTCCTCAAGTGATGAATTTGTAAAAATCGCCTATTCACCCCCCTCTAGTCGATATAATGCACTTTCACTCCCCCGCCGTACGGTCTCATTTTTTGCCATGGGTTCTAAAGTTTGTTCCGTCAGTGTTTGGCCTGGATTCTAAAGTTTTGGCCTGGATTCTAAAGTTTTGGCCTGGATTCTAAATTTTGTTCCGTCAATTTTCATGCATTGTGGACTAAATCCTGTAAAAATGTCAAGTGGGAGCTGATTCCGATAGATAGGAGTCAGCATTGGTTGTCCCTGTTAAGTCATTCCAGAGACTGAAGAATCCATCTGTATGCCCTAGTGCAACCAGTGGCGAAGGAGGAGAATATCATACAACTCAACGTGGGGTATGAACCAGGCCAGAGTAGTCAAGTGGCTAACAAGATTTATGTATCCAGGTCACAGCCACCGGATGTGGATGCTAGCCAAGCCGAGAAAGAGTCAGATTATGTGCCACACAATGTTAGTGGTCATGATACTGGGCAGAATATTCAGTCGATAGTATTAGCTGCCTCTGGTGTTGCTGATGGGGATGAGGAAGGCGATGAAATGCAGAGGGTGATGGAGGAAGAGGACGAGGATGGGATTGCGGAGGATCTTGATTCTGAAAATTCCGAGGATGAAGTGGAGGTACCGATTCCTCCTGCATGGGATCAGGACATATCCACCGGCATTACTGTCAATGACGGCCATGAGACTCCATGGAAATATAATCTGAATCAAGTCCAGATCGGGGCTATGTTTGACACAAAGAAAAAATGAAGTATGCGGTGACAAAGTGGGCTATGTCTATGCAGAGGGTTTTTCAGACACACATATCGAGTCCAACAAAATATACCGTGAAGTGTGTTGAATCAGGTTGTCCTGCGAAGGTGCACGGCCACGTGCCAAAGTATAACATCCACTAGGTTGTTACCAATGTTGTCCCGCATAATTGTGTGAGTAAAAACCTGTTGGTTCGTCATCCAAACCTTACTTCAACTCTCATAGCGCAACTCATGTATACTGAGATAGTGAATAAGAAAGATATGGAAGCAAAACACATCCAGACAGCAGTGAAGGTCAGATGGAATTATAACATTCCATATGGGAAGGCTTGGAGGGCTAAGCAGAAGGCTATGGAGGAAAGGTTTGGGACATTCTTCGACTCATATGATAACGTTGTCCGTCTCCTTGACATACTGAAGGAGAGGAATCCCGGTACTTATGTTAACATACAACACACGAGGTTGGAGAGTATACCGGATTACAAGGTGTTGAAACGAGTATTCTTCTCTTTCGGTATGTGCATCGAAGCTTTCCGGCATTGTCCTCCTGAGATGTTTGTGGATGGTACATTACTGACTGGTCAGTACAAAGGGCAAATCCTGACTGCTATTGGTGTGGACGGGAACAACCAAATCATCCCACTAGCCATGGCATTTGTGGAGGGTGCGAACTTTCCGAGCTGGGTATGGTTCTTCTAGCAAGTTAAAATTGCGATCATGAAGGACCGAACAAATGTGTGTGTCATTCATGACAGACATCCTGGTATATTGAAGGTTGTGAAGACACTGAGTAATCCAACAGGTGACGAGCCAACACCTTGGAAGGACTTGCAAAGCCGATGGTGCATGCGCCATCTCGGTGCAAGCTTTTTCTCACAGTTCAAGAACAAACGGTTGATGAACTTGTTCAAAAAGTTATGCAAGCAGAACCAGCGTCGCAAATAAGAATTTATTTGGTCAAAACTAGATGAGTTTACTAAGAAGCAGGTCCTTGCTAGGAAGAAAATGAAAAAGACCAGGTTAAATTAACAACACTCATCGTGGAGCTTGAGGAGCTAGTTGGTCTTTGTGACTTGCCAGCAATTAACCCTCCTAATACAAAGAGAAAGAAGGGAGGGGCAATAAAGAATTTTTCTGAGTGGATAGAGAAAGAGCCTCCAGTGAATTGGTCTTTGCTGCATGACACCCATAGAGCTAGGTATGGCCACATGACAAACAATCTTGCAGAGGTGTATAACTTTGTACTCAGAGGGAATAGAGCATTGCCACTGACAGCTATTGTGGAGGGTGTATTCCATGGCACTTTGAGATATTTTAGAGAAAGGCATGAGTTAGCAAAGAAGCATATTGCATATAATCAGAACACTCCTTATTGTAGCCGTGTCATGGAGTACATGGCTCAAAAGATAAAGAAAGCAAAAAAAGCACACTGTCACACTCATAGGTAATCAGGAAAGGAGGTATGAGGTTCAACTTCCTACTGATGGTTTTGGTTCTGCAAATGAGGTGAAGACGCATGAGGTTAAAATTGGAACAAAATTTTATCCAACTTGTGAGTGTACATGCAACAAACCGCAGTTATTGCACCTGCCTTGCTCACATGTGTTGGCTGCCTATGGCCAGATTGAGTTGGACGCTATCTCCTTCGTGTCTTTATACTATTCAAAAGAGGCGGTACTCAATGTCTAGACATGTGAGATGACAGGGTTTAGAGTCGTCGACAATTTCAACAAGGTAAACAATGGTGAGAGAGTATACATCCCGGATCCTGGACTTCGGCAAACTAGCAGGGGCAGGCATAAGGTAAAGCACATCCAAAATGATATGGACCAATCTGAAGCTGGTGGAGCAACCAGACAATGTTTTCTCTGCGCGGCTTATGGGCATAGGATGAAATATTGCCCCGACCTAAAGAAAGACGGAGCTTCCACATCGACGACTGCGACAACAGTAGCAAGAGGAGGTCCTGACAGTCGTGGTGGACGTGGAAGTCGAGGCCGAAGGGGCAGACGAGGAATGAATAACTCAGAAGCTACATAATGTGTCGGCCTATGTTTTAATGTGTAATATGTGGGACTATGTTTTTATATGTAATATGCAAACACCTATGTTTTATTTTGTAATAAGTTTGAACTATGTTTTAACCTGTAATATGATGGATTATGTTTTATTCTGTAATATGTGTGGACTATGTTGTAATTGCAGATATGGCTTCGTATCCATTGCTTAATGGTAATATCGATAGAGGGCACCGAGGCGCATTTACGGAATCGCGCACGAACTTAGACGTGTTGATCACTCGCACACCAAAGTCTAACTGGATGATACACCCTTCATGGGTTGATAGGTATATGTGGGTATAATGACTTACTATGTTTGACATCCTTTTGATAGCCGCTAACTGTTTGGTACATTCTATTTATTTTGTAGGTTAAGTTGGGCTGGACTTCTACCCTTGGCACGACTGGTTGAGGGTACATTGGAAGAGTGGGTTGATCATCCGTACTTGGATGACACAGGTGAACCAATGCAGTTGCACAAGAGGCAAGTATCATGTTTCTCTTACGACAGGTCACTCCGTACCTGCTTAGTAGATAGATGAAGACCAGAGACACATACGTTTCACTTTCCCTGGGGAGAGATGGCGCCTACTTTACAGGATGTGTCTTACTTGTTGGGATTACCTTTGTCCGGTGCTTCCATAGGACCTTTAGAGGTAGAAACTGGTTGGCTAGCATCTATGCATGCCCGTTTTATGGCTGCGGTGCCAACTACTACGACGCTGGACAATGATCATCATGGACCTCTTTTCAGGTGGTTGAGCCAGTTTTAGATTGTCACCTTAGGATATCCCAATGTTCAGTTGTCAGAGGCACAGATTGACCGATCCCTAGAGGCATATATTATGTGGTTGTTCGGCAAGACGACGTTCATGGAGAACCACGTGACCACTGTCGATGCACGACTCATCGGTGTTGCACGAGAGATAGCTAACGCACGTTGCCCGGAGAACATTGTGCAGGGGAGTTTTGGTTCTCCTGTGTTAGCGGCTACGTATAGAGGCATGTGCAAAGCTTGCCAGTTGAAGTCTAGAAAATCTGGTCTTGTCAGATGTCCACTATTGTTGCAGATTTGGTCATATGAGAGATTCCCTATTGGTCGACCCTACATCAGCGTTGACAAACCTTTTGGTAATGAGGACATGGCTGAACTTACGTGCCTTCTATCGGCGACTTGCCTACTATGGGATCTGTTTGGGCATGGAGAGAGGTATTTTCATAATTAGTAACAATATGAATTACTAATGTTTATTTCTCGCTATTCAATATTATTTACTAATGTTTGTTGTCATGCACAGAGACAGTTTGCGCATAGCCAGGTGATGGGCTGCTACCCCTCCTTCATGATGCAATTCGATAGTTTGCACGAGGATCAAGTTATATGGGAACCATACTCCCATTAGGCTATTTCAGAAAGGTACCCAAGTGGGATTTCTGGATTGTGCACTAGAGATCGGCATTATTGGATGACCAAGGCCAAGTTGGTGTTCGATGTGACGGTTGAGGAGATGGCTATTAATAGGGTGATGAGACAGTTCGGTCTATGCCAAGAGCCTGGCATTCCTGTTATTCCACACTTACCAGATCACGTGCACAAGTAAGTAATACTACTTTAATTCTCATGTCTACATTCGGCTTATAGCTAATCATGTAACGTGCATTTCAATCTCAGGTACAGTCACGTAGGAGGAAACAAGTCCCAGGATTCTTGGTTTCACGACATCAGGCCTTACCTCGATGAATGGACTACTGTGCCGACAAATATCTGGGATGAAGTTCGGGCCTTTGACTAGGACAAGTTCGGGTTGTATCTGCAGCGTTACAGGCAAAGCACGAGGATCTACTTGGTTCCATCATCAGCTCCGGATCATATCCAAGCACCTCTCACTAGCGATCCGTTCCCAACCGCCTCACTTGTGGGAGCCAGACACCACGCAGTATGTCCTCAGTTTTTCTCACATTTTTTGTTTTCCCTTAACATGAACATGTACAATTGGTTAACTTTCTATGTATAGGGTGAATTGACATCTGAGGTGCTAGAGGAGGTTACCGCTTTAGTGGACCGCTTTGAGAGAGGAGAAAATATCCCAGAGCGAGAGCATGTAACAAGGTTGAAGAGTCTTCAAGGGAAGCTACACGGGATTTATGCACCTGTTACATGTAGACGATCTTCGGATGTTGTTAACACTCATGCGGCACATCGTCCGCCATGCCCCTCTCTGCAGCGTTCAGAACCCTGACCTTCTGAACCAGGGAGCTCCTCTTGGCAGCAGGCACCTCCTTTGTAGCCAGTGATCTCTTCCTGGCAGCAGGAACCTCCTTCGCAACCAGGTATCTCTTCCTAGCAGTAGGCACCTCCTTCGCAACTAGGTATCTCTTCCTGGCAGCAGACACCTCCTGCACAACCCGGGGGCTCCTCCTAGCAGCAGACACCTCCTTTACAACCAGGGAGCTATTTCTACCAGCAGCCACCTCCTTCACAACCCAGGGGCTCTTCTTGGCTTTATCATATGGAACCAGGTAACTTCACTTTGTACATTCTTTACATGTTTTACTTTACCGCAGTCATTCTTTACATGTTCTACTTTACCACAGTCGGCAGCCAGTCGCAACTGTTCATGACTTCAGTTCAGTCACCTGTGTTTACTGGTCCTGGTTCATACATACCCGGCGACGGCGAGGACGATGACCGAGGTGCAAACACCTATGATATCTCGGAGACAGTTCTTGTCACTCCACCACCACCATCGACGCAGGGGACACAGACACCGATGGACGAGGTGGTCTATGGTCGTGGTCATCATGACACTCATCCACCGCCTCAGTGCTTATCGCCTTCCGGTCCACGTCCGAGGAAGCCCAAGATTCGTCGTTGTCCCCAGCAGTTATATAGTTATCTACGTATGAGACATGACTATCTATTTATGTATGAGACATATGTATATTTTATGTATGGGACATATTCATGTATGAGACATATTCATGTTCTATTTCAGAGGTCAATTGGTTTATAGAGACAACACTAGTACTACAAACTAAATGCATCCAACTTAATTAAATAGTACAACTGAATTAAACGTTACAACTAAATTAAACAGTAGAACTGAATTAAATGTTACAACTTAATTAAACAGTACCACTGAAATTAAACAGCACTACAAAAAACAATACTACATGAAAAAGTACTACATGAATGCATCATCATCATCCTCCGTCAATGCAGATTTCTTGCCCTTTGTTGATGCAGAACTCTTGCCCTTCGACAATGCGGTAGTATTGACCTTGGTTCTCGGCATGAAGAGGTCGTCTTCATCCTCCATCGATGCAGAACTCTTGCCCTTCGTCGATGTAGAACTCTTCCCCTTCGTCGATATAGAAATCTTGCCCGTCAACGATGCGGTAGTCTTGACCTTGGTGCTCGGCATGAAGAGGTCGTCTTCGTCCTCACTATCTGCTGACCATAAATCTGAATTATTCACAGCAATCCTGAGGTACGCTTCACCCTTATGTAGTTGCTTTTGCCATCTGCCGTGCAACCTGAGAAGTTCTTTACGTATCTCCTCAAAAGTCCTGGGACGCCACCCACTCCTAGCTAATGAGTGAGCCAACTCTTTCATTATGGTGTCGCTACTAATGAGTTCCTCCCATGGAACTACTCTATCATCCATCTTGAAATTGGCAGCTAGACGGAGAAGACGATCGGACATACCAGAGTGAAAACTACGATCAAAAGGATTATGAGGATGAGACATCTCCACGAAATGATGGCGGGAGCAAAAGGATGGCGGGAGAGAAAGGGAAAGGAAGGGCCTGCTGACCCACCTTATTGCGGATGTGGTTATATAGGTTCACAAGAGAAGATGGTGGGAGAGAAAGGTGAGAAAGAAAATGGCGGGAGAGAAAGGCGGGAAAGAAAATGGCGGGAGAGAATGGCGGGAAAGAAATTGGTGGTAGAGTATGGCGGGAAAAAATGGCGGGAATGAAAGTGGCGACAGAGTATGGCGGGAAAGAATATGGCGGGATAGTAGGGCGGGAAAATAAAATAGGGGATAGTAGGGCGAGACAATACGATCACCGTGGAAGATAGCTGAAAACAACAACTAGCTCATGTTCACACTCTTTGAAGGTTATGAGCACCAAATTGTTGACTTCAATAGACGATGCCATCAGAAAATTACCGAAACCTTCCTTCTTCAACACCATTCTGTCACCCAAGACAATGAAGTAGGAACAAGGAATGCTCACAAATATATCATCATCTTCAGAATCCAAAGTAATTTCAAGAGTAAAAGAACCAGTCCAAGGAATTGACACAAATTCTTTCGAACTCCTCACAACCATGGTAGGAATAACCTGAAAAAACATCAAGTTATTGTTGGAAATATTCTCTAGAGGAAATAATAAACTAGTTATTATCATATTTCCTTGTTCATGATAATCGTTTATTGTCCATGTTATAATTGTATTGATCGGAGACCTTAGATGCATGTGTGGATACATAGACAAAACCATGTCCCTAGTATGCCTCTAGTGAACTAGCTCGTTGATCAAAGATGATCAAGGTTTCCTAGCCATTGACATGTGATGTCATTTGATAACGGGATCACATCATTAGGAGAATGATGTGATGGACAAGACCCAAACTACAAACGTACCATATGATCGTGTCAGTTTATTGCTACAGTTTTCTGCATGTCAAGTATATGTTCCGATGACCATGAGATCATGTGACTCATGGACACCGGAAGAGTGCCTTGCATGCATCAAACGTTGCAATGTAACTGGGTGACTATAAAGGTGATCTACAGGTATCTCTGAAGGTGTCTGTTGAGTTGGCATGGATCAAAGCTGGGATTTGTTACTCCGTGTGACGGAAAGGTATCTCAGGGTCCACTCGGTAATACAACAACACAATAAGCCTTGCAAGCAATGTGACTAAGTGTTAGTCATAGGATCTTGTATTACGGAATGAGTAAAGAGACTTGTCGATAAATAGGTTGAACTAGGTATGGAGATACCGACGATCGAATCTCGGGCAAGTAACATACCGAAGAACAAAGGGAACATCAGACGAGATTAACTGAATCCTTGACATAGAGGTTCGACCGATAAAGATCTTCGTAGAATATGTAGGACCCAATATGGACATCCAGGTCCCGCTATTGGTTATTGACCGTAGAGGTGTCTCGGTCATGTCTACATAGTTCTCGAACCCGCAGGGTCTGCACACTTAAGGTTTGGTGACGTTTCGATAGTATAGAGTTATGTATGGTGGTGACCGAAGGTTGTTCGGAGTCCCGAATGAGATCCCGAACATCACAAGGATCTCTGTAATGGTCCAGAGGTAGAGGTTGATATATAGGAAGTCCTATTTTGGTCGCCAGAAAAGTTTCGGCCTCGTCGGTAGTGTACCGGGAGTGTCGATAGTGTACCAAGAGACCATCGGGAGGGGTATTTCGACCCAAGAGGCTACATAGGCTGTGGGAGGATGAATACCAGCCCTTAGTGGGCTGGAGAAAGTCCCACAAAGGGCCCATGCGGCTGGGAAGAAAAATCCCAAAAGGAAAAAGGTGGAAAAAGGCAAAAAGGGCTAAATTAGGAAGGAGTCCTAATCCTAGTAGGAGTGTTGGAGGAGGACTCCTCCCTCCTGGTTCGGCTGACCCAAGGGCTGGATCCTTGGGATCCAAGCCTCCTCCTCCTCTCCTCTTATATATACTAGAGGGTTTTAGGGTTTTGGCACAAGATTTTCAGCCACGTGCTACCCGTTCCTCTAGTGCATAGTTTCTCCTTTAGATTGGTTTTTCTACAGTGCTTAGGCGAAGCCCTGCCGGAATTACTCCACCACCATTGCCGCGGCACCATCACACTGCTGGAGAACTCTTCTACCTATCCACTCCCTTTTGCTGGATCAATAAGGCAGAGACCGTCATCGAGCTGTACGTGTGCTGAACGCGGAGGTGTCGTCCGTTCGGCGCTAGATCGGAAGGACCGTGATCAAGATCACGAGACGGACCTTGATGAGATTGCAGGACGGATCGTGGTGAGTTTGCGGGACGGATCGTGATTAGTTCGCGGGACGGATCATGATGAGATCGCGGGACGCTCGATGATTTGGATCGCGAAGACGTTCGACTACACCAACCGCATTTCTTAACACTTCCCGCTTAGGGATCTACAAGGGTACGTAGATCCACTCTCCCTCTAGTAGATGCTCATCACCATGGATAGATCTTGCATGTGCATAGGAAATTTTTTGTTTCCCGTGCAACGTTCCCCAACAGTGGCATCATGAGCTAGGTCTATGTGTAGATGAGATCTCGAGTAGAACACAAAGAGATTGTGGGCGTTGATGCTTTGATTGCTTCCTCCCTTGGTCGTGTTTTGGTTCAGCGGTATTGTGTGATGAAGCGGCCCAGACCAACCTTACTCGTACGCTTATGAGTGACCAGTTCCATCGACTGACGTGTAACCTCGTTGCACAAAGATGGCTGGCGGGTGCCTGTTTCTCCTACTTTAGTTGGATCGGATTCGACAAAGGCGGTCCTTGAGAAGGTTGAAAAGCAACTTATGTATCACCATTGTGGTTTTTGCGTAGGTGAGAATTGTTCTTGCTAGATACCCGTAGCAGCCACGTAAAACATGCAACAACAACTAGAGAACGTCTAACTTGTTTTTGCAGGGTATGTTGTGATGTGATATGGCCAATTACATGATGAGATATATGTGATGTATGAGATGATCATGTATTGTATAGAATATCACGACTTGCATGTCGATGAGTACGGCAACCGGCAGGGGCCATAGGGTTGTCTTTAATTATTGCATGACCTGCGTGTCAATCATTAAGCGCTATGTAATGCTTTACTTTATCGCTAAACGGTAGCAATAGTAGTAGAAGCATGGTGGGCGTGACAACCCCGATGGCGACATGTTGACGGAGGTCAAGATGATGGAGATCATGGTGTCATGCCGGTGACGATGGAGATCATGCCGGTGCTTTCAAGATGGATATCAAAAGCACAAGTTCATGGCCATATCATGTCACTTATGATTTGCATGTGATGTTAATCCTTTTTATGCACCTTGTTCTGCTTAGGACGACGGTAGCATTATAAGGTGATCCCTCACTTAATTTCAAGATAAATCGTGTTCTCCCCGAGTGTGCACCGTTGCGAAAGTTCATCGTGTCGAGACACCACGTGATGATCGGGTGTGATAGACTCTACGTTCACATACAACGGGTGCAAGTCGGTGTTGCACATGCAGAACACTTGGGTTAAACTTGACGAGCCTAGCATGTACAGACATGGCCTTGGAACACAAGACACGGAAAGGTCGAACATGAGTCATATAGTAGATATGATCAACATGATGATGTTCACCATTGAAACCACCTCAACTCCCGTGATGATCGGACTTGAGTTGGTGAATTTGGATCATGTATCACTCGAGTGACCGGAGGGATGTCAATTTGAGTGGGAGTTCTTCAGTAATATGATCAATTGAACTCATTAACATGAACATAGTCAGTAGTGTGTTTGCAAATTATGTTGTAGATTACTTGCTCGCGTTGTAGCTCCCTTGAATTTTTATATGTTCCTAGAGAAATAGAGTTGAAAGATGATGGTAGCAATATTGCGGACTGGGTCCGTGATCTGAGGATTGTCCCCATTGCTGCACAGAAGGCTTATGTCCTTAATGCTTCACTCGGTGTGCCACCCCCCTCTTGCGTCATTTGTAGATGTTGTGAACATCTGACAGGCACGTTCTGATGACTACTTGATAGTTTAGTGTGTCATGTATTATGGCTTAGAATTAAGGCTTAGAAACGTTGTGAACATCTGAAGCAACCCAAAGTTGAACCCAAACCCGAGACTAAGTGCTTCGATTATGAGGAGAGCGGTCGTTGAAGCAGAACAACCCTAGATACTTGGTAGATAAGAAGGCTGGCAACGTCAACAGAAGTATATTTGATATACGTGTTATTGATGTGTACCTTGATAGTACTCCTAGTAGCACCTAGGTATTGGATATCGGTTCGGTTGCTAAATGTTAGTAACTCGAAATAAAAGCTACAGAATGAACGGAGAACTAGCTAAGGGTGAGGTGACGATGTGTGTTGGAAATGTTTCCAAGGTTGATGTGATCAACATCGCACGCTCTCTCTACCTTCGGGATTAGTGACAAACCAAAATAAATGTTATTTGGTGTTTTGCGTTGAGCATGAACGTGATTAGATCGTGTTTATTGCAACACGGTTATTCATTTAAGTTAGAGAATAATGGTTATTCTGTTTACATGAATAATACCTTCAATGGTCATGCACCCAGTGAGAATGGTTTGTTGAATCTTGATCGGAGTAATACACATGTTCATGACATTGATGTCAAAAGATACAAAGTTAACAATGATAGTACCACATACTGGCGGCACTGCCGCTAAATGTCATATTGGTATAAAGCGCATGAAGAAACTCCATGCTGATGGATCTTTGGACTCATTCGATTTCAAATCGGCTGAGACATGCGAACCATGCCTCTTGGGCAAGATTACTAAGGACCCCGTTTTCCAGATTAATGGAGCGGGCAAGTGGTTTATTGGAAATGATACATGTTGATGTATGCAATCCAATGAGTCTTGTAGCGTGCGGTAGATATCGTTATTTTCTTACCTTCACTGATGATTTGAGTAGATATAGTGTATATTTACTTAATAAAACACAAGTCTGAATCGTTTGAAAAGTTCAAGCAAATTCAGAGTGAAGTTTAATATCATCGTGACAAGAAGAAATGTCTGCAATATGATCGTGGAGGTGAATATCTGAGTTACGAGTTTGGCATACAACTTTAGACAATGTGAAAGTTGTTTCACAACACACGCCACCTGGAACACCATAGCGTGATGGTGTGTCCGAACGTCATAGTCGTTCTCTATTTGATATGGTGCGTGCTATGATGTCTCTTATCGTTTTGCTACTATAATTTTGGGGTTATGCATTAGAGACAACTACATTCACTTTAAATAGGGCACCATCTAAATCCGTTGAGATGACACCGTGTGAGTTATGGTTTGATAGAAACCTAAGTTGTCATTTCTTAATGTTTGGGGCTGCGATGCTTGTGTGGAAAAATGTTTTCACCTAATGAGCTCGAACCCAAAGCGGACAAATGCGTCTTCATAGATTACCCTAAGAACAGTTGGTGAACCTTCTATCTCACATCCAAGCATAAAGTGTTTGTTGCTAAAACTGGGTCCTTTGTCGAGGAAAAGTTTCTCTCGAAAGAATTGAGTGGGAGGAAGATAGAACTTGATGAGGTTGTTTAACCTTTGTTTCAACCAGAGAGTAGCGCAACACAGAAAGATGTTTCTGTGGAACCTACGTCAGTTGAAGAGGAAGTAAATGATGATGATCATGAAGCTTCGGATCAAGTTACTATCAAACCTCGTAGGTCAACAAGGATGTGTAATACTCCTGAGCGGTACGACAACCCTGTCTTGGAGGTCATGTTGTTGGACAACAATGAACCTACGAGCTATGGAGAAGCGATGATGGGCCCGAATTTCGACAAATGGTTAGAGCCCATGAAATCCAAGAAAGGATCCATGTATGAAAACCAAGTATAGACTTTGGTAGACTTTCTCGTTGAACGGCAGGTCGTCGAGTACAAATGGACCTTTGAGACGAAGACAGACGCTGATGGTAAATGTCACCATTTATAAAGCTCGACTTGTCACAAAGAAGTTTCCGACAAGTTCGAAGAGTTGACTGTGATGAGGCTTTCTCACTCGTAGCGATGCTAAAGTCTGTAGGAATTATCTTAGAAATTGCTGCATTTTTCAATTATGAAATCTGGCTGATGGATACCAAAACATCGTTTCCTTCTTTAAGGAAAGGTTGTATGAGATACAACCAGAAGGTTTTCTCAGTCCTAAGGATGCTAAAACGTGTGCAAGCTTCAGTGATCCTTCTATGAACTGAAGCAAGCATCTCGGAGTTGGAATATACACTTTGATAAGGTGATCAAAGTTCTTGAGTCTATACAAAGTTTATGAGAAACTTGTATTTACAATAAAGTGAGTGGGAGCACTATAGAGTTTTTGGTAAGCATATGTGGTTGACATATTGTTGATCGAAAATGATGTAGAATTTCTGGAAAGCATAAACGGTTGTTTGAAAAGAGTTTTTCAAAGGAAGACCTGGATAAAGCTACCTAATTGTTGAGCATCAAGATCTATAGAGATAGATCAAGATGCTTGATGAGACTTTCAATGAGTACATACCTTGACAAGATTTTGAAAGAGTTCAAAATGGATCAGTCAGAGAAAGAGTTCTCGCCTGATTTGTAAGGTGTGAAGTTGAGTAAGACTCAATGCCCAGTGACTGCAGAAGATAGAGAAAAGATAAGTGTCATCCCCTATGCTTCAGCCATAGACTCTATCATGTATGCAATGTTGTGCACAAGACCCGATGTCAGCCTTGCCATAAGTATGGCCGGAAGGTTTCAAAGTGATCCTGGAATGGAGCACTGGACAGCGGTCAAGATTATCCTTAGTAATTAAAAGACTAAGGAGATGTTTCTCAATTATGGAGGTGATAAAGAGCTCGTCGTAAAGAGTTACGTCAATGCAAGCTTTAACACCAATCTGGATGACTCGTAGTAGCAATCTGGATACGTATAGTGGAGCAGCCATTTGGAATAGTACCAAGTGGAGTGTGGTAGCAGTGTTTACGGTTTGACATAGAAATTTGCAAAGTACACACGGATCTGAATGTCGTAGTGTTCGAAATATGCCCTAGAGGCAATAATAAATTAGTTATTATCATATTTCCTTGTTCATGATAATCGTTTATTATCCATGCTATAATTGTATTGATCGAAGACTTAGATGCATGTGTAGATACATAGACAAAACCATGTCCCTAGTATGCCTCTAATAGACTAGCTCGTTGATCAAAGATGGTTAAGGTTTCCTAGCCATGGACATGAGATGTCATTTGATAAATGGGATCACATCATTAGGAGAATGGTGTGATGGACAAGACCCAAACTACAAACATAGCATATGATCGCGTCAGTTTATTACTATTGTTTTCTACATGTCAAGTAGATGCTCCTATGACCATGAGATCATGCAACTCACGGATATTGGAGGAGTGCCTTGTGTATATCAAACATCGCAACGTAACTGGGTGACTATAAAGGTGCTCTACAGGTATCTCCGAGGGTGTCTGTTGAGTTGGCATGGATCAAGACTGGAATTTGTTACTCCGTGTGACGGAGAGGTATCTTAGGGCCCACTCGGTAATACAACATCACAATAAGCCTTGCAAGCAATGTGACTAAGTGTTAGTCCCGGGATCTTGTATTACGGAACGAGTAAAGAGACTTGCCGGTAACGAGGTTGAACTAGGTATGAAGATACCGACGATCGAATCTCGGGCAAGTAACATACCAAAGAACAAAGGGAACATCATACGGGACTAACTAAATCCTTGACATAGAGGTTTGACTGATAAAGATCTTCGTAGAATATGTAGGAACCAATATGGGCATCCAGGTCCCACTATTGGTTATTGACCGTAGAGGTGTCTCGGTCATGTCTACATAGTTCTCGAACCCGTAGGGTCTGCACACTTAAGGTTCGGTGACGTTTCGGTAGTATAGAGTTATGCATGGTGGTGACCGAAGGTTGTTCGGAGTCCCGGATGAGATCCTGGACATCACGAGGAACTCCGGGATGGTCCGAAGGTAAATATTGATATATATAGTAAGTCCTATTTTGGTCGCCGGAAAAGTTTCGGGCTCATCGGTAGTGTACTGGGAGTGTCGATAGTGTACCGGGAGACCATCGGGAGGGGTATTTCGACCCAAGAGGCTACATGGGCTGTGGGAGGATGAATACCAGCCCTTAGTGGGCTGGTGGAAGTCCCACACAAGGCCCATGCATCTTGGAAGAAAAGCCCAAAAGGAAAAAAGGTGGAAAAAGACAAAAAGGGCTAAATTAGGAAGGAGTCTTAATCCTACTAGGAGTGGAGGAGGGGGTCTCCTCCCTCCTGGTTCGGCCGACCCAGGGGCTGCCTCCTCCTCCTCTCCTCCTATATATACTAGAGGGTTTTAGGGTTTTGGCACAAGATTTTCAGCCACGTGCTACCCGTTCCTCTAGTGCATAGTTTCTCCTCTAGATCGGATTTCTGCGGTGCTTAGGCGAAGCCCTGTCGGAATAGCTCCACCACCATCTCCGGAGCGCCATCACGCTTCCGGAGAACTCTTCTACCTCTGCACTCCCTCTTGCTGGATCAAGAAGGTGGAGATCGTCATCGAGCTGTACGTGTGCTGAACGCGGAGGTGTCGTCCGTTCGGCGCTAGATCGGAAGGATCGTGATCAAGATCGCGAGACGGATCGTGATCAAGATCGCGAGACGGATCGTGATGAGAACGCAGTATGGATCGTGATGAGATCGTGGGACGGATCATGATGAGTTCGCGAGACGGATCGTGAGGAGATCGCGGGACGGATCGTGATGAGTTCGCAGGACGGATCGTGATGAGTTCCCGGGACGGATCGTGATTGGATCGCAGGACGGATCATGATGAGATCGCAGGATGCTCAGCAATTTGGATCGCGAAGATGTTCGACTACACCAACCGCGTTTCTTAACGCTTCCCGCTTAGCGATCTACAAGGGTACGTAGATCCACTCTCCCTCTCGTAGGTGCTCATCACCATGGATAGATCTACGTGTGCGTAGGAATTTTTTTGTTTCCCATGCGACGTTCCCCAACAGTGGCATCATGAGCTAGGTCTATGTGTAGATGAGATCTTGAGTAGAACACAAAAGGTTTGTGGGCGTTGATGCTTAGATTGCTTCCTCCCTTGGTCGGATTTTGGTTCAGCGGTATTGTGAGATGAAGCGGCCCGGACCAACATTACTCGTACGCTTACGAGAGACCGGTTCCCTCAACCGCAACTAGTTGCATAGATGGCTTGCGGGTGCCAGTTTCTCTCACTTTAGTTGAATCGGATTTGACAAAGGCGGTCCTTGAGAAGGTCGAAAAGAAACTAGTGTATCACCATTGTGGTTTTTGCGTAGATGAGAATTGTTCTTGCTAGACACCCGTAGCAGCCACGTAAAACATGCAACAACAATTAGAGGACATCTAACTTGTTTTTGCAGGGTATGTTGTGATGTGATATGGCCAATTACATGATGTGATATATGTGATGTATGAAGTGATCATGTGATCTATAGATTATCATGACTTGCATGTCGATGAGTACGGCAACCGGCAGGAGCCATAGGGTTGTCTTTAATTATTGTATGACCTGTGTGTAAATCATTAAGCGCTATGTAATGCTTTACTTAATCGCTAAACGGTAGCAATAGTAGTACAAGCATGATGGGCGCGACAACCCCAATGGCGACACATTGATGGAGATCAAGATGATGTAGATCATGGTGTCGTGCCGGTGATGATGGAGATCATGCCGGTGCTTTCAAGATGGAGATCAAAAGCACAAGTTCATGGTCATATCATGTCACTTATGATTTGCATGTGATGTTAATCCTTTTATGCACCTTGTTTTGCTTAGGACAACGGTAGCATTATAAGGTGATCCCTCACTTAAATTTCAAGATGAATTGTGTTCTCCCCGAGTATGCACCGTTGTGAAAGTTCGTCGTGTTGAGACACCACTTGATGATCGGGAGTGATAGACTCTACATTCACATACAACAGGTGCAAGCCAGTGTTGCACATGCATAACACTCGGGTTAAACTTGACGAGCCTAGCATGTACAGACATGGCCTCATAACACGAGAGACCGAAAGGTCTAACATGAGTCATATAGTAGATATGATCAACATGATGATGTTCACCATTGGAACCACCTCAACTCACGTGATGATCGGACTTCAGTTGGTGAATTTGAATCATGTATCACTCGAATGACTAGAGGGATGTCAATTTGAGTGGGACTTCTTAAGTAATATGATTAATTGAACTCATTATCATGAACATAGTCAGTAGTGTCTTTGCAAATTGTGTTGTAGATTACTAGCTCACGCTGTAGCTCCCTTGAATTTTTATATGTTCCTAGAGAAATAGAGTTGAAAGATGATGGTAGCAATATTGCGGATTGGCTCCGTGATCTGAGGATTGTCCTCATTGCTGCATAGAAGTCTTATGTCCTTAATGCACCGCTCGGTGCGCCAACCCCTCTAGTGTTGTTTGTAGATGTTGTGAACATCTGACACGCAAGTTCTGATAACTACTTGATAGTTTAGTGTGTCATGCATTACAGCTTAGAATTGAGGCTCCGAAACGTTTTGAACGTCAAGGAACACATGAGATGTTCTAAGAGCTGAAATTAGGATCTCAGGCTCGTGCCCGTGTTGCGAGATATGAGATATCCAACAAGATTATTTGCCTGTAAGATGAAGGAGAATAGCTCAATCATTGAGCATGTGCTCAGATTGTCTGGGTGCTACAATCGCTTGAATCGAGTGGGAGTTGATCTTCCACATAAGATAGTGATTGATATTTTTATCCAAGTCACTGTCACTAAGCTACTAGAACTTGGTGATGAACTATAAACGCCAGGGATAGAAATAATGATCCTTGAGCTGTTCGCGATGTTTGACACCGCAAAGGTAGAAATCAAGAAGGAGCATCAAGTGTTGATGGTTAGTAAAACCACTAGTTTCGAGAAGGGCAAGGGCAAGGAGGGAAACTTCATGGATAGCAAGTCAGTTGCTGCTCCGGTGAAGCAACCCAAAGTTGAACCCAAACCCGAGACTAAGTGCTTCAATTATGAGGAGAGCGGTCGCTGAAGCGGAACAACCCTAGATACTTGGTAGATAAGAAGGCTGACAACGTCGACACAAGTATATTTGATATACGTGTTATTGATGTGTACTTTGCTAGTACTCCTAGTAGCACCTGGGTATTGGATACCGGTTCGGTTGCTAAATGTTAGTAACTCGAAATAAAAGCTACGGAATAAACGGAGAACTAGCTAAGGGTGAGGTAACGATGTGTGTTGGAAATGTTTCCAAGCTTGATGTGGTCAACATCGCACGCTCTCTCTACCTTCGGGATTAGTGACAAACCTAAATAAATGTTATTTGGTGTTTTGCGTTGAGCATGAACGTGATTGGATCGTATTTATTGCAACACAGTTATTCATTTATGTTAGATAACAATGGTTATTCTGTGTACATGAATAATACCTTCAATGGTCAAGCACCCAGTGAGAATGGTTTGTTGAATCTTGATCGTAGTAATACACATGTTCATAACATTGATGCCAAAAGATACAAAGTTAATAATAATAGTACCACATACTTGTGGCACTGCCGCTAAATGTCATATTGGTATAAAACGCAGGAAGAAACTCCATGTTGATGGATCTTTGGACTCATTCGATTTCGAATCAGTTGAGACATGCGAACCATGCCTCTTGGTCAAGATGACTAAGGACGCCATTTTCTAGGAGCAAGCAAGTGACTTATTGGAAATGATACATGTTGATGTATGCAATCCAATGAGTCTTATAGCGTGCAGTGGATATCGTTATTTTCTTACCTTCACTGATGAGTTTAGTAGATATAGTGTATATTTGCTTAATGAAACACAAGTCTGAATCGTTTGAAAGGTTCAAGCAAATTCAGAGTGAAGTTTAAAATCATCCTGACAAGAAGATAAAAATGTCTACGATATGATCGTCGAGATGAATATCTGAGTTGCGAGTTTGGCATACAAATTTAGACAATGTGAAAATTGTTTCACAACTCATGCCACCTGGAACACCATAGTGTGATGGTGTGTCCGAACGTCATAGTCGTGCACTATTGGATATGGTGCATGCTATGATGTCTCTTATCGTTTTGTTACTATAATTTTGGGGTTATGCATTAGAGACAACTACATTCACTTTAAATAGGGCACCATCTAAATCCATTGAGATGACACCGTGTGAATTATGGTTTGACAGAAATCTAAGCTATCATTTCTTAATGTTTGGGGCTGCGACGCTTGTGTGGAAAATGTTTTCACCTAATGAGCTCGAACCCAAAGCGGACAAATGCATCTTTATAGAATACCCTAAGAATAGTTGGGTGAACCTTCTATCTCAGATCCAAGCATAAAATGTTTGTTGCTAAAACTAGGTCCTTTCTCGAGAAAAAGTTTCTCTTGAAAGAATTGAGTGGGAGGAAGATAGAACTTGATGAGGTTATTGAACCTCTGTTTCAACCAGAGAGTAGCACAGTGCAGGAAGTTGTTTATGTGAAGCCTACGTTAGTTGAAGAGGAAGTTAATGATGATGATCATGAAGCTTCGGATCAAGTTACTATCGAACCTCGTAGGTTGAAAAAGACGTGTACTGCTCCTGAGTGGTGCGGCAACCCTGTCTTAGAGGTCATGTTGTTGGACAACGATGAACCTACGAACTATGGAGAAGCGATGATGGGCCCGGAAACCAACAAATGGTTAGAGGCCATGAAATCCGAGAAAGGATCCATGTATGAAAACCAAGTATAGACTTTGGTGGACTTGCTCGTTGGACGGTAGGTCGTTAAGTACAAATGGATCTTTAAAATGAAGACATACGCTGATGGTAAATGTCACCATTTGTAAAGCTCGACTTGTTGCAAAGAAGTTTACGACAAGTTCAAGGAGTTGACTGCGATGAGACTTTCTCACTCGTAGCGATGCTAAAGTCTGTTGAAATTATGTTAGCAGTTGCTACACTTTCAATTATGAAATCTAACAGATGGATGTCAAAACATCGTTTCCTTAACGGTTTACTTGAGGAAAGGTTGTATGTGATACAACCAGAAGGTTTTGTCAGTCCTAAGGATGCTAAAAGGTGTGCAAACTTCAGTGATCCTTTTATAGACTAAAGCAAGCATCTCGGAGTTGGAATGTACACTTTGATGAGGTGATCAAAGTTTTTGTCTATACAAAGTTTATGAGAAACTTGTATTTGCAATAAAGTGAGTGGGGGCACCATAGAGTTTCTGATAAGTATATGTGGATGACATATTGCTATTCGGAAATAATATGGAATTTCTGGAAAGCATAAACGGTTGTTTGAAAAGTGATTTTCAAAGGAAGACCTGAATAAAGCTACCTAATTGTGCATCAAGATCTATAAAGATAGATCAAGATGTTTGATAAGACTTTCAATGAGTACATACCTTGACAAGATTTTGAAAGAGTTCAAAATGGATTAGTCAGAGAGAAGTGTTCTCGCCTGCTTTGTAAGGTGTGAAGTTGAGTGAGACTCAAAGCTCGACCACGCCAGAAGAAAGAGAAAGGACGAATGTCGTCCCCTATGCCTTAGCCATAGGCTCTGTATAGTATGCCATGTTGTGTACCGCACCTGTGTGTGCCTTGCCATGAGTCCGTCAAGGGGTACAAGAGTGATCCAGGAGTGGATCACTGGACAGCGGTCAAGATTATCCTTAGTAACTAAAAGACTAAGGAGATGTTTCTCGATTATGGAGGTGATAAAGAGTTCGTCGTAAAGAGTTACGTAGATGCAAGCTTTAACACCAATCCGGATGACTCGTAGTAGCAATCTGGATACATATAGTGGAGCAGCCATTTGGAATAGTACCAAGTGGATCGTGGTAGCAGTGTTTACGGTTTGACATAGAGATTTGCAAAGTACATACGGATCTGAATGTCGCAGACCCATTGACTATAAGACCTCTCTCACACGCAAAGCATGATCGAACCCCAGAACTCATTGGGTGTTAGATTCATAACAATGCGAATCACATGGTGATGTGAACTAGATTATTGACTCTAGTGCAAGTGGGAGACTGTTGGAAATATGCCCTAGAGGCAATAATAAATTAGTTATTATCATATTTCCTTGTTCATGATAATCGTTTATTATCCATGCTATAATTGTATTGATCGGAGACCTTAGATGCAGTGTGGATACATAGACAAAACCATGTCCCTAGTATGCCTCTAGTGAACTACCTCGTTGATCAAAGATGGTCAAGGTTTCCTAGCCATTGACATGTGATGTCATTTGATAACAGGACCACATCATTAGGAGAATGATGTGATGGACAAGACCCAAACTACAAACGTAGCATATGATCGTGTCAGTTTATTGCTACAGTTTTCTGCATGTCAAGTATATGTTCCTATGACCATGAGATCATGTGACTCACGGACACCGGAAGAGTGCCTTGTGTGCATCAAATGTCGCAACGCAACTGGGTGACTATAAAGGTGCTCTACAGGTATCTCCGAAGGTGTCTATTGAGTTGGCATGGATCAAGACTAGGATTTGTTACTCCGTGTGACGGAGAGGTATCTCAGGGCCCACTCGGTAATACAACATCACAATAAGCCTTGCAAGCAATGTGACTAAGTGTTACTCACGGGATCTTGTATTATGAAACGAGTAAAAAGACTTGCCAATAACGAGGTTGAACTAGGTATGGAGATACCGACGATCAAATCTCGGGCAAGTAACATACCGAAGAACAAAGGGAACATCATAGGGGATTAACTGAATCCTTGACATAGAGGTTCGACCGATAAAGATCTTCGTAGAATATGTAGGAACCAATATGGACATCCAGGTCCCGCTATTGGTTATTGACCTTAGAGGTGTCTCGGTCATGTCTACATAGTTCTCGAACCTGTAGGGTCTGCACACTTAAGGTTTGGTGACGTTTCAGTAGTATAGAGTTATGTATGGTGGTGACCGAAGGTTTTTCGGAGTCCCAGATGAGAACCCGGACATCACAAGGAGCTCCGGAATGGTCCGGAGGTAAAGATTGATATATAGGAAGTCCTATTTTGGTCGCCGGAAAAGTTTCGGGCTCATCGGTAGTGTATCGAGAGTGCTGGTAGTGTACCGGGAGACCATCGAGAGGGGTATTTCGACCCAAGAGGCTACATAGGCTGTGGGAGGATGAATACCAGCCCTTAGTGGGCTGGAGGAAGTCCCACAAAGGGCCCATGCGGCTGGGAAGAAAAATCCCAAAAGGAAAAATGTGGGAAAAGGCAAAAAGGGCTAAATTAGGAAGGAGTCCTAATCCTACTAGGAGTGGAGGAGGAGGACTCCTCTCTCTTGGTTCGGCCGACCCAAGGGCTGGCTCCTTGGGAGCCAAGCCTCCTCCTCCTCTCCTCCTATATATACTAGAGGGTTTTAGGGTTTTGGCACAAGATTTTCAGCCACGTGCTACCCGTTCCTCATAGTTTCTCCTCTAGATCGGTTTTTCTGCAGTGCTTAGGCAAAGCCCTGCCGGAATTACTCCACCGCCATTGCCACGGCGCCATCACGCTGCCGGAGAACTCTTCTACCTCTCTGCTCCCTCTTGCTGGATCAATAAGGCGGAGATCGTCATCAAGCTGTACGTGTGCTGAACGCGGAGGTGTCGTCCGTTCGGCGCTAGATCGGAAGGACCGTGATCAAGATCATGAGACGGATCGTGATGAGTTCGCGGGACGGATCGTGATTAGTTCGCAGGACGGATCGTGATGAGATCGCGGGACGCTCGGCGAATTGGATCGCGAAGACGTTCGACTACACCAACCGCGTTTCTTAACGCTTCCCGCTTAGCGATCTACAAGGGTACGTAGATCCACTCTCCCTCTCGTAGATGCTCATCACCATGGATAGATCTTGTGTGTGCGTAGGAAATTTTTTGTTTCCCATGCAACGTTCCCCAACAGTTATATGATATTCAACTTACAAATTTAAAGCATTATGCTACAACAAAGAACAAATAAATACAAAAAACTCGAAACCAAAGCTTACCATATGTTGAGAAATAACATTCATGGAATCCATCCTATGAACAAAAGTAGTACACAATATGTAGTTGTCATCAAAGAGCTGCCGCGACATGACATACATTTGATGATAATTCACAGTGACACCACGACTATAAAAACAGCTGTCAACAAGTTCCCTCCGAGTTTCACTCAGATCCTCAAGAGCTACAAAAAAATAATTTCACAAACTGAGCAGAACAGCAAAACATATAAGCTGAAACAAAACTGAAAATCAATCAAACAAAAAACTTACCAACAAAGGGTAAAGGAAACAACATAACATCATCCCTATGAAAATCGACACTAATCATAGTTCTATAGTGCTCAAGCCTAACAGTCATCATGTCACGATGACAAAGACCATAATCATTCACAAGTTCCTCCCACGAAGGACCATGCAATTTACTGCTCACCCGATCATGTCTAAACAGAACATTATAAGTTACCCTCGCTGTTGTGAAGAGCAAGATCAATATCTGTGTCACCCCTCCGAATAGCTAAAGCTCTGCACTCCTCAATGTACCGAGCAAGATGTGATCTAACACTCCACGGAACATACTACAACAAGAATGGAAGCAAACATCATAAACATATAAACAAACGCATTCGAATACATTCCAACCAAAACAACATCAACCATATGCCATAGTCATATAAACAAGATATAAAATCTTACAACACGCCTTGAACATCGACGATCCAGCACCACAGTGAAAACAAACGCACCAGAATCAACTTCAGAACAAGGGCCACCTAGAGCTCGGCAAAATGGGCAAGGCATTGTATTTGAAAGTTGACATTGTATTTGAGTTGGAACCCAAAAAAATACCGTAGGCCTGTGGAGAGCTCTTTGATCTATTGTTTATGCGGGTTGGATACGGAAATGGGTGGACGAGCGAAGAGATCGGCGCAGCGGTGGAAGCACCTGAGAGCAACATGAGTGGGAGGTGGAGATGGGGAGCCTGAAGGACGGGGGAGGGTGAAAGGAGTGCTTAGAGGAGAAAGAAAACAGTCCCCGGCCTTATCCAGAGGCCCATCGGCCTCCCACTGGCCGACAGGCAACTCTTCGGCCTGGTGATGGCCGACAGGCCCCTCTTCGGCCTCCCTCTGGCCGACAGGCCACTCTTCGGCCTGGTGCTGGCCGACAGGACCCTCTTCGGCCTCCCTATGGCCTACAGGCCCCTCGTCGGCCCAACAGAGTCCGACAGGGTGATATTTTTGATTTTTTTGAGAATCGACATACGTTTTTCGAATTTGATACAAAAAAGGTACTAGTTTTGAAAAAAAAATCTACAGAGTCTCTGCAAAGTAATGGAAAGCATGATGGTAAGTGGCATGCATAGCACTGCATAAGAACCAAAGCTAGAATTAACATGATTTCATCCGTTAGTTCTAAATAAAACATTGTATGTGAGTGACTCGACACAAAACTTTTAAATTGCATTAATGAAAGGAGTGGAATGACATGATCAGAAGCTTGGTTCAGTCAGTGCATACAAATGCCCTGTTACCGTACAACTAACTAAAGATGAATAAGTAAGAACAGGAACACACTAAATTGGATGCCTTCAGAGTCTAGATTTGTTGTTGGATAAATGGGAGTATCAAATATCAATGCATATCTAAATTAGCCTTCTCACAAGTGAATATGTTTTTGGTTGGTCTTTTGACCACTATGACTCACTAGATGGTTGTATAGTAGTGCTGAACCGTGGTGGCAGTCTATTTTGCATATTCTACTGGAATACATTTAGTGTTCTCTAATTGCTGTGAGGAGTATCCATTTTTTTTATTGTGGCAGGGAAGAAAAGAAAATGAATAACTAGAAATGTATGATATAAACTTCCGAGTATATGTTGTTTGATAGGTGTTGTGCAGTGTGAAACTGTAGGAAACCCATGTATGGAAAATTGGGGAGGCTGAACGCAGCATCTGTTATCTGTGTGGCTGTAGCTAATGCCCACTTGGTTCATCTTTCTGCGTCCTCTGGTTCCTGGTGTGCCAGGTCCATTGTCCATGCTGTGCACTTTGCAGCCTTCTGATACTTTTATGGCACTCATAGATGGTTTTGCCTCGGTGATGTGTTGGGCCTGGCGCCCACCGTTCCAGCCTCAACTTGGTGGGGTTTGCCTGGTTGGAACGTCGTTTCACCGTGCAAACCTCTGGTTACTTTGCCATTAGGTACCCGTGGACTGTGGCGTCCAGTTGGCAAATGCCAATTGGACCCAACAGGATAGGACATATACGGCGCCAGGATCCCCAGAGAATTTGCTCACCTACACTTCAGTTGGTTCTCCTGCTCTCACTTGCAGCATCTCTCCCGGAGCTCAGGCCAGGTCTACAATGGCAACGATCAGCGCCGCCGCTACCACCGTCGTCGCCGCCCGGCCGTCGCAGGCCCTAGGTAAGCAACCCTGCCAGTTCGTCACCCGCCCAATAAAAATGCCGGCCATGTTATAACTTGCAAGTTGTTGACGTTGAGACGCTGGTGCTGAACGATCTGCAGGTCTGCCGCGGCTGACGGTGAGCAGGGCCGAGAGGCTGAGGTGCGGGTACTCCAAGGACGGCAAGGAGGCGGCGGCAGTGACTCCGGCGGTCCTCAAGGGCGCGCCGCTGCTGGCCGCGGTGAGCGCGGCCGTGACGGCGTCCCCGGCGCTGGCGCTGGTGGACGAGCGGATGTCGACGGAGGGCACCGGGCTGAGCCTGGGGCTCAGCAACAACCTGCTGGGGTGGATCCTGCTGGGCGTGTTCGGCCTCATCTGGTCCCTCTACACCGTCTACTCCTCCACCCTCGACGACGACGACGAGTCCGGCGGCCTCTCGCTCTGAAGTCTGAACGCCACCTCCACCACCATCTTCTTCTTCCTGCCCGCCCGATCCTTGAAAAGTTGAAAGCTTTGCGTAACTACCATCAGCCTATCAAGCATGGACGAATATCGCCATTCCGGGTTACTGATTACGGTAGGAGAACTGTAAGAGGCAGTATGTCAGTGTAAACCGTTGCAGTTGTTAACTTGTTACATGGATCTTTGACGCGACTCTCATTGCCGGCACGAAGCAGGTCCAGTTATTTGTTTTAATCTATCCATCTCATCCGGCTGTTTACACAAGCACTGCCTGGGGTTCGTTCGAAGTAAGATCCAGAGGCAGCTCCTAATTATTATTATTATTATTATTGTTATTATTATTGACGGGAGAGGCAGCTCCTAATTATTGTAATTATTATTATTATTTTTGACGGGAGAGGCAGCTCCTAATTAACTAGAGCTGTGTTAATGCGTTATACAAAATAGCGTCGTTTCTGAAAATATGTTATCAATGTGTTATAACGCTATATAGCATGCTATTAACGAGATATTATACACTAATTAACTTAGCAAGATAATTCTTTATATGTTATAATGTGCTATTAGCGGTGATATAGCATGCTATTTTTTTCAATGGTCAAATCAGATAGTTGTTCAGGCCGGGAGGGAGATTAACTGAATGGGAAGATACAGACATCCCTTGATTGTTTTCTCCGTCTAGTGTCAGATGCAAATGCAGGTACACCGTGCACAGACGTTGTCACGTTGGCGGTAAATTGAAGGGAGAAAGAGGCCTTAACATCAGATGCCACTATACGAATACAAATGATCAATCAAGAAACATAAGAGATTGTCCATGATTTCGATTTGTATGGTCCAGATGTAACTCAGATCGGATGCATGGACTGGGCCTCGCGTAACCAAGGCAGACAGCCCAACAATAGGACATGGTCTCTCTTTTTTTTTTTCCTTTGCTGCGTCTGCTGGGCTGGGCACCACTACCACCAAATAGTACCAATCCTCACGGTTTCAGCCGCCGCCACGGCAGCAGCCATGCCTCCGCCGTCACTGCTGCGCCCTCCGCTCTCGCTCCTCCTCCGCCGCTCCCAGACTCCACCTCCTCTCCGGCGAATCCCCGGATTCACCCCATCCCCTCTGCTCGCCCTGCCCAAGCGGCGGCACCTCTCCGCCGCGCAGCTCGCCGACCCGCTCGCCGCCGCAGGTTGGCATTATTTATTGTTCCCCGTATAGATAACGCGTGCCGGACGTGCGATGTCGTGACCGGGATTGGTTGCAGGGGTGGAGGAGGCGGTGGTGGGCTTCGTCGCCGGCAAGCGCAAGGCCACCGAGGTAGCCCACGCGTAGGTACTCAGTACTCCCCACCCCTGCGTCCTCGTCCTCTACTGCCTAACCTAACTCTGCTTCCTTTCCGTTGCTGAAATTAACGCATGCTCTTTTTATTTTTCAAACCTGAATCACCTTCTAGTAGGGCAGCATTCTCAAATGCTTTGTTGCTGGTGCCATGTATGTGCCAGTTTACAGCCGTGCAAGTAAATTATTCATGTGGATTCCCTTGCATAACTCATTCGAACGTGATTGTCGATTAGAAGCTATTTTTTGGGTGGTGTCACTGTTAGTAACAGTGGCGTTCTTCTCTGACTAAGGCTGTGGAGAAGTATCATCCGGAGAGGAGATGTTTTTTCCAACCTGAATCACCTTCTAGTAGGGCAGCATTCTCGTTCCTAATTGTTATGTTTTTACCCAATTAGGGTGTGGAGAAGTATCGTTCGGAAAGGAGATACAGTGGTTGATGCCACCTGCGGGAATGGCAACGATACGCTCGCTCTGCTTAAGATGGTGGCCGATGAAAGCGGGCAAGGGCGCGTCTATGGGTTGGACATCCAACATTCCGCGATAGATAGCACTTCCTCTTTTCTGAACATGGCCGTCGACAGCCATGAGGTATGCAACTGCAGGAAACTGTAAAATTTGTTACTGGTTTGAGTGAGGACTACCATATGTGGTTTCCCTTATTAGTTTCCTTTGAGAATGATTATTATGTTGTAGGAATACTCACATAAGATCACCGATATCACTGCTACATTCTCATGAAACCTCACTTTGTGGCATGTGCTGTCTGAACACTTTTTTTTTTTGCTGCAGAGGGAGCTAGTCAAATTGTTTTGCAAATGTCACAGTAGAATGGAGGATATTATTCCAAAAGATTCTCCTGTCAGGTGATCAAGTTCTTTTACTACTTCATTCATTAGATATATGATTCCATTATCCTGAAATTGGCAGTTCAAGTAACTATGATCTTGAACATGTACTTTTAGGCTTGTAGCATTCAATCTGGGCTACCTTCCAGGAGGAGATAAGACAATAATCACAGTACCTGAGACAACTGAGCTGGCACTGCAAGCTGCCAGCAGAATTGTTGGCTCAGGGGGACTCATAAGTGTCCTTGTCTACATTGGCCATCTGGGTGGAAGGTAAATATCAGTTGGCAACTGCTAATATTGTGTCAAATTGATTACTAGATGTTAGCTTTTTAAGTGATTGCTGATTACCAGTGTGTATCAGTGATAGACTTTTTTTTGAGGAATCACTTGGGGGGGGGGGGGGGGAGTTCCCCCATCTGAAATAGATTGCCAAGGCGAGTTAGTTACATCATCAGAAGTAGACGAGAACAAAGGTATATCCTGGAGGAATCGGCGGCTACCTTGTGAGCCGGCTTAGTAAACCGATGTGAGCACAGAGTAAAGTTGTTTAACAAATTCCGGACAGTAGCGAAGCTGATCAATGTCGCGCAAGACACACACATTCCTTGCATCCCAAATCTTCCATAGGGTTTTGAGGAGTGATGTATGCCGTACTGTTGGTGGTAGAGGTATAGGCGGTTGCACCTCCAGAATATTATTGATATCATGTTGATGTAGATCGATACCTAGGCGTTGCCAAATCCATGTGGCAAAAGGGCAGTGGAGGAATAGGTGCACAGTTGGCATCTCGGGCAGGAGCTTCAGTCAACAATGTGCTTGTGGAGGAGGTTTAGCTTGGTGTTGAGGTGATTGCGGAATAGTAGCCAGCCAAACACCTTAACTTTGTTTGGCACCTTGCTTTCCCAGATTGAAGTGGTGTATGGATTTATGGCCTCCTCGTGCATGAGGAGGTTGTAGGCATGCTTGATGGAGAAGGGGGCGCCTTCTTTGAGGAAGTGTTCGTCGTTAGCAAGTTCAAACTGAAGTCCAAGTTCAAACAAAGGCAAGAGAGACTGCAATTTGAGAGAGGCCATATGGAGTAGGCGATTCCTCAGATCAGATAATACACAGTCAGACATGATTGAGGATACCCAAATATTAGGCTCAGTGGAGTGAGAGAATATATTTGGAAAAGCGGTAGTTGATGAAGCCAAGTATCTAGCCAGAAGAAGATGGATCAGCCATCCTTCATCATGATGATGGAAAAATTTCCTAGCATAGGTATTTGGCGCTTAATAATATTTGATTATAGACTTGCTTGTAACATGCCATCAGAATATTGTTGTTTAATATCAAACACTCAATCAACTATCATTTAAGACTGAATCCATTTATCTTCTTCGCTTTCATATCTGTAGGGATGAACTCGATATTGTTGAATCATTTGCATCAAGCTTGCCTGCTGATACATGGGTGAGCTGCAAGTTTGAAATGATTAACAGGCCAGTTGCTCCAGTACTAGTTCTCCTGCACAAGAAATGATCGCAGTTTCACTGAATCACCACAAGTTTGGGACCCCCTGTTCCGGTCGATGAATGAAACGCCGCAATGCATACTGTGATGCTGAATTTCTGATTATGGTTACGAGCTAGAGAAAGAATTTCTGATTTCTTAGCTGTAACTGGATGATTAAGATGTTCTGGTGATTGCTTGCAAGAATTTCACTCCACGAAATATCCTTCGCAAGGTGTTCTGTGTCTGTCTTTTCATGTGTAATTTCTGGCCTACTATGTTCACTGAAATGCCAGTGCTCAGGCACATGACCCTTGATGTAATGTCTGTCAAGTTTTGAAATGTTGTGCAACGATATGTCTGTATCTTGAATACTGATATGTCATAAACCTGTGCTCCTTGGAAACAGTACCTGCTGTCCATTGGTGTGTGACTGATAAAACAGATTGTTGGTTTGGACCGTTTCTAAATTGCTGAACGAAGGGCTAGAACTATCAAGTTGGTAGAATGGCACCGCTCTTGTGTTCTTCCTGCATCTACCCATGGAAGCACTGATCTGTCTATTACTACCCTAGATTTTAACAAATCCGTGAAGGTATTTGCATACAGAATTTATAGAACTTGATTGGCATCCATGACCATGGTTAAATTGAACTTTGACTCCAATAAGGACGAATCCGGCATGGACGCCCAGCAGAATTGGAAATTAAAATGCATCTTGCTTTTAAAGTGCATAATTGGAAGGAAGTACTCAATTGATGTAGCTCCCGGCTTTGGAAGTGCTATCTATATCTTACTGGAAATAATAAGGAAATATATCATCCCTGATTTGTATTCGTGTCAATATAAAAATCAGGAAAAAAGAGTTATCCATGATACGTTTATGTCAGTATAAACATCAAGAAACAAGGACATTAATGATTTGCATGGTCCTGTCTATAACAAGGACATTCGTTTCGCATCCAAAACAACAAGTGGGGTGGTGGCGCAGTTGGCTAGCGCGTAGGTCTCATAGCTAATCTAATTGCGAGTGATCCTGAGGTCGAGAGTTCGAGCCTCTCTCACCCCACACATAAATAAAGACCATCGTTGTGATGAAAATGCTCAGCGGCAACATGGGTCGCCACATATAACATCTGATTCATCAGGTGAAACTGAGCATGTCTGAACCTGGTCTTTCTTTTTTTTTTTTAATCCTTTGTTCACGTCGAATTTTGTTTGTTGCCCAGGCTCGTTGATGGCTCTTTCTCAAGGACACTGAAACACTAGCTTCGGGGACGGTTTCGCAGGTAAGCTGGTACTGCACTGTCTCGTTATGCAATCCTCGATCCTGACAAATGCATAATTTTGCTCCGATTTATATGTTCTCTACTGTTGGCAAGTCACGGCAGAGGATCCTCACCCTTGTGTGTGCTTGGTTATCAACAGAAATTTGCTACTGCTGCAGGTTGCCGGCCGGGCTCGTAGCTGCAGCTCTAGACCTAACTGTCTGCCATACTTACATAACAAACATGAGGTGGTGGTTGCATCTCCATCTGAATCCATCATACGAGTTGAGCAAACACTGAATCTGGTCTCGTTTTTTTTCCTGCTCTGCATCGACCCATTGCCTGTCCTTGCCGTGCCCAGGCGGACGGCACCTCTCTGCTGTGCAGCTCCTCGCCGCATTGTAGGGTTGATGGAGGCAATGGCTGGCTTCATCACCTTGTTTGCAAGGGCAGGCCCACCGCGTAGGTACTGGCCCAAATATATTCTGCTCTCACCATGTCCAGAAGGCTCTTTGCAACAATGCACCGTTGGCGCCGATTAACATTTCATTTCAGTGCCAACGGGGACCGAGTTACGGGCAAATATTTACAGACTGAATTTATGGACTGATGTGGCATGGTATATTCAGAGCGAGCACTTTATCCCCGAGTTTGGGAGTCCTTTTTTTGAACCTCCTTTTCTTGGGGAGGTAGTTAAGCACCTTTTGTGAATTTGCTAGAGTGGTCTAATTCCGTATGGTAACAATAATATTTTTGGAGAGTTGAGATATTTCCAGGCATCAGCTAATAGGACTGCAATTATGATCGAGAGGTGCCCTTAATTTGACAGCTAACAAACAAAAATGTTCAGTGTGATGGTGACCATTTGTAGTAAAACATCCGAGAGAGAAAACACTGAACGAATCCAAACAGAGAAACTGACACTGACAAGGAAAAGGACACTACCACCTTAGCTATATGTAAGTTGCCTGAAAATAGAATTTGGGCCAGTCAATTTTTCAGACCATTGATTGTTGCTTCAAGATTCATGCTTTTTTTCCTTCAGTATTTTTTTCCTTCAGCTTTTTCTTCCATTCAGTTGTGTGGTGTGTCCTGTTTTGGGCTAGGAATTTTTGACCAAGCTAAGTTTTGGGCCAGTCAATTCCTTAAGCCTGGCCCATTAACCCGTCTGACAACATAGCCCTTCCCTCCCCCTCCATTTGTTTTTCCGTTTTTATGCATTTTTGTTTTATATTTTTCTTATTTGTCGGTTTTTATTTTTTTACTTTTGTGGGTTTATGGGATGTCCTGTGAGTGTAAATATAATCACAAAAATACTATATAATATGTGCGAAAGTTACACTATTTATATGATTATTGTTTACACACAAAAAGTGTAATTTCATCACAAAGTTGTGTGAAGATTTTATTATTTCCATTTTTTCCTTCTTAGAGGGTAATAATAATACCAATGCCACCATTTCATTGTTCCTTATGAAACATTATTATTTTTATTTTTATTTTTATTTTTATTTTTATTTTATTTCTTATTTAAGGGTAACGCCAATGGCACTGATTAATTTCCTCGTAGGAAACTTTTTCTAGAAATTTCACGATTATATGATTTTGTTTGCAGATTTTGAAAATCACTTTTTGTGTATATTGGTTGTAAATACGGTGATTGTTTTTTATAATTTATTTTATTTTTATTTCTTCTTAAACGGTACTACAAATGCCATCAATTCATTCTTCCTTAGAAATCTTCCTTAACTTGATTTTATTTCCATTTTCTTTCTTCTTAAAGGGGAATACCGATGCCATAAATTCATCACTTTGATTTTGCTTTTGATCCTTTTTACTTTATTCTGTAAGGGTAATAATAATGCCCCTAATTCATTCGTTTTAAGGAAACTTTTCTTGCGACAATTTCATTAATTTATATTTATTATTTTATATTATAAAAAGCACAATTCCTGTGTAAATTGTATGCAATATTGTCATTGTTTGTTTTAGATTATTTTTTAACTTCTTTATTTTTGAATGTTAACACTAGTGCAGTAATTCATACTTCTTTAGAAACTTCATTATTGATTTTGTTTAAGTTTTTTTTTCTTTAAGTGTAATGCCAATGCTACTAATTCATTTCTTATTAGAAATATACATTATTTTGAACGTTTTAGTTTTTATTTCACTTTTCTTCTTTAAGGGTAATATGAATGCGACAAATTTGTTCCTTCATAGAATTGTTTTCAATTAAATTCCACTATTATATGCGTATACTTGTATATTATAAGAAAAGATGCACATTATGTGTAAATTTTTGTGTCACTTTTTTCATTATTTTCTTTTCTAGTTTAATGGTAATATCAATGCCACTAATCCATTCCTTCTTAGAAACATTTTTTCCAAAAAAATGCACTATTATGTTTATTCTTGCATAGTAATAGAACACAATTTGTGTGTAAATTGTGTGCAACTTTTGTCATTGTTTTATTCTCGTCATTAACAATAATACCAATGCCAGGAATTCATTCCTTCTTATAAACACATTTTTTTACCAAAAACAATGTTTATTCTTGTATATTATAAAAAGCGCAATTTGCTGTGTTAAACTTATGGCTGTTTCTGTTAGTTTTTTTATTTTCTTTCTTCTTAAAGGGTAATATCCATGCGACTAATTCTTGTTACCTTACAAAACTTTATTATTATGTTTTATATTTTTATTTTATTATATTTCTTCTTTAAGGGCAATACAAATTCCACCAAGTCATCCTTTGTAGAAAACATATTTTTTTTAGAAAAGGTCCATTATTACAATTTTATTCTTGCATACTATAAAAAAATGCAGTTTTTGTATATAAATTTTGTCTAAATCATGTCATTATTTGTTTCATTTTTTCTTTATTTTTATGAGAGAGGGGTGGGAGGAAGGGGGGGGGGGGTGTCACGGTTGATGCTGTAGCAGCGGTAGAATCGTACTACTGGTTTGTACTACTCGGTCGAACTACAAAGGCAGGCACAGAAACCACTCAAACCAGCATCCATGCTTGCAATTACTCCGTACTGCAAAAGAAAGTTTGGATCGAAAAGGAGGATGGTGGAGGAGACGGCATAGGTATGGAATGCATCATGCGTACATGCATGCATGACAAAAGTGTGCATGACAAATCATGCTGGAATGGACCAGCTATCAGAAGCGCGTGTTGTCTGTCCTCATCCTCGTCAGTGGCTAACGCTACACCTCAAAGATAAACCGATTCAAACCAGTCTGTGCCACTCGACTGACCAAAAAACAAAAAATCTGTCAACTTCTACATTAGTCGACCCCGGACAGTAATGGGTAGCCGTTCTAGAAGAGGATGGCGCTAACACCGGAAGCGACGATGGGGTACACCGGCTTCGCCATGTTGGCAACATCGATCATGCACTCAGTTCTTCCTCAACTAGATAAAAAAGTATTCTAGTTGATTCCTTACTTATTTTCGAGATCGTTATTTCTTTGCAGTATGTTCATTTCGGAAAACCGCCACATTTGAGTGCATTTTCGCTGCCGGTCTTCATGAAACCCGTTGTGAGGAGGAGGGGTCAAAATTCCGTTTCTTAGTAGGGAAAGAATTAAATATTGTGAAGGTATTTTACTAAACAAATTCATATGCATACTTTTGGTTTTCAAGTATATAACCTACACATAAAACATGCAAACATTTGTAGAGATACTACAAAACTTGACCTTTTTCTTCATGCACGAGTGAGGGGAGCAAGAGCAACTCCAATGGGGCGACCCATTTCGTCCGCCGCCGTCTGTTTGGGTCGACGCGGACAAAAGTGACGGCCCAACGCGTCGACACAAACCCAAATCATGTCCGCTTCGCGTCCGCGCCGACGCATTTGCAGCTCAAATTTGCGCCCCAAATGTGTCGGCGCGAACACGGAACGGACGCCTCGCGCGTCTTCTCGGTGTCCGCCGCGTCCCCACCTGGCGGCCGTCCAACTACCCGTTGCCCACGCAGTCAACTTAATTTATGACCACGGGCCCACGCGTCAGCGACAGCGGCCGTCCTTTTTTAAGCCGACCGTGCGGTGGGGCCGTCCTCATCCAAACTCGTCGTCCACATCTAGCAAGCTCTGCTCCCCCATCGCCACCAAACCATAGCCGCCACCACCACAACGAGATGAGGCTCTTCTCCGGCGCCAACAGCAACAAGGCCAAGGGCAAGGCCCCTACCATCCCTTTCCCTTCCCAGTTCCTCTGCCGCGAGGTGGTTCGCCTTCGAGCACGAGGAGGCGAGGCGACGGGCCGTGCGCGAGGTCGACCGCAGCGTGCCGCCGTCGCCGCTAGTCGTTCGCTGGTAAGGTACACATCAATAACAAGTATATCACATATACCTTTAACGTTGTCGGCCTTCTTATCCGCTAAGTACTTGGGGCAGTTCCGCTTCCAGTGATCGGTACCCTTGCAATAAAAACACTTAGTCTCAGGCTTGGATCCATTCTTGTTCTTCTTCTCGGCAACTTGCTTACCGGGCACGGCAACTACTTTGCCGTCCTTCTTGAAGTTCTTCTTACCCTTGCCTTTCTTGAAACTAGTGGTCTTATTCATCATCAACACTTGATGCTCCTTTTTGATCTTGACCTCCGCTGATTTCAGCATCGAGTACAACTCAGGAATGGACTTCTCCATACCCTGCATGTTGTAGTTCATCATAAAGCTCTTGTAGCTAGGTGAGAGTGACTGGAGGATTCTATCAATAATCGAGTCATCCGGAAGATTAACTCCCAGCTGAGACAAGCGGTTGTGCGACCCAGACATTTTGAGTATGTGCTCACCGATAGAACTATTTTCCTCCATATTACAACTAAAGAACTTGTCGGAGACACCATATCTCTCGACCCGGGCATGAGCTTGGAAAACCAATTTCAGCTCTTGGAACATCTCATATGCTCTGTGTTGCTCAAAACGCTTTTGGAGCCCTGCTTCTAAGCTGTAAAGCATGCCGCACTGAACCAGGGAGTAATCATCACAACGCGACTGGCAGGCATTCATAACGTCTTGATCCGCTGAGAAAATGGGTGCGTCACCTAACGGTGCATCAAGGACATATAATCTTTTGGAAGCTATGAGGATGATCCTCAAGCTACGGACCCAGTCCGTATAGTTGCTTCCATCGTCTTTCAGTTTGGTTTTCTCTAGGAACGCGTTGAAGTTGAGGACAATATTAGCGTTGGTCATTGGATTTGCAATATAAATTGTAAACACAATTTTAGACTAAGTTCATGATAATTAAGTTCACATAATCAAATAATTTAATGAACTCCCACTTAGATAGACATATCTCTAGTCATTCAAGTGACACATGATCCATGTCAACTAGCCCGTGTCCGACCATCACGTGAGACGGACTAGTCATCAATGGTGAACATCTCCATGTTGATCGTATCTTCTATACAACTCATGTTCGACCTTTCGGTCTCCTGTGTTCCGAGGCCATGTTTGTACATGCTAGGCTCGTCAAGTCAACATAAGTGTACCGTGTGTGTAAATCTGGCTTACACCCGTTGTATGCGAACGTTAGAACCTATCACACCCGATCATCACGTGGTGCTTCGAAACAACGAACCTTAGCAACAGTGCATAGTTAGGGTGAACACATTTCTTGAAATTTTAGTGAGAGATCATCTTATTTAGCTACCGTCGTTCTAAGCAAATAAGATGTAAACATGATAAACATCACATGCAATCAATATAGTGACATGATATGGCCAATATCATCTTGCTCCTTTGATCTCCATCTTCGGGGCACCATTATCATCACTGTCACCGGCACAACACGATGATCGCCATCATCATGATCCCCATCATTGTGTCTTCATGAAGTCGTCTCGCCAACTATTACTTCTACTACTATGGCTAACGATTAGCAATAAAGTAAACTAATTACATGGCGTTTATGATTGACACACGAGTCATACAATAAATTAAGATGACTCCTATGGCTCCTGTCGGTTGTCATACTCATCGACATGCAAGTCCTGAATCCTATTACAAGAACATGATCAATCTCATACATCACATTCTTTGGCCATATCACATCACACGACATATGCTGTAAAAACAAGTTAGACGTCCTCTAATTTGTTGTTGCAAGTTTTTTACGTGGCTGCTATAGGTTTCTAGAAAGTACGTTTTTTACCTACGCAAAAACCACAACGTGATATGTCAATTTCTATTTACCCTTCATAAGGACCCTTTTCATCGAATCCGATCCGACTAGAGTGGAAGAGACAGACACCCGCTATAGCCACCTTATGCAACAAGTGCACGTCAGGAGGTGGAACCAGTCTCACATAAGCGTACGTGTAAATTCGGTCCGGCCCGCTTCATCCCACAATACCGTCGAATCAAGATAAGACTAGTAACCACAAGACAATTGATAAAATAGACGCCCACAACACCTTGTGTTCCACTCGTGCATAGATTCTACGCATAGAACTAGCTCATGATGCCACTGTTGGGAGACGTAGTAGTAAATCAAAAAAAATTCTACGTGTCACCAAGATCTATCTATGGAGAAACCAGCAATGAGCAAAGGGGGAGTGCATCTTCATTCCTTTGAAGATCGCAAAGCGGAAGCGTTACTATGAACACTGTTGGTGGAGTCGTACTCGCAGCGATTCAGATCGCGGTGGATTCCGATCTAAGCTCCGAACAACGGCGCCTTCGCGTTCAACACACGTGCAGCCCGATGACGTCTCCTACGCCTTGATCCAGCAAGGAGGAAGGAGAGGTTGAGGGAGAGCTCCGGCAGCACGAGGACATGGTGACGGTGGAGCTGCGTGGTACTCCGGCAGGGCTTCGCCAAGCACTACGGAGGACGAGGAAGAGGAGGACTGAGAGAGAGAGAAACTTGTCTGTTGCAGCCCCCAAAAGCCCTCACTATATATAGGAGGAGGAGGAGGAGGAGGGGTGCACCCCCTAGGGTTCCCACCCTAGGGTGGCGGCCGGCCCTAGATGGCCTTTGGGCGCGGCGGCCAAGGGAGGGGAGAGGGGTGCGGCAGCCCTAGCCGCCCTAGAGGTGGGCCTAGGGCCCATCTGGTCCTAGGGTTTGCCCCCTCTCTCCTTTGCTGCACCTTGGGCCAGATGGAGGCGCACCAGCCCACCTAGGGGCTGGTTCCCTCCCACCTTCGGCCCACGTAGCCCTCTGGTGCCGGTGGCCCCACATGGTGGACCCCCGGAACCCTTCCGGTGGTCCTGATACGTTACGGGTGATGCCCGAAACACTTCCGATGACCAAAACCTCACTTCCTATATATGGATCTTTACCTCCGGACCATTCTGTAACTCCTCGTGACGTCCGAGATCTCATCCGTGACTCTGAAAAACCTTCGGTAACCACGTACACTATTTCCCTATAACCCTAGCGTCATCGAACCTTAAGTGTGTAGACCGTATAGGTTCGGGAGACATGTAGACATGACCGAGACACCTCTCCGGTCAATAACCAACAGCGGGATCTGGATACCCATGTTGGCTCCCACATGCTCCACGATGATCTCATCGGATGAACCACGATGTCGGGGATTCAATCAATGCCGTATACAATTCCCTTTGTCTACCGGTATGATACTTGCCTGAGATTTGATCGTTGGTATCCCTATACCTTGTTCAATCTCGTTACCGAAAAGTCTCTTTACTCGTTCTATAACACATCATCCTATGGCTAACTCCTTAGTCACGTTGAGCTCATTATGATGTTGCCTTACCGAGTGGGCCCAGAGATACCTCTCCGTCACACGGAGTGACAAATCCCAGTCTCGATTCGTGCCAACCCAACAGACACTTTCGGAGATACCCGTAGAGTACCTTTATAGCCACCCAGTTACGTTGTGATGTTTGGCACACCCAAAGTATTCCTACGGTATCCGGGAGTTGCACAATCTCATGGTCTAAGGAAACAATACTTGACATTAGAAAAGCTTTAGCAGACGAACTACACGATCTTGTGCTATGCTTAGGATTGGGTCTTGTCCATCACATCATTCTCCTAATGATGTGATCCCGTTATCAACGACATCCAATGTCCATGGTCATGAAACCATGACCATCTATTGATCAACGAGCTAGCCAACTAGAGACTCACTAGGGACATGTTGTGGTCTATGTATTCACACATACGTTGGTGTTTTCGGTTAATACAATTATAGCATGAACAATAGACAATTAGCATGAACAAGGAAATACAATAATAACTATTTTATTATTGCCTCTAGAGTATATTTCCAACAGTGGCCGCGGTGAGAACGCCCTATCCGCGAACGTGGGATGGCACGTTCGATCTATGCAGGATAGTGGCGTGTGCATCGGCCGGCCCCGTTTCGATCCAATAGAATAAGAGAACGAGAAACAGAGAAAAGCAGCAAGGCGTTCGCTGCGCAAAACCTCCAGTGTGTGCCCTTGTTCATCAAGAGCGAGAGAGAAAGCGAGGCAACGAGCGAGCGATCGGCCAACAATTGGTATCAGAGCCATCGCCGACGAGGGACCATGGCGGGCAACGGTGAGCGCGCCGGGGATGACGCACCGGTCGGCGCAGCCCAGGCCCGTGACACAGAGGCGACACCCCAGCCACGCACGGACACGCGGCCACGAAGCCGCGGACGCAGCTGTGTTAGGAGGAGCACGGGGGAGGTGATTGTCCATGAGCGCGTGATCCGGGAAGGAGCCGGACATGGCGGCGCGATCGTCTACCCCACCCTAACGTCCACAAACTACATCGAGTGGGCACTTGTGATGCAGATCAATCTCCGCGCGCAAGGGCTCTGGGAGGCCTTGCTCGGTGAGGGCATGGTCACGGACCGCGAAGACATGGCGGCGCTCGCCGCGCTGATCCGGGCAGTACCCTCGGAGATGCACGACATTCTCGCTGTGAAGAACTCGACGTACGAAGCATGGGAGGCCATGCACACTATGCGCATGGGAGTGACGCGGAGGCCACGGCACAGCGCCTCCGAACGGACTTCGAGCAAATCAACTTCAAGGATGGCGAGTCGATGGACGCATTCGACATGTGGATCACCGGCCTCATCGACAGCCTCCGGTCACTGAGTGACAACGTGGAGGAGGTGCTCGTGGTGCAGAAATTTCTGCGGGTCGTCCCAGCGCGATACATGCAGATCGCCTGCGTCATCGAGACCCTCCTCGATTTGAGGATGCTGATGGTGGAGGAGCTCGTCGGACGACTCAGATCCGCCGAAGAACGCTATGGCACCGACACCAAGGGCCTTGGCAGCCAGCTCTTGCTCACGGAGCAGGAGTGGGACGCGTGCAAGAGTCAGCGGGAGCAAGGGCAGGGCTCGGGCTCCGCGGGCGCCGTTGGCAACGGCGGGCAACGCGGCAGCAAGCCACACGCTGGCGGCGCCGGCCAACGTCGGGGACGTGACATGTCCAAGGTAAAGTGCTACAATTGCAACAAGCACAGACATTTTTCCAGGGACTGCAAGAAGCCTCGCCACGAACGAAAGGGGCAGGGCCAGGCGGCACCGCAGCCGCCGACGTCACAACCTCAACTCCAACCACGGGCTAACCTGGCCAGGATCGACGACGACGAGGCAGGTCTCCTGCTGGCGAGGGCGTGCACCTTGCACGAGCAGGAACCTGCACTCCTGATGGCCACGGTGCAGCCATCGGGGGTGTCCCGTGAGACAGCGCACGGTGCGCTCCCACACGGGCCAGCAACGGACGCGCGCATGCGCATGACCCTGGTCGAGGACCGGGTGTTTCTCACCAGGGAGTCTCATGCCTACGATGTCTGGTTCCTTGATACGGGGGCCAACAACCATATGACGGGCGTCAGAGGGGTCTTCGCTGAGCTCGACAACGGCGTCACCGACACTGTCAAGTTCGGGGACAGCTCAGTGGTGGAGATCCAGGGGCGTGGCACCATTCTCTTCATGTGTCGCAACGGTGAGCACCGCACCCTAACTCACGTCTACTACATATCTCGCCTCCGCAGCAACATTATCGGCCTCGGCCAGCTCGATGAAAACGGCTGCCAGATCCTCATCGAGCACGGGGTCCTGCGCCTGCGCGATCAACAACATCGCCTCCTCATCAGGGTGGAGCGCGCCCATAATCGACTGTACGTCGTCACGCTTGACGCCACACAGCCAAGACACGCGCACGCCGGAGAAGCGGTGTGGAGGTGGCACGAGCGCTCCGGGCACCTGAACTTCGATGCGCTCCGCAAGCTCTCGCGCCACGACATGGTGCGGGGACTGCCATCGATCAAGCACGTGCAGCACCTCTGTGAGAGCTGTCTGGTTGGGAAGCAGAGAAGAGCGCCGTTCCCGCAGGCTGCGACCGGGCGGGCTCAGGGCCTCCTCGATCTGGTCCATGACGATCTCTACGGCCCGATCGCCCCGGCCACGACCGGAGGGAAGCGCTACTTCCTCCTCCTCGTCGACGATCACCAAGGACGATGCTGCAACAGCGATCAGGCACTTCAAGGCCGGCGTTGAGGTAGAGACCAGGCGCAAGCTGCGTCTGCTTCGCACGGATCGCGGGGAAGAGTTCATCTCCGCCACGTTCACCACCTACTGCGTTTAGGAGGGCGTGGGGCGGCAGCTCACGGCGCCTTACTCACCGCAGCAGAACGGCGTGGTGAAACGGCGAAACCAAACGATCGTTGCAACCGCGAGGAGCCTGATGAAGGCCAAGCAAGTGTCCGCGCGCTTCTGGGGAGAGGCGGTGACCACCCGCCATGTACCTTCTAAACAGGTCTCCGACGAAGAGCGTCGACGACAGAACGCCCTACGAGGCCTGGCACGGGCACAAGCCAGACGTGGGCCACCTGCGCGTCTTTGGTTGTGTGGCACACGTCAAGGTGGTGAAGCCGCACGCGACAAAGCTGGACGACCGCAGCACGCCCATGGTGCTCCTGGGTTATGAGCCAGGGACGACGGCCTATCACGTCTACGACCTGGCCCGCAAACGCGTGCACGTCTCCCGCGACGTCGTGTTCGACGAGACCGCGCAATGGGACTGGGAGGCGAACGAGGCAACACCGGCGGGCGTGGAGTTCATGGTGGACACCTACTCCTACGCGATGACACGCACACTGGCGCACCCGTCGCCGAACAGAGACAGCGAGAGGGACGAGCCCTCCCCAACTAAGCCAACGAGCGTGGTACGAGCCGCGCGGCAGGTGGGCACTCCCAGTCCACAGCGTGCGACGGCCATGGACCCTGTAGATGAGCTTGAGCCAGACGGAGCTCGCGAGGATGATGGTGGTGACGTCGACGAGCCGCAGCGCCATCAGCATCCCATGAGAACGCACGCGCGCGATGGGATCGTACAGCCGAACAAGCAGTACGAGGACTACGTGATGCTGGCCCACGACGACAAACTCTACCTCGGTGAGATCGACGAGCCCAAGACTTTCGCTGAAGCAGAGGAGGAGGGAACATGTCGCCGCGCTATGGACGAGGAGATGGCGTCGATTGTCGCCAACAAAACATGGCGACTAGTTGATCTCCCTGCAGGGCACAAGCCGATCGGCCTCAAGTGGGTGTACAAGGCCAAGCGCGACGCGAGGAGCGTCATCCAGAAGCACAAAGCTCGGTTGGTTGCAAAGGGCTTCGTCTAGAAGCAGGGGATTGTCTTCGAAGAGGTGTTCGCGCGCCTCGAGTCTGTCCGCCTGCTGATCGCTCTGGCCACGCACGAGGGATGGCAAGTTCACCACATGGATGTTAAGAGTGCCTTTCTCAACGGCGAGCTGAAGGAGGAGGTGTACGTGACACAGCCGCCGGGCTACATTGTTGCCGGCGAGGAGCACAAGGTGCTCCGCCTCGACAAGGTGTTGTACGGACTGCGGCAGGCACCGCGGGCTTGGAACGAGAAGCTGGACAAGTGCCTGCTCGGACTCGGCTTCACCAGGAGCCCGACGGAGCACGCCGTCTACGGACGGGGCAACGGTGCCACACGCCTGCTCGTCGGCGTGTACGTCGACGACCTCATCATCACAGGAAACGATGACGAGGAAATCAGAAGATTCAAGGTGGAGATGCAGAAGCTCTTCCACATGAGCGACTTGGGGTTACTAAGCTTCTACCTTGGCATTGAGGTGAAGCAGACGGTGAACGGAATCTCCCTCAACCAAACTGCATACGCTGGCAAGATCATCAACAGGGCCGGCCTGGTTGGGTGCAACCCTAGCCAGACTCCCATGGAGGCGCGCCTCAAGCTCAGCAAGGTGAGCACTGCGCCTGCCACGGATGAAACGACATACAAGAGCGTCGTGGGCGCGCTGCGCTACCTGGTGCACACACGCCCGGACATAGCCTACTCTGTGGGTTACGTCAGCCGCTTCATGGAGGCCCCAACAACGGAGCACCTCGCCGCCGTCAAGCAGATCATAAGGTACCTCGCCGGCACGCAGCAGCACAGCTGTTTCTATGCAAGAGGGTCCGCTGGAGCAACCCTGGTTGGCTTCAGTGACAACGACATGGCGGGCGACGTCGACACCCGCAAGAGCATGACCGGCGTTCTTTTCTTTCTCGGCTGGAGCTTGATCAGCTGGCAATCGCACAAGCAGAGGGTGGTAGCTTTGTCCACCTGCGAGGCAAAGTACATCGCCGCCGCGACGGCGGCCTGCCAGGGCGCTTGGCTCGCCCGGCTCCTTGGCGATATCAAGGATGCGGAGGCAGAGAAGGTCACGCTGAAGATCGACAATAAAGCAGCTATCTCCCTCAGCAAGAACCCCGTCTTCCATGATCGCAGTAAGCACATTGACACAAGGTTTCATTTTCTTCGCGAGTGCGTGGAGGACGGGCGTGTTGAGGTGAAGTTCATCGGCACCGGCGGTCAGCTCGCTGATCTCCTGACAAAGGCACTCGGACGCGCCAAGTTTCAGGAACTTCGGGAGGCGATTGGTGTTGTTCAGATTCAGTAGAGATTCAGGATTTAGGGAGGCATTGTCAGTTAAACCCCGAATCAGTAGTTAGCATGGACCGGTTTCTCCGGTCTGTTTTTTTTCTTTCCGTAAGAAAATAAGGCACGAGGCCGCGACCTGTGCGTGCCCGAGCACGACTAGTTCAGGAGGTGTCCGCGGTGAGCACGCCCTGTCCGCGAACGTGGGATGGCACGTTCGATCTATGCGAGGTAGTGGCGTGCGCATCGACCGGCCCTGTTTTAATCCAACGGAATAAGAGAACGAGAAACAGAGAAAAGCAGCAAGGCATTCGCTGCGCAAAACCTTTAGTGTGTGCCCTTGTTCATCGAGAGCGTGAGAGAAAGCGAGGCAACGAACGAGCGATCGGCCAACAGTGGCCTGAAGGGAGTCCTAGTCGTATTTTCTGAATTTGAAAAGAACTGCTTTAAAATCTGTAGAATCTAGACTGTTCAACTGCATAGAGATAAGCACCGTATACACACATTAACTAAACAAGCACTAGTCCGGTGCAACTGTGGTACGTTTGTATTAATCACTGGACTGATGGAGCCATGGAGGACTATCTAGGTAAGCTTGTTACTTCTGAATTCAGAAAGGGTCGTTGCAGGCGTCAGTTTGAATGTGTGGTTCACACAAAGGAGGACATACATGATGGGCATGGAAGAGCTGAGCTCCTCACCTGGAGTAGTCGTGCTTCTCTCGTCAAGTGTCAATCATCACGTCTTGCCCGACCGTCGTCTCGTCGAAAGGAAAGAAAGAAACGAGGCCCAAACGAGCAGGAGGAGCTGTTATGTCTGAGGCCCTCCCTACAAGCCGACATGCAACATGGCAATGTGGAGAGCCACGCAGGCAAAACCACCGGCGAATACCACTCTAGTTGGGATTAGGGGTTCTTTGGCCGGTATTACAGATCTCAATGGGTTAATTAACCGGTTTTAGAGGTGAGGGGTGGATTAGTCGGTTTCTGAAATCCCAGGGGGTGATGTGAACTTCTTTCCTTTATATAGGGGCTCTGAACCTCCGATTGCAGTCCAGTTCGATGTGGCAGCTCTTGCCATGCAATTGCGCGCATACACGTGTTTCACTCATTGCCAACGAAATTAACCTGATCGTCTGATGGAGAAGATTGTTATGTATGCGATGTGATATGATGCCCGATCCGTTCTTGATAGATGTGGCACTGTACGTAAGATTCCTAATGTTTATATGCTGTTTATGCTTGCATTTAGACGTGCATAGAGCACGGGCTATTAGAGTACTTAGGACTAGTACGCGTATGCATGTGATTACACCTCGTCGTCCCCATCCACACGTCGCGTGCGCGCATGGCATCTGATCGATGTGAACGTTGTGCTCTGCGTCGTCCATGATTTGATCGAGATCTCATCTCTTTTGTTTTCTCATGAGAGCACGTACTATGATGCGAGATGTAGTTTTGAGAGTTGCGTGCGCGTGGCATGCATGGAGAGCAATGCATGCACGCGACTAATTAGTGGACAAAATGGCAGTGGCATCTCGCATCGGATATCCTTTGTTAGGGAAAAATGGTCCGTTGTTAGGAATCTTGCAATGGGTAAGGCAGGGCCTGATCCATCTTGGTTCAGTTGATCGAATAATCGAAGTAGTAATCGGTTAGCAAAAAAAATTCCCGGGAGAGTAATTGGCTACAATTGAATCTAAGCTCGAGTTACCTCCCGTAGTGAGCACTCTCAGATGGGGATATCAAGTTATTCATCTCTTAGGTTTACGCTACGGATCCAAAATATTTCCCATGTTAACAATATTATTCTAGGCAAAGACTTTGTGTCACCGGAGTTGCTGGGTTACCCGCTCATTTGTGTGGCTAGATATATTATGTGTTGTCATACTGGTAATAAAAACAATGGTCTTGGCCTGCTGCATATTTTGCCTGTATTTTGAATTAAATGTTAAATATAGAGGATAAAAAAAAGGAGCTAACACATACTTCAGGGTCTAGTTGACTATGTGCAAAGCTGTACAAAGAAATACACATGTTAGATAAAAGTCTTGGCCCAGACAGAGAATTTTTAGTGTGCTTTCCTTTCGAATCATTTTTAGCCATGTACTGTTAACTATTATTGGATATATTGTCTCTAGTTTGGCTTTTATGTGCCAATCACAATATATAACATTGTAGCCAAAGATGCACCTCGAAGAAACATGGTAAAGTTTGATAAACTAGACTTCCAATTTAAGTGTATCATTAGCCTTTAGTCCAAAGTACTCCTATTTTAATAACAAAATTATTTCATAGTAACTTTTTTATCAACCTCTGGGCTGCAGTGCAAAATTGTATGCTTTGTAAATTATCTCTGCATTACATCCTGACTCCTTATCAAAAGCATCCATTCTCTCCATCAAGTTTTCAATGGGAATTTACTTATCTTAATGTACTTTGCACCTGTGTTGTGTCTGCCCACTTTGTGATTGGCAACCTAACTAAAATTTTGCGGTTCTACATCCAATGGCACCAAAGCATTTTGCCTAATTTGGCTACTGAAATCTCGTGTCTGTGTGGTCCTGCTCTATTTTATTCTTCAAGAATTGAAATTCAAATGGCTCTTCAATTAGCATCTCGTAATCAAGTGTTCCACCTCTTCGAATACTACCATCCTCATATTGTTGCATCTCACAACTATCGTCAGTACATGTGTAGCAGATCTTATTTGAAGCTCGGTCTTTGCTACTCACTATGTCATGACTCACCACATGACCGGAACGACGACTTGATCATGCATGTATATTTACGGATAAAATAAAATTTATATTTGAAAAACATTATGCATTTCATGTCTGGTTGGAATTCCTTTTAAAAATCAACTAATGACTTATTTAAATTTTAGCTATTGGCGGAATAGAATTGTATTATTCACTCACTTAGTACATCAATCGAACTACTCATTACAAAAGGTAAATCCAATATTTATATTGGGAAATCCAGTAAATTGATTTAATCGATCAAATGTTTAGGCTGGTAAAAACCATAGTAAGGATTTTTTTTCCTTCATATTTATCATCTAAAAACTGCCATGTGTCTGTCTTGGTGGCCCAATTCTACCAGATTTGGTACACTTATGCAGTTTACAAAAGGATGTTTACAAACCTTGTGATGTTGCTTAGAGACTTAGAAGAACATTTGCTTGCTTCATTCACTACATTGAACCATACTTAGAAGCCTTGTTTAGTGGAATCGTGTGTTTGTGTGTGTGTGTGTGGGGGGGGGGGGTAAAGACATTAATCAAGATGTCGAGGGCCAATTTGTTACATCGTCATAAGTAGGCGAGAAGAAAGGTATAACCTCCAAGAATTGGTGGTCTCGTTGTGTTCAAGTTTCCCAGACCTATGAAGCCAAAGGGTGAAGTCATTTAACATGTTTTGTAATGTGGTGAACCTATGTTTATCAATGCCACGGAAGATAAGCTCATTCCCAAAGTTGGTAGAGTAGAGGTATTGACGATTCAAAATCCCAAATACCATCGATATATTGGATGTTTAGGCCAATTCCCAAGTATTACCATATCCTGAAGGTGAAGGGGCAATGGAGAAACATGTGATTTGTTGACTCGGTTCGATGCTGACATCTTGGGCAGTAACTTGACTCGACAATATGCTTGTGGTAGAGGTTGAGCTTGGTGTTGAGGCATTTGCAGAATAGGAGCTACACAAATACCTTCACTTTATTGGATTCATACCCTAGACTCTCGGATGAAGTCTACATTTTGAACTATGAACCAGTAATGCATGAAAAGTCCATATGCGTGCTTGGTGGAGAAGGACACACCTTTCTCGAGGAAATGTTTGTCCTACCTAAGCCCAAACTGAAAGTCATGCAACTAAGACAAGAGAAACTGCAGCTTCAAGGAAGACACTTGCGGTTAGGCGATTCCTCAGGTTAGACATTCCACTTTTCAACATCACAGAGATACCGGATTGTTGGTTCAATGGAATGGGTGAAAATAGGCTGGGGAGGCATAGGCTAGTGGTAGGTGGTGGAGCCTAGGCAGAGCTGGATCTATAACCATTTCTCTAGCGGGCCAAAGCATGCCATGTTAAAAGGTACCATTGACATCTTGCTCTCAGGGCCCAGATTCAACACCACCACTGATTGAAACCTTGTTGGGTTGGGTGGGCCATGACCTTGTTTGGTCCAGTTGTCTTCCAACATAACAAAAGAAACTTGTTGTAGTTTAGGTGTTTGTTGGTTAATAGTATTTGGAATAAAGGAGTCATGGTTCTTGGTGCAAGTGGCGTTAGGATGCTGAATTGTACCCAACACACCCAAGGATTGTTGGTAGGTAGGAGAAATTTAATGAAAATTTTCATGAGTAGGCAAATATTGTATGTATGGATATTCTTTATCGTTAGGACACCATTTTTTCTTAGTTCACAAACATTATCCCACACGATTAAGCATTGTGCGCTTGTGGAAGTCTGTTACATAGCCAAAGGAATGTTCATCAGATAGCATCCGCTTCTTTGATCACCTTTTTAGGTAGCGTAAAAACAGACATGTAGTAAATAGCTAGAGAGTCAATGACAACTACCAAGAGAAGTATTCAACCCCCTTTAGATAGAAGTAGTGCACGCCATGGGGACAAGAATATGACACAACATGCATTAATGTATCAGAGTGTGGAGGACGGTAGTTTATATGGCCATAGTAGTAGTCCAAGGTACAACTAAGGGAAGGATGTGGCATGATACCCTAAAGGGGAAACTATATAAGCTGCCATGGCTTGATCAAAATGCATTGGGATGAGAATTTAGCTTTTTGAAAGTTGATTGAAAGACCTGTGCCTAGGCAAAGTCTTTAAGAATTCTTTCTAGATGTTGTGCAGCCGAATTAGAAGATTTTGTGATGATGAACGTGTCATCATCGTATTGAAGGGTCACATGTGGTAGATGATAATAGAGTGGTGGCAAAGATTGTTTGAGTTGTTGAAGGATGTTTGCAATTATGGTGAATAGGTAGGGGGAGTGGGTTGCCCTGGGTAGACAATGTTTGCAAGGGTAATAAATGCATGTGCATTTCACTCGTAAACTAACTTCACTTAGTCAAATCCAAACTTAGTAAAACATAACAAATCATAGCAAAAACACTATATACACACTACTATAACTCACTAAAGTTGATCATACGTCACACTACTTAATTAATGATCGGTTCAACAAATCATTGCAGTGTAAATGTGTAAAGCATCAAGAACATACGAATAATTTAAGCTTGCAGTTTCTCTGAAGTGAGGGTACGTGAGAAAACCCCCAAAACACTACATAAACTGCAGAGAGATTGGTCAAGTTTGGCATTTCTTTATTTTGTGAGATCGTGGTCTGGAAGTTTGCTTTTTTGCATTGGCGATCAGATTCAGCCGATGATGTAACTGCAAGGCTCAAAGACGAAACGAGCACACAATGGAGCATCGAACAAAGTGCAATACCGTCACACACAACATAGAGAAAACAACTCCACTTAGTCAAATCCAGTTCTAACAAAACAAATCAAATCAAATTAGGAAAGCAGCAGAGCCGCCAATCTTACCTTGTAGGGGTACACTATAGCACACTAAATAGGCTATATGTGTAGACATATATCCCTAGTTGCGTCTATCATGGCTTGTAATAAATTTTGGGTCATACTTTCTGTTGGAGATATGCCCTAGAGGCAATAATAAATTAGTTATTATCATATTTCCTTGTTCATGATAATCGTTTATTATCCATGCTATAATTGTATTGATCGGAGACTTAGATGCATGTGTGGATACATAGACAAAACCATGTCCCTAGTATGCCTCTAGTAGACTAGCTCGTTGATCAAATATGGTTAAGGTTTCCTAGCCATGGACATGAGATGTGATTTGATAAACGGGATCACATCATTAGGAGAATGGTGTGATGGACAAGACCCAAACTACAAATGTAGCATATAATCGTGTCAGTTTATTGCTACTGTTTTATGCATGTCAAGTATATGTTCCTATGACCATGAGATCATGCAACTCACGGATACTGGAGGAGTGCCTTGTGTGTATCAAACGTCGCAACGTAACTGAGTGACTCTAAAGGTGCTCTATAGGTATCTCCTAGGGTGTCTGTTGAGTTGGCATGGATCAAGACTGGGATTTGTTACTCCGTGTGACGGAGAGGTATCTCAGGGCCCACTCGGTAATACAACATCACAATAAGCCTTGCAAGCAATGTGACTAAGTTTTAGTCACGGGATCTTGTATTACGGAACGAGTAAAGAGACTTGCCGGTAACGAGGTTGAACTAGGTATGGAGATACCGACGTGTTGGAAATATGCCCTAGAGGCAATAAATAAAGTGTTTATTATTGTATTTCCTTGTTAATGATAATCGTTTATTATCCATGCTATAATTGTATTACTTGGAAACATGGATAGATGTGTGGATACATAGACAAACACAATGTCCCTAGTATGCCTCTAGTGAACTAGCTCGTTGATTGAAAGATGGTTAAGGTTTCCTAGCCATGGACATGAGATGTCATTTGATAACGGGATCACATCATTAGGAGAATGATGTGATGGACAATACCTAAACTACAAACGTAGCTTATGATCGTGTCAGTTTATTGCTACTGTTTTCTGCATGTCAAGTATATGTTCCTATGACCATGAGATCATGCAACTCACAGATATCGGAGGAGTACCTTGTGTGTATCAAACGTCGCAGCGTAAATGGGTGACTATAAAGGTGCTCTACAGGTGTCTCCAAGGGTGTCTGTTGAGTTGGCATGAATCAAGACTGGGATTTGTTACTCCGTGTGACGGAGAGGTATCTCACGGCCCACTCGGTAATACAACATCACAATAAGCCTTGCAAGCAATGTGACTAAGTGTTGGTCATGGGATCTTGTATTACGGAACGAGTAAAGAGACTTGCTAGTAACGAGGTTGAACTAGGTATGGAGATACCGACGATCGAATCTCGGGCAAGTAACATACCGAAGAACAAAGGGAACATCATACGAGATTAACTGAATCCTTGACATAGAGGTTCGACCGATAAAGATCTTCGTAGAATATGTAGGAACCAATATGGACATCCAGGTCCCGCCATTGGTTATTGACCGTAGAGGTGTCTCGTCCATGTCTACATAGTTCTCGAACCCGCAGGGTCTGCACACTTAAGGTTTGGTGACGTTTCGGTAGTATAGAGTTATGTATGGTGCTGATCGAAGTTTGTTCGGAGTCCCGGATGAGATCCCGGACGTCACAAGGAGCTTCAAAATAGTCCGGAGGTAAAGATTCATATATAGGAAGTCCTGTTTTGCTCGCCGGAAAAGTTCCGGGCTTATCGGTAGTGTACCGGGAGTACCGGTAGTGTACCGGGAGACCTGTGGGAGGGGTATTTCGACCCAAGAGGCTTCATGGGCTGTGGGAGAGTGAATATCAGCCCTTAGTGGGATTGTGGAAACTCCCACACAAGGCCCATGTAGCTGGAGAAGAAAACCCAAAAGGAAAAAAGTGAAAAAAGGCAAAAAGGAAAAAAAAAGGATGAATCCTAATCCTACTAGGAGTGGAGGAGGTCGACTCCTCCTCTCCTAGTTCGGCCGAAGCCTAGGAGGCTTGGAGGCCAAGCTGCCTCCTGTCCTCCTCTCCTCCTATATATACTGGTGGTATTAGGGTTTTTGCACTAGATTTTTAGCCACGTGCTACCCGTTCCTCCAGTGCATAGTTTCTCCTCTAGATCGGTTTTCTGCAGTGCTTAGGCGAAGCCCTGCCGGAATTGCTCCACCACCATCGCCGGAGCACCGTTAGGCTGCCGGAAAACTCTTCTTCCTCTCCACTCCTTCTTGCTGGATCAAGACGGTGGAGATCGTCATCAAGCTGTACGTGTGCTGAACGCGGAGGTGCCGTCCGTTCGGTGCTAGATCGGAAGGATCGTGATCAAGTTCGTGAGACGGATCGTGATCAAGTTCATGGGACGGATCGTGATCAAGTTCATGGGATGGATCGTGATAGGATCGTGGGAGGGATCGTGATTGGATCGCGGGACGGATCGTGATTGGATCGTGGGACGCACGGCGCTTTGGATCGCGAAGACGTTCGACTACACCAATCGCCTTTCTTAACGCTTCCCACTTAGCGATCTACAAGGGTATGTAGATCCACTCTCCCTCTCATATATGCTCATCACCATGGATAGATCTTCGTGTGCGTAGGAATTTTTTTGTTTCCCATGCAACGTTCCCCAACATGACGATCGAATCTTGGGCAAGTAACATACCGAAGAACAAAGGGAACATCATATGGGATTAACTGAATCCTTGACATAGAGGTTCGACTGATAAAGATCTTCGTAGAATATGTATGAACCAATATGGGCATCCAGGTCCCGCTATTGGTTATTGACTGTAGAGGTGTCTCGGTCATGTCTACATAGTTCTCGAACCCGTAGGGTCTGCACACTTAAGGTTCAGTGACGTTTCGGTAGTATAGAGTTATGCATGGTGGTGACCAAAGGTTGTTTGGAGACCCGGATGAGATCCCGGACGTCACGAGGATCTCCGGAATGGTCCAGAAGTAAAGATTGATATATAGGAAGTCCTATTTTGGTTGCCGGAAAAGTTTTGGGCTCATCGATAGTGTACCGGGAGTGTCGGTAGTGTACCGTGAGACCATCGGGAGGGGTATTTCAACCCAAGAGGCTTCATGGGCTGTGGGAGAGTGAATATCAGCCCTTAGTGGGCTTGTGGAAACTCCCACACAAGGCCCATGTGGCTGGAGAAGAAAACCCAATTGGAAAAGGTGGAAAAAGGCAAAAAAAAGGAGCAATCCTAGTCCTACTAGGATTGGAGGACGAGTCCTCCTCTCCTAGTAGGTTCGGCCGAACCATAGGAGCCTTGGCCCTTGCACCAAGGCTCTCCTCCTCTCCTCCTATATATACTGGTGGGTTTTAGGGTTTTGCACTAGAATTTTTAGCCACGTGCTGCCCGTTCCTCCAGTGCATAGTTTCTCCTCTAGATTGGATTTCTGCAATGCTTAGGCGAAGCCCTGTCAGAATAGCTCCAGCACCATCTCCGGAGCACCTTCACGCTTCCGGAGAACTCTTCTACCTCTCTGCTCCCTCTTTCTGGATCAAGAAGGCAGAGATCGTCATCGAGCTATACGTGTGCTGAACGCGGAGGTGCCGTCTGTTCAGCGCTAGATCGGAAGAATCGTGATCAAGATTGCGAGACGGATCGTGATGAGTTCGCGGGAGGGATCATGATGAGTTCGTGGGACGGATCGTGATTGGATCGCGGGACGGATCGTGATGAGTTCGCGGGACGGATCGTGATGAGTTCGCGAGATGGATCGCGATGAGTTCGCGAGACGGATTGTGATTGGATCGCGGGACAGATCGTGATGAGATCGCGAGACACTCGGCGATTTGGATCGCGAAGATGTTCGACTACACCAACCGCGTTTCTTAACGCTTCCCGCTTAGCGATCTACAAGGGTACGTAGATCCACTCTCCCTCTCGTAGATGCTCATCACCATGGATAGATCTTGCGTGTGCGTAGGAATTTTTTTCCCATGCGACGTTCCCCAACAGTGGCATCATGAGCTAGGTCTATGTGTGGATGAGATCTCGAGTAGAACACAAAAGTTTTGTGGGCGTTGATGCTTAGATTGCTTCCTCCCTTGGTCGGATTTTGGTTCAACGGTATTGTGAGATGAAGTGGCCCGGACCAACATTACTCGTACGCTTACGAGAGACCGGTTCCCTCAACCGCAAGTTGTTGCATAGATGGCTTGCGGGTGCCAGTTTCTCTCACTTTAGTTGGATCGGATTCGACAAAGGCGGTCCTTGAGAAGGTTGAAAAGCAACTAGTGTATCACCGTTGTGGTTTTTGCGTAGATGAGAATTGTTCTTGCTAGATACCCGTAGCAGCCACGTAAAACATGCAACAACAATTAGAGGACGTCTAACTTGTTTTTGCAGGGTATGTAGTGATGTGATATGGACAATTACATGATGTGATATATGTGATGTATGAGATGATCATGTGATGTATCGATTATCACGACTTGCATGTCGATGAGTGTGGCAACCGGCAGGAGCCATAGGGTTGTCTTTAATTATTGTATGACCTGCGTGTCAATGATTAAGCGCTATGTAATGCTTTACTTTATCGCTAAATGGTAGCAATAGTAGTACAAGCATGATGGGTGCAACAACCCCAATGGTGACACGTTGATGGAGATCAAGATGATGGAGATCATGGTGTCGTGCCGGTGACGATGGATATCATGCTGGTGCTTTCAAGATGGAGATCAAAAGCACAAGTTCATGGCCATATCATGTCACTTATGATTTGCATGTGATGTTAATCCTTTTGATGCACATTGTTTTGCTTAGGACGAAGGTAGCATTATAAGGTGATCCCTCACTTAAATTTCAAGATGAATTGTGTTCTCCCCGAGTGTGCACCGTTGTGTAAGTTCGTCGTGTTGAGACACCACGTGATGATCGGGTGTGATAGACTCTATGTTCACATACAACGGGTGCAAGCCAGTGTTGCACATGCAGAACACTCGGGTTAAACTTGACGAGCCTAACATGTACAAACATGGCCTCCGAACACAAGAGACCGAAAGGTCGAACATGAGTCATATAGTAGATATGATCAACATGATGATGTTCACCATTGAAACCACCTCAACTCACGTGATGATCGGACTTGAGTTGGTGAATTTGGATCACGTATCACTTGAATGACTGGAGGGATGTCAATTTGAGTGGGAGTTCTTAAGTAATATGATTAATTGAACTCATTATCATGAACATAGTCAGTAGTGTCTTTGCAAACTGTGTTGTAGATTACTAGCTCACGTTGTAGCTCCCTTGAATTTTTATATGTTCCTAGAGAAATAGAGTTGAAAGATGATGGTAGCAATATTGCGGACTGGCTCCGTGATCTGAGGATTGTCCTCATTGCTGCACAGAAGGCTTATGTCCTTAATGCACCGCTCGGTGCGCCAACCCCTCTAGCGTTGTTTGTAGATGTTGTGAACATCTGATAGGCACGTTCTGATAACTACTTGATAGTTTAGTGCGTCATGCATTACAGCTTAGAATTGAGGCTCCGAAACGTTTTGAACGTCATGGAACATATGAGATGTTCTAAGAGCTGAAATTAGGATCTCAGGCTCGTGTCCGTGTTGCGACATATGAGATCTCCAACAAGATTCTTTGCCTGTAAGATGAAGGAGAATAGCTCAATCGTTGAGCATGTGCTCAGATTGTCTGGGTGCTACAATCGCTTGAATCGAGTGGGAGTTGATCTTCCAGATAAGATAGTGATTGATATTGTTCTCCAAGTCACTGTCTAAGGGTGAGGTGACGATGTGTGTTGGAAATGTTTCCAAGGTTGATGTGATCAACATCGCACGCTCTCTCTACCTTCGGGATTAGTGACGAACCTAAATAAATGTTATTTGGTGTTTTGTGTTGAGCATGAACGTAATTGGATCGTGTTTATTGCAACACGGTTATCATTTAAGTTAGAGAATAATGGTTATTCTGTTTACATGAATAATACCTTCAATGGTCAAGCACCCAGTGAGAATGGTTTGTTGAATCTTGATCGTAGTAATACACATGTTCATAACATTGATGCCAAAAGATACAAAGTTAATAATAATAGTACCACATACTTGTGGCACTGCCGCTAAATGTCATATTGGTATAAAACGCATGAAGAAACTCCATGTTGATGGATCTTTGGACTCATTCGATTTCGAATCGGTTGAGACATGCGAACCATGCCTCTTGGTCAAGATGACTAAGGACCCCGTTTTCTGGTTTGATGGAGCGGGCAAGTGACTTATTGGAAATGATACATGTTGATGTATGCAATCTAATGAGTCTTATAGCATGCGGTGGATATCGTTATTTTCTTACCTTCACTGATGATTTGAGTAGATATAGTGTATATTTGCTTAATGAAACACAAGTCTGAATCGTTTGAAAGGTTCAAGCAAATTCAGAGTGAAGTTTAAGATCATCGTGACAAGAAGATAAAAATGTCTACGATATTATTGTCGAGATGAATATCTGAGTTGCGAGTTTGGCATACAACTTTAGACAATGTGAAAATTGTTTCACAACTCACGCCACCTGGAACACCATAGTGTGATGGTGTGTCCGAATGTCATAGTCATGCTCTATTGGATATGGTGCATGCTATGATGTCTCTTATCGTTTTGTTACTATAATTTTGGGGTTATGCATTAGAGACAACTACATTCATTTTAAATAGGGCACCATCTAAATCCGTTGAGATGACACCGTGTGAATTATGGTTTGATAGAAACCTAAGCTATCATTTCTTAATGTTTGGGGCTGCGACGCTTGTGTGGATAATGTTTTCACCTAATGAGCTCGAACCCAAATCGGACAAATGCATCTTTATAGAATACCCTAAGAACAGTTGGATGAACCTTCTATCTCAGATCCAAGCATAAAGAATTGAGTGGTGGAAGATAGAACTTGATGAGGTTATTGAAACTCTGTTTCAACCAGAGAGTAGCGCAGCGCAGGAAGTTGTTTCTGTGAAGCCTACGTTAGTTGAAGAGGAAGTTAATGATGATGATCATTAAGCTTCGGATCAAGTTACTAGCGAACCTCGTAGGTCGACAAGGACGTGTACTGCTCCTGAGTGGTGCGGCAACCCTGTCTTAGAGGTCAAGTTGTTGGACAACGATGAACCTACGAACTATGGAGAAGCGATGATGGGCCCGGAAACCAACAAATGGTCACAGGCCATGAAATCCGAGAAAGGATCCATGTATGAAAACCAAGTATAGACTTTGGTGGACTTGCTCGTTGGACGGCAGGTCGTTAAGTACAAATGGATCTTTGAAATGAAGACAGACGCTGAAGGTAAATGTCATCATTTGTAAAGCTCGACTTGTTGCAAAGAAGTTTACGACAAGTTCAAGGAGTTGCGTGCGATGAGACTTTCTCACTCGTAGCGATGCTAAAGTCTGTTGAAATTATGTTAGCAGTTGCTGTACTTTCAATTATGAAATCTAGCAGATGGATGTCAAAACATCGTTTCCTTAATGATTTACTTGAGGAAAGTTTGTATGTGATACAACCAGAAGGTTTTGTCGGTCCTAAGGATGCTAAAAGGTGTACAAGCTTCAGTGATCCTTTTATAGACTGAAGCAAGCATCTCGGAGTTGGGATGTACACTTTGATGAGGTGATCAAAGTTTTTGAGTCTATACAAAGTTTATGAGAAACTTGTATTTGCAATAAAGTGAGTGGGAGCACTACAGAGTTTCTGATAAGTATATGTGGATGCCATATTGCTATTCGGAAATAATGTGGAATTTCTGGAAAGCGTAAACGGTTGTTTGGAAAGTGATTTTCAAAGGAAGACCTGAATAAAGCTACCTAATTGTTGAGCATCAAGATCTGTAAAGATAGATCAAGATGTTTGATAAGACTTTCAATGAGTACATACCTTGACAAGATTTTGAAAGAATTCAAAATGGATTAGTCAGAGAAAAGTGTTCTCGCCTGCTTTGTAAGGTGTGAAGTTGAGTGAGACTCAACGCTCGACCACGGCAGAAGAAAGAGAAAGGACGAATGTCGTCCCCTATGCCTTAGCCATAGGCTCTGTATAGTATGCCATGCTGTGTACCGCACCTGTGTGTGCCTTGCCATGAGTCCATCAAGGGGTACAACAGTGATCCAAGAGTGGATCACTAGACAGCGGTCAAGCTTATCCTTAGTAACTAAAAGACTAAGGAGATGTTTCTCCATTATGGAGGTGATAAAGAGTTCATTGTAAAGAGTTATGTCGATGTAAGCTTTAACACCAATCCGGATGACTCGTAGTAGCAATCTGGATACATATAGTGGAGTAGCCATTTGGAATAGTACCAAGTGGAGTGTGGTAGCAGTGTTTACGGTTTGACATAGAGATTTGCAAAGTACACACAGATCTGAATGTCGCAGACCCGTTGACTATAAGACCTCTCTCACATGCAAAGCATGATCGAGCCCCAGAACTCATTGGGTGTTAGATTCATAACAATGCGAATCACATGGTGATGTGAACTAGATTATTGACTCTAGTGCAAGTGGGAGACTGTTGGAGATATGCCCTAGAGGCAATAATAAATTAGTTATTATCATATTTCCTTGTTCATGATAATCGTTTATTATCCATGCTATAATTGTATTGATCGGAGACTTAGATGCATGTGTGGATACATAGACAAAACCATGTCCCTAGTATGCCTCTAATGGACTAGATCGTTGATCAAAGATGGTTAAGGTTTCCTAGACATGGACATGGGATGTCATTTGATAACGGGATCACATCATTAGGAGAATGATGTGATGGACAAGACCCAAACTACAAACGTAGCATATGATCGTGTCAGTTTATTGCTACTGTTTTCTGCATGTCAAGTATATGTTCCTATGACCATGAGATCATGCAACTCACGGATACCGGAGGAGTGCCTTGTGTGTATCAAACGTCGCAACGTAACTGGGTGACTATAAAGGTGCTCTACAGGTATCTCCGAGGGTGTCTGTTGAGTTGGCATGGATCAAGACTGAGATTTGTTACTCCGTGTGACGGAGAGGTATCTCACGGCCCACTCGGTAATACAACATCATAATAAGCCTTGCAAGCAATGTGACTAAGTGTTAGTCACGGGATCTTGTATTATGGAACGAGTAAAGAGACTTGCCGGTAACGAGGTTGAACTAGGTATGGAGATACCGACGATCGAATCTCGGGCAAGTAACATACCGAAGAACAAAGGGAACATCATACGGGATTAACTGAATCCTTGACATAGAGGTTCGACCGATAAAGATCTTCATAGACTATGTAGGAACCAATATGGGCATCCAGGTCCCGCTATTGGTTATTGACCGTAGAGGTGTCTCGGTCATGTCTACATAGTTCTCGAACCCGCAGGGTCTGTACACTTAAGGTTCAGTAACGTTTCGATGGTATAGAGTTATGTGGTGGTGACCAAAGGTTGTTCGGAGTCCCGGATGAGATCCCGGATGTCACGAGGAGCTCCGGAATGGTCTGGAGCTAAATATTGATATTAGGAAGTCCTATTTTGGTCGCCGGAAAAGTTTCGGGCTCATCGGTAGTGTACCGGGAGTGCCGGTAGTGTATCGGGAGACCATCGGGAGGGGTATTTCGACCCAAGAGGCTTCATGGGCTTTGGGAGAGTGAATATCAGCCCTTAGTGGGCTGGTGGAAACTCCCACACAAGGCCCATGTGGCTGGAGAAGAAAACCCAGTAGGAAAAGGTGGAAAAAGGCAAAAAAAGGAGCATTCCTAGTCCTACTAGGATTGGAGGAGGAGTCCTCCTCTCCTAGTAGGTTCGGCCGAACCATAGGAGCCTTGGCCCTTGCGCCAATGCTCTCCTCCTCTCCTCCTATATATACTGGTGGGTTTTAGGGTTTTGCACTAGAATTTTTAGCCACGTGTTGCCCGTTCCTTCAGTGCATAGTTTCTCCTCTAGATCGGATTTCTGCAGTGCTTAGGCAAAGCCCTACCGGAATAGCTCCACCACCATCTCCGGAGTGCCGTCACGCTGCTGGAGAACTCTTCTAACTCTCCGCTCCCTCTTGCTGGATCAAGAAGGCGGAAATCGTCATCGAGCTGTACGTGTGCTGAACGCGGAGGTGCCGTTCGTTCGGCGCTAGATCAGAAGAATCGTGATCAAGATCGCGAGACGGATCATGATGAGTTCGCGGGACGGATCGTGATGAGTTCGCAGGAAGGATAGTGATGAGTTCGTGGGACGGATCATGATTGGATCGCGGGACGGATCATGATGAGTTCACGGGACGGATCGCGATGAGTTCACGGGACGGAACGTGATTGGATCGCAGGACAGATCATGATGAGATTGTTGGAAATATGCCCTAGAGGCAATAAATAAAGTGTTTATTATTGTATTTCCTTGTTCATGATAATCGTTTATTGTCCATGCTATAATTGTATTAATTGGAAACATGGATACATGTGTGGATACATAGACAAACACAATGTCCCTAGTGTGCCTCTAGTGAACTAGCTCGTTGATCGAAAGATGGTTAAGGTTTCCTAGCCATGGACATGAGATGTCATTTGATAACGGGATCACATCATTAGGAGAATGATGTGATGGACAAGACCCAAACAACAAACGTAGCTTATGATCGTGTCAGTTTATTGCTACTGTTTTCTACATGTCAAGTATATGTTTCTATGACCATGAGATCATGCAACTCACAGATATCGGAGGAGTACCTTGTGTGTATCAAACGTCTCAACGTAACTGGGTGTAACATCCCAAAATTTCATTTTGGAATGTTATGATTATAGCTATGCATCTAGCAGCATCATTGCTTGAATGTATGTGTTTGTTGTAATGTCTCTTCTGAATTCCAGAAAGCTCTTTCTACTTTTCCCTAAGTTGCTTTCACTTAATTGAAATTTTGGTTAAAAGTTCAAATAAGAGAGGAGGAACATGACACTCCACACCAGGGACTAATTGGTGATATATTTGAACAATAATAACCAGGGGTTATTTTGAAAATATTTGCAAAAAGGATTTAAAAACAATTAGGCAATTTCTGAAAATATTATTTTTTCAAAGTGTTCAAATGACAGAATAGAAATGTTCATTAAATAGAATTTATTATTCTGTTAATTTTGATATATAATACCCCTATATTTACAAACGATTTGAATGCTTTAAAAGCTTTTGAATGTCTCTGGTAAATTATTAAAAAGAAACGGTAACCGTTTCCGGTATTAAACGGGCCGGCCCACGGCAGTTATTCGCGCATTTACTACCGACCGGCCGACCGCGCGTAACGGACACGCCCTCCCCTCACTGACACCGGGACCCAACCGACCGACCGTTTCACCGAACGGTCATCTTCTCTCCCCCCCCCCCGCGCGCGCCGGACCCGACGCCGGCCGTTTCCTCCCCTCGCCGGATCTCTCTCCTCTCTCCTCCCCCGCACTCCCCAACGCCCCTATATAAGCCACCCACTCCCCTCTCTCCATTTCCCCCCGAGCCCCCTCTGTCCCTCTCCAGACCGTCGCAGAATTCCTCGCCGGAGTTTACACCACCACCGGACCTCCCCATCGCCGTTGCCGTCGACTCCGACCTCCCCTCCCCTCTCCGACACCACCAATCGGTGCAGGAGGACCACCGCCGCCGTCTGGACTTCTCCGCGCTCCGTTTCGACCACCGGAGCCACCTCCGTCGACGAACACGACCACCGGACGCCGCCACCACTCGCCGGAGATCCCCTCTCCCTCCGGTAAGTCGCCGGACACACCCCATCCATCGGATCCCCACTCAACAGTCCCGATTAGATTGATTTTAAACCCCGAAACGTTTTCCATTAGAGATCGGTCGCCCGCCCGCAAACCTTCGAGCGCACACCCCCTTAGCCAATAGGACAGTGCCACGTAGCCCCCTGGCCGTCCGATAGATATTTCACTTTTTCTGATTTTTGTTTAGAAAACAGAACCTGTTATGATTTTGTTTTGTGAATATCTTTTAACCTGTTTAATATTTTGAGTTGGTTCTTTTTGCAATAGCTCACATTTTTCATGTAGTTTCACCCTGTACTTTTAAATTTCAAATTTGAACTATAAAATTTGAATTTAATCAAATTTTCTCAAAATCTTCAAATCTGAATAACTAGAGTTTGAAAATAGATTTTGATATGAATCTTTTTGCTAATGTTTGGTATTAGTTAGGACTACCTTCATGCTTAGTTTGAAGATTTTTAGGATATATTTGAGTAGTGTTTTAGCTATAAACAGAATCTGCCTAGTACTACAATATAGTTTTATTTACTTAGTTTTAGTTAGTTCAATTTAGATTTAGTTTTAATTTGTCTAGTAGGTTCTGTTGTTTATACATTTAGTGTTTTACTTATTTTTTATAAAAATATAAAATTGTTTAGTTTATTTCCTTGTTAAGATAGGAATCACAACTTATTTTCAAATAGGTTTATTTTGATTAAAACAACTAACTAGTAATAGTTTTGTTTTCAAACAAAGTTTTGTATATTTTAATTCTGTTTTCTAAGACAGATTTAATTGTAAATTATTTCCTGTTAAGAACATGTTTTACAAATAAATAATAAGTTTAGTTTTTCATTCTTTTGTTAATATAACTATAGTTGATTCATATAGTGTTTATCACAAACTTGTATAAACTTTACTAAACTTTTCCCAACAAACTTAAATTGATTATATTCTGTTTATTAATAAAATATTCTATTGTTTCCTTGCTGACAACAATTGTTTTGTTATTACAAATGGTTTCATTATGTCAGTAGTGTTTTCATTCCTCACCTTTTGAAAACAAAACTTTGTGTGTTTTCTTACTTGAGATTTGTGCATTGTTTTGTCTTGATTGTTTACTAGTTCTTGGTTGATGTTTGTGAGTTACAATATTCTGTTGTATGCTTATTGAGTGCTTGTTTGCTTCGTTAGATTATCCGGAGTGCGAAGCTTGTTACTTAGAGTCACTCACGTACGAAGATCATCAATCAGGCAAGTCACTTTGATCATATTTTTACCCATGTTTTATATGCATTAGTTCTACCATCACCCCAATTGCATGCAAGATAGGTTAATTGGAAACTTGGGTACATTGTAGTAGTATCATGTAGTAGGTACCCCCTCAACCTCTTTGACACATTGGCCCCGAGAAACGTTGTTTTACCTTTTGCTATGCTATTAGTAGACGGGGTTGGTTGTGTGATTCATGAGAGTTGAGAGAGTTAATAATTTCAAGACCTACATAATGATCAAGATTTAAGACTCCGAGTTTTCAACATACCTCTGGGTGGATGATGGTTGAACGGCACCCTGGAGAAACCAGTGGATTTGCCTAGGTGATGCTGGAGATGGCCAGTATTCACGTGGAAAGGTCCACCCAGGCACAAAGAGATGGATGGATGCTTTAAAAACCAAGGCTTACCTACACAGCCACAAGTCATTATGGGCTCTGGCTTGGTTGGATATCGTGGTGACCCTGGACAGGCGGTGCTACGAGAGGTAGAAGAACGGTAGGAAAGGATGGGCACCGACAGAGTCGCAGGGAAACCCTTTGGAAGACCATGTTTTGGTCATCCGTTTCTCAAACACCCTGAAGTGCGAGAAATCAAACGGAGGCGACCAAATCTTGTGGGGAACGTGTGCAAAACTCTGCAGAGTACTTAAACCTAATCGATTAGCCGTGTCCACGGTCATGGATGACTTGAGCCAAAGGAATTGAAACTTCCAGAACTCTCAACACAATTAATATGATGATGTGGGTATTTAATAATTTTGGGTATGAGAATTGGTTGGTGGAACCATCTCATTAATCAACCAACTTAGTAATATTTTGCTTAACCCCTCCCTTGATGTAGGAAAAACTTGGCTTTATGCAAAAACTTACCACCCCACCTGCCATATTTGCATATAGATTAGATGATTATCTTTTCACCCCTCTCTTGTGACTTTGCCGGCATATTCCATATGCTGACCTACATGGCTGCAACGTATCATGTTGCAGAGTACTTTTCCGACCAGGAGTGAGGACGCGTTCTATGCTCAGTGAGATGCCCTTGGAGTTAGATGGACTCATCTATCTTCGACGCTTCCGCAAGATTTAGATATTCTCATGAGTTGGCCTTCAGCCACTTTATTGTAATGATTATTGTAATAAAGGACTCGATATGAGATTTCGATTAATATAATGTTGTGTGATTTCCCTTTGATATATACATTGATGTACCGTGTGTGTACCAGCATGATCTTGGGATGGTACAGAAACACCGGAGATTCGACCTTTCAGGTCGGGTCGCTACAGAAATGGTATCAGAGCACACGCTGACCGTAGGACGTAACCTTTAGGATTGGAAAGCCTTAGGATTGTTTCTCTTTGTCTTTAAAAATTCTTATACTCTCATCTATTCGTTTCTGACTCCTCTCCGATTATTTCAAAATTTATAGATGGCCACCTTCATCCCAGTGTTGATCACGGAGTTTTGCCAGCCTGACGCAACGATGCCCTTTGGTAAGGAGCTGATGAGGATCGTCAAGGACGTAAGGATTGCTTTGCCGAGCATCACCGGAATTCCTATCATGTCATTTCCCCAAGATGGACGCTACAGGATCGAGGTGCATATCCCAGGGAAGACTTTTGGGAACCGGAAGGAACCCATCGACCTCAAGTTCGTGGCACCCAGTTGGATACTTGGGAGAGACATGGCCATTCATCGTGCCCTTGGACGTATTCAGGAGGAATACAGAGGTGGAACCATTTCACCAGGACTCAGCGTGGTTTGTCGCAGAGATGCCAATGGAAACATCATAACTCCTCCCACTTCAGACACCACTATTTCCTATATCTAGACCCTGGAGACTCACATCAGGACTCTGGAGCTTCGAGTTCGTGCTGATACGAAGACAATCAAGAATCTGATGAACCGCGAGATTGACCTTGAAGCTGACTTACGGGAAGCCGAGTACGAGCATGAGTATGAGGTGAAGGATTTCTTAGAGAGGATCGACAAGCTGAACACTCGCATCTCCACTCTGGAGGAACAGATGGACATGGGTGAAAATCTTCATCCTGAGGGAGACTTGGCTCCTTTCATCAGCGACGATGATGACTATGAGGAGAGCACCGTTGGAGGAGACTCAGTCACTATGCACTTCTGAGGAAAAACATTAGTTATGCCCTCCATGTATCTTTTATTTTCGTCGTTAAAGCGTAGGTCGATGCTTAGTTGTTTGAGATTTGTATTCCCGATGTTTGACGTTGATTGAATAAATGAATGAGTGTTTGGTGTGATATGTTTGTTGCATTGCATATGGGTAGTGAATTTCTTCTAGACCCTTGTTCTATTCTAATTCTCACCCCTCTGAAAACAGCAAGATGCCTCCACGACGTGAGACCGACTTCACTTTTCCGCCGGAACTCACACAACTTCTTCAGCAGCAGAATGCACTGATGCAGTTATTGATTCAGAATCAGACCAACAATCAGAACAACCACAACCACCATCCACCCCAGACTGACAATCTCACCCGTTTTCTGAGGTTGAACCCAAGAGGCTTCATGGGCTGTGGGAGAGTGAATATCAGCCCTTAGTGGGCTGGTGGAAACTCCCACACAAGGCCCATGTGTCTGGATAAGAAAACCCAAAAGGAAAAAGGTGGAAAAAGGCAAAAAAAAGGATGAATCCTAATCCTACTAGGAGTGGAGAAGGTGGACTCCTCCTCTCCTAGTTCGGCCGAAGCCTAGGAGGCTTGGAGGCCAAGATGCCTCCTCTCCTCCTCTCCTCCTATATATACTGGTGGTATTGAGGGTTTTTGCACTAGATTTTCAGCCACGTGCTACCCGTTCCTCCAGTGCATAGTTTCTCCTCTAGATCGGTTTTCTGCAGTGCTTAGGCGAAGCCCTGCCGGAATTGCTCCACCACCATCGCCGGAGCACCGTCAGGCTGCCGGAGAACTCTTCTTCCTCTCCACTCCTTCTTGCTGGATCAAGACGGTGGAGATCGTCATCAAGCTGCACGTGTCCTGAACGCGGAGGTGCCGTCCGTTCGGTGCTAGATCGGAAGGATCGTGATCAAGTTCGTGAGACGGATCGTGATCAAGTTCGTGGGACGGATCGTGATCGGATCACGGGACGGATCGTGATTGGATCGCGGGACGGATCGTGATTGGATCGCGGGACACACGGCAATTTGGATCGCGAAGACGTTCGACTACACCAACCGCGTTTCTTAACGCTTCCCGCTGACGCTCTACAAGGGTATGTAGATCCACTCTCCCTCTCGTAGATGCTCATCACCATGGATAGATCTTCGTGTGCGTAGGAAATTTTTTGTTTCCCATGCAACGTTCCCCAAGAGAGATCGCGGGACGCTCGGCGATTTGGATCGCGAAGATGTTCGACTACACCAACCGCATTTCTTAACGCTTCCCGCTTAGCGATCTACAAGGGTACGTAGATCCACTCTCCCTCTCGTAGATGCTCATCACCATGGATATATCTTGCGTGTGCGTAGGAAAATTTTTGTTTCCCATGCGACGTTCCCCAACACTTTCTTGGATTGGTACTTTTGAACTTTAATTAAGATATGGTTGTGTGCATCACGGTGATGTCAAGGCCGAGGTGATCCTCCTTTTCTAAAATAAAAATTGTAGATGGTCGGGTGATAAAGATTATATAAGTTTTGGTTATGGGTTATGAGTTGTTGAAGGATGTCTGCAACTATAATGAATAGATGGGGGAAATGGATAGTCCTGACCATGTTTGCAAGTGTAATAGATGCATGTGCATTTCACTTGAGAACAAACTCCACTTACTTAAATCCAGACTTAGGACCTCCCAATGCTGCCACCATGTACTTGTCCTAAGACTGCCAAGTAGACATAAAATCTGATGTGGCCAGTCAATAAAGAAGAGAGAGTAGTTTGGTGACCCCAGAAAAAATGATGCTAAGTGTGTGTACCTAGGTGAAAACACAAATCTGAGTCTTCAACTAATTAATGAAGGAAACCTAGCAACAAAAACTAATCACCTATGCATTGGGGGACTTGAGTTGCTAAGCTATTTAATACACAACACCTCATCTAATTCCTCTTTCAATGCATGTGTGCTTAGATAAGAGCAAGTACAATAAGATGACATAAGTAGGTTATAAGGACTTAAATGTTATATCTTATCTTAGTTAGAGAAGGGAGAAGAGGAGAGAAGGAAATCGGGTTATAGAATAAGAGCCAGCTATAGCATGAGCCCCAAGACACTTTGTGAGAATGTAAGGTAGGCAAATCATTAATAAATTAGTACATATTTAAAACTTAATATTGCGCGGGTCGGTTATTAGATTGGCTCTAAATGACACGAAAACCTCTTATAGCTAATTATTGGAAGTACTATTAACCATGCTCTAAGGTGCTAACTGCATTAAAGGGGCTTAGAAACTAAATTCCACAATGCATACATGCTTAGATTTTTGTCTCCCTTGATTTAATTGGGTGTAGACTCAGAATTGTCGTTCCACCTAGGTACACGTGCTTCACATCGTTTCTTCTTGGGGTCACCGTACTACTCTCACTTTTCTTAGTTAACGTGTCACAATAAATTTTTGCTTAGTTGGCAGCCTTAACATTTGTACAAGTTGGAGCAGGGGCCTAATAAAATTTGCAATGAAAGAGGCCTATTAAAACAAAACAAATCATACCAAAAACAGCAGAACTGGCATAATTACTTAGCTATCCAGTCAATCTTACCTTGTAGGAGTAGATACTATTATAGCTCACTGAAGTTGATCATACGCTACAGTACTTACTTAATGATCACCTCAACAAATCATCTCAACATACGACTTGTTTAAGCTTGCGGTTTCTTCGAAGTGAGGGGTTGTCTGAAAAACCCCAAGACACTACATAAACCGCAGAGAGATTGATTTAGTTTGGCCTTTGTTTCCTCTATGTTGCATCTTCTTTAAAGATTCATCCAATGGAATGCCAACTCCCTTTCTTTTGGATTTCCGTTCTATTTTGAAATGGTGTATGTTGATCTAATTCTTATATAAAGAAAACTTTATCGTTTCACTTTGTCTCTCTTTCTCTAGAATCTCTAGAAAAAAAGAATGGCTATATTCTTTATTTTAATATTTAATAACAATAAGAGACTATTAAATAAAAATGAGAATACAACTAATTAAAACTTATTTTTTGAGATGGTGATGCGGAACTTTACTTTTGGCATTGGCGATCAGATTCAGTCGGGGATGTAACTCCAAGGCTCGGAAACGAGCACACAATGGAGCATCGAACAAACAAAGTGGAACACCGTACACACAACATAGAGAAAACAGCTCCACTTAGTCAAATCCAGGGCTCCAGGCCTAAGAGAATAAATCAAATCAAGTTAGCAAAGCAGCGGAGCCGCCAATCTTACCTTGTAGGAGTACTATAGCGCACTGAAGTGGACGGTATATGTTACACCAAGTAATTTATCACTTATTTGTCCGCCAAGTCCTCTCAGTGTAAGCATCAAGAATATATTAGTTTTTTTAGATTATTAAGAATATTTTAGCTACACTAATTAATGGTCACTTAGTCCGACAAATCGTCCTAGTGTAAGTATCAAGAAAATATTATTTGGGATTGCAAGAAACCCAATAACAGTATATATACCGCAGAGAGCTTGGTCAGTTGCAGTTCATCACAGGCCATCTACATACACGGGGAGAAACGCACGTATATACACGCATGGCTCCTCATGTTCTCTCTTGGATTAGTGTGTCTCTGCTCTTCTTCTTGGCGTCGTCGTCATGCGTTGCCGCGAGGGGCGCTCGGGCACCCAAAAGCACTGACCCGACGGACGGATTCACGGCGGTGAGCCTCGACGAGATCAACTTCGCGCTCCAACGGCCGTTCGACGAGGCAAGCGGCGCCCGGTACAGTTTCGACGGCACCGTGCGGAAGCTGTGGGTGCTCTCCTCCGACAAGCCCCACGCCCGGCAGAGCCATACCAGCCCAAGAACTGAGATCAGGATGGAAGTAAGTTAGCTATTACTGTACTACTACTACCACATTATTATGTACTGGAATATTTGGGTATATATAATCAGAGATCTTACTGGTTGCTTTTGCTATCTTCTACCTGCAGGGATACGACTACAGCTCCGGCGTGTGGCAGTTTGAGGGCCACGGTTGCGTCCCGTCAGGCACGACCGGGGTGTCCATCATGCAGGTTTTCGGCGCCGGCGAGACAGCCACCACCCTCATGCTGCACGTCTACGACGGCGCGCTGCGGTACTACGACCGGCAGCTTGTCGAGGACGACATCTATGACAGGTGGTTCCGGCTTAACGTGGTCCACGACGTCAAGGCATCGACGCTGACCGTGTACATCGATGGCGAGCAGAAGCTGCACGTCCACGGCCGTGGCGGCGACTCACATTACTTCAAGTTCGGTGTGTACGCGCAGAACCATGACTCCAGCCGCATGGAGTCCCGCTGGAAGGGGATCAGGATACTCAAAAAGGACTGATACATTGATTCAGAGTTTACGGCCGATTACATATTTTTCTTGGATATATTTATGTTGCCGCCTTATCATAGTGGCTGTGTACTGTTTGTGGGCTTATGATTTGTAGTACAGATGAGGCTGGGAATGTATAGATATATCTATATTTATGTTATTTGTTTGTGATACCCTATTTATTTATTTTCCTTCAATCTCCGGATGATGTTTTAGATGTAAAAACAATATTCATTACAGAATGCATACAGTTTTAGCATGTGTACAGAACTACAGATTGATGAATAAGTTAGTAAATAATGTAAAGATACATCCTGAGAATGGAAACAAATCACAATAAACCAAACTTGTACGAAGCAAAGCAAATAAAACATTCTACTCATTCCATATTAAAAAAAAACATTCTACTCACTCTGTGCTTTAGTAGTCAAACAGTGTAATGTTTGACAACATTTTTAGTAAAAACTATCAACAACTACAATATTAAATAAATAGGTATGAAAAATATTTACTGTATATTTAATGATATTAAGGTATAATAGTTTCATCCAAATCCTTGATGCAATATGCTTTAATGACCAGATGATGCATGTGAAAACAATATTCATCACAGTACAAGTACACAGTTACCATTTGTGCAGATGTATAAGTTAATAACATTGTCAAAAATTTAAGCAGTGTATATTGTTCCTGTGAGATAGTCGAGCTTCGAAGCCGTGAACGTCAAAACTTTTGTGAAACATTCTCAAACTTTCACCACAACAATTGACGTCATATGAGGGAACCATGCCAAGTTTCATTTTTTCAGACTTCGATTCATTTTTCGGAATTAAAGACCAGTAACCTCCATGTTTGGGGTCAAGTCCTGACACCCCAAGACTTGGAATCATTTTCCTTTTCTTGGATAAGGCCTAAGCATATACTAAAGAAAACAAACAAGATTTCTCAACTCAATATTGTCAACTTTTTCGTGCTCTTGCAGTTTGTATTCATTAAATTTTAATTAAATATGCTTTCCTTCCCATTTGTGCCCATTTTTTCATACACTTGTAGTTGAAATTTCAATTATATGCACTAACTTCCTAGAAAATGCAGTTAATGCCTAGAAAGGAAAGAGAGATGGAGAAAGAATATAAGAAAAAATAATGTGGACAAGAACAAAGCATAATAAAAGGAAAAAAGGGAAAACAAATAGTGTCCAAAAGAAATGAAAGAAAAAAGGAGAAGCAAAATATAAATATAAATGTTTGCCGAGAAGCACGAGGTAGGAACTCGGCAAACACGTGCCATGCGGAGTGCCACACGGGCAACGCTCGACAAAACATGTCTTTTCTAAGTGTCATATCTTTGCTAAGCTTTTTGCCCGAGTAGCTATGACGTATCTTTGTCGAATGCTTGATATTATGCACTCGGCAAACACACCGGCACTCGGCAAAATTGCCGATTCTGGTTGTGGAACTATGATATTGTATAGGTATGAAAAATAATTTATTATGTATCGAATGATACTAATTTGTTATTGTACTTTGAACCCATTATTGATGCAAGTCCTACGGTTCTTATGTCCTTGCTCTATCCATATCTCACCCACAAATGTTATCATCGCTCCAAGTTAATAGTGAACTTAACATATAATTCAGTTGGTTAGGTTTTGTTTGGTTGAAACCGCCCACCCGGGTTCAAGTACTAGACTCTTTTTAGGAAAGGAACCATGATCCCTAGTTTCATTTCTGAAATTAATAAAACAACCACATTGTTTTCATGATCCCGGCCTCCTATATAGCAAGTTTTGACCACGACATAGGTGTTGACAACCACCAAAGTAAAACAACCAACTACCTAAAAAAGAACTACCACACCACCTCAGGCGGGAAGGGTATTAGAAAATCCTAAAATTATAACCTCGTAAACAAGACATAACCAGAACAAGCTCTCACAAGCACAAAACATTCATCAGGTCATACGTCACAATTAACAATAACAAGAAAATCATAAACAGTATCCAGCTTCAAGCAAAATAGACTTCCATCAGCATTCTAATACGATAATAAGAGGCCCACATCCTATTATCCAAATTGAATCTACATTGGCTACCAGGCCTAATACCTTTGCTCCAGTGCACTCTAGTTTTTGAACTTTTACTCTGTCAAATTTGCCCCAAACGATATGTAATGAGAAACAAAAGAATCAAGCTACTTGGATCAAAAGGATAATCATTGCTAAAGGGTGCATCATTACGGGTTTTCCAAAGAGTAGTCCAGATGGGATCCGCTACACCACCAACCACTAATTCATAGACTTCGAATTATTGTTACATCATCTGGGAAGATCATCAAAACTAACACGAATAAATGCTAAACTAAGTGCACATTTAATTGTACTCCGGGTATGCTTAGCTCTGCACATTGACAAAAAGATGATCAATACTTTCACTGGCATTAGACATCTAGCATTTCCTACACATTCTCTGTGAAGCAAAACATCTCTAGTCAATATGCTTCTCCTAAGAGTCAACCAAAGAAAGACTTTACTTGTAGTAGGTCTTGACTCTTCCACGCATCTTTGCAAGGGCAACGTCTTGCTTTGAGTGCATTATATAATGAAAATATAAATTCGCAGACATTTTTGAAAAGTTGTGAACATTTTTAAAATTCGAGAACAACTTTTAAAATTCGAGCATTGTTTCCAAACCAGCAAACAATTTTTACAGCGCTGTGAATTTTTTCAAACTGACAAACATTATTTGGATTGGTGAACATTTTTTTATATTAGGGAACTTTTTTCTAATGTGTGAACATTTTTTGAATTGACAATCATTTTCTGAAATTTGCTCTTTATATTCACAACCAATTTTAATAGGCCATAATTTTTAAAATGTGGGAACTAATTTTTTTGTTCATGAACATTTTTCTGAATTCGTGAATATTTTTCAAATTTGCGAACGATGGTTGAAATCATATATTTTTTAGATGATTTTTTTTCGAATTCATGGACAATTATTTATATTATGCATATTTTTTAACCTGTGAACATTTTTGGAAATATGTGATTGTTTTTATAAATTCACAGACATTTTTGAATCATTCAACTTTAGAAAGAATCTGTAACAGTATTCAAATTCAAGAATATATTTTTGAATTCATGAATGTTTTTGAATTTGCAAACTTTTTTGATTTTAGAAAGGTTTTAATAGAAAGCAGGTGAAAATCAAAAATACTGACAGAAAACCTTGTTTCTCCAACAATGAAAAGCTGAAAGACCAATAAAAAACATTAGGCAAGCTTGGTAGCGCTCACTGTCCTAGTTTCGCCTGTCAAATTCATGGTTGGAGGAGGATGGATGCCCATTTCCTCGCTACGTAGGTCGGGGAATAGGAGGTCCCCTCCATGACGTCTTTGGGTCGTCACAGACTCACGGCAGCAGAGCTTCATGGGGTCAACTTGGGCCACTCACCACCCCAGCCCATGAAGAAATCTCCTAACAATCCTAAGTATTTGGGTCATTTTTTTAGACAAAGTATTTGGGTCATAAGTGCAGTAACAACATCCCAAACCTCATAATTTCGCCCAACCTATGCCCACTGCCCTTTTAGGCCCTGTTCGGTTGACAGGTTTATGAAGTGGTTTTGGCAGGGATTGAGGTGGATTTAATCTTCTACAAGTCAAAACCACCCCAAATCCCCTTCAATCCCCTTGACAAAGGGTGTAACCGAACAAGGCCTTAGAGATTTGTCCCTATCTCTGCCACTAAGTCATCACATTTCCATATGAATCCATCAGATGCCTTGAGTAAATATTAATTGAACCTAGCCTTGTTTCTATTCCATGCTCTGGATCAATTCATCACCTCTCCTCGTCGTGCCCAGGCGATGGCACCTCTCCGCAATGCAACTCCTCGCCGCATTGCAGGGATGAACGAGGCAATGGTTGGTTTCGTCACCGGCAACGCAGGGCCACCGAGGTAGCCCACTATGCAGTGACTAGCCCCAATCATCATATCTTACTGCATGTACACAAAAAGATCATTGTGATGCTAACATTTTCTCCTAAAATATCCCAGAGAAAAATAATTGAATGAGTTTCAACAGAGAAGCTGATATTACAAGGAAGAACACTAATGGGTCACCATTCTCCAAGAAGGTGCTAACGCTGGAAGTGATGATGGGGTACACCATCATTGCCATGGTGCCAATCTCGGTCGTGCAGTCGGATCCTCCTAAACTGGCTAAAAAGGTAATTTAGTCCGTTTCCTACTTATTTTTATGCTCGTATATATCCTTTTCCAGTCTGTATGAAAACTGTCGTAGTTGGGGGCATTTTTGCTGCCGGTTTTCATCAAACTAGTTGTAATCAAAGTTTTAAATAGACGGCTATAGAGGTTTGAGCAGGGTGTCACTAAATAGTAGCCCCTCAATTCCGTTCCATAATATAGTGCATATAGTTTTTCTTTTCATGGGTAACATATATAGATTTTTTGAAACAGTCAAACCTTGCAAACTTTGACTAAGATTATAGTGGAAAATATGTACATCTAGAATATCAAACACTTACCATGAAGGGAGAGTAATGATGTGGGATTCATGTGGGATTCATGGGAGTACTATATTGCAACGATATCTCGAAGTACTTCAACATTACAACAGCGATGCATGACAGCAGGTCATGACAAGAAAACTAAATTTGCGGCAACAATAGTGCACCCTATATTGCCACACAGTACTTCTCACCTCAATATTTCCATGCATGTACCACAGCAATATTTTATTTCTGCTGCGGTAACCTGCATGTCATATTGCAAGGCTAGAGATTTATTAAGGACTAGTACATACGGTGTATATACTAAAAGTAAGTGAAGGGAGACCGTACGTGGCAACGAAACTGCCACGGATTATTCGTCGTTGCAATACTGCCATTAGCAAGATCATCATTCGGCGAGAAGAGTGGAGTTGGCGGCGATGGCCTCGGCGAAGACACCATCGCAGCCGCCGCTCTGGCAACCTGCGCCGCAGTAGCCCGGGCCGATGCCACAGGATCCCCACTTGCTACAGCAGTAGTTGTTAGTGCAAACTTTGCCGCCGGCGGCCTTGCCGCACGGCTTGTCGGTGCTGCAAGCGCCGTTCTGGCAGCCCTCGCCGCAGAACTCGGAACCGAGGCCGCAGTAACCCCATTGGCTGCAGCAGAGGTTGTTCGGGCACAGCTTGCCGCCGGCCTGGCTGCCGCACTTGATGTCGGCGCGGCAGGGGCCGCCCTGGCAACCGGCGCCGCAGTACTCGGAGCCGAAGCCACAGTGCCCGTACTGGCTGCAGCAGTGGTTGTTGGGGCACGTCTTGCCGCCGGCCTGGCTGCCGCAGCGCTTGCTGGTATAGCAGGCGCCGTTCTGGCAGCCCTTGCCGCAGTAGTCGCCGCCCATGCCGCAGTACCCGTACTGGCTGCAGCAGAGGTTGTTGGGGCACTCCATGCCGCTGCCCTGCTCGCCGCACCTCTGAGCGTGCGCGGTCACCGCGGCGAAGGCGAGGACGGCAGCCGCGCCGAGCGCGAGGGCCCTGGTTCTCATCATCTTCATCCTTTTTGTTTTCTTGGTGCTGGTTGTGCACTCGTGTGTGTGTGGAGTGCACAGGCCCTGATCCCCGCTTTATATAGGGGGTCCGATTACAGTCGAGTTCGACGTGGCAACTCGCCATGCACTGGGCGCACACACGTCTTCACTCACTGTCAACGAAATTAACCTGATCGAGGAGATTGTTAATTAATGCATGTGATGTGATGCCAGATCTGTTTTTCATGAGTTAATTGTATGGACATATTATATATATCATGTAACGAGTCAGTACCAACATCTCGTAATTCGGTATCATTATTCGGACTAATAGTTATAAAATGGACTCACACAAGCATAAACTATAAAAAGGCCCTTTAATTTTTTTAATCTCACATATATCCTTTGTTATAAGAAAAAAGGTTTCGGCAAAACTAAAATAATCGTGGGAAGGGGCCGAGATTCGAACCCTAGACTAACCGAACGTAGCGCGCGCTCGCTCCCGTGCGCCGCGGCAACTTTCGTGCACATTTCAGCATATATCGTTTTGTACTTTAAGAATGACTGCACTTTTTACAGAAAAAATAAAACGAGCACGCAAGGACCGGGTTTCGATCCTGCATTGAGCGGACTAAAGAGCGCCCTAGCTACCGCCACGCCACTCATCCTTTCACATTCATTAGCAAGTATACACGTATTTATATTTCATCCTTTCCGTTTTTTTTGTATATATCTTTTCAGATTTTTTTAATCTTTTTTCATATAATGGATATTCTTAGGGCCGTATGCATTGGGTGTATCATATATTTAAATATGTTCATATTTTTAAAACATGTTCATCTTACATTAAAATAAGATGATTGTATATATATATATATATATATATATATATATATACTATGCGCAGTGCTCGGATTTAATATAGTATGTAGTGTTCGGGTTTCTTTTATTTAACATAGTATGCAGTGTTCGGATTTCTTTTTATTTAATATATGATTTATATACATGTGTATATTTTTCTAATATACAATATGCACTCTCCATATAATTTCATAATATATGTAGAACCCTTCTTTGTAGATTCATATATGTATCAAACATTTACTTAATATATACAATACACACACTGCATAATACCTGATGAATATCCAAGATCTGAAAAAGATTTAAAAAATCCGAAAGAAAAAAATATGAAGGTAAGATGTATAAAAGTTTGAATCCCGACTGGAGCGCTCGTGTTTTTTTTCGTAAAAAAAATCCAGTCGGGTATTTTTCTGACAACTACAGAATATACGCATGTTTTTTTAGTAAAAAAAATCCAGTCGGGTCTTTTTCTGACAACTACGGAATATACACGTGATTAAAAAGTGTGTGATATATATTAAACGATGTGTAAGTAGGTATAACAGAATTTACACGTGCTTCCTAACAGGAAGGGTTGAGTAGTGTAGTGGCAACGAACCGGGCGCGGCTAGCGGCACGTCCTGGGTTCGAATCCTCCCTACCGCATCTTGTCATGTAGCCTGCCTTGCTTCGTCGCCGTAGCTCCTCGCGTCGCCGCCGGTAGTTCAAGGGTGGCCTTCAGGGCCTCGCCTTCGTCCCCCTCGTCGCGAGACGAGCAGGGGAACGAATTCCTCGTAGATTCCGCAGCTCCCGCAGCAGGTCCGTGTCGCCAGAGATCGCCGTCGTCGTGCCCTCTGTAGCAGGTGTCTTATTTCTTCAGTTCCGTTAGTAGGGCCGTCAGTGTTAGTAGTTAAGCAGCTATGCCTCCCCTTTGGTCAGTAGCCGCGCCGTAGCGTAATGGTTGCGCGTTGGGTTGATGGCTGGCAGATCGCTGGTTTGATCCCTAGCTCTCCCTTTTGTTTTTCCTGTTTTTGGATTGGTCAGGGTCACGTGTTGTGTGTGTTGGATCCCGTGTGGCCACAGCCTGGATCTGGTGTGGTTGTGCAGTAGTGTGCGTGTGCCTGCGTGTGTGTGTGTTGTGTGTTGGATCTGCTGTGGCAACAGATCCAGAGCTCTGAGTGGGTTGATGACCGGCAGATCGCTGGTTCGATCCCTAGCTCTCCCTTTCGATCCCTAGCTTTCCCTTTTGTTTTTCCTGTTTTTGGATTGGTCAGGGTCACGTGTTGTGTGTGTTGGATCCCGTGTGGCCACAGCCCGGATCTGGTGTGGTTGTGCAGTAGTGTGCGTGTGCCTGCGTGTGTGTGTGTGTGTTGTGTTGGATCTGCTGTGACAACAGATCCAGAGCCGTGAGTGTGTGTATTGCTATGTATGTGTGTGTGTGTGGTGTTGTGTGTGTATGACAAGTGGGCCTGGCCCCACTTGTCATCCACTTAGGGGGCCCTGGTGACTATGCCAGGTGGATTCCTCCCGCAATTGTTTTTATTTTATTATTTTTAATGTTTTTGTGATATAAATATATTTTCTTTTTCTGGTAATATTACCAAAACTGGATATGTACATATATGAACATGAACATTTTTAGTAAGTTTCAACTTATAGAAATTGTTGGTATATTTCTAGCTAGTGTTTTGCCATGTTGCTCCATGCAAACATATGAGTGTGATATATGATTTTGGGGTAGAATCATCCAACGAATTCATTGCTGCAACTTGTTTACTCATTTGAGCAAGTTTGACAAAATGTCATTCTGTCTCAAATTATCATTTTGTTAATTTAGTTATAATTAATTCATGCATGCTATGATAATTGTGTCAACATGAAAATGGTAGCCTTTGATGAGTAGAATGACATGGTATTTTCTTTTGACATGATAAACTTGCATAGTAGTGGGAACCATGCTCCAAAGTGGCTAATAAAAATATTGCTGTTTTCAACATGCTAAATATTTCCAAGTCTGAGAATCTGTCAATATTTTTATGCCATGATGAGTGGGTGCTATCAAGTGATATGTTGTGATTTAGCTCAAGCTCAGTGCTAGTGTCTTAAAGTAGATGTTGCCCTCTACCATCCTGTTAATTTTCATGCCATGAGGTGGTTTCTATCACCATTAGTTTCTGCTGTCAAATTGCTATTAGCTTAACTCAGATTCCAGAAAATTATGATTTTCTCTAAGTCCCTAAAATCTATTTCATCATGCCAACTTGTGAGCTTCATGCTTATTGATATGTGCTTCCTTTCCAGTTTGTGTAGTAGGATGATTTGATAAGCATGTTATGTAGTTTCTGTAAATACCTTGTTTATGGTTGGAGACTTCCTGTAGATCTAGTTATTTGCTGTGAAAATTGCTATGTTGCTGTTTTGTGACAGATTGTTTGTTTAGTGTTTTGTGACTTGTGGGAGCTATGCTCTATGGAATTGGTTGATATTTGACTCTAATGTGGTTGGTTTTTCATTGCCTAATCAGTAGATACCTTGGAATGCCAAGGAATAGGCCACGGTCTTCTTTGTCTTGTATTTTGTCTTCGTACCTTGTCGTGAGCGTAGCGTGAGATCCGCTACTCCGTTTCCGATGTTCCACATATACATTTGCATCAATTTTGCATGAAGTATCCATATTTGCCATGATCATGCATGTTCAAACAACTTAACATGAGGTTCTGTCCAAAATTGTAAATAACTTAACTATTGCATGTGAAACATGACTACTTCAGGATTGCCATGCTAGACACTTCAAATGGATCATGCAGCATCTTGTTTGTGTATTGCACCTTTGTTGGTTGTTTATTGTTGCTGTTTTTCTTGGGTAGAAACGAGTGTTGAACCTGAGTACGAGGATCCAGGAGAGTACCACTGCGAGGACCCCACTCTTTGTCCCTTTGAAGAACCAACATGCAAGATGATCGTACCTAGATCCCGACACTATTTTTACTTTGCTAGATGTCTCGCTCTTATCGTTACATATGCGTTATCTAACACTTGAATCTCAAGCCTCCTACATTGCCATGATAGCCTCTAACCCCTCCACATCCTAGCAAACCTTGTTTGGCTAAGTTACCGCTGCTTAGTCCCTCTTATAGCGTTCTTAGTTGTAGGTGCAAGTTGTTTCCATGTGATAACATGGATATCTGGAGATATCACAATATCAACTGTTATTTAACTTAATGCACATATATATCTTGGAATGGTGGAAGTTTTGGCCTTTTGCTCAGTGTTTTGTTTCATTTTTACCGCCATAGCTTCTTGTTACCGGTGTTATGTTTCCATATTTTGCGCTCCTAACATGCTCGAGGTTGTTATAGAACCACCTTGATAATTTGGTTAAGGTTAAAACTTGTCTGGCAAGACCCAACATTGGTACTATTTGCTTAAACCACTTAATAAAACTGCATAGGGCTTTGCAACCCTATGGATTAATCAACAACCCGGGCCAATGCTCCTCATGAGTGTTGGTCCAACCCAGAGCAGCTTATTAACACCGCCCGGGGCAACTCGATGATTGGCATGGTAACTATCGCTCATCCATCGTGTCCTGAGAACGAGATACGCGGCTCTTATCGGGTTCGTCGACACATCGGGTGGTCTTGCTGGACTTGTTTTACCTTTCTCGAGTGGCTTGCATGAGGGATTCTGATTTTCTTTGGGCTATCTCGAGGTGTCGGAATTCCTTTGGAGTTGCCTAGGATGATCACGAGATCCGTGGTCAAGGTTATTCCCGCGGAGTGTGGTTAATTTATGATGAACTAGTTGGAGCACTCCTGCAGGGTTAAAACTTTCGGAAAGCCGTGCCTGCGGTTATGTGGCAACTTGGATATTTGTTTAACACCCGGTTATAGTTAACTTGAAGTAAACTCTAATAAAATACACCAACTGTGTGAGTAACCGTGATCATCTCTCCTCGTGAACATGATCCGAGAGTGAACATAGTGGGGTTACGTTTGACGTAAGTAGGTGTTTAAGATCTCTTAAAGGTCATGCTAGTTCTTGATCGTTTATCGTAGACCACATATTTACATCCATGTTCTCGTAAGATTAGTCACCGTAAATGCTTAGTGCTGCTACAAACTAAAAACTTATTCCCCATCCAACCTATAAGCTTGAATAGTCTCGGTACCCGGACACGAGATTGCTGAGTCCCCATGGCTCACAGATTACTACAACAAATAGGTGCATGTACAGATGAAATTGTGCCAAATGATGTGCAAATATGGTATGTTCATCTAATTAACTCGTCTTTTATGGATGCAGCAGTACGATACGATCCGTGATTTGTATATGCTGTATGAGACATGCATGGAGTAACAGAGTAATAGTGTACACTTAATGCATGTGATGGCGAATGGTTAGTTTCGACCGACCTCGTCGACGGCCTCATCTTTTCTTGTGAACGGCCATTTCATTTGACCAGGGTGAACGTTGTGCTTTGCATCCATGATGCGATCGACATCTTATCTTCTCTTTTCTCGAGGGCACGTACAAGTACAATGGAAATGGCAGTGGCATCTCGCATCGGATATCCTTGTTTAGTTTGCGATGAGAAGCTAGTGATGTTCTTTTAACTCATCCAACCCAAAATAGTTAGATGACGTAAAAGAAGTCCAATATACCCCTAAAAAACCATTCTAGAAAATATTATATGCAAACTAAAAAGAAATGGAGGGAGTATTAGCAAAGTAGATCAAATGTTCTACTGGAGTACCCGTCGAATGGCAAGCGTCATGGCTTCGGTAGATCGACAAGTGCGATTCAAAGGTGTAGTTGATGGAGAACACTATGATCAATCTGACGAGCCGAACATCAAATATGAAATAGAACAAATAATTAGCAAACCCGTAGAAGAAGAGAGCAAGACTCCGGATGTGCGCCCATATGTAAGCTGCTCTCATAACAAAGGACTAACATATACAAAATCAAAATAAAGAGATAAATGCACCATTAGTCAGTGAACTCTTGCAAGATGATCATATTTTATACTTATTAATAAAAGAAATAGGTATTCTTAGTTCGTCATTGCTATTTTATAGAAAATCCTCTGATGTTTCCGACGTTAAACCCGGAGTACATATTAAATGTTTTTTAAAATAATCATATCTTCTAAACCGTAACTTCAAATTTAACATGTTATATATGAAATTTGATTAAAAAATATGCAGAATCCGAATATGATGTTGTTTTACCTGTTAAATATTTAAAAATAATAATATCTAGGATGCAATCTTAATAAATAATGTATAATTTGTCTTTTTTTCATACCGGTATTGATCCGGATTGGGGATGAACACCTCAGCAAAATCAAGATTGGACACGAAATTAAAGGTCACTTGCCCGTTTCTTTGTACATATTAAATCTACATGCAAGTTGTGTTGAAATAGAATACCCGTGGAATCTTAAATTGCGCTTTTGTAGACTAAGACCATCTTTGTTTGGGCTATAACTACAAATTCTCAGATTATAGATATTTTTTGTAAATTAAGAGTGTGTGGTATTTTTTCCCGGTGCAATGCATGGACCCCTTTGCTAGTGGTTACACAAGTGTCAAAACGTGAAAAACGGGTCAGTTTGGTTTGTTTTCGAGCGAACAGGTCACTCCCCTCTCTTTAGCCATTGGCGCCCACATGGCGTTGTGAGTCAGCGGTGGTCGGTGTACATTCGCAAGAAAGCCTTTGGAAAGAATAACATATTTATTACCGAACCCCAACCGTCCACCCCTCCCCCCTCCCCGATCGTGCGACATGACGGTGGTTGGGTGCCCATCGGCGGCAACGTCAAGCTCGTCTGCCGCCGCCGTAGGTTCTGGCGGCGGAGAGGATGGCGAGGTAGCCGCGCCCCCTACAATAGTCGCGATAGCTGACTTCGACAACGAATCTACAGACGCTGACGGCGGCGATTGATACGCCCATTTTGCATCATGTTTTACTACTATTATTTATAATTTTTTACGCATAATAATGCTTTGGGGAGTAATTATAATGACTTCTCTCTCACAATTTACAAGGTTTACACCAAGAGGGCAAATGCCGGCAACTGGAATTCAGTACCTGAAAAAAGCATATCAGAGACACCTATTCCGCACATCCCCAATGAAGCTGAAAATTTACGGAGATTTTTTATGTAATAAATGAGAAACACTGGAGCTAAAAACTATCAAAGGGGGCTCACCAGGTGGCCACACTCCACCAGGGCGCGCTAGGCCCCCTAACCGTGCCCTGGTGGAGCGTGCCCATCCTGGCCCACCTCCGCAGCCCATCTTCTAGTATAAATTCCCAAAAAACCTTAAAAATTAGGAGGGAGGCTTTCGGGACGTAGCGCTGCCGCCTCGAGCCAGAACTTGGGCAAGGAGCACTTTTCCCCTCCGGCGTTGCGATTCCGCTGGGTGGACTTCCCTCCCGGAGGGGGAAATCGAAGCCATCGTTATCACCAACAACCCTCTCATCTTGGGGAGGCCATTCTTCAACAACATATTCAACGACATCATCTCCTCTCAAACCTTGGTTCATCTCTTGTGTTCAATCTTTGTACCAGAACCTTAGATTGGTACCTGTGGGTTACTAGTAGTATTGATTATCTTGTGTAGTTGATTGTTATATGGTTTATTTGGTGGAAGATTATATGTTAAGATCCATTATGATATTCAATACACCTCTGATCTTGAGCATGCATATTATTTGTGAGTAGTTACCTTTGTTCTTGAGGTCACGGGAGAAGTCATGTTGCAAGTAATCAGGTGAATTCGATATGTGGTCGAGATTTTGGTGATATGTCTGTTGTGATTCCCTTAGTGGTGTCATGTGAACGTAGACTACATGACACTTCACCATCCTTGGGACTAAGGGAATGTATTGTGGAGTAGTTATTAGATGATGGGTTGCTAGAGTGACAGAAGCTTAAACCCTAGTTTAGGCGCTACTTCGTAAGGGGCTCATTTGGGTCCACATGTTTAATGCAATGGTTAGACTTTGTCTTAATACTTTTACCGTAATTGCTTGCGAGGGGGTTAATCATAAGTAGGTTGTTAGTTCAAGTAAGAACAACACCTTAGCACCGGTCCACCCACATATCAAATTATCAAAGTAGCGAACACGAATCAAACCAACATGATGAAAGTGACTAGATGAATTCCCGTGTACCCTCAAGAACACTTTGCTTATCATAAGAGGTAGTTTTCTCCTGTCCTTTGCCACAAAGGATTGGGCTACCTTGCTGCACCTTACCTATTGTTACCGTTACTTGCTCGTTACATACTACCTTGCTATCAAACTAGTTGCTACTTATAATTTCAGTGTCTGTAGAAATTACCTTGCTGAAAACCGCTTATCATTTCCTTCTGCTCCTTGTTGGGTTCGACACTCTTACTTATTGAAAGGACTACGATTGACCCCCTACACCTGTGAGTCATCAAGACTCCTTTCTGGCACCGTTGTCGGGGAGTGAAGAGCTCTTGGTAAGTGGAAATCGGTAAGGAAAAACTTATACTACGTTCTGAAATTTACTGTCACTTGTTACTATGGAAATCAATCCTTTGAGGGGTTTGTTCGGGGTATCTTCACCTCGGATAGAACCACAATTAGTTTCCCCTCAACCTAAAGCACCTACTGAAAATATTGGTTATGAAATTCCTTCGGGTATGTTAGAACAACTGCTACCTAGTCCTTATGCAGGAGATGGAACTGAACATCTTGATATGCACCTAATACATGTGGAAGAAATTTGTGAACTATTTAAGCTTGCAGGTTTATCTGGAGATGAAGTTAACAAAAAGGTTTTCCCTTTATCTTTGAAGGGAAAAGCATTGACATGGTATAGGCTATGTGATGATATTGGATCATGGAACTAGAGTCGTTTGAAATTGGAATTCTACCAAAAGTTTTATCCTATGCATCTAGTTCATCGTGATCGGAATTATATATATAATTTTTGGCCTCGTGAAGGAGAAAGTATCGCTTTAGCTTGGGGAGGCTTAAGTCAATGTTATATTCATGCACGAATCATGATATCCCGAGAGAAGTTATTAATCAGAATTTTTATGCTCGGCTTTCTCATAATGAGCAAACCATGCTCGATATTTCTTGTACTAGTTCTTTTATGAAGAAGACTATTGAATTCAAGTGGGATCTCTTGGAAAGAATTAAACGCAACTTTGAAGATTGGGAACTTGACGAAGGTAATGAGTCGGGTATTAAGCTTGAATTTGATTGTGTTAAATTGTTTATGAATACCGATGATTTTCACAAGTTTAGCACTAATTATGGACTTGACTCTGAGATAGTAGCCTCTTTTTGTGAATCATTTTCTGCTCATGTTGATCTCCCTAAAGATAAGTTGTTTAAATATCATCCCCCTATTAAAAAGGAAATTAAAGAACCGGTCATTGCTAAAGAAGAAACTACTATTTAGAATGTTGATCCAGTTGTGCTTGCTCCTTATATTGAGAAACACCTTTCCCAATTAGGATAAAGGAACATACTAAGGTATCAACTATGGTTTGCAAAAGTAATATTAGAGCACCTAATATCCCTGAAAAAATTAAGGTAGAACCTAGTATTGCTATGGTTAAAGTTCTCTTGGTAGAAAGTATTGATGGGCATGCCATATACTTCTATGATGAAGCTACTAGAATTGCTAAAGCCTATGAGAAAGATAAACATAGACACGCAGTTGGCTTGTCTGTTGTCTCAGTCAAAATAGGAGATCATTGTTATCATGGCTTATGTGATTTGGGTGCTAGTGTGAGTGCTATTCCTTTTGCCTTATATCAAGAAATTATGAATGACATAGCACCTGCTGAAATAAAAGATATTGATGTTACTATTAAACTTGCTAATAGAGACACCATCACACCACTTGGGATTGTTAGAATGTTGAAGTCTTGTGTGGGAAAATAAAATATCCTACTGATTTTCTAGTTATTGGTTCCCCACAAGATGACTTTTGTCCCATTATCTTTGGTAGACCTTTCTTGAACACTGTTAATGCTAAGATAGACTGTCAAAAAGAAATCCTTGGTGTTGAGTTTGGTGATGTGTCTCATGAGTTCAACTTTTCCAAGTTTAGTAGACAACCTCGTGATAGAGAATTACCTAGTAAGGATGAAATAATTGGTCTGGCTTCTATTGCCATTCCTCCTACCGATCCACTAGAACAATATTTGCTAGACCATGAAAATGTATGCACTTGCGTGAAAGAAATGAAATAGATAAAAATTTCTTTGAACAACAACCTCTACTGAAACACAATTTGCCTATTGAAACTCTTGGAGGTCCTCCTCCACCTAAACATGATCATGTTTTTTAACTAAATTAATTTCCTGACACTTTGAAGTATGCTTATCTCGATGAGAAGAAGATATGTCATGGTATTATTAGTGCTAACCTTTCGGAACATGGAGAAGAAAGATTATTGGAAATTATGAGGAAGCACCGGGCTACTATTGGATATACTCTTGATGATCTTAAGGGCATTAGTCCCACTCTATGTCAGCCACTGTTCAAAAAATCTTTCGAGTCAACGATTTATCGCTACTCGTGGGGTGAACGATAAGATTATGCCTTATCTTCACCATTTATCTTTTGGGCCGATTTATCTCTCTAACAAGCGATTTATGGGGAATCTTTCGATAAATCAGGCATATTCCTAGCACTATGTTTGCAAAAATTATGTTTATTTGTGTTTTTGTGGACTTTGTTATGCATTATGTACTATTTTGTAGTTTTGTTTGTCATTATACTTGGACTCGGAGGCTAGGAAACAAGGTAACACTTCTATCGAGTATATTTTTGGTTTAAGTATAGCATATTTCAGTGTTGCGGATTTGGGATTTTGCAAAATTGGCCGATTAATAGTCGACCGATAAAATCATTTAATCGGCCGATTTCCGATTAATCTCTAATCCCCAGCTGACCGAGACGATAACGAGAAGCGATATCCTCAACATTGATGTCAGCACAAAATCAATATGGAACCTAGTGCTAAACCCGCTGTTGATCACCAAGGACGATTGAACCCCAAGATGAAAGAAGTGGTAAGAACTAAAATATTAAAGCTTATGAAAGCATGTATAGTCTATCCTATAGCTGATAGTAGATGGGTGAGTCCCGTTCATTGTGTACCTAAGAAAGGAGGTATTACTATTGTTCCTAATGATAAAAATGAGCTTATTCCATAGAGAATTGTTACTAGCTATAGGATGGTAATTGATTTTAGAAAATTAAATAAAGTCAATAGAAAAGATCATTACCCCTTGCCTTTTATTGATCAAATGCTTGAAACATTATCTAAGCACACACACTTTTGTTTCTTGGATGGATATTATGGTTTCTCTCAAATACCCGTGTCACAATCTGATCAAGAGAAAACCACCTTTATGTGTCCTTTTGGAACCTATGCTTATAGACGTATGCCTTTTGGTTTATGCAATGCATCAGCTACCTTTCAAATATGTATGACTGCTATATTCTCTGATTTTTATGAAAAGATTGTGGAGGTTTTCATGGATGATTTCTCTGTTTACGGGACTTCTTTTGATGATTGCTTAAGCGACCTTGATCAAGTTTTGTAGAGATGTGAACAAACTAATCTCGTCTTGAATTGGGAGAAGTGCCACTTTATGGTTAATGAAGGTATTTTCTTGGGGCATAAAATCTCCGAACGAGGTATTGAGGTGGATCAAGCTAAAGTTGATCCAATTGTGAAGGTATTCGAAGTTTCATTGTCCACGCTAGTTTCTACAGGAGGTATATTAAAGACCTCTCAAAAATTTCTAGGCCTCTTACTAATCTTTTACAAAAGGATATTCCCTTTGTTTTTGATGATGATTGCATAGAAGCCTTTGAAACACACAAAAAACCTTAACCACTGCACGTATTGTTCAACGACCTGATTGGAACTTGCCTTTTGAAATTATGTGTGATGCTAGTGATTATGTTGTTGGTGTTGTTCCAAGACAAAGAGGTGATAAGAAATTAAATGTTATCCACTATGCTAGCAAAACTCTAGAGAGTGCCCAAAGAAATTATGCTACTAATCAAAAAGAATTTTTAGCAGTCGTGTTTACTTGTGATAAATTCAGATCTTATATTGTTGATTCGAAAGTTATTGTTCACACTGATCATACTGCTATAAAATATCTTATGGAAAAGAAAGATGCTCAACCTAGACTCATTAGGTGGGTTCTCTTGTTTCAGGAATTTGATTTACATATCGTTGATAGGAAGGAGGCTGAGAACCCCGTAGCTGACAACTTGTCTAGGTTAGAAAATATTCTTGATGACCCACTACCTATTGATGATAGTTTTCCTGATGAACAACTAGCTTCGCATGGAGAAGGAGATAGAGTAGGGGCCATGTTTGGACTCCTCCCCTTGCTTCGGCCGAACCTCTCCTTGGAGGAGAGGCTAGGGCTGCTTCCTCTCCCCTCCCTCCTATATATACTCGAGTTTTGAGGGCATTACCAACCTTAATTTTGGCCAAGTGTTGCCCTCTTCTTCCTCTAGATGTTTTCTCCTCTAGATCGGTTTTCAGCAGTGCTTAGGCGAAGCCCTGCTGGAATTGCTCCACCACCATCGCCGTAACATCGTCTACCTCTCCGCTCCCTCTTGCTGGATCAAGAAGGCGGAGATCTTCATCAAGCTGCAAGTGTGCTGAACGCGGAGGTGCCGTCCGTTCGGTGCTTGATCGGGAGTTCGTGGGACGGCTTGCAATTTGGATCGCGGAGATGTACCACTCCATCAACCGTGTTATTTAACGCTTCCGCATAGCGATCTACAAGGGTACGTAGATCCAATCTCTCCTCACATAGATGCTCGTCTCCTAGATTGATCTTGGTGAAGCATAGGAAAATTATGTTTCCCATGCAACGTTCCCCAACACGGTCCACCCACATATCAAATTATCAAAGTAGCGAACATGAATAAAACCAACATGATGAAAGTGACTAGATGAAATTCCCGTGTACCCTCAAGAACACTTTGCTTATCATAAGAGATAATTTTGGCCTGTCCTTTGCCACAAAAGGATTGGGCTACCTTGTTGCACCTTACCTATTGTTACCATTACTTGCTCATTACAGATTACCTTGCTATCAAACTACTTGCTACTTACAATTTCAGTGCATGCAGAAACTACCTTGCTGAAAACCGCTTAGCATTTCCTTTTATTCCTCGTTGGGTTCGACACTCTTACTTATCGAAAGGACTACGATTGACCCCCTACACTTGTGGGTCATCAGCGATGACTCTTGTGAAGCTGCCACCGGCTTGGTTGATGTCGACGCACGCGTAGGCGCTGAACTGCTTCCTCGGCGATGATTTTCCTAGGATGATGCTCCCGAGTATGGTAAGATTTTCTCACTGTTTCCCTTCCCCTCCCTTTGTGCCTCTCGACAGTATTTGCTAGGGTTTCAAAATTGGGGATTTTTTCTTAGAGAATGGGATGAATTTAGGTTCAAATACGTGATTAGGGTTTAGTTGCCAGTGGAGACGTTTGTAGTTGTTAGTCAAGCGATTAATTTGTAGTTTTTCTTGCAATGCGGATGATTGTAGTGATCTATTTAGCTTAGTAATACGTCACAATGGATGGTTCTATGGTGTTTGATCGAACCGTGTTTACATGCATGAATCAGTTGATGTTTTTTGATGGCTGTGACAAGGGTACATTTTTTGTGCTCTGGTGGATTTGATGATCAAGCATCTAGGATATGTTGTACCAGCCATGGAGTTTCAAGTGTACTAGTTGCATCCTGTCATAACTATTGTGGATGGATTGAAGCAAAATTATTTTGAGTCCCATGCATTATCTATGGTAGAATCAACTTGTGTAGAAGGTAGACACAAAGTGCATGTGTATATTGATCAGGACAATATTTTTGAGAAACAACTTTGGGATGATGTGCTTGTGCAGCCAGTTGAGCTACATGAAGTAATTAGCCCTTGCAAAAAGTAATTTCAAACATAGCACATACCATCTAGGAATTGTATGCCTACATTCAGTGAGCACATGTTCAACATGATGTTAGGTGGATATGAAGAGTTTTGCGACAACAACATGCACACCCATGTGTGCTAGGAGGAGGTTGAGTAATGATTTTGTGAAAGAAGAATTGGTCATGAAAAAAGGGGGAAGAGAACTTGTTTCCTAAGGTCTTAGAACAAGATGAATTTGCTGATGTGGAAGAAGAGGAGTTTGTTCTTGAGGAACAAGAGGAACTTTTTTCTGATGAAGATGAGGAATTTGGTGGTGAGAGTGAAGAGGAGGATGTTATTTATGAATTAGACTCTACTATTGATCCAGATTTTGCAGATTTTGACTATGATTTTGAAGCTAGAGAAGACACTTTGTTTGATGAAAATGTTGACACTTCTGTCCCAGATGACATAATTGTTGCAGCTAGGAAAGTGGTGAAATAAGATGCAAACGATGAGGATACATATGTTGCTGATACAAATAAAATAGATCTCCCAGATAATGAAGATAGGCTAAAATTTGATTTCCTTGCTTTCAATAAATTGACAGACATGGAAGACCAAAATTTTAAACTTGGGATGGTTTTTTCAAACCCTGCTGAACTAAGGTCTTCTTTGTCCATGTACACAGTGAAGAGTAGAGTAAAAATTAAGAGACAAGGAACAATTCTACTAGAATTGAAGCAAAGTGTATTGAAGGCTATCCTTGAAGAATGATTGTTGTTAAAGACGTTAGAGTTAAGTGCATGCTGATAAAAACATATGTTGGAGAGCATACTTGTGAGAGGGTGTGGGAAGTGAAAGATATGACAGCTCCATTGCTAGCTCAAAATTTTGTTGAAGAATTCAGAGATGACCCAAAGATGGGTTTGACTGCTTTTGAAAAATAAAGTGCAGAAGAAGTACAACAAGAAGCCCAATAGATTTAAGTTAGCAAGAGCTAGGTTATCAGGTATGAAAAAGATTAGAGGAGATGAGGAGGCCCAATATGGGAAACTTTGGGACTGTGGACATGAGCTAGGAGAGCTAACCCAGGCACAACTTTCTATTTGAAGAGGATGGGTGAAAATTTGAGAACTTTGTACTTATGTCTAGATGCATGCAAAAGAGGATGGCTACTTGGATGCAAACCCATAATTTGTCTAGATGGAACTCACATAAGGACCAGATATGGTGGACAGATTCTGACAGCAATTGGAGTGGATCCCAATGATTGGATATACCCAATTGACATAGCCGTTGTAGAGTTGGAGTGCCATTCTTCATGCAAGTGATTTCTTACTACTTTGAAAATAGACCTGAACATCATCAACACATCAACTATACCTATAATGAACAATAAACAGAAGGTGTGCTCAAAATAAAAAATGTGTTGTGTTATGTTGTGTTTGTAAACATAGCTCTTTGTGTATTAACATAATATATATTTTGTGTTGTATTGCAGGGTTTGATGAAAGTTGTTAGAGAAATATTCCTTGAATCTAAACACGGGTTTTGTGTCGGACATCTATACCTGAACCACCTCCACAAGGGAGAGACAGTGAAGAACCACATGTGGGCATGTGCTAGGTCAAGCAACACTACAAGGTAGCAACAACACATGGAGAGGTTCAAGGTTGATTCTCTTGAAGAACATGCTTGGTTAGATGAAAAATGACGTGGCTTGAGACTGTGTCGGTATTTCCAGAAAGGGGAAGGGATGATGAAACACATCGATGGTAAGTATTTCCCTCAGTTATTAAACCAAGGTATCAATCCGTAGAGGATGATCAAGCACCCACGTAAACAACACCTGCACACAAATAACAAATACTTGAAACCTGACGTGTAAGAGAGGTTGTCAAGCTCTCAATGATAAAAAAGATAGATTAGGTAGTGATAGTTTTGGCAAATAGATCTCGCGAGAACACAAAACAAAATAGGTAAACAAAAAGTGCAGCAAGGTATTTTTGGGTTTTTTGAATTAATAGATCTAAAAAAGAAAAAATGCAAAATAGTAGATCGGAAAGCAGTATGTTGGAAAAGTAGACCCGAGGAACGTAGGTTTCATTAGTGGCTACTCTCATGAGTATAGTGCATGGTGGGTGAACAAATTACCGTTGGGCAATTCATATAAGATCGAATAATAATGATGATATAAGATCAAATTAGATCATGAGTATAATGCTCTCAATGATATAAGATCAAATTAGATGATGCACTTTGGGCTAAACCTGGGCATACCCCGGGCCGGGCCGGGCTTCGAGTCAGGCTTTACAAAGCCTGAACTGGAAATCCTAAGCCCGAGCCTGGCCCGGCCCGGCCAAAGAAAACGCAAAGTCAGGCCAGAGCCCAGCCCGAATGGATTTAAAGGTGAATTCCGGGCCGGTCCAGGCTGGGCCTCCGTGTAAAATGCCATTTTTTTGCAAGCCTGAGCCCGACCTGAACTGCTTCTCGGGCCCGATTTTCAAGCCTGAGCCCGGCCCAAATACAAAGCCCGGGCCGGGTTTTTCGGGCTGGGCTCGGGCATGGTCGCCGGGCCGGGCTGCCCATGACCAGATGTACTTTGGGCTTATAGAATAGCTTATAAAAATCCTATGGGTATGTCTTCATACAAGATGGTATATGGGAAAGCTTGTCATTTGCCTCTAGAGCTAGAACATAAAGTATTTTGGGAAATTAAAGAACTAAATTATGACTTCAAACTTGCCGGTGAAAAGAGGTTATTTGATATTAGCTCATTAGATGAATGGAGAACCCAAGGTTATGAAAATGTCAATTAGTCAAAGAAAAAGTTAAAACATGGCATGACAGAAGAATCCAAAAGCGAGAATTCAAAGTTGGAGAATATGTTCTTTTGTGCAATTCTCGTTTCAGATTTTTTGCAGGAAAACTTCTCTCCAAATGGGAAGGACCCTATGTTATCGAAGAGGTTTAACGCTCTGGAGCTATAAAGATTAATAATGCCGAAGGTACCAACCCGAAGGTGGTCCATGGACAAAGAATTAAACACTATATCTCAGGTATGCCTATTAATGTTGAAAGCAATGTTATCCAAACCATGACACTGGAGGAACACATAAAATAAACCTTCTGGAACACTCCAGAATCATGAAAAGCAAGAGGTACCTGATACGGTAAGTAAACAGTCTCCGAAAAATTTACAAAAATATTTTTTATCAGTTTTGGAATATTTAAGAATTTTAGGAAATAAAAAATAAACCGGAAGGCAACCGAGGTGAGAACGACACACCAGGGCATGGTTGCCATCCCTGGCACGCCCTGGTGGAGCATTCCCACCTCGGTAACCTTCCTGACTCCATTTCCTTCTATTTGCTTGATTTCCAAGACTAAAAATTCACTATATATATACCCCCCGACTGTTTTGACCACCGCATCGCGATATTTTCCTATGCTCTTGTTTTGTGCTATTTTCCTAGCAGATCCGTCAAGCCCAGCATAATGTCTTCTCCCTCTCCCAATAACGTAGAAGAAGATGCTTGGTTCATGAAGATGGAGCTGAAAAGAGAAGAGCCAAAAGAAGCCAATAAGGAGAACAAGTGCAAGGAGGCTATGGAGAATCAAGCTCAAGAAGTAGGGCAACCCACAGACATGGTGGAAGAGGAAGAAGAAGATATCCTTTAGCCTTACTACCCCATCTCACCCCTCTTGAAATTGAAGCTTTCAGGGCTTTCGAGACGGTTCACAATCAGAATAAATTCCTTACTCGTGAAAATATTTTGCTAGAGGAGCACATCACCACCCTCAGGAGCGTACGCAAATTGAAGTATTTATTGGAGCTGAGGTGTGACCCTCTCATCACCACCACTTTCATCATCTTCACCACCAAAGGAGACTTGAGTACACGGGTATGGGCACTCCCCTTGGCTTGAGCCAAGCTTGGGGGAGGTGCCCCGGTATCGTACCACCATCACTTTTTTACCTTTGCTTTTTATTCCGATCCTTAGCCTTTTCATGCTTTAGTTGAATAAAAGTTTAGTATGATCTATTTTCGAGTGCTAGTTTCGTGATCCATCTATCTATGTAATCGAGTGAGAGTTATACAATAAAGTTTAGTTTGAGATTTTGCCCCTTTACTTTCTTGTTGCAATCTTGATAAAAGAAAATAATGAGAAAAGATCATACGCTAATCTTATGGTGAGTAGTGACATCACAATAAAGAAAAGTATAAGTGGTAAATTTTACTGAAGATTGGCAAACATAGCATTAGTCAATGATGCAATTCATGAAAGAATAAATTAGGGAAGAGAAGATCCACATGCAAATATACTATCATGGATATCTTTTATCGTTTGTGAGCCCCCACTAAATATTATATGCCAAAATTGTTGACGTTGGACAAGGAAGGCAATGTAATGATTTATGCTTGTTCATATTCACATAGAAGTTATATTGTCATGGATCCTTCAACATGTGGTGCTTGCCCAATATCTTTGCTAGCCAAAAAGATCCGCACTAAGTAGAGATACTACTTGTGCATCCAAAAACCCAAAACCCAAACTCATGTTTTAGAGTCCACCATACCTACCTATGGATTGAATAAGATCCTTCAAGTAAGTTGTCATCGGTGCATCAAGGCAATAAAAATTTCTTCTAAAAGTGTAGGATCAATTAGTGTAAGAGAAAATTGAGAGTTGCACGAACTTGTGATGGAAAAGTAATAAAAGCGACGGACTTCATAATAAAGGTTGCTATCACAAGGTGCAATGCAACGTGATGTTCTTTTGCACTAAGGGATTTGGCATACAAACTAAAAAGCGCATGACGACCTCTGCTTCCCTCTATGAAGGGTCTATCTTTTACTTTTAAGCATTTACTTTTATGCAAGAGTCAAAGTATTCTTCCCTATTCCTTTTTATTTTTCTCCTTTGGAAAGCATCATGTGGTGAGGAAAGATCTAGGCACATATATCCAGTTGGGTATGAGTGAACATGAGTTATTATTGTTGGCATCACCCTTAGGGTGAATACGCTAGGAGGCAAACTATAAGCCCCTATCTTTCTATGTGTCCGGTTGAAACTTTTTGTCCATGGGTATGTTGTGAGTGTTAGCAATCATAGAAGACTAAATGATGGTTGAGTATGTGGGCTTTCCAAAAGGCTCCTACATGAGACCCTTCCTGAAAATATGATGAATTGTAGTTGCAAAGTTGACTGAGAAAATAGTGTGTTGGTTTCCAATAAGGTTTATGCTTTATGCTTCCACGTTGTTATGAATTGTTACTTGCTCATAAGAAGTTATATGATGTTGTTATGAAATAAAAGTTTTATGAGAAAGTTTTATGTTAATTTTCGTTGTTTTTATAATAATAAGCATGATGCCACTATGTCCGTATTTTGTTTTTATCAACACCTCTCTCTCAAACCAGGTGGACATGTTCTTCGATATCGGCTCTCGCTTGAGGACAAGCGAGGTCTAAGCTTGGGGAAGTTGATACGTCCATTTTGCATCATGTTTTACTACTATTATTTATAATGTTTTTATGCATAATAATGCTTTGGGGAGTAATTCTAATGCCTTTTCACTCATAATTTGCAAGGTTTACACCAAGAGGGAGAATGCTGGCAACTGGAATTCAGTACCTGAAAAAAGCATGTCAGAGACACCTATTATGCACATCCCCAATGAAGCTGAAAATTTACGGAGATTTTTAAATAAGAAATAATAAATACTTGAGTTGAAAACTACCGAAGGGGGCTCACCAGGTGGCCACCCTCCACCAAGGCGCTCCAGGCCCCCTAACCGTGCCCTGGTGTAGCGTGCCCATCCTAGCCCACCTCTGGAGCCCTTCTTCTGGTATAATTCCCAAAAAACCTATAAAAATAGGAGGAGGAATTTAGGGACAAAGCGCCGCCACCTCGAGGGGGAACTTGGGTAGGAGCACTTTTGCCCTCCGGCAAAGCCATTCCACCGGGGAACATCCCTCCCGGAGGGGAAATCGAAGCCATCGTCATCACCAAAAACCCTCTCATCTTTGGGAGGCCATTCTTCATCAACATCTTCAACAACACCATCTCCTCTCAAACCCTGGTTCATCTCTTGTGTTCAATCTTTGTACCAAAACCTCAGATTGGTACCTGTGGGTGACTAGTAGTGTTGATTACCTTGTGTAGTTGATTGCTATTTGGTTTATTTGGTGGAAGATTATATGTTCATATCCATTATGATATTCAATACAACTCTGATCTTGAGCATGCATATTATTTGTGAGTAGTTACCTTTGTTCTTGAGGTCACAGGAGAAGTCATGTTGCAAGTAATGAGGTGAATTTGATATGTGTTCGATATTTTGATGATATGTATGTTGTGATTCCCTTAGTGGTGTCATGTGAACGTCGACTACATGACACTTCACCATCCTTGTGCCTAAGGGAATGCATTGTGGAGTAGTTATTAGATGATGGGTTGCTAGAGTGACAGAAGCTTAAACCCTAGTTTATGCGCAACTTCGTAAGGGCCTTATTTAGGTCCACATGTTTAATGCTATGGTTAGACTTTGTCTTAATACTTTTCTCGTAGTTGTGGATGCTTGCGAGGGGGTTCATCATAAGTAGGTTGTTAGTTCAAGTAAGAACAACACCTTAGCACCGGTCTGTTGGAAATATGCCCTAGAGGCAATACAGAAAGTGTTTATTATTATATTTTCTTGTTCATGATAATTGTTTATTATCCATGCTATAATTGTATTGATTGGAAACGCATTGCATGTGTGGATATATAGACAACACTTTGTCCCTAGTGTGCCTCTAGTAAACTAGCTCGTTGATCAAAGATGGTCAAGGTTTCCTAGCCAGTGAGATGAGATGTCATTTGATAACAGGATCACATCATTAGGAGAATGATGGGATGGACAAGACCCAAACTATAAACGTAGCATATGATCGTGTCAGTTTATTGCTACAGTTTTATGCATGTCAAGTATATGTTCCTATGACCATGAAATCATGCAACTCACAGACATCGGAGGAATGCCGTGTGTGTATAAAACATCGCAACATAACTGGGTGACTATAAAGGTGCTCTACAGGTATCTCCGAGGGTGTCTGCTGGGTTGGCATGGATCAACCCTGGGATTTGTTACTCCGTGTGACGGAGAGGTATCTCAGGGCCCACTCGGTAATACAACATCACAATAAGCCTTGCAAGCAATGTGACTAAGTGTTAGACATAGGATCTTGTATTATGGAACGAGTAAAGAGACTTGCTGGTAACGAGGTTGAACTAGGTATGGAGATACCGACGATCGAATCTCGGGCAAGTAACATACCGAAGAACAAAGGGAACATCATACGGGATTAACTGGATCCTTGACATAGAGGTTCGACCGATAAAGATCTTCGTAGAATATGTAGGAATCAATATGGGCATCCAGGTCCTGCTATTGGTTATTGACTGTAGAGGTGTCTCGGTCATGTCTACATAGTTCTCGAACCCATAGGGTCTACACACTTAAGGTTCACTGATGTTTCGATAGTATAGATCTATGTATGGTGGTGACCGAAGGTTGTTCGGAGTCCCGGATGAGACCCCGGACGTCACGAGGAGCTCTGGAATAGTCCGTAGGTAAAGATTGATATATAGGAAAGTGGTGTTTGAACTCCGAAAAGTTTTAGGCATTTCCGGCAGTGTACCAAGAGTGACGAATGGATTCCGAGGACCACCAAGTGGGGCCCACATACACCAAGAGGCCACATGCCCTTAGAGGTGGCACACCAGTCCGTGGTGGGCTGGGCAAGACATCCGAAGAGGCCCTATGCGCATGGAGAAGGAGATAGAGTAGGGGCCAAGTTTGGGAAGGAGTCCCACTTGGAATCCACCTCCCTCGTGGGAGGTGGACTCCTGCCCTTGCTTTGGCTGATCCTCTCCTTGGAGGAGGGACTAGGGATGCCTCCTCTCCCCTCCCTCCTATATATACTCAAGGATTTTGAGGGCAGCCTCGACCCTAATTTTGGCCAAGTGCTGCCATCTTCTTCCTCTAGATCGTTTTCTCCTCTAGATCAGTTTTCAACAGTGCTTAGGCGAAGCCCTGCTGGAATTGCTCCACCACCATCACCGCAACGCTGTCGCGCTGCCGGAGAACTCGTCTACCTCTCCGATCCCTCTCTCTAGATCAAGAAGGCGGAGATCTTCACCGAGCTGCACGTGTGCTGAACGTGGAGGTGCCATCTGTTCGGTACTTGATCGGGAGGTCGTGGGACCGCTTGCGATTTGGATCACAGAGATGTACCACTACATCAACCGTGTTCTTTAATGCTTCCGCTTAGAGATCTACAAGGGTAGGTAGATCCAATCTCTCCTCTCATAGATGCTCATCTCCTAGATTGATCTTGGTGAAGCGTAGGAAAATTTTGTTTCCCATGCAACGTTCCCCAACAGTGGCATCATGAGCTAGGTCTATGCGTAGATGAGATCTTGAGTAGAAAATAAAGAGTTTGTGGGCGTCGATATTCAGTTTTGTTCCTTTCTTAGTATTTTCTTGCTTCAACGGTATTGTGGGATGAAGCGGCTCGGACCGACTTTACTCGTACGCTTACGAGAGACCGTGTTCCATCGACTGACATGTGACTTTGTCGCATAAAGATGGCTGGTGGGTGTCTGTCTGTCCCACTTTAGTTGGATCGGATTTGATTAAGGCCGTCCTTGTATAAGGTTGAAAAGCAATCTTCATATCACCATTGTGGTTTTGCGTAGGTAAGAATCGTTCTTGCTAGATACCCATAGCAGCCACGTAAAACATGCAACAACAATTAGAGGACGTCTTACTTGTTTTTGCAGGGTATATTGTGATGTGATATGGCCAATTGCATGATGTGATATATGTGATGTATGAGATGATCATGTTTTTGTATAGAATATCACGACTTGCATGTCGATGAGTACGACAAACGACAGGAGCCATAGGGTTGTCTTTGATTATTGTATGACCTGTGTGTCAATCTTTAAGCGTTGTGTAATGCCTTACTTTATCGCTAAATGGTAGCAACAGTAGTAGAGGCATGGTGGGCGCGACAACGCCGATGGCGACACGTTGATGGAGATCAAGATGATGGAGATCATGGTGTCATGCCGGTGACGATGGAGTTCATGATGGTGCTTTCAAGATGGAGATCAAAAGCACAAGTTCTTGGCCATATCATGTCACTTATGAATTGCATGTGATGTTAATCCTATTATGCACCTTGTTTTTCTTAGGATGACGATAGCATTATAAGGTGATCCCTCACTTAAATTTCAAGATGAACTGTGTTCTCCCCGAGTGTGCACCGTTGCGAAAGTTCGTCGTGTCGAGACACCACGTGATGATCGGGTGTGATAGACTTTACGTTCGCATACAACGGGTGTAAGCCAGTGTTGCACATGCATAACACTCGGGTTAAACTTGACAAGCCTAGCATGTACAGACATGGCCTCGGAACACAAGAGACTAAAAGGTCCGCATGAGTCATATAGTAGATATGATCAACATGATGATGTTGACCATTGAAACCACCTTAACTCACGTGATGATCGGACTTGAGTTGGTGAATATGGATCATGTGTCACTCAGATGACCTGAGGGATGTCAATTTGAGTGGGAGCTTTAGTAATTTGATTAACTAAACTCATTATCTGGAACAATAGTCTTAGTAACCTTTGCTTATTTATGTTGTAGATCAATGGCTCGCGCAGTAGCACCCCTGAATTTTAATGCGTTCCTAGAGAAAGATAAGTTGAAAGATGATGAAAGTAACTTTGTGGACTGGGCCCATAATCTGAGGATTATCCTCACGGCTTCCCAGAAGGCATATTTCCTTGATGCACCGCTTGGTAACCAACCCGTAGACTTGTCATCCAAAGACGTTAAGAACGCTTGGGAGGCACGTTCTGGAGATTACTCAATAGTTCAGTGTGCAATATTGTATGGCTTAGAATCGGGACTTCAAAGACGTTTTGAACGTCATGGAGCATATGAGATGTTCTAGGAGTTGGAGTTTATCTTTAAGAAGAATGCCCAAATCGAGAGGTATGAGAACTCCGATAAGTTCTATGCTTGCAAAATGGAGGAGAACGGGTCTATCAGTGAACATATACTTAGAATGTCTGGGTATTCAACTCGTCTGGCGGAGTTAGGGATGCCTCTTCCACCAGAGGCGATCACTGACAGAGTTCTTCAATCACTGCCACCTAGCTACAAAAGCTTCATGCTGAACTATAACATGCACGGGATGAACAAGTCAGTCGCCGAGCTGTTTGCGATGCTGAAGGTCGCTGAGTCTAAAATCCAGAAAGAACATCAAGTGTTGATGGTCAATAAAACCACTAGTTTCAAGAAGAATGGCAAGGGCAAGAAGGGTAACTCCAAGAAGGGTGGCAAAGCAGTTGCTCCTCCCATGAAGAAACCTAAGGCTGGACCCAAGCCAGAAACTGAGTGCTTTCATTGCAAGGGAACTGGTCATTGGAAGCAGAACTGTCCCAAGTATCTGGCTGACAAGAAGGCGGCCAACAACAACCAAGGTATATATGATATACATGTTATTTATGTGTACCTTACTAGCTCTCGTTGTAGTGCATGGGTATTTGATACCGATTCGGTTGCTCACATTTGCAACTCAAAACAGGAACTACGGAATAGGGAAGGCTGGCGAAGGACGAAGTGACAATGCGCGTGGGAAATGGTTCCAAGGTTGATGTGATCGCCGTCGGCACGCTCTCTCTTCGATTACCATCGGGATTAGTGATGAACCTGAATAATTGTTATTTAGTGCCTGCGTTAAGCATGAACATTATATCTGGATCTTGTTTATTGCGAGACGGTTACTCATTTAAGTCAGAAAATAATGGTTGTTCTATTTATATGAATAATATCTTTTATGTTCATGCACCCAATGTGAGGGGTTTATTCATATTGAATCTTCATAGTCATGATACACATGTTCATAACATTGATGCCAAAAGATGTAGAGTTGATAATGATAGTACCACTTTCTTGTGGCACTGCCGTTTGGGTCATATTGGTGTAAAACGCATGAGAAAGATCCATGCTGATGGACTTTTGGATTCACTTGATTTGAATCACTTGACACATGTGAACCATGCCTCATGGGCAAGATGACTAAAACGCCGTTCTCTGGAACAATGGAACGGGCAAGTGACTTGTTGGAAATCATACATACTGATGTGTGCGGTCCAATGAATGTTGAGGCACGTGGTGGATATTGTTATTTTCTCACCTTCACTAATGAGTTAAGTAGATATGGGTATTTTTACTTAACAAAACACAAGTCTGAAACGTTTGAAAAGTTCAAGCAATTTCAGAGTGAAGTTGAGAATCGTCATAACAAGAAGATTAAATTCCTATGATCTGATCGAGGAGGTGAGTATCTGAGTTATGAGTTTGGCAGTCACTTAAGACAGCGTGGAATTGTTTCACAGTTGACACCGCCTGGAACACCACAGCGTAATGGTGTGTCCGAACGTCGTAATTGAACCTTATTTGATATGGTGCGTTCTATGATGTCTCTTGCCGATTTGCCACTATCGTTTTGGTCTTATGCATTAGAGACAGCTGCATTCGCTTTAAATAGGGCACCATCGAAATCCGTTGAGATGACGCCATATGAACTGTGGTGTGGCAAGAAGCCAAAGTTGTCGTTTCTTAAAGTTTGGGGATGTGATGCTTATGTCAAAAAGCTTCAACCTGAAAAGCTGGAACCCAAAGCGGAGAAATGCGTCTTCATAGGATACCCGAAAGAGACAGTTGGGTATACCTTCTATCTTAGATCTGAAGGCAAAGTGTTTGTCGCTAAGAACGGAACATTTCCTGAGAAAGAGTTTCTCTCGAAAGAATTGAGTGGGAGGAAAATAGAGCTTGATGAGGTTATTGAACCTTTACTTCAACTAGAGAGTAGCGAAGCGCAGAAAGATGTTTCCGTGGAGCCAATGACAATTGAAGAGGAAGTTAATGATGATGATCATGAAGCTTCGGATCAAGTTACTATTGAACCTCGTAGCTCGACAAGGGTGCGTAATGCTCCTGAGTGGTACAGCAACCCTGTCTTGGAGGTCATGTTGTTGGATAACAATGAACCTACAAGCTATGGAGGAGTGATGATGGGCCCGGATTCCGATAAATGGTTAGAGGCCATGAAATCCGAGATGGGATCCATGTATGAAACAAAGTATGGACTTTGGAAGTATTACCTGAAGGGCGAAAGGCCATTCAGAACAAGTGGATCTTTAAGAAGAAGACGGACGCGGACAGTAATATCACCGTCTATAAAGCTCGACTTGTGGCAAAGGGTTTTTCACAAGTTCAAGGAGTTGACTACGACGAGACATTCTCACCCATAGTGATGAGTCCGTCAGAATCATGTTGGCAATAGCTGCATATTTCGACTATGAAATTTGACAGATGGATGTCAAAACAACATTCCTCAATCGTTTCCTTGAGGAAGAGTTGTATATGATACAACCAGAAGGTTTTGTCGATCCAGAGAATGCTGACAAAGTTTACAAACTATAGCGATCCATTTATGGACAGGTGCAAGCGTCTCGGGGTTGTAATAAGCGCTTTGATGAGGTGATCACAGCGTTTGGGTTTATACAAGTTTACGAAGAAGCTTGTATTTACAAGAAAGTGAGTGGGAGCTCTATAGTGTTTCTAATATTATATGTGGATGACATATTGCTGATTGGAAACAATATAGAAATGCTGGAAAGCGTGAAGGAATATTTGAACAAAAGTTTTTCAATGAAGGACCTAGGAGAAGCTGCTTTCATATTAGGCATTAAGATCTATAGAGATAGATAGAGACGCTTGATAGCACTTTCACAAGGCACATACCTTGATAAAGTTTTGAAGAAGTTCAAAATGGATCAGTCCAATAAGGGGTTCTGGCCTGTATTACAAGGTGTGAAGTTGAGTAAGACTCAATGCCCAATGACTGCAAAAGATAGGGAGAAGATGAGTGTCATCTCCTATGCTTGAGCCATATGCTCTATCATGTATGCAATGCTATGCACAAGAATGATGTCAGCCTTGCCATAAGTATGGCTGTAGCGACCCGACCTGAAAGGTCAAGTCTCCGGTGTTTCCGTACCATCCCAAGATCATGCTGGTACACACACGGTACATCCATGTATATATCAAAGGGAAATCACACAGCATTATATTAATCGAAATCTCATATCGAGTCCTTTATTACAATAAAAATTACAATAAAGTGGCTAAAAGCCAACTCATGAGAATATCTAAATCTTGCGGAAGCGTCGAAGGTAGATGAGTCCATCTGACTCCAAGGGCATCTCACTGAGCATAGAACGTGTCCTCACTCCTGGTCGGAAAAGTACTCTGCAACATGATACGTTGCAGCCGTGTAGGTCAGCATATGGAATATGCCGGCAAAGTCACAAGAGAAGGGTGAAAAGATAATCATCTAGTCTATATGCATATATGGCAGGTGGGGTGGTAAGTTTTTGCGTAAAGCCAAGTTTTTCCTACATCAAGGGAGGGGCTAAGCAAAATATTACTAAGTTGGTTGATTAATGAGATGGTTCCACCAACCAATTCTCATTTCCAAATTATTAATACCCACATCATCATTATTAATTGTGTTGAGAGTTCCGGAAATTTCAATTCCTTTGGCTCAAGTCGTCCATGACCGTGGACACGGCTAATCGATTAGGTTTAAGTACTCTGCAGAGTTTTGCACATGTTCCCCACAAGATTTGGTCGCCTCCGTTTGATTTCTCGCACTTCAGGGTGTTTGAGAAACGGATGACCAAAACATGGTCTTCCAAAGGGTTTTCCTGCGACTCTGTCGGTGCCCATCCTTTCCTACCGTTCTTCTACCTCTCGTAGCACCGCCTGTCCAGGGTCACCACGATATCCAACCAAGCCAGAGCCCATAATGACTTGTGGCTGTGCAGGTAAGCCTTGGGTTTTAAAGCATCCATCCATCTCTTTGTGCCTGGGTGGACCTTTCCGCGTGAATACTGGCCATCTCCAGCATCACCTAGGCAAATCCACTGGTTTCTCTAGGGTGCCGTTCAACCATCATCCACCCAGAGGTATGTTGAAAACTCGGAGTCTTAAATCTTGATCATTATGTAGGTCTTGAAATTATTAACTCTCTCAACTCTCATGAATCACACAACCAACCCCGTCTACTAATAGCATAGCAAAAGGTAAAACAACGTTTCCCGGGGCCAATGTGTCAAAGAGGTTGAGGGGGGTACCTACCACATGATACTACTACAATGTAACCAAGTTTCCAACTAACCTATCTTGCATGCAATTGGGGAGATGGTAGAACTAATGCATATAAAACATGGGTAAACATGGTCAAAGTGACTTGCCTGATTGATGATCTTCGTACGTGAGTGACTCTAAGTAACAAGCTTCGCACTCCGGATAATCTAACGAAGCAAACAAGCACTCAATAAGCATACAACAAAATATTGTAACTCACAAACATCAACCAAGAACTAGTAAACAATCAAGACAAAACAATGCACAAATCTCAAGTAAGAAAACACACAAAGTTTTGTTTACTAGGAGGTGACTGATAAAACACTACTATCATAATAAAACTTATTTTGTAATAACAAAACAATTGTTGTCAGCAAGGAAACAATAGAATGTTTTATTAATAAACAGAATAAAATCAATTTAAGTTTGTTGGGAAAAGTTTAGTAAAGTTTATACAAGTTTGTGATAAACACTATATGAATCAACTATAGTTATATTAACAAAAGAATGAAAAACTAAACTTATTATTTATTTGTAAAACATGTTCTTAACAGAAAATAATTTACAATTAAATCTGTCTTAGAAAACAGAATTAAAATATACAAAACTTTGTTTGAAAACAAAACTATTACTAGTTAGTTGTTTTAATCAAAATAAACCTATTTGAAAATAAGTTGTGATTCCTATGTTAAATAAAATTAAACTAAGCAAATTTATATTTTTATTATCTGTGAGTGAAAACACTAAATAATTACTAACAGAACCTAATAAACAAATAAAACCAATTCTAAATCAAACTAATTAAAATTGAGTTTATAAAACTATATTATAATACTAAGCAGATTCTGTTTTTGGTTAAAACATTAATCAAATTAAACCTAAATATCCTCAAACTAAGCATGAAGATTGTCCTAACTAATACCAAACAGTAGCAAAAAGATTCATGTGAAAAACTATTTTCAAACTCTAGTTATTCAGATTTGCAGATTTTGAGCAAATTTCATTAAATTCAAATTTTATAGTTCAAATTTGAAATTTAAAAGTACAGGGTGAAACTACATGAAAAATGTGAGCTACTGCAAAAAGAATCAACTCAAAACACTAAATAGATTAAAAGATGTAGCTAAAACAAATTTTGAAAACATTCTGTTAATTAAAACAAAACTGAAAAAGAAACCTGACTTTGCAACGGCCAGGGGGCTACGTGGCGCGATCCTATTGGCTAGCGAGCGTGTGCGGTAGGTGATTTAGAGCGGGCGACCGGTCGGTAGAGGATACCGGTTCGGATTTAAATCCGTTCTAATCTCGGTCGTTGATTCAGGATCTGATGGTCGAGGGGAGCTTACGGGGAAAAGTCGCCGGCGTCGGAGATCTCCGGCGAGTCCGGAACGGCAACGACGACGGCGTTGGTGCTCCGGTGGTCGGGGAAGACGGGAAAGTGGTCCGGGCGACGGCGACGGTTCTCCGGAGTCGATTGGTGAGGTCGGTTGGTGGAATGATGGACGGAATCGGTGGCTACGGTCGACGGCGAGGTCCGGTGATGGCGCAACTCCGGCGAGCAATTGCGCGGTCTTCCGGCGAGGGACAGAGGGGGATAGGGGGGAAAATGAAAGGCGGGGCTTTGGGGCTCTTATATAGGTGCTCGGGGGTGCGGGGAGTTAAGAGAGGAGAGAGATCCGACGAGGGGAGGAAACGGCCGGCGAGTCTCCGACGCGTGCGGGGGAGGGAGAAGATGACCGTTCGGTGAAACGGTCGGTCGGGTGGGGTCCAGCGTCAGTGAGAGGAGGGCGTGTCTGTTACGCGCGGTCGGCCGGCTTCTAATCAATACGCGAGTAACTGCCGTGGGCCGGCCCGTTTAATACAGGAAACAGTTACCGTTTTTCCTTTAATAATTTTCCAAAGGCATTCAAAAGCTTTTAAAGCATTCAAATCGTTTGTAAATATAGGGGTATTATATATCAAAATTAACAGAATAATAAATTCTATTTAATGAACATTTCTATTCTGTCATTTGAACACTTTGAAAAAATAATATTTTCAGAAATTGCCTAATTGTTTTTAAATCCTTTTTGCAAATATTTTCAAAATAACTCCTGGTTATTATTGTTCAAATATATCACCAATTAGTCCCTGGTGTGGAGTGTCATGTTCCTCCTCTCTTATTTGAACTTTTAACCAAAATTTCAAATAGGAGAAACAACTTAGGGAAAAGTAGAAAGAGCTTTCTGGAATTCAGAAGAGACATTTCAACAAACACATACATTCAAGCAATGATGCTGCTAGATGCATAGCTATAATCATAACATTCCAAAATGAAATTTTGGGATGTTACAATGGCCGGAAGGTTTCAAAGTGATCCTGGAATGGAGCACTAGACCGCGGTCAAGAATATCCTTAAGTACCTGAAAAAGGACTAAGGAAATTTCTTGTTTATGGAGGTGATCAAGAGCTCGTCGTAAATTGTTACGTCGATGCAAGCTTTGACACTGATCCGGATGACTCTAAGTCGCAAACCGGATACGTATTTATTCTCAACGGGGGAGCGGTAAGCTGGTGTAGTTCCAAGCAAAGCGTGGTAGCCGATTCTACATGTGACACGGAGTACATCGCAGCCTCGGAGGCAGCGAAGGAAGGTGTCTAGATGAAGCAGTTCATGACAGGTCTTGGAGTAGTGCCCAGTGCACTCAACCCAATGACTCTGTTCTGTGACAACACTGGTGCCATTGCTCTGGCCAAGGAACCAAGGTTTCACAAGAGGACCAGAGACATAAAGCAACGCTTCAATTCCATCTGCTATTACATCGAGGAGAAGGACATAAATATTTGCAAAGTGCACACGGATCTGAATGTTACAGACCCGTTGACTAAACCTGTTCCAAGGGCTAAACATGATCAACACGAGAACTCCATGGGTGTTCGATTCATTACAATGTAAATCACATAGTGATGTGAACTAGATTATTGACTCTAGTGCAAGTGGGAGACTGTTGGAAATATGCCCTAGAGGCAATAAATAAAGTGTTTATTATTATATTTCCTTGTTCATGATAATTGTTTATTATCCATGCTATAATTGTATTGATTGGAAACACATTGCATGTGTGGATATATAGACAACACTTTGTCCCTAGTGTGCCTCTAATAGACTAGCTCGTTGATCAAAGATGGTCAAGGTTTCCTAGCCATTGACATGAGATGTCATTCGATAACGGTATCACATCATTAGGAGAATGATGGGATGGACAAGACCCAAACTATAAACGTAGCATATGATCGTGTCAGTTTATTGCTACAGTTTTATGCATATCAAGTATATGTTCCTATGACCATGAGATCATGCAACTCACGGACACCAGAGGAATGCCTTGTGTGTATCAAACGTCGCAACATAACTGGGTGACTATAAAGGTGCTCTATAGGTATCTCCGAGGGTGTCTGCTAGGCTGGCATGGATCAACACTCGGATTTGTTACTCTGTGTGACAAAGAGGTATCTCAGGGCCCATTCGGTAATACAACATCACAATAAACCTTGCAAGCAATGTGACTAAGTTTTAGCCATGGGATCTTGTATTACGGAACGAGTGAAGAGACTTGCCGTAACGAGGTTGAAATAGGTATGGAGATACCAAAGATCGAATCTCGGGCAAGTAACATATCGAAGAACAAAGGGAACATCATAAGGGATTAACCAAATCCTTGACATAGAGGTTCGACCGATAAAGATCTTCGTAGAATATGTAGGAACCAATATGGGCATCCAGGTCCCAATATTGGTTATTGACCATAGAGGTGTCTCGGTCATGTCTACATAGTTCTCGAACCCGCAGGGTCTGCATACTTAAGGTTCGGTGACGTTTCGGTAGTATAGAGTTATGTATGGTGGTGACGAAGGTTGTTCGGAGTCCCGGATGAGATCCAGGACGTCATGAGGAGCTACGAAATAGTCCGTAGGTAAAGATTGATATATAGGAAAGTGGTGTTTGAACTCCGGAAGTGTTTCGGGCATTTCCGGCAGTGTACCGGGAGTGACGAATGGATTCCGGGGACCACCAAGTGGGGCCCACATACCCCAAGGGGCCACATGGGCCTTAGAGGTGGTGCACCATACCCTAGTGGGCTGGGTAAGCCATCCCAAGAGGCCCTATGCGCATGGAGAAGGAGATAGAGTAGGGGCCATGTTTGGGAAGGAGTCTCACTTGGAACCCACCTCCCTTGTGGGAGGTGGACTCCTCCCCTTGCTTCGGCTGAACCTCTCCTTGGAGGAGAGGCTAGGGCTACCTTCTCTCCCCTCCCTCCTATATATACTCGAGGATTTTGAGGGCATACCAACCCTAATTTTTGCCAAGTGCTGCCCTCTTCTTCCTGTAGACGTTTTCTCCTCTAGATCGGTTTTCAGCAATGCTTAGGCGAAGCCCTACTGGAATTGCTCCACCACAATCGCCGCAACATCATCGCACTGTCGGTGGACTCGTCTACCTCTTCGCTCCCTCTTGCTGGATCAAGAAGGTGGAGATCTTCATCGAGCTGCACGTGTGCTGAACGCGGAGGTGCCGTCCGTTCGGTGCTTGATCGGGAGTTCGTGGGACGGCTTGCGATTTGGATCGCGGAGACGTACCACTACATCAACCGTGTTATTTAACGCTTCCGCGTAGCGATCTACAAGGGTATGTAGATCCAATATCTCCTCTCATAGATGCTCATCTCCTAGATTGATCTTGGTGAAGCGTAGGAAAATTATGTTTCCCATGCAACGTTCCCCAACACGGTCCACCCACATATCAAATTATCAAAGTAGCGAACACGAATCAAACCAACATGATGAAAGTGACTAGATGAAATTTCCGTGTACCCTCAAGAACACTTTGCTTATCATAAGAGATAATTTTGGCCTGTCCTTTGCCACAAAAGGATTGGGCTACCTTGTTGCACCTTACCTATTGTTACCATTACTTGCTCATTACAGATTACCTTGCTATCAAACTACTTGCTACTTACAATTTCAGTGCATGCAGAAATTACCTTACTGAAAACCGCTTATCATTTCCTTCTATTCCTCGTTGGGTTCGACACTCTTACTTATCAAAAGGACTACGATTGACCCCCTACACTTGTGGGTCATCAACGATGACTCTTGTGAAGCCGCCACCGGCGTGGTTGATGTCGGCGCATGCGTAGGCGCTGAACTACTTCCTCAGCGATGATTTTTCTAGGATGATGCTCCCAAGTATGGTAAGATTTTCTCACTGTTTTCCTTCCCCTCCCTTTGTGCTTCTCGATAGTATTTGCTAAGGTTTCAAAATTGGGGATTTTTGTTAGAGAATTGGATGAATTTAGGTTCAAATACGTGATTAGGGTTTAGTTGCGAGTGGAGACGTCTGTAGTTGTCAGTCAAGCGATTAATTTGTAGTTTTTCTTGCAATGCGGATGATTGTAGTGATCTATTTAGCTTAGTAATACATCACAATGGATGGTTATATGGTGTTTGATCGAACCGTGTTTACATGCATGAATTAGTTGATGTTTTTGATGGCTGTGACAAGGGTACATTTTTTGTGCTCTGGTGGATTTGATGATCAAGCATCTAGGATATGTTGTACCAGCCATGGAGTTTCAAGTGTACTAGTTGCATCCTGGCATAACTATTGTGGATGGATTGAAGAAAAATTATTTTGAGTCCCATGCATTATCTATGGAAGAATCAGCTTGTGTAGAAGGTAGACACAAAGTGCATGTGTATATTGATCAGGACAATATTTTTGAGAAACAACTTTGGGATGATGTGCTTGTGCAGCCAGTTGAGCTACATGAAGTAATTAGCCCTTGCAAAAAGTAATTTCAAACATAGCACATACCATCCAGGAATTGTATGCCTACATTCAGTGAGCACATGTTCAACATGATGTCAGGTGGATATGAAGAGTTTTGCAACAACAACATGCACACCCATGTGTGCTAGGAGGAGATTGAGTAATGATTTTGTGAAAGAAGAATTGGTCATGAAAAAAGGGGGAAGAGAACTTGTTTCCTGAGGTTTTAGAACAAGATGAATTTGCTGATGTGGAAGAAGAGGAGTTTGTTCTTGAGGAACAAGAGGAACTTTTTGCTGATGAAGATGAGGAATTTGGTGGTGAGAGTGAAGAGGAGGACGTTATTTACGAATTAGACTCTACTATTGATCCAGATTTTGCAGATTCTGACTATGATTTTGAAGCTAGAGAAGACACTTTGTTTGATGAAAATGTTGACACTTCTGTCCCAGATGACATAATTGTTGCAGCTAGGAAAGTGGTGAAATAAGATGCAAACGATGAAGATCCATATGTTGCTGATACAAATAAAATAGATCTCCCAGATAGTGAAGATAGGCTAAAATTTGATTTCCCTGCTTTCAACAAATTGACAGACATGGAAGACCAAAATTTTAAACTTGGGATGGTTTTTTCAAACCCTGCTGAACTAAGGTCTTCTTTGTCCATGTACACAGTGAAGAGTAGAGTAAAAATTAAGAGACAAGGAACAATTCTACTAGAATTGAAGCAAAGTGTATTGAAGGCTATCCTTGAAGAATGATTGTTGTTAAAGACGTTAGAGTTAAGTGCATGCTGATAAAAACATATGTTGGAGAGCATATCTTTGAGAGGGTGTGGGAAGTGAAAGATATGACAGCTCCATTGCTAGCTCAAAAGTTTGTTGAAGAATTCAGAGATGACCCAAAGATGAGTTTGACTACTTTTGAAAATAAAGTGCAGAAGAAGTACAACAAGAAGCCCAATAGATTTAAGTTAGCAAGAGCTAGGTTATCAGGTATGAAAAAGATACAGAGGAGATGAGGAGGCCCAATATGGGCAACTTTGGGACTATGGACATGAGCTAAGGAGAGCTAACCCAGACACAACTTTCTATTTGAAGAGGATGGGTGAAAATTTGAGCACTTTGTACTTATGTCTAGATGCATGCAAAAGAGGATGGCTACTTGGATGCAAGCCCATAATTTGTCTAGATGGAACTCACATAAGGACTAGATATGGTGGACAGATTCTTACAGCAATTGGAGTAGATCCCAATGATTGGATATACCCAATTGACCTAGCCGTTGTAGAGGTGGAGTGCCATTCTTCATGCAAGTGATTTCTTACTACTTTGAAAATAGACCTGAACATCATCAACACATCAACTATACCTATAATGAACAATAAACAGAAGGTGTGCTCAAAATAAAAAAATGTGTGGTGTTATGTTGTGTTTGTAAACATAGCTCTTTGTGTATTAACATAATATATATTTTGTGTTGTATTTCATGGTTTGATGATAGTTGTTAGAGAAATATTCCCTGAATCTAAACACGGGTTTTGTGTCGGACATCTATACCTGAACCACCTCCACAAGGGAGAGACAATGAAGAACCACATGTGGGCATGTGCTAGGTCAAGCAACACTAGAAGGTGACAACAACACATGGAGAGGTTCAAGGTTGATTCTCCTGAAGAACATGCTTGGTTAGATGAAAAATGACGTGGCTTGAGACTATGTCGGTATTTCCCTAAAGAGGAAGGGATGATGAAGTACAGCGATGGTAAGTATTTCCCTCAGTTATTAAACCAAGGTATAAATCTGTAGAGGATGATCAAGCACCTACGTAAACAACACCTGCACACAAATAACAAATACTTGAAACCCGACGCGTAAGAGAGGTTGTCAAGCTCTCAATGATAAAAAAGATAGATTAGGTAGTGATAGTTTTGGCAAATATATCTTGCGAGAACACAAAATAAAATAGGTAAAAAAAGTGCAGCAAGGTATTTTTGGGTTTTTTGAATTAATAGATCTGAAAACGAAAAAGGCAAAACAGTAGATCAGAAAGCAGTATGTTGGAAAAGTAGACCCTGGGAACGTAGGTTTCACTAGTGGCTACTCTCATGAGTATAGTGCACAGTGGGTGAACAAATTACCGTTGGGCAATTGATATAAGATCAAATAATAATGACGATATCTAGGCAACGATCATTATATAGGCATCACGTCCATGAGAAGTAGACCAAAACGATTCTGCATCTACTTCTATTATTCCACACGTCGACCGCTATCTAGCATGCATCTAGTGTATTAAGTTCATGGGAAAATGGAGTGATGCAATAAGAATGGTGACATGATGTAGAAAAGATCTATTCATGTAGGAATAGAACCCAGCTTGTTATCCTTAATGGCAACGATACATGTGTGCCTTGCTGCCCCTTCTGTCAGTGGGAAAGAACACCGCAAGATCAAACCCATCACAAAGCACCTCTTCCCATGGCAAGAAAAATCAATCTAGTTGGCCTAACTAAACCAAAGATTCAAATAAGAAATACAAGTCTATAAGTAATCATGCAAATAAGAGATCAAATAAGACTCAAATCATATTCATGGATAGAAACTGATCATGAACTCAAAATTTATCAGATCCCAACAAGCACACCGCAAAATTCATTACATCAAATAGATCTCCAAGAGACCGTTATATTGAGAATCATAAGAGAGAGAGGAAGACATGTAGCTACTGCCTACAGACCCGTAGGTCTATGGTGGACTACTCACGCATCATCAGAGAGGCACCTATGAAGAAGATGAACCCCTCTGTGATGGTGCTAGATTGGATCTCGAGGTTTTGGAACATGCGGCGGCTAGAATTGTGTTTCGTCGACTCCCCTAGGATTTTCTGAATATTTGTGAATTTATAGATGCAATAGTCGGTGGAGGGGGTCCCGAGGTGGGCACCACCCACCAGACCGCGCCAGGGGCCTCTGGCACGCCCTGGTGGGTGTTTCGCACCTCGGGCCTCCTCTCTGGCACTTGTCTGGCCCATCTAGTGTCTTCTGGTCCAAAAATATTCCCCAAAAATTTTCACGGTGTTTGGCCTTCGTTTGGTACCAATTATCTTCTAAGTAAAAAACAAGCAAAAAAACAACAACTCGCACTTTGGCACTATGTCAATAGGTTAGTCCCAAAAAACAATATAAAGTTGCTATAAAATGATTGTAAAAGATCCAAGATTGATAATATAACAACATGGAACAAGAAAAGATTATAGATATGTTGGAGACGTATAAAAAAGAAGCCTTATGACTTCTACAGAGCTTTCTTGAGTGATTTTGTCAAGTTTGACATACTTACAAATAATTCATGTGAAGTTTTCAACAAGTAATTATCTACTACTAATCTTTACCACTTCTCAATACTTCTGCTTATATTATTTCTATATTACTAATGTTTAGTATTGCTCCATTAGGTGGATATTAGAAGCTAGAGAGTTGCTTGTCATGTCTATGTTAGAGAACATTGCTTGCGGGATAGGCACAAGACATAACAAAATGTAGAAAGAGGCTCTACAGAAGTGGACTAGTCAGATTTGCCCAAACATAAGACAGAAAGCTCAAAAAATTCAGATTATGCAGCAAATTGCTTTGCTGCTGAATATGGAAAGTCAACTTTCCAAGTTTTGAGCAATGATGTTACTTACATTGTAGAGTTGAACATGAGAGCTTGCACTTGTAGAAGATGGCAGCTAACTGGCATTCCATGCAACCATTCAATAGTTTGTTACAGAGATGAGAGAATAAAACATGAACAAATGGTATCTATTTGCTATTCTCTTAATTGCTTTTATGCAAGCTTATGGTCCAGCGGTGGGGCATGTTAGATATAAGTCTGAATGGGATCATGTTAATGTTGAGTACTGAAACCACCCTTCTATGAGAAGGTTGTTGGTAGACCATTAAGTAAAAAAATAAGGAAAAGCTTCTAAAGAAAATGAGGATGGTACAAAGTTGAGCAAACATGGGGTCTCTATTCATTGTGGATATTGTGGAAATGTAGGTCATAAGAGGAAAGGATGCCCTAGATTGAAAGAGATTGCTAGAGAAAAAGCAACACAAGCAACAGAATCAACACAAGCTCAAGCAGCTGAAGAACCAACAAAGGTGCAAGATCAATCAAGACCAAAGAGAAAGAGAAGAAGAATTGTGCAAGAGCAAGTGGTCATGCCAATCTCCATGCCAAACCCAAACAGAGGTCCCACGGTGGTTGACGAAAATGGAGATGCTGATGTTCCTGAGATACTAGAGGTAATATGCAGCACACTATTTCAGGTTTTGATCAGGTTGCAGAAGAAGTACTATTGTTTAACGTTTAATGTTTTGACCATCACATTGATCATGTAGAACTAGATCCCAGGAAAGATCCTTTCAATGTGAAAGAATCTATGATATCTCAGCTAAGCCATGAGGCGAATTCATAAAATGCAACACTTGAGAGTCTACTTTTGTTATTTATTTTATGTTTTGATCAGTTATGTATTTTATGTATTGCAGACACCAAAAAATTTCTTGCGGATATTGAGCCTTTCCCTATGGAATCTACTTTTGTTGCGCAATATAGAGAAAATATTCCACCACCAAGGATAAGCCCAGTTACAACTGATGTTTTTAGAGGTCAAGCGAGGGATAGGTCTATAAGAATAACAATACCTACTTGCATCTAATCTAGTGAATAGGAGGGGTGCAAATCAAAGTAGAGAAATAGGCAGCACTAGCAACACACCTGGCACAAGCAATAGTACAGTAGCAGGAACTTCGGGTGGTGGAGGCTTTCAATTTCTTCTGTTTGGAGAGAGTGGAGGAAGAGCAGGAAGAAGAGGAGGAAGAGGAGGAGGAAGTGGAGGAAGAAAAGGAGGAAGAGGGGGCAGAAGAAGAGGCGAAAGAGGAGGAAGAGGAGATCAACAACACACAATCAGCACCACAAGACAGATATCATGCTTTGTAATTCAGTGTTTTCCTTGCTTCTTTGATTGAACTTCTAGTTTGCTTTGTGATATCTTAAGATTGAGACACATTGAGTGCTTTTTCTAGTGTTGTAGTCTGGTACAAGTAAATCTCTTTTGTATGCTCAGATTAATATTGTTCTCTCAATTCAGTGGCATATACTTACAAATACTTTCCTTCACAGCAAATGCATACTGCATATAATTCACATATAATAGATTAACATCCAAAACATACTGCATACATTAGGTCTGGATACAACCAATTTTGCTAAATTTTTCTTACACATAAATGCTACATTGCCACAGTACAAACACAACACATACATGGACCAGATGTTGCATCTACATCTTGAACAGACCACCTACACGTCCACCTATCCCTAGACCAGCAAATCCATGCCCACCACCAATGAATGCCCTCTCTGCCCCATCAATTGTACTAGGATAGCAAATGAAAGTGTGACAACAAGCACTGTTGGATTCATCGTCGTAATCGTAAGTAGACGGTAACTCTGTTAATATAAGGCTCTATTCGATAACCTTCAAAGTATGGATCTTCACAACATGCAGAACTGCTGGCTTCTCGAGTTTCACGTGACTGGAAGGTGGTGAAATTGGCCCGTCAGAGTCAGAGGTTGGATAATCTTGCCGTAGGTCAGTTCTCGCAGCTCCACTTCACATAACTTGGGCATTTTGTTAGGATTTTTCATCCATGCTTCAACAACTACGAAACATCAATCACTGGGCTTCAACATCTTAACGAGATGGTCGACAAGACTACTACCAAGCTTGCCAACAAACTCAACCTCCCATGCTTCTTGCGGCAGCCCATGATAGCTCAACCTAGTCAAATACTTCAAAGATGACGCCTCACGACCCATCCAACGCTGCCAACGGCTAAAATGGATTGTCTCCCCACATGCGGTAAGCTTACAGGAGTGCTAGATGAGCACTCGAGTGCAGTCCTCGCTAGACCAAAATCGTACAAGAAAATCCGCCGGAGGCGAACCTCAACCATGACATCGTTGTGGGAGAAGCCGGTGCCCGTCCACTCTACCAACCAGCGCACGACCATGCAACTTCTCCTCCAACCGGTACATCCCCGTCATGCGCTGGAGCACACAGCGACCAAACTCAGACCTCAACTTTCTCTCACCAGGAAGAAGACACTTCTCTCCCTATTATCCGACCGTCAACTCTCTCCCTCGAACTGGTCCATCTTGAGCTAGGTGACGGCAGTGGCAGATCGAGGGGGAGGATGAAGTGAGAAGGAATGTTAGTGTTTGGCACGAATTAGGATCAGTTGGGGAATTTGACAGAGGGGATGCAATATTTGCAAAAAAAAATATACTATAGGGGCCGCATTGCATACAAGACAACCCTCCCCGCGAATTCAACTACAAGACAAAAAATGATAGTGGGCCCCAAGCTGAGTCAACCAGCCACATCGGCCCCGTCATGGCTCGAAATAGGATATTGACCCATTCGCTCATAAAACAAACCAAGTTGACCACTTTGCAACATTTTGATGCTTGTGACCAATGTGCTCATTTCGCGGCAGTTCACTGACGTATGGTGCATTTATCTCCAAAATAAATCACAAGAAACATAATAAAATTTACATTGAGATTTTGAGACCTGGTACACGAGTGGTCAGTGAACTACCGTGAAATCAAGCAAAGGGACACATAATAAAATCACTAGCGAATGTGCTCTTTCCACCTTCTCCTACCCCTCTCAAGCATTCCCTCTCTCTCTCTCATGCAAGGTGCTCACCTGTCTTCCGATGGCGCGGTCAGATCCAGATCAGTCGGAGTCAACGGTCCTTCGCTCGGCCAGCCATGCCCTTAGGTTGGAGGTTGCACGTCTTGGCTCTATGGATGGGAGGCATGACGACCTAGAATGAGGGCTGGGAGATGAATGTATGCTTGCTACAACGTTGTTAAGCATGCGATCGCGACGACGCTCCCAGCTACTGCTAGCTGCGAGCCGGGACATGGGGGTCAGGATTGCCTCATTTCTGTCGCGTTGGTGCCATGCCAGGCAAGACCCCTTCACCACTCTTTGGTGCCCCATGGCTGCCACATCTTGGCGCCGTCGAAATGTATCGAACCGGTGGCACTTGTGAGCGTGTTGAAGTGTGAATGCATGCGGTGGAGCAATGGTACAATAGCTTGGATGGCCGCATGCTTGTGGCTCACCTCGTGTTGGGAAGTGGGTGAGGGTTTTTTTTGTGGTGCCCAAAGTGGCAGTTTTGGAAGGTGGGCATGGTGGCACCTTTGCGACGGTTGCCATCAGACGGGTGTTGGTGTGTCGACTTGGCCGTGTGGGCAGTGAGGCGGCACATGAAGGAGGCATTCTTTGTGCGGGTGTGGTCGTCGAGGCCGTCCTGCTCGGATCTAGGTGGGCTCTTGCCGTCCAGTTGGAGGCGTCATCCCCTATGTGCTCCATCTACCTCACCTCATGTCAGCTCTCTACGAGTGAGGTGCCGTGGTTAGTGGACCTTGTGTGGTTGGTGGTCGGTGTCCCGAGTGAAAGCTATGCCCGATAGTGTTGGTGTCGGTGGCGGCAACACACTCTTGAGTCATTTCCCTGGAGGCGTCAATGTGGGTTGCCCACCCCCACCTTTGGCTTTGGGTGAAAGTCCTTGGTCCAGCATGTCAAACCAGACGGTGTCGGCAGTCTGTCGTTGTTCCCTCCTTGGAGGCTCCGTTTTGTGAGCATGGTCCCTATCTACAGGTGGTCTGGTGTGGCTCATGGCAGACAACTTCTTCTCGGTGTGTTGATGACCTCTAGGCTACGTTGGAGGTGCTCATTTGGAGAGCTATGTTAAGAGATATGATCCTCCTAGAGGCCCCCCGTCGGGTGCCAGTTTTCTTCCTGTATCTGGGTGAGGATCCCCATTCTTGATGGTGCGGCGTCCTTCGATCCGGGGTGGGGAGCAGGTGGCTCCTTTAGACAAAGGAAATGGAAGGTGTTGGTATGCATGCGTGCCCAGGTGATGGTGATGGCATGATCTACGTTGATGGCTAGGCTCCTCCTTGTGGTGGCCTACTTTGTGTTTCGATTCTCAGATCACGTTTGAGGGATCTATGACTTCAAGTGGTGTCGTTACCCCTCTGTCTAGTTAGAGCTTTGTTGCTGCTCTTGTGCACCCTTGTATCACGTCGTTTTATTTTTCTTTACTAAGTCTTGTGGCTTTGTGTTGTACTCATCATTGTAAAGGCTTCATTAATTTAAAACAGGGCAATGTCCTCCTCACTAAAAATGAAATGAAAAACCCATTAACAGTCATCCAGAAATACAAAACCTTACACCCTTGATACCTATCATTTTCCGGTCATTAAGCATGGTCAGCATGTGATGACTGAAAATCGATCACACGTGAGGGTGGCTGGCCCACTCACCTTCCCTCTAAGCAAACATGGTGGCTAGGATTTCTGCCTGTCGGTGGCGTCGTTGATCTGACACGTCTCATGTGGCCTTGGAGACATAGGGGAGTGGTGGACCCCAACCCTTGCTGGCGGGAGGGCTCCATTTTTATATGTTTATTCGAGTTTTGCTAGGGTTTGTGTATTGCTCAGGAAGACGAGACACAACAGCTCCATGAAGATGCAATAAGGTTCTCCCTGTCTAGGTGGTGTGTCTAGCATCATCAGAGGGTGTGTGAAGGTGTGTCTCCGGTGGATCTCGCGGGATTCAATTGATGGTTGTCTTTGGTGGATCCACTCGTATCTGGCCTTCATTCGTCTACGTTAGTGTGTCTTTAGATTGGATCCTTTCAATCTACGCTTCTCTTCATCGGCGGCGGTTGATGTTCTAGTGCGCCGATCCTATGGGACCTTAGCATGATGACTTCCTGACTTTCTACTACAAGATGTTTTGTCCGGCTCCGATGAGGAAGGGGTGATGTTAGTAGCGCGCTTTCGGCTCGCTCCATTGTTTGTAGTCTTCGCTAGGTGATCTATGAGTCTGGATGTAATTTTTATTGTTTTTGGTGTTCGTTGAATTGGCCTGATTGATGATGAATAGATCAAAAGTTTGCTTGCAGAATAAAGCATGTGATGATTAAAAAAATACCATCATCACTTCCCGGGCACCTAAGTGACAGGCCATGATGATAGGGGGGCATTCTAGTGATTTAATTTATGGGGGTTTCAATGAGTGTACAAATGTTGAAACAGTCCATGTACTCATTAGCATCATATTAAGAGGCTATCCTAATTATGTAATACTAATCATCAACCTGTGCATCTACACGGGCTAATATTTTTATGTTCCATATTGTTAGTTGGGAATAAATATTATGATGATTGAAAAATGTCAACTCTTATCTACATCGCTATTTTTTATATTTTATTCTTCTTATGATGTGCCTCCAAAATTTATGGAGGAACTGAAAAAAGGCAGGAATTATGTCTCATGCAAGCAAATGACTGAACAGTAATTCCCCAAAGAGCTTTTATCGAAAATATGTCTTTGATGCGGTAATGAATATTCACATATCGGCATGTTTTTTTTAGAAAAACAGGGAGGCTCCTCCCCATTTCCATTTAACGAATGAAACCATCGAGTCGTTCATACATCGGCTCTCTAAGATGAGCAGTTCAGAGAAAAAAAACAAGAACAGATAAAGCATAACCAGGTTTGCAAAGCTCTCTGCTCTCCATCGAGGGGGAGGACACATCGGCATATGAGAACTGTCAAGGTTGGACAAGCTTTTATCATCATGGGACCAGACGAGGGAAAGTCACCACCTTAGCCTTAAGCTCGGGCAAGAAGGTCGCGAACAGTTGATGATCCGCCGGCCCAAAAACTATGATAACTTCCCAGCTAAAATTAGTCATCCTGTGAGTGAGGGGCATCTGCTCACAAAAAAAAACCACAATGTTTCATAATATAAAAGCATATTTTACACTATATTGATGCCGAAAACGTTTTCATATTATCGGATGGAGGGACGACGTACTGCTTCAAAGGTGTCCTCTTTGATGCCTGAGAAGAATGCCGCCCAATTGCCCAGTTCTCGGTAGCCATTGCCAGGCGAAGATTTTTTTTTGAGGGGTTTTCTTGAAGTTGTGGCGCCTAATCCTATGACGGATGGTTTTCTTGAATGCCAACGATTTTTCGACGTCCTCCCGACGGATGGTTCTGGTTACAGTTCAGTTCGATGTGGCAGCCCTTGCCATGCACTGCGCGCAGACTCGTGTTTCACGCATTGTCAACGAAATCAAGCTGATCGAGGAGAGAGCATGTGATGTGATGCCATTGCCAGATCCGGTTTTGATGGATATGCTGCCTAGTGCTTGAACTGCATGAGACATGCATGGAGCGCGAGCTATTAGAGTACTTGGAACTAGTACACAAGTCCATGCATGTGATTACGTGCGACGTGTCGATCCACGTCGTCGCGCTCATCCACAGAAGCAGCACCCCGACGGACACGTCGCGTGCGTATATAGCATCTGACCTGATCGTCGTGAACTCTGAGAGACGTTGTGCTCTGCGTACGTCCATGCATTATGTGATCGAGACCTTATCTTCTCCTTTTCTTTTCATGAGAGCACGCACTATGATGCGAGAAGTAGTTTTGACTTGAGAGTCGTGTGCCGCGTGACATGCATGGGCATGGAGAGCAATGCATTCACGTGATCATTTAATGGGAATGGAAGTGGCATCTCGCATTTGGATATCCCTCTCTTTCTTCTTCTTTTGTTGCGTTATGAGAAGCTAGCTAGGTTCTTATTTTTACCACATTCGATCCCTCAACAAAAAGATGACCAAAACACAAATGAAAAACTCGATTTTGTCAGGAATGTTGCAACGCCGGCGTTATATCTCGCATTAAGCCAGACAGAAGGAACCCTCAAGTCGAATGGTACAGTAGCGGGTTGGCCCAATAGGCGGGTACTTAAAAGAAAAAGGAAGCGTGCATGGGCTCGACTCTGGATTTGAACATGGGTCTCCTCGAGAGTAGTAGCAAAGCTAACCACTAGGTAAGCACCGCTTTTGGGAAGATCCTACCTGCCGCTCTCTGCAGCAGGTTGTCGCTCGCACGCACAGGGACGAGTAATGCTGGGCCGGCCCACCAACTCGCTGATAGTTTCGTTTCCTAAAACGAAAAATGGTGAAAAAAATAATTGCATCCATTAGGAATCAAACACACAACCTCATAACTCAACCAGGAACAACTAGCCACTACGCCATACATCACCTATTGAGAATCATAATTCAAAACACTATAAGAATACACAGACCCGTGGAGATTTGCAAGCAATATTGAATACGTGAACAAAACATAAAAAGCGAACATTTTTTGAATTTGTGAACAATTTTTGAAACTGTGAGCAGAACTTTTTTTGAAAAACAAGAACATTTTTTCAAATTCGTGAACAAAATTATAAAATTGTGAACATTTTTCGAATTGTGAACAAATTTTGAAAAAAATACGAATTGTGAAAAAATAGTGAAACATGAATAAATTTCAAATTCATGAACAGAATTATAAAATTGTGAACATTTTTTGAATCTGCGAACAAATTTGGAGACTGCAAACATTTTTCAAATTTTACAAAGTTTGAAACATGAACAAATTTCAAATTCGTGAACAAAATTATAGAATTTTTAACATTTTTTGAATTTGTGAACAAATTTTGAAGCGTTAACAAATTTCAAATTTTGTGAACAAAATTATAAAATTGTGAACAAATTTTGAAACGGCGAGCATTTTTCAAATTGTGAACAAATTTCAAATTCGTGAACAAAACTAATAAATTATGAACATTTTTTGAATTATGAACAAATTTTAAAACAGTACACATTTTTCGAATTGTGAACAACTTTTGAAAATGTAAACATTTTACGAATTCTGAACAAATATTGAAACATGGATAAATTTAAAATTGGTGAACAGTATTATAAAATTTTGAACATTTTTTGAATCTCTGAACATATTTTGAAATGGCGAACATTTTTTGAATTGTGAACAAAGTTTGAAACATGAACAAAATTCAAATTCATGAACAAAATCATAAAATGTTGAACATTTTCCGAATTTGTGAACAAATTTGGAAACTTGACCAAATTTCAAATTTTAGGAAAAAAATTATAAAATTGTGAACAAATTTTGAAACTGTGAACAATTTTCAAATTTGTGAAAAAAAACTACTAAATTGTGAATTTTTCGAAATATGAACAAATTTCGAAACCATAAACATTTTTTGAATTTTGAACAAATTTTGAAACCACAAACATTTTCCAAATTGTGCACAAATCTTAAAACCATAAACATATTTTAAATTGTGCACAAATTTTAAATCTATATCTATACCCAATATTAAAGGAGGGATTGTTTCTCCACCTTTGTTCGTCCATGAGCTTTTTTTTCGTACGTCGTATTATTTTTCGTCCGTCGTTTTTTAGAAGAAAAAAATTTGCTTGCTGTTTTGCCTCAAATTTCAAATTTCAAATTTGTGAAGAAAACTACTAAATTGTGAATTTTTCGAAATATGAACAAATTTCAAAACCATAAACATTTTTTGAATTTTGAACAAATTTTGAAACCACGAACATTTTCCAAATTGTGCACAAATCTTAAAACCATAAACATATTTTAAATTGTGCACAAATTTTAAATCTATATCTATACCCAATATTAAAGGAAGGATTGTTTCTCCACCTTTGTTCGTCCATGAGCTTTTTTTTCGTACGTCGTATTATTTTTCGTCCGTCGTTTTTTAGAAGAAAAAAATTTGCTTACTGTTTTGCCTCAAATCAAAAAATAAAATGCACTGCAAGGGACTCGAACCATGCCTGCATGATTTTATACCACAAGTACCAACCAGCCAAACTATCTAATCAGTTGTGTAGTGAAAAGAAGGAAGACTCTCTTTTATATTGACAACAAACGAGTTTTGATAAATAAAACACAAAATTAAATTTCGTTTAAGGTACTCAAACCCAGCCGACGTGGTTCATCCCACACGCAGCAACCAGCCAGCTAACATATTCTGTGAGAAAGGAAAAATGATTTCATTTTATATTGGTTATGAAATATTTTTCTCAAAATTAAAAACCCCTTAAAAGTCTGCCCTTTGTTTTGCCCCTAATTTCGGTATACTTTCTTTCGTCTGTCGCTCTTTTGAATCTTTGCTTGAAAGCATCTTTCGTCCGTCTTCGTTGATATGATCATCCGTATATAAAAAGTCTTCTTAATACACTACTAGGTGGCCACAACTTGCAGTGGACGACACAAACGCGCCCGGCCTCCTCCGATAAATACATCCATTGTCGAGCCTCCTCCTCCACTTCTTTCAAACACGTAGCCTATGGTCTCCATTTGGATGGGATCAGCCTCCAACGACGTGTGACACATCGTACTGTGTTGTCCAACGGCAAGCATGCGGTACCCAGGTTGCTCACTCGGCGACCTCACATAGGCACACAGCAAGGGCACGCCCCCTGCCTGTCTATATATGGTGTTGGGCACGGACCGGGGTGGCGAACGTGGCGTCGTGCCTCTTCAGAAACTCCTGGACAATGGCGGAGGAGAAGACGACCACTACGGTGCCTGCCGCTGAGATGTAGGGACATGGGCGTAGCACGGTGATCGTCGAGGGAGCGATGCGCCTTGTCACCTTGGCAGCGGGCGTCCGTTGTAGTGCACGTGGGCGAGGAGGTACCGAGGTAGATGAAGAGCAAGGAGACAAGGAACCATGCTAGCCACAGGGTAAGCACAACAATGGCCACCATCGCTTCCTTTGGTTTGTGCAGTTCGTCGGGCAGCACAACACCGAATCTATATCTATACTTACTAATAAAACAAGATGATATTTTTTGGTTTTGCCCCACATAATTTTCTTTTCTTTTCGAGGTGGTACTAATTTTTAAATCAGTTCATGGCTATAACTTTTTTTATATCCGAATCCGAAGTGGTGTTAATATTTTTGGTGTACTGCGCTTGCTCATATGATGAGAAAAATATGCATGCCCAAAGACTCGAATTCAAAAACTCAAACACTACAACAGCCATGCTAAGAGCATCTCCACCCGTCCCCCCAGGAAGGCCCTCAGGAGCACTTTTTCTGTATCCAGGGAAGAAAAAGTTCCCACTCGCGCCCCCACGAGCTCAATTATCGCCGGATATGGCCAAAAATAGCACGGTGAACCCAGCCCGAACCCAGGATCATGGGGGGCAGCTGGGGACACCGACGGTATTTTTTGCATGACTGGCTGTGGGGCTGTTGGATCTCTATCTCCTCTCTCCTCTCTTTTTCTCCCATGTGTATGCGGCGGGACCACGTATGGAGCTAGACCAGCATGCGGCATGCACCAATCGAAAGTAAGGAAAAGACATGGCATGGGGGACCAGCTGGAAATAAATAAGCCCCCAGCCCAAAACTTCCGCCGGTTCACCTCTCGCCGGTGAAAAAATGACCCTAGGAAGGCGAAAGGATTGGAGATGCTCTAACCAACTGGGCTAGACAAGAGTTTTGATTTAGAATAAGCGTTGGTATAAATAAACTGTTCGGGCGGCTTTGGGCTGCACTCCACCACCTGCATACGTCACTGTAACGGGCCACAGTTGTGCACTTATGGGCCTCCTCAGCTTCCAGGGTCAACAATTTCTGTAGGAGATATGCCCTAGAGGCAATAATAAATGTTTTTGATTATCTCCCTATTCATAATTATGTTTATGTTCCATGCTATAACTGCAATGATTCTCGAGTCTACAAATAAAACGAGGCTTGGAGGGAAACTCATGTGCACGTGTGGGATAATAAACGGTAAAATGTATTCCTAGTCTGGCCTCTAAGACTGGCTCAAGTATTGCATGATGATCCTGTTTTCCTGATCATGGGCATGGCTATGTCGGCAATTTTGAGGGCATAATGTTAGAAGAACATTTGTGTTGAATCGACCCGAATTGATGTTATGCTATGAGATACATTCGTCATAAGTTAATGGTTAATAACACAGAGAAGTTAATGTTTGCATAATTCCTTAGACCATGAGAGTATCGAGTTTCTTCATGCTTGCTTCATGAACTTTGGGGTTTGTTAAACGTCATCCGTAAATGGGTGGCTATGACGGCGGCTTACGGGTTCATGGAAAAGTATGTGAAGTAACTTGATAGCTCAAGATTGGGATTTGCTCCTCCGACGATGGAGAGATATCTCTGGGCCCTCTCGGTGTTACGGTATCCATCATCGTCTGGCCAGACACTTTGTGATTTGATCACGGGGATGCCGGAACACGGGAACGAGAAAAGAGAACAATACCGTTAACGAGGTAACTGGCATAGTGGACAAGTTGTTGATCCACGAGGATGCCAACATGTCTCACCTCGGGTATTTGTAACATATCGCGAAGCAACATGAATAGCACACGGCAACTGGAGGTTCACTCGAATATTTATTCGTGTGGGTATAGGGATCGATATGGGTGTCCACGACTCTGATGTTGATCATTGATCGGAAGGGGTTCCGGGTCATGTCTATACTTCACCGAACCTATAGGGTCACACGCTTAAGGGTCATCTATCTGTTGAATACTAGACAGGGAGTCTGAGAGAAAATCACCGAAAAGTTTCGGACACCGGAAAAGTTTCGGACAGTGGAAAAGTTCTGTAGACAGGTCACCGGAACAGTTTCGGTGAAACTGAAAAGTTGTTTCAAGGGATACCATTAAGTCAAATTGGTTTCGGCACATGCCTGATAATTCTTGGAGGGTGCCAGAATCATTCTGAAAACTTCTGGGAATTTTCCGGAAGAATAACCGGAAATGTTCCGGAGCTGCCGGAACTGCTTCAGATGCTTTTCGCAGATGAAAATCACTATTCCGGAATTGTTCCGGATCGCATTGAAAATTATTTTAGTGGGGTACTAGAATTGTTCTAAGCCCACATAAATATTTTCAGTTCGAGCGGATGCTGAAAAATGTCGTCGTGAATAGTGAAAGGGCTTTTTGGACTACTTTATGGAAAGCCACCTTTTGGGGCTTTGCTCCAAAAGATCTTGGGGATGACATGGATGGATTCGAGCCATTTTTGGGGCCCCACATGAGGGTGTGGCCGGCCACATGGGGGACTCCTTCATGGAGTCCCTCTTGTTCCTTGGTTTCACTTTTATGCCCTTATGGAAGGACTTCATTCATGTGCATTTTGGGTTTTATTGTAAAACCACCCTACCCCTTGGTTTTCCTATAAATAGAGGAGATGTGGGCTGCCATTTTTTCATCCTTGTGCTCTCATACACATGCTTTGCTTTGCAAGCTCTCTCTCTCCCTCCCAGCGAAATAGTTTCGTAGAGCCGAAAGGCTGTCTGGGTTCCGGCAGGAACTAGTTCTGGACGGCGAAACCGTGCCGGATAGATGACACCGTATGTGTGGAACTCTGTAGAGAGATTGTAGTTTCGGTCTTAGTTCGAGAGTGCCTCCCAAAGGGCTGACAATGTGACCGTCCGAGTTTTGGAGGTCCTCCCGAAGGGCTGTCCGAGTGACAGTCTGAGCTTCGGAGGTCCTCCCGAAGGGCTGTCCGCGACACCGTCCGGGGGACTGTCCGACCGCCTCCCGGAGGGCTGTCCGCGAGGCAGATGAGGGTATACATCCTCGCGGTTGGGAGGTTGTAAATCCTAGCTCTGGGGATCTGCACCGCCGATCGTCATCGACTCTACTTCCGCTGCGCTACGAGTCAGTAACGAAAAGATCAAACCTTGTATGCAATCTTCATAGTGGTCCTGGGCTGGTGCGTAGGTCGGATTTTTTTTGTTTTCTGCTGCGTTACCCTACAATTTCATGGGTTTAGAATAGTACCACCTCGCCACTTTATATCAAATATCATTAGTTCATATACGTTACGTGTTGTCTAGTTAATCAACTAGGTGCTTTGACAAATATAAAAGGAAGATCTGATGTGGAATCGACGGTTGCACTCTTATTTAAGAAATATAAAATCGTCCCAACAAAAGCGTGAATTAAAGGAATAATAAAGAAATAAATAGAAGAACAAACGAAGGGAGGGAAACTTCACATAATATATGTTTTGTATGATTTTCGGTTTTTAGTATGGTTTGGACTTTTCATCACCAAAAAAATGAACGGTTAAGAAAATTTAAAAACTTATATTTTCTGAGGCAAACCATACAAGCCATTTTTTCCTTATAACATAGTCATTTTTCTATTAAAAATGTATAACCATCAAGGCATGAATCCATGCATGCATATATTCTATTTGTATAAAAAAATGAATTTTGTGATTCTTGTCCACCCATGTGAGCGTTATGCTAGAAAAGGCAAGGATATTTGCTCCCGTTGCAACGCACGGGCATATGTGCTAGTTAATAAAAAAATAGAAACAAAAGAAGAAAAAACGGAAAAAGGAAAAGTGAGAGAAAAAAAGGAAATAGAAAAAACAGAACAAAGAAAAAAACGGTTCAAGGATCCTTCTAGAAGTTTCCAAAAACCAGAAAAAAACGGCTGGAATCTCTAGAAGGTTCCCAAAACCGGGGCGTGTTGGAACTGTTATAAACGAGCCGGCCCATTGCGTCGCTGCTCGGTCGCTTGCCTGTGCGAAGCGCCGACACTTTGACGCAACGAGCGGCAAATAGGATATTCCCCGCATTTGTGTGGAATACTAGGGCACAACCAACTTACAGGGAAAAGAGCCGGGTTTTCATTGTTTTTTCCTGATTTTTTGTTGTTTGTTTCCTTTGTTTTTCACCGTTTTTCTTCATTTCTGTCTCCATTTTACTTTTCTTTTCTTTTCTTTCTCCATTTTCTTCTATTTTATTCGGTTTTCATCGGGGTTTTATTATATTTTCCTTTTCTTTTGTATCGTTTTTTCTTCTTCACTTATTTGCATTTTTCTTTGGTTTATTATTTTTTCATTTTTGGATTTAGTTTTTTTATCTTCCATTTTCCATATGTCAATAAAACTTTTCTAATACACGCTTAATCTATTTTCAATACAAAATAAAAAAAATCTACTATATGGTTAATAATTTTATACATATTATATATTTATTGAAATGCTTGATTAACATTTTCTGCATACAAGATCAACATTTTTTAATAAATGTTAACATTTTTTCGATATATATTTTTAAATTCTTGACTAATGCTCCCTCCGTTTCTATATATAATCCTTTCCGGAGATTCTAATATGGACTACATTCGGAGAAAATGAGAGACTATACACTATAAATATGTCTATATATATCCGTATGTAGTCCGTATTGAAATCCCACAGAAGACTTATATTTAGAAACAGGGGGGAATATTTTTAGAATAAATATTAAAATTTGATAATGCATGGTCAGCATTATTTCTATACACATTTCACATTTTCCAAATGTTTGATTAATATTATTCAAACACTTGTTCAACATTTTTTAAATGATTTATTAATATGTTATATATACATGACTAACAAAAATTACCCCCTCTCTTAACTAATATAAAAGCATTTAGATAACTAAAATAGTGTTCTAAATGCTCTTATATTAGTTTACGGAGGGAGTATAATTTTTTTAGTACATGTAAACATTTTTTTCTTACATATTTTTCATTTTCCAAAAGCTTGATTAACATTTTTCAAATACTTGTTCAAAAAAAATCAAATTCTTGATTAACATCTCTATATACATGATCAAAAACTTTCATCATTTTAACAATACATTCTCAACATCTTTTCTATACACATTTAATATTTCGAAAATGCTTGATTAACAAATCTCAAATATTTGTTCAACATTATTTTTTTGAAAATTCTTGATTAACAATTTTATATACATGCCAAAAGAAATTCATCATTTTTTAATACATGATCAATAATTTTTCTATATACATTCAAAATTTTCCAAGTACATGTTTAACATGTTTCAAATACTTGTTCATTATTTTTCAAATGTCTTCTGTAGAGTGTTTTTTGTGAAATAAAAAAATGAAAACAGAAATCAGAAATCGGAAAAAAAGAGGTTGTGTCCTGCCATGCGCATGAGCCCGCCCATCTCGCTCGCCCCTTCAGCGAGTCAGGACTCGCTGAAGGCAAGATATAGGGGGGCCTATGTTGCAATGGCTACAAACATTTTTGGTGGATAGATGTTAGATTGTGCAGACTCGGTGATGGTAATTATTCAGTCCTATTTTTTGAGGAAGAATAAATGGAATTCACCCGAATTTTGTGCTCATATGCCAAAACTGAGCTTTTTTTCTTTAGAGGATACTCTCTCTCTCTCTCTCTGTGTGGCACAAATCCTAGACCTGGAGGAGTTTAGAGATGCCTTTCACCAGCTTTTGCCCCAAAGTCGTTTACATTTCCTCTCGCAGCAAAACCAAGTTGTTTAGAGTTTCCACACAATTTTCTAGGTCTTGAACAACATGTGCAAAACTTGGATATCAATTCAAATCATTATTGTTGGGGCTATGAATGGGGCATGCCGGCATGGCATACTCTACTTTGTGGAGTTTATAAGCTTCCCAAAGATCATTTTGATAACCAACTGCATTTGTGCGGCTATGGAAATCGTGTGTTATTATCAAAAAGTGCAACCACTCGACAAGTTTTATATTGGATGCTGAAAGGACCCCTGTGTCGCCCATCGCGCGGGCGACCGAGGGGACACAACCCTTCGCCACCGGCCCCCCTCCTCCTACCCGCTCTCCCCGTCACCACCGTCGGTGGTCTGCGCCAGGCTAAGCCCATGCGTGCGTCGGCAACGGCGGAGGCATAGCCCTCTTACTCCGGGTTCGGGATGCGTGGGATCCCTGTTTTTCGAGGATGAGGCCCCGACCGATGACGACGGCGCTGATCAGGACCATGGTGGTCTCCATATGGAGCATGGTGGCGTGACAGTCGGTCGGTGACCCATTGACGGTCGTGACAGCAGACTGGCTCTACTCTGCCTAATTTGGGGGCGGAGGGTCCTGGATCCGGGGCGGCAGACCCTGGGTTGGCCTCCTCGTCCAGGCGTGGCGGGGCAGGTGGGCTGTTGGGGATTGGATTGGCTGGTCGGTGATCCTCCGATGGGTTAGTGCGGGAGCAGCAGGTCTAGAGGTTCCCCTTTCTCTTGCTGCCTCTCTCGTCGTCCTGGTGGTTTGCGGTTGCAGGATCCGGTGACGGTGAGCCCTTGTGGTGTACCTTGGGTCCGGGGGGGGGGCCATGGCCGGCCTGTCCAGCCCGACGGCGGCGGCGCCCATGGGTGTCGCTTTCATTCGTGAAGGTGTAGCTGAGGGCCCAATCTACCCCCCCCCCCCCCTCGTTCTCCTGTCGGGTGAAAACCTTCAATCCTCTTCGGATTTGGCGACAGCGACACTGTTCGTGTCGTGACCTTCCTAAAGGTGCCGTCATGGGCCTTGGGTCTCGGTTGGGAGTGTAGATGATCTACAGTTAGGGGATGGGACCAGTAGCTGTAGGTGGTGTTCACGAAGGAGGAGTGTCGTTGCATCTGACACATTGACAACGGCGGGTCTCAGCAGCATGGAGCAGCGGGGTCTCGCTGCTGGGAGTGTGTTGATGGACGAGCGCAGGATGATGGCGTTATCTGGTGTAGTGGTGGTGTTGATGACAGATAGACTGAACAAGGTTGATGCAGCAGTACAGCTCTAAAGATGGATTGGTGGCAGGTGACGGCGGCGGCCTCTGTGCGTGCGCCGGACCGGTGTATGCCCCATACTCGGCAAGTGGCTTGGTTGGGGCCTCAGGTCTTAGATCTTATGCTTGGCTGGGAAGTCTGTTTGGTATTAGGCCCGGACTATCAGCATTCCTTCATCAACTGGATAGAAGTAGCGATAGATGTTGCCTAGACGGTAGCTTCACACTTACTGTTGTATTTCTTTGTAAGGTATTTTGTGAACAATTAATAAAATGGCTGCATGCGGCCAAATTCGCTGTTTTGACCCTTTTGTGAACGTTTAGCCGGATATGACCCTGGTCCAAAAAATTTATCGAATCTGACCCTTTTTGCTACCGCCAGATAGCGTGGCGGTAGGTTTGCACTGGCTACTGATACGTCTCCAACGTATCTACTTTTCCAAACTCTTTTGCCCTTGTTTTGGACTCTAATTTGCATGATTTGAATGGAACTAACCTGGACGGACGCTGTTTTCAGCAGAATTGCCTTGGTGTTATTTTTGTGCAGAAATAAAAGTTCTCGGATTGTCCTGAAAATTTACGGAGAATATTTTTGGAATTAATAAAAAATACTGGCGCAAGAATTAACAAGAGGGGGCCACTAGAAGGCCACAAGCCTGCTAGCCACGGCCACCCCCTGGTCGCGTGGGGCAGGCTTGTGGGCCCCTCGTGGCTCCTCTGACCTCCTCTCCAGCTCCATACAACCCTATTTGTCGAGGAAAAAATCAGAGAGAAGAGTTCATCGCGTTTCATGATACAGAGCCGCCGCCATTGCTAGTTCTTCCTCGGGAGACCAGATCTGGAGTCCGTTTTGGGCTCTGGAGAGGGGAAATCGACGCCTTCATCATCACCAACCATCCTTCATCACAAATTCCATGATGCTCCCCACCGTTCATGAGTAATCTCATTGTAGTCTTGCTGGACGGTGATGGGTTGGATGAGATTTATCATGTAATCGAGTTAGTTTGGTTAGGGTTTGATCCCTAGTATCCACTATGTTCTGAGATTGATGTTGCTATGACTTTGCTATGCTTAATGCTTGTCACTAGGGCCCGAGTTCCATGATTTCAGATCTGAACCTATTATGTTTTCATGAATATATGTGTGTTCTTGATCCTATCTTGCAAGTTGTAGACACCTATTACGAGTTATGATCCGCATCCCCCAGGGTGACAATAACTGGGATTCTTTCCGGTGATTACCGTAGTTTGAGGAGTTCATGTATTCACTAAGTGCTAATGCTTTGGTCCGGTTCTCTATTAAAAGGAGGACTTAATATCCCTTATTTTCCTGTAGGACCCTGCTGCCATGGGAGGGTAGGAGAAAAGATGTCATGCAAGTTCTTTTCCATAAGCACGTATGACTATATATGAAATACATGCCTACATTACATTGATGAATTGGAGCTAGTTCTGTGTCACCCTATGTTATAACTGTTGCATGATAATGACATCCGACATAATTATCCATCATTGATCCATTGCCTACGATCTTTCCATATATTGATCTTCGCTCAGTTACTTTTCCGTTGCTACTGTTACAATCACTACAAATCTGCTACTATCACTTTGCCACTGTTACCGTTAACTTTGCTGCAGATATTAAGTCTTTCAGGTGTGGTTGAATTGACAACTCAGTTGCTAATACGCGAGAATATTCTTTGGCTCCCCTTTTGTCGAATCAATAAATTTGGGTTGAATACTCTACCCTCGAAAACTGTTGCGATCCCTTATACTTATGGGTTATCAAGACCCTTTTCTGGCGCCGTTGCCGGGGAGCATAGCTTTATTCTCCGAGTCACTTGGGATATATATATATCTGTTGACCATGATGAAGAATCTGAAAGATCCAAAAACCACTATATATCCCTCTACTATGAAGGGAGGTAAGGAACTGCCATCTAGCTCTACACTTGATTCACCTTCTGTTATGAGTAAGTTTGTGACACCACCACCTGCTAGTAATTCTGATATGTCGCAAGTAATTGATGGTGCTACTTCTGATATGTCGCAAGTAATTGATAATTTTCTTGATGATACTGTGCCACTGGGTGAATTTCTTGATGAACAAATTGCTAGAGCTAATGTTGAAACTGATAAAACTTCTAAATCTCATGAGATTATTGAAACTGAACACTATGATTGACCTGCTAGACCTAGCTCTCCTAGATATGAATTGCAAGATATACCTGAAGGTTATGTTATGGAAGGAGAGGTAGCTACGGACTTTCTTGCTTTTAAGGATAGAGATGATCTTAAGAAATTGCTTCACAAGTGGAAGCAAAAATCTCTGAATGCTAGAACACAATATGATCCTAAGTTTGCTACTTCACCCATCTTTGTTACTGATTATGAATTCTCTGTCGATCCTGAGTTAATTACTTTTGTTGAATCTTATCCTTTCCATGGTTATGAATCTGAAACCATTGTGGCACATCTTACCAAATTGAATGATATAGCCACCCTATTTACTCATGAGGAAAAAATTCGCTATTACTATATTCTTAAGTTGTTTCCTTTCTCATTAAAGGGTGATGCTAAGAAAAGGTTTAATTATCTTGCTCCTGGTTGTGTGCATAGTCCCCAGGACATGGTTTATTGCAGGAAATATTTAGCTTTCTGCAAATTGAAGAAGAGAGTCTCCCACAAGCTTGGGGGAGGCTTCTCCAATTACTTAATGCTTTGCCTGATCATCCTCTCAAGAAAAATGAAATACTTGATATCTATTATAATGAACTAACCGATGCTTCTAGGGACTACCTAGATAGTTCTGCTGGTTGTGTTTTCAGGGAACAAACTATTGAACAAGTTGAATTACTATTGAATAACATATTGAGCAATGATAATGATTGGACTATTCCTGAACCACCTCCAAAGCCAACTCCAAAGAAAAGAGGTATTCTATTCCTCAGTCCTGAAGATATGCAAGAGGCAAAGAAATCTATGAAATAAAAAGGTATTAAAGTTGAAGATGTTAAGAATCTACCACCTATTGAAGAAATACATGGTCTTGATAACCCGACACAGGTAGTAGAGGTAAATTCTCTCAAAAGATTTGATGAAAGAGATATCCCTTATAATAAGCCTGCTAGCCAATGCTTGGATGATTTTGATAATTTTGTTGTGAAGCAAGAAAATTTCAATGCCTATGTTAGTAGACAATTGAAACATAATGCTTATATGCTTGATCGCTTGGGTGATTACTTGAGTAGAACTCTCAATGATCTTAAGCTTATTAGTAAACATGCTTCCATGGTAACCAATCAAGTAGAACAAGTACTTAAGGCTGAAAATGATATTCTTAATGAGATGAATAGTAAATACAATGATCATTTTGTTAAAGTTGTGACTAGAGGTGGTAGAATGACTCAGGAACCTTTGTATCCTGAGGGCCATCCTAGGAGAATTGAACAAGATTCTCAGAGAGTTAATACTGATGCACCTACTTCTTCCAATAAGAATAGGAAAAAGAATGATGATAGTACTTTGCATGCTGCTAGTGAACCTGTTATAGATACATCTGAGAATCCAAATGATACCTCTATTTCTGATGCTGAGACACAATTTGGTGATGAACATGAGCCTAGTGATAACATTAATAATGATGTTCATGCTGATGATCAACCTAGTAATGATAATGATGTGGAGATTGAACTTGCTGACGATCCTGATAACCCACAACCTAAGAATAAAAGATACGATAAAAAAGACTTCATTGCTAGGAAACATGGTAGAGAAAGAGAACCATGTGTTCAGAAACCCATGCCCTTTCCTCCCAAACCATCCAAGAAAAAGGATGATGAGGACTTTGAGCGCTTTCCTGAAATGCTTAGACCTGTCTTTTTACATATGCGCTTGACTGATATTTTGAAAATGTCTCCTTATGCTAAGTATATGAAAGATATTGTGACAAACAAAAGAAAGATACCGGAAGCTAAGATTTCCACCATGCCTGCTAATTATACTTTTAAAGGTGGAATACCTAAGAAACTAGGAGATCCAGGAGTACCTACTATACCATGCTCTATTACAGGAAATTATGTTAAAACTACTTTATGTGATCTTGGAGCTGGTGTTAGTGTTATGCCTTTCTCTTTATACCATAGACTTGATTTGAATAAGTTGACACATACTAAAATCTCTTTGCAAATGGCTGATAAATCAACTGCTCTACCTATCGGTATTTGTGAGGATGTACCTGTCGTAGTTGCAAATGCTACTATCTTGACGAACTTTGTTATTCTTTATATTCCCGAGGACGACAGTATGTCGATCATCCTTGGTAGACCCTTCCTGAATACTGCAGGGGCTGTTTTTGATTGCAACAAGGGAAATGTCACTTTTCATATTAATGGTAATGAGCTTACGGTACACTTTCCGAAGAAATAACCTCAAGTTCATAGTATCAACTCTATTGAAAAAGTTCCAACAATTATTATTGGAGACTTTGAGTTCCCTCTTCCTACTATCAAGAACAAATACGATATACTTATTGTTGGGGAAATCCATATCCCCATTGAGGTAACTTAGTGTTATTCGAAGATTCTTCGATTTCATGTCATTCGAAAGAAGTTCGTTAATAAGACTTGATCAACCTTATTGATGGATTCCTTTTCAGGAGCATGAGATGGATGAATTTAGAAAGCACAACTTCCTGCATCTAACTTTTACTTTCCGTTACCTAGATGAAATTAAGTAAAAATGCTATTATTTTTTTGTTTTCTAAGTTTCTCGTGTAATAGAAAAATGACCTGAAAATAAAGTACCCAGAATCCCCTGAAAATTTAGTATGATTTTTTTGGAATATTTAAGAATTTTTGGCACTGAGAATGCATCAGGGGGAAGCACCAGTGGGCCACAAGCCTGCAGGGCGTGGCCACCCCTGGCCATGCTTAGCAAGCTTGTGGGTCCCACGTGGCCCCCTCCACTTATTCCAACACCCATTCACTTCATCTTCCTCCAGAAAAAATCCCACCATTGCTCAAACTCGTGTTCTAGCTCATCTTGCTACCATTTTCGATCTCCTTGCTCAAAGCTCCATTTGCAAGACTATTTTAGGGGATTGCTTATCGGTATGTGACTCCTCCAATGGTCCAATTAGTTTTTGTTCTAGTGCCTTATATATTGCAAATTTTTGGTACTGTGGTGACCTTGTTCTTGAGCTTGCATGTCAAAATTTTATGGTCCCAAGTAGTTTTGATGCATGATATGGTCTCTAGGCACTCAAGGGAGTAATTGTTATGAGTTTTGTTCACCTTTATTTTCACTCACTAAAAATTTCAGAATTTTCAGAAATGTTGAGAAGGTTGCTAAGAGGATCTTCAAGTCGGGGTTCTAAGGAAGATGAGAATGAAATGAAGGAGAAACCCAAATACAATCTTCCTCGCGTCACAGAAATCCGACCATGTGAATGGTCGTGTGACACATTCTTGAGGGCGGCCGGAATTTATGAAGATTTCTATTATTTGGCCGAGAATGCAGGCATCACCAACTTTCTCAACGATAAGTGCGACCAGTACCTCTTGCTCACTATACCTTTGTGCAAAATTTTCACATTCATCCTAGGGAAGACTCTCCTACAGTAGAATTTCACCTATATGATGTGCCTAAGAAAAGGAATCTTTATGATTTTTGCAAATTTTGCAAGATACCCTATGAGGGCAACATCAGGGAACCACGTCCTCGAGACATGGAAACATTTATCGCCTCAATCACTGTAGGAGAAGAGAGAGGCGTGTCAAGGGAAACAGCAACTAGTTTACATTTTCTTGTGCTACACTATTATTCATTATTTGTGGCAAGATGTTTAGTTGGTCGCTGGGAGAGTGGTAGCCTTAGTGCTCCTGACCTTGCTATTTTGTGCCATGCTTTACTTGCTGACATAACTTTTAGTCTGGGCGCTATGGTGGCCCAACGGTTGAACACCAACCGTTCGAAGGGGGCCATATTCGGAGGTATCTATGCATCTCGTTTAGCTAAACATTTTGAGATACCCATTAGGCTTCAGGAGAAAGATGAAAAGATGATACCCGCTAAGTTTTTAGATTATGACCGTATGGTAGCCCATGATTTTATTTAGAAGGATGATGATAGGAGGCTGCTTTACAACTTAGTATTTAGTCAGGGTACTTGTGAGATTATTACTCTGCCTGCTTCTTCTCTGTTTGATATTCATTTAGGCAGGTACACTGTTATGCCCGATGACATCTACCAATATTGGGGTTTGGAGCAACCCCCAGCACCTGAGCCAGCACCGGCTCTAGATCCATATCAAACCCAGGTTTTTTAGTGGGAGCCACAGGAGATCGCTAACCAATGGAACCCTCGGTGTCCTCTGGAGTATCCCGGAGAAGGTTATTTCCAGCCATGGCCCTAGACCAACTTAGGCCAAAAGCCTAAGCTTGGGGGAGTATGTCTTTCACACCGATATTACCTTCATGTTCACACACTTATTTCAGTTGTCGATGTTCATACTTTTTCATTGTACTATCCATGGTAGTTTATTTTCTTATTTATGCTTTCTTCTCGTGTGTTTAATTAACTTTGAGAAATATACAAAAAAATTAGTGCTAGCTTTATTTCCTAGTTGTTTAGTTGTAGTATTAAAGAGAAAACCCAAAAAGATTTCTTGTTCTTGTTTTTGCTTGTTGGGAGCTTTCCCGTGTAAATAATTTTACATTCTTTTCTTTGGGTAGTAAGGAGAAGACCACGATGACGTGTTGAGTGGCTCTCATATGCACTATTGTTTATCTTACGAAGAGCCCATATTGCCTTGTCTTCTCCTTTGGTTTATTGTTTGTAGATTCCAGCTTAGTCCAATGCACGTGCACTCATATTATTATTCACATCGTTCAGTCATGCAAGTGAAAGGCAATAATGACGATATTTGATGAAAGATTGAGATGGAGAAAAGCTGGTATGAACTCAACCTATCTTGTTTTTGTAAATATGATTAGCTCATCGTTCTAAATTCAGTACATTATGGGTTGACCATGTTTGCAATAACAATTAGAGATTATAGTTATTCATGCCATGCTTAATTAGCTAAGAGTGGATAATGGTTCGTCTTGAGTACCAACATGCGCATTAAAACGGTTGTGATGTAGTATGATAGAATGGTATCCTCCTCTGGAGGATTCAAGTGGCTTGACTTGGCACATGTTCACGCATGTAGTTGAAATAAATCAACATAGCCTGCATGATATTTATGTTCACTGTGAATTATATCCTACTCATGCTTGCATTCAATGTTGGTTAATCTCAAGGCATGTTGATGACTGTGTCGCTCTCTAGTTGGTCGCTCCCCAGTCTTTTGCTAGCCTTCACTTGTACTAAGCAGGAATACTGCTTGTGCATCCATATCAATAAACCCAAAGTTGTGCCATATGAGTCCACCATATATACCTATATGCGGTATTTACCTACCGTTCCAAGTAAATTTGCATGTGCTAAACTTTAAACCTTCAAATAAACCTTCTGTTTTGTATGCCCAAATCGCTCATGTGGCGACTAGGGGCTGTCAGTATCTTTCATGCTAGGTGGGTTATTCTCACGATATGTGTTGATTCATGAGAAAGTGGCTGGTAATCGGGATGCCCAGTTCCATGCTCGATATAAAAAGCAAAATATAATTAAAAAAACTCCCCCAGGAATGTGTTTGTATGGACAGTACCCGTGAATTCGGCCCGCTGTGGAGTGTGATTGATTGGTGGAGGGGGAGTAAAAACTTTACCATTCTGTTTGGGAACCGCCTATAATGTATCTAGCATGGAAGATATTGAAAACCTCTTGGTCGTTATGTGAGCAACAAAAGCATACCGCTCCAAAATCATTACCTATCTCTATTTTAAAAGCTTGAGCTCTGGCACCTCTGCGAAGCAATGCTTCCCTCTGCGAAGGGCTTATCTATTTACATTATTGTTGAGTCATCATCCTCTTATAAAAGGCACCAGTTAGAGAGCACAATTGTCATTTGTATGCCTTGCTATTAATTGATGTTGAGTATGAGCATGACTGGATCTCTCTCACCGTGAATTACAATGTTTAGTCAGTCCTTGTTCTCTAGAGGTGCTCTGCATTTATGTTTTGCGATCTCAGAAAGGGCTAGCGAGATACCATTATGTCATATTGTATCATGATTGTTTTGATAAATTGTTGTCATCCGAGACTTGTTATTATTGATCGCTAGTTGGTTATGCCATTGACATGAGTAAATGTGAGACATAAATGTTACTGTGAATGTGGTTAGTTTATAATCTTTGCTGAAAATCTAAACATAAGTTAGACATATTTACAACAGCAAGATCAAACAGAGTTTGTAATAGTTTTTGTTTATCACTTTCAGTTTATCAACTGAATTGCTTGAGGACAAGCAAAGGTTTAAGCTTGTGGAGAGTTGATACGTCTCCAACGTATCTACTTTTCCAAACTCTTTTGCCCTTGTTCTGGACTCTAATTTGCATTATTTGAATGGAACTAACCCAGACTGACATTGTTTTCAACAAAATTGCCTTGGTGTTATTTTTGTGCAGAAATAAAATTTATTGGATCATCCTGAAAATTTACGGAGAATGTTTTTGGAATTAATAAAAAATACTGGCGCAAGAATTACCCAGAGGGGGGCCACCAGTAGGCCACAAGCCTGCTAGCCACGGCCACCCCCTGGCTGCGTGGGGCAGGCTTGTGAGCTCCTCGTGGCTCCTCCGACCTCCTCTCCAGCTTCATATAACTCTATTTGTTGAAGAAAAAATCAGAGAGAAGAGTTCATCGTGTTTCACGATACGGAGCCGCCGCCATCGCCAGTTCTTCCTCGGGAGACCAAATCTGGAGTCCGTTTTGGGCTCCGGAGAGGGGAAATTGACGCCTTCGTCATCACCAACCATCCTTCATCATCAATTCCATGATGCTCCACACCGTTCGTGAGTAATCTCATCATAGGCTTGCTGGACGGTGATGGGTTGGATGAGATTTATCATGTAATCGAGTTAGTTTGGTTAGGGTTTGATCCCTAGTATCCACTATGTTTTGAGATTGATGTTGCTATGACTTTCCGGTGATTACCGTAGTTTGAGGAGTTCATGTATTCACTAAGTGCTAATGCTTTGGTCCGGTTCTCTATTAAAAGGAGGACTTAATATCCCTTAGTTTCCAATAGGACCCCGCTGCCACGGGAGGGTAGGACAAAAGATATCATGCAAGTTCTTTCCATAAGCACGTATGACTATATATGGAATACATGCCTACATTACATTGATGAATTGGAGCTAGTTCTGTGTCACCCTATGTTATAACTGTTGCATGATGAATGACATCCGACATAATTATCCATCACTGATCCATTGCCTACGAGCTTTCCATATATTGATCTTTGCTCGGTTACTTTTCCGTTGCTACTGTTACAATCACTACAAATCTGCTACTATAACTTTGTCACTATTACCGTTACTACCATATTACTTTGCTACTGAATACTTTGCTGCAGATATTAAGTCTTTCGGGTGTGGTTGAATTGACAACTCAGCCGCTAATACTCGAGCATATTCTTTGGCTCCCCTTGTGTCGAATCAATAAATTTGGGTTAAATACTCTACCCTCGAGAACTGTTGTGATCCCCTATACTTGTGGGTTATCAGCTACCGCCAGGCCCTTGGCGGTAGACAACTTAAGACACATCATCCTTAAACCGACATGCACTGTTACTTGCACGGCCCTACCGTCAGAGGGTCTGGCGGAAGTTTTTGAAATCCCACCATCACAGAGTCTGACGGTAGGATCTATAACTATATAACCTGGGCCGCTAGTTAACTCTCCTCATCTCCTCCCACCCCACCCGCGGCGGCCTCCTCAAGAACAAAGAGGGGAAACCGCTCTCGTCCCCTCCACTCTCTCCCTCGGATCTCTTCTTTTTCTTGACCATTTTTGCGGATCGAGATGGCTTCGAAACGAGAAAAGAAAGCTCCTCTGATCCCTCCAATTCGTTTTAGTCAAAAAGCTTCCGATTTTTCGCATTATTTGATTCAAATCCCCTCCTATTTTCGAATTAGATTTAATTTTTTTGTACCATAGGATTGTTTTAGGTTGATTCTAGATGTTCTATGAGGTTGGATTAGTACTTATATTTACCTGTCGGAGAGATTGTATGTATTTTGATGATGAACCCTAGTTCATGTAAAAAAATCTTCATATGATGCATGTTGAAGGAATGAATTCATATGTTTATTTTGATTTGAATGATGCATGATGCATGTGACGAACCTTTGATATGATACTTGTTCAAGGAATAAATCTTATGCAAAATGAATGAATGAATAATGCTCATGAGAATCATGTTTACGAATGAATTATGCTAATGTTATTTTAATTATGGTTATGCTTATGCTTATTTAGGAGGCTACCTCTTCCAGACACCATCGGTACTGAGTATACCATGCTTGACCCTGCGTTCGACAAGGGTCATCGTGCTCGTTTCATTGAGAATGGAGTGGTAATTATCAGCATTGAACCAAATCTTTCAAATTGATGAAAATAAGTTATTAAATATTTGGTTCTTCATTTTGACATATGCTCCTGCCACTGCGGATGAGAGCTCACGGGACGACCGTTAAGATGGTGTATGACGGTCGCTACGCGCCATTTTACAAGAGAGCCGGGTTGTTGGGTTTTGTCTTGCAGTTCAAGCGTAAGCCGCCGACACTTGTCCACTCAGCTCTCTCAGCTTCTATTGACCGGTGGTGGCCAGAGACAGATACTTTCCATCTTCCATGTGGAGAGATGACGGTGACCCTCTAGGATTGGGGGATGATTATGGCCCTACCGATCGAGGGGCATGCTCTCACTGGCCGAGTTGATAGGGCTCACTGGGAGGATGGGGTTGCCGCCCTCGTCGATGACTGCCCCCCCCCCCCCCCCGCTAAGGCTAACCGTACTTCTGGCATACCGCTGCCCTGGCTCCTGAAGCACCGGAGCAAGTGCCCGGATGGTGTCAAACCTCGGGTGGTGGAGGAGTACGCTAGGGCCTACCTGTGGTATCTTCTCACAGAGGTCGTGTTTCTAGACTGCTCTAGGGACACAACCCTATGGATGCATCTCGAGTTCCTAGCGGACTGGGATGCTGGTACAGCTGGGGGTCTGCTGGCCTCGCCTACCTATACTGTTCGGTAGGTAAATATCTCACTGTTTTTCATTGAAATGTGCTGCTTTAGATTATGTCATCTGGTCATCAACACCTGTTTTGTAGATTGACGATGCAACCCAGAGGACGAAAGAAATATCTAGTATGTGTGGATGTGCATGGGCTCTGTCTATTTGGATGTGGGAGCAAATCCCGGTGGGGCGTCCGGAGAAACTGAAACTGCGGGAATGGGTTGACTATGGCGAAGATGACGATGTTACTAGGTGCCCGACTGTCGCGTACGCTTGGGACGTGGTGGATGTATACTCTGGCACATCCAAGGCTTTGTACAAGGTCTTCACCAATGAGATTGATGCTCTGACTCCTTCCCAGGTATACGAACTAGATTTTCAATATTTGCAAAGACACTTTCTCCACTTGAGCTTACCATTTTGTTGGTGCTAGGTAAATTGGCAGTCGTATGATGAACGAGACTGAGGCTTCGAGCTGAACGTGATGTGCACGCGGGACATGCTTCTCTGGCGGTGCCAGGTGCCCATAATTTGTGTTTATGCTGTCGAGTACCACATGCCACATCACATTGCCGCACAGCTTGGTAAGGCGCAAAGTACCCCATCGGACATTCGCAAGGACACCGGTGGCTTGGACCTACACCTGTGATCCCACTATTCCATTGTTTTGTTATAATGTTTTACATAGTTTCTTATGGCGTTTCCTATGCCTTGCAGTATGAGCAAACAGAAGAATCGGTCGATTGTAAACTGGGATGAGCAACATCAGAAATACGTGAAGGAATGGAACGAGTGGAAAGGTTGGAAACATACCGAGAGGAAAGTGATCGACTGGGATGACTATGAGGATCACTTGCGGTGGTACGACAATGGCATAAAGCATCATTTGCGCTTGAGGCCTCAGTGGATGATAGCAGATGCCTAAGAACTGTTCAATGACTGCTCCGAGAATGAAGCCTACAATGACAGCATCAGAGAGCTTAACAACGGATTTAGGGAGTACGCACCCCTCATGGACAGAATTTTAAGTCTTGTTTGTCTCTTTTGAATCAGCGATTAGATGAAGTGTATTGTATTTAATGCTTCTCATCCATTGTTTTGCAGTCTTCGGAGCTGAACAAGAGCATTTTTGAAGGCTCGGATGCGCTAAGTTCCATCCCAAGGACTCGAGATATTGAGACGAAGTTGAGGGGAACGGTGAAGGTAACATGCAGCATCCTACAATTACATTCTTTCTTAAGTTTATTTCCTTTTGTAACCATAAACTTGATCCACATTGCACAAGATCGTCAAGAAATGTCGCAAGCTGGTGAGCCTGCTTGGGTGTGCTACCTCCTCCGCGATGGTTGAGGACGATGAAGAGGATGAGCAGGATGAAGAGGAAGAGGAAGAACACTATGAGGAGCAAAGAGAACAAGATGAAGAGGAACAAGACAACGAGGAACAAGCAGAAGAGATTGAGAAGGAACAAAGTGATGCAGAGGAGGAGGAGGAGGAGTACAACGATGATGACGGACCTCCACCAACTAAGACAACCCAGCTTGAGCTTGAGAAGAGGAACAAGCCGAAGAAGGATTGGGGGAGTCCATCGCCGTTTCACAGAGTGCGTCCTCTTCAGCGCCAGAAGACGGTTCTCGAGACCTGTTCAAAGCACAACGAGGACCATACCATGAAGAGAGGAAGGAGCAAGTGAACTTGCTGCCTTAGTTGATCTTATATAGCAAGTGAACTTTCTAGAGGGGAAGGAGCAAGTGAACTTACTAGTTGAACTATTTCCTATGTAGACCTATTTCCTATGTTGAACTATTTGCTATGTGTGAAACTATTTCCTACTATGACATATATTTGCTATGTTGAATTATTTCCCTTAGGTGCTCCAATATATGTTTGTTAGTCCACAAATATTGTTGAGACAAAAAATGAAGACAAAAAAAACATGCTAGGGGAGAAAAAGCACCCTACCGCCGAAACCCCTGGCGGTAGGCTGTTCAATCCTACCGCTTTTAACTGTGAACCCAGGACCTTACCGCCAGGGCCTCTGGCGGTAGGCTAGCATAACCTACTATAGGAGATATGCCCTAGAGGCAATAATAAATGTTATTGATTATCTCCCTATTCATAATTAGGTTTATGTTCCATGCTATAACTGCTATTGTTCTCGAGTCTACAATAACCATGAGGCTCGGAGGAAGACTCATATGCACATGTGGAATAATAAACAGTAAAATGTATTCCTAGTATCGCCTCTAAGACTAGCTCACGTGTTGCATGATGGTTCTGTTTTCCTGATCATGGGTATGTCTATGCGAGCAACTTTGAGGTCACAATATTAGAAGAACATTTGTGTTGAATCGACCCGAATTGATGTTATGCTATGAGATACATTCGTCACAAGTTAATGGTTAATAACATAGAGATGTTTAATGTTTGCATGATTCCTTAGACCATGAGAGTATCGAGTTTCTTCATGCTAGCTTCATGAACTTTGGGGTTTGTTCAACGTCATCCATAAATGGGTGGCTATTTGTCGGGACCCCGATCCTAAGTCATATGAATCCAGACTGTAACACATCACATCACTTTGCGGCCTCACGCATGGTAAGCTCCATGGCTGCAGCCTTACCTTAGCCGAGACCGTTTGCATCTTTTGGCTCACGTATGTGAACATGTCGCTGGCAATCAAACGACAGAGAACCCAGGCTGACATGACTAGTCATAGAACCCAAGTGGCACATCCGTACGGAAACAGACATACGTAACCCAGCAATGTAGGTGTCGACCTCAAGCGCGTGTAGACGAGTCATAGCAAGCTACAAGGACTCCATTACGCCGTGAGACATGAATGCCATCACTGCATGTAGACGAGTCGTAGCAGGCTACAGGGACTCCATTACATTGCGAGACATTTCACCGAAGGGACAGACACAGCAGCAAAGAAGGATACATGCCAGTCAATCAATGTGTCCGGAGCAGTAGCAAGCTACCAGTGCTCGGTGGAAGCACAAAGAGGCAGTTTCCCGTAAAGAATACTACTAAAGGCACAACACTAGGTTTCGGATCACATACATACCGTTGCACGTCACACGTACGCACGACATGCCCGATAAGCATAGATACAACTATGGCATCACAACACAACCATACAACAACAGAACTTTTATTTAAGAGGCTCAGAAGAGCCTTGCATAATATGTTCTTACAGATAGGGTCACATGACCCGACACTCAAGTCATACACACAAGTTCATACAAACCAAGCGGAAGCATAAAGATGTCTGAGTATAGATAGATGATATTGGAAATATGCCCTAGAGGCAATAATAAATTGGTTATTATCATATTTCCTTGTTCATGATAATCGTTTATTATCCATGCTATAATTGTATTGATCGAAAACTCAGATACATGTGTGGATACATAGACAACACCATGTCCCTAGTATGCCTCTAATAGACTAGCTCGTTGATCAAAGATGGCTATGGTTTCCTAGTCATGTACTTGAGATGTCATTTGATAACGGGATCACATCATTAGGAGAATGATGTGATGGACAAGACCCAAACTACAAACGTAGCATATGATCGTGTCAGTTTATTGCTATTGTTTTCTACATGTCAAGTATCTTTCCTCGGACCATGAGATCATGTAACTCACTGACACCGGAGGAGTACCTTGTGTGTATCAAACGTTGCAATGTAACTGGGTGACTATAAAGGTGCTCTACAGGTATCTCCGAGGGTGTCTACTGGGTTGGCATGGATCAAGACTGGGATTTGTTACTCCGTGTGACGGAGAGGTATCTCAGGGCCCACTTGGTAATACAACATCACAATAAGCCTTGCAAGCAATGTGACTAAGTGTTAGCCATGGGACCTTGTATTACGGAACGAGTAAAGAGACTTGCCGGTAACGAGGTTGAACTAGGTATGGAGATACCAACGATCGAATCTCGGGAAAGTAACATACCGAAGAACAAAGGGAACATCATACGGGATTAATTGAATCCTTGACATAGAGGTTCGACCGATAAAGATCTTCGTAGAATATGTAGGAATCAATATGGGCATCCAGGTCCCGCTATTGGTTATTGACCGTAGAGGTGTCTCGGTCATGTCTACATAGTTCTCGAACCCGCAGAGTCTGCACACTTTAGGTTCAATGATGTTTCGGTAGTATAGAGTTATGCATGGTGGTGACCGAAGGTTGTTCGGAGTCCCGGATGAGATCCTAGATGTCACGAGGAGCTCCGAAATGGTCCGGAGGTAAAGATTGATATATATGAAGTCCTGTTTTGGTCGCCAGAAAAGTTTCGGGATCATCTATAGTGTACCGGGAGTGCCGGGAGGGTACCGAGGGACCATCGGGAGGGGTGTCTCGACCCAAGAGGCTACATGGGCTGTGGGAGGAGGTAAACCAGCCCTTGGTGGGCTGGCCTAAGACTCCTCTAAGGTCCCATGTGGCTGGAGTGGTTTGAGAAAGAAAAAAAAATCCAAATGTGGAGAGGTGGAAAGAGTTTCCAAGTGGAAAGGAGGAATCCTACTCCTAATAGGATTGGAGTAGGACTCCTCCACCTCCAATTTCGACCAAACCTTGAGGGTTTGAGGCTTCCGCCTCCCCCTCCCTCCCTCCTATATATACTAGAGGATTTAGAGGAGAAATCTAACCCTAATAGCCACGTGCTACCTCTTCTCTAGATCGTAGTTTCTCCTCTAGATCGGTTTTCAGCGGTGCTTAGGCGAAGCCCTGCTGGAATAGCTCCACCACCATCGCCGCAATGCCGTCGCGCTGCTGGAGAACTCATCTCCTCTCCGCTCCCTCTTCCTGGATCAAGAAGGTGGAGATCGTCATCGAGCTGTACGTGTGATGGACTGTAGCAACCCGACTCAAAATGAGTCAAGCCTCTATGTGTTGTGTGCCATCCCTGGATCAGTATGCTGGCACACATAGTACATCATTGTATATATCAAAGTTCAATCACATGTAATTAACGTAAAATTGATATATACCTTAAAATTTCAGCGGAAGCGGTCAACGGGAGTGGATCCCAATAACACCAACGGCAGGTTGAGTGCGGACCGTAACCCTGAATCGTACTCTTACTCGTCATAGAAGAGTATCTGCAACATAAGACGTTGCAGCCGTGTAGGTCAGTACATTCAATGTACTGGCAAGATCACCATAGCAGAACAGAAGATAAAAACTATTCTATATGCAATAAGGCTTTGTGGCTCTGTGTCTGAGTTTTTGCATAAAAGCTAATTTTATTTTATTTTTCCTACAACAATGGAATATCAGAAGTTTTCACTATAGAATTACCTATCATGACATGGTTCCGCCAACCGATGTCTCAATGCCCACAAGTATCATAAGTTGCCCACAATTAATTATCAGACCAGTGTTGAGAGTTTCAGAGATAGATCCAAGTCTAGAGGCTCAAATTGTCCGTAACCGGGGACACGGCTAATCGATTAGGTTTAACTCTACAGAGTGTTGTGTAATTTACCCACAAGATTCGTTCCCTCCTGGTAAGTCCACGCACTGCCGGATGTTTGAGAACAGGACGCACGAAACATGGTCTTTCAGAGTGTTTCCCTCACTACTGTCAGTGCCCATCCAATCCTAACGTCGACTACATCTCGTAGCACTACCCAGCCAGAGTCACAACAAAGATCAACCAAGCCAGAGCCCATAATGACTTGTGGCTACACAGGTAAGCTTCCGGGCATGAAGTATTCATCCGTCTCTTTGAGTCTGGGTGAAGCTTTCCGCAAGATGTCATGGCGCTTCTCCATGCATCCCGGCCATCCACTGGTTACTCCAGGGATGCCCAATCAACCATCCTTCACCTAGTAGTGTTTATTGAAAAACTTGTTTCTCGAGTCTCGAAGTCTTGAGGTCTTGAAGATGCAGGACTTGAAGATGCCTTCATGAAGTTGTCGTCTTGACGTAGAGTCCTCCTTCTCACACCACTCACGAACACTCATACCAGACCCCGTCTACTTTAGCATAGCATTAAAATAACTAACGTTCCCGGGGCTTTAGTAACAAGTGGTGGGTTCCTACCTCATGCATTCTACACAACTACAAGAATTTCAATAACACTACTGGAGGGATTTGTTGAATGATGTCACTACATGCAATAAAACATAGGTATGAAATAGATGGTCAAAGTGAACTTGCCTGTACTGTTGATGAAGAAAGAATCGCTCTTAGAAATAACTTGATAGAACTATTCGTCACTCTCCGATGAAAATCTATATAATTCAAACATTGCATTCATATAAGCAATCATACTAGCAATCAATTCTAAACGTCAAAAAGTGACACAAAACCAAAAGCAACAAGGTTGTGATGAAGGAAATACTTAAGACAAAACTCAAAACAACAAAACTTCCTCAAGGTATCACGAAACCAAAAACAACAAGGTTGTGATGAAGGAAATACTTAAGACAAAACTCAAAACAATAAAACTTCATCAAGGTATCACAAAACCAAAAACAACAAGGTTGTGATGAAGGAAATACTTAAGACAAAAGTTAAAATCAACAAAACCTCATCAAATCAACCAAAAGTGGTTTTCCCCTACAAATGATTTTATTTTCAAAAGGGTGATAAAACACTACCAAATTAAAGTCCAAAAAAAGTGTTTTGGGAAAGTATTTTTACTATTAACAAGAATCACTTTTGAAGAACAACTACAACTATGACACAACTCACTAGCAACATAAGTTTTTTTAACTACTAGAACATATCCGCAAGAAAAACACTAAGTTAATAAAATAAAAACAAATTTTAAAGCAAATAATTAACAGAAAGTATTTTTCTCATAAATCTTTATTTTGCAAAAAGAACTGATTGAAAAGCTTTTATATAGATTCTTCTTTTTATATAAAACAAGGTCATCCTTGTCTTAAACCACAACAATCTCAACTATAATACAAATTGTTTCTGGTCTAAACTTAGATTAACAGAAAATCAAACTTATAAAACAATTTGTGGAAACTATTTTCAAATAGTGGATCAAACTAGCAATGAAAATCAAATTGCAAGTTATAATTGAACTAGAATTGATTTTCATGCAATCAACTAATAAAATAATATTTGTTTGAAGGGCTACTATTATCTAATAGAAAAATTTATAAAACCTATCAACTAATATAAAAGAAAAAAAATTAAAACTATTTAAAACAAAAGAAATATAAATAAACCTAAAAGAACTAAAACAGAATCTGTTTTGTTAAAAATACTAATTTAAATTATTCTAAAAATTCTTAAATTCTACCTACAAATAACTAAGATCACTAAGGACCAGTAGAAAAAAGAATCAACTCAAAATAATTTTATAAACTCAAAATATTCAGAAAATAATATTTGAATCAAATCTGCTTGAATCAATTTTAAATTATTCAAATTTGGTCAAACTTTATATCTACAGAAACTAGAATAAATTTTCGACACAATGTAAAAAGAATCAAATTAAAACACCTAAAAACATAAAAGACATAAAGGAAACAAAAACAGAACTAATTGTATTTCAGAAAATAAAAAAGAAAATAAAATCCTAATCTAACGAACAGGGGTGCTACGTGGCGGCTTCTGATTGGCTGTAGGTGTGTGCGCGTGGGTGCTAACGAGTGGACGGCCGATATTTAAAGAAAACGGTTCGGTCTAACTAACTAAATAGAAAACCGGGCGATTCATTTAAATTAAACTGAAGGGGTACGAGGCTTCTAATCTGAGCCATTCAAACAGATCGGACGGAGGGGAAAAGCTCACCGAGGTGGAGGTCAACTCCGGCGAGGTTCCGGCGAGGCAGGGGCTCGGTGGTGCAAGTGGAGGTGGCTCCGGTGGCCGGGGACGGCGTCCGAGGGGTCCTGTCGATAGCGGCGGACCTCCGGCGTCCGTTGGTGGCGCCGGTTGGGGCTGGGGACGACAGGGGCGAGCTCCTCGAGCTCCTGGAGCTTCGACTGGAGGCGGAGCTCCAGCGTGGCGTCGGCACGGTGTTTCGGAGGGTCTGCGGCGAAGGCGAGGGCACCAGGCGACAGGGGCGAGTCTCTGGTGTTGATGGGCGGGGCCAGTGGAGCGTGGGGGTGACGGTGGTGAGTGGCACGTGCTCACAAAGCTTTGGTGGTGGCCAAAACTCCAGCGATGTGATGGGCAGCACTCTGACGAGGGGAGCTCGAGGTCTGGGCTGCAAAATCGAACGAGGTCGAGCTCCTCTATTTATAGGAGAAGTCAGGGGGGTCGGGGAAGGAAAGGGGAGCGACATCAGGGGAGGAGATATCTCCGGCGAGGTCAGGGCGTGAGGAGGAAGACGAGCACGGAGATGGATCGGTCGGGCGGTGGGGTCCGCTTGTCAGTGAGGGAGAGGGCGGTGTCAGCGGCGTCGGTGACCGATTCGGAGGGGTTAAGGGAGGGGGTTAAGGGCAGGTGGGCCGGCCGGTTTAATAACCCGTTAATTTGTTTCTTTTTTATTTTCCATAGCATTTAACACTCTTTAAGGCATTCAAAACATTTCCAACAATAGGAAATATATATCAAAATGACCAGGGGAATAAATTCTATTTAATGAACATTTTTCCACTATCAAAATGAATACTTAAAAAAAATACTTTTAGAAAATGCCTAATTGATTTTAAATTCTTTTGCAATAATTTTTCAAATAACCCCCTGGTTTTATTGTTCAAATATTTCACCAAGATGCCCCTAGTGTGGAGTATCATGTTACTCCTCTCAAATGTTGTCATGGGATTTGAATACTTTTAAACTTCAAATAGGAAATTCAAATATGAAAGTGATCTCCATATCAGAAATTTTCAAATAGTTTTCAAATTAAAAATTTCAAATCTTTTTATATTGAAGAAGTCATGTCATCTTCTCTCATTGATTTTAAATGTAGGAATTTGAAATCAAACACAAAGGGGAAAGTCATTTTATTCGCTCTCATTCAAAAGTTTCAAAAAGTTTCAAATTTCACTCAAATCAATCACTCAAACAAACAAACATTCATTCTAATATTTATTATAACATTCCAAAATTTGGGATGTTACATAATGCGGAGGTGTCGTCTGTTCGGCGCTAGATCGGAAGGACCATGATCAAGATCGTGAAACGGATCGTGATGAGATCGCATGACAGATCATGATGAGTTCGCTGGATGGATCGTGATTGGATCGCGGGACGGATCGTGATGAGATCGTGGGATGCTTGGCGATTTGGATCGCGAAGACGTTCGACTACACCAACCGCGTTTCTTAACGCTCCCCACTTAGCGATGAACAAGGGTATGCAGATCCACTCTCCCTCTCGTAGATGCTCATCACCATGGATAGATCTTGCGTGCGCGTAGGAAATTTTTTGTTTCCCATGCAACGTTCCCCAACAGTGGCATCATGAGGCGAGGTCTATGTGTAGATGAGATCTTGAGTAGAACACAAAGAGTTTTTGGGCATTGATGCTTAGATTGCTTCCTCCCTTGGTCGTGTTTTGGTTCAGCGGTATTGTGGGATGAAGCGGCCCGGACCAACCTTACTTGTACGCTTACGAGAGACCGGTTCCATCGACTGACGTGTAACTTCGTTGCACAAAGATGGTTGGCGGGTGTCTGTTTCTCCTACTTTAGTTGGATCGCATTCGACTAAGGCGGTCCTTGAGAAGGTTGAAAAGCAACTTATGTATCACCGTTGTGGTTTATGCGTAGGTGAGAATTGTTCTTGCTAGATACCCGTAGTAGCCACGTAAAACATGCAACAACAATAGGAGGACGTCTAACTTGTTTTTGCAGGGTATGTTGTGATGTGATATGGCCAATTACATGGTGAGATATATGTGATGTATGAGATGATCATGTGTTGTATAGAATATCACGACTTGCATGTCGATGAGTACGGCAACAGGCAGGAGCCATAGGGTTGTCTTCAATTATTGTATGACCTACATGTCAATCATTAAGCACTATGTAATGCTTTACTTTATTGCTAAACGGTAGCAATAGTAGTAGAAGCATGGTGGGGACGACAACCCCGATGGCGACACGTTGATGGAGATCAAGATGATGGAGATCGTGGTGTCATGCCGGTGACGATGGAGATCATGCCGGTGCTTTCAAGATGGAGATCAAAAGCACAAGTTCATGGCCATATCATGTCACTTATGATTTGCATGTGATGTTAATCCTTTAATGCACCTTGTTTTGCTTAGGACGACGGTAGCATTATAAGGTGATCCCTCACTTAATTTCAAGATAAATTGTGTTCGCCGCGAGTGTGCACCATTGCGAAAGTTCGTCGTGTCGAGACACCACGTGATGATCGGGCCAGTGTTGCACATGCAGAACACTCGGGTTAAACTTGACGAGCCTAGCATGTACAGACATGGCCTTGGAACATAAGAGACCGAAAGGTCGAACATGAGTCATATAGTAGATATGGTCAACATGATGATGTTCACCATTGAAACCACCTCAACTCATGTGATGATCGTACTTGAGTTGGTGAATTTGGATCATGTATCACTCGAATGACCAGAGGGATGTCAATTTGAGTGGGAGTTCTTACGTGATAGGATTAATTGAACTCATTACCATGCACATAGTCAGTAGTGTCTTTGCAAATTATGTTGTAGCTCACGCTGTAGCTCCCTTGAATTTTTATATGTTCCTAGAGAACTAGAGTTGAAAGATGATGGTAGCAATATTGCGGACTGGGTCCATGATTTGAGGATTGTCCTCATTTGTGCACAGAAGGCTTATGTCCTTAATGCACCGCTCGGTGCGCCAACCCCTCTAGCATCGTCTGTAGATGTTGTGAACATCTGACAGACACGTTCTGATGACTACTTGATAGTTTAGTGCGTCATGCATTATGGCTTAGAATTGAGGCTCCAAAACGTTTTGAATGTCACGGAACATATGAGATGTTCCAAGAGCTGAAATTAGGATCTCAGGCTCATGCCCGTGTTGCGAGATATGAGATCTCCAACAAGATTATTTGCCTGCAAGATGAAAGAGAATAGCTAAATCGTTGAGCATGTGCTCAGATTGTCTGGGTGCTACAATCGCTTGAATCGAGTGGGAGTTGATCTTCTAGATAAGATAGTGATTGATATAGTTCTCCAAGTCACTGTCACTAAGCTACTAGAACTTGGTGATGAACTATAAAATGCCAGGGATAAAAATAATGATCCCTAAGCTGTTCGCGATGTTTGACACCGTGAAGGTATAAATCAAGAAGGAGCGTCAAGTGTTGATGGTTAGTAGGACCACTACTTTCGAGAAGGGCAAGGGCAAGGAGGGAAACTTCATGGATGGCAAGTTAGTTGTTGCTCCAGTGAAGCAACCCAAATTTGAACCCAAACCCGAGTCTAAGTGCTTCGATTATGAGGAGAGCGGCCACTGAAGTGGAAATAACCCTAGATACTTCGTAGGTAAGAAGGCTGGCAACGTCGACAGAAGTATATTTGACATACGTGTTATTGATGTGTACCTTGCTAGTACTCCTAGTAGCACCTGGGTATTGGATACCGGTTCGGTTGCTAAATGTTAGTAACTCAAAATAAAATCTACGGTATAAATAGAGAACTAGCTAAAGGTGAGGTGACAATGTGTGTTGGAAATGTTTCCAAGGTTGATGTGATCAACATCGCACGCTCTCTCTACCTTCAGGATAGTGACGAACCTAAATAAATGTTATTTGGTGTTTTGCGTTGAGCATGAACGTGATTAGATCATGTTTATTGCAACATGGTTATTCATTTAAGTTAGAGAATAATGGTTATTCTGTTTACATGAATAATACCTTCAATTGTCATGCACCCAGTGAGAATGGTTTGTTGAATCTTGATCGTAGTAATACAAATGTTCATAACATTGATGCCAAAAGATACAAGGTTAATAATGATAGTACCACATACTTGTGGCACTGCTGCTAAATGTCATATTGGTATAAAGCGCATGAAGAAACTCCATGCTAATGGATCTTTGGACTCATTCGATTTTGAATCGGTTCAGACATGCGAACCATGCCTCTTGGGCAAGATGACTAAGGACCCCGTTTTCCGGTTTGATGGAGCGGCCAAGTGATTTATTGGAAATGATACATGTTGATGTATGCAATCCAATGAGTCTTGTAGCGTGCGGTGGATATCATTATTTTCTTACCTTCACTGATGATTTGAGTAGATATAGTGTATATTTTCTTAATGAAACACAAGTCTGACTCGTTTGAAAAGTTCAAGCAAGTTCAGAGTGAAGTTTAAGATCATCATGACAAGAAGATAAGAATGTCTGCGATATGATCGTGGAGGTGAATATCTGAGTTACGAGTTTGGCATACAACTTTAGACAAACTGAAAGTCGTTTCACAACTCACGCCACCTGGAACACCAAAGTGTAATGGTGTGTTCGAAAGTCATAGTCGTGCTCTATTGGACATGGTGCGTGCTATGATGTCTCCTATCGTTTTGCTACTATAATTTTGGGGTTATGCATTAGAGACAACTACATTCACTTTAAATAGGGCACCATCTAAATCCGTTGAGATGACACCGTGTGAATTATGGTTTGATAGAAACCTAAGCTGTCATTTCTTATCGTTTGGGGCTGCGGCGATTGTGTGGAAAATGTTTTCACCTAATGAGCTCGAACCCAAAGCGGACAAATGCATCTTCATAGAATACCCTAAGAACAGTTGGGTGAACCTTCTATCTCAGATCCAAGCATAAAATGTTTGTTGCTAAAACGGGTCCTTTCCCGAGAAAAGGTTTCTCTCGAAATAATTGAGTGGGAGGAAGATAGAACTTGATGAGGTTGTTGAACCTTTGTTTCAACCAGAGAGTAGCGCAGCGCAGAAAGATGTTTCTGTGAAACCTACGTCAGTTGAAGAGGAAGTAAATGACGATGATCATGAAGCTTCGGATCAAGTTACTATCGAACCTCGTAGGTCGACAAGGATGTGTACTTCTCCTGAGTGGTACGACAACCCTGTCTTGGAGGTCATGTTGTTGGACAACGATGAACCTACGAGATATGGAGAAGCGATGATGGGCCCGAATTCCGACAAATGGCTAGGAGCCATGAAATCCGAGAAAGGATCCGTGTATGAAAATCAAGTATGGACTTTGGTAGACTTGCCCGTTGAACGGCAGGTCGTTGAGTACAAATGGACCTTTAACATGAAGACAGACACTAATGGTGAATGTCACTATTTGTAAAGCTCGACTTGTCGCAAAGAAGTTTTTGCCAAGTTCAAGGAGTTGACTATGATGAGACCTTCTCACCCGTAGCGATGCTAAAAGTCTATTGGAATTATGTTAGCAGTTACTGCGTCTTTCAATTATTAAATCTGGCAGATGGCTGTCAAAATATCGTTTCCTTCCTTGAGGAAAGGTTGTATGAGATACAACTAGAAGGTTTTGTCAGTCCTGAGGATGCTAAAAGGTGTGCAAGCTCCAGTGATCCTTCTATGGAATGGAGCAAGCATCTCGGAGTTGGAATATACGCTTTGATGAGGTGATCAAATTTTTTGAGTCTATACAAAGTTTATGAGAAACTTGTATTTATAATAAAGTGAGTAGGAGCACTATAGAAGTTTTTATAAGCATATGTGGTTGACATATTATTGATCAAAAATGATGTAGAATTTCTGGAAAGCATAAACAGTTGTTTGAAAAGAGTTTTTCAATGGAAGACCTGGATAAAGCTACCTAATTGTTGAGCATCAAGATCTATAGAGATAGATGAGGATGCTTGATAAGACTTTCAATGAGTACATACCTTGGCAAGATTTTGAAAGAGTTCAAAATGGATCAGTCAGAGAAAGAGTTCTTACCTAATTTGTAAGGTGTGACATTGAGTAAGACTCAAAGCTTGACCACGATAGAAGAAAGAGAAAGGACGAAGGTGGTCCCCTATAATTTAGCCATAGGCTCTATATAGTATGTCATGCTGTGTCCCGCACCTGTGTGTGCCTTGCCATGAGTCCGTCAAGGGGTACAAGAGTGATCCGGGAATGGATCACAGGACAGCGGTCGAGATTATCCTTAGTAATTAAAAGACCAAGGAAATGTTTCTCGATTATGGAGGTGATAAAGAGTTCGTCGTAAAGAGTTACATCGATGCAAGCTTTAACACCAATCTGGATGACTCTTAGTAGCAATCCGGATACGTATAATGGAGCAGCCATTTGGAATAGCTCCAAGTGGAGTGTGGTAGCAGTATTTACAGTTTAACATAAAGATTTGCAAAGTACACACGGATCTGAATGTCGCAGACCCGTTGACTAAAACACCTCTCTCACATGCAAAGCATGATCGAGCCTCAGAACTCATTGGGTGTTAGATTCATAACAATGCGTATCACATGGTGATGTGAACTAGATTATTGACTCTAGTGCAAGTGGGAGACTAATGGAAATATGCCCTAGAGGCAATAATAAATTGGTTATTATCATATTTCCTTGCTCATGATAATCGTTTATTATCCATGCTATAATTGTATTGATCGGAAACTCAGATACATGTGTGGATACATAGACAACACCATGTCCCTAGTATGCCTCTAATAGACTAGCTCGTTGATCAAAGATGGCTATGGTTTCCTAGTCATGGACATGAGATGTCATTTGATAACAGGATCACATCATTAGGAGAATGATGTGATGGACAAGACCCAAACTACAAATGTAGCATATGATCGTGTCAGTTTATTGCTACTGTTTTCTGCATGTCAAGTATATGTTCCTATGACCATGAGATCATGCAACTCACTGACACCGGAGGAGTACCTTGTGTGTATCAAATGTCGCAACATAACTAGGTGACTATAAAGGTGCTCTACAGGTATCTCCGAGGGTGTCTGCTGGGTTGGCATGGATCAAGACTGGGATTTGTTACTCCGTGTGATGGAGAGGTATCTCAGGGCCCACTCGGTAATACATCATCACAATAAGCCTTGCAGGCAATGTGACTAAGTGTTAGCCACGGGATCTGGTATTACGGAACGAGTAAAGAGACTTGCCGGTAATGAGGTTGAACTAGGTATGGAGATACCAACGATCGAATCTCGGGCAAGTAACATACCGAAGAACAAAGGGAACATCATACGGGATTAACTGAATCCTTGACATAGAGGTTCGACCGATAAAGATCTTCGTAGAATATGTAGGAATCAATATGGGCATCCAGGTCCCGCTATTGGTTATTGACCGCAAAGGTGTCTCGGTCATGTCTACATAGTTCTCGAACCCGCAGGGTCTGCACACTTTAGGTTCGATGATGTTTCGATAGTGTAGAGTTATGCATGGTGGTGACCGAAGGTTGTTTGGAGTCCCAGGTGAGATCCTGGACATCACGAGGAGCTTCGGAATGGTCCGAAGGTAAAGATTGAGATATAGGAAGTCCTGTTTTGGTCGTTGGAAAAGTTTTGGGCTCATCGGTAGTGTACCGGGAGTGTCGGTAGTGTACCGGGAGAACATCGGGAGGGGTGTATCGACCCAAGAGGCTACATGGGCTGTTGGAGGAGGTAAACCAGCCCCTGGTGGGCTGGCTGAAGCCTCCTCTAAGGGCCCATGTGGCTGGAGTAGTTTGAGAAGGAAAAAATCCAAAGGTGGAGAGGTGGAAAGAGTTTCCAAGTGGAAAGGAGGAATCCTACTCCTAATAGGATTGGAGTTGGACTCCTCCACCTCCAATTTCGACCAAACCTTGAGGGTTTGAGGATGCCTCCTCCCCTCCCTCCCTCCTATATATACTAGAGGATTTAGAGGGAAAATCTAACCCTAATAGCCACGTGCTACCTCTCCTCTAGATCGCGGTTTCTCCTCTAGATCGGTTTTCAGCGGTGCTTAGGCGAAGCCCTGCTGGAATAGCTCCACCACCATCGCCGCAACACCGTCGTGCTGCTGGAGAACTCATCTACCTATCCGCTCCCTCTTGCTGGATCAAGAAGGCGGAGATCGTCATCGAGCTGTACATGTGCTGAACGTGGAGGTGTCGTCCGTTCTGCGCTAGATCGGAAGGACCATGATCAAGATCGCGAGACAGATCGTGATGAGATCGCGGGATGGATCGTGATGAGTTCGTGGGATGGATCGTGATTGGATCGCGGGACGGATCGTGATGAGATCACGGGATGCTCGGCGATTTGGATCGCGAAGATGTTCGACTACACGAACGGCGTTTCTTAATGCTTCTCGCTTAGCGATCTACAAGGGTATGTAGATCCACTCTCCCTCTCGTAGATGCTCATCACCATGGATAGATCTTGCGTGTGCGTAGGAAATTTTTTGTTTCCCATGCAATGTTCCCCAACAAATGAAAGGGTAAAAAGGCACATGGCCTGACTATCTACAGCCCGCCATAGGGCATAAGGTCGTAGCTGGGACACCAGCTATTCGGCATCATCGACATCTAGATAGAACCCACACGATGGGTCCTGAGTCTCATCTGCAACATTTATTAAGCAAACATGAGTAAAAACATACTCAGCAAGTCTTTAAAGCAGACCTAGACTATTCATGCTCATGTATCAACAAGGGGAGTGGTGGAGTTTATGCAGCAATGCCAGCTTCGACTCATGGCTAACCTACACTAGACAATTTTAACTCTTTGTTTAGATTTTAGTTATCGCACACGAGTCCACTATCTCCATAACAATACACCACCATGGATTCACTTCCCTCTCCCGGGAGAGTGCCATCCATGGTACTCACACTTGTCTTGATATTTTTATGTGTATCCATTTGATTATCTATGAACAACATAAGCCTTCCAAGTAGTCCATATCCGAGCACGCGGCTATTCGAATAGTTTCATACCCTGCAGGGGTGTACTTCTTCACACACTCTCTCGCCACTTATCGTTGTGTGCTCATAAAACCAGGCACCTCGGCAACCTTCAAGCAGAAGCCCAACGAGGGAGTCGGCCATGACCGTCAATCACATAAGACCTCTAGTCTAGGCTATCGCCTATTTGAGACTGAACCCACACAGAAGTCTGGCCGAAGTTTCCGCTACGGCCCCAAATGATGTGCATAGGGTTCCCAAGCCCACCATCTTGGTACACCGTGCCACTGCCTACCGCGTCGTAACCCACCCCTAGGGTCAGCGCTACACACGGCCTCCAACATGCTATAAACACCAGAAACTACTTGCAACTCCTGGACTAAGGACTAAGCGATCGATAGGTCAAGAGGGTCAATTAAGTATCCCAACGTGTGGTAGTAACTAGTCTTGGATCACAAACACGGAACTCGGCTCCTAAGAACGGTCCCAATGAGACAACCCGCTATGTACTCCTACATAGCCTCTCATCGCTACCTTTACCAACTCGGGTTCATCATAAGCTTATCACATCAGAACATCATTATTTAACACCTGTTCATCACCCAGATGAATCAGACCTGACACAACTCTAAGCATAGCAGGCAAAGTAAGCTAAGCACATCATGGCACAAGCATCTACCAGGTATGCTAGGTTGCAAGGTGTAGCTATTTACTGTGACAATGACAGGTCATGCAAAACAATAGGTTAATCTACCGTGTATGACCGACAAGTGAACGTTTGTCCTAATGCAATAAACAAGAGGAGGAGCGAGAGAGTGGGATGTTATCGGAATGATCAAAAGGGTTTCTTGCCTTGCTGGGTAGCGGGAAGGTTTTCTCCTTCGTTGGAACACTCGGAGGTATCCTCAGAAGCAGGGCCTACCGCAATGTAGATAGATAGCAATCAATACACGCAAGTGCAACAATATGATGCATGATCATGACATGGCAACATGTATGGATGAGCTAATGCACTATTGTCCAAGTTAATTTGAAATGAGTTTCAATATAGGTTCAAAGTCGTTCTTCATTTCATATTTCATAAGTTAACCTATTAGTAAATGTCAATGTTCATCTACATAGGTTGCGCTAACATGCACCATTAGATTCGTTGGATTTTTCTGATAAATTTTCATATATAAATTATTTTCATGTGATTTACAGATTAATTTATATGAATTTTTGAAGTTTTAAACATTTCCTGGAATTATTTTTCAGTGTGCCGTTAGCAGGTCGGCTGACCAGGTCAGGTCAAACCTAATGTGTGGGACCTGCACGTCAGTGACACGGGGCTAATCCCATCCCCGCGCTAACCGGGGTTTGACCCGCAGTTGGGGCCTAGTGTTAGCGGCTGGGGGGGTTAGCAGGGTGATTAGCCCCTGATGGCCCTGCCAGGTCACCCCGCCGGAGGCCAGCCGGCGACGACCAAAGGGCATGGCGAAGACTCGCCGGACTGTTCTTCCGGTGGCCATTTAGTGCGCGAAGGGCATCGGAGGGTAGCCCGCGCACGCGCGCATCCAAAGGGGCGACAGAGGGGGCTCGGGGGCCACCGGAGCTACGGTCGGCGATGAGCCGAGCGGCGGCGGGTTTCAGGCAGCAAGGGGATGGCGTCTACAACGAGGGGCAGGCCGCAAGGATAGGGGATCAATGCAGGGGCTCACCGCGAGGTGGTTGAGGAAGACGGCGAGCTCGTGGACGCACAGACGGCCGTGAATCGCCGGAGAGGAGCGCCGGAGCCGGAGCTTGAAGATGATGGCAGCCTCGGTGTAGAGGGGCTCCCGGCAGCTACTAGGTCCACAGGAAGGACGAGGGGGTCATGGCGGAGCTTTTGGCGGTCTCAGGAGGGCACGGGGGTGGCTGGAACTACGACAGTGAGGTTTTGGCACCGTCGGCCATGGCGAGCAGAGGGGGAGAGAGTGAGAAGCAAGGGAAAGGGAGAGAAAGCGAGGCCGGCTCAATTCGGACGCCTCTCGTGGGGTCATCCGCGGTGCCTCGCTGGCCAGGAATGGCTAGGCAGGCAGGTGGCATGGCGGCACGCCCGCGCGCGCGCGCCGACCACACGCCATGTCCACTCGCGCCAGGAGGAAGAAGATCCTCCTGCCCCCAGTGGGCTCGGCCGCAGATGGGCTGCCAGGTAAGGTTTGCCTCCTCTTTTTTATATTTCTTTTACTTTCTGTTTTCTAATTCTGACATTTGTTTTATTTGTTATTCAGGTACAAATGCTATTATAAAATATCCCCAATATTTTATAATAATAAGTTTGAATATTTCAAACTCCTATAAAAAGTTTCAGGATATTTTGAAATCTAAAATAATGATAATGCTTTATTTGGCATTTTTAGTAGCTTTGTTATTTATTTTAAATTTCTATAAATGTTCAAATATTTAAGATGGCCCCTGATATATTCATGTCCATATTTATCAGACATAGGGGACATTTTAGATGACCATTTTGAATTAGTTGTTTTTTCACATGCTTTAAATTTGTTTGATTCAAATGAGGGTTTGGGGTTTCTTTTAATCCCCACTTCATGTTGACGCAAAAATGAAATATGATGCACACACATGATGTCCTATCATATCTAGCTAGGGATGTGACAACTCACCTCCACTCAAAAGAATCTAGTCTCGAGATTTTGAAGTCGTCGGGAAGAGCGCGGGGTACTCTAGTCGAAGACGATCTTCTCTTTCCCATGTGGCCTCCTTTTCAGAATGGCGTGACCACTGAACCTTGAGAAACTTGATGTTCTGACGCCGAGTGGTATGCTCAGCTTGATCAAGAATACGAACAGGGTATTCTCGATATGTAAGGTTATCTTGGAGATCAAGCGCTTCATGGTCTACTTCACGGACAGGGTCCGAGAAGCAACACCTGAGTTGCGAGACATGGAAGACATCATGAACCTTGGAAAGATACGGCGAAAGTTCCAATTGGTAGGCAACCTCTCCTCGTTTAGCAAGAATGAGAAAAGGTCCAATGTAACGAGGAGCAAACTTGCCCTTGATACCAAATCGATGGGTACCCTTCACAGGTGTAACCCGAAGGTAAGCCTTCTCGTCAACTTCATAGGTCATAGCCTTATGATGGCAATCATATTGCCTCTTTTGACAAGATTGGGCTGTTTTCAACTTTTCACGAATAATGCGAACTTGCTCCTTTACATCCTGGATCATATCCGGGCCAAAGAGTTGCCTCTCTTCGGTTTTTGACTAGTTAAGAGGTGTTCGACACCTTCGTCCATAGAGAACTTCAAAAGGGGCTTTGCCCAAGCTTGATTGATAACTATTGTTATAAGCAATTTCGGAAAATGGAAGACATTTCTCCCAATTCATACCGAAGGATATAACACAAGCTCGGAGCATGTCTTCAAGGATTTGATTGACTCGCTCAACTTGACCACTTGATTGCGGGTGGAAAGCAGTGCTAAAGGATAGATGAGTCCCCATAGCGGTTTGGAAACTTTCCCAAAATCGGGAAGTAAAGATACTTCCGCGGTCTGAGTTAATCTCCAATGGAACACCATGAAGAGAAACTATTCGGGAAACATATAACTCCGCTAGCTGGCTAGCAGTTATACTCTCCCGAACAGGAAGAATGAGCCACTTTGGAAAGGCGGTCGATGACCACAAAGATAGCATTATTCTCTCTCTTAGTCCTGGGAAATCTAGTAATAAAATCCATACCGACCTTATACCATTTCCATTCAGGAATAGCTAAAGGTTGAAGGATGCCAGCAGGCCTTTGATGTTCTGCCTTTACGCGACGACAAACGTCGCAGTTAGCAATGAACTGAGCAATTTCTCTCTTCATCCTAGTCCACCAGAACCTCTAGCATAGGTCCTGATACATCTTGGTACTACCAGGATGAATTGTAAGAGGGGAATCATGAGCCTCCTTAAGGATCAGCTGTTTTAAGCATGTGCTCTTGGGAACCACCAACCGGTTCTGAAAGAACACAACACCCTCATCTTCCTTGGAGAAATCTTTAGCGTTTCCGCTAGCAATATTCTCCTTGATCCAAGATATACCATAATTGTACTTCTGGACATCTACTATTTGATCCTTAAGAGTAGGTTTTGCCACCAGGTTGGATAGGAATCCTTGAGGAACTATATGGAGGTTTAACTTCCGAAATTCCTCATAGAGAAGTGGTTGACCTTGTTGTAAGATCAGGTTGTTACAATAAGACTTACGACTTAGTGCATCAGCCATTACATTGGCTTTCCCCGGGGTGTAAATTATCCCTGAGTCATAATCTGTAATCAACTCAACCCACCGTCTTTGCCTGAGATTCAAATCCGGCTGGGTGAAAATATATTTCAGACTTTGGTGATCAGTGTAAATTTCACAACGATTACCCAGAAGATAATGTCACCAGGTTTTTAGTGCATGGACCACAGCTGCAAGCTCAAGATCATGTGTTGGATAATTATCCTCATGTGGACGCAATTGTCCAGATGCGTATGCAATCACATGAAGATCTTGCATGAGAATGCAACCTAATCCTTGTCGCGAGGCGTCACAATAGATAACAAAGTCCTTAGAGAAATCTGGTGGCACCAGAATGGGAGCAGAGGTAAGTCGTCTTTTCAACACCTGAAAACTGTGCTCGCATTCTGGAGTCCACTCGAACTTTTTATCCTTCTTGAGGAGTTAAGTCAGAGGTTTCGCAACCTTGGAGAAGTTCTCGACAAAGCGACGACAATAGCTCGCTAAGCCAAGGAAACTTTGAACTTGCTTAACCGATTCAGGTTGAGTCCAATCAAGGATGGCCTGAACTCTCTCGGGATTGACAGCAATACCTTTACCAAAGATCACGTGGCCCAGATAGGTCACTTCTGGCAACCAAAATTCACACTTGGAGAATTTGGCATACAGGCGATGCTCTTGAAGTTTCATCAACACCAGCCTTAGATGCTCGGCATGTTCCTGTTTGTTCTTCGAGTAGATGAGTATATTGTCGAGGTAAACCACGACGAATTTATCCAAATACTCCATGAAGATCAAATTCATCAAGCGAGAGAAGGTGGCTGGGGCATTGGTTAAACCGAAGGACATGATGGTGTACTCGTATTGGCCATAACGAGTAACAAAAGCCGTTTTCGGAATGTCCCTGTTTCTAATTCTGATTTGATGGTATCCCAACCTCAAATCCATTTTGGAAAAGACAGAGGATCCAGTGAGTTGATCATACAAATTGTTGATCCTGGGGAGCGAATACTTGTTCTTTATGGTGACCAGATTTACTGACCGATAATCCACAATCATCCGATCTGATCCATCCTTCTTCTTGACGAAGAGGATGGGGCAAGCCCAAGGAGAAGAACTAGGATGGATGAAACCATTCTTCAAAGCCTCATCGAGTTGAATCTTAAGTTTGGCTATCTCTAAGGGTGCCATCTTATAGGGTCTTCTGGCTATTGGGACAGTCCCTGGAATGAGCTCTATCACAAACTCAACATCTCTGACAGGTGGAATTCCTGGCAGTTCTTCTGGAAAGACATCCGGAAAGTCACAGACTACCGGAATATCTTCTATTTTTGGAAGAGGGCTAGCATTGAGGGAATAGAGTTGGCGCTTGGCTGCTCGAGTGGAGACATTAACTATCTCACCTGATGGATGTGTAAGTTGAACATTCCTAGTATGAGTATCAATCTTAGCATAGTGGGCTTTCATCCAGTCCATGCCTAAGATGATATTGACGTCCGAAGAATTGAGGACTATCAAAGATGCTAGAAAGACTAGCCTATCCATAAGAATCTCATTGTCATGGCTGATCCTAGAAGTTTGCCATTTTGAACCAGGAGTCTGAACTACTAAAGGAGTAGGCATATCACAAAAATACATGTTATGCAACTGTGCATAACTTTCTGAGATTAAAGAATGATATGCCCCAGTATCAAATAGAACAGATGCTGGATGACTATTGACAAGGAGCGTACCTAGGATAACATTAGGATCCTCAAGAGCTTCCTTAGCAGAAACATAGTTCACTCGTCCACGAGAAGGAGCTGGTTCACATAAAAGGCTTTTCCCGGCTTCCCACATCCAGTCGGCTTAGCATTGTTCTGGGGACACTCACGGGAGTAGTGTCCTGGTTCCCCACATTTGTAGCATACCACGGTGGCACGGGGAGCAACCTTGGCAGGAGGACCTCCAAATGGCCTGGCTGGAGGGTTCGGTTGAGTTGGGCGAGGCGCCTAGAAGGATGGCCTCACGGTGTACCTTGGTGGTAGAGCTGCGTTGGGCACCCACACCCGGCGTTTGTTGGAGCTCGAGCCAGATGCGGGGCTGAAGTCACGGTTGTGCTTCCTAGTGGCCTCATAGTCAGACTGTCTAGTCCCGGCATTGATGGCCTTGTTGACGAGAGCCTGGAAGGTGCACTCATGTAGGCGTAGATCTCTACGGAGCTTAGGACTAAGTCCCTTGCGGAACCTAGCTTGTTTCTAGGCATCAGTTGAAACTTCCTCCGGAGCATAACGAGCAAGATTGCCGAACTCACGGCTATAGGGATCCACTGCCAGTCTACCCTGGGTGAAAGCACATAACTCCTCTCTCTTACGATCCATCAGCCCTTCCAGGATGTGATGGGTACGGAATGCCATGTTGAATTCCACCCAAGTTGGTGCGGGGCCTGCAGGACGCATGTCTTCATAATTTTCCCACCACAAATTGGCGGGTCCTTACAGAAAGTATGTAGCAAAGGTCACCTTGTTGGCCTCGGATACATTGGCAGCTCGGATCTTACGGGACATGCTGGTCAGCCAGTCATCCGTGTTGAGTGGGTCGACCGAATGATGATACTTAGGTGGGTACAACTTGACGAAATAACCGAGAGACATGCCATCATTGTGATCATTGCAGGGAGCACATGTTGTGTTCTGCTCAATTCGTTCCAATAGCCTGTTGGTCTCCCTTTTGTTTCGTTTAGCTTCAAGCATCACTTCTGCCAAAGAGGGCATGTGTGGCAGGTTCTCTTGCCTTGGCTGGCTTCCTTGGCCCTGCTCAGGGGCAGGCACGGGGTTATTTCTAGTGTCCACCATCCTGGGAAACAAACCCAGAGCTTAGACATAGGGAACATCAACTCTAAGACATGAAATAAGGAATGTACTAGACAACATGGCATGCAGGGTAAACACCCAAACAACATGGTAATAACAACTGCCCTATAAACACCATGATTCATACACACCATGACATAGTTTAGTACAAGCCCAAGCTGAAATACAAACCACAGAGAGATGACACAACTCATCGAAGGCATTACAAACTTCCTATAAATTATCTATCTACACCTCCGGAACTCAACTCTCAACCTCAGTCATATCCCACAAGACACGCATGACTGTGGCGATACGACTACTACCATACTAGTACTAACATCCACGTACTCAAGCATCGTCGTAGAATGCATCATATAGGTTACCCCCGTGACCCGGGAGTTGAACCTGAGGATTTGGAAACACTCTAGCATATGATCCCTGGAAACCGTAAGGACACGGTTGTGGCCTTGGTCCCCTTGTTGGCGGCAACAACGGTCCTTGAAGAGGGGTGATGCCTCCAACACCGGGCCAGTCTACGCGTATTGGCAGATGAGTCCGCGATGGGTTCAACATCTCCAAATCTCCATAGCCTGTCTGCACGACAGGTGCCAACTACGTCAGGGCTGTCCAAAGACGTGCATGGGTAGCATAAAGCTCCATGTGAAGGGCACGTGCATCACGATCCCTGTTCTCCAACATCTAAGCGGTCACCTGCAGCCTAGGGTCCTCATGAGAATGATCATAGTAGGATGCTAAGATAGCTATCCTCTCCTCCTAGAGAAGAAGGAACATAACAGAACTCTATGTTCTGAAGTAGACCATGGTGAAACCTCATGATAGTCAGCATGGTGTAGGCGGCCTCCTGAGCTGCCATGTCTATGGTGACACCTAATCCATAAGTCGAGTGAAGCGGCTCTGCAGCTCCAGAATATGAAGGATATATCTTAACAGTACACAGATACTGACTCTGGTTGAAATCTTGATACTGTTCCTCCACTATGTACTCTGGGTACCAACGGTAACCAGCCTCCATCATAACTCTAACCAACATGGCCGTGTGACCCGGTACATCGATGCACCTGGTAGGACTGACCACCTGACAGGAAGGACGAGGGGGCATTTGAAATAGAGAATGATGCAAAGACATTAGAGACTCTAGCAGAAATTGGACAACATAACAGCTGTAATTGCACAAAAAGGATTTTGAGACAACTGCAAAAGATTGGAAAAGCATAACCACTCGACTTTCTAGACTCAAATCTCTTCTCCATCTGTTTGTCACACCAACAATACTTGAGTACCGACATTCACTTGCAAACAAGCTAGTTAACAATCCATGGTTAGTAACTCGTCATCCTAAGCAATAGATGAGAAGCCTAGTTCTTATCCCCGTAGAAAAGATGAGAATGACTCAAAATAGAATAACTTGGGAAGAGGAGTAAAAATAGCCTGACGTTCCCTTCCACAATCAATTCCCCTACTTTTCTATAGTGTTTCTAGACTCAACTTCGACCGGTTTGGCTTGGTAGTCCTACAGTCAGTCAGGCTCTGATACCAACGCTATCGGGACCTCGATCCTAAGTCATATGAATCCAGACTATAACACATCACATCACTTTGCGGCCTCACGCACGGTAAGCTCCATGGCTGCAACCTTACCTTAGCCGGGACCGTTTGCGTCTTTTGGCTCACGTATGTGAACATGTCGCTGGCAATCAAACGACAGAGAACCCAGGTCGACATGACTAGTCATAGAACCCAAGTGGCACATCCGTATGGAAACAGACATACGTAACCCAGCAATGCAGGTGTCGGCCTCAAGCGTGTGTAGACGAGTCATAGCAAGCTACAAGGACTCCATTACGCCGTGAGACATGAATGCCATCATTGCACGTAGATGAGTCGTAGCAGGCTACAGGGACTCCATTACATAGCGAGACATTTCCCTGAAGGGACAGACATAGCAGCAAACAACGATACATGCCGGTCAATCAATGTGTCCGGAGCAGTAGCAAGCTACCAGGGCTCGGTGGAAGCACAAAGATGCAGTTTCCCGTAAAGAGAAATACTAAAGGCACACGACTAGGTGTCGGATCCCATACATACAGTTGCACGTCACACGTACGCACGACATGCCCGATATGCATAGATACAACTATGGCATCACAACATAACCATACAACAACACAACTTTTATTTAAGAGGCTTAGAAGAGCCTTGCATAATATGTTCTTACAGATAGGGTCACATGACCCGACACTCAAGTCATACACACAAGTTCATACAAACCAAGCGGAAGCATAAAGCTGTCTGAGTACAGACAGATGAAAGGGTAAAAAGGCACATGGCCTGACTATCTACAGCCCACCACACGGCATAAGGTCGTAGCTGGGACACTAGCTATTCAGCATCGTCGACATCTAGATAGAACCCACCCTATGGGTCCTGAGTCTCATCTGCAATATTTATTAAGCAAACATGAGTACAAACATACTCAGCAAGTCTTTAAAGCAGACCTAGACTATTCATGCTCATGTATCAACAAGGGGAGTGGTGGAGTTTATGCAGCAATGCCAGCTTTGACTCATGGCTAACCTACACTACAAAATTTCAACTCTTTGTTTAGATTTTAGATATCGCACACGAGTCCACTATCTCCATAAGAATACACCACCACGGATTCACTTCCCTCTCTCGGGAGAGTGCCATCCACGGTACTCACACTTATCTTGATATTTTTATGAGTATCCATTTGATTATCTATGAACAGCATAAGCTTTCCAAGTAGTCCATATCTGAGGACGCGGCTATTCGAATGGTTTCACACCCTGCAGAGATGTACTTCTTCACACACGCTCTCGCCACTTATCATTGTGTGCTCATAAAACCATGCACCTCGGCAACCTTCAAGCGGAAGCCCATCGAGGGATTCGGCCACGACCGTCAATCACATAACACTTCTAGTCTAGGCTATCGCCTATTTGAGACTGAACCCGCACGGAAGTCCGGCCAAAGTTTCCGCTATGGCCCCAAACGATATGCGCAGGGTTCCCAAGCCCACCATCCGGGTGACCCTTGGTACACAGTGCCACTGCCTATCGCGTCGTAACCCACCCCTAGGGTCAGCGCTACGCACAGCCTCCAGCATGCTATAAACACCAGAAACTACTTGTAACTCCTAGACTAAGGAATAAGCGATCGATAGGTCGAGAGGGTCAATTAAGTATCCCAACATGTGGTAGTAACTAGTCTTGGATCACAAACACGGAACTCAGTTCCTAAGAACGGTCCCAATGAGACAACCCGCTATGTACTCCTACATAGCCTCTCGTCGCTACCTTTACCAACTTGGGTTCATCATAAGCTTATCACATCAGAACATCATTATTTCACTCCAGTTCATTACCCAGATGAATCAGACCTGACACAACTCTAAGCATAGCAAGCATAGTAGACAAAGTAAGCTAAGCACATCATGGCACAATCATCTACCAGGTATGCTAGGTTGCAAGGTTTAGCTATTTACTGTGACAATGATAGGTCATGCAAAAGAATAGGTTCATCTACCGTGTATGACAGACAAGTGAACGTTTGTCCTAATGCAATAAACAAGAGCAGGAGTGAGAGAGTGGGATGTTATCGGAATGATCAAAAGGGTTGCTTGCCTTGCTGGGTAGCGGGAAGGTTTTCTCCTTCGTTGGAATACTCGGAGGTATCCTTAGAAGCAGGGCCTACCGCAATGCAGATAAATAGCAATCAATACACGCAAGTGCAACAATATGATGCATGATCATGACATGGCAGCATGTATGGATGAGCTAATGCACTATTGTCCAAGTTAATTTGAAGTGAGTTTGAATATAGGTTCAAAGTCGTTCTTCATTTCATATTTCATAAGTTAACCTATTAGTAAATGTCAATGTGCATCTACATAGGTTGCACTAACATGCATGATAATAGCACCATTAGATTCATTTGATTTTTCTCACAAATTTTCATATATAAATTATTTTCATCTGATTTATAGATTAATTTATATGAATTTTGGAAGTTTTAAAAATTTCTTGGAATTATTTTAAAACTAGAAATTGAATTAGAGCGTCAGCCTGACGTCACTGTGATGTCAGCAGGTCGGCTGACTTGGCCAGGTCAAACCTAACGTGCGGGACCCGCACGTCAATGACACGGGGCTAATCCCCGCGCTGACCGGGGTTTGACCCGCAGTTGGGGCCTAGTTTTAGCGGCTGGGGGGCTGGTTAGCAGGGTGATTAGCCCCTGATGGCCCTGCCACGTCACCCCGCCGAAGGCCAGCCGGCAGTGACCAAAGGGCGCGGCGGCGACTCGCCGGACTTGCTCTTCCGGCGGCCATTTAGTGCGTGAAGGGCACTGGAGGGTAGCCCGCGCACGCGCGCATCCAAAGGGGCGGCAAAGGGGGCTCAGGGGCCACCAGAGCTACAGCCAGCGATGAGCAGAGCGGTGGCGGGTTTCGGGTAGCAAGGGGACGGTGTCTACAGCGAGGGGCAGGCTGCAAGGATAGGGGGATCGATGCAAGGGCTCACCACGAGGTGGTTGAGGAAGACGGCGAGCTCAGGGACGTGCAGACGACCGCAAATCGCCGGAGACGAGCACCGGAGCCAGAGCATGAAGACGACGGCAGCCTCGGCGTAGAGGGGCTCCCGGAGGCTACTAGGTCCATGGGGAGGACGAGGGGGTCACGGCGGAGCTTTTGGCGGTCTTAGGAGGGCACGGGGGTGGCTGGAACTACGGCGGCAAGGCTTTGGCGCCATCGGCCATGGCGAGCAGAGGGGGAGAGAGCGAGAAGCGAGGGAAAGGGAGAGAAGGCGAGGCCGGCTTGATCCGTACGCCTCTCGCGGGGTCATCCGCGGCGCCTCGCTGGCCAGGAACGGCCAGGTAGGTAGGTGGCGTGGTAGCACGCCCCCGCGCACGCGCGCTGGCCACACGCCATGTCCACTGGCGCCAGGAGGAAGAAGACCCTCCTGCCCCCAGTGGGCTAGGCCGCAGATGGGTTGCCAGGTAAGGTTTGCCTCCTCTCTTTTTTATTTCTTTTACTTTTTGTTTTCTAATTATGACATTTGTTTTATTTGTTTTTCAGGTACAAATGCTATTATAAAATATCCCCAATATTTTATAATAATAAGTTTGAATATTTCAAACTCCTATAAAAAGTTTCAGGATATTTTGAAATCTAAAATAATGATAATGCTTTATTTGGCATTTTCATTAGGTTTGTTATTTATTTTAAATTTCTATAAATGTTCAAATATTTAAGATGGCCACTGATATATTCATGTCCATATTTATCAGACATAGGGGACATTTTAGATGACCATTTTGAATTAGTTGTTTTTTCGCATGCTTTGAATTGGTTTGATTCAAATGAGGGTTTGGGGTTTCTTTTAATCCCCACTTCATGTTGATGCAAAAATGAAATATGATGCACACACATGATGTCCTATGACATCTAGCTAGGGATGTGACACTATTACGGCGGCTTACGGATTCATGGAAAAGTGTGTCAAGTAACTTGATAGATCAAGATTGGGATTTGCTCCGCCGACGATGGAGAGATATCTTTGGGCCCTCTTGGTGTAACGGTATCCATCATCGTCTGGCCAGAAACTTTGTGATTTGATCACGGGGATGCCGGAACATGGAACGAGAAAAGAGATCAATACCGATAACGAGGTAACTGGCATAGTGGACAAGTTGTTGATCCACGGGGATGCCAACATGTCTCACCTCGGGTATTTGTAACATATCGCAAAGCAACAGGAATAGCACACGGCAACTGGAGGTTCACTCAAATATTCATTCGTGTGGGTGTAGGGATAAATATGGGTGTCCACAGCTCTGATGTTGATCATTGATCGGAAGGGGTACCAGGTCATGTCTGTACTTCACAAAACTTATAGGTTCACACGCTTAAGGGTCATCTATCTGCTAAATACTAGACTAGGAGTCCGAGAGAAAGTCACTGGAAAAGTTTCGGAGACAACGGAAAAGTTCCGGAGAGAACACCGAAAAAGTTTCGGTAAAACCAAAAAGTTGTTTTGGATAAAACCATTGATCCTAAAAGGTTTCAACAAGCACCAAGAATGTTTTGGAGGTTGCCAGATTGGTCTGGTAATTTCTAGAATTTTTCCGGAGAAAAAACCAAAAAAAGTTTTCGGAGCTGCCGGAATTGTTTACCGGGTAAACGAAGATGGTTTTAATTTAAACCACCATACCGGAAATGTTCCGGAGCACCTCCAGATAATTTTAGATGGTGCCAGAAATGTTATCGGACCTTCCGGAATTTTTCAGAAGTAATAGTCACGGAAAACATCTTGTCCCAACATGAGGGGACAAGATCCCACGACTCGTGGGGGCTATTTTGGGCCGCCTCCCCTTGGGGTGCAGCCCCTTGTGGGTGGACAAAAGGTGTTGGGGGGCCCCATGGTGGGGGGCAGCCTCCAAAAAATGGTGGAAAGTGTTGGGAGGTGGTGGGCCCCATGTTGGAGAACCATGGACAAGGGAACATGTTTTCCCTTGTTTGGTGGGAACATGTTCTCCTTGTTTTGTGGGAACATGTTTTCCCCATGTTTAGTGCGCTGAAATTTCAGCCCCCTCCACCCCTTCCACCACCATATAAGGAGAAGGAGAGGTGCTCTCCAACTCCACTCCAACTCTCTCACACAAGCCATGCATGATCTGGCATTCTCTCTCCCTCCCAGCAAAATAGTTTTGTAGAGCCAAAAGGTTGTCTGGGTTCTGGTGGGAACTAGTTCTGGTCGGTGAAGCCCTGCCGGATAGATGACACCATATGTGTGCAACTCTGTAGGGATATCGTAGTTTTGGTCTTAGTTCGAGAGTGCCTCCCAAAGGGCTGTCCAAGTGACTGTCAGAGTTTCGAAGGTCCTCCTGAAGGGCTGTCCGGGGGACTGTCCGACCGCCTCCCAGAGGGCTGTCCGAAGGGGCGGATGAGGGTATACATCCTCGCGGTTGGGAGGTTGTAAAATCCTAGTTGTGGGGATCTGCACTATCGATCGTCATCGACTCTACTTCTGTTGCGCTATGAGTCGATAACGAAAAAGATCAAACCTTGTATGCAGTCTCCATAGTGGTCCTGGGTTGGTGCGTAGGTCGGAAAATTTTGATTTCTACTGCATTCCCCAACACCTACCGCTGCTGATCCTGGCGGTAGGTACTAGGACCCTGGATAAGGTAAAGGGGTGAGTGAGTGGAGCCCAGTTTAATGTGCATAATCATGGCAGTGTCATCAATTGGATAGTTAGGCAACCATTTTCACCCATACCAGAGCAGGCTTCTCGTTGGGCTTGGGTGAAAGAAAGAATGGATATTATTTGTTGCAACCCGGGACCATACGACAACCCATAGGGGTATTGATTAGCATGATGCTATGTAACCTATTGTCATTTGAACTATAATGACATGTACCCATTTGCTTCCGTGTTGTCATTTGAACTATTATGGCTTGTATTGTACCTTCATCATTTGAACTCATCAAGGATTGCGTGTTGTATTTCATATTAAGTAGAGATTGTGAACTATTACGTCTTGTATCCTTGTGTGATTTGCATTTCTACTCACTTCATCCTATCCTAGATGAACCAGTTTGAGCGAAAGAGCTGGAGGCCGGAGAACAAGGAGGGGGTGCGTACTTCCAGGCAGAGAAGTGGATGTGTGGCGAGCTGGAGTCGTGGCCTGAGTTCGGTTGATGTGTGCTCCAGTGCATGAAAAGGATGTACCAGGTTGAGGAGAAGTTGCGCAGTCGTGCCCTGGCGGGAACAGTGGAAGGGCACCGGCCTCCCATGTCCCCTACACAGGTGGTTGCCGCTTTGGAGTCAGAATGTGGGATCTCCCGCAACGACGTCATGGTTGAAGTATGTTCGCCTCCAGCAGATTTTCTTGTACGGTTCCGGTCGGACGAGGACTACACAAGAGTGCTCATCTACCACTCCCATAAGCTAACCGCTGGTGAAGAGATGATCCAGTTCACTCGTTGGCGTTGTGGTATGGGTGGCGAGGAGTCGTCTCTGAAATTCTTAACTAGGATGAGCTTTGATGGGCTGCCGCAAGAAGCATGGGAGGTTGAGTTTGTTGGTAAGCTTGTTAGCAGTCTCGGTGGTGATCTCGTTAAGATGGTCAAGCCCACTAATCGTTGTTTCCTAGTTGTTGAAGCGTGGATCAGAAATCCGAACAAAGTTCCCAAGTTATATGAAGTGGAGCTGCCAGAACCTGACATAGGATAGGATTGTCCAACCTCTGACTCTGAAGCGCCTATTTCAGCACCTAGTAGTCAGCTGAAACTTGGGAAGCCGACAGTTCTGCATGTCGTGAAGATCCATATTATGAAGGTGATAAATCGGACCCCTATATTCACAGAGCTGTCGGATGCTTATGATTATGATGATGAATCCAATAGTGCTCGTTGTCACACTTCACTTGCTATCCTGGCACAACTAATGGATCAGATAGGGTATACTTTGGGGGTGCACACGGATTAGAAAATCAAGACATAGATGGTCGTGCAGGTGGTCTGTTTAGGATGTAGATCGAGCATGAGTGTTCATCGCCATGAGGCCATCGACTTGTACCCTTTTTATTTTGAACTCAGGATGAACTTCGTGTTGTATGTCAAATTATGTAACTTCGTGTTGTATGTCAGATTATGTAACTTCGTGTTGTATGTCAGATTATGTAACTTCGTGTTGTATGTCAGATTATGTCACTTTCGTGTCTGGCTAATTTTAACTTCGCGCCATAGGAAGAGGGGAGAGAACAAAATAAAAATACCTCCGCCATAGGTGCTGGCGGTAGGATGTCAAACTTCGCGCTACTAGCCATACATGGTGGCTGAGTGGCTGGTGTAGCATGCCACACCCTACCGCCTTAAAGGGTGGCGGTAGGTTGGTACACCCTAACGGCATAGGTGCTGGCGGTAGGATGTCAAACTTCACGCTACTGGAGAGACATGGTGGCTGAGTGGCTGGTGCAGCGCGCCAGACCCTACCGCCATAGGTACTAGTGGTAGGATGTTAAACTTCACGCTACTGTCCAGACATGGTGGTTGAGTGGCTGGTGCAGCGCGCCACACCCTACCGCCGTAGAGGGTGGCGGTAGGCTGCCACAACCTACCGTCGTCGGTGCTGGCGGTAGGCTGCCACATCCTACCGCCGTAGGTACTGGCGGTAGGGGTCTGCCTAGTTCTTTCAAGGAAGAACTCAACCCTTAGATGTAAGCATTGCAAAATCATGAATATTCAGATACTTCAAAGTACAACAAGACCATAAAATAGAGTTCAACATTGGACTCTCTCAAGTCATTAATGGTTTAACATTGGACTCTCTCAATGTTAGAGTTCAACATAAGCATAAAATAGTTCAAAGTACAACAAGACCATAAAATACTCCATCATACAATCTTCCATCGAATAGTGTGAAATACACTGACTCAACTAATCTTCAGGAGACCTCGCAAGATCACTAAGGAAACATGGGCCCCTTTGCCTTGTTGTAACGTGTCATATCCTCCTCGTAAGCTTCACGAGCCCTTGCAAGATTTCTTGCCCTCTCCTCGTCACGAGCCTCCTTTTCTTTGCGTGCCCTCTCCGCCTCGAGCTTCTTTCGCTCCTTCTTCTCCTTCGCAAGACATTCCGCGTACTCAGCACGCTGCAAAGATTCTTCAAACAACCGCCACCTCCGATCCCAGTCTGCATGTTGGTCCTTCTAGACATCTTTTCACACTTCATCATCTATCCACGTGAAATACTTGCAAAGGGGAGGAGTGACTGCATAGAGGACATTTTTGTTTGTTAGTAATACAATTGAAACACTTGTCATGAAAACACATTCACCAGAATATATTTAACATACTGGAGGAACGTCATAGGCGTTAGTCGGACGTCTACGATCATGTGTGTAGTTGGGACACACAAAAAACCTCCTCCCTTCTGTCCATGACTTCTTTCGGTCGGTAGAAACCTACACCTTGCAAACGTATCCACACCAGCATGGTGGCATTATCAAATCTTTGCCCTTCGTCTTGTCCAAAGTTTCCCCCTTCCACTTGTTCGGCATGTCATCTCGGTCAGCGCACGACGGCCTCAGGATGGAACCAGATGGAACCATGCCTACATACATTTCAATAGTGTTAGTGACATATATTAATATGTTATTAATGTGAACAGAACTAACATGACAACAAGTGCAAGATTTTATAACATGACATAACAAATTTACCATCTAGACTTTATCAACCATCTGGGTTGAGAAGCACATCAATTGGCCGCCCTCTATCAATCCTTTGTCTCTTAGTAACACCGGAAGCACGACCACTACCCCCCCTAGTATGACACTATGAGGACCTCCGTGACCACCCCTAGTGGCTCCTCTTGCACTACTACCTATAACAGTAGTTCGTCCTCCGCAACCACCCCTAGTGGCTCCTCTTGCACTACTACCTGTAACGATAATCCGTCCGTCACGAGCACTAGTACTGTCTATACGACCACTAGTCTGATTCATGCTAGTGTTGCATGTCCTGTTATTGTGTCCTAGGTTGTCACATTGACCACAATTGTTGGTGTCGGGAGGCTCCATGAAATGACCGCTACCAAATTGTTTCATGCTAGTATATCCAGCTATATCATCCATGTCACTCCTAAACCTCTTCTTTCTTCTTCTCCCTTTTGTAGATACCATGAGTGCAGTATCAGGCACGATATGTGGGTGATCATACTCCGGCCACTATGACTGGTCAAGGAAAGGATGAGACCGAGGTGACCATGTCAACCTCGTGGCTTCCAACGTGAACCCATGCAACTGTATGGTAATCCCAATTGAAACCGGTAAGTTCCTTGCCCTCTCCTCCGTCATCATGTGTGAGCACGGCCAGTGGTACCTGTGAGGCTTCTCACATTGACACCACCGGTCCTTGAGGTGCACCTCATAAGCAACACCGCCGTAGGTGACACCATCTCGTGTTGTGCCACCTGGCTCGTCAACTTGGTAGATCCCATCTTTGTCGTTGAATCTAATAATTTGCTGATGGGAAGACTTGTCTGCTTGAAATTTTAGTCAATCATGAACCTTATCTGGATTGTCCATTTTGTCCCCTATCCAGCCTGTCGTTGATATGGAATGCTTAAGGAAATACTCGTTCAACTTCAAGAAGGTGTACTTCAATATTGCAGTCACGGGAAAACAACGAACACCCTTAAGCACATTGTTGAAGCATTCCACCATGTTGCTTGTCATGTCGCCATATCTCTAACCTCCGTCATCAAAAGCGCGTGCTCACTTTTGTTTTTCCTCATAATGCCTAGTCAGGAATGCTCTTCCCTTTTGGTTCTTTTTCAATGCCTTCAAAAGATTATCATAGCGGCTTGTGAATGCATCCAAGGAGAATGTCATGCACACATGAGTAAGGTCTTTGCAAAACTCTTTGCTCTTGCATGCCTAGTAAAAGTTTGCCACTAAATGCATCATGCACCATCGGTGGTGAAGCTTTGGGAGGCCGGGAGTGGACACGGCTATCGCCTGGAGAATCCCATGATGCCGGTCCGATATGATGCATACCTCCCTGTTGCCAATCGCCTTGGTTCTCACATGCCTCATGAACCACTCCCAGTTGTCGTCATGCTCGGAAGGAACTAAAGCAAATGCAACCGGCAACACGTTATCATTGGAGGACTGAGCCATTGTCACCATTAGAGTGCCCTTGTACTTCCCAGTTAATAATGTGCCATCGATAGACAACACCGGACAACAATGCTTGAATGCCTCGATGCATTGCCCAAAACTCCAGAACGCACGGTGAAACACTCAGTCATTTTCCTCCACTGCATGACACATGCCAGGGTTCATATGTGTGATTGCTCCCAACATCCTTGGGAGAATATTGTATGCGGCCTCATAATCACCATGCAACATCCTGATTGCATTGGCCTTCGCCTTCCATACCTTCCCATAGTTGACCGGGTATCCGACTTGTTCGTCAACCATACTCATGAGAAACTTCACCTTCACGATTGGATCATGGGATACATGAGGCAACAATTTGTATCCTAAAAATTCAGACGTGAGTTGACGGTGTCCCTTTCTTTGTTCAGCCTTGTCCGGTGGTACGCACGTGTGAGTGGCCACACAACTCTTCAGCACCCATTGCCCGGTTTGTTGAATTTTTCTTCCACGAACCTTCCAGCGGCAACCTTCTTTGTCACATTTGATGATGTACTGCAGATTTTGGTTGGAATGACAAACAACAAATGGCCTATGGTTCCTAATAGCATAGTCACTCAACCATATCTTTAACTCTTGCAAGCAACTGAACTTGACACCTTTCTTCAAATGAGCATTCTCATCCTCATCCTTGGGTTTAGGGTCACCGATCTTCGGGCACGGTGTTGGTTCAAGAAAACCCAATCTCATGCCACCATCAACAACAACCTTTCGGCAAGAGTGAGATCACGAAACAATGACGGGCCTCTTTCCTTCCCCGTAGCCTTCTTGAAAATTGCATTCTCTTGTGCAGTGAATCCATCCTCGTCCAATTCCTCCATTGGACCCTCGTCATACAAGTCATACCCATACATACGGCGGTAGGGGAGGTCACGATCCATGTCTTGCTGATGCACAAACACATCCAGGTCTCCAATGGGAGTATAATGAATCTCTTCATCTTCCTCATAAACATCAACATGGACGGCTTCAGCATCAACATGGCATGCTTCAACATCAACATGAACCTGTTCCTCATGAATTACCATGGCTCCATCATTAATCTCAGCTTCATTTGATGGTTGACTAGAAGAATTGGGGACATACACCTCCACCCTTGCATCATGGTTTGGGGAAGAGGCATGTCGGTTCAAGTCAATTTGCAGCAAAGGAGGCTCAACCTTGGTGGCAAACAATTCAAGGGATTTGGCTTGCGATTCAAACACTTTATCCTTGTAAACCTTCCAATGCAATTCCGAGGTGATAGGCATAGTCTTCAATCGAGACTTCACCCCCACTCCAACATCATACCTTCCAATGAGTTTAACATCAACACTTGGATCAATCCAATCTAGCCAATTCCTAACTTTCACAACCACCTCCTCAAAAGTTGGGCTTGAATCAAAAACAATGGATTCTTCCCCTTCATCGGCATTGCCTTTCATAAATGTCCCCTTATCCAAATAGTGTACTAACGATCCTATCCATCTAAACGCATTGAAAAAATTGTCAAGAGGATAATGGCAACCTAATATGAACCCTAACAATAATATCACAATAACAATAATATGAACCATAACTATATTGAAACAACAACAATAATATCACAATATCATTAATTAACCCTAACTACTAAATAATGGCAATGCCTAACCCTAACCCTAACCTTGACCATAAACCTAACAATAACTATAGATCGGTGTTACAAGCATGATAATTAGTCATACTAAAGCATACAAACAACCCTATCATCTATCAAATCCATTGATTTCAAACACAAATGACATGAACTAGGGTTTCCATAAAAGTAAAGCATGCCACCAAATGAGATGATTCTGACCAACCAAAAAGAATAGAGTGAGGGAGGTACCTTGAGTGATGAATTTGGCCTAGATTCACCGGAGAAAACTCAACCAATGGAGATGGATTTGATGGAGGCAAGAATGGGGGGAGAGAGGGGAGAGGAGCTCGGCTCGGGGAAGGAGGGGGAGTTGGGGATGAATGGGTAGCTGGTGGGGCCCACAAGCCACACTCTCAACGTTTTAACTGGACTGGAGACCCTACCGCCAGGTCCTTCGGCAGTAGGTTTTTAGAGCCTACCTCCAGACATTGTGGCGGTAGGGCACTTATACACGTCAGCACGACAGACGACGCCGTCGGCCTAATGGGGGCCCTACCGCCAACATACCTGGCGGTAGGGTGTGTACTCCTACCGCCGAGGAGTGTGGCGGTAGCGAAAGGGTCAGATCGAAAAAAAATTGGGACCGGGGTCAGATCCGGCTTAACTTTCCAAAAAGGGTCAAAACAGTGAATTTTGCCGCTCCATGCATCCCCGAGATGCAGAAGCCGGGGACCTTCCTTCTTTTCAAAAAAAAAAGTTTTACATTGGATGCCAGACTATGCATATTAAGGTTGCTTGCAACAATACCCTAACCTGCTTTCAATTTGAACTGACAGCTTCTCTAACCCGTTTGCCTGTCACCGCATTTGGTGTCGAAGCCACAGGAAGTGAAGGGGACCTATCCAGCTATGCGCATTGTATGTTCCCTTTCTAGGATCAGTCGATTTGTGCATGAGTCCTTTCTAGGATCAGTCGATTTGTGCATGAGTGGGACCTGTTGTCACCTGCATAATAGCACTGCAGCACTGTGTTCATCTCAAAGAATCAGTCCACCGGCCAGCAACTTATTTGTACATAATTAGAAGCCTCGATACAATTTTATTTTCCTGGAATATTCAGAGAAGATGGAACATTAAGCTTTTGTAGAACCATAGACATGTCCCAAACACTCGTATATTGGCAAGAGTGCGTAAGTGTTTCCATACGAACGCGTTATCTAAAGCACTAAATATTGAATTTGCATGACGCCATATATTCTGTAAATTTCAATTGTTCTATCGTAAAAATTGTCGGGCGCAGCATCTATGATCTAGTTGTATAATATAACTAAGGGCAAAAATATTTTTCCAGATTTTGACTTTGAGACCCGCTTAGATACATAACGTAGACCTTTCACAAATTGTACCCACTTTTATACGTGACTGTTTTTTTTAGAATCCTGTATATTAGCGTCTAGGATGCCAACTAATTGGTGCTGGTTATAGGCTTTGTCCTGGGCTCGGCCCGTTAACATCTTTTTCCCTTTTTCTTAGCTTTCAAAATATTACGCCACTTAGGATTCGAAATCAATACCTCCAGGTTTAGTTCCTACCGCAGTTACTAGCTCGGATAGATAAGTTGTTGTGCATAGTTCCACTTTTTTTTTCTTGTCTATATTTTCGGTTCAGGTCCTGCATGGTCTTTTGGTGTGATTTTTCTTGTGGTTTTTTTATGCACGATTTCCTCTTGGTTTTTTCTATTTGTTTTTAAATTTTCGTTTTCTATTTATTTCCTAATTTTATTTTTCTTTTTCATGAACTTTCTTTCGAAATTGTTAGTTTCTAAATTTTCGTGAAATATGTTTTCAGAACTTCTTAAATTTTCAAAAATTCGGAACATTTTCCTAACTTATTAACGCTTTATAATTAAAGAATATTTTCCAATTTTATCTCCTGAACAATTTACAAATTCAGACCTTTATCTCATTCATGATCTTTCAAAATTTTAACTCGTACCAATTTTCAAATTCACAAACAATTGTGAATTTAGCATATTCATGGAATTTTTCAAATTTAACTCGTGAATTATTTCAAATTCATGAACTATAATTCAAACTTTTAAAATTCATGAGCTTTTTTCAAACCTAGCGAGCGAGCGGACAAAGCTGGCGAGTGGGCTTGGGCAATATTGGGCCACGGCCTTCTGGCACGGCTGCGAGCGCCAGCTTCCTAACCAGCGCTCAAAGCGCTGGCTAGAAGCTCCTCAAATAGACCGCGCCATGCACAGGGATTTGTTCAAAATTTCAAAAGTAGTTTGTTTTTTCAAAAGAAAATAGAAAAACTATAAATATTCGTGTTTTTAAAAATTGTAAATAAATTTCATAATAATATTGTGTCTTTCAAAACTTCTTAGAATGTCAATACACTGATATTTTCTATAAAAAGAACGAATTTTTTTGAAAACGAACATTTTTTAGTTTAGTCAATCATTTTCAGAAGAACACTTACCATATTTAAATTTCAAGGAAAAATATAAATACAAACAAAACTTTGAAACCAATTTTTTTTCTTAATTTCCCTGAACATTCTTTTATTTTTGTAGATTTTTACATGGATTTGAAAATACATTGATTTTTTAGAAAAAAGGAAACTGAAAAGGGTTTGCACATTCCAAAAGGAAAAGGAAAACATAAAGGAAGAAAAGGTAGAAAATAAAAAATAAAATAAACAACAAATAAAATAGGAAAATAAAAACCGAACAAGACCCCTGAGATTTCAGGAAGCGACTACTTGACCCCCTCAACAGTAAAACCAGGTATCTAACCCTCTAAGCTTTGCAAAACCGGATAGATAACCCCCTTGAGACTTGTAGGTGGTTTCGAGAGCTGTTTAGTCAAACATGACGTTGGCATGGCTAGTTACGTGTGTCAAATAGCCTATCGAATGGGTAAAAAAAATTAAATGGCCACTTGACATGTGTTGTACCATTTCTTCTCCACATTCTTCTCTTCCCTCCACATGACAGGAGTTATCATGACGTGATAGGTTAGTATGTGCTATCTATAGGCATATCTATCATGATGTATACTCTATATGATGCATGTGCACCTGATTGTGGCAATTCGTTCATATTCTAGTGTGTGTAGCTGCCCGGATGCTGTGTACATGTACTCCAACGTATACAAAGAGCAGTCCAGCCTTGTGGCTCACTATGTCTAACTGTTCCGTTCCAAGGTGGCCTAGTCCTCTGTGATATGAAGGTGGTTGTGCCAGGGAGAAGCTCATCCGGTGAGCAACGCAGCAAGCTGGGGAAGGGGAACGAAGAGGCCGTTCATGATGGTTCGAGGGTGCCCATGTGATAGAGGAGGTATAGCGCAATGACGGCCTAACAATGAAGAACGGTAGCCGGAGTACAACGGGCATCACTGTGCGTATCCGAGCACCTCTGACCTTGCCATGGTCACCACCATGCATATCCCTGCACGGCGTGCACAAAGAATGCCCATGAAAGAGCCGTGATGCCACACGTAGCTCCTCGCATGCTTCCCCTCTAGCCTCCTCCTCGCCCAATTGGTCTGAACCTTACTCCTTAGAGATGATTGCTGCTTTCTTGGACATGGCCGTCGTACACGCGAATGGTCACGTGGAGTCAGACCCGAAGAAGCTCAACACCATGTGCGTGCAACAAGGATAGCGACATGGACATGTGTGTCATCTCGTTCACCTCCTCGGCTGCATCCATGATGCCCTTCAAGGTGATCCGCGTCCTAGCGGTGCGCGTGCCGACACTAAGGATGTTGTCCTCGACGAACGGTGCACCTTCATAGCTGCACATATGGGTGATGCGCTGCTAGCCGACTACTCATGGTGTTCATGAGGCATTGGTCGAGATGAGGAGGCTAGATGCCACTAGCGTGACGATTGTGTCGAGTCGAGCGGAAGCGCCTCCAGTGAGCCACATGATTAGGTATGAAAGAGGTGTTGATCGATTTTTTTGGGGGAAGCTGTAGGTGAAAGAAGAGCCACGTGGACAAAACCACCCTTCTTGCTCTTGGGGGATATTTCTCTGGTTTTGCAAATCTGAGGGGGTTAAACACCCAGTTTCAAACTTCAGGAGGTAATGTAGTCGCTTTGTGAAACGTCAGGGGGTTATATGGACTTCTTTCGTTTGGAAAAAAGAAGTAAAAAAGAAATACGGAAAAAGGACAGATGAAAGATGAAAAGAACATGAAAGAGAAATGTAATCAAATTAGTTGTCGGTGGCTAGTTGGTGAACGCGTCAAACTCTTAACCATGAAGTTGCTCGTTCGAATCTTGCCACATTATTTTTGCGGGTTAAAATCCGAACAGGAAAAAGAAGATAGATGGCCGGCCCAGCTCTATACAGGTGTACATAGTATACCGGTGGACGAAGAGTCTCTAAAATATGACCATCATGCCTTTCTTTATGAAGAGATAATAAACAAGAAATCTAAGACTAAATTATTACTGTAATGTACTTCTTCCGTCCGAAATTACTTGTCATGGAAATGGATGTATCTAGATATATCTTAGTTCTAGATACATTCATTTTTTTTCATTTTGGTGACAAATAATTCTAAACAAAGGGAGTAGTTACTTAATACTTACAATTTGATGGCCTATGTCACATCTAGCATCACAATCTGACCCATGGTCAGTCACGCAGTACTCTTGCAGACGACAGATAAAATCATATATGGAGTAAATAAAATGAGAGTCGATTGGCAACGCGAAGTACTAATTAAGTAAAATTCAGAAGAAAAAAAGTACATAATAAGTTGCCCACTACAATTCCAAGGTGGGACGACATAGTGGTTCCCCGAGCACGATGTAGTTCCTCAGTTTCTATGTGCGTCCGTACCTCCCAGGCATCCTCAATTTCGTGGTGAGCAGAGCAGAGAGGAAAAGTTAATGGTGAGAGTGCCATATATGAAATCTGGCTAAGAAGGGTTGGGCTGGGATACCACGGACAAGATCAAACCTCCAAGACTAATAGTCCCAACCAGTAATTGGTAAACCAACACAAGTTCAGAATTTCACGTAAATTTCGTATAACAACCAGAATTGCCATTTAAAGGTCCGTGCCGCTTAACATGGGAGTAAGATCATGTTTTAACTTGTTTATTCCAAACCAAACCTCGGCAATGGAGGTAAGGCGCTATCGCATGGTCCATGCCCCGCGTGCAGTGCAGCCACCTTAACTTTGATGGTGGGGATGTGTTGAGTGATGCGGGCCACAAGATCTTGTCCTTGTCGGTCGCAGACACGTGTTAAGAAGTAGCGGCCGACGATGTGAGCGGCTCCCAAAGAGTGTTGAAACAACAAAGCTACTTGAGTGTGGTAGTCACTTCTATACTTAGCTGCTGAATTTAGAAAAACAAGGTGGCTTTGCATGAATTGTATATGATTCTACATAGTTTTTTTTAGGACGACGTATCATTTTCTCAGAGAGCAAAGACACGACGGATTGGAAAGGCACAAGCGATACAACACATAAATAAGTTTGTGTGGTGCAACTACCGAGAAACAAGCATGATGAAATGTCATCTTGTGTTTTTGTTTTCCTTCAGTATCTCGCATCTCAGAGTTCACAAATACATTGGGTGAGGAAGGGAAGAAATGTAAGCATAGCATGACACATTTGTAAGGATTTTCACTCTCAATTGACGGTAGTTTTGTTTTCAATCATGTTCTTGAAAGCAAACGTATATAGGGTATATGGATGTCATTCTGTAAGTGTGAGCTTGCATGTGAGTTGGTATTCATTCATTTTGCAAAAACATGTACGAACAATAGTTCATGTGGAAACACCTTTGATGCCATGTGGATTCTTGTGGTGGTCATTTCAGGATTGTGATTAAGACTGTTCTCGGAAGGTAAGAAATGTTATATGTGCCTGGTGCTAGTGTGGTGTAGCGAGAAATGCATGTACCAAAGTAAAATGTGTGCCCCCTAATCAGATTTCAATTTCAATCCTTTACGTTTTGGACGCTGTGTACTGGTGGGAGTGTTATATACGATTCCATTTGAAAGTTTGAACAGAAATTTATGTACTCCCTCCTATCCAAATTTATAAATTCGGATTGGAGGGTGTAGCAACTTTTCTTAGCAGAAGTTAGGCAACTGCAGGCGTTCAAGACCTGGACATGTACACCAAAGAATCCTTGACAAGATCGATCGAAAGAGGTGCTTCGGTACAAACCCCGACCGCACCTCCCCCAGAAAACTTTGAAGACGGTAATATCAAAAGATTAACCATTGGGGTGGTAATTGATTAGATATGGTAGGCAAAATCCAAACCTAAAACTCATCCTAAATGATAACGCATCCCTGCCTGCGCTCTGGCGATTCACGGCGCTTTACGACCGGGAGAAGAAGCGGAAGCCGAAGCCGCAGCTGCAGGAACGCCTGCTCCTCGGGACGCCACGGTCCACGTTTCTTCTCCCTGGGTCGTCGGTGGAGCCACCGCCCCCGCCGTCGGCCCACTGCTCGCAGTAGTGGAGCTCGTAGGGCGCCAGCTCGTGGCCGAGCCCGTCGTACACCTTGAACTCGCAGCGCATGCCGAGCCGTCCCCGCAGGAACTTGGTCCCGTCTTTGCCGGCCTCGATCGGGACCAGCGAGTCGGCTCGCCCGTGCACCCACAGCACCGGCGTCTTCTTGGCCTCGGCCGTGACCCTGGACGCCAAGGAGGCGCCGAACGGGAGGAAGCCGCTGAAGACCGCGCAGCCGCCCAGCGTCTTGGGATACAGCAGCACGCTCGCGATGCTCAGCGCGCCTCCCTGGCTGAGCCCGAAGACGAACACGTCCTCCGGCCTCGTGCCGGCGGATATCTCCCGGTCGATCATGGCGTGCACGCCCTCCACGGCTCTCAGCACGTCCGCCTCGCCCCTCACGGATTGCTGCCCACGTTTAGATTTCACACGGCCATCCGTTCTGCAGATGTAAACGATCGATACTTGAGCAAGAGAGGACTCGGTATTTGGCTTACGGAGGTGATGGGCGTGTCGTGGATGTCGAACCACGACGGCATCAGCGTGCCACCTGATGCACGCGAAACACATACAGATTAGCGTCAAGCAAACAAGCAAGCAATGGAACTCAAGGAGGTCCGATGTGTACGTACGGTTGCATGCGACGGGAGCGGTGGGCGCTGTGGGGAAGGCCCAGCGGGCGCCGGCGAAGGCGTACCCGGCCACCGGCTCGTTCGCGCGGCCGCTGTTGCCCAGCCCGTGGAGCCACAGCACGAACCGCTGCGACGGAGGCTCCGCCTCCATTTCTCGACCGAGCAGAACAGAGCAGAGGAGAGCTGGGAGAAGAAAGTTAATTGTGAGAGGGCCAGACATGGAATCTGGTTAGCTATAGGAAGCTCTAGCTTCGCTCGGGTCGCCTACAAGAAGGCGACTCGGGCGTCCTAGCCGTCGCCGCCCTCGGCCTCCCTCCTCCCCTCCTTTCCCGCCGCTGTCGGTGGAGGTCTGCGAGCGAAGCTTGCCCGGCGGACGGTGGACGGCAGGCCTTCCTTTCTTCCTCACGAGGAGACCCTCTGGCTGAGATGTGACGGCGTTCCTGGGCGTACGACATGGAGGCAGAGCTGACACGTTCGGGCGGCGGCCCGATGGGATCCCAGTGACGCTATGAGGGTTGACGATGGCGGATCTAGGATTCCCCACCCCAGATCGGTTCGGTGGTCGGGTTCGGGCGTCGTCCGGCGGCAGCGCGCGCGTTGACTATCCTCCTTTATGAGGGCAGCAGGAGGCGTTGGCGTGCTGCTGGATTTGAACAAGGTGGGGGCGTCACCCCTTCGTCAGGGATGACGGCTAGGTGGTGGGTCCTTGTGGCGTCGCCCGTGGATCTTGGGATCCTGTTCCTGTGGATGTTGCAGGATGAGATGGCCCGTGTAGGAGAGATGGACTCTTCGAACAAATCTGGGTGAAAGCTTGCCTTCGGCTACTGCCAAGATCGGCGATGGCGGCGCTGTCTACGTCGTTTCCTTCCTGAAGGCATCGCCGAGGAGAAGTTTAAGGTCACTCTCTGCTACCTCCGAGGGAAACCCTAGATCAGTAGATCGGATGGCGGCGACGCTCTGGTGCCGTTTCCTTCTTGGGGGCGTCATTCATGGAGGTACACATGGGCTCGAGGGATCAGTGGTCGACATCTACGATGGAGCGGCGTTCCCTATGACACATCGACGTCGTGGGGTCTCAGCGGCGAGGCGCGGCAAAGTCTTGGCGACGGATGCGTGATGATGAGCGCGCGTAGGGAGGAGGCGCTGTCTGGCGTCGTGGGGGCGTCGACGGCAGGCCTTGCAAGGTCAATGCGTCAGTAACTGTTCTGGAAATGGATTGATGGAAGGTGGTGACGACGATCTATGAGGTTGCGTCGGACCGGATTGTACCCCTGACCCGGTATGTGGCTCGGTCGGGGCCTCCGGCTTTAGATGTTATGCGAGGTGAGAGGTCTAGGCATGTGGCTCACACTTTCTGCATCCCTTCATCATTAAATAGGAGTAGCGACAGATGTTGCCAAGAGGACGGTTTTAGACATATTGATGTATTGCTTTGTAAGATTAATAAAGTGGCTGTATGCATCTTCCAGATACAGAGACCGGGATCATCCTCTTTTTCCAAAAAAAAACTATAGGAAGCTCTGCCGCAGTTTCTGACTTCCTTTGCGCGTGTTGACTTGTGACGAGGGATTGACCTGGGATGCCACGGTCAAGATCCAACAACAAAGAATAGTGGCGTCTCCTCCAATTATTCGATGGTAAACCCAAGCATTTTCTGAATTCAACAGGATTCTGCTGGTATAAAAAAACAAAATGTCGTGCGTGGCGTACCGATCCTCACGTTTTTCGATTTCAATTCCACGCACACAAGGATGACAAATACAGTGACACACGGCAAATTTCTGTCATATGCACTCTGAACCACAAAAATTGAATGCTAACCAACTAAAGTTGGCATCCTCATGTAACTGAACATGTCATCTTAAAACTTTTTAAGTAATAAAACGTTTCCTTATTAAAAAAAATGAACATGTCATAAAAAATGTTGTCGAGTGCTCGTACCTGAAATATGGGTGTTATCAGCATCCACAGAAAATGATTTCGTCACATAAAGAAAAACTTCTGAAATAAAACGCCATGAATGAAAACTTCTGAAACACCATGTCTTATGGCATCATAGTAGCAGCAACCAGATTCCATGTTTTGCGACTTCACGACGTCTTCTTGAAAATGTAAATCACATTCTTATAAAAGGAAACAAAAACCGTCCAAAAAGGCGAAATGTTCCACACGATCCGAGTTTTCACGTGAGAGTAATGTTTTGGAATAGAAGAGGTCTCTCACACTTTGCTAAACATAAACACGTCGGTGATTGTGTGTGTGTGAACATGGGTTGAATTTTGTGGCAATTTTTGATGCTGGTAATTGTGAGTTCTGCATGCATGTCCTTGATCACCTATCAGGTGGTTTCGATTACACATGACATAGTCTACCAACTCATGAAAGGTTTACAGGAATCCTTCGATCTTGGAATACAAACCACTGCCATTGACTTGTTGGTTTTTTTAACCCGTGAATTTCATATGAAATTTCACTTACAAAACGGAGCTCATAGTTTTACATGGGGCCTGGTCGCGATCTATGGGGATGCCCAAGGTTAGTATAAATTGGGTTTCCTTCGTGAATTGGTGAACCTTCGTAAAAGGGTTTCTCCCCGTTTTATATTACAAAGCAACCAACCGAACATTCACTGATAGGTGCTGGGGTGGAAGCAGCACAGTCACACCCAAAATAAACGACAGAGAAAATATAAAAAAACAAATGCTGACAACGACGGATCAACAAAAACGAAGAAGCCTCGTACCCGTTGCGCCCATCGGGGATCTTCCACCAAGCTCCAAGACTCCGTAGCGACGGAACCAATCAACACCTCCAAGAAGGACCACGACGATGACGACGCTGCTGCCAAGGGTTTTCCCTGGTACACGACGAGGCGAGGGGAAGGGTAGCCCCAACGCCCTCCAGGAAGGTCCGGCGGCACCAACAGGAGCCACCGTGTCGGTGTCGATTAAGCAGACAAGGGTTTCCTCAGATCCCAACCAACACCTCGGGCGCTTCGAAGCCTGCCACCAAACCAACCACCACCTTGTGCCAACATGGTCTTGAGGCCCCATGCCGTCTCACCACGACACCGCGAAATGAGGGCTACACAACAACGATTCGAAGCTGGGACTAGGGGCAGCAGCACCGTCAGTACGCGGGAGGGCTCAACCTCCACCATCAAAGACGGTAGCCGTCCAGACGCAATAGCAGGAGCACACCAGGCCCGTGGGCCCACAGGCCCTGTCGGGCGCTCATAAGCCCATAAAGCTCCCGTAGTCGCGCTACTGTCAGCACGCCGTCGGCGTCGCCGCCCCACATCCGAGCTGCTCCTCTTCCTCACCACGCAGTGGACAACAGAGCCACACCGGGGGGCGGCCCGCTAGGACCCAGATGGGGCCTGCAAGGCCCAGATCTGGGCCGGGGGCGCGCTGTCTGCCACCCCACGCCACCACACTGCCCCGTCGCCAAGGAGCAACGCCGCTACCTCGCCTACCACCGGCCACTGCCACCGGTCCGCTGCCTAGCCGAGCAGCACCGCCGTCGCCCTTGCCTCGGGAAGGGAAAGCGTGCGCGCGGGAACAGGAGGTCTCGCCGCCGCTGACACCAACTAGGCCAGAGCCGGAGGCGCCCGCCAACGGCGGGAGGGGGAGGGGGAGGAGCGGCGCTGACTGGGGAAGGAGCTCGCGCCAACCCGGCTGCCTCCCGGGAAGGCGACCCAATGGCGGGATCTGGCGAGGGGGGGAGGTGGACGAAAATAGTACCACCTCGGATAAACCGTATGAAACTGTATGAGAGAGGTGGACGAACGAAAAACGGACGAAATTTCGGTGGTAAGAAGCGATCCGTGCTTTATTATTAGGTAAAGATGTGAAATAATCTGAGTCGTCTTTGTATTTAGGGACGGGTGTACCGAAGGAGAAGTCTTTGACTTTTCATCAATTTGACTGACTTATTCAGAATAGAACATTTACTGTAACTGCTTTAATATAAGAATAGATCCCAATTAATATATAGGCACTGATATATTGAGAACGGACGTTTGGAGACCGGGCTCCATGGAGCTCTATATTTTTGGAAAATTCAAATTTTAAACTTTTTGATTTCAAAAAAATCTGAAAAAAATTATGCAAGTAAAGAAGGATGTTATGTGTACGTGTGTAAATTTTAGGATGAAATACCATGAAATATGATCTGCAAAAAAAAACAAATTCATGATCAGGGATGATGATAGTATAATGTGTTAAAAAACCACATATTTGTCTTTTTTATACATGCCTCATTTTCGTATTTTTTTCTAAAACTTTACACACATTTTTTTACGTCCTCACATATCTCTGTATTTGTTTCAGAATTTTCTGAAATGTAAAAAATATAAATTTTCATGATTTTTGAATTTTGCATTTGGAGGCCTCCATGGAGCTCGGTTTCCAAAAGCAATATCGCTAATATATGGTTTTCTTAACTCAACAAGCACAACCTTTTATAGTTTATCCATAATCTAAATTTTAACAAGAAAAACAAAGGTGGATGTGCACTATCTCTATTCATAATGAGGGAGTTGGTAGCTTCAATCTCGGGTTTTTTTCATCTTTTTTTCGTCCCTTCTTCCGTAGTCATATATTTAGTAATGTATTTATATGAAAGAATCAATTAAGATTAATTTATAATGAATTTAAAAAAATCAAATCTTGATTAATTAATCTTACCATAAGTTGCTCAGTCGCATTAATTAATATTTCCATACATCACCAAATTACATTAATTAACATTCCTTAGAGCATCTCCAGCCGTTGGCCCCCCAGGGGCCAATTTTAGTGCCGCCTGGGGGGCAGCCGACACTAAAATCGGCCTGGGGCGGCTCGGCTTCCTAGCCGTGCCCCCGGGGTCGCCCCCAACCGCCGCTTTCAGCCCATTATGGGCGTAGAATCGGCCCAAAAACGTTAAAAATTTCGATTTTTTATTGAAATATAATACAAAAGCAAAAATAAAAAAAGACTACGTAGCCGTCCCGCCGCCGACGTTTCGTGGCCGCGCGTCGCATTCTACATGCCGAGGAGCTTGTAGAAGTTGGTGTAGTCGCCGTCGTCGTCCCCGTTCCCGACGCCGTCCGGTGCGCCGTGGCCGCCGTCCCTGCTGCAGCCCTGCCCTGCGTCGCTGAAACGATGCAGGTCGGGGTTGGAGGGCCCGGGCGCCTCCCCGTCGCTGTCGTCGTCGAGGATGATGAGACCGGCGATCTCCTCCTCGCGGCGGGGACGATGCTGAGCCTCAATCTCCTCGAGGGCCCAGCGTTGCCGCTCCACCACCTCCCGGACATAGTCGTCCCGCGCCCACTTCAGGGCAGCCTCGTCGGCAGCGGTGGCCATGTCCAGGTGCTCCTGCTTGACCACCGCCGACGTGCCAGGCTACGTCTTCGGCCTGACAAGGCGGAGGTGGCCGCGGGGTGGCGAGGGCTCGCGGCGACACCCCTCGTTGATGGTGTTGCGTCCGCTGCGTTGGAGCGGCGACAACAAGTCGGTCTCGGCCTTAACGGTGACGAGCGGCGTGCGCGTTGCGCCGCCAGGAAACCGAGGAGATGAGGACGACGACGCAGCTCGGTCACTGACTCGGCGGACCCACCCCCGTTTTCGCGCCAAATCGTTTCGTTCGGAGCCCCCAGGCGCCCCCTAGCGCGCTGGGTTCGGCCTGAGTACGCCGGTGCTAAATTAGGCACTAACCGGTAAAAAATGGGCTCGTGGGGGCGCGACTGGGCCGATTTTCGACCGCCGGCGCAAAAAAACGGCCTTCGGGGGGCCTCTTGGGGGCGCGGCTGGAGATGCTCTTACCAATTCACATATGGTAAGTCCATAAACTCATGAAAATCTCTAATATGGCAATATGACAATTATGGTAATCAATCAATTCATTATATGATAACTTCATATACTCAGAAATATGGCAATATGGCAATTATGGAAATCAATCAATTCAGCATATGATAACTCCATAAACTTCCAAATATCACCTCAAAATCGGGGGAAATTAATACGTGTTCCCCCTGATTTGGCAGTCCACCTCCTTCGCGAGATATCTTTCCCTCTTTTGTACAAACCCAACGACTCATTTCACTACTCCTAAAGGGGGACTTGGTAGCCGACATTCACGGTTTATTTTCGTCTCATCTCCTACCTGGTCTTTTTTCGTCTCTCTCCACCCTACCATCTACCACCTCGCTTTTACCTCGCAAGTCACGGAAGAAAACCACTCGCACGGAAAAAAAAACCCAGATCAACAAGGCTCCGTAGCACGTAATCCACTCCCATGTTACAAAAAAGATCGGACGAATGAGGCTCCCTCGCATGTAACGAAAAAAAGTCGGACGAGGCCCCCAACCCCCGACCTACCTCTCCCAACTCCAAGCCCTCCCTCTTTGTGCCGCCTCCCATCGATCTACCAGCTACGGATCAGCCGGACTCCATAACCTCCCTCCCCAACCGCCCGCCACCACCACTCCGCCCAGCAGTGATGTACATCAGGTGGAGACCACACGCCTGGCCTAGGTGGGTCTGGGCCACGTTCCTCCCTTCGTTGTACTTCCATTCGCTCTTTTTCCCCGTCGTCCACTCAAAGTATATGCTCTTCGAATCGATCCTCCAATCAATGGATCGAGTCGCTTGCTGCCTATCGCCGCCACCTTGTCCGCCCAAGAAGACCCATGGTACGGCCCCATTCTTTATCTCTCCTATTTTTTCTCAGTTCAAGGTTGATTCGGGGATGCAATTTGGTGCCCCTTTTTCATTTTTGATGTTCCACTTTCGATGCAGCACAAGCAAGAATCCATATGCCGAAGACTCCGAGAACGTCTCCTCCTAGCAAGACCTCGGTAATTTTCTACATTGTGCTAAGTAAACTCATGGACTTTGTGTAAGATGGTCTGATCTCAATTTGTAGGTGGGTTTTCCTCGGGAAGTCTGACGTAGTTCCGGCGGAACTGGCGCGGCCGCCGATGCTTGTGATGATGTTATTTACCTGGTGTGGATTTACGGTCTCATGGGCAACATATTTTTATCTTTGTATAATATGTAAGGCTTCAGTGAGATGAATGGCGTGTTCGCCATTGATCATCTCATCTCTCATGCTCTTTTCTCAGGGTGCAGATGGTGCTAGGAAACGTAGCCTACACGGTTGTGCCGTTTTACAAGAGGGCAAGGAAGATCAAAGGTACATTCATACACTCCAATGCTACTATCTCGTCTCGATTTTGATGAACGCAGTACAACTATCAATCATGCTCCAACTTGTGAATGATGCTCATTATTGGAGAACAATATACTTGGTCTTTTTAGTTTTTTTAATGCTTGCAACTTATAATTGGTACCTTCTACCTGTAGGTTGAGAAGCTGATAGGTAGAATAGTGAAATGGTTGGAGCATGGTGGGCATATTTTCATTACGTAATTATGTTTCAACCAATCTGGAGATTCCAAGAGGAAAGTAAAGCCTACACCACTACTGCGAGCCAAGCTTTTATAGCAAGGTTATTAGTCCAACTCTTCACTATTTTTCTCTTTGTACTTTCATTTTGTACTCAACTTTTTAAATCTAGGCTGATACGAGCGATGTATAGGCCGATATATTATTTGTGCGCTATGTCGATATAAACATAGCATAACAATTTGTAAATATCATTTTCACACATATCATCAGATATGGGCCAAAATATCGACGAATGTGGCCAAGATCTGACCCGATATGACCATTGATATACCCCAATACGTAGATGACCAAATTTCTTTATCCGGAAGCAGTGAAAATAAGATTATGTATTTATAAATTCATCATATTATTAAACTCACGCATCTTGTTTTATACAAATGCATATAAAACATATTGTTTTTCATTTTATAGTAACTATTGTATGTATCTTTCTTACTACTCCCTTCGTAACATAATGTAATATAGTGTTAAAAAATGTCTTAATTATGTTAGGTACGAAATAGTATCTTAAATAACAAGTTAACAAACTAGGAATCTAAAATTGTTATGCTAAAGCATTGACATCACACATTTTGTTTTACTAAAGAAATGTTTTGAGTAAGAATAATGGAAAAATTCAGATATGTTCTCTCCAATATATCTACATATCATCCGATATATCACTCGATATCCTTGTTTGTACTAAGAGTGGAAGTTGTATATCTTGCTACTAACCAAACCTGATTTACTGGTTGTGGCAATGTATCTCGATTTAGCTTTATCAGATAACAAATTACTTACTTATTTAATGTTTATGTTTGTATTCCGTTAGATTTTGTATTCATGGTTACGAAAACATTTGCTCTTGCCACACCTATAACCAAGAAGTGAACCGGCCCATTGTGCCAACCTAACTATTAGTACTACAGCATAATAGGTGCTATGTAAGAAGTGAATTCTTTTGATGTGAAAAGCAACAAAAACCACATTGAGGTACTTTCCTTTCCTTTGATGCACGTAGATACTCTTGCATAGAATCTTGTGCACAAATCATATATATGTTGGGTATGAAAGAAGGTCAAGGAAATATAAGAGAGAGGCTTATTATTATTATTATTATTATTATTATTATTATTATTATTATTATTATTATTATTATTATTTGATAAAATTCACAGAGAGCACATCCATCTTGTCAAGTCTATTCTTTTTAGTGCCAAAGCACATGAGTATCAAACATACAAACTTAATCTCGTAAAACAAACATGGTGGTGCCAACATTTAGTTGGTCTACAACGTTTTTCTTTAATACACGTACAATTAGAATGTGCGTTGATTGAAACTTAGAAATCAAGGATTTTGATGTAAAATAATCGTGTGTAGTAAAATAAACTTAGTCGGTTGATCACAATAATTTATGTACCTGTTATGCTCAACTCAAGTTCCCAACAACCCGTGTAGCAACCACACAGAATACCAAATTAAGTTTAAAAGTGTGAAAGAATGATTTCTCATGATAAGTATTGATAGTATGATCAATCGTACATGATAATACCTTTAAAATAAGAATTGGAGTACTTAGCCTTCGACACTATTTGGGAATATGTATGTTCGTCTTTGATACATTGTGATTAATGTTCGCCATTAAGCTTGATAACCGGACTCGTTTCTATCATTGTAATGGCCTTGATATTATATTATTAGCATGAAATTGTTTTTACTAACCAAATGCAGATTGGTGGGTTGTTGAACTTTAGTCTGCAGCAACGGAGCTGCATAGGATGAACCGGATAAGAGTTTACACCATGTCTTGCAAGGCCCATCTAATGACTTCTTTGTGTTGTAAGAGAAAGTATCATTTGTGTCTATCTACGAATCATGAGTTCATCGGTGGACCTGCTTAATATATCTAACAACCACATGTGGTTTCTCAAGCTTTATGCTGATGGATCCTTGTAAACTGGAGTGCACATGATATTTTTGTAGAGCTTCTTTGTTATATGCATTTAAAGTGTATGTTAGAAAACAAACACATCATTAGTTGCACGTGACATGGAAAACATTGAATCAAATGGCCGTGAAGAAGGTAGTGCCAAGATGAGGGTTCTAGCGTGTAATTATAGGCTTCACTTGTGGATGTTTTGGAATGACAATGACGCAGCTTTGTTCTACGGTTATTCTATGTCTATTTATGCTCCATAGGAATATAAAGTTGGGGGATGGAGGTGCCGAGGGAGAGAGAGACTTGTACTATGGTGAGGCGCCTTATGAATCACTATTCACTGATGGTGTTCCGAATATATTAGGGAGCAACACAACGACAAAGAAGACATAGACATAGTCAAAGGGTAGTGAACTGAAGGATGAATGGTGTAAGGATGTAGAAGATGACCGATAACAACTTGGATGGAAAGGTTTGCTAGAGGGGTGACTGGTGTGAGGGAGTCCTGTATTAGGGGGTCCTCGGATAGCTGACCTGTTATGTATGGTCCGGATTGTATGGGTCACTTGCCGAACACTGGATGATCTAAAGACCCAGTTACCATGATGGAATCCTCGAGGATCACGGCTTGCTCTCCATGTTTGATGTATTAAATAGGCATGTTTATCTCTTCGGCATGTAACCGCCCATGTGTGAACCCTAGGCCTCCTCGGCATCTATATAAGCCGGAGGGTTTTAGGGTATGGAAAAAGAACAACTCATCTAGGGTTAGACATACGATCTCAAGGTAGATCAACTCTGTAACCTCTTACACCATCAATACAATCAAGCATGATGTAGGGTATTACCTCCATAGGAGGGCCCGAACCTGGGTAAACTCGTGTCCCCTTCGTCTCTTGTTACCATGGATCCTAGTCTCATAGTTCGGGACCCCCTACCCGAGATCCGCCGGTTTTGACACCGACATTGGTGCTTTAATTGAGAGTTCCTCTATGAGCGAGATGGGATCGATGCCTAGCCTTTTCATCAATGAAGAGGTCCGCAGTTTGGACATTTTCGTCCCCGGGCAGATCTTCGCCTTCGACAGCATTGTGCTACATGCTGGTTCCACCGGTCATCTAGGCCGTGTTGAGAGCCTCGCCCCCGATCAGGAAGTTAGATTTGGAAACCTAGAGTTTTCTGTCGACTCTCGGGGCGACTTGTCACTAATTGGGCTCACGGCTTCGCCCGTAGCCCCCAAGGACTCTGAGGCCTTAACCTCGAACCCCTTCGTCGGAAATGCCAATGGGGTCACCCATGGCGGCAGTCCAATCTCTAACCCCGGCCTGGCCATCAAGCCGCATGACCAGACATGTGTTCCTACCGAACACTCCCCATGGGTGGGCTTCATGGGGGTTGACTCCACGAGTCCTGAACAGCTGGATCCAATCGGGTCCTCAGCGGTCGACGAAGCCTTGGAACAATTCTCATCGTTGAGAATCGCCAACGATCCAACCCCGGTCTATGTCCGGCCCGGTTATAGTTCGGGAAGGGACGGATCTTTCGACCCACCCACCACCCACTTGATAGACACCATTGAAGACTTCACCGACGTACTGGACTGTGCCTCCGAGGAGGCTGAATACATGGATGAAGAGGACCGTGCTCCCACCCCCGTTAACACCGGGAGTTGGACTGCCACTTCTACGTATGACATTTACATGGTGGATACTCCTGCCACCAACGGCGCCAGCACGCCTCACAATGACGATGAAAAATCGGGCGACGCGCCATCAAGGCGCGAGAAATCGCATAAGCGGTCCAAAAGCAAAAAAGGGAAGACGAACTATTATCAGCAGCAGGGATGGTAGCACCCCTGCTGATCATGATCATCCCGATGTGCCCGAGCACCCGTTCGAGGGTTCGGATGAACCTGCGGACCAAAACGACCCCGATACTTCAAGGACCCCGAAGGCGACTATTACCTTCCCCCCGTCGAGGAGGAAGATTTACCAGAAGCCGATGACTTGTACATCCCTGATGACCTCGAGGATCAGGAAGAAATTAGGCAGCGGCTCATAGCAACGGCTCGCAGCCTGAAGGCCAAAGAGCATCAACTCAAAGCCAAACAGACCAACCTTACTAATCGATGGACGAAAGTCCTCTCAACCGAAGAAGCATACGGCACTGGTTTGTCAAACTAGCCCAAAAGCTACCCTCGGAGGCGATTGTTGCCACAATTCGACGATAAGCTCACTGACACCGTGTCTCTGCATCGTACCACATATGACGAGCCAGACCGCCCTCTCGTGGGCGCGATAGAGCAGCTAAAGACACCAGTTATATACCGGCGATACCTCGAAGACAAGGTAAGGAGCCGTTTGAGCCCAATGACCGGTTCGACCTGCGTGATGACTTAATGTTGGAAATATGCCCTAGAGGCAATAATAAAATGGTTATTATTGTATTTCCTTGTTCATGATAATTGTCTATTGTTCATGCTATAATTGTATTAACCGGAAACCGTAATGCATGTGTGAATACATAGACCACAACATGTCCCTAGTGAGCCTCTAGTTGGCTAGCTCATTGATCAATAGATGGTCACGGTTTCATGACCATGGACATTGGATGCCGTTGATAATGGGATCACATCATTGGGAGAATGATGTGATGGACAAGACCCAATCCTAAGCATAGCACAAGATCGTGTAGTTCGTCTGCTAAAGCTTTTCTAATGTCAAGTATCGTTTCCTTAGACCATGAGATTGTGCAACCCCCGGATACCGTAGGAATACTTTGGGTGTGCCAAACATCACAACGTAACTGGGTGGCTATAAAGGTATGCTACGGGTATCCCCGAAAGTATCTGTTGGGTTGGCATGAATCGAGACTGGGATTTGTCACTCCGTATGACGGAGAGGTATCTCTGGGCCCACTCGGTAAGACATCATCATAATGAGCTCAATGTGACTAAGGAGTTAGCCACGGGATGATGTGTTACGAAACTAGTAAAGAGACTTGTCGGTAACAAGATTGAACAAGGTATAGGGATACCAATGGTCGAATCTCGGGCAAGTATCATACTGGTAGACAAAGGGAATTGTATACGGGATTGATTGAATCCCCGACATCGTTGTTCATCCGATAAGATCATCGTGGAGCATGTGGGAGAAAACATGGGTATCCAAATCCCGCTGTTGGTTATTGACCGGAGAGGTGTCTCGGTCATGTCTACGTGTCTCCCGAACCCGTAGGTTCTACACACTTAAGGTTCGATGACGCTAGGGTTATAGGGAAATAGTGTACGTGGTTACCGAAGGTTGTTCGGAGTCCCGGATGAGATCCCGGACGTCACAAGGAGCTCCGGAATGGTCTGGAGGTAAAGATTCATATATAGGAAGTGAGGTTTTGGTCATCGGAAGTGTTTCGGGGATTAACGATAACGTACCGGAACCACCGGAAGGGTTTCGGGGGTCCACCAAGTGGGGCCACCAGCACCAGAGGGCTGCATGGGCCGCAAGTGGGAGGGAACCAGCCCCTAAGTGTGCTGGTGCGCCCCCCACAAGGGCCCAAGGTGCAGCTGAAGGTGGGAGGGGGGCAAACCCTAGGGCAGATGGGCCCTAAGGCCCACCCTAGGGCAGCTGCACCCCTCTCCCTCTATGACTACCGGACATATGGGATCTGGGGGCTGCCGCACCACCCTAGGGTGGGAACCCTAGGGTGCATCCCTCCCTCCTCCTCCTATAAATAGAGGAGCCCTTGGGGCTTCCGGAGACACGCATCTCCACCGTCACCACGCAGCTCTGCCGGAGAACCACGCAGCTCCACCGTCACCACGCCGTCATGCTGCCGAAGCTCTCCCTCAACCTCTCCTTCCTCCTTGCTGGATCAAGGCATAGGAGATGTCACCGGGCTACACATGCGTTGAATGCGGAGGCGCCGTTGTTCGGCGCTTAGATCGGATTCCACTGCGATCTGAATCGCTGCGAGTACGACTCCACCAACCGCGTTCTAGTAACGCTTCCGCTTTGCGATCTTCAAAGGTATGAAGATGCACTCTCCCCTTACTCGTTTCTAGTTTCTCCATAGATGGATCTCGGTGAACACGTAGGATTTTTTTTGATTTACTACTACATCTCCCAACAGTGGTATCGTGAGCTAGGTCCATGCGTAGAATCAATGTACGAGTAGAACACAAAGTTGTTGTGGGCGTCGATCTTGTTATTTTGCTTACCACTCCTCGTCTTATATTTATTCGCCGGTATTGTGGGATGAAGCGGCCCGGACCAACTTTACACGTACGCTTACGTGAGACCGGTTCCACCGCCTGACATGCACTTGTTGCATAAGGTGGCTAGCGGGTGTCTGTCTCCCCCACCTTAGTCGGATTGGATTCGATGAAAAGGGTCCTTACGAAGGGTAAATAGAAATTGGTATATCACGTTGTGGTTTTGGCGTAGGTAAGAAACGTTCTTGCTAGAAACCTATAGCAGCTACGTAAAAACTTGCAACTACAAATTAGAGGACGTCTAACTTGTTTTTGCAGCATATGCCTTGTGATGTGATATGGCCAAAGGATGTGATGTGATGCATTATGATGTATGAGATTGATCATGTTCTTGTAATAGGATTCATGACTTGCATGTCGACGAGTATGACAACCGGCAGGAGCCATAGGAGTTGTCTTATTTTATTGTATGACCTGCGTGTCAATCATAAACGCCACGTAATTACTTTACTTTATTGCTAATCGTTAGCCATAGTAGTAGAAGTAATAGTTGGCAAGACAACTTCATGAAGACACGATGATGGAGATCATGATGATGGAGATCATGGTGTCATGCCGGTGACAGTGATGATCATGGTGCCCCGAAGATGGAGATCAAAGGAGCAAGATGATATTGGCCATATCATGTCACTATATTGATTGCATGTGATGTCTATCATGTTTACATCTTATTTGCTTAGAACGACGGTAGTAAATAAGATGATCTCTCAATAAAATTTCAAGAAAGGTGTTCACCCTAATTGTGCACTGTTGCTAAGGATCGTTGTTCCGAAGCACCACATGATGATCGGGTGTGATAGGTTCTACCGTTCGCATACAACGGGTGTAAGCCAGATTTACACACGCGAAGAACTTAGGTTGACTTGACGAGCCTAGCATGTACAGACATGGCCTCAGAACACGGAAGACCGAAAGGTCGAACATGAGTCATATAGTAGATGCGATCAACATGGAGATGTTCACCATGGATGACTAGTCTGTCTCACGTGATGATCGGACACGGGCTAGTTGGCATGGATCATGTATCACTTGGATGACTATAGAGATGTCTATCTAAGTGGGAGTTCATTAAATAATTTGATTATGTGAACTTAATTATCATGAACTTAGTCTAGAATTGTCTTTACAATCTATATTGTAGATCCAATGGCCAACCCTAATGTCACCCTCAATTCAATGCGTTCCTAGAGAAAACCAAGCTGAAAGATGATGGAAGCAACTATGCGGACTGGGTCCGTGGCTTGAGGATTATCCTCATAGTTTCCAAAAGATTGTATGTCCTTGATGCACCGCTAGGTGACGCACCCATCTTCCTAGCAGATCAAGACGTTATGAACGCTTGGCAGTCACGCTGCGATGATTACTCCCTTGTTCAGTGCGGCATGCTTTATAGTTTAGAAGCAGGGCTCCAAAAGCGTTTTGATCAACACGGAGCATATGAGATGTTCCAATAGCTGAAACTAGTTTTCCAAGCTCATGCCTGGGTCAAGAGATATGATGCCTCCGACAAGTTCTTCAGTTGTAAGATGGAGGAAAACAGTTCTGTCAGTGAGCACATACTCAAAATGTCTAGGTTGCACAATCGCTTGACTCAAGTGGGAGTTAATCTCCCGGATGACTCGGTCATTGACAGAATCCTCTAGTCGCTTCCACCTAGCTACAGGAGCTTTCTGATGAACTACAACATGCAGGGTATGGAGAAGTGCATTCCTGAGTTGTACTCGATGCTGAAATCAGCGGAGGTCGAGATCAAAAAGGAGCATCAAGTGTTGATGGTGAATAAGACCACTAGTTTCAAGGAAGGCAAGGGTAAGAAGAACTTCAAGAAGGACAGAAAAGTTGTTGCCACGCTCGGTAAGCAAGTTGCCGGGAAGAAGAACAAGCATGGACTCAAGCCTGAGGCTAAGTGCTTTTATTGCAAGGGTACAGGTCACTGGAAGCGGAACTACCCCAAGTAATTGGCGGATAAGAAGGCCGACAACATTAAAGGTATATGTGATATACTTGTTATTGATGTGTACCTAACCAACGCTCGTAGTAGCTCCTATGTATTTGATATCGGTGCAGTTGCTCACATTTGTAACTCCAAGCAGAAGCTGTGGAATAAGCGAAGACTGGCAAAGGACGAGGTGACGATGCACGTCGGGAATGGTTCCAAGGTTGATGTGATCGCCGTCGGCATGCTACCTCTACGTCTACCTTCGGGATTAGTTTTAAACCTCAATAATTGTTATTTAGTACCAGCTTTGAGCATGAACATTGTATCTAGATCTCGTTTGATGCGAGATGGCTACTCATTTAAATTTGAGAATAATGGTTGTTCTATTTATATGAGAGAAATGTTTTATGGTCATGCCTTTCTGGTCAATGGTTTATTTTTGATGAATCTCGAACGTGATGTTACACATGTTCATAGTGTGAGTGCCAAAAAGTGTAAGGTTGATAACGATAGTCCCACTTACATGTGGCACTGCCGCCTTGGTCATATTGGTGTCAAACACATGAAGAAGCTCCATGTTGATGGATTTTTGGAGTCTCTTGATTTCGAATCATTTGACACGTGCGAACCATGCCTCATGGGCAAGATGACCAAGACTCCGTTCTCTGGAACAATGGAGTGAGCAACTGACTTATTGGAGATAATACATACCGATGTATGCGGTCCAATGAGCATCGAGGCTTGCAGTGGCTACCGTTATGTTCTCACCCTCACTGATGACTTGAGAAGATATGGGTATGTATACTTAATGAAACACAAGTCTGAAACCTTTGAAAGGTTCAAGGAATTTCAAAGTGAGGTAGAGAATCAGCATGACAAGAAAATAAAGTTCTTACGATCTGATCGTGGCAGAGAATATTTTAGTCACGAGTTTGGCACGCACCTAAGGAAATGTGGAATTGTTTCACAACTCACGCCGCCTGGAACACCTTAGCGAAATGGTGTGTCTAAACATCGTAATCGCACTCTATTGGAAATGGTGTGATCTATGATGCCTCTTACTGACTTCCGCTATCTTTTTGGGGATATGCATTAGATACTGCCGCATTCACTTTAAATAGGGCACCATCAAAGTCCGTTGATACGACACCGTATGAATTATGGTTTGGAAAGAAACCTAAGCTGTCGTTTCTAAAAGTTTGGGGATGCGATGCTTATGTGAAGAAACTTCAACCTGAGAAGCTCGAACCCAAAGCGGAAAAGTGCGTCTTCATAGGATATCCCAAAGAGACTATTGGGTATAACTTCTACCTCAGATCTGAAGGCAAAGTCTTTTTTGCCAAGAATGGATCCTTTCTCAAGAAAGAGTTTCTCTCGATAGAAGTAAGTGGGAAATAGAACTTGATGGGGTAAGTGTACCTCCACTCGAACCGGAGAATAGCGTAGCATAGGAAGTTGTTTCTATGGAGCCTACACCGGCTGGAGAGGAAGTTAATGATGATGATCATGAAACTTTAGATCAACTTACTATTGAACGTCGAAGGTCCACTATGACACGTTCCTCACCAGAGTGGTACGGCAACCCTGTCCTGGAGATCATGTTGTTGGACAACAGTGAACCTTCGAACTATGAAGAAGCGATGGCGGGCCCGGATCCCGACAAATGGCTTGAAGCCATGAAATCTGAGATAGGATCCATGTATGAGAACAAATATGGACTTTGGTGGACTTGTCTGATGATAAGCGAGCCATTGAAAATAAATGGATCTTTAAGAAGAAGACTAACGCGGATGGTAATGTGACCGTCTATAAGGCTCAGCTTGTCGCTAAGGGTTATTGACAAGTTCAAGGAGTTGACTATGATGAGACTTTCTCACCCGTAGCGATGCTGAAGTTTGTCCGAATCATGTTAGCAATTGCCGCATTTTATGATTATGAGATCTGGCAAATGGACGTCAAAACGACATTCCTTAATGGCTTCCTTAAGGAAGAATTGTATATGATGCATCCGGAAGGTTTTATGGATCCTAAAGATGCTAACAAAGTATGCAAGCTCCAACGGTCCATCTATGGGCTGGTGCAAGCATCTCGGAGTTGGAACATTCGCTTTAATGAGGTGATTAAAGTGTTTGGGTTTATACAAGTTTATGGAGAACCCTGTATTTACAAGAAAGTGAGTGGGAGCTCTGTAGCATTTCTCATATTATATGTGGATGACATATTGTCGATGGGAAATGATATAGAATTTTTGGAAAGTGTAAAGGCCTACTTGAATAAATGTTTTTCAATGAAGGACCTTGGAGAAGCTGCTTACATATTAGGCATCAAGATCTATAGAGATAGATCGAGACGCCTCATAGGTCTTTCACAAAGCACATACCTTGACAAGATATTGAAGAAGTTCAATATGGATCAGTCCAAGAAGGGGTTCTTGCCTGTGTTATAGGGTGTGAGATTGAGTACGACTCAATGCCCGACCACGACAAAGGATAGAGAAGAGACGAGTGTCATCCCCTATGCTTCAGCCATAGGCTCTATTGTGTGTGCCATGTTGTGTACCAGATCTGATGTGAACCTTGCCATAAGTTTGGTAGGGATGACTCCAAGTTGCAAACCGGATACATGTATATTATGAACGAAGGGGCAGTCAGCTGGTGCAGTAGCAAGCAAAGCGTCGTGGTGGCATCTACATGTGAAGCGGAGTACATAGCTGCTTCAGAAGCAGCAAAGGAAGGAGTCTGGATGAAGGAGTTCATCACCAACCTAGGAGTAATTCCCAATGCGTCAGGCCCGATGACTCTATTCTGTGACAACACTGGAGCTATTGCCCTAGCCAACGAGCCCAGGTTTCACAAGAAGACAAGACACATCAAGCGCCGCTTCAACTCCATCCGTGATTACATTCAGGAGGGAGATATAGATATTTGTAAAGTACATACGGATCTGAATGTCACAGATCCATTGACTAAACCTCTCTCACGAGCAAAACATGATCAACACCAGAATGCTATGGGTGTTCGATTCATCACAATGTAACTACATTATTGACTCTAGTGCAAGTGGGATACTGTTGGAAATATGCCCTAGAGGAAATAATAAAATGGTTATTATTGTATTTCCTTGTTCATGATAATTGTCTATTGTTCATGCTATAATTGTATTAACCAGAAACCGTAATGCATGTGTGAATACATAGACCACAACATGTCCCTAGTGAGCCTCTAGTTGGCTAGCTCGTTGATCAATAGATGGTCATGTTTTCATGACCATGGACATTGGATGTCATTGATAACGGGATCACATCATTGGGAGAATGATGTGATGGACAAGACCCAATCCTAAGCATAGCACAAGATCGTGTAGTTCGTTTGCTAAAGCTTTTCTAATGTAAAGTATCGTTTCCTTAGACCATGAGATTGTGCAACTCCCGGATACCGTAGGAATACTTCGGGTGTGCCAATCGTCACAATGTAACTGGGTGACTGTAAAGGTATGCTAGGGGTATCCCCGAAAGTATCTGTTGGGTTGGCACGAATCGAGACTGGGATTTGTCACTCCGTATGACATTATCATAATGACAAAGAGGTATCTCTAGGCCCACTCGGTAAGACATCATCATAATGAGCTCAATGTGACTAAGGAGTTAGCCACGGGATGATGTGTTACCGAATGAGTAAAGAGACTTGCCGGTAATGAGATTGAACAAGGTATAGGGATACCGACGATCGAATCTCGGGCAAGTATCATACCGGTAGACAAAGGGAATTGTATACGGGATTGATTGAATCCCCGACATCGTGGTTCATCCGATGAGATCATCGTGGAGCATGTGGAATCCAACATGGGTATCCAAATCCCACTGTTGGTTATTGACCGGAGAGGTGTCTCGGTCATGTCTACATGTCTCCCGAACCCGTAGGGTCTACACACTTAAGGTTCGATGACGCTAGGGTTATAGGGAAATAGTGTACGTGGTTACTGAAGGTTGTTCGGAGTCCCGGATGAGATCCCAAACATCACGAGGAGCTCCGGAATGGTCCAGAGGTAAAGATTCATATATAGGAAGTGAGGTTTTGGTCACCGGAAGTGTTTCGGGGATTACCGATAATGTACCGAGACCACCAGAAGGGTTTTGGGGGTCCACCAAGTGGGGCCACCAGCACCAGAGGGCTGCATGGGCCGCAAGTGGGAGGGAACCAGCCGCTAGGTGGGCTGGTGTGCCCCCCACAAGGGCCCAAGGCGCAGCTAAAGGTGGGAGGGGGGCAAACACTAGCTGGTGTGCCCCCCACGATCGTCGGTATCAAGGAGTTAGCCACGGGATGATGTGTTACCGAATGAGTAAAGAGACTTGCCGGTAATGAGATTGAACAAGGTATAGGGATACCGACGATCGAATCTCGGGCAAGTATCATACCGGTAGACAAAGGGAATTGTATACGGGATTGATTGAATCCCCGACATCGTGGTTCATCCGATGAGATCATCGTGGAGCATGTGGGAGCCAACATGGGTATCCAAATCCCACTGTTGGTTATTGACCGGAGAGGTGTCTCGATCATGTCTACATGTCTCCCGAACCCGTAGGGTCTACACACTTAAGGTTCGATGACGCTAGGGTTATAGGGAAATAATGTACGTGGTTACTGAAGGTTGTTCGGAGTCCCGGATGAGATCCCAAACATCACGAGGAGCTCTGGAATGGTCCAGAGGTAAAGATTCATATATAGGAAGTGAGGTTTTGGTCACCGGAAGTGTTTCGGGGATTACCGATAACGTACCGAGACCACCAGAAGGGTTTTGGGGGTCCACCAAGTGGGGCCACCAGTACCAGAGGGCTGCATGGGCCGCAAGTGGGAGGGAACCAGCCGCTAGGTGGGCTGGTGTGCCCCCCACAAGGGCCCAAGGCGCAGCTAAAGGTGGGAGGGGGGCAAACACTAGGGCAGATGGGCCCTAAGGCCCACCCTAGGGCAGCTGCACCCCTCTCCCTCTGTGGCCGCTGGCCAGATGGGATCTGGGGGATGATGCACCACCCTAGGGCGCAGCCCTCCCTCCTCCTCCTATAAATAGAGGAGCCCTTGGGGCTGCCGGAGACATGCATCTCTCTCTCCCATGGCGCAGCCCTACTCCTCCCTTTCCTCGTCCTCCGTAGTGCTTAGCGAAGCTCTGCCGAAGAACCACACAGCTCCACTGTCACCATGCCGTCGTGCTGCCGGAGCTCTCCCTCAACCTCTCCTTCCTCCTTTCTGGATCAAGGCGTAGGAGACGTCACCGGGCTGCACGTGTGTTGAACGTGGAGGCGCCATTGTTCGGCTCTTAGATTGGATTCCACCTTGATCTGAATCGCTGCGAGTACGACTCCACCAACCGCATTCTAGTACCGCTTCCGCTTTGCGATCTTCAAAGGTATGAAGATGCACTCTCCCCTTACTCGTTGCTGGTTTCTCCATAGATGGATCTTGGTGAACATGTAGGAATTTTTTTGATTTACTACTACGTCTCCCAACACTTAAATCACAGAGCAGGCCGTACGAGATCCATCTACGCATCCAGAGATTACTCGCCGGACAGAAGGGGGAGAATATAGACCATGGTTCGACCAAAATCATAGATGCCGGGAATGCAACCGGTCCCATACAAATGCCGAATAGAGGCAGGAAAAAGCATGGGTCAGAGGCGCCGCTCACCCATTGTGCTTCACAGATGAAGTAATGCGGCATTAGTTCCCCGAAGGGTTTAAACCCGTAAATATAGAATAGTATGATGGGATACTGACCCGACTGTATGGATCAAGGACTTCCTCCTGCATATCCATATGGCACGAGGAGATGATCTCCATGCCATCAAATACTTACCTCTTAAGCTTAAGGGGCCAGCGCAGCACTGGTTAAACAACCTCCCTAAAAACTCCATAGGATGTTGGGAAGACTTGGCGATGCGTTTTGCTCTAACTTCTAGGGAACCTATGTCCGCCCACTGGACTCTTCCGACCTCAGCAGCATCGTCCAGAAGCCCGGCAAGTCTGCCCAGCAGTTCTGGAATCGCTTCTTGACTAAAAAGAACCAAATCGTCGAGTGTCCAGATGCGGAGGCTATAGCCTCCTTCCAGCACAATATTCAGGACGAGTGGCTAGCCCGCCAGCTAGGGCAGAACAAACCTCGGACTATGTCCGCCCTCACCTCCCTCATGACCCACTTTTGCGTGGGCGAAGATAACTGGCTGGCAAGGCGCACCCATAATTCTGAAGATCCTATGGCACCTGAAGCCCAGGATGGAAACTCAAAGCTGAAGCCCAATAAGAACAAATGCCGGCACAGCAGCAACGACGCCGATGACACGGCGGTTAATGCCGGATTCTGCAACTCCCGACCCGGGCAGCAGAAGAAGCCCCCTAAAGGCAATCTTGACGGACCCACCCAGCTCGAGAAGATCATGGACAGGACTTGCCAAATCCATGGAACTCCAGAGAAGCCAGCGAATCACACACACCGCAATTGTTGGGTGTTTAAACAGGCCGACAAAATACAACTCGAAGACCAGGGCAAGAGCTTGCACGGCAAGGACGAAGAAGAGCCTCGAGGTCCAATAGGTGGTAGTCAGAAGAAGTCCCCTCTCAAAGTTAAATCGCTGAATATGATATACGCCACCCACATACCTAAGAAAGAGAGGAAGCAAGCCCTTCGGGAGGTCTATGCTGTGGAGCCCATAGCTCCGAAGTATAACCCATGGTGAAAGTGCAATAATGCCCTTAATCATATTTTGATATTGTTGACAACATAAATATAGGGAGCTAATCTGTTTCATCAAGTGCATCTCAGGTTTAGCTCCCAAGATATTATGGTGCGGACCATGGTTGACATATTGAGGATGCTTGAACTATGGAGAAACAAGATAAAATGTTCTATCTATTTTGGTTTACTCTTGAGTATAGGGATCCCTCACTATTAAGTGGGGATTAGTGGCTCTCGTGATAGACTTGCTCAAAATCTAGAGAAAACCTTTGGTTGAGTTTCTAGCCATGATTATGTTCTTGTCCGGACGTCCGACGACCTCCGGTCGTCCGGCTTCCGGACGTCTGACACCGTCCGGAAATCCGGAATGAAGCCAGTAGTTTATCATCATGTTTTCCTTGGATTTGTGGTCCCTCCAGTCGTCCGGGCTCCGAACATCCGTGGGAGGTCGGAAATCCGATGGCACCCCTCCAGAACCAAAACTGACAGATGTCCGGTCCCTTTCGGACGTTTGTGTTGTTCTGCACAGCTGAGCTACTCTCTCTTAAGCTGTTAGACGACCGAATCCTATCGGACGTCCGGTGCCTCCACTTGGCCCGGACGACCGACGCCTGTCGGACGTCCGGTGCTTCCTCTTGGTCCAAATGACCGACACCTGTCGGACGTCCGGCACCTGCACAGCTTAAGTGGCTTCCAACGGCCATTTTCCTCCTCCACTATATATAGTCTTCTTCCACCTCGGGTGGGAGTTGTCCACCACAGTCAAAAGACCCCAAGAACACCTTTCTTTCTCTCTCTCACTACTCCTCACCAAATCCTAGATCCCAAGAGCATTTGTGAGGATTCTTGAGTGTTATTCCTACCAAAATATAGATTGTCTCTCTCTCCTCCTCTTAACCAAAGCAATTTGTGATTCGAGCAAGTTTTGAGCAGTTCCCTTGATCTTGCTACTCTTGGAGGTTGGAGACTCCTAGGCGGTAGCAGTTCTTCAGAGAGGAATCAAACCATTTTGATTACCCCTCGAAAAGTTTGTGAAGGTTTGGGGGCCACCTCAAGGCCTACCACTAGTGGTTGAGAAACGCCTTCGTGGTGTTGTCTCAAGGAGAGAATAGGGTGAGCCTTCGTGGCGTTGGTGTGCCTTCGTGGTAACATCCACCTCTCTAAACGGTGACATAGCTTCCCTCCAAGGAAGTGAACACTAGGATACATCCTTGTCTCTCGGAGTTGCGGTTATTCCTAACCCTAGCTTCTTACTTGTGGTTACTTGTTTCCTTATGTATTTCACTTACTTCGTATTGTTGGTGTGTTTATCGATCTAGTTGCTAAACTTGTATACCTCACTGGTCATCATATCACCCTTGAAATTGTTACGCTACATTTCATATTCCACTTTATTGCCTAACATTGCTAAGTAACAATTAAAATTTGGAGTTGTACTTATTCACCCCCCCCCCCGCTAGGTCCATCTCGATCCTTTCAACTGGTATGAGAGCCTCGTGCTCTAATCGTGTGGCTTAACCGCCCTAGAGCGAGATGAACCCCGATGGGACTCCCCTTGTTGCGGATCCGAAGGATAAGGGCACGACTTCCATGGAAGTCAAGTATTTTACTTCTGAGGATCTGGAACGGGCCCTTGCTAAGCAAAATGAGGAGCATGATGCTTCTCTTGAGGCCTTGGTCCAAATGAGATTACCCACATTAACCACGATGCTTGCACCACTTTCTGGTGGTGCGGCCTCGAGGCCAACTGTGTCTACTCCTTGGCCAACAACCTCCTAGCAATGATCACTCTAGTGTTCCATGGCTTTATGCAAGAACTCAAGTTGAGAAACCTAAATATAATCCTGGAGGAAAACCTCCTTTGCTTGATGACAGTTCCGATTTTGCTTTGTGGAGAGTTGGTATGCAGGACCATCTTAGGTACGCCAATGATGAAATGTTGGAAATCTTGGAGTATGGCTATAACCCTGTCGACCCAAAGAATCTCACTCCAAGAGAGACATATGACAAGCATCTCAACGACACCGCAATCATGTGCATAAGAAAAGGAATGAATGATAAGCAAAGGAGACCCTACATACATATCACAAGTGCCAAGGAATTATGGGACAACATTGTAAGGACCAAGACCGGTACCTTCACTCTCCGGCTTGTTAGTATGAAATTGCCAAGGGTCAATTGCAAAACTTTTGTATGGAGAAAGGTGAATCCCCCAAGAAGCTCCTTGAGTGTCTCATGACTCTCTCCGCTGACATTGAGTCTTGTGATTGTGGCAAGACACAAGATGGCTTCAACTTGACTAAGTGGTTTCTCGTGGACAAACTACTACATGATCTTGCCCCATATCATCACCAAATGGTGTGGGACATAAGACAACATCATGGATTCAAGGAAATGACTCCGGATGACATCATATCCACTTTCCAATTATTTGAAGAGTCAAAGGCAAATGCTACAAAACATCTTGCCATGCATGGTACCTCAGCATCAAAGATCAATCTTGCTTTGAAGGCCAAGCATGTATGTGAGGAAGAGCAAAGTGAAGAAGAAGATGATGATGATGATGAAGATGGTGATGATATTGACTCCAATGAGAGCCCTTCATATGAAGACATTGCTCTATTTGTCAAGAGGTTAAGCGAGGGAAAATTCAAGGGAAGATTCCAGAAGAAGAAAGTGAGAAAATGCTACAACTGTGAAGAAACCAACCACTTCTCCAATGATTGCCCTTATGAGAAGAGAGAAGATAAACAAAGGTTTTCCAATACCTTTCCTAACAAGAAGTTGACAAATCCTACGAACTCCAAGCTCAAGAAAAGAGATGGGAAAGCAATGGTTGCTCATGAAGAATCCGATCCAAATGATGTTGGTGGTGTAGCCGGAGTAGCTCAAGATTCTCAAAACACCTTGAGGCTAGTCATGAGGTTGTCACCTACAACTATATGAAAGACTACAAGGGCAACGCTCACAAGTGCTTAATGGCAAAGGCAGTGATAGAAGATGGAGAGGACCAAATCTCTCCTGACAAGGTCAAGGTAACCCCACGCTCAAATACTCCTCTTTTCACTTCGTCTAATTCTTGTGATGGGGATCTTGATGTGGAGGATAATGATGATAATTATATAGATGATCCTATGCTTTCTAAACTAAATAAGGTCATGTGCTCCCTTAAAGGAAAGAAGCTCACTATGTTTCGTATGCTTATGGAGATGGTGAGTAAGCACCCCGCTACCATTAAGGAACTCGAAACCCTCGTCACCGAGGAAAAGGAAAAGTATGAAATCCTTGAGCAAAAAGTCCAATATGAGGAAGCATGAAATGATGAACTATGCTTAAAAATTGGTGCAAACATTGATGATCATGCTAAAAAAACTTGCCTCCTTGAAAAAGGCCAAGAACTCTTGCAAGGAATTGATGAATGATAAAAGTAAGCTTGTGGAATCTCATGTTTCTCTCTCTAAGGATTGTGAGCTTCTATCCGTGTCCCTCGAGACTAAGGAAGAGGAGCTCACTCTTCTTACAAAGAGATTTGAGACGCTCAAACTTACTTATCTTGAAACTCTAGCCAAGGTTTACTCTTCACCTATTATCAATGTTGATGCTTGTACTACTAACTCTAGTGGTGACCTAGCATCTATTTTTGAGGAAAACTGCTTTCTAAAGGCACAACTCGAAAAGGGACTCATGACATGTGCTCAGGGAGAAAAGAACCTTAATGAGGTGTTGAGCCAACACGATGAGGTGTTTGCCAAGGAAAGGCTCGGGTTTGACCCAAGCATAAGCAAGAAGAAGACACCTCCTCATAAGTGCTCCACCCCTCTCAAAGAGACATTTGTACATGTAGGGCACAAGGACAAAGGTAAGGTTGTGAGTGGGAAGGCCACCAAGGGCATGCCCACTTTCAACAAGCCAAAAGAGTTCATGCCTCCATCCTATGTACTTTGTAAAACAAAGGATGTAGGCATTTATGCAAAATTTGTTGGTCCTCGTAATGCATTCTGGTTTTATGCTATTTGGGTCCTAAGACCCTTGTGACTAACTTGAGAGGTCCCATTGCAAAATGGGTGCCTCTAACCAAGTCATAAAATTTTGTGCAGGTTGCTTTCTCTGGTGGAGTCAAATGGGTGATCGATAGTGGATGTACCAACCATGTGACCGGAGATAGCAGACTGCTTTTTGACTTCATGGAAGCTATTCAACCATTTATGAGCATTATGTTTGGTGGAGGATCAAAAGTATGGGTACTCGGGTTGGGGAAGGTGGCAAATGACATGTCTCTTGCAAATTTCATGCTTGTCCAATCCCTTAAATAACATTTTCTTTCCATTCGCCAGTTGGCTTCAGTTGGTTATGATACACTATTTGGAGTAACGGATGTGGAAGTCTTTAAGAGAGATACTCTCGAAGTGGCATTTGTTCGAAAGTTGGATGGTAACCTTTACATGGTTGATTTCTCGAAAGAGAGCACATTCCATGCAACTTGCCTAATGGCCAAGGCCGATAAGGGTTGGCTATGGAATCACCGGCTAGCCCATGTCGACATGAGAAATCTTCAAAATCTCTTAAAGGGTAATCACATACTTGGACTAACCAGTGTCTCTTTTGAGAAAGATCGTGTGTGTAGTGCATGCATAGCCAGGAAGCAACATCAATCCAAGAACACACCCAAGAATATTGTATCTACTTCAAGGCCTTTAGAGCTCCTTCATGTGGATCTTTTTGGGCCTCCGTCATGGGACAGTCTTGGTGGGAAAAAGTATGGACTTGTCATTGTTGATGATTACTCAAGATATACATGGGTGTTTTTCCTCAAGTCCAAGGACGAGATGAAGATCACCTTGATTGATTTTTCCAAGCAAGCCCAACGTAAGTTTGACAAAGAAATCTTGGCAATAAGAAGTGGTAATGGCTCTGAGTTCAAGAACTACACCTTGGAAGAATTTCTTAGTGATGAAGGAATTGAGCATAAACATTATGCACCCTACACTCCTCAACAAAATGGTGTAGCCGGGAGAAAGAACCGTACACTTGTGGAAATGGCCAGGTCCATGTTGGATGAATACAAGTCACCACATAGTTTTTGGGCTGAGGCTGTCAACACCGCATGCCATGCATCGAACCGGCTCTTCCTCCGCACAATATTGGAGAAGACTCCATATGAGCTCCTGACTGGGAACAAGCCAAATGTCAAGTACTTTCGTGTATTTGGGTGCAAGTGTTTCATACTCAACAAGAGAGAACGGTTAGGAAAATTTCAATCCAAAACAACCGAGGGGATATTTGTTGGTTTGTCACGTCCACGATGCGCGCCTATCCGTTTTGAGTCACGAGGTCCTCGCAAAGGATAGAAGCGCATCTTGCCATTAGCAAGATAAGCATCATCACATCATACATGTACTGAAGGGAAGAGTATATAAAGTTGGCTTACACTCGCCACATGCTAAGTTACAATATCACTCAGTTCATACATCAAAAGAACACAGGGTCCGGCTACGGACGAAAACAAACGATAAAAGCAAATGTGATGATACTATCAAGCTGCCCAAGATCATGACCAGGTCCTCTACTCGTCGGGGTATGTCACATACATGCGTCCTCTCTCTTCATCATACTCCCATTGCAGCTGCGTAAGATCATCCTGAACATAATCATCTGAACCTGCACCTGAATTGTTGTAGTAAACTGTGAGCCACAACGGACTCAGCAATCAAGTAACCCGGGTGCCAACACTATATAAGCTTTAGGATGGAATGGTGATGTTTAAGTCTGCAGCAGCACTAAGCATTATTATGGTGGCTAGCTTACGCAACATGCAATAAATATGAGTGGCCTACGAAGCACGCTCGAATCTGGTATGATCTCTAAGAGATCCTGAACACTTACTTACGTCAATCATAACCCCACCGTGTTCTCTCTTGGTTCATGTTCACGAGCAAAGACGATCACGGTTACTCACACAGTTGGTGTGTTTTTAATTAGAGTTTACTTCAAGTTTTCTATAACCGGGTGTTAAACAAAATATCCAAGTTGCCACATAACCGCGGGCACGGCTTTCCGAAAGATTTAACCCTGCAAGGGTGCTCCAACTAGTCCATCACAAATAACCACACTCCGTGGGAATAGCCTCGAACGCGGATCTCTCGATCATCATAGGCAACTCCAACTGAATTCCAACACCTCGAGAAAAACCCGAAGAAAATCAGAATCCACACGCAAGACATTCGATAAAGGTAAAACAAATCCAGCAAGACCACCCCACATGTCGACGATCCCGATAAGAGCCGCGTATCTCAGTCTCAGGACACGACAGATAAGCGACGCGTATGGAGGCCTGATAGAAATCTCCCAAGTTGCCCTGGGTTGGCCCCACACAGTGCTCTAGTTTGGACCAACACTCATGAGGAGCACTGGCCCGAGGGTTGATTAAATTATCCACGGGGTTGCAAAGCCCTATGCAAGTTCATTAAGTTATAGCAAATGTAGTACCAATGTTGGGTCTTGCCAGACAAGTTTTAATCTCAACCGAATAAACAAGGGGGTCCCCATAACAACCCCAAGCGTGTTAGGAGCGCAAAATATGGAAAACATAACACCGGTAACAAGGAACTAATGGCGGTACGAGCGGAACAAATTACTTAGCAAAAGGCCAAGCCTTCCACAAATACCATATATATATGTGCATTGAGCTAAATAACAGAATTTATAGTGATATCCAAACCATGTTATCACATGGAACAACCTGCACCTGCAACTAAGAACACTATAAGAGGGGGCTAAGCAGCGGTAACTTAGCCAATCAACGGTTTGCTGGGATGTGGAGGTTAGAGGTTGTCATGGCAACATGGGGGGCTGATATCATGTGGTAGGTAGCGCAATTGTAATGATAAGAACGAGAAAACTTGCAAGCAAAGATAGTATTGGGATCCGGGTACGATCATCTTGCATGTTGGTTCTTCAGCGGAACAAGTAGCGGGATCCTCGTAGTGGTACTCTCCAGGTTCCTCGAACTCAGATTCGACACTCGCGTCTACCTAAGAGAAACATCAAATAAATAACCAAATAAGGTGCAATGCACAATCAAGATGATGCATGATCATTTTAGTGAAGAATTTAACATGGCAATCCAATTCTAGTCAAGTTTCACATGCAAAGGTGGTGGATTAATGAATCTGGACAGAATCACATGTTAAGTTATTTAGACATGCATGAACATGTAAAATATGGATGCATCATGAAAAAATGATGGAAATGCATATAAAGATCGCGAGAAACGGAGCTACGGTTCTCGAGATACGCTCACGACAAGGTACGAAGACAAAACTCAAGACCATCAAATACCTGGGCTGATTCTTGGCATTCCAAGGTAGCCAATGGAAAGGTGATGAAAAAACAATCACAATAGACTCAAGAATAATTCAATTCCATGGAGTATAGCTCCCACAACACACAAAACAACATAGCATTCAATCTGCCACAAAACAGCAACATAGCAATTCGAAAAGCTCACAACAAGAGCTACAGGAATCCTACAGCCACAAACAAAACATGAACAGGTTCTACTCAACACCCACATCAATTCATCCAACTATACAATCAGCAAAAGAGCAACACATCACTATGCATGGAGCTGGCAAGTAGACATGATGAAACAGGTTTTTAGGGACTTAGTGAAAATTCCAGTTTTCTGGAATCTGGGTTAATAAAGTAGCAAGTTCACAGCACTGGTTAAATATGATAAGAAGCTCCAAATGACATGAAAATTAACAGGATGGTATACGACAATATCTACTACAAATACCTAACACTGAGCATGGTCAAAAACCCAGCACAACACTAGCTACACCCTAATATTAAAGGCAAAACAATAACAGCAGATTCCCCAGACTTAGTCATTTCTAGAGCAGGTTGGCAGAAACAGAAAGTAGCTAGATGAACAGCATGGTTCCCACTGATCTGGAGACTTAGCTCAAATAAAAAAAATACATGGATGTTAACAGCAACTCTGACTAGCAATATCATGTTGACAAGAACTCCAAATCATGCATGGATTAATTCATATGAAAAAGACAAAAGGGCATCACAGCATAAAATGCACTTTTGTCAAGTTGCCCCAAAGTCAAATCTGACTTCACAGATGCATAGAGGGATTGAAAACATCCCAAAATCAATACTCATACCTATATGCTTGCATGGAACATCAAGGATAAAAGCTAGGTCGAAATTCTACCCTCACTAGGCATGGGTGACTTATGTCACTTATGAAACTTGTTGAAAATGCCCCAAATGGACATGTGCTCCATAGATACATGTTAGAAGTGATTAATTAACATGTTAGGGACATGAAAACATACTCTAGCATCAAAACAAGAATGAAACTAACTAGAGAGGAATCCATGCTCATATGATCATATAGGGAGAAACCTACACATGAAGCTATAATGCACATGGAAGAGTGTATGTAGAACATACACACACCACTCACACTCACATACAACACATGGCACACCCCATGTGCCAAGCACACTCCACATGGTGCACCACACACCCTACACACACACTCACTAACACACCTACACATGTAGCTGTGAACAGGGAAAAGAAAAACAGGGAAAAGAAAAAAAAGGGGGGAGAAGGGGATCGAACCCCAGACCTCCCAGTCTCACACTACACGCGCTCACCACTAGGCTATCGAATCGGCTCTTAACAGAGGGGGAAGATCACTGAACATATACACACACTGCCACTATCTGACGAAACTGAAAAAAATAACAGGGGAGCGGCGGCAGGGGAATTCCGACGAGCAACAGCGGCGACACACGGCGGCTCCGGCGACACAACTACACACACGTGCGCGGGATCAATCCGGGAATCCATTCCCGCGCTCACCTTGCGGAGAGAGGGATGGAATTCGAGCGCCCGGTGCTCAACATACACACGGCGGCGACAGAGGGCGGCGGCGACTCACTACGGTCAAGCGTGAAGGAGAAAGCTGCGGGGCACCGGCGGCTCACCTCGGGGAAGGCAAGCGTCGACAAGCCGGTCTTGGAGAAGGGTCGGGGACAAGGCGACGACAAAGGGGAAGCAGGGGCGATGGCGGCACAGACGGAGCCGAAGAAGATGACGACGGGGTCGACGAATCCGGCGCTCTCCTTGCTATCAATGACGGGGATCGAATGCGGGGACCTTCCCCGAGCTCCTGGACGCCATGGCTGGAGAGGGGCTCGACGGAGCGGACGGCGAGGCCACCGGCGATCTTCTCTGAATCCCCTGAACCTGCTTTGGCGCCGCTCGGAAGAGGAGGGGAAGGAGAGAGATGGAGGAGGAGAGGGGAGCTGCGGCGGCGGCTAGAGAGAGGAAACCCTAGCGTGGAGGGGCACGCACGCCGAGGCCTTATAACCCCCCAGGCAGACGGCGACGACGACGGAAAGGAGCAGCGGGCGCAGGTTCGACTGAACCTGACTGACGGAGGAGGGAGACGGGGGCAGGTTGCCGTTAGTGTGGCAACGGGCTGGGCCTCGGCCCACCTGCCCTCTTTCTCTCACTCGCTCACACACAGAGAGAGTTTTATTTAAACATTTAAAATAAGCAGAGGCAAAAACTAAAAACCAGATAAAAAGAAAAGGGTTTGGGAGAGAACAAAAATATTTTGGTGTAAGAAATAACGAGACCTGTTTTTATAAAAATATTAAGTTGACTTATAGAGCATGTTATTTTATTAGCAAATTAATAAAACAGCCCCTGTTTTTAAAAGAATGTAAACCAAAATATTTCAAACATCCAAAACACCAAGCCCATCATTCTAGCAATAATGGGGCCACCACATGAACATTTTTAAAAGGGGCTTACCACAACTTGAATCTGCTAATAAAAATTAAATAGGAAGAAAGGGGGGGTTTTGGGAGGAAACTTGTAAGGGAGAGAGAGGGGAAAGGAGAGGGTTTTCCCCACATACTCCACCACATACAAGCATGTCACACCAAACACCACATACACTCTCAACCATACCTCAAGCAAGCATTAGAACCAATCATGGCAACATGGAATGAAATGAGAATGAAGCATGATGATGATGGATTATATGATGCATGGATGCCACCAACACATGAATGACAAGGTCCAACTCCCAACATATCTCATGTCACAAGGTCATACAATGGGTTACAAGGCAAAAAAGGTAGGGACATCACTTGGGATGTCACATGGTTATGGATCAAACTCTCACGCCTATAGAGTCTACAACAAATCCAATGGATGTGTTGTAGAAACTTGTGACGTGGTGTTTTATGAATTTAATGGCTCCCATGGGGAGCAAGTTGATCTAAGTGATGTAGGTGGAGAAGATCCCTCTCAAGTTATTTTGTCCATGGGTGTTGGTGCTCTTCTTTCAATGGAACAAGAATCTCATGATGATGATGAAGAAGATGAAAGTTTCTCTCATCCTCAAGCTATTCCAACACCCATACCTCCACAAGATCCTATTGCTCAAACTATGCCCATTGTTCAAAATCAAGAAGGAGAACAAGTCCCTCACCATGATCACATCCAAGAACAAGATCATCACCAAGAGCAAGAACAAGAAAGTGCAATATTTGATGATGAACCTCAACAAATGCAACATGAAGAAGAAGATCTTCCACCACACATTAATGATCCATATGTTGAGGATGTGGATGATGGAAATGAAGTTGAACCTCGTGAAACCCTAACCTCCATCATGCCATGAGTGGCTAGTCATGTTGATGTTGATCAAATTCTAAACGGCATATCGGAAGGTAGAGTCACTCATAAAAAATTGACAAACTTTTGTGCTCACTTTTCCTTTGTCTCTAGTGTTGAGCCACTCAAGGTACAAGATGCATTGATGGACAATGATTGGCTCGTTGCTATGCAAGAGGAGTTGAACAGTTTTGAACGCAACAAAGTATGGTCATTAGTCAAGAGACCAACTAAGGAACAAAATGTCATTGGAACAAAGTGGATTTTCAAGAACAAGAAATATAAGAATGGTGTAATCATCCGCAACAAGGCAAGCTTAGTGGCACAAGGGTACTCACAAGTTGAAGGTTTGGACTTTGATGAGACCTTCGCTCTTGTTGCCCATCTTGAATCTATTCGTATCTTACTTGCATATGCTGCTTTAAATGGTTTTACATTACATCAAATGGATGTTAAGAGTGATTTCCTTAATGGTCCTCTACAAGAAGAAGTATATGTATCGCAACCACCTGGGTTTGTTGATCCCGATCACAAAGCTATGTGTATAAACTTCACAAGGCTTTGTATGGCCTCAAACAAGCACCTCATGCTTGGTATGATCATCTTAAGAAGTTTCTACTCGATGATGGCTTTGTGAGAGGGGTGATCAATCCCACTCTTTTTACTAATAGGGAAAAAGGTGATTTGATCTTATGCCAAATCTATGTAGATGACATTGTTGGGAGACGTAGTAGTAAATCAAAATTTTCCTACGTGTCACCAAGATCTATCTATGGAGAAACCAGCAACGAGTGGGGATATTGCATCTTCATACCTTTGAAGATCGCTAAGCGGAAGCGTTACAAGAACGCGGTTGATGGAGTCGTACTCGCAGCGATTCAGATCGTGGTGGATTCCGATCTAAGCGCCGAACAACGGCGCCTCCGCATTCAACACACGTGAAGCCCGGTGATGTCTCCTACGCCTTGATCCAGCAAGGAGGAAGGAGAGGTTAGGTAAGGGTTCCAACAGCAGCACGACGGTGTGGTGGTGGTGGAGTAGCAAGGTATTCCGGCAGGGCTTCGCCTAAGCGCTGCGGAGGAGGAAGAAGAGAGGTAGGGCTTTGCCGTGAGAGAGAGAGTTCAGAATTGTTCTCAAAAGGCCAAAAACTAAAGTATATATAGGAGGAGGGAGAGGAAGGGCTGGCTTGGACTCTCCTCCAAGGAGGAGAGCTTCGGCCGAATCAAAGGGAGAGTCCACCTCCCACAAGGGAGGTGGGTCTCCTCCTTATCAAACTCCTATGCCCTTATCTCTACTCCTCCAGCCGCATGGGCCTTTCTAGAAGGTCTTGGCCAGCCTAATAAGGGCTGGCACACCTCCTCTAAAGGACCACAAAATCCTATGGTCGTCACACCCCTCCCCGGGGTCCTCCGGCACCCTCCCGGCACTCCCGGTACAATACCGATGAGCCCGAAAACTTTCCGGTGACAAAAACTGGACTTCCTATATATCAATCTTTACCTGCGGACCATTCCGGAGCTCCTCGTGACGTCCGGGATATCATCCGGGACTCCGAACAACTTTCGGTAATCACGTATACCATTTCCCTATAACCCTAGCGTCATCGAACCTTAAGTGTGTAGACCCTACGGGTTCGGGAGACACGTGGACATGACCGAGACACTTCTCCGGACAATAACCAACAGCGGGATCTAGATACCCATGTTGGATCCCACATGCTCCACGATGATCCCATCAGATGAACCACGATGTCGGGGATTCAATCAATCCCGTATACAATTCCCTTTGTCGATCGGTATGATACTTGCCCGAGATTCGATCGTCAGTATCTCTATACCTTGTTCAATCTCGTTACCGGCAAGTCTCTTTACTCGTTCCGTAATACATCATCACGTGACTAACTCCTTGGTCACACTGAGCTCATTATGATGATGTCTTACCGAGTGGGCCCAGAGATACCTCTCCGTCACACGGAGTGACAAATCCCAGTCTCGATTCGTGCCAACCCAACAGACTTTCGGAGATACCCGTAGTGCACATTTATAGACACCCAGTTACGTTGTGAAGTTTGGCACACCCAAAGCATTCCTGCGGTATCCGGGAGTTTCACAATCTCATGGTCTAAGGAAACGATACTTGACATTGAAAAGCTTTAGCAAACGAACTACACGATCTAGTGCTATACTTAGGATTGGGTCTTGTCCATCACATCATTCTCCTAATGATGTGATCCCATTGTCAACGACATCCAATTTCCATGGTCATGAAACCGTGACCATCTATTGATCAACGAGCTAGTCAAGTAGAGGCTCACTAGGGACATGTTGTGGTCTATATATTCACACATGTATTATGGTTTCCGGTTAACACAATTATAGCATGAACAATAGACAATTATCACGAACAAGGAAATACAATAATAACCATTTTATTATTGCCTCTAGGGCATATTTCCAACAGACATCACTTTTGGTTCTCCTAACGCTTATTTATGCAAGAAGTTTGTGGCTTCCATGACCAAGACCTTTGAGATGTCACTCAATGTGGACTTGAAGTTGTTTCTCAGATTTCAAATACAACAATTTCAAGAAGGAATTTTCTTGTCTCAAACAAAATACCTCAAGGAAATTCTAGAGAAGTTTGATATGACAAATGCTAACCCTTGTAAGACACCCATGCCCACAAAACTTGTTCTCACTAAAGACACCAACAGTATTCCTTTTGACCCATCTATATACCGCTCTATGATTGGTTCATTGCTTTATCTTTCTGCATCTAGACCAGACATCATGTTAAGTGTAGGCATATGTGCAAGATTTCAAGCTTCCCCTAGGGAAAGTCATCATAAGGCAGTTAAGCATATTCTTAGATACCTTGTTCACACCCCAAAGTTGGGTCTATGGTACCCCAAGGATGCCAAGTTTGAGCTCATTGGGTACACGGATGCGGATTGGGCCAGAGACATAGTGGGAAGGAAGTCTATTTCTGGGGCATGTCAATTTCTTGGACGCTCCTTGGTAAGTTGGTCCTTGAAGAAGCAAAATTGTGTCTCCCTCTCAACCGCTGAAGCCGAATATATTGCAATCGCAAGTTGTGCAACACAACTGCTATGGATGAGGCAAACTTTGAAGGATTATGGTATCACCTATAGACATGTGCCTCTTCTATGCGATAATGAAAGTGCCATCAAGATTGCTGAGAACCCTATTGATCACCCTCGCACAAAACACATTGATATTAGGTATCACTTCTTGAGAGGTCATGTGCAAAAGGGGGACATTTATCTTGATCATGTTGGCACAGATATGCAACTTGCAGACATTTTCACCAAACCATTGGATGAAGCAAGATTTTGTCAACTTAGGCGTGAACTTGGTATCTTGGAGCTTGATAACATTATGTGAAATCTTGCACATATACATACACTTACTTCATGTCTGGTCTAGGTGTACACATGTGTTTAGGGGAAGACATTTAATTCATGAGTTCTCTCACCCTATATGATGCATAAATAAACTAAACACTCTCAAAGTGTTCCTTGCTCACTCATGTGACTTGGTACTTTAAATGATGGAGTTGTGGTGATGGGCTCAAGGTTCATATCTTTGCAGTGCCATGCCACGTTTACTCAAACATGGTGGCCTAAGCCACCACCCCCTCTGTGAACAATGATCGAGCAAATTATCTAAATTATCTAGGGTCAGAATTGTTTGGTTTGGTCATGCACACTATATTATATATACTATCGTGTATCATCGATTTGCCATGTGCATCACTGGAACTGCCTCCTATCTTCTTTTGGCATGTCCCTATTTTTGATAGTTTTATCGGACGTCAGGCATCCTCCGGTCGTCCGGTCTCTGGTCGTCCGACGTGTTTCGGTCGTCCATGCCCTGGGACTCCCCAAGCCTGGCTACTCCTGTCTGGCGAACCCTCCAGTCCCCGGACGTCCGACGCCTCTTGGTCGTCTGGCACTTTCCATCCCTCGAATGTCCGACACCTCTTGGTCGTCCGGGCCTTCGGGGTCACTTATATAAAATGGGGCGGGCTCGCATGGCTGGGCAGTTGCCCTAATCCACCGAGCTGCCCCCATCTCCGTTCGCTCTCCAGCGTCGCCGGGCCGCCGCCGGTCAACTCTGGCTGCCTCCTGGCCGTCTTCTCCTCTGTTTCTTCTTCCCGAGATCACTTCGCTCAAAAGGAGGGCATCTCACAATTCCCAAGGTCAAGCACACCGGGTACAAGGCCCCCGTGGGACCCTCTACTCGTCCCTCCTATCGTGATGGCTCCGGTGACTCTCAAGAACGAGATCATCCCCGCAAGAAGTGCCTCGCCAAGCATCCCGTTCAGTATGTCACATCTTCTATGGAGGGCTCCGACTACGAGGAAGAGATGGAGTATGACGAACAGGCTGAATTTGTCGACATACGTGCAAATGCCCCAAAGCCCGGTACTCGGAGGCCCTCGTACATGCCTCCTCCGCCTCCGGATCAGACTCAAGGTGATGCTCGACGCATCTCTCTTGAGCCTCCTCTCCCTATTGGTCGCGAGATAAAGGACTACATCAAAGTCCCTAAATCCACTTACCTTAAGTTTCGTCGCGACATTGATCAGTTCGCTGTTGAGCATGATTCCATGGATTTTTGTTTTTGCACCAATGTTCAGACAGACATTTTCACCACTATCATTGTTCCAAAGGGTCTATATGTTCATCTCTATATTGACTTAGAGCATATTCGCACTCACCTGGTGAAATATCCGGGTGCCATTGAACTCATTGAGTCTTCTGGACTTGCTGCCCCATTTGCTTTTAAACATGATTTCAACCATGTTGCCATTCAGTTCTATGCCACATGTTTCTTTGGTCCTAACAAGACCGTCACTTGGATGACCTCTGATGTCGAGCTCACCGCTACTTATTCTCAGTTTGTTGTCGCTCCTAGTGTTCCTGACATTGGGTTCAAAATCCATAAGGATGATCCCAATCATGTGCCCAAATCTATTGAGGCATGTGGCTATCTTCTAAAAACCCTTTGCTACTTCTTGAGAATGCGTTAGTTTCTCGTGAAGAGGAACGGTTTGATGCAGCAAAGTAGATAAGTATTTCCCTCAGTTTTTTAGAACCAAGGTATCAATCCAGTAGGAGATACAAGCGAGTCACCAATAGATGTACCTGCACAAAGAATCAAACTCTTGCACCCAACGCTATAAAGGGCTTGTCAATCCCTTCATGGTTACTTGCAAGGATGAGATCTAATAGAGATAGATATAATAAGATGCTTGAACAGGAAGTAAAACTAAAAGTAAAAATAGGGCAGCAAGTATTTTGTATTTTTGGTTTTAGATCTGAAAGTATAATATGGAAAATAGACCCGGGGGCCATAGGTTTCAGTAGATGGCTTCCCTCATTATGGCAAGTATTACGGTGGGTGAACAAATTACTGTCGAGCAATTGATAGAAAAGTGAATAATTATGAAGATATCCAAGGCAATGATTATGCATATAGGCATCACGTCCATGACAAGTAGACCGAAACTATTCTGCATCTACTACTATTACTCCACACATGGACCGACTCCTGCCTGCATCTAGAGTATTAAGTTCATGAAGAACAGAGTAACGCATTAAGTAAGATGACATGATGTAGAGGGATAAACTCAAGCAATATGATGAAAACCCCATATTTTTACCCTTGAAGGCAACAATACAATACGTGCCTCGCTACCCCTACTTTGTCACTGGGTGAGGACACCGCAAGATTGAACCCAAAACTAAGCACTTCTCCTATTGCAAGAATTACCAATCTAGTTCGCCAAACCAAACAAATAACTCGAAGAGACTTGCAAAGATATGAAATCATGCATATAAGAATTCAGGAAAGACTCAAATAATATTCATGGATAATCTGAACATAAACCCACAATTCATTGGATCTCGACAAACACACCACAAAAGAGTATTACATCGGATAGATCTTCATGAAGATCATCAAGAACATGGTATTGAGAAGAAAAGAGAGAGAAGAATCCATCTCGCTACTACCTATGGACCCATAGGTCTATGGTGAACTACTCACGCATCATTGGAGGCGCAATGGAGTTCATGTAGATGCCCTCTGTGATCGAATCCCCCTTCGGCAAATTACCGGAAAAGGCTCCAAGATTGGATCTCTTGGGAACGGAGGCTTGTGGCGGTGAAAAAGTGTTTTCGTGGCTCGTTCTGATAATGATGGAATATTTGGGAATTTATAAGCCGAAGACTAGGGTTAGGGGAGCTGTCGTGGGCCCACAAGCCTGCCCAATGCGGCCTACCCCCTAGTCGCGCCCCTAGGGCTTGTGGTCCCATGGTGGCTCCTCTCCCTTGGTTCTCAAGTCTTGTAGTTTCCTTTCGTACCAGAAAAAATCATTCTCAAGGTTTTATTCTGTTTGGACTCCGTTTAATATTCCTTATCTGCGAAACTCAAAAACAAGGAAAAAACACAAACTGGCACTAGGCTCTAGATTAATAGGTTAGTCCCAAAAATAATATAAAATATCAGATTAATGCATATAAAACATCCAAAACAGATAATATAATAGCATGGAACAATCAAAAATTATAGATACGTTGGAGACGTATCAGCATCCCCAAGCTTAATTCTTGCTCGTCCTCGAGTAGGTAAATGATAAAAACAGAATTTTTGATATGTAATGCTACCTAACATATTTATCCATGTAATATTCTTTATTGTGGCACAAATATTCAGATCCGTAAGATTCAAAACAATAGTCTAATATTGACATAAAAAAGTAATACTTCGAGCACACCAACAAGGTAGTCATGTCCTTTTGAAATAACATGGCCTTAGAAAGTTATCCCTACAAAATCATATGGTCTGGCTATGCTCCATCTTCCTCACACAAAGTATCTAAATCATGCACAACCCCGATGAACAAGTCAAGCAATTGTTTCACACTTTTGGTCTTCTCAAACCTTTTCAACTCTTACGCAATACATGATCATGATCCATGGATATAGCATTATAGGTGGAATAGAATATGGAGGAGGTGCAAAGGGAAAAAGGAGAAGATAGTCTCACATCAACTAGGCGTATCAACGGGATATGGAGATGCCCGTCAATAGATATCAATGTGAGTGAGTAGGGATTGCCATGCAACAAATGCACTTAGAGCTATAAGGGTATGAAAGCTCAAAAATAAAACTAAGTGGTCGTGCATAATGAATATCCACTAGTTATATGAAAGTGACAAAATAGGAGACTCTCTATCATGAAGATCATGGTGCTACTTTGAAGCACAAGTGTGGAAAAAGGTAGTAGAAATTGTCCCTTCTCTCTTTCTCTCATTTTTTTATACTTTTTTGTTGGGCTTCTTTGGCCTCTTTTATATTTTTGTTTGGGCTTCGCTGACCTCTTTTATTTTTTGTAAAGTCTGGACACTCATCCCAACTTGTGAGGGAGCCATAGCCTCCATCATCCTTTTCTCTCATGGGACAATGCTCTATTAATGAAAAATCATCACACTTTTATTTACTTATAACTCAAAGAAAAATAAATTACAACTCGATTCCTATGACAAAATATGACTCTATATGCAATATGAAGTGATGATGCAAGTCATAGAAAAACTACATGGTGGAAGTTGCATGGCAATATATCTCGGAATGGCTATGCAAATGCCATAATAGGTAGGTATGGTGGCTGTTTTGAGGAATATATGGTGGATGTTTTGAGGAAGGAGGGTTTGGTGTATTGGCGAAAGTTGCGCGGTACTAGAGAGGCTAGCAAAGGTGGAAGGGTGAGAGTGTGTATAATCCATGGACTCAACATTAGTCATAAAGAACTCACATACTTATTGCAAAAGTCTATTAGTTATCAAACAAACCATTATACGCATGCTCCTAGGGGAGAGGTTGGTAGGAGTTAACCATCGCGTGATCCCGACCCTCACACAAAGGTCGACAATCATTAACCAAATCATGCTTCGACTTCGTTACATAATGGTTCACCATACGTGCATGCTACGGGAATCACAAGCTTTAACACACGTATCTCTTCCAATTCACAACTACTCACTAGCATGACTCTCATATTACCATCCCTATTATCTCAAAACTATATGCAAGGAATCAAACTTCTCATAGTTTTTAATGCACTTAATATGAAAGTTTTTATTATATCCCTCTTGGATGCCCATTATATTAGGACTAAATTCATAACCTAAACAAATTACCATGTTGTTTTAAGAAACTCTCAAAATAATATAAGTGAGGAACGATAGTTCAATAATTTCTATAAAATATAACACCACCATGCTCTATAAAGATATAAGTGAAGCACTAGAGCAACATTGCCTAGCTCAAAAGATACAAGTGAAGCACATAGAGTATTCTAACAAATTCACGATTCAGCGTGTGTCTCTCAAAAGACGTGTGCATCAAGGATGATTGTGGCAAACTAAAAATCAAAGACTCATATCATACAAGACGCTCCAAGCAAAACACATATCGTGTGGTGAATAAAAATATAGCCTCAAGTAAATTTACCGATGGATTGAAGACGGAAGAGGGGATGCCTTCCGGGGCATCACCAATCTTAGGATTTTTCGTATCCTTGAATATTACTTGGGGTGCCTTGGTCATCCCCAGGCTTAGGCTCTTGCCACTCTTTATTCCATAGTCCATCAAATCTTCACCCAAAACTTGAAAACTTCACAACACAAAACTTAACAGAAAACTCATGAGATCCATTAGTATAAAAAGATAAATCACCACTTTAGGTACTGTTGTGAACTCCTTGTTCAGTTTTATTTGTGTAATACCTACTGTATTCTAACTTTTCCATGACTCATACCCCCTACCCATAGATACATCAAAATAAGCAAACAACACAAAGAAAACAGAATCTGTCAAAAACAGAACAGTCTGTAGCAATCTGTAAATTCGAATACTTATGGAACTCTAAAAATTCTGAACAATTATTACAATCAGGGAAATTTTTATAAAAATCTTTTATAAAATTTCAGCTCAATTCGACACTTTGAAAAAATTATAAAATTCCTGTACTGAGTGCAAAAGTTTCTGTTTTTCAGCAAGATCAAATCACAACTACCTTAGATCACCCCAAAGGTTTTACTTGGCTCAAACACTAATTAAACACAAAAACACAATTACTACAGAAGTAATAATGTGCAAAACACACCAAAACATAAGCAAAAAGCAGAAATCAAAATAAAATTAGGTTGCCTCCCAACGAGCGCTATTGTTTAACGCCCCTAGCTAGGCCAAACACAATAGATCTAGGTATTGTCATATTTGGTATGCAATCCATAAGTAGATCTCATAATAGATTCATAAGGCAATCTTATTTTATTTCTAGGAAAGTGTTCCATGTCTTTCCTTAATGGAGATTGGAATCTAATATTTCCTTCTTTCATGTCAATAATTGCACCAATCGTTCTAAGGAAAGGTCTACCAAGAATAATATGACATGTAGGATTGCTTTCTATATCAAGAACAATGAAATCTATGGGCACATAATTCCTATTTGCAAAAATAGGAATATCATGAATCACATGGCAAGTATATTTAAGTCTAACCCACTTCCTATGCATAGGGATTTTGTGAGCAAACAAATTATGGAAACAAAAATCAACTACTATAGGAAGGCAAAACAAGCATAACTTCCAAACTTTGAACACATAGAAAGTAAGCTTGATATTATTGCAATATGTAAAAGCATATGTTCCTCTCTCATAATAATTTTCAGTAACATCATGAAGGAATCTAACAATATAACTATCACACAAAGCATTCTTTTCATGATCAATTATAGCATACGTGTCATCACCAAAACTTGGGGAACAAAAAATATCATATTCATCAAGCATAGCACCCCCAAGCTTGTGGTTTTGTATATCATTAGCATCATGGATATTCATAGAATTCATATTAACAATATGGCAATCATGTTTTTCATTCAAGGAGATATCATGAATTACTTTATAATTTTCTTCTTTCAACACTTCATCAAAAATTTCATGATGTTCAAGCAAAACTTCATAGAGATAATCAAGTGCACTCAACTCACTAGCAATTGGTTCATCATAATTTGGTCTTTTGAAAAGCTTAGCAAGTGGATGAGGATCCATATCAATAGATTTTTAGCAAGCGAAGATGCAAGCCAATAGAAGGCACATCGCAACACAAGCAAACAAAAGATCTGACAAGAAAAAGAAACGATAAAGAGAGGCGAATAAAACGGCAAATTGGTGAAGTGGGGGAGAGGAAAACGAGAGGCAAATGGCAAATAATGTAAATGCAAGAGATGAGTTTGTGATGGGTACTTGGTAGGCTTGATGTAGATCTCCCCGCAACCAAACCAGAAATTGGCAAGTTGACGAGAGAGTTCTTATCTTGACTTGCTATGTATCTCCCTGGCAATGGCGCCAAAAATCCTTCTTGCTACTTCTCGAGCATGCGTTGGTTTCCCATGAAGAGGAACGGTTTGATGCAGCAAAGTAGATAAGTATTTCCCTCAGTTTTTGAGAACCAAGGTATCAATCCAGTAGGAGAGACAAGCGAGTCACCAATAGATGTACCTGCACAAAGAATCAAACTCTTACACCCAACGCTATAAAGGGGTTGTCAATCCCTTCACGGATACTTGCAAGGATGAGATCTAATAGAGATAGATATAATAAGATGCTTGAATGGGAAGTAAAACTAAAAGTAAAAAATAGGGCAGCAAGTATTTTTGGTATTTTTAGTTTTATATCTAAAAGTATAATATGGAAAATAGACCTGGGGGCCATAGGTTTCAGTAGATGGCTTCTCTCATGATGGCAAGTATTACGGTGGGTGAAAAAATTAATGTCGAGCAATTGATAGAAAAGCAAATAATTATGAAGATATCCAAGGCAATGATTATGCATATAGGCATCATGTCCATGACAAGTAGACTGAAACTATTCTGCATCTACTACTATTACTCCACACATCGACCGACTCCTGCCTGCATCTAGAGTATTAAGTTCATGAAGAATGGAGTAATGCATTAAGTAAGATGATATGATGTAGAGGGATAAACTCAAGCAATATGATGAAAACCCCATCTTGTTACCCTTGAAGGCAACAATACAATATGTGCCTTGCTACCCCTACTTTGTCACTGGGTGAGGACACCGCGAGATTGAACCCAAAACTATGCACTTATCCTATTGCAAGAATTACCAATCTAGTTGGCCAAACCAAACAAATAACTCAAAGATACTTGCAAAGATATGAAATCATGCATATAAGAATTCAGGAAAGACTCAAATAATATTCATGGATAATCTGAACATAAACCCACAATTCATTGGATCTCGACAACCACACCGCAAAAGAGTATTACATCGGATAGATCTCCATGAAGATCAGGAAGAACATGGTATTGAGAAGCAAAGAGAGAGAAGAATCCATCAGGATACTATCTATGGACCCATAGGTCTGTGGTGAACTACTCACGCATGATCGGAGGGGCAATGGAGTTGATGTAGATGCCATCCGTGATCGAATCCCCCTCCGGTAGATTACTGGAAAAGGCTCCAAGATCGGATCACTCGGGAACGGAGGTTTCTGGCGGCAAAAAAGTGTTTTCGTGGCTCGTTCTGATAATGATGGATTATTTGGGAATTTATAGGCCGAATATTAGGGTTAGGGGAGCTGTCGTGGGCCCACAAGCCTGCCTGGCATGACCTACCCCCTGGTCGCGCCCCTAGGGCTTGTGGCCCCATGGTGGCTCCTCTGCCTTGGTTCTCAAGTCTCGTAGTTTCCTTTCGTTCCAAAAAAATCATTCCGAAGTTTTTATTCCGTTTGGACTCCGTTTAATATTCCTTATCTACGAAACTCAAAAACAAGGAAAAAACAGAAACTGACACTAGGCTCTAGATTAACAGGTTAGTCCCAAATATAATATAAAATAGCATATTAATGCATATAAAACATCCAAAATGGATAATATAATAGCATGGAACAATCGAAAATTATAGATACTTTGGAGACGTATCACCCTTCCTGAACTTGACGAGGAAGAATGGGGCAATGATTTAAATCAAGTTTCTATTTGGAGGTCTCCTTTCTTCATCATCTTTTAGTGTGCCATTCACATCATCTATCCCAAGATGGGTGACAAGGGGACTTGTAGCGGGTATTGTGTTGACCTCATGACCCGTATTAATGATCATCCTAAAGGGAAGATCAATGTCCCTCAGTTTCTATGGCATGAGATTTGCCTCGCTAGTCTTCAATACAAGCGAGCCTTTCCTCATGCTCCTTTTATCCAAGCTCTCATTGAGCATGTGGCCCCTTTCCCCATTGATCGAAATCATGTCCATGAATGGTTCGTTCCATCTCATATGGCGGATGATTGGGCTCCCAAGAAATCCTCTTCTGCTCCTGCTCGACGGGCTACTGCTCGATCTCATCCTGCTCCCTCTGGGTCAGCCTCTTTCGGTCGCTTTGCTCGTTTTATTGGGAAGGCCCATTCTGCCATGATGATGGCCTTCTCCTTTCAGTGCGCTCAAAACCACGATGTGGTCACTCGCATGATGTCCTCTAAGAATGCCTGTAAGGCTGGTCTGAGAGCCACCGGGGCACCTGATGTGAGTGAGGATGAGCATCCTCCTGAGGCTCCCCCTTCCGACTTTGGCTTCCCTTTTGGCCCTGAATGGGCTGAATTCCTTGACGAGGCAGGAGGCAGTGGCACCCATGGAGATGATGATGATGATGACGATGATCTCTGATTGTGTGGCTGGTTGTTCTATTCCTTCCCCTTTTCGGTCCTTGATGCCAAGGGGGAAGAGATTATCTAGTGATTGATTTGTTAGTCTTCATGGCACATTGTGTTATGTTATGTAATACTATTTATATGGTGTGAACCATTGTGAACCATTATCCCAAATCATTATGCTATCTGTGAGTGTTGTGTTATGTAATGTTATTTCTATGGTGAACCATTATGATACCTATGAGTGTTGTCTTATCATGAGATATCCTTTTATGCCAACATATTATGCTTGATGCAGTTCTTATCATAAGATATCCTTTTATGTCAACATATTATGTTTGATGAGCTCATTATCAAGTAAGGGGGAGCTCCTTCCCATAATTATTTACTTACTTTCACTATGCATACAATAAGGGGGAGCTCTGTAACAAATCTATCCTAAAGCTTTCTAAGCCTACTTTATTTATGAGAGCTATATGTATGTTGTCATCAACTACCATAAAGGGGAAGATTGAAAGTGCAATAATGCCCTTAATCATATTTTGATATTGTTGACAACATACATATAGGGAGCTAATCTGTTTCATCAAGTGCATCTCAGGTTTAGCTCCCAAGATATTATGGTGCGGACCATGGCTGACATATTGAGGATGCTTGAACTATGGAGAAACAACATAAAATGTTCTATATATTTTGGTTTACTCCTGAGTATAGGGATCCCGCACTATTAAGAGGGGATTAGTGGCTCTCGCGATAGACTTGCTCAAAATCTAGCGAAAAATCTTTGGTTGAGTTTCTAGCCTTGATTATGTTCTTGTCCGGACGTCCGACGACCTTCGGTCGTCCGGCCTCTGGACGTCCGGGACCCTCCAGAAATCCGGAATGAAGCCTGTAGTTTATCAGCATGTTTTCCTCGGATTTCCGGTCCCTCCGGTCGTCCGGGCTCCGAACATTCATGGGAGGTCAGAAATCCGACGGCACCCCTCCAGAACCAAAACTGACGGATGTCCAGTCCCTTTCGGACATCTGTGTCCTTCTGCACAGCTGACCTACTCTCTCTTAAGCTGTCAGACGACTGAATCCTGTCAGACGTCCGGTGCCTCCACTTGGCCCGGATGACCGACTCCTATCGAACGTCCGGTGCTTCCTCTTGGTCGGGACGACCGACACATGTCAGACGTCCGGCACCTCCATAGCTTAAGTGGCTTCCAACGACCATTTTCCTCCTCCACTATATATAGTCTTCTTCCACCTCGGGTGGGAGTTGTCCAACACAGTCAAAAAAACCAAGAACACCTTTCTTTCTCTCTCTCACTACTCCTCACCAAATCCTAGATCCCAAGAGCATTTGTGAGGATTCTTTAGTTTTGTTCCAACCAAAAGATAGATCGTCTCTCTCTCCTCCTCTCAACCAAAGCAATTTGTGATTCGAGCAAGTTTTGAGCGGTTTCCTTCATCTTGTTACTCTTGGAGGTTGGAGACTCCTAGGTGGTAGCAGTTCTTCGGAGAGGAATCAAACCATTGTGATTACCCCCCGGAAAGTTTGTGAAGGTTTGGAGGCCACCTCAAGGCCTACCACTAGTGGTTGAGAAACGCCTTTGTGGTGTTGTCTCAAGGAGAGAATAGGGTGAGCCTTCATGGTGTTGGTGTGCCTTCGTGGTAACATCCACCTCTCTAAAAGGTGACGTAGCTTCCCTCCAAGGAAGTGAACACTAGGATACCTCCTCGTCTCTCAGAGTTGTGGTTATTCCTAACCCTAGCTTCTTACTTGTGGTTACTCGTTTCCTTACGTGTTTCACTTACTTCATATTGTTTGTGTGGTTATCGATCTAGTTGCTAAACTGGTATACCTCACTGGTCATCATATCACCCTTGAAATTGTTAGGCTACATTTCATATTCCTCTTTATTGCCTAACATTTCTAAGTAACAATTAAATTTTGGAATTGTACCTATTCACCCCCCCCCCCTCTAGGTCCATCTCGATCCTTTCACATGGTTAGCATATCCGATCACCTTTGACCGACGCGACCATCCGACCAGTATCCGTCATAGGGGCTCGGCTGCCCTCGTCCTAGATCCCATTATAGATGGGTATCACCTCACCAAAGTCCCAATGGACGGAGGAAGTAGCCCAATCTAATTTACTCGGACACGGTAAAAAAGATGGGTATAGATCCGTCACGGATCAAACCAAGCAGCACTACCTTCAAAGGGGTGATCCTAGGTGTTGAGTCCTGATGTATGGGCTCCGTAACCTTGGAAGTTGTGTTTGGCTTGCCCGATAACTTCCGCGGCGAGGACTTGATATTTGACATTGTGGCCTTCCGCAACGGCTATCACGCGCTGCTTGGCCAGACAACGTTTGCTCGATTCAATGCAGTCCCGCATTACGCATACCTCAAGCTCAAGATGCCGGGCCAGAAGGGGTCATTACTATAAATAGCAATACTAAGCGGTCCCTTAGAACAGAGGAACATACATTGGCACAGGCGGCCGAATTCAGCTACACAGACGACCGACAAGCTTCGGCATTCACCATAAAGGCACCAAAGGCTGGGAAGCGAGTTCGGATTCAGACCGAACACTCCGACCCTCAATAGGGACTCGCCCCACCGCACAACCTTAGGACCGGCAAAGTATGTGCCGTGGAGGCACAACTTCACACTTAAGATTCCATGGGTAGTGGTGGGGAACTTACGATAGGCATCCGGTTATTCCGAATTGTTGCCATCAACACGTCTTTGGACAAACTGCAGGCGCTCCTAAAAGAGCCAACCCATGGCATAAAGCTCACCTTTAAACACAGCGGCCTTTCAAGATTTTGTTCGAAAAATCCGCCTGCATCAACACCCATCAAGGTACATCGAAAGCAGGATTCAACTAGCAACAGGGCATATCGGAGGCGGCTGGTCACCAATCGAAGACTACTGGTACAACAAGCTCCTGCGGGACTTTATTTCTTATCACATACTGGTAAACAACTGCTTCAGCAAATCCGAGTTATAAGAGTTGTTGAGGAAATGCACAATTGCTTGGCGCACGTACGCCTTATTTGTCATGTTTTCGACATATACTTTTTCCCTCCCTCTCCTCGTGAACCTGTTCGGTATGATTCAAGGTCATTGGCTAATAGACCGGGGGCTCGATTTCAAACACAAATCGCCTTAACCATTGTGCATTCGGCATCTTGGCATTCTCTTTATATGCATCGGTTTCAGAACTATGTCTTTGGTCATTAAGTTGGGTTGCTCGGCTCCTGTGCTTGCCCCTTTATGTTTCGCTTGTTTGGCTAAAAGGGCAAAGGGAGAACCCCTGTGATTGTGCTTCTAGATAGTCCGTTCAAGCACCTCAGGGGAGAAAGCCGAAAACGGACTGTCATAGTATGTGCGACCCGATCTGTGAACCCCAAGTTAGAAGTATTACACTTCAACCTTCGTAAGCGGTTATTCCGTGTTATACAAGGAATTTTCCCTTTGAGCAAACACTATGATGTCGGCTTCGGCCTCGGTTCGTCCAAACATTGCAAAAACCCTGGTGGCTAATCGTACGCTTCCCGCAGTCCTTTTCGCGCCCCTTCAGTTAAGTGAAAGAAATAAAGCATAATAGTCCGATTGCCTAGTCTGCCGCACTAAACCGCCTTCGGATTCCTATAATTTGGCTAAGGAACATAGTGCATTAGCATACACACCCCATGTAGTATCTACGTGGGGGCTGAAGCCCACGACTCACATCTTTCAGTATCAAACAACCATACAAGAGTTATAAAGGAAGGCAAAAACAATATAAGTGCGGACACTAATGTCATTGAAAATTATGAACAAGTATTCGGACATATTACAACCTCATTCAAATATATTTTTCGCCAAACACTGTGATGCTATCACCCGCGCACTCTCCATTACTCCATCGAAATAGAGCTCGAGACGTCGGTGCTCCTTTCCGGGTGCCGGTGGATCATGGCAACCTTCATCGGATTGAGCCCCAGCCAGTGCACTTTGGCCTTGGCAAGGGCCATCTGGACTCCTTCGATGTAGGAGGAACGCTTGATGGCATCAAGGCGGGGCGTCGCATCAATTAGCCCTTGCACCAGGCCGAAGTAGCTGCCTGGGAATGGCTCACCGTGCCATAGACGGATGCATAGGTCCTTGATGGCCGGCTTCGCCATCTAGTGCATCTCCATCAGCTCCTTCAGCTGCTCCACCAGAAGAGGAGGACGCTCGGGGGCTCCAAACTATGCCCAGAACATCCAAGATTCATCTTCCTCTTCCCGCATCGACGCTCTTCTAGAGATCAGCGGCCGCGCCTAAGGATCGCCACACCCGGGTCAGCAATTCGAATTTGCTATTCCTGAATATGCACTTTAGGGAGTATGGCTTACCATCGGCTATCTCCTTAGCCTGTTGAACTTGTTCCTCGATGAACCGTCTATCCATCCGCTCCTTCTGGAGATTGGACCTCAGGGAGGACAATTTGGCCGAGACCGCCTTGTTCTTCTGCTCCAAGGACTCGCACTTATCGGTAGCGTCCTTTAGCTTGCCCTGTATCTCCGCCACACGAGCCTGGTGATTATCATGGGTGGATCGTAGGGCAGAGAGAGCGGTGGCCGCTGCCTTCTCCAGACTGCTTCATCTTTGGCATGTTGAAGCTCGGCCTTGAGATTTTCGATCTCTTTATATGAGGCTGCAACTGTTGGAAATATGCCCTAGAGGCAATAATAAAATGGTTATTATTGTATTTCCTAGTTCATGATAATTGTCTATTATTCATGCTACAATTGTGTTAACCAGAAACCGTAATACATGTGTGAATACATAGACCATCACATGTCCCTAGTGAGCCTCTAGTTGGCTAGCTCGTTGATCAATAGATGGTCACGGTTTCATGACCATGGACATTGGATGTCGTTGATAACGGGATCACATCATTAGGAGAATGATGTGATGGACAAGACCCAATCCTAAGCATAGCACAAGATCGTGTAGTTCGTTTGCTAAAGCTTTTCAATGTCAAGTATCATTTCCTTAGACCATGAGATTGTGTAACTCCCGGATACCGTAGGAATGCTTTGGGTGTGCCAAACGTCACAACGTAACTGGGTGGCTATAAAGGTACGCTACGGGTATCTCCGAAAGTGTCTGTTGGGTTGACACGAATCAAGACTGGGATTTGTCACTCCGTGTGACGGAGAGGTATCTCTGGGCCCACTTGGTAAGACATCATCATAATGAGCTCAATGTGACTAAGGAGTTAGCCACGGGATGATGTGTTACGGAACGAGTAAAGAGACTTGCCGGTAACGAGATTGAACAAGGTATGGCGATACCGACGATCGAATCTCGGGCAAGTACCATACCGATAGACAAAGGGAATTGTATACGGGATTGATTGAATCCCTGACATCGTGGTTCATCCGATGAGATCATCGTGGAGTACGTGGGAGCCAACATGGGTATCCAGATCCCGCTGTTGGTCATTGGCCGGAGAGGTGTCTCGGTCATGTCTACGTGTCTCCCGAACCCGTAGGGTCTACACACTTAAGGTTCGATGACGCTAGGGTTATAGGGAAAAGGTATACGTGATTACCGAAGGTTGTTCGGAGTCCCGGATGAGATCCTGGACGTCACGAGGAGCTCCGGAATGGTCCGGAGGTAAAGATTGATATATAGGAAGTCCAGTTTTGGTCACCGGAAAGTTTTCGGGCTCATCGGTAGTGTACCGGGAGTGCCGGGAGGGTGCCGGAGGACCCCCGGGAGGGGTGTGACGACCAGAGGACTTCATGGGCTGTTAGATAAAGTGTGTCAGCCCTTATTGGGCTGGGAAATACTTTTGCTAAAGGCCCATGTGGCTGGAGATAAGGAGATAAGGCAAAAAGGATTTAAAAGGAGGAGATCCACCTCCCTTGTGGGAGGTGGACTCTCCCTTTAATTCGGCCGGCCCTCTCCTCTTTGGAGTAGAGGCCAAGCCAGCCCTCCACGTCCCTCCACCTATATATACTTGAGGTTTTGGATTTTTTGAGATAGGATTTGATCTCTCTCTCTCACGGCGAAGCCCTACCTCTCTTCTTCCTCCTCCGCAGCGCTTAGGCGAAGCCCTGTCGGAATACCTTGCTACTCCACCACCACCACGCCGTCGTGCTGCTGTTGGAGCCCTTCCCCAACCTCTCCTTCCTCCTTGCTGGATCAAGGTGTTGGAGACGTCACCGGGCTGCACGTGTGTTGAACGCGGAGGTGCCGTCCGTTCGGCACTTGATCGGATCTACCGCGATCTGAATCGCTGCGAGTACGACTCCATCAACCGCGTTCTTGTAACGCTTCCGCTTAGCGATCTTCAAAGGTATGAAGATCCACTCTCCCCTTGCTCGTTGCTGGTTTCTCCATAGATGGATCTTGGTGAACGCGTAGGAAATTTTTTGATTTACTACTACGTCTCCCAACAGTGGCATCATGAGCTAGGTCTATGCGTAGAATCTATGCACGAGTAGAACACAAAGCAGTTGTGGGCGTCGAGTTTGTTAATTTGCTTGCCGCTACTAGTCTTATCTTGATTCGGCGGTATTGTGGGATGAAGCGGCCTGGACCAACTTTACACGTACGCTTACGTGAGACCGGTTCCACCGCCTGACATGCACTAGATGCATAAGGTGGCTAGCGGGTGTCTGTCTCTCCTACCTTAGTCGGATCGGATTCGATGAAAAGGGTCCTTATGAAGGGTAAATAGCAATTGGCAAATCACGTTGTGGTGTTGACGTAGGTAAGAAACGTTCTTGCTAGTAACCTATAGCAGCCACGTAAAAACTTGCAACTACAAATTAGAGGACGTCTAACTTGTTTTTGCAGCATGTGCCTTGTGATGTGATATGGCCAAAGGATGTGATGTGATGCATTGTGATGTATGAATTGATCATGTTCTTGTAATAGGATTCACGACTTGCATGTCGATGATTATGACAACCGGCAGGAGCCATAGGAGTTGTCTTATTTATTGTATGACCTGCGTGTCAATCATAAACGCCATGTAATTACTTTACTTTATTGCTAAGCGTTAGCCATAGTAGTAGAAGTAATAGTTGGCGAGACAACTTCATGAAGACACAATGATGGAGATCATGATGATGGAGATCATGGTGTCGTGCCGGTGACAGTGATGATCATGGTGCCCCGAAGATGGAGATCAAAGGAGCAAGATGATATTGGCCATATCATGTCACTATATTGATTGCATGTGATGTTTATCATGTTTACATCTTATTTGCATAGAACGACGGTAGTAAATAAGATGATCTCTCAATAAAATTTCAAGAAAGGTGTTCACCCTAACTGTGCACCGTTGCTAAGGATCGTCGTTTCGAAGCACCACGTGATGATCGGGTGTGATAGGTTCTAACGTTCGCATACAACGGGTGTAAGCCAGATTTACACATGCGAAACACTTAGGTTGACTTGACGAGCCTAGCATGTACAGACATGGCCTCGGAACACGGAAGACCGAAAGGTCGAACATGAGTCGTATAGAAGATACGATCAACATAGAGATGTTCACCATGGATGACTAGTCCGTCTCACGTGATGATCGGACACGGGCTAGTTGACATGGATCATGTATCACTTGGAAGACTAGAGAGATGTCTATCTAAGTGGGAGTTCATTAATAATTTGATTAAATGAACTTAATTATCATGAACTTAGTCTAAAATGTCCTTGCAAATTATGTCGTAGATAGCTCGCGCTGTAGCTCCACAGTTTTATTGATACAATCCTACAGAAAAGTAAGTTGAAAGTTGATGGTAGCAATAATGCGGACTGGGTCCGTGATCTGAGGATTGTCCTCATTGCTGCACAGAAAGCTTATGTTTTTTTATGTACCGCTAACTGCATCACTCCCTCAAGCGTTGTCTGTAGATGTTGTGAACATATGACAGACACTTTTTGGTGACTACGTGATAGTTCAATGCGTCATGCATTACGGCTTAGAATTGAGGCTCCAAAACGTTTTGAACGTCACGGAACATATGAGATGTTCTAGGAGCTGAGATTGTGATCTCAGGCTCGTGCCTATGTTGAGAGGTATGAGACCTCCAACAAGATTCTTTGTCTGCAAGATAAAGGAGAATAGCTCAATCGCTGAGCGTGTGCTCAGATTGTCTGGGTGCTACAATCACTTGAATCAAGTGGGAGTTAATCTTCCAGATGAGATAGTGATTAATGCAGTTCTCCAAGTCACTGCCACCAAGCTACTAGAGCTTCGTGATGAACTATAACATGCCAGGGATGGATAAGATGATCCCTGAGTTGTTCGTGATGTTTGACACCACGAAGGTAGAAATCAAGAAGGAGCATCAAGTGTTGATGGTTAAGTGAAACCACTAGTTTCAAAAGAGGCAAGGGCAAGAACGGAAAACTTCAGGAATGGCAAGCCAGTTGTTGCTCTAGTGAAGAAACCCAAGGTTGAGCCCGAACCCGAGACTAAGTGCTTCTGTTATGAGGAGAATGTTCGCTGAAGCGGAAAACCCCTAGATGCTTGGTAGATAAGAAGGCTGGTAATGTCAATGGAAGTATATTTGATATACGTGTTAGTGATGTGTACCTTGCTGGTACTCCTAGTAGCACCTGGGTATTAAATACCGGTTCGGTTGCTAAGTGTTAGCAACTCGAAATAAAAGCTACGGAGTAAATGGAGACTAGCTAGGTGAAAGGTGACGATGTGTGTTGGAAGTATTTCCAAGATTGATGTGATCACCATCGCACGCTCTCTCTACCTTCAGGATTTGTGATAAACCTAAATAAATGTTATTTGGTGTTTGCGTTGAGCATGAACGTGATTAGATCATGATTAGTGCGATACGGTTATTCATATAAGTTAGAGAATAATGGTTATTCTGTTTACATGGATAATGCCTTCAATGGTCATGCACCCACTCGAAATGGTTTATCAAATCATGATCGTAGTAGTACACATATTCATAACATTGGTACCAAAAGATACAAAGTTAATAATGATAGTACCACATGCTTGTGGCACTGCCACGTAATGTCATATTGGTATAAATCGCATGAAGAAACTCCATGATGATGGATTTTTTGACTCACTCGATTTCGAATCGGTTGAGACATGCGAGCCATGCCTCTTGGGCAAGATGACTGAGACCCCGTCATCCAATATGATGGAGCGGGCAAGTGGCTTATTGGAATTAATACATGTTGATGTATGTGGTCCAATGAGTGTTAAAACACACAGTGGATATCGTTGTTTTTCTTTACCTTCACTGATGATTTGAGTAAATATGGGGATATTTACTTAATGAAACACGAATCTGAAATGTTTGAAAGGTTCAAGGAGTTTCAGAGTGAAGTTAAAGATCATCGTGACAAGAAGATAAATGTCTATGATACGATCATGGAGGTGAATATCTAAGTTACGAGTTTGGTATGCAATTTTAGACAATGTGGAAATTGTTTCACAGCTCACGCCTCCTGGAACACCATAGTGTGATGGTGTATTCGAACGTCGTAGTCGTGCTCTATTGGATATAGTGAGTACTATGATGTCTCTTATCGTTTTACCACTATCGTTATGGGGTTATGCATTAAAGACAAATCCATTCACTTTAACAGGGCACCATCTAAGTCTGTTGAGATGACACCGTGAGAATTATGGTTTGACAGAAGCCTAAGCTGTCATTTCTTAATGTTTGGGGCTGCGACGCTTATGTGAAAATGGGTTTTTCACCTAGCGAGCTCGAACTCAAAGCAGACAAATGCATCTTCATAGAATACCCTAATGAGACATTGGGTATACCTTCTATCTCAGATCCAAGCGCAAAAGGTGTTTGTTGCTAAGAACGGGTCCTTTTTGAGAAAGAGTTTCTCTCGAAAGAATTGAGTGGGAGGAAGATAGAACTTGATAAGGTTGTTGAACCTTTGTTTCAACCAGAGAATAGCGCAACACAGAAAGATGTTTCTGTAGAGCCTACTTAGTTGAAAAGGAAGTTAATGATGATGATCATGAAGCTTCGGATCAAGTCACTATCGAACCTCGTAGGTCGACAAGGACGCGTACTGCTCCTGAGTAGTACGACAACCCTGTCTTGGAAATCATGTTGTTGGACAACGATGAACCTACGAACTATGGAGAAGCGATGGTGGGCCCGGATTCCAACAAATGGCTAGGAGCCATGAAATCCGAGAAAGGATCCATGTATGAAAACCAAGTATGGACTTTGGTAGACTTGCCTGTTGAATGGCGGGTCATTGAGTACAAATGGACCTTTGAGATAAACATAGACGCTAATGGTGAAATGTCACCGTTTATAAAGCTCGACTTGTCGCAAAGAAGTTTCCGCCAAGTTCAAGGAGTTGACTGCAATGAGATTGTCTCATCTGTAGCGATGCTAAAAGTCTATTAAAATTTTGTTAGCAGCTGCTGCATTTTTCGATTATGAAATCTGGCAGATGGATGACAAAACAAGGTTTCCGTAATGGTTTCTGTGAGGAAGAGTTGTATGTGATACAACCAGAAGGTTTTGTCAATCCTAAGGATGCTAATAATATGCAAACTCCAGCGATCCTTCTATGGACTGGAGCAAGCATCTCGGAGTTGGAATATATGCTTTGATGAGGTGATCAAAGTGTTTAAGTTTATACAAAGTTTATGAGAAACTTGTATTTGCAAGAAAGTGAGTGGGAGCACTATGGAATTTCTTATAAGAATATGTAGTTGACATATTATTGATCGGAAATGATGTAGAATTTCTGGAAGAGCATGAAGGGTTGTTTGAAAAGTTTTGTTTTTCAAAGGAAGACCCAGATAAAGCTACTATTTTATTGAGCATCAAGATCTATAGGGATAGATCTATTCGCTTGATAAGTTTTTTCGACGAAGACATACCTTGACAAGTTTTTGAAGGAGTTCAAAATAGATGGGTCAAGAAGGAGTTCTTGACTGTATTGTAAGGTGTGAAATTGAGTAAGACTCAATACTCGACCACGGCAGAAGATAAAGAAAAGATGAGTGTCATCTCCTATGCTTTAGCCATAGGCTCTATATAGTATGCCATGCTGTGTACCGCACCTGTGTGTGCCTTGCATGAGTCTGTCAAGGGGTACAAGAGTAATCCAAGAGTGGGTCACTGGACAGCGGTCAAAGTTATCCTTAGTAACTTGAGAACTAAGGAAATATTCTCGATTATGGAGGTGATAAAGAGTTCATCATAAAGGGTTACGATGATGCAAGCTTTAACTCCAATCCGGATGACTCTTAGTAGAAATCCAGCTACGTATAGTGGAGCAGCCATTTGGAATAGCTCCAAGTGGAGCGTGGGAGCAGTATCTACAAATATGAAATGGAAAGTTTGCAAAGGTACACACGGATCTGAATGTCGCAGACCCGCTGACTAAAAAACCTCTTTCACGAGCAGAACATGAACAAACCCCAGAACTTATTGGGTGTTAATCACATGATGATATGATCACATGGTGATGTAAGTGTTAATCACATGGTGATGTGAACTAGATTATTGACTCTAGTGCAAGTGGGAGACTGTTGGAAATATGCCCTAGAGGCAATAATAAAATGGTTATTATTGTATTTCCTAGTTCATGATAATTGTCTATTATTCATGCTACAATTGTGTTAACCAGAAACCGTAATACATGTGTGAATACATAGACCATCACATGTCCCTAGTGAGCCTCTAGTTGGCTAGCTCGTTGATCAATAGATGGTCACGGTTTCATGACCATGGACATTGGATGTCGTTGATAACGGGATCACATCATTAGGAGAATGATGTGATGGACAAGACCCAATCCTAAGCATAGCACAAGATCGTGTAGTTCGTTTGCTAAAGCTTTTCAATGTCAAGTATCATTTCCTTAGACCATGAGATTGTGTAACTCCCGGATACCGTAGGAATGCTTTGGGTGTGCCAAACGTCACAACGTAACTGGGTGGCTATAAAGGTACGCTACGGGTATCTCCGAAAGTGTCTGTTGGGTTGACACGAATCAAGACTGGGATTTGTCACTCCGTGTGACGGAGAGGTATCTCTGGGCCCACTTGGTAAGACATCATCATAATGAGCTCAATGTGACTAAGGAGTTAGCCACGGGATGATGTGTTACGGAACGAGTAAAGAGACTTGCCGGTAACGAGATTGAACAAGGTATGGCGATACCGACGATCGAATCTCGGGCAAGTACCATACCGATAGACAAAGGGAATTGTATACGGGATTGATTGAATCCCTGACATCGTGGTTCATCCGATGAGATCATCGTGGAGTACGTGGGAGCCAACATGGGTATCCAGATCCCGCTGTTGGTCATTGGCCGGAGAGGTGTCTCGGTCATGTCTACGTGTCTCCCGAACCCGTAGGGTCTACACACTTAAGGTTCGATGACGCTAGGGTTATAGGGAAAAGGTATACGTGATTACCGAAGGTTGTTCGGAGTCCCGGATGAGATCCTGGACGTCACGAGGAGCTCCGGAATGGTCCGGAGGTAAAGATTGATATATAGGAAGTCCAGTTTTGGTCACCGGAAAGTTTTCGGGCTCATCGGTAGTGTACCGGGAGTGCCGGGAGGGTGCCGGAGGACCCCCGGGAGGGGTGTGACGACCAGAGGACTTCATGGGCTGTTAGATAAAGTGTGTCAGCCCTTATTGGGCTGGGAAATACTTTTGCTAAAGGCCCATGTGGCTGGAGATAAGGAGATAAGGCAAAAAGGATTTAAAAGGAGGAGATCCACCTCCCTTGTGGGAGGTGGACTCTCCCTTTAATTCGGCCGGCCCTCTCCTCTTTGGAGTAGAGGCCAAGCCAGCCCTCCACGTCCCTCCACCTATATATACTTGAGGTTTTGGATTTTTTGAGATAGGATTTGATCTCTCTCTCTCACGGCGAAGCCCTACCTCTCTTCTTCCTCCTCCGCAGCGCTTAGGCGAAGCCCTGTCGGAATACCTTGCTACTCCACCACCACCACGCCGTCGTGCTGCTGTTGGAGCCCTTCCCCAACCTCTCCTTCCTCCTTGCTGGATCAAGGTGTTGGAGACGTCACCGGGCTGCACGTGTGTTGAACGCGGAGGTGCCGTCCGTTCGGCACTTGATCGGATCTACCGCGATCTGAATCGCTGCGAGTACGACTCCATCAACCGCGTTCTTGTAACGCTTCCGCTTAGCGATCTTCAAAGGTATGAAGATCCACTCTCCCCTTGCTCGTTGCTGGTTTCTCCATAGATGGATCTTGGTGAACGCGTAGGAAATTTTTTGATTTACTACTACGTCTCCCAACAGCAACACGATTAAAACCTTATATAAATGAAATCTGCATTGATAGAATTTGGGGGAATAGTAAAATTCAAATCGAACTTACCTTATGCCTCGTCGAACCTCTTGTTGAGGGCTTCCGCCTCATCCTCGGTGCGTTGGAGCTTCCGATTTAGCTCATCCAGTTCGACGCCGTTTTTGGTCACCGCCAATGACGAGGCCTACACCGCACATAATGCATACATTACATCGGCACTTACTTCCCGAACTATAGAGATGACCCCTAGGCGAGTTCTGTTCAACTCACCTAGGGCTCAGGGCTTCCATATACACAATACGACTTAATGAAATCTCAGCAAAAACAACGGGCAACTTACTTGAAAACCTACAAGGAGACCTTTGAAGGCCTCCTTCAGTCTGTTGTCAACGGACTGGATGCTTTGTAATACCGCACCCATAAGGGTGCGGTGGTCCTTGGGGAGGCGCTTGTTAGAGCCTCCCCGATGGTCGACCACTCGTTGGTCCGTGATACCGGGGATGACCGGATTTCCCGATCACCCTCTGGGGTTTGGACCGATGCCTGCGGAGGCACCATGCCCTCCGGAGACGTTCTCGGAGGGGACTGATTGCCTGCCCATCCGGTCTCCTCAGTGTCCAGGCAGGGGATCATCCCCTGTTCTTTGGTGGCCGAAGCGTTAGCTTCGGCCATGGGGGTATCCTCCGCGCCCCTTGTGTCCGCCTCCATTAGAGTGTGCTAGGACGACACCTCCATGGCGTCCTTCATAGCGCTTGGAGTGGGGGGTGCGAGGCGTCCCCGCTCTCTGCCAATTCGGCAAGCGGGGTCTCCTCATCCGATATAACCTCGGTGGGGATGACACGCGAAGTGCTGTTGGACCAACAACCTGCGTGTTAGCAAATTCTGAGCCTACTGGCGACAGAAAAAAGGGTCATCGGATCCTAACCTGAATGGAGGGGGCTTGACCCCGAGGCTCCTTCGAGGAACCTCCTTGGCATCTTCGGACGCAGAGCTCGAGTCTGAACTTTCGTTGGACATGACCATCCGCACTTGTCGCACCTTCTTCAGAGCAGGAGAGGATGCCTGCCCCGGGGCGTCCGAAGACGCAGCTCTCTTCTTGGTATGGGGGGATCGCCTCCCCCCTCGCTCTCGACCTCCTCCTCCTCTTCTTCTTCCTCTTTGGCCTCCTCCTGATTTGAGGAGGCGAGTGTGTATTTGGAAGCAGCATCAGGGACATACCAGCCTGACCTGGTCTCTTCTTCTTCTCCTTCTTCGTGGGAGGCTTGTAAGGCCTCTCCACGAGCATCTTGGCTAACAGCCCGGTCCTCTCGTCCTCGGGCTGAGGGGCCGGACTGTTGATGTTGTTGGCTTTCTTTAGCCACCTCTGCACAAGCATATCGAATACGGGGTTATGGACCTTCTATGTAATAAAACCGACCAGGCTAGGATGTGGCATACCTCGGAGTCCGGCTTGGCGGCGTGTAGGCCCTTGCCCTCCTCCTTAGCTGGCCAGCTCTTCATGGATTTGAAGAAAGCCTTCCACAGCTTCTCCCGCATAGTGCGGAAGAGTTTCTAGACTATGGGCTTGGCATTGATTTCCCGAGCCCACAGGGGAGTGTCTCGGCGCTAGCATGGGAGGATGCGTCTTCAGAGCATTACCTGAACCACATCGACCAACTTGACGCCATTCTCGACCAAGGATCGGATCCACTTTTGCAGATCGGCGACCTCCTTGCTCGACCCCCAGACGAGACCCTTCTTGATCCATGAAGCTAGTCCGGTTGGAGGACCAGATCTAAATACGATTGAGGGGTGTAGACCTTGTTCCTGTGGTTCAGTGATGTATAACCACTCCTTATGCCACCCCTTTATGGTGTCGATAAGGGTACCCGCCGGCCAGTCAATGCGTGTGAGTTTGCTGATGACGACACCACCGCAGTCGGCATGCTTACCACAGACACACTTCGTCTTGATGTTGAAAACCTGCAGCCAGAGCCCGAAGTGTGGCTCGACATGCAGGAATGCCTCGTAAAGGAGGATGAAAGCAGAGAGGTGCATGATGGAGTTCGGTGGAAAGTCGTGGAAGTCGAGGCCGTAGAAGAACATTAAACACCTGACGAAGGGGTGGAGCGGAGCTCAACCCCTTGATGAAGTGGGGGATGAACACTACCCGCTCGCCTGGCCTGGGGGTGGGGACTACTTGCCCCTTCTCCACCGCACGATGAGGAATATCGGCGGGAAGGTAGCCGACCTTCTTAAGGTCGAGGATGTCTTGGTTGCAGACCGTGGAAACCTCCCACTGGCTATTGGAGCCCGCCATTGTTGAGCTCGGAAGCGGGGGTGGAAAAAACCTAGATCTGTGCTCTAGAGGCGCGGGAGAATAGGAGGCGGAGATGTCGAATGGAGAGCGTGATGGGCCTCTAGGGTTATCTTTGTCCTTTTATGAGGTGTGTCGATTTGGGCTCCCCTTGCTGTGACGTGATTCCCTCCACTTCCCGAGACACGCGAGCCGTTGTGGGTGTATGATTAACTACATCCCGTATAGAACGGGACACGATCTACGTGTGGATAGATCGTGTGGATGGAACAGCCTTGAACCGTGCGTCGAGTGCCTGTAAATGGCCTATCGGTCGTGGTGGGTCTTGATGACCCACAAGTATAGGGGATCGCAACAGTTTTCGAGGGTAGAGTATTCAACCCAAATTTATTTATTCGACACAAGAGGAGCCAAAGAATATTCTCGAGTATTAGCAGCTAAGTTTTCAATTCAACCACACCTGAAAGACTTAATATCTGCTGCAAAGTATTCAGTAGCAAAGTAATATGGTAGTAACGGTAATGGTGGCAAGTGATAGTAGCAGTTTGTATTGTTTGTAACAGTAGCAACGAAAAAGTAACCGAGCGAATATCAATATATGGAAAGCTCATAGGCAATGGATCAGTGATGAATAATTATGTCGGATGGCATTCATCATGCAATAGTTATAACATAGGGTGACACAGAACTAGCTCCAATTCATCAATGTAATGTAGGCATGTATTCCATATATAGTCATACGTGCTTATGGAAAAGAACTTGCATGACATCTTTTGTCCTACCCTCCTGTGGCGGCGGGGTCCTACTGGAAAATAAGGGATATTAAGGCCTCCTTTTAATAGAGAACTGGACCAAAGCATTAGCACTTAGTGAATACATGAACTCCTCAAACTACGGTAATCACCGGAAAGAATCCCAGTTATTGTCACCCTGGGGGATGTGGATCATAACTCGTAAAAGGTGTCTACAACTTGCAAGATAGGATCAAGAACACACATATATTCATGAAAACATAATAGGTTCAGATCTGAAATCATGGCACTCGGGCCCTAGTGACAAGCATTAAGCATAGCAAAGTCATAGCAACATCAATCTCAGAACATAGTGGATACTAGGGATCAAACCCTAACAAAACTAACTCAGTTACATGATAAATCTCATCCAACCCATCACCGTCCATCAAGCCTATGATGACATTACTCACGAACGGTGGGGAGCATCACGGAATTGGTGATAAAGGATGGTTGGCGATGACGAAGGCATCTATTTCCCCTCTCCGGAGCCCAAAACGGACTCCAGATCTGGTCTCCCGAGGAAGAATAGGCGATGGCGGTGGCTCCGTATCGTGAAATGCGATGAACTCTTCTCTCTGATTTAATGCTACAACTAAGCAACTAGGAAATAAAGCTAGAACTATTTTTTTGTATTTTCCTCAAAGTTAATTAAACACACAAGAAGAAAGCAAAACAAGAAATAAACTACCATCGATAGTACAATGAAAAAGTATGAACACCGACAACTGAAATAAGTGTGTGAACATGAATGTAATGTCGGTGAGAAATACGTACTCCCCCAAGCTTAGGCTTTTGGCCTAAGTTGGTCTAGGGCCATGGTTGGCCTGGATAATATCCGAAGTCAAAGTTGGGGTTGTGCTGGGCTACGGCGGCTACCGCCTGTACCACTGCAGTGTGAAGGCGAGCGGTTTCTACATTTCGCTCGTACTCGTTTGCCTCCTCTCTGGTTATAAAATATCTCTGCTTTTCCTGAAAGTTAAAGAAGGCAGGAGCAGGAAGGCTAATATGGACAACACGTTGCCTGTCAAAAATTAGTCGGTACTGGAGGGATTGTTCGTTTCTTTCAAAAAACTGAAAGCGCACCAGAGCCTCATAATCAAGGAAAACAGGGGGTAACTCAATGTCATTCCCTCTTATGGGTACCCCAAGATACTTAGCTACACGGGTGGCATAAATTGCACCAAAGAAATCTCCCTCCTTAGCATTATGATGTAACCTCCTGGCAATAATAGCCCCCAAGTTATATCGTCTATCTACCATTACCGCACTCTTAAGGATGCTCAGATCAGGCACGCAAAGGTGGCTATTCTCGAGGTTACCGTTAATACATCTACCTATGAAGAGAGCAAAATAATGTATAGCCGGAAAGTGAATGCTCCCCAAGGTGGCTTGTGTAATGATTCTAGTTTCTCCCACCGTGATGCTAGCAAGGAAATCATTATATTCATTTTTATGAGGATCTCTACGACTACCCCATTGTGGAATTTTTCATGCATCATTAAAATCTTTTAGGTCCATGGTATAGGTCTTATCATAAAGATCAAATAGAACAGAATGAGAATTATGCCTAGATGAAAACTGAAACCTCCGCACGAAAGAATCAGTGAGTTGATAATATTGCTTGCATCGATCTATAATGAAGTCCTCAAGGCTATCATTCCTTATGTATGCATAAAACTCTTCCTTAAATCCAGCGTTTTCCATGAGTTGATCTGACGGACATTCACAAGGCAATACTCGAGCTTCCCTGGGTAGTTCAAAATCAGGCTCACGTAGCGCAAGTCTTGGGGCTTTCTTGCTCGAGGAACCACCTTGGTACATTCTCCTCAACATCTTTTCTTTTCTTTGAAAAATTTCTGAAATTTTTAGTGCGTGAAAATAAAGGTGAACAAAACTTAACAAAACTCATAGCAACTACTCCCTCAAGTGCCTAGAGACCATATCATGCATCAAAACTACTTGGGACCATAAAATTTTTGACATGCAAGCTCAAGAACAAGGTCGCCAAAGCAGCCAAAATTTGCAATATATAAGGCACTAGAACAAAAACTAATTGGACCATTGGAGGAGTCACATACCAGTGAGCAATCCCCTAAAAACAGTTTTGCAAATGGAGCTTTGAGCAAGGAGATCGAAAATGGCAGCAAGATGAGCTAGAACACGGGTTTGAGCAATGTTGGGATTTTTTCTGGAGGAAGGTGAAGTGAATGGGTGCTGGAATAAGTGGAGGGGGGGCACGTGGGACCCACAAGCTTGCTAGGCGCGGCCAGGGGGTGGTCGCGCCCTGCAGGCTTGTGGCCCACTAGTGCAGCCCCTAATGCATTCTCAGTGCCAAAAATTCTTAAATAATCCAGAAAAAATCATACTAAATTTTCAGGGGATTCTCGGAACTTCTATTTTCAGGTCATTTTTCTATTGCATGGAAAACTCAGAAAACAAAAAAATAATGGCATTTTTACTTAATTTCATCTAGATAACAGAAAGTAAAAGTTAGGTACAAGAATTTGTGCTTTCTAAATTCATCCATCTCATGATCGTCAAAAGGAATCCATCAATAAGGTTGATCAAGTCTTATTAACAAACTTCTTTCGAATAACATGAAACCGAAGAATTTTGGAATAACACTAAGTTACCGCAATGGGTATATGTATTTCCCCAACAATAATTATATCATATTTCTTCTTGACAGTAGTAAGAGGGAACTCAAAATCTCCAATAATAATCGTTGGAATTTTTTTAATAGAATTGATACTATGAACTTGAGGTTGTTTCTTCGGGAAGTGTACCGTATGTTCATTACCATTAATATGAAAAGTGACATTGCCCTTGTTGCAATCAATAACAGCCCCTGCAGTATTCAAAAAGGGTCTACCAAGGATGATCGACATACTGTCGTCCTAGGGAATATCAAGAATAACAAAGTCCGTCAAGATAGTAGCATTTGCAACTATGACAGGTACATCCTCAGGGGCTGTTATCAGCCATTTGATTTATCAGCCATTTGCAAAGAGATTTCAGTAGGTGTCAACTTATTCAAATCAAGTCTACGGTATAAAGAGAAAGGCATAACACTAACACCAGCTCCAAGATCACATAAAGCAGTTTTAACATAATTTCCTTTAATAGAGCATGGTATTGTAGGTACTCCGAGATCTCCTAGTTTCTTAGGTATTCCACCCTTAAAAGTATAATTAGCAAGCATGGTGGAAATCTCAGCTTCCAGTATCTTTCTTTTATTTGTCACAATATCTTTCATATACTTAGCATAAGGAGACATTTACAAAATATCAGTCAAGTGCATACGTAAAAAGACAGGTCTAAGCATTTCAGTAAAGCGCTCAAAGTCCTCATCATCCTTTTTCTTGGATGGTTTAGGAGTAAAGGGCATGGGTTTCTGAACCGATGGTTCTCTTTCTCTACCATGTTTCCTAGCAATGAAGTCTCTTTTATCATATCTTTTATCCTTAGGTTGTGGGTTATCAAGATCATCAGCGGGTTCAATCTCCACATCATTATCATTACTAGGTTGAGCATCAGCATGAACATCATTATTAATGTTATCACTAGGCTCATGTTCATCACCAGATTGTGTCTCAGCATCAGAAATAGAAATATCATTCGGATTCTCAGATGTATCTATAATAGGTTTACTAGCAGGATGCAAAGTACTATCATCATTCTTTTTCCTACTCTTATTGGAGGGAATAGGTGCATCGGTATTAGCTCTCTGAGAATCTTGCTCAATTCTCCTAGGATGGCCCTTGGGATACAAAGGTTCCTGAGTCATTCTACCACCTATAGTCACAACTTTAACAGAGTGATCATTGTCTTTACTATTCATCTCATTAAGCAAATCATTTTGAGCCTTAAGTACTTGTTCTACTTGAGTGGTTACCATGGAAGCATGTTTACTAATAAGCTTAAGATCATTGACAGTTCTACTCAAATAATCACCCAAGTGATCAAGCATATAAGCATTATGTTTCAGTTGTCTACTAACATAGGCATTGAAGTTTTCTTGCTTCATAATAAAATTATCAAATCCATCCAAGCATTGGCTAGCAGACTTATTATAAGGGATATCTCCTTCATCGAATCTACTAAGAGAATTTACCTCTACTACTTGTGTCGGGTTATCAAGACCATGTATTTCTTCAATAGGTGGTAGATTCTCAACATCTTTAGCTTTAATACCCTTTTCTTTCATAGTTTCTTTGCCTCTTGCATATCTTCGGGACTGACGAATAGCATACCTCTTTTCTTCGGAGTTGGCTTTGAAGGTGGTTCGGGAATAGTCCAATCATTATCATTGCTCAATATATTATTCAATAGTAATTCAGCTTGTTCAAAAGTTCGTTCCCTGAAAACACAACCAGCAGAACTATCTAGTTAGTCAATTATTAAAGATGTCAAGTATTTCATTTTTCTTGAGAGGATGATTAGGCAAAGCATTAAGTAATTGGAGAATCCTCCCCCAAGCTTGTGGGAGACTCTCTTCTTCAATTTGCACAAAGTTAAATATTTCCTGCAAGGTAGCTTGTTTCTTATGGGCAGGAAAATATTTTTCAGAGAAGTAATAAACCATGTCCTGGGGATTACGCACACAACCAGGAGCAAGAGAATTAAACCATTTCTTAGCATCACCCTTTAATGAGAAAGGAAACAACTTAAGAATATAGTAATAGTGAATTTTTTCCTCATGAGTAAATAGGATGGCTATATCATTCAATTTGGTAAGATGTGCCACAACGGTTTCAGATTCATAACCATGGAAAGGATCAGATTAAACCAAAGTAATTAACTCAGGATTGACAGAGAATTCATAATCCTTATCAGTAACAAAGATGGGTGAAGTAGCAAACTTAGGATCATATTGCATTCTAGCATTTAGAGATTTTTCCTTCCACTTGCGAAGCAATTTCTTAATATCATCTCTATCCTGACAAGCAAGGAAGTCCCTAGGTACCTCTCCTTCCATAACATAACCTTCAGGTATATCAGGCAATTCATATCTAGGAGAGCTAGGTCTAGCAGGTGAATCATAGTGTTCAGTTTCAATAATTTCATCAGGTTCTATCAGTTTCAGCATTGGCTCTAGCAATTTGTTCATCAAGAAATTCACCTAGTGGCACAGTATCATCAAACAAAGTATCATCACAAGCATCATGCATAGCAGAAGTAGCGCCATCAATTACTTGCGACATATCAAAATTACTAGCAGGTGGTGGTGTCAAAAACTTACTCATAACAGAAGGTGAATCAAGTGCAGAGCTTGATGGCAGTTCCTTACCTCCCCTCATAGTAGAGGGATAGATATTGGTTTTTGGATCTTTCAAATTCTTCATAGTGATCAACAAATATATATACCAAGTGACTCAGAAAATAAAGCTATGCTCCCTAGCGACGGCACCAGAAAAAGGTCTTGATAACCCACAAGTATAGGGGATCGCAACAGTTTTTGAGGGTAGAGTATTCAACCCAAATTTATTGATTTGACACAAGGGGAGCCAAAGAATAACTCGAGTATTAGCAGCTAAGTTTTCAATTCAACCACACCTGAAGGACTCAATATCGGTAGCAAAGTATTCAGTAGCAAAGTAATATGGTAGTAACAGTAACGGTGGCAAGTGATGGTAGTAACGGTAACGGTTGTATAATTATGTCGGATGGCATTCATCATGCAACTGTTATAACATAGGGTGACACGGAACTAGCTCCAATTCATCAATGTAATGTAGGCATGTATTCCATATATAGTCATACGTGCTTATGGAAAAGAACTTGCATGACATCTTTTGTCCTACCCTCCCGTGGCAACGGGGTCCTACTGAAAACTAAGGGATATTAAGGCCTCCTTTTAATAGAGAACCGGACCAAAGCATTAGCACTTAGTGAATACATGAACTCCTCAAACTACGATAATCACCGAAAAGAATCCCAGTAATTGTCACCCTGGGGGATGCGGATCATAACTCATAATAGGTGTCTACAACTTGCAATATAGGATCAAGAACACACATATATTCATGAAACATAATAGGTTCAGATCTGAAATCATGGCACTCGGGCCCTAGTGACAAGCATTAAGCATAGCAAAGTCATAGCAACATCAATCTCAGAACATAGTGGATATTAGGGATCAAACCCTAACAAAACTAACTCGATTACATGATAAATCTCATCCAACCCATCACCGTCCAGCAAGCCTAAGATGAGATTACTCACGAACGGTGGGGAGCATCATGGAATTGGTGATGAAGGATGGTTCATGATGACAAAGGCATCGATTTCCCTTCTTCGGAGCGCAAAACGGACTCCAGATCTAGTCTCCCAAGGAAGAACAGGCGATGGCGGCGGCTCCGTATCATGAAACGCGATGAACTCTTCTCTCTGAATTTTTTCCTCAACAAATAGGGTTATATGGAGCTGGGGAGGAGGTCGGATGAGCCACGAGGGCGCCACAAGCCTGCCCGGTGTGGCCAGGGGGGTGGCCGCGCCTAGCAGGCTTATGGCCTGCTGGTGGCCCCCTCTGGTAATTCTTGCGCTAGTATTTTTTATTAATTCCAAAAATATTCTTTGTAAATTTTCAAGACGATCCGAGAACTTTTATTTCTGCACAAAAATAACACCAAGGCAATTTTGCTGAAAACAGCGTCAGTCCGGGTTAGTTCCATTCAAATCATGCAAATTAGAGTCCAAAACAAGGGCCAAAGAGTTTGTAAAAGTAGATACGTTGGAGACGTATCAATGGGTTGTGACCTTTCGTCCGAAAGGTCATCAGGAAACATTACCTTTTTCCCGACGCTTGGCCTTCAAAAGCCAACTTATCTCACAAAATTCGAGCGTGCCACTATACAGAAAATTATTTGTCATCGGAGGCCGAACTATGGTTCAGCAGAAGGAACTCACCTCGCAAGCCAAAGACTTTGTTCCCGAAGCAATTGGAGATGAAGACTCTTGGCGTTGGAGGCAATTTCGGGGCTAGCTACTGAGGGAGTCCTGTATTAGGGGGTCCTCGGATAGCTGACCTGTTATGTATGGACCGGATTGTATGGGCCACTTGCCGAACACTGGATGATCTGAAGGCCTAGTTACCAGGATGGAAGCCTCGAGGAGCCCGGCTTGCTCTCCATGTTTGATGTAGTAAATAGGCATGTTTATCTCTTCGGCATGTAACCGACCATGTGTAAACCCTAGGCCTCCTCGGCATCTATATAAGCTGGAGGGTTTTAGGGTATGGAAAAAGAACAACTCAACTAGGGTTAGACATACAATCTCAAGGTAGATCGACTCTGTAACCTCTTACACCATCAATGCAATCAAGGAGGACGTAGGGTATTACCTCCATAGGAGGGCCCAAACCTGGGTAAACTCATGTCCCCTTCGTCTCCTGTTACCATTGATCCTAGTCTCACAGTTCGGGACCCCCTACCCGAGATCCGCCAGTTTTGACACTGACATGGTCTTTGTTGAAAAGAGAGAAAGATGCTTGTGTTTGTTGTCTTGTGGAATATCACACACAATATGCACATTCTTGGTAAAAAAACTCGAGTAATATTTACATTCATTTGTTGGCCCGTGGCAACGCACGGACACTCTCCAAGTAGTATTATAAATTGGCACCTAGAATACAAGTATACAATTTCACAACAAGAACAATAGCTTGAAATTACCAATACGTACACCTAACAGAAGACCATGGGGAACATATGGCATAATGACATGACAAATCTTGCAAGGTTTAAAATTTCAAATAATATCACAACCATGTGTGTACAAAACTATCTATCCTTGGTAACAGTTTATGCATTAATGTCAAGACGGTTTGTGAAACTTACTGCCAAGTTATATGTCTTTGAAAGCTTCATCAACTTCAATGATAATCCACTGAGCACTCAAGTCGTCATAGCCAGATCATTTAAATCTTGTCCAAAGTGGAAAGTAAGAATATCAAAAATGATTGTCCAAGAAACGTCTGATTCAACAATTTATCGCTACTTGGGGGTTAACTGATGAGATTATGCCATATCGTCATTATTAACCAGTTGAGCCGATTTATCGCTCTGAAATGTAATTTATTGGGAATCTACCAATAAATTAGGCATATTCCTAGCACTATGTGTGTTGGCGTGCGTGGTGCGACCTAGATTTGTGCTCGCGACGTGGCGGTTGTACAACGTGTAGGATCTGGTGATGGTGTTTATCGCCTAAGTCTATTCTGGTCCTCCTGGATCCAGCATCTGGACAACAAGGGACAATGTGGGGTGGTATCAGCGGCCTTGCTGGGTTGCTGCTCTGGTCATGGTCCGATGCAGCATGGTAGCGGACTCCCTCTTCATGGGTTGGCCACCGGTGGTGTGGTGGTTTACAGTGGTTGATCAGGTCCGGCTACATCAACGGATGGACAAAGTTATAATGTCGGCTCGTCTGCGGGCAGCTTTTATTGGCCTGCGCTCCATTCCTTAGTTGCGCTTGTGCAGGATGCATCGAAGGGGCGGTTTTTAGATAGTGAATCTTCAATCTTGTGCTAATGTTTCAAGGTTTTCTCGATGTATTTTTTACAAAATCCTTGCATACCATTTGGAATTTTCTTTGACCGCTAGCTTCATCTCATCATTGCACGCAAGTTTCATGTTGTACATTTTCTATTTCGACGGTCATAGACGAATAGAACTACATCTCCCTACTCGTTGTACAAATGTATCACATGTGGGTGTCAGTGGCTTGAACAATTTTGTGGCCGTTGGATAAGCATCCGAGGGATGCCACACCGTCTTCTACCTCAAGTCGGCATGTTGGATGAGCATCCGAGTGATGCCACACCTTCTTGTACCTCGAGCCATCCCGTTGGATGAGTATCTGAGGGTTGTCACATTATTCTTCTACCTGGAGCCGTCTCGTTGGATCAGCATCCGATGACTACCATGCCTTCTTCTACCTCAAGCCGGCCCGTTGGATCAGCATTTGAAGGCTGCCACACCTTCTTCTATATTGAGCCGACCATTTTCGTCTTCCTTCGGCATTGGTTTCCAGCTTAGTATGTTCACCATATGAATAAGAGTTGAGATTGATCATCCGTGTGTAACGGCGTGAGAGCTTTTTTGGGGGGAGTGTAAAAGCAAGCCTAGTAGAATCCTCAAAAGGGCATAAATTATGGATTTGGTATTTTCCTATCAAACACGTGTACAGTAGTCAAAGCAAGAAAAGGGCATAGATGGATAAAATTCATTTTTTCTATTCCTCCGAAATTAATTAATCTGAAATATGATGACTATCAATCTTGATTTTTTCAAAACTATGACCGATTTTGTACCAAATTTAGAAATAATATGCCCAAATTTAAGAAAACCAGAAATAGTACCCCGTCGGCCTCTGGCAGGCTGAAGAGGGGCCCGTCGGCCACTGGCAGGACGAAGAGAGGCCCGTCGGCCATCCCAAGGCCGATGAGAGGCCCGTCGGTCTCTCGCAGGCTGAAGAGCGGCTTGTCAGCCTCTAGCTGGCTGAAGATCCCTGGTCGACCTCCAGGAGGCGGATGGGCCCCTGGATAAGGCCGACCACTCCTTTCTTCCTCCTCTGACCACTCCTTTCACCCTCCCCTAGCCTCCAGGCTCCCTAGCTCCACATCCCACTCCCATTGATCTCTGGTGCTTCCACCCTCACTCCGATCTCTTTGCTCGTCCACCCATTTTCCTATCCAACCCGCGTAAACAATAGATCAAGGCTCTCTCCATAGGCCTATGGTGTTTTTTTGCTTCCAACATAATCAAATGTCAACTTTCAACTCGGTTGTGGATTCAGTTCTTATTGGTCACCGTTTCTTTGCAGGTAATGGCTTGCCCCTTTTGTCGAGCTCTAGGTGGCCCTTGTTCTTCCTTTGATTCTGGTGCATATGTATTCACTGTGGTGTTGGATCATCGATGTTCAAGGTGTGTTGTAAGATTCTATATCTTGTTTATCTAATTGTGGCATATGGTTGATGTTGTTTTGGTTGGAATGTATTATAATGCCTTTGTTTATATGATTATGATGTTTGCTTCCATTCTTGTTGTAGTATGTTCCGTGCAGTGTTAGATCACATCTTGCTCAATACATTGAGGAGTGCAGAGCTTTAGCTATTCAGAGAGGTGACACAGATATTGATCTTGCTCTTCACAACAATGAGGGTAACTTATACCATGTTCTGTTCAGACATGGTCGGATGAGCAGTAAATTCCATGGTTCTTCCTAGGAGGAACTTGTGAATGATTATGGTCTTCGTCATCGTGACATGATGACTGTTAGGCTTGAGCACTATGGAACTATGATTGGTGTTGATTTTCATTGGGATGGTGTTATTTTGTTCCCTTTACACTGTGTTGGTAAGTTTTTTGTTTGACTGTTTTTCAGTTTTGTTTCAGCATATATGTTTTGTTGTTTTGCTTAGTTTGTGAAATTATTTATAGTAGCTCTTGAGTATCTGAGTGAAACTCATAGGGAACTTGTTGACAGTTGTTTTTATAATCGTGGTGTAAGTCTGAATTATCATCAAATGTATGTCATGTCGCGACAACTCTTTGATGACAACTACATATTGTGTACACCTTCTGTTCATAGGATGGAGTCCATGAATGTTATTTCTCAACATATGATGAGCTTTGGTTTCGGTTATTGTTTATTTATTTGTTCTTTGCTCTAGTATATTGTTTTAAATTTGTAAGCTTAATATAATATAACTTGATGTTTTTTGTCAGGTTATTCCTAGCATGGTTGTGAGGAGTTTGAAGGATTTTGTGTCAATTCCTAGGACTGGTTCTTTAACTCTCGAAATTACTTTGGATTCTAAAGATTATGATATATCTGTGAGCATTCCTTGTTCCTACTTTATTGGCTTGGGTGGTAGAATGGTGTTGAAGAAGGAAGGTTTCGGTAATTTTCTTCGAGCATCGTCTATTGAAGTCAGCAATTTGGTGCTCGTAACCTTCAAAGAACATGATCAGGAGCTAGCTGTTGTTTTCAGCCATCTGCCACAGTGATCGTACTATCTTGCCCTACTATCCCCCCATTTTATTTTCCCGCCCTACTATCCCGCCATTTTCTTTCCCGCCATACTCTCCCGCAACTTTCTTTCCCGCCATTATCTATCGCCATTCTCTCCCGCCATTTTCTTCCCCGCCTTTCTCTCCCGCCATCTTCTCCTGTGAACCTATATAACCACATCCGCAGTAAGGTGGGTGAGCAGGCCCTTCTTTCCCCCCCCCTTTCTCTCATGCCTTTTGCTCCCTCCATCCTTTCGTGGAGATTTCTCATCCTCATTATCCTTTTGATCATAGTTTTCACTCTGGTATGTCCAATCGTCTTCTCCGTCTAGCCGCCAATTTCAAGATGGATGATAGAGTAGTTCCATGGGAGGAACTCGTCAGTAGTGACACCATAATGAATGAGTTGGCTCACTCATTAGCTAGGAGTGGGTGGCCTCCCATGAATTTTGAGGAGATACAGAAAGAACTTCTCAGGTTGCATGGAAGATGGCACAAGCAACTGCATAAGCGTGAAGCTTTCCTCGGGATTGCTGTGAATAATGAGGACAAAGATGACCTCTTCATGCCGCGCACCAAGGTCGAGACTACCGCAACGTGGAAGTGCAAGAGTTCTGCATCGATGAAGGGCAAGAGATTTGCATCGACGGAGGACAAAGAGGGCATCTTCATGCCGAGCACCAAGGTCAAGACTACCGCATCGTTCAAGGGCAATAGTTCTGCATTGACAGGGGGCAAGAGATCTGCATCAACGGAGGAGGAGGAGGATGCATTCATATAATACTGTTTTATGTAGTACTATTTAATTTCAGTTGTACTGTTTAACTTCAGTTGTACTGTTTAATTCAGTTGTACTGTTTAATTCAGTTGTAATGCTTAATTCAGTTGTATGCATTTAGTTTGCAGTACAAGTGTTATCCCTCTAAACCAATTGACCATTGCAATGGAACATGAATATGTCTCATACATAGGTAGATAGTAATCTGTTCCATACATAAAATAGACATATGTCTCATACATAATTAGATAGTCATGTCTCATACATAGATAACCATATCACTGCTGGGGACGGCGACGAATCTTGGGCTTCCTAGGATGAGGACCGGAAGGTGATAAGCGCTCAGACGGTGGATGAGTCTCACAATGAACACGGCCATAGACCACCTCGTCTGTCAGTGTATGTGTATCCTATGTCGATGGTGGTGGTGGAGTGACAAGAACTGTCTCCAAGAAATCATAGGTGTTTGCACCTCGGTCATTGTCATCGCCGTTGCCGTCTAAGTACGAACCAGGACCAATAAACATCGGTGACTGGACTGAAGTCATGAACGGTTGCGACTGGCTTCCAACTGCGGTAAAGTAAAACATGTAAAATTGATTTACGAGCCTACAATTTTTAAAAGAATGTACAAAATAGTGTTACCTAGGTCCATCTGATTAAGCCAGGAAGAGCCCCGGGGTTGTGAAGGAGGTGGCTGCTGGTAGAAATAGCTCCCTGGTTGTGAAGGAGGTGTCTGCTGCCAGGAGGAGCTCCTTGGTTGTGAAGGAGGTGTCTGCTGCCAGGAAGAGCTCCCTGGTTGTGAAGGTCGAGTTTCCGAATGCTACACAGAGGGTCGAGGTTCCGAACGGTGCACAGAGGTTCGAGGTTCTGAATGCTATAGAGAGGGGCGTGGCGGACGATGTGTTGTACGAGTGTTAGCAACATCCGAAGATCGTCTACATGTAACAGCTGCGTAAATCCCGCGTAGCTTCCCTTGAAGACCCTTCAACCATGTGACGTGCTCTCGTGGTGGGATATTATCTCCTCTCTCAAAGTGTTGCATTAAAGCAGAAACCTCCTCTAGCGCCTCAGATGTCAATTCACCCTGTACACAGAGAGTTAACCAATTTTATATGTTCAGGTTAAGGAAAAAACTTAACATGTGAGAACCATAGCACGTACCACGTGGTGTCTGGTTCCCACAACTGAGGCAGTTGGGAACAGATCGCTAGTGAGAGGGGCTTCGATATGATCAGGAGCTGATGATGGAACCAAGTAGATCCGCGTGTTATGCCGGTAACGCTGCAGATACAACCCGAACTTGTCCCAGTCAAAGGCCTGAACTTCATCGCAGATATTTGTCGGCGCAGTAGTCCATTCGTCGATGTAAGGTCTCATGTCGCGAAGCCAAGAAGCCTGGGACTTGTTTCCTCCTACGCGACTGTACCTGAGATAGAAATGCATGTTTCATGATTAGTTATATTCTCAATGTAAACATGAGAACTAAAGTAGTATTACTTACTTGTGCACGTAATCTGGTAAGTGTGGAATAACAGGAATGTCAGGCTCTTGGCATAGACCAAACTGTCTCATCACCCTATGAAGAGCCATCTCCTCAACCGTCACGTCGAACACCAACTTGGCCTTGGTCATCCAATAATGCCAATCTCTAGTGCACAATCTAGAAATACCAACTGCACGCCTGGAGGAAATAGCTTGATCGGAATATGGCTCCCAGATAACTTGATCCTCGTGCAAACTATCAAACTGCGCCGTGAAGGAGGGGTAGCAGCCCCTCACCTGGCTATGCGCAAACTGTCTCTATGCATGACAACAAACATTAGTAATACTATTGAATAGCGAGAAATAAACATTAGTAATTCATATTGTTACTAATTATGAAAATACTTCTCTCCGTGCCCAAACATATCTCATAGTAGGCAAGTCGTCGATAGAAGGCACGTAAGTCCCAGCCATATCCTCATAACCAAAAGGTTTTTCAACGCTGACATAGGGTTGACCAATAGGAAATCTCTCATATGAACAGAGCTGCAACAATAGTGGACATCCAACAAGACCTGATTTTCTAGACTTCAACTGGCAAGCTTTGCACAGGCCTCTGTACATAGCCGCTAACACAGCAGAACCAAAACTCCTCTACACAATGTTCTCCGGGCAACGTGCGTCAGCTATCTCTCGTGCAATACCGATGAGTCGTGCATCGACAGTGGTTACGTGGTTCTCCATGAACATCATCTTGCCGAACAACCACATAATATATACCTCTAGGGATCGGTCAATCTGTGCCTCTGACAACTGAACATTGGGATATCCTAAGGAAACAATCTGAAACTGGCTCGACCACCTAAAAAGAGGCCCATGACGACCGTTGTCTAGCACCATAGTAGTTGGCACCGCAGTCAGAAAACAGGCATGCATAGATGCTAGCTAACCAGTTTCTGCCTCTAAAGGACCTATGGGAGCACCGCCAGAGGTAATCCCAACAAGTAAGACACATCATGTAAAGTAGGCGCCATCTCTCCCCAGGGAAAGTGAAATGTATGTGTTTCTGGTCTCCATCTATCTACTAAGCAGGTAAGGAGTGACCTGTCGTAAGAGAAACGTGTGACTTGCCTCTTGTGTAACTGCATTAGTTCACCTGCCTCATCCAATTCGGGATGATCAACCCACTCATCCAATGTACCCTCAACCAGTCGTGCCAAGGGTAGAAGTCCAGCCCAACTTAACCTACAAAATAAATAGAATGTAGCATACAGTTAGCGGCTATCAAAAGGATGTCAAATATAGTAAGTCATTATACCGACACATACCTATCAACCCATAAAGGGTGTATCATCGAGTTAGACTTTGGGGTGCGAGTGATCAACACGTCTAAGTGCCCGCTTCCATAAGTGTGCCTCGGTGCCCTCTATAAATATTACCATTAAGCAACGGATACGAAGCCATATCTGCCATTATAACATAGTCCAGACATATTACAAAACAAAACATAGTCCGACATATTATGCATTATAACATAGTGCAGACATATTACATAATAAAACATAGTCCGACATATTACACATTAAAACATAGTCCGACATATTACACATTATAACATAGTCCAGACATATTATATAATGAAACATAGCCTGACACATCTTACAAATTAAAACATAGGCCGACACATTATATAGCTTGTGAGTTATTTATTCCTCGTCCGCCCCTTCGGCCTCGACTGCCAGGACCACCACGACTGCCATGACCATGTCTGACTCTTGCTACTGTTCTCGCAGTCGTCGATGTGGAAGCACTCGTCGATGTGGAAGCACCATCTTTGCTCAGGTCGGGACAATATTTCATCCTATGCCCATAAGCCGCGCATAGCAAACATTGTCTGGTTGCTCCTCCAGCTTCAAATTCGTCCTTATCGTTTCGGATGCGCTTTACCTTACATCTGCCCGTGCTTGTTCACCGAAGTCTTGGATCTGGGATGTACACTCTCTCCCCATTGTTTACCTTACTGAAATTGACGATGACTCTAAACCCTGTTATCTCACCTGTCCAGACATTGAGTACTGCCTCTTTTGAATACTACGGGGACACGAAGGAGATAGCATCCAACTCAATCTGGCCACAGGCAGCCAACACATGTGAGCAAGGCAGGTGCAACAACTTCGGTTTGTTGCATGTACACTCACAAGTTGGATAAAATTCCATCCCAATTTTAACATTGTGCATCTTCACCTCATTTGCAGAACCAAAACCATCAGTGGGAAGCTGAACCTCATACCTCCTTTCCTGATTACCTATGAGTGTGACGGTGTGCTTTTTAGCTTTCTTTATCTTCTGAGCCATGTACTCCATGACACGGCTACAATAAGGTGTGTTCTGATTACCTGCAATATGCTTTTTGCTAACTCATGCCTTTCTCTGAAATATCTCAAAGTGCCATGGAATACACCCTCCACAATAGTTGTCAGTGGCATGCTCTATTCCCTCTGAGTACAAAGTTATACACCTCTGCAAGATTGGTTGTCATGTGGCCATACCTATCTCCATGCGTGTCATGCAGCAAAGACCAATTCACTGGAGGCTCTTTCTCTATACACTCAAAAAAATCTTTATGGCCCTGCCCTTCTTTCTCTTGGTATTAGGAGGTTCAATTGCTGGCAAGTCACAAAGACCTACTGGCTCCTCTAGCTCCACGACGAGTGATGCTAATTTAACCTGGCCTTTTTCCACTTTCTTCCTTGCAAGGACCTGTTTCTTAGTAAACTCATCTAGTTTTGACCAAATAAATTCGTATTTGCGCTGCTGGTTCTACTTGCATAATTTTTTGAACAAGTTCATCAACCGTTTGTTCTTGAACTGTGAGAAAAAAATTGCACCAAGATGGCGCATGCACCACCGGCTTTGAAAGTCCTTGCAAGGTGTTGGCTCATCAGTTGTTGGATTACTTGTGTCTTCACAGCCTTCAATATACCAGCATGTCTGTCATGAATGACACACACATTTAGTCGGTCGTTCACAATCGCAGATTTAACTTGCCGGAAGAACCATACCCATCTCAGAAAGTTCTCACCCTCCACAAATGTCATGTCTAGTGGGATGATTTGGTTGTTACCGTCCACACCAATAGCAGTCAAGATTTGCCCTTTGTACTAACCAGTTAGGAATGTACCATCCACAAACATCATAGGAGGACAATGCCAGAAAGCTTCGATGCACATACCAAAAGAGAAGAATACTCGTTTCAACACCTTGTAATCTAGTATAGTCTCCAACCTCATGTGTTGTATGTTAACATAAGTGTCGGGATTCCTCTCCTTCAGTATGTCAAGGAGATGGACAACATTATCATATGAGTCGAAGAACGTCCCAAACCATTCCTCCATAGCCTTCTGCTTAGCCCTCCAAGCCTTCCCATATGGAATGTCATAATTCCATCTGACCTTCACTGCTTTCTGGATGTGTTTTGCTTCCATATCTTTCTTCTCCACTATCTCAGTGTACATGAGTTGCGTGATGAGACTTGAAGTCAAGTTTGGATGACGAACCAACAGGTTTTTCCTCACACAATTATGCGGGACCACATTGGTGACAACCCAGTGGATGTTATAGTTTGGCATGTGCCCGTGCACCTTCACAGGACAACCTGTTTCAACACACTTCACGGTATATTTTGTTGGACTCGATATGTGTGTCCGGAAAACCCTCTACGTAGACATAGCCCACTTTATCACCGCATACTTCAATTTTTTCTTTGTGTCAAACATAGCCCCTATCTAGACTTGGTTCAGATTATATTTCCATGGAGTCTCATGGCTATCGTTGAAAGTAGTGCCGGTGGATATGTCCTGATCCCATCCAGAAGGAATCGGTACCTCCACTTCATCCTCAGAATTTTCAGAATCCAGATCCTCCGCAAAGCCATCCTCGTCCTCTTCATCCATCACGCTCTGCATTTCATTGCCTTCCTCATCCCCATCAGCAACACCAGAACCAGCTAATATTATCGACTGAATACTCTGCCTAGTATCATGACCACAAACATTGTGTGGCACATAGTCTGACTCTTTCTCGGCTTGGCTTGCATCCACATCCGGTGGCTGTGACCCGGATACATAAATCTCGTTAGCCACTTGACTACCCTGGCCTGGTTCATACCCCACATTGAGTTGTACGATATTCTCCTCCTTCGCCACTGGTTGCACTAGGGCATATGGGTGGATTCTTCGGTCTCGGGAATGACTTAACAGGGTCAACCAATGTTGGCTCATATATATCGGCATCAACTCCCACTTGACATTTTTACATGATTTGGTCCACAATGCATGAATACTGACGGAATAGACTTCAGGATCCAGCCCAAAACTAGTAGTCAACTAGTGCTTCAACTGCCTAATGTCCAGTCTGTCCGGGTTTGAAAGTGTCATGTCACCTTTTTTAAACTCGCTAAGATCAACCCCTAAATAATTATATCGAACATTACTAGGGCCGTAATAAACAATCAAATTTACTGATTCAGACATTTTTACCTGTCAGACATTGCCAGCTTCTCATTAATCGCAACGAACAAAATTATTCCTAGGGCTACGTACACTAAATAAACCTACACTAAATAAACATACACTAAAATGACTACACTAAATAAACTTAATAAACGTACACTAAAATGACTACACTAAATAAACTAAATAAACCTACACTACAAAAACATACACTAAAATGACTACACTAAATTAACATACAATAAAAAACTAAACTAAATAAATTCGGTATACCTTCGACGCGTGTGTCCCCTTCTTCTTCCTCTCCACCACACCACCTCCTCACCAGCCACACCTCCACCACCCCACCATGGCTCCTCCAAATGCAAAAAAACTACCCCATGGCACAGAAAGAGATCGTAGGCCAGTGGAGATGGGTATGATCTATTGTTTCTGCGGATCGGATAGGAAAATGGGTGGAGGATGGAGGAGATTAGAAGGGGTGCAAAATGGAAGAAGAAAAACAAGAGAGAGAGAGAGAGAGAGAGGAGCCAGCGACCTGAGGAGGAAGAAGGTCCCGGTCGTCCTTATCCAGGGGCTCTTCGGCCTCCTGGAGGCCAACGGGCCCTCTTTGGCCGCCCGCAAGCCGACGGGTGCCTTTTCGGCCACCATCGGGCCGACGGGCCCTCCTCGGCCGCCTGCAAGCCGACCGGTCCCCCTTCGGCCTCCCGCAGGCCCCTCTTCGGCCCACCAGAGGCCCACGGGGTACCATTTGTGATTTTTTTTGAATTTGGGCATATGGTTTTCGAATTTGGTACAAAATCGGTGGTACTTTTGAAAAAAATTCATCAATCTTCCGCCTCCAATGTACTCATCAGCTTCCACCTCTAGGTTACTACCCTCGTACTACACGCTTAAATAAACCCCTACGATTCCCATGCCTCATGCTAGCTCCTATACTTTTGTGCTCTTCATTTTCCTGTGCGTGTGTCACGTGGATATGGCAGCAGGCACGAAGGGAAATGGGACGGCGATCAGCATCGACCTCGCGATGACCTACTCCTACGTGACCCTGTGGCGGCCGGTGCACCAACGCGTGGAGGTCATCACCAACAACCAGAGCAGCCTCGTCACGCCGTCGTGCGTTGCCTTTACCGACGGATGGTGGCTCATCGGCGACGCAGCCATGAACCAGACATCCATGAATCCTATGAACATTGTACTCAGTGAGAACTATGAACTCAGATCTGGTCTACATTAGGGGTGTGTTTGGTTGCTTGCATGAGGCTCAGACACGCGCGGGAAGAAAATGTCCTGTTTGGTTGGCTGCATACACTGTTGAGCCTGCATGGCATGATGTTTAAAGCGTTCCTGGGCTCGGCTCCCTGGAAATGCTCGAATCGGCAGTTTCTCCAGAGCCAGACCCGAGCGGTGCACGTGGGCTGCGGCGGCTGCACGCGCGCGGCCACTCTCAAGAAGCCCCGTTGCTTCCCGAAGCACTGGCAGTTATTAGCGTCACCGCTCCCTCTCCCCACTATCCCCCACTATCCAAACTCTCACCGGCGGCGGCGGATCGGAGGAGATCAAGAAGACCACCGGACTCCATCGCCGATGAGAGGATCATCACCTGGCCCATGGCAATGGCAGTAAGCACTTTTCTATTCGTCATGCACTACTTTTTCGCATTCGATCCGGTGGTAGATTTGATCCACGGCGGAGAGGGGAATGGGGAATAGAGGTAGATAAGCATGACACTTCATACTAGTTCATACTAGTTCATATGAGTTCATATTTGTTCATGCATGATCGGAATGGAGGTAGATGCGGATGGAGTAGAAGGGGGATTAGGGGATTGGGGGTACACAACAGACACTGGCTAACCGCGACGGCCGTTGAGGCGTATGGAGCGACGGGTCGAGTGGCTGGCCTTCATCTTCTTGTCCATCGCCGTGCGGGGCGGCGGGTCATCATCATCCTCGGTGGAGTCGAGGTCGATTTGCCAGCTATGACGGCCTGGCTCTGGCGCCCTCACTGGCATCTGCACTGGTTCTTCCTCCTCCTTAGGCTCCTCACCGATGACCGCCGGTGGCACGATTGTTGTCTCCCAGTACACTGCGGCACGACGGTCATTAGGAGCCCAGTGGTTCTTGTACTTGGACCACCTCTTCCTCTATTTAGCGTCGTCGGAGATGGCTTGATTCATGGCCCAGCAAATGAGGTCGACTGCCATCGCGCCCTTCGCTGGGTTAGGAATCAGCGTCTTCAACTCTTTTGCAGTGGCCCTCATGAGCACTGCATCAGATTCCTTCTACATGTCAGTCATAGAGCCGAAGTTCGAGCACAACTCCATGGTGTTCTCGAACTTGGTGCAGTCACCATCCGACCACCCAAGGAAGAAGGCCCTCCAGCCAATACCCCAAGGGAAGGGATTGGCGTTGGAGCTGGAGCTCATGGCGATGGAGAGGAGGAAGGTTGATAGTGAGAGAAGAGAGGCGATGGGTAAGTAGTGGTGGTCAGGTTCAGTAAATATAGGCGTGATGGAGGAAGAGTGATAGTCACACCGTTTTAACTACATGCTCTTCAATGAGCCATGAATTCTGTTTGTGCCTGACTCGATGAATTGTGTGCAGATCGAGGAGAACAATGAGATGGGCACGAAGGTGCTCCCGGTCATTGACAAGAAGCAAGCAAGCGGTTAATCCAATGCCCGAGGTGGTGCTGCCGCCCACCACCGTGGAAGAATGGAACACGCCAACGGTTGGCGATGACAAGCGTATGGAGGAGCCCCCCCCCCAGCAGCAAGCGCCGCAACTATGACCACTACCATGAGTAGGGTGTCCCAACTCACTTCTGCAAGGTCATCCTTGCACCGAAGCTTGAGTGCATCCCCATGCCCCTGGACTTCACCAAGCACTTCGCCATGGTGCTGACGGAGTTCAAGCTGAAGAACAACACCGTCTACTCCTGGAGGGTGATGATCAGGCTAATGAATGGCAGGGTGACCCTGGATCAGGGTTGGGCCACCTTCGCCGCCGTTCATCAAATCAATATCTGCTACATGGTGACGTTCAAGCTCCTAACTCCCGACACCCTCAAGGTCATCATATTAGACGATGATGGCATTGAGTGGTCAACAAGTGCGGGAAGCACGACGAATCCTTTGCCCCTAGGGACTAGGATCAGGGCACCTCCTTCCTAAGTACTATCGAGTCTGCTTGAACTATGGTTTATGCATTGAACTGTTTGAACTATCGTTCTGAACTATGTTGTTAAGTAGTTGAACTCTGTTTATGCTCTGCTCTGCTTATGATGTGTGGTACATGGTTGTGCCGAAGTGTGCTGGTATCCTCACCAACTAGCAAATGAGGTTACCACACACCAGGTGTTGCATACAACAGAACACCATGCCTTGGGTTTGTCTACTAACATGCAGGCAACCAAACACCAGGCAGTGTGGTTCAGCCCATGCACGCAAGAGGGCATACAGGCAACCAAACAACTTGCAGATGGTGCATTTGAGGCTGCATTTTCATAGACAAACTGAGTTGAGAAGGCTATGCAATGCAGATACTGTAGACTAAAGGAACCAAACACACCCTAGCTGAATACCTTTGCCACTGAAAGCACATTTGCTCCCTTGGTGGTTTTGGTAATTAATAACAACATATAAGTCATTGAACTAATGTTTCCACCAAGTATATTTTAGGAAATGTTCAATGATAGGATTGGCAAAAGGAGACTGCGGAGATACCCCAAGATGCAAGGAAATAGGTTGGCCAAGCTTCAAGCAAGAGGACTCTACATTTTATATTTGTGAGAAATCACTTTGAGTCCATACGAAAGCCAATACTATTAAAAGGGGGTAAGGTTTTGCTGGTGAACAATATGCTCAAACATGCACAAGTGATAGTCACCAAAAACATCCACAAACTCTCCCACCAAAGTCTATTCTATACCTAACACTCAAAATCGGTGCAACCAACTTTCCCATACCGGTGCCACCAATTCCAGAACCTAGACAGACTGAGCCAAACCCTAGCCACTTCGGTGCAACCGATTCCATACCGGTGCCACCGAGTTTAGGTTGCCAACTTTCTGTTACGCAAATTCACATTATCGGTACCACCGAGAATGTTGGATCAGCGTCACCAAGATTGGAAATCTGACCGTTGGTCACCTTATCGGTGCAACCGAGTTTCCTATATCGGTCTCACCGAGATTCAAAAGTTGCCACCTTTTGGTCACTTCGGTAGCACCGAGATTAACACATCGGTGTCACCGAGTTGGTCATTTTGTGTGTAACGGTTGGATTTTTGGGGATTCCTATATATACCCCTTCACCACCACCTACTCGAAAGAGAAGCACTCATAACTATTCCATACCTATCCTATCAATTTTCTAAGAGAGAACCACCTACCCTTGTGTTGAGGTCAGATATTCCACTCCAATCATATGGATCTTGATCTCTAGCCTCCCCAAGTAGCTTTCCACCAATCCCATCTCTTCCATCATGCCAAATCTGTGAGAGAGTGATTGGGTGCTGAGGAGTCTATCATCTTGAAGCACAAGAGCAAGGAGTTCATCGTCATTACAGAGCCTATTACCTTTTGAAGGGTGGTGCCTCCTAGATTGGTTAGGTGTCGCTTGGAAACCTCCTACTTCATGTTGTGGAGTGAACCAAGAAGTTTGTAAGGGCAAGGAGATCGCCTACTTCGTGAAGATCTACCCATAGTGAGGCTAGTCCTTCGTGGACGGAAGCCGTTATGGAATAGTCAAGGCTGCTACTTCGTGGACCCTTTTGGGTGGAGCCCTCCGTGGACTCTCGCGACCGTTACCCTCCGTGGGTCGAAGATTCCATAAACGTGGATGTACGATAGCGCCACCTATCGGAACCACGGGAAAAATCATCGTGTCTACAACTGCGTTTGATCTTCCTACCCTATCCCTTCTATACATGCTTGTTGTTACTTTCCGCTGCTATATACTCTTAGACTTGCATGTGTAGGGTGTACTTGACTTGCCATGAAATGCTAAAAATGGTCAACCCTAAAACTTGGTATAGGGAAAACTTTTATTTGGTCTAGTAGTCTAATCACCCCCCCGCTCTAGACATTCTTTCGGTCCTACAAGTGGTATCAGAGCTTTGGTCTCCATTCCTTAGGTCTCACAACCTAGGAGAGTATGACGTCTAGTGAGGGAAGTTATCACCATAGAGGTCCATACTTTGATGGCACTAATTTTGCTAGTTGGAAGCACAAAATGAAAATGCATATTCTTGGTCATAACCTTGCCATTTGGGCTGTTGTTCGTGTTGGCTTGCAAGGTGAGTTCTTTGCGGATGGACGGGAACCAGATCGTGAAGCGACCGCGAATGAGTTGAAGATGTTGCAACTCCATGCTCAAGCATGGCAAATTCTCTTCAACTGCTTATGCCCAGAAGAATTCAACAAAACCAGTCGTCTTGAGAATGCAAAAGAGATTTGGATACTTTGGTTGATATGCACGAAGGAACCGAGTCCATAAGAGAATCCAAGTTAGATGTTCTTCAAGGTCAGCTTGACAAGTTCAAGATGAAGGATGGTGAAGGAGTCGCAAAGATGTACTCTAGGATAGCTCTCATCACCAATGAGATTGCCGGCTTAGGAAGCGAAGAAATGACCGACAAATTCATCATCAAGAAGATACTTGATCTTTGGATGAGAGATACGACACTGTGTTCACATTGATCCAAATGATGTCAAACTACAAATATCTGAAGCCTAAGGAAGTCATTGGAAGGATTGTTGCTCATGAGATGACACTCAAAGATAAGTAAGAACTTCATCACAAGTCTAGCGGTGCTTACAAAGCCACAAGTGATGCTCCCGCAACTTCAAGCAACAACCTTGTCACCAATGAAGAGATAAGCCTCATGGTCAAGAAATTAAACAAGTTCTACAAGAATAGAGGCAAAGAAAGAAACTCCAACTCAAGATATGATGAGAAGCATTCGTCAAGTCGTGACCGCAATTACTACAATTGTGGGAAGCCCGGACACTACTCAAATGAGTGCACGGCTCCCTACAAAAGAAGAGAAGAGTCAGCTCGAAGACGAAGCTCAAGGAATGAATCACCAGAAAAAGAGAGGAGTAGAGATGATCGTTATGAACGAAGACACTCAAGGAGAAGTAGAGATTCGGAGAAGAAGGACAAGTACACCAAGAGCTACATAAGAATAAAACATCAAGCTCATGTTGGTGAATGGGTTTCCGGCTCCGACTCTAACAATAACTCTGAGAGAAACTAACACTTTGACTCCAACTATAGTCAAGATGATGGTGTTGCCGGAATTTCTCTAGTGACTACCAACTCCTACGATCTATTTGATTCACCAAACGAAAGGAGTGGAAGTTGCTTCATGGCTAAAGGCCCCAAGGTATCACACCCCGAGTATCTTGATTTTGATAGTGATGAAGATGATTTGCTTTGTGAAGATGATTTGCTTTGTGATGATGACTTGCTTTGTGATAAAAACTAGTGATGTTGATCAAAATGAACTTGATAATTCTCATGCTAGTCAAGATGAGTCATTTGATGATGATAAGATGAAAATAAAACAACTAACTAAAGAACTAAACACTCTTAAGTTAGCTCATGAATCTACTCTCGAATATCATAGAGAGCTTGTGAGAACTCATGAGAAGCTACGCTTCGAGAAGCTCAACTTGGAGCAAGAGCATGAGTTTCTCAAAGCTATCAATGACGATCTCTGAAAGAAGACTTCATCTTATCTAGCCCAACGACTACTCTTATCTACTTTCATGCCTCAAGTTAAAACTAAGCAATCTAGTAACAAAGGCAAGAAAGGTTCTTCATCTAGTAGCAACAATAAAAATGCTAAACCCAATGATGTTGCTTCTAGTAGTTCTATTGATTCCACTAATGATGATTCTCTTAGCCAATTCACACTTGAGCAAGAAAATGCTTTATTGAAAGGAATTATAGAAAAAGGTCTCTACAAGAGTCTTGCCGGATGTAAGCAATTTGAGGAAATTGTACGCAAGCACGGAGGATATCGAAAGAATTGTGGTGTTGGCTACTTCAACGCTAATGGAGTTGAGTGGGAAGAAGGTCAATATCCCAAGCCAAAGTTTGTTCCTCAAAAGAAGAAGTATGAAAATACTCTTCCCAAGGGGACAAACACTCAAGATGACCTTCCACCACAAGACCACAAGCTCAAAGGAAAGAACAAGCTTCAAGAGGACATTGACTCATATGAAGATGAATCCCTAGCTTTGGTGGAGTGGGTTCCCAAGGATACTTCAAGTGCAACCACTACAAAGGCTACTTCAACACCAAGGATCCCCATCAACTTGATGTGGGTCCCCAAGAAGAAGAACTAATAAGTTCTTGAGGGGTGACTCCGCTAATGAAATTCACTCACATTCATTATTGGCAAGAACTTTTTTGCACTCAACATCAGCTCAATGCAATAGTTTAAGGAGTCACACATTCCCTCAAAGGTAAGCAAGGGACAAGGTAATCAACTAATCAATGGACATCATAACATATGCTTTGCACTCCATGTCCATAGATATCCTTGTATTTGTCTCTTGTGTGTTCGGACTAACCCATGTAGGTGAGAGGAGTAAGGAAACAACAAGGATGCTCCCAACTCTTGGTGATCTTCATCAACATTGAGCATCCACAACTAGCTCACCAACATGAAGTCTTCATCGATGTGACAGCCCGAGACCGACGCTCCAGAAGATTCCAGAAGATTCCCCTTTTATTTCCATTCTCGTCATGTGTTCGTCTGGTTGTCGCATTCATCATTGCATCATTCGCATCATATGCATTGCATCATCACTTGTTTTCGAAAACTTGCATCCGTTCGTAGTTGCCGGTTCTCTCCGTTCTTGCCATTGCCCGTTGAGACCAACCACACACGCACGCGCCTGCGACATCATTTAAATAAAAACCGTTTTTAAAGCGCGCAAAAAATATTCTTGGATTGGGTCGAAACTTGGCGTGCGGTCTTATTATATTGTAGGTAGACCGCCCGTCGAATTTCGTCGCGTTCCGAGTTCGTTTGATACCCCGTCGGTCAGTCGTAGCAGTTAGGTCATCGTTTATTTATCGGACGTTTGTCGGTGTTTTAAAACCTCGTGCCACGGGTCACCTTTCTCTCTCTCTCTCTTCCCCATGTAGCCCATCTGCACAGCCACCGTAGCCCCTTCGCTTCCGGACCGTCGAATTGACATCTGGCAGTCCGAAATCGGACAGCGACCACTAACCCTAGCCTCGAAACCTATATATAGTCCCTCCCCCTTCCTACTTGGGCAGCCAACCCTAATCCCCCTAGAATCCCATGCCAAACCCTCTCCTTCTCCCTCCTCCAGCCGTCAGGCCCGCCTGAGCCCATCTGAGCCCGGGGAAGCCCATCTGGGCCCATCCCCGAGCTCCTCCCGTGCTCCCATGGCAGCTCCCATGGTGCGCGAGCTCCTCCCGCTGCTCCCCCGCAGCTTCCCCGGTCGGCCCTTGCCGGAGCACCGCCGGAGCAGCCCCGCCGGACCAGCCCTCGCTGCCCTCTCCCTTCCTCCCTTCTTCTTCCTCCTTCCTCCTCTCTCACCTCTCTCCCTTCTCCTGTTGCCATGGCCGGCAATCGAGCTCCGCCGCCGCCGCAGCTCGCCGTCGGGCCCTCCTCCGCCGGCCAGATCCGGCCAGCCTAGCGCCGGATCTGCCCTCGTTGGCCTCACCGTTGCCAGCCCCGTCGGAAGCCGCCACCTCCATGTCGGGGCTCTGCTCCGCTCGGGAGCTCGTAGGAGGACGAGCGCTCCTCGTGCCCGCTCGCTTGCCCACATATGGGCCAGCCCATCGCCCCACGTGGGCCAGTGCTGCCTCGGCCCAGCTCCCCCAGCCTGCAGCTTTCCACCGAGCCGGCCCAAGTGGCCTCGTGAGCAGCCCCAGCCCCCCTTTTTGCGTTTTATTTTTATTCCGTGTATAACCATTGCATGTTTTAAAAATCATATAAAATTAACCATGCACCGTATAAAAATGTTGTATACATGTAATATGCTTAGAAAAATGTGGAGATCATTAATATGTCATGTTCATCAATGCCTAAAATGTTTAACATGCCTTTTTCCTGCTATTTGCATATATGTCATTTTGCATTTTCGCATATTAATTTAACGTGCGTCAGGAATTAAATAAAAATTAAGTATAAAAATGTTCATCTCATTGGCATCTCATTTTCATGCATGATAAAAATATTGGCATCATGTTTGCATTTAAATTTGCATTAATGAATAGCTATAAGGTGATTAGGCCTAATACTTGCATATTTAATTGTGATTAATTGTCCACATGGACCTAAGCATATTATATATGTTTTCGGGGTAGAATAATCCATAGGATTTATCTGTGCATTTAGTTTTGCCATTTGAGCATGTTTGCGTGCATGTAATTTATGTCGTGATGCCCTTTTTTCATTTTCGTGTGATTTAATCCGTGCATGATATGAATAATTTTTAACATGAGAAATGCCCTTTGATATGTGTCCTAGCCCATGGACATTTTGCTTATCATAGATATGCATGTTTAGGTGTTGTTTTGTTGTGGTCAACTTGCTATAAAAAAATTGTTGTCTTGAGGGTCCAAAATATTTCTAAGTCTGGAATCTGTAATATTTTGTTGTTGTCTTGCCATGTGATTTGCTAGTGATCTAGAACTCTTTTGTGGTAGGGGTAATGGAGCTATTTGTAGTTGATATTGTCCTTTAGTATGCTGTTAAGTTTAATGCCATAATATGACTTGTAGCATATAGTTTTACTGCTGTCAATATGCCTTCGTGATAAAAACTGCACTATCAAAACTGCTATTTTCACTAAGTCTGAAATTGTTATCAAGTAGCCATCTTGTGAGCTTCCTACCAAGTGATCCATGCATGTTTTGATTATGATTTGTGAATATGAAATGAAGTGGATGTCGTATGCTACTGCCCCATGCCTAGTTTGTGCATTTTGGAATCTTGTAACTTGTTTTCACGAGTGCAAAATGCCATGTTGCTGTTTTTTTTGGCAGATTTCAACTAAACTTGTTTTGTTGTTTGTGGTTGAACCGTAGCTCCGTTTTGGACATTCCATATATGAAACTTGCTTAGAATCTCATGTAGTTTCATAATAACTTGCTGCATTCATGATCTGAAATGTTTGTGATTGTATTTTCCTTGCATTTGCATTCATGACATGTGCATCTTGTGTTGCTCATATCTTTTAGACCGTAGCTCCGTTTGAGATGTTCTATATATGTAAATCGACTAGAATGACGTGTAGAATACCATGGTATGCTTTATTATGCTGTTTAACAAATATAAAATATGATTAGTTCAGATCTGCACCAATTTCGAAATTAACACATGAGGTCGTTTCGGAAATACTATAAGTTGTTTCCGGCCTCATTTAAAATGCCTAGATAGTTAGTTTACTTGTGCTTCACCTCTTGCCATGTTTAACAACATTTAATATTGTCGTGTACCTAACAAGAGTGAACTAAATAATTCGAACGTGGAGTTTCGTCAATATGCAACTCGTTGCATATTGAGCTTCACTTAATGTGTAGTATTTGATTGTTGTGAATTGTCATGCCTTGCATATTTAAACCGGACATGCATCATATTTGGTTGTGCATCATGTCATGCATATGTGGTGGTGTATCTTGTGTTGATTGTTTGTTTCGGATTGCTTCTTCTCGATGGAGTTCCGAAAGCGTTCGGAGTGTGAGGATTCGTTTGACTACGTTGGATCGTCTTCTTCATGGACTCGATCTTCTTCCGAGCGGGATCTCAGGCAAGATGACACATTTCCCTGGATACCATTGTTGGGGAACGTCGCATGGGAAACAAAAATTTTCCTACGCACACGCAAACCTATCCATGGTGATGAGCATCTACGAGAGGGAGAGTGGATCTACGTACCCTTGTAGATCGCTAAGCGGGAAGCGTTAAGAAACGCGGTTGGTGTAGTCGAACTTCTTCGCGATCCAAATCGCCGAGCGTCCCGCGATCCAATCACGAACCGTCCCGCGAACCAATCACGAACCGTCCCACGATCTCGTCACGATCCGTCCCACGATCCAATCACGAACGTCTCGTGGCCTTGATCACGATCCTTCCGATCTAGTACCGAACGGACGGCACCTCCGCGTTCAGCACACGTGCAGCTTGATGACGATCTCCACCGTCTTGATCCAGCAAGAGGGGTGGAGAGGAGAGAGAGTTCACCGGCAGCGTGACGGCGCTCCGGTGATGGTGGTGGAGCAATTCCGGCAGGGCTTCGCCTAAGCACTGCGGAACTACGATCTAGAGGAGAAACTATGCACCGGTGGAACGGGTAGCACGTGGCCGGAAATTCTGTCCAAAAACCACCCAATCCACTAGTATATATAGGAGGAGAGGAGAGGAGAGGCAGCCAAGGCCTTTGGGTCGGCCGAAATAGGAGGTGGGAGCAATCCTACTTCACCTCCAATCCTAGTTGGAGTAGGATTGCCTCCTATTGGCTGATTTTCCACTTTTTGCTTTAGGACTTTCTCTCCTGCGCCATGGGCCTTTGTGGCTGTTTTCCCAGCCCACTAAGGGCTGGTTATTATTCTCCCACAGCCCATGGACCTCTTGGGGTCGAAATACCCCTCCCGGAGGTCCTCCGGTACACTACCGGCACTCCCGGTACAATACCGATACTCCCGGTACACTACCGATGAGCCCGAAACTTTTCCGGAAACCAAACTGGGACTTCCTATATATGAATCTTTACCTCCGGACCATTCCGGAGCTCCTCGTGACGTCCGGGATCTCATCCGGGACTCCGAACAACCTTCGGTCACCACCATACATAACTCTACACTACCGAAACGTCACCGAACCTTAAGTGTGCAGACCCTGCGGGTTCGAGAACTATGTAGACATGACCGAGACACCTCTACGGTCAATAACCAATGGCGAGACCTGGACGTCCACATTGGTTCCTACATATTCTACGAAGATCTTTATCGGTCGAACCTCTATGTCAAGGATTCAGTTAATCCCGTATAACGTCCCCTTTGTTCTTCGGTATGTTACTTGCCCGAGATTCGATCGTCGGTATCTCCATACCTAGTTCAACCTCGTTACTGGCAAGTCTCTTTACTCGTTCCGTAATACAAGATCCCGTGACTAACACTTAGCCATATTGCTTGCAAGGCTTGTTGTGATGTTGTATTACCGAGTGGGCCCTGAGATACCTCTCCGTCACACGGAGTAACAAATCCCAGTCTCGATCCATGCCAACTCAACAAACACCATCGGAGATACCTGTAGAGCACCTTTATAGTCACCCAGTTACGTTGCGACGTTTGATACACACAAGGCACTCCTCCGATATCCGTGAGTTGCATGATCTCATGGTCATAGGAACATATACTTGACATGCAGAAAACAGTAGCAATAAACTGACACGATCATATGCTATGTTTGTAGTTTGGGTCTTATCCATCACATCATTCTCCTAATGATGTGATCCCGTTATCAAATGACATCTCATGTCCATGGCTAGGAAACCTTAACCATCCTTTGATCAACGAGCTAGTCCATTAGAGGCATACTAGGGACATGGTTTTGTCTATGTATCCACACATGCATTTAAGTCTCCGATCAATACAGTTATAGCATGGATAATAAACGATTATCATGAACAAGGAAATATGATAATAACTAATTTATTATTGCCTCTAGGGCATATTTCCAACAGTCTCCCACTTGCACTAGAGTCAATAATCTAGTTCACATCACTATGTGATTTACATGGTAATGAATCGAACACCCATACAGTTCTGGTGTTGATCATGTTTAGCCCTTGGAAGAGGTTTAGTCAACGGGTCTGCAACATTCAGATCTGTGTGCACTTTGCAAATATTTATGTCCTTCTCCTCGATGTAGAACCGGATGGAGTTGAAGCGTCGCTTTATGTGTCTGGTCCTCTTGTGAAACCTTGGTTCCTTGGCTAGAGCAATGGCACCAGTATTGTCACAGAACAGATTTATTGGATTCAGTGCACTAGGCACTACTCCAAGATCTGTCATGAACTGCTTCATCCAGACACCTTCCTTCGCTGCCTCCGAGGCTGCGATGTACTCCGCTTCGCACGTAGAATCAGCTACCACGCTTTGCTTGGAACTGCACCAGCTTACCGCTCCCCCGTTAAGAATAAATACGTATCCGGTTTGCGATTTAGAATCGTCCGGATCAGTGTCAAAGCTTGCATCGACGTAACCCTTTACGACGAGCTCTTCATCACCTCCATAAATGAGAAACATGTCCTTAGTCATGTTAAGGTACTTAAGGATATTCTTGACCGCTTGCCAGTGCTCCATTCCAGGATCACTTTGAAACCTTCCAGCCATACTTATGGCAAGGCTGACATCAGGTCTTGTGCACAGCATTGCATACATGATAGAGCCTATGGCTGAAGCATAGGGGATGACGCTCATCTTTTCTTTATCTTCTGCAGTCACTGGGCATTGAGTCTTACTCAACTTCACACCTTGCAACACAGGCAAGAACCCCTTCTTGGCCTGTTCCATTTTGAACTTCTTCAAAACTTTATCAAGGTATGTGCTCTGTGAAAGTGCTATTAAGCGTCTCGACCTATCTCTATAGATCTTAATGCCTAATATGAAAGCAGCTTCTCCTAGGTCCTTCATTGAAAAACTCTTATTCAAATATTCCTTCACGCTTTCCAGCATTTCTATATCGTTTCCGATCAGCAATATGTCATCCACATATAACACTAGAAACGCTATAGAGCTCCCACTCACTTTCTTGTAAATACAAGCTTCTCCATAAACTTGTATAAACCCAAACGCTTTGATCACCTCATCAAAGCGTTTATTCCAACTCCGAGATGCTTGCACCAGTCCATAAATGGATCGCTGGAGTTTGCAAACTTTGTCAGCATTCTCTGGATCGACAAAACCTTCGGGTTGCATCATATACAACTCTTCCTCAAGGAAACCGTTGAGGAACGCCGTTTTGACGTCCATCTGCCAAATTTCATAGTCGAAATAAGCAGCTATTGCCAACATGATTCTGACAGACTTAAGCATCGCTACGGGTGAGAAAGTCTCATCGTAGTCAACTCCTTGAACTTGTGAAAAACCCTTTGCCACAAGTCGAGCTTTATGGACGGTGACATTACCATCCGCGTCCGTCTTCTTCTTATAGATCCATTTGTTCTGAATGGCCTTTCGCCCTTCAGGTAGTACTTCCAAAGTCCATACTTTGTTTTCATACATGGATCCCATCTCAGATTGCATGGCCTCTAACCATTTCTCGGAATCCGGGCCCATCACTGCTCCTCCATAGCTCGTAGGTTCATTGTTGTCCAACAACATGACCTCTAAGACAGGGTTGCCGTACCACTCGGGAGTAGTACGCGTCCTTGTCGACCTACGAGGTTCAATAGCAGCTTGATCCGAAGCTTCATGATCATCATCATTAACTTCCTCTTCTACCGTTGTAGGTTCCACAGAAACATCTTTCTGTGCTGCGCTACTCTCTGGTTGAAGTAAAGGTTCAATAACCTCATCAAGCTCTATTTTCCTCCCACTCAATTCTTTCGAGAGAAACTCTTTCTCAAGAAATGTTCCGTTCTTAGCGACAAACACTTTGCCCTCGGATCTGAGATAGAAGGTATACCCGACTGTCTCTTTCGGGTATCCTATGAAGACGCACTTTTCCGCTTTGGGTTCCAGCTTTTCAGGCTGAAGCTTTTTGACATAAGCATCACATCCCCAAACTTTAAGAAACGACAACTTCGGCTTTTTGCCAAACCACAGTTCATATGGCGTCGTCTCAACGGATTTTGATGGTGCCCTATTTAAAGTGAATGCAGCTGTCTCTAATGCATAACCCCAAAACGATAGTGGCAAATCGGCAAGAGACATCATAGAACGCACCATATCCAATAAGGTCCGATTACGACGTTCAGACACACCATTACGCTGTGGTGTCCCGGGCGGTGTCAACTGTGAAACAATTCCACACTGTCTTAAGTGATTGCCAAACTCATAACTCAGATATTCACCTCCTCGATCAGATCGAAGAAATTTAATCTTCTTGTTACGATGATTCTCAACTTCACTCTGAAATTGCTTGAACTTTTCAAATGTTTCAGACTTGTGCTTCATCAAGTAAATATACCCATATCTACTCAAGTCATCAGTGAAGGTGAGAAAATAACGATAACCACCGCGCGCTTCGACATTCATTGGACCGCACACATCAGTATGTATGATTTCCAATAAGTCACTCGCCCGTTCCATTGTTCCAGAGAACGGCGTTTTGGTCATCTTGCCCATAAGGCATGGTTCACATGTGTCAAGTGATTCAAAATCAAGTGACTCCAAAAGTCCATCAGCATGGAGCTTCCTCATGCGTTTTACACCAATATGACCTAAACGGCAGTGCCACAAGAAAGTGGTACTATCATTAACTACTCTACATCTTTTGGCATCAATGTTATGAACATGTGTGTCATCACTATCAAGATTCAATATGAATAAACCCCTAACATTGGGTGCATGACCATAAAAGATATTACTCATATAAATAGAACAACCTTTATTCTCTGATTTAAATGAGTAACCGTCTCGCAATAAACAAGATCCAGATATAATGTTCATGCTTAACGCAGGCACTAAATAACAATTATTTAGGTTCATCACTAATCCTGATGGTAATCGAAGAGAGAGCGTGCCGACGGCGATCACATCAACCTTGGAACCATTTCCCACGCGCATCGTCACTTCGTCCTTTGCCAGTCTTCGTTTATTCCGTAGTTCCTGTTTTGAGTTGCAAATGTGAGCAACCGAACCGGTATCAAATACCCAGGCACTACTACGAGAACTAGTAAGGTACACATCAATAACATGTATATCATATATACCTTGTTTGTCGTTGGCCGCCTTCTTGCCAGCCAGGTACTTGGGGCAGTTCCGCTTCCAATGACCAGTTCCTTTGCAATGAAAGCACTCAGTTTCTGGCTTAGGTCCATGCTTAGGCTTCTTTGTAGGAGTAGCAACTGCTTTGCCATCCTTCTTGGTTTTACCCTTCTTGCCTTTGCCTTTGCCGTTTTTCTTGAAACTAGTGGTTTTATTGACCATCAACACTTGATGTTCTTTCTGGATTTCAGACTCAGCGACTTTCAACATCGCAAACAGCTCGGCGACTGACTTGTTCATCCCGTGCATGTTATAGTTCATCACAAAGCTCTTGTAACTAGGTGGCAGCGATTGAAGAACTCTATCAGTGATCGCCTCCGGCGGAAGGGTAATTCCCAACTCCGCTAGACGGTTTGAGTACCCAGACATTCTGAGTATGTGCTCACTAATAGACCCATTCTCCTCCATCTTGCAAGCATAGAATTTATCGGAGGTCTCATACCTCTCGATCCGGGCATTCTTTTGAAAGATAAACTTCAACTCCTGGAACATCTCATATGCCCCATGACGTTCAAAACGTCTTTGAAGTCCCGGTTCTAAGCCATACAATATTGCACACTGAACTATTGAGTAGTCTCCAGCACGAGCCTCCCAAGCGTTCTTAACGTCTTCGGAGGTCATGTCTTCTGGCTGGTCACCAAGCGGTGCATCAAGGACATATGACTTCTGGGAAGCCGTGAGGATAATCCTCAGATTACGGGCCCAGTCAACAAAGTTACTTCCATCATCTTTCAATTTAGCTTTCTCTAGGAACGCATTAAAATTCAGGGGTGCTACTGCGCGAGCCATTGATCTACAACATAAATATGCAAAGGTTACTTAGACTATTGTTCAAGATAATGAGTTTAGTTAATCAAATTACTAAAGCTCCCACTCAAATTGACATCCCTCGGGTCATCTGAGTGTCACATGATCCAAATTCACCAACTCAAGTCCGATCATCACGTGAGTTAAGGTGGCTTCAATGGTGAACATCATTATGTTGATCATATCTACTATATGACTCATGTTCGACCTTTCGGTCTCTTGTGTTCCGAGGCCATGTCTGTACATGCTAGGCTCGTCAAGTTTAACCCGAGTGTTCTGCACGTGCAAATCTGACTTGCACCCGTTGTATGTGAACGTAGAGTCTATCACACCCGATCATCACGTGGTGTCTCGACACGACGAACTTTCGCAACGGTGCACACTCGGGGAGAACACAGTTCATCTTGAAATTTAAGTGAGGGATCACCTTATAATGCTACCGTCGTACTAAGCAAAACAAGGTGCATAAAAGGATTAACATCTCATGCAATTCATAAGTGACATGATATGGCTATCAACTTGTGTTTAAGATCTCCATCTTCGAAACACCGGCATGATCTCCATCGTCACCGGCATGACACCATGATCTCCATCATCTTGATCTCCATCAACGTGTCGCCATCGGGGTTGTCACGCCCTGCATTCTTCTACTACTATTGCTACCGTAGCGATAAAGTAAAGCATTACATAGCGCTTAATGATTGACACGCAGGTCATACAATAATTAAAGACAACCCTATGGCTCCTGCCGGTTGCCGTAATCACCGACATGCAAGTCGTGATAATCTATACATCACATGATCATCTCATACATCACATATATCTCATCATGTAATTGGCCATATCATATCACAACATACCCTGCAAAAACAAGTTAGACGTCCTCTAATTGTTGTTGCATGTTTTACGTGGCTGCTACGGGTATCTAGCAAGAACGATTCTCACCTACGTATAAACCACAACGGTGATACATAGATTGCTTTTCAACCTTCTCAAGGACCGCCTTTGTCGGATCCGATCCAACTAAAGTGAGAGAAACTGTCACCCGCAAGCCATCTAAGCAACAAGTTGCGTCGAGGGAACCGGTCTCTCGTAAGCGTACGAGTAATGTTGGTCCGGGCCGCTTCATCTCACAATCCCGCTGAACCAAAATCCAACCAAGGGAGGAAGCAATCTAAGCATCAACGCCCACAAACCTTTTGTGTTCTACTCGAGATCTCATCGAACCATCAACCTAGCTCATGATGCCACTGTTGGGGAACGTCGCATGGGAAACAAAAATTTTCCTACGCACACGCAAACCTATCCATGGTGATGAGCATCTACGAGAGGGAGAGTGGATCTACGTACCCTTGTAGATCGCTAAGCGGGAAGCGTTAAGAAACGCGGTTGGTGTAGTCGAACTTCTTCGCGATCCAAATCGCCGAGCGTCCCGCGATCCAATCACGAACCGTCCCGCGAACCAATCACGAACCGTCCCACGATCTCGTCACGATCCGTCCCACGATCCAATCACGAACGTCTCGTGGCCTTGATCACGATCCTTCCGATCTAGTACCGAACGGACGGCACCTCCGCGTTCAGCACACGTGCAGCTTGATGACGATCTCCACCGTCTTGATCCAGCAAGAGGGGTGGAGAGGAGAGAGAGTTCACCGGCAGCGTGACGGCGCTCCGGTGATGGTGGTGGAGCAATTCCGGCAGGGCTTCGCCTAAGCACTGCGGAACTACGATCTAGAGGAGAAACTATGCACCGGTGGAACGGGTAGCACGTGGCCGGAAATTCTGTCCAAAAACCACCCAATCCACTAGTATATATAGGAGGAGAGGAGAGGAGAGGCAGCCAAGGCCTTTGGGTCGGCCGAAATAGGAGGTGGGAGCAATCCTACTTCACCTCCAATCCTAGTTGGAGTAGGATTGCCTCCTATTGGCTGATTTTCCACTTTTTGCTTTAGGACTTTCTCTCCTGCGCCATGGGCCTTTGTGGCTGTTTTCCCAGCCCACTAAGGGCTGGTTATTATTCTCCCACAGCCCATGGACCTCTTGGGGTCGAAATACCCCTCCCGGAGGTCCTCCGGTACACTACCGGCACTCCCGGTACAATACCGATACTCCCGGTACACTACCGATGAGCCCGAAACTTTTCCGGAAACCAAACTGGGACTTCCTATATATGAATCTTTACCTCCGGACCATTCCGGAGCTCCTCGTGACGTCCGGGATCTCATCCGGGACTCCGAACAACCTTCGGTCACCACCATACATAACTCTACACTACCGAAACGTCACCGAACCTTAAGTGTGCAGACCCTGCGGGTTCGAGAACTATGTAGACATGACCGAGACACCTCTACGGTCAATAACCAATGGCGAGACCTGGACGTCCACATTGGTTCCTACATATTCTACGAAGATCTTTATCGGTCGAACCTCTATGTCAAGGATTCAGTTAATCCCGTATAACGTCCCCTTTGTTCTTCGGTATGTTACTTGCCCGAGATTCGATCGTCGGTATCTCCATACCTAGTTCAACCTCGTTACTGGCAAGTCTCTTTACTCGTTCCGTAATACAAGATCCCGTGACTAACACTTAGCCATATTGCTTGCAAGGCTTGTTGTGATGTTGTATTACCGAGTGGGCCCTGAGATACCTCTCCGTCACACGGAGTAACAAATCCCAGTCTCGATCCATGCCAACTCAACAAACACCATCGGAGATACCTGTAGAGCACCTTTATAGTCACCCAGTTACGTTGCGACGTTTGATACACACAAGGCACTCCTCCGATATCCGTGAGTTGCATGATCTCATGGTCATAGGAACATATACTTGACATGCAGAAAACAGTAGCAATAAACTGACACGATCATATGCTATGTTTGTAGTTTGGGTCTTATCCATCACATCATTCTCCTAATGATGTGATCCCGTTATCAAATGACATCTCATGTCCATGGCTAGGAAACCTTAACCATCCTTTGATCAACGAGCTAGTCCATTAGAGGCATACTAGGGACATGGTTTTGTCTATGTATCCACACATGCATTTAAGTCTCCGATCAATACAGTTATAGCATGGATAATAAACGATTATCATGAACAAGGAAATATGATAATAACTAATTTATTATTGCCTCTAGGGCATATTTCCAACAACCATTACTATCATTGCCATGCTAGATGTCTCATTTTCTGTCGCTATGTCTCGCTACCTACCACTTGTTTGTCAAGCCTCCAAACATTGCCATGAAAAGCCTCTAACCCCTTCACATCCCAGCAAAACCTTTGTTTGGCTATGTTACCGCTTGCTCGGCCCTTCTTATAGCGTTTCTAGCTGCAGGTGCCATTGCTTCCATGTGACAACATGGACATTCTTTTGTTATATCACAATATTGCTGCTATTTAATTTAATGCACATATATACTTGGTAAAGGTGGAAGGCTTGGCCTTTTGCTCGGTGTTTTGTTCCACTCTTACCGCCCTTAGTTACTTGTGCACCGGTGTTATGTTCCATAATTGAGCGCTCCTAACATGCTCGGGGTTGTTATGGGGACCCCCTTGATTTTCGGGTTAGAATAAAACTTGTTTGGCAAGGCCCAACATTGGTACTCCATTTGCCTAATAACTAATAAATTGCATAGGGACCCGCCGGCACCCGCGGATAATTTAATCAACCCCCGGGCCAGTGCTCCTCATGAGTGTTGGTCTAAAATGGGTTGCCTGCGAAGCCGCCTCGAGGAAACTCGGGGATTGGTTTTTTCTTCCTCGTAGCTAGTCCCATCCGGTCGTGTCCTGAGAACGAGATACGCGGCTCCTATCGGGTTCGTCGACACGTCGGGCGACCTTGATGGATTTGTTTTACCTTTCTCGAACGTCTTGAGTGAGGAACTCTGATTTTCTTCGGGCTATCTCGAGGTGTCGGATTTCCTTTGGGATTTCCTAGGATGATCACGAGATCCGTGATTGAGGTTATTCCCGCTGTGTGTGGTTAATTTATGATGGATGAGTTGGAGCACCCCTGCAGGGTTAAATCTTTTCGGGAAGCCGTGCCCGCGGTTATGTGGCAAACTTGGATACTTTGTTTAACACCCGGTCATAGCAAACTTGAAGTAAACTCTAATAAAATACACCAATTGTGTGCGTAACCATGACTGTCTCTTTTCATGAGTTCTTATCCGAAAGAGAACATGGTGGGGTTATGATTGACGTAAGTAGGTGTTCAGGATCAGTTAGTGATCATTTCTAGTTCACGGCCGTCATGCGTAGACCATCATACTTTACTTTCTGTACTCGTAAGTTAGCCACTCAAATAAATGCTTAGCCGCTTGCTACAGCCTCACCACTTAACCATATCCTCACCTATTAAGCTTTAATAGTCTTGATACCCTTGGAAATGAGATTGCTGAGTCCCTGTGGCTCACAGATTACTACAACAACAGTTGCAGGTACAGGTAATGTGATGATTTGACGTGAGCACGTTGCTTGAGTTGACTTGGAGTTCTTCTTCTTCTTCTTCTTCTTCAATCTTGGATGGGTTCCAGGTGGCAGCCTCGGATAGCAAGGGTGGATGTCATTTTATCATTTGATTTCGTTCGTAGTTGGACCCTGCTCTTCTGTATGATGTCTGAGTATGTTATTGTATTGATGTGACTCTGATGTAGCTTGTGGCGAGTGTAAGCCAATTCCATATACTCATCTCTTCTGTACATGTACTTGTAATGATATATATTCTTGCGAACGCGTCGAGATGCGCTTCTATCCCTGTCGAGGCCCTCGTGCCAAAATAAGGATAGGACCGCATCTTGGGCGTGACAATCGACAAAACCCAAGCTTAGTTTATCCCTCTTATGGGGGGATGTCACATTAAGGGGGAGCTTTACTCTAAGACTTGAGTCAAAGCATCTCTTAGTATGTGACAACATTAAATGCTTTATGTAAAAGTGGTAACCCCACTTGTGCTTAAACGATGAGTATGACCTATGATCAAGTACCCTTACTTGGCTCCTAAGTCAAGTACTCATATATAGATGACTTCATCATCGCCCAAGTGCTTGTTAGATGCTAGTGTGTTTGTGCATGTTTGTCGTGATTTCTTTTGACATCTTATTATGTGAGCATGTTGGTCTGCATTTATTTTCTCATTCGAGGACATCCAATTGTTGCTATTTGGTTATTGATTTTCTCTTTTGCCAATTGGATGAACAAGAATGCCTAGGACCACTCTTTATCTATATATGCTTTCTTATCTCATATTCCATTCATGCTGCATCACAAAATTCGAACAAGTGCTTTTCGATCCCTCTGTGTTTGGAGCACTCGGAGTTCCGTATCGACAAGGCTGACCATTAAAACCTCCCAAGTGCATCTCGGTGGAACCAACCCCACAATCTCGGTCTCACCGAATGCCTAGGGTTGATCTGTTTTTCAATCTCGGTACTGCCGATTTCATATTCTCGGTTACACCAAGTTTCCCTATCAGCTGACAGTTGTGGAACTCGGTAACACCGAAAACATAAAATCGGTATCACCGACAGTGGAGGGTATATATACTGTGGACCCCAACGTTTTGAAATTCATCCTCAGAACTATCGCGCCTCAGAACACTAAGCTGCCGCTTCGAGACCCCTGATCGTCGCCCTTGTCTTCCTGCGCTCCTCCGCCGCTGGGAATCGCCGCCGCCGACGAAATCTGCTCCATCGTTGCCGCCGTAGCGGATCCGCACCAAGTTAGGGTACGGATTCGACCTCCTTTGCGCTTCCTTCTAATTCTTGTGCATTGGATTTGATTTTATCTATAAGCCACTCATTGCATGTATTCCTATCCACACAAAATCCCATAGGCTAGCGAACCATCAATTTTCTAGGGTTTTGCCTTCTGCCCGACGCAACTCGGTAGAACGGAATCAAGAAAATTGGTACCACTGATTTTCATTTTTGTGTTGCTGAGAACTGTCACGGTGAAACCGAGCACTCCTTTTCGGTCTCACCAAAAAGGATGCCAAGTTTATGTTAAATGGAACAGTCAGTCTCGGTGTCACCAAAAATTTTGCTTCGGCCTTACCGATTTGTTTCTGACAGAATGCAAAACTTTGAAAATCTTTTGTTCAAAATTTCAAAAACCAGCTGATAACTTTGTGATTACTCGTCTACTTCTGCTCATCTATATTCCATTCACAAGGTCAGTATGTCAAATGCAGAGGACAGTCAGAATAACCTCAGAGAGCAAAGTGTTGAGATGGATTCAGGCACTAGTCCTGAGTCTAGTTCATCTTCAGACCCAGGCACTCCTAGTTCCCATGGTTTGCCCAAGGCTGCTACTAGGGCTAGGAAGAAGCTGAATTCTGATGAAGAAGATTTAGACTTCGTTCCAGAAGAGATTCTTGCTAAGAAGCAAGAGAAAGCTGCTAAGAAGTCTGCTACTGAAGCCACTTCTTCCAGGAGAGTTGTCAGCAAGGTCTATGCACATACTTCAACCTTCAAGGCTCATGAGACTGCCAGAGCAACTATTTCAGTTGAGGTCCCCAAGAAAGCTATGCCTAAGAAGGCAGGGGAGAAAAAGTCCAGAAAGAGGATTATTCATGTGACTGGAAGGCCTACTTCCATGTATGAAGATCCAGAGGAAGCAACTGGTGCTGATGCTGAAGAGGAGGAAGAGCATGTTGAGAAGGATCCTCCCAAGAAAAAGAAAAGCAATTGATGTCTGATGCTATGCCAAAGACTAGCACATCCAAGAAGGCTGCTCCTGAGAAGCCTAAGAGGACATCCAGGCAGATTCCAGCTTCTGAGAAAAACAAAGGGACTGCTTCCAGAGTTGAAGATGATGATGACTTGACAAGTTGATGAAGCTCAGACCACATCTTCCAGTACACAATGCCAGCTACCCACTAGCTGAAGATATGAAGAAGAGGAAGGATTCAGGATTGAGAGCTTGGAGAGCTATAGATCCATATGCCCAGAGGAAGAAGACAGCTGTGGACTACAGATTTTATACCAAAGAGCAACAGGATTTCTATGAGACTGTGCTTTTTGACAAGAGCCCAGTTGTTAGTGATATGAGATATGTTGCTTGGAAATTCATTAAGGAGAATGAGGACTACTTTCCAAGTGTCCAAGACAATTTCCACTGCATAGGTTTGGATGAGTTTGTTGGCAGAGAATTCAGTGCTTGGAACGATGAGATGATCATGCAATTCTACTCCACTGCACATTTCTATGGAGATGGTAGAATTGTATGGATGACTGAAGGTGCAAGGTATGAATCGACTGTTAAAGAACGGGCTGCTATCTTAGGAGTTCTAGAAGCACACGATGGTGACTTGGATGTATACTCAGAATCCAAGGAGAGCCATAATGCTATGGCAAATATGTACAAGGAGATCCATGTTGCCAATGTGAAGTCTCACAGGCTAGGATCTATCTACTTTCTTCAGGCTGGCCTCCGCATAATGAACACCATTATGAGGCATACTTTGATACCCAAGTCAGGAGATGACAAGATGATCCAAGGCCACTCCATCAATATGTTGATCCACCTTGACATACACACCAGGATCAGAGTCATGGATTTGATTGTTGAGACAATCAAGAGGGTTGTTGCTGACCAGAAGCGCTCTTGCTGTTATGCACCCTACATCCAGATGCTTATCAACTCAAAGTTGGAGAAGCACATTTTTTCTCTAGATCGTCCACATTTACCCCTACAGCCAGATTTCGAGGACAATGTTGTGGTGATGAACCCAGATCATCCCACTTCAGCTGCAGCTCACGCAGAAGCAGAGGCAGCTCGAGCCGCTAGTGCTCAGGGCCCTAGATCCAGGAATGAGCAAATAGATCATTGATATCATCAGTTCAGGGTATGCAGAAGGACATTAAGGGGATTCTGGACAACCAGAACAGTCTTGTGAGGATTTTTGAAAACAGGATCAAGACCCTTAATGATAAGGTGGATGGGCTAATTAAGACAGATAATGAGCTCAAGAAGGAAGTTGACTCAGTGCCTCTTCCTCAGACTACTTCTTCAAATGATGATGATGAGGAGGAGGATGGATCACCTCTCAAGATAGGCACACAGTTTCATACCCAGGCCAGATCAGCCACTGCGCCAGCTCCAGACTTGAGGCCCTCTTCATCAGTTCCTGCTGCTGTCACCTCAGCTCCTGCTCCATCTGCTCCGGTTCCTCCAGCTGACACTCCAACTCCATCCATGACATCTGCAGAGATCTTCACCGATGATGTTCTCTCGACTCCTTCATCAACAACCGGAGGAGATCAGTCCAAGAACGATTAGTTGTATGTCTTTTAACTTTTTGGTAACTTGTTGCCAAAGGGGGAGAAGTGTATATAGATTTTTAGGCTTCGAGCGAGAGAGCGTTTTGGTGTTTGTTGATTTTCAAAACATTAGGTCTTTTGGTTGCTTGTGTTGAGCGTATGATCATGTGTGTTATGCTACTATTTTACGCTTTATGTGTGATGCTACTATTTCCTATCATCTTAATGCTTATGAGATGATCATTCACCTTTGCTTGATTGTGTTGTGCCTTGTTATTCATTCTAATTATTCTCGCACACCACCAAATTGTATGTGACATGGAAGAAGTTCCCCATATACCTAATCGATTGTGCATTTGCATTCAAACGCAAATTCAAAATAATGCACAAATTTAGGGGGAGCTCTTGCTTATCACATACCTCTCAAAGCGACGATTATATTCATTGATTTTATCATATGTCGAAGCTCTGATCTATATGTTGTCATCAATTACCAAAAAGGGGGAGATTGAAAGCACATTTGCTCCCTTGGTGGTTTTGGTAATTAATAACAACATATAAGTCGTTGAACTAATGTTTCCACCATGTATATTTCAGGAAATGTTCAATGATAGGATTGGCAAAAGGAGACTGTGGAGATACCCCAAGATGCAAGGAAGGTTGGCCAAGCTTCAAGCAAGAGGACTCTACATTTTATATTTGTGAGAAATCACTTTGAGTCCATACGAAAGCCAATACTATTAAAAGGGGGTAAGGTTTTGCTGGTGAACAATATACTCAAACATGCACAAGTGATAGTCGCCAAAAACATCCACAAACTCTCCCACCAAAGTCTATTCTATACCTAACACTCAAAATCGGTGCAACCAACTTTCCCATACCGGTGCCACCAATTCCAGAACCTAGACAGACTCAGCCAAACCCTAGCCACTTCGGTGCAACCGATTCCATACCGGTGCCACCGAGTTTAGGTTGCCAACTTTCTGTTACGCAAATTCACATTATCGGTACCACCGAGAATGTTGGATCGGCATCACCAAGATTGGAAATTTGACCGTTGGTCACCTTATCAGTGCAACCGAGTTTCCTATATCGGTCTCACCGAGATTCAAAAGTTGCCACCTTTTGGTCACTTTGGTACCACCGAGATTAACACATCGGTGTCACCGAGTTGGTCATTTTGTGTGTAACGGTTGGATTTTTGGGGATGCCTATATATACCCCTTCACCGCCACCTACTCGAAAGAGAATCACTCAAAACTATTCCATACCTATCCTATCAATTTTCTGAGAGAGAACCACCTACCCTTGTGTTGAGGTCAAGATATTTCACTCCAATCATATGGATCTTGATCTCTAACCTCCCCAAGTAGCTTTCCACCAATCCCATCTCTTCCATCATGCCAAATATGAGAGAGAGTGACTGGGTGTTGAGGAGTCTATCATCTTGAAGCACAAGAGCAAGGAGTTCATCGTCATTACCGAGCCTATTACCTTTTGGAGGGTGGTGCCTCCTAGATTGGTTAGGTGTCGCTTGGGAGCCTCCTACTTCGTGTTGTGGAGTGAACCAAGAAGTTTGTAAGGGCAAGGAGATCGCCTACTTCATGAAGATCTACCCATAGTGAGGCTAGTCCTTCATGGACGGAAGCCGTTATGGAATAGTCAAGGCTGCTACTTCGTGGACCCTTTTGGGTGGAGCCCTCCGTGGACTCTCGCGACCGTTACCCTCCGTGGGTTGAAGACTCCATAAATGTGGATGTACGATAGCGCCACCTATCAGAACCACGGGAAAAATCATCGTGTCTACAACTGCGTTTGATCTTCCTACCCTATCCCTTCTATACATGCTTGTTGTTACTTTTCGCTGCTATATACTCTTAGACTTGCATGTGTAGGGTGTACTTGACTTTCCATGAAATGCTAAAAACTGTCAACCCTAAAACTTGGTATAGGCAAAACTTCTATTTGGTCAAGTAGTCTAATCACCCCCCCCCCTCTAGACATACTTTCGGTCCTACAGCCACTTGCTCGTCTGTTCATTATTTCAGCTACTCATGTTATTCACAGGTTTGTGCCATGGTGTTTTTCGCTTGTGCTACATATATCGATCCCAGTAGTATAGACAAGATGAGATGCCTAGATCCTCAAATCCCTGTCGTTCGTTTATATTCTTCAGTTGCCAAAACCTTAATTGAATCGAAATAGGATTTCACCCTGCTATATAGATATAGCAATCACCTGATACAACAAAGATCACGATGCTGAGGCAGACATCACAAAAATGCCAAAAAAATAAATTAAAAGAAAAATATGACAACTGAGTCAGCTTGACAAAAACGATGATGATACCGAATCGTTGTGTCCTCCAAAGATATCCACCACGCTCCACCACCGCATAACAAACAACACCTTCAAGAAGGAGTGCGACGATGACAACATTGCCGCCCGAATTGATCCTAGGGTTTCCCTCATATGTGAAGGGGTGTGGGTGAGTGGGATACCCGACGCCCTTCATGAAGGAACGATGGTGCCCATGGGCGTCGGCATGTCGGTGCCAGCCACGCCGACAAGGATTTCTCCCGTTCGCCACACACCCCCACCCTGACCGATACGTCGCGCTCCACCAAACTTGCCGCCCACCAACATGCGCCACTACGGTCTTGGAGACACCACCGCCGTCTCACCATGAAGAGCGGAGCAGGGCCGATGGGACCGAAAGGGAGCAGTAAAAAACAAGGAGCGACATAATCAGCAACCACACGGGAGGGGACAGCCTCCACCGCCCTCTGTGGTCACCAACCGGACGCAGCAAGCGGAGCACACCAGGCATGTAGGCCCGACCAAGCCCTTAATGGCTCGTGAAGCTCCTGTTGTCACGCTGCAGTGGGTGCACCACCATCTTCGCAACCCCTTGCACGAGACATAGCTCCGTTTGCCGGAGTCGTTGCAGGAGGAGCCGAGCCAGGCCCACCCAAACCCAAATGGGACCTCAAAGGGCACATATCTAGGCCGAGAGGGCGTCGCGGCCACCCGTCGTGCTAGCCCGCAGCCAAGTGGCCGCGCCACCTATTGGGGAATGTTGCATGGGAAACAAAAAAATTCCTACGCACACACAAGATCTATCGATGATGATGAGCATCTACGAGAGGGAGAGTGGATCTACATACCCTTGTAGATAGCTAAGCGGGAAGCATTAAGAAATGCGGTTGATGTAGTCGAACGTCTTCGTGATCCAAATCACCGAGCGTCCCGCGATCCCATCACGATCCTTCTCGTGATCCAATCATGATCCATCTCGCGATCCCATCACGATCCGTCTCGTGATCAAATCTTGAATCGTCTTGCGATCCTGATCACGGTCCTTCTGATCTAGCATCAAATGGACGGCGCCTCCGTGTTCAGCACACGTACATCTCGATGACGATCTCTGCCTTCTTGATCCAGCAAGAGGGAGCGGAGAGGTAGATGAGTTCTCCGGCAGCACGACGGTGTGGCGGCGATGGTGGTGGAACTATTCCGGCAGGGCTTCGCCTAAGCACCGCCGAACGATCTAGATGAAGTACAGGGAGCACGTGGCAATTAGGGTTAGATCTCCCCTCTAAATCCTCTAGTATATATAGGAGGGAGGGAGAGGAGGAGGCAGCCTCAAACCCTCAAGGTTGGGCCGAAATTGGAGGTGGAGGAGTCCTACTCCAATCTTACTATGAGTAGGATTCCTCCTCTCCAGTTGGAAACCCTTTCCACCTTTTCCACCTTTGGATTTTCCCACCCCTAGCCGCATGGGCCTTAGTGGGGGTTCGGCCAACCCACTAGGAGCTGGTTTGACTCCTCCCATAGCCCATGAGGTTCTTTGGGTCGAGACACCCCTCCCGATGGCCCCCGATACCCTCCCGACACTCCCGTACACTATCGAAGTACCCGAAACTTTTGCGGTGATCAAAACAGGACTTCCTATATATCAATCTTTACCTCCGAACCATTCTGAAGCTCCTCGTGACGTACAGGATCTCATCCAGGACTCCGAACAACCTTCGGTCACCAACATACATAACTCAATACTACCGAAACGTCACACAACGTTAAGTGTGGAGACCCTGCGGGTTTGAGAACTATGTAGACATGATCAAGACACCTCTATGGTCAATAACCAATAGAGGGACTTGGATGCCCATATTGGTTCCTACATATTCTACGAAGATCTTTATTGGTTGAACCTCTATGTCAAGGATTCAGTTAATCCCGTATGATGTTCCCTTTGTTCTTCGGTATGTTACTTGCCCAAGATTCCATCGTCGGTATCTCCATACCTAGTTCAATCTCGTTACTGGCAAGTCTCTTTACTTGTTGCGTAATACAAGATCCTATGGCTAACACTTTAGTCACTTTGCTTGCAAGGCTTGTTGTGATGTTGTATTACCGAGTGGTCCCTGAGATAGTTGTCCATCACACGGAGTAAGAAATCCCAGTCTTGATCCATGCCAACCCAACGGACACCCTCAGAGATACCTGTAGAGCACCTTTATAGTCACCCAGTTACGTTGCAACGTTTGATACACACAAGGTACTCCTTCGGTGTCGGTGGGTTGCATGATCTCATGGTCATAGGAACAGATACTTGACATGCAGATAACTATGGCAATAAACTGACACGGTCATACGCTATGTTTATAGTTTGGGTCTTGTCCATCACATCCAGGACTAAATTCTAACATGATGGATGAAGATTAGAATACATGTGTATATATGAATAATTATGTCGCTAACACCCCCCTTCTACTTGCAGTTGAAGTGTTGGCACTTGAACTTCTATGAAGCGTCTCAACCCTCATGCATGAGAGCATGTTGGTTATATATTGATGTAGTTGTGTGATCGTGTAGCGATCAAGGGTTACAGGATTTGGTGGTTGGGAACCAGACGAGAGAGGGAGAGATAAAGGAGATAGACACAAAGTTAAACTACTTCTATCTACTCCCTAAACTTGTACACAAGATATTCAACAAGAGATTACTAGATTGAGCAGATTATACAAGAACAAAAAGAGTCTTAAAGTTGTGGTTTCCTCTCCTCACTATATACACAAAAACAAGAATAAACCTCCATGATTAATTGATTAGTGCTTACAAGTACCAATCCCCATCTTACAAGAAGAATCAAAGTTCATGGTGGAGAGAAAGAGAGTTCACCTTTGGGCAGCAACCACCCGGGCGTCAGAGTTGACGATGGCGGAGACCTGTCCACCGTGTCCGACCAGGGTCGAGGAAGGAGAAGCTGCGAGGTGAGGTGCAGCGACGGGGGTGGGAATGGGCTGGTGTCATTTTAGAAGAGTAAAATGCATCATAACTTCATAAATCATAGAACTATTGAAGGTGTGTCAGTTTAGTCATATAACTTAAACTGTAGTTTTAGGTCCTAAAACTATTGGAGGTGTGTCCGTTTAGTCCTATAACTTCAAAACTACAGTTTTGAGTCCAGAAACTATGTATGTTTGTTCATCTCAGGTCCTAAGCTTGCATGGGCTGCATTGACAGGCTAGCATGTTGCTTAGAGATGCTTGAACTATTGCCACGTTGACCCGATGGAACCACTAGGTTAACTTGTGAAAGGTAAATATGCATGAAAACATCTAGAGTGTTGTCTCACCTCCTTCTCACACCCTTGATTTCTCGCACACACAGAATGCTTAGAGGCAATAGTACGGAGGCCATAAATGACATGATGGCTTGAGCTCCAAAGAGGGGATAGTAGACTACCCATCTTAGCCTCACCCCACAGTGGCAAAACAACATGTAGCACAAATGTCTAATTGCTGCTGACATGTGGCTGCTATTGGGGTTGTGTCACTCTCACCGGTTGTAAGGGCATATTTCTCCCTAAGTGGTTTTGGTGATTGATAACAATACTTGTGCGGACTAATCGTGTGCATTGAGCATTTCAGATATCTCATGTCTAGGCACAAGACGATTTGGTGCCCATCGGAGTTTATCGAAGACGGTTGTTCTCTATGTTTCCTTTTGGTGGATTTGAGTTGTACGAAAGCCGTACTATTAAGAGGGGGTCCGCTTCGGAAAGGTTTGGGTGGAATCAACACGTACACATCTGTTCTATTGCACCACCTTTCCTTCGCTTCAATGGAGCTCCAGTCTGTTTTCCTTGTCTGTGCAAAGTGAAGGCTGCATGGTGCAAGTTTTCAGTGGCTAGCGGTAGTACTGCTCAAGGGAGCGGTAGTATCGCAGGTGCCCGTGGTAGTACCGCTTGAAGGAGCGGTAGTACTGCTGTCCCCAGCCCTGGTGCGTGTGCCTGCGGTAGTAGGCACGGATGTAATTTTGTACATCCGCCCTCGTGCGGTAGTACCATGATGTATTTCTGGTACTACTGTGCAGGACTTTTGCACAGCTCCACCCTAAGTGGAGGTAGACACGGAAGTAATTTTTTCCTTTCGTGCATCTCTTGTGCCAGTTGTTACCGACCATGCAGTAGTACCATATGGGCTCACGGTAGTACTGCTCCGGCGGTTCTACCGCTCGTTGCCTTGTGCAATCGGCCTGTGTCTGGTCTCTACCATGCACGCGGTAGTACTGCATCCCGCAGTGGTAGTACCGCAACCCCTTGCAGTAGTACCATGGCTCTTATCCGGTAGTACCGCAATGCGTGGGCTGAGTGTGGGGATAACGGTTGGATCCTTTCCCCCACTATATAAAGGAGGTCTTCTTTCCCAAGAAGACTACCTCTTCTCTCCCTGAGCTCCATTGTTTCTCAAAGCTCCATTTTAGCAGGATCTCTCTCCCTAGCCAATCAAACTTGTTGATTTTCTAGGGATTGGTTGAGAAGGTCCCGATCTACACTTCCACCAAGAGAAATTTGATTCCCCCGTAATCCCTTGCAGATCTTGTTACTCTTGGGTGTTTGAGCACCCTAGACGGTCGAGGTCACCTCAGATCCACATTCCATTGTGGTGAAGCTTCGTGGCGTCATTGGGAGCCTCCAATTAAGTTGTGGAGATAGCCCCAACCTTGTTTGTAAAGGTTCGATTGTCGCCTTCGAGGGCACCAATAGTGGAATCACGGCATCTCGCATTATGTGAGGGCATGAGGAGAATAGGGTGGCCCTAGTGGCTTCTTGGGGAGCATTGTGCCTCCACACTTCTCTAACGGAGACGTACTTCCTCACAAGGGAAGGAACTCCGATAATACATCCTTGTCTCCATCGGCTCCACTTTTGGTTATCTCTTACCTTTACTTCTTGCAAGCTATTATTATGTTGTATCCCTTGCTTGCTTGTGTGCTTGTTGTGATTAGCATCATATAGGTTGCTCAACTAGTTGCACATCTAGCCAACCTATTTGTTGCTAAGCCTAAATTGTTAAAGAAAAGTTAAAAAGTGATAGTTGCCTATTCACCCCCTCTAGTCAACCATATCGATCCTTTCAATTGGAGTCAGAGCCACGTCTCTTTATTAAGGGTTTAACCATCCGAAGAGTGTGGCTGGCGAAGAGGAGCGTGTGGGAGAACTTCTCGAAGCTGTGGGAGTGAACACGGTCTCTCGCGAGGATTCGAATGAGGCCATGTCCTCTCTCAAATCTTCCATGACGACCGAGGTCAAATCCATGTTCAAAGAATTCCTTGATACTCTTAAAATGTCCACTGATGCAGTGCAAGTGGGTAATCCCACTAACTCGACATCGGATGTCAACTTCCGTAAGGAGGGGGCTAGTGCTGATAAGGATAATCGTTCTCAAGGAATTAATGGGTCGGGGAGCTTTGCCTCAGTTCCCCATCATGTGGTCTATGGAGGACCGGTGCATCCACCTCATATAGTTAATCACGGTCCTCCTCCTAAACCTGTTAAGAATGTTTTTGCTAACTGGGTTTTCAGTATCATGTCTCATTTAGATCACAACTCAATTCATCTTATGAGATTCATTGAAGAAGGATATTACCCTCGTGATCCACGCAACCTCACTCCAAGAGAACAAGCGGATAAACAGCTAAATTCTTCCGCCTTGTTCATACTCCAAGATGCGGTTCCCACTAAAGACCTACCTCACCTGTGTCCCTTCACTATTGCTAAAGAGTGTTGGGAACACATTGTCTCCATGTACAAGGGCAACTCAAGCATTCAACGGTCAAACTATGAAGTTGTCCTTGATCAGTCAGATGAGTTTGTAATGATAGAGGATGAGAATCGCATGAGCTCTATAGAAGGATGACTTCTCTTGTCGTTGCCCTCAAAGATCATGGCATCAAGGATGTGGATGGTACTTGGATCAAGCATAAGTTTCTGAAGGCCATCATGCCCTACAGCAAGGCCATGTCCGCTGTCATCCATCAAAGACCGGACTTACACACCTTGTCTTCTGGTGATGTGTTCGACGAATTTATTGCGATGAACATATTGAACACGATAGATGACAATGCTCTCGCTCGCGTGCAACGGTCAAAGAAATCATCCCCAAACCTTGCTTTGAAGGCCAAGGTCAGCCAACAGGAAGAAGAAGAAGAAGAAGAAGAGGGTTTCCCCGAGGACACCAAATATGCTTATCATGAGCATATGGCTCTTGCGTCCAGGAAATTTTGGGGTAACAAGAGAAACACAAGGCCCAATTTCTCCAAGAACAACTCAAACAGGTCAAAGGGAAAGCAACGTGTGAGGACCTGCTACAACTATGGAAATGTGAGTCACTTTGTGGTGGATTGCCCATATGAGAAGAGGGAAGACAACGGTGTCAAGCTCATTCGCAAAGATAAGGCCAAGTCCTTCCCCAACAAGACCAACTTCACCAACAAGGCTCCTCACAAGGTATTGGTGGCTCAAGAAGAGTATGCCTCGGATGATGATGTTGATGACAAAGACACAAGCGGTGAAGGAATGGCAATGGCATCTGTGGCAATTGCTTCCTCTACCCCAACAAAGGTGTCACTCTTCGACGCCCCCAATGAGAACCACATCGCTAGGTGCCTCATGGCTAAAGGTATCACCAAGGTAACCTCCAACGCCAAAACCTCAAACATTAAGACTTCTATTTCTCCCACTCCATCTTTGTTAGATTGTGTGGATGAACATGAGGAGGCGAAAGAGGATAAAAATGAGTTTGAAAAATTCTTGTGTAAACTCAAAGGATAATCCAAGAAGCACTTCGTTGCTCTCTTGGAATAACTTGGTGAGGCAATGACACTATTGATTCTGAAGAAGAATATCTTGAGGAGTTGAGAGGCCATAGTCGTGATTATGCCGACGAGATAGCGGATCTATCTATTTCTCTCGAGGAAGAGCGAGGTCTTCGTATGACTCTTGAGGAGTCACAAAATGATGGCCTTGCTAAATTACATAAAGATTATGATCATGATATTGTTCTTAACCGTGTGCTCAAGTCTGAAAAGGTTGCACTTGGGTTGGCCATGATCGACTCAAGGTTGAGCTTGACACACTTGACAATGCTCACAAGGCATTGAAGTTTGCTCATGCCTCTCTTAAGGAGTCGCATGATCAACTCCAAGTAAAACTCACTAAGGAAATTGCCATGTGTCCTCCTTTTGTTCTAATTGATAATGCATCTGTTACTAACCCGTGTTGTGAGCATGCACATCTTGTGGAGGAAAATGCTAAGCTAAAAGAGCATCTTGAAAAGGGTTTGGTGACTTGTATCCAAGGTGAGAAGACTCTCAATGACCTTTTGAGTAATCAAAAGAAAGTTTTTGCAAAAGAAGGGGTTGGGTTTGCACCCAAAAACAAGAAGAAAAAGAAGAAGAAGAAGAAGGTGGAAACCAAGGAAGTTCCACCGCTCAAGGAAACTTTTGTAAGAGAAGGAGATGGTCCTCATGAGAAGAAGAAAGACAAAGTTGTGGTTGGTAATGCCAAGAAGGGCAAGACCACCCACCCCAACAAGACCGGCGACTTTAACCCCTCTTATGTTTTATGCCGTGCTAGTGATGGGCATGTTTATGCCAAATATGCTGGTTCTTCTTATGAGTACATTGAATGGTGTATTTCGGTTCCTAAGACCCTTGTTGATAACTTGAAAGGACCCATTAAAGAATGGGTACCTAAAACCAAACATTGATCTCTTGTAGGGGTTTTCTTCTGGAGGAGTGTCATGGTTGCTCGATAGTGGAGCGACAAATCATATGACCAGAAGCAAGGACTTGGTAGTGGACGTTCATCCTGACCCATCCGTGGCCACCCAAGTCTCATTTGGTGATGATGCAATTTCAAAGGTATTAGGTGTTGGCAAGGTGACAATCTCTCCGGAACTCTCCATAGAGAATGTTATGCTTGTTGAGACCCTCGCATACAATTTACTTTCTGTTCATCAACTCGCACTCATGGGTTTTAGTACCTTCTTTGGTATTGACTCTGTGGCCCTTTTGTGGAGCAAGACTCTTAAAGTAGATTTTGTTAGGCATGTTGAGAACGGTCTCTATGTGGTTAACTTCTCGGAGTGACCCACTAAGACCGCGACTTGCCTAATGGCTAAAGTTGATGTGGGATGGCTCTGGCACTGCCGGCTAGCCCATTTCAATATGAGATCTTTGCAAAGTCTCCTCAAAAGGGATCACGTCCTTGAACTAACAAATGTGAGTTTTGCCAAAGATCGTGCTTGTAGTGCTTGTATTGAAGGAAAGCTTCATGAGACTGCTCACTGCCCCACGACTACCATTTACTTGAAGAGTCCCTTGGAGATCCTCCACATGGATCTCTTTGGTCCTCCATCTTTTGATAGCCTTGGGGGAAGAAAGTATTGTTTGGTGATCGTGGATGACTACTCAAGATACACTTGGGTCTATTTCTTCAAGAGGAAGAGTGAAACTCAACAAACTGTCATCGACTTTGCAATTGAAGCTCAACGACAACATGAGGCAAAGATTCTGATGATAAGAAGTGACAATGGCACCGAGTTCAGGAACTACTCCTTGAATGAGTTCCTTAGTGATGAGGGGATCAAGCATCAATACTCCGCACCTTATACCCCTTAACAAAATGGTGTTGCCGAGAGAAAGAACCGGACATTGATGGACGCAGCAAGAACAATGATGGTGGAATTCAAATCTCCGTACAATTTTAGGGCCGAAGCCATCAACACAGCTTGCCATTATGAAAGTCTTACCGGTAACAAGCCCAACCTCAAGTACTTCAGGGTGTTTGGGTGTAAGTGTTTCATTCTCAAGAAAGGTGTTTGTTTGTCTAAATTCAAACCTAGAGCTCAAGAGGGCATATTTGTTGGTTATGCTACAAACTCTCGCACTTATCGTGTCCTTAATAAGTCCAACGGACTCATTGAGGAGACGTGTAACGCAGAGTTTGATGAAAATAATGGCTCCCAAGTGGAGCAAAATGGTCTTTGTGATGTAGGTGATGAAATTCCTCCCCAAGCCATAAGAAGAATGGGTGTGGGACACTTCCTACCCGTTGAGGAACCCCTTGTGGCCGAAGGAGAAGGACAATGTTCCACTCAAGTGGAACCATCACCGACTCAATACACACACGCTTCTGAAGAACAAAATGAAGGTCCTCTACCACATGGACAAGATCAAGGGCAAGATTAATCTACTAATGATGGTGTCTCACCAAGTTCTGCCCAAGATCAAGTCCACGTACCCGAGAAATCTCAAGCTCAAGAACTTCTTCAAGATCAAGAGCAAGCTCACGAAGGCGCTCAAGATCATAAAGAAGATGCTCCTTAGAATGTTGTCCCTTAACTTTCCATGGAGGAAATCTTAGAGAGACGAGCCGCCAAGAATGTTGTCAAGCTTGTACATCAACAACATTTGATGGAAAACGTCTACGACACTTTGAAAAGAGGGGTAACCACTCGTAGACAATTAACAAACTTTTGTGAACATCACGCTTTGTTTCTTGCATTGAGCCCCTCAAGGTACAAGATGCGCTTGAGGACATGGAGTGGGCTAAAGCCATGCACCATGAACTCAAAAAATTCGAGCACAACCAATTGTGGCGATTGGTGCCAAGACCTAAGGAGAACCACAATGTTATTGGAACTAAATGGATCTTCAAAAACGAGCAAGATGCAAACGGTGTCATCACTCGCAACAAGGCAAGATTGGTGGCACAAGGCTACTCCCAAGTCGAGGGTATCGACTACGGTGAAACCTTCGCTCCTGTTGCTCGCCTTGAATCTATTCACATGTTGCTTGCATATGCTTCTCATCATAACTTTAAATTGTACCAAATGGATGTTAAAAGTGCATTTCTTAATGGTCCTCTTAAGGAGTTGGTATATGTTAAGCAACCCCCAGGGTTCAAGGATCCCAAGTTCCCCAATCATATATACGTTCTCGATAAGGCTCTCTATGGCCTGAAGCAAGCCCCATGTGCGTGGTATAGGGATGGCAATGGGTACCCATTACCCACGTACCCTGTGGATAAAAAATCCTATTAGGGTAAGGGTATGAGACAAATATTTATCCATGGGTATATAAATAGGAAAATCCGAAACCCATCGGGTAGAGCGGGTACGGGTATGGGATCATATAACCCATACCCACATACCCATGTACCCATATAAAATCTATGTAAACACAAAATTATTTCTACAATCTACACTATGTCAAGTATTTGTGAACTGAAAGTGTATGCCTATGTGTGGTTGTTTATGACTATACGATGTTGTTCATAACTAAGTGTTGTTGTTATAATCTATTTTTGTAAATTGTATGATAGGATGCAGTTTATAACTATAAGTTGTTCAAATTGAAGTTTTGCAAATATGGGTAATTTTACCCGTGGGTAACCGTCTACCCTATCGGGTAACGGGTATGGGGAAAATGGTACCCGTTGATGTGTATGGGTAAGGGTGATGGGTAAGCTCATATGCGACGGGTAAGGGTATGGGGAGGCTCCACCTGTACCCATACCCTGCGGGTGCCATCCCTAGCGTGGTATGAGCACCTTATCGAGATGTTGCAAGACCATGGGTTTGAAACTGGGAAAATCGATCCCACTCTTTTCACAAAGAGGGTCAACGGGAACTTGTTCATATGCCAACTATATGTTGATGATATTATATTTGGTTCTCCTAACAAAGCTTTCAATGAATAATTTGCCATACTGATGACAAATAAGTTTGAGATGTCTATGATGGGAGAGTTGAAGTTCTTCCTTGGCTTCGAAGTTAAGCAACACAGTCAAGGTACCTTCATCAATCAAGCTAAATACACTCAAGACATGCTCAAGAGGTTCAAGATGGATGAGCTCAATCCTCCCAAGGCCAACAATCATATGTCGCTCAAATGCCAACTTGACAGCGATCCCAATGGTAAAGTTGTGGATCTAAAGGTATATCGCTCCATGATTGGATCCTTGCTTTGCCTTTGTGCATCTAGACTCGACATCATGTTAAGTGTGGGAATTTGTGCATGATTTCAGTCTGCACCTAAGGAGAGTCACCATCTGGCTGTCAAGCGAATCTTTCGATATTTGGCTCATACCCCAAACTTTGGATTATGGTATCCCAAGGGTGCTTCATTTGATCTTAGTGGATATACTGACTCGGATTGGGCGGGAGACTGTGTGGATAGGAAATCCACTTCTGGAGGCTGCCGGTTTCTTGGTCGGTCTTTGGTAAGTTGGTCTTCAAAGAAACAAAACTATGTTTCTCTCTCATCCACCGAGGCCGAGTATGTAGTTGTTGCCAGTTGATGTGCACAAATTCTTTGGATGAGGCAAACTTTAAAGGATTATAGTGTCAATTGTGACAAAGTGCCTCTTTACTGTGATAATGAAAGTGCCATTATGATCTCCGGCAACCCGGTTCAACATTGCAAGGCGAAGCACATTGATACTCGTCATCACTTCCTCCGGGAACACGTCAAGCGAGGAGATATAAATCTCATCCATCTCAACACTAATGAGCAACTTGCAGATATATTTACGAAGCCATTGGATGAAGAAAGATTTCGCGAGTTAAGGTATGAGCTAAATATCATTGATTCGAGCAATGTGGTTTGACTTAGTGCACACCCCACCACACTCATCATTATGTCCTGTCTAGGTGTAGGCATGGATTTAGGGGGAGTCTAGCTCTCTCAATGAACTATCCCTCCCCTTATTATGCATAAACTAATAAAAGTCTTTCACATCCGCCATTTTTCTGGTGGTTACTGTGCTTCAAAGACGAGTCTTGGTCATGGGCCCAAGGATAATTCTTCGCGGTGCCATACCAATTGACTCAAACATAGGTGGCTCCAAAGCCACCGCCCTCTCTTCATGAGAGGGAGTGGTTCAATGTTTGGTCCTCGTTTCTCCTATCTAATCTTTTGGACCGTGTTCTTGTCTTGAGTTGCTTCTTTTGTGTCTTGTCATATGTGTCCTTTTTGCATAAAGCTTATTGATTTATCTTCGTGCATTTTGTCATTTAAATTTCCTTCGAGTTTGTGCGCAAAGGCTTTTTCTTCCAAAATCCAGCATTTTGTGGGTAGCACGGTTCTACCGTGGTATGCCACGGTACTACCGCTGGAGTTAGGTTGCTCCTGTGCTCGCACAGTAGCGGCCCCGGCACGGTACTACCGCCTCCAGCACGGAAGTAAAAAATTACTTCCGCTTGAGGAGTGGTACTACCGCAATGATCTGCGGTACTATCGTGATGTGAGTTCCACGTGGGGGTTAAGGGCAGGCAGGGGGAGTTCAAACTCCCCCATACCCATTCATCTCTTCCCCTCACGTCTCTCTCTCCTCCCCACAAACGACACTAGAGGACCTCTCCGGATCTCCGTCTCCGGCCACTCTCCTCTCATTCCAACCGGTGGACTCATTCCCCACCTCGTCCTCTTGCCATGGACCCCGGTATTTCCCCTAGCTCTTGTCTCCTTGCCTCTCTATTTTTGAATCTAGGTTTAGGGGGAAATATGAGTTGGTCTTCTAATTTTTGGCCAAATCTGTGCATGAGGTAATGGTTGGAGAGTGTGTGTGTGTGCTGTAGAATTGTTAATTGATAGGATACAACTTGGTAGTTTTGATCTACAATAGTACCGATCTGATTTTTAGATCCGCTGTTCTTGAGGAATCCGCCCCATGCGGTACTATCGCACCTCCTGGTATGGTACTACTGCCCGTCGGGCGGAAGTAAAAAATTTCTTCCGCTCTGTGCCCGGTACTACCGCCCACGGCGGTACTACCGCGGTCGGAGCGATAGTAAAATTTTACTACGGCAAGACATGCGGCACTACCGCTCGCTCTCAAACAACCTCGTTTTGTCCTGTCAATTCTCACTTCTATATGGTTTTCTTGTTTGCTTTGGTCTTTGCAATGACTCATTTTCATTCTTCTCTTGTGTTTGCGTTGTGTGTCATAGGTGGTGGCTCCGGTTTCGGTTCAAGACGCTTGAATCCCTCTCGCGACACAAGTTCAAAGCGTCTACGCAATCAATATACACCAGAGGGGTCCAATGCCCCACATCATAGGTTCAAGAGAACCGCAACCAAGTTCAAGGAGCCAGTTAACAACTGGGAAGATATGCCTCAAGCAGAGTTTCAGTCTCGTCGGATGATCGACCCCTATATCAAACCTAGGGAACATTCTAAGGGCAATGACTTGTTTTGGACCAAGCAACAAAATCTCATCCATATTGAGGTAATCAAGTGAAAGAATAATATCTATGTTCCTGTCTAGTGGATTGACATGGCTCATCTGAGGAAGAACCAGACATATTTTGGTGAGCCTCTGAATATGGTGGAGCAGTTTTCTATTGAGAATATAATCACATTCCATCTTGACTATGATCCCGAGATTGGTTGAGAAGGCCCCGATCTACACTTCCACCAAGAGAAATTTGACTCCCCCCACTAATCCCTTGCGGATCTTGTTACTCTTGGGTGTTTGAGCACCCTAGACGGTTGAGGTCACCTCGGAGCCACATTCCATTGTGGTTAAGCTTCGTGGTGTCGTTGGGAGCCTCCAATTAACTTGTGAAGATAGCCCAACCTTGTTTGTAAAGGTTCGGTCGCCGCCTTCAAGGGCATCAATAGTGGAATCATGACATCTCGCATTGTGTGAGGGCGTGAGGAGAATACGGTGGCCCTAGTGCCTTCTTGGAGAGCATTGTGCCTCCACACTGCTTTAACGGAGACGTACTTCCTCACATGGGAAGGAACTCCGGCAACACATCCTCATTTCCACCGGCTCCACTTTTGGTTATCTCTTACCTTTACTTCTTGCAAGCTATTATTGTGTTGTATCCCTTGCTTGCTTGTGTGCTTGTTGTGATTAGCATCATATAGGTTCCTCACCTAGTTACACATCTAGCCAACCTATTTGTTGCTAAGCCTAAATTGTTAAAGAAAAGTTAAAAAGTGTTAGTTGCCTATTCACCCCCCTCTAGTCAACCATATCGATCCTTTCAACGGCCTTTGGGTTAGCATCGCGGTTTCCGCGCACTCCTTTGTGTCATTGAGAAGTGGCAATTCCCCACATGTGGCCATGTTCGTTCCCAAACAACAACTTGCATGACCAGCTCTATGACAAGGGTATCAAGGAAACAACGATGTCATGAGAGAGAGGGAGAGAGAGAGAGAGAGGTAGGATGGAGTCCTCCATCTCAATTGGTTTGGGGTCTCCCTCACGACTCCGTCGAGGTAGAGGAATGCCATCCTCCATTCCGACTAGCTTGGGGTTTCGTCGACAACCGAAACAAACTTCTCTACGAGTCTGCCATGCAGCTCATGGCTACACAACTGGTGGGCGAGCAAGCTGCAATACACACTGCGGCATGGAAGTGTATGGACCACTTTGGGTGAAACAAACACATATGAAGGGCTCATTTGAAAAAAAAACACCAAAGAAGGTGGCCATGCAAGCTTAGGAGCTGAAATGAATAAAGTTAAATAGTTTTGGGACCCAAAACTCTAGTTTGGAAATTATATGACTAAACTGACACCACATTCAATAGTTTTAGAACCCCAAACTCCAGTTTCAAAATTATAAAACTAAACTGACACACCTCTCATAGTTGTAAGACTCGTGATGCATTTTATTCTTTTTAGGATGGGGCAATGGGCGCCCCTACATCTCGCATTCAGCGAGTCTAGTTTCCAACTTGCTGAGTGAGCGAGCGAGATGGGCCGGCACATGCGTGTGTGAGGCCACAACCTCCTTTTTGTTTTTTTTATGTTTTCTATTTTTGTTTTAACTATATTTTTGTAGTTTTTTATACTTTAAAATATTATAAATATATAAACTCTACAAAAATATATTTAAAATTGTTGAACAGGTATTTTATGTTTATGAGTTGAAAATATGATGAAATGTTTTGAGCATCTATATAGAAATTTTAATAAAGCATTTGAAAAGATGTTGAACAAGTATTTGAAAAATGTTAATCAAGCTTTTGGAAAATGTTAAATGTGTATAAAAAGATTGAACATTTATTAAAAAAATGTTAATCTTTTTTGATCATGTATACAAAATGTTAGTCAAACATATGAAAAAATGTTGAGCAAGCATTTAAAAAATGTTGAATATGTATAGAAAGAATGTCGACCACGTATTAAAAATTGATGAAAAAAATTAATTCGTATATATAAAATGTTAATCAATTTTTTTGAAAAATGTTAAACAAGCATTTTAAAATTGTTGATCAAGCATTTAAAAAATGTTTAATGTGTATAGAAAAAATATTGACCATATATTTAGAAAATGGTAACTCTATTTGAAAAATGTTGACCGTGCATTCGGAAAAGGGTTGAAAATATATATTTAATAAAAATCTAGATCATGTATTTGAAAAGTGTTAATGTATATCAATAAAGTAATTTATAAATGTATACGCTAAAAATGTATATTTTTTACTGAGAAAACCTACCAAAACAAAGGAAAAATGAAGAAAACCAAAACAAAACAAAAAAAGAAACAATGAAACCCTAGTAAAACGAAACAAAATAGAAAGCAAAAGAAACCGTTCAAAAAAACGAAGTATAAAAAATAAAACCGATGAGAAAAACGAAGAAAATCATAGTATACCAAATAAAAAAGAAAACCTATTAAGAAATAAAGAAAATCTAAGAAAAAACAACAGAAAACGAGAAAAAAACCGAAATACTAGCGAGATATCCTTTCCTCTCGCTTTATGCGAGACATAGCTCTTGCGCGGGGAATGGGCTAATCAGTCAAGCCCACTAAGTTTCATCCTGCCAGATGGGAGCCCACTAAAGCAATTTCAGGTCGACATACCCCGGCCCATTGTTGTCCGGTAAGAAGAAGAGCGAGGCTCTCTCGCAGTCGCAGGCTCACACACAAGCCACCGGACACCTGCCGATACCACCACCACCACCGCTCCCTCTCCGGCCGCCATGCTACCGCCGGCCGCCCGCCTCGCGGCCCGCCGCCTCCTCGGCCTCGCCTCCGCCTCCGCTTCACAGTCCGTCGCCCGACGCCTCTCCCCGTCTCCGGTTTGCGCGTCTCCCCCTCCTCCCCCTCCCCTCCCCTCCCCTCCCCTCCCGAATCCATTTCCCCCAAGCCAATCCCCTGATCCCGTTCGCCGAAATTTCCTTGCAGATCACCTCCCCCGCCACCGCGGCCGCCACGGGTTACTTCTCCCGGACCTTCTCCTCCGCGCTTAACTACGTGAGCACTCTCGGATCCGCTTCCCCGCTCGTCTGATCTGTTTTGCCGCCGAGGACGATTGAGCTAGATTCATACGTTGCCTTGTCCTGCAGCACATCGATTCGCCGGACAACAACCCCAACATGCCGTGGGAGTTCACCAAGGAGAACATGGAGAAGGTAATGATCTTCTTCCCCCGGTCTGCCATGCCGATGCGTGTGTAGCGGGAGGACTGTTGGGTCAGTTGGTTAGATTTAGGATAACCGTGACAGTCCTTGTTAAATTGTGTGCTCAGATGTTCAGATATGGTTCTTAGGGTAGCGTTTGCACTGGTAGTGTGATGTTCATCCATTAGATAGATACTTTTGAATGATAGTCTTCAGTTTAACATCCTTTTTTTCCCGTTATTGCAGCGGGGCAGTCTTGTTAATATCGTTTATTCCTGAATGAACAATTGTAACAGCACTATGGGCTGTAATGTTCCATTTCTTACAGGAGAAATGGGCTTAGTGAATGCAGTTAATATGGCTCATCCGACTACTGACACGTTTGAAGTTAGTTATTATCTGGACTAATTTTCCGTTGTAATGTTGAAGGTCAATGAAATCCTATCCCATTACCCAAGCAACTACAAGCAATCTGGTATTATTCCAATGCTTGATCTTGCACAACAGCAGCATGGTGGATGGGTCCCGGTTGCAGCAATGGATGCTGTAAGTTAAAATTCTTGCACAATTGTGACTTTCCAACATCAGCATGTCATGTTCGTTTCCATATAAAGGGTGAAATGTTATGAGTTAATGTACCTTCTTTAGTTAAAAACTTGTGTCTTTCTTGTATTTGTAGAAACTATGCAAAACCTTATTGCCCCTTGCTTATCATTGTATATGCTGTTCTTTTCTGCATACTCTTCTGTCTATTCACTATGTCTGGAACACTTTGTTAAAGTTCTTATAGGTGCACATAAAGATATCATGTGCATATTGAGTTGTTGGTTTATCTTATGACTTGCACAGATTCGTTGGTCTTTAAATTTGACACTTTAGAATGAAGTTACATCTTGTGGAACAAAACATTTGGAAGTAGCAGTTACCACCATTGGGTAACTACAAATGTCGACATAGTAGTTGAAATCTCTTATGATCATGTTTTTTCTTTTATGAAGCTGATTTGATGGAAGTCTAATACATTCGTCTGGCAGCTCATATTATTGATAGAGCATATTAACATATAATGCATTCAAAGCTGGAGCACTTTCTCAGCATGACTATTGGGTTCACAATTTTGCTTCAAGTATCATGGTCTTTGTTACAAACTGATCTAATATATTTTATGCCTTTTTTTAATTTTCTGTTGTTTTCCCCTCTATCTTGGAAAAGTGAACACTTCACATATTCAGTGTTCTGACAATAATGTCTTTTTTTTCAGATTGCTAAAATAGTTGGAGTTGCACCAATCAGGGTCTATGAAGTTGCAACATTTTACTCGATGTTCAATCGGACCAAGGTACCGTGATGCGTGACTGTCTACTCTGTACTCATTGCTACCACCTCTTTTACCATGAAGTCGTTTCATGCTATGTAGGTGGGAAAATATCACCTTTTGGTGTGTGGAACTACACCTTGTATGATTCGTGGTTCACGTGATATCGAAGATGCCCTGTTAGAACACCTTGGAGTTAAACGGAATGGTTTGTATATTGTGTAATTGTTCTGATATCTGTAAATTTGCTACCACAAACTTTGTCCTCTGAGCAAGAGCTTCTTTTGCTGTTTCTGTGATGTAATTAACATTTTTGTTTCATTTGCAGAGGTGACAAGCGATGGTTTATTTTCTGTTGGGGAAATGGAATGCATGGTAACATTGTGATCTTTTTTTTAGTTGAGTTTACACTTTCCAATTTATAACTGTAGGAATGGTCTGTAGTATGTTTGTAATGAATGGTTTTAAATGCTTGGTTATGATCTATCCTTAAAGCCCCTTTTATTCACCTTCCGGTCATGTGTTCACAGGGTTGCTGTGTGAATGCTCCCATGATTGCTGTGGCTGACTATACCAAAGGTTCAGATGGTTACACATACAATTATTATGTAAGTTTATTTTGCTCTTGATAGTCATACAATTCAACATTCCAATGTTCTGTTGTCCTAAAATTTATCCTTTAGTTGCACTTACTGGTATTAGTCAGTATCAATGATTTTATACTGGCATAATGTGGTCGGAATTGTGCCAGAAACAGCATGGCACATCTTATATGACAATTGGTTCAACCTGATCAGAAATAAAACTTGGGTGATGGAAGAACATAATCACTGTATAGACTTTGGAGGTGCTAGAGTATATTGTTATGAAAGGAGTGATGTGATGGCAAGTGGTTGCATGTTTGAACAGTTGTTTTGCTTTTAAATTCATGCATAGGCCAAAACTTGTCTACTCAGTACACTAAACTTGTATGTCATTGCTTATTGACCCTGCACTGTACGTTTAATGGAATTTTGGAAATTTATACTAAAATTCCATTCAATAGGATTACTGCATCACTTGAGACATAAAGTTGCTAGCCTACCAGGATGGCTTGTTAAAAGTCAGATGCCTTTTGCTAATTGAACAGGAGTTGAAGTAAACTTTTTCCGCCTTATGTAACTTGACCTTCTTTTTTCTACTTCCCCCTTCACAGGAAGACCTCACTCCAAAACGAGTCGTTGAGCTCGTTGAAATGCTAAGAAGAGGAGAAACGCCCCCTGTAAGCTTTAGCCAACTGAATAGGATTCTCTTACTATGTCTGGCCACATGTTTTATTTGATCTAATTCCAATATACACCTGTTCTGATGATCCAATAAACATTTGCAGCGTGGCACCCAGAACCCAGAGCGGAAAAACTGTGGTCCTGCTGGAGGGATGACCACCTTGCTAGGCGAGCCAAAACCTCCCCCATGCAGGGACCTGGATGCCTGCTAGGTTTGCTTTGAATTGCAAGCACACAAATAAGTCGGCCCACTCGCACTGTATGTTGTGGAAACCGTGAACAATCGATTGGCGATTTGATCTGCTGTTGTTCTCAAAGCATTCTTGTGGCCAACGATGGACATGCGATTTGATTGATCTTTGTTGTTGTCGAAGCTTTCCTTTGTCTGACAATTGTACGTGTCTACCTGTCGCCCACCATCTCTTCTTTTTCCCTTGTCATCAGCTAGACTGCCCACTGATAAAGATAGCGCTATTCTGAAGCTACAGCTTTGTATCTGGCATAAGAATCTGGGGCACTGGATCGATTGCTGTCATGCTACCCCTGCAGTGTTATATTGCTGTTGTTCATGCATTAATGTTTGAATGAACACGGATCTGGTACATTGTCGATTTTCTTGGAGAAACTTTCTGATATACAGTACTAATTTTCTTATTCGGTCATAGCTATTACGTTTTCTCTTCTATAGGAGTGTTAAACATCGATTCTCTCCGTCCGGAGATACTTGTCCTGGAAATGAATAAAATGAATGTATCTAGATCTAAAAATAAGTCAGATACATCCATTTGTAGGACAAGTATTTTCGAACGGAGAAAGTATATACTCTCTCCGTTCCAAAATAAGTGTCGTACATTTAACACTAAATTAATACAAATTTTATACTAGAGGAGCGACACTTATTTTGGGACGGAGGAGTACAATGTGTTCCGAGTTGCAAAGTCCTTGCTCTTTCTCACCCCTTCCCAATACCCATACACACCTCGGTGCACTTGTAGCCAGTGGACACTGTTTGACTGCTCCGACCTGACATTTTGCACCACTTCCTCTTTACCGTGTGCAAGCATGCAAATTTGGAACTTTCAAAGGTATCGTCCGACCCTCTTTAGTTAAACTAAATGAACTAGATTTTTGGAATTCACATCACCTTTTAAACTTGGTTCATTTGATTGAACTAAGGAGGGTCGGTACCCAGAAGGTCCGAATTTTGCATCCCTAACCGCATGATCGAATCCTTTCCACTCGCAAGTCGCAACAAGCGATGTCCTTACTAACACTTCTGTTGAAAGAGCATGTCAGACCTCTAATTGGGTTTTCATGGTAGTACCGAATGATTAATGGACAAATGATGATTAGATTTCAGTCCCTCAAACGATGTTATATTTGACATTTTCGGTTTCCGGACTCCCAAAAGACTAATTGAGGACAACATACCACGCGGCGAGCGTGGCAAAAGCAATCTAAAAAAAATTGACAACATTCTTTTTTTTTATGTGAACATTGTTTTGCATCTTCCACAATAGTAAATCGACATCAACTGGGAGTAGAATTGGGGATGGGGAGGCAGCTTTGCTTAGCTGCCATTCAATCGATCTAGTCCATCCATGATGATCCAACGGCAGAGAAGGCCGCAGTGGCTGATGCGGCCCCACCAAGCAGAGATACAGCGGCTTCCCCCCGGCTAAACCCCTCTACTCCATTTCCCTCCCAAAACCCTAGCCCCCAAATCAGCCCCCCTGCTCCCATGGCGCGCTCGAGCTCCGTCACCGAGGCCGAGGTCGGCATCGCCTGCTTCACCTCCTCCCTCCCGGGCTTCCGCGGCGTCCTCAAGCACCGCTACTCCGACTTCATCGTCCACGAGGTCGCCCGCGACGGCTCCGTCGTCCGCCTCACCTCCCTCGATCTCCCCGACCAGGTATTTGTGTCTCCCCGCGACGTCCGCTCAGTGATTCCGCGCGCCCGGTCCCGATTTCACCTACGGCTCGTGCATTGCAGTGCGTGGATGCCAAGGAGGAGGAGAAGGCGGCGCCGGCGGCCGACGCCGACCACTCCAAGGCTCTCGAGTCCTTCAGCGGGCTCTGCAGTGAGGCGGACTGCCTTGCGCTGAGGGGGCTTCTGGAGAAGGTCGCGGCCGGCGGCGAGGGTGAATTCTCGCCCGTTATGCTCTCGCCCGATGCCGACAAGGCTCATCGATCGGTGGGTTTGGTTCCTGAGGTGCTGGTTGTTTTGTGCAGTTGAATTGGGGGCAACTGTCTGATTTGGAGCATTTATTTGCTTGTAGGAGGTGCACAATTTTTTCAAGAAAAACTTCAAGTTCTTGGTCACAGACACAGTGGAACACAACGATGGGGTTCAGAAATACATCAGGGTGCGCGTTGGATCTGAAGCTGGAGGAGGACGGGGCCGTGGTGGCAGGGGCGGTGGTGGGAGGGGTGGGGGTGGCAGAGGAAGGAAGAGGAAGGACATGAATGGTTCTGATTGGGGAGACGACAGGCCATTTGACAGTAGAGGGTCGTCTAGTTGGCCAGCTCATGCTGGGAAGTTCCTGAGGTGCTGAGAACTGTTTGAATTGATCATCTGTTGTCCTAAATTATTATTGGTGTTTGCACTATAACACATTCATTCCACATGTTTGACATAGTTGACAGGCTTATTTTTTTAAATCCGGTAACACGAGTAATGTAGCTATAAAAACTCCTCTATATTTGTGTAGTAAGGAGACTAAATATAATGTTTGCATCGTGTCTAGTTTTGCTGCTAACTAGTTCTGTAACTGGAGCTACCATTCTGTGACACTGATCAGGTTTCACCTTTGCAAAGAAAACAAGGACACCCAAGATGCATTGGGAGTAATAGGAAAAATGTTAGGACTCCAGGTACATCTTGGTTGCTATTTCTCTCATTGATGACATCATTCATTAACCGTTCTTTGCCAACCCGAGTAATGACTTGATTATGCTTTTTGCAGTCACGCTCATTTGGGTTTTCTGGAACAAAGGATAAACGTGCCGTTACGACACAACAGGTGTTTATTACTCCATGTAAACCATCTCTCTAAATTTAATTCGTGCACATGGATTTGTGTTTTGGGATAAAATGGCTAAAATTTCATACATGGGTGTGGAAGAAAAACATTTTAGGTGATTTTACCTATAGCTATAAGAGAACTGTATGTGTAATTATGTATGCTATTATGGTGTTACAACCAGTTAAGTAAAGGATAGGTGCTCTGTTCTAGAATATTGTGTGTAAAATTTCATATGCATTCGTTCTAGATAGTATTATTAGTATCATCGATCAAACTAGGTATGTAGTTTGTTCTATGATTTTCTGGCTATTTGATAGATTTGGTTATAATTCCTGTTTCATGGTTATGACCCTTTGCATGTAATTGCCTTGGCTACTGGTCTAATTCTTTCCCTATTAGGTTACCGTTTTCAAGGTACCAGCAAATAAAATTGCTGCACTTAATAAGCGACTATATGGCATCAAAGTTGGAAACTTCTGGTAGGTGATCAATTAATTTTTCTAGAATCACTGGAATATAGCTGTCCTAAGTGATACTTTAGCAACTAACTTATCCTCTCTAGTTATGTAAAGGAGGGACTTGGTCTTGGTCAACTCATGGGAAATCGGTTTACAATTACCCTGAGGTATGATATCTTCTATTTTTTCCTTATAATTTAGTATATAGAAGCGCTCCTACTCTAATGCTCTTCTGAAAGTGTAACACAAAATTTAAATCTATTGTAGGCCTGATTTGATTTGCATCTACACAGTAGACAGTACACACTACCTCACCACTATCAGTTATTCTGTAGTTCCGCCCTTTGTGGTGCAGTATTAGTATATTACTTTAGCCCGCATGCATGGAACCCTGTATATTTTGCTTTAACAAAACTGAGAAAATTGGAGACTTATGTTTACCTGCATTTCTTTAGAGGTGTTGTTGCAGAATCGGAAGACATGATAAAGGCTGCTGTGGATGGCTTAGGAAAGAACGGATTTATCAACTACTATGGTTTGCAGGTACAAACCTAGGAACTTCTGCTTGTGCTCCAGAATCTACTTTGCTGTTATTTCTGGACCTTATTGAGTTTTATCTATTTTGTCCGATTAGCGCTTTGGAAGTGGTTCAGTACCAACCCACCGTATTGGAGCTGCTTTGCTTAGAGGAGAATGGAAAAATGCTGTAAACTTGGTTCTTGATCCAAGGGAAGGAGATATCCTCAAATTATTTTGTTTGTATCTAATTAGGATTTCATGCTGTGCTGTGCCAACTTTTGTTCAACATAACTCGATACTCCGAACAGCGTGATGACATAAAGGAGGTGCGTGAACATTACAAGCAACATGGTGATATTGATATGGCTCTGAGGAACTTCCCTCGCCATCTTGTGGCTGAGAAGGCTATTGTAAGTGTAGCCCTTTATCATTTACATCGAAATATCCTTGTATTTGATGAATATAAGTGCGCCTTTTGTGATCTTTGCTGTAAACACACATCCTTTTGTGGAAATTAAACTAATATATCCATCCATGCACTATTTTCAGCTTCAGTGTTTGAGGAAATGCCCTGATAACTATCTACAAGCATTAAAGGGTATACCAAGACCGTTAAGAATGATGTATGCCATATATCTTTATCTTGTATGGATTGTTTTTTCTTGATATAACTGATTATTTCAAATTAAACTACATTGGTGGTTTTCTTCTCCAAGAATATGATAATTGTAGAATGCAGAAAATTGTTTTCTAGTAAGTATATATATTTCTTTATAATCGGTCAACTTAGGTGTAATCTGACATGAACAGTAGTACATCCACTTTACGTGTTAGTCAACAGTATTATGCATTTGCTTGTCAACTTTGCTACTCTAGTTACATATCACTTGCTAAATCGAAATATTTCTGCTGTTCACTTTTCTGCGTTTTTTTTGAATAATTCTCATGCTTTGTTTCTGTTCTTTTACTTATTACTGATTGGCTTCTATAGGTATGTCCATTCTTACCAAAGTTACCTTTGGAATCATGCTGCCAGCATGAGAGTTGAAAAGTATGGTCAGTCTACTTCGTCCTTGTACAGTTACTCAGTTTCAATTGAATCATTGTACAGTTTGATGTTTTGGGCTAACCTGCTAACCGTTACTATTTCATGAGGTTTTTATGGTGGACTTCATGCTCCCTTTCTATATTCTAACTGGTGATTGGACAGGCATTTCACAGGTCATAGAAGGTGACCTAATCTATACCAAAGAAAGCCATCCCGAAGAAGCAACTTCTGTGGGTACTTCAGAAGTTGATGGCCTTACAAATTCTTCTGAAATTGATATTTGTCCTGAAGCACTTCCAGAAGAAAATATCCAGTCTGTGAAGGTTTGCTACAAACCTACATGCTCATACACAGAAAATGTTCCTTCTCATATGCCTATTCCTGCACCTTTGTTTCTCTTGTAGCTAGTTGATTCTGAAGATTTATCGAAAGGGATCTACTCGTTTGAAGATGTCGTCCTTCCTTTGCCTGGGTAATGACCAATTCCCATGTTCATATATTCGTTTTTTTCCTGTCACGATTCCACCAGGCAAGAAAACAAAAAGATTCAGCTTGTTATTGTTATTACACAGTTCACAAGCATTGTTCCCTGGGAATGAAGTTGCCGAGATTTACCATGAAATGGCTAAAAAGGTAAATACTATATTGCATTGTGCATTTCATGTTTATTTAGAGATTCTTGTTTGATATGGTCAAAACTTGCGTATTGTTGAATTCCTGTTACAAGCATTCCCAGTTCCTATATTGCAATGCTGTGGCCTTTGGACTATGCTGACTAAAATGCGTTTGATTTATCCTTCTTCCTTTATGGAGATTAGCTATCATGTTGTAATCTCACCGGTTTTATTAGCAAATGTGTTATGAATCACACGATTTCTTAGTGGCTTCTGCCATGACGAGAATCATAATGTTACTTTGGATTTCATGTCTCAGGATGGCATTAGCTTGACAGAGAATGCTCATGGTGTGAAGTAAGTTTCTTCATATAGCTCCCAGAATTCTTTCTAGCTATGCAGTCCTTGAATCAAGGGCAGCTGTAAATAGTGCAGCCTAATGCAATGTGCAATGACAATTTCCTTTTTCTTCTATGGTGTATTAATCATTTCATGTACATTACATCTACACATGCTTGTTTTACTGCTACATCATGTCCTAATTTTTGCGCTGTATGATGCAAACACCATCTGTTAGGGAGTTCTCAATTACAAGCATGAAAGGAGGTTACCGTCGGGTGTTCCAGAAGCCTATTGATTTTGAGTGGTATGCGTATTTCCATCAAAATCATTCTCTTAACTCTATCCATTGGGCTTGCTTGAAGTGTTAATCTGACCGCATGAGTTATTTTAGGGGAGTAACACTTTGTTGAATCAATATGACTGCACCGTTTTGATAAAATGCTTGGATGACTACAGGGAACTCATGACATACACGGATGACAGTGCATCTTTAGCAGAAACCGATCTGGATATTCTCTCCAAAGGCAAGCTTACAGAAGCAAAGGTAGCTAATGAGCCTGCTGCATCTAGTGAAAATTCTGCCTCCAATCCACCTGATTGCAAGCTGGAAGAGCCATTGGAGACCTCCATGCCAACCAGTGAAACTAGCTTAGCAGAAAACAAGTCTATAAGCAAACTGGCCGTAAAATTAGCATTTACTTTACCTGCATCATCCTATGCTACAATGGCAATCAGGGAGTTGCTGAAGGATTCAACATCGGTATGTTTATCCTCTGTCGATATATTAAGCTTTTACAATTTGATTTTGAAGACTAATGAGTCGACTGATGTCCATACTTATACAGTAAAATTTAGTTCTTCAACTAAACTTGTGGTGCTTCAGGCAGAAATGATTTCCACATGGCCTGCTGTTGTTTTAGTTGGGTCAGAGTTGTGTATAAGCATGGCTCTTAATGATTGGCTGGTAGATTCTTTGGCGTGTTTAGAATGCCATGCCACTACGGTGTTTGGTTAATATATAAAAAGAACATATACAACCGAGAAATTCATCAACTGAGAAACACTGCTGATAAAAGATTTATATTTGTCGGTTATTTCTGGCATGAGTTGTTACATTTGTGCATAACCTCCTTTGGATTACCTGCAGGTTGCGTACCAGAAAACACTTGATTGCTAAGTTTCTCACTGACATCAGTTCTCAAGGGAAACTGATCTGTCGTCTCACCAGTTGAGGATGTGACATGGCTAAGGTATGGTGCTTTGAAGAATCACCCCCCCCCCCCCAACTCTGAATTAAATGGCGCTGTTTATGGGCTCCTAATTCCTGCTCCTGTATTTTTATTTTGGCTAGATCTTCAGTTGGATCCATTAATCAGCAAACTGACCACGCGGTGAGGCTCCTGCTCGGTGCATGCAAGCAATATGACCGTTCAAAACTATGTACCGAGCACAAAATTTATGGTCCCTATTCTGTACTAGAATGCGTCGATGTACTGAGCTCAAAATTTATGGTCCCTATTCTGTACTAGAATGCACCGTGCCGTAATAAAGCAAATTTACCTCTGTAACGAAATCAAGATATAAAATCGTGCTGCGTTGGTTACCTCAACGAGGTTGCGGTTTTGCTTGATGATTCCTCATCATTTTGTTTTGCATTTGATGTTTTCTGCTTATTTTGGTTCCGTTTTTCGTCTTTTTTATTTTGATTCTGCTGGACTGGGCGCACGGGCAGACGCCTGGACCTCTGAAACGCTGCATGGTCTGGTCTCGATAGGTGATCCATAGGAACTCCAGGCCCTGCTTGATACAGGAGGAAAGGACATTCCTAGTACACTTACTGTATAAAATTCGCATACATTCTCTTTTTGGTGCCAGGAGCCAGGAACTCTCCTAGATTTTCATAGTAACCTGCCGCTCTGTTTGGAGCGCATGAATGCATGTATTCTGACGCATATATTCCACAAGAATCTCGTAAGAGAAATACCAATTCCGAATTTCCGATCCCCTGTTTCTGGTGGGTTCAGTACGCAGAACTTGCGATTCCAGACAGCATCTCAGGCACAACATCACATTAGCTACAGGTGCATAATAACAAATAAATTATTGCAACATGTCACGAGGTACTCAGCCGCTAGCTCTCTACAACGACAGGCGGTGCAAATCCGGGATACATCTCAGTATACAAGAAAAACCCCTGCGAATTTCAACCGGCCAGCAGGGCATCCATCATCACCATCTATAAACGCAACATCCAACACTCCCCTCAAATCTCATCCGGAGGCCAACAATACTAGATAAAAAACACTGCCCTAAGTCAGGTGCTGGATCTTGCGCTTGAGCCACAGGGCGCGCACGTCCAGCCCCAGAGACACAAATATCTCCCGGTTGCCCGGCTGCAGGAACACGTCGGGGGCCACCGACTTCTCCACCTGTGACAGCTCCACCATGCCGTTCAGGATCTGGACGCACCGGGAGATGCTGTAGGCGTCCTCCGGGGCCTGGTGCTTCGCCAGCTGCCACTCGTGGTTCGAGTTCCTGTTCTCTCCAGAGTCATCGACCGCCTGCCTCTTCGAGGACTGCTGCCATGAGCGCGGCTGCCACTGCGACAGCACCTGCGGCAGCAGGTGTGCATCTCTGCTCGAGGCCTTGCTACGAGGTGGGGTGTGCTGGAAAGAGGACTCCTTTGAGATGGGCGATTGCAGGCGAGGCGAACGCTCCACGACAAAGTCGTGTTCGTCCTCGCTATGGTCCAGATCTGCACCGGTGTATATAAAACGCTTGCTTTCGTCCGCCATTATACCTTCTGCAGTAGGAGAACAGTCATTAGACAGCACGCAATAATATGGCACAAGGGGATGATTACACAGGTACCCATATTTCATTGAAAAAAGAAGTTATTAAAAGAATCATTTAAGCATTTTGCACTTACCATTTTTCCCAAAAGGATTCTTGCAATCCTCACATCGACAAAATAAGGAGCATCCAGTCCCATCCTGTTAATAGGAATCAATTTGAGAACGAATTCATGCCCCACAGCTATAGCAGTGTTTGAGCTAAGATGGAACCTGGTAGCAATCACAGTATTTCTTTAGGCAACTTGATTTCTTGCAATTGCAACCTCGCCTTGGTGGAGTTGAAGAAGAAGAATTGTGTGCGTCTTCCTGCAGGTGACAAAAGACAAAGGGAATTATGAGACAAAGGGAATTTCAAAAGAAGGGGCGTTGCCTAATTGAGTCAAGAAAACAACCATAGTTTCAGCATTAGCCTCGAGTCTTCTATTAATTTTCAGAGACATCCGTTTCTGACGGGAAAGTAGCACCTTGCGAGTGGTCTGAACTGTCTCTGCAAAATCAGCCTTGTTGAAACATGGCATGCATCCACATTTTTCAGAACAATAACCTCCACCAGCAAAACATGGGCAATATCTGCAGGTAATGATGATTTATGTTATTGGTTCATCAGAGCACAGGCAGATAAAAAAAAGACCAAAGGGGAAGGGACCCCTCGGTATATTTTTACAGAAGGAGCCAAGAAACGCAGTTGGGGATTGAACCCGGCTGTCCTGGAACACAAGACAGTGTCTCTACCACTGAGCTTAGCGCTCAATTCTTATAGATACTAAATGACTTAACCTAATCATCATATACTGAACAAGATTACAGTTTTCACACATATAATGTGTTCCAGTAGATAACAAATGACTTGAGCTGCTAAAACACTTCCACAGTAGCTGCTTACGTTGGACAGAAGATATAAGCTGATCCATGAGCTATATGGACCAAAGGAGTACTACTAGTGCACCAGAGGTAACTTACGAAGAGGAATTGTAATATAATCAAATAACAGCAGCATGTGGAGAACCAAGCGTTGCTCGAGTGGCTAGCAGCGCAGGTGCGCTCACTGCCCACCAGCGTTCCAGTCCTGGGCTCGGCGCTGTGTGCTCAGGTGTTTTCTTCTATAAAAAATAAATCGCCAAGGGCTAGTCCTGGCTGGTCTCGTTCATTTATTCAAATGACACAAACGGATGCTAAAACAAGAGATGCACTCTACTGAATTTTGGAACATCTGCAGCAAGCACTTATATCTGGAACAGGAACATTATCCTGAATTATTCATTGCATGCTACGAGAAGCAAACTGCTACCAGTTCAGATAACTGCACTAGGGAACCCAGCACCAAAGGGATTTTTGAAATTGAAGCAAATATGTGACCGGGATATCAAATTAGACAGGATTAAACCATCCCACCCTCGCGCAGATAGCCCTCTCTAGCACCTAAATGGAAGCAAATCTGAGCAGCAAAGCCGCGCAGCACCCAACATTTCAAAATCGGCCGTCCCTGTCTAGAAACTCGAAGCACCGCAGGCGAAACAGGGCACATCCTAGGACCCATCGGCGAAATCGCGGCGTAATCGGGGGGAACAGGGGGGCTACTCACAGCTTCAAGCATCTGGACTTTTTGCAGGCGCAATGCTTGCACCCATCCGCGGCGTCCTCCACCTTGTGCCTGCTCAAACAACAAACGCCCGCCTCAGATCAGCCGGCCGGGAACCCCCGGCGAGGCGCCGGAACCGGGGAACGGAGACGCACGGGCCCGGGGCGGGGATACCTCACCTCTTGGGCGTGGTGGCGAGCGCGAGCTGGTTCATGCAGCTGGGATCCGGGTGCGCCTCGAGGGGGCCCTCCGGCACCGCCGCCGGCAGCGGCGAGGGCGGGGGCTCCATGACCGACAGGGGCACCGCCGCCGTGAGGTGCGGGTGCGGGTGCGGGTGCGGGGGCGGGGGCGGAGGCGGCGACGGGGGCTTCACGGAGATCGGGGTGGCCTCCATGGGAGGAGCACGGGGCGAACGAGGAGGGGGAGGGCAAACGCGGGGTCCGGCTGGGGGCAGGAGGTGGCTTGGCTCTTTTGAGACTGTGCGCGGGCCCCCCGCCTTGAAGAGCCAGGAGCCTCCCTGTCCCTGCGGGGGTTTTGTTTCCTGGTTTTTGGTGCTTTCTGAAAAAGTTTTACGGTTTTGAACGAAATCCGGAACAGTTTCAATTAGACGCCTTTTCGACGGATGGATGGGTGGGGGTTGGTGGAGATTTTTTTGGTTCTGGGGAGGGTTTGAGATTTGGATCCGGTGTGGTTCGTGGGGTTTTATCTGGGGCTCTGGTTTCGGCCCGGGTAAGGAAGACGTTTGAAGTCTGACGAAATTACTTTTGTCGTCAAACTGTGGTACGGGTTTGTTTTACTACTGTTATATGAAGTGGGTACTCATGATTGACGATACAGTTAGATAAAACGCACCGAATTCAATCTACTATATCAAAGATATTGCCTGATGTAAATTTTGTTAGAGCGCGTTTTATTCTCTTGTTCTTATGTACTCTGAAAACGTTTCGCTTTACTCCATGTTGTTATGTCTGTAAGTACAATTAGCTAGAACCGTCAGCTTTCCTTTACGTTATAGCGTTATATGATTGTCAATTCAATTTGCCGCAATGTACTGAATCCAATATAGGACTACGATATCTGAAGCTTCTGCTTATTTTCGAGAGGGGAATGGGGACAAGTCTCAAAAGATCCAAGCCACCTCCTACCCCCAGTTTTTTGAATTTTTTTTTTGGTTTACATAGAAAGATTTTTGTTTTTTAATGAATTCAAGGGCCCTTTTAATGCCCTGTTGGATGGGTGGGGGTGGTAGGAGATCTGATTTGAGAGGTTTTGAAATTTGGATCCGTTATATTTATGGCATTTCTTTGCCGATTTTATTTACTTCGTAACATTATGATTGTTGAATACTTACTTTAAATGCACGGAATCCAATGTAGCACTACTACATCTTAGATATGTTTATTAAACATAAATTTGCGCGGATACTTGGTATTCTCTCGTTGTTATTTACTTGGAAGCGCTTCAATTTACTATGTTTTGTGATGGTTGTCGATACGATTAGCTGGAACGTCGGCTTTCTTTTACAATGTATCGTTATGACTGTGGATACAATTAGTTGGAATGCACTGAAGCACGGCATATGATTGTTAAGTGTAGCACATGGGATTTCTCTTGTCTTCATTTATTCTAAAACACTACAATTAGCAGGAACACCTTGGTCTTGCTTTACTTTGTATTATTATGATTATAGATTAAATTAGCTGGAACGCATCAAAGCCAACATAACACCGGTATGCCCTATATATGCCTATTAAATGTAAAATTTGTTTGGATACACGCTTATTCTCTTGTCATTATTACCTCTAAAATGCTTCGCTTTACTTAGCAGCATTCTAATTGTAGATATAGTAGCTGGTACGCATTGGATTTGCTTTACTTTGCGTCAGCGCGGATAGAATTAGCTAGAACACGACAAAGACTATAACACTAGTATTTTCAGGATAAAATGGCTAGTTCCCGAGTATCCACCATTCATTTGTCGCCTTTGGCTTTGATTTACCTTATGCCATTATGATTGTAGATACAATACTTAGACCACACTAATGCCAATATACGTATATTATTCACAAAATATGCTTATGAGACACTTCAAATATGCTTCAAGTATTTACCTCGTGCCATTATAATATGGTGTGCCTTACTAAACATACTAGTACAAGAGATAAAGGATGTTTCCCTCAAAAAAGTATGGTGCATCAGACTCACTGACTCACACAGAACTTCGTTCTCCTCTTTGCACTAATAGCCAAAAAGTAGAATTCCCGGTATAAAACGTTTTAGCATTAAATGACACATCGATTGGATTTCAGACTTAAAATTTGAGTTCAACCTTATTTTAGAGAGAAATGTGTGGGTTTGTTAGTTAAATAAGAAGTAACTTATGTCACCGTGACGAATCTAATAGTGTTTCATATCTTTGTAAAATGGTTCGATAAACACAAATAAAAACATGTTTTTCCATATAAACCAATAATTTTCCATTTAGTGAAGGAACTATCTCCGTTGAGCAATATATTCCGATTTGATTAGACATGTTTGCCAAAAAATGATTTGATTAGAATTGCTACACACACAATGAGATCTGAATAATTTTTGAACGATGCAGCATAGCAAGTCGTCCATGAGTAAAGAAAAATTGGTTAGCATCGTTAATTTCTCCATCGTCCAAAGTTTAATTTGTGCAGTGAATTGTCGTCCGCACAGATCCTTTGATTAAACATAACAAGTCGTTTTATATGGGAATGCTTGCTAAACGTACTAGGACCAGAGATGAAGTACATTTCCCTTAAATATGGTGTGCCTTACTAAACATACTAGTACTAGAGATAAAGGTGTTTCCCTTGAAAAAAAAGTATGGTGCATGAAAGGCATGGACTCACACAGAACTTAGCTTTCCCTTTGCACTAATCCCCCCAAAGTAGAATTCTCAATTAAAATTTCATTTGAATCAAACAATTCTTTGTAGGATCAAAATGATAGGTCTAGAGTATGGGCAACAAAAAGTAAATGGCATGCAAGTGCAAGAAGTAAAGGGTAGAGTATGGAGATGATCGAACGCAATGAAGACACGGTGATTTTTCTCATGGTTTCGATAGGTGGTGCTATCGTACATTCACGTTGATGGAGACTTCAACACACGGAGGGTAACAGTTGTGTGAGTGAAAGGGCCGATATGGTTGACTAGAGGGGGGGGGTAGGCGACTAACAATTTTCAAGAACTTAGGTTTAACAAGAATATAGGTTGTCTAGATGCAACGATGTAACATCCCAAAATTTCATTTTGGAATGTTATGAATATAGTTATGCATCTATCATCATCATTGCTTGATTGTATGTGTTTGTTGAAATGCCTTTTCAAAAATTTCAGAAAGTTCTTTCTACCTTTTCCTATATTTGCTTTCACCTATTTGAAATTTTGGTTAAAAGTTCAAATAAGAGAGGAGGAACATGACACTCCACACCAGGTACTAATTGGTGATATATTTGAACAGAAATAACCAGGGGTTATTTTGAAAATATTTGCAAAAAGAGTTTAAAAACAATTAGACAATTTCGAAAATAATATTTTTTTCTCAAATTGTTCAAATGACAGAATAGAAATGTTCATTAAATGCATTTATTATTCTGTTAATTTTGATATATAATACCCCTATATTTACAAAAGATTTGAATGCTTTAAATGTTTTTGAAACGCTCTGGTAAAATATTAAAGAAAATCAGTAACGGTTTGCATTTAAACTGGGCCGGCCCACGGCAGTTAAATCGCGCATTCATTACCGGTCGACCGACCGCGCGTAACGGTCACGCGCCCACTCGCTGACATCCGGACCCCACCCGTCCGACCGTTTCTCTCGCGCGGTCATCCCTTTCCTCCCCGCGCTCGCCGGATCCAACGCCGGCAGTTTCTTCCCCTCGCCGGATCTCTCTCCCCTCTTAACTCCCGCACCCCTCGAGCGCCCTATAAGTACCGGCCACTTCCCCGCATCCATTCACCCCGAGCCCCCCTTTTCCCCCTCGCCGGAACGCTGTCAATTGCTCGCCGGAGCTACTCCCACACCGAAGCTCGCCATCGACCGTAGCCACCACCTCCGACCTCCGTTCACCCCACCGTAGCCACCACCTCCGACCTCCGTTCACCCCACCGTCGCCACCAATCGACTCCGGAGAACCGTCGCCGTCGCCCGGACCACTTCCCCGTCTTCCCCGACCACCGGAGCACCTCGCCGTCGCATCCACCGCTACCGGACTCACCGGAGTACCCCGACGCCGGCGACCTCTTTACCCTGTGAGCACCCCCTCCCTCCGATCCGAATCCAACGTCCGAGATTAGAACGGACTTAAGTCCGAATCGTTTTCTTCTTCCGATCGGTCGCCCGCCCGTAGCTCTCGCACGCACACCCCCTTTAGCCAATCGGATCGTGCCACGTAGCCCCCCCGACCGACGCAAATCAGATTTTTTTTCATTCTCTGTTTTAATTAACAGATTGCTTTTAAAAATTGTGTTGCTTATATCTTTTAATCTATTTAGTGTTTTGAGTTGATTCTTTTTGCAATAGCTCACATTATTCATGTAGTTTCACCCTGTACTTTTAAATTTCAAATTTGAACTATAGAATTTGAATTTAATCAAATTTGCTTAAAATCTTCAAATCTGAATAACTAGAGTTTGAAAATAGATTTTTATATGAATCTTTTTGCTACTGTTTGGTATTAGTTAGGACTACCTTCATGTTTAGTTTGAGGATTTTCAGGATATATTTGATTAATGTTTTTAACCAAAAACAGAATCTGCTTATTATTATAATATAGTTTTATAAACTCAATTTTAATTAGTTTGTTTTAATTCTGTTTTCTAAGACAGATTTAATTGTAAATTATTTCCTGTTAAGAACATGTTTTGTTAACAAATTATAAGTTTAGTTTTCATTCTTTTGTTAATATAACTATAGTTGATTCATATAGTGTTTGTCAAAACTTTTACAAACTTTACTAAAGTTTTTCCCAACAAAATTAAATTGATTTTGTTTTGTTTAATATTAAAATATTCTATTGTTGCCTTGCTATCAACAATTGTCTTGTTATTTCAAAATAGTTTTATTATGTAGTAGTGTTTTCATCATCCCCTTTGGAAAACAAAACTTTGTGTGTTTTACTTGCTAGAGACTTTTGTGCATTGTTTGCCTTGTTTGTTTAGTACTTCTTTGCTGAATGTTATGAGTACTTATTTTGGTTGTATGCTTATTTGAGTGCATTGTTTGTTTCATTAGATTATCCGGAGTGCGAAGCTTGTTACTTAGAGTCACTCACGTACGAAGATCATCAATCAGGCAAGTCACTTTGATCATGTTTTACCCATGTTTTATATGCATTAGTTCTACCATCTCCCCAGTTGCATGCAAGATAGGTTAGTTGGAAACTTGGTTACATTGTAGTAGTATCATGTGGTAGATACCCCTCTCAACCCTCTTTGACAACTTTGGCCCCGGGAAACGTTGTTTTACTTTTGCTATGCTAATAGTAGACGGGGTTGGTTGTGTGATTCATGGGAGTTGAGAGAGTTAATAATTTCAAGACCTACATAATAATCAAGATTTCAAGACTCCAAGTTTTCAACATACCTCTGGGTGGATGATGGTTGAACGGCGCCCTGGAGAAACCAGTGGTTAGCCTAGGTGATGCTGGAGATGGCCAGTATTCACGCGGAAAGGTCCACCCAGGCACAAAGGGATGGATGGGTGCTTCAAGACCCAAGGCTTACCTGCATAGCCACAAGTCATTATGGGATCTGGCTTGGTTGGATATCGTGGTGACTCTGGACAGGCGGTGCTACGAGAGGTAGAAGAACGGTAGGAAAGGATGGGCACCGTCAGAGTCGCAGGGAAACCCCTTGGAAGACCATGTTTTGGTCATCCGTTTCTCAAACACCCTGAAGTGCGAGAAATCAAACGGAGGCGACCAAATCTTGTGGGGAACGTGTGCAAAACTCTGTAGAGTACTAAACCTAATCGATTAGCCGTGTCCACGGTCATGGACGACTTGAGCCAAAGGAATTGGAACTTCCGGAACTCTCAACACAAATAATATGATGATGTGGGTATTTAATAATTTTGGGTATGAGAATTGGTTGGTGGAACCATCTCATTAATCAACCAACTTATTAATATTTTGCTTAACCCTTCTTTTGATGTAGGAAAAACTTGGCTTTACGCAAAAACTTACCACCCCACTTGCCATATATGCATATAGACTAGATGCTTACCTTTTCACCCTTCTCTTGTGACTTTGCCGGCATATTCCATATGCTGACCTACACGGCTGCAACGTATCATGTTGCAGAATACTTTTCCGACCAGGAGTGAGGACACGTTCTATGCTCAGTGAGCTGCCCTTGGAGTCAGATGGACTCACCTACCTTCGACGCTTCCGCAAGACTTAGATATTCTCATGAGTTGGCTTTTAGCCACTTTATTGTAATCTTTATTGTAATAAAGGACTCGATATGAGATTTCGATTAATATAATGCTGTGTGATTTCCCTTTGATATATACATTGATGTACCGTGTGTGTACCAGCATGATCTTGGGATGGTACGGAAACACCGGAGACTTGACCTTTCAGGTCGGGTCGCTACAGAAATGGTATCAGAGCACACGCTGACCATAGGACGTAACCTCTAGGATTGGAAAGCCTTAGAATTGTTTCTCTTTGTCTTTAAATATCTTATACTCTCATCTATTCGTTTCTGACTCCTCTCCGATTATTTCAAAATTTATAGATGGCCACCTTCATCCCAGTGTTGATCACAGAGTTTTGCCAGCCTGACGCAACGATGCCCTTTGGTAAGGAGCTGATGAGGATCGTCAAGGACGTAAGGATTGCTTTGCCGAGCATCACCGGGATTCCTATCATGTCATTTCCACAAGATGGACGCTACAGGATCGAGGTGCATATCCCAGGGAAGACTTTTGGAAACCGGAAGGAACCCATCGACCTCAAGTTCGTGGCACCCAGTTGGATACTTGGGAGAGACATGGCCATTCATCGTGCCCTTGGACGTATTCAGGAGGAATACAGAGGTGGAACCATTTCACCAGGACTCAGCATGGTTTGCCGCAGAGATGCCCATGGCAACATCATCACCAATCCCACTGCAGACACCACTATCTCCTATATCCAGACCTTGGAGACTCACATCAGGACTCTGGAGCTTCGAGTTCGTGCTGATACGAAGACAATCAAGAATCTGATGAACCGCGAGCTGGACCTTGAAGCTGATCTGCGAGAGGCCAACTATGAACACGAGCATGAAGTGAAGGACTTCCTAGAGAGGACTGATGAGCAGAATGCACGCATCGCCACTCTGGAGGAGCATCTAGACATGGGAGAAAACCTTCACCCCGAAGGAGACATGGCACCCTTCATCAGCGACGATGAAGACTATGAGGAAAGTACCACCGGAGGACCTACGACTATGCACTTCTGAGGAAAAACATTAGTTATGCCCTCCAATGTATCTTTTATTTTAGTCGTTGAAGCGTAGGTCGATGCTTAGTTGTTTGAGATTTGTATTCCCGATGTTTGACATTGATTGAATAAATGAATGAGTGTTTGGTGTGATATGTTTGTTGCATTGCATCTGGGTAGTGAAATTCTTCTAGACCCTTGTTCTATTCTAATTCTCATCCCTCTGAAAACAGCAAGATGCCTCCATGACGTGAGACCGATTTCACTTTTCCGCCGGAACTCACTCAACTCCTTCAGCAGCAGAATGCACTGATGCAGTTATTGATTCAGAATCAGACCAACAACCAGAACAACAACAACCACCATCCACCCCAGACTGACAATCTCACCCGTTTTTTGAGGTTGAACCCTCCAACTTTCTCCAGCAGTACTGAGCCCATTGTGGCAGATGACTGGCTCCGTAAGATGGAGAGAGAACTTGTCACCGCTGGATGCACTGACGCTGAGAAAGTGCGATTTGCCGCACATCAACTGGAAGGACCAGCAGCATCATGGTGGGAGAATTACACCACCACTTATCCTATTGCAGATGTGACTTGGGAGCAGTTCAAGCTTGCTTTCCGCACCGCTCATGTTTCAGCTGGAGCCATGAGTCTAAAGAAGCGCGAGTTTCGCAACTTGTGCCAGGGTAACCGCTCTGTGGCCCAATATGTGGAAGAGTTCAGCATGTTGGCCCGTTATGCCCCAGGAGATGTGGCTGATGATGCGGCCAAGCAAGAAAAGTTTCTGGAAGGACTCAATGACGAGTTGAGCATACAGCTGGTAGTGGCTACTTTCAACAACTACCAAGAGCTGGTGGACAAGGCCCTTATTCTGGAGGGTAAACAACAGCAGATTGAGAACCGCAAGCGGAAGTACACTCAGGGGAAGTTCAACTCTGGAACTCATCAGAAGCCCCGCTACTCCCCGTACTCAGGGAATACCGGATCAGGAAACAGTAAGTTTGGAAAGCACACTCATGCTGTGCATAACCATGGAGGCCACCATCATGGAGGAAATGGGAACAATCGTCCCAACCATGGTAACTTCAAGACTGACAATGGGAATGGGAACAACAACCAGCACCGTCAAGTTCCTGCTCAGAAGGATCTGAGTCACATTACCTGTTTCAAGTGCCAGAAGACAGGGCACTATGCTACTGAGTGTCCCCAGAGCAAGCAAGGCAGTGGAAACGGCAACAACAACGGCAATGCAGCAGTTAAGAAACCCAATCCGTTTCCCCGTGCTCAAGTAAATCACATCGACGTGGAAGAAGTCTATGATCAGCCCGAGACTGTGGTTGGTAAGTTTTTATTGCATTCACGTCCTGTTACAGTACTTTTTGATTCTGGTGCAACTCATTCATTCATATCAAGGGTAGTTGTGGATAAGTATGGTTTGCCCACCAAAACCCTTAGTCAGCCCATTAAGGTCAGTTCCCCAGGAGGTATGATGATGGCAGGGATAGGATGCCATGCCTTGAAACTCAATATAGGAAACCATGTTTTTCCCACCGACCTCATCGTCTTAGAGTCACAAGGATTGGATGTAATCCTAGGCATGGATTGGATGACCAAGTATGAAGGAAATCTTGATTGCCCTAGCAAGTCTGTTTCACTCACCACCCCGGAGAACAAGAGGATTAAGTATGTATCCCGACGCACATGTATGAGTGCTAGGTTAAACACTCTCACGGGAGTTGTTCAGGAGGAAGTACCTGTGGTAAAAGACTTTCCAGATGTATTTCCGGAAGAATTACCAGGAATGCCACCAGATAGGGAGATTGAGTTCTTAATAGAGCTACAGCCAGGGACAGCCCCAATTTCCAAGAGACCCTATCGGATGCCCGCAAATGATCTGTTGGAAATCAAGAAGCAAATTAAGGAGTTATTGGACAAAGGTTATATTCGCCCAAGTTCTTCACCTTGGGGAGCCCCAGTTCTTTTGGTGGAGAAGAAGGATAAATCTTTGAGAATGGTAGTTGACTATCGTGCCTTGAACGAGGTGACTATCAAGAACAAGTACCCTCTGCCGATGATTAATGATTTGTTTGATCAGCTCGTAGGAGCCAAAGTATTCTCCAAGATCGATCTTCGATCAGGGTATCACCAGTTGAAAATTCGTGAACAGGATATACCCAAAACAGCTTTCACCACGAGGTATGGCTTGTATGAGTATACGGTCATGTCTTTTGGATTGACTAATGCTCCTGCCTACTTCATGAATTTGATGAACAAAGTATTCATGGAATACCTAGACAAGTTTGTTGTGGTGTTCATCGATGACATTCTGATATTCTCCAAGAACGAGGAAGAGCATAAGGAACATTTGCGTTTAGTTCTGGAGAAGCTGAGAGAGCATCAATTATATGCCAAGTTCAGCAAATGTGAATTTTGGCTGACGGAAGTCGGATTCCTTGGACATGTTATTTCCGGAGATGGAATAGCAGTGGACCCTGCTAAGGTTGAAGCTGTCACCGAGTGGAAGTCACCCACCTCAGTTAAGGAGATCCGCAGTTTCCTCGGACTTGCCAGATATTACCGGAGATTCATTGAGAATTTCTCAAAGATTGCCAAGCCCATGACAGAATTGTTGAAGAAAGAATCCAAGTATGTTTGGACCGAGGAATGTGAAACCAGTTTCCAAGAGTTGAAGGAACGTTTGGTCACAGCCCCAGTATTGATCTTGCCCGATAATCGGAAGGATTTCCAAGTTTACTGTGATGCCTCACGTCAAGGACTTGGAGGAGTACTTATGCAGGATGGAAAAGTTGTAGCCTATGCTTCCAGACAACTACGACCTCATGAGTTAAATTATGCCACACATGATTTGGAATTAGCAGCCGTAGTGCACGCACTCAAGACTTGGAGACATTTCCTTATCGGAAATAGTTGTGATGTTTACACCGACCATAAGAGCCTGAAGTATATCTTCACGCAGAAAGAGTTGAACCTCAGACAGAGGAGATGGTTAGAGTTAATCAAGGACTATGACATGAGATTACACTACCATCCAGGTAAGGCTAATGTTGTAGCCGATGCCTTGAGTCGTAAAACTTATGTGAACACACTCACAGCTGGAGGATTACCTCAAGAGTTAGTCGATGATCTCAGTAAGCTCAAGCTAGAGATAGTTCCAAGAGGATATATTGCCACATTGGAAATTCAGTCCACCTTGACCGAAAGAATTCAAGAAGCCCAGAAATCGGACAAGGAGATAGCTGAAATTAAACAGAGAATGGAAGATGGTAAAGCTAAAGGTTTTCGTGAGGATGAACACGGAACTTTGTGGTTTGAGAACCGAATCTATGTGCCCAATGACCCAGAGCTCAGGAAGTTGATACTTCAGGAAGCCCACGATTCACCTTACTCGATACACCCAGGCAACACCAAGATGTATCTGGATTTAAAGGAAAGTTATTGGTGGACAGGTATGAAGAAAGATATTGCAGAACATGTTGCAATATGTGATGTTTGTCAGCGAGTAAAGGCAGAACATCAGAAACCAGCAGGGTTACTACAACCTTTGCCGATACCCGAGTGGAAATGGGAAAAGCTTGGTATGGATTTCATCACAGGATTGCCCAGGACCCGTTCAGGTTATGATTCTATCTGGGTAGTGGTAGATCGCTTGACCAAGGTAGCTCACTTCATTCCAGTGAAAACCACCTATACCAGTGCTAAGCTAGCCAAGATATATATGACCAGGATCGTATGTCTGCATGGAGTTCCGAGGAGTATCGTGTCAGATAGAGGAACACAATTTACCTCAAAGTTTTGGCATCAGTTACATGAAACTTTGGGTACAAGGCTAGAGTTCAGTACAGCTTTTCATCCGCAGACAGATGGACAGACTGAGAGAGTCAACCAGATTCTAGAAGATATGTTGAGAGCTTGTGTGCTAGATTATGGATCTAGTTGGGACGATAACTTACCTTACGCAGAATTCTCGTACAACAACAGTTATCAGACCAGTCTAAAGATGGCCCCTTTCGAAGCTCTATACGGAAGGAGGTGCAGAACACCACTGACGTGGGATGGTGTTGGAGACCGACAACTTTTTGGTCCCGACCTTATCCGAGATTCTGAAGAGAAAGTCAAGTTGATACGTGACAGACTCAAGATAGCTCAATCTCGACAGAAGAGTTATGCTGACAGCAAACGTAAAGAAGTGATGTATGAAGTGGGAGACCGAGCATATCTTCGTATATCCCCGCTTCGAGGAATCAAGAGATTTGGTGTTAAAGGAAAATTAGCACCCAGATTCATAGGCCCCTACAAAATTCTTGAACGTAGAGGCGAAGTTGCATACAAACTGGAATTGCCAGAAGGATTATCCGAAGTTCATAATGTGTTCCATGTGTCCCAGCTGAAGAAATGTCATACAGAGATGGCTGATATCCCTCTGAGAGATACAGTGCCCCTAGAGGCCATACAGCTTGAAAGTGATCTGACTTATGAGGAGAAGCCTGTCAGAATCCTCGAGACTGCCAACAGAGTTACCCGCAGCAGGATCATCAAGTTCTGTAAAGTTTTGTGGAGTCACCATACCGAGGAAGAAGCCACCTGGGAACGCGAAGAAGATCTTCGTAGAGACCATCCGCACCTATTTTCTAGCCAACCCGAATCTCGAGGGCGAGATTCATCTTAAGGTGGGTAGGTTTGTAACATCCCAAAATTTCATTTTGGAATGTTATGAATATAGTTATGCATCTATCATCATCATTGCTTGATTGTATGTGTTTGTTGAAATGCCTTTTCAAAAATTTCAGAAAGTTCTTTCTACCTTTTCCTATATTTGCTTTCACCTATTTGAAATTTTGGTTAAAAGTTCAAATAAGAGAGGAGGAACATGACACTCCACACCAGGTACTAATTGGTGATATATTTGAACAGAAATAACCAGGGGTTATTTTGAAAATATTTGCAAAAAGAGTTTAAAAACAATTAGACAATTTCTGAAAATAATATTTTTTTTTCAAAGTGTTCAAATGACAGAATAGAAATGTTCATTAAATAGCATTTATTATTCTGTTAATTTTGATATATAATACCCCTATATTTACAAACGATTTTAATGCTTTAAATGTTTTTGAAACGCTCTGGTAAAATATTAAAGAAAATCAGTAACGGTTTGCATTTAAACCGGGCGGGCCCACGGCAGTTAAATCGCGCATTCATTACCGGTCGACCGACCGCGCGTATCGGTCACGCGCCCACTCGCTGACATCCGGACCCCACCCGTCCGACCGTTTCTCTCGCGTGGTCATCCCTTTCCTCCCCGCGCTCGCCGGATCCAACGCCGGCAGTTTCTTCCCCTCGCCGGATCTCTCTCCCCTCTTAACTCCCGCACCCCTCGAGCGCCCTATAAGTACCGGCCACTTCCCCGCATCCATTCACCCCGAGCCCCCCTTTTCCCCCTCGCCGGAACGCTGTCAATTGCTCGCCGGAGCTACTCCCACACCGAAGCTCGCCATCGACCGTAGCCACCACCTCCGACCTCCGTTCACCCCACCGTCGCCACCAATCGACTCCGGAGAACCGTCGCCGTCGCCCGGACCACTTCCCCGTCTTCCCCGACCACCGGAGCACCTCGCCGTCGCATCCACCGCTACCGGACTCGCCGGAGTACCCCGACGCCGGCGACCTCTTTACCCTGTGAGCACCCCGTCCCTCCGATCCGAATCCAACGTCCGAGATTAGAACGGACTTAAGTCCGAATCGTTTTCTTCTTCCGATCGGTCGCCCGCCCGTAGCTCTCGCACGCACACCCCCTTTAGCCAATCGGATCGTGCCACGTAGCCCCCCCGACCGACGCAAATCAGATTTTTTTTTCATTCTCTGTTTTAATTAACAGATTGCTTTTAAAAATTGTGTTGCTTATATCTTTTAATCTATTTAGTGTTTTGAGTTGATTCTTTTTGCAATAGCTCACATTATTCATGTAGTTTCACCCTGTACTTTTAAATTTCAAATTTGAACTATAGAATTTGAATTTAATCAAATTTGCTTAAAATCTTCAAATCTGAATAACTAGAGTTTGAAAATAGATTTTTATATGAATCTTTTTGCTACTGTTTGGTATTAGTTAGGACTACCTTCATGTTTAGTTTGAGGATTTTCAGGATATATTTGATTAATGTTTTTAACCAAAAACAGAATCTGCTTATTATTATAATATAGTTTTATAAACTCAATTTTAATTAGTTTGTTTTAATTCTGTTTTCTAAGACAGATTTAATTGTAAATTATTTCCTGTTAAGAACATGTTTTGTTAACAAATTATAAGTTTAGTTTTCATTCTTTTGTTAATATAACTATAGTTGATTCATATAGTGTTTGTCAAAACTTTTACAAACTTTACTAAAGTTTTTCCCAACAAAATTAAATTGATTTTGTTTTGTTTAATATTAAAATATTCTATTGTTGCCTTGCTATCAACAATTGTCTTGTTATTTCAAAATAGTTTTATTATGTAGTAGTGTTTTCATCATCCCCTTTGGAAAACAAAACTTTGTGTGTTTTACTTGCTAGAGACTTTTGTGCATTGTTTGCCTTGTTTGTTTAGTACTTCTTTGCTGAATATTATGAGTACTTATTTTGGTTGTATGCTTATTTGAGTGCATTGTTTGTTTCATTAGATTATCCGGAGTGCGAAGCTTGTTACTTAGAGTCACTCACGTACGAAGATCATCAATCAGGCAAGTCACTTTGATCATGTTTTACCCATGTTTTATATGCATTAGTTCTACCATCTCCCCAGTTGCATGCAAGATAGGTTAGTTGGAAACTTGGTTACATATTAGTAGTATCATGTGGTAGATACCCCTCTCAACCCTCTTTGACAACTTTGGCCCCGGGAAACGTTGTTTTACTTTTGCTATGCTAATAGTAGACGGGGTTGGTTGTGTGATTCATGGGAGTTGAGAGAGTTAATAATTTCAAGACCTACATAATAATCAAGATTTCAAGACTCCAAGTTTTCAACATACCTCTGGGTGGATGATGGTTGAACGGCGCCCTGGAGAAACCAGTGGTTAGCCTAGGTGATGCTGGAGATGGCCAGTATTCACGCGGAAAGGTCCACCCAGGCACAAAGGGATGGATGGGTGCTTCAAGACCCAAGGCTTACCTGCATAGCCACAAGTCATTATGGGATCTGGCTTGGTTGGATATCGTGGTGACTCTGGACAGGCGGTGCTACGAGAGGTAGAAGAACGGTAGGAAAGGATGGGCACCGTCAGAGTCGCAGGGAAACCCCTTGGAAGACCATGTTTTGGTCATCCGTTTCTCAAACACCCTGAAGTGCGAGAAATCAAACGGAGGCGACCAAATCTTGTGGGGAACGTGTGCAAAACTCTGTAGAGTACTAAACCTAATCGATTAGCCGTGTCCACGGTCATGGACGACTTGAGCCAAAGGAATTGGAACTTCCGGAACTCTCAACACAAATAATATGATGATGTGGGTATTTAATAATTTTGGGTATGAGAATTGGTTGGTGGAACCATCTCATTAATCAACCAACTTATTAATATTTTGCTTAACCCTTCTTTTGATGTAGGAAAAACTTGGCTTTACGCAAAAACTTACCACCCCACTTGCCATATATGCATATAGACTAGATGCTTACCTTTTCACCCTTCTCTTGTGACTTTGCCGGCATATTCCATATGCTGACCTACACGGCTGCAACGTATCATGTTGCAGAATACTTTTCCGACCAGGAGTGAGGACACGTTCTATGCTCAGTGAGCTGCCCTTGGAGTCAGATGGACTCACCTACCTTCGACGCTTCCGCAAGACTTAGATATTCTCATGAGTTGGCTTTTAGCCACTTTATTGTAATCTTTATTGTAATAAAGGACTCGATATGAGATTTCGATTAATATAATGCTGTGTGATTTCCCTTTGATATATACATTGATGTACCGTGTGTGTACCAGCATGATCTTGGGATGGTACGGAAACACCGGAGACTTGACCTTTCAGGTCGGGTCGCTACAGAAATGGTATCAGAGCACACGCTGACCATAGGACGTAACCTCTAGGATTGGAAAGCCTTAGAATTGTTTCTCTTTGTCTTTAAATATCTTATACTCTCATCTATTCGTTTCTGACTCCTCTCCGATTATTTCAAAATTTATAGATGGCCACCTTCATCCCAGTGTTGATCACAGAGTTTTGCCAGCCTGACGCAACGATGCCCTTTGGTAAGGAGCTGATGAGGATCGTCAAGGACGTAAGGATTGCTTTGCCGAGCATCACCGGGATTCCTATCATGTCATTTCCACAAGATGGACGCTACAGGATCGAGGTGCATATCCCAGGGAAGACTTTTGGAAACCGGAAGGAACCCATCGACCTCAAGTTCGTGGCACCCAGTTGGATACTTGGGAGAGACATGGCCATTCATCATGCCCTTGGACGTATTCAGGAGGAATACAGAGGTGGAACCATTTCACCAGGACTCAGCATGGTTTGCCGCAGAGATGCCCATGGCAACATCATCACCAATCCCACTGCAGACACCACTATCTCCTATATCCAGACCTTGGAGACTCACATCAGGACTCTGGAGCTTCGAGTTCGTGCTGATACGAAGACAATCAAGAATCTGATGAACCGCGAGCTGGACCTTGAAGCTGATCTGCGAGAGGCCAACTATGAACACGAGCATGAAGTGAAGGACTTCCTAGAGAGGACTGATGAGCAGAATGCACGCATCGCCACTCTGGAGGAGCATCTAGACATGGGAGAAAACCTTCACCCCGAAGGAGACATGGCACCCTTCATCAGCGACGATGAAGACTATGAGGAAAGTACCACCGGAGGACCTACGACTATGCACTTCTGAGGAAAAACATTAGTTATGCCCTCCAATGTATCTTTTATTTTAGTCGTTGAAGCGTAGGTCGATGCTTAGTTGTTTGAGATTTGTATTCCCGATGTTTGACATTGATTGAATAAATGAATGAGTGTTTGGTGTGATATGTTTGTTGCATTGCATCTGGGTAGTGAAATTCTTCTAGACCCTTGTTCTATTCTAATTCTCATCCCTCTGAAAACAGCAAGATGCCTCCATGACGTGAGACCGATTTCACTTTTCCGCCGGAACTCACTCAACTCCTTCAGCAGCAGAATGCACTGATGCAGTTATTGATTCAGAATCAGACCAACAACCAGAACAACAACAACCACCATCCACCCCAGACTGACAATCTCACCCGTTTTTTGAGGTTGAACCCTCCAACTTTCTCCAGCAGTACTGAGCCCATTGTGGCAGATGACTGGCTCCGTAAGATGGAGAGAGAACTTGTCACCGCTGGATGCACTGACGCTGAGAAAGTGCGATTTGCCGCACATCAACTGGAAGGACCAGCAACATCATGGTGGGAGAATTACACCACCACTTATCCTATTGCAGATGTGACTTGGGAGCAGTTCAAGCTTGCTTTCCGCACCGCTCATGTTTCAGCTGGAGCCATGAGTCTAAAGAAGCGCGAGTTTCGCAACTTGTGCCAGGGTAACCGCTCTGTGGCCCAATATGTGGAAGAGTTCAGCATGTTGGCCCGTTATGCCCCAGGAGATGTGGCTGATGATGCGGCCAAGCAAGAAAAGTTTCTGGAAGGACTCAATGACGAGTTGAGCATACAGCTGGTAGTGGCTACTTTCAACAACTACCAAGAGCTGGTGGACAAGGCCCTTATTCTGGAGGGTAAACAACAGCAGATTGAGAACCGCAAGCGGAAGTACACTCAGGGGAAGTTCAACTCTGGAACTCATCAGAAGCCCCGCTACTCCCCGTACTCAGGGAATACCGGATCAGGAAACAGTAAGTTTGGAAAGCACACTCATGCTGTGCATAACCATGGAGGCCACCATCATGGAGGAAATGGGAACAATCGTCCCAACCATGGTAACTTCAAGACTGACAATGGGAATGGGAACAACAACTAGCACCGTCAAGTTCCTGCTCAGAAGGATCTGAGTCACATTACCTGTTTCAAGTGCCAGAAGACAGGGCACTATGCTACTGAGTGTCCCCAGAGCAAGCAAGGCAGTGGAAACGGCAACAACAACGGCAATGCAGCAGTTAAGAAACCCAATCCGTTTCCCCGTGCTCAAGTAAATCACATCGACGTGGAAGAAGTCTATGATCAGCCCGAGACTGTGGTTGGTAAGTTTTTATTGCATTCACGTCCTGTTACAGTACTTTTTGATTCTGGTGCAACTCATTCATTCATATCAAGGGTAGTTGTGGATAAGTATGGTTTGCCCACCAAAACCCTTAGTCAGCCCATTAAGGTCAGTTCCCCAGGAGGTATGATGATGGCAGGGATAGGATGCCATGCCTTGAAACTCAATATAGGAAACCATGTTTTTCCCACCGACCTCATCGTCTTAGAGTCACAAGGATTGGATGTAATCCTAGGCATGGATTGGATGACCAAGTATGAAGGAAATCTTGATTGCCCTAGCAAGTCTGTTTCACTCACCACCCCGGAGAACAAGAGGATTAAGTATGTATCCCGACGCACATGTATGAGTGCTAGGTTAAACACTCTCACGGGAGTTGTTCAGGAGGAAGTACCTGTGGTAAAAGACTTTCCAGATGTATTTCCGGAAGAATTACCAGGAATGCCACCAGATAGGGAGATTGAGTTCTTAATAGAGCTACAGCCAGGGACAGCCCCAATTTCCAAGAGACCCTATCGGATGCCCGCAAATGATCTGTTGGAAATCAAGAAGCAAATTAAGGAGTTATTGGACAAAGGTTATATTCGCCCAAGTTCTTCACCTTGGGGAGCCCCAGTTCTTTTGGTGGAGAAGAAGGATAAATCTTTGAGAATGGTAGTTGACTATCGTGCCTTGAACGAGGTGACTATCAAGAACAAGTACCCTCTGCCGATGATTAATGATTTGTTTGATCAGCTCGTAGGAGCCAAAGTATTCTCCAAGATCGATCTTCGATCAGGGTATCACCAGTTGAAAATTCGTGAACAGGATATACCCAAAACAGCTTTCACCACGAGGTATGGCTTGTATGAGTATACGGTCATGTCTTTTGGATTGACTAATGCTCCTGCCTACTTCATGAATTTGATGAACAAAGTATTCATGGAATACCTAGACAAGTTTGTTGTGGTGTTCATCGATGACATTCTGATATTCTCCAAGAACGAGGAAGAGCATAAGGAACATTTGCGTTTAGTTCTGGAGAAGCTGAGAGAGCATCAATTATATGCCAAGTTCAGCAAATGTGAATTTTGGCTGACGGAAGTCGGATTCCTTGGACATGTTATTTCCGGAGATGGAATAGCAGTGGACCCTGCTAAGGTTGAAGCTGTCACCGAGTGGAAGTCACCCACCTCAGTTAAGGAGATCCGCAGTTTCCTCGGACTTGCCAGATATTACCGGAGATTCATTGAGAATTTCTCAAAGATTGCCAAGCCCATGACAGAATTGTTGAAGAAAGAATCCAAGTATGTTTGGACCGAGGAATGTGAAACCAGTTTCCAAGAGTTGAAGGAACGTTTGGTCACAGCCCCAGTATTGATCTTGCCCGATAATCGGAAGGATTTCCAAGTTTACTGTGATGCCTCACGTCAAGGACTTGGAGGAGTACTTATGCAGGATGGAAAAGTTGTAGCCTATGCTTCCAGACAACTACGACCTCATGAGTTAAATTATGCCACACATGATTTGGAATTAGCAGCCGTAGTGCACGCACTCAAGACTTGGAGACATTTCCTTATCGGAAATAGTTGTGATGTTTACACCGACCATAAGAGCCTGAAGTATATCTTCACGCAGAAAGAGTTGAACCTCAGACAGAGGAGATGGTTAGAGTTAATCAAGGACTATGACATGAGATTACACTACCATCCAGGTAAGGCTAATGTTGTAGCCGATGCCTTGAGTCGTAAAACTTATGTGAACACACTCACAGCTGGAGGATTACCTCAAGAGTTAGTCGATGATCTCAGTAAGCTCAAGCTAGAGATAGTTCCAAGAGGATATATTGCCACATTGGAAATTCAGTCCACCTTGACCGAAAGAATTCAAGAAGCCCAGAAATCGGACAAGGAGATAGCTGAAATTAAACAGAGAATGGAAGATGGTAAAGCTAAAGGTTTTCGTGAGGATGAACACGGAACTTTGTGGTTTGAGAACCGAATCTATGTGCCCAATGACCCAGAGCTCAGGAAGTTGATACTTCAGGAAGCCCACGATTCACCTTACTCGATACACCCAGGCAACACCAAGATGTATCTGGATTTAAAGGAAAGTTATTGGTGGACAGGTATGAAGAAAGATATTGCAGAACATGTTGCAATATGTGATGTTTGTCAGCGAGTAAAGGCAGAACATCAGAAACCAGCAGGGTTACTACAACCTTTGCCGATACCCGAGTGGAAATGGGAAAAGCTTGGTATGGATTTCATCACAGGATTGCCCAGGACCCGTTCAGGTTATGATTCTATCTGGGTAGTGGTAGATCGCTTGACCAAGGTAGCTCACTTCATTCCAGTGAAAACCACCTATACCAGTGCTAAGCTAGCCAAGATATATATGACCAGGATCGTATGTCTGCATGGAGTTCCGAGGAGTATCGTGTCAGATAGAGGAACACAATTTACCTCAAAGTTTTGGCATCAGTTACATGAAACTTTGGGTACAAGGCTAGAGTTCAGTACAGCTTTTCATCCGCAGACAGATGGACAGACTGAGAGAGTCAACCAGATTCTAGAAGATATGTTGAGAGCTTGTGTGCTAGATTATGGATCTAGTTGGGACGATAACTTACCTTACGCAGAATTCTCGTACAACAACAGTTATCAGACCAGTCTAAAGATGGCCCCTTTCGAAGCTCTATACGGAAGGAGGTGCAGAACACCACTGACGTGGGATGGTGTTGGAGACCGACAACTTTTTGGTCCCGACCTTATCCGAGATTCTGAAGAGAAAGTCAAGTTGATACGTGACAGACTCAAGATAGCTCAATCTCGACAGAAGAGTTATGCTGACAGCAAACGTAAAGAAGTGATGTATGAAGTGGGAGACCGAGCATATCTTCGTATATCCCCGCTTCGAGGAATCAAGAGATTTGGTGTTAAAGGAAAATTAGCACCCAGATTCATAGGCCCCTACAAAATTCTTGAACGTAGAGGCGAAGTTGCATACAAACTGGAATTGCCAGAAGGATTATCCGAAGTTCATAATGTGTTCCATGTGTCCCAGCTGAAGAAATGTCATACAGAGATGGCTGATATCCCTCTGAGAGATACAGTGCCCCTAGAGGCCATACAGCTTGAAAGTGATCTGACTTATGAGGAGAAGCCTGTCAGAATCCTCGAGACTGCCAACAGAGTTACCCGCAGCAGGATCATCAAGTTCTGTAAAGTTTTGTGGAGTCACCATACCGAGGAAGAAGCCACCTGGGAACGCGAAGAAGATCTTCGTAGAGACCATCCGCACCTATTTTCTAGCCAACCCGAATCTCGAGGGCGAGATTCATCTTAAGGTGGGTAGGTTTGTAACATCCCAAAATTTCATTTTGGAATGTTATGAATATAGTTATGCATCTATCATCATCATTGCTTGATTGTATGTGTTTGTTGAAATGCCTTTTCAAAAATTTCAGAAAGTTCTTTCTACCTTTTCCTATATTTGCTTTCACCTATTTGAAATTTTGGTTAAAAGTTCAAATAAGAGAGGAGGAACATGACACTCCACACCAGGTACTAATTGGTGATATATTTGAACAGAAATAACCAGGGGTTATTTTGAAAATATTTGCAAAAAGAGTTTAAAAACAATTAGACAATTTCTGAAAATAATATTTTTTTTTCAAAGTGTTCAAATGACAGAATAGAAATGTTCATTAAATAGCATTTATTATTCTGTTAATTTTGATATATAATACCCCTATATTTACAAACGATTTTAATGCTTTAAATGTTTTTGAAACGCTCTGGTAAAATATTAAAGAAAATCAGTAACGGTTTGCATTTAAACCGGGCGGGCCCACGGCAGTTAAATCGCGCATTCATTACCGGTCGACCGACCGCGCGTATCGGTCACGCGCCCACTCGCTGACATCCGGACCCCACCCGTCCGACCGTTTCTCTCGCGTGGTCATCCCTTTCCTCCCCGCGCTCGCCGGATCCAACGCCGGCAGTTTCTTCCCCTCGCCGGATCTCTCTCCCCTCTTAACTCCCGCACCCCTCGAGCGCCCTATAAGTACCGGCCACTTCCCCGCATCCATTCACCCCGAGCCCCCCTTTTCCCCCTCGCCGGAACGCTGTCAATTGCTCGCCGGAGCTACTCCCACACCGAAGCTCGCCATCGACCGTAGCCACCACCTCCGACCTCCGTTCACCCCACCGTCGCCACCAATCGACTCCGGAGAACCGTCGCCGTCGCCCGGACCACTTCCCCGTCTTCCCCGACCACCGGAGCACCTCGCCGTCGCATCCACCGCTACCGGACTCGCCGGAGTACCCCGACGCCGGCGACCTCTTTACCCTGTGAGCACCCCGTCCCTCCGATCCGAATCCAACGTCCGAGATTAGAACGGACTTAAGTCCGAATCGTTTTCTTCTTCCGATCGGTCGCCCGCCCGTAGCTCTCGCACGCACACCCCCTTTAGCCAATCGGATCGTGCCACGTAGCCCCCCCGACCGACGCAAATCAGATTTTTTTTTCATTCTCTGTTTTAATTAACAGATTGCTTTTAAAAATTGTGTTGCTTATATCTTTTAATCTATTTAGTGTTTTGAGTTGATTCTTTTTGCAATAGCTCACATTATTCATGTAGTTTCACCCTGTACTTTTAAATTTCAAATTTGAACTATAGAATTTGAATTTAATCAAATTTGCTTAAAATCTTCAAATCTGAATAACTAGAGTTTGAAAATAGATTTTTATATGAATCTTTTTGCTACTGTTTGGTATTAGTTAGGACTACCTTCATGTTTAGTTTGAGGATTTTCAGGATATATTTGATTAATGTTTTTAACCAAAAACAGAATCTGCTTATTATTATAATATAGTTTTATAAACTCAATTTTAATTAGTTTGTTTTAATTCTGTTTTCTAAGACAGATTTAATTGTAAATTATTTCCTGTTAAGAACATGTTTTGTTAACAAATTATAAGTTTAGTTTTCATTCTTTTGTTAATATAACTATAGTTGATTCATATAGTGTTTGTCAAAACTTTTACAAACTTTACTAAAGTTTTTCCCAACAAAATTAAATTGATTTTGTTTTGTTTAATATTAAAATATTCTATTGTTGCCTTGCTATCAACAATTGTCTTGTTATTTCAAAATAGTTTTATTATGTAGTAGTGTTTTCATCATCCCCTTTGGAAAACAAAACTTTGTGTGTTTTACTTGCTAGAGACTTTTGTGCATTGTTTGCCTTGTTTGTTTAGTACTTCTTTGCTGAATGTTATGAGTACTTATTTTGGTTGTATGCTTATTTGAGTGCATTGTTTGTTTCATTAGATTATCCGGAGTGCGAAGCTTGTTACTTAGAGTCACTCACGTACGAAGATCATCAATCAGGCAAGTCACTTTGATCATGTTTTACCCATGTTTTATATGCATTAGTTCTACCATCTCCCCAGTTGCATGCAAGATAGGTTAGTTGGAAACTTGGTTACATTGTAGTAGTATCATGTGGTAGATACCCCTCTCAACCCTCTTTGACAACTTTGGCCCCGGGAAACGTTGTTTTACTTTTGCTATGCTAATAGTAGACGGGGTTGGTTGTGTGATTCATGGGAGTTGAGAGAGTTAATAATTTCAAGACCTACATAATAATCAAGATTTCAAGACTCCAAGTTTTCAACATACCTCTGGGTGGATGATGGTTGAACGACGCCCTGGAGAAACCAGTGGTTAGCCTAGGTGATGCTGGAGATGGCCAGTATTCACGCGGAAAGGTCCACCCAGGCACAAAGGGATGGATGGGTGCTTCAAGACCCAAGGCTTACCTGCACAGCCACAAGTCATTATGGGATCTAGCTTGGTTGGATATCGTGGTGACTCTGGACAGGCGGTGCTACGAGAGGTAGAAGAACGGTAGGAAAGGATGGGCACCGTCAGAGTCGCAGGGAAACCCCTTGGAAGACCATGTTTTGGTCATCCGTTTCTCAAACACCCTGAAGTGCGAGAAATCAAACGGAGGTGACCAAATCTTGTGGGGAACGTGTACAAAACTCTGCAGAGTACTAAACCTAATCGATTAGCCGTGTCCACGGTCATGGACGACTTGAGCCAAAGGAATTGGAACTTCCGGAACTCTCAACACAAATAATATGATGATGTGGGTATTTAATAATTTTGGGTATGAGAATTGGTTGGTGGAACCATCTCATTAATCAACCAACTTATTAATATTTTGCTTAACCCTTCTTTTGATGTAGGAAAAACTTGGCTTTACGCAAAAACTTACCACCCCACTTGCCATATATGCATATAGACTAGATGCTTACCTTTTCACCCTTCTCTTGTGACTTTGCCGGCATATTCCATATGCTGACCTACACGGCTGCAACGTATCATGTTGCGGAATACTTTTCCGACCAGGAGTGAGGACACGTTCTATGCTCAGTGAGCTGCCCTTGGAGTCAGATGGACTCACCTACCTTCGACGCTTCCGCAAGACTTAGATATTCTCATGAGTTGGCTTTTAGCCACTTTATTGTAATCTTTATTGTAATAAAGGACTCGATATGAGATTCCGATTAATATAATGCTGTGTGATTTCCCTTTGATATATACATTGATGTACCGTGTGTGTACCAGCATGATCTTGGGATGGTACGGAAACACCGGAGACTTGACCTTTCAGGTCGGGTCGCTACAAACGAGGTGGACAACCTATATGACGAGCTCAACAACAACAATAGCAAGCAAATGATAGGAACACAATATAAGATTGCAACAAGTAAAGGTAATATGTAACCACAAGTGGATTCGATGGAGACGAGGTTGTATTGTTGAAGTTCCCTCCTTTTGGGGGAGGTGCGTCTCCGTTGGAGCGGTGTGGAGGCACAATGCTCCCCAATAAGCCACTATGGTCATCGTATTTTCTTCATGCCCTCACACAATGCGAGATGTTGTGATTCCACTAGTGGTGCACTTGAAGGCAAGAACCGTACCTTTACAAACAAGATTGGGGCTCTCTCCACAACTTAATTGGAGGCTCCCAACATCACAACAAAGCTTCACCATAATGGAATGTATCTCCGAGGTGACCTATTCCTTCTAGGGTGCTCAAACACTCAAGGGTAACAAGATCCACAAGGGATTAGTGGGGAAAATCAAATTTCTCTATGTGGAAATGTAGATCGAAGCCTTCTCCTCCGAATCCTAGAGAATCAACAAGTTTGGATGGCTAGGGAAGGAGATCGAGAAAATTTGAGCTTTGGGCGGCAACAGAGCAATGGGGGGAAAAGAGGTCAAACTTCTTGGGGAAGAAGACCACCTATTTATAGTGGGGGACAAAACCAACTAATGACCCACAAGTACAGGGGATCGTAATAGTCTTCGAGGGAAGTATTTTACCCATATTTATTTATTCACTCACAAGGGGAGGAAAAATAATATTTATAAGCCTTAACAGTTGAGTTGTCAATTCAATCACACTTGAATTATTATCTCTCTGCAGCAAGACATTAGTAGCACAATAGTTTGATAGTTTCGATAGCAGTAGTAACCGTAGCAATAGCAGTACCAGTAGAAATTGTAACAATAGCAGTAGTGGTAGTAACTTAGCAAACACAATGTGAGAAAAGCATAGGCATGGATATCGATGGATATTTGGATGACATTAACCATATAACATTCACAACCTAGAGCGACACAAAACTAGCTCAAATTCATCAATCATGTGTAGGCATGTATTTTGTAAATAGTTATACATGCTTATAATAAGAACTTACATAACATCTTTCGTCCAGCTCTCCTATGGCAACGGGGTCCTAATAGAAATCTAAGGGTAGTTAAGGCCTCATTTTAATAGAGTACCAGAACAAAGCGTTAACACACAGTGAATACATGAAGTCCTCCTACTACAGTCATCACCGAAAAGAATCCCAATTCTTGTCACTTTGGGGTATGCGGATAATAACACAATGTAGGTGCATATAACTTGCAACATAGGATCCAAAGCACTCTTATATTCATGAAAACATAATAGGTTAAGATATGAAATCCTGACACTCGGGCCCTGGTGACAAGCATCAAACATAGCATAGTCATAACAACATCAATCTCAGAACATAGTGGATACTAGGGATCAAGCCCTAACAAATTAACTCAATTACATGATCACTCTCATCCATATCCCTCTACCTCCTGTATGCCTACAATGGAATTACTCACTCCCAGTGGTGAGCATCATGAGGTAGTCAATGAAGAGGGGTTGATGATGACGACAACAACGATTTGCCCTCTTCAGAGCCCAAAACAGGCTCCAGATCTGGCTTCCCGGAGAAGAACGGGAGGTGGCAACGGCTCTGGATCGTAAAACTCGATGAAACTTCCTCTCCTTTTTTTCTGGGAAAGATGGTACTTATGGCATTGGAGGTAGGGAAAACAAAGGTGTGAGGGGCCCACAAGGGCAGATGGCGCGCCCTGCACCCTTGTGGGCATCCTGTGGGGTCCCTTCGGTGGGTCTTCGTTCTAGTATTTTTATATATTCAATAAAAATCCTCGCCAAATTTCATCCAACTCTGAGAATTTTTATTTCAGCATACAAACAAAATCATGGCAGTTCTGCTGAAAACATCGTTAGTCTGGGTTAGTTCCATTCAAATTTTGCAAATTAGAGTAAAAACAAGAGCAAAAGTGTTTGGAAAAGTAGATACACTTGGGACGTATCAACTCCCCCTAGCTTAACTCATTGCTTGTCCTCAAGCAATTCAATTGATAAACTGAAAGTGATAAACAAGAATTTTTACAAACTCTTTTGTTATTGTTTCCATACATAAGCTTAGCTAATAATCAAGTTTTCAACACAAGTCACGAAGTAAACATACAAATGATAACTTTTAGAAACCATATTTACTCATATCAATGACATAATCAACTAGAGAGCAATGATACTATATCTCAAATACCAACACTTTGTCAAAACAATCATGGTGCAATATGATAAAATGGTATCTCGCTTGCCCTTTTTGAGACCGCGAAACATAAATGGAGACCACATCTGAAGTTCAAGCAATGACTAAACATTGTAATTCAGGGTAGAAAAGATCCAGTCATGCTCAGATCCAACATTAACTAGACCAATGCATACAAATAACAATAGTGCTCTCAGGATTGGTGCTTGATGATGACCCAGATAAGAAAATAGCATGAAAGTAAAGGAATGTCCCTTCATAGAGGGAAGCATGGCTTTGCAAAGGTGCCAGTGCTCAATGTTTAAAACAGAGATGAATATCATTTGGGTGGTGTACTTTACCTATCAATGTCACAACAAACAATTTTAACATCTTCCATGCTAAACACATTAATGCCAGTTCCCAAGCAGAATGAAAGTTTTACTCCCCTTCCACCATACAAACACTTTCCATGGCTAGCCACATCCACGAGTGCTCTCCAAATAAAGACTCTAGGGGGGTCTTGTTTATTTATTTTAATATTAAGCAGGATTGGACCAATCTCTCTCATGCACGACGAGTGTATAAACTCTCATCGCGAGAATAACCCACTTAACATGGAAGATACTGACCACCTCCATCGGTCCATGAATGGTACAACCACACAAAACATAAGTTTATTTGAAGGTTTTGGAGTTGGCATGTGCAAGTTTACTTGGAACGGCGGGGTAATACCGTATATAGGTAGATATGATGGACTCTCTAAAACAACTTGGTTTAACGGGCTTGGATGCACAAGCAGTATTCCCACTTAGTACACGCGAAGGCTAGCAATTAGATTGGAAAGAGCCAACTACAGAGCAACAATGGTCATAGTCATGCATTGGGAATAATTAACATTGAACGCAAGCATGAGTAGGATATAAACACTCTAAATATAAATATCATAGAGGCTTTATTGGATTTGAATCTATTACATGCCTTAAACATGCGCCAAGTCAAGCCACTTGAATACTTCAGAGGAGGATACCATCCTAACATACTACAACATAATCATTTTAATGCATGTTGACACACAAGATAACATATTATCCACTCCTAGCTACTTAAGCATGGCATGGGAAACTATAATCTCTAATTGTCATCACAAACATGTTTACTCATGATATGTTGAATCAAGAATACGAGGTAAACATATTTACAGAAACAAAAAACAAGGAGAGTTCGTACCAAGTTTTCTTCATCACGATCACTTCATCAAATTATCGTCATTATTTCTTTTCACTTGCACAACCGAGTGATGTGAAAATTATAATAGTGCAAGAGTGTCGTGGACTAAGCTAGAATCTGCAAACATTTTATTCAAAGGAGAAGACAATGGATAATCTGCCCTTCATGAAATCAATGATAAGAGGTATATGAACCATTTGAAAGTTCTTACGAGGTCCTTCTCCTTACAACGACTCAAACAAAGAAAAGAAGTTCAGAGAAATACACTAAAATAGTTTTGGGTTTTTTGTTTTTCTGAAGAAAGCAAAAGAAAGAAGGAAATAAGAACAAGAAAAACAAGAAAAACTTTTTACACGGGAGAAATACCAACAAACAAGAACAAGAATGATTTGGGGGGGGGTTCTTTTAATATGACGAACTAACTTAACAACAAAGAAAAAACAAAAAAAAGAAATATTTTGGGGTTTTTCAAATACACACACACACAAAAGTAAAAACAGAGTAAAGAAAAGAATGAACACCGACAAGTGCAATAAATGTGTGAACATGAAAATGAAATGTCGGTTAGAATACGTACTCCCCCAAGCTTAGACTTTTGGCCTAACTTGGTCCAAAGCCACTCAAAGAATCCGTCAGGTCCAGGGTAGAACTGGTCTTGCTGCGGCACCTGAGCATCCCATGGCTGCTCCTCGGTCTCCATGGATGCCAAGGCTGTCATGTACTCAATGAAGTCTGATACGTCTCCAACGTATCTAAAATATTTTATTGTTCCATGCTGTTATATTATCAACCTTGGATGTTTTACAATCATTTTATAGCAAGTTTATATCAATTTTTGGGACTAACCTATTGACATAGTGCCAAAGTGCCAGTTGTTGTTTTTGCTTGTTTTTTTACTTCAAAGAATATCAGTACCAAATGGAGTCCAATCGAGACAAAACTTTTTGGAGATTTTTTGTAGACCAGAAGAACCAAGATGGGCCAAACAACTACCAGGGAGGGGGGCCAGGGGGCCTACCACCCACCATGGCGCGCGAGAGGTCCCTGGCACGACCTAGTGGATGGTGGCCACCTCAGGCACCCCCTCCACCAACTATCGAGCCTATCAATTCCCAAATATTTAGAAAACCCTAGGGGAGTCAACGAAACGCAATTCCAACCGTGCAAGTTTCAAAACCTCGAGATCCAAACTAACACCATCACGGAGGGGTTTATCTTCATCATAGGTGCCTCTCCGATGATGCATGAGTAGTCCACCATAGACCTACGGGTCTGTAGGCAGTAGCTAGATGGCTTCCCCCTCTCTCTATGATTCTCAATACAATGGTCTCTTGGAGATATATTTGATGTAATGACTTTTGCGGTGTGTTTGTTGGGATCCGATGAATTTTGAGTTCATGATCAGTTTCTATCCATGAATATGATTTGAGTCTTATTTGATCTCTTATTTGCATGATTACTTATAGCGTTGTATTTCTTCTTCGAATCTTTGGTTTAAGTAGGCCAACTAGATCGGTTTTTCTTGCCAAGGGAAGAGGTGCTTTGTGATGGTTTCGATCTTGCGGTATTCTTTCCTAGTGACAGAAGGGGCAGCAAGGCACACATGTATCGTTGCCATTAAGAATAACAAGATGGGGTCTATTCCTACATGAATAGATCTTGTCTACATCATGTCACTGCTCTTATTGCATTACTCCACTTCTCCATGAACTTAATACACTAGATGCATGCTGGATAGCGATTGATGTGTGGAGTAATAGAAGTAGATGCAGAATTGTTTCGGTCTACTTATCTTGGATGTGATGCCTATATAATGATCACTGCCTAGATATCGTGATGATTATTTGATCTTCTATCAATTGCCCAATAGTAATTTGTTCACCCACCGTGTGTTATCTCATGAGAGAAGCCACTAGTGAAACCTACAGCCCTCGGGTCTACTTTCCCAACATATTGCTTTCCGATCTACTATCTTGCCTTTTTGTTTTCAGATATATTGATCCAAAAAACCCAAAAATACCTTTATGCACTTTTTGTTTACTTATTTTATTTTGTGTTCTTGCGAGATCTATTTACCAGAACTATCATTACCTGATCTATCTTTTTACCGTAGAGAGCTTGACAATCTCTCTTTCGCGTCGGGTTGCAAGTATTTGTTATTTGTGTGCAGGTGTTGCTTACGTGGGTGCATGATCTTCCTCTACGGATTGATACTTTGGTTTCTTAACTGAGGGAAATACTTACCGTCGTTGTGCTGCATCATCCCTTCCTCTTTGGGTAAATACCGACATAGTCTCAAGCCACGTCAAAGGAATTTCTGGCGCCGTTGCCGGGGAGGAAGCAATCTCATCTACCAGATCTCTTGTTCGTCTACTCTTCATTATGGATAGTTCTTCCATTATTGCATATACACACGAAAGTGAGGTTCTTAACTTTAAACAAAGGGGAGGAGAGAATCTTAAAGATGCTTGGTATAGGATTTACAATGCTCATAATAGATCTATTCGTAAGAAATCTACCGTTGTTCTTCTTCACTGTTTTTATGTGGGCATCACCACTTGGTATAGATTCGTCCTTGGTATGATTACCGGTGGAAAATTATTGATGTGCCCTACCTTGGATGATTATAATGCAATAGGAAATCTAGTGGGTTCCCCACCTAGCATTGCCAATGAAACAATTTTAACTCTTGAGCATGTTATGAAAAGATTAGATGCTATTGAAAACAAAATGCTAACCAAGGAAAATATTGAAAATTTGGATGAAATAATGCATAATCTTGCTAATAAAATTGTGTCAAAGGCGGGAGACGCTCTTTAAATACTAAAAGAAAAGGAACCCATAGTCAATAAAAGAATGGAAGAAAGCCCCACTAGAATTGATAAGTTGGAAGAAATCTTTCGTAATTTAAGTTCGCCTTTTTCTACCGATAAGACTATTGAAAAAAAATCCCATTATTAAAGATTGCAAATCCGTGCAAGTTCCTAAGAACAATGGTACCTCTTATAGTAGAAACAATGAGGATCTTAGAATGATTAGTATTCATTCCAATTTTGTTGAATAGGTAAACAACCTTCATGGCAAGAACAAATTTTTCAATCTTATTCCTAGAAGTATTGTCATTGAAAATATGCATGATAGATCCTTGAAAAGTTCTTGTTGTGTGCTTAAGGAGTTGGAAACTAAGTATGACAATACTTGAATCTATGTGTTATGCCTAGCTAGGGGCGTAGAACGATAGAGCTTGTTGGGAGGCAACCCAATAAATAAAATATTTTTATATTTCAATTTCTGTTTTTGAGTGTTTGCACAATTATGATTCTGTTATGATTGTGTTTTTATGTTTTGTTTAATGTTGGTGCCAAGTAAAGCCTTTAGGATGATTCATAAGATAAGTAGAAACAATGCTGAATCTGAAACAGAAACTTTGTCTCCAGTGCATGAATTTTCATTTTTTCTTGAACTTGATAATGAGCTGATATTATAACACAGTATTAATATACAAATTCCTTACGATGTCCTAATTTTTCAGAATTTTTAGAGTTACAGAAGTATGGGTAGAGTACATATTACTATAGACTGTTCTGTCTGAAACAGATTATGTTTTTGTTGCATTGTGTGATTGTTTTGATGAATCTATGACTTGAAGGGTATAAGTCATGGTAAAGTTAGAATACAATATATATAATGCAATAATAAAATATTAATAGGTTTACAATAGTACTTGAAGTGGTAATTTGCTTTATTATACTAACGGCACGAGAATTTTGTCAAGTTTTGTGTGATTGAGGTTTTGAAGTTTTGGGTGAGATCACAATGGATGTAGGAATAAGGAGTAAAAAGAGCCTAAGCTTGGGGATGCTACTGCACCCCCAAGATATTATCCAAAGAGTAACAAGCAACTAAGCTTGGGAATGCCCAGAGTGGCATCCCCTCTTTCTTCTAACAACCATCGGGTTTTCACTTGGAACTATATTTTTATTCGTCACATATCATGAGTTTTGCTTGGAGCGTCTTGTATATTTGCTTTATTTGATTTTTATCCTTTCTGCCCACTTCTATTTGAGAGAGCCAAAATTACTCTATGATTTACTATAATTGCTCTTTATGTTTCAGTTAAATCTATTGAGCAAAGGAATTGCTCTGGTGCTTCACTTATATCTTTTTGAGCATGGTGTGCTTTTACGTGTTTGAAGAAATGCTCTCATGCTTCACTTATATTAATTTGAGAGTTAGTAATTTTGAAGAAATCCTCTCATGCTTCACTTATATTATTTTGAGATATGAAACTTGTATGCTCATGTTCTTCACTTATATGCATGTGAGCTTGTCAAAAGCAATGGCAATATAAAAAACTAGTCCCAAAGTGATAGATATTCAAGAGAGATATAATAAAACTTTCATGAAGATAATTGTAAAAATTAAACTTGATTATTTGTAATAGTTTTGAGACATGACGATAGTAATATGTGAGTTATGTTAGTGAGTAACTATGCTTAGTAAGAATATTGATGTTAAGGTTTATGATTCCCTATGCAAGCACGAAAGTCAATAGTTGTTCTATGAAATTACATCCTACTTATGGTGAATTATACGGTGTTAGTTATGCTTAATGCTCGCTTATGTGATTTTTCTTTTCTTGGTTGGATGCTTCTTAATCTATTGCTAGCCTTCACTTGTACTAAGTAGAAATACTGCTTGTGCACCCAAAATCCTTAAACCTACTTTTGCCATATGAGTCCACCATACCTACCTACATACGGTATTCCATGCCGTTCCAAGCAAATTTGTATGTGCCATCTCTAAATTTCAAAATAAATTTTCCTTTTTGTGTGCTCGTACCACTCATGAAACGGTAGGGGGTGACCGATATTTTTCCATGCTAGATGTGTTATTCTCAAGATGAGTGTTTATTCACTTGTCATTGCACGAGAGTATGGCGGTAATAGGGATGCCCAGTCCCAAAATGAAAAGAAAGTTTTTTTTACTTTATGTTGTCAAATAATAAATTCCTTGGAAAGTGTTGGTATGGAAGGCAACCGTGGATTCGGCTAGACATGGAAAGTGAAAGTATGATGGAAAAAGGAATAAAATTTATTTTTTGTTTGGGAACTGCTTATGATGTATCTAGCATGGAAAGATATTTAAATCTCTCAGTCGTTTTCGTTGACAGGAAAGGCATGCCACCCAAAATATTTTTCTCTATCAATTTAAACACTTGAGCTCTAGCACCTCTACAAATCCCTACTTCCCTCTGTGAAGGGCCTATCTATTTACTTTATGCAATTTTTATTTTTCAATTTGAGTCTCCATCTTCTCTTATAAAGCACCAACTAGGGGGCACTATGATCGTACTTGAGCCTTAGGTGTAACTAATATTTGAGTGTGTTTCATGAATGGATTAATGATTGAGCATGATGGGCTAGGGATAACTTGCTTTAGTGTTGATATTTTGAAAGACATGATTGCTTGTTGATATGCTTGAGTATTAAAGTTTTCATGTAAAAACTAGACTATTGCTTTGAAGCATCTAAAATTCCAAATGTCCATGCTACAAAGAAAAGAATATGTGATGAACATGTTAGGAAACAGTCCACATCAAAAATTCTATTTTTATCATTTACCTACTCGAGGACGAGTAGGAATTAAGCTTGGGGATGCTAATACGTCTCCAACATATCTATAATTTTTGCTTGTTCCATGCTATTATATTATCAATCTTGGGTGTTTTACAATCATTTTATAGCAAGTTTATATGATGTTTTGGGACTAACCTATTGACATAGTGACAAAGTGCCAGTTGTTGTTTTTGCTTGTTTTTACTTCGCAAAAAATCAATACCAAACAAAGCCCAAACGTCCTAAAACTTTTTGGAGATTTTTGTAGACCAGAAGAACCAAGAGGGCCAAACAACTATGAGGGAGGGGGCCCAGGGTGCCCACCACCCACCAGGGCGCGCTAGAGGCCCCTAGCATGGCCTGGTGGGTGGTGGCCACCTCGGGAAACCCCTCCACCGACTATCGAGCCTATAAATTCCCAAATAATCAGAAAACCCTAGGGGAGTCAACGAAACACAATTCCAGCCGCCGCAAGTTCCAGAACCTCAAGATCCAATCTAACACCATCACGGAGGGGTTAATCTTCATCATAGGTGCCTCTCCGATGATGCATGAGTAGTCCACCATAGACCTACGTGTCCGTAGGCAGTAGCTAGATCGCTTCTCTCTCTCTCTCTATGATTCTCAATACAATGGTCTCTTGGAGATATATTTGATGTAATGCCTTTTGCGGTGTGTTTGTTGGGATTCGATGAATTCATGATCAGTTTCTATCCATGAATATGATTTGAGTATTCTTTGATCTCTTATTTGCATGATTACTTATAGCCTCATATTTCTTACTTGAATCTCTGGCTTAGTTAGGCCAACTAGATTATTTTTTCTTGCCATGGGAAGAGGTGCATTGTGATGGGTTCGATATTGTGGTGTTCTTTCCCAGTGAGAGAAGGGGCATCAAGGCACGCATGTATCATTGCCATTAAGGATAACAAGATGGGGTCTATTCCTACATGAATATATTTTTTCTACATCATGTCACCATTCTTATTGCATTAATCCGTTTCTCCATGAACTTAATACACTATATGCATGCTGGATAGCGGTCGATGTGTAGAGTAATAGAAGTAGATGAAAAATCGTTTCGGTCTACTTATCTTGGACGTGATGCCTATATAATGATCATTGCCCGGATATCGTCATGATTATTTGATCTTATATCAATTGCCCAACAGTAATTTGTTCACCCACCGTGCGCTATACTCATGAGAGAAGCCACTAGTGAAACCTACAGCCGCCGGGTCTACTTTTCCAACATATTGATTTTTGATCTACTATTTTGTCTTTTTTTTCAGATCTATTAATCCAAAAAAACAAAATTATCTTGCTGTACTTTTTGTTTACTTATTTTATTTTGTGTTCTTGCGAGATCTATTTGCCAAAACTATCATTACCTAATATATGTTTTTACCGTAGAGAGCTTGACAACCTCTCTTTCGCGTCGGGTTGCAAGTATTTGTCATTTGTGTGCAGGTGCTGCTTACGTGGGTGCGTGATCGTCCTCTACGGATTGATATGTTGATTTCATAACTGAGGGAAATACTTACCGTCGTTGTGCTGCATCATCCATTCCTCTTTGGGGAAATACCGACGCAATATCAAGCCACGTCATGGGTTGTGGCCGCCTTGGGGACCCCCTCCACTGACTATCAGCTCTATAAACTCCCAAATATTTAGAAAACCCTAGGGGAGTCGACGAAACAAAATTCCATCCACCGCAAGTTCCAGAACCGCGAGATCCAATCTAACACCATCACGGAGGGGTGCATCGTCTTCATGGGTGCCTCTCCAATGATGCGTGAATAGTCCACCATAGACCTACGGGTCCATAGGCAGTAGCTAGATGGCTTCCTCTCTCTATTTTGATTCTCAATACAATGGTCTCTTGGAGATCTATTTGATGTAATGACATTTTGCGGTGTGTTTGTTGGAATCCGATGAATTCTGAGTTCATGATCAGTTTCTATTCATGAATGTGATTTGAGTCTTATTTGATCTCTTATTTGCATGATTACTTATGGCCTCTTATTTCTTCTTCTAATCCTTGGTTTAGTTAGGCCAACTATATTGATTTTTCTTGCCATGGGAAGAGGTGCTTTGTGATGGGTTCGATCTTGCAGTGTCCTTTCCTAGTGACAGAAGGGGAAGCTAGGAACACATGTATCGTTGCCATTAAGAATAACAAGATGGGGTCTATTCCTACATGAATAGATCTTGTCTACATCATGTCACCGTTCTTATTGCATTACTATTTTTCCATGAATTCAATACACTAGATGCATGCTGGATAGCGATCGATGGGTGGAGTAATAGTAGTAGATGCATAATTGTTTAGGTCTACTTATCTTGGACGTGATGCCTATGTAATGATCATTGCCTTGGATATCATCATGATTATTTGATCTTCTATCAATTGCCCAACAACAATTTGTTCACCCACTGTGTGCTATACTCATGAGAGAAGCCACTAGTGAAACCTACGGCCCCTGGGTCTACTTTTTCAACATATTGCTTTCCAATCTATCATTTCCCCCCTTTTGTTTTCAGATCTATTAATCCAAAAAACCAAAAAATACCTTGCTGCACTTTTTGTTTACTTCTTTTATTTTGTGTTCTTGCGAGATCTATTTGCCCAACCTATTACAATCTGATCTATCTTTTTATCATTGAGAGCTTGACAACGTCTCTTACATGTCGGGCTGCAAGTATTTGTTCTTTGTGTGCAGGTGTCATTTACATAGTTGCTTGATCTTCCTCTACAAATTGATATCTTGGTTTCTTAACTGAGGGAAATACTTACCGTCCCTGTGTTGCATCATCACTAAGGGAAATACTTTATGCATGTTGATCATAAAGAGAGTATTGTTTACAATAGCTATATTGCTGAATTTGATTATGATCCTACATGTAATTATTATGAGAGAGGAAATTATGGTTGTAGTAATTTTCATGATACTAAATTACCTCTTTTCATGTTGAGATTGCTATTGTCTCTTTGTTATTCCTTCCATATGCTAGTTTTTGCTTGTCTCGATAATTTGTTTGCTTATAAAATGCCTATGCATAGGAAGTATGTTAGACTTAAGTGTGTTTTCCATATGCTTCATGATGCTCTCTTCGTGTTGCTATTATTATCTTTCATGATGGCATCATTGAAATCTCAAGCCTATCTTAATGGCTATGAAGAAAGAGCTTGTTGGGAGGCAACCCAATGAATAACATTCATTTTACCTTTTCCTTTTTGTTTTGTAGTGTTTACGCAATTTTTCCTATGTTATTATTGTGTTTTTATGTTTATTTAGTGTTTGTTCCAAGTAAAGCATTTAGGATGATTCATAAGATGAGTAGAAACAAAGCTGAATTTGAAACAGAAACTTTGACTCCAGTGCATGAATTTTTGTTTTTTACTGTAGAGTGATAATGAGATGAAATTTTAAAACAATATTTCTATACAAACTCTTTATATTGTCATAATTGTTCAGAATTTTTAGAGCTACACAAGCATGGGTAGAGTACAGACTACTACAAACTATTCTGTTTGAGACAGATTCTGTTTTCGTTGCATTGTGTGCTTGTTTTGATGAATCTATCGCTCGTATTGGAGGGTATAAGTCATAGTAAAGTTAGAATACTGTATATTTAATGCAATAATAAAATATTAACGGGTTTTCAACAATACTTACAGTGGTAATTTGCTTTATTATACTAACGGATCTCACGAAGATTTTATCAAATTTTGTGTGATTGAAGTTTTCAAGTTTTGGGTGAGATCACAATGGATGAAGGAATAAGGAGTAAAAATAGACTAACACTAGGGATTCCTATGGCACCCCAAGATAATATCCAAAGAGGAACAAGCAACTAAGCTTGGGGATGCCCCGAGTGGCATCCCCTCTTCTAACAACCATCGATATTTTACTTGGAGCTATAATTTTATTCGTCACATATCATGAGTTTTGCTTGGAGCATCTTGTATTATTTGAGTCTTTGCTTGATTTGCCTTTTATCCTTGCTGTACACACCTATTTGAGAGAAACAAAATTATGCTATGATTTGTTATAATTGCTCTATATGCTTCAATTAAATCTTTTGAGCTATGAGATTGCTCTAGTGCTTCACTTATATCTTTTTTAGCACGGCGTGCTTTAACATGTTTGAATAAATGCTCTCGTGATTCACTTAGATTAATTTGAGAGTTAGTAAATTTTTAAGAAATCCTCTCATGCTTCACTTATATTATTTTGGGAGATGAAACTTTTATGCTTATGTTCTTCACTTAAATCTATGCGAGCTTGTCAAAAAGCAATGAAAATATATGAAACTAGTCCCAAAGTGGTAGATATTCAAGAGGGATATAATAAAAAATTCATGAAGATCATTGGAGAAATTAAACTTGACTCTTTGTAATAGTTTTGGTACATGATGGTAGTAATATCTGAGTTATGTTGGTGAATAATTATGCTTAGTAAGAATATTGATGTTAAGGTTTATGATTCCCTATGCAAGCACGAAAGTCAATAGTTGTGCAATAAAACTACATCCTACTTATGGTGCATTATTCGGTGTTAGTTATGCTTAATGCTCGCTTATGTGAATTTTCGTTTCTTGGTTGGTTTCTTCTCAATCTATGTGCTAGCCTTCACTTGTAGTAAGTAGAAATACTACTTGTGCATCCAAAATCCTGAAACCCAGTTTTGCCATATGAGTCCACCACACCTACCTATATGCGGTATTTCCATGCCGTTCCAAGCAAATTTGTATGTGCCATATCTAATTTTCAAATGGATTTTCCTTTTTGTGTGCTCGTACTGCTCATGAAGCGGAAGGGGGTGATGTTGGAAATATGCCCTAGAGGCAATAAATAAAGTGTTTATTATTGTATTTCCTTGTTCATGATAATCGTTTATTATCCATGCTATAATTGTATTAATTGGAAACACATTACATGTGTGGGTAAATAAACAACACTCTGTCCCTAGGATGCCTCTAGTGAACTAGCTCGTTGATCAAAGATGGTCAAGGTTTCCTAGACATTGACATGTGATGTCATCTGATAACGAGATCACCTCATTAGGAGAATGATGTGATGGACAAGACCCAAACTACAAACATAGCATATGATCGTGTCAGTTTATTGCTACTGCTTTCTGCTTGTCAAGTATATGTTCCTATGACCATGAGATCATGCAACTCACGGACATCGGAGGAGTGCCTTGTGTGTATCAAACGTCGCAACGTAACTGGGTGACTATAAAGGTGCTCTACAGGTATCTTCGAGGGTGTCTGTTGAGTTGGCATGGATCAAGACTGGGATTTCTTACTCCGTGTGACGAAGAGGTATCTCAGGGCCCACTCGGTAATACAACATCACAATAAGCCTTGCAAGCAATGTGACTAAGTGTTAGTCATGCGATCTTGTATTACGGAACGAGTAAAGAGACTTGCCGGTAACAAGGTTGAACTAGGTATGGAGATACCGACGATCGAATCTCGGGCAAGTAACATACCGAAGAACAAAGGGAACATCATACGGGATTAACTGAATCCTTGACATAGAGGTTCGACCGATAAAGATCTTCATAGAATATGTAGGAACCAATATGGGCATCCAGGTCCCACTATTGGTTATTGATAGTGGAGGTGTCTCGGTCATGTCTACATAGTTCTTGAACCCACAGGGTCTGCACACTTAAGGTTTGGTGACGCTTCAGTGGTATAGAGTTATGTATGGTGGTGACCGAAGGTTGTTCGGAGTCCCAGATGATATCCTGGACGTTACGAGGAGCTCCGGAATGGCCCGGAGGTAAAGATATATATATATAGGAAGTCCTGTTTTGGTCGCCGGAAAAGTTTCGGGCTCATCGGTAGTGTACCGGGAGTGCCGGTAGTGTACTGGGAGGCCTCCAGGAGGGGTATTTCGACCCAAGAGGCTTCATGGGCTGTGGGAGAGTTAATATCAGCCCTTAGTGGGCTGGTGGAAACTCCCACACAAGGCCCATGTGGCTGAAGGAAAAAAACCAATAGGAAAAGGTGGAAAAAAGGCAAAAAAAGGAGCAATCCTAGTCCTACTAGGATTGGAGGAGGAGTCCTCCTCTCCTAGTAGGTTCGGTCAAACCAGATTGGCTTGGAGCCAAGGCTGCCTCCTCTCCTCCTCTCCTCCTATATATACTGGTTGATTTTAGGGTTTTGCACTAGTTTTCAGCCACGTGCTACCCGTTCCTCCAGTGCATAGTTTCTCCTCTAGATCGAATTTCTACAGTGCTTAGGCGAAGCCCTGCCGGAATAGCTCCACCACCATCGCCGGAACACCGTCGCGCTGCCGGAGAACTCTTCTACCTCTACACTCATTCTTGCTGGATCAAGATGGTGGAGATCGTCATCAAGCTGTACGTGTGCTGGACGCGGAGGTGCCATCCGTTCAGCGCTAGATCGGAAGGATCGTGATCAAGTTCGTGGGACGGATCATGATTGGATCGCGGGACGCACGGCGATTTGGATCACGAAGACGTTCGACTACACCAACCGCGTTTCTTAACGTTTCCCGCTTAGCGATCTACAAGGGTATGTAGATCCACTCTCCCTCTCGTAGATGCTCATCACCATGGATAGATCTGCGTGTGCGTAGGAATTTTTTTGTTTCCCATGCAACGTTCTCCAACAGTGGCATCATGAGGTAGGTCTATGTGTAGATGAGATCTCGAGTAGAACACAAAAGGTTTGTGGGTGTTGATGCTTAGATTGCTTCCTCCCTTGGTCGGATTTTGGTTCAACGGTATTGTGAGATGAAGCAGCCCGGACCAACATTACTCGTACACTTACGAGAGACCGGTTCCCTCGACCGTAACTTGTTGCATAGATGGCTTGCGGGTGCCAGTTTCTCTCACTTTAGTTGGATCGGATTCGACAAAGGTGGTCCTTGAGAAGGTTGAAAAGAAACTAGTGTATCACCGTTGTGGTTTTTGCGTAGATGAGAATTGTTCTTGTTAGATACCCGTAGTAGCCACGTAAAACATGCAACAACAATTAGAGGGCGTCTAACTTGTTTTTGCAGGGTATGTTGTGATGTGATATGGCCAATTACATGATGTGATATATGTGATGTATGAGATGATCATTTGATGTATAGATTATCACGACTTGCATGTCGATGAGTACGGCAACAGGCAGGAGCCATGGGGTTGTCTTTAATTGTTGTATGACCTGTGTGTCAATCATTAAGCACTATGTAATGCTTTACTTTATCGCTAAACGGTAGCAATAGTAGTAGAAGCATGTTGGGCGCGACAACCCCGATGGCGACACGTTGATGGAGATCAAGATGATGGAGATTATGGTGTCTTGCCGGTGACGATGGAGATCATGACGGTGCTTTCAAGATGGAGATCAAAAGCACAAGTTCATGGCCATATCATGTCACTTATGATTTGCATGTGATGTTAATCCTTTTATGCACCTTGTTTTGCTTAGGACGACGGTAGCATTATAAGGTGATCCCTCACTTAATTTCAAGATAAATTGTGTTCTCCCCGAGTGTGCACCGTTGCGAAAGTTCGTCGTGTTGAGACACCACATGATGATCGGGTGTGATAGACTCTACGTTCACATACAATGGGTGCAAGCCAGTGTTGCACGTGCAGAACACTCGGGTTAAACTTGACGAGCCTATCATGTACAAACATGGCCTCAGAACACAAAAGACCAAAAGGTCGAACATGAGTCATATAGTAGATATGATCAACATAATGATGTTCACCATTGAAGCCACCTCAACTCACGTGATGATCGGACTTGAGTTGGTGGATTTGGATCATGTGACACTCAGATGACCTGAGGGGTATCAATTTGAGTGGGAGCTTTAGTAATTTGATTAACTAAACTCATTATCTTGAACAATAGTCTAAGTAAACTTGGCATATTTATGTTGTAGATCAATGGCTCGCGCAGTAGCACCCCTGAATTTTAATGCGTTCCTAGAGAAAGCTAAGTTGAAAGATGATGGAAGTAACTTTGTTGACTAGGCCCGTAATTTGAGGATTATCCTCACGGCTTCCCGGAAATCATATGTCCTTGATGCACCGCTTGGTGACCAACCAGAATACATGACCTCCGAAGACGTTAAGAACGCTTGGGAGGCATGTACTAGAGATTACTCAATACTTCAGTGTGCAATATTGTATGGCTTAGAACTGGGACTTCAAAGACGTTTTGAACGTCATGGAGCATATGAGATGTTCCAGGAGTTGAAGTTTATCTTTCAGAAGAACGCCCGGATCGAGAGGTATGAAACCTTCGATAAGTTATATGCTTGCAAGATGGAGGAGAACGGGTCTATCAGTGAACATATACTCAGAATGTCTGGGTATTCAACTCATCTAGCGGAGTTGGGAATTGCCCTTCCGCCAGAGGCGATCACTAACAGAGTTCTTCAATCACTGCCACCTAGTTACAAGAGCTTTGTGATGAACTATAGCATGCATGGGATGAACAAGTCAGTCGCCGAGCTGTTTGCGATGCTAAAAGTCGCTGAGTCTGAAATCCAGAAAGAACATCAAGTGTTGATGGTCAATAAAACCACTAGTTTCAGGAAAAATGGCAAGGTCAAGGGCAAGGGCAAGAAGGGTAAAACCAAGAAGGATGGCAAAGCAGTTGCTACTCCTGTAAAGAAGCCCAAGCATGGACCCAAGCCAGAAACTGAGTGCTTTCATTGCAAGGGAACTGGTCACTGGAAGCGGAACTGCCCCAAGTACCAGGTTGATAAGAAGGCGGCCAGTGACAAACAAGGTATATATGATATACATGTTATCGATGTGTACCTTACTAGCTCTCGTAGTAGTGCCTGGGTATTTGATACCGGTTCGGTTGCTCACATTTGCAACTCAAAGCAGGAACTACGGAATAAACAAAGGCTGACAAAGGACGAAGTGACAATGTGCGTGGGAAATGGTTCCAAGGTTGATGTGATCGCCGTCGGCACGCTCTCTCTTCTATTACCATCGGGATTAGTGATGAACCTGAATAATTGTTATTTAGTGCCTGCGTTAAGCATGAACATTATATCTGGATCTTGTTTATTGCGAGACGGTTACTCATTTAAATTAGAGAATAAAGGTTGTTCTATTTATATGAGTAATATCTTTTATGGTCATGCACCCAATGTGAGGGGTTTATTCATATTGAATCTTGATAGTGATGATACACATGTTCATAACATTGATGCCAAAAGATGTAGAGTTGATAATGATAGTACCACTTTCTTGTGGCACTGCCGTTTAGGTCATATTGGTGTAAAACGCATGAGGAAGCTCCATGCTGATGGCCTTTTGGTGTTGATTTTGAATCACTTGACACATGTGAACCATGCCTCATGGGCAAGATGACTAAAACGTCGTTCTCTGGAACAATGGAACGGGCAAGTGACTTATTGGAAATCATACATACTGATGTGTGCGGTCCAATGAATGTTACAACGCGTGGTGGATATCGTTATTTTCTCACCTTCACTGATGACTTAAGTAGATATGGGTATATTTACTTAATGAAACACAAGTCTGAAACGTTTGAAAAGTTGAAGCAATTTCAGAGTGAAGTTGAGAATCATTGTAACAAGAAGATTAAGTTCCTGCGATGTGATCGAGGAGGTGAATATCTAAGTTATGAGTTTGGCAGTCACTTAAGACAATGTGGAATTGTTTCACAGTTGACACCGCCCGGAACACCACAGCGTAATGGTGTGACCGAACGTCGTAATCGAACCTTATTAGATATGGTGCGTTCTATGATGTCTCTTGCTGATTTGCCACTATCGTTTTGGGGTTATGCATTAGAGACAGTTGCATTCACTTTAAATAGGGCACCATCAAAATCTGTTGAGACGACGCCATATGAACTATGGTTTGGCAAAAAGCCAAAGTTGTCGTTTCTTAAAGTTTGGGGATGTGATGCTTATGTAAAAAAGCTTCAGCCTGAAAAGCTGGAACCCAAAGCAGAGAAATGCGTCTTCATAGGATACCCGAAAGAGACAGTCGGGTATACCTTCTATCTCAGATCTGAAGGCAAAGTGTTTGTCGCTAAGAACGGAACATTTCTTGAGAAAGAGTTTCTCTCGAAAGAATTGAGTGGGAGGAAAATAGAGCTTGATGAGGTTATTGAACCTTTACTTCAACCAGAAAGTAGCACAGCGCAGAAAGATGTTTCTGTGGAACCTGCGATGGTAGAAGAGGAAGTTAATGATGATGATCATGAAGCTTCGGATCAAGCTACTATTGAACCTCGTAGGTTGAAAAGGCCGCGTACTTCTCCTGAGTGGTATGGCAACCCTGGCTTAGAGGTCATGTTGTTGGACAACAATGAACCTACGAGCTATGGAGGAGCAGTGATGGGACCGGATTCCGAGAAATGGTTAGAGGCCATGAAATCCGAGATGGGATCCATGTATGAAAAAAAGTATGGACTTTGGAAGTATTACCTAAAGGGTGAAAGGCCATTCAGAACAAATGGATCTTTAAGAAGAAGACAGACGTGGACGGTAACGTCACCGTCTATAAAGCTTGACTTGTGGCAAAGGGTTTTTCACAAGTTCAAGGAGTTGACTACGATGAGACTTTCTCACCCGTAACGATGCTTAAGTCTGTCAGAATCATGTTAGCAATAGCTGCTTATTTCGACCATGACATTTGGGAGATGGATGTCAAAACAACATTCCTCAACGGTTTCCTTGAGGAAGAGTTGTATATGATGCAACCCGAAGGTTTTGTCAATCCAGAGAATGCTGACAAAGTTTGCAAACTCCAGCGATCCATTAATGGACTGGTGCAAGCATCTCAGAGTTGGAATAAGCGCTTTGATGAGGTGATCAAAGCGTTTGAGTTATACAAGTTTATGGAGAAGCTTGTATTTACAAGAAAGTGAGTGGGAGCTCTATAGCGTTTCTAGTATTATATGTGGATGACATATTGCTGATTGGAAACAATATAGAAATGCTGGAAAGCATGAAGGAATATTTGAACAAGAGTTTTTCAATGAAGGACCTAGGAGAAGCTGCTTTCATATTAGGCATTAATATCTATAGAGATAGATCGAGACGCTTAATAGCACTTTCACAGAGCACATACCTTGATAAAGTTTTGAAGAAGTTCAAAATGGATCAGTCCAAGAAGGGGTTCTTGTGTGTGTTACAAGGTGTGAGGTTGAGTAAGACTCAATGCCCAGTAACTGCAGAAGATAGAGAAAAGATGAGTGTCATCCCCTATGCTTTAGCCATAAACTCTGTCATGTATGCAATGCTGTGCACAAGACCCGATGTCAGCCTTGCCATAAGTATGGCTGGAAGGTTTCAAAGTGATCCTGGAATGGAGCACTGGACAGCGGTCAAGAATATCCTTAAGTACCTGAAAAGGACTAAGGAAATGTTTCTCGTTTATGGAGGTGATGAAGAGCTCATCGTAAAGGGTTACGTCGATGCAAGCTTTGACACTGATTCGGACGACTCTAAGTCGCAAACCGGATACGTATTTATTCTCAACGGGGGAGCGGTAAGCTAGTGCAGTTCCAAGCAAAGCGTGGTAGCCGATTCTACATGCGAAGCGAAGTACATCGCAGCCTCGGAGGCGGCAAAGGAAGATGTCTGGATGAAGTAGTTCATGACAGATCTTGGAGTAGTGCCCAGTGCATTGAATCCAATGAACCTGTTCTGTGACAACACTGGTGCCATTGCTCTGGCCAAGGAACCAAGGTTTCACAAGAGGACCAGACACATAAAGCGACACTTCAACTCCATCCGCGATTACATCGAGGAGAAAGACATAAATATTTGCAAAGTGCACACAGATCTGAATGTTGTAGACCCATTGACTAAACCTCTTCCAAGGGCTAAACATGATCAACACCAGAACTGCATGGGTGTTCGATTCATTACAATGTAAATCACATAGTGATGTGAACTAGATTATTGACTCTAGTGCAAGTGGGAGACTGTTGGAAATATGCCCTAGAGGCAATAAATAAAGTGTTTATTATTGTATTTCCTTGTTCATGATAATCGTTTATTATCCATGCTATAATTGTATTAATTGGAAACACATTACATGTGTGGGTAAATAAACAACACTCTGTCCCTAGTATGCCTCTAATGAACTAGCTCGTTGATCAAAGATGGTCAAGGTTTCCTAGCCATTGACATGTGATGTCATCTGATAACAAGATCACATCATTAGGAGAATGATGTGATGGACAAGACCCAAACTACAAACATAGCATATGATCGTGTCAGTTTATTGCTACTGTTTTCTGCTTGTCAAGTATATGTTCCTATGACCATGAGATCATGAAACTCACGGACATCGGAGGAGTGCCTTGTGTGTATCAAATGTTGCAACGTAACTGGGTGACTATAAAGGTGCTCTACAGGTATCTCCGAGGGTGTCTGTTGAGTTGGCATGGATCAAGACTGGGATTTGTTACTCCGTGTGACAGAGAGGTATCTGAGGGCCTCGGTAATACAACATCACAATAAGCCTTGCAAGCAATGTGACTAAGTGTTAGTCACGGGATCTTGTATTACGAAACGAGTAAAGAGACTTGCCGGTAACGAGGTTGAACTAGGTATGGAGATACCGACGATCGAATCTCGGGCAAGTAACACACCGAAGAACAAAGGGAACATCATACGGGATTAACTAAATCCTTGACATAGAGGTTCGACCAATAAATATCTTCGTAGAATATGTAGGAACCAATATGGGCATCCAGGTCCCGCTATTGGTTATTGACCGTAGAGGTGTCTCGGTCATGTCTACATAGTTCTCGAACCCGCAGGGTCTGCACACTTAAGGTTTGGTGACGTTTCGGTGGTATAGAGTTATGTATGGTGGTGACCGAAGGTTGTTCGGAGTCCCGGATGAGATCCCGAATATCACGAGGATCTCTGGAATGGTCCGGAGGTAAAGTTTTATATATAGGAAGTCCTGTTTTGGTCGCCGGAAAAGTTTCGGGCTCATCGGTAGTGTACCGGGAGTGCCAGTAGTGTATCGGGAGGCCTCCGGGAGGGGTATTTCGACCCAAGAGGCTTCATGGGCTGTGGGAGAGTGAATATCAGCCTTAGTGGGCTGGTGTAAACTCCCACACAAGGCCCATGTGGCTGGAGGAAAAAAACCAATAGGAAAAGGTGGAAAAAAGGCAAAAAAAAAGGAGAAATCCTAGTCCTACTAGGATTGGAGGAGGAGTCCTCCTCTCCTAGTGGGTTCGGACGAACCAGATTGGATTGGAGCCAAGGCCACCTCCTCTCCTCCTCTCCTCCTATATATACTGGTGGATTTTAGGGTTTTGCACTAGTGTTTCAGCCACGTGCTACCCGTTCCTCCAATGCATAGTTTCTCCTCTAGATCGGATTTCTGCAATGCTTAGGCGAAGCCCTGTCGGAATAGCTCCACCACCATCGCCGGAGCGCCGTCACGCTGACGGAGAACTCTTCTACCTCACCACTCCTTCTTTCTGGATCAAGACAGTGGAGATCGTCATCAAGCTGTACGTGTGCTGAACGCGGAGGTGCCGTCCGTTCAGTGCTAGATCAAAAGGATTGTGATCAAGTTCGTGGGACGGATCGTGATTGGATCACGGGACAGATCGTGATTGGATCGCGGGATGGATCATGATTCGATCGTGGGACGCATGGCGATTTGGATCGCGAAGACGTTCGACTACTCCAACCGCGTTTCTTAACGCTTCCCGCTTAGCGATCTACAAGGGTACGTAGATCCACTCTCCCTCTCCTAGATGCTCATAACCATGGATAGATCTGCGTGTGTGTAGGAAATTTTTTGTTTCCCATGCAACATTCCCCAACAGGTGACCGATATTTTTCCATGATAGATGTGTTATTCTCAAGATGAGTCTTTATTCACTTGTCATTGCACGAGAGTATGGCGGTAATAGGGATGCCTAGTCCCAAAATGAAAAAAATTACTTTATGTTGTCAAATAATAAATTCCTTGGAAAGTGTTGGTATGGAAGGCAACTATGGATTCGGCTAGCCATGGAAAGTGAAAGAATGGTAGAAAAAGGAATAAACTTTTTTTCTGTTTGGGAATCACTTATGATATATCTAGCATGGAAAGCTATTGAAATCTCTCGGTCGTTTTTGTTGACAGGAAAGGCATGCCGCCTAAAATATTTTTCTCTCTCATTTAAACCTTGAACTATGGCACCTCTACAAATCCCTACTTCCCTCTGCGAAGGGCCTATTTATTTACTTTATGCAATTTTTATTTTTACTTGAGTCACCATCTTCTCTTATAAGGCACCAACTAGGGGGCACTATAATAGTACTTAAGCATTAGGTGTAGCTAATATTTGAATGTGTTTCATGAATGGATCAATGATTGAGCATGATCGGCTAGCGATAACTTTTTTAGTGTTGATATTTTGAAAGACATGGTTGCTTGTTCATATGATTGAGTATTAAAGTCTTTATGTCAAAACTAGACTATTGCTTTGAACCATCTAAAAGTCCAAATGTCCATGCTACAAAAGAAAACAATATGTGATGAACATGTTAGGCAACATTCCACATCAAAAAATATGTTTTATCATTTACCTACTCGAGGACGAGTAGGAATTAAGCTTGGGGATGCTAATACGTCTCCAACATATGTATAATTTTTTTATTGTTTTGGGCTGATATGTTATCAATCTTGGATGTGTTAATATCGTTTTATAGCAAGTTTATATCACTTTTTGGGACTAACCTATTGACATAGTGCCAAAGTGCCAGTTGTTGTTTTTGCTTGTTTTTTACTTCACAGAATATCAATACCAAACGAAGTCCAATCAAGAAGAAACTTTTTGGAGATTTTTTTGGACCAGAAGAAAGCCAGTGGGCGAAAGAAGTAACCAGGAGGGAGCCCAGGCCGCCCACAACCCACCAGGGCGCGCCAGAGGCCCCAAGCGCACCCTGATGGGTTGTGTCCGCCTCGAGGACCCCCTCCACCGACTATCAGCTCTATAAATTTCCAAATATTCAGAAAACTCTAGGGAAGTCGGCGAAACATAGTTCCAGTCGCCGCAAGTTCTAGAACCGCGAGATCCAATCTAACACCATCACAGAGGAGTGCATTGTCTTCATGGGTGCCTCTCCGATGATGCGTGCGTAGTCCACCATAGACCTATGGGTCTATAGGCAGTAGCTATATGGCTTCCTTTCTCTCGTTTGATTCTCAATACAATGGTCTCTTGGAGATCTATTTGATGTAATGACTTTTTGCAGTGTGTTTGTTGGGATCCGATGAATTTTGAGTTCATGATCAGTTTCTATCCACGAATATGATTTAAGTCTTCTTTGATCTCTTATTTGCATGATTACTTATAGCCTCATATTTCTTCTTCGAATCCTTGGTTTAGTTAGGCCAACTAGATCGATTTTTCTTGCCATGGGAAGAGGTGCTTTGTGATGGGTTCGATCTGGCGGTGTCCTTTCCTAGTGACAGAAGGGGCAGCAAGGCACGCATGTATCCTTGCCATTAAGGATAACAAGATGGGGTCTATTCCTACATGAATAGATCTTGTCTACATCATGTCACCGTTCTTATTGCATTACTATTTTTTCCATGAATTCAATACACTAGATGCATGTTGGATAGTAGTCGATGCCTGGAGTAATAGTAGTAGATGCATAATCGTTTAGGTCTACTTATCTTGGATGTGATGCCTATATAATGATCATTGCCTTGGATATCGTCATGATTATTTGATCTTCTATCAATTACCCAACAACAATTTGTTCACCCACTGTGTGTTATACTCATGAGAGAAGCCACTAGTGAAACCTACAGCCCCTGGGTCTACTTTTTCAATGTATTGCTTTCCGATCTATCGTTTTGTCTCTCTTGTTTTCAGATCTATTAATCCCAAAACCCAAAAAATACCTTGCTGCACTTCTTGTTTACTTCTTTTATTTTGTGTTCTTGCGAGATCTATTTTCCCAACCTATTATAGTCTGATCTATCTTTTTTATCGTTGAGAGCTTGACAACCTCTCTTATGCGTCGAGTTGCAAGTATTTGTTATTTGTGTTCAGGCGCCGTTTACATGGTTGCTTGACCTTCCTCTACGGATTGATATCTTGGTTTCTTAACTGAGGGAGATACTTACTGTTGCTGTGTTACATCATCCCTTCCTCTTTGGGGAAATACCAACGCAGTCTCAAGCCTTGTCAATGTCCCCTGGTAATAGGAAGTATCTTCCCTTGGCATCGAAATCAAACATGGCAGGAGTAGGCAACGAAATAATATCACAATTAGTCTCACTAAATACCAAGTTGTAAGGATAGTGTACTTGAGGAGTAGATTCTTCAAGAAAATGGTATTTTACCATAGAAGCATGGCCAAGGTAGCTATAAGGAAGCATGCAATCGTCACTACAAATAGGATTATTTAAGCACCGAGCAAGACAAGTAGCATAAATACCACCATAAACATCATCCTTCGACCTATTTGTATGTAAACTAAGGGCGATAATGGTTCCAATGCTGTAAGTCATCTCACTAAAGAGTGCACAACGCAATGAGCAAGATCAAGAGCACTAAGCGTGTCTCCTTCATGTCTAGCAGTTAAACATCTTCCTATAAATAAAGCGAAGAAGTGCGCAGAAGGAAAACGCAAATTTGTAGCTCTGGCCTTAGAGAGACCTCTAAATTCTCCCACCTTTAAAGTGAGCGTAAAATCCTCAAATTCATTAGGCCTAGGCCCATGGTATTGTGCATATTTCACAAAACTGTGCAAATGGTATCTTGAAAGCATGCTCATATGAATGAAATGACACCATAGGCTCATCGGGTCCAGGTATAAAGTGAAAATGTTGCACAAAGCTATTTGTGAGGAGTTGATACTAATCACACTTACTTGCGACGAATTTGGCCGAGCCAGAGTTAGCCAAGAATTATTCGAACTCGTGGCGAAAACCGACTTTGTTCATGACCGTGTTGCATGGCCACTCACATGGCTTCACCACAGGAGAGTGGTCCTCGGTGCTCCCCTCGAAGTCCTCTTCGAACCTCGGCTTGAGGATGCCCTTGTGAATAAGTTCCCCAACATTTTCTACAAAATCTCTATTTTTTTACCACAGATAAGAAGTGAATAAAACTCAACAAAATTGATAGCAACTACTCATATGGATGTCGAGAGACTATATCAAACATTCAAACTACTTAGAACCAAATGAATTGAACATGCAAGCTCATATTTTTGGTCACCAATAGCAGCATGCAAAATATAAACCACTAAAACAAAAAAACTAATTAAACACATGAAGGAGTCGCATAACAAGGATCAATTCCCTGAAACAGTTTCAGAAATGGAGTTCTGAGCAAAGAGATCAAAAATCCGTATCTAGGAGCAAGAACTTGGGCTAGGAGTTGAACACGAACTTTTCTGAAGGTGGAAGAAAGTGTGCATGGGTGGCAAGTGAGTGGGACCCTGTGGGATACACAAAGGCGGGGGCGCGCCCTGCACCCTTGTGGGCCATTGGTGCATCCCCCTGAGGTGTGTTCATTGTCAATAACTCTTATTTATTAAACAAAAAAAATTATTAAAATTTCATGCAATTTTGAGCACTTTTGTTTTTGGTTCACTTTTATTGCTAAGAAAACTCAGAAAGCACACTAAATATGGTATTTTACTTTATTAAACTAATGAAAACAGAAAATAAACTATGTCTACAAAAGGTTGTGCATATTGAATTCATTGACCATATGCCTCTAAAAAAGAATTCATTAATAAGGTTGATCAAGTCTTATTAACAAACTACTTTCGATTGACATAAAACCGAGGAATTTTTGTATAACACTAAGTTACCTCAACTGGAATATCCATGGTTCCAATAGTAATAATTTTGATATTTCCTTTAGGGAACCTGAAGAGGGAATTCAAAGTATCTGATAGTAATTGTCATAATTTTCTCAATGGAATCGATACTATTTGATATGTCTCCGTCGTATCTATAATTTTTGATTGTTTCATGCCAATATTCTATAACTTTCATATACATTTGGCAACTTGATCCAGTGCCCAGTGCCAGTGTTCTTGTTTGTTGCATGTTTTTTGTTTCGCAGAAAATCCATATCAAACAAAGTCCAAACGGGATAAAAACTTACAGAGATTTTTTTGGAATATATATGTATTTTGGGAAGTGGAATCAACAGAAGGCGGTGCCAAAGGGGCCCACAAGCCTGGAGGGTGCGCCCCGAGGGCTTGTGGCCACCCCTTAGGTCTGTTGGAGCTGCCTTTGGCCGCAAGAAAGATAATTTATGGATAAAGATCCCCTCAAAATTTCAGCCCAGTCGGGGTTACGGATCTCTGAATATTTAAGAAACGATGAAAGGTCAGAATCTAGGAGCGTAGAAACAGAAGAAGCACATAGAGAGATCCAATCTCGGAGGGGCTCTTGCCCCTCCGCCGCCATGGAGGCCAAGGACCAGAGGGGAAACCCTCCTCCCATCTAAGGAAGAGGTCAATGAAGAAGAAGGAGGGGGATCTCTCTCCCGATGGCACCGGAATGCCGCCGGGGCCATCATCGTGATGACAATCTACACCAACAACTCTGCCATCTTCACCAACACCTCCATCACCTTCCCCCATCTATTTACAGTGGTCCACTCTCCCGCAACCTGCTGTACCCTCTACTTGAACATGGTGCTTTATGCTTCATATTATTATCCAATGATGTGTTGCCATCGTATGATGTCTGAGTAGATCTATTTTGTCATATTGGTTGATTGATGATCATGATTGGTTTGAGTTGCATGTTTTATTATCGGTGCTGTCCTATGGTGCTCTCCGTGTCGCGCAAGCGTGAGGGATCCTCGCTTTAGGGTGTTTCAATGTGTTCATGATTTGCCTATAGCGGGTTGCTTGAGTGATAGAAGCATAAACCCAAGTAGGTGGGTTGTTGCATATGGGAGTAAAGAGGACTTGATACCTTGTAATGCTATGGTTGGGTTTTACCTTAATGATCTTTAGTAGTTGCAGATGCTTGCTATAGTTCCAATCATAAGTGCATATGATCCAAGTAGAGAAAGTATGTTATCTTATGCCTCTCCCTCATATAAAATTGCAATAATGATTACCGGTCTAGTTATCAATTGCCTAGGGACAATTCCGCAACTCCTACCACCACTTTTGCACACTCGTTAAACTAACTTAGTTGTTTCTTTATCTTAGCAGCCCCTAGCTTTTATTTTCATGCTCTTTATTATCTTGCAAACCTATCCTATCACACCTACAAAGTACTTCTAGTTTAATACTTGTTCTAGGTAAAGCAAACGTTAAGCATGCATAGATTTGTATCGGTGGTCTAGGGAATATTTGTTCTACATTTAGATCCTTGTTGGGTTTGACACTCTTACTTATCGAAAGAGGCTACAACTGATCTCCTATACTTGTGGGTTATCAAGGCCTTTTTCTGGCGCCGTTGCCGGTGAGCAATAGCGTGGGGTGAATATTCTCGTGTGTGCTTGTTTGCTTTATCACTAAGTCGATTTTATTTGCTGTTCTAAGTTGTTATCTATCTTTAGTTATGGATATGGAACACGAAATACCAAAAAAATTAGGTTTACTTGCTACTCATGGAGATGGGGAACCTCCTAAAACCCTCGATGCTCGTTATGTGGAAAATATTATGCACTACTTTGATAATCCTAAGAAAACCCCATTCAACTTGATAATGGGATACACGTTGGATCAACGTGAATACTTTAGGGATTATCGCTTATCTCAAAAAGGGAAACACTTATGGGATCAAATTCGAATACTGGGATGGTTTGCTTGTGATGCATGCTCGAGATGTGACTTTACTTGTTGCTCTAATATAGAAGCTCGACACCTTCCCTTTCAATGCAAATTTAATGATAATGAAACCTTAGCTTCATATGCTAAAGGTATTTATGATTACTATGATGTGGAACTAATAGAAGAATTTGTTGTTTTTAAAGGTGCTTATGAAATTGCTTCTTTGCTTGAAAAGTATGATGATGATGTTCCTTACGAATCTACTTTTTTGCCATACTTAAATATTGCTATGAGAATTATGATTGCAATGCTGATATTATTGAATTTATTGAAAGAATGACCGCTGCTTTGGAAGAGACTAATATCTTGCAGAAACTATGGAAGAAGAAATTGCTGAAACTGTGAGCTCATTAGATGAAAAAGATGAGGAGGAGAGTGAAGAACAAAAGGAGGAAGAGAGGATAGCTACCCATGCCCACCTTCTAATGAGAGTAACTCTTCAACTCATACATTGTTTAATTTCCCTTCGTTCTCATCGAAGGATGAATGCTATGATAATTGCTATGATCCTTTGGATTCGTTTGAAATGTCCCTTTTTGATGAACTTGATGCTTGCTATGCTTGTGACCATGATGCCAATATGAATGATGATTATGGAGATTAACTTGCTATAGTTCCTTATGTTAAGAATGAAACTGTTTCTATTGCACCCACATATGATAGTCCTATTATGTTTTTGAATTCTCCAACTACACTATATCGGAGAAGTTTGCACTTATTAAGGATTATATAGATGGGTTGACTTTTACTATTACACATGATGATTTTGATAGATATAATATGCATGTGCTTGCTGCTCCTACTTGCAACTATTATAATAGAGTAACTACATCTCCACCTCTCTATGTTTCCAATATGATAAAATTGCAAGAAACTGCTTATGCTATGTATTGGCCTTTACTTTGTGTGCATGAATTGTTCTTTTATGACATGCCGATGCATAGGAAGAGGGTTAGACTTCGTTGTTACATGATATATGTCACTTTGTGCTCACTACTAAATTAATCATTGTTAATTAAAATTGGCTTTGATATACCTTGGGATCCGGGTGGATCCATTACATGAGCACTTTATGCCTAGCTTAATGGCTTTAAAGAAAGCGCTGCCAGGGAGACAACCCGGAAGTTTTAGAGAGTAATTTTATTCTGTTGTGTGCTTCTATATAGTTCAAAAACAAAAAAATAAAGTGGGGAACCTAATTTTTTTTCAAAAAGAGAAGTGAAAGTAAGAAGGATGAGCACCATTGAAGTGGGAGAGCTCCTTGAAATTTGTTCATGCCCATGGAAACTTTGTGAATATTTAAGAAACGATGAAAGGTCAGAATCTAGGAGCGTAGAAACAGAGGAAGCACATAGAGAGATCCAGTCTCACAGGGGCTCTTGCCCCTCCGCCGCCATGGAGGCCAAGGACCAGAGGGGAAACCCTCCTCCCATCTAAGGAAGAGGTCAATGAAGAAGAAGAAGGAGGGGGATCTCTCTCCCGATGGCACCGGAACGCCGCCGGGGCCATCATCGTGATGACAATCTACACCAACAACTCTGCCATCTTCACCAACACCTCCATCACCTTCCCCCATCTATTTATAGTGGTCCACTCTCCCGCAACCCGCTGTACCCTCTACTTGAACATGGTGCTTTATGCTTCATATTATTATCCAATGATGTGTTGCCATCGTATGATGTCTGAGTAGATCTATTTTGTCATATTGGTTGATTGATGATCATGATTGGTTTGAGTTGCATGTTTTATTATCGGTGCTGTCCTATGGTGCTCTCCATGTCGCGCAAGCGTGAGGGATCCTCGCTTTAGGGTGTTTCAATGTGTTCATGATTTGCCTATAGCGGGTTGCTTGAGTGATAGAAGCATAAACCCAAGTAGGTGGGTTGTTGCATATGGGAGTAAAGAGGACTTGATACCTTGTAATGCTATGGTTGGGTTTTACCTTAATGATCTTTAGTAGTTGCAGATGCTTGCTATAGTTCCAATCATAAGTGCATATGATCCAAGTAGAGAAAGTATGTTATCTTATGCCTCTCCCTCATATAAAATTGCAATAATGATTACCGGTCTAGTTATCAATTGCCTAGGGACAATTCCGCAACTCCTACCACCACTTTTGCACACTCGTTAAACTAACTTAGTTGTTTCTTTATCTTAGCAGCCCCTAGCTTTTATTTTCATGCTCTTTATTATCTTGCAAACCTATCCTATCACACCTACAAAGTACTTCTAGTTTAATACTTGTTCTAGGTAAAGCAAACGTTAAGCATGCATAGATTTGTATCGGTGGTCCAGGGAATATTTGTTCTACATTTAGATCCTTGTTGGGTTTGACACTCTTACTTATCGAAAGAGGCTACAACTGATCTCCTATACTTGTGGGTTATCAAGGCCTTTTTCTGGCGCCGTTGCCGGTGAGCAATAGCGTGGGGTGAATATTCTCGTGTGTGCTTGTTTGCTTTATCACTAAGTAGATTTTATTTGCTGTTCTAAGTTGTTATCTATCTTTAGTTATGGATATGGAACACGAAATACCAAAAAAATTAGGTTTACTTGCTACTCATGGAGATGGGGAACCTCCTAAAACCCTCGATGCTCGTTATGTGGAAAATATTATGCACTACTTTGATAATCCTAAGAAAACCCCATTCAACTTGATAATGGGATACACGTTGGATCAACGTGAATACTTTAGGGATTATCGCTTATCTCAAAAAGGGAAACACTTATGGGATCAAATTCGAATACTGGGATGGTTTGCTTGTGATGCATGCTCGAGATGTGACTTTACTTGTTGCTCTAATATAGAAGCTCGACACCTTCCCTTTCAATGCAAATTTAATGATAATGAAACCTTAGCTTCATATGCTAAAGGTATTTATGATTACTATGATGTGGAACTAATAGAAGAATTTGTTGTTTTTAAAGGTGCTTATGAAATTGCTTCTTTGCTTGAAAAGTATGATGATGATGTTCCTTACGAATCTATTTTTTTTGCCATACTTAAATATTGCTATGAGAATTATGATTGCAATGCTGATATTATTGAATTTATTGAAAGAATGACCGCTGCTTTGGAAGAGACTAATATCTTGCAGAAACTATGGAAGAAGAAATTGCTGAAACTATGAGCTCATTAGATGAAAAAGATGAGGAGGAGAGTGAAGAACAAAAGGAGGAAGAGAGGATAGCTACCCATTCCCACCTTCTAATGAGAGTAACTCTTCAACTCATACATTGTTTAATTTCCCTTCGTTCTCATCGAAGGATGAATGCTATGATAATTGCTATGATCCTTTGGATTCGTTTGAAATGTCCCTTTTTGATGAACTTGATGCTTGCTATGCTTGTGACCGTGATGCCAATATGAATGATGATTATGGATATTAACTTGCTATAGTTCCTTATGTTAAGAATGAAACTGTTTCTATTGCACCCACATATGATAGTCCTATTATGTTTTTGAATTCTCCAACTACACTATATCGGAGAAGTTTGCACTTATTAAGGATTATATAGATGGGTTGACTTTTACTATTACACATGATGATTTTGATAGATATAATATGCATGTGCTTGCTGCTCCTACTTGCAACTATTATAATAGAGTAACTACATCTCCACCTCTCTATGTTTCCAATATGATAAAATTGCAAGAAACTGCTTATGCTATGTATTGGCCTTTACTTTGTGTGCATGAATTGTTCTTTTATGACATGCCGATGCATAGGAAGAGGGTTAGACTTCGTTGTTACATGATATATGTCACTTTGTGCTCACTACTAAATTAATCATTGTTAATTAAAATTGGCTTTGATATACCTTGGGATCCGGGTGGATCCATTACATGAGCACTTTATGCCTAGCTTAATGGCTTTAAAGAAAGCGCTGCCAGGGAGACAACCCGGAAGTTTTAGAGAGTAATTTTATTCTGTTGTGTGCTTTTATATAGTTCAAAAACAAAAAAATAAAGTGGGGAACCTAAATTTTTTTCAAAAAGAGAAGTGAAAGTAAGAAGGATGAGCACCGTTGAAGTGGGAGAGCTCCTTGAAATTTGTTCATGCCCATGGAAACTTTGTGAATCTTGATTACAGAAACTTTTCAACAAAAAATAATTATTCCGTTGTATAAATCCATTGTATTATAAAAATAACGTGCCAAGATTTGCCTTTAGGATGATTAGATTGCTTGTTTGGTGTGTGCAGTGCAAAAACAGAAACTTTGGCTGTAGTGCGTGAATTTATATTTTTTTTACTGAAATGTCAAAAGTTTCTGAATTTTTTACAAAGTACTGCTATGCAAATTATTTATTTTGTCCTATTATTTCGGAATTTTTAGAGTTACAAAAGTATGGTGAATGTTCAGATTGCTACAGACTGTCCTGTTTAAGACAAATTCTGTTTTTGATGCATTGTTTTGCTCGTTTCGATGAAACTATCGATTGTATCGGTGGTATAAGCCATGGAAAAATTATAATACAGTAGCTACAATGAAAAAAAATAAAATATGAATTGGTTTCCAACACTACTTAAAGTTGTGATTTGCTTTATTATACTAACGGATCTCACAAGGGTTTTGTTAAGTTTTGTGTGATTGAAGTTTTCAAGTTTTGGGTGAGATCACGATGGATGAAGGAATAAGGATTGGAAGGAGACTAAGCTTGGGGATGCCCGAGGCAACCCAAGGTAATATTCAAGGACTCCCAAGAAACTAAGCTTGGGGGAAGGCATCCCCTCTTTCTTCTAACAACCATCGGTAATTTTACTTGGAGCTATATTTTTATTCGTCACATGATATGCGTAAATCTTGGAGCGTCATGTGCTTTTTATTTTTATTTTATATAATTCACCATGCTGGTATGAGAAAGTACTTGGTTGATTTATATAAGGCTCTTTGCACCTCACTTATATCTTTTGAGTATGGCTTTGTAGAATGCTTCATGTGCTTCACTTATATCATTTGAAGTTTGGATTGCTTGTTTCTCTACCCATAGAAAACCGCCATTTGTAGAATTCTCTTTTGCTTCACTTATATTTGTTAGAGCATGGGAATATATTTTGTAGAAAGAATTAAACTCTCATGCTTCACTTATATCTATTTAGAGAGATAACAGGAGTTGGTCATTCACATGGTTAGTCATAAAATCCTACATAAAACTTGTAGATCACTGAATATGATATGTTTGATTCCTTGCAATAGTTTTGTGATATGAAGATGGTAATATGAGAGTCATGCTAGTGAGTAGTTGTGAATTGGAGAAATGCATGTGTTGAAGTTTGTGATTCCCGTAGCATGCACGTATGGTGAACCGTTATGTAACGAAGTCGGAGCATGATTTTTTAATGATTGTCAACCTTTGTGTGAGGGTCGGGAGCGCGCGATGGTTAACTCCTAACAACCTCTCCCCTAGGAGCATGCGTCATATGCTTTTCTTGATAACTAATAGACTTTTGCAATAAGTATGTGAGTTCTTTATGACTAATGTTGAGTCCATGGATTATACACACTTTCACCCTTCCACCTTTGCTAGCCTCTCTAGTACCGCTCAACTTTCGCCGATACATCAAACCCACCTTCCTCAAAACAGCCACCATATATTTTCCTCAAAACAGCCACCATACCTACCTATTATGACATTTCCATAGCCATTCCGAGATATATTACCATGCAACTTTCACCGTTCCGTTTAGTATGACATGCACCATCATTTTCATATTTCTTTGCATGATCGTAAGACAGCTTGCATGATGTTTTCATGGCTTGCCCGTTTTTTATGTCATTTGCTATGCTAGATCGTCGCACATCCCGGTATCCTACCGGAAGCATTCATATAGAGTCATATTTTTGTTCTAGGTATCGAGTTGTAAGTAAATAAAAGTGTGATGATTTTCATTATTAGAGCATTGTCCCGTGTGAGAAAAGGATGATGGAAGCTATGATTCCCTCACAAGTTGGGAGGAGTCTCCGGACTTTACCAAAAAATAAAAGAGGCCAACGAAGCCCAAAAAAAGGAGAGGCCAAATATTCCCACCAAAAAAAGAAAAAAAGAAAAACAAGAGAAACAAGAGAAAAAAATGAGAGAAAGAGAGAAGGGACAATGCTACTATCTTTTTCCACACTTGTGCTTCAAAGTAGCACCATGATCTTCATGATAGAGAGTCTCCTATTTTGTCACTTTCATATAGCTAGTGGAATTTTCATCATTTGCACGACCACTTAGTTTTCTTTTTGAGCTTTCATACACTTATAGCTCTAGTGCACCCATTGCATGGCAATCCCTACTCACTCAAATTGATATCTATTGATGGGCATCTCCATAGCCCGTTGATAGGCCTAGTTGATGTCAGGCTATCTTCTCCTTTTTCCTCATCACCTCCACCATATTCTATTCCACCTATAGTGCTATATCCATGGCTCACTCTCATGTATTACGTGAGAGTTGAAAAGGTTTGAGAACATAAAAGTGTGAAACAATTGCTTGACTTGTTCATCGGGGTTGTGTATGATTTAGATACTTTGTGTGGGGAAGATGGAGCATAGCCAGACCATATGATTTTGTAGGGATAACTTTCTAAGACCATGTTATTTCGAAAGGACATGATTACCTTGTTGGTGTGCTCGAAGTATTACAGTTTTTATGTCAATATAGACTATTGCTTTGAATCACTCGTATCTTAATATTCATGCCATGATTAGGTTATATGATCAAGATTATGCTAGGTAGCATTCCACATCAAAAATTATCTTTTTTATCATTTACCTACTCGAGGACAAGCAGGAATTAAGCTTGGGGATGCTGATATGTCTCTGTCATATCTATAATTTTTGATTGTTTCATGCCAATATTCTACAACTTTCATATACTTTTGGCAACTTTTTATATTATTTTTGGGACTAACATATTGATCAAGTGCCTAGTGTCAATTCCTGTTTGTTGCATTTTTTTGTTTCAGAGAAAATCCATATCAAATGAATTCCAAATGGAATAAAAACTTATGGAGATTTTTTTGGAATATATATGAATTTTGGGAAGTGGAATCAACAGAAGGCGGTGCCCGAGGGTCCCACAAGCCTGGAGGGCATGCCTTGGGGGGGTAGGGCGCGCCCTGAGGGCTTGTGGACATCCCTTAGGTCGGTTGGATCTGTCCTTTGGCCGCAACAAAGCTAATTTATGGGTAAAGACCCCCTCAAAATTTCAGCCTAGTCGGAGTTATGGATCTCCGGATATTTAAGAAACGGTGAAAGGCCAGAATCTGGGAGCGCAGAAACAGAAGGAAACAAAGAGAGAGGTCCAACCTCAAAGGGGCTCTCGCCCCTATGCCACCATGGAGGACAAGGACCAGAGGGGAAACCCTCCTCCCATCTAGGGAGGATTTCAAGGAAGAAGAAGAAGGAGTGGGGCTCTCTCCCCCTCTCTCCCGGTGGCACCAAAACGTTGTCGGGGCTATCATCGCGACGACAATCTACTCCAACAACTCTGCCATCTTCCCCAACACCTCCATCACCTTACCCCATCTATCTACAGTGATCCACTCTCCCGCAACCCGCTATACCCTCTACTTGAACATGGTGTATTATGCTTCATATTATTATCCAATGATGTGTTTCCATCCTATGACGTCCGAGTAGATGTATTTTGTCCTATTGGTTGATTGATGATCATGATTGGTTTGAGTTGCATGTTTTATTATTGGTGTTGTCATATGGTGCTCTCCGTGTCGCGCAAGCATGAGGGATCCTCGTTGTAGGGTGTTGCAATGTGTTCATGATTTGCCTATGGTGGGTTGCTTGAGTGACAGAAGCATAAACCCGAGTAGGTGGGTTGTTGCATATGGGAGTAAAGAGGACTTGATACCTTATAATGCTATGGTTGGGTTTTACCTTAATGATGTTTAGTAGTTGTGGATGCTTGATATAGTTCCAATCATAAGTGCATATGATCCAAGTAGAGAAAGTATGTTAGCTTATGCCTCTCCCTCATATAAAATTGCAATAATGATTACCGGTCTAGTTATCAATTGCCTAGGGACAATTCTGCAACTCCTACCACCACTTTTCCACACTCGTTAAACTAACTTAGTTGTTTCTTTATCGTAGCAGCCCCTAGTTTTTATTTTTGTGCTCTTTATTATCTTGCAAACCTATCCTATCACACCTACAAAGTACTTCTAGTTTCATACTTGTTCTAGGTAAAGCAAACGTTAAGCGTGCGTAGAGTTGTATCGGTGGTCGATAGAACTTGAGGGAATATTTGTTCTACCTTTAGCTCCTCGTTGGGTTCGACACTCTTACTTATCGAAAGAGGCTACAACCGATCCCCTATAATTGTGGGTTATCACTATTCATTTGATTATTTTTCTTCCGAAAGTGTACCATATGCTCCCTACCATTTACATGAAAAGTGACATTGCTTTTGCTGCAATCAGTAACATCCCCTGCAATATTCAAAAATGGTCTCCCAAGAATAACCGACATATTGTCGTTCTTGGGCATATCAAGATAACAAAGTCTGTTAAAATAGTAACATTGGAAACTACAACCGGAACATCCTCACAAATTCCAATAGGTATAGCAGTTGATTTATCAGCTATTTGCATATAAATTTCAGTTGGTGTCAACTTACTCAAGTCAAGTATTCTATATAGAGAGAAAGACATAGCACTAACATCGGCTCCTAAGTCACATAATGCAATTCTAACATAATTGATTTTGATGGATTAGGGTATAATGGTTATTCCTGGATTTCCTAATTTCTGAGGTACTTTCCCTTCGAAAGAGTAATTTACAAGCATAGTGGATATTTTAGCCTCTAGTATTTTTATTTTATTAGTGACAAGTTCTTTCATGCATTTAGCATATGGAGGCATTTTCATGAATTCAGCCAAAGGTGTGCGAAGATATAAGGGTCTAAGCATCTAAAAACGGTTAAAAGCTTCTTCGTCTATGGATTTAGTAGCTTTGCTAGGAAAAGGCATGGGTCTTTTCTCTACCATGTTTCCTAGCAACAATCTCTTTTGTCATATCTAATACTTTTAGGAGGTGGGTCATTAAGCTTATTTGCTCGTTCTACTTCCACATCATTATTTGGTTCATTATTATCATTAGGTGGAGCATGTGAGAGCCTAGCTTAATAGGAATGATAGACTACTCATATCAACAAGGAATTCCTTCTTTTCTGGGAGCCCACTCGAAAAGAACTCCAAAGTTAAACGTGCTTGGCTTGGAGCAATTCTAGGATGGGTGACCGACCGGGAAGTTGGTCCCGGGTGCGCATGACTGAGGACAAAGTGCGCAAGAAAGACTAGTGTTGGTTTGTAGGGCCACTCTAGATCCCATGAGGAGTAACGAGGTGTTACAATTGCTATCAGAGCCGACCCTTGTGGTTACACGGGCATGCGTGGGTCAGGTGCATGGGCATGTGGCGCATGGCGTGTGTGGACTGTCGTGGCACACAACATGGCACATGTGCCGGACTAGACGCGCATACGTGTGCCAAAAGGAAACGTTCCTCATGGGCCGATGAGGACGTCAGTTCCTTTGAGTGGGGGTGTATGTGAGAGCCTGGCTTAATAGGAATGATAGACTACTCATATCAACAAGGAATTCCTTCTTTTTCGGGAGACCACTCGAAAAGAACTCCAAAGTTAAGCGTGCTTAGCTTGGAGCGATTCTAGGATGGGTGACCGACCGGGAAGTTGGTCTCGGGTGCGCACGACTAAGGACAAAGTGCGCATAGGAAAGACTAGTGTTGGTCTGTGGGGCCAGTCTAGATCCCACCAGGAGTAACGGAGTGTTATAGTGCATCATCATGATCATTACTATTACTTTATTATCAGAATCACTAGATGAATGCTCATTCCCAGATTGAGTTTCAACATAAAAAATAGAAACATTATTAGGATTCTCAGGAGTTTTTTCTTTCTAAAGTAGGTTCACTAGAAGCATGCAAAGACGTATTCTTTTTCCTTTTCTCCTTAGGTGAACTAGGGGCACTATCATTAAATTTCTAAAAAATATTGTTAATTTATTTAAGGACGACCCTCAGGAAACAAAGGTTCTTGAGCCATTTTACCGACTCTAGTCATAACTCTAACATCATGCTCATTTTTTTATCAATAGTCTCCTTAATCAGATCATTTTCTAATTTAGAAACTTATTCTAGATGGGTTTGAACCATAGAGTGATGTTTACATAAGCCTTCAATATCATTTAAAATTCTAACAAATACATCACTTAAGCATTCAATCATAATAGAATCACGTTTCCATTGATCACATATTTGTTCATTGAAATTTTCTTATTTAAGATGAAGTTATCAAATTCATCCAAACACTCACTAGGAGATTTATTGTAAGGAATATCACCCTCATCATCTATAAACGAAATTTACCTGTACTACCTGTGTCGGGATATCGAGTCCATGTATTTCTTAAACAGTTGGTAGGTTCTTGACATCTTTAGATTTAATAACTTTTTCCTTCATAGATTTCTCAGCTTCTTGCATATCTTCTGGATTGGGGAATATAAACCTATTTTCTTTGGAGCTGGCTTCGGTGATGGCTCGGGGAGTGTCCAATCATCGACATTTTTCAATAAGTTGTTCAATAGTTCCTAAGATTGTTCAAGAAAAATTCCCTGAAAATACAACCAACACAACTATCTAGGTAGTCCCTAGAAGCATCGATTTAGTCCATTATAAAATATATCAAGTATTTTATTTTTGTTAAGGGGATGGTTAGCCAAAGCATTCAGTAGCTGGAGAAGCCCCCCTCACAAGCTTGAGGGAGATGTTTTTCCTCAAGTCGCACAAAGTTAAATATTTCCTACAAGGCAACTTGTCGAGGTACGACACCTATGGGATCGTGTGGATCCCTTTGTGGTTCGACAAAGAGACGGTATACACAAAGAGCAGATCAGAAGAGCAGCGTGAGGGGAGAATTTTTACCCAACTTCGGGCCACTGAGAAGCATAAAACCCTACTCCTGCTTTAGTGTATTCTGGGTGTTTTAGGGTTCTGGCTACAGGAGCACTATGAACAGTAGACAGCTGCTACGTGCGTGAGCCACAAGGTGGAAGAAGTTCAAGATGCACCTCGTAACGCCCTGGGCCTCCTTTTATATGACTAAAGGGTCTCCATAGTGGCGTACAGTACATGCACGAGGTGTAGAGTGCTATAGTGTTATCATACCTAACACTGACGGTGTAAAACAAATGCATTTAATGTTCTGTCAGGTGTCCCTAACCCTCTACGGGACAGGACAGGAGCCCGTCCCATCGCCACCGCTTAGCCTCTCCCTCTCCAACGCCTTGACATGTATCCTGGTGGGATGACACCTGGTCTCTGCACTGGCAGGGGGGCGAGGTCTTACCGGGTCCACTTCTTGTCGGGGCTCCGTAATCCACCCTCGACAAAATCTTGTCGGGGTTTCAGCCTTCGGCCTTCGGTCTTGTGCTTGTTGACTTGAATGTTTTCTTGACGTCTTTGTATTTGCTTCCAACAGTCTCTTGGCAGGCCTTGCTGCCGGTGTGGCTATAACTGCTTGTGCACAAGTATGGGGGTACTAAAAGCCCAATCTTTAGTACACCGACAGGAGCCCTAGGGCCTAGGCCATACACGGGTGCGAGGCATCGTTAGGCTAGGCCCAAACAGTGCACGAGAACGCGTGGCAGGAGCCTGCGGTTGTAATCATTCCGCTTACTGTGCCTCCTCATGATGCGTGTTAAGCACGCGCCGTGGGATACGTGCGTGGGGCATCCGTTTCCACCACATGCACCGCATGCATAGCGGGAAGATGGTAACGGGCGCCCGTGACTTAAAGTCTTGATCATGCTAGAAACTGTAGCGCCATGGATTGGAGCAATTGGGCGCACCTGTTTGCCCGTGATCGCGGGCGACATGATTGGTGGAGATGAGCGGCAACCCTTGGGGCGGAGGAGAGCCAGCCCCCACCTCCCTGATGACCCACAAGTATAGGGGGTCTATCGTAGTCCTTTAAATAAGTAAGAGTGTCGAACCCAACGAGGAGCAGAAGGAAATGACAAGCAGTTTCCAGTAACGTATTCTCTGCAAGCACTGAAATTATCGGTAACAGATAGCTTTGTGATAAGATAATTCATAACGAGTAACAAGTAATAAATGTAGAAAAGGGGAAACAAGGTATGCCAATCCTTTTTATAGCAAAGGACATGCCTGGACGAACTCTTATATAAAGCAAAGCGCTCCCGAGGACACATGGGAATTTCTGTCAAGCTAGTTTTCATCATGCTCATTTAATTCACGTTCGTTACTTTGATAATTTGATATGTGGGTGGACCGGTGCTTGGGTGTTGCCCTTACTTGGACAAACCTCCTACTTATGATTAACCCCTATCGCAAGCATCCGCAACTACGAAAGAAGAATAAAGGTAAACCTAACCATAGCATGAAACATATGGATCCAAATCAGCCCTTTACGAAGCAACGCATAAATTAGGGTTTAAGCTTCTATCACTCTAGCAACCCATCATCTACTTATTACTTCCCAATGCCTTCCCCTAGGCCCAAATAATGGTGAAGTGTTACGTAGTCGACGTTCACATAACACCACTAGAGGAGAGACAACATACATCTCATCAAAATATTGAACGAATACCAAATTCACATGATTACTTATAACAAGACTTATCCCATGTCCTCGGGAACAAACGTAACTGCTCACAAAGCATGTTCATGTTCAAGATCAGAGGGGTATTAATTATCATAAAGGATCTGAACATATGATCTTCCACCAAGTAAACCAACTAGCATCAACTACAAGGAGTAATCAACACTACTAGCAACCCACAGGTACCAATCTGAGGTGTTGAGACAAAGATCGGATACAAGAGATGAACTAGGGTTTGGAGAGGAGATGGTGCTGGTGAAGATGTTGATGGAGATTGACGCCCTCTCGATGAGAGGGTCATTGGTGATGACGATGACTTCGATTTCCCCCTCCGGGAGGGAAGTTTCCCCGCATAACCGCCCTACCGGAGCTCTAGATTGGTTCTGCCCAAGTTTCGCCTCGAGACGGCGGTGCTTCATCCCGAAAGCTCTCTTCTGATTTTTTTCCAGGTCAAAACGCTTCATATAGGAGAAGATGGGCGTCGGAGGAGCCATAGGGGCCCCACAAGCCTGCTAGGCGTAGCCAGGGGGGTGGCTGCGCCTAGCGGGCTTGTGACCTGCAGGTGGCCCCCCTCTGGTTGATTCTTGCGCCATTATTTTTTATTAATTCCAAAAATATTCTTTGTAAATTTTCAGGACTTTTGGAGTTGTGCAGAATAGGTATCTCAGATTTGCTCCTTTTCCAGTCCATAATTCAAGTTGCCGGCATTCTCCCTCTTCATGTAAACCTTGTAAAATAAGAGAGAAAGGGCATAAGTATTGTACCATAACGTGTAATAACAGTCCATAATGCAATAAATATCAATATAAAAGCATGATGCAAAATGGACGTATCGACTCCCCTAAGCTTAGACCTCGCTTTCCCTCAAGCATAAGCCTAGATCGATGAATATGTCCATTGTATGAGATTCTTTATACTAGAGTAACAATTCATTCACAAGATAAAGTATGAATCAAGAACTCTATTGACAACCAACAAACTATGATGTCAGTCATTGAAGCAATTGACAATTTATCATAACATTAGAAAGAGTCAATATAAGAGCTTGTAAGGCAAATCCACATACTCAATCATCTTTTAGTCTTTCGCAATTTCTAGCACTCACGCAGTACCCACGAGGTCAAAGCTTCAATCGAACACAAAGAAAGATAGGGGCTTATAATTTTGCCTCCTAATTATTCAGCTCAAGGGTGATGTCAACAATAATAACTCATGATCACCCACATCCGAGTGGATATATAAGTATAGATCATTCCCAACACATAATGCTTGCCAAGAGAGACGGAATATGGTAAGTGGTGAAGAACACCATGACTCTTGCATAAAGGTAAGTACTAGAAAGTAAAAGTAACAGGTAGTCCCTTCGCAGAGGGAAGCAGAGGTTGTCATGCTCTTTTTGTTTTTGGATACACAAGCTCTTAGTGCAGAGGAACACCATGTTGTATTGCCCTTTGTGATGGCAACCTTTATTATGCAGTCTGTCGCCTTTATTTCTTCACTATCACAAGTTCGTACAACGCTTATTTCCCTTACAATAAAAGATCACATATATTTAGGAGCATTTTTATTGCCTTTTTGCACTGATGACAACTTACTTGAAGGATCTTATTCAATCCATAGGTAGGGATGGAGGACTCTCATGGCAAAAACTGGGTTGAGGTGTTTGGATGCACAAGTAGTATCTCTACTTGGTGCGGAAGTTTGGCTAATGTGAGGTGGAAGCAAGCACGACATGTTAGAGGATCTAAAACCATATAACTTCTATACGGATGCAAGCAAACATAACCTATTATGTTGTCTTCCTTGTCCAACATCAACTTCTTGGCATGTAATGTTTTAATGTGTGGTCACAATCATAAAAGATGTCCAAGATAATATATTTATATGTGAATCTCTTTTTTTATCACTTCCTTTCAATTGCATCAATGACCAATTACTATGTTTGTTAACTCCCAACAAATTTCAGTCACCATACTTTTTATATGTGAAGTCATCACTCCCCATAAGATCATTATGTATTCTACTTGCTTTAGTTATATTATACTTTATTGCTTTCAAGAGCATAGTGATCTAGAAAAGTCCTCTTATCAAACTAATTTTTATTATATAACTCTCAGACTTGCTTACATAAGGGGAGCAAAAGCAAAAACTAAAAGGTAGATCATACAAAAACTTTTATTCCACTAGATCAAAGAAGAAAAAGGATCGAACTAGGAAAGATAAAAAAACAAAGAGGAAAAAAGGTGTGGTGTGATACGATACCGGGGCACCTCTCCCAAGCTTGGCACAAGCCAAGGGCAGTGACCATACCCATGTACTCAAGTGTCCTTCTTCGGAGGTAATGGTAGTGGAGTTGTTGATGAGGCTGGAAGCTTATTTAATTTCCTCTTGAGCTTGAAATTTTGTTCCCTCAGGTCATCTACTTACCGCCCGAGCTTCAATATCCTTTTACATAATTCTTCTTTACTCTCCTACAGAAAACGAGAAGGGATAAATAGAATTTGGGTTTTCTTCTTGCGTTTGGGAGGCTTGATTTCCTGAACTCCACGTGCATGTCTCCCGGTTGAGGCATAGGAGTCTCCTCTTCATCTGAGCTTTCTTCTAGGTACTTGTTTTCTTGTTCCTCCTTTGAGAATAATCCATAAGGATCTAGGTCCCCATAGAGCTTGGGGTTGGCAAGATAGTGCGATATGTAGCTCTCTCCATCAGACTCTTGGGATGACATCTTGCTCTAAATCTGCGGCAGAAACAACTCAAAACGAAAACACGAGGTATTGTCATGATACAAAAGTTGAAACCTTTGAGAGATTATATAATGAATTTTTTCCGACCCGAAGGGATGTTCCACAAGAAAACAGAGTTCGGCGGGCGCACGGGGTGGTGACAAGCCCCCTAGGCGCAACCAGGGGGTGGCCGCGCCTAGCAGGCTTTTTGCCTCCCCATGCGTCCTTCGGACTGCTTTTAATTTTCCTAATTTTTTAAATATTCCAAAACTGAGTAAAATTGCTATTAGGAAAGTTTTGGAGTCGGTTTACTTACCATACCACGTACCTATTCCTTTTCAGAGTCTGAAACGTTCTAGTAAGTCTCCCTAATATGCTCTTCGGGAGTTATGGTATTGATAACATTGGTTTCGACATTAATGGGAGTACCTGAAATATAGTGTTTGATTCTTTTCCCGATACCACCTTAGGATTTGTGCCTTTGGTGTTGTTGATCTTGATGGCATCGGGATGATATGCCTACTCGACGATGTATGGTCCTTCCCATTTGGAAAGGAGTTTACCTGCAAAAAAATCTTAACTGAGAATTGTATAGCAAGACATGATCACCTACATTAAATTCACACTTTTGTATCCTTTTATCATTCCATCTCTTAACTTTTTCTTTAAGCAACTTGACATTCTCATAGGCCTGGGTTCTCCATTCATCAAGTGAGCTAATGTCAAATAAACTCTTCTCACCAACAAGTTTGAAATCATAGTTGAGCTCTTTGATTGCCTAATAAGCTTTATTCTCTAGCTCTAGAGGTAAGTGACATGCTTTACCATAAACCATTTTATACGGAGACATAACCATAGGATTCTTGTAAGCAGTTCTATTTGCCCATAATGCATCGTCAAGTTTCTTAGACCAATTCTTCCTAGATCTATTAACTATCTTTTGCAAGATCAATTTAATTTCTCTATTGCTTAATTCTACTTGACCACTAGACTGAGGATGATAAGGAGATGTAATTCTATGATTAACATCATACTTAGCAAGCAATTTATGGAAAGCACCATGAATAAAATGTGAACCACCATCAGTCATTAAATATCCGGGGACTCCAAATCTAGGGAAAATAACTTCTTTAGGCATCTTAATAGAGGTGTTATGATCAGCACTACTAGTTGGAATAGCTTCTACCCACTTAGTAACATAATCAACAGCAACTAATATATGAGTATACCCATTGGATGTTGGAAAAGGTCCCATATAATCAAAACCCCAAACATCAAATGGTTCAATAACAAGAGAGTGATTCATAGGCATTTCCTGACGTCTACTAATATTGCCAATTCTTTGACATTCATCACATGACAAGACAAACTTACGAGCATCCTTGAAGAGAGTAGGCCAATAAAAACCAGATTGTAATACCTCATGTGCAGTTCTATCTCCAGCGTGGTGTCCTCCGTAGGCCTCGGAATGACACTTTCGTAGGATATATTCCTATTCATGCTCGGGTACACAACATGTAATAACACCATCCACTCCTTTATAAAGGTGTGGGTCATCCCAGAAGTAATGTATTAAATCATAGAAAACCTTTTTCTTTTGTTGGTATGTGAAACTAGGCGGTATAAATTTAGCAACAATGTAATTAGCATAATCAACATACCAAGAGCATTATGAGAAGCATTTATGACAGCTAATTGTTCATCAGGAAAGCTACCATCAATAGGTAGTGGGTCATCAAGAACATTCTCTAACCTAGACAAGTTCTCTGCTACGGGGTTATCAGCACCCGTTCTATCAACAATATGCAAATCAAATTCTTGTAGCAGAAGAACCACCTGATAAGTCTAGGTTTAGCATCTTTCTTTTCCATGATATATTTAATAGCAGCATGATCAGTGTGAACAGTTACTTTAGAATCAACAATATAGGGTCTAAACTTATTACAAGCGAACACAACTGCTAAAAATTCCTTTTTAGTGGTAGCATAGTTTCTTTGAGCACTGTCTAGAGTTTTGCTAGCATAATGAATAACATTTAATTTCTTATCAACTCTTTGGCCTAGAACAGCACCTACAGCATAGTCACTAGCATCACACATAATTTCAAAAGGCAGGTTCTAATCAGGGGTTGAACAATAGGTACAGGAATCAAAGCATTCTTGAGAACTTGAAAAGCTTCTACACAATCATCATAAAAAACGAATGGAACATCTTTTTGCAAAAATATTAGTGAGAGGCCTAGAAATCTTAGAGAAATCTTTAATAAATCTCCTATAGACACCAGCATGACCAAGGAAACTTCTTATACCTCTGATATCCGTAGGACACGACATTTTTTCAATAGCGTCAACTTTAGCCTTGTCAACTTCAATACCTCTTTCAGAAATTTTATGTCCCAAGACAATGTCTTCATTCACCATAAAGTGGCACTTCTCCCAATTCAAGACAAGATTAGTTTCTGCACATCTCTGCAAAACTCGATCAAGGTTGCTCAAACAATCATCAAAAGAAGTTCCATAAACGAAAAAATCATCCACGAAAACCTCAACAATACTTTCACAGAAATCAGAGAATATAGCAGTCATGCATCTTTGAAATGTAGAGGTGCATTGCATAAACCAAAAGGCATACGTCTATAAGCAAAGGTACCAAAAGGGCAGGTAAAGGTGGTCTTTTCTTGGTCCTCTTGTGACACAGGTATTTGAGAGAAACCAGAATAACCATCTAGAAAGCAGAAATGTGTGTGTTTAGATAATATTTCTAGCATTTGATCAATAAAAGGTAGAGGGTAATGATTTTTCCTAGTAGCTTTATTCAATTTCCTAAAATCAATCACAATTCTATATCCTGTAACAATTCTTTGCGGGATCAATTAATTTTTATCATTAGGAACTACAGTAATACCCCCTTTCTTAGGGACACAATGAATAGGACTAACCCATCTACTATCAGCAATAGGGTAAATGATACCTACCTCCAGAAGCTTTAATATTTCATTTCTTACCACTTCCTTCATTTTAGGATTCAACCATCATTGGTGATCAACCACTCGTTTAGCATCAGGCTCCATTTTAATTTTGTGCTGACATAGAGTGGGACTAATGCCCTTAAGATCATCAAGAGTATATCCAATAGGAGCACGATGCTTCTTCAATGTTTTCAATAATCTATGTTCTTCATGCTCTGAAAGGTTAGCACTAATAATAACAGGATATATCTTCTTTTCATCAGATAAGCATATTTCAAAGTATCTGGTAATTGTTTAAGCTCAAACACGGGATCACCCTTCGGTGGAGGAGGATCCCCAAGTATTTCAACAGGCAAGTTGTGTCTTAGAATATGATGCTGATCAAAGAAAATCCTATCTATTTCATTCCTTTCATTCATATGCATGTCATTTTCATGGTCTAGCAAATATTGCTCTAAAGGATCAGTAGGAGGAACAACAATGGAGGCAAGACCAATAATTTCATCCTTACTAGGAATTTCTTTATCATGAGGTTGTCTACGAAATTTAGAGAAATTAAACCCATGAGACGTATCCCCAAAACTTACGGTAACCGTTTCCTTCTCACAATCTATCCTGGCATCAACGGTGTTCAAGAAGGGTCTTCCAAATATAGTGGGACAAAAATTATCTTGTGGGGAATCAAGAACAAGAAAATCAGTAGGATACTTTATTTTCCCACACAAGACTTCAACATCTCTAATAATCCCAACCGGTTATATAGTATCTCTATTAGCAAGTTTCACTTTAACATCAATTTCCTATAACTCGGCTGGTGCAATATCATTCATAATCTCTTTATATAAGGAAAAGGGAATTGCACTCACACTAGCACCCATATCACATAAGCCATGATAACAATGATCTCCTATTTTAACAGAAATGACAGGCGTGTCGACAACAGGTCTATGTTTATCTTTAGCATCAGATTTAGCAATTCTAGCACCATCATCACATAAATGAATAACGTGCCCATCAATAGTATCAAGCAAGATACCTTAACCATAGCAATACTAGGCTCAACTTTAATTTTCTCAGGGGGTGTAGGTGTTCTATCACAGCTCTTACGAACCACAGTTGAAGCTTTAGCATGATCCTTTATTCTAACAGGGAAAGGTGGTTTCTCAATAGAAGTAGTGGGAATAACGGGATCAACATTATAAGTAATAGTTTTCTCTTCAACTTTAATAGGTTCAACTACTTTCACTTCAATGGGAGGATTATATTTAAACCACTTCTCCTTAGGGAGATTAACATGAGCAGCAAAAGATTCACAAAAAGAAGCTACTATCTTAGAGTCAAGTCCATATTTAGTGCTGTAGGACCGAAAGTATGTCTAGAGGGGGGGGGTGATTAGACTACTTGACCAAATAAAAGTTTTTCCTATACCAAGTTTTAGGGTTGACAGTTTTTAGCATTTCATGGCAAGTCAAGTACACCCTACACATGCAAGTGTAAGAGTATATTGCAGCGGAAAGTAACAACAAACATGTATAGAAGGGATAGGGTAGGAAGATCAAACGCAGTTGTAGACACGATGATTTTTCCCGTGGTTCTGATAGGTGGCGCTATCGTACATCCACGTTTATGGAGTCTTCAACCCACGGAGGGTAACGGTCGCGAGAGTCCACGGAGGGCTCCACCCAAAAGGGTCCACGAAGTAGCAACCTTGACTATTCCATAACGGCTTCCGTCCACGAAGGACTAGCCTCACTATGGGTAGATCTTCATGAAGTAGGCGATCTCCTCGCCCTTACAAACTTCTTGGTTCACTCCACAACACGAAATAGGAGGCTCCCAAGCGGCACCTAACCAATCTAGGAGGCACCGCCCTCCAAAAGGTAATAGGTTCGGTAATGACGATGAACTCCTTGCTCTTATGCTTTAAGATGTTAGACTCCTCAGCACCCAATCACTCTCTCACATATTTGGCATGGTGGGAGAGATGGGATTGGTAGAAAGCTACTTTGGGAGGGTAGAGATCAAGATCCATATGATTGAAGTGGAAGATCTTGACCTCAACACAAGGGTAGGTGGTTCTCTCTCAGAAAATCTGATAGGATAGGTATGGAATAGTTTGGAGTGCTTCTCTTTCGAGTAGGTGGTGGTGAAGGGGTATATATAGGCATCCCCAAAAATCCAACCGTTACACACAAAATGACCAACTCAGTGACACCGATGTGTTAATCTCGGTGGTACCGAAGTGACCAAAAGGTGGCAACTTTTGAATCTCGGTGAGACCGATATAGGAAACTCGGTTGCACCGATAAGGTGACCAACGGTCAGATTTCCAATCTCGGTGACGCCGATCCAGCATTCTCGATGGGACCGAAAATGTGAATTTGCGTAACAAAAAGTTGGCAACCTAAACTCGGTGGCACCGGTATGGACTCGGTTGCACCAAAGTGGCTAGGGTTTGGCTGAGTCTGTCTAGGTTCTGGAATCGGTGGCACCGGTATGGGAAAGTTGGTTGCACCGATTTTGAGTGTTAGGTATAGAACAGACTTTGGTGGGAGAGTTTGTGGATGTTTTTGGCGACTATCACTTGTGCACATTTGAGCATATTGTTCACCAACAAAGCCTTGCCCCCTTTTAATAGTATTGGCTTTCCTATGGACTCAAAGCGATTTCTCACAAATATAAAATGTAGAGTCCTTTTGCTTGAAGCTTGGCCAACCTATTTCCTTGCATCTTGGGGTATGTCCACAATCTCCTTTTGCCAATCCTATCATTGAACATTTCGTGAAAAATACTTGGTGGACACATTAGTTCAATGACTTATATGTGTTATTAATTACCAAAACCACCAAGGGAGCAAATGTGCTTTCAATCTCCCCCTTTTTGGTAATTGATGACAACATATAGATCAAAGCTTCGACATATGATGAAATCAATGAATTTAATCGTCGCTTTGAGAGGTATGTGATAAGCAAGATCTCCCCCTAAATTTGTGCATTATTTTGAATTTGTGTTTGAATGCAAATGCACAATCGATTAGGTATATGGGGCACTTCTTCCATGTCACATACAACTTGGTGGTGTGCGAGAATAATTAGAATGAATAACAAAGCACAACACAATCAAGCAAAGGTGAATGATCATGTCATAAGCATTAAGATGATAGGAAATAGTTGCATCACACATAAGGCGTAAAATAGTAGCATAACTCACATGATCATACGCTCAACACAAGTAACCAAAAGACCAAATGTTTTGAAAAGCAACAAACACCAAAATGTTCTCTCGCTCAAAGCCTAAAGATCTATATACACTTCTCCCCCTTTGGCAACAAGTTACCAAAAAAAGTTCAAAGGCATACATCTAATCGTTCTTGGGCTGATCTCCTTCAATTGTTGATGAAGGAGTTGAGAGAACAGCGTCGGCGAAGATCTCAACAGATGTCGTGGATGGAGTTGGAGTGGCAGCTGGAGGAACTGGAACAGATCGAGTAGGAGCTGAGGTGACAGCAGAAGGAGCTGATGAAGAGGACCTCAATTCTGGAACTGGCACAGTGGCTGATCTGGCCTGGGTATGAAACTGTGTGCCTGTCCTGAGAGGTGATACATCCTCATCATCATCATCATCATCATCATCATCTGAAGAAGTAGTCTGAGGAAGAGGCACTGAGTCAACTTCCTTCTTGAGCTCATTGACTGTCTTAGTCAGCCCATCCACCTTATCACTTAGGGTTTTGATCCTATTTTCAAAGATCCTGACAAGACTGTTCTGGTTGTCTAGAATCCCCTTAATGTCCTTCTGCATACCCTGAACTGATGATATCAACAGATCCATTTGCTCATTCCTGGATCTAGGGACTTGAGCACTAGTGGCTCTAACTGCCTCTGCTTCTGCCTGAGCTGCAACTGAAGTGGGATGATCAGCATCCATCACCACAACATTGTCCTCGAGATCTGGCTGTAGGGGTAAATGTGGATGATCTAGAGTAAAAATGTGCTTCTCCAACTTTGAATTGATAAGCATCTGGATGTAGGGTGCATAACAACAAGAGCGCTTCTGGTCAGCAGCAACCCTCTTGATTGTCTCAACAATCAGATCCATGACTCTGATCCTGGTGTGTCTGTCAAGGTGGATCAACATATTGATAGAGTGGCCTCGGATCATCTTGTCATCTCCTGACTTGGGCGTCAAAGTATGCCTCGAGATGGTGTTCATTGTGCGGAGGCCAGCCTGAAGAAAGTAGATAGATCCTAGCCTGTGAGACTTCACATTGGTAGTAGGGATCTCCTTGTAAATATTTGCCATAGCATTGTGGATCGCCTTGGATTCTGAGTATACATCCAACTCACCATCCCATGCTTCAGGAACTCCTAAGATAGCAGCCCATTCTTCAATAGTCGATTCATACCTTGCACCTTCAGTCATCCATACAATTCTACCATCTCCATAGAAATGTGCAGTGGAGTAGAATTGCATGATCATCTCATCGTTCCAAGCAGTGAATTCTCTGCCAACAAACTCATCCAAACCTATGCAGTGGAAATTGTCTTGGACACTTGGAAAGTAGTCCTAATTCTCCTTAATGAATTTCCAATCAACATACCGCATATCACTCACAGCTGGACTCTTGTCAAAAAGCACAGTCTCATAGAAATCCTGTTGCTCTTTGGTATAAAATTTGTAGTCCACAACTGTCTTCTTCCTCTGGGCATATGGATCTATAGCTCTCCAAGCTCTCAATCAAGAATCCTTCCTCTTCTTCATATCCTCGCCTAGTGGGTATCTGGCATTGTGTACCGGAAGGTGTGGCGTGAGCTTCATCAAAGTTATCAAGTCATCATCATCTTCAACTCTGGAAGCAGTCCCTTTGTTTTTCTTAGAAGCTGGAATCTGCCTGGATGTCCTCTTAGGCTTCTAAGTAGCAGCCTTCTTGGATGTGCTAGTCTTTGGCATAGCATCAGCCATCAGCTTGTTTTGCTTTTTCTTGGGAGGGGCCTTCTCAACATGCTCTTCCTTCTCTTCAGCATCAGCATCAGCAGCTTCTTCAGGATCCTCATACATGGAGGTTTTTCTGCCAATAACATGAATAACCCTCTTTCTTGCTTTCTTCTCTCCTGTCTTCTTAGGCATAGCTTTCTTGGGGACTTCAACTGAAATAGTTGCTCTAGCAATCTCATGAGCCTTGAAGGTTGAAGCAGGTGCATAGATCTTGCTGACAACTCTCTTGGAAGAAGTGGCTTCAGTAGGAGACTTCTTAGCAGCTTTCTCTTGCTTCTTAGCAAGAATCCCTTCTGGAACAAAGTCTGAATCTTCTTCATCAGAATTCAGCTTCTTTCTGGTCCTTGTAGCAACTTTGGGCAATCCATGGGAGATGGGGGTGCCTGGATCTGAAAATGAACTGGACTCTGGGCTTGTGCCTGAACTCATGTCTGCCCCCTACTCTGGCAAGTTCTGACTGTCCTCTGCATCTGACATACTAACCCTATGAATGGAATATAGATGAGCAGAAGTAGATGAGCCATCACAAAATTATCAGCTGGTTTTTGAAATTTTGAACAAAAGATTTTCAAAGTTTTGCATTCTGTTAGAAACAAATCGGTAAGGCCGAAGCAAAAAATTTGGTGACACCAAGACTGACTGGCCCTTATAACAGAAACTTGGCACCCTTTTCGGTGAGACCGAAAAGGAGTGATCGGTTTCACCGAGACAGTTCTCAGCAACACAGAAACAAAAATCGGTGGTCCGATTTTCCTGATTCGGTTCTACCGAGTTGCATCGGGCGGAAGGCAAAACCCTACAAAATCAATGGTTTGCTAGCCTATGGGTTTTTGTGTCGATAGGAATACGTGCAATGAGTGGCTTATAGATAAAATCAAATCCATTGCGCAAGAATCAGAAGGAGAGTGCAAGGGAGGTCAAATCCGTATCCTAACTTGGTGCGGATCCGCTACGGCGGCGATGATGGAGCAGATTTCGTCGACGGCGGCGATTCCCAGCGACGGAGGAGCGCAGGAAGACAAGGGCGACGACCAGGGGTCTCGAAGCGGCAGCTTAGGGTTCTAAGGCGCGACGTTTGAAGATAGAATTTCAAAGCATCGGGGTCCATAGTATATATACCCTCCACTGTCGGTGATACCGATTTTACGTTTTCAATGTCACCGAGTTCCACAACTGTCAGCTGACAGGGAAACTCGGTGTAACCGAGAATATGAAATCGGCAGTACCGAGATTGAAAGACAGATCAACCCTAGGCATTTGGTGAGACCGAGATTGTGGGGTTGGTTCCACCGAGATGCACTTGGGAGGTTTTAATGGTCAGTCCTTGTCGATACGGAACTCTGAGTGCTCCACACACAGAGGGATCGAAAAGCACTTGTTCAAATTTTGTGATGCAGCATGAATGGAATATGAGGTGAGAAAGCATAGATAGCTAAAGAGTGGTCCTAGGCATTCTTGTCCATCCAATTGGCAAAAGAGAAAATCAATAACCAAATAGCAACAATTGGATGTCCTTGAATGAGAAAATAAATGCAGACCAACATGCTCACACAATAAAATGTCAAAATAAATCATGACAAACATGCACAAACACACTAGCATCTAAAAAGCACTTGGGCGATGACGAAATCATCTATATGTGAGTATTTGACTTAGGAGCCAAGTAAGAGTACTTGATCATAGGTCATACTCATCGTTTAAGCACAAGTGGGGTTACCACTTTTACATAAACCATTTAATGTTGTCACATACTAAGAGATGCTTTGACTCAAGTCTTAGAGTAAAGCTCCCCCTTAATGTGACATCCCCCCATAAGAGGGATAAACTAACCTTGGGTTTGTCAATGAAGACTTCATGTTGGTGAGGTAGTTGTGGATGCTCAATGTTGATGAACATCACCAAGAGTTGGGAGCATCCTTGTTGTTTCCTTACTCCTCTCACCTACATGGGTTAGTCCCAACACACAAGAGACAAATACAAGGATATCTATGGACATGGAGTGCAAAGCATATGTTATGATGTACATTGATTAGTTGATTACCTTGTCCCTTTCTTACCTTTGAGGGAATGTATGACTCCTTGCACTATTGCATTGAGTTCATGTTGAGTGCAAAAAGTCCTTGCCAATAATGAATGTGAGTGAATTTCATTGGTGGAGTCCCCTCAAGAACTTACTAGTTCTTCTTCGGGACCCACATCAAGTTGATGGGGATCCTTGGTGTTGAAGTAGCCTTTGTAGTAGTTGAGCTTGAAGTAGCCTTGGGAACCCACTCCACCAAAGCTAGGGGTTCATCTTCATATGAGTCAATGTCCTCTTGAAGCCTGTTCTTGCCCTTGAGCTTGTGGTCTTGTGGTGGAAGGTCATCTTGAGTGTTTGTCCCCTTGGGAAGAGTATTTCCATACTTCTCCTTTTGAGGAACAAACTTGGGCTTGGGATATTGACCTTCTTCCCACTCAACTCCATTAGCGTTGAAGTAGCCAACACCACGATCCTTCCGGTATCCTCCATGCTTGCGTACAATTTCCTCAAATTGCTTACATCCGGCAAGACTCTTGTAGATACCTTTTTCTATAATTCCTTTCAATAAAGCATTTTATTGCTCAAGTGTAACTTGGCTAAGAGAATCATCATTAGTGGAATCAATAGAACTACTAGAAGCAACATCATTGGTTTAGCATTTTTATTGTTACTACTAGATGAAGAATCTTTCTTGCCTTTGTTACTAGATTGCTTAGTTTTAACTTGAGGCATGAAAGTAGACAAGAGTAGTCGTTTGGCTAGATAAGATGAAGTCTTCTGTTGGAGATCGTCATTGATAGCTTTGAGAAACTCATGCTCTTGCTCCAAGTTGAGCTTCTCGAAGCGTAGCTTCTCATGAGTTCTCACAAGCTCTCTATGATCTTTGAGAGTAGATTCATGAGCTAACTTAAGAGTGTTTAGTTCTTTAGTTAGTTGTTCTATTTTCATCTTATCATCGTCAAATGACTCATCTTGAATAGCATGATAATTATCAAGTTCATTTTTCTCAACATCACTAGTTTTATCACAAAGCAAGTCATGATCACAAAGAAAATCATCTTCATCACTATCAAAATCAAGATACTCGGGGTGTGATACCTTAGGGCCTTTAGCCATAAAGCAACTTCCACTCCCTTCATTTGGTGAATCAAATAGATCGTAGGAGTTGGTAGTCACTAGAGCAATTCCGGCAACACCATCATCTTGACTATAGTCAAAGTCGGAGTGATAGCTTCTTTTAGAGTTGTTGTTGGAGTCGGAGCTGGAAACCCATTCACCAACATGAGCTAGATGTTTTCTTCTTGTGTAGCTCTTGGTGTACTTGTCCTTCTTCTCCGAATTTCTACTTCTTGAGTTTCTTTGTTCATAACGATCATCTCTACTCCTTCTCTCTCTTTGTGGTGATTCATTCCTTGAGCTTCATCTTCGAGGTGACTCTTCTCTTCTTTTGTAGGGAACCGTGCACTCATTTGAGTAGTGTCCGGGCTTCCCACAGTTGTAGCAATTGCGGTCACGACTTGACGAATGCTTCTCTTCATATCTTGAGTTGGAGTTTCTTTCTTTGCCTCTATTCTTGTAGAACTTGTTGAATTTCTTGACCATGAGGCTTATCTCTTCATTGGTGACAAGGTTGTTGCTTGAAGTTGCGGGAGCATCACTTGTGTCTTTGTAAGCACCGCTAGACTTGTGATGAAGTTCTTCCTTATCTTTGAGTGTCATCTCATGAGCAACAATCCTTCCAATGACTTTCGTAGGCTTGAGACCTTTGTAGTTTGGCATCATTTGGATCAATGTGCACACGGTGTCGTATTTCTCATCCAAAGCTCTAAGTATCTTCTTGATGATGAATTTGTCGGTCATTTCTTCACTTCCTAAGCCGGCAATCTCATTGGTGATGAGAGCTAGCCTAGAGTACATCTTTGCGACTCCTTCACCATCCTTCATCTTGAACTTGTCAAGCTGACCTTGAAGAACATCTAACTTGGATTCTCTCATGCCTTCGTGCATATCAACGAAAGTATCCCAAATCTCTTTTGCATTCTCAAGACGGCTGATTTTGTTGAATTCTTCGGAGCATAAGCAGTTGAAGAGAATGTCGCATGCTTGAGCATTGAGTTGCAACATCTTCAACTCATCTAGGGTCGCTTCATGATCTGGTTCCCGTCCATCCACAAAGAATTCACCTTCCAAGCCAACACGAAAAATAGCCCAAACGACGGGGTTATGACCAAGAATATGCATTTTCATTTTGTGCTTCGAACTAGCAAAATTATTGCCATCAAAGTACGAACCTCTACGGTGATAACTTCCCTCACTAGACGCCATACTCTCCTAGGTTGTGAGACCTAAGCAATGGATACCAAAGCTCTGATACCACTTGTAGGACCGAAAGTATGTCTAGAGGGGGGGTGATTAGACTACTTGACCAAATAAATGTTTTGCCTACACCAAGTTTTATGGTTGACAGTTTTTAGCATTTCATGGCAAGTCAAGTACACCCTACACATGCAAGTATAAGAGTATATAGCAGCGGAAAGTAACAACAAGCATGTATAGAAGGGATAGGGCAGGAAGATCAAACGCGGTTGTAGACATGATGGTTTTTCTCGTGGTTCCGATAGGTGGAGCTATCCTGCATCCATGTTTATGGAGTCTTCAACCCACAGAGGGTAACGGTCGTGAGATCCCATGGAGGGCTCCACTCAAAAGGGTCCGTGAATTAGCAACCTTGACTATTCCATAACGGCTTCCATCCACGAAGGACTAGCCTCACTATGGGTAGATCTTCACGAAGTAGGCGATCTCCTTGCCCTTACAAACTTCTTGGTTCACTCCAGAACACGAAGTAGGAGGCTCCCAAGCGACACCTAACCAATCTAGGAGGCACCACCCTCCAAAAGGTAATAGGCACTGTAATGACGATGAACTCCTTGCTCTTGTGCTTCAAGATGATAGACTCCTTAGCACCTAATCACTCTCTCATAGATTAGGCATGGTGGAAGAGATGGGATTGGTGGAAAGCTACTTGGGGGAGGCTAGAGATCAAGATCCATATGATTGGAGTGGAAGATCTTGACCTCAACAAAAGGGTAGGTGGTTCTCTCTCAGAAAATCTGATAGGATAGGTATGGAATTGTTCTGAGTGCTTCTCTTTCGAGTAGGTGGTGGTGAAGGGGTATATATAGGCATCCCCAGAAATCCAACCATTACACACAAAATGACCAACTCAGTGACACCAATGTGTTAATCTTGGTGGTACTGAAGTGACCAAAAGGTGGCAACTTTTGAATCTCGGTGAGACCGATATAGGAAACTCGGTTGCACCGATAAGGTGACCATCGGTCAGATTTCCAATGTCGGTGACGCCAATCCAACATTCTCGGTGGGACCGAAAATGTGAATTTGCGTAACAAAAAGTTGGCAACCTAAACTCGGTGGCACCGGTATGGAATCGGTTGCATCGAAGTGGCTAGGGTTTGGCTGAGTCTGTTTAGGTTTTGGAATCGGTGGCGCCGGTATGGGAAAGTTGGTTGCACCGATTTTGAGTGTTAGGTATAGAACAGACTTTGGTGGGAGAGTTTGTGGATGTTTTTGGCGACTATCACTTGTGCACATTTGAGCATATTGTTCACCAACAAACCTTACCCCCTTTTAATAGTATTGGCTTTCCTATGGACTCAAAGTGATTTCTCACAAATATAAAATGTAGAGTCCTTTTGCTTGAAGCTTGGACAACCTATTTCCTTGCATCTTGGGGTATGTCCACAATCTCCTTTTGCCAATCCTATCATTGAACATTTCCTGAAAAATACTTGGTGGAAACATTAGTTCAATGACTTATATGTTGTTATTAATTACCAAAACCACCAAGGGAGCAAATGTGCTTTCAATCTCCCCCTTTTTGGTAATTGATGACAACATATAGATCAAAGCTTCGACATATGATGAAATCAATGAATTTAATCGTCGCTTTGAGAGGTATGTGATAAGCAAGATCTCCCCCTAAATTTGTGCATTGTTTTGAATTTGCGTTTGAATGCAAATGCACAATCGATTAGGTATATGGGGCACTTCTTCCATGTCACATACAACTTGGTGGTGTGCGAGAATAATTAGAATGAATAACAATGCACAACACAATCAAGCAAAGGTGAATGATCATCTCATAAGCATTAAGATGATAGGAAATAGTTGCATCACACATAAGGCGTAAAATAGTAGCATAACACACATGATCATATGCTCAACACAAGTAACCAAAAGACCAAATGTTTTGAAAAGCAACAAACACCAAAACGCTCTCTCGCTCGAAGCCTAAAGATCTATATACACTTCTCTCCCTTTGGCAACAAGTTACCAAAAAAAGTTCAAAGGCATACATCTAATCGTTCTTGGGTTGATCTCCTCCGGTTGTTGATGAAGGAGTCGAGAGAACAGCGTCGGCGAAGATCTCAGCAAATGTCGTGGATGGAGTTGGAGTGGCAGCTCGAGGAACTGGAACAGATGGAGTAGGAGCTGAGGTGACAGCAGCAGGAGCTGATGAAGAGGGCCTCAAGTCTGGAACTGGCACAGTGGCTGATCTGGCCTGGGTATGAAACTGTGTGCCTGTCCTAAGAGGTGATACATCCTCATCATCATCATCATCATCATCATCATCATCTGAAGAAGTAGTCTGAGGAAGAGGCACTGAGTCAACTTCCTTCTTGAGCTCATTGACTGTCTTAGTCAGCCCATCCACCTTATCACTTAGGGTTTTGATCCTGTTTTCAAAGATCCTGACAAGACTGTTCTGGTTGTCTAGAATCCCCTTAATGTCCTTCTGCATACCCTGGACTGATGATATCAACAGATCCATTTGCTCATTCCTGGATCTAGGGACTTGAGCACTAGTGGCTCTAACTGCCTCTACTTCTGCCTGAGCTGCAACTGAAGTGGGATGATCAGCATCCATCACCACAACATTGTCCTCGAGATCTGGCTGTAGGGGTAAATGTGGATGATCTAGAGTAAAAATGTGCTTCTCCAACTTTGAATTGATAAGCATCTGGATGTAGGGTGCATAACAACAAGAGCGCTTCTAGTCAGCAACAACCCTCTTGATTGTCTCAACAATCAGATCCATGACTCTGATCCTGGTGTGTCTATCAAGGTGGATCAACATATTGATAGAGTGGCCTCGGATCATCTTGTCATCTCCTGACTTGGTCATCAAAGTATGCCTCAGAATGGTATTCATTATGCGGAGGCCAGCCTGAAGAAAGTAGATAGATCCTAGCCTGTGAGACTTCACATTGGTAGTAGGGATCTCCTTGTACATATTTGCCATAGCATTGTGGCTCGCCTTGGATTCTGAGTATACATCCAACTCACCATCCTGTGCTTCAGGAACTCCTAAGATAACAGCCCATTCTTCAATAGTCGATTCATACCTTGCACCTTCAGTCATCCATACAATTCTACCATCTCCATAGAAATGTGCAGTGGAGTAGAATTGCATGATCATCTCATCGTTCCAAGCAGTGAATTCTCTGCCAACAAACTCATCCAAACCTATGCAGTGGAAATTGTCTTGGACACTTGGAAAGTAGTCCTCATTCTCCTTAATGAATTTCCAATCAAGATACCGCATATCACTCACAGCTGGACTCTTGTCAAAAAGCACAATCTCATAGAAATCCTTTTGCTCTTTGGTATAAAATTCGTAGTCCACAGCTGTCTTCTTCCTCTGGGCATATGGATCTATAGCTCTCCAAGTTCTCAATCATGAATCCTTCCTCTTCTTCATATCCCCAGCTAGTGGGTATCTGGCATTGTTTACCGGAAGGTGTGGTGTGAGCTTCATCAAAGTTGTCAAGTCATCATCATCTTCAACTCTGGAAGCAGTCCCTTTGTTTTTCTCAGAAGCTGGAATCTGCCTGGATGTCCTCTTAGGCTTCTCAGCAGCAGCCTTCTTGGATGTGCTAGTCTTTGGCATAGCATCAGCCATCAGCTTGTTTTGCTTTTTCTTGGGAGGGGCCTTCTCAACATGCCCTTCCTTCTCTTCAGCATCAGCATTAGCAGCTTCTTCAGGATCCTCATACATGGAGGTTTTTCTGCCAATAACATGAATAACCCTCTTTCTTGCTTTATTCTCTCCTGCCTACTTAGGCATAGCTTTCTTGGGGACTTCAACTTAAATAGTTGCTCTGGCAGTCTCATGAGCCTTGAAGGTTGAAGCAGGTGCATAGATCTTGAAGAGAATGTCGCATGCTTGAGCATTGAGTTGCAACATCTTCAACTCATCCGCGGACGCTTCACGATCCGGTTCCCGTCCATCCGCAAAGAATTCGCCTTGCAAGCCAACACGAACAACAGCCCAGACGACGGGGTTATGACCAAGAATATGCATTTTTATTTTGTGCTTCCAACTAGCAAAATTAGTGCCATCAAAGTACGGACCTCTATAGTGATAACTTCCCTCACTAGACGCCATACTCTCCAAGGTTGTGAGACCTAAGAAATGGAGACCAAAGCTCTGATACCACTTGTAGGACCGAAAGTATGTCTAGAGGGGGTGATTAGACTACTTGACCAAATAAATGTTTTGCCTATACCAAGTTTTAGTGTTGATAGTTTTTAGCATTTCATGGCAAGTCAAGTACACCCTACACATGCAAGTATAAGAGTATATAGCAGCAGAAAGTAACAACAAGCATGTATAGAAGGGATAGGGTAGGAAGATCAAACATAGTTGTAAACATGATGATTTTTCCCGTGGTTCCGATAGGTGGAGCTATCGTGCATCCACGTTTATGGAGTCTTCAACCCACGGAGGGTAACGGACGTGAGAGTCCACGGAGGGCTCCACTCAAAAGGGTTCATGAAGTAGCAACCTTGACTATTCCACAAAGGCTTCCATCCACGAAGGACTAGCCTCACTATGGGTAGATCTTCACGAAGTAGGCGATCTCCTTGATCTTACAAACTTCTTGGTTCACTCCAGAACACAAAGTAGGAGGCTCCCAAGCGACACCTAACCAATCTAGGAGGCACCACCCTCCAAAAGGTAATAGGCTCTGTAATGACGATGAACTCCTTGCTCTTGTGCTTCAAGATGATAGACTCCTCAGCACCCAATCACTCTCTTACAGATTTGGCATGGTGGAAGAGATGGGATTGGTGGAAAGCTACTTGGGGAGGCTAGAGATCAAGATCCATATGATGGGAGTGGAAGATCTTGACCTCAACACAAGGGTAGGTGGTTCTCTCTCAGAAAATCTGATAGGATAGGTATGGAATAGTTCTGAGTGCTTCTCTTTCGAGTAGGTGGTGGTGAAGGGGTATATATAGGCATCTCCAAAAATCCAACCGTTACGCACAAAATGACCAACTGAGAGACACCGATATGTTAATCTCGGTGGTACCAAAGTGACCAAAAGGTGGCAACTTTTGAATCTCGGTGAGACCGATATAGGAAACTCGGTTGCACCGATAAGGTGACCATCGGTCAGATTTCCAATCTCGGTGACGTTGATCCAGCATTCTCGGTGGGACCGAAAAGGTGAATTTGCGTAACAAAAAGTTGGCAACCTAAACTCGGTGGCACCGATATGGAATCGGTTGCACCGAAGTGGCTAGGGTTTGGTTGAGTTTGTCAAGGTTCTGGAATTGGTCGCACCGGTATGGGAAAGTTGGTTGCACCGATTTTGAGTGTTAGGTATAGAACAGACTTTGGTGGGAGAGTTTGTGGATGTTTTTGGCGACTATCACTTGTGCACATTTGAGCATATTGTTCACCAACAAAACCTTACCCCCTTTTAATAGTATTGGCTTTCCTATGGACTCAAAGTGATTTCTCACAAATATAAAATGTAGAGTCCTTTTGCTTGAAGCTTGGCCAACCTATTTCCTTGCATCTTGGGGTATGTCCACAATCTCCTTTTGCCAATCCTATCATTGAACATTTCCTGAAAAATACTTGGTGGAAACATTAGTTCAATAACTTATATGTTGTTATTAATTACCAAAACATCTAAGGGAGAAAATGTGCTTTCGAGTGCTAAATTCACGAAAAGCATCGGTGTCTACGAACGATTTAACACAATCAAACTTAAGGTTCATACCTGACTCCTTACCTTCGTCGAGTTCCCTATCTTCAGAGTTGCATTTAATTCTTTCCAATAAATCCCATTTGAAGTCAATATCTTTCTTCATATAGGAACCAGCACAAGAAGTATTGAGCATGGATTGATCATTACGAGAAAGCCGAGCATAAAAATTATGAATAATAATTTCTCTCGAGACCTCATGATTGGGGCATGAATATAACATTGACTTAAGCCTCCCCCAAGCTTGAGCGATTCTTTCTCCTTCACAAGGCCAAAAATTATAAATATAATTCTGATCACGATGAACTAGATGCATAGGGTAGAACTTCTGATGAAATTCCATCTTCAATTGGTTGTAGCTCCATGATCCAATATCATCACATAGCCTATACCATTTCAATGCCTTTTCCTTCAAAGATAAAGGAAAAACCTTCTTATTAACATGATCCTCGGGAAGACCTGCAAGGTTAACTAATCCACAAACTTCATCCACATAGATTAGATGCAAATCAAGATGTAGTGTTCCATCTCCTGCGTAAGGATTAGCCAGCAGTTTCTCTATCATACCCAAAGGAATTTCATAATAAATATTTTCAGTAGGTCTAGTAGGTTGACGGGAAACTCTTTTTGTTTCCGATAAAAGTGAAGATACCCCAAACAAGCCCCTCAAAGGATTACTTTCCATAGTGACAAGTGACAGTAAATTTCAGCACACTATATAAATTTTTCCTTACCGAATTCCACTTGACAAAGGCGCTTCACTCCCTGACAACGGCGGCAGAAAAGAGTCTTGATGACCTGCAATTATAGAGGATCTATCATAGTCCTTCCTATAAGTAAGTGTGTTGAACCCAACGAAGAGCAGAAGGAAATGACAAGCGGTTTCCAATAAGGTATTCTCCGCAAGCACTAGAATTATCGGTAAGAGATAGTTTTGTGATAAGATAATTCATAACGAGTAACAAGTAGCAAATGTAGCAAAGGTGCAGCAAGGTAGCCCAATCATTTTTATAGCAAAGGACAGGCCTGGACGAACTCTTATATAAAGCAAAGCGCTCCCGATGACACATGGGAATTTCTGTCAAGCTAGTTTTCATCATGCTCATTTAATTCGCGTTCGTTACTTTGATAATTTGATATGTGGGTGGACCGGTGCTTGGATGCTGCCCTTACTTGGACAAACCTCCATCTTATGATTAACCCCTATCGCAAGCATCTGCAACTACGAAAGAAGAATTAAGGTAAACCTAACCATAGCATGAAATATATGGATCCAAATCAGCCCCTTACGAAGCAACGCATAAACTAGGGTTTAAGCTTCTGTCACTCTAGCAACCCATCATCTACTTATTACTTCCCAATGCCTTCCCCTAGGCCCAAATAATGGTGAAGTGTTATGTAGTCGACGTTCACATAACACCACTAGAGGAGAGACAACATACATCTCATCAAAATATCAAGCTAATACGAAATTCACATGATTACTTATAACAAGACTTATCCCATGTCCTCAGGAACAAACGTAACTACTCAAAAAGCATATTCATGTTCAAGATCAGAGGGGTATTAATTATCATAAAGGATCTGAACATATGATATTCCACCAAGTAAACCAACTAACATCAACTACAAGGAGTAATCAACACTACTAGCAACCCACAGGTACCAATCTGAGGTGTTGAGACAAAGATCGGATACAAGAGATGAACTAGGGTTTGGAGAGGAGATGGTGCTGGTGAAGATGTTGATGGAGATTGACCCTCTCTCGATGAGAGGATCGTTGGTGATGACAATGGCTTCGATTTCCCCCTTCGGGAGGGAAGTTTCCCCGACAGGACCGCCCTGTCGGAGCTCTAGATTGGTTCTGCCCAAGTTCCGCCTCAAGACGGTGGCGCTTTGTGCCGAAAGCTCTCTTCTGATTTTTTTTTCCAGGTCAAAACGCTTCATATAGGATAAGATGGGCGTCGGAGGAGCCACAGGGGCCCTACAAGCCTGCTAGGCGCGGCTAGGGGGGTGGTCGCGCCTAGCAGGCTTATGGCCTGTAGGTGGGCCCCTCTAGTTGATTCTTGCGCTAGTATTTTTTATTAATTCCAAAAATAATCTCCGTAAATTTTCAGGACTTTTGGAGTTGTGCAGAATAGGTATCTCAGATTTTCTCCTTTTCCAGTCCAGAATTCCAGCTGCCGGCATTCTCCCTCTTCATGTAAACCTTGTAAAATAAGAGAGAAAAGGCATAAGTATTGTACCATAACATAACAGCCCATAATGCAATAAATATCAATATAAAAGCATGATGCAAAATGGATGTATCACTCCCCTTATAAATTGGGGGGCGAGGGGAGATGCTCATCCATTCTTCCTTACTCCTTGATTGTGAACCTCGAAAGCTTGCCCTTCTATACCTTCCCAATCTTGAATTGTCCTTTCCCGTAGCCATGGCTTGAGGGTGATGGCGGCCACCGTCCTCCGTCCGACCGGTGAGGAGTTCCCGTTGGGATCATGACACCTCTTCAGCCACGGAGGCGGAGGGTGGCCTGAGCACACGTGGTGGAAGAGGTACGAGAGGTCGTGGCCGTCGTGGAGGCCGAGGCCAACGGTGGTGGAGCTCCGCTTCACCCCTTCCTCCAACGCCGGACCCCTCCCCGAAGAGACTCATGCTGAGGGGACGGCGCTGGAGTTCGTCATCAGGCTGCATGGCCCCCCTCCGGAGTCATTTAATCCTCCCTCCCCCTTTCGCCAGGGTGGTGGAGGTTGATAAGCCACCTGCCCTGTGGCTTTGGGCGCATGGTTGTTGAAATGGCGCTGTGCGGGTTGACGTTGAGTACCCGGAGAGTCGCGTCATGTTCTTTAGGAACGGTTGGAAAACCTTCGCCTGCGCCCAGAACCTCCTGGATGGGCATGTCCTTCGCTTCAAGATGATGGAGGCTGACTTGCTCTCCGTCAAGATTTACGGGCGCTCAGGCGCCCGCCTCAGCTGCTGCAAGGAAAGCTCAAGCGGTGCCGAAAGTTCCTCCTCGAGCAATAGTGACAAGGAGGACGGTGTCGGTCAAGATGATGACGACGGGTCCGAGCTCCAGGCCGTCAAGTCGGAATACGACGACTTGAGCTCCGACTAGTCACTCGCCGCACCATCACCGTCAGCTCATGCCTCTCCCCCTCCCGACGGAGTGACCTTGCCGGGGGTACTTGTCTCGGGCGCTGCCTCATCTTCCAGCTGGGTCCCCTAGCAGCCCCATGGACTCCGACTTCGTCTTCCCTTCTAGGAGTCCTGCCCTCCGTGTAGTGCTGGTCCTGGAGGGGTTAGGCTAGGCTTCTGTCGGGGGCCTCTTCCTATCTTTTTCTTCTTGTAATCTGCCCCTAGGGGAGAAAGTCAAATAAAGATGTACTTAGGGAGAGAAGCCATCCCGTGTAAATTGCATTCCCTTTAAATGAATGCGTGTTACTCCTCTTGTCTGATTTTTCTCTCTATGGTCCATTCCCTATGCTTTATTGGAAACTTGCCCGTGCACGCAGCCTCGCCACAAGCACTTTGAGGAGCGGATCCTTAGTAGCCTACTGGCGGTGCCGCTGCCAGCAAGATACCTTGACATTTTTGGTGCAGCCACTTAAACTGTTGAGCGGACTCAAAACAGAGTAAGGGCGCAACCGATCATGACAAGGTTCCTTCGCATGCAGGTTTCCCGTACAAAAGTTGAAATCGTCCAAGGAAAATAATCTCATGGTAAAAGTTTACTTAGAGTTCTACAACTTAGCTTTTTGTAGTTGTACTCCTTTCCGCAAGGTTCAAACTACGAACGTTGCCTGTAAGTGTCCATACTATCTCATCCCCCTCAGCAAACTTGTATGCGAGGGAACCTTCTATCCTTTAAGAAAAAGAAAGAAGAGAAAATAGAGGTATGGAACCTTGGCGGTTCAGTAGCACTTGCTAGGAATAAGCGTAATGCAACATCTCAGATAAACATGCACGTAAGGAAACATGGAAATTGAAAAGAGTTGTAGGACGCTCGATCTTATTCAACTATGCACAGGGTTTGCACCTGGCTTTGTACCAAGGATGACATGCCTCGCCGGCAGACATGCACAAAAGGTGGCCGCGCCTTATGGATAGAACTTACGAATATGTTCGGTATTCCAGGAGTTACTCACTGGGATGCCATCTTCGGTCTCCAAGCGGACTGCGCCAGGCCTGGTGACTCGTACTACCCGATAAGCGCATTCCCACTTTGGCGTCAACTTGTTTGAATTCTTGGCCGACTGAACGCGCCAAAGAACAAGGTCGCCTTCCTCAAGACTTCGGGCATGAACCTTGCAACTATGGTAGCGGCGCAAAGCTTGCTGGTAGTGTGCAGCTCGCACAACAGCCTGAAGACAATCTTCCTCAAGGAGCGTTACGTCATCTTGGCACAACTGCTCTTGCTCAAGCTCATCATAAGCGAGCACTCGAGGTGACCCGTATATGATTTCCATGGGGAGAACTGCTTCCGCCCCGTACACCAGGGAGAAGGGTGTCTAGCCAGTGGCTTGATTTGGCGTCGTTCTGATCGATCAAAGAACCGTTGGCAGCTCATCAATCCAACATCTTCCGCATTTGTGCAGCCTATCGAAAATTCTTTTCTTAAGCCCTCGTAGCACTTCAGCATTTGCCCTTTCCGCTTGGTCATTGCTCCTTGGATGAGCAACAGAAGCAAAACAGATCTTGCTGCCAAGGTCTTGGACATAATGCATGAAGGCGCTGCTTGTGAACTATGTGCCGTTGTCAGTGATGACCCTGTTTGGTACACCAAAACAGCAAACTGGTCCTTTGAAGAACTTGATGGCTGATTGCGCCATCACCTTTCTCACTGCTTCCACTTTCGGCCACTTTGTGAACTTGTCGATTGCAACGTACAAGTACTCAAATCCCCCGATAGCATGGGGAAAGGGGCCCAAGATATCGAGCCCCCAGACCGAAAATGGCCAGGAAAGAGGGATTGTCTAAAGAGCTTGAGCTGGTTGATGTAGTTTCTTCGAATGGAACTGGCACGCTTCACACTTGGTTACTAGTGCAGTTGCATCCTGGAGAGCAGTGGGCCAAAAGAAACCTTGTCGGAAGGCCTTCCCGGCAAGAGCTCTTGATCCTATGTGGGAGCCACGTATGCCTCCATGTATCTCTGCCAACAGCTCCAGTCCATCCTCCCGAGGAATGCACTTCAATTTCACACCGTTCGGTCTCTTTCTGTATAGGACATCGTCCACAAACTTGTACATACTAGACTAACGGGCTATTTTCTCTGCTTCTTCCTGTTCCTCAAGGAGTTCTCCTGTTTGAAGGAACTGAACAATGTGTTGTTCCCATGCTGGAGCCCGAGTCTCGACGGCAAGGACTAAAGGCATGTCTTCTGACGAGGGGGCGCTTGTCTCTATGGCAAGGGCTTGAGACCCTACCGAAGCTTGTTGCCCCTAGCAAGCTTGGCGTTGACCCCGACAACTTACTTGCCAGCAGCTTCTGGGAGCTCTCCGGGAAAGTACTGGCCGGAATTCAACTTCCTTCTCTTGTTCTGCTTTGCCGACGGTGTTATGGATGGCTGAGTTAATTGGAGCACAAAAGTCCCTGGTTCCGCGGGTAACTTGAGGGCAGCACGCTTCGACAACGCGTCAGCAATGCTGTTCTCTGCATGAGGAACATGCTCCGTTTGCAGACCGTCAAAGCGCTCCTCCAACTTTCTCACTTCATCTACGTAATCTTCCATCAATGGGCTCTGATAATCCTTGTTGACTTCCTTGATGACAAGCTGTGAATCACCTCTGACAATGAGCTTCTTGATCCCAAGGTCTGCCGTGATCCTGAGACCGGCAATCAGCCCCTCATATTCTGCAGTGTTGTCTGTTGACCTCTCCCTGGGAAAGTGCATCTAAATTACATATTTGAGGTGTTCTCCGGTTGGTGCGACAAGCAGCACGCCAGCACCGGCTCCTTGTAGGGAGAAACCCCATCAAAATACATAACCCATTCGTGGCTTGTTTCCTTGTCGGGGAGGGTCGTTTCTTGGATCTCTTCGTCTGATGTTGGATTCCATTCTACAATGAATTCTGTCAAGGCTCTGCTCTGGATAGTTGAAGTACTTTCAAACCTGAGACCAAAGCTTGACAATTCCAAAGCCCACTCCACAATCCTGCCGGTCGCATTTGGATTTCGCAAAATCCGGTGCAGCGGAAAACGAGTGACGACAATGATCTCATGTGCTTCGAAATAATGGCGCAGATTCCTTGAGGCCATGAGGATAGGCCAAAAAGCAACTTTTGCACGCCAGAGTATCTTGACCTGGCCCCTTGCAAAAGAGAGATGACAAAATACACTGGGCGCTGCACCATATTTTTCTTCTGTGTTGCTTCATTCATCTACATAGATCCTGACTTGTCGGCACCATACCCTGCCGGAGAAGATCCTGGTTCATCGCTTGGCTGCCGCTGCTTCTTCGTCGACTTCCCTCTGCGCCACTAACGCAGCACTAGCCACTTGATTTGTTGCCGCCAAGTATAGCAACAATGGCTCTTGTGGTTTAGGTGTGACTAGTATTGGCGGAGAGGATATGTACCTCTTCAAATCCTGAAGTGCTGCCTCCGCTTCCGGAGTCCACTTCATCGGACCTGCCTTTTTCAAGATTTCTAAAAAGGGCAGGGCACGCTCAGCAGATTTTGACATGAACCTACTCAGAGCCGCAATGCAGTCGGCAAGATGACGCACATCCTTGACGCGTCTTGGTGCTTCAATCTGCTCAATTGCTTTGATCTTGTCGGGGTAAGCCTCGATCCCATGCTAAGACACAAAGGATCCAAGAAGCTTGCCGGATGGAACACCAAACACACACTTCTCAGGATTGAGCTTCAAGTTGATCTTGTGCTGATTTGCAAATGTCTCTTCTAGATCTTGTATGAGTGTTGCTTTGTCCTTGGTATTAACCACAATGCCATCCATATAAGCTTCTATATTTCTATGCAGCTGAGGTTCAAAACCAATCTGGACTGCTCTTGCAAATGTTGAACCATCACTTTTCAACCCGAAAGGCATACACACGAGGAAATACGTACCACATGGGGTGATAAATGCAGTCTTCTCGTCGTCTTCCTTAGGCATGAAGATTTGGTGGTATCCTGAATAAGCATCAAGAAATGACAGCAGATCACAACCTAAAGTGGAGTCCATAATCTGGTCGATGCACGGCAAGGGGAAGGATCTTTTGGACATGCTTTACTGAGATCTGTATAATCAATGCATAGCCTCCATTTTCCATTCGCCTTGCACACTACAACTAGATTGGCCAACCATGTTGCATGGAGCACTCCTCTGACCAAACCTGCTCCTTCCAACTTCCTGATTTCCTCGACAATAAATTCTTGCCGCGCTCCAAGGCTTCCTTCCTAATGTTGGAAATATGCCCTAGAGGCAATAATAAATTAGTTATTATCATATTTCCTTGTTCATGATAATCGTTTATTATCCATGCTATAATTGTATTGATCGGAGACTTAAATGCATGTGTGGATACATAGACAAAACCATGTCCCTAGTATGCCTCTAATGGACTAGCTCGTTGATCAAAGGATGGTTAAGGTTTCCTAGCCATGGACATGAGATGTCATTTGATAATGGGATCACATCATTAGGAGAATGATGTGATGGATAAGACCCAAACTACAAACATAGCATATGATCGTGTCAGTTTATTGCTACTGTTTTCTGCATGTCAAGTATATGTTCCTATGACTATGAGATCATGCAACTCACGGATATCGGAGGAGTGCCTTGTGTGTATCAAACGTCGCAACGTAACTGGGTGACTATAAAGGTGCTCTACAGGTATCTCCGATGGTGTTTGTTGAGTTGGCATGGATCGAGACTGGGATTTGTTACTCCGTGTAACGGAGAGGTATCTCGGGGCCCACTCGGTAATGCAACATCACAATAAGCCTTGCAAGCAATGTGACTAATTGTTAGTTGCGGGATCTTGTATTACGGAACGAGTAAACAGACTTGCCGGTAACGAGGTTGAACTAGGTATGGAGATACCGAAGATCGAATCTCGGGCAAGTAACATACCGAAGAACAAAGGGAACGATATACGGGACTAACTGAATCCTTGACATAGAGGTTCGACCGATAAAGATCTTCATAGAATATGTAGGAACCAATGTGGATGTCCAGGTCCCGCCATTGGTTATTGACCGTAGAGGTGTCTCGGTCATGTCTACATAGTTCTCGAACCCGCAGGGTCTGCACACTTAAGGTTCGGTGACGTTTCGGTAGTGTAGAGTTATGTATGGTGGTGACCGAAGGTTGTTCGGAGTCCCGGATGAGATCCCGGACGTCACGAGGAGCTCCGGAATGGTCCAGAGGTAAAGATTCATATATAGGAAGTCCCAGTTTGGTTTCTGGAAAAGTTTCAGGCTCATCGGTAGTGTACCGGGAGTATCGGTATTGTATCGGGAGTGCCGGTAGTGTACCGGAGGACCTCCGGGAGGGGTATTTCGACCCCCAAGAGTTCCATGGGCTGTGGGAGAATAATAACCAGCCCTTAGTGGGCTGGGAAAACAGCCACAAAGGCCCATGGCGTAGGAGAGAAAGTCCTAAAGAAAAAAGTGGAAAATCAGCCAATAGGAGGCAATCCTAGTCCAACTAGGATTGGAGGTGAAGTAGGATTGCTCCCACCTCCTATTTCGGCCGACCCAAAGGCCTTGGCTGCCTCTCCTCTCCTATCCTCCTATATATACTAGTGTATTGGGTGGTTTTTGTACAGAATTTCCGGCCACGTGCTACCCGTTACACCGGTGCACAGTTTCTCCTCTAGATCGGTTTTCCGCAGCGCTTAGGCGAAGCCCTGCCGGAATCACTCCACCACCATCACTGGAGCGCCGTCACACTGCCGGTGAACTCACTCTCCTCTCCACCTCCTCTTGCTGGATCGAGACGGTGGAGATCGTCATCAAGCTACACGTGTGCTGAACGCGGAGGTGCCGTCCGTTCGGCGCTAGATCGGAAGGACCGTGATCGAGATCGCGAGACGGTTCGTGATGAGATCGCGGAACGGATCGTGATGAGTTCGCGGGACAGATCATGATCAAGATCGTGAGACGGATCGTGATGAGATCACGGGATGGATCATGATGAGTTCGCGGGACGGATCGTGATGAGATCGCGGGACGCTCGGCGATTTGGATCGCGAAGATGTTCGACTACACCAACCGCGTTTCTTAATGCTTCCCTCTTAGCGATCTACAAGGGTACGTAGATCCACTCTCCCTCTCGTAGATGCTCATCACCATGGATAGGTTTGCGTGTGCGTCGGAAAATTTTTGTTTCCCATGCGACGTTCCCCAACAGTGGCATCATGAGCTAGGTTGATGGTTCGATGAGATCTCGAGTAGAACACAAAAGGTTTGTGGGCGTTGATGCTTAGATTGCTTCCTCCCTTGGTCGTATTTTGGTTCAGCGGGATTGTGAGATGAAGCGGCCCGGACCAACATTAATCGTACGCTTACGAGAGACCGGTTCCCTCGACGCAACTTGTTGCCTAGATGGCTTGCGGGTGACAGTTTCTCTCACTTTAGTTGGATCGGATTCGACAAAGGCGGTCCTTGAGAAGGTTGAAAAGCAAACTAGTGTATCACCGTTGTGGTTTATGCGTAGGTGAGAATCGTTCTTGCTAGATACCCGTAGCATCCACGTAAAATATGCAACAACAATTAGAGGACGTCTAACTTGTTTTTGCAGGGTATGTTGTGATGTGATATGGCCAATTACATGATGAGATATATGTGATGTATGAGATGATCATGTGATGTATAGATTATCACGACTTGCATGTCGATGAGTACGGCAACCGGCAGGAGCCATAGGGTTGTCTTTAATTATTGTATGACCTGCGTGTCAACCATTAAGCGCTATGTAATGCTTTGCTTTATCGCTACGGTAGCAATAGTAGTAGAAGCATGCAGGGCGTGACAACCCCGATGGCGACACGTTAATGGAGATCATGGAGTCATGCCGGTGACGATGGAGATCATGCCGGTGCTTTCTAGATGGAGATCAAAAGCACAAGTTCATGGCCATATCATGTCACTTATGAATTGCATGAGATGTTAATCCTTTTATGCACCTTGTTTTGCTTAGTACGGCGGTAGCATTATAAGGTGATCCCTCACTTGAATTTCAAGATGAACCGTGTTCTCCCTGAGTGTGCACCGTTGCGAAAGTTCATCGTGTTGAGACACCACGTGATGATCGGGTGTGATAGACTCTACGTTCACATACAACGGGTGCAAGCCAGATTTGCACGCGCAGAACACTCGGGTTAAACTTGACGAGCCTAGCATGTACAGACATGGCCTCGGAACACGAGAGACCGAAAGGTCGAACATGAGTCATATAGTAGATATGATCAACATAATGATGTTCACCATTGCAGCCACCTCAACTCACGTGATGATCGGACTTGAGTTGGTGAATCTGGATCATGTATCACTCGAATGATCGAAGGGATGTCAATTTGAGTGGGAGTTCTTCAGTAATATGATTAATTGAACTCGTTATCATGAACATAGTCAAAGTGTCTTTGCAAATTATGTTGTAGATTACTAGCTCGCGCTGTAGCTCCCTTAAATTTTTATATGTTCCTAGAGAAATAGAGTTGAAAGATGTTGGTAGCAATATTGCGGACTGGGTCCGTGATCTGAGGATTGTCCTCATTGCTGCACAGAAGGCTTATGTCCTTAATGCACCGCTCAGTGCGCCACCCCCTCTAGTGTCGTCTATAGATGTTGTGAACATTTAACAGGCACGTTTCGATGACTACTTGATAGTTTAGTGCGTCATGCATTACGTCTTAGAATTGAGGCTCCGAAACATTTTGAACGTCACGGAACATATGAGATGTTCTAGGAGCAGAGATTGTGATCTCAGGCTCGTGCCTGTGTTGCGAGATATGAGATCTCCAACAAGATTCTTTGCCTGTAAGATGAAGGAGAATAGCTCAATCATTGAGCATGTACTCAGATTGTCTGGGTACTACAATCGCTTGAATCAAGTGGGAGTTGATCTTCCAGATAAGATAGTGATTGATATAGTTCTCCAAGTCACTGTCACTAAAGCTACTAGAACTTAGTGATGAACTATAATACACCAGGGATAGAAGTATTGATCCCTGAGCTGTTCGCGATGTTTGACACCGCGAAGGTAGAAATCAAAAAGGAGCGTCAAGTGTTGATGGTTAATCAAACCACTAGTTTCGAAAAGGGCAAGAGCAAGAAGGGAAACTTCATGGATAGCAAGTCAGTTGTTGCTCCAGTGAAGCAACCCAAAGTTGAACTCAAACCCGAGACTAAGTGCTTCTATTATGAGGTGAGAGGTCGCTGAAGCGGAACAACCCTAGATACTTGGTAGATAAGAAGGATGGCAACATCGATAGAAGTATATTTGATATACGAGTTATTGATGTGTACCTTGCTAGTACTCCTAGTAGCACCTGGGTATTGGATACCGGTTCGGTTGCTAAATGTTAGTAACTCGAAATAAAATCTACGGAATAAACGGAGAACTAGCTAAGGGTGAGGTGACGATATGTGTTGGAAGTGTTTCCAAGGTTGATGTGATCAACATCGCACGCTCTCTCTACCTTCAGGATTAGTGACGAACCTAAATAAATGTTATTTGGTGTTTTGCGTTGAGCTTGAACATGATTAGATCATGTTTATTGCAATACGGTTATTCATTCAAGTTAGAGAATAATGGTTATTCTGTTTACATGAATAATACCTTCAATGGCCATGCACCCGGTGAGAATGGTTTGTTGAAATCTTGATCGTAGTAGTACACATGTTCATAACATTGATGTCAAAAGATACAAAGTTAATAATGATAGTACCACATACTTGTGGCACTGCCGCTAAATGTCATATTGGTATAAAGCGCATGTAGGAACTCCATGCTGATGGATATTTGGACTCATTCGATTTTGAATCGGTTGAGACATGCGAACCATGCCTCTTGGGCAAGATGACTAAAGGACCCCGTTGGATGGAGCGGGCAAGTGATTCATTGGAAATGATACATGTTGATGTATGCAATCTAGTGAGTCTTGTAGCGTGCAGTGGATATCGTTATTTTCTTACCTTCACTGATGATTTGAGTAGATATAGTGTATATTTACTTAATGAAACACAAGTCTGAATCGTTTGAAAGGTTCAAGCAAATTCAGAGTGAAGTTTAAAGATCATCGTGACAAGAAGATAAAAATGACCGCGATATGATCGTGGAGGTGAATATCTGAGTTACGAGTTTGGCATACAACTTAAGACAACGTGAAATTTGTTTCACAACTAACGCCACCTGGAACACCATGGTCTGATGGTGTGTCCGAACATCATAGTCATGCTCTATTGATATAGTGCATACTGTGATGTCTCTTATCGTTTTACTACTATAATGTTTGGGGTTATGCATTAGAGACAACTACATTCACTTTAAATAGGGCATCATCTAAATCCGTTGAGATGACACCATGTGAATTATGGTTTGATAGAAACCTAAGCTGTCATTTCTTAATGTTTGGGGCTGCGATGCTTGTGTGGAAAATGTTTTCACATAATAAGCTAGAACCCAAAGCGGACAAATGTATCTTCATAGAATACCCTAAGAACAGATGGGTATGCCTTCTATCTCAGATCCGAGTGCAAAGTGTTTGTTGCTAGAACTGGGTCCTTTCTCGAGAAAAAGTTTCTCTCGAAAGAATTGAGTGGGAGGAAGATAGAACTTGATGAGGTTGTTAAACCTTTGTTCAACCAGAGAGTAGCGCAGCGCAGAAAGATGTTACTGTGAAGCCTACGTTAGTTGAAGAGGAAGTTAATGATGATGATCATGAAGCTTCAGGATCAAGTTACTATCAAACTTCGTAGGTCGACAAGGATGTGTACTGCTCCTAAGTGGTACGACAACTCTGTCTTGGAGGTCATGTTGTTGGACAACGATGAACCTACGAGCTATGGAGAAGCGATGATGGGCCCGGATTCCGACAAATGGTTGGAGGCCATGAAATCCGAGATAGGATCCATGTATTAAAACCAAGTGTAGACATTGGTAGACTTGCTCGTTGGACGGCAGGTCATTGAGTACAAATGGATCTTTAAAATGAAGACAGACATTGATGGTGAATGTCACTATTTGTAAAGCTCGACTTGTTGCAAAGATGTTTGTGACAAGTTCAACGAGTTGACTACGATGAGACTTTCTCACTCATAGCGATGCTAAAAGTCTATTGGAATTATGTTAGCAGTTGCTGTGTTTTCAATTATGAAATCTGGCAGATGGATGTCAAAACATCGTTTCCTTAATGGTTTACTTGAGGAAAGGTTGTATGTGATACAACCAGAAGGTTTTGTCAGGCCTAAGGATGCTAAAAGGTGTGCAAGCTTCGGTGATCCTTCCATGGACTGAAGCAAGCATCTCGGAGTTGGAATATACGCTTTGATGAGGTGATCAAAGTTTTGATGTTTATACAAAGTTTATGAGAAACTTGTATTTGCAATAAAGTGAGTGGGAGCACTATAGAATTTCTGATAAGTATATGTGGATGACATATTGTTGTTCAGAAATAATGTAGAGTTTCGGGAAAGCATAAAACGGTTATTTGGAAAGTGATTTTCAAAGGAAGACCTGGATAAAGCTACCTAATTGTTGAGCACCAAAATCTATAGAGATAGATCAAGATGCTTGATGAGACTTTCAATGAGTGCATACCTTCACAAGATTTTGAAAGAGCTCAAAATGGATCAGCTAGAGAAATAGTTCTCGTCTGATTTGTAAGGTGTGAAGTTGAGTGAGACTCAAAGCTCGACAACGGCAGAAGAAAGAGAAAGGACGAACGTTGTCCCCTATGCCTTAGCCATAGGCGCTATATTATGCCATGCTGTGTACCGCACCTATGTGTGCCTTGCCATGAGTCTGTCAAGGGGTACAAGAGTGGTCTAGGAGTGGATCACTGGACAGCGGTCGGAATTATCCTTAGTAACCAGAGGACTAAGGAAATGTTTCTTGATTATGGAGGTGATAAAGAGTTCATCGTAAAGAGTTACGTCGATGCAAGCTTTAACACCTATCCGGATGACTAGTAGTAGCAATCTGGATACGTATAGTGGAGCAGCCATTTGGAAATAGTACCAACTGGAGTGTGGTAGCAGTGTTTACGGTTTGACATAGAGATATGCAAAGTACACACGGATCTGAATATCGCAGACCCGTTGTCTATAAGACCTCTCTCACATGCAAAGCATGATCGAGCCCCAGAACTCATTGGGTGTTAGATTCATAACAATGCGAATCACATGGTGATGTGAACTAGATTATTGACTCTAGTGCAAGTGGGAGACTGTTGGAAATATGCCCTAGAGGCAATAATAAATTAGTTATTATCATATTTCCTTGTTCATGATAATCGTTTATTATCCATGCTATAATTGTATTGATCGGAGACTTAAATGCATGTGTGGATACATAGACAAAACCATGTCCCTAGTATGCCTCTAATGGACTAGCTCGTTGATCAAAGGATGGTTAAGGTTTCCTAGCCATGGACATGAGATGTCATTTGGTAACGGGATCACATCATTAGGAGAATGATGTGATGGATAAGACCCAAACTACAAACATAGCATATGATCGTGTCAGTTTATTGCTACTGTTTTCTGCATGTCAAGTATATGTTCCTATGACCATGAGATCATGCAACTCACGGATATCGGAGGAGTGCCTTGTGTGTATCAAACGTCACAACGTAGCTGGGTGACTATAAAGGTGCTCTACAAGTATCTCCGATGGTGTCTGTTGAGTTGGCATGGATCGAGACTGGGATTTGTTACTCCGTGTAACGGAGAGGTATCTCGGGGCCCACTCGGTAATACAACATCACAATAAGCCTTGCAAGCAATGTGACTAATTGTTAGTTGCGGGATCTTGTATTACGGAACGAGTAAAGATACTTGCCGGTAACGAGGTTGAACTCGGTATGGAGATACCGACGATCGAATCTCGGGCAAGTAACATACCGAAGAACAAAGGGAATGATATACGGGATTAACTGAATCCTTGACATAGAGGTTCGACCGATAAAGATCTTCATATAATATGTAGGAACCAATGTGGACGTCCAGGTCCCGCCATTGGTTATTGACCGTAGAGGTGTCTCGGTCATGTCTACATAGTTCTCGAACCCGCAGGGTCTGCACACTTAAGGTTCGGTGACGTTTCGGTAGTGTAGAGTTATGTATGTTGGTGACCGAAGGTTGTTCGGAGTCCCGGATGAGATCCCGGACGTCACGAGGAGATCCGGAATGGTCCGGAGGTAAAGATTCATATATAGGAAGTCCCAGTTTGGTTTCCGGAAAAGTTTCGGGCTCATCAGTAGTGTACCGGGAGTATCGGTATTGTACCGGGAGTGCCGGTAGTGTATCAGAGGACCTCCGGGAGGGGTATTTCGACCCCAAGAGGTCCATGGGCTGTGGGAGAATAATAACCAGCCCTTAGTGGGCTGGGAAAACAGCCACAAAGGCCCATGGCGTAGGAGAGAAAGTCCTAAAGAAAAAAGTGGAAAATCAGCCAATAGGAGGCAATCCTACTCCAACTAGGATTGGAGGTGAAGTAGGATTGCTCCCACCTCCTATTTCGGCCGACCCAAAGGCCTTGTCTGCCTCTCCTCTCCTCTCCTCCTATATATACTAGTGTATTGGGTGGTTTTTGGACAGAATTTCCGGCCACGTGCTACCCGTTACACCGGTGCACAATTTCTCCTCTAGATCGGTTTCCCGCAGCGCTTAGGCGAAGCCCTGCCGGAATCACTCCACCACCATCACCGGAGCGCCGTCACGCTGCCGGTGAACTCTCTCTCCTCTCCACCTCCTCTTGCTGGATCGAGATGGTGGAGATCGTCATCAAGCTGTACGTGTGCTGAACGCGGAGGTGCCGTCCGTTCGGCGCTAGATCGGAAGGACCGTGATCGAGATCGCGAGACGGTTCGTGATGAGATTGCAGAACGGATCGTGATGAGTTCGCGGGAAAGATCGTGATCAAGATCATGAGACGGATCATGATGAGATCGCGGGATGGATCATGATGAGTTCGCGGGACGGATCGTGATGAGATCGCGGGACGCTCGGCGATTTGGATCGCGAAGATGTTCGACTACACCAACCGCGTTTCTTAACGCTTCCCGTTTAGCGATCTACAAGGGTACGTAGATCCACTCTCCCTCTCGTAGATGCTCATCACCATGGATAGGTTTGCGTGTGCGTAGGAAAAATTTTGTTTCCCATGCGACGTTCCCCAACACCTAACTCTCTGCTTGACGGGCCATGCATGAGGACATACAACAAGGTGGTGCTCAATTACCTCCCTGGGAACACCGGGGACATCAGATGGTTGCCATGCAAACACATCAACATTCGCCCGCAGGAAGGCAATGAGTGCGCTTTCCTATTTGTCGTCGAGGGTGGAACTTATGGTGAAAGTTCCTCCCGTACCATCCTCCTTGATGGGCACTTTCTTAGTTTCTGGGGAGCTGCCTTGGTTTTCTTGTTCTTGCTGGTGGATCTCTCTGGCACATCATCAACGGGAGCGCAGCACTCCGAAGAGGTGCGCTTGCCGGAGTGTGCACCACAAGCCTTACCTGTCTTCTCCCCCCAAGAGCTTCAGCGACAGGAGCAGGTGCCTTGGCGGCAGGTGCTGCAACTGCCTCCCGGTAAAGTTGGTCGGCACAGATAAGTGCATCCTTGTTGTCAAAGTTTATTGTGATGACGCTAATCGGCCCGGGCATCTTCAACACATTAGTGTAGTGTGATGCCGCCATGAACTTGGCCAGCGTTGGGCGGACAAGGATCCCATTATATGGCAATGGTATCCTGGCGACATCGAAAACAATCTTCTCCGTCCTGAAGTTCATGTCAGTGCCAAATGTTACAGGCAGTGTGATCTTGCCCTTCGGCCGACTCCTCCTTGGATTGATCCCTTCAAATGTGTCTGTCTCCTCGAGATCTTCATCAAGGATTTGCAACCTTTTTATCATGTCAGGCGAGATCAAATTCAAACCAGCCCGACCATTAACTAACATTTTCATCACCTTGAGGTTGCGGATTGTCGGCAAAACCAACAATGGCAGACACCCGACCGTAGTTGTACGATCAGGGTGATCCTCGACGTCGAAAATGATAGGCGTGTGGGACCATCTCAATGGTTTTCGGGCTTCAACAAACGGCTGTGTCGCATTAATCTCGCATGCCCACGATTTGAGTTGGCAGCAGGAAGAATGCAACGAGGCGCCTCCGTCGATGCACATGACATCTATAGCTCTTTGAAATTTGTGATCTTTGGACTCATCGTCCTCCTCGTTGCCATCGTCATCCCCCTCTTCCTTGTCGCGGCCTCGAGCGGACCTCTCCTTCTACTTGGCCTTGCCACGGTGACCTCCTCGGCCACCGCGTTTCTTGCCAGACCCCTCTGCACCGTCTTGGGCTTTCTCCTTATCCCGCCTCACATACTTAGCCTTCTGCCTCTCGGCAAGCTACTCAACTTGTCAACAGTTTTGGAGATCGTGGCCCTTTGTGCGATGAATCTTGCAATACTGCTTGTCGCAGCCCTCCGGCTTGTCGGCAACCACCAAGGCCTGACAAGAGGTGCACCCGACAACCTCCTTGCCGGGGCTGTCAACCTTAGTCTTCTTGGCGGTGTTGAGGTTGCCGGATTCCTCGACGGCAAGCACAGCCTTGTCCTTGCGTTTCTTGTTCTGCCTTCGGCCTTTCCTTGCCGGGGCGGTGGTATCTTCGTCAATGTCGACTCCAGCACAAGCATCCTTGCTGGGGAGTCTCCTCCCTTCTTCACCTCGAGCACATCTATCAGCCAGAGCTTAGAGCTCGGCGATGTCCTTAACTTTGTTCATCGCCAGCTCTTCATGCATCCTGCGGTTATGCACATTCTGATGAAACGCGTTGTAATAGAAGAGGATGAACATCTGGGATGTTGTGATGTATACGGCTGAATCTCTGAATGTACTTGCACAAGGTCTTGCCTTCCTTCTGGGGGATGAGATGCAAATCACTTGCTTGGCCAAGAGCTTGGTGGCCTCCGGTAAAGGCGCCAACAAACTCATGACACAGGTCTGCCCATGAAGAAATGGAATTCTCCGGCACATGCGTCAACCACGACCTGACGTTGGGCTTGAGCACCAACGGGAAGTAGTTGGTGAGTATCTTGTCGTCGCGAGCACTGGCAGCCTGCACCACAATGGTGTAGATGCTCAAGAACTCTGATGGGTGGGTCTTGCCGACGTATTTCTTCAGGACCTCCGATTTGAATGTTTGGGAATTGGGCCATTGGACTCGCCGCAGCTCACGGGTAAACGCTAGGCAACCTACCTTGTAAGGTAGGTCGACAGGATACCCTGGCATAGGCTTGTCTACAGTGGGTCATGCGCGCTTATCAGATTGATGGCACGTTTCCCATCGTCGCTCGATGGTGGTTCGAGCATATTCTTTGGTTTGCTCCCGAAGAATTTGACGTTGATCGCAGCGAGTCCGCGAATCAGACGACACCGTTCAGTCGTCACCACCGGCGCCGACCGGTCGAGTCGGCGACCGTCGTTGTCACCACAGAGGAGAGTGCACTGTGGTCGTGCCACCTACGGCCTTGTCGCCATTGGTGTGTGCTGACTCGATGGACTGCTGCTATGAAGGCTTCGCCCGCTATAGCCCATCCCTATCAGCGAAGCTGACGAGGCTCTGGATAGTAGCTCTCCACTCATCAAGCTTCCCCGCCACACGAGGGAAATTCAGAAGTAGCTTCGCTCGCGCCAATGCTTCTGCTAATGAGGTTGGCAGTGGAAGGTGCAATGAACGTGAGGTGCTCTGACTCCTAACCGTGTTAGAAGGAGCTCCATCACGGTCCCACAACCGTGCGACACCTTCGCCATCACTTTGGCACGCATGTTGGTCCCACGCATCTCAGGAGTGATGCGCAGGAGCTTTTCCATGGGGGCGCTTAGTGTTGGAAATATGCCCTAGAGGCAATAATAAAGTGATTATCATATTTCATTGTTCATGATAATTGTCTATTGTTCATGCTATAATTGTTTTAACCAGAACCCGTAATACATGTGTGAATACATAGACCACAACATGTCCCTAGTGAGCCTCTAGTTGGCTAGCTCGTTAATCAATAGATGGTCACAGTTTCATGACCATCGACATTGGATGTCATTGATAACGGGATCACATCATTACGAGAATGACATGATGGACAAGACCCAATCCTAAGCATAGCACAAGATCGTGTAGTTCGTCTGCTAAAGCTTTTCCAATGTCATGTATCGTTTCCTTAGACCATGAGATTGTGTAACTCCCGGATACCGTAGGAATACTTTGGGTGTGCCAAACGTCACAACGTAACTGGGTGGCTATAAAGGTATATTAAGGGTATCCCCGAAAGTATCTGTTGGGTTGGCACAAATCGAGATTAGGATTTGTCACTCCGTGTGACGGAGAGGTGTCTTTGGGACCACTCGGTAAGACATCATCATAATGAGCTCAATGTGACTAAGGAGTTAGCCACGGGATGATGTATTATGGAACGAGTAAAGAGACTTGCCGGTAACGAGATTGAACAAGGTATAGGGATACCGACGATCGAATCTCGGGCAAGTGTCATACCGGTAGACAAAGGGAATTGTATACGGGATTGATTGAATCCCCGACATCGTGGTTCATCCGATGAGATCATCGTGGAGCATGTGGGAGCCAACATGGGTATCCAGATCCCGCTGTTGGTTATTGACCGGAGATGTGTCTCGGTCATGTCTACATGCCTCCCTAACCCATAGGGTCTACACACTTAAGGTTCGATGACGCTAGGGTTATAGGGAAATTGTGTACGTGGTTACCGAAGGTTGTTTAAAGTCCCAGATGAGATCCCGGACATCACGAGGAGTTCCAGAATGGTCCGGAGGTAAAGATTCATATATATGAAGTGAGGTTTTGGTTACTGAAAGTGTTTCGGGCATCACCAGTAACGTACCGGGACCACCGGAAGGGTTCCAGGGGTCCATCGTGTGGGGCCACCAGCACCAGAGGGCTGCGTGGGCCGAAGGTGGGAGGGAACCAAGCCCTAGGTGGGCTGGTGCGCCTCCCACAAGGGCCCAAGGCGCAGCAAAGGTGGGAGGGGGGCAAACCCTAGGCGCAGATGGGCCCTAGGCCCACCTAGGGCACCGCCACTCCTCTCCCCTCTCTTGGCCGCCACCCCAAGGGCCATCTAGGGCCGGCCACCGCCCTAGGGTGAGAACCCTAGGAGCTGCGCCCTCCCTCCCTCCTACTCCTCATATATATAGTGGAGGGTTTGGGGCTGCCAAGGACACACATCTCTCTCCCTCTCGGCGCAGCCCTACCCCTCCTCCTCCTCGTCCTCCATAGTGCTTGGCGAAGCCCTACCGGAGTACCACGTAGCTCCACCGTCACCATGCCGTCGTGCTTCCGGAGCTCTCCCTCAACCTCTCCTTCCTCCTTGCTGGATCAAGGCGTAGGAGACGTCATCGGTCTGCACGTGTGTTGAACGCACAGGCGTCGTTGTTCGGCGCTTAGATCGGAATCCACCACGATCTGAATCGCTGCGAGTACGACTCCACCAACCGCTTCCCAGTAATGCTTCCGCTTTGCGATCTTCAAAGTTATGAAGATGCACTCCCCCCACTCGTTGTTGGTTTCTCCATAGATTGATCTTGGTGACACATATGAATTTTTTTGATTTACTACTACGTTCCCCAAAAGTGGTATCAGAGCTAGGTCTATGCGTAGATTCTATGCATGAGTAGAACACAAGTTGTTGTGAGTGTCGATTTTGTTAATTTGCTTGCCGTTACTAGTCTTATCTTGATTCGGCGGCATTGTGGGATGAAGCGGACCAGACCGAATTTACACGTACGCTTACATGAGACTGGTTCCACCGCCTGACATGCACTTGTTGTATAAGGTGGCTAGCGGGTGTCTGTCTCTCCCACTCTAGTCGGATCGGATTTGATGAAAAGGGTCCTTATGAAGGGTAAATAGAAATTGGCATATCACATTGTGGTTTTTGCATAGGTAAGAAACGTTCTTGCTAGAAACCTATAGCGGCCACGTAAAAACTTGCAACAACAAATTAGAGGACGTCTAACTTGTTTTTGCAGCATATGCCGTGTGATGTGATATGGCCAAAGGATGTGATGTGATATATGTGATGTATGAGATTGATCATGTTCTTGTAATAGGATTCACGACTTGCATGTCGATGAGTATGACAACCGGCAGGAGCCATAGGAGTTGTCTTAATTTATTGTATGACCTCCATGTCAATCAAAAATGCCATGTAATTACTTTACTTTATTGCTAACCGTTAGCCATAGTAGTAGAAGTAATAGTTGGCGAGACAACTTCATGAAGACACGATGATGGAGATCATGATGATGGAGATCAAGGTGTCGTGCCGGTGACAATGATGATCATGGTGCCCCGAAGATGGAGATCAAAGGAGCAAGATGATATTGGCCATATCATGTCACTATATGATTGCATGTGATGCTTATCATGTTTTACATCTTATTTGCTTAGAATGATGGTAGCTTAAATAAGATGATCTCTCACTAAAATTTCAAGAAAAGTGTTCCCCCTAACTGTGCACCGTTGCTAAGGTTCATTGTTTTGAAGCACCACGTGATGATTGGGTGTGATAGGATCTAATGTTCGCATATAACGGGTGTAAGCTAGATTTACACACGCAATACACTTAGGTTGACTTGACGAGCCAAGCATGTACAGACATGGCCTCGGAACACGGGAGACCGAAAGGTCGAACATGAGTCGTATAGAAGATATAATCAACATGGAGATGTTCACCATTGATGACTAGTCCGTCTCATGTGATGATCGAACACGGGCTAGTTGACATGGATCATGTGTCACTTGGATGACTAGAGAGATGGAGGAGAATAGTTCTGTCAGTGAGCACATACTCAAAATGTCTGGGTTGCACAACCACTTGACTCAGCTGGGAGTTAATCTTCTGGATGACTCGGTTATTGACAGAATCCTCCAGTCACTTCCACCTAGATACAAGAGCTTTGCGATGAACTACTACATGCAGGGTATGGAGAAGTCCATTCCTGAGTTGTACTCGATGCTGAAATCAGCGAAGGTCGAGATCAAAAAGGAGCATCAAGTGTTGATGGTGAATAAGACCACTAGTTTCAAGAAAGGCAAGGGTAAGAAGAACTTCAAGAAGGACGGCAAAGCAGTTGCCGCGCCCGGTAAGCAAGTTGCTGGGAAGAAGAACAAGAATGGACCCAAGCCTGAGATTGAGTGCTTTTATTGCAAGGGTACTGGTCACTGGAAGCGAAACTGCCCCAAGTACTTAGCGGATAAGATGGCCGGCAACGTTAAAGGTATATGTGATATACTTGTTATTGATGTGTACCTTACCAGCGCTCGTAGTAGCTCCTGGGTATTTGATACCGGTGCAGTTGCTCACATTTGTAACTCCAAGTAGGAGCTGCAGAATAAGGGGAGACTGGTGAAGGACGAGGTGACGATGCGCGTCGGGAATGGTTCCAAGGTCGATGTGATCGTCGTCAGCACGCTACCTCTACATCTACCTTCGGGATTAGTTTTAAACCTTAATAATTGTTATTTAGTGCCAGCTTTGAGCATGAACATTGTATCTGGATATCACTTGATGCGAGATGGCTAATCATTTAAATCTGAGAATAATGGTTCTTCTATTTATATGAGAGAAATGTTTTATGGTCATGCCCCGCTGGTCAATGGTTTATTTTTGATGAATCTCGAAGGTGATGTTACACATGTCCATAGTGTGAGTACCAAAAGATGTAAGGTTGATAACGATAGTCCCACTTACATGTGGCACTGCCGCCTTGGTCATATTGGTGTCAAACGCATGAAGAAACTCCATGCAGATGGACTTTTGGAGTCTCTTAATTTTTGAATCATTTGACACGTGCGAACCATGCCTCATGGGCAAGATGACCAAGACTCCGGTCTCCGGAACAATGGAGCGAGCAACTAACTTGTTGGAGATAATACATACCAATGTATGCGGTCCAATGAGCGTTAAGGCTCGCAGTGGCTACCGTTATGTTCTCACCCTCACTGATGACTTAAGCAGATATGGGTATGTCTACTTAATGAAACACAAGTCTGAAACCTTTGAAAAGTTCAAGGAATTTTAGAGTGAGGTAGATAATCAACGTGACAGGAAAATGAAGTGCCTACGATCTGATCGTGGCGAAGAATATTTGAGTCACGAGTTTGGCACGCACCTAAGGAAATGTGGAATTGTTTCACAACTAACACCGCCTGGCACACCTCTGCGAAATGGTGTGTCTGAACGTCGTAATCGCACTCTATTGTATATGGTGTGATCTATGATGTCTCTTACCGACTTACCGCTATAATTTTGGGGATATGCATTAGAGACTGCCGCATTCACTTTAAATAGGGCACCGTCTAAGTCCGTTGAGACGACACCGTATGAATTATGGTTTGGAAAGAAACCTAAGCTATCGTTTCTGAAAGTTTGGGGACGTGAGGCTTATGTGAAGAAACTTCAACCTGAGAAGCTCGAACCTAAAGCGGAAAAGTGTGTCTTCAGGTATACCTTCTACCTCAGATCCGAAGGCAAAGTGTTTGTTGCCAAGAATGGATCCTTTCTAGAGAAAGAGTTTCTCTCGAAAGAAGTAAGTGGGAGGAAAATAGAACTTGATGAGGTAATTGTACCTCCACTCGAACCGGAGAGTAGCGCAGCACAGGAAGTTGTTTCTGTGGATCCTGCACCGGCAAGAGAGGAAGTTAATGATGATGATCATGAAACTTTAGATCAAGTTGAACCTCGAAGGTCCACGTGGACACGTTCCGCATCAGAATGGTACGGCAACCCTGTCCTAGAGATCATGTTGTTGGACAACGGTGAACCTTCGAACTATGAAGAAGCGATGGCAGGCCCGGAATCCAACAAATGGCTTGAAGCCATGAAATCCGAGATAGGATCCATGTATGAGAACAAACTATGGACTTTGGTGGACTTGCCCGATGATCGGCGAGCCATAGAAAATAAATGGATCTTTAAGAAGAATACTGGCGCGGATGGTAATGTGACCGTCTATAAGGCTCGGCTTGTCGCTAAAGGTTTAATGACAAGGTCAAGGAGTTGACTATGATGAGACTTTCTCACCCGTAGCGATGCTTAAGTCCGTCCGAATCATGTTAGCAATTGCCGCATTTTATGATTATGAGATCTGGCAAATGGACGTCAAAACAGCATTCCTTAAGGAAGAAGTGTATATGATGCAGCCAGAAGGTTTTGTCGATCCTAAAGATGCTAACAAAGTATGCAAGCTTCAGCGCTCCATCTATGGGTTGGTGCAAGCATCTCGGAGTTGGAACATTCGCTTTAATGAGGTGATTAAAGCGTCTGGATTTATACAGGTTTATGGAGAACCCTGTATTTACAAGAAAGTGAGTGGGAGCTCTGTAGCATTTCTCATATTATATGTGGATGACATATTGTTGATGGGAAATGATATAGAACTTTTGGAAAGCATAAAGGCCTACTTGAATAAGTGTTTTTCAATGAAGGACCTTGGAGAAGCTACTTACATATTAGGCATCAAGATCTATAGAGATAGATTGAGACGCCTCATAGTTCTTTCAGAAAGCACGTACCTTGACAAGATATTGAAGAAGTTCAATATGGATCAGTTCAAGAAGGGGTTCTTGCCTGTGTTACAAGGTGTGAGATTGAGTATGACTCAATGCCCGACCACGGCAAAGGATAGAGAAAAGATGAGTGTCATCCCCTATGCTTCAGCCATAGGCTCTATTATGTATGCCATGTTGTGTACCAGACCTGATGTGAACCTTGCCATAAGTTTGGTAGGGAGGTACCAAAGTGATCCCGAAACAGAACACTAGACAGCGGTCAAGAATATCCTGAAGTACCTGAAAAGGACCAAGGACATGTTTCTCGTATATGGAGGTGCCGAAGAGCTCGTCGTAAAGGGTTACGTCAATGCTAGCTTCGACACAGATCTGGATGACTCCAAGTCACAAACCGGATGCGTGTATATTTTGAACGGAGGGGCAGTCAGCTGGTGCAGTAGAAAGCAAAGCGTCGTGGCGGCATCTACATGTGAAGCGGAGTACATAGCTGCTTCGGAAGCAGCAAAGGAAGGAGTCTGGATGAAGGAGTTCAACACCGACCTAGGAGTGATTCCCAATGCGTCGGGCCCGATGACTCTATTCTATGACAACACTGGAGCTATTGCCCTTGCCAAGGAGCCCAGGTTTCACAAGAAGACAAGACACATCAAGCACCGCTTCAACTCCATTCGTGATTATATTCAGGAAGGAGATATAGATATTTGTAAAATACATACGGATTTGAATGTTGCAGATCCGTTGACTAAACCTCTCTTACGAGCAAAACATGATCAACACATAACTCTATGGGTGTTCGATACATCACAATGTAACTAGATTATTGACTCTAGTGCAAGTGGGAGACCGTTGGAAATATGCCCTAGAAGCAATAATAAAGTGATTATTATATTTCCTTGTTCATGATAATTGTCTATTGTTCATGCTATAATTGTATTAACCGAAAACCGTAATACATGTGTGAATACATAGACCACAACATGTCCCTAGTGAGCCTCTAGTTGGCTAGTTCGTCGATCAATAGATGGTCACGGTTTCATGATCATGGACATTGGATGTTGTTGATAACGGAATCACATCATTAGGAGAATGACTTGATGGATAAGACCCAATCCTAAGCATAGCACAAGATCGTGTAGTTCGTCTGCTAAAGCTTTTCTAATGTCAAGTATCATTTCCTTAGACCATGAGATTGTGCAACTCTCGGATACCATAGGAATACTTTGGGTGTGCCAAATGTCACAACATAACTAGGTGGCTATAAAGGTATACTACGTGTATCCCCGAAAGTATCTGTTGGGTTGGCACGAATCGAGACTAGGATTTGTCACTTCGTGTGACGCAGAGGTATCTCTAGGCCCACTCGGTAAGACATCATCATAATGAGCTCAATGTGACTAAGGAGTTAGCCACGGGATGATGTATTACGGAACGAGTAAAGAGACTTGCCGGTAACGAGATTGAACAAGGTATAGGGATATCGACGATCGAATCTTGGGAAAGTGTCATACCGGTAGACAAAGGGAATTGTATACGGGATTGATTGAATCCCCGACATCATGGTTCATCCGATGAGATCATCATGGAGCATGTGGGAGCCAATATGGGTATCCAGATCCCGCTATTGGTTATTGACCGGAGAGGTGTCTCGGTCATGTCTACATGCCTCCCGAACCCATAGGGTCTACACACTTAAGGTTCGATGACGCTAGGGTTATAGGGAAATTGTGTACATGGTTAACGAAGGTTGTTCGAAGTCCTGGATGAGATCCCGGACGTCACGAGGAGTTCCAGAATGGTCCGAAGGTAAAGATTCATATATACGACGTGAGGTTTTGGTCACCAGAAGTGTTTCGGGCATCATCGGTAACGTACCGGGACCACCGGAACGGTTCCAGGGGTCCACCGTGTGGGGCCACTAGCACCAGAGGGCTGCGTGGGCCGAAGGTGGGAGGGAAACATGCCCTAGGTGGGCCGGTGCGCCTCCCAAAAGGGCCCAAGGCGCAACAAAGGTGGGAGGGGGGCAAACCCTAGGCACACATGTAGGCCCACCTAGGGCGCCGCCCCTCCTCTCCCCTCTCTTGGCCACCGCCCCAAGGGCCATCTAGGGTCGGCCGCCGCCCTAGGGTGGGAACCCTAGGGGCTGCGCCCTCCCTCCTCCTCCTCCTCCTCCTATATATAGTGGAGGGTTTGGGGCTGCCAAGGACACACATCTCTCTCCCTCTCGGCGCAGCCCTACCCCTCCTCGTCCTCGTCCTCCGTAGTGCTTGGTGAAGCCCTGCCGGAGTACCACGCAGCTCCACCGTCACCACACCGTCGTGCTGCCGGAGCTCTCCCTCAACCTCTCCTTCCTCCTTTCTGGATCAAGGCATAGGAGACATCATCGGACTGCACGTGTGTTGAACGCAGAGGCGCCGTTGTTCGGCGCTTAGATCGGAATCCACCGCGATCTGAATCGCTGCGAGTATGACTCCATCAACCGCGTTCGAGTAATGCTTCCGCTTTGCGATCTTCAAAGGGCAAATTTTGTTTTTGCCACTCTAGATTTTGCCAATTTTCCTTATGCCATTCTAGATTTTCACATTTCACTTTTGCCACTCTTAGTTATTAACAATTATCACAATTGCCATTTTGGTGGAAAAAACAAAAATTTGAGAGTGGTACTTGTGATAATTGTCAAAAACTAAGAGTGGCAAAAGTGAAATTAAATTATTTTGCTTTTGCCACTAAATGGCAATAGTAATAATTGTCAAAAGCTAAGAGTGGCAAAAGTGAAATGTCAACTTCTAGAGTGGCATAAGTAAAATTGGCAAAATCTAGAGTGGCAAAAACAAAAATTTCCCATCTTCAAAGGTATGAAGATGCACTCCCCCCACTCGTTGCTGGTTTCTCCATAGATTGATCTTGGTGACACGTAGGAAATTTTTTGATTTACTACTACGTTCCCCAACACTTAGAACCACCAACATCACGGCGCTGCTCATCGTGTGCGGACTGAGAAGGCTGTGGTGTATGCGCCGGCGTAGGTGTCTTGGAAGGCGCCCTTCCATCCCTAGAGTTCACCACGCCGCTTGTAAGCAGCACGACTCCGTCTTGAGATCCAGCAGTGCGAGGGTTGCCGTCGTCGCTGTGAACAACGCCGCTAGCTTGGCCTTGATCACCAGAACGTCATGGAGTTTCAAGACCTCCGCCTGCATCCACACAGTCGCCTGTCTGAATGGCTACAGGCACAACAGACGTGGACGGATCGACCACCGTGAAACCCTTCTTCTTGGGGGTCATGGCGATGAAGATGATAAAGAAACTGGCGCATTGATCGTTTGATCAGGTTCACACAACCTTCCCCCCTACCTGGCGCGCCAAAGATGTCGAGGTACGACACCTATGGGATCGTGTGGATCCCTTTGTGGTTCGGCAGGGAGACAGTATGCACAAAGAGCAGATCAGACGAGCAGTGTGAGGGGAGAATTTTTACCCAGGTTTGGGCCGCTAAGAAGAGTAAAACCCTACTCCTACTTTAGTGTATTCTGGGTGTTTTAGGGTTCTGGCTATAGGAGCGCTATGAACAGTACACAACTGCTACACGCGTGAGCTAGAAGGTGGAAGAAGTTCAAGATGCTCCTCGTAACGCCTTAGGCCTTCTTTTATATGACTAAGGGGTCTCCACAATGGCGTACAGTACATGCACGAGGTGTACAGTGCTACAGTGTTATCATACCTAACAATGATGGTGTAAGACAAATGCATTTAATGCTCCGTCAGGTGTCCTTGACTCTCTACGGGATGGGACAGAAGCCCGTCCCATCGGCACCGCTTAGCCTCTCCCTTGCCAGCGCCTTGACACGTATCCTGGTGGGATGACACCTAGTCTCTGCGCTAGCAGGGGGGCAAGGTCTTGCCGGGTGCACTTCTTGCCGGGGCTCCGTAAGCCACCCCGGCAAGATCTTGCAAGGGTTCCAGCCTTCGGCCTTCGGTCTTGTGCTTGTTGACTTGAATGTTTTCTTGACGTCTTTGTATTTGCTTCCAGCAGTCCCTTGGCAAGCCTTGCTGTCGGTGTGGCTACAACTGCCCATGCACAAGTATGGGGTACTAAAAGCCCAAGCTTTAGTACACCAACAAAAATTGTTTCTTATGGGTAGGAAAATATTTTTCAGAGAAGTAGTAAACCATATCATGTGGACTACGCACACAACCATGAGTTAGAGTCTTGAACCAATCTTTAGCTTCACCCTTTAGTGAGAAAGGAAATATTTTATGGATATAGTAATAATGAATCTTTTCCTTATGAGCAAATAGGGTGGCTATATCATTAATCTTAGTCGGGTGTGCTACAACAGTTTCAGATTCATAACCATGAAAAGGATCGAATTCTACTAGAGTAATTAATTCAAGATCAACCAAGAATTCATAATCATTATCATCAACAAAGATAGGAGAGGTAGCAAATTTAGGATCATATTTCATCATTGCATTCATAGATTTTTGTTTCACCTTCTTCATTAAAATTTTAAGATCCTCTCTATTTTTACAAGAAATAAAATCCTTAGCAATGTCCCCATCCATAACATAACCCCCTGGTATATCAAGCATCTTAGTTGTAGTCGAAGTGCTAGGTGTACCAGGTGATTCACCATTGTCATCAGTTTCAAATTCTCTATATTTAGCAATTTGAGCATCAAGAAGTTCACCTAGTGCCACAATTTCAGTTTCATCAAGCATAGTAGTAGCATAATCATGCATATCATATGTATCAGAATCGGTATCTATTACTTGTGACATAACAGATTGTATAATAGGTGGTGGTGTTGCAAGCTGACTTAAAGCAGATGGTAAATCAAGTGTGGAGCTAGCTGGCAATTCCTTACCTCCCCTCATCTTAGATGGTATAATCTTGGTTCTGGATCAGTTTCTTCATAGTGACCAACGGATAGATAATTCCCAAGTGAATTAATAAATAGAGCTATGCTCCCCGGCAACAGCGCCGGAAAAACATATTGATGACCCACAAGTATAAGGGAACGTAATAGTCTTCCAGGGAAGTATTTTACCCAAATTTGTTGATTCGCTCACAAGGGGAGCCAAAGAATATTTATAAGCCTTAGTAGTTGAGTTGTCAATTGAACCTCACCTGGAATATTATGTCTCTGCATCAAGGCATTAGTAGCTCAGTAGTTTGATAGTTTTCATAGCAATAGTAACAGTAGCAGTAGCAATATTAGTAATAGTAGTAGTAACTTAGCAAACTCAATGTGATAAAAGCGTAGGTATGGAGTATCGATGGATATTTGGATGACATTAACCATGTAATAGTCACAACCTAGAGCGACACAAAACTAGCCCCAATTCACCAATCATATGTAGCAGTGCTTATAATAAGAACTTTCATAACATCTTTTGTCCAACCCTCCCATGGTAGCAGGGTCCTAATGGAAATATAAGGGTAATGAAGGCCTCCTTTTAATAGAGTACCGAAACAAACAATTAACACATAGTGAATACATGAACTCCTCCTATTACGGTCATCACCCGGAAAGAATCCCAATTCTTGTCACCTTGGGGTATGCGGATCATAACATATAGTAGGTGCATATAACTTGCAAGATAGGATCCAAAGAACTCTTATATTCGTGAAAATATAATAGGTTCAGATTTTAAATCATGGCACTTGGGCCCTAGTGACAAGCATTAAACATAGCGAAGTCATAGAAACATAAATCTCAGAACATAGTGGATACTAGGGATCAAGCCCTAACAAATTGACTCGATTACATGATCAGTCTCATCCATCTCCATCTACCTCCAGTATGCCTACAATGGAATTACCCACGCCTAATGGTGAGAATCACAAGGTTATTAATGAAGAGGGGTTGTTGATGACGACAACGATGTTTTTCCCTCTCCGGAGCCCAAAACAGGATCCAGATCTGGCTTCCCAGAGAAGAACACGAGGTGGCGGCGACTCTGGATCATAAAATGCGATAAAACTTTGTCTCCTATTTTTTCCTGGAAAGATAGTACTTATGGCATCACAGGTAGGAAAAAGGAGGTGTGAGGGCCCCTAGGGGGTGGGCGTGTCGTGCACCCTTGTGGGCGGCTTATGGGGCCCCTCCGAGAGGCCTTCATTCTAGTATTTTTATATATATTCAATAAAAAATCCTTTCTAGGTTTCGTCCAATTCCGAGAACTTTTATTTCGCACAAAAACAACACCATGACATTTTTGCTTAAAACGGTGTTAGTCCGGGTTAGCTCCATTCAAATTATGCAAATTAGAGTCCAAAACAAGAGCAAAAGTGTTTGGAAAAATAGATATGTTTTGGACGTATCTCAACCGTTATGTGCATTAGTCGTTCACAAGCGATACAACCGCACAACACTAGCGGTAGTACTGCTAAATAGTCGACAAGCTACAGAGGGGTCCACAATAGTAGAATCATACAAGGGTGGTAGTACTAACATGACTAGTCAGAGAGCTTATCTTTCCTACTTCTAAAGATTTGAGTTGGTGGTGAGTTCATTCCTCCACTTCCTCCTCCTACAAGTGGGACCTACTGCAATAGTAGTCAAAATTAAAAAAATATGGTTGATGGGAGTCCATACCCAGCATGTCTCCTACAAGTGGCATATTCCCTGTCATCTCGAAAAAAGTAGGAATTGTTCACGCATACAAAAAATGTGGTAACACATTTGAACGCATGAAGATGCTAACATTCACCATTTGTGAAAAATAAAAGGATGCTACTATTCACACATTGGACAACTGCAGGGCCGTATTATCGAACATGCACTGTAATGTTACAGTGAGGAGTAAGTTATGGCCATTGAGCAACTATAGCACCGGGAGTTTTTCTAGAAGAAGAAAACTATAGCACAGTGAAGCATCCTAGGAGCATCTGGAGTTTTAGACATTTTCTAATCAAGCATGAGAAATAAATATGGAATTAGCTTGATAAGTCTTAATATGCATTGAATTATTATGTAGTAGTCTAGGTTGTTGTAATGATATTGCACACAGTTGAGGATTTATACAAAACAAAGATACTTATTTATATTTGTATTTTTTATGTACTTCCATAGCAAAGATACATAGTAGAACGTAAAAACTCAAGAGGTAGTAGTAGCGGTACAAACCAGCGGAAGTACCACAAGAGCGATACTACGATGGGTACCAACGGTACTATCGCCAACTATAGTTGAAGGTTACAAAACCTGAAATACAAGCGGTGGTACAAGATGGAACAAACATGCAAAAGTACTGCATAACGGTACTAATGTGGTACCGGTGGTACTACCACCATTTGTAGATGGAGAATACACAACCAAAAACTCCAAGCGATAGCACCAGCGGTACTGACCACCGGAAGTACCACATAAGCAATACTACCATGGGGTACGGGCGGTACTATCACTTGGCCTCTGACTAATAGGCCAATGCAATAACATAAGGGGCTCCAAATAAGTGGGAAGGAAATGTGGGTGCATATGGTATGTCTACGTGTTGATTCCACCCAACCCTTCCAATGCGGACCCCCTCTTAATAGTACGGTTTTCCTATGACTCAAAAAGAAATGCCGAAAACCCGTCTTTGCTCTTTCTTCCTCTAAGGGGAATAAATCTGTATTGTACCATATATAATAATCTCTGAAATGCTCGAAGCGCAAGGTTAGTCCACAAAGCACATTATCATCAACACCAAAACCAGCTAGAGTGAGGTATGCCCTAACAATCTCCCGCTTATGGTGAATTGATGAGAATCCAAGATTTGCACAATAGATATCATGGAATAATATGCAAACCAACAATATAAAAAATATAGATGGGATCCCCCTAGTTGTGTGCACTAATTTGATATGCTTTCAGAATGCAAAGCACATGCATTAGGATCAACACCCCCTATATTTTATAGACAAGGCAACACTTGCAGCAAACTAGATATAGAAAAAAAGCATAACTTCAAGCATATGTATGAGAGCATAAGGAGATAGGGCAACGATAAAGGACAACTCCACATACATAGAAATACGACATAAATAGATAGATAGGACACGATAGCATGTCTCACCCCATACTCGAACATAGTCACATACCAAAGCAACCAGCAGATAAAAAAGTCCACAAGCATAAAAGAATCAACGAAATACATGCAAGCTTGTGACTCGACAACACCCTGCAAATCTCCTTCTTCCTAAGCTCCCCTTTGGCGTCAAGATGCCAGAAAGGCAAAGAGCGACACTAAGCATCCCGAAGGTGGCAGCGCTACTCGACACACGCCTCAGACTCGTAATCTCCATGTCCCTTGGACTCCTCTTCAATCTCATCATCAACACTGGAAGACACATGGTAGGAGGGGTAGACATAGCAGCATCGAAGTCGTCACCAGAAGAGGTCCAATGGCTGTATCCAGGGACACACCTCTCCTCATAAGTGATGACCTTCTCAGAGCCACTCTGAATGGTTATATCCATTTTCCTCATTATATTTATCTATCTGCGGCGAGCAATCTTCTCATTTGGTGAGCCTTATACAACCTGTGTTGAACATCATTCTGAAGACATAAAAGTTTCTTCACCTTCCTCTTCATATTTGCAGCCCAGCCCTTGGGATCTACAAAGAGCTCATAGCTAGGCTCATCTGACTCAGCAGAAGCAATCTCCCAATCAGGAGCGTGTGCAGCAGCTTTGGGTACCTTGATCTCCTCATGAATAACTAACTACCATGCTCCATGTTATCCTCAGGAAAAACAATGTGCCAAGTGTCAACAATGAGCTTGTAGATGAAGGGGGCATAGATAGGAACCTTTCCATCATAGACAACGTGTGTGAGCTCAGTCCACATGACACAGGACACATCCGGAACTTGTCCTTTTCCTTCATGCACATCAGAAGCATGACAACTAGCTATGCATGAACCATGTCAAGGTTTCCATCTAGTGGAAACAGAGAGTGCATGAAGATCCTATGCATGATATTCAGATAAGGGGTCAACTCCTTAGTAGAAGTTCCACCTGGCCCCTGTTTGAGGGTGTAGTAACACATCAGTTTGGACTTGTGAATAGATGCAGCGTTGGCGGGGGACAAAGACCAATGGGTTTATCCTGTCCCTCATTGTTGTAGCCCATACAAGTCATGAAATCCTTTGAGGAATCCCGTAGACACCTATCATAAGACATCCAAGTCATAGTCCTGGCCTCATCAGTCCCAAGGTGAATGGTGGCATAGAATTGGTCCATAAGCTCAGCGTCAAAGTCATAGTTGAACTGGATGATCCTCGTGATATAAAATTTCTCATAGATGGCAATAGCTTCTCCAAAGTACGACATGTCGATCCTCATGTGACTCACATCAATAGTCTTGGTCCTGAAAATGAGTATTTTCTTGCTCCTAATCACATCATGATAGAGAACGGCTTAATCTTGGTTCCATAACGAGCGACCCTAGAGAGTGGGGTCCTAGGGGCGCAAATAGGGATTGCGCTGATGATATGCCCAAATACTCCTTGACGTTCAACTCCATGATTGCCTTGGCCTGGGTCTTCTTTGCCACGGGCTTCTTGGCTTGGGTCTTGACATTGCATGACTGTCTCTACTTGATTGGTACTTCTAGCTCTTCAACCTTGTATGAGAACATTTCTCCATGTGTGGTTTTGGGTAATTGATGACAATCCCTATGGACTAATGGTTGCCTTAAGTTATATTCGAAGGATTTGTCCATAGGCACTTCTTGAAGTCCATTTGTTGGTTTCAAGGAGTTTATATGGTGACCAAGGTGGTATTCAAGGTTTTATCCAAAGATTGGTCATAGAGAAGATAAGATACAAGGTTGATCAAGATTAAGTCACAGAGTGAATCAAGTTGATCAACACACAAAGCATACAAGATGTACCGAGAGGGATCAAGTGATCCCATGGTATGGTAAGCATTGTCCATTACGCTTTGTGTACTAACCCATGTTCCCTGTGAGAGTTCTATGTGGGGTTAGGTATGTTTCCATGGGCTTGCGTCAAGTGGAAGATCTCATACATCCCATGGGAGATGACATCAAGTGGTTATCGTCATCAAGGTTGCGGTGTGCAAGCTCAAGTGAAGCATCACGGGGAGATCGTGCTTGAAGCTTGTCGTTCATTGTGGTGACAATGGACTTGTGAAGATGTGCTGAAGAGTGGCTCACCCATAGTGGAGTATGGGGAGCAATCTACTAATCTCCATCAAGCCGGTGCAATCAAGAAAGGTGGTCCATCTTGAGGAAGTCAAGATCGTCATCATCTAGCTCAAGTGGACTATGCGCAAGGCAAATGTTTGAACTTGTAGGGTTTTCTATTTTACCAGTCTCATAGTGGTAGTTGGGAGACTGGGTTACATGATAGATAGTCGTACTATCAAGGGGGGCTCTCAAGTGAGTAGCTTGATTGCATCGTTCGTTGAGAGCTCAAACCATTTGCATCCTTGCATCTTCATGTTTCTTGGTTCTTGTTTGGTGTTTCTCTTTGTGAGTTCTTGAGCTTATGGCCAGCTTCATGACAAGCTCAAGTTCATCGAAAACGGAGTCCATATGCATCTTCTATGATGTTTTCGATGATGGAGTTTTTGTCGGTTCTTCATTCATAGAGATTTCACATCTCTATATCATTGGCATTTTATACTACCTCTTCTTAAGAAAACCCTATCGCTTGGGTAGCTCTTGTCGTGCTGAATCCAACAAGCTTGAGTTTGCTCAATTCAGAGTTCATTTGCGAAAGTTATGACAGTTTCAGTGCTAGAGCTGTTTTTCTCTTAACAAGAGGTAGTACTGCTCGGTAGCACGGTAGTACCGCTTGGGTGGTACTTCCTCTATGTACTACCGATGTCACTACCGCTTATTTTTTTAGCAGAAGTACCGAGCGGTACTGTCGTCCTTAAGTGCCGCTTATGTTTTTTAAGTAGAAGTACTGAGCGGTTCTACCGCCTCGAGTTTTCTGTCATTTTGCATGCTTTGCTGTTGGATAGCTCTTGTCGTGCTGAATCCAACAAGCTTGAGTTTTCTCAATTCGGAGTTCATTTGCGAAAGTTATGGCAATTTTAGCGTGAGAGGTGTTTTTCTCTGAACAAGCGGTAGTACAGCTTGGTAGCACGGTAGTACCGCTTGGGCGGCACTTCCGCTATGTGCTACCGCTGTCACTACCGCTTACATTTGCCTTCTAGTGCCTATAGGGGTCTCTGGTCATTTTCAATGGAAGTATTGCTCTCCCCAGAGCGGTAGTACCGCCCTGAAGTGCCACTCGAACTACCGCTTATTTTTTTAAGCGGAAGTTCCGAGCGGTACTACCGCCCTTATGTGATGCTTATGTTTTTTAAGCGGAAGTACCGGGCAGTACCGCCTCGAGTTTTCTGCCGTTTTGCATGCTTCTCTTGGTACTAGCGTGCTAAGCGGTAGTACCTGATGTCTACTACGCAACCTTCTTCTTGTAGACTCGTGTTGGGACTCCAAGCGCTGATTTTTGTTGGACAGTAGCCAATTTCCCTCAAGTGGATGACCTAAGGTTTATCAATCCGTGGGATGCGTAGGATGAAGATGGTCTCTCTTGAACAACCCTGCAACAAAATAACAAAGAGTTTCTTGTGTCCCCAACACACCCAGTACAATGGTAAATTGTATAGGTGCACTAGTTCGCAAATAGATGGTGATAAAACTGTGATATGGATGGTAGATATAGGTTTTTGTAATCTGAAAATATAAAAACAGCAAGGTAACTAATGATAAAAGTGAGCACAAACGGTATTGCAATGCTCAGAAACAAGGCCTAGGGTTCATACTTTCACTAGTACAAGTTCTCTCAACAATACTAACATAGTTGAATCATATGTAAATCCCTCATGTGCGACAAAGAGTTCACTCCAAAGTCACCAATAGCGGAGAACAAATGAAGAAATTATTGTAGGGTACGAAACCACCTCAAAGTTATCATTTCCGATCAATCGTATGAGCTATCCCTATAAGTGTCACGAATAGCCCTAGAGTTCGTACTAAAATAACACCTTAAGATACACATCAACCAAAACCCTAATGTAACCTAGATACTCTAATGTCACCACGAGTACCCATGGGCTTGATTATACGATATGCATCACACAATTTCAGATTCATAAGGTTCAATCCAACACAAAGAACTTCAAAGAGTGCCCCAGCGTTTCTACCGAAGAGTCAAGACGAAAACGTGTGCCAACCCCTATGCATAGATTCCCGAGGTCACGGAACCCGCAAGTCGATCCCCAAAACATACATCAAGTGGATCAATAGAACATCCCATTGTCACCATGGATATCCCATCGCAAGACATACATCAAGTGTTCCCAAATCCTTTAAAGACTCAATCTGATAAGAAAACTTCAAAGGGAAAACTCAATTCATCACAAGAAGATGGAGAGGAGAAAACTCCATATGATTCATCTATATTAATAAAGATCACGGTACATCAAGATTGTGTCATCTCAAGAACACGAGAGAGAGATCAAACACATAGCTACTCGTACATACCCTCAGCCCCGAGGGTGAACTACTCCCTCTTCGTCATGGAGACCGTCGGGATGATGAAGATGGCCTCCAGTGATGGTTTCCCCCTCTGGCATGGTGCCGGAACGGGCTCCCGATTGGTTTTTCATGGCTACAGAGGCTTGCGGTGGTGGAACTCCCGATCTAGGTTTCTTTCTGGGGTTACTAGATTTATAGGAGTACTTGGCGTTAGAATCACGTCAAGGGGACTCCCAAGGGGCCCACAAGCCAAGGGTGCGCCATAGGGGGCGCCCTGGTGGATTGTGGATGCCTCGGGACTCCCCTCCGGTATCTTTTTGCTCCAGTATTTTTTATATATTCCAAAAATATTCTCCGGAAATTTTCAGCCCATTCCGAGAACTTTTATTTCTGCACAAAAAACAACACCATGGTAGTTCTGCTGAAAACAACGTCAGTCCGAATTAGTTCTAATAAAATCATACCAAAATCATATAGAATTATTGTAAACATGGCATGAATACTTCATAAGTTATAGATACGTTGGAGACGTATCAGCATCCCCAAGCTTAATTCCTACTCGTCCTCGAGTAGCTAAATGATAAAAGAAATAATTTATGAAGTGTGAATGCTAGCATAGTGAAATTTGATCAATGATAGTTCCAAATACTTTTTCTAGCATCATTATATATCATAAATAGTAGCTCATCTCATAAAACTTCTCATGATGAACAACAAGTTATTCACATGTTAAAGTATAGACCATAAATTTTCTTGAAAACTAACAAACTATGCTTTTAGTCACCAAACAATTGCAATTCATCTTATTTTCAGGAAGGGTCTATGTAAGAGCTTTGATTTAGCAAATTCCACATACTCAACTATCATATAGTCTTCATCATTGCTAACACTCAAAGCATATTTTTAGAGCAAATGGCATCCATCAAACATAGAGAAAGATAGGGGCTTAAAGTTTTGCCTCCCAACTTATTTATCATATAGATAATTGTCAATAATAATAATTCACGGTCAAATATATTTGAACGGCCGTATATGCTTGGATCTTTCCCCACCACAAGATGCTTGCCAACTAAAGAATAATTGAGTTTGAACTAAGAAGGAATACTATTGACTCTTGCATAAAAGTAAATACATGAAAGTAAAAGATAGGCCCTTCGTAGAGGGAAGCATAGGTTGTCATGCGCCTTTTAATTTTGGATGTGCAAACCGTTAATGTAAAGGAACATCATGTTGTATTGCCCTTTGTGATAGCAACCTTTATTATGTAGTTCGTCGCTTTTATTTCTTTACCATCACAAGTTCGTACAACACTTATTTTCCCTTACAATAAAAGATCATACATATTTAGGAGCAATTTTTATTGCTTTTTGCACCGATGACAACTTACTTGAAGGATCTTATTCAATCTATAGGTAGATATGGTGGACACTCATGGCAAGAAACTGATTTTAAGGGTTTTGGATGCACAAGTAGTATCTCTACTTAGTACAAATCTTTTGCTATCAAAAGATCCTAAGCAAGCACCACATGTTGGAGGATCCATAACAATATAACTTCTATACAAATATACCCAAGCATAACCCATTACATTGTCTTCCTTGTCCACCTTCAACTAATTTGCTCAAGTTTGAAAATAATTAATGGGTATTCACAATCATAGAAGATGTCCAAGATAGTATATTTATATGTGAAATCTCTCTTCCTTCAATATTCTTTCATGAATTGTTCAAGTGACCAATGTGGTGTTTGCTAACTTTCAACAAATTTAACCACTTATACTTCTTATATGTGAAGTCATTACTCGCCATGGGATAAGCATATAAAACATATATAATTTCAGATTTATGATATTCAATTCATTCAACCATTCACTCATAGGATATAAGTGAAGCACGAGAGTAAACGACAAAACTACTCCAAAACATATAAGTGAAGATCAATGAGTAGTCAAACAAATTAAGTAGCTATGTGAGGACTTTATCTATCTCTCTCAATAAAGATTTTCAGATCTGAGTATTTTATTTAAACAGCAAGAAAAAGGAAAAATAGCACTCCAAGAATAAGATGCATCATGTGAACGAATAAAAATTTAGGCTCAACATACGCTAACCGATAGTTGACGAAGAGACGTGGGATGCATAGCACCCCCAAGCTTAGATGCTTGAGAGTTCCTGAAATATTTACTTGGGGTGCCTTTGGCATCCCCAAGCTTGAGCTTTTGTATCTTGTCCAATCCTCTCATATCCCAGTTTCAGCTATTCTCAAAAACTTCATCCACACAAAACTCAAAAAGAACTTGTGAGATAGGTTAGTACACATAAGAGCAAATCAACACTTCATGTACTTCCAAGACAAGTTGCACAATAATTTTCAAACATTAGATACCGTATATAATCATTTCCACAATTTATATCTACCAATATAGGCTACGGAAACTATAGGATAAGTAGATAACAAAACTATGAAAGCAATCTGTCTAAACAGAACAATCTGTAGCAATTTATTAAACAAGTGTACTTATGTAAATCTTAGAATTATAAAAATTTAGGACATGCTAAATAATTTATATTAAAATACTTTTGTAAAAATTTCAGAAACTTTCCACATTCCAGTAAAATATGAAAATTCAAACACTACAGCAAAAGTTTCTGTTTTTTACACAACACACATCAAACATGCAATGCAAGCATCCTAAGGCAATTCTTGAAACTTTTTATTGAAAAACAAGATTATAAATAACACCTAACATAGAAAAACAAAATTAAATGACGCTCCAAGCAAAACTCATATTATGTGATGAATAAAAATATAGCTCCAAGTAAGATATACCAATAGTGTTGAAGACGAAAGAGGGGATGCCTTCCGGGGCATACCCAAGCTTAGACGCTTGAGTATTCCTTTAATATTAACTTGGGGGTGCCTTGGTCATCCACAAGCTTAGTTTCTTATCACTCCTTATTCTCCTCATGTCGGTGTCTCACCCAAAACTTGAAAACTTCACTCACACAAAACTTAACGGAACTTCGTGAGAAGGGTTAGTGTAATAAAGATAAATCATTCACTTAGGTATTGTCAAGACAATATTAATAATTGTTATCACATAATAAATAATGTATTATAACATTATCATAATTTATATCAGTGAATATAAGCTATGGGAACACTAAAACAAGCAAACTATGCATGCAAACCAGAATCTGTCAAAAACAGAACAGTCTGTGAAGATCTGTAGTATAGACATACTTACCTATCTCTTAAAATTCTGAAAAATTCGGAAAACCTCAATAAATTGTATATAAAGACTTTTTAAAAAAATCAGATCATTATCACGCTCCACTAAAAAATTAATATTCCTGTACTAGAGGCAAAAGTTTCTGTTTTGGTTCAGCATCAATTCTACTCATCTTGTGAGTAATCCCAAAGGTTTTACTTGGCAATTTATTGAAATAAAAGGCACAAAACATGATTACTACAGTATATTAATCATGTGAAAACACAAAAACAGAAAGTAAAAGTGTTGGGTTGTCTCCCAACAAGCGCTTTTCTTTAATGCCTTTTAGCTAGGCATGATTATTTCAATGATGCTCACATAGGAATAATAATTGAAACATGCAAATGAGCATCATGAATCTCATGGAAAGAACATTTAAGTCTAACCCAATTCCTATGCATAGGTATTTTGTGAGCAAAAAATTTATGGGAACAATAACCATCTAGCATAGGAAGGCAAAACAAGCATAACTTCAAAACTTTCAACACATAGAGAGGAAACTTGATATTATTGCAATTCCTACAAGCATAAGTTCCTCCCTCATAATAATTTTCAATAGAATCATGAAGGAATTCAACAACATAACTATCACATAAATCATAATCTTCATGATCCGCAAGCATAGAAAATTTGTCACTCTCCACATAAGCAATTTTCTTCTCATTCATAATAGTGGGAGCAAACTCAACAAAATAACTATCATGAGATACTTGATTGACATAACCACTTTGAATATTAAAATCATGATGACAAGTTTCATGGTTACTATCACTCTTTGTAGCATACATGTCATCATCATAATCATCATAGATAGTAGGCATGTAATTATCATAACAAATTTGCTCATCAAAACTTGGGGGACTAAAAATGTCATCTTCATCAAACATAGCATCCCCAAGCTTGTGGCTTTGCATATCACTAGCATCATGGATATTCAGAGAATTCATACTAGCAATATTGCAATCATGCTCATCATTCAATGAATTCTCATCACGTATTTTCATAAATTCTTCCTCTACCAACTGAGCATAATTTTCCGAACCATCATTTTCACGAAAGACATTAAAGAGACGAAACAATTGATGCAACCTAGAAGTCCATTTTTTGTAGTTTTCTTTTATAAAACCAAACTAGTGAAAAACAAGAAACTAAAAGATTTGATTGCAAGATCTAAAGATATACCATCAAGCACTCACCTCCCCAGCAACGGTGCCAGAAAAGAGGTTGATGTCTACTACACAACCTTCTTCTTGTAGACTCGTGTTGGGCCTCCAAGTGTAGAGTTTTGTGGGACAGTAGCAAATTTCCCTCAAGTGGATGACCTAAGGTTTATCAATCTGTGGGAGGCGTAGGATGAAGATGGTCTCTCTCGAACAACCTTGCAACCAAATAACAAAGAATCTCTTGTGTCCCCAACACACCTAATACAATGGTAAATTGTATAGGTGCACTAGTTCGGCGAAGAGATGGTGATACAATTGTAATATGGATGGTAGATATAGGTTTTTGTGACCTGAAAATAGAAAAACAGCAAGGTAACTAATGATAAAAGTGATCACAAACGGTATTGCAATGCTTAGAAACAAGGCCTAGGGTTCATACTTTCACTAGTGCAAGTTCTCTCAACAATACTAACATAGTTGAATCATATGTAAATCCCTCACGTGCGACAAAGAGTTCACTCCAAAGTCACCAATAGCGGAGAACAACCGAAGAAATTATTGTAGGGTACGAAACCACCTCAAAGTTATCTTTTCCGATCAATCGTATGAGCTATCCCTATAAGTGTCATGAACAACCCTAGAGTTCCTACTAAAATAACACCTTAAGATACACATCAACCAAAACCCTAATGTCACCTAGATACTCCAATGTCACCACGAGTACCCATGGGCTTGATTATACGATACGCATCACACAATTTCAGATTCCTCAGGTTCAATCCAACACAAAGAGACTTCAAAGAGTGCCCCAAAGTTTCTACCGGAGAGTCAAGACGAAAACGTGTGCCAACCCCTATGCATAGATTCCCAAGGTCATGAAACCCACAAGTTGATCACCAAAACATACATCAAGTGGATCAATAGAACATCCCATTGTCACCACGGATATCCCTTCGCAAGACATATTCAAGTGTTCCCAAATCATTTAAAGACTCAATACGATAAGAAAACTCCAAAGGGAAAACTCAATTCATCACAAGAAGATAGAGAGGGGAAAACTCCATATGATTCATATATATTAATAAAGCTCGCGGTACATCAAGATCGTGTCATCTCAAGAACACGAGAGAGAGAGAGAGATCAAACGCATAGCTACTGGTACATACTCTCAGCCACGAGCGGGAACTACTCCCTCTTCATCATGGAGACCGTCGGGATGATGAAGATGGCCTCCAGTGATGGTTTCCCCCTCCGGAAGGGTGCTAGAACGGGCTCCCGATTGGTTTTTCATGGCTATAGAGGCTTGCAGCAGCGGAACTCCTGATCTAGGTTTCTTTCTAGGGGTTGCTGGATTTATAAGAGTACTTGGCGCTGGAATCACGTCAATGGGACTCTCGAGAGGCCCACAAGCCAGGGGGTGCCCTGGTGGCTTGTGGCTGCCTCGAGACTCCTCTCCGGTATCTTTTTGCTCTAGTGTTTTTTATATTTTCCAACAATATTCTCCGTAAATTTTCAGCCCATTCCTAGAACTTTTATTTTTGCACAAAAAACAACACCATGGTAGTTCTGCCGAAAACAGCGTCAGTCCGGGTTAGTTCTAATAAAATCATATAGAATTATTGTAAACATGGCATGAATACTTCATAAATTATAGATTCATTAGAGACATATCAGTGCTGCTCAGCCGAGCGGTAGTACCGCTTGTGCACGACCTATGCACATAACGGTTGGATTTGGGGGGGCTATAAAAGGGGGTCTTCTTCCCCATTGCTCTCTAACTCTTGAGTTCGTGTCCCCCCCCCATTTTGACCTTCTTTGAGCTTGCTAACTCTCAATCCCTCCAATGATTCTTGCTAGTTCTTGAGGGAAAAGAGAGAGGATCTCTAGATCCACATTTCCACCAATCACTTTCTCCTCTTTGTGAGGGGAACCCCTTGGATCTTGATCTTGGAGTTCTTCGTGTTCTTCTTTGTCCTTCCTCTCATTTTCCTCCATAGCATTAGTTGTTGTGGTGGGATTTGGGAGAGAAGGACTTGGGCACTCCGTGTGCCCTTGCCATTGCATTTGGTGCATAGGTTTGAGTTCTCCACGGTGATACGTGGAAGTGAAGTTTGAGAAGCTTATTTCTCTTGGGTGTTTGTGCACCCTAGAGCTTGTTCCTCTTGGGTGCCTTGGCGCCCTAGACGGTTTGTGGTGTCTGAGATCTCAATCATTATGGTGCAAAGCTTTGGGCAAGCGTCGGGGTCTCCAATTAGATTGTGGAGATTGCCCCGAGCATTTGAGGTCACCTCAGAGCCATAATCCATTGTGGTGAAGCTTCATGGTGTCGTTGGGAGCCTCCAATTAAGTTGTGGAGATTGCCCCAACCTTGTTTGTATGGGTTCGGTGACCACCCTCAAGGGTCCCTTAGTGGAATCATAACACCTTGCACTGTGCGAGGGCGTGAGGAGACTACGGTGGCCCTAGTGGCTTCTTGGGGAGCATTGTGCCTCCACACCGCTCCGAATGGAGATTGGCATCCACAAGGGTGTGAACTTTGGGATACATCATCGTCTCCTCGTGCCTCGGTTATCTCTTACCCGAGCCCTTTACTTATGCAATTTACTCTATGATAGCTATATTGTTTGATGCTATATATCTTGCTATCACTTAGATGTTTATCTTGCTTAGCATAAGTTGTTGGTGCACATAGGTGAGCCTAGTTGTTTTAGGTTTTGTGCTTGACATATTAAACGTTAGTTTTATTCCGCATTTGTTCAATCCTAAACCATAATTATATTAAAGCACCTATTCACCCCCCTCTAGGCGACATCCACGTCCTTTCAAACCTCACTTAAGGATTCAACATAGCAAGGACGCTTGGTAGGATTCTTGCGACGAGCACCGTGATGAGAGCCACTACCACATGAACCCGACACACAACAAGAAGGAATAACACATGTAATAAGAAGTGCATAATCCCAAGACAAAAAGGTGAGAGTGGATGTGAATTACAGAATTTCAGAAGTGTTGGGTTCAAGCGGTACTTCCGCTCTGGCCATGGTAGTATCGCTTGAGTCACAAGAGGTAGTACCACTCCAGGAGCGGTTGTACCGTTTGCTTCTGAGGCGCACGACCGTGATTAGATCTGGTAGTACCGAAATCCCAAAACTTCAAAAAAATGTAATTTAGAGCCTACTCTACTATATAGCAACCTTCCCTCAACTTTAAATTGTCATGATTTAGACAAAATATTGATGAACATGATGATGGATCACTAGAAGAGTGTCTAGAGGGGGAGTGAATAGACTACTAGGAGGAATTTAAAACCTAACATTTCCCAAGTTAATTGGTTGGCAGATTTTAACAGTTTTAGCAAAGCTAGCAAGGCTAACAGCCCTACACATGCATGTCAACAAATATGGCAGCGGAAAGTAAAGACATTACATATGAAGTAAAGTGTTGAGATAGGTAGATCAAACGCAGTTGTAGACACGATGATTTTTCCCGTGGTTCCGATAGGTGGCGCTATCGTACATCCACGTTTATGGAGTCTTCAACCGACGGAGGGTAACGGTCATGAGAGTCCATAGAGGGCTCCACCCAAAAGGGTCCACGAAGTAGCAACCTTGACTATTCCATAACGGCTTCCGTCCATGAAGGACTAGCCTCACTATGGGTAGATCTTCACGAAGTAGGTGATCTCCTTGCCCTTACAAACTTCTTGGTTCACTCCACAACACTAAGTAGGAGGCTCCCAAGCGACACCTAACCAATCTAGGAGGCACCACCCTCCAAAAGATAATAGGCTCGGTAATGACGATGAACTCCTTGCTCTCGTGCTTCAAGATGATAGACTCCTTAGCACCCAATCACTCTCTCACAGATTTGGCATCGTGGAAGAGATGGGATTGGTGGAAAACTACTTGGGGAGGCTAGAGATCAAGATCCATATGATTGGAGTGGAAGATCTTGACCTCAACACAAGGGTAGGTGGTTCTCTCTCAGAAAATCTGATAGGATAGGTATGGAATAGTTCTAAGTGCTTCCCTTCCGAGTAGGTGGTGGTGAAGGGGTATATATAGGCATCCCCAAAGATCCAACCTTTACACACAAAATGACCAACTCGGTGACACCGATGTGTTAATCTTGGTGGTACCGAAGTGACCAAAAGGTGGCAACTTTTGAATCTCGGTGAGACCGATATAGGAAACTCGGTTGCACCGATAAGGTGGCCAACGGTCAGATTTCTAATCTCGGTGACGCCGATCCAACATTCTCAGTGGGATCGAAAATGTGAATTTGCGTAACAGAAAGTTGGCAACCTAAACTCGGTGGCACCGGTATGGAATCGGTTGCACCGAAGTGGCTAGGGTTTGGCTTGAGTCTGTCTAGGTTCTAGAATCAGTGGCACCGATATGGGAAAGTTGGTTGCACCGATTTTGAGTGTTAGATATAGAACCAACTTTGGTGGGAGAGTTTGTGGATGTTTTTGGCGACTATCACTTGTGCACGTTTGAGCATATTGTTCACCAACAAAACCTTACCCCCTTTTAATAGTATTGGTTTTCCTATGGACTCAAAGTGATTTCTCACAAATATAAAATGTAGAGTCCTCTTGCTTGAAGCTTGGCCAACCTATTTCCTTGCATCTTGGGGTATGTCCACAATCTCCTTTTGCCAAACCTCTCTATAGACTGTATCTGAAATACACTAGGTAAACGTATCAGTCCAAGAGACAATGTAAGTCGTCATGAATTATCAAAACCACCAAGGGAGCATGTTATGCTTTCAATCTCCCCCTTTTTGGTAATTGATGACAACATACAATCAAAGCTTCAAATAAAGATATGCATGGTTATACCGAAGACTTTGAGAGACACATGACTTAGACTTGCTCCCCCTAAATGTGTGCAGTCCTTTAAAGGATAGTTGCTTTTGAATGCATGAACACACATAAGGTAGAAGGGATATAACAGGTCATGTGTATCTTGGCTATATGCATCAATTATATATGAATGAGATGTATCTTTGTTCAAGACATCACTCTCACAAACAATATGTGCAAGAAGCAAGAGATCATCTTGACCAAGGATATGATGCATATACTTACCTTGAGTTCTTGAGCATCCTGGTAATAGAAACACACTTGAGAAAACAATGTTAGGAAACACAAGAGTATTCTACCAAACAGCAAGGCAATAGAACTCAAAATTTCCAAGATATGGAGGACATATAGAAGATAGTATTCCTTAGAATTGATATGTCTCCAAGATCATTTAGAATTTTCTCACCGTAGATATGAAAATAGATTATCCCATTCCCTTGAATCTTAGCATGTAGATATTAGGATTGGATAAGGTGAGAAAGGTCAAAGATTTTCTTCTCCCCCTACTTTGATATTCTCCCTATTTTTAAAGGTATGAGTATTGATATTGGCTCTCCCCCTTGATCATATCTCCCCCTTTGCATAAGCATGTATCTCCCTGTTAGCATGAAGCTTTGGTCTTCTCCCCCTTTGGCATTAATTTCCAAAAAGGTCAAAAACAGGGATAGTTACAAGGATCATTGACTGAGAAGGGATCCTTGAGAACAAGGGTCATTGAAATGTAGGATTCATAGAAATTAAAACTGAGAGACGTTGTAGGACTTTGTTCTTCTCCTCCTTTCTTCATTGAAGATAGGGATCCTTGAATATAAAAAAATCGCTCCTCAAGATTAACTTTAGTTCTTCTCCCCCTTTTTTCTAAGGGATCATCGAAGTAACAGAAGTATTACAAGAAAGATCACTAAGAAAACACAGAATTGCAAAAATGAATTCAAAATGAGACAGAATGAAAATCGGTGACTCCGAGATAGATAGATCGGTGGTACCGAGGTTTTGTAGTGCAGCTTGTCTGCAATTTCGGTAGAACCAAGATATCTGAGTCGGTGGCTCCGAAGGAGAAACCAAGTTTATGTTTTCACAGAGTCAAGAGAAAGATTTTCAATGAAATATGAAGTTTTAACAAGGGACATCAACTAGATAAGATTTGAGTAGTTATGAGAAATCATACAATAGAGAGCAAACCACACCAGATTTTTAACTAGATGATGGGCGGTGACTAGGTCACCTATATTAGAGTATATCGACTTAGGAGCCAAGCAAGATACTTGATCATAGGCCATACTCTACGTTAAGCTCAGAATGGGGTTACCATTTTTTGATTAAGCATTTTAATGTCTTCATGTCGCTTGAGTTGCTGTAGTTCATTTCTTGGAGTAAAGCCTTTTCAAGGACATGAGTACATACCTTTGAGTGATGTTGATGACGTAGCTTGTAGATGACCTTGTTGAGGATGCTCGAGGTTGATGAAGATCATCTTGAGTTTTGAGCAATCCTTCTTGTTCTAGTACACTGGTTACCTACAAAGATTAGTCATGCAAGGAAGAACAATAGATATATCTTATTGACATGATACCAATTGAGAGTGTGCAATTTTGATCAAGTATATGTCAAGGATATGGTTGAGTGGCCTTCTCCCTTCCATCATCAAGAGGGGTTGTGGATACTTGGTAATGACAAGATTGCTTATGATTGGAGTTGATGGCAATCTTGTGGAATGAAGTTTTTCCAAGTACCTACAAGAGATTAGATGCAATACCAGGGAGCATGGAATTCCATGGCATAAGATGAAATGTTAAGATACATGGAAATATCAAGAAAGCTCATGCCCTTGCATGCAACCGAGTGAGTCTAGCTCAAGTTTGAAGCATCGATGATGTTCAACTCACACCTCAAGTGACAAAATGTCTTCTCATCAAGTGGCTTAGTAAAGATATCGGCCAACTACTTGTTAGTGCGAACATGCTTAAGGTTAATATCTCCTTTGGCAACATGATCACGAATGAAATGATGTCGAACTTGAATATGCTTAGTTCGAGAATGTTGCACAGGATTATGACCAATTTTAATATCACTTTCATTTTCACAAAGTAATGGAACATTTTTAACATGAATTACATAATCCTTAAGTGTGTGTGTCATCCAAAGTAGTTGCATACAACAAGATCCAGCAGCAATATACTCAGCTTCGGCAGTCAATAGAGATACTGAGTTTTGTTTCCTAGAGGACCAAGATACAAGAGATCTGCCCAAAAATTGACAAGTACCCGAGGTGGATTTTCTATCAACCTTGTCACCGGCATAGTACGAATCAGAATAGACAACAAGGTCAAAAGAAGATCCCTCGGGATACCAAATGCCAAAATTTGACGTTTGTATCAAGTATCTCACAATGCGTTTTACAGCTAAAAGATGGCATTCTTTTGGTGCAGCTTGATATCTAGCACACATGCAAACACTAAGCATAATATCGGGATGAGATGCACATAGATATAATAGAGAACCAATCATAGATCGATAAACTTTCTGATCAACTGGCTCATCCTCTCAGGTAAGATCAATATGTCCGCTAGTAGGCATAGGGGTTTTCATACCTTTGCACTCCTGCATGTTGAACTTTTTTATCAAGTCCTTGGTATACTTAGTTTGAGAGATGAAAGTTCCTTCTTTTGATTGCTTGATTTGCAACCCAAGAAAGAATTTCAGCTCACACATCATGGACATCTCATACTTCTCGGACATCAACCTTCCAAATCTTTCACTAAATTGAGGATTAGTGGAACCAAAGATAATATCATCCACATAGATTTAGCACACAAATAATTCACCATTAACTCTCTTAGTGAATAAGGTTGCGTCAATTTACCAATTTCAAAACCTTTTTCGATAAGAAACTCCATTAAACATTTGTACCAAGCACGAGGGGCTTGCTTAAGACCATAAAGAGCTTTACGAAGCTTGTAAACATGATTAGGTTTCTTAGGATTCACAAAGCCAGGTGGTTGCTTAACATAAACCTCTTCTTCAATCTCACCATTTAAAAATGCACTTTTAATATCCATTTGATAAAGCGTGATATCATGGTGATTGGCATAAGCAAGAAGAATGCGAATAGCTTCAAGTCTAGCAATGGGGGCGTAGGTCTCACCGTAGTCCATACCTTCGACTTGTGTATATCCTTGAGCTACGAGGCGAGCCTTGTTGCGCATGACTTGACCGTCTTCGTCTTGCTTGTTCCAAAATACCCATTTGGTTCCGATGATGTTGTGTTCATCCTCGGGCTTCTCCACGAGTGTCCACACTTTGTTCCTTTCAAAGTTGTGAAGCTCTTCATGCATGGCGTTCACCCAATCCGCATCTTCAAGAGCTTGTTCTACCTTCAAGGACTCAATGCTAGAAATGAAAGAATAATGCTCACAGAAGTTTGCTAGACGAGTTTTAGAGCGAGTGATCCTCCCTGTTTGTATATCACCAAAGATTTGGTTTAAGGGATGGTTCTTGGTCACTTGTGCTCGAACTCAGGTCAGCTTCCAATTGTTGGTTGGTGGAGCTTCTTCTTCATCATCATCTCCTTCATCTTCGTTGTTGTTGAAGATGTCGTTCCCTTGAGGTGGTGGTGAAGGAGGTTGTGGTGGATCTTCATGATGCACTTCCTCCTCTTCATCATCTTGCCATGTACCGCTTGTGGATGCCTCCATGTCATGTTGTGGTTCACCTTGTTGTGAGGTAGGGGCTTCCACTTGAGTTGATGAAGTACTTTCCTTCACCTCCATGGGACGAATCTTGCCAATGGGTAAATCTAGGATATCTTCCGAAGGGTTCTTATCACCTACATCATTTGGCAACTTTCGACTTGCGAACCATTAGATTCATCAAACTTCACATCTACCGTCTCTTCAACTTTTCGAGTGAAGTTGTTGTAGACACGGTAGGTGTGAGAATTCGATCCATAACCAAGTAGGAATCCTTCATGAGATTTAGGAGCAAATTTAGTATGACGATGCTTATCAAGAATGTAGCACTTGGAGCCGAATACCCGAAAGTATCCAACTTGGGGTTTGTTACCAGTGAGTAGCTCGTATGCCGTTTTACCAAGAAGCTTGTGCAAGTAAATTTGGTTTGTGGCATGACATGTTGTTTCCACAGCTTCTGCCCAAAAGTGTTTTGGCGTCTTGTATTCGTCAAGCATCGTTCTTGCCATCTCAATGAGTGTCCGGTTCTTCCTCTCAACAACTCCATTTTGTTGAGGCGTGTACGTAGCCGAGAACTCATGTGAGACACCTTCTTCATCAAGAAAGGTATCCACATGGGTGTTCTTGAACTCTGATCCGTTATCGCTCCGAACCTTCTTGATCTTCACTTCAAACTGATTTTGCGCTTTGCGAGCGAAGTTCTTGAAGATCTTTTGAACCTACGACTTATCGTCAAGAAAGAATACCCACATAAATCTAGAAAAATCATCAACTATAACTAGACCATAGGAATTTCCACCGAGACTCTTGTAAGCATTGGGACCGAAAAGATCCATGTGAAGTAACTCGAGTGGTCTCCTAGTAGTCATGATATTCTTAACAGGATGATTTCCACCTACTTGCTTTCCAGCTTGACAATCACTACAAAGTCTATCTTTGTCAAAGACAACATCTTTAACACCAAGTATACGATCACCTTTGATAAGTTTGTCTAAATTACGCATGCTAACATGTCCTAATCTTCTATGCCAAAGCCAACCTTTAGAAGATTTAGCAATTAAACAAGTGCAAGGTTTGGATCTCTTAGTGAAATCGATAGTGTATAGATCACCTCTACGTATACCGGTAAAGACCATTGTATGATTATCTTGACGAAACACTTGGCAATCTATTTTCGTGAATAACACATTGAAACCGAAGTCGGCAAGTCTAGACACGGAAAGAAGATTATAGCCAAGAGATTCAACAAGCATAACATTTTGAATAGGACTATCATGGGATATGGCCACCTTACCAAGGCTAAGTACCTTACCCTTGGAGTTGTCTCCAAACGTTACGTACCTTCACGGTCCATGGTTTGGTGTAATCTCTTCAAACATTTCTCTATCTCCGGTCATATGATCGGTACATCTGCTATCGAGAATCCACTCTTTTCCTTCGGACATGTAATCCTTGAAGTTTGCCATGAGACTTAGATTCTTCATGATCTTCTCATACTCGATGTCGAACAATTCATCTTCATCATAGTAGCCATGTTCCACATTGTCATCATCAAGTGGAAATTCCTCGTCATAAAGAACGAGAGATTCGTTAGGATGGTGATCATGACAATGTTCAAGTTTATGAATGCGAAGGGCCTCTATAATGATATTGTTGATAGTTGTGACATCTCCTTTAGCATGCATGAGGTCTCTAAGCTCAAATAGACAAACATCAAATTTAGGATCACTAGGCGACATTTTGTGAAAGGCAATGGTTTTATAAGAATTTCATCAAGATTACTTAATGAATAACTTGGATATCGTTTCTCCAAATCATTCCATAAAGTGTAAGCACGTGCAAAATTCTTCATTTGGTTAAGCATATTTCTAGGCAATGCTCTAACAATGAGATTAACAGTTCTAAGATTGCATATCATATCAATTTCTTCTTCGTGTGTGGGATGCAAAGGATCAATAGGAGGCTCATAGGGGCGCAGAACATATTTGCTCAATTGAAATTCATTAAACAGCTCAAGCATCAAAGATTTCCATTGACTATAGTACTCTCCATCAAGAATGGGCACTCTACAACTCAAACTCCCTATACTAGACACATCCATCTTCCTCCTCGGTGATTAAACCGAAGAAATGGAGACCAATGCTCTGATACCAATTGAGGGATCACTAGAAGAGTGTCTAGAGGGGGTGAATAGACTACTAGTAGGAATTTAAAACCTAACCTTTCCCAAGTTAATTAGTTGGCAGATTTTAACAGTTTTAGCAAAGCTAGCAAGTCTAACAGCCCTACACATGCCTGTCAACAAATATGGCACGAAAAGTAAAGAAATTACATATGAAGTAAAGTGTTGAGATAGGTAGATCAAACGCAGTTGTAGACACGATGATTTTTCCCATGGTTCCGCTAGGTGGCGCTATCGTACATCCACGTTTATGGAGTCTTCAACCCACGGAGGGTAATGGTCATGAGAGTCCACGGAGGGCTCCACCCAAAAGGGTCCACGAAGTAGCAACCTTGACTATTTCATAACGGCTTCCGTCCACGAAGGACTAGCCTCACTATGGGTACATCTTCACGAAGTAGGCGATCTCCTTGCCCTTACAAACTTCTTGGTTCAATCCACAACATGAAGTAGGAGTCTCCCAAGCGACACCTAACCAATCTAGGAGGCACCACCCTCCAAAAGGTAATAGGCTCGGTAATGACGATGAACTCCTTGCTCTCGTGCTTCAAGATGATAGACTCCTTAGGACCCAATCACTCTCTCACAGATTTGGCATGGTGGAAGAGATGGGATTGGTGGAAAGCTACTTGGGGAGGCTAGAGATCAAGATCCGTATGCTTGGAGTGGAAGATCTTGACCTCAACACAAGGGTAGGTGGTTCTCTCTCAGAAAATCTGATAAGATAGGTATGGAATAGTTCTGAGTGCTTCCCTTCCGAGTAGGTGGTGGTGAAGGGGTATATATAGGAATCCCCAAAGATCCAACCATTACACACAAAATTACCAACTCGGTGACACCGATGTGTTAATCCCGGTGGTACCAAAGTGACCAAAAGGTGGCAACTTTTAAATCTCGGTGAGACCTATATAGGAAACTCGGTTGCACCGATAAGGTGACCAATGGTCATATTTCCAATCTCGGTGACGCCAATCCAACATTCTCGGTGGGACCGAAAATGTGAATTTGCGTAACAGAAAGTTGGCAACCTAAACTTGGTGGCACCGGTATGGAATCGGTTGCACCGAAGTGGCTAGGGTTTGCCTTGAGTCTGTCTAGGTTCTGGAATCGGTGGCATCGGTATGGGAAAGTTGGTTGCACCGATTTTGAGTGTTAGGTATAGAACCGACTTTGGTGGGAGAGTTTGTGGATGTTTTTTACGACTATCACTTGTGCACGTTTGAGCATATTGTTCACCAACAAAACCTTAGCCCCTTTTTAATAGTATTGGCTTTCTATGGACTCAAAGTGATTTCTCACAAATATAAAATGTAGAGTCCTCTTGCTTGAAGCTTGGCCAACCTATTTCCTTGCATCTTGGGGTATGTCCACAATCTCCTTTTGCCAAACCTCTCTATAGACTGTATCTGAAATACACTAGGTAAAAGTATCAGTCCAAGAGACAATGTATGTTGTCATGAATTATCAAAACCACCAAGGGAGCATGTTGCGCTTTCACATGACTGTATTGCCTTAAATCCTAAATTCGAATAATATAATCATATAGGCGAAGAACGAGGGCAATACCGACGTCCATGGAAATAGGAGAGAGTGGGGATCGATCCCACTAGACAAAATTAAGGGAGGAGGCACGGAGACGGCGCACTGGAAGCAGTGGCTGTGGCGGTTCCTTTCACCCTACATAGGAGTCACGTGGAGATGAAAAACTGAATGGGTATGGGGGTTGGGAAACCCCATGCCCATTCACTTAACACGCCCCATGCAACTAAGCGGTAGTATCGCTTCGGTACTACACAAGGCAGAAGGCCGACAGTACCTCCTCAACAGTAGTACTCGAGAGCAGATGTGGTAGTACCATCCAACTTGCGGTAGTAGCGATTATAGAGTAGGAAACATCAAATTTTATGGAGTGGGGCTATGCACTAAATTTGAGATGGTCTAAGAGGAGAGGGCTTAGGTTGGAGACACGAGCAGGAACATGATGAAGAACTCCCAAAGGTTGCAAGAAGCAAACAAGAAAATCCAACCTCGAAGAAATCAACATCATGGACTTACACACCAAAAAATCACAGTGATAACCAAGACCTCTCAAAGAGAGGGTCGGTGGCCGAGGCCACCAATGTAAGATTCATTTGGTTTGGCGCCGTGAAGATTTTAACCTTGGGCCCAAGACCAAAACTCGTCTTTGAAGCACAAGCAGCATAAAAACGGCTAATATGAAAGATTGGTTTTATTTATGCATAATAAGAAGAGTGTGAGTTCATGAGAGGAACAACACTCCCTCTATGTCCATGCCTACATCTAGAACAAGATAAAATGTTGAGTGCGGTGGGGTGTGGATTGTCTCAAGACACATCACTCAAATCAATGATAATTAGCTCATGCCTTAACTTGCAAAATCTTGCTTCATCCAATGGATGTGTGAAAATATCTGCTAGTTGTGTCCGGTGCCTACATCAATATCTCCAAGATTGGCATGATCTCGAGTGAAGTGATGATAAATCTCAATATGCTTCATCTGGCTATATTGCACGGGGTTGTAGGTGATCTTGATTGCACTTTCATCGTCACCTAGAGGAGGTACTTTGTCAGAAATGATGCTATAATCCTTTAAAGTTTGCCTCATCCATAGCAATTGTGCATAACAACTTGCGGTGGCGATGTACTCGGCTTCGGTGGTAGAGAGAGAGACACATAATTTTGTTTCTTGGAAGACCAACTCACCAAAGAGAGACCAAGAAATTTTCACCATTCGAAACTAGACTTCCTCTCCACTTGGTCTCCCGCCCAATCCGAATCCAAATATCCCAATAGATCAAAGCTTGCTCCTTTAGAACCATAAGCCAAAGTTTGGGGTATGAGACAAATATTGAAATATTCTTTTGACCGCTAAATAGTGGCTTTCCTTTGGAGTGGCTTGAAATCATGCACACGTTCCCACACTCAACATGATATCCGGTCTAGATGCACAAAGGTAAAGCAAGGATCCAATCATGGAACGATATACCTTTTAATCCACCGCTTTACCATTGAGGTCAATGTCAAGATGAGATTTGGTTGGCATAGGAGTCTTGGACGGCTTGACATCATGTAGCTTGAACCTTTTGAGCATGTCTTGGGTATATTTGGCTTGGTTGATAAATGTTCCTTCTCTACGTTATTTGACTTCGAATCCAAGAAATAACTTCAACTCACCCATCATAGACATCTCAAACTTCTCGGTCATTAGTGCGACAAACTCATCACTAAAAGCTTTGTTAGGAGAACCACATATGACATCATCAAAATATAGTTGGCATATGAAAAAATCCCCTTTAACCCTCTTAGTAAAAGGGGTGGGATCAATTTTTCCAATTTCAAACCCATGATCTCTAACAACTCGATGAGGTGCTCATACCATGCACGTGGGGCTTGTTAAGGCCATAGAGTGCCTTATCGATTTTATAGACATTATTGGGGAACTTGGGATCCTCGTACCACGGGGGTTGTTTGACATATACCAAATCATTAAGAGGACCATTAAAAAATACACATAAATTCGTTGCAATTTAAAATCATGATGAGTGGCATATGCAAGCAACATGCGCAAATATTTAAGACGTGCAACGGTAGCGGAAGTTTCACGTAGTCGACTCCTTCGACTTGAGAGTAGCCTCGAACCACCAATCTTGCCTTGTGGCGGATCACTATTGCATGTGCATCTTGCTTGTTCTTGAAGATCGATTTGGTTCCAATGATATTTTGATTCTCCTTTGGCCTTTCAATCAGTTTCCACACTTTCTTGAGCCCAAAGATATTTAGCTCTTCATGCATGGCTTCTAGCCAATACGGGTCCTCAAGCGCATCATAGACTTTTTGGGGTTCAACATGAGAAAAAAAGACGTGTGATGCTCACAAATGTTTGTTAATTGTCTATGAGTAGTTACACCTTTACTCGAGCTTTCTAGGACATTCTCCATGTGCCCCTTTTGTTTAAGGTTGGAAGTAATCTTGGCGGCACAACACTCTAGTTGCTCTTCAAGCGTTCCTTGAGGTGCATCATCTTGATCATCTTGAGTGTCACCTTGAGCTTGCTTCTCATATTGATCTTGCTTGCGGTCGTGAACTTGATCTTGGGTATCACTTGGTGCACCTCCATCATCATGTGGTTGATCTTGCCCTGGATCTTTTTTCACTTGGTTGAGGGCCTTCACTTTGTTCTTTGGAAGCGTGTAGGTCGAGTGTCGATGATGGTTCTACTTGAGTACATCACTGCCCTTGTCCTTCCACCATAAGGGGTTCCTCAATGGTTAGTATTTGTCACACACTCATTCTTCTCATGGCTTGAGGAGGAATTTCATCACCTGCATCACAAAGACCACTTTGCTCCACTTGGGAGCCATTATTTTCATCAAACTTCATGTTACACATCTCCTCAATGAGTCAAGTGGACTTGTTGAGAACACAGTAAGCACAAGAGTTTGTATCATAACCAACAAATATGCCATCTTGAGCTCTAGTTTCAAAGTTAGAAAAATGAGCACCCTTCTTGAGAATGAAATGCTTACAATCGAACACCGGAAGTACTTGAGGTTGGGCTTGTTGTCGGTAAGTATTTCATATGGAGTCTTGTTGAAGCCTTTGCGGGGGTAGAGCCTATTGGATGCATGGAATATGATGTTTATGGCTTTGGCCCAAAAGTTGTATGGAGACTTCAACTTAGCCATCATTGTCCTTGTCGCGTTCATGAACATTCGATTCTTCCTCTCTTCAACAACATTTTGTTGGGGGGTATAAGGTGAGGAATATTGATGCTTGATCCCCTCATCACTAAGAAACTCATCCAAGGTGTAGTTCTTGAACTCGATACCATTGTCACTTCTAATGATCAATATATTTGTATGATGTAGATGACATCGAGCTTCATTTGCAAAGTCAACCACGACTTGTTGGGTCTCACTCTTCCTCTTGAAGAAATATACCCATATGTATATTGAATATTCACCCACGATCACTAAGCAATACTTTCTCCCCCAAGACTATCAAATGACGGAGGCCCAAATAGATCCATGTGAAGGAGTTCCAAGGGCCTCTTGGAGGAAATAATAGTCTTGGGTTGATGAGCCGTCTCATGTAGATTTCCATCGATACAAGCACTACAAGCACGATCTTTAGCAAACTAGCATTTGTTAGTCCTTGGATGTGGTTCCCTTTGATGAGACTTTGCACGGATCTCATATTGACATGGGATAAACGACGATGCCAAAATGACCCACGTCAACTTTAACCATTAGACCAGTTGCGGTCTTAGTGGGTTTCTCCAAAAAGTTAACCACGTAGAGACTGTGGAACTTCACAAATGCACATCACAATTTACCCAAGACCGGCATTCCATCTTCTTCTTGCAATTCCACGCGCCAACAACAGTCAGTGCTCGTCTCCAGATTGATATACCAGTGTAGGCAACTTGGTGGCTGTAAAAGAGAGGCAACACTGTCCGGTATAAGAAACAGGATGCGCACCGGTCCTACATGGTGCATGATTCTCACAAAATAGTCTGGCCTCCTTTCTTCGTGGGAGTGACCGATGCTAGAATAAAGCGCTTTGAGTTCAAACAACGACTTCCCCTATCAATAGAACAAGGCACAATTCATATACTTTGGTAAATCAAATTTGTCCTTGCAAAACCAAGAAATACATACCTTACACGCTCTGTCACGAGAGGATACAGAAACACATGTAGGTGATGAGACTATACTAACTGTTGGAACTTCAGTCTGCACTGAACAAGTTCAGATATGAATCAATCGAACATTGAACTCAGGTAATGGGCTGGAGTCACATACAACATCATACAACATAACATACTGCTTTTTTATAGCAAGAAGCCTCAATTCAACATCCACAGCCGGTGGTAGGCACGACGATCCACTGCTTGAACTGCAATTTAGCAAGTCAATAAACTACCATACAAAATGATCAATTCATAACAATCTCATGCAAATGTTAAAAGAACATACATAAATCATGTACATAAATGCAAATATATCATAGGAATTGTAATCACATGAAATCGGACAACTGAGACGTTGCCGGATTGCAATAGCTAAAACATGCCTATCATAGGACATTCAGAGACACCCTTCCTTTCCCTTTCCATTCCCCTTCTTCTCCTTTTGCTTCCCCTTCCCCTTACCATGATCACTGCGGAGGTACCGACTGAAAAAGCAATACGGGTCCAACATTATCTCGTCACTGTTGGTTGGAGGCATACTCGGCATGCCGGCCATCGAACGTACTGCTTGCATTTGCTCTTGTGCTACTGCACGTGCCATTCTTGCTTGTCGTTTTGCCAGAATGCGTGCACGCATGACATGATCAGTATTATCCTCCGGGACCTTGTCGACAGCAGCGACGCCCAATTTTGCCATAGCACGGCCGATGTTTGCTGAATGAGCAATCTAAGGACGAATGAACTAATACAAACATCAACTCGGAACTGCATGTGTCATATAATTGCTTAATGAGTAATCTAAATAGAGAACGATACACACAACATCGTGGATAAGCCATGCACGAAATCCAAATGAACAGATGACGGTGCTAACTGCGGGTGGAAATCAATCACATCCCAAGCAACCAAACTACAGGTGGGAATGTATCAAATACCAACTGATTGCATGTTCAAATCCTCCAAACATAAGTATCGCAACCTGTAAACTATAACGACGTATTTAATTACTGCTGGTTTCGGATCGCTTTTGCACATTGGAAAACCCAAATACTAAATTAAATAGGAACGGATCCAAACATTCGAAAGCTTAACGAGAGATACGTATATATTTTGGATTACGCCAAACGTTACAAGATCGATACCTATTTGTCAAACACCAGATTCTCCCCCAAAGCCTAGGATTTAATCCGTAATGCTACATGCATAACAAAAAACCTACCCACCCAAAAAAGATAGATCCTACAGATTTGAAATCACCCAAATGTACATGTGGTTTGTCAGGATTACTTATATGAGTAAACAGATTGCTGGATCCTCCCTCCATGGGGGTAGCACCAACAACTTGCTTTCCATCAATCTTCACACGACATTGCCGCTCTAGTGCTTCCATGTACTGATCAATCAACTCCTTCTTTGACTTTAGCGACGGAGTCGGCTTATCGTCCATCGAGATCCAATCCTAGGGACGTGGACAACGAAGGCGCCAATAGTGGAGGCGGCAGGGAAGAGGAGGACGAGGGATGACCGAGAGTAATGGAAAATGGTTTCATCAAAAGGGAGGGGTCAGAGGCTAAATAGGATGTGCATCTATGGCCCACAATGACCTTGTTAGGCCAACTTAACGGGGATGGTCCGAGTGTCATATTCTTTTAGAGGAAAAGGGAGATGGACTCCCCGGTTCCATTGCATCCGAGTGTCATATCGTGCCAAACAAATGTGTGTGCTACCAACAAAAGGCATCAAATCCATGATCCGACTCATCAGGTGGAAGATTGGATGGAGAGAAACACTTATGTTTTCAGAGGAAAGCTACCGAGCAAGGAGAACATCATTCGGGCATGGCGCAACGATATGGAGCAATGTAGGATTGCGGGAGCAGCATGCATAGAGTACTCTTTCAGACATGTATCGTGAAGAGTTGGCATGCGTTAAGCCACTCCCCTTGTTTTTCTCTTTCTTTACGATCGATCGTGTGATCAAACACCTTTTGTCGCTCTCTATCCGCTAACTCGATGAAACTCCAACAAATGCTGGCCAGTTCAAATAAAAATATGTTTTGTATGATGAAGCGGAAGCATGTATTCAGGCTATGCACAAGGCACATGAGCTAGGCATTGCTCGGTGGTGGTGGAGACAGACGCAACGCTACCGGTCCAGACTTTGATCTCCCCCCCAATGGGGCTTTGTTTTTGGAGATAAAAGCCTTAATTTCTTTGAATTTTAGCTATTTTCATATTGTTCATTGTCCTCGGGCATGCAATAAAGTAGGAGACGCCTTAGCGGTGTATGAGTTGAAAATGAAGCTTGTAACCTAAACCGTATGACTAGACTTGCACCTACCTTTGCCCAGGTTTTTGTTGCCAGTGATATTGCTTGGCACATTGATTAGTAGAATAAAGTTTTCCACTTTCAAAAAGGGAAAACAAAAGGTTTAGCGACGAAACGCAGCTCATCCGGCTGTATCACGCCTTATGGCTTGACGTGCATAGCGCGTGCCACGTTGTTGGTCGCTCGTCGACATTGGTCAAAGGCGCCTTCATGTACGGCATTCCGAAATGTAGATGAGCCGCCTATCGGTCACACACTAAGGGCTCGTTCGGTTAATCCCCACCACAAAGGAATTGGAGAGGATTGGAGGGGTTTGAGGTGGATTTTGACTTGCTGGGATCTAATTCCTTTCAATTCCCTTCAAACCTCTTCAAATTCTAAGCAACCAAACAAGGCCTAACAGGGTTCAGACAAAGAATTAAGTTGTTTGGGAGGTCACTGCACGACATACAAACCTTCAGGGGTCAATTAGTAAAAATAATACGACTGTGGCCGGGAGAGGTATGCGTGACGAAACCCTCTCTGTACCCGAGTACCCAATCAAGTTCAAAAAAAAAGAAAAAGTACCCAATCATTCCTCTGCATTCCAACCTCCTCCTCCAAGCCTCACCCCCGACTCGCTGCTCCTCTCACCGCCGCGCCTCCCGCCGCATTTCTCTCCGGCGGCTCCGGGTGCGGGCTTCTGGTCCCGGGCGCCGCGGCCCGCGATCATTGCTGGAGAAGCCTTCTTCGCCGCGGAGGGGTTTGATGCGGAGTCTGGAGTACCCTCGGTGTTCATAGGTTACATCTGGAGGTTTCGGCGCTACGGACCTGAGCTGTCGGTAGGCTGCATTGTTTCCTTCTCCCCGTTGCTAGTTGTTTCCTTTTTCTTAGCAAGTTTGCGGAGACGGCAAGAACTCAGCGCTCGCTCGTCTTTGCAGGTTTTGGGTGGAGGAATCGGGGTTTTTCTCTCTGCTGGAATCGGGACTAGCAGATCTGAGTCCCCTGCTCTACTTCTAGCCCTGCCCGGAGTCTCCAATATCCTGCGATTGTTTGCTCAGAAAACCAAGTCCGGGTCCGCTTGTTTCCTATTCAGGTATTTTAGGATCCGGCCTCGGTGCTGTTGGTGCTTATGTGTTGTTCGTGCTTAGGAGTCTGATTTTTAGATGCTAGTCGTGTGCATCTTTGGGCCTGCAGTGCCTTTCCTCTAAAAATTGAAATAGCCTGCAATGCTCAACCAGCTGCTGGCCTCAACTTGATAATTGAGCTGTTTTTTCCATGAACTCTGCTGGACTTTGCAGGTTTTGGTGGAATGGCCGTGTCTAAATATCTGCTGGTATTGTAGTCCTGCTCGGAGTCTGGAACAAGTCCGGGTCGGCTTGTTTCCTATTCAGGTATTTTAGGATCAGGCCTCAGTGCTGTTGGTGCTTATGTGTTGTTCGCGCTTAGGAGTCTGATTTTTAGATGCTAGTCGTGTGCATCTTTGGGCCTGCAGTGCCTTTCCTCTAAAAATTGAAATAGCCTGCAATGCTCAACCAGCTGCTGGCCTCAACTTGATAATTGAGCTGTTTTTTCCATGAACTCTGCTGGACTTTGCAGGTTTTGGTGGAATGGCCGTGTCTAAATATCTGCTGGTATTTTAGTCCTGCTCGGAGTCTGGAATATCCTGCCAGCTGCAGACCTGTGCCCCCTGCTCAGAGTCTCGAATATCCTGCCAGCATTACTTGTGTGCTCTCCTCTTCTGGTTGAGCAGGGTCTGTTAATTTCCTTGTCTTTCTTTAGTAGCTGCAGCTCTAGTAATAAGGCGGTGCTAGGGGAAGGCACCATGACCTACTTTCCCGAGGGGGTGGCGGAGCACATATTCAGCTTCTTGCCCGCTCAATGTAACCGAAACACAGTTTCAGTTGTTTGCAAAGCGTGGTATAATATCGAAAGGCTGAGCCGGCAAACTTTATTTGTGGGGAACTGCTATTCCGTGCGGCCCGAACGAGTGGCGATTCGGTTCCCTAATGTGCGTGCACTGACAGTCAAAGGGAAGCCACACTTGGCAGACCTCGGATTTGTGCCACCTGATTGGGGTGGGTACGCCGGACCATGGATCGAGGCAGCAGCCAGGGGCTGTGTGGGTCTGGAGGAGCTGCGGATGAAGCGGATGGTGGTGTCAGATGAGAGCCTGGAGCTGCTTGCCAAGTCATTCGCACGATTCAGGGCCCTCATTCTTATCAGATGCGAGGGCTTCAGCACCGATGGACTAGCAGATATTGCACGGCACTGCAAGTGAGTGCTTTAAAATTGCAGTTTGTTGAAGGCACTAATGTACTCTTGTTACATGCATTTAATGGTCAATACACTGACATTGTTTTCTATATTGTTTTCTGTTCTAGGCACCTGAGGGAGTTAGATTTGCAGGAAAGTGAGGTGGATGATCGAGGCCCACGGTGGCTCTCCTGCTTCCCTGATTCCTGCACGTGTCTTGTCTCCTTGAATTTCGCCTGCATCAAAGGGGAGGTTAATGCAGGTTCATTAGAGAGGCTTGTTGGTAGGTCCCCAAGTCTTCGGAGTTTGAGGTTGAATCAATCCGTGTCAGTAGACACACTCTCGAAGATTTTAATGTGCTCCCCTAATTTAGAGGATCTAGGGACAGGGAGCTTGACAGATGACTTCCAAGCTGAGTCGTATCAAATGCTGATGCTTGCATTGGAGAAATGCAAACTGCTGAAGAGTTTGTCGGGCTTTTGGCGTGCTTCTCCTTTGTGCCTTCCATTCATCTATCACGTGGGTGGGCTATGTGGGCAACTAACAGGTTTAGACTTGAGCTATGCTGCGACACTTGATTCCTCCAATCTCACCAAAATGATCAGCCGCTGTGTGAAACTCCAACGTCTTTGGGTGAGAACCTTTGCTGCCGCGCTCACCTTACTGTTTTTATTCCTGATTAAGGCAATTCAGCACAGGTTCTGAGCCTTTATCCTGTATACTGTAGGTACTGGATTGCATCAGGGATAAGGGCTTGCAAGTGGTGGCCTCCAGTTGCAAGGAGTTAGAAGAACTGCGGTTATTTGCGTCAGAGGTCTTGAACTCCAGTTGCAATATCCTTGGGCTGTACAAAACTGAGATCATTGCTATATTTTTGCAAATCGATGACTAACAATGCACTGTTTACTGTAGCTAAGAACTGCCCAAATTTCACGCGTTTCAGACTCGCTATTCTTGAGCCTGAGAAGCCTGATCCCTCAACAAACAAACCATTAGATGAAGGTTTTGGTGCTATTGTTCGTGAATGCAAAGGGCTAAGGCGGTTGTCAATATCGGGTCTGGTCACAGACAAGGTTTTCATGTACATTGGTAAATTTGCAAAACAACTTGAGATGCTCTCGATAGGATTTGCTGGAGGTAGTGATGCGGGAATGATGCATGTTATGGAAGGATGCAATAATCTAAGGAAACTAGAGCTCAAAGACTGCACATTTGGTGATGCTGCACTCTTGCAGAATGTTAGCAAGTATGAGACAATGCGATCCCTTTCGATCTCATCGTGCAATGTCACAGAGAAGGGGTGCCAAATCCTTTCGTCAAAGATGCCGAACCTTAATGTGGAGGTTATAATGGACGGGAGCAATGGAGTCCCAAAAGTAGATAAATTCTATGTTTACCGCACAACTGCTGGGGCAAGGGACGACGCACCAAATTGTGTTAAAATCCTATAGAACTAGCTGAGAATTGCCTGGTATCTTCTTGTTGTGAAAGGTAGATCCTTTTCAAATTATCTACTTCTTTCATTTAGAAAATATCTTGTTTGTTTGAAGAATTTTCATTTTGAAGCTGCATTCTTTTGTTTCTCCGCAGCTCATATGATCCTGTAAATATGTTGTACATGCAACATAACATGCAAATGATTCATTAATGCTGTAGGTTTTTGTAGCTCATTGTGTTAAATGGATAGTCAATTTCTCAGATTTTGTAAGCGCCTGCCATCGAATGTCATTGTATAACCAAGGTGATATATCTATGCGGCGATTGATTGATTAAACAAAACCAAGAAAGATTTTTCAAAAGATGGAAATATAGCACTTGAAAATGATGTCGAACCAACTTTATTCGCCCAAATCTGCTCTGTTCTTCTCACTAGACTAGATTGTAGCTACTCATAGTGCCAACTGCCAAGGCATAGAGTGCTGATATATTGCATGATATGATCCCCATCTGACTGACCTCTCCCTGTACTTGACTACGTTTTACAGATGGTCGGCGGAATGGAATCCGGCAGGTCGGGGCTGGGGCCGAGGACAATGGCAAGTCTCCCCGCTGCCTTCCTCGGCTTTGCAGCGCCAGGAAACGTTTGCAAAAATTTGTGCTGAGTGAGCTAGCTCTAACCAAGTGGAACTGTACTGTTCAGTCAGATTTGTGATTTAGTTTGTATAGCTGGGATCTGTTTTCGAGCTTTCTGAAGTACTGTCCTCATCAGATTTGGTTTAGATATACTATGAATAATTAATTCTTATTTGGTACACTCGAGCTGGCAAGTATTGATGATTATGGTTTTTCTCTCCCATGTACTACTTAGCATATTCTCGAACTGTCAAGGATGGACGATTCTGGTTTTCCTCTCCCATCTGGGTGTATCTTTGTCATTTTGTTCTCCAAGTTTGCTCAACTTCCTCATTGAATGTTTTAGGAAGTAACTCCTTACATGCTGTATGATGTGCAGAATTGCGTGGTTTGGGACAAACATGTGTGTTCAGTAAGGAAAAAATCTTGAGAAGCTTGACTTTTGCTCTAATTTCTGGAATCATGCACTTCCTGACATTATTTCATTTGGCTAATTGATCTTCATACAATGTGGATCCTGGGCAAAGGATATCATGCAGGTTGACACTCCTCTTGAAGCACAATTAAACATAAATCAGTTGCATAACTGGTAATGTATTTCTAGAATTAACCTCCGTTTCTATATGGTTGCATGATTCTGTTTCCTGCATACTATGTATGTGTTGTCACACATAGTATTGAAGGCATTGAATTTAGTATGGTGCTCTTGCCATCATGAATTGCTTATCTGCCCTGCCATCAGTTATAGAAAGTGTTAATTGCTCTGTTTAAGCAATTTTGCTTAAAAACTATCTGCTGCTTTTGGATGCTCCTCCAATAGTACAAAATTGTTTTTCATCGTCATACAAGCTTCCTCTTTTATGCTAGCTGTGGTTTCTGGCTTGATTACGGGTCCTGTTCCATGCTTACATCAGAACTTGAGAGAGGGTTGGTTAAGATGGAAATTAGGTTCTCCTTTATACATTAAAGGTTTACCCCATAACATAGAATTATCAAGGCATTATTGCCCTATGTAATGTTTACTTAGTCCTGCAACTTTGGCAACTCTGAATATAAGGAGTGGCTTATATGTGAGTTCTTGCCCTGTTCATGATGGAACTGCATGTCTCTGTTAACCGTGCAGACTGTATTTCTCTGAAGTTTCTATGTAGCTCTTTGCTTAGGAATTGTTCGATCAGATTTTGTATAAATAGTTAAATACCGAGGATTGCATGAACGAATTTATTTTTGATGGTTAAGCTACCATCCTTGTAAGAATACATTTTCGATGGTTAAGCTATTTTTGTATTTTCTTCATTCATTCCATTTGTAAATCTTAAGTTTCAGTTAATGATGAATAGGTTATGGGTACCATATCTTAGCAACACACATGATTTTGATGTGCGGGCTGATGAAATAGTACCATGATCTAAATCTGTATTAGCAAGCACATGCTATACCTCGATGCAAGACCAGTCACTGCAGGTAATCACATAGACATCTCATTTTTCATTAATTAACTTGAAGCTAACAACCATTAGATTTTATGCATTCATACCAAAAAAGGCACCGGCATCATCTAGAAAACTGGGGAGTTTGTGATCTCGTTTTGTCGTATCATTCAGGTTTCAGCTATGGTTAGTCTCTCTTGCAACTTTGTGGTGTCAGTAATCTTTTGGTATCTCTTAATATCTCTAACTTCTATTTCATTGGATAATTTAAGAACTCTAGGAAATGTGTACAACAATGGGACGGAGGGAGCTGGAGGAGGAGGCCGAGCCCCGGCGGCTAGGGTTCTCGCTGGTACGCGAGAGCGTTGCTCCTTAGTATTGTAGTTCGTACCATGGAGCCACCGTTTAACAAGGAGTATGTTTCTAAGATAAAAAGGTGTTGTTTTTTCTTGCAGATTTTGTTTCGTGTGTTTCTCTGCCCATAAGGATCAAACCACATTTGTATCTGATGCATGTTTGGCATGAAATCCCGCCTTATACTTGTCGTAGAACTCCCACAAATCAAACAACCTACGAAGTGGCCCCCCAAGGAAGCAGATGTTTTACTTAAGGTATGTGATACTTATTACAAAACGTATCAGGTTTTTTTCAGCTTGCTGCGATTTTATGAATTATCACTGTTATTATATTGTTAACTCGTGATAGTGAAACACTGGAGCTGTATTACTTGCAGGGGAATTCCCGATCGGATTCATCCATCCAGTAAAGGCATCTGAAGGAACATATACGTAGTACTTTGTATTCAATAGGGAATGGATCTGTTCTGGAAGCTGTACGGACCCTCACTCAAGGAGCTGGAATTGCAGATCAGCTCCCTACCAATTTTACTGTCGTGTTGTTGATCAGCGTGTCATTCTTTAGCCCTAGCATTTTGCTGTAATCCATTCTTCAAGCTGCTTCTTCCACTGGAAGCATGTCTTTCATGAACTGCACCAATAGATGTACATAGAGCTCATTGTCACATAAAAACGCATGCACATTCTTAGTCAAAACAAGAATATTTGTGTGTTGCCGGAGATAAGGTTGACTATCCCTATAATATGAGCAATGTACTCCCCCGTTTCTAAATATAAGTCTTTTTAGATATTCTACTATGAACTAGATATGGATGTATAGACATATTGTAGATGGTAGATTCACTCATTTTGTTCAGTATGTAGTCTCTAATAAAATCTCTAGAACTTATATTACCTCTGTTCACTTATATAAGACGCTTAAAAATTCAGACAGTGTCTAAAACAGTGCTATGTTAACTGTTCAAAACGTCTTATAAAAAAGAACGGAGGGAGTATTTAGGAACAGTCCGTAGTGAAATCTTTTTAACTTATATTTAGAAACGGAAGTAGTACTGAATGTAGGTTTCGAGGACTGAACTATATCGGGTGGCCGCCCACGCTTCCGTATATGAATGTGCATTCGAGTTGTGGTTGTTTATCTGAGCATACAGTTTTCGTCATGACCTGCCGGGCATGGCTAGTATCCTCTAAAGTCCCTGTCCTGCAATCTTTTTAGAGCAAGGAATGCAACGACACGACAAGTTTACAAAAGCTATTTGAATATCTTTGTCAGGATGGATGGAATATTCAAAGATGTACATATATAAATATGCAGTTTCCACAACGCAGCAACCACCTATGCCCAGAAGAAACTCTAACTGCATTTGCCAGGGTAGTAGGCTAATCACCACCCAGCCCCATGCCACCGAGCATTTTGCTCATGTCCTTGCCGCCCATCTGTTTCATCAGGGCCTGCAGGCCGCCCATGCCGCCCATCTGCTTCAGCACTTGCGGCGGGAGGGCCTTGGTCATCTGCTGGATGTTCAGGTTCTGGGACAGGTCGCTCATCTTTCCGTTCTTCGGCATCTTCAGCCCCTTCATCTTGCTCCACATCTTGGCTAGTCGCTTGTACTCTTCCAGCATGTCCATCACGTCTCTGATTTGCCTGCCGGACCCCCGGGCGATCCGGATGATTCGAGACTCTGTCATCAGCTTCGGGTTTGTGCTGTCGAGCTCTGCAAGGTACATCAGGGGCAGGATAAGGTTCACAACATCCCTCACAAAGGAAAGCCTTTGTTAATCTACTCACCTGCAGCTGTCATGGAGTCCATAATCGTCATGTACCGCTTAATCTTCGCCTGGCCTTCTTTCTCATGTCCTTTTGGCATCAACTCCGAACTAAATCCAGGCAACATGGAGAAGACCTGCAGGATAAAATTAAACAATCTATGCTTAAATAATGATATAACACAAGTATAACTAGTTATGGAATCTTGCTTGTGTTGTTGGATGATTCATCTGAAACCAAACACTCAATATAATGCAGCATACAAAAGCTAGCAAGACATTAACATAATAAATACAAGTAGACAGTTAACCTGGCCAATAGGACCCATTTTCAGAAGGTTCTGGAATTGCTCATACAGAAGTCTGAGAGTGAAGGTTCCTTCAGCCAGCTTTGCCAGAAGCTCAGGTTGTTGATCAGCAGGCATAACATCCTGGATCTTGTCCATTAAGCCAGACAAGTCTCCCATACCTGCCAAATACACAGTCAGGTAAACTAGAAAGACAAATTACCAAGTTAAAAACAATATTAAATGTAGTTACTAACCTAGCAGACGGCTGACAAATGGTTTCACATCAAAAATCTCAAATTCATCAATGTGTTCACCAGTTCCAATAAAAATCACTGGGCTTTTTGTAGCTGCAACCCTGAGAAAAATGAGGCAAGGATGTCAAAAAAGGTCCCGCTGAATTCTACACCTGTTTTTTTCAACTGAAGTTTTTCACATGTTTCCTCTAACAAAAAGGTATCTTCACCTATTTGTAAAACACAAAATATAATAAAAACTAAAGCCAGTTTTGAGAATACAGCTGAGAAAACAACATACCATCTTTATCTGTTCATAGATACTAAAAATATGGGCAGACATGTAGGAATTGAAATAAATTCTAAACCAAGTGGCATTTTCCTGCTGAACTAGAAAAACATTGATGATGTGTTACAAAAAGAGCAAACCAAACAAGCTAAGGATCTTTGGAAAATAATATCCTACATAAGCAACACAAATACAGGAATAGCATAGGAGGAGCAAGAAAAATAACGAGCAAGACTAACGCGCTCAGTGCACCGCCTCCTTTTGCATGACCATCCAATTTCGTAATAATCACAGCACCAACGGAAGCACTTTGTTTAAATGCCTGTGCCTGATCAAATGCAGCCTGACCAATACTGCCATCCATCACAAATATCACCAGGTCTGGTTTCTGTGAAAGAACCATAAAAGGTGGGTGAAATTCTCAACATTAGAGGAACAGTATGCTGCGAGACTATGACAGTATAAATACCGCTGCTTCAGCAACTTGACGCATTTCCTCAAAGAGTGCAGCCTCCTGCTTATGGCGTCCACTCGTATCAATAATGATGAGATCAGAATTCTCTTTCCTGAACCTCTCCAGACCCTCAACAGCAATTTTCACAGGATCTGACTCCATGTAGCTGCAAAGATGGCAATTTTATTTAGTGCAAATTATGGACACAAGCTTTTAATCCATAAGCAAATCTGTCAGTGTAGAGAACCTTCCATAAAATGGTATTTTTGCCTTGGTTGCATTCTGTTTCAACTGATCAAAAGCACCAGCTCGAAATGTATCGGCACAAACCAGTGACGGTTTGAATCCCTTCCGCTGATGATAATATGCGTATTTGGTACAGGTAGTAGTTTTTCCAGAACCTACAGATATAAATCGTTATTTAGTGAACATCAAACCCGAACTTTACATCCCAGACATATACTAAAAGAGAAGGAAAACGATAATGAACAAAGCACTGGTTGTTTTAACTTGTCAGAACTAGGACAGGGAAATGGAGACGTCTCACAACTGAACAACTACAAACAACTAGTAAAATGAAACAGAAGATGGTATATAATTCTCAATGCATCCGATCTATCACCTAGAGCTAGCTGCTGAAATGCCCGAGTGATCACAAGTTCTCCACAAAACAATGTATCTACCTCGCCATCCATCTCAAGACAGAATGGAGAGCTCCCGTGGGTTGCTTGTCATCACAACTCATTTACTGAAGCACATGGATAGAGGAAAAATTACAGCGATAATCTAAACAAGTTCAGCTTCTATTGGTGAAAGGCATTTGATGACCCTAACCGCAATTGTACATCCAATAGTAACCTAAATTTACCTCAATTCAACAAGGTTTGGACCATTCAATTTCGCTCGGGTATCACGATAATTAATTCAGAAAAACATGAAACACCTATGAGCACATCCCCGGTGCTTAAACGACACATTCATTCTAGGTAGTCTAGTAATGCTATACGCAGACTGGTAGATACTATATATACAGCCATAATGAGCAATCACATGTAGGGAGTGGAATTCAGGTAATAGGAGTAGAACAAAAAAGCAGAGCAGCTGAGCGAGGTTAGTCAGTCAGACTGACCCTGCAATCCGACGAACATGACGACGCTGGGCTTGCCCTTCTTGGGGGTGAAGGCCGGCTTGCCGGGGTCGAGCATGTTGCAGAGCTCCGTGAAGACGGCCTGCAGCACGAAAGAGAAAACAAGGGCGTCAGCCTCCCTGGATTGAAATCGAATCGGCGCAGGAATGGAGGAGGGAGACGGGCGGATGGGCGGGACCTGCTGTATGATGCGTCGCTTGTTGGTGCCGGCGGCGAGGGTCTCGAGGTTGACGATCTTCCTGATGTTGGTCTGCATGTCGCGGACCATCTTGAACTGGACGTCGGACTGCAGGAGCGCGCGGGAGATCTCGTTGAGGCACTCCCCGAGCACCTTCTCGTCGATGACCGTGGCGTTGCTCATCTGCGCGAGCGCGCGGGAGATGCTCCCGCCGAGCTGGGCGAGCACCATCTTGGCTGGCCCCCCGGGGGGTCGGACCTCGTCGGCGGCGGGGTGGGGTTCCGGCGGCGGTTAGAGGCGATCTGGGAGCGGGGGGAGGGGAGGGGAGGGGACGGGATGGGGAGAAGCGGCCGGGGGCGATGGGGGAGATTTCTTCTGGTCTGGGGGTGGGGATTGGGGAACGCGGCTCGGGTCGGGTCGGGTCGGTGGCGGCTCGGCTCGTGTGTCGCGTGTCGCGTCGTGTCGTACGGCGGAAGCTTCGTGTGGTGTGAGTCGACGAGCGTTCTTCTCTCCGTGAAAGCCGAAAACCGACTCGTATTTCACGGATCCAGTCATGATGATCATCGAGAGGGATGCTCAATTTTGATTATTTATCATACGTGTATCATAAAACACTTTGATTCTGACGTTTTTTATACAACTAGTACTGTATAAATCAGTGAAATGGCAAGGATCGTTGACTGGCTGACTGGACATTAGGACATATTGGGCCGGCCTATGAGTGTAGTTGCTCGTGCGCGCGCCCTGCTCTGTTCGTTTTTTCATTTTCTTTTTTTTCTTTTTTGTAATGATAATGACTTCTTTTCAATTTTCGTAATGACAAAAAATACCTTTTTAAACTACACGAACCCACTTTTCTTCTGTTAAAAGCAAAAAAATAGAAGCAGCCGCAAACAATAAGGTAGACAGCACCTAAACTCAGGACATAGCACCACCAATCACCAATCACCTAGCCAATCGGCCTGAAGGCTGCTACTAATTATATTTAGTGCGTCTTTCATAAGAACATAAATGAGCGTATATATATGAAAACTTTTTTAAAAATGTCCAAACATTTCTTGGAAAAAAACTCTGTTTTTGGAAATACCGAATATTTCTGTTGAACTCAAATAATTTACAAATTTCCAAATAAATGTGACGGTAACATTTTGCCATTTTTACAAAAAAGTTTATGTTTCAAATAGTACACTCAAAACTGTTGTGTTTTCAATAAAGTGTTCGTTTTTTTTAAAAGTACTGAGAAATTTCAAAAAATGTTCGCACTTTAACTAAAACAAATATTTCAAAAATTGGTTGAGACGGCAAGCTTTTAATATTTGTTTGCCCATATAAAAATGATTCAAATCTCGACGTTGTTGTGGATAAATTGTTCGGGCCTCTTTATAGCAACAACTACCAATGCTTCTAGCGGCTAGCGGTAGCAGTTTAGCAGCTGATCAAGTTCAATCTGCCAAAGTTTCTTTATTTTTCTTTGTATTTTTACTTCGCTTGTTACAAGAAAAAAAAACTTGCTTCACGCCTATTGGGCCGGCATAGTCGCGGTCGTAGTCAACAATCCCTTTTGACATTTTTCACTCTGCATGCTTATCCAGGTCGGATCACCCGAAGGGTTCAGAGTATATCTCTCCGGATCGAAGGGGCAAATCCTATCTTGTTCGACCATGTCTCGCAGCATGGTTCTGGAAAAATTCAAAACCTATATTTATAACTACCCAATTTCAAAGTAGCGTTTGGTGGGACCAAAGCAAGTCTATCACCATCTCGAGTTCATGAGTCAGCTCGGGTTTTAGGACACATAACGTATGTTATACTAGAGACTCACAAATGACCTCATCTCGTTGCGTCTCATAGTCGGGTATGTTCGACTTGTACATTATATGGATTCGGATCCGACTACGTCGAATCCGATTAGATCTTTCCGACTCCATGTTATCCGGCTAGCATCCAATACTACATGGTCAGTGAACCGGACCATCCTAAACCCTAAATTCTAAAGAGGATTATGAGATAATACGAAGTGTTGGTCGGATTCATTGGAACAAAAAAAAGACCGGGTTGCGACAAGTATTACCATGTCGCTTTGAGCTCGGCAACATATATTGTGTGGCAAATGGAACCAAAGTGTGATGTACATGTTCGCCTAATTAGCTTCATCAGACACATGGAGTCGGCACGCTTTGCTAGAGGCCGCTACCGACTAGTCGAGCCGAATGTGATGTCATTCATGACCAAATGAACAAGAATCTAAGGGGTCACGTGCTTAAAGGAGGGAACCTACTAGGTCTGATTCTATGACACTGGTCGGATGTGATCCGAGATGGACTTGGATCGTGACCGAGTAGACTTTGGGCCTTAGGATCTGTGTGAGGCCCAAGAGTTGAGCCCGCAACATGCCTATATATAGTGGTGGTGTGGCACACTTATTCAGTTGATCGCTTCGATGCCGTCATTAGAGCATTGCATGTGTTACAAGTAGTCACCTTCACTCGCCGCCGGCTACGCGGTCAAACCTAGTAGTCCGTCGCACGACGTTCCTCCGGCACATGAGGATACCTTTAGAGGCAATGCACTGTTGGGGAACGTTGCATGGGAAACAAAAAATTTCCTATGCACACGAAGATCTATCCATGGTGATGAGCATCTACGAGAGGAAGAGTGGATCTACATACCCTTGTAGATCGCTAAGCGGGAAGCGTTAAGAAACGCGGTTGGTGTAGTCGAACGTCTTCGCGATCCAAATCGCCATGCGTCCCGCGATCCAATCACGATCCGTCCCACGAACTTGATCACGATCCGTCTCACGAACTTGATCATGATCCTACCGATCTAGCACCGAACGAACGGCACCTCCGCGTTCAACACACGTACAACTTGATGACGATCTCCATCGTCTTGATCTAGCAAGAAGGGGTGGAGAGGAAGAAGAGTTCTCCGGCAGCCTGACGGCGCTCCGGCGATGGTGGTGGAGCAATTCCGGCAGGGCTTCGCCTAAGCACTGCAGAAAAACCGATCTAGAGGAGAAACTATGCACTGGAGGAACGGGTAGCACGTGGCTGAAAATCTAGTAAAAAAAACCTCAATACCACCAGTATATATAGGAGGAGAGGAGGAGAGGAGGCAGCTTGGCCTCCAAGCCTCCTAGGCTTCGGCCGAACTAGGAGAGGAGGAGTCCACCTCCTCCACTCCTAGTAGGATTAGGATTCATCCTTTTTTCCCCCTTTTTGCCTTTTCCCACCTTTTTCCTTTTGGGTTTTCTTCTCCAGCTACATGGCCTTGTGTGGGAGTTTCCACCAACCCACTAAGGGCTGATATTCACTCTCCCACAGCCCATGAAGCCTCTTGGGTCGAAATACCCCTCCCGGAGGTCTCCCGGTACACTACCGGCACTCCCGGTACACTACCGATAAGCCCGGAACTTTTCCGGCGACCAAAACAGGACTTCCTATATATGAATCTTTACCTCCGGACCATTCCGGACCTCCTCGTGACGTCCAGGATCTCATCTGGGACTCCGAACAAACTTCGGTCACCACCATACATAACTCTATACTACCGAAACGTCACCAAACCTTAAGTGTGCAGACCTTGCGGGTTCGAGAACTATGTAGACATGACCGAGACACCTCTACGGTCAATAACCAATGGCGGGACCTAGATGTCCACATTGTTTCCTACATATTCTATGAAGATCTTTATCGGTCGAACCTCTATGTCAAGGATTCAGTTAATCCCGTATGTTGTTCCCTTTGTTCTTCGGTATGTTACTTGCCCGAGATTCGATCGTCGGTATCTCCATACTAGTTCAACCTCGTTACTGGCAAGTCTCTTTACTCGTTCTGTAATACAAGATCCCGTGACCAACACTTAGTCACATTGCTTGCAAGGCTTATTGTGATGTTGTATTACCGAGTGGGCCCTGAGATACCTCTCCGTCACACGGAGTAACAAATCCCAGTCTTGATCCATGCCAACTCAACAGACACCCTCAGAGACACCTGTAGAGCACCTTTATAGTCACCCAGTTACGTTGCGACATTTGATACACACAAGGTACTCCTCCGATATCTGTGAGTTGCATGATCTCATGGTCATAGGAACATATACTTGACATGCAGAAAACAGTAGCAATAAACTGACACGATCATAAGCTACGTTTGTAGTTTGGGTCTTGTCCATCACATCATTCTCCTAACGATGTGATCCCGTTATCAAATGACATCTCATGTCCATGGCTAGGAAACCTTAACCATCTTTCAATCAACGAGCTAGTTCATGTTGGGGAACGTCGCATGGGAAACAAAAAATTTCCTACGCACACGCAAACCTATCCATGGTGATGAGCATCTACGAGAGGGAGAGTGGATCTACGTACCCTTGTAGATCGCTAAGCGGGAAGCGTTAAGAAACGCGGTTGGTGTAGTCGAACATCTTCGCGATCCAAAGCACCGAGCGTCCCGCGATCTCATCACGATCCGTCACGTGATCCAATCACGATCGCTCCCGCGAACACATCATGATCCGTCCCGCGAACTCATCACGATCCGTCTCATGATCTGTCCTGCGAACTCATCACGATCCGTTTTGTGATCACATCATGAACCGTCTCGCGATCTCGATCACGGTCCTTCCGATCTAGCGCCGAACGGACGACACCTCCGCGTTCAGCACACGTGCAGCTTGATGACGATCTCCACCATCTTGATCCAGCAAGAGGAGGTGGAGAGGAGAGAGAGTTCACCGGCAGCGTGACGGCGCTCCGGTGATGGTGGTGGAGCAATTCCGGCAGGGCTTCGCCTAAGCGCTGCAGAAAACCGATCTAGAGAAGCACCGTTGAAACGGGTAGCACGTGGCCGTAAATTGTGTCCAAACAGCACCCAATCCACCAGTATATAAAGGAGGGAGAGAGAGGAGGGATGGCGCAAGGAAAAACTCCAATAGGAGTCGGCCAAACTAGAGGGGGAGGAGTCCTACTCCTCCTCCACTCCTAGTAGGAGTAGGACTCTTCCTTTTTAGCCTTTTTTCCACCTTTTCCTTTAGGACTTTTGCCTCCTGCGCCATGGGCCTTGGTGTGGCTATTTTTCCAGCCCACTTAGGGCTGGTTATTATTCTCCCACAGCCCATGGACCTCTTGGGGTCGAAATACCCCTCCCGGAGGTCCCCCGGTACACTACCGGCACTCCCGGTACACTACCGATGAGCCCAAAACTTTTTCGGCGACCAAACTGGGACTTCCTATATATGAATCTTTACCTCCGGACCATTCCGGAGATCCTCGTGACGTTCGGGATCTCATCCGGGACTCCGAACAACCTTCGGTCACCACCATACACAACTCTACACTACCGAAACGTCAGCAAACCTTAAGTGTGCAGACCCTGCGGGTTCGAGAACTATGTAGACATGACCGAGACACCTCTACGGTCAATAACCAATGGAGGGACCTGGACGTCTACATTGGTTCCTACATATTCTACGAAGATCTTTATCGGTCGAACCTCTATGTCAAGGATTCAGTTAATCCCGTATAACGTTCCCTTTGTTCTTCGGTATGTTACTTGCCCGAGATTCGATCGTCGGTATCTCCATACCTAGTTCAACCTCGTTACTGGAAAGTCTCTTTACTCGTTCCGTAATACAAGATCCCGTGACTAACACTTAGCCACATTGCTTGCAAGGCTTGTTGTGATGTTGTATTATCGAGTGGGCCCTGAGATACCTCTCCGTCACACGGAGTAACAAATCCCAGTCTCGATCCATGCCAACTCAACAGACACCATCGGAGATACCTGTAGAGCACCTTTATAGTCACCCAGTTACGTTGCGACGTTTGATACACACAAGGCACTCCTACGATATCCGTGAGTTGCATGATCTCATGGTCATAGGAACATATACTTGACATGCAGAAAACAGTAGCAATAAACTGACACGATCATATGCTATGTTTGTAGTTTGGGTCTTATCCATCACATAATTCTCCTAATGATGTGATCCCGTTATCAAATGACATCTCATGTCCATGGCTAGGAAACCTTAACCATCCTTTGATCAACGAGCTAGTCCATTAGAGGCATACTAGGGACATGGTTTTGTCTATGTATCCACAGATGCATTTAAGTCTCCGATCAATACAATTATAGCATGGATAATAAACGATTATCATGAACAAGGAAATATGATAATAACTAATTTATTATTGCCTCTAGGGCATATTTCCAACAGTTCACTAGAGGCATACTAGGGACATTGTGTTTGTCTATGTATCCACACATGTATCCATGTTGCCAATTAATACAATTATAGTATGGATAATAAACGATTATCATGAACAAGGAAATACAATAATAAACACTTTATTTATTGCCTCTAGGGCATATTTCCAACAGTCTCCCACTTGCACTAGAGTCAATAATCTAGTTCACATCACTATGTGATTTACATTGTAATGAATCGAACACCCATGCAGTTCTGGTGTTGATCATGTTTAGCCCTTGGAAGAGGTTTAGTCAATGGGTCTGCAACATTCAGATTCGTGTGCACTTTGCAAATATTTATGTCTTTCTCCAAGATGTAATCGCGGATGGAGTTGAAGCGTCGCTTTATGTGTCTGGTCCTCTTGTGAAACCCTGGTTCCTTGGCCAGAGCAATGGCACCAGTGTTGTCACAGAACAGGTTCATTGGATTCAGTGCACTGGGCACTACTCCAAGATCTGTCATGAACTGCTTCATCCAGACACCTTCCTTCGCCGCCTCCGAGGCTGCGATGTATTCCGCTTCGCACGTAGAATCAGCTACCACGCTTTGCTTGGAACTGCACCAGCTTACCGCTCCCCCGTTAAGAATAAATACGTATCCGATTTGCGACTTAGAGTCGTCTAGATTAGAGTCAAAGCTTGCATTGAAGTAACCCTTTACGACGAGCTCTTCATCACCTCCATAAACGAGAAACATTTCCTTAGTCCTTTTCAGGTACTTCAGGATATTCTTGACCGCTTGCCAGTGCTCCATTCCAGGATCACTTTGAAACCTTTCGGCCATACTTATGGCAAGGCTGACATCGGGTCTTGTGCACAGCATTGCATACATGATAGAGCCTATGGCTGAAGCATAGGGGATGACACTCATCTTTTCTCTATCTTCTGCAATTATTGGGCATTGAGTCTTACTCAACTTCACACCTTGTAATATAGGCAAGAACCCCTTCTTGGACTGTTCCATTTTGAACTTCTTCAAAACTTTATCAAGGTATGTGCTCTGTGAAAGTGCTATTAAGCGTCTCGATCTATCTCTATAGATCTTAATGCCTAATATGAAAGCAGCTTCTCTAGGTCCTTCATTGAAAAACTCTTGTTCAAATATTCCTTCACACTTTCCAGCATTTCTATATTGTTTCCAATCAGCAATATGTCATCCACATATAATACTAGAAACGCTATAGAGCTCCCACTCACTTTCTTGTAAATACAAGCTTCTCCGTAAACTTGTATAAACTCAAACGCTTTGATCACCTCATCAAAGCGCTTTTTCCAACTCCGAGATGCTTGCACCAGTCCATAAATGGATCGCTGGAGTTTGCAAACTTTGTCAGCATTCTCTAGATCGACAAAACCTTCGGGTTGCATCATATACAACTCTTCCTCAAGGAAACCGTTGAGGAACGCTGTTTTTACATCCATCTGACAAATTTCATAGTCGAAATAGGCAGCTATTGCTAACATGATTCTGACAGACTTAAGCATCGCTAAGGGTGAGAAAGTCTCATCGTAGTCAACTCCTTGAACTTGTGAAAAACCCTTTGCCACAAGTCGAGCTTTATAGACGGTGACATTACCGTCCGCGTCTGTTTTCTTCTTAAAGATCCATTTGTTCTGAATGGCCTTTCGCCCTTCAGGTAATACTTCCAAAGTCCATACTTTGTTTTCATACATGGATCCCATCTCGGATTTCATGGCCTCTAAGGTTTTTATCGGAATCCGGGCCCGTCACTACTCCTCCATAGCTCGTAGGTTCATTGTTGTCCAACAACATGACCTCCAAGACAGGGTTGCCGTACCACTCAGGGGTAGTACGCGGCCTTGTCGACCTACGAGGTTCAATAGCTGCTTGATCCGAAGCTTCATGATCATCATCATTAACTTCCTCTTCTACCATCGTAGGTTCCACAAAAACATCTTTCTGCGCTGCGCTACTTTCTGGTTGAAGTAAAGGTTCAATAACCTCATCAAGCTCTATTTTCCTCCCACTCAATTCTTTCGAGAGAAACTCTTTCTCAAGAAATGTTCCGTTTTTAGCGACAAACACTTTGCCTTCGGATCTGAGATAGAAGGTATATCCAACTGTCTCTTTCGGGTATCCTATGAAGACGCATTTCTCCGCTTTGGGTTCCAGCTTTTCAGGCTGAAGCTTTTTGAGATAAGCATCACATCCCCAAACTTTAAGAAACGACAACTTTGGCTTCTTGCCAAACCACAGTTCATATGGCGTCGTCTCAACGGATTTTGATGGTGCCCTATTTAAAGTGAATGCAGCTGTCTCTAATGCATAACCCCAAAACGGTAGTGGCAAATCAGCAAGAGACATCATAGAACGCACCATATCTAATAAGGTTCGATTACGACGTTTGGACACACCATTACGCTGTGGTGTTCCGGGCGGTGTCAACTGTGAAACAATTCCACACTGTCTTAAGTGACTGCCAAACTCATAACTCAGATATTCACCTCCTCGATCAGATCGCAGGAACTTGATCTTCTTGTTACGATGATTCTCAACTTCACTCTAAAATTGCTTGAACTTTTCAAACGTTTCAGACTTGTGTATCATTAAGTAAATATACCCATATCTACTTAAGTCATCAGTGAAGGTGAGAAAATAACGATATCCACCACGCGTTGTAACATTCATTGGACCGCACACATCAATGTTATGAACATGTGTGTCATCACTATCAAGATTCAATATGAATAAACCCCTAACATTGGGTGCATGACCATAAAAGATATTACTCATATAAATAGAACAACCTTTATTCTCTGATTTAAATGAGTAACCGTCTCGCAATAAACAAGATCCAGATATAATGTTCATGCTTAACGCAGGTACTAAATAACAATTATTCAGGTTCATCACTAATCCCGATGGTAATCGAAGAGAGAGCGTGCCGACGGCGATCACATCAACCTTGGAACCATTTCCCACGCGCATCGTCACTTCGTCCTTTGCCAGCCTTCGTTTATTCCGTAGTTCCTGCTTTGAGTTGCAAATGTGAGCAACCGAACCGGTATCAAATACCCAGGCACTACTACGAGATCTAGTAAGGTACACATCAATAACATGTATATCATATATACCTTGTTTGTCGTTGGCCGCCTTCTTGTCAGCCAGGTACTTGGGGCAGTTCCACTTCTAGTGACCAGTTCCTTTGCAATGAAAGCACTCAGTTTCTGGCTTGGGTCCATGCTTGGGCTTCTTTGCAGGAGTAGCAACTGCTTTGCCATCCTTCTTGGTTTTACCCTTCTTGCCCTTGCCCTTGACTTTGCCATTTTTCTTGAAACTAGTGGTTTTATTGACCATCAACACTTGATGTTATTTCTGGATTTCAGACTCAGCGAATTTTAGCATCGCAAATAGCTCGGCGACTGACTTGTTCATCCTGTGCATGTTATAGTTCATCACAAAGATCTTGTAACTAGGTGGCAGTGATTGAAGAACTCTGTCAGTGATCGCCTTTGGCGGAAGGGCAATTACCAACTCCGCTAGACGAGTTGAATACCCAGACATTTTGAGTATATGTTCACTGATAGACCCGTTCTCCTCCATCTTGCAAGCATAGAAATTATCGGAGGTTTCATACCTCTCGATCCGGGCGTTCTTCTGAAAGATAAACTTCAACTCCTGGAACATCTCATATGCTCCATGACGTTCAAAACGTCTTTGAAGTCCCGGTTCTAAGCCATACAATATTGCACACTGAGCTGTTGAGTAATCTCCAGTACGTGCCTCCCAAGCGTTTTTAACGTCTTCGGAGGTCATGTCTTCTGGTTGGTCACCAAGCGGTGCATCAAGGACATATGATTTCTGGGAAGCCGTGAGGATAATCCTCAGATTACGGGCCCAGTCAACAAAGTTACTTCCATCATCTTTCACTTTAGCTTTCTCTAGGAACACATTAAAATTCAGGGATGCTACTGCGTGAGCCATTGATCTACAACATAAATATGCAAAGTTCACTTAGACTATTGTTCAAGATAATGAGTTTAGTTAATCAAATTACTAAAGCTCCCACTCAAATTGACATCCCTCAGGTCATCTGAGTGTCACATGATCCAAATCCACCAACTCAAGTCCGATCATCACGTGAGTTGAGGTGGCTTCAATGGTGAACATCATTATGTTGATCATATCTACTATATGACTCATGTTCGACCTTTCGGTCTCTTGTGTTCCGAGGCCATGTCTGTACATGCTAGGCTCGTCAAGTTTAACCCGAGTGTTCCGCATGTGCAACACTGGCTTGCACCCGTTGTATGTGAACGTAGAGTCTATCACACCCGATCATCACGTGGTGTTTCAACACGACGAACTTTCGCAACGGTGCACACTCGGGGAGAACACAATTTTATCTTGAAATTTAAGTGAGGGATCACCTTATAATGCTACCGTCGTACTAAGCATAACAAGGTGCATAAAAGGATTAACATCACATGCAATTCATAAGTGACATGATATGGCCATGAACTTGTGCTTTAGATCTCCATCTTGAAAGCACCGGCATGATCTTCATCGTCACCGGCACGACACCATGATCTCCATCATCTTGATCTCCATCAACGTGTCGCCATCGAGGTTGTCACGCCCTGCATGCTTCTACTACTATTGCTACCGTATAGCGATAAAGTAAAGCATTACATAGCGCTTAATGATTGACACGGAGGTCATACAATAATTAAAGACAACCCTATGGCTCCTGCCGGTTGCCGTACTCATTGACATGCAAGTCGTGAAATTCTATACATCACATGATCATCTCATACATCACATCATGTAATTGGCCATATCACATCACAACATACCCGACAAAAATAAGTTAGACGTCCTCTAATTGTTGTTGCATGTTTTACGTGGCTGCTACAGGTTTCTAGCAAGAACGATTCTCACCTACGCATAAACCACAACGGTGATACATAATTTGCTGTTTAACCTTCTCAAGGACCGCCTTTGTCGAATCCGATCCTACTAAAGTGAGAGAAACTGCCACCTGCAAGCCATCTAGGCAACAAGTTGTGTCGAGGGAACCGGTCTCTCGTAAGCGTATGAGTAATGTTGGTCCGGGCCGCTTCATCTCACAATATCGCTGAACCAAAATCCGACCAAGTGAGGAAGCAATCTAAGCATCAACGCCCACAAACCTTTTGTGTTCTACTCGAGATCTCATCTACATATAGACCTAGCTCTGATACCACTGTTGGGGAACGTTGCATGGAAAACAAAAAAATTCCTACGCACACGAAGATCTATGCATGGTTATGAGCATCTACGAGAGGGAGAGTGGATCTACATACCCTTGTAGATCGCTAAGCGGGAAGCGTTAAGAAATGCGGTTGGTGTAGTCGAACGTCTTTGCGATCCAAATCGCCGTGCGTCCCGCGATCCAATCACAATCCGTCCTGCGATCCAATCACAATCCGTCCCGCGATCCGATCACGATCCGTCCCGCGATCCGATCACGATCCGTCCCACGAACTTGATCACGATCCGTCTCACGAACTTGATTACGATCCTACCGATCTAGCACCGAACGGACGGCACCTCCGCGTTCAGCACACGTACAGCTTGATGACGATCTCCATCGTCTTGATCCAGCAAGAAGGGGTGGAGAGGAAGAAGGTTTCTCCGGCAGCCTAACAACGCTCCGGCGATGGTGGTGGAGCAATTCCGGCAGGGCTTCGCCTAAGCACTGCAGAAAACCGATCTAGAGGAGAAACTATGCACTTGAGGAACGGGTAGCACGTGGCTGAAAATCTAGTAAAAAACCCGTCAATACCACCAGTATATATAGGAGGAGAGGAGGAGAGGAGGCATCTTGGCCTCCAAGCCTCCTAGGCTTCGGCCGAACTAGGAGAGGAGGAGTCCACCTCCTCCACTCCTAGTAGGATTAGGATTCATCTTTTTTTTCTTTTTGCCTTTTCCCACCTTTTTCCTTTTGGGTTTTCTTCTCCAGCCACATGGGCCTTGTGTGGGAGTTTCCACCAGCCCACTAAGGGATGATATTCACTCTCCCACAGCCCATGAAGCCTCTTGGGTCGAAATACCCCTCCCGGAGGTCTCCCGGTACACTACCGGCACTCCCGGTACACTACCGATAAGCCCGGAACTTTTCCGGCGACCAAAACAGGACTTCCTATATATGAATCTTTACCTCCAGACCATTTTGGAGCTCCTCGTGACGTCCAGGATCTCATCCGGGACTCCGAAATAACTTCGGTCACCACCTTACATAACTCTATACTACCGAAACGTCACCAAACCTTAAGTGTGCAGACCCTGCGGGTTCGAGAACTATGTAGACATGACCGAGACACCTCTACGGTCAATAACCAATGGCGGGACCTGGATGTCCACATTGGTTCCTACATATTCTACGAAGATCTTTATCGGTCGAACCTCTATGTCAAGGATTCAGTTAATCCCGTATGTTGTTCCCTTTGTTCTTCGGTATGTTACTTGCCCGAGATTCGATCATCGGTATCTCCATACCTAGTTCAACCTTGTTACTGGCAAGTCTCTTTACTCGTTTCGTAATACAAGATCCTGTGACCAACACTTAGTCACATTGCTTGCAAGGCTTATTGTGATGTTGTATTACCGAGTGGGCCCTGAGATACCTCTCCGTCACACGGAGTAACAAATCCCAGTCTTGATCCATGCCAACTCAAGAGACACCCTCGGAGACACCTGTAGAGCACCTTTATAGTCACCCAGTTACGTTGCGACGTTTGATACACACAAGGTACTCCTCCGATATCTGTGAGTTGCATGATCTCATGGTCATAGGAACATATACTTGACAGGAGGAAAATAGTAGCAATAAACTGACATGATCATAAGCTACGTATGTAGTTTGGGTCTTGTCCATCACATCATTCTCCTAATGATGTGATCCCATTATCAAATGACATCTCATGTCCATGGCTAGGAAACCCTAACCATCTTTCAATCAACGAGCTAGTTCACTAGAGGCATACTAGGGACATTGTGTTTGTCTATGTATCCACACATGTATCCATGTTTCCAATTAATACAATTATAGCATGGATAATAAACGATTATCATGAACAAGGAAATACAATAATAAACACTTTATTTATTGCCTCTAGGGCATATTTCGAACATGCACTTGCGCCGCTCCGGCGAACCTGTTCGTGGAATCCGGTGACCGACTATTCAAGGGAGATCGGACGAGAAATAGACGAACCCCGCGAACGCTCTACCCCGACTCTTCTTTCGTTGCACGAGTCTAGTGGTAATGATCCGTGATCCATTTGCCATAGCTTGTTCCTGGTTGTATTGCATGTAGGGAAAAAATTATATTGTAGCCTATGCACCCGAGAATAGACCAACAATGGTATCAGAGCTTCTGCTACATGATTTGGATTTAGACCGTATGCATATGTGATATGTGGGAGGTGGTAGATTAGATCTGTTGTCGTTTATGAGATCGGGTATGTGCACGGCTGATGAGATCAAATGCACATGAGGAACAACGTGACTATGTTTTCTGTTAATCAGAATCGATGAGGTCGTGACACAACCTACCCTTACCGGTCGGTTTTCGCCATCGAGGTGGACTGTGAAACATAAATCCAATTCGGATTCGCGATAATTGACATAATCGGCCATATCAGAAACTTTGGCATGATCGGAGTACATATTCGCTTTGTGATGTGTGAAAACATCGGGCGCTACCCCTTTGAACCCCGCCCACTAACCGGTTAGCGCGCGGGCCCAACGTATGCTCGCGTCGTAGATTTCGTACATGTTCACACAACTCGATATAATGCGTCTAACTTGTTTCTGTAGGGTTGACGTGAGTAGTATGTCTCATGTGTATGTGATGCATGTGTCTAATTTAATGTGACTTACGTGCCATGATTTATCAATTGACAAGAGCCAAAGTGTTGTCATTATAATATATAATGACATGCGTGTCGACTTGTAATTCTTTGTAAATTCATTACTTGTTGTAGTAGTTGGAGGACAAAGATCAAGTTCATGGCTTGCGTCCCGGCAAGACGAACAAAATGGAGGTCTGCCCTGGTCATCGAAGTAGGAGCCGTTCTGGAAGGACATCCGTGAAGGAGCCATACTATTTCATGAGTTATGTTGATTTGTGATTGATATTTCTTATTGTTTCTATGCATGTTAAAATGCTAGAAAGATCCCTCAATAATAACAAACATGCTGTCATTCCGGATGTTGCATCTTTGCACGTCAAGTACGTGTAGTAGTGGGCTCATAAAATTGAGGTGCTACTAGGTGTCCTTAACTGAAGGGTTCGTGCCGGACACGGACACACACTGCATCATGTTAACTTAATAAGGCTATCGAAACGGTTTTAGGCCTTGTGGTAAAGGAGGTTGGGAGCCGTGGTATAAGATACGTACCCGACCGACAGGAGTCTTACAGATATACGACTAGCAAGGAGTTGCTTACTGGATAGGCACATTGGCTAGTAGTGATGCCAAAACTCACTAGCCGCATGCGCTAGTCGGATCTTGAATCACCGAAAGTTTGTGGAGGGATGCTGAATTGAGTGGGGGTATTTATGTATAAGTCTTGAATCATTCTACATAAACACATTGCTTAGTGTTTGCATATTTTTGTATTGTAGATCAATGACACCACCTGCTCAAAACAAATTTCCATTCAAATCAATTCTGGAAAAGGATAAACTGAATGGAGTAAACTTTACCACCTGGTATAGAAATCTAGGAATTGTTCTCACGCATGATAGAAAGGAACGTGTTTTAAAGGATCCACTTCCAGAGAAACCTGTCGAGAATGCTAATGCCACAACCAGGAATGCCCACCAAAAACTCATTGATGAATCAAACGAGATCATCTATCTCATGCTGGCTTGTATGGAGCCCGATCTACAACATCATTTCAAAAACATTGAGGCTTTCGATATGCTCGAGAACCTTAAGAGCATGTTTCAAATGTAGGCCATGACCAAAAGGTTCAACGTCTAGCAATCCTTAATGGATTGTAAGCTGAAAGACGGTGATCCACTCAGCCCACATGTGATCAAGATGACCTGATACATGCAAGCTTTCGATAAGTTGGGATTCCCACTTGAGGACGAGGTGTCCACGAATGCAATTATGGGTTCTCTTCAGGCTAGCTATGGGACGCTCATCTCGAACTAGCATATGCATGGCATGGATAAGAAGGTCACTGAATTACATGGGATGCTCAAGGTGGCAGAGCAAGATATAAAGAAAGGCACACATCAAGTGTTTATAGTGCAAAACTCAGTTAAGTTCAAGAATAGTTGGTTTAGGAAAAAGGCAGGGCAAAGGATACAGATAAGGTTATATCCGTAACTGAGCCCAAGTCAGGACCAGTATCGAAGACCATATGCTATCACTACAAGAAACCTGATCACCGGAAGAGGAACTATAGCAAGTGGCTTGCCGAGCATGTCAAGAAGGCTGGAAGTACGAGTTCAAGCAAAGGTACACTTGTGACATATGTTATAGACGTTTACCTTGATGCCATACCTATACTGGATTGGTTGTTCATATTTGCAACTCGATGGAGGGGCTGGTAAGAACTAGACACGTGGCACAAGGAGAGATTGACATCAGGGTCGACAACAAAGGAAGATTTGATCCGTTGGAGGTCGGCATGATCGATGTAGCTCCAGCTTCCTTCCAGATTCATTTTGGAATTGAATAATTATTATTACAATCCTGCACTTAGTCGGAATAATATTTTTGCCTCATGTTTTGCGAGTCTGAGTTATGAATTCAACTTAAAGAACAATCTTTTTTCATTTTATTTGAATGGAATGTTCCAGGACTATCGATACGTCTCAAACGTATCTACTTTTCCAAACACTTTTGCTTTTGCTTTGGACTCTAATTTGCATGATTTGAATGAAACTAACCCAGACTTACGTTGTTTTTGGCAGAACTGCCATGGTATTATTTTTGAACAGAAATAAAAATTCTCGGAATTAGACGAAACTTTTTGTGGATTTTTTCTGAAAAATATGAAGAATTATGGAGCGAAGACCCACCAAAGAGGGGCCACCTGTTGGTGCCAAGCCAACATGACGCGCCCATATTTTCCATAAAAAGCTTGGGGCCACATTGTGGCTCCCTTGACTCTAATTCTAGTCCGATACATTCACAATTATAGAGAAAAAAATAATAGAGAAGAATCACGTTTTACAAGACATGGCCGCCGCCACCTCATGTTCTTCCTCGAGAGGGATGATCTGGAGTCCGTTTGGGGCTCCGGAGAGGGGGATTCGTCCCCGTCGTCCTCACTAACACTATTAGGAGAAAGGCTAGTAGTAGCGTTGGAAATAGGGCTAGTAGTAGCGCGGGTGCCAGCACTACTAGTATGACACTACAACTAACTCTTAGCAGTAGCGCCGTTTTCCCAACGCTACATCTGAAGTTTAGCAGTAACACCTCTTAACCAACGCTACTAGTTAGCAGTAGCATGCTTTTCAAAACCGTGCTACTATTAAACACACATATTTCTTTTTTTTATATTTATGTTGTATTTACACACAGTTATAAATATTAAGATACAACATCAATAATTATTGTGCCAGCAACAACATTTAGATTAAAGTGGATGGATGCAAGTGATCATGTTTGACACGAGTCGCATAAAACAAAAAAACATCATAATAATAATCATCCTAGTTGATCATGCCAAGTTAATATAAACCAGAAAAACTTCTCTCTCATAGGACCTAGTCCTCCCTCCTAGGTAAAATGTCATAAAACAGAATAACACCTATGTCTCCATGATGAAGCAAAGAGATCCAATGGTCGACAACTTGTGGCTTGTGATCCTTCTTTATTTATCCCCATGCTTCAATTTGGATCCGTTTTTGTGGTTTGCGCTCAGTCGAGTATGGAAAAGAGAATTGGGCCCTCGTAGGGCTTTTAATTGTCATGTAACCTTCGCCATGCATCAACGGAGGCACAACATCATTTGACAGTTTCTGTTGAAGAACATAATAGTAGCATAGTTAGCAATGTAATCAACACCATTTACGCAATAGTAGTGTACTTAATTAGCAACTCTTACCAAGATATTTCTGCGAATGTCATCTTCCCTCAACCTATGCACTAGTGGCATGTAAAAATGTATAATTTGGGCCAGATCCCATATTGTACGGGAAGTTGTCCCTGCCAAACAGGACACCAATAACAAAGGTGACAAGAACATCCTTCTCCTCCCAAGTTAGATGTGATTCATAAGTATAGTGTGCCGTGTCAATTAATTTCTGTGTTTCACTCGAAGAAACAAAATAAGTTGTAAACTATAAATTAAATTTTTTAGTATGGATGAACACCAACTATTTTTAAATATAGAATGCAAATTACTTGAAAAATATGCATGGTTAACAAACTCACATGGAGCTAAAATAGGAAGCATATCGACATCCACCCAAATGTCGATGTTACCTTCAGTATGATCTTCAGGACGAAGATCGAAGGTTATTTCCATATCCTCCTGAAATCCATATGCCTTGGCTAGAGCTTCCCAATTTGAGCACCCTAATTCTGTGTTATTAAGTGCATTCATTACTTTGACCATAAATATGTGACCATGTTTAGTCCTCAGGTTAGCTCTCCTTGTCTCCATACTCTTGTGGTCTTCGAAACTGAGCCTCTCCAAGACATACCATCTTGCATGGCAGGGGATGAACTAGTCAAATTATATAAAACAAAAATTACACGTTGAAGCAAATAAACAAAAGTCATGCTTAATTACGAAAAAACACTTGTCATCGTTGCGTACCGTACAAACATTGAAGGTCTCATCAAGCTTGATGGTGAAGAACCTGTCGTCTTGTAGGCCTGGCTGGTCGCACAAACCCCGATCATCCTTGCAGTAATCACACTCAGGGATCCTATCGTCGTCATTTCCTATGTTCATAATTCAAAAATTCGGCATGACTATTTTAAAATAAGACATATTGAGTGCCTCGAATTTGCCGGAATGGAAATGAATCAACATTCCGGCAAAACATAGGCACTAGGAGGTGTTCCCTGCAATAACATACACACATGTCAAAATAGATGTAATTCAATATCGGTTGACTTTCAATCTGTCAAGGCTTTCCTTAACTAACTCTCATATCTCATGGTGTTGTGGTGCACACTCTCTCACACTGATATGGTGGTGTATATATGTTGGTGGACATTCTCTCACACTAATAGTTCTACCATCGGTGATGGACGCATCTCCTCTCCTCTCCTTGCGCATTATATCGAGGTATATATCGTAAGAAGAGAAGAGGAGAAAGCGTCCCCCATGACGACAGTCGGGATTCCTCCATCAAGAACACACATGAAAGTCACACAAGGAGCAATGACAGACCGAAAGTACCTGATTTTTTTACTAAAAATTTATCACTAATACATTATCTGGAATAATGAACTCGAATATAATATCACTAATACATTTATAATGAACTCGATATAATATCACTAATACATTGATACGTCTCCATCGTATCCACTTTTCCAAACTCTTTTGCCCTTGTTTTGGACTCTAATTTGCATGATTTGTATGGAACTAAGCCGGACTGACGCTGTTTTCAGCAGAATTGCCTTGGTGTTATTTTTGTGCAGAAATAAAAGTTCTCGGATCATCCTGAAAATTTACGAAGAATATTTTTGATTTAATAAAAATACTGGCGCAAGAATCAACCAGAGGGGAGCCACCTGCAGGCCACAAGCCTGCTAGGTGCTGCCACCCCTGACCGTGCCTAGCAGGCTTGTGGGCCCCTCGTGGCTCCTCCGACCTCATCTCCAACACCATATAACCCTATTCGCGGAGAAAAAAAATCAGAGAGAAGAGTTCATCGCGTTTCACGATATGGATCCGCCGCCACGTCCTGTTCTTCCTCGGGAGACCGGATCTGGAGTCCGTTTTGGGCTCTAGAGAGGGGACATCGACGCCATCGTCATCACCAACCATACTTCATCACCAATTCCATGATGCTCTCTGCCGTTCGTGAGTAATCCCATCATAGGCTTGCTGGACGGTGATGGGTTGGATGAGATTTATCATGTAATCGAGTTAGTTTTGTTAGGGTTTGATACCTAGTATCCACTATGTTCTGAGATTGATGTTGCTATGACTTTTCTATGCTTAATGCTTGATATAGGGCCCGAGTGCCATGATTTCAGATCTGAACCTATTATGTTTTCATGAATATATATGTGTTCTTGATCCTATCTTGCAAGTTGTAGACACCTATTACGAGTTATGATCCGCATCCCCCAGGGTGACAATAACTAGGATTCTTTCCGGGGATTACCGTAGTTTGAGGAGTTCATGTATTCACTAAGTGCTAATGCTTTGGTCCAGTTCTCTATTAAAATGAGGCCTTAATATCCCTTATTTTCCATTAGGACCCCGCTGCCACGGGAGGGTAGGACAAAAGATGTCGTGCAAGTTCTTTTCCATAAGCACATATGACTATATATGGAATACACGCCTACATTACATTGATGAATTGGAGCTAGTTTTGTGTCACCCTATGTTATAATTGTTGCATGATGAATGCTATCCAACATAATTATCCATCACCGATCCATTGCCTATGATCTTTCCACATATTAAGCTTTGCTAAGTTACTTCTCCGCTGCTACTGTTACAATCACTATAAAACTGCTATTGTTACTTTTGCTACCGTTAATGTTACTTCCATACTACTTTGCTACTGGATACTTTGTTGCGGATATTAAGTCTGTCAGGTGTGGTTGAATTGACGACTCAACTGCAAATACTTGAGAATATTCTTTGGCTCCCCTTTTGTCGAATCAATAAATTTGGGTTGAATACTCTACCCTTGAAAACTGTTGCGATCCCCTATACTTGTGGGTTATCAAGACCTTTTTCTGGCGCCGTTGCCGGGGAGCATAGCTCTATTCTCTGAGTCACTTGGGAATTATATTTGTTGATCACTATGAAGAATCTGAAAGATCCAAAGACCAAGATCTATCCCTCTACTATGAGGGGAGGTAAGGAACTGCCATCTGCCTCTGCACTTCATTCACCTTCTGTTATGAGTAAGTTTGCGACACCACCACCTGCTAGTAATTTTGATATGTCGCAAGTAATTGATGATGCCACTTCTAATATGCATGATGCTTATGATGATACTTTGCTTGATAATACCGTGCCACTGGGTGAATTTCTTGATGAACAAATTGCTAGAGTCAATGCTGAGAATTATGATACTTCTAAAAACTGATGAAATTATTCAAACTGAACACTTTGAGACACCTGCTAGACCTAGCTCTCCTAGATATGAATTTCTTGATATTCATGAGGGTTATGTTATGGAAGGAGAGGTCACTAGGGACTTTCTTTCTTTTAATGATAGAGATGATCTTAAGAAATTACTATGCAAGTGGAAAGAAACATCTTTGAATGCTAGAATGAAATATGATCCTAAGTTTGCTACTTCACCTATCTTTGTTACTGATGAGGATTATGAGTTCTCTGTTGATCTCGAGTTAATTACTTTGGTTGAATCTGATCCTTTCCATGGGTATGAATCTGGAACTATTGTGGTGCATCTTACTAAACTGAATGATATAGCCACCCTATTTACTCATGAGGAAAATTTTTGTTACTATTATATCCTTAAGTTGTTTCCTTTCTCGTTAAAGGGTGATGCTAAGATATGGTTTAATTCTCTTGCTCCTGGTTGTGTGCGTAGCCCCCAGGATATGATTTATCACTTCTTTGAAAAATATTTTTCTGCCCATAAGAAACAAGTTGCCTTGCAGGAAATATTTAACTTTGTGCAAATGGAAGAAGAGAGTCTCCCACAAGCTTGGGGGAGGCTTCTCCAATTACTTAATGCTTTGCCTAATCATCCTCTCAAGAAAAATTAAATACTTGACATCTTTTATAATGGACTAACCGATGCTTCTAGGGACCACCTAGATAGTTGTGCTGGTTGTGTTTTCAGGGAACGAATTGTTGAACAAGCTGAATATTATTGAATAATATATTGAGCAATGATAATGATTGGACTATTACCGAACCACCTCTGAAGCCAACTCCGAAGAAAAGAGGTATTCTATTTCTCAGTCCTAAAGATATGCAAGAGGCAAAGAAATCTATGAAAGAAAAAGGTATTAAAGCTGAAGATGTTATGAATCTACCACCCATTGAAGAAATACATGGTCTTGATAACCCAACGCAGGTAGTAGAGGTAAATTCTCTTCGTAGATTTGATGAAAGCGCTATTCCTTATAATAAGTCTGCTAGCCAATGCTTGGATGAATTTGATAATCTTGTTGTTAAGCAAGAAATTTTTAATGCTTATGTTAGTAGACAATTGAAACATAATGCTTTCATGCTTGACCGCTTAGGTGATTATATGAGTAGAACTATTAATGATCTTAAACTGATTAGTAAACATGCTTCCATGGCAACTAATCAAGTAGAACAAGTACTTAAAGCACATAATGATTTGCTTAATGAGATGAATAGTAAGAACAATGAACATTCTGTTAAAGTTGTGACTAGAGGTGGAGGAATGACTCAGAAACCTTTGTATCTTGAGGGCCATCCTAAGAGAATTGAACAAGGTTGTCAAAGGGGTAATATTAATGTACCTAGTCGCTCCAATAATAAGAGGAATAAGGATGATGATAGAACTTTGCATGCTGCTAGTGAACCTGTTATAGATACACCTGAAAACCCAAATGATATTTCTGTTTTTGATGCTGAGACACAATCTGGTGATGAACTTGAGCCTAGTGATAATATTAATGATGATGTTCATGTTGATGCTCAAACTAGTAATGATAATGATGTGGAGATTGAACCTGCTATTGATCCTAATAACCCACATCTTAAGAATAAAAGATATGACAAAAGAGATTTTATTGCTAGGAAGCATGGTAAAGAAAGAGAACCATGGGTTCAGAAACCCATGCCCTTTCCTCCTAAACCATCCAAGGAAAAGGATGATGAGGATTTTGAGCGTTTTGTTGAAATGCTTAGACCTATCGTTTTGCGTATGCGCTTGACTGATATTCTAAAAATGTCTCCTTATGCTAAGTATATGAAAGATATTGTGACTAATAAAAGGAAGATACCTAATACGTCCATTTTGCATCATGCTTTTATAGTGATATTATTGCATTATGGGCTGTTATTACACATTATGTTACAATTCTCTCTTATTTTACAAGGTTTACATGAAGGAGAATGCCGGCAGATGGAATTCTGGAATGGAAAAGGAGCAAATCTGAGATACCTATTCTGCACAACTCCAAAACCCCTGAAAATTTATGGAGAATATTTTTGGAATTAATAAAAAATACTGGCGCAAGAATCAACCAGAGGGGGGCCACATGCAGGCCACAAGCCTGCTAGGCGCGGCCACCTCCCGGTCACGCCTTGACCTGGAAAATATGAAGCGTTTTGACCTGGAAAAAATTTTAGGAGAGAGATTTCGTGATGAAGCGTCACCGTCTTGAGGCGAAACTTGGGCAGAACCAATCTAGAGCTCCGACATGGCTGTTCTGCTGGGGGAACTTCCCTCCCGGAGGGGGAAATCGAAGCCATCGTCATCACCAACGATCCTCTCATCGAGAGGGGGTCAATCTCCATCAACATGTTCACCAGCACCATCTCCTCTCCAAACCCTAGTTCATCTCTTGTATACGGTCTTTGTCTCAACACCTTAGATTGGTACCTGTGGGTTGCTAGTAGTGTTCATTACTCCTTGTAGTTGATGCTAGTTGGTTTACTTGGTGGAAGATCATATGTTTAGATCCTTTATGATAAATAATACTCCTCTGATCTTGAACATGAACATGTTTTGTGAGTAGTTACGTTTGTTCCTGAGGACATGGGATAAGTCTTGTTATAAGTAATCATCTGAATTTGGTATTCGTTCGATATTTTGATGAGATGTATGTTGTCTCTCCTCTAGTGGTGTTATGTGAACGTCGACTACATAATACTTCACCATTATTTGGGCCTAGGGGAAGGCATTGGTAAGTAATAAGTAGATGATGGGTTGGTAGAGTGACAGAAGCTTAAACCCTACTTTATGCGTTGCTTCGTAAGGGGATGATTTGGATCCATATGTTTCATGCTATGGTTAGGTTTACCTTAATTCTTCTTACGTAGTTGCGGATGCTTGCGATAGGGTTTAATCATAAGTGGGAGGTTTGTCCAAGTAAGGGAAGCACCCAAGCAACGCTCCACCCACATATCAAATTAGCAAATTAACGAACGCGAATCAAATGAGCATGATGAAAACTAGCTTGACATAAATTCCCATGTGTCCTTGGGAGCGCTTTGCTTTATATAAGAGTTTGTCTAGGCCTATCCTTTTCTATAAAAAGGATTGGGCCACCTTGCTGCACCTTTTCTACACTTGTTACTTGTTACTCGTTACGAATTATCTTATCACAAAACTATTTGTTACCTATAATTTCAGTGCTTGCATAGAATACCTTACTAGAAACCGCTTGTCATTTCCTTCTGCTCCTTGTTGGGTTCGACACTCTTACTTATCAAAAGGACTATGATAGATCCCCTATACTTGTGGGTCATCAAGACTCTTTTCTGGCACCATTGCCTGGGAGTGAAGCACCTTTGGTAAGTGGAACCTGGTAAGGAAAACTTTATATAGTGTGCTGAAATTTACTGTCACTTGTCACTATGGAAAGTAATCCTTTGAGGGGCTTGTTTGGGGTATCTTAACCTCGATAGGAAACACAAAGAGTTGTCCCTCAACCTACTGAACCTACGAAAAATATTTATTATGAAATTCCTTCGGGTATGATAGAGAAATTGTTGGCTAATCCTTATGCAGGAGATGGAACACTACATCCTGATTTGCATCTAATCTATGTGGATGAAGTTTATGGATTATTTAAGCTTGCAGGTCTGCCTGAGGATCACGTTAAGAAGAAGGTCTTTCCTTTATCTTTGAAGGAGAAGGCATTGACATGGTATAGGCTATGTGATGATATTGGATCATGGAGCTACAACCGATTGAAAATGGAATTTCATCAGAAGTTCTACCCTATGCATCTAGTTCATCATGATCGGAATTATATTTATAATTTTTGGCCTCGTGAAGGAGAAAGAATTGCTCAAGCTTGGGGGAGGCTTAAGTCAATGTTATATTCATGCCCCAATCATGAGCTCTCAAGAGAAATTATTATTCAGAATTTTTATGCTCAGCTTTCTCGTAATGATCAATCCATGCTCGATACTTCTTGTGTTGGTTCCTGTATGAAGAAAGATATTGATTTCAAATGGGATTTATTGGAAAGAATTAAATGCAACTCTGAATATTGGTAACTCGACGAAGGTAAGGAGTCAGGTATGAACCTTAAGTTTGATTGTGTTAAATCTTTCATGGACACCGATGCTTTTCGTGATTTTTGCACTAAATATGGACTTGACTCTGAGATAGTAGCTTCTTTTTGTGAATCTTTTGCTGCTCATGTTGATCTCCCCAAGGAGAAGTGGTTTAAATATCATCCTCTCATTGAAGTGAAAGTAGTTGAACTTGTTAAAGTTGAAGAGAAAACTATTACTTACAATGTTGATCCTATTATTCCCACTGCTTACATTGAGAAACCACCTTTCCCTGTTTGAATAAAGGATCATGCTAAAGCTTCAACTGTGGTTTGTAAGAGCTGTGCTAGAACACCTACACCCCGTGAGCAAATTAAAGTTGAACCTAGTATTGCTATGGTTAAGGATCTCTTGGTTGATAATGTTGATGGGCATGTTATTCAATTTTGTGATGAAGCCGCTAGAATTGCTAAACCTGATGCTAAAGATAAACATAGACCCATTGTTGGCATGCCAATTGTTTCTATTAAAATAGGAGATCACAGTTATCATGGCTTATGTTATATGGGTGCTAGTGTGAGTGCAATTCCCTTTTCCTTATATAAAGATATTATGAATGATATTGCACCAGCTGAGTTAGAGGAAATTGATGTTACAATTAAGCTTGCTAATAGAGACACTATATCACCAGTTGGGATTATTAGAGATGTTGAGGTCTTGTGTGGGAAAATAAAATATCCTACTGATTTTCTTGTTCTTGGTTCCCCACAAGATGATTTTGTCCCATTATATTTGGTAGACCCTTCTTGAATACCATTAATGCTAGAATAGATTATGAGAAGGAAACAGTTACCGTAAGTTTTGGGGATATGTCTCATGAGTTTAATTTCTCTAAATTTGATAGACAACCCATGATAAAGAATTTCCTAGTAAGGATGAAATTATTGGTCTCGCTTCTATTATTGTTCCGTATACTGATCCTTTAGAGCAATATTTGCTAGACCATGAAAATGATATGCATATGAATGAAAGGAATGAAATAGATAGGATTTTATTTGATCAACATCCTATTTTGAAACACAACTTGCCTGTTGAAATACTTGGGGATCCTCCTCCACCCAAGGGTGATCCAGTGTTTGAGCTTAAACAATTACCAGATACTTTGAAATATGCTTATCTTGATGAAAAGAAGATATATCCTGTTATTATTAGTGCTAACCTTCAGAGCATGAAGAACAGAGACTATTCAAAACTCTGAAGAAGAACCGTGTTGCTATTGGATATACTCTTGGTGATCTTAAGGGCATTAGTCCCACTCTATGTGAGCACAAAATTAAAATGGAGCCTGATGCTAAACCAGTCGTTGATCACCAATGACGGTTGAATCCTATAATGAAGGAAGTGGTAAGAAATGAAATATTAAAGCTTCTCGAGGCAGGTATCATTTACCCTATTGCTAATAGTAGATGGGTTAGTCCCGTTCATTGTGTCCCTAAGAAAGGAGGTATTATCGTAGTTCCTAATGATAAAAATGAATTGATCCCGCAAAGAATTGTTAGAGGTTATAGAATGGTAATTGATTTTAGGAAATTGAATAAAGCTACTAGAAAAGATCATTACCCTCTACCTTTCATTGATGAAATGCTAGAAATATTATCCAAACACACACATTTCTGCTTTCTAGATAGTTATTCTGGTTTGTCTCAAATACCCGTGTCAAAAGAGGACCAGGAGAAGACCACCTTTACCCGCCCTTTTGGTACCTTTGCTTATAGACGCATGCCTTTTGGTTTATGCAATGCACCTGCTACCTTTCAAAGATGCATGAATGCTATATTCTTTGAATTTTGTGAAAGTATTGTTGAGGTTTTCATGGATGATTTTTCCATTTATGGAACTTCTTTTGATGATTGTTTGAGCAACCTTGATCGAGTTTTGCAGAGATGTGAATAAACTAATCTTTTCTTGAATTGGGAGAAGTGCCACTTTATGGTGAATGAAGGTATTGTCTTGGGACATAAAATTTCCGAAAGAGGTATTGAAGTTGACAAGGCTAAAGTTGATGCTATTGAAAAAGTGCCGTGTCCTACGGATATCAGAGGTATAAGAAGTTTCCTCGGTCATGCTGGTTTCTACTGGAGATTTATTAAAGATTTCTCTATGATTTCTAGGCCTCTCACTAATCTTTTGAAAAAATATGTTCCATTCGTTTTTGATGATTCTTCTGTAGAAGCTTTTGAAATTCTCAAGAATGCTTTGATTTCTGCACCTGTTGTTCAACCACCTGATTGGAACCTACCCTTTGAAATTATGTGTGATGCCAGCGATTATGCCGCAGGTGCTGTTCTAGGACAAAGAGTTGATAATAAATTAAATGTTATTCATTATGCTAGCAAAACTATAGACAGTGCTCAAAGAAACTATGCTACCACTGAAAAACAATTTTTAGCAGTTGTGTTCACTTGTGATAAGTTTAGACCCTATATTGTTGATTCTAAAGTAACTGTTCACACTGATCATGCTGCTATTAAATATCTCATGGAAAAGAAAGATGCTAAACCTAGACTTATCAGGTGGGTTCTTCTGCTACAAGAATTTGATTTGCATATTGTTGATAGAAAGGGTGCTGATAACTTGTCTAGGTTAGAGAATGTTCGTGATGACCCACTACCTATTGATGATAGCTTTCCTGATGAACAACTAGCTATCATAAATGCTTCTCATAATGCTCCTTGGTATGCTGATTATGCTAATTACATTGTCGCCAAATTTATACCGCCTAGTTTCACATACCAACAAAAGAAAAAGTTTTTCTATGATTTAAGACACTACTTCTAGGATGACCCACACCTTTATAAACAAGGAGTAGATGGTGTTATTAGACGTTGTGTACCTGAGCATGAACAGGAACAGATCCTACGAAAGTGTCATTCCGAGGCCTACGGAGGACACCTACCTCTAGAGCTAGAGCATGTCACTTACCTCTAGAGCTAGAGTATGTCACTTACCTCTAGAGCTAGAGCATAAAGCTTATTGGGCAATCAAAGAGCTCAACTTTGATTTCAATCTTGCTGGTGAGAAGAGGTTATTTGACATTAGCTCACTTGATGAATGGAGAACCTAGGCCTATGAGAATGCCAAGTTGTTTAAAGAAAAAGTTAAGAGATGGCATGATAAAAGGATACAAAAGCGTGAATTTAATGTAGGTGATCATGTCTTGCTATACAATTCTCGGTTAAGATTTTTTGCAGGTAAACTTCTCTCCAAATGGGAAGGGCCTTATATCGTTGAGGAAGTATATTGTTCCGGTGCCATCAAGATCAACAACGCCGAAGGCAAAAATCCGAAGGTGGTAAACGGGCAAAGAACCAAACACTATATTTCAGGTACTCCCATTATTGTTGAAACCAATGTTATCAATACCATAAATCCCAAAGAGCATATTAGAGAGACTTCCTAGAATGTTTCAGACCCTGGAAAGGAATAGGTACGTGGTACGGTAAGTAAACCAACTCCAAAACTTCCCCAATAGCAATTTTACTCAGTTTTGGAATATTTAAAAAAAATATGAAAATAAAAAGTAGTCCAAAGGATGCACGGGGATGTGACAAGCCTGCTATGTGCGGCCACCCCCCTACCGTGCCTAGGGGGCTTGTCACCAACCGGTGTGCCCCTCAGACTCCGTTTTCTTGTGGAACACCCCTTCGGGTCGGCAAAAATTCATTATATAATCTCTCGAAGGTCTCGACTTTCGTATCACGACAATATCTCATGTTTCCATTTTGAGTTGTTTCTGCAGCAGATTTAGAGCAAGATGTCGTCCCAAGAGTCAGCCGGGGAGAGTCGTGTTTCTCACCTGGCATAGGAGCCCGAGGCATACATTAAAGCTAACTAGTTTGGGCGAACCACGAAAGAGGACATGGAGGCTGACTTAAAAAGGGTGGATGCCATGGAGGAACTTCTGAGCGCAGCAATCCCGAATTCGGTCAATTCCTCCCAATGCTAAATTTCTTACTTATAAAAACTTGAAAAAGAGTGTTGTCTTTTCACCCGCAGCAATGAGACATCCCTGGGTGAAGGGATCTCTATCCGTCAATGGAAAACTGCACAAGGAAGTAATGGATCTCAGGCAGCAAAATAATAAGCTTGAAGAGGAGAATCACATTCTGAAGGGTATCATCGCCAAGAACATCGCACCATCACCTCCGAAGAAGGACACCTGACCACATGGGTATGGGCACTCCCCTTGGCTTGTGCCAAACTTGGGGGAGGTACCCCGGTATTGTATCACATCACACCTTTTTCCCTTTTCATTTTTCCAATCTTTCCTAGTTCGATCCTTTTCTATTTTGTTTTGATCTTGTAGAATAAAAGTTTTAGTATGATCCACCTTTTAGTTTTTGTTTTTGCTCCCCTTATGTAAGCAAGTCCGAGAGTTATATAATAAAAAGTAGTTTTGATGAGAGGGTTTTGCTAGATTACTATGCTCTTGAAAGTAATGAATAAAGAATAATAGAACAAAAGCGAAGAGAATACATAGTGATTTGATGGGGATTGATGACTTCACATATAAAAAGTATGGTGATTGAAAATTGTTGGGAGTTAAAAAACATAGTAATTGGTCATTGGTGAAATTGAAAGGAAGTGATAAAGAAAGAGAGATTCACATATAAATATATTATCTTGGACATCTTTTATGATTGTGACCACTCATTAAAATATTAAATGCCAAAAAGTTGATGTTGGACAAGGAAGACAACATAATAGGTTATGTTTGCTTGCCTCCAGATAGAAGTTATATGGTTTTAGATCTTCCAACATGTCATGCTTGCTTCCACCTCATATTATCCAAAACCTCTGCACTAAGTAGAGATACTACTTGTGCATCCAAACACCTCAACCCAGTTTTGCCATGAGAGTCCACCATACCTACCTATGGATTGAATAAGATCCTTCAAGTAAGTTGTCAACGGTGCAACAAGGCAATAAAAACTGCTCCTAAATATGTGTGATCTTTTATTGTAAGGGAAATAAGTGTTGTGCGAACTTGTGATAGTGAAGAAATAAAAGCGACATGCTGCATAATAAAGCTTGCTATCACAAAGGGCACACTAGTAGAAAAAGGCCCATTTGTCCCGGTTCGTAAGGCCCATTTGTCCTAGTTCTAGAACCAGTACTAAAGGGTCGGGACTAAAGCCCAAAACCTTTAGTCCCGGTTCTCTTACAAACCGAGACAGAAGGGGCTCCATGTGGACTTTGCGGGGAGCCCAGGCAGGAGGACCTTTAGTCCCGGTTGGTAACACCAACCGGGACCAAAAGGCATCCACGCGTTAGCATCTAGCAGTTGCTGGGTTTTTCTTTGAAAGGGACGGGGGGTTAGGGGGTTTTGGACGGTTAATTTAGTGGTTTTATATTGTTTTAGCTAGCTAATTAATAGAGAGAAGCGTCCTCTCTTTCTCCGTGCTTGGTCGATGCTAGCTACTATAGAGAGAACTCGACACGCTAGCTAGTAAGCAAATGAAGGAACCATTAAGTACAGAAGATCATCATGAACATATAGAGATAGAAGTGATCAACCTCTGTTTCTCCGAGAGATTGGTCATATAACAAGTTTTTGTATATATGTCCGACGCTACTAGCTACATATATACAATATAAGATCTCTTACAATCCCTAACATCTAATGTCAACTTTCAGATGGTATTCTCTGGTTTTATTTATGACGTGGTCAAGAAAGAATCCCACCAATTCTTCTTGAATTGCTCGTATGCGACCATGTGGTAGGAGTTCATCCCGCATCTGCCACATCTAATTTGAAGAAGGGGGTCAATACATATATATGGTAATAAAATAAAATTGTGAATATTATTGCTTACGCACTTGAAATTGTTTTTCAGAGTAGCCCCGCTTTGGGGTTATCGCGTTGTAGATGAACTCGCAAACGTAGTATCCACATAAATTATTCCCGGTTTCCTACCACAAGAACTTTACGAGAAATAGAGTTCAATCAAACTGATAATCAAGCATGATAAATGGTATTGATGAAACTAGAATTAATGGGAGATGCGTGGAACTAGCTAGTAGTACTTACTTTCGGGTGTGTAAATCGCAGCTCCCCCGGCAGTGCCAGAACAATTGTTGTGAACTCTTTCCAAACACTGCCAGACAAAGAAAATAGTTACTTGATATCAGGAAATGAACAAAGTTGCCAATATGATGCGGTAATGATCGATTGAACTTACTTCTGGAGAATTTTAGTCATGTCCGCATATTCCTGGGGATCTTTTTGTTTTGATTCTAAGACGGCTACTACTCCCCGCTCAAGCTAAATCTCTAGCAGAATAAAGTGGAAACTACACACGCATGCATAACTTATCAATTACATTACTATAAACCTCGAGTAATAAGGGAAACTGAATATGCACAAGACAGTAACACTCACTTGAAGTTGTAAGGAAAGCGTATTGTCCCTTTGTTTTAATTTTTAAGCAACGATTGTAGCAAGTTGTCCTCGGTTTGTGTGGGATACTTTTGGAAATTATACTCATGTATGACATTTGGGTTAGTGAACCCAATGTCATAGATTTGTGCTTTTCTGCATTCGACGATCTTTAATCTGCATAATATAGTAGTGAGGATAATTATATATACATGCAATGAAAGAGCTGAGCTATATACATAGAGCGACTTAATTATAGAAGTAGTACTTACAGACAGTACCAAGTCACGATTGTTTTGTCGAGGGCCTTTTGATTGTATAACTGGAATATCTCCTCAAATTCAATATTCAACAGTTCTATTCCAACGAGGTCGTGCTCCTCTTTAACTGACAGTATCAAAGAATCTGTCCCAGACTCGTGACAGGTTTTCATGTACCATTCATGGAATTTTCGCATCATCGTTGTTAGAGGAGGATGATCAGGTTTGACGAGAGGCCACCCGTGCCGGTAAAGGAATTCATCCACCTCCAATGGCTTAAACTGTACATCATCGCTCAGGTAATCACCAGGTTTGGTAGCGGGCACCATCCTCGGATGATTAGCAACGATATCGCTAGACACCTTGAGCGGGGGCCACGATTGGTTCGCCTGTTCGCCGAGCTGGGGATTTTTTTCCCACTTCTTCGTTTTGCTAACCTTGCATCACTGGAAGTACTTCTCGACTGGCACGTAGCTTGATATGTCTTTTTAATACAGCGGTCAAAGTTGGAATCCGGCGGAGGCGGTGGTGGTTGCTTCAAGGCATCGATAGTGCGCATTGCTTTCACGGGATCTATCTTCTCCTTCGGAGGTTGTTGGGGATATAACCCCGCGATATGACCCGCCCTGGAGGCTCCGAGTCATGTTGCTGGCTCGTGAGCCGGCCCAAAGGTGAGCCGTAAGACTGGTGGCCCAGGAAGATAGGCGGCTCAAGGTGTGGACCGTACGACGGCCCAGACGGAGAAGACCCGGGCGTGTAAGCCGTCTCAAAGACAGCTTGGACAAGAAGATAGAGAGAGACTCGGACATACAATAAGACTTGGTTAACAATTGTAACGACCCGATGGTCCTGACCTCCTATATAAAGGCAGACCTGGGGCAACTTAGAGGACAGGTTATCGAGAACTAGGTCAAGCTTCTAGCTCCTTGTAATCGATACACAAGCAATACAAAACATAAGAAGGACGTAAGCTATTACCTCGACTTGAGGGGCCGAACCTGGGTAAATCCATGTCTTTCATCCCGATCAACCCCTTTGAGTCCACCCCGTTAGCGATGGTCTCGAATCCAAGTCCGCTCACCCAGACATCTTCCATGATAAATCCACGACAGTTGGCGCCCACCGTGGGGCCAGCTCTTGGTGGTGTTGAGTTCTCAAAGGGATCTCTCTCAGGGCTCGAGGGATACATGGTTGGAAGGATGAGCAAGAGTTGCCGCGGCCGGCTCTACATCGATGATGCTGGCTGGGGGCTTGATGCTGATTCTGTGGAGTATGGATTCCGGGTTCCGTTTGGCGGGATCCAGGTTTTCATTGGAAAGGTGGATGGATCTACACCCGGGCCAGACATCTACACCAACATCGACGAGCCGGCTCGGCGTCTCCAATCTGCGAGTGGTGTGCGGCCTGCCCGTGCCCATCCAGGTCAAAGGCATGTTCTCATGGGCTTTACTCAAGGTATGGACCTGGAAGCGTCCGGGTCACAGGGAACTCTTGTTTGCTCGGAAGATGAGTCCTCCAGTGGGGAGACAGAGTCAGTGTATCGGCTCAGTAACGGTGGCCTTGGGGGCTACTATGACACCTATTTTGAGGTAGAGGGCTTTGAGTCGGATGCTCCAAGACCCCCGGTTCATGCGGCGGTGTTCATGGTGGGATCGGCTCCAGCCGCCGGTGACACAACTGTGGGAGCCGCCGTAGCGTGTGATAGCCCACCGCCGCCGGCTCAGGTTCTAGTGGAATTGATGGACGAGCTTATAGCTCTCATGGCCACGGAAGTAACACCAGACAATCAAGCAGCCCGGAATTTAGAGGTGGCACGGATCAAGGGCCGAATGGCAGAGGAACGACAAAGGATGGCTGAGATGAAGATCTAGATGGAGGAAGAGGCGGAGCGTATCAAGGCAGATGCTTTCCATCTGGAGCTGGAACAAAGGTCAGCAGCCGCGGTGCACTGGAGGAGGCATCAATCCTGTCTGCCAGAACGTTACGAAGCAAGGAACCCGTTTAATACCCCTGGTGCGGGGCGGGTTACGGGCACGCCGGAAAGCCGCCCGATGGAACGCCCGGCAACTCATCCACCCCAGCATAACCAAACCTCACCTAGAGCTTTTCCGACACCGGTGGGTCATTACTCTAACCTGGCCAAGAACATGGTGGCGGCGGCCACCCGGCTTAAGACGATTCCCATCCCAGATGAGGCACCCTTTGCGGAGGACGTGCGAAATGCCATTTGATATTTACAGACGGCCATGGCCCAGCAAGAGAGATATGCTCACAGCCGGAGCCGGGTTCACCTCCCAAGTCGAAGTTTCAACCGGTGCTATGAGTCGCCGGTGTGTTCCAGCAGTCATCCACGTCGGGGACCACCGGAGGATGAGCAGGCGGCTTTAGATGCACAAGCCCTCGCGGACTGGGTGAGGAACAGGCGAGAGGCGGAGATAGCGGCAACCCGTCCAGAGCCGGCGCTTTCTGTCTCAATGGGAGTAGTTAATACTAGAGCCATAGGGGTGCCATGTTTAACTCCGGCTCTGAGAAGTGAACGACTACCGAAAGATTTTAAGGGGCCTCGAAAAGTTCCGAATTACACAGCTGATCTCCCCCTGAGGCGTGTTGGGGAACGTTGCATGGGAAACAAAAAATTTCCTACGCACACGCAAGATCTATCCATGGTGATGAGCATCTACGAGAGGGAGAGTGGATCTACATACCCTTGTAGATCTCTAAGCGGGAAGCGTTAAGAAACGCGGTTGGTGTAGTCGAACATCTTCGCGATCCAAATCGCCGAGCATCCCGCGATCACATCACGATCCATCCCGCAATCCAATCACGATCCGTCCCGCGAACTCATCACGATCCGTCCCGTGATCTCATCACGATCTGTCCCGTGAACACATCACGAACGGTCTCGCGATCTTGTTCACGGTCCTTCCGATCTAGCGCCGAATGGACGACACCTCCGCGTTCAGCACACGTGCAGCTTGATAACGATCTCCACCATCTTGATCCAGCAAGAGGAAGTGGAGAGGGAGAAGAGTTCACCGGCAGCGTGACGGCGCTCCGGTGACGGTGGTGGAGCAATTCCGGCAAGGCTTCGCCTAAGCACTACAGAAAACCGATCTAGAGGAGAAACTATGCACTAGAGGAACGAGTAGCACGTGGCTGAAAATTCTGTCCCAAAACCCTAAAATCCTCTAGTATATATAGGAGGAGAGGAGGAGGAGTCTTGGCTGCCAAAAAGCCAGCCCTTGGGTCGACCAAAGTGGGGAGGAGAGGAGGACTCCTCCTCCAATCCTAGTAGGACTAGGATTCCTCCTTTTTTGGCCTTTTCCCACCTTTTTCCACCTTTTTCCCTTTGGGCTTTTTCTCCCAGCTGCATGGGCCTTGTGTGGGACTTCCACCAGCCCACAAAAGTCTGGTATTTACTCTACCACAGCCCATGAAGCCTCTCGGGTCGAAGTACCCCTCCTGGTGGTCTCCCGGTACACTACCGACACTCCTGGTACATTACCGATTAGCCCGAAACTTTTCCGGCGACCAAAATGGGACTTACTATATATCAATCTTTACCTCCGGACCATTCCGGAGCTCCTCATGACGTCTGGGATCTCATCCGAGACTCTGAACAACCTGCGGTCACCACCATACATAACTCTATACTACCAAAACGTCACCGAACCTTAAGAGTGCAGACCCTGCAGGTTCGAGAACTGTGTAGACATGACCGAGACACCTCTACGGTCAATAACCAATGGCGGGACCTGGATGTCCACATTGGTTCCTACATATTCTATGAAGATCTTTATCGGTCGAACCTCTATGTCAAGGATTCAGTTAATCCCGTATGATGTTCCCTTTGTTCTTCGGTATGTTACTTGCCCGAGATTCGATCGTCGGGATCTCCATACCTAGTTCAAACTTGTTACCGGCAAGTCTCTTTACTCGTTCCGTAATACAAGATCCCGTGACTAACACTTAGTCACATTGCTTGCAAGGCTTATTGTGATGTTGCATTACCGAGTGGGCCCTGAGATACCTCTCCGTCACACGGAGTAACAAATCCCAGTCTTGATCCATGCCAACTCAACAGACACCCTCGGAGATACCTGTAGAGCACCTTTATAGTCACCCAGTTATGTTGCGACGTTTGATACACACAAGACACTCCTCTGATGTCCGTGAGTTGCATGATCTCATGGTCATAGGAACATATACTTGACATGCAGAAAACAGTAGCAATAAACTGACACGATCATATGCTACGTTTGTAGTTTGGGTCTTGTCCATCACATCATTCTCCTAATGATGTGATCCCGTTATCAAATGACATCCCATGTCCATGTCTAGGAAACCTTAACCATCTTTGATCAACGATCTAGTCCATTAGAGGCATACTAGGGACATGGTTTTGTCTATGTATACACACATGCATCTAAGTCTCCGATCAATACAATTTATAGCATGGATAATAAACGATTATCATGAACAAGGTAATATGATAATAACTAATTTATTATTGCCTCTAGGGCATATTTCCAACAGTCTCCCACTTGCACTAGAGTTAATAATCTAGTTCACATCACCATGTGATTTGCATTGTTATGAATCTAACACCCAATGAGTTCTGGGGCTCGATCATGCTTTGCATGTGAGAGTGGTCTTATAGTCAACGGGTCTGCGACATTCAGATCTGTGTGTACTTTGCAAATTTCTATGTCAAACCGTAAACACCGCTACCACACTCCACTTGGTACTATTCCAAATGGCTTCTCCGCTATACGTATCCAGATTGCTACTACGAGTCATCCGGATTGGTGTTAAAGCTTGCATCGACGTAACTCTTTACGACGAACTCTTTATCACCTCCATAGTCGAGAAACATCTCCTTAGTCTTTTAGTTACTAAGGGTAATCTTGACTGCTGTCCAGTGCTCCATTCCAGGATCACTTTGAAACCTTCTGGCCATACTTATGGCAAGGCTGACATCAGGTCTTGTGCACAACATTGCATACATGATAGAGCCTATGGCTGAAGCATAGGGGATGACACTCATCTTTTCTCTATCTTCTACAGTCACTGGGCATTGAGTCTTACTCAACTTTATACCTTACAAATCAGGCGAGAACTCTTTCTCTGACTGATCCATTTTGAACTCTTTCAAAATCTTGTCAAGGTATGTACTCATTGAAAGTCTTATCAAACATCTTGATCTATCTTTATAGATTTTGATGCTCAACAATTAGGTAGTTTTATCTAGGTCTTCCTTTGAAAAACTCTTTTCAAACAACCTTTTATGCTTTCCAGAAAAATTCTACATTATTTACGATCAACAATATGTCAACGACATATGCTTACCAGAAACTCTATAGTGCTCCCACTCACTTTATTGTAAATACAAGTTTCTGATAAACTTTGTATAGACTCAACAACTTTGATCACCTCATCAAAGTGTACATTCCAACTACGAGATGCTTGCTTCAGTTCATAGAAGAATCACTGAAGCTCGCACATCTTTTAGCATCCTTAGGACTGACAAAACCTTCTGGTTGTATGTCATACAACCTTTCCTTAAGGAAGGAAACGATGTTTTGGCATCTATCTGCCAGATTTCATAATTCAAAAATGCAGCAACTGCTAACATAATTCCAACAAACTTTAGCATTTCTACGAGTGAGAAAGTCTCATCGCAGTCAACTCTTTGAACTTGTTGTAAACTACTTTGCAACAAGTCGAGCTTTACAAATGGTAACATTTACCATCAGCGTCTGTCTTCATTTTAAAGATCCATTTGTACTTTAACGACCTGCCATCCAACGAGCAAGTCCACCAAAGTCTATACTTGGTTTTCATACATGGATCCAAGACAGGGTTTGTCGTACCGCTCAGGAGCAGTATACATCCTTGTCGCCCTATGAGGTTTGATAGCAACTTGATCCAAAGCTTCATGATCATCATCATTAACTTCCTCTTCAACTAACGTAGGCTTGACAGAAACAACTTCCTGCGCTGTGCTACTCTCTGGTTGAAGTAAAGGTTTAGTAACCTCATCAAGCTCTAATTTCCTCGTAGGTTGATAGCAACTTGATTCGAAGCTTTCATGATCATCATCATTAACTTCCTCTTCAAATGACGTAGGCTTCACAGAAACATCTTTCTGTGCTGCGCTACTTTGTGGTTGAAGCAGAGGTTTCAACAACCTCATCAAGTTCTATCCTCCTCCCACTCAATTCTTTCAAGAGAAACCTTTTCTCGAGAAAGGACCCAGTTTTAGCAATAAAATTTTTATGCTTGGATCTGAGATAGAAGGTTCACCCAACTGTTCTTAGGGTACTCTATGAAGATGCATTTGCCCGCTTTGGGTTCAAGCTCATTAGGTGAAAACATTTTCCACACAAGCGTCGTAGCCCCAAGTATTAAGAAATGACAGCTTAGGTTTCTATCAAACCAAAATTCACACGGTGTCATCTCAACGGATTTAGATGGTGCCCTATTTAAAGTGAATGCAGTTGTCTCTAATGCATAACACTTAGTCACATTGCTTGCAAGGCTTATATTGATGTTGCATTACCGAGTGGGCCCTAAGATACCTCTCCGTCACACGGAGTAACAAATCCCAGTCTTGATCCATGCCAACTCAACAGACACCCTCGGAGATACCTGTAGAGCACCTTTATAGTCACCCAGTTACGTTGCGACGTTTGATACACACAAGGCACTCCTCCGATGTCCGTGAATTGCATGATCTCATGGTCATAGGAACATATACTTGACATGCAGAAAACAGTAGCAATAAACTGACACGATCATATGCTACGTTTGTAGTTTGGGTCTTGTCCATCACATCATTCTCCTAATGATGTGATCTCGTTATCAAATGACATCCCATGTCCATGGCTAGGAAACCTTAACCATCTTTGATCAACGAGCTAGTCCATTAGAGGCATACTAGGGACATGGTTTTGTCTATGTATTCACACATGCATCTAAGTCTCCGATCAATACAATTTATAGCATGGATAATAAACGATTATCACGAACAAGGAAATATGATAATAACTAATTTATTATTGCCTCTAGGGCATATTTCCAACAGTCTCCCACTTGCACTAGAGTCAATAATCTAGTTCACATCACCATGTGATTTGCATTGTTATGAATCTAACACCCAATGAGTTCTGGGGCTCGATCATGCTTTGCATGTGAGAGAGGTCTTATAGTCAACGGGTCTGCGACATTCAGATCTGTGTGTATCTCATACAACCTTTCCTTAAGGAAGGAAATGATGTTTTGGCATCCATCTGCCAGATTTCATAATTGAAAAATGCAGCAACTGCTAACATAATTCCAACAGACTTTAGCATTGCTACGAGTGAGAAAGTCTCATCGCAGTCAACTCTTTGAACTTGTCGTAAACTACTTTGCAACAAGTCGAGCTTTACAAATGGTAACATTTACCATCAGCGTCTGTCTTCATTTTAAAGATCCATTTGTACTTTAACGACCTGCCGTCCAACGAGCAAGTCCACCAAAGTCTATACTTGGTTTTCATACATGGATCCTTTCTCGGATTTCATGGCCTCTAACCATTTGTTGGTTTCCGGGCCCATCATCGCTTCTCCATAGTTTGTAGGTTCATCGTTGTTCAACAACATGACTTCCAAGACAGGGTTTGTCGTATCGCTCAGGAGCAATATACATCCTTGTCACCCTATGAGGTTTGATAGTAACTTGATCCGAAGCTTCATGATCATCATCATTAACTTCCTATTCAACTAACGTAGGCTTCACAGAAACAACTTCCTGCACTACGCTACTCTCTGGTTGAAGTAAAGGTTCAATAACCTCATCAAGCTCTAATTTCCTCGTAGGTCGATAGCAACTTGATCCGAATCTTTCATGATCATCATCATTAACTTCCTCTTCAACTGACGTAGGCTTCACAGAAACATCTTTCTGTGTTGTGCTACTTTCTGGTTGAAGTAGAGGTTTCAACAACCTCATCAAGTTCTATCCTCCTCCCACTCAATTCTTTCAAGAGAAACCTTTTCTCGAGAAAGGACCCAGTTTTAGCAATAAACATTTTATGCTTGGATCTGAGATAGAAGGTTCACCCAACTGTTCTTAGGGTATTCTATGAAGATGCATTTTTCCGCTTTGGTTTCGAGCTCATTAGGTGAAAACATTTTCCACACAAGCATCGTAGCCCGAAGTATTAAGAAATGACAGCTTAGGTTTCTATCAAACCAAAATTCACACGGTGTCATCTCAACGGATTTAGATGGTGCCTTATTTAAAGTGAATGTAGTTGTCTCTAATGCATAACCCCAAAATTATAGTAACAAAATGATAAGAGACATCATAGCATGCACCATATCCCATAGACCATGACTATGACGTTCAGACACACCATCACACTATGGTGTTCCAGGTGGCGTGAGTTGTGAAAACAATGCTCACATTGTCTAAAGTTGTATGCCAAACTCGTAACTCAGATATTCATCTCCACGATCATATCGCAAACATATTTATCTTCTTGTCACGATGATCTTAAACTTCACTCTGAATTTTCTTGAACCTTTCAAACGATTCAGACTTGTGTTTCATTAAGTAAATATACACTATATCTACTCAAATCATCAGTGAAGGTAAGAAAATAACAATATCCACCGCACGCTACAAGACTCATTGGATTGCATACATCAACATGCATCATTTCCAAAATCACTTGCCCGCTTCATCAAAACAAAAACGGGGTCCTTAGTCATCTTGACCAAGAGGCATGGTTCGCATGTCTCAACCGATTCGAAATCGAATGAGTCCAAAGATCCATCAGCATGGAGTTTCTTCATGCGCTTTATACCAATTTGACATTTAGCAGCAGTGCCACAAGTATGTGGTACTATCATTATTAACTTTGCATCTTTTGGCATCAATGTTATGAATATGTGTATTACTACGATCAAGATTCAACAAACCATTCTCACTGGGTGCATGACCATTAAAGGTATTATTCATGTAAATAGAATAACCATTATTCTCTAACTTAAATGAATAACCGTGTTGCAATGAACATGATCTAATCACGTTCATGCTCAACGCAAAAAAACACCAAATAACATTTATTTTAGGTTCGTCACTAATCTCGAAGGTAGAGAGTGTGCGATGTTGATCACATCAACCTTGGAAACATTTCCAACACACATCGTCACCTCACACTTAGCTAGTTCTCCATTTATTTCGTAGCTTTTATTTCGAGTTACTAACATTTAGCAACCGAACTGGTATCCAATACCCAGGTGCTACTAGGAGTACTAGCAAGGTACACATCAATAACTCGTTATTTCAAATATACTTTTGTTGACGTTTGCCAGCCTTCTTATCTACCAAGTATCTAGGGTTGTTCCGCTTCAACGACCACTCTCCTCATAATCGAAGCACTTAGTCTCGGGTTTGAGTTCAACTTTGGGTTGCTTCACTGGAGCAGCAACTGACTTGCTATCCATGAAGTTTCCCTCCTTGCTCTTGCCCTTCTCGAAACTAGTGGTTTTAACTAACCATCAACACTTTGACGCTCCTTCTCGATTTCTACCTTCGCGGTGTCAAACATCACGAATAGCTCAGGGATCATTATTTCTATCCCTGGCGTTTTATAGTTCATCACCAAGTTCTAGTAGCTTAGTGAAGGTGACTTGGAGAACTATATCAATCACTATCTTATCTGGAAGATGAACTCCCACTCGATTCAAGCGATTGTAGCACCCAGACAATCTGAGCACATGCTCAACGATTGAGCTATTCTCATTCATCTTGCAGGCAAAGAATCTTGTTGGAGATCTCATATCTCGCAACACGGGCATGAGCCTGAGATCCTAATTTCAGCTCTTAGAACATCTCATATGTTCCGTGACGTTCAAAATGTTTCGGAGCCTCAATTCTAAGCCGTAATGCATGACACACTAAACCATCAAGTAGTCATCCGAACGTGCCTGTCAGATGTTCACAACATCTACAGACGACGCTAGAGGGGTTGGCACACCGAGTGGTGCATTAAGGACATAAGCCTTCTGTGCAGCAACGAGGACAACCCTCAGATCACGGAGCTAGTCCGCAATATTGCTACCATCATCTTTCAACTCTATTTTTCTAGGAACATATAAAAATTAAAGGGAGCTACAACGCGAGCAAGTAATCTACAACATAATTTGCAAAGACACTACTGACTATGTTCATGATAATGAGTTCAATTAATCATATTACTTAAGAACTCCCACTCAAATTGACATCCCTCCGGTCATTCGAGTGATACATGATCCAAATTCACCAACTCAAGTCCGATCATCACGTGAGTTGAGGTGGTTACAATGGTGAACATCATTATGTTGATCATAACTACTATATGACTCATGTTCGACCTTTCGGTCTCTTGCGTTCCGAGGCCATGTCTGTACATGCTAGGCTCGTCAAGTTTAACCCGAGTGTTCCGCATGTGCAACACTGGCTTGCACCCATTGTATGTGAACATAGAGTCTATCACACCCGATCATCACGTGGTGTCTCAACACGATGAACTTTCGCAACGGTGCACACTCGGGGAGAACACAATTCATCTTGAAATTTAAGTGAGGGATCACCTTATAATGCTACCGTCGTCCTAAGCAAAACAAGGTGCATAAAAGGATTAACATCACATACAAATCATAAGTGACATGATATGGCCATGAACTTGTGCTTTTGATCTCCATCTTGAAAGCACCGACATGATCTCCATCGTCACCGGCACGACACCATGATATCCATCATCTTGATCTCCATCAACGTGTCGCCATCGAGGTTGTCACGCCCTGCATGCTTCCACTACTATTGCTACCGTTTAGCGATAAAGTAAATCATTACATAGCGCTTAATGATTGACACGCAGGTCATACAATAATTAAAGACAACCCTATGGCTCCTGCCGGTTGCCGTACTCATCGACATGCAAGTCGTGAAATTCTATACATCACATGATCATCTCATACATCACATATATCACATCATGTAATTGGCCATATCATATCACAACATACCCTGCAAAAACAAGTTAGACGTCCTCTAATTGTTGTTGCATGTTTTACGTGGCTGCTACGGGAATCTAGCAAGAACAATTCTCATCTACGCAAAAACCACAACGGTGATACACTAGTTGCTTTTCAACCTTCTCAAGGACCGCCTTTGTCGAATCCGATCCAACTAAAGCGAGAGAAACTGGCACCCGCAAGCCATCTATGCAACAAGTTGCGGTCGAGGGAACCGGTCTCTTGTAAGCGTACGAGTAATGTTGGTCCGGGCCGCTTCATCTCACAATACCGCCGAACCAAAATCCGACCAAGGGAGGAAGCAATCTAAGCATCAACGCCCACAAACTCTTTGTGTTCTACTCGAGATCTCATCTACACATAGACCTAGCTCATGATGCCACTGTTGGGGAACGTTGCATGGGAAACAAAAATTTTCCTATGCACACGCAAGATCTATCCATGGTGATGAGCATCTACGAGAGGGAGAGTGGATCTACATATCCTTGTAGATCGCTAAGCGGGAAGCGTTAAGAAACGCGGTTGGTGTAGTCGAACATCTTCGCGATCCAAATCGCCGAGCATCCCGCGATCACATCACGATCCATCCCGCGATCCAATCACGATCCATCCCGCGAACTCATCACGATCCGTCCCGTGATCTCATCATGATCCGTCCCGTGAACACATCACGAATAGTCTCACGATCTTGTTCACGGTCCTACCGATCTAGCGCCGAATGGACGACACCTCCGCGTTCAGCACACGTGCAGCTTGATGACGATCTCCACCATCTTGATCCAGCAAGAGGAAGTGGAGAGGGAGAAGAGTTCACCGGCAGCGTGACGGCGCTCCGGTGATGGTGGTGGAGTACTTCCGGCAGGGCTTCGCCTAAGCACTGCAGAAAACCGATCTAGAGGAAAAACTATGCACTAGAGGAACGGGTAGCAAGTGGCTGAAAATTCTGTCCCAAAACCCTAAAATCCTCTAGTATATATAGGAGGAGAGGAGGAGGAGTCTTGGCTGCCAAAAAGCCAGCCCTTGGGTCGACCAAAGTGGGGAGGAGAGGAGGACTCCTCCTCCAATCCTAGTAGGACTAGGATTCCTCCTTTTTTTGGCCTTTTCCCACCTTTTTCCCGTTGGGCTTTTTCTCCCAGCCGCATGGGCCTTGTGTGGGACTTCCACCAGCCCAAAAAAGGCTGGTATTTACTCTACCACAGCCCATGAACCCTCTTGGGTCGAAATAGCCCTCCCGGTGGTCTCCCGGTACACTACCGGCACTCCCGGTACATTACCGATTAGCCCGAAACTTTTCCGGCGACCAAAATGGGACTTCCTATATATCAATCTTTACCTCCGGACCATTCCGAAGCTCCTCGTGACGTCCGGATCTCATCCGGGACTCCGAACAACCTTCGGTCACCACCATACATAACTCTATACTACCGAAACGTCACCGAACCTTAAGTGTGCAGACCCTGCGGGTTCGAGAACTGTGTAGACATGACCGAGACACCTCTACGGTCAATAACCAATGGCAAGACCTGGATGTCCACATTGGTTCCTACATATTCTACGAAGATCTTTATCGGTCGAACCTCTATGTCAAGGATTCAGTTAATCCCGTATGATGTTCCCTTTGTTCTTTGGTATGTTACTTGCCCAAGATTCGATCGTCGGTATCTCCATACCTAGTTCAAACTTGTTACCGACAAGTCTCTTTACTCGTTCCATAATACAACATCCCATGACTAACACTTAGTCACATTGATTGCAAGGCTTATTGTGATGTTGCATTACCGAGTGGGCCCTGAGATACCTCTCCGTCACACGGAGTAACAAATCCCAGTCTTGATCCATGCCAACTCAACAGACACCCTCGGAGATACCTGTAGAGCACCTTTATAGTCACCCAGTTACGTTGCGACGTTTGATACACACAAGGCACTACTTCGATGTCCGTGAGTTGCATGATCTCATGGTCATAGGAACATATACTTGACATTTAGAAAACAGTAGCAATAAACTGACACGATCATATGCTACGTTTGTAGTTTGGGTCTTGTCCATCACATCATTCTCCTAATGATGTGATCCCGTTATCAAATGACATCTCATGTCCATGGCTAGGAAACCTTAACCATCCTTGATCAACGAGCTAGTCCATTAGAGGCATACTAGGGACATGGTTTTGTCTATGTATCGACACATGCATCTAAGTCTCCGATCAATACAATTTATAGCATGGATAATAAACGATTATCATGATCAAGGAAATATGATAATAACTAATTTATTATTGCCTCTATGGCATATTTCCAACAAGGCGTGGGTTGAGAGTTATGAGCTGGCCATGGAGATGTTGGACGTCAGTGAGGCGGTATGTGCAAAATATTTCATCATGATGCTTGAGTGCCCAGCTCGCACATGGTTGAAAGGCCTGCCGCCTAACATGATAAGTTCATGGGAGGAGCTGAGAGCAAAGTTTATTAGGAATTTTCAGGGGACCTGTAAGCAGCCTATGACCATTGTAGACTTGGACCATTGTGTTCAACAGGATAATGAGTCGGCCCATCATTGGGTCCGGCGGGTGTCGACCATTATTCACTCTTCAGAGCAGATCACGGCGGCTCAAGTGGTGCTTATTCTGGAAAAGAACTGTCATTTTGTTCCATTGAAACAGAAGCTCGGCCGGCTCAAGCGCACGTGTCAGGATATGGGAGAGCTCATGACGGCCCTGACAAAGTATGCCGACACAGATAACACCAAGGATCCAGGCTCGGATGATGAGAAAGCCAATCAAGGGAAGAAGAACAATCAAGGCAAAGGCTTTTTGAACAATGGGAATCAGAATAAACGAAAGAACGCTGATGGCGGGTCAGAGCTAGTTGCAAATACCAACACAGAACAGAACCATCCCAAGGGGAACGGAAAATTCAGGCCGTTTCACCAAAGGAACAGAGGTCCTTTCAATTTAGAAGAAGTGCTTAGGAAGCCTTGTCCGGAGCACAGCACGCCTGATAAGCCGGCGTTACATGCGTGGGGTGATTGCTTTATCATGCAGAGATTCAAAAACTAGCATTCCCAACCACGCAATAACCAGGGCGGTGGCCCGCCTGGCGGCTCAGGGCACGGCGGATCAGAGGTTGGATTCGGCGCCGGCGGTTCAGGAGCCGGGCATCTGGGTCAGAATAACCAAGGGGGGCACCAACAACATCCTGGCAACAACAGCAATAACAACAATTAGCAGCAGTAGCAGCACAATCAATCCGGGTTTCTGAGTAACCCGAAGCAGCTCAGCTCAGGACAGTATCACGTGTTCACGACCGGTCACAATAAACAAGACGAGAAGTTGCGGAGGCGAGCGGTTAATGCGGTTGCTCCGGCTCTCCCGCAGTACTTACCATGGTGTGAGTATGACATAATGTGGAGCCGGGAGGATCACCCGCCGCGGGTAGATGACCCGGGCCGGCTGGCTTTAGTTGTGGCCCCTCAGGTGAATGGCTATATGGTGAACAAGGTGCTCATGGACGGAGGCAGCAGTATCAACATCCTTTATTATGACACTTTCCGGCGGATGAAGTTGCTTGACAAAGACCTTAAACCTTCCTCCACCGTCTTTCATGGTGTGGTCCCGGGTAAGTCGGCATACCCAGTGGGCCGGATTTCTTTGGAAGTGGCTTTTGGCGATGAGTATAATTACAGGGTGGAGTCCTTGTGGTTTGAGGTGGTTAAAATCAAAAGTCCCTATAATGCACTGTTTGGGAGGCCGGCTTATGCCAAATTTGTGGCTAGGCCTTGCTATGTTTATTTACAACTCAAAATGCCCGGCTTAAATGGCACAATTACCGTTCACGGTAATCGGAAAACGACTCTCGAGTGTGAGGAAGGAGATGCGGCGTATGCAGAGTCTAGTTATGCCCAGGAGGAGCTAAAGTTCTACAAGGAGAACATTGACCCGGAGGATATGACCCCGCTGAAGAAGCCTACTAGGAAGTTGAGCTGCCATTCAAGTTTTCAGCGGATGATACCAAGGCAGTAGATTTCAATCCGGGCGACTCATCCAAGCAGTTCATCATTGGGGCTCACATGGATCCCAAATAGGAAAGCGCGCTCATCGAATTTATCCGTGAGAATCGGGACATCTTTGCATGGAAGCCTTCTGACATGCCGGGTGTACCGAGAGAGTTTGCTGAGCACAACCTTAATGTGGATCCGAGGTTTAAGCCAATTAAACTGTTTCTACGACGGCTTGATATGGTAGGACCTTTCAAGAGATCCAAGGATAAGAAAACACACCTTCTGGTGGCGATTGATAAATTTACTAAGTGGGTAGAGGCAGAGCCGGTCAGCAAATGTGATGCGGCTACAGCGGTTCAATTTATTAAGAAGCTGATCTATCGCTTTGGTTACCCGCACAGTATCATTACGGACAATGGAACAAATCTATCCAAAGGAGCTATGAAAGTGTTCTGTGAGAAGGAGCATATCCGGCTTGATGTTTCAGCCATGGCACATCCACAGTCTAATGGTCAGGCGGAGCGAGCCAATCATGAAATTTAAGAGGAGTCAAACCACGGCTCATGGTTCCTTTGAAGCGGACACCCGGATGTTGGGTTGAGGAGTTGCCTTCCGTCTTATGGAGCATCAGAACTACCCCTAACAGATCTACAAGTTTCACGCCTTTCTTCATGGTGTATGGTGCTGAGGCGGTTCTACCCAGTGATATCCGGCACGACTCACCAAGGGTGGCGGCTTATGTTGAGACAGACAATGTGGTAGCATGCCAAGATGCGTTGGACGCCTTGGATGAAGCACGAGAGTTAGCAGCATCCAGGTCGGCAATTTATCAACAAGACCTGCGACGCTATCATAGCCGCAGGGTGAAGACCCGGATGTTCCAGGAAGGTGACCTGGTGCTCCGGCTGATTCAAGACCAATCTGGAATGCATAAGTTATCTCCACCATGGGAGGGGCCTTTTGTGATCAGCAGAAACCTTAACAATGGGTCATATTACCTCATTGATATTCGAGATGAGTCGGAAACCGCGGGTCAAGAGACGTTGCGGCCATGGAATATCGCACATCTGCGACCATACTTTACTTAGCGGGCATCGAAAGCTGCTATCATTGTATATATCATGTTTACATGAGTAAAGCTAGCATCCCCGCAAAGACTGGGGCCTCTGCTCTTATGTATATCTTTGTGCAATCAAGATGAAATTTTTCCGGCTCAAAATTTTGAGTTGAAGTGGTTTGTTCGCCGTAACAACAACTGATCTATCATCCGGCTTTATGCCCTATCAAGCGCTGTTGCAGGGAGGCTTCTTGCCTTCGGGTATAGCTTACATCTCCCCTGCACAGTTTGCTTTTACGCTGTTGCAAGGAGGCTTCTTGCCTTCGGGTATAACTTACATCTCCTTTGCACAGCCGGCGTTATGCCCAATTAAGCACTGTTGTAAAGAGGCTTCTTGCCTTCGGGTATAGCTTACATCTCCTTTGCATAGCCAGCTGTTATTAAACTGTTGCAAGGAGGCTTCTTGCCTTCGGGTATAGCTTACATATCCCTTGCACAGTTGGCTTTATGCCTAGTTTGGTTACATTAAACGCTGTTGTTGATGGAGGCTTCTTACCTTTGGTATAGCTTACATGACCCTAAGACAACATCGTGTACACCAAATTCCAGTTGCTTATCAACTTCGGCCATCGAAGGGGGCTTCTTACCGACGGGTATCGCTTATCTCACCCTAATGGCCAGCTTTATGCCACTTCCGGTTACTTATTAACCGCGGTTGTTGAAGGGGGCTTCTTACCGACGGGTTCGCTTATCTCACCCTAACAACTGGCGTTTACGCCAAAACTCAGTTGCTTATCAATTGTAGCTGTTGAAAGAGGCTTTTTGCCTTCAGGTATAGCTCACATCTCCTTTCAAACAGCCGGCTTTATGCCGTCTCAGGCTAATTATTAGCCGCGGCTGTCGATGGAGGCTTCTTGCCTTGGGGTATAGCTTACATCTCCCATTGACAGCCGGTGTTCGCACATACAACATTTGCTGTTAAAAGGAGGCTTCTTACCGTCAGGTATAGCTTACATTACCCTTCATACAGCCGGATTTAGGCCGCTTCCGATTCATCAATAGACGCAGTTGTCGATAGAGGCTTCTTACCATCAGGTATAGCTTACATTATCCTAAGACAACCGGCTCCATAATGGATTCATCCGACAAGAGCCGGAGCCATGTTGCTCCAGTTGACAAAATTCAAGTTTTCAAAGATATTATCCGGCTCTAATCTTCTGGAGAAGGAATGACGCCTTCAAAGACAAACACCCCTCATCAAAAAATCCCAAGGTATATTTATGCAAAGGAACGAGCAATCAATGGAGAGCCGGCAACACATCAAATTGAAACACGGAGAGAAGGAAAGTATACACAAAGAGATAGAAATATATACAACCGGCAAAGGCAGGGTCATCCTGACTCTATTACAAAAGCTACTCTCAGAAGGAGCAAAAGGCATTGCCAAGTTTCAACCGCTCACGGCGGGTCATTACATGAGTCAGTACATGAGTCTGTGCTCAGAAAGATTAAAAGAACAAATTTCAGTTATTGGCCGGCTCATCCCGCTCCGGTTCTTCCGCTGGCTTTATCTGGAGATTTCCCAATTCCCAATTACAGTCAGCCAGAACAGCAAAAGACCCTTCAAGGAAAGGGGACGCGTCAAGCTCACAAGGGAAGAGGTCCTTACTGCGGGCGGGTGTCAGATCCTTCCACTCGTAGAGAGGCCCGTGGATCCTCTTCTCCTCTGCGTCGTAAGTCGCCTGATAGGTGTTCAAGTCAGCTTCATCCGCCAGCACAGAGAACGTGACTCTTTGACACACCGGATGTAATCTTCTTCGGTGAACTCCGAGCCATCATCTTTTTTGGACTGGTAACCATCCATCATTTCGGCCGGCGTTAGCTCGAGGGCGAAGGCCAGAGCCTGGCTCAATCCAGCGACGGCTCCTTGGCGGAGGGCGGACTTCTTCAGCTCCTCTATTTGCTTGGGCATTGTGGAGAAGAGTTCCAAGACACCTTTCAGAGCGGTGGGGATCTTCTCCTTGTATTGAACCGTCTCAATCGTGAAAATAGCGCCGCAATAAAGCTGTTCTGCACATGTGTAAATAGCCTTCAGGGGTAAAAGGCTATCTGAAACCAATTGCCGGCTTCTGGGGCCTGTATAGGTCAAACAAAGCAAGATGAGTCTCCATCACAACAGATAAATGAGACATGATGGAAACATGAAGTGAGTAAGAACTTACCAAAGAGAGCGGCTGCCATCTTGATTATATGACGCTTTAGGCCTTGAAGCTCATCTGCCACGGCTATCAGCCGCTGGTTGGCATCATCCGCTCGCTTGGTCAATGCAGCTTTCTCCAACTCAGTAGATTCCTTTAGAGAAGCAATCTCCGCCTTAATATGGACCAGCTCTTCAGACAGCAGCCGACACTTTTCGTCAGAGACGCTGCGGGCCTCTTGTTGAGCCGCTAGGTTTGCCTTCATATCGGACAATTGAGAGCCGGCTTCGTTTAAAGCTTCCTATAATACATCAAAATACAGGATAAGTCACCAATATACAGGACGAGTGTTAAAAGCAAATTTATGCAAGTCTCAAATAGATTGCAAGCAATATATTTGACACTTGGGGGCTAATGTATATTTGATCTTTCAACATGCAACACAGTTCCGGCTCATCTTCTTCGAAGTTAAACCGGAACTTGGGGGCTACACTATGGCTCTTCGATTTACTTCTAATAGAAGATCCGACTCAACTTCATCAAGCTTGAGCCGGCCCTTGGGGGCTACGACTGGCGGTTTAAGATATCTAAAGGAATATCCGACTCAATTTTGGCAAATTAAGCCGACTCTAGGGGACAGTAGCTATGATTTTTTTCTAACAGAAAGTTAAACAAAGACCCGGTTCAATGATTGAGTACATTGAACCGGCCCTTGGGGGCTAAGCAAGGGTATGGCAAGAAGAAGAGTAGCTCGTATTTTGTCTTCATTAAAGAGACCAGCCAAAGTTCCAGATCCCGGCTGGTGATAACCCGGTTTATATACCCGGTGTGGAGCTCCTCGGCTGTCATCTTTTCGTACGAAGAGTCAAAGTTCAGCTTCTTCGAGGCCTCAGCCGGCTCTGTATGCTTGGTCAGCACATGAGCCGGAGGAGTTTGATGACCAGACCTGGTGATAACAACATCTGGAGTTGCAGGGGTCCTGGCAGGAGTCGCCGGTTTTGAAGGAGCCCTTGGAGGGCTCTCCATGATGACATCGACAACAGCCGGTTCTGTGGAGGCAACTGGTGGATTTTGTTCTGCTTTAGCCTCCTCTGGTTGTTCGAGCTCCAGCTCTTGGATAACAGGGTCGCGGGAGGGCTTGTTGGTCTCGCGACGCTTGGCTTGAGCACTGCAAAATAGAAGGATCAGCAGTCGAAGATGTTGCTATCATATTAAGAGCCGGATGTCCGGATATCATAGTAAGGAATGCTTACAGCGGATTGATCTTGGGCGGTGGTAGAACTAACACTGAAGAGTCGCCGGAGGAAGGGATTTCTAAAAAGAATAAAACAGAAAGATGAGAAAGTGTCAAGTTTACAAAGGAAAGTGAAAGGAAAAGTAGAGACATAAACCTCTACAGGGCGTTTCTTTGGAGCTGGAGAATTTGGTAACCCGGGCATGAGCTCAGTAGAGCCAGTGCTTCGAGTCTGTCGATGCTCGGCCTGCTATTGCTTTCTCAAGAGAAAATCGGGAGCCAGGTTAGCAAGAGGAGGAGAAAGAGGAACTTTCTGATAACCCGCCACAACTTTCGGGGGACGAAACATTCTAAGCCAGAAGAAACATAATTTACCTCAGGAGCATTGTCGTGGCTGGTTTCCACTTCATCCTACGAGTAAAACAAGCATTAATAAAGCAGGAAGGTAAAATATCAAACAAAGCAATTAAAGTATTACCTCTGAGCTGGATGATGGTGGCGGGTCAAACAAATTCTCTTGCGGGGCATGTTTTTTAGCCCTCTTGGTCGCGACCTTCTTCCTGGATTTCTTTGGAGGGCAACATATTCCTTCTTCCAGAAGTCTAAGTCGGCCTATAGGAATGACCCGGAGAATGAATAAATAATCAATAAAGTACAAGAAACATTTAAGAGACGGATGGGAATAGATTAAATTACATCGGGAGCCGGATTATTAACGCAGAAAGGCGCCAAGCCGATGGCACTGCATGAGCCGGAGGCTTCGTGGGCAAGGTTCCGGATGGTAGTGGTAATATCATCCTCTGTCAGTGTTAAGTCGCTGAAGCACAATGAGCTATCATATTTGCCTTCATACTCGCACATAAGCCGACCTCTGCGGCTCAAAGGCATGATCCGCCAGGAAATCCAGCAACGGATCAAATCCAATCCTATTAAACCGCTGGCCAGGAGCGCTTTGATCTTGGCGTGGAATGGCTCGTATCTGGCACGCTCCGAGCTGAGAGCCGGCCGGGAAGCTCTATGTCTGTCCTAAGCCGGGAGGGGCGGTAACCCGCCAACGAGTGCTCTTTCTCAGGAGAGGTCTCTTGGCAGTAGAACCACGTCTTATTCCAATCCTTTGGATGACTCGGCATTGGAGTGGCAGGAAAGATGATGTCTCGGCGGCGTTGAATAGAAATGCCGCCCAGCTCCAGACTCGGACCACCCTTCATTTTAGTTTGGCGGTTGGCATAGAAGAACTCTTGAAAGAACCCCACGGATGGCTTAGTTTGCAGATAAGCTTCATAGAGAACTTGGAAGTTGCAGATGTTTGAGACGGAGTTGGGTGTCAAGTCTTGAGGATGCAGCTTGTAAAAATGAAGAACATCCCAGAAAAACTTAGAGCCGGGCGGCACGAACCCTCGCTCGATGTGATCAGTGAAGACTACTATCTCTCCTTTTTGGGGAGAAGGCCGGGTCTCTTTACTCGGAACCCGCCAATTGAGGACCTCTTTGGGAGGGAGAGTACCCGCTTCAACATAACCTGCTGCTAAGTACTCCTTCGTAATGCAAGAACCAACCCAGTTGCATGAGTTGGACGCACGAGACATATTGGCGGCTTAAATAGTGTGCAAGGTAAAGGGCGTGATGAGTCAAGTGCAAGCAAATATTTATGATGGCTTACAGGTTTAAGGGTTCTACAGATAACGTGGAAAGTCCCGGTTGATGAGAGCCGGAGAAGCTTAGCCACTCAACAGAGGAAAGGAAGATTGAAAATCGGCTAAGTCCTAGAAAACAGATTCCGCAAACTACTACTATGGCTACGGATCTACAAAAGCGGAGAAAAGGATTTTATTCCTGACCTAGCGATGAACAGCAGAAGAAAAGAAAATGGACCGGAGCCATCGCGGTCCGTGCATTACGTCCGTCCGGCCCGCGCGTGGCGGCGAGGTGAGAGCGCAATCTAAAGGCACCAACGACATCGAGATATACTCGTGGTGGCGGTGCCGGAGCCCGAGAGGCGGCGACGGAGCCTCCGGTGAAACCCTACTACGGTGGTGGGCGATCTAAGAAGAAGGAGAACTCACTGGAGACGTCGCGACGGAGGCGGAAGGTTTCTGGTACGAATCAGGGTGATGCAGCAGCCTGGTCGGTGTAGCTGCGAAGATGGCGCCGGACAATGAGGACGCTGGAGTGGCGGCGACAGGAAGAAGAAGAAGAGGCGTGAGCGGGAAGAGTGAAAGGCTTCGACCCGCACGGGTCGTATTTAAAGAGGGAATAAGGAAGGCACGAAAATCTAGGCGACAACACCATTTGACCGAGGCGGATGCCTCGATTCTCGGGATGACTGTTTAATGAAAGATTCGGTGATACGTCATCGGATCTCATGACGTCACGCCGTTTCTGGGCGACTCGCCAAAATCAGAAGAGAAGGGTGAAGTGAGCAAGCTCAATTCAACCTGGGGCCTAATGTTGGGGATATAACCCCGTGATATGACCCGCCCTGGAGGCTCCGGGTCATGCTTCTTGCTCGTGAGCCGGCCCAAAGGTGAGCCGTAAGACTGGTGGCCCAAGAAGATAGGCGGCTCAAGGTGTGGGCCGTACGACGGCCCGGACAGAGAAGACCCGGGCGTGTAAGCCGTCTCAAAGACAGCTTGGACAAGAAGATAGAGAGAGACTCGGACATACAATAAGACTCGGTTAACAATTATAACGACCCGATGGTCCTGACCTCCTATATAAAGGCAGACCTGGGGCGACTTAGAGGACAGGTTATCGAGAACTAGGTCAAGCTTCTAGCTCCTTGTAATCGATACACAAGCAATACAAAACATAAGCAGGACGTAGGCTATTACCTCGACTTGAGGGGCCGAACCTGGGTAAATCCATGTCTTTTGTCCTGATCAACCCCTTTGAGTCCACCCTGTTAGCGATGGCCTCGAATCCAAGTCCGTTCACCTGGACATCTGCCGTGATAAATCCACGACAGTGGTGGAGTTTTCTTTGCAAAATGGGCCCTCAATTCGGCCTGACATATCTCCTCATTTTCAGACTCGGTCCTCTCATATGGTAACTTTTCCAGAGGCTTGAGAGATGGACTGTATCTGTATCCCATCCTGCCTATGCTTGTATTGCTAGCCACCGGAGCGGCGACAGCTCCCTTCCATCGTTGCTCACTAGGCACCGGAGGAGCCGGAGCGATGGCGTCTGTCTTCCACCATTGCCGACGAGGCCGAGGAGGAGGCGTACTGCTCCGACGTGTCGGAGTAGGCGAAGGAGGAGGCGGAGTGCCCCCACGTGTTGGAGGAGCCGGAGAATGAGGCGGTGTGCCCTGATCACTCGCCGGAGGAGGAGGAGGAGGAGGAGGAGCCGGAGTGCCCTGATTCGCCTGAGGAGAAGGAGGAGGCCGAGGCGTCCAGTTTGGAAGCTTGATGTACTCCTTCTGCCATAGACATGTAGTCCTCAGGGCACGAACCTGCTTATTCTCTCCTTCACCTGTACAGTGGTCAAGCTCGAGCTCCTCAAATTCCTTCATTACTTCATCCACCATCACAACAACATAGCCATGTGGAATCGGACGACAGTGAAAATTTCCGTTGGGTTGAGTAGGTGCAACAGAGCCAACAGCCGCCTTGAAAGTGAGTTTCCGGCATTTCGTCATAAGCTCGCAATGTTGAGCCTCCGTGATAGTAACCATGGGGCAGCTAGGAGATGTGAAGTCAGGCTGAACGGGCTTCGTGGAAGCAACGCCGCTTCTTTGCTAAGATGGCGGGGTAGCTTCTGGGGTAGCTTCGTGCCGCTGAGATGGTTGGCCGGCAGCTTGCTGGCTCTCAGCTTCCTCTAGCTTTTGTAGTCTTGCATTGAGCTTCTGAATTTCGCTCAGCTCCGCTTTCCTATTTATCTCTCGGCTTCTGTAACTGCCTGCACCTCCAATCCTAGAGGGCATACAATCTTCTTTGCTGCGTACGTACTGTCGAGCAATTCGTTATCCTTTGGAAGCTTCTTCTTCATTATTTTCAGTAGCGAACTAAATCCCTTGTCAGATACACCATTGTCTGCCTTCCATTGCAGCAATTCCAGTTTGGTACCGAGCTTTTTGTTGTCATCTTCAGAATTTGGGTACAAGCCTTTTTTGTGACCCTCTAACATGCGATCGAACTTCAACTTCTCCCTTTCACTTTCGCATTCTCTCTATGCGTCAACAATGACCCGACGAAGATCATCATCGGGCACATCGTCTGGTTCCTCTTGATCTTTAGCTTCCCCCATTGCAGCATCACCGTATTCAAGGGGAGGGTAGTTGTCGTCATCCTCTTCTTCTTCGTTGTCTTCCATCATAACCCCTCTTTCTCCGTGCTTGGTCCAAACATTATAGTGTGGCATAAAACCCTTCCGAAGCAGGTGGAAGTGAAGGGTTTTAGAGTTGGAGAAAGACTTCGTATTCTCACAGACAGTACATGGACAAGGCATAAAACCATTCTGCTTGTTTGCCTCAGCCGTTTCGAGAAAATTATGCAGGCCCTTAATATACTCGGAGGTGCGTCGGTCACCGTACATCCATTGTCGGTTCATCTGCGTGCGTTATATAATAAAGTGTATTAAAAACCATTACAACATATCATGAATAGAGAAGTGAACAATAATAAAAGTAAGAAAATCATACGAGTAAGTATATTTTATTTTAGCAAGAAGATAAGATCAAGAGGCTCACCACGCGCGGGCGATCGACGGCGGTTTCAGGATGGGGACGGGACATGACGGACTGCCAAACCTAGACAAATCTTGATGAAAATGGAGTTTGGACAAGGAGCTTCGAGAGGAGAAAGCTTAAGTTTGGCTTAGACATTTCATCAAACACCTCATGTGCATAGGAGGTGATCTAGAGCACCACAAAGCTCTCCCCTCGCCAGCCAAAAAAAGAGAGCAGTGTGGAGTGCTCTGCTTGCTGGCGAGGGGGTATATATAGGCATTTCATTGGTCCCGGTTTGTGGCTAGAACCGGGACTAAAGGACCCTCTTTGGTCCCGGATCCAACCACGAACCGGGACCAATGGTTGTGGGCCAGGAGCGAGGCACATTGGTCCCAATTCGTGTCTGGATCCGGGACCAAAGGTTCCAAACGAACCGGGAGCAATGCCCCATGTGGCCCGCCCGCCCCTGGCCTCACGAACGGGGACCGTTGCCCCCATTGGTCCCGGTTCATGACTGAACCGAGACTAATGTGCTGGCCCGGCCCGAACCAATGCCCTGTTTTCTACTAGTGGCAATACAACGCGGTGTTCCTCTGCACTAACAGTTTGTGCATGCAAAAACAAAAAGCGCATGATAAGCTCTGCTTCCCTCTGCGAAGGGCCTATTTGTTACATTTACTTTCTAGTACTTACCTTTATGCAAGAGTCATGGTGGTCTTCACCACTTCCTATATTCCATCTCTCTTGGCAAACAATATGTGTTGGGGGAATGATCTAGACTCATATATCCACTCGGATGTGGGTGATCATGAGTTATTATTGTTGACATCACCCTTGAGGTGAATAGTCAGGAGGCAAAACTATAAGCCCCTATCGTTCTCTGTTTCCGATTAAAGCTTTGATCTCATGGGTACCGCATGAGTGTTAGCAATTGTGAAAGACTAAAAGATGACTGAGTATGTGGATTTGCTTTACAAGCTCTTATATTGACTCTTTTTGATGTTATGATGAATTGTCAATTGTTTCAATGACCGATATCATAGTTTGTTGGTTGTCAATAGAGTTCTTGGCTCATACTTTATCTTGTGAATGAATTGTTACTCTAGCATAAAGAATCTCATATAATGAGTATTGTTGTTCTAAACTTGATCATGATGCCCTCATGTCCGTATTTTATTTTATCGACACCTCTATCTCTAAACATGTGGACATATTTATCGATCTCGGCTTTTGCTTGAGGACAAGCGAGGTCTAAGCTTGGGGGAGTTGATACGTCCATTTTGCATCATGCTTTTATATTGATATTTATTGCATTATGGGCTGTTATTACGTGTTATGGTACAATAGTTATGCATTTTCTCTCTCATTTTACAAGGTTTACATGAAGAAGGAGAATGCCGACAGCTGGAATTCTGGAATGGAAAAGGAGCAAATCTGAGATACCTATTTTGCACAACTCCAAAAGTCCTGAAAATTTACGGAGAATATTTTTGGAATTAATAAAAAATACTGGCACAAGATCAACCAGAGGGGGGCCACCTACAGGCCACAAGCCTGCTAGGCGTGGCCATCCCCCTGGTCGCGCCTAGCAGGCTGGTGGGGCCCCTGTGGCTCCTCTGACGCCCATCTTCTGCTATATGAAGCGTTTTGACCTGGAAAAATCAGGAGAGAGCTTTCGGGATGAAGCGCCACCGTCTCGAGGCAGAACTTGGGCAAAACCAATCTAGAGCTCCGGCATGGCTGTTTTGCCGGGGAAACTTCCCTCCCAGAGGGTGAAATCGAAGCCATCGTCATCACCAACGATCCTCTCATCGATAGGGGGTCAATCTCCATCAACATCTTCACCAGTACCATCTCCTCTCGAAACCCTAGTTCATCTCTTGTATTCGGTCTTTGTCTCAACACCTCAGATTGGTACCTGTGGGTTGCTAGTAGTGTTCATTACTCCTTGTAGTTGATGCTAGTTGGTTTACTTGGTGGAAGATCATATGATCACATCCTTTATGATAATTAGTACTCCTCTGATCTTGAACATGAACATGTTTCGTGAGTAGTTACGTTTGTTCCTGAGGACATGGGATAAGTCTTGTTATAAGTAATCATGTGAATTTGGTATTCGTTCGATATTTTGATGAGATGTATGTTGTCTCTCCTCTAGTGGTGTTATGTGAACGTCGACTACATAACACTTCACCATTATTTGGGCCTAGGGGAAGGCATTGGGAAGTAATAAGTAGATGATGGGTTGCTAGATTGATAGAAGCTTAAACCCTAGTTTATGCGTTGCTTCGTAAGGGGCTGATTTGGATCCATATGTTTCATGCTATGGTTAGGTTGACCTTAATTCTTCTTTCGTAGTTGTGGATGCTTGCGATAGGGGTTAATCATAAGTGGGAGGTTTGTCTAAGTAAGGGAAGCACCCAAGCACCGGTCCACCCACATATCAAATTATCAAAGTAACAAACGTGAATCAAATGAGCATGATGAAAACTAGCTTGACATAAATTCCCATGTGTCCCTAGGAGCGCTTTTCTTTATATAAGAGTTTATCCAGGCCTGTCCTTTGCTATAAAAAGGATTGGTCTACCTTGATGCACCTTTGCTACACTTGTTACTTGTTACTCGTTAGGAATTATCTTATCACAAAACTATCTGTTACCGATAATTTCAGTGCTTGCAGAGAATACCTTACTGGAAACCGCTTGTCATTTCCTTTTGCTCCTCGTTGGGTTCGACACTCTTACTTATCGAAAGGACTATGATAGAGCCCCTATACTTGTGGGTCATCAATACTGGATGCTGAAATTTCCATCATGCTTGCTAATTATACTTTTAAGTGTGGAGTACCAAAGAAATTAGGAGATCCAGGAATACCAACTATACCATGCTCGATTAAGGGGAATTATGTTAAAGCTGCTTTATGTGATTTGGGAGCTGGTGTTAGTGTTATGCCTTTATCTTTATATCGTAGACTTGATTTGAATAAGTTGACACCTACTGAAATCTCTTTGGAGATGGCTGCTAAATCAACTGCTCTACCTATCGGTATTTGTGAGGATGTACCTGTCATAGTTGCAAATGCTACTATCTTAACGAACTTTTTTATTCTCGACATTCCCTAGGACGACAGTATGTCAATCATCCTTGGTAGACCCTTTTTGAATACTACATGGGCTATTATTGATTGCAACAAGGGCAATGTCACTTTTCATAATAATGGTAATGAGCATACAGTACACTTTCCGAAGAAACAACCTCATGTTCATAGTATCAACTCCATTGAAAAAATTCCAATGATTATTAATGGAGACTTTGAATTCCCTCTTCCTACTGTCATGAAGAAATATGATATACTTATTGTTGGGGATATACATATCCCCATTGAGGTAACTTTGTGTTAGTCAAAAATTCTTTGGTTTGTTTTGGGTGCCAACATGCATATTAAAATGGTTGTGATGTAGTATGATGGGATGGTATCCTCCTCTGAACGATTCAAGTGGCTCGACTTGGCACATGTTCATGCACGTAGTTGAAACAAAATCAACATAGCCTCTACGATATTTATGTTCATAGTGATTTATATCCTACTCATGCTTGCATTCAATGTTGGTTAATCCCAAAAGCATGTTGATGACTGTGCCGCTCTCTAGTTGGTCACTCCCCAGTATTTTGCTAGCCTTCACTTGTACTAAGCGGGAATACTACTTATGCATCCAATCCCTCAAACCCAAAGTTATTTCATATGAGTCCACCATACCTACCTATATGCGGTATTTACCTGCCGTTCCAAGTAAATTTGCATGTGCCAAACTCTAAGCCTTCAAATAAGCATTCTGTTTTGTATCCCTAAATCGCTCATGTGGCGATTGGGGGCTGTCAGTATCTTCCATGCTAGGTGGGTTATTCTCAGGATATGTGTTGATTCACTATCATTCACGATAAAGTGGCTGGTAATCGGGATGCCCAGTTCCATGCTCGACATAAAAACAAAATCTAGTCAAACAAAACTCCCCCAGAACCGTGTTTGTATGGACGGTACCCGTGGATCCGGCTTGCCGTGAGTGTGACTGATTGGTGGAGGGGGAGTAAAAACTTTATCATTCTATTTGGGAACCGCCTATAATGTATCTAGCATAAGATGTTGAAAACCTCTTTGTCGTTATGTGAGCAATGAAAGCATACCGCTCAAAAATCATTACTTATCTCTGTTTTAAAAACTCGAGCTCTGGCACCCCAACAAATCAATGCTTCCCTCTTCTAAGGGCCTTTCCATTTACTTTATTATTGACTCATCATCTTCTTATAAAAGGCACCAGTTAGAGAGCACCACCATCATTTGTATGCTTTGCTGTTAATTGATAGTGAGTATGAGCATGACTGGATCTCTTTCACCGTGAATTAGATTGTCTAGTCAGTCCTTGTTCTTTAGAAAGGGCTAGCGAAATATCATTTCATCATATTGTATCATGATTGTTTTGAAAAAGTGTTGTCATCCAAGAGTTATTATTATTGCTCGCTAGTTGATTATGTCATTGATATGAGTAAATGTGAGACCTAAATGTTATTGTGAACGTGGTTAGTCCATGATCTTTGCTGAAAATCTGAACATCAGTTAGACATATTTACAACAACAAGATCAAACAGAGTTTGTACAAGTTTTTCTTTATCACTTTCAGTTTATCAACTGAATTGCTTGAGGACATGTAGCGACCCGACCTGAAAGGTCAAGTCTCCGGTGTTTCTGTACCATCCCAAGATCATGCTGGTACACACACGGTACATCCATGTATATATCAAAGGGAAATCACACAGCATTATATTAATCGAAATCTCATATCGAGTCCTTTATTACAATAAAAATTACAATAAAGTGGCTAAAAGCCAACTCATGAGAATATCTAAATCTTGCGGAAGCGTCGAAGGTAGATGAGTCCATCCGACTCCAAGGGCATCTCACTGAGCATAGAACGTGTCCTCACTCCTGGTCGGAAAAGTACTCTGCAACATGATACATTGCAGCCATGTAGGTCAGCATATGGAATATGCCGGCAAAGTCACAAGAGAGGGGTGAAAAGATAATCATCTAGTCTATATGCATATATGGCAGGTGGGGTGGTAAGTTTTTGCGTAAAGCCAAGTTTTTCCTACATCAAGGGAGGGATTAAGCAAAATATTACTAAGTTGGTTGATTAATGAGATGGTTCCACCAACCAATTCTCATACCCAAAATTATTAAATATCCACATCCTCATTATTAATTGTGTTGAGAGTTCCGGAAGTTCCAATTCCTTTGGCTCAAGTCGTCCATGACCGTGGACACGGCTAATCGATTAGGTTTAGTACTCTGCAGAGTTTTGCACACGTTCCCCACAAGATTTGGCCACCTCCGTTTGATTTCTCGCACTTCAGGGTGTTTGAGAAACGGATGACCAAAACATGGTCTTCCAAAGGGTTTCCCTGCAACTCTGTCGGTGCCCATCCTTTCCTACCGTTCTTCTACCTCTCGTAGCACCGCCTGTCCAGGGTCACCACGATATCCAACCAAGCCAGAGCCCATAATGACTTGTGGCTGTGCAGGTAAGCCTTGGGTCTTGAAGCACCCATCCATCCCTTTGTGCCTGGGTGGACCTTTTCGCGTGAATACTGGCCATCTCCAGCATCACCTAGGCTAACCACTGGTTTCTCCAGGGCGCCGTTCAACCATCATCCACCCAGAGGTATGTTGAAAACTTGGAGTCTTGAAATCTTGATCATTATGTAGGTCTTGAAATTATTAACTTTCTCAACTCTCATGAATCACACAACCAACCCCGTCTACTAATAGCATAGCAAAAGTAAAACAACGTTTCCCGGGGCCAAAGTTGTCAAAGAGGGTTGAGGAGGGGTACCTACCACATGATACTATTACAATGTAACCAAGTTTCCAACTAACCTATCTTACAATTAAATCTGTCTTAGAAAACAGAATTAAAATATACAAAACTTGTTTGAAAACAAAACTATTACTAGTTAGTTGTTTAGTCAAATTAAGCCTATTTGAAAAGACATTGTGATTCCTATGTTAAATAAAATTAAACTAAGCAAATTTATATTTTTATTATCAGTGAGTGAAAACACTAAATGTTTCCTAACAGAACCTAATAAACAAATAAAACCAATTCTAAATCAAACTAATTAAAATTAAGTATATAAGACTATATTATAATACTAGGCAGATTCTGTTTATAGCTAAAACACTATTCAAAATCATCCTAAAAATCCTCAAACTAAACATGGAGATAGTCCTAACCAATACCAAACAGTAGCAAAAAGAATCATGTCAAAATCTATTTTCAAACTCTAGTTATACAGATTTGAAGATTTTGAGCAAATTTGATTAAGTTCAAATTTTATAGTTCAAATTTGAAATTTAAAAGTACAGGGTGAAACTACATGAAAATGTGAGCTATTGCAAAAAGAATCAACTCAAAACACTAAATAGATTAAAAGATATAAGCAAAACAAAATTTGAAAACATTCTGTTGATTAAAACAAAACAGAAAATGAAAAAAAAATATGCGTCGGTCAGGGGGCTACGTGGCACAATCCGATTGGCTAAGGGAAACGGTCGGCGGGGGGGAAATGGATGCGGGGAAGTGGGGCTCTTTATAGGGGTGCGGGGAGATGCGGGGGAGGAGAGAGGAGAGAGATCCGGCGAGGGGGAAACGGTCGGCGTCGGGATCTCCGGCGCGTGCGGGGGAAGGGGATGACCGAGCGAGGGTAACGGTCGGTCGGGGGGTGGGGTCCAGCGTTAGTGAGAGAGAGACGTGTCCGTTGCGCGCGGTCGGCCGGCTCGTAGTAAAAGCGCGAAATAACTGCCGTGGGCCGGCCCGTTTAATACCGGAAACGGTTACCGTTTATTTTTAATAATTTTCCAGAGACATTCAAATACATTTAAAGCATTCAAATCGACTCTAAATATAGGGGTATTATATATCAAAATTAACAGAATATTTAATGCTATTTAATGAACATTTCTATTCTGTCATTTGAACACTCTGAAAAAATATTATTTTCCGAAATTGTCTAATTGTTTTTAAATCCTTTTTGCAAATATTTTCAAAATAACTCCTGGTTATTTTTGTTCAAATAATTCAACAATTTGACCCTGGTGTGGAGTGTCATGTTCCTCCTATCTTATTTGAACTTTTAACCAAAATTTCCAATAGGTAAAAGCCACATAGGAAAAAGTAGAAGGGACTTTCAGAAAGTCAGAAAAGGCATTTCAACAAACACATACATTCAAGCAATGATGATGATAGATGCATAGCTATAATCATAACATTCCAAAATGAAATTTTGGGATGTTACAAACCTACCCACCTTAAGATGAATCTCGCCCTCGAGATTCGGGTTGGCTAGAAAATAGGTGCGGGTGGTCTCTACGAAGATCTTCTTCGCGTTCCCAGGTGGCTTCTTCCTCGGTATGGTGACTCCACAAAACTTTGCAGAACTTGATGATCTTGCTGCGGGTAACTCTGTTGGATGTCTCGAGGATCTTGACTGACTTCTCCTCATAAGTTAGATCACTTTCAAGCTGTATGGCCTCTAGGGGCACTGTATCTCGCAAAGGGATATCAGCCATCTCGGCATGACATTTCTTCAGCTGGGAAACATGGAACACATCATGAACTTCGGATAATCCTTCCGGCAATTCCAGTTTGTATGCGACTTCACCTCTACGTTCAAGAATTTTGTAGGGGCCTATGAATCTGGGTGCTAATTTTCCTTTAACACCAAACCTCTTGATTCCTCGAAGCGGGGATACACGAAGATATGCTCGGTCTCCCACTTCATATGTCACTTCTTTACGTTTGCTGTCAGCATAACTCTTCTGTCGAGATTGAGCTATCTTGAGTCTGTCACGAATCAACTTGACTTTCTCTTCCGAATCTCGGATAAGATCGGGACCAAAAAGTTGTCGGTCTCCAACACTATCCCACGTCAGTGGTGTTCTGCACCTCCTTCCGTATAAAGCTTCGAAAGGGGCCATCTTTAGACTGGTCTGATAACTGTTGTTGTACGAGAATTCTGTGTAAGGCAAGTTATCGTCCCAACTAGAACCATAGTCTAGTGCACAAGCTCTCAACATGTCCTCCAAAATCTGATTGACTCTCTCAGTCTGGCCATTTGTCTGCGGATGAAAGGCTGTACTGAACTCTAGCCTTGTACCCAAAGTTTCATGTAATTGATGCCAAAACTTTGAGGTAAATTGTGTTCCTCTATCTGACACGATACTCCTCGGAACTCCATGCAAACATACGATTCTGGTCATATATATTTTGGCTAGCTTAGCACTGGTATAAGTGGTTTTCACTGGAATGAAATGAGCTACCTTGGTCAAGCGATCTACCACTACCCAGATGGAATCATAACCTGAACGGGTCCTGGGTAATCCTGTGATGAAATCCATACCAAGCTTTTCCCATTTCCACTCGGGTATCGGCAAAGGTTGGAGTAACCCTGCTGGTTTCTGATGTTCTGCCTTTACTCTCTGACAAACATCACATATTGCAACATGTCCGCAACATCTTTCTTCATACCTGTCCACCAATAACTTTCCTTTAAATCCAGATACATCTTGGTATTGCCTGGGTGTATCGAGTAAGGTGAATCGTGGGCTTCCTGAAGTATCAACTTCCTGAGCTCTGGTTCATTGGGCACATAGATTCGGTTCTCAAACCACAAAGTTCCGTGTTCATCCTCACGAAAACCTTTAGCTTTACCATCTTCCATTCTCTGTTTAATCTCAGCTATCTCCTTGTCCGATTTCTGGGCTTCTCGAATTCTTTCGGTCAAGGTGGACTGAATTTCCAGTGTACCAACATATCCTCTTGGAAATATCTCTAGCTTGAGCCCTCTGAGATCATCGACTAACTCTTGGGGTAATCCTCCCGCTATGAGTGTGTTCACATAAGTTTTCCGACTCAAGGCATCGGCTACAACATTAGCCTTACCTGGATGGTAGTGTAATCTCATGTCATAGTCCTTGATTAACTCTAACCATCTCCTCTGTCTGAGGTTCAACTCTTTCTGAGTGAAAATATATTTCAGGCTCTTATGGTCAGTGTAAACATCACAACTATTTCCGATAAGGAAATGTCTCCAAGTCTTGAGTGCGTGCACTACGGCTGCTAACTCCAAGTCATGAGTGGCATAATTCAACTCATGAGGTCGTAGCTGTCTGGAAGCATAGGCTACAACTTTTCCATCTTGCATAAGTACCCCTCCAAGTCCTTGACGTGAAGCATCACAATAAACCTGGAAATCCTTCCGAATATTGGGCAAGATCAATACTGGGGCTGTGACCAAACGTTCCTTCAACTCTTGGAAACTGGTTTCACATTCCTCGGTCCAAACATACTTGGATTCTTTCTTTAACAACTCTGTCATGGGCTTGGCAATCTTTGAGAAATTCTCAATGAACCTCCGATAATAACCGGCAAGTCCAAGGAAACTGCGGATCTCCTTAACCGAGGTGGGTGACTTCCACTCGGTGATGGCTTGAACCTTAGCAGGGTCCACTGCTATTCCTTCTCCGGAAATAACATGTCCAAGGAATCTGACTTCCGTCAGCCAAAATTCACATTTGCTGAACTTGGCATATAATTGATGCTCTCTCAGCTTCTCCAGAACTAAACGCAAATGTTCCTTATGCTCTTCCTCGTTCTTGGAGAATATCAGAATGTCATCGATGAACACCACGACAAACTTGTCTAAATATTCCATAAACACTTTGTTCATCAAATTCATGAAGTAGGCAGGAGCATTAGTCAATCCAAAAGACATGACCGTATACTCATACAAGCCATACCTCGTGGTGAAAGCTGTTTTGGGTATATCCTGTTTACGAATTTTCAACTGGTGATACCCTGATCGAAGATCGATCTTGGAGAATACTTTGGCTCCTACGAGCTGATCAAACAAATCATTAATCATCGGCAGAGGGTACTTGTTCTTGATAGTCACCTCGTTCAAGGCACGATAATCAACTACCATTCTCAAAGATTTATCCTTCTTCTCCACCAAAAGAACTGGGGCTCCCCAAGGTGAAGAACTTGGGCGAATATAACCTTTGTCCAATAACTCCTTAATTTGCTTCTTGATTTCCAACAGATCATTTGCGGGCATCCGATAGGGTCTCTTGGAAATTGGGGCTATCCCTGGCTGTAGCTCTATTAAGGACTCAATCTCCCTATCTGGTGGCATTCCTGGTAATTCTTCCGGAAATACATCTGGAAAGTCTTTTACCACAGGTACTTCCTCCTGAACAACTCCCGTGAGAGTGTTTAACCTAGCACTCATACATGTGCGTCGGGATACATACTTAATCCTCTTGTTCTCCGGGGTGGTGAGTGAAACAGACTTGCTAGGGCAATCAAGATTTCCTTCATACTTGGTCATCCAATCCATGCCTAGGATTACATCCAATCCTTGTGACTCTAAGACGATGAGGTCGGTGGGAAAAACATGGTTTCCTATATTGAGTTTCAAGGCATGGCATCCTATCCCTGCCATCATCATACCTCCTGGGGAACTGACCTTAATGGGCTGACTAAGGGTTTTGGTGGGCAAACCATACTTATCCACAACTACCCTTGATATGAATGAATGAGTTGCACCAGAATCAAAAAGTACTGTAACAGGACGTGAATGCAATAAAAACTTACCAACCACAATCTCGGGCTGATCATAGACTTCTTCCACGTCGATGTGATTTACTTGAGCACGGGGAAACGGATTGGGTTTCTTAACTGCTGCATTGCCGTTGTTGTTGCCGTTTCCACTGCTTTGCTTGCTCTGGGGACACTCAGTAGCATAGTGCCCTGTCTTCTGACACTTGAAACAGGTGATGTGACTCAGATCCTTCTGAGTAGGAACTTGAAGGTGCTGGTTGTTGTTCCCATTCCCATTGTCACTCTTGAAGTTACCATGGTTGGGACGGTTGTTCCCATTTCCTCCATGATGGTGGCCTCCATGGTTATGCACAGCATGAGTGTGCTTTCCAAACTTACTGTTTCCTAATCCGGTATTCCCGGAGTACGGGGAGTAGCGAGGCTTCTGATGAGTTCCAGAGTTGAACTTCCCCTGAGTGTACTTCCGCTTGCGGTTCTCAATCTGCTGCTGTTTACCTTCCAGAATAAGTGCCTTATCCACCAGCTCTTGGTAGTTGTTGAAATTAGCCACTACCAGCTGTATGCTCAACTCGTCGTTGAGTCCTTCCAAAAACTTTTCTTTCTTGGCTGCATCATCGGCCACATCTCCTGGGGCATAACGGGCCAACATGCTGAACTCTTCCACATATTGGGCCACAGAGCGGTTACCCTGGCGCAAGTTGCGAAACTCGCGCTTCTTTAGACTCATGGCTCCAGCTGAAACATGAGCGGTGCGGAAAGCAAGCTTGAACTGCTCCCAAGTCACATCTGCAATAGGATAAGTGGTGGTGTAATTCTCCCACCATGATGCTGCTGGTCCTTCCAGTTGATGTGCGGCAAATCGCACTTTCTCAGCGTCAGTGCATCCAGCGGTGACAAGTTCTCTCTCCATCTTGCGGAGCCAGTCATCTGCCACAATGGGTTCAGTGCTGCTGGAGAAAGTTGGAGGGTTCAACCTCAGAAAACGGGTGAGATTGTCAGACTGGGGTGGATGGTGGTGGTTATTGTTGTTCTGGTTGTTGGTCTGATTCTGAATCAATAGTTGCATGAGTGCATTCTGTTGCTGAAGGAGTTGGGTGAGTTCCGGTGGGAAAGTGAAGTCGGTCTCACGTCGTGGAGGCATCTTGCTGTTTTCAGAGGGATGAGAATTAGAATAGAACAAGGGTCTAGAATAAATTCACTACCCATATGCAATGCAACAAACATATCACACCAAACACTCATTTTATTCAATCAACGTCAAACATCGGGAATACAAATCTCAAACAACTAAGCATCGACCTACGCTTTAACGACTAAAAAAATAATACATGGAGGGCATAACTAATGTTTTTCCTCAGAAGTGCATAGTCGTAGGTCCTCCGGTGGTGCTTTCCTCATAGTCTTCATCGTCGCTGATGAAGGGTGCCAAGTCTCCTTCGGGATGAAGGTTTTCTCCCATGTCTAGATACTCCTCCAGAGTTGCGATGCATGCATTCTGCTCATCAATCCTCTCTAGGAAATCCTTCACTTCATGCTCGTGTTCATAGTTGGCCTCTCGTAGATCAGCTTCAAGGTCCAGCTCGCGGTTCATCAGATTCTTGATTGTCTTCATATCAGCACGAACTCGAAGCTCCAGAGTCCTGATGTGAGTCTCCAAGGTCTGGATATAGGAGATAGTGGTGTCTGCAGTGGGATTGGTGATGATGTTGCCATGGGCATCTCTGCGGCAAACCATGCTGAGTCCTGGTGAAATGGTTCAACCTCTGTATTCCTCCTGAATACGTCCAAGGGCACGATGAATGGCCATGTCTCTCCCAAGTATCCAACTGGGTGCCACGAACTTGAGGTCGATGGGTTTCTTCCGATTCCCAAAAGTCTTCCCTGGGATATGCACCTCGATCCTGTAGCGTCCATCTTGGGGAAATGACATGATAGGAATCCCGGTGATGCTCGGCAAAGCAATCCTTACGTCCTTGACGATCCTCATCAGCTCCTTACCAAAGGGCATCGTTGCGTTAGGCTGGCAAAACTCTGTGATCAACACTGGGATGAAGGTGGCCATCTATAAATTTTGAAATAATCGGAGAGGAGTCAGAAACGAATAGATGAGAGTATAAGATATTTAAAGACAAAGAGAAACAATCCTAAGGCTTTCCAATCCTAGAGGTTACGTCCTACGGTCAGCGTGTGCTCTGATACCATTTCTGTAGCGACCTGACCTGAAAGGTCAAGTCTCCGGTGTTTCCGTACCATCCCAAGATCATGCTGGTACACACACGGTACATCCATGTATATATCAAAGGGAAATCACACAACATTATATTAATCGAAATCTCATATCGAGTCCTTTATTACAATAAAAATTACAATAAAGTGGCTAAAAGACAACTCATGAGAATATCTAAATCTTGCGGAAGCGTCGAAGGTAGATGAGTCCATCCGACTCCAAGGGCATCTCACTGAGCATAGAACGTGTCCTCACTCCTGGTCGGAAAAGTACTCTGCAACATGATACGTTGCAGCCATGTAGGTCAGCATATGGAATATGCCGGCAAAGTCACAAGAGAGGGGTGAAAAGATAATCATCTAGTCTATATGCATATATGGCAGGTGGGGTGGTAAGTTTTTGCGTAAAGCCAAGTTTTTCCTACATCAAGGGAGGGATTAAGCAAAATATTACTAAGTTGGTTGATTAATGAGATGGTTCCACCAACCAATTCTCATACCCAAAATTATTAAATATCCACATCCTCATTATTAATTGTGTTGAGAGTTCCGGAAGTTCCAATTCCTTTGGCTCAAGTCGTCCATGACCGTGGACACGGCTAATCGATTAGGTTTAGTACTCTGCAGAGTTTTGCACACATTCCCCACAAGATTTGGTCGCCTCCGTTTGATTTCTCGCACTTCAGGGTGTTTGAGAAACGGATGACCAAAACATGGTCTTCCAAAGGGTTTCCCTGCGACTCTGTCGGTGCCCATCCTTTCCTACCGTTCTTCTACCTCTCGTAGCACCGCCCGTCCAGGGTCACCACGATATCCAACCAAGCCAGAGCCCATAATGACTTGTGGCTGTGCAGGTAAGCCTTGGGTCTTGAAGCACCCATCCATCCCTTTGTGCCTGGGTGGACCTTTCCGCGTGAATACTGGCCATCTCCAGCATCACCTAGGCTAACCACTGGTTTCTCCAGGGCGCCGTTCAACCATCATCCACCCAGAGGTATGTTGAAAACTTGGAGTCTTGAAATCTTGATCATTATGTAGGTCTTGAAATTATTAACTTTCTCAACTCTCATGAATCACACAACCAACCCCGTCTACTAATAGCATAGCAAAAGTAAAACAACGTTTCCCGGGGCCAAAGTTGTCAAAGAGGGTTGAGGAGGGGTACCTACCACATGATACTATTACAATGTAACCAAGTTTCCAACTAACCTATCTTGCATGCAACTGGGGAGATGGTAGAACTAATGCATATAAAACATGGGTAAAACATGATCAAAGTGACTTGCCTGATTGATGATCTTCGTACGTGAGTGACTCTAAGTAACAAGCTTCGCACTCCGGATAATCTAACGAAACAAACAATGCACTCAAATAAGCATACAACCAAAATAAGTACTCATAACATTCAGCAAAGAAGTACTAAACAAACAAGGCAAACAATGCACAAAAGTCTCTAGCAAGTAAAACACACAAAATTTTGTTTTCAAAAAGGTGAGAGGTGAAAACACTACTGACATAATGAAACCATTAGTATTATCTAAACATTAGTTGACAGAAAGAAAAACAATAAAATATTTTATTTATGAACAGAATAAAATCAATTTAAGTTTTGTTGGGAAAACTTTAGTAAAGTTTATACAAGTTTGTGATAAACACTATATGAATCAACTATAGTTATATTAACAAAAGAATGAAAAACTAAACTTATTATTTATTTGTAAAACATGTTCTTAACAGGAAATAATTTACAATTAAATCTGTCTTAGAAAACAGAATTAAAATATACAAAACTTGTTTGAAAACAAAACTATTACTAGTTAGTTGTTTAGTCAAATTAAGCCTATTTGAAAAGACATTGTGATTCCTATGTTAAATAAAATTAAACTAAGCAAATTTATATTTTTATTATCAGTGAGTGAAAACACTAAATGTTTCCTAACAGAACCTAATAAACAAATAAAACCAATTCTAAATCAAACTAATTAAAATTAAGTATATAAGACTATATTATAATACTAGGCAGATTCTGTTTATAGCTAAAACACTATTCAAAATCATCCTAAAAATCCTCAAACTAAACATGGAGATAGTCCTAACCAATACCAAACAGTAGCAAAAAGAATCATGTCAAAATCTATTTTCAAACTCTAGTTATACAGATTTGAAGATTTTGAGCAAATTTGATTAAGTTCAAATTTTATAGTTCAAATTTGAAATTTAAAAGTACAGGGTGAAACTACATGAAAATGTGAGCTATTGCAAAAAGAATCAACTCAAAACACTAAATAGATTAAAAGATATAAGCAAAACAAAATTTGAAAACATTCTGTTGATTAAAACAAAACAGAAAATGAAAAAAAAATATGCGTCGGTCAGGGGGCTACGTGGCACAATCCGATTGGCTAAGGGGGCGTGCGGTAGGTGAATTAGAGCGGGCGACCGATCGGTAGTGGGTACTGGTTCGGACTTAAGTCTGTTCTAATCACGGACGTTGGTTCGGGATCCGATGGTCGAGGGGGCTTACGGGGAAAGGTCGTCGGCGTCGGGGGTATTCCGGCGAGTCCGAAGGCGGCGAGGACGATGGTGAGGCGTTCCGGTGGTCGGGGAGGACGGGGAAGTGGTCCGGGCGACGGCGACGGTTCTCCGGAGTCGATTGGTGGCGACGGTGGGGCGAACGGTGGACGGAGACGGTGGCTACGCTCGACGGCGAGCTCCGGTGGGGAAATAGCTCCGGCGAGCAATTGACAGCGTCTCGGCGAGAGAGAAAAGGGGAACTCGGGGGGAAATGGATGCGGGGAAGTGGGGCTCTTTATAGGGGTGCGGGGAGATGCGGGGGAGGAGAGAGGAGAGAGATCCGGCGAGGGGGAAACGGTCGGCGTCGGGATCTCCGGCGCGTGCGGGGGAAGGGGATGACCGAGCGAGGGTAACGGTCGGTCGGGGGGTGGGGTCCAGCGTCAGTGAGAGAGAGACGTGTCCGTTGCGTGCGGTCGGCCGGCTCGTAGTAAAAGCGCGAAATAACTGCCGTGGGCCGGCCCGTTTAATACCGGAAACGGTTACCGTTTCTTTTTAATAATTTTCCAGAGACATTCAAATACATTTAAAGCATTCAAATCGACTCTAAATATAGGGGTATTATATATCAAAATTAACAGAATAATAAATGCTATTTAATGAACATTTCTATTCTGTCATTTGAACACTTTGAGAAAAATATTATTTTCAGAAATTGTCTAATTGTTTTTAAATCCTTTTTGCAAATATTTTCAAAATAACTCCTGGTTATTTTTGTTCAAATAATTCACCAATTTGACCCTGGTGTGGAGTGTCATGTTCCTCCTATCTTATTTGAACTTTTAACCAAAATTTCCAATAGGTAAAAGCCACATAGGAAAAAGTAGAAGGGACTTTCAGAAAGTCAGAAAAGGCATTTCAACAAACACATACATTCAAGCAATGATGATGATAGATGCATAGCTATAATCATAACATTCCAAAATGAAATTTTGGGATGTTACAGGACAAGCAATGGGTTAAGCTTGGGGGAGTTGATACGTCTCCATCGTATCCACTTTTGCAAACTCTTTTGCCCTGGTTTTGGACTCTAATTTGCATGATTTGAATGGAACTAACCCGGACTAACACTATTTTCAGCAGAATTGCCTTGGTGTTATTTTTATGCAGAAATAAAAGTTCTTGGATCGTCTTGAAAATTTAAGGAGAATATTTTTGGATTTAATAAAAATAGTGGCGCAAGAATCAACCAGAGGGGGCCACCTGTAATCCACAAGCCTACTAGGGGCGGCCACCCCCTGGCTGCGCCTAGCAGGCTTGTGGGGCCCTCGTGGTTCCTCCAACCTCATCTCCAACTCCATATAACCGTATTCGCGGAGAAAAAAAATCAGAGAGAAGAGTTCTTCGCGTTTCACGATACGGAGCTGCCGACACCTCCTGTTCTTCCTCGGGAGACCAGATCTGGAGTCCGTTTTGGGCTTCGGAGAGGGAAAATCGACGCCATCGTCATCACCAACCATCCTTCATCACCAATTCCATGATGTTCTCTGCCGTTCGTGAGTAATCCCATCGTAGGCTTGCTAGACGGTGATGGGTTGGATGAGATTTATCATGTAATCGAGTTAGTTTTGTTAGGGTTTGATCCCTAGTATCCACTATGTTCTGAGATTGATGTTGCTATGACTTTGCTATGCTTAATGCATGTCACTAGTGTTGGGGAACGTTGCATGGGATTTTTTTCCTACGTTCATGCAAGACCTATCCTGGTGATGAGCATCTACGATAGGGAGAGTGAATCTACATACCCTTGTAGATCGCTAAGCGGGAAGCGTTAAGAAACGCGGTTGGTGTAGTCGAACGTCTTCGCGATCCAAATCGCCGAGCGTCCTGCGATCCAATCACGATCCGTCCCGCAATCCAATCACGATCCTTCCCGCGAACATGATCACGATCCGTACCGCGATCCAATCACGATCCATCCTACGAACATGATCACGGTCCTTCCGATCTAGCACCGAACGGACGGCACCTCCGCGTTCAGCACACGTACAGCTTGATGACGATCTCCGCCTTCTTGATCCAGCAAGAGGGAGTAGACAGGAAGAAGAGTTCTCCAGAAGCGTGACGGTGCTCCGGCGATGGTGGTGGAGCTATTCCGGCAGGGCTTCGCCTAAGCACTGCAGAAATCCGATCTAGAGGAGAAACTATGCACTGGAGGAACGGGTAGCACGTGGCTGAAACATTCTGTGAAAAACCCCTAAAACCTCAAGTATATATAAGAGGGAGGGAGGAGAGGCCTTGGCGCAAGGGCCAAGCCCTCCTTGGTTTGGCTGAAGTGGGAGGAGAGGAGGATTCCTCCTCCAATCCTAGTAGGACTAGGATTCCTCCTTTTTGGCCTTTTTCCACCTTTTTCGCTTTGCGCTTTTCTTCCCTAGCCGCATGGGCCTTGTGTGGGATTTCCACCAGCCCACAAAGGGCTGGTATTCACTCTCCCACAGCCCATGAAGCCTCTTGGGTCGAAACACCCCTCCCGGTGGTCTCCCGGTACACTCCCGGCACTCCCGGTACACTACTGATTAGCCCGAAACTTTTTCGGCGACCAAAACAGGACTTCCCATATATGAATCTTTACCTCCGGACCATTCCAGAGCTCCTCGTGACGTCCGGGATCTCATACGGGACTCCAAAAAACCTTCAGTCACCACCATACATAACTCTATACCACCGAAACGTCACCAAACCTTAAGTGTGCAGACCCTGCGGGTTCGAGAACTATGTAGACATGACCGAGATACCTCTACGGTCAATAACCAATAGCGGGACCTGGATGCCCATATTGGTTCCTACATATTGTACGAAGATCTTTATCGGTCAAACCTCTATGTCAAGGATTCAGTTAATCCCGTATAATGTTCCCTTTGTTCTTCGGTATGTTACTTGCCTGAGATTTGATCGTCAGTATCTCCATACCTAGTTCAACCTCGTTACCGGAAAGTCTCTTTACTCGTTCCATAATACAAGATCCCGTGACTAACACTTAGTCACATTGCTTGCAAGGCTTATGGTGATGTTGTATTACCGAGTGGGCCCTGAGATACCTCTCCGTTACACGGAGTAACAAATCCCAGTCTTGATCCATGCCAACTCAACAGACACCCTCGAAGATACCTGTAGAGCACCTTTATAGTCACCCAGTTACGTTGCGACGTTTGATAAACACAAGACACTCCTCCGGTGTCCGTGAGTTGCATGATCTCATGGTCATAGGAACATATACTTGACATGCAGAAAACAGTAGCAATAAACTGACACGAGCATATGCTACGTTTGTAGTTTGGGTCTTCTCCATCACATCATTCTTCTAATGATGTGATCCTATTATCAAATGACATCACATGTCAATGGCTGGGAAACCTTGACCATCTTTGATCAACGAGCTAGTTCACTAGAGGCATACTGGGGACAAAGTGTTGTCTATTTACCCACACAAGTAATGTGTTTCCAATCAATACAATTATAGCATGGATAATAAACGATTATCATGAACAAGAAAATATAATAATAAACACTTTATTAATTGCCTCTAGGGCATATTTCCAACAGTCTCCCAGTTGCACTAGAGTCAATAATCTAGTTCACATCACTATGTGAGTTACATTGTAATGAATCGAACACCCATGCAGTTCTGGTGTTGATCATGTTTAGCCCTTGGAAGAGGTTTAGTCAATGAGTCTGCAACATTTAGATCCATGTGCACTTTGCAAATATTTATGTTCTTCTCCTCGATGTAATCGCGGATGGAGTTGAAGCATCGCTTTATGTGTCTGGTCCTCTTGTGAAACCTTGGTTCCTTGCCAGAGCAATGGCACATGTGTTGTCACAGAACAGGTTCATTGGATTTAGCGCACTGGGCACTACTCCAAGATCTATCATGAACTGCTTCATCTAGACACCTTCCTTCATTGCCTCTGAGGCTGCGATGTACTCCGCTTCGCACGTAGAATCGGCTGCCACGCTTTGCTTGGAACTACACCAGCTTACCACTCCCCCATTGAGAATAAATACGTATCTGGTTTGTGACTTAGAGTCATCCGGATCAGTGTCAAAGCTTGCATCGACATAACCCTTTACGACGAGCTCTTCATCACCTCCATAAATGAGAAACATTTCCTTAGTCCGTTTCAGATACTTAAGGATATTCTTGACCGCTGCCCAGTGCTCCATTCCAGGATCACTTTGAAACCTTCCGGCCATACTTATGGCAAGGCTGACAGCGGGTCTTGTGCACAACATTGCATACATGATAGAGCCTATGGCTGAGGCATAGGGGATGACACTCATCTTTTCTCTATCTTTTGCAGTCACTGTGCATTGAGTCTTACTCAACTTCACGCCTTGTAACACAGGCAAGAACCCCTTCTTGGACTGATCCATTTTGAACTTCTTCAAAACTTTATCAAGGTATGTGCTCTGTGAAAGTGCTATTAAGCGTCTCGATCTATCTCTATAGATCTTAATGCCTAATATGAAAGCAGCTTCTCCTAGGTCCTTCATTGAAAAACTCTTGTTCAAATATTCCTTCACGCTTTCCAGCATTTCTATATTGTTTCCAATCAGCAATATGTCATCCACATATAACATTAGAAACGCTATAGAGCTCCCATCACTTTCTTGTAACTACAAGCTTCTCCATAAACTTGTATAAACTCAAACGCTTTGATCACCTCATCAAAGCGCTTATTCCAACTCCGAGATGCTTGAACTAGCCCATAAATGGATCGCTGGAGTTTGCAAACTTTGTCAGCATTTTTTGGATCGACAAAACCTTCTGTTTGCATCATATACAACTCTTCCTTAAGGAAACCATTGAGGAACGCCGTTTTGACATCCATCTGCCAAATTTCATAATTGAAATAAGCAGCTATTGTCAAAATGATTCTGACAGACTTAAGCATCGCTACGGGTGAGAATGTCTCATCATAGTCAACTCCTTGAACTTGTGAAAAACCCTTTGCCACAAGTCGAGCTTTTTAGACGGTGACATTACCGTCCGTGTCCATCTTCTTCTTAAAGATCCATTTGTTCTGAATGGCCTTTCGCCCTTCAGGTAATACTTCCAAAGTCCATACTTTGTTTTCATACATGGATCCCATCCCGGATTTCATGGCCTCTAACCATTTCTCGGAATCCGGGCCCATCACTACTCCTATATAGCTCGTAGGTTCATTGTTGTCCAACAACATGACCTCCAAGACAGGGTTGCCGTACCACTCAGGAGTAGTACGTGCCCTTGTCGACCTACGAGGTTCAATAGTAGCTTGATCCGAAGCTTCATGATCCTCATCATTAACTTCCTCTTCTACCGTCGTAGGTTCCATAGAAACATCTTTCTGCGCTGCGCTACTTTCTGGTTGAAATAAAAGTTCAATAACCTCATCAAGCCCTATTTTCCTCCCACTCAATTCTTTCGAGAGAAACTCTTTCTCAAGAAATGTTTCGTTCTTAGCGACAAACACTTTGCCTTCGGATCTGAGATAGAAGGTATACCCGACTGTCTCTTTTGAGTATCCTATGAAGACACATTTCTCCGCTTTGGGTTCCAACTTTTCAGGCTGAAGCTTTTTGACATAAGCATCACATCCCCAAACTTTAAGAAACGACAACTTTGGCCTCTTGCCAAACCACAGTTCATATGGCGTCGTCTCAACGGATTTTGATGGTGCCCTATTTTAAGTGAATGCAGTTGTCCCTAATGCATAACCCCAAAACGATAGTGGCAAATCAGCAAGAGACATCACAGAATGCACCATATCTAATAAGGTTCGATTACGACGTTCGGACACACCATTACGCTGTGGTGTTCCAGGCGGTGTCAACGGTGGAACAATTCCACACTGTCTTAAGTGACTGCCAAACTCATAACTCAGATATTCACCTCCTCGATCAGATCGCAGGAATTTAATCTTCTTGTTACGATGATTCTCAACTTCACTCTAAAATTGCTTGAACTTTTCAAACGTTTCAGACTTGTGTTTCATTATGTAAATATACCCATATCTACTTAAGTCATCAGTGAAGGTGAGAAAATAACGATATCCACCACGCGCTGTAACATTCATTGGACCGCACACATCAGTATCTATGATTTCCAATAAGTCACTCGTCCGTTCCATTGTTCTAGAGAACGGCGTTTTAGTCATCTTGCCCATGAGGCATGGTTCACATGTATCAAGTGATTCAAAATCAAGTGACTCCAAAAGTCCATCAGCATGGAGCTTCCTCATGCGTTTTACACCAATATGACCTAAACGGCAGTGCCACAAGAAAGTGGTAGTATCATTATCAACTCTACATCTTTTGGCATCAATGTTATAAACATGTGTGTCATCACTATCAAGATTCAATATGAATAAACCCCTCACATTGGGTGCATGACCATAAAAGATATTACTCATATAAATAGAACAACCTTTATTCTCTGATTTAAATGAGTAACCGTCTCACAATAAACAAGATCCAAATATAATGTTCATGCTTAACGCAGGCACTAAATAACAATTATTCAGGTTCATCACTAATCCTGATGGTAATCGAAGAGAGAGCATGCCGACGGCGATCACATCAACCTTGGAACCATTTCCCACGTGCATCCTCACTTCATCCTTTGCCAGCCTTCGTCTATTCCGTAGTTCCTGTTTTGAGTTGCAAATGTGAGCAACCGAACCGGTATCAAATACCCAGGCACTACAACGAGAGCTAGTTAGGTACACATCAATAACATGTATATCACATATACCGTGTTTGTTGTTGGCCGCCTTCTTGTCAGCCAGGTAATTGGGGAAGTTCCGCTTCCAGTGACCAGTTCCCTTGCAATGAAAGCACTCAGTTTCTGGCTTAGGTCCATGCTTAGGCTTCTTTACAAGAGTAGCAACTGCTTTGCCATCCTTCTTGGTTTTACCCTTCTTGCCCTTGCCCTTGCCGTTCTTCTTGAAACGAGTGGTTTTATTGACCATCAACACTTGATGTTCTTTCTGGATTTCAGACTCAACGACTTTTAGCATCGCAAACAGGTCGGCGACTGACTTGTTCATCCCATGCATGTTACTGTTCATCACAAGCTCTTGTAACTAGGTGGCAGTGATTGAAGAACTCTGTCAGTGATCGCCTCTAGCGGAAGGGCAATTCCCAACTCCGCTAGACGAGTTGAATACCCAGACATTCTGAGTATATGCTCACTAATAGACCTGTTCTCCTCCATTTTGCAAGCAAAGAACTTATCGGAGGTCTCATACCTCTCGATCCGGGCATTCTTCTGAAAGATAAACTTCAACTCCTGGAACATCTCATATGCTCCATGACATTCAATACTTCTTTGAAGTCCCGGTTCTAAGCCATACAATATTGCACACTAAACTATTGAGTAATCTCCAGTACGTGCCTCCCAAGCGTTCTTAACGTCTTCGGAGGTCATGTCTTCTGGTTGGTCACCAAGTGGTGCATCAATTTCTGGGAAGCCGTGAGGATACTCATCAGATTACGAGCCCAGTCAACAAAGTTACTTCCATCATCTTTCAACTTAGCTTTCTCTAGGAACGCATTAAAATTCAGGGGTGCTACTGCGCGAGCCATTAATCTACAACATAAATATCCAAAGGTTGCTTAGACTATTGTTCAAGATAATGAGTTTAGTTAATCAAATTACTAAAGCTCCCACTCAAATTGACATCCCTCAGGTCATCTGAGTGTCACATGATCCAGTTTCACCAACTCAAGTCTGATCATCACATGAGTTGAGGTGGCTTCAATGGTGAACATCATCATGTTGATCATATCTACTATATGACTCATGTTCGACCTTTCGGTCTCTTGTGTTCCGAGGCCATGTCTGTACATGCTAGGCTCGTCAAGTTTAACCTGATTGTTCTGCACGTGCAACACTGGCTTGCACCTGTTGTATGTGAACGTAGAGTCCATCACACCCGATCATCACATGGTGTCTCGACACGACGAACTTTCGCAACGGTGCACACTTGGGGAGAACACAATTCATGTTGAAATTTAAGTGAGGGATCACCTTATAATGCTACCGTCGTCCTAAGCAAAACAAGGTGCATAAAAGGATTAACATCACATGCAAATCATAAGTGACATGATATGGCCATGAACTTGTGATTTTGATCTCCATCTAGAAAGCACCGGCATGATCTCCATCATCACCGACACGACACCATGATCTCCATCATCTTGATCTCCATCAACGTGTCGCCATCGGGGTTATCGCGCCCAACATGCTTCTACCACTATTGCTACCATTTAGTGATAAAGTAAAGCATTACATAGCGCTTAATGATTGACACGCAGGTCATACAATAATTAAAGACAACCCTATGGCTCCTGCCGGTTGCCGTACTCATCGACATGCAAGTCGTGATAATCTATACATCACATGATCATCTCATACATCACATATATCACATCATGTAATTGGCCATATCACATCACAACATACCCTGCAAAAACAAGTTAGACGTCCTCTAATTGTTGTTACATGTTTTACGTGGCTGCTACGGGTATCTAGCAAGAACAACTCTCTTCTACTCAAAAACCACAACGGTGATACACTAGTTTATTTTCAACATTCTCAAGGACCGCCTTTGTCGAATCCGATCCAACTAAAGTGAGAGAAACTGGCACCCGCAAGACATCTATGCAACAAGTTGTGGTTGAGGGAACCGGTCTCTTGTAAGCATACGAGTAAGGTTGGTCCGGGCCGCTTCATCTCACAATACCGCTGAACCAAAACACGACCAAGGGAGGAAGCAATCTAAGCATCAACGCCCACAAACTCTTTGTGTTCCACTCGAGATCTCATCTACACATAGACCTAGCTCATGATACCACTGTTGGGGAACGTTGCATGGGAAACAAAAAATTTCCTACGTTCACGCAAGACCTATCCATGGTGATGAGCATCTACGAGACGGAGAGTGAATCTACATACCCTTGTAGATCGCTAAGTGGGAAGCATTAAGAAACGCGGTTGGTGTAGCCGAACGTCTTCGCGATCCAAATCGCAGAGCATCCCGCGATCCAATCACGATCCGTCCCACGATCCAATCACGATCCGTCCCGCGATCCAATCATGATCTGTCCTGCGAACATGATCACGATCCATCCCGCGATCCAATCACGATCCGTCTTGCGAACACGATCACGGTCCTTCCGATCTAGCACCGAACGGACGGCACCTCCGCGTTTAACACATGTACAACTTGATGACGATCTCCGCTTTCTTGATCCATCAAGAGGGAGCGAAGAGGAAGAAGAGTTCTCCGGCAGCGTGACGGCACTCCGGCGATGGTGGTGGAGCTATTCTGGTAGGGCTTCGCCTAAGCACTGCAGAAATCCGATCTAGAGGAGAAACTTTGCACTGGAGGAATGGGTAGCACGTGGCTGAATAATTCTATGCAAAAACCCTAAAACCTCCAGTATATAAAAGAGGGAGGGAGGAGAGGCCTTGGCGCAAGGGCCAAGCCCTCCTTGGTTCGGCCAAAGTGGGAGGAGAGGAGGATTCCTCCTCCAATCCTAGTAGGACTAGGATTCCTCCTTTTTGGCCTTTTTCCACCTTTTTCCCTTTGGGCTTTTCTTACCTAGCCGCATGGGACTTGTGTGGGGTTTCCACCAGCCCACAAAGGGCTGGTATTCACTCTCCCACAGCCCATGAAGCCTCTTGGGTCGAAACACCCCTCCCGGTGGTCTCCCGGTACACTACCGACACTCCCGGTACACTACCGATTAGCCGGAAACTTTTCCGGCGACCAAATAAGGACTTACCATATATGAATATTTACCTCCAGACCATTCCGGAGCTCCACGTGACGTCTGGGATCTCATCCGAGACTCCGAAAAACCTTCGGTGACCACCATACAGAACTCTATACTACCGAAACGTCACCAAACCTTAAGTGTGCAGACCCTGCGGGTTCGAGAACTATGTAGACATGACCGAGATACCTCTACGGTCAATAACCAATAGCGGGACCTGGATGCCCATATTGGTTCCTACATATTCTATGAAGATCTTTATCGATCGAACCTCTATGTCAAGGATTCAGTTAATCCCGTATAATGTTACCTTTGTTCTTCGGTATGTTACTTGCCCAAGATTCGATCGTCGGTATCTCCATACCTAGTTCAACCTCGTTATCGGAAAGTCTCTTTACTCGTTCCGTAATACAAGATCCCGTGACCAAGACTTAGTCACATTGCTTGCAAGGCTTATTGTGATGTTGTATTACCGAGTGGGCCCTAAGATACCTCTCCGTTACACGGAGTAACAAATCCCAGTCTTGATCCATGCCAACTGAACAGATACCCTCGGAGATACCTGTAGAGCACCTTTATAGTCACCCAGTTACATTGCGACATTTGATACACACAGGGCACTCCTCCGGTGTCTGTGAGTTGCATGATCTCATGGTCATAGGAACATAAACTTGACATGCAGAAAATAGTAGCAATAAACTGAAATGATCATATGCTACATTTGTAGTTTGGGTCTTGGCCATCACATCATTCTTCTAATGATGTGATCCCGTTATCAAATGACATCACATGTCAATGGCTAGGAAACCTTGACCATCTTTGATCAACGAGCTAGTTCACTAGAGGCATACTAGGGACAAAGTGTTGTCTATTTACCCACACATGTAATGTGTTTCCAATCAATACAATTATAGCATGGATAATAAACGATTATCATGAACAAGGAAATATAATAATAAACACTTTATTTATTGCCTCTAGGGCATATTTCCAACAACTAGGGCCCGAGTGCCATGATTTAAGATCTGAACCTATTATGTTTTCATGAATATATATATGTGTTCTTGATCCTATCTTGCAAGTTGTAGACACCTATTATGAGTTATGATCCGCATCCCCCAAGGTGACAATAACTGGGATTCTTTCCGGTGATTACCGTAGTTTGAGGAGTTGATGTATTCACTAAGTGCTAATGCGTTGGTATGATTCTCTATTAAAAGGAGGCATTAATATCCCTTAGTTTCCATTAGGACCCCGCTACCATGGGAGGGTAGGACAAAAGATGTCATGCAAGTTCTTTTGCATAAGCACGTATGCCTATATATGGAATACATGCCTACATTACATTGATGAATTGGAGCTAGTTCTGTGTCACCCTATGTTATAATATTTGCATGATGAATGCTATCCAACATAATTATCCATCACCGATCCATTTCCTACGAGCTTTCCACATATTGAGCTTTGCTAAGTTACTTCTCTGCTGCTACTGTTACAATCACTATAAAACTGCTACTGTTACTTTTGCTACCATTATCGTTACTTCCATACTACTTTGCTACTGAATACTTTGCTGCAGATATTAATTCTTTCAAGTGTGGTTGAATTGACGACTCAGCTGCGAATACTCGAGAATATTCCGTGGCTCCCCTTGTGTCTAATCAATAAATTTGGGTTGAATACTCTACCCCCGGAAACTGTTGCGACCCCCTATACTTGTGGGTTATCATACATCAGCTCGAATAATCAAGTTAATGCATCATTGATATTATAACCAATACATTTTTAATATTATCATATAATATCACTAATACACATCGAATATTATCGAATAATCTAGTTGACTATTGGTTCCTGAGTCGTGGGCGGTGGACAACCAAAGAGAAGGAACCATCACAGGATCATAACTTGGGTGAGATCCCTGAAGAATCTACTAGGTATTGGAGAACCTGGCGTCCAACGCAGCCATGTAACAACTGACGTCCTCGTCCTCCAGCCTGACACAGAGACCTACCACATCTCCGAGGGCATGCTCCCTCCGCAGCGATAGTGGCCCACGAGACAGCCACCAAAGAAGCTCTAGGTCGATGACGAGACCCGGATTCCTCACCAAGCCGCCTGCACCGGAAGGTAGCACCTCCCAATGTCAGCCCGACGGAGCCCAGTCCGGGACATGGCACCTCTCAAGGATGTCGCCGTCGAGTCGACGACGAGGATGCGGGTCGGGCAATGTCAACGTCGAGAACAAATTCCTATGACAACATTTTCTTATCGTTTAATGTTTTACTTTCTGGTTATCTTCTTAGAAATACGCGAACAATTTATTTTTTCACATAAAAAAATTATATAGAACATGTCAAAAATTCATTTTGACTCACTTTTCTTATTAACTATCTAATTTCATTAACAATTTCAGAAACCCTAGCAATCCTAGCAAGAACCCTAGCAATCAGCCATAGCAATGTCCTAGCCACAACCCTATCTAGAAATCCACCAAAATTAAACCTAGCATCAAATGGGAAGAGGAGGCTGGGGATGTTTCACTAGAGAAGGAGATGGCCGGCGCGTGACGTGACTTGAGACTGCGTCGGTATTTCCCCAAAGAGGAAGGGATGATGCAGCATAGCGACAGAAAGTATTTCCATCAGTTATGAAACCAAGATATCAATCCGTAGAGGAAGATCACGCATCCATGTAAAAAACACCTGCACACAAATAACAAATACTTGCAAGCCGACGCGAAAGAGAGGTTGTCAAGCTCTCTACGATAATAAGATAGATTAGGTAATGATAGTTTTGGCAAATAGATCTCGCGAGAACACAAAATAAAATAAGTAAACAAAAAGTACAGCAAGATATTTTTTGGATTAATAGATCTGAAAACAAAAAGGAAAAATAGTAGATCGGAAAGCACTATGTTGGAAAAGTAGACCCCGGGGCCGTAGGTTTCACTACTGGCTTCTCTCATTAGTATAGCACACGGTGGGTGAACAAATTACTGTTGGGAAATTGATAGAAGATCAAATAATCATGACGATATCCAGGCAATGGTCATTATATAGGCTTCACGTCCAAGATAAGTAGACCGAAATGATTCTGCATCTACTTCTATTACTCCACACATCGACCGCTATCCAACATGCATCTAGTGTATTAAGTTCATGCGAAAATGGAGTAATGCAATAAGAACAGTGACATGATGTAGACAAGATCGATTCATGTAGGAATAAACCCCATCTTGTTATCCTTAATGGCAATGATACATGTGTGTCTTGCTGCCCCTTCTGTCACTGGGAAAGAGCACCGCAAGATAGAACCTATCACAAAGCACCTCTTCCCATGGCAAGAAAAATCGTTCTAGTTGGCCTAACTAAACCAAAGATTTGAAGAAGAAATACGAGGCTATAAGTAATCATGTGAATAAGAGATCAAAGAAGACTGAAATCATATTCATGGATAGAAACTGATCATGAATTCAAAATTTATCGGATCCCAACAAACACACCGCTAAAGTCATTACATCAAATAGATCTCCGAGTGAAGCCTAGTAGAAGATTGAGAAGCATACAACCAAGAAACTAAAAATCACATAAGCGAGCTTTAAGCATAACTAACGCCGAATAATGCACCATAAGTAGAATGTAATTTCGTAGCACAACTATTGACTTTCATACTTGCATAGGGAATCACAAGCCTTAACATCAACATTTTTACTAAGCATAATTACTCACTAACATAACTCGCATATTCCTTTCTCATGTCTCAAAACTTTTTCAAAGAGTCAAGTTTAATTTGTCCAATGACCTTCATGAAACTTTTTATTATATCCCTCTTGAATATCTATCACTTTGGAACTAGTTTCATATATTGCAATTGATTTTGACAAGTTCACATGGATATAAGTGAAGAACATGATGTTGGGAGACGTAGTAGTAAATCAAAAAATTTCCTACGTGTTCACTAAGATCCATCTATAGAGAAACCAGCAACGAGTAAGGGGAGAGTGCATCTTCATACCTTTGAAGATCGCTAAGCGGAAGCATTACAAGAACGCGGTTGGTGGAGTCGTACTCGTAGCGATTCAGATCGCGATGGACTCCGATCTTAGCACCGAACAACGGCGCCTCCGCGTTCAACACATGTGTAGCCCGGTGACGTCTCCTATGCCTTGATCCAGCAAGGAGGAAGGAGAGGTTGAGGGAGAGCCCCGGCAGCATGACGGCGTGGTGACGGTGGAGCTGCGTGGTCTCCGGCAGGGCTTCACCAAGCACTACGGAGAACGAGGAGTAGGAGGAGTAGGGCTATGCCGAGAGGGACAGAGAGTCGTGTCTCAAACAGCCCCAAAGGCTCCACTATATATAGGAGGAGAGGGAGGAGGGTGCCCACCCCTAGGGTTCCCCCCCTAGGTGGTGCGGCAGCCCCTAGATGGGATCTTGGCCGGCGGCCAAGAGGGAGGGGAGAGGGGTGCGGCTTCCCTAGCCGCCCTAGGGTGGGCCTAGGGCCCATCTGGGCTAGGGTTTGACCCCCTCTCTCCTTTTCTGTGCCTTTGGACAGGTGGGAGGGGCGCACCAGCCCACCTAGGGGCTGGTTCCCTCCACCTTCGGCCCATGCAGCCCTCCGGGGCCCGTGGCCCCTCCCGGTGGACCCCCGGAACCCTTCCGGTGGTCCTGGTACGTTATTGATGACGCCCGAAACATTTCCGATAACCAAAAGCTCACTTCCTATATATCAATCTTTGTCTTCATACCATTCCGGAACTCCTTGTGACGTCCGGGATCTCATCTAGGACTCCGAACAACCTTCGGTAACCACATACACTATTTCCCTATAACCCTAGCGTCATCGAGCCTTAAGTGTGTAGACCCTACGGGTTCGGGAGACACGTAGACATGGCCGAGACACCTCTCCGGTCAATAACCAACAGCGGGATCTGGATAGCCATGTTGGCTCCCACATGCTCCATGATAATCTCATCGGATGAACCACGATGTCTGGGATTCAATTAATCTCGTATACAATTCACTTTGTCTACCGGTATGATACTTGCCCGAGATTCGATCGTCGGTATCCCTATACCTTGTTCAAAATCGTTACCGGAAAGTCTCTTTACTCGTTCCACAACACATCGTCCCGTGGCTAACTCCTTAGTCACATTGAGCTCATTATGATGATGTCTTACCGATTGGGCCCAGAGATACCTCTCCGTCATACGGAGTGACAAATCCTAGTCTCGATTCGTGCCAACCCAACCGACACTTTCGGAGATACCCGTAGTGCACCTTTATAGCCACCCAGTTACGTTGTGACGTTTGGCACACCCAAAGCATTCCTATGGTATCCGGGAGTTGCACAATCTCATGGTCTAAGGAAATGATACTTGACATTGGAAAAGCTTTAACAGACGAACTACACGATCTTGTGCTATGCTTAGGATTGGGTCTTGTCTAGCACATCATTCTCCTAATGATGTGATCCCGTTATCAATGACATCCAATGTCCATGGTCATGAAACCGTGACCATCTATTGATCAACGAGCTAGCCAAATAGAGGCTCACTTGGGACATGTTGTGGTATGTATTCACACATGCATTACGGTTTCCAGTTAATACAATTATAGCATGAACAATAGACAATTATCATGAACAAGGAAATACAATAATAACCATTTTATTATTGCCTCTAGGGCATATTTCCAACAGTCTCCCACTTGTACTAGAGTCAATAATATAGTTACATTGTGATGAATCGAACACCCATAGCATTCTGGTGTTGATCATGTTTTGCTCGTGAGAGAGGTTTAGTCAATGGATCTGCAACATTCAGATCCGTATGCACTTTACAAATATCGATATCTCCCTCTTGAATGTAATCATGGATGGAGTTGAAGCGGCGCTTGATGTGTCTTGTCTTCTTGTGAAATCTAGGCTCGTTCGTAAGGGCAATAGCTCCAGTGTTATCAGAGAATAGAGTCATCGGGCCCGACGCATTTGGAATCACTCCTAGGTCAGTGATGAACTCCTTCATCCAGACTCCTTTCTTTGTTGCTTCCGAAGCAGCTATGTACTCTGCTTCACATGTAGATGCCGCCACGACGCTTTGTTTGCTGCTGCACCAGCTGACTACCCCTCCGTTCAAAATATACACGTATCTGGTTTGCGACTTGGAGTCGTCCGGATTTGTGTCGAAGCTAGCATCGACGTAACCCTTTACGACGAGCTCTTCAACACCTCCATATACGAGAAACATGTCCTTTGTCCTTTTCAGGTACTTCAGGATATTCTTGGCCGTTGTCCAGTGTTTCGCTCCGGGATCACTTTGGTACCTCCCTACCAAACTTATGGCAAGGTTCACATCAGGTCTGGTACACAGCATGGCATACATAATAGAGCCTATGGCTGAAGCATAGGGGATGACACTCATCTCTTCTCTATCCTTTGTCGTGGTCGGCATTGAGTCGTACTCAATCTCACACCCTGTAACACAGGCAAGAACCCCTTCTTGGACTGATCCATATTGAACTTCTTCAATATCTTTTCAAGGCATGTGCTTTGTGAAAGACCTATGAGGCGTTTCGATCTATCTCTATAGATCTTAATACCTAATATGTAAGCAGCTTCTCCAAGGTCCTTCATTGAAAAACATTTATTCAAGTAGGCCTTTACACTTTCCAAAAGTTCTATATCATTTCCCATCAACAATATGTCATCCACATATAATATGAGAAATGCTACAGAGCTCCCACTACCTTTCTTGTAAATACAGGGTTCTCCATAAACCTGTATAAACCCAAACGCTTTAATCACCTCATTAAAGCGAATGTTCCAACTCCGAGATGCTTGCACCAGCCCATAGATGGAGCGCTGGAGCTTGCATACCTTGTTAGCATCTTTAGGATCGACAAAACCTTCCAGCTGCATCATATAAAGTTCTTCCTTAAGGAAGCCATTAAGGAATGCCGTTTTGACGTCCATTTGCCAGATCTCATAATCATAAAATGCGGCAATTGCTAACATGATTCAGACAGACTTCAGCATCGCTACGGGTGAGATAGTCTCATCGTAGTCAACTCCTTGAACTTGTCGATAACCCTTAGCGACAAGCCGAGCCTTATAGACAGTCACATTACCATCTGCGTCAGTCTTCTTCTTAAAGATCCATTTATTTTCAATGGCTCGCTTATCGTCAGGCAAGTCCACCAAAGTCCATACTTTGTTCTCATACATGGATCCTATCTCGGATTTCATGGCTTCAAGCCAATTGTTGGAATCTGGGACCGCCATCACTTCTTCATAGTTCGAAGGTTCACCGTTGTCCAACAACATGATCTCCAGGACAGGGTTGTTGTACCACTCTGGTGCGGAACGTATCCTAGTGGACCTTCGACGTTCAATAGTAACTTGATTTGAAGTTTCATGATCATCATCATTAACTTCCTCTCCAGCCGGTGTATGCTCCACATAAACAACTTCCTGTGCTACACTACTCTCCGGTTCGAGTGGAGGTACAATTACCTCATCAAGTTCTATTTTCCTCCCACTTACTTCTTTCGAGAGAAACTCTTTCTCGAGAAAGGATCCATTCTTGGCAACAAAGACTTTGCCTTCGGATCTGAGGTAGAAGGTATACCCAATAGTCTCTTTGGGATATCCTATGAAGACGCACTTTTCCGCTTTGGGTTCGAGCTTCTTAGGTTGAAGTTTCTTCACATAAGCATCACATCCCCAAACTTTTATAAACGACAACTTAGGTTTCTTTCCAAACCATGATTCATATGGTGTCGTCTCAACGGACTCTGACGGTGCCCTATTTAAAGTGCACGTGACAGTCTCTAATGCATATCCCCAAAATGATAGCGGTAAGTCGGTAAGAGACATCATAGATCGCACCATATCCAATAGAGTGCGATTACGACATTCAGACACACCATTTCGCTGAGGTGTGCTAGGCGACATGAGTTGTGAAACAATTGCACATTTCTTTAGGTGCGTGCCAAACTCGTGACTTAAATATTCCCTGCCACGATCAGATCGTAGGCACTTTATTTTCCTGTCACGTTGATTCTCTACCTCACTCTAAAATTCCTTGAACCTTTCAAAGGTTTCAGACTTGTGTATCATTAAGTAGACATACCCATATCTGCTCAAGTCATCAGTGAGAGTGAGAACATAACGGTAGCCACCGCGAGCCTCGACGCTCATTGGACCACATACATCGGTATGTATTATTTCCAACAAGTCAGTTGCTCGCTCCATTGTTCCGGAGAACGGAGTCTTGGTCATCTTGCCCATGAGGCATGGTTCGCAAGTGTCAAATAATTCAAAATCAAGAGACTCCAAAATTCCATCAGCATGGAGCTTCTTCATGCGTTTGACACCAATATGACCAAGGCGGTGGTGCCACATGTAAGTGGGACTATCGTTATCAACCTTACACTTTTTGGTACTCACACTATGAACATGTGTAACATCACGTTCGATATTCATCAAAAATAAACCATTGACAAGCGGAGCATGAGCATAAAACATTTCTCTCATATAAATAGAACAACCATTATTCTCAGATTTAAATGAGTAGCCATCTCACATCAAGCGAGATCCAGATACAATGTTCATGCTCAAAGCTGGTACTAAATAAAAATTATTGAGGTTTAAAACTAATCCCGATGGTAGATGTAGAGGTAGCATGCCGACGACGATCACATCGACCTTGGAGCCATTCTCGCCACGCATCGTCACCTCGTCCTTTGCCAGTCTCCGCTTATTTCGCAGCTCCTGCTTGGAGTTACAAATGTGAGCAACTGCACTGGTATCAAATACCTAGGAGCTACTACGAGCGCTGGTTAGGTACACATCAATAACAAGTATATCACATATACCTTTAACGTTGCCGGCCTTCTTATCCGCTAAGTACTTGGGGCAGTTCCGCTTCCAGTGACCGGTACCCTTGCAATAAAAGCACTCAGTCTCAGGCTTGGGTCCATTCTTGTTCTTCTTCCCGGCAACTTGCTTACCGGGCGCGGCAACAACTTTGCCTTCCTTCTTGAATTTCTTCTTACCCTTGACTTTCTTGAAACTAGTGGTCTTATTCACCATCTACACTTGATGCTCCTTTTTGATCTCGACCTCCGCTGACTTCAGCATTGAGTACCACTCAGGAATGGACTTCTCCATACCCTGCATGTTGTAGTTCATCACAAAGCTCTTGTAGCTAGGTGGGAGCGACTGGAGGATTCTGTCAATAATCGAGTCATCCGGGAGATTAACTCCCAGCTGAGTCAAGCGGTTGTGCAACCCAGACATTTTGAGTATGTGCTCACTGACAGAACTATTCTCCTCCATCTTAGAGCTGAAGAACTTGTCGGAGACGTCATATCTCTCGACCCGAGCATGAGCTTGGAAAACCAGTTTCAGCTCTTGGAACATCTCATATGCTCCGTGTTGCTCAAAACGCTTTTGGAGCCCCGATTCTAAATTGTAAAGCATGCCGCACTGAACCAGGGAGTAATCATCACAACATGACTACCAAGCGTTTGAAACATCTTGGTCCGTTGGGAAAATGGGTTGGTCACCTAGCGGTGCATCATGGACATACAATCTCTTGGAAGCTATGAGGATGATCCTCAAGCTATGGACCCAGTCCGCATAGTTGCTTCCATCATCTTTCAGCTTGGTTTTCTCTAGGAACGCGTTGAAGTTGAGGGTGACATTAGAGTTGGCCATTGGATCTACAATATAGATTGTAAAGACAATTTTAGACTAAGTTCATGATAATTAAGTTCACATAATCAAATTATTTAATGAACTCCCACTTAGACAGACATCTCTCTAGTCATCCAAGTGATACATGATCCATGTCAACTAGCCCGTGTCCGATCATCACGTGAGACAGACTAGTCATCCATGGTGAACATCTCCATGTTGATCGTATCTTCTATACGACTCACGTTCGACCTTTTGGTCTTCTGTGTTTCGAGGTCATGTATGTACATGCTAGGCTCGTCAAGTCAACCTAAGTGTTTCGCGTGTGTAAATGTGGCTTACACCAGTTGTATGCGAATGTTAGAACCTATCACACCTGATCATCACGTGGTGCTTCGGAACAACGATCCTTAGCAACGGTGCATAGTTAGGGTGAACACCTTTCTTGAAATTTTATTGAGAGATCATCTTATTTACTACCGTCGTTCTAAGCAAATAAGATGTAAACATGATAAACATCACGTGCAATCAATATAGTGACGTGATATGGCCAATATCATCTTGCTCCTTTGATCTCCATCTTCGGGGCACCATGATCATCACTGTCACCGGCATGACACCATGATCTCCATCATCATGATCTCCATCATCATGATCTCCATCATCATGTCTTCATGAAGTTGTCTCGCCAACTATTACTTCTACTACTATGGCTAACGTTCAGCAATGAAGTAAAGTAATTACATGGTGTTTATGATTGACACGCAGGTCATAGAATAAAATAAGACAACTCCTATGGTTCCTGCCGGTTGTTATACTCATCAACATGTAACTCGTGAATCCTATTACAAGAATATGATCAATCTCATACAATGCATCACATCACATCCTTTGGCCATATCACATCACAAGGCATATGCTGCAAAAACAAGTTAGACGTCCTCCAATTTGTAGTTGCAAGTTTTTACGTGGCTGCTATAGGTTTCTAGCAAGAACGTTTCTTACCTACGCCAAAACCACAATGTGTTATGCCAATTGCTCTTTACCTTTCATAAGGACCCTTTTCATCGAATCCAATCCGACTAAGGTGGGAGAGACAGACACCCGCTAGCCACCTTATGCAACAAGTGCATGTGAGGTGGTGGAACCGGTCTCACATAAGCGTACATGTAAAGTTGGTCCAGGCCACTTCATCCCACAATATCGCCGAATCAAGATAAGACTAGTAGTGGTAAGAAAATTAACAAGATCGACGCCCACAACAACTTTGTGTTCTACTCATGCATAGATTCTACGCATAGACCTAGCTCTGATACCACTGTTGGGAGACGTAGTAGTAAATCAAAAAATTTCCTACACGTTCACTAAGATCTATCTATGGAGAAACCAGCAACGAGTAAGGGGAGAGTGCATCTTCATACCATTGAAGACCGCTAAGCGGAATCATTACAAGAACGCGGTTGGTGGAGTCGTACTCATAGCGATTTAGATCGTGGTGGACTCCGATCTTAGCGCCGAACAACGGCGCCTCCGCGTTCAACACACGCGCAGCCCGGTGACGTCTCCTACGCCTTGATCCAGCAAGGTGGAAGGAGAGGTTGAGGGATATCTCCGAGAACACGATGGCGTGGTGACGGTGAGCTGCATGGTCTCCGGCAGGGCTTCACCAAGAACTACGGAGAACGAGGAGTAGGAGGAGTAAGGCTGCGCCGAGAGGGAGAGAGAGTCGTGTCTCAAACAGCCCCAAAGGCTCCACTATATATGGGAGGAGAGGGAGGAGGGTGCCCACCCCTAGGGTTTCCACCCTAGGTGGTGCGGCAGCCCCTAGATGGGATCTTGTTCGGCGGCCAAGAGGGAGGGGAGAGGGGTGCGGCTGCCCTAGTCTCCCTAGGGTGGGCCTAGGGCCCATCTGGGCTAGGGTTTGCCCCCCTCTCTCCTTTGTTGTGCCTTGGGCCAGGTGAGAGGGGAGCATCAGCCCACCTAGGGGCTGGTTCCCTCCACCTTTGGCCCATGCAGCTCTCCGGGGCCCGGGGCCCCTCCCGGTGGACCCCCGGAACCCTTCCGGTGGTCCCGGTACGTTACCGGTGACGCCCAAAACATTTCCGGTAACCAAAACCTCACTTCCTATATATAAATCTTTGTCTCCGGACCATTCCGGAACTCCTCCTGACATCCGGGATCTCATCCGGGACTCTGAACAACCTTCGGTAACCATGTACACTATTTCCCTATAACCCTAGCGTCATCGAACCTTAAGTGTGTAGACCCTATGGGTTTGGGAGACACGTAGACATGACTAAGACACCTCTCCGGTCAATAACCAACAGCGGGATCTGGATACCCATGTTGGCTCCCACATGCTCCATGATGATCTCATCAGATGAACCACAATGTCGGGGATTCAATCAATCCCATATACAATTCCCTTTGCCTACCGGTATGATACTTGCCCGAGATTCGGTCGTCGGTATCCCTATACCTTGTTCAATCTCATTACCGACAAGTCTCTTCACTTGTTCCGCAACACATCATCCTATGACTAACTCCTTAGTCACATTGAGCTCATTATGATGATGTCTTACCGAGTGGGCCCAAAGATACCTCTCCGTCATACGGAGTGACAAATCCCAGTCTTGATTCATGCCAACCCAACAGACACTTTCGGAGATACCCGTAGTGCACCTTTATAGCCACATAGTTACGTTGTGAAGTTTGGCACACCCAAAGCATTCCTCCGGTACCCGGGAGTTGCACAATCTCATGGTCTAAGGAAATGATACTTGACGTTGGAAAAGCTTTAGGAGACAAACTACACGATATTGTGCTATGCTTAGGATTGGGTCTTGTCCATCACATCATTCTCCTAATGATGTGATCCTTTTATCAACGACATCCATTGTCCATTGTCATGAAACCGTGACCATCTATTGATCAACGAGCTAGCCAAGTAGAGGCTCACTAGGGACATGTTGTGGTCTATCTATTCACACATGCATTACGGTTTCCGGTTAATACAATTGTAGCATGAACAATAGACAATTATCATGAACAAGGAAATACAATAATAGCCATTTTATTATTGCCTCTAGGGAATATTTCCAACACATGAGCATACAAGTTTCATCTCTCAAAATAATATAAGTGAAGCATGAGAGGATTTCTTCAAACATGTAAAAGCACGTCGTGCTCAAAAAGATATAAGTGAAGCATAAGAGCAATTCCTTTGCTCAATAGATTTAAGTGAAGCATAAAGAACAATTCTAGAAAATCGTAGCATATTTTTGGATATCTAAAATAGGTGTGTGCATCAAGGATAAATATCAAATAAAGCAAAGATACAAGACGCTCCAAGCAAAACTCATGATATGTGATGAATAAACATATAGTTCCAAGTAAAATACCGATGGTTGTTAGAAGAAAGATGGGATGCCACTCGGGGCATCCACAAGCTTAGTTGCTTGTTACTCTTTGGATATTACCTTGGGGTGTTGTAGAATCCCCAAGCTTAGGCTCTTCTTACTCCTTATTTCTTCATCCATCGTGATCTCACCCAAAACTTGAAAACTTCAATCACACAAAACTTGACAAAATTCTCGTGAGATCCGTTAGTACAATAAAGCAAATTACCACTTTAGGTACTGTTGTAAACCCATTCATATTTTATTATTGCATTATAACCCCGATACAAGCCATAGATTCATCAAAACAAGCATACAATACAACGAAAACAGAATCTATTTCAGACAGAACAGTCTGTTGTAATTTGTACTCTACCCACACTTCTGGAACTCTAAAAATTCTGAAAACTTAGGAAAACATATATAATTTTTATATAAATACTGTGTTAAAATGTTAGCTCAATATCATGTTCCAGTAAAAAAATGAAAATTCATGCACTAGGTACAAAGTTTCTGTTTCAGATTCAACATTGTTTCTACTCATCTTATGGATCATCCTAAAGGCATTACTTGGCACAAACACTAAATAAAACATAAATACAAAATCATAACGAAATCATAATGGTGAAAACACTCAAAAATAGAAAGAAAAATATAAAAATATTTTATTTTTTGGGTTGCCTCCCAACAAGCGCTATCATTTTACGCCCCTAGCTAGGCATAATAATTTCAATGATGCTCACATAAAAAGTAGTAATTGAAACATGCAAGAGGGCATCATGAATATCATGACAAGCACATTTAAGTCTAACCCACTTCCTATGCATAGGGATTTTGTGAGCAAACAATTTATGGTAGCAAGAATCAACTAGCATAGGAAGGCAAAACAAGCATAACTTCAAAACTTTGAACACATAGAGAGGAAACTTGATATTATTGCAATTCTTACAAGCATATGTTCATCCCTCAAAATAATTTTCAGTAGCATCATGAAGGAATTTCATAATATATCTATCATAAACAATACCACGTTTATGATCAACATGCATAAAGGTTTTATCATCTTCCAAAATAGTGGGATTATCATCAACTTTTATCATAAAATTCATAAGATTGAACACTCTCCAAATATGTGGGATTCTTTTTACCTAAAGTTGACGCTTTACCAAACCCACCTTCGATACTATTGCAAACATTATTATCAATAACATATTCGACATGAGGCTTAAATAAATTTTCAAGATCATAAGAAGCATTATCACCCCAATCATGATCATTGCAATAAGAAGTGGACATGACAAAATTATCATCCCCAAGCTTGTAGTTTTGCATATCATCAACATAACTGTCATTAATAGATTTTATAGTAACATCAATGCAATCATGCTTTTCAATCAAGGAGTTATCATGAATCACTCTATAATTTTGTTCTTTCAACACTTCATCAAAATTTTCAGATTCATGATTTTCAAACAAAACTTCGTAGAGATAATCAAGTGCACTCAACTCACTAGCAATTGGTTCATCATATTTTGATATTTTGAAAAGATTAGAAATTGGATGAGGATCCATATCAATAGATTTTTAGCAAGCAAAGATGCAAGCAAATAGAAGGCACATGGCAACACAAGCAAACATAGCAAACAAGAGACCTGACGAGAAAAAGGCGAACGAAAAAGAGAGGGCGGATAAAGCGGAAAATTTGTGAAGTGGGGGAGAGGAAACGAGAGGCAAATGGGAAATAATGTAAATTGCAAGGAGATGATATTTGTGATTAGGAACCTGGTAGATGAGATTGCTTCCTCCCCAACAACGGCGCTAGAAATTCCTTTGACATGACTTGAGACTGCATCGGTATTTCCCCAAAGAGGAAGGGATGATGTAGCACGGCGACAGTAAGTATTTACCTCAGTTATGAAACCAAGGTATCAATCCATAGAGGAAGATCACACACCCACGTAAACAATACCTGCACACAAATAACAAATACTTGCAACCCGACACGAAAGACATGTTGTAAAGCTCTCTATGGTAATAAGATAGATTAGGTAATGATAGTTTTGGCAAATAGATCTGGCAAAACACAATATAAAATAAGTAAACAAAAAGTGCAACAAGGTATTTTTGGGTTTTTTGGATTAATAGATCTGAAAACAAAAAGGCAAAATAGTAGATCGGAAAGCAATATGTTGGAAAAGTAGACCCGAGGGCCGTAGGTTTCACCAGTGGCTTCTCTCATCAGTATAGCACACGGTAGGTGAAAAAATTACTTTTGGGAATTGGTAGAAGATCAAATAATCATGACGATATCTAGGCAATGATCATTATATAGGCATCACTTCCAAGATAAGTAGACCGAAACGATTCTGCATCTACTTCTATTACTCCACACATCGATCGTTATCCAGCATGCATCTAGTGCATTAAGTTCATGGGAAAACGGAGTAATGCAATAAGAACGGTGACATGATGTAGACAAGATATATTCATGTAGGAATAGACCCCATCTTCTTATCCTTAATGGCAACGATACATGCATGTCTTGCTAACCCTTTTGTCACTGGTAAAGAACACCGCAAGATCGAACCCATCACAAAGCACCTCTCCCCATGGCAAGAAAAATCGATCTAGTTGGCCTAAGTAAACCAAAGATTCGAACAAGCAATACGAGGCTATAAGTAATCATGCGAATAAGAGATCAAAGAAGACTCAAATCATATCATGGATAGAAACTAATCATGAACTCAAAATTCACCGGATCCCAACAAACACACCGCAAAAGTCATTACATCAAATTGATCTCCAAGAGACCATTGTATTGAGAATCATAGAGAGAGGAAGCCATCTAGCTACTGCCTACGGCCCCGTAGGTATATGGTGGACTACTCACGCATCATCAGAGAGGCACCTATGATGAAGATGAACCCCTCCGTGATGGTGTTAGATTGGATCTTGAGGTTCTGGAACTTGCAGCGGCTAGAATTGTGTTTTGTTGACTCCTCTAGGGTTTTCCAAATATTTGGCAATTTATAGGGCGAATAGTCGGTTGAGGGGGTTCTCGAGGTGGGCACCCTCCACCAGGCTGCGTTAGGGGCCATTGGCACGCCCTGGTGGAGGGTGGCCCTCCTGGCCCCCCTCTCTTGTTCCTCTTTGGCCCATCCTAGCTCTTCCGGTCCATAAAAATTCTCGAAAAATCCTCGTAGCGGTTGGGCTCCGTTTGCTACTGATTTTCTGCGAAGTAAAAAACAAGCAAGAACAACAACTAACACTTTCACACTATGTCAATAGGCTAGTCCCAAAAAATGATATAAATTTGCTATAAAATGATTGTAAAACATCCAAGATTGATAATATAAAAGCATGAAAGAAGCAAAAAATATAGATATGTCGGAGATGTATTAGTGCGTGAAGGAGACGCCCGACGCGCGAAGGAGATGGCCGGAGGAGAAGTAGAGACCGAGGTCGGGGTCGGGTCGGGGCCGGGGTCGACGTTGCTGGGGCAGGAGAGTGGGTCGGCGGCGGGGTTGTGGTCGCCAGGGTCGTGGTCGAGGGCAGTAGAGAGTGGGAGGACCAGCGGCGACGGACTCGAGAAGGAGTGAGTGATGAGGGAGAGAGGGAGAGAGTGAAGGGCGTGCGCGGGGAACATGATAAGTCCATGAGGGGATCGATTAGCAATAGCACGGGGCCAAGAAGAGCGCTACTGCTACCGCTTTAGCAGTAGCATTGCTCTCTGACAATCGCTACTACTATAGGCCGCCCCTGTCGGTCGGGATGGGACCTATTAGCAGTAGCGCCGGTTGAATGTCCATCGCTATTGCTAACTGCATACATGTAGCGCCTGCCTCCGCCTATGATACTACTAATTAGCAGTAGTGTTGTCCATTTAACCGGTGCTACTGCTAAGATCCTATCTATAAGCATTCTCCTAGTAGTGAAACCCTTCTCCATCAACAATTCATGATGCTTACCACCAGAAGTGAGTAATTCTTTTGTAGGCTTGCTAGACTGTGATGAGATTAGATGAGATTGATCATGTAATTGAGTTATTTTGATAGAGCTTGATCCCTAGTATCCACCATGTTCTGAGATTGATGTTTCTATGACTTTGCTATGCTTAATGCTTGCCACTAGGGCCTGAGTGGCATGATTTCAGATCCGAACCTATTATGTTTACATAAATATGAGAGTGTTTTGGATCCTATCTTGCAAGTTCTATGCACCTATTATGTGTCATGATCTACATACCCAAGGTGACAATAATTGGTATTCTTTCCTGTGATTGTCGTAGTTTGAGGAGTTCATGTATTCACCATGTGTTAATGCTTTGTTCCGATTCTGTATTAAAAGGAGACCTTAATATCCCAAGTTCATATTGCAAGCACGTATGACTATATATGGAATACATGCCTACAATATATTGATGAATTGGAGCTAGTTTTGTGTCGCTCTAGTGTGTAATTGTTACATGATTGATGGCATCTAAATCATTATCCATCACCATTCCATGTGCCTATGTTCTTCATATACCGACTCTTGCTAAGTTACTATTGATGCTACTGTTACAATCACTACAAATCTGCTGCTATTACTGTTACTATTACTATTGTTGCTCTGTTTTGCTACTAAAATTTCGCTATAGAGGATATCCCGAGTGTGGCTGAATTGACAACCCATCTGCTAAGACCAATAAATATTCTTTGGCTCCCCTTGTGTCGAATCAACAAATTTGGGTAAAATACTTGCCTCGAAGACTTTTACGATCCCCTATACTTGTGGGTTATCAAGTATGCACCCATTGTTGATAGGTTATTTATATTGAATCTGAAATCGAAACCGGTCTATAATGTGAATGTCAAGAGGTATAATCCTAATGAGATAAATCCGACATATTTTTGGTATTGCTGGCTTGGACACATTAGTTTGAAACGCTTGAAGAAGCTCCATGAGGACAAACTCCTAACTTCGTCCGACTTCGGGTCATTTGAGACGTGTGAATCATGCTTGCTTGGCAATATGACTAAGTCTCGTTTCGCAAAGAGTTCGAGAGGGCGTCCGAGCTATTGGAACTTATACAAAGTGATGTGTGTGGTCCAATGAGCACAACGAATAGAGGAGGCTATCAATACTTCGTGACTTTTACCGATGACTTGATTATATATGGATATATCTATTTGAGGAGGCACACGTCGAAAACTTTTGAAAAGTTCAAAGAGTTTCAGAACGAGGTTGAAAATCAACTCGACAAGACTATAAAGCTTGTACGGTCAAATCATGGAGATGAGTACATGAGCCATGGGTTATGATCATCTGAATAGACTATAGTATCTCAACTCACACCTCCGGGTGAAATGGCATGGCAGAGCGGAGAAATCGAAACTTGTTAGACATGGTCCGCTCAATAATGAGAAAATCAGGCTTACCCTTGTCATTATGGGGATACGCTTAGAAACTGCAGCTTTCACACTGAATAGGGTGTCATCAAGATCGTAGACACGACATCGCATGAGATGTGGACTCAGAAGAGTCCCAAATTGTCTTTTCTAAAGACTTGGGGTTGTGGACCATTTGTCAAGTGACTTATGTCGGACAGGCTTACACCCAAGTTGGATAAGCGCATATTTGTGGGATATCTGAGGGAAACCTTGGGATATAGCTTCTACAACCGCAAAGAGAACAAAGTGTTTGTTGCTCAAAATGGGATTTTTCCTGGAGAAAGAGTTTCTCAGTCGGGAAGCCAGAGGGAGGACAGTCTGACTCGAAGAAATTCAAAAGCCTCTCGGGGACGACTCGACTAGTGATGTCATCATACCAGAGTCAGATAGGGAACCCGTACTAGAGTCGGCACCGGAACCATGGAGGTCAAAAATATTACGCAGAGTGCGCGATGTATTGTTGCTAGAAAGCGATGAGTCGACCACGCATGCGGAAGCAATGGTAAGCATGGATTCCAAGGCATGATCGGAGACCATGAGATTCGAGTTAAAGTCCATGGATAACAATCAAGTCTAGGACCTCGTTGATCCTCCTCCCGGCGTAATAGCCATTGGATGCAAATGGGTCTTTGAGCATAAAACCGATGTGGATGCAATAAGCTTAACACGCACATACCAGACCGACTGAGGTGAGAGTCATTGGGCAGCAATGAAAACTATTCTAAAGTACGTGGAAAGGACTAAATAAATTTTCCTACTTTATGGAGGTGAGGAGGATCTCTGCTTAAAGGGTTACGCTGATGCTAGTTTTCAAACTGATAGGGATGATTATCGATCTCAAACTGGATCCGTGTATGTCGCGAATGAAGGAGCAGTTAGTTGGATGAGTTCCAAGCAAGATACAGTGGCCGACTTCATGACAGAGGACGAATACATTATGTCTTGTGAAGCCGCAAAGGAAGGTGTTTGGATTCGGAAATTCCTGGAAGATCTTGGTGTGTTCCCGGGTTGGACAAAATCGTTGGACCTTCATTGTGATAATTCAGGTGCCATCACACATACCAAGGAGTCGAGAAAAAACCACAAGACCAGGCACATAGACCGAAAATATCACTTGATACAAAAGCTCGTAAAGAGCGGTGATACTAATTTATGCAAAATTCATAAGATGCAAATGTTGTAGATCCATTGACTATGTTGTATCCACAACCCAAGCATGAGGGGCACGTTAGAGCTATGGGAGTTTGATGTCTATTTGATTGACTCTAGTGGAAGTGGGAGACTGATGGACATATGCCCTAGAGGCAATCATGTATGATGATATTTCCTATGTGTTCATGAATATGGGTAGTCCTTGGACATTATCAATGATGTGTATCAATAAGTACGTGACTTGTTTGTGAGACAATGCAATATATGATGAATGTCCTAAATGGTTCCTAGTAGAAAGGGTTGTGTGGACGCGCAACCATCTAGACTAGGATATGACATTATGGATGGTCTGGTCCCATTGACCATGTAGCATTGAATGCTAGCCGGATAATACAGACTCAAAAAGATCTGGTCGGATTCGATATAGTCGGATTTGAATCCATATAAGGTCTAAGTCGGACAAACCCGACTATGAGACACGACGAGATGAGGTCATTTTTGAATTTGTAGTACAACATATGTTCTGTGTGTCATAAGACCTAAGATTACTCATGAACTTGGGATGGTGACATACCTGTTTAGGGCGACTAAATGTTACTCTGTAGCTGGGTAGTTATAACGGTAGGTTTTGGGCTTGTTCAGAACCATGCTTACATGGTCGAGCAAAATGGGATTTGCCCCTCCGATCCAGAGATATATACTTTGGGCCCCTCGGGTGATCCGACCTGAATAAGCATGGTCATGCGACGAGGATTATGAGATAATACGAAGTGTTGGTCAGATTCACCGGAACGAGAAAGAGGTCAACTGCAACATGGATGACCATGTCGCCTTGAGCCCGGCAACATATATCTCGTGTGGCAAAAGGAACATAAATGTGATGTAAAAGTTCACCTAACCAGCTTCATCGGACACTTGGAGCTGGCAAGCTTTGCTAGAGGATGCTACCGACTAGGTGAGCAAGATGTGATCTGATTCACGACCAAGTGAATCAGAATCTAAGGGCTTGCGCGCTTAAGGAAAGGAACCTACGAGGTTGGATCCGAGGACATTGATCTGAGCTAGACTTGGACCGTGTCCGAGTAGACTTTGGCCTTTAGGATTCCCGCGAGGCCGAATAGTTGAGTCCGCAACAAATGCCTATATATAGTGAAGGTGCGGCACACGTATTCAGTTGATCACTTGGGCGCCATCATTAGGGTTTTGCATGTGTTGCAACTAGTCACCTTCGCTCGCCGCCGGCTATGAGACCAGACCCAATAGTCCGCCGCATGGCGTTAGGCGGTGCAAGTGCACCGCTCCGGCGAATCCGTTTGTAGGATCCGGCGACCGGCTGTTCAAGGGAGATTAGACGAGGAGAAGACGAATCTTGTGGACGAGCTGCCCCGACTCTTCTTTCACTGCATGACATTGCACGTCTAGTGGTAATGATCCATGATCCATCTTCTGTAGCATGTTTCTGGTTGTACTGCGCATAGGGAAATTTTTATAGTGCAGCCGATGCACCTTTTTTTTGAAAAGGAGGATGACCCCCGGCCTCTGCATCTGGGAGATGCATGCGGCCACTTTATTGATTATTCTTGAGGACCTTACAAAGTATTACAACAATATGACTGAATCCGCCATCTTGGCAACATATGCCCCTACTCCTATCCATATGATGAAGGGGTGCTAGCTGGGCCATATACCCAAACCACTCACCTAAGCCTATCATCAAAAACCGGAAGCCCCAGCCGAGCCACATATCAGGTCTGGGGCACAAACCGGTCTGACGCACTCACATGTATCATCGGCGCCATCTTCCACAGGTCCGTCTTTAGAGCATATATTGAGGCTTCTACCTTGTTAGGCCACTCTGCCATTGACGCCACCATGATGCCAGACAGCGTCCTCCTCCTGCACGAGTCCATCTCCAAGCATCGGATGCCAAGTCTCCACTGCACCACACTGTCGAGATCAGCCGCCATCAATGTTTAAGATGAAGCACCGCTCACCAAAGAAACCGACCACTGTTCCCTCAAGTCCGTGTACACCTCCAAGAATGACGGCCCAAGGGGGAACAACACACGAGCGCCACCGTCATCCGATCTACCGATCTAGGGTTTCCCCTGGAGATAGAAGATAGCGGTCTTGAACTTCTCCTCGGTGATGCCTTCAAGAAGGGAATGCCGCATAACTACACCGTCACGGTCGGCCTTGGCATGAGGCCGAAAGCAGGTTTTCACCTGGATCTTAATAGAGGACCTCCATTAAGCAACTTGTACATGAACCGCCGCCATCTCTGCCGGGAACTGGACGGTGAATCCAAGCCGCCGCCGCCTGACCGGCCATGGCACCACCACGGTGCCTAGGCCGGCTTCTTCAGGCCCACCATGCCCACCTGTAGACGCTCACCAGATCCGCCGGCCCGCCGAAGCCCATCTGGGCACGGCGAGATCCGCGATCTGGGCCGCCACCACAGGGGCTCCTCTACCATGGTCTCGCGCCTGTGCTGACACCGCTATCACACTCGCCGCCGGGAACCTACCGCTCCATGCCACCGGTGCCCCACAGTTCCATGCGCCGCCGCCGCCAGGGGAAGATGCAGCCACCGCACGAGGGGGAAAGCCCCGCCGCCACCATCACTGGCCAGACTACGGGCGTGGCCTCTGGCGGCGGCAGGGGAGAAAGGATGAGGGAGGAGGCCTTTGGACTGGTGGCGACAGATCGCCCCCGTGTCGCCTAGGTTAGGAGACGCGGGGGCCTAGGGAGCACTCTTCAGTGCTACTTTGTAAACCAAGGATGCTCACAGTGCCTGGTTCTTAGATGGATCATAGATGGATAGGTCTTCTAGCTGTCGCCTCCCTTGTTGGTGGCGCCTTTGTTGAGTGGTGGTGGATGACCAGGAACGAAATTTCCCCAGATGACCTAGCATAGCCCAACATTATCAATGAATCTAAGAACACTAAAACTATGAAAAAGCACCTACTACATTTTCACACATGGTTTCTAGCATGACTAACATAGCCAAAGCAAGTGATACAACAATACTCATAAAAAACACCGACAATGATCGCATACAAGCTTTCTTTCACGTCATACATACTAAGAGCAAACGATGCAAATACAACACCTCTTGACCTACATTTGTTGTATATGGGTGTTACATTTTCTTATGTACAACTATATAGAGTAGCAGGTAACAAGTCCAATTTAAGCACCTATTTCGTTTCCTGGAAAAAAAGTATCTACTCTCTCCGTCCGGAAATACTTGTCCTACAAATGGATGTATCTAGACATATTTTAATTATAGATACATCCATTATATTCATTTTTAGGACAAATATTTTTGGATGGAGGAAGTATTTGATAAGCATGTCACCATAAACATACAAAAGCAAGGGGGGATCAGACATTAGACAATTAGATTATAGTGAAATATGAAGCTACAACCGAAACGAACCTAGTCATTGATTCTATAATCTTGCTAAACACAACCAGATGTCTAAATGTCAACATATGCATACTTCAAACATTTATTCAAAGTTATTGCGTTCTAACATGCACACTTGCATCCCCACTCTTGCATTGGATGTCGCTATATAAGAAATGTTTGAACGCTATTCTCAACTAAGTTATTTTTCCGTGGTTATTCATAAACACATCAGCCTTCTAAAAGTAACATTTCTATTTTGTAGAACTACCATGTAACGGTTCGAGCCATTTCGAGGAATCAGAGAAGATAATCCAAGGATAACAGCTTAATCTCCTAATAGCATAATCTCCATTAATCTAACTTAACAACCATACTTATGATCTATAGATTAAAAATATCTTGGACAACTGTCCCTACATTTGTCCTTTATCAATCTGGATCGCAAAAGGCCAGTGTGATTGCTGTAATGTTTTAATCATAATAGCCTTCAAACTTCAAAGACAATGCATCAATGCGCAAAAAAAGCAACCCAGATTCTTTCTTGAGCCACTAAAAATGTAATCATAACATAAGGTCAAATATGACTGATGCATCAGTAGTTTGCGAATGAAGATGAGACATATAAAGATTGAATCTCCTGTAAATTCTCTATCCATAGAAAAAACAAGATAACATGACACATCAACATAACAAATCATAGTATGTTATCTCTCAAACACTAATTAACAAGACCTATAGTGGGACCAATGTTGTATTACTCTTTAGCTAACAAAATATTATTAATCCATTTCACCAAGGTCACAAGGCAATGTGGCTGGCAAGTGAAACCTAAACCATCTTTTTAACGGCACATCCTGTGACATAATATATCACTAGTAGAAAATAGGGCGTCAGTTTGGGCCGGCCAGCCCATTAGTCCCGGTTCAGTCATGAACTGGGACTAATGGGAGCAACAGTCCCGGTTCGGGAGGCCGGGGGGGCCAGGCGGGCCACGTGGGGCATTGGTCCCGGTTCGTAGGACACCTTTGGTCCCGGTTCCATACACGAACCGGGACCAATGTGCCTCGCTCCTGGCCCACAACCATTGGTCCCGGTTCGTGGCTAGAACCGGGACCAAAGGGGGTAACCATTCGCCTGGTGCAAGCCCCTTTAGTCCCGGTTGGTGGCTCAAACCGGGACTAAAGGTTCGAATGGTTCGCTTCCCACGACGTTTTGCGCTCCGAGAAAGATTCCGCAGCGAGGGCTACAGTAACTTCGCCCATTTCTCTTCTTCTCCTATCTTCTTCTCCTTCATTCTCCTCTCTTCTTCTCCTCCATTCTTCTCTCTTCTTCCCCATATCTTCTACCATGAATCCAATCACTCGCTACGGGAAGGTGCTCGCACATGGCACGACCAATCTCGATGTCGTCTACATGAACAACAACGCCATGGTGCCGCGTTTTCTTTCCCTTTTGCAGAAATGGCTTGAAGTGGAGGATGAGAAAGACAAGTTCATAGGGCTTGATCTTGAGTACATGGGCAAGTAAGAAGATGTTGCCGTCATCCAGCTATGTTTCAAGAAACATGTGATGTTCTTCCAATGGGCAAGGTGAGTTTTGAGGGTTTTCTTTGATCAATTAATAATTTATAGATTATTATGAAAATTGCATAGGATAGAAATATGTTGCATTTCGAATCCTATTGGAAAGATCAATATTTCTTTTAAGTTTGTACTGAATAAATTTTTTCCTTGTTGCAAAATGTGGGAGAACATATATGTCATATAGTTAATTTAGGGTTTCTTCATCAATTCATAGGATATGAAAATTGCATATATATAGGATATAACAATATATATGTTATACTTTGAATCCTATGGCAAAGATCAATTTCTCTTAAGTTGTAGTGAAATAATTTTCGATTTTTTATGATATTAATTACTGTTCACCGGGCTCAAATGAGCCCGGGAGCAAAAACTCTACGTCTTCCTCTTTTGTTGTAGCGAAATAATTTTCCTTTATATAGTTGCATATTGTAATTCTGCCGAAATATACTTGTTGCAGCAGTATTTAACATTTGTTCCATTTTAATTTGTTTTGTTGCAGTAGTGACAAGCACTGCCCAGCACTTATGGACTTCCTACGTAGTGGCATACATTTTGCTAGCGTTGATGTAAGGAATGACAAGCTGAAGATGAGGCGCAACTTCGGTATTGAGATACCAGCTGGCTGACTTATTGATATCCAGGACATATTCAGGCTTCGGTATCAGAGGACTTCGATGGCTTCTATGGCAGTCGCCTTGATCGACGACTATTACAGAGATATGAAGACCAAATTTCCCCCGGCGCAGCACAAAGAGTGGGAGAGGACCCCACTTCAGCCTATGAACATTGAGTATGCATCAAAAGATGCATACGTTGCATATGAGTTATACCGCAAGATTCGAACCGTGAACTATGGGCAGCGTCACCTCGCACCACCACCACCATGGGGCAAATATTCTTCTAATTCAGACAAGATAGTAGTGTTCGCTTGGACGAGTACTTTCTGTAATGGATATCTAAACTATTATATATTACATCTCTCTCTAGCTATTATATATTTGTAGTGCTTTTCAATTTAGGTTTTTCTTCAATTCCGATTGTGGCCGAGAACAATATGCTACAAAAAAGTGGGTTGTCATCGTTGGCAACAAGCACGCACACACCATGCCAACTTTCAACCTTTTCAAACTTCATTTGAAGTGCTTTTCAATTTCAGGGTCATTTAGCTCAAAAAAATAAGTAAATGCATGAAAAATATCAAATGAAGTCAAAAAGGGTTGAAAATTGATGATGTGGCTTTGAATGGTGCATTTTGAACACACGAAAATTCTGGAGTTCAAATAAGTTCAAGAAAATGAAATGCCTTTTGTCACCGATGAGTTTCCGTCCGAAACCCCGATACTTCGAAAGAGACTATCCGTTTTGTACACGAAGTGCATCTAGATTTTGCCGTAACCCTCTCAACTTTTTAGCACATGCTATGTAGGTGAAATGATGATACCATGCCAACTTTCAACCTTTTGAGAGTTCATTTGTAGTGCTTTTCAATTTCAGGGTCATTTAGCTCAAAAAAATCAGTAAATGCATGAAAATACCAAATGAAGTAAGAAAGGGTTGAAAATTGATGATGCGGCTTTGAATGGTGCATTTTGAACACACGAAAAGCCTGGAGTTCAAGTAAGTTCAAGAAAATAAAATGCCTTTTGTAACCGATGAGTTTCCGTCCGAAACCACAATACTTTGAAAGAGACTGTCCGTTTTGTACACGATACTTCGAAAGAAACTTCATATTATATACAATTCATGAAACTAAAATTATCAAAGTTATTTTTGTTAAAAAATTTAATAGCAAAAAAATATTCATAAAGTATTTTTTGTTAACAACTTTTAATATGCAAAGAAATAACATAAAAAATAGCAAAAGTGAAAATAGATGCGCTTACACTGAAATTCAACCTAAATTCAAAGTGCTAGTTAGGCACCTAACTACCATTTTGAATTTAGGCCGAATTTCAGTATAAACGCATCTATTATCACTATCAGAGGAGCTCAACGTAATAGCCGCGACGGGGCTTATAAGCAGGTTTAGGCAACCTTCGCTTGGCGAGGTGGGACTAAACTCCCACCACACCGTTGTGCAAGGACATTGGTCTCGGTTGGTGGCACCAACCGGGACCAATGCCCCCCTTTCGTCCCGATTGGTGCCACCAACTGGGACCAATGGGCCTGTTTCCCGCCCTTGGGGCTGCTAAAAACAGGGCTTTGGTCCCGATTGGTGGCACCAACCGGGACCAAAGGTGCCTGTTTCCCGCCCTTTGGGCGGCGGAAAATAGGGCGTTGGTCCCGGTTGGTGCGACTGTTGGGGAACGTCGCATGGGAAACAAAAATTTTCCTACGCACACGCAAACCTATCCATGGTGATGAGCATCTACGAGAGGGAGAGTGGATCTACATACCCTTGTAGATCGCTAAGCGGGAAGCGTTAAGAAACGCGGTTGGTGTAGTCGAACATCTTCGCGATCCAAATCGCCGAGCGTCCCGCGATCTCATCACGATCCGTCCCGCGATCCAATCATGATCCGTCCCGTGAACTCATCACGATCCGTCCCGCGATCTCATCACGATCCGTCTCACGATCTTGATCACGATCTGTCCTACGAACTCATCACGATCCGTTCCGCGATCTCATCACGAACCGTCTCGCGATCTCGATCACGGTCCTTCCGATCTAGCGCCGAACGGACGGCACCTCCGCGTTCAGCACACGTGCAGCTTGATGACGATCTCCACCATCTTGATCCAGCAAGAGGAGGTGGAGAGGAGAGAGAGTTCACCGGCAGCGTGACGGCGCTCCGGTGATGGTGGTGGAGTGATTCCGGCAGGGCTTCGCCTAAGCGCTGCGGAAAACCGATCTAGAGGAGAAACTGTGCACCGGTGTAACGGGTAGCACGTGGCCGGAAATTCTGTCCAAAAACCACCCAATCCACTAGTATATATAGGAGGAGAGGAGAGGAGAGGCAGCCAAGGCCTTTGGGTCGGCCGAAATAGGAGGTGGGAGCAATCCTACTTCACCTCCAATCCTAGTTGGAGTAGGATTGCCTCCTATTGGCTGATTTTCCACTTTTTGCTTTAGGACTTTCTCTCCTGCGCCATGGGCCTTTGTGGCTGTTTTCCCAGCCCACTAAGGGCTGGTTATTATTCTCCCACAGCCCATGGACCTCTTGGGGTCGAAATACCCCTCCCGGAGGTCCTCCGGTACACTACCGGCACTCCCGGTACAATACCGATACTCCCGGTACACTACCGATGAGCCCGAAACTTTTCCGGAAACCAAACTGGGACTTCCTATATATGAATCTTTACCTCCGGACCATTCCGGAGCTCCTTGTGACGTCCGGGATCTCATCCGGGACTCCGAACAACCTTCGGTCACCACCATACATAACTCTACACTACCGAAACGTCACCGAACCTTAAGTGTGCAGACCCTGCGGGTTCGAGAACTATGTAGACATGACCGAGACACCTCTACGGTCAATAACCAATGGCGGGACCTGGACGTCCACATTGGTTCCTACATATTCTACGAAGATCTTTATCGGTCGAACCTCTATGTCAAGGATTCAGTCAATCCCGTATATCGTTCCCTTTGTTCTTCGGTATGTTACTTGCCCGAGATTCGATCGTCGGTATCTCCATACCTAGTTCAACCTCGTTACCGGCAAGTCTCTTTACTCGTTCCGTAATACAAGATCCCGCAACTAACAATTAGTCACATTGCTTGCAAGGCTTATTGTGATGTTGCATTACCGAGTGGGCCTCGAGATACCTCTCCGTTACACGGAGTAACAAATCCCAGTCTCGATCCATGCCAACTCAACAAACACCATCGGAGATACCTGTAGAGCACCTTTATAGTCACCCAGTTACGTTGCGACGTTTGATACACACAAGGCACTCCTCCGATATCCGTGAGTTGCATGATCTCATGGTCATAGGAACATATACTTGACATGCAGAAAACAGTAGCAATAAACTGAAACGATCATATGCTATGTTTGTAGTTTGGGTCTTATCCATCACATCATTCTCCTAATGATGTGATCCCGTTATCAAATGACATCTCATGTCCATGGCTAGGAAACCTTAACCATCCTTTGATCAACGAGCTAGTCTACTAGAGGCATACTAGGGACATGGTGTTGTCTATGTATCCACACATGTATCTGAGTTTCCGATCAATACAATTATAGCATGGATAATAAACGATTATCACGAACAAGGAAATATGATAATAACTAATCTATTATTGCCTCTAGGGCATATTTCCAACAGTCTCCCACTTGCACTAGAGTCAATAATCTAGTTCACATCACCATGTGATTCGCATTGTTATGAATCTAACACCCAATGAGTTTTGGGGCTCGATCATGCTTTGCATGTGAGAGAGGTCTTATAGTCAACGGGTCTGCGATATTCAGATCCGTGTGTACTTTGCAAATCTCTATGTCAAACCGTAAACACTGCTACCACACTCCACTTGGTACTATTTCCAAATGGCTGCTCCACTATACGTATCCAGATTGCTACTACTAGTCATCCGGATAGGTGTTAAAGCTTGCATCGACGTAACTATTTACGACGAACTCTTTATCACCTCCATAATCAAGAAACATTTCCTTAGTCCTCTGGTTACTAAGGATAATTCCGACCGCTGTCCAGTGATCCACTCCTGGACCACTCTTGTACCCCTTGACAAACTCATGGCAAGGCACACATAGGTGCGGTACACAGCATGGCATAATATAGAGCCTATGGCTAAGGCATAGGGGACGACGTTCGTCCTTTCTCTTTCTTCTGCCGTTGTCGAGCTTTGAGTCTCACTCAACTTCACACCTTACAAATCAGACGAGAACTATTTCTCTGGCTGATCCATTTTGAACTCTTTCAAAATCTTGTGAAGGTATGCACTCATTGAAAGTCTCATCAAGCATCTTGATCTATCTCTATAGATTTTGATGCTCAACAATTAGGTAGCTTTATCCAGGTCTTCCTTTGAAAATCACTTTCCAAATAACCGTTTTATGCTTTCCAGAAACTCTACATTATTTCTGAACAACAATATGTCATCCACATATACTGATCAGAAATTCTATAGTGCTCCCACTCACTTTATTGCAAATACAAGTTTCTCATAAACTTTGTATAAACATCAAAACTTTGATCACCTCATCAAAGCATATATTCCAACTCCGAGATGCTTGCTTCAGTCCATGGAAGGATCACCGAAGCTTGCACACCTTTTAGCATCCTTAGGCCTGACAAAACCTTCTGGTTGTATCACATACAACCTTTCCTCAAGTAAACCATTAAGGAAACGATGTTTTGACATCCATCTGCCAGATTTCATAATTGAAAACACAGCAACTGCTAACACAATTCCAACAGACTTTTAGCATCGCTACGAGTGAGAAAGTCTCATCGTAGTCAACTCCTTGAACTTGTCACAAACATCTTTGCAACAAGTCGAGCTTTACAAATAGTGACATTCACCATCAGTGTCTGTCTTCATTTTAAAGATCCATTTGTACTCAACGACCTACCGTCCAACGAGCAAGTCTACCAAAGTCTACACTTGGTTTTAATACATGGATCCTATCTCGGATTTCATGGCCTCCAACCATTTGTCGGAATCCGGGCCCATCATCGCTTATCCATAGCTCGTAGGTTCATCGTTGTCCAACAACATGACCTCCAAGACAGAGTTGTCGTACCGCTCAGGAGCAGTACACATCCTTGTCGACCTACGGAGTTCGATAGTAACTTGATCCTGAAGCTTCATGATCATCATCATTAACTTCCTCTTCAACTAACGTAGGCTTCACAGAAACATCTTTCTGCGCTGCGCTACTCTCTGGTTGAACAAAGGTTTAACAACCTCATCAAGTTCTATCTTCCTCCCACTCAATTCTTTTGAGAGAAACCTTTTCTCGAGAAAGGACCCAGTTCTAGCAACAAACACTTTGCACTCGGATCTGAGATAGAAGGCATACCCATCTGTTCTTAGGGTATTCTATGAAGATACATTTGTCCGCTTTGGGTTCTAGCTTATTATGTGAAAACATTTTCCACACAAGCATCGCAGCCCCAAACATTAAGAAATGACAGCTTAGGTTTCTATCAAACCATAATTCACACGGTGTCATCTCAACGGATTTAGATGATGCCCTATTTAAAGTGAATGTAGTTGTCTCTAATGCATAACCCCAAAAATTATAGTAGTAAAATGATAAGAGACATCACAGTATGCACTATATCAATAGAGCATGACTATGATGTTCGGACACACCATCACAGCATGGTGTTCCAGGTGGCGTTAGTTGTGAAACAAATTTCACGTTGTCTTAAGTTGTATGCCAAACTCGTAACTCAGATATTCACCTCCACGATCATATCGCGGTCATTTTTATCTTCTTGTCACGATGATCTTTAAACTTCACTCTGAATTTGCTTGAACCTTTCAAACGATTCAGACTTGTGTTTCATTAAGTAAATATACACTATATCTACTCAAATCATCAGTGAAGGTAAGAAAATAACGATATCCACTGCACGCTACAAGACTCACTAGATTGCATACATCAACATGTATCATTTCCAATGAATCACTTGCTTGCTCCATCCAACGGGGTCCTTTAGTCATCTTGCCCAAGAGGCATGGTTCGCATGTCTCAACCGATTCGAAATCGATGAGTCCAAATATCCATCAGCATGGAGTTTCTACATGCGCTTTATACCAATATGACATTTAACGGCAGTGCCACAAGTATGTGGTACTATCATTATTAACTTTGTATCTTTTGACATCAATGTTATGAACATGTGTACTACTACGATCAAGATTTCAACAAACCATTCTCACTTGGTGCATGACCATTGAAGGTATTATTCATGTAACCAGAATAACTATTATTCTCTGACTTAAATGAATAATCGTATTGCAACAAACATGATCTAATCATGTTCATGCTCAACGCAAAACACCAAATAACATTTATTTAGGTTCGTTACTAATCCTGAAGGTAGAGAGAGCGTGCGATGTTGATCACATCAACCTTGGAAACATTTCCAACACACATCGTCACCTCACCCTTAGCTAGTTCTCCGTTTATTCCGTAGCTTTTATTTCGAGTTACTAACATTTAGCAACCGAACCGGTATCCAATACCCAGGTGCTACTAGGAGTACTAGCAAGGTACACATCAATAACTTGTATATCAAATATACTACTGTCGATGTTGCCAGCCTTCTTATCTACCAAGTATCTAGGGTTGTTCCGCTTCAGCGACCTCTCACCTCATAATAGAAGCACTTAGTCTCGGGTTTGAGTTCAACTTTGGGTTGCTTCACTGGAGCAGCAATTGACTTGCTATCCATGAAGTTTCCCTCCTTGCTCTTGCCCTTTTCGAAACTAGTGGTTTGATTAACCATCAACACTTGACGCTCCTTCTTGATTTCTACCTTCGCGGTGTCAAACATCGCGAACAGCTCAGGGATCAATACTTCTATCCCTGGTGTATTATAGTTCATCACTAAGTTCTAGTAGCTTTAGTGACAGTGACTTGGAGAACTATATCAATCACTATCTTATCTGGAAGATCAACTCCCACTTGATTCAAGCGATTGTAGTACCCAGACAATCTGAGTACATGCTCAACGATTGAGCTATTCTCCTTCATCTTACAAGCAAAGAATCTTGTTGGAGATCTCATATCTCGCAACAAAGGCACGAGCCTGAGATCACAATCTCTGCTCCTAGAACATCTCATATGTTCCATGACGTTCAAAACGTTTTGGAGCCTCAATTCTAAGCCGTAATGCATGACGCACTAAACTATCAAGTAGTCATCGAAACGTGCCTGTTAGATGTTCACAACATCTATAGACGACGCTAGAGGGGGTGGCGCACCGAGCGGTGCATTAAGGACATAAGCCTTCTGTGCAGCAGTGAGGACAATCCTCAGATCACGGACCCAGTCCGCAATTTTGCTACGAACATCTTTCAATTCTATTTCTCTAGGAACATATAAAAATACAAGGGAGCTACAGCGCGAGCTAGTAATCTACAACATAATTTGCAAAGACACTTTGACTATGTTCATGATAATGAGTTCAATTAATCATATTACTTAAGAACTCCCACTCAAATTGACATCCCTCCGATCATTCGAGTGATACATGATCCAAATTCACCAACTCAAGTCCGATCATCACGTGAGTTGAGGTGGCTGCAATGGTGAACATCATTATGTTGATCATATCTACTATATGACTCATGTTCGACCTTTCGGTCTCTCGTGTTCCGAGGCCATGTCTGTACATGCTAGGCTCGTCAAGTTTAACCCGAGTGTTCTGCGCGTGCAAATCTGGCTTGCACCCGTTGTATGTGAACGTAGAGTCTATCACACCCGATCATCACGTGGTGTCTCAACACGACGAACTTTCGCAACGGTGCACACTCGGGGAGAACACAGTTCATCTTGAAATTCAAGTGAGGGATCACCTTATAATGCTACCGCCGTACTAAGCAAAACAAGGTGCATAAAAGGATTAACATCTCATGCAATTCATAAGTGACATGATATGGCCATGAACTTGTGTTTAAGATCTCCATCTTCGAAACACCGGCATGATCTCCATCGTCACCGGCACAACACCATGATCTCCATCATCTTGATCTCCATCAATGTGTTGCCATTGGGGTTGTCACGCCCTGCATGCTTCTACTACTATTGCTACCGTAGCGATAAAGTAAAGCCTTACATAGCGCTTAATGATTGACACGCAGGTCATACAATAATTAAAGACAACCCTATGGCTCCTGCCGGTTGCCGTACTCATCGACATGCAAGTCGTGATAATCTATACATCACATGATCATCTCATACATCACATATATCTCATCATGTAATTGGCCATATCACATCACAACATACCCTGCAAAAACAAGTTAGACGTCCTCTAATTGTTGTTGCATATTTTACGTGGCTGCTATGGGTATCTAGCAAGAACGATTCTCACCTACGCATAAACCACAACGGTGATACACTAGTTTGCTTTTCAACCTTCTCAAGGACCGCCTTTGTCGAATCCGATCCAACTAAAGTGAGAGAAACTGTCACCCGCAAGCCATCTAGGCAACAAGTTGCGTCGAGGGAACCGGTCTCTCGTAAGCGTACGAGTAATGTTGGTCCGGGCCGCTTCATCTCACAATCCCGCTGAACCAAAATACGACCAAGGGAGGAAGCAATCTAAGCATCAACGCCCACAAACCTTTTGTGTTCTACTCGAGATCTCATCGAACCATCAACCTAGCTCATGATGCCACTGTTGGGGAACGTCGCATGGGAAACAAAAATTTTCCTACGCACACGCAAACCTATCCATGGTGATGAGCATCTACGAGAGGGAGAGTGGATCTACATACCCTTGTAGATCGCTAAGCGGGAAGCGTTAAGAAACGCGGTTGGTGTAGTCGAACATCTTCGCGATCCAAATCGCCGAGCGTCCCGCGATCTCATCACGATCCGTCCCGCGATCCAATCATGATCCGTCCCGTGAACTCATCACGATCCGTCCCGCGATCTCATCACGATCCGTCTCACGATCTTGATCACGATCTGTCCTACGAACTCATCACGATCCGTTCCGCGATCTCATCACGAACCGTCTCGCGATCTCGATCACGGTCCTTCCGATCTAGCGCCGAACGGACGGCACCTCCGCGTTCAGCACACGTGCAGCTTGATGACGATCTCCACCATCTTGATCCAGCAAGAGGAGGTGGAGAGGAGAGAGAGTTCACCGGCAGCGTGACGGCGCTCCGGTGATGGTGGTGGAGTGATTCCGGCAGGGCTTCGCCTAAGCGCTGCGGAAAACCGATCTAGAGGAGAAACTGTGCACCGGTGTAACGGGTAGCACGTGGCCGGAAATTCTGTCCAAAAACCACCCAATCCACTAGTATATATAGGAGGAGAGGAGAGGAGAGGCAGCCAAGGCCTTTGGGTCGGCCGAAATAGGAGGTGGGAGCAATCCTACTTCACCTCCAATCCTAGTTGGAGTAGGATTGCCTCCTATTGGCTGATTTTCCACTTTTTGCTTTAGGACTTTCTCTCCTGCGCCATGGGCCTTTGTGGCTGTTTTCCCAGCCCACTAAGGGCTGGTTATTATTCTCCCACAGCCCATGGACCTCTTGGGGTCGAAATACCCCTCCCGGAGGTCCTCCGGTACACTACCGGCACTCCCGGTACAATACCGATACTCCCGGTACACTACCGATGAGCCCGAAACTTTTCCGGAAACCAAACTGGGACTTCCTATATATGAATCTTTACCTCCGGACCATTCCGGAGCTCCTTGTGACGTCCGGGATCTCATCCGGGACTCCGAACAACCTTCGGTCACCACCATACATAACTCTACACTACCGAAACGTCACCGAACCTTAAGTGTGCAGACCCTGCGGGTTCGAGAACTATGTAGACATGACCGAGACACCTCTACGGTCAATAACCAATGGCGGGACCTGGACGTCCACATTGGTTCCTACATATTCTACGAAGATCTTTATCGGTCGAACCTCTATGTCAAGGATTCAGTCAATCCCGTATATCGTTCCCTTTGTTCTTCGGTATGTTACTTGCCCGAGATTCGATCGTCGGTATCTCCATACCTAGTTCAACCTCGTTACCGGCAAGTCTCTTTACTCGTTCCGTAATACAAGATCCCGCAACTAACAATTAGTCACATTGCTTGCAAGGCTTATTGTGATGTTGCATTACCGAGTGGGCCTCGAGATACCTCTCCGTTACACGGAGTAACAAATCCCAGTCTCGATCCATGCCAACTCAACAAACACCATCGGAGATACCTGTAGAGCACCTTTATAGTCACCCAGTTACGTTGCGACGTTTGATACACACAAGGCACTCCTCCGATATCCGTGAGTTGCATGATCTCATGGTCATAGGAACATATACTTGACATGCAGAAAACAGTAGCAATAAACTGAAACGATCATATGCTATGTTTGTAGTTTGGGTCTTATCCATCACATCATTCTCCTAATGATGTGATCCCGTTATCAAATGACATCTCATGTCCATGGCTAGGAAACCTTAACCATCCTTTGATCAACGAGCTAGTCTACTAGAGGCATACTAGGGACATGGTGTTGTCTATGTATCCACACATGTATCTGAGTTTCCGATCAATACAATTATAGCATGGATAATAAACGATTATCACGAACAAGGAAATATGATAATAACTAATCTATTATTGCCTCTAGGGCATATTTCCAACAGCGACAAACCGGGACTAAAAGTAGCATTTGTCCCGGTTGGGGCCACCAACTGGGACCAATGCTCCTTCTGTATGGTCGCCGCCCCGAGCCCACCGTCGCCGTTCCCGTCCCTGTCGCCGCCCCCGTCACCGCCCCGTCGCCTCCCTTGCCGCCCCCATCGCCGCCCCGTCGCCTCCCACGCCGCCCCCGTCGCCTCCCCCGCCGCCCCCGTCGCCTCCCCCGCCTCCCCGTCGCCTCCCCCGCCGTCCCCGTTGCCGCCCCCGTCGCCTCCCCCACTGCCCCTGTCACCTCCCCCGTCGTCGCCCCGCTCCCGTCACCGCCCCTCCTCCGTCGCCTCCCCCGCCGCCCCGCGCCGTCGTCGCCCCGCCCCCGTCATCGCCCCGTCGCCGCCCCCGCTATGAGCCGCCGCCGCCGCGGCTCATTGCGATTTTTTTTAAATATATGTTGATTTTTATGCTTTTTTAGTATGTGTATGCATGTTAGATTAGTATGTTTATGTTAGCTAAATTAGTATGTGTATGTTAGATTAGTATGTTTATACTTTTTTTAGTATGTTTATGTTAGCTAGATTAGTATGTGTATGTTAGATTAGTATGTTTATGCTTTTTTTGAAAGTAGATTAGTATGTTTATGTTAGATTAGTATGTGTATGTTGATTTTGGGTTTTATGAAAAATTAGTCGACGATGCCCGGCCCACATCCTCGTCGTGGAGTAGTCCGGGAGAGCTTGCTTGATAGGCGCCATGTCCGGGACTGGGCTCCGTCGGGCTGGCACTGAGAGGTGCTACCTTTCGGGCTCGGAGGTTGGTGAGGAATGCAGGTATCGTCGTCGACCCGAACCTTCTGTGGTGGCGGTCACGCGGGCTACTTTCGGTGCAGAGGGAGCCGGCACCCGCGGAGGTGGTACGTTGCCGTGTTAGGGAGGAGGACGAGCACGTTCGTCGCTACATGGCGGCGTTGGGCGCCCGGTTTGACAATACCTGGCAGATCCTGCAGGGATCTCACTTGAGTTATGATCCCGTGATGGTTCCTTATCTTTGGGTGTCCACCGCCTGCGACTCAGAGACCGCTAGTGAACCGAGTTCACCGTCCTTCATTTTGGATTCTAGGATATTCGATCTGTATTAGTGATATTATATTCGAGGTCATTATAAACATTAATGTATTAGTGATATTTTATCGGTATAATGCGTGTGTGACTTTCGGTCTGTTGTTGCTCCTTGTGTGACTTTCATGTGTGTTCTTGATGGAGGAAGGAATCCCGACTGTTGTCGTGGGGGGCGCTTCCTCTTTCTTCTCTTCCTCGTGATATACTCGTCGATATATTGTGCAAGAAGAGAAGAGGGGAGGCGTCCATCACGGACGGTCGAACTATTACTGTGAGAGAGTGTCCACCAACATATATACACCATCGTATCAATGTGAGAGAGTGTGCACCAACACACCATGAGATATGAGAGTTATTTAAGGAAAGCCTCGACGGACCGAAAGTCACACACGCATTAATTAAGATCCAAAGCGTGTTGTAATTCTTGAACTGGATTATTCGGGATGATGTATTAGTGATATTATATTCAAGTTCATTATAAATGTATTTGTGATTTGCAAGTCATTTCAGTATTTTTTCTATGTCATTGCTCGATATATGAAACGGGTTGACTTTAGGTCTGTTTCGGCTCATTGTGTGTCTTTCAGTGAGGGAGAGTGTCCACCATATGTATATATATATATGAGAGAGGAAAAATCCCGACTGTTGCCGTGGGGGTCGCTTCTCCTTCGTTCCCGTGTGCTAGACATTTTGGTGTAATGCACTCGGGGATGAATGGAGGAGCCACCATCACCGACGGTCGCAATATCAGAGGGAGTGCCCACCATATACGTGAGATGAGAGTTTAGAAAGGAAAGATTCGACAGACCTAAAGTCAACCTGTTGCATATTGAGTAATAGTGATCTGTGTGTTGATCAATTTTCTCGTAGTTTCCATCGATCGATTTTAAATGTTTCAACTATGAGCCCGTGCCGTAATTCTTGAATCATGAACACAGGAAATGTCTTCGTCATCAGACGACAATGGGATCCAAGTGTGTGAATTTTGCGGTGAAGATAAAGGTCTTTGTGACAAGCTTGGGCTGCGAGACGGCATGTTCTTCACCATGAAGCTTTATGAGGACTTTGATATTTCTGCGGTACGCAACGATGACAACTGTTTTTTTTTTGTAATTAAGCATGACTTCTGTTTCTTTCCATCAACGCGTAATTTCTGTTTTATACAATTCGACTAGTTCGTCCCCTATCATGCAAGACGGTATTTCTTGGAGAGGCTCGGTTTCGAAGAGCACGAGAGTTTTGAGACGAGGACAGCCAACCTAAGGACTAAACATGGTCACACATTTCTTGTGAAAGTAATGAATGCACCTAATAACACAGAAATATGGTGCTCAAATTGGAAAGCTTTTTGCAAGGCATACGGATTTCAGGAAACATCAGGAAGATATGAAAATAACCTTTGATCTTCGTCCCAAAGATCATATTGAAGGAAACATCGACGTTTGGGTGGATGTCGATATGTTTCCTGTTTTACCTCCATGTGAGTTTGTCAACCATGCATATTTGTCAAGTAATTTACATTATATATATATATATATATATATATATATATATATTAGGTGTTCATGCGTACTAAATTTGTTAATTTTTAATTTACAACTTATTTCGTTTCTTCGAGTGAAATACAGAACATAATCGACACGACACACTACACTTATGGATCACATCTAACTTGGGAGGAGAAGGATGATCTTATCTACTTTGTTATTGGTGTCATAGCTGGTAGAGACATCTTCCCGTATAATTTGGGAACCGGCCCAAATTATACATTGTACAGGACACTAGTGCATAGGTTGAGGGCGGATGACATTCGCCAAAATATCTTGGTAAGAGTTGCTAATTAAGTACACCAGTACTGTTGCGTAGATGGTATTGATTACATTGCTAACTAGGCTACTATTATGTTCTTCAACAGAAATTGCCAAATGAAGTTGTGCCATCGTTGATGCAACCCGAAGGTAATATGACAATAAAAAGCCCCTTCCATCCCGAGCTATCTTTTGCATACTCGACTGAGCGCAAACCACCAAGAAGGCTTCAAATTGAAGCATGAGGACAAATAAAGAAGGATCACAAGCCACAAGTTGGAGACCGTTGGATCTCTTTGCTTCATCATGAAGACATTGGTGTGATTTTTTTATGCCATTTTACCTAAGAGGGAGGAGTAGGTCCTATGAGGGAGGATTATGTCATTTTATCTTTTTTGTTTTATTTTATGAGACTTTAACTTTGTATGCTTAAGATGATGAGCAGCCGTTAGATCTTGTGTAATTAATGGTTTTCCGTCATTTGCTTACTACCTAGCATCGAGTTCTCTATATGTATAGTAGCTAGCATCGACCAAGCACAGAAAAAGAGAGATCACTTCTCTCTGTTAGCTAGCTAACACAATATGGAACCCCTAAATTAACCCTTCAAAACCCCCTAAACTCCTCCTTTCAAAAAAACTCAGCTCCTGTCAGATGCTGACGCGTGGATGCCTTTTGGTCCCGGTTGGTGTTACAAATCGGGACTAAAAGTCCTCCTGCCTGGACTCCCGTAGCGGCCACGTGAAGCCCTTTTGGTCCCGGTTCGTAAGCGAACCGGGACTAAAGGTTTAGGGCTTTAGTCCCGACCCTTTAGTCCCGGTTTCAGAACCGGGACAAATGGACCTCTGAAACCGGGACAAATGGGCCGTTTTGTACTAGTGTATGTACATATTTACTCATGTCAGATAGAAACTATGAACTGGAATCTGTATAGAGCTAGTGATATTTTTCCTGATTTAGTTTGCTAGCTTCTTGAGTTCAAAGAAAACTGCACCTAAGATTATTTTCCGTAACAAGTTTTGGTTACTGTTCACATTGTGCACATGCCTCTACTTGTGGTCATAAGCCTTGTTTATCTACATTCCCAAGTACCACACATTATTTTCTTACAATGTTGTAGCATTAGGGAAAAAGTCTGATTTTGAGGATTAGTTTATATAGTGGCAGGACTTTTGTGTCAGACAATGTTAGCCATTTAGAATTGCAACAAATACATGTTTCTCACCAAATTGATTTATGCTATTTTGTTTCATACCCTCCCGCTTGTCTACAACAAAGGAACAATAAGCTTTGAAAGATACATTACACATCAACGTGCTTTCACACCATTACACTGGCTACATTGATAGGATACTAACAAGATTACGTCTCAAGGGAATATCGCCTTTTGTTGTTCTCTGTTTTGTATGTCTTTTTGAGGCATTTGACAGAATAACGTTACCAGATGTTTAAACATGGTCCAAATTATCATTTTCGCAATGAAGGAAAAAAGGTCCCCACCTAACAAAGAATGTACTTCCACTTGAAGAAATGGTTCCTTAAGGATGATTCACTTAATTGACATGGCAGGTCAAAATCGAGCTTCACATCCCAAATCAATTGACTTTTTAAAAGGAGGTTAAACCCCGGCCTCTGCATCAATCGATGCATGCAGGCATCTTTATTAATTATTTCACAAAGGTCTAACAACAACATACATCAATCCATCTGAAGCCATCACTCACACCTACAAACTCTATAACGTGGAGCGCTCTCACTCCCCATATCTACAACCGGTGTCGTCATCAGTCCATCCACATAACGTATCGGGATCAACATCCGGTGCAGCCTACCTAAAGCGCACATCATATGCACACGTTTTAGAAGCCACCCTCATCATTCGACCACTGACCCATCTTCATGAGAGATATCAGCATCATCCTTACCAGTCCGGACATCCGTCGACGTCACCACAGCACCCAACGGCGCCACTGCCCTGCGCTCATCCGCCCAGACGCGAAGACTCTAAAAGATCTGTCGTGCGTAGCACCTGCCAACCATGCATGACTCAGCGTAGCACCTGTCGGCCAGGCAAGACTTGACAGCTCCACCGAAGCATCATGCAAGACGAAGCCGCTCCACCTCCCACCTCTGTCTTCCAGCGCTGCTCCACAAACGATGCTCCCAAGAAAGAAATGACACCATAGTATCGCCATCGTCCGATCTGGAAGACCAAATCCTAGGGTTTCACCCGAAGCATCACGAGTGTGTTGACAACAATTGCACGACGATGCCTTTATCAAGGTAACGGCGCAAAGCACCACCAACAGCCCGGTTTTCACCGGCAACTATATCTCCCCGACTCGTAGCCGGGACTAGATGACGAATCTCGAGATCTGACAATCCAACTGCAGGCCGACCACCTGTGACGAAAGAGATGACCACCACCGCTGACTGCACCGGTCAGAACAGATTTGACCGGAGGTGCCGCCGACAAGACCACCAGGCCCTCCACGCGCCACCGCCGATCGAAAGGCAGATGGCGCGCCGCCGTCGCCGCCCAAACAGGGCTGGCCACCGCATCCCGCGCCGCCTCCGACGCCACTGCGCCACAACCATCGCCGTTGCCGTTCGTATCAGACACGCCTCTAAATCAATTGACTTAGAGCCCTCTAACCTTAGGGAGCATAGTGTTATAAATGATTTATCTCTAGCGCAGACAAAAGAACTTGACCGACCATGCATGTCTAGCCCCTAAGTGGCATTTTTGTAAGGAGAAAGGTGAGCACCAAACACGGGTTGGCGGGCTGCGGGCACTTCAGCATGCTCTACCTAGCTAACTGGTGGACGCCCAATTGTCATTTCTAGCGCACATGATATATTGTACAATAACAGGCTATTCACGTGTTCACTTCTTGAGTATTATTTCATTGATCTTTCTTCCACATCATTTCACACGTACACAATAATACAAGTTCTACGCAGGAAATGCATGTCAAAAAGGTTGGGGAAGATAATAAAGATATCCGTAACCATTGACGCGTTGCTTATCTTATTAGTTATTACACATAGTATGTACTCTCTCTGTAATGTATATACAAGTCTCTAAAACGAGAGAGTAACAATTGATGCGCTATATGTCGGCTCCATTCCGTTAGGCAAGCAGTGCAAACGGTAAGGATCAAAGAATGATGTATATTCCATTTGATTGGTAAACCATATCAACTTTGCATAGTAAAGTTGTAAAATCTTGACCTAGAGACCTAGTACAACAATTTGGCTCAGCAGACAACTAATTAATCTCATCTTTACCCCTAAAATTCTCGAAAAGTACAGCTATGCAATAAAATGGAGTACGATTTATACAGCAAGAAGCAACAGAGTTTGTAGTTGATTTTTTTTTTTTACTTTGGGGTTTCAAACTCTGCAGAAGCTCATGTAATCCAAATAGTAAAGTCACAAAAGCCACACTCAGTGAATTTGATGGTCCACATGTTAGTTCCAGAGAATTCAAATACAATGGGGAGTTGGGAACTGGACTACTATATACATCTTGTCAGGAGAGAAATTCTACAACGCAGCAAGCACACCACCAACATTTGCAAGACTAAGCGCCACCCCTCAAGCCGGCAAGCATTTTGCTCATGTCCTTGCCACCGTCTGTTTGTTTCGCGAGAGCCTCCAAGCCACTTTTGCCCCCCAGCTGCTGCACCACTTGTGGCGGGAGGGCTTTGATCATCTTCTGGATGGCCTGATCACTCATCTTTCCATTGGGCGTTATTAGTTTCGACACATTCAGCTTGCTCCACATCTTGGCCAGTCGCTTGTACTCTTCCAGCATGTCCATCACGTCCTTCACTTGCCTGCCAGACCCTCGAGCCACCCGCATGATTCGCGACTCGGTCATCAGCTTCGGGTTCGTGCTGTCGAGCTCTGCGAAGTTGATCAGCCATGGGATAAGTTTCAGAAGATCACTCTTGCAGCATTTTTGCTACACAAAAAAAGAGATTCAACTCTTAGACCAACTCACCTGCAGCTGTCATGGAATCCATTATCGTCATGTACCGCTTGATCTTTTCTTTGCTTTGTTTCTCCTGTCCTTTTGGCATCAACTCTGAGCTAAACCCAGGCAGCATGGACAAGATCTGCAAGATAATAAATAAGAAAATGCACGCTTAAGCAATGCTATCACAGAAGTACCGTATGAAAGTTAAATCAGATGTTAACATGATAAATATACCTGGCCCATTGGTCCCATTTTCAGGAGATTCTGGAATTGCTCATACAGAAGTCTGAGAGTGAAAGCTCCTTCAGCCAGTTTTGCAAGAAGCTCAGATTGTTGATCAGCAGGCACAATACTCTCCATCTTGTCGAGTAAGCCAGGCAAGTCTCCTCTACCTGCCAAAACCCTCGTTAGCTAAACTAGAAACAAGAATCACCAAGTTATAAACAATATTGAATGTAAGTTCCGAACCTAGCAGACGACCGACAAATGGTTTCACATTGAAAACGTCAAATTCATCAATGTGTTCTCCAGTTCCAATAAATATCACCGGGCTTTTCGTAGCTGCAACCCTGGAAACAAGAAGCAAGGGTGTAAAAAAAAAGGTTCCTTGTATTCTTAACCTGCTTACTCTAGCAAAATATATGTTCACCTATTTGTAAAACACACAATAATGGAACTAAATAAGGATTTGATAATACAACGTAGCAATAACATTCTTAACTGCTTCACAGACACTAAGCATATACATTCAGTCGTGCAGAAAGAAATAAACCTAAATCGAGTGGCATTTTCCTGTCGAACTAAATATGGATGTAAATTTATGAATGAAATACAACTCTACATAGACTAATAAGTGAACTAATAAATAGTGACATGAATAGCGCAAGGAGGAGGGAGAGAATAAATAGAAATACTTACGCGCTCAGTGCACCGCCTCCTTTGGCATGACCTTCCAATTTCGTGACAATCACAGCACCAACGGAAGCACTCTGTTTGAACGCCTGTGCCTGTTCAAACGCAGCCTGACCAATGCTGCCATCCATCACAAATATGACCAGGTCTGGTTTCTGTGAAAGAACCATACAAGGTCAGTGAAAATCTCAATACTAGAGGATAAAGAAAACAGTGCAAGACCATGACAGAGTAGATACCGTCGCTTCAGCAACTTGACGCATCTCCTCGAAGAGCGCAGCCTCCTGCATATGGCGCCCACTCGTGTCGATGATGATGAGATCAGATTTCTCTCCCCTGAACTTTTCCAGGCCCTCAACAGCAATCTTAGCAGGGTCTGATTCCATGTAGCTGCAAAGAAATACAACAATTCTATTAAGTGAATATTTTGGAGAGACAAGGTTTTAACCCATATAAGTAATAAAAATCTGTCAGTGTAATGTACCTTCCGTAAAATGGTATCTTGGCCTTGGTTGCGTTCTGCTTCAACTGATCAAAAGCACCGGCTCTGAAAGTGTCAGCGCAAACCAGTGACGGCTTAAATCCCTTGAGCTGATGATAATGCGCGTATTTGGTACACGTAGTGGTTTTTCCAGACCCTACAGACATATATATTCAAATCAGTGATCGTCGGTCATCAATGTTATATAGTAGATTTGTAATTCAAATCAGAAATCAATCATATATGGAGACTGAAATTCAGAAACGGGTGCAGAAAGCGGAAGGGAACAGGCAAGCGAGGTTGGTCAATCAGGGATTCTGACCTTGCAGTCCGACGAACATGACGACGTTGGGCTTGCCCTTCTTGGGGACGAAGGCGGGCTTCCCGGGATCCAGCATCTTGCAGAGCTCCGTCCCGACGGCGTTCTCTATGATGCGGCGCTTGTTGGTGCCGGCGGCGAGGGCCTCGAGGTTGACGGTCTTCCTGATGTTGGCCTGCAGGTCGCAGACCGTCTTGAAGCGGACGTCCGACTGCATGAGCGCGCGCGCGATCTCATTGAGGCACTCCCGGAGCACGGTCTCGTCGACCACCGTCGCGCTGCTCATCCGCGCCAGCGCGCGGGAGATGCTCCCGCCCAGCTCCGCGAGCACCATCGTGGCCGGCCGGCCGTGCCCTAGTTCTCGGTGAAGGGAGGATTGGGGTTCCTGCGATGGATGGATCGATGGGAAGGCGGCTCGCGTAGTGCCGTCGTGTCGTGTGTCGTCGAGACGGGATACGATAGAAAACGGGCGCGTGCGCTGCTATTTATGACGGATCGATGCAGTTCGAATCCGACCCCAACAGTTCGCTTCTGCACGAGCCGTCGCCGGACTTACTCCTGGACTTACAACGGGTCCGAGAGTGAATTCGGGCCGGTTCTTTCGGGGGCTTAATAATTAAGTCGTCTTTTCCTCAGCTTCTAGTACTTCCTCCATCTCAGTTATTGGGGTTTCTAAATTAGTTTATGAAATAATTAAATAAGAAGCCTCAACAAATTTAGAAAGCGTTTTTTAAGTTAAAAAGAGGTGCTTATTTCTTATAAGTCCTTCGAAAGAACCGACCCTTCATATATTGGATTCGCCGCTACACCGTGCTGTAAAACAGTTCAACTTGTCTGTGAGGTTTCAACCAGTCAACAATCAGAGGATCCGCGTCTTCACTGGTGCATGACCACATTTTCCTCACGGAGATACGCCGGTCACCCCCGTGGGGGAGATCCCCAGTTTCACTAACAAAAAGAGCGTGAGGCAGGAACGTTGGCGAACCCGAGGTGGCCCCGAAGGAGAAGAGGAGGATGATGAGGCACTCTAATGGTACTTTGGCCAACCATGGGCGGTGGAGGACTCCGAAACCCTAACCTCGCCACAAAATCCCCACCCATCCCGGTCTGGGTCGAGAGAAGCAACTCTTCTCTCAATCACAATTTTGCTGCCACCGATTGTCACCAAGCTCTGCTCGTCGATTAGCACACTACTGATCTTGCCCCTTGCACAGGTCCTCTCGATCTCGATGACTAATTGGAAGTGTGTGCTCATGACCCCAAGTTTAGGGGATCAATCGTAGTGCTTTTGATAAGTAAGAGTGTCCAACCCAACGAGTAGCAGAGAGTATTGATAGACGGTTTTCAACACGATATTCTTTGCAAGTGATGTAAGATAGTTTTGATATATAGTTTGATAGCAAGATAATTGGTAATAGGTATCAAGTAACAAAAGTAGCAAGGTGCAGCAAATGGCCTAATCCTTAATTATGCCTAGGACAAGCTAGCGATACTTCTTATAGTGATTAATCGCTCTTGAAAACACATGGAAATATCGTCAAGTTAATTACACCATGATTCATGGACTTCATGGTCATTGCCTTGATAAGTGTTATGTGGGTGGACCGGAGCTAAGGTATTGTTTTTACTTGAACACAACCTACTTATGGTTATACCCTTCATGCAAGCATCCGCAAATATAAGAGAAATAATTAAGATAAATCTAATCATAACATTAAATATGTGGATCCAAAACATCCCCTCATGGAACAATTCATAACTGGAGTTAGATTTCTATCACTCTCGCAACCCATCATCTACAAACTAATTCCATGATGTCTCCCCCTAGGCCCAAAGATGGTGAACTGTCATGTAGTCAGCGTTCACATAACACCACTAGAGGAAGAACGCACCATAATATCAAAACATTAAACGGCGACCAACTTCACATGATTACCAATAACAAGGCTTCTCCCTTGCCCCCAAGAACAAATAGAACTACTCACAATTCATCTTATTAAACATGATCAGTGTGTATGAATATATAATTAACAATCCGAACATGATAATATTTCACCAAGTAAAGCAACTAGCATCAACTAAAAGATGTAATGAATACTACTAGCACCCTCATGTACCAATTTGAGGTTTTATAAAAAGACCGAACACAGGGTGATGGCAAACGGGCAAAGGCGTGGACGGGGAAGGGAGAGGGGCAAGAGAGATGGCTCGAGGAACAACATGATGGGAGGAAGAGGGCCAAACAACAACCAATTTGAGCATGAGGGCTCGAATCAAGTGCATGCATCCTTTCGACCCTCGGTTTGGTCCATTGTCATAACAAATTTCGTTTGGTTTTGGGGTCCTAGGTGCACCACCGGCCCGTTGTACTAGGGGTCGAATTTTCAATCACCTCCAATGAGTCAATGGAGGAATCCTAGGTCTTGGGGGATGGCAAGCTGTTGAACAGGTCCGGGTCCTTGCAACTAGTCAACACCAAGGGAACTCTCATGGGATCCAAGCTTGACCAACAGAACACCTAGAATCAGACACAACAAGACTAGCAAGCTCCTGGTCAGGGTCATGGTGATAGTAGCAAGTTTGGTAATCAGCAAGATCAGCAACAAAGGAAAACTAAGCGCGCTGCCAAGAATAAAGGCAATCACAAGGAGAAAGAAACGGTTGTTGTTGAATACTTTGATGTTACTTGGTATACCCGTGGGGAACCTGGTCACAATAAATCTTAGTGTTCACAGCCTCAAGTTTGCCTTCTTTGCAAAATGGTTACCCACAAAGAAGATGCGTGCCTTGTCAGGAAGAAACCTATGAATACAACTAAATTTGTGGGGAGTGGAGCTCTAGGAGCTACTTTGAGGTTGAGGTGCCCGATGTGAAAGATCAACACCTAGCGGCTAGGAAAAATGTGGGAATTATTTATGTAGAGGCAGGGCAAGTCACCAAAGAAGGGCTAGCCCACAATTTCTCTGTGGTTTACAAGACAAACTGACCCTGGCGCGTTAGGATGCTTGATGAGTGGACATATCTTGTGAAGCAGCCCCCCCGTCACACACACATCCCTATGGATCAGGATGTTGGTTACCCCAATTTGGTTTGCCTGAAGGGAGTTACTATGAATGTAGAAGTCTGGAAGGGTGACATGGACTGTTATGTTGAGTTGTGGACAGTTTGGCTCCAACTAACTGGGGTTGTTCTTGCTTGGGTAGAATGGACTATTTTGGAACAATTCGCTTCAGTCTTGTGGACTCTGGTAGATGTAGACTGGCAATGAATCTTCAAGTCCTTCTTGTTGGAAATATTCCCAAGAGGCAATAATAAATTGGTTATTATCATATTTCCTTGTTCATGATAAACGTCTATTATACATGCTAGAATTGTATTGATCGGAAACTCAATTACATGTGTGGATACATAGACAACCCCATGTCCCTAGTGATCCTCTACTAGACTAGCTCGTTGATCAAAGACGGTCAAGGTTTCCTGACCATAGACATGAGTTGTCATTTGATAACAGGATCACATCATTAGGAGAATGATGTGATGGACAAGACCCAACCGTAAGCATAGCAGTTGATCGTGTCAGTTTATTGCTATTTCTTTATCCATGTTAAGTATCTGTTCCTACGACCATGAGATCATACAACTCCCTGACACTGGAGGAATGCCTTGTGTGTATCAAATGTCACAACTTAACTATGTGACAATAAAGGTGCTCTCCAGGTATCTCCGAGGGTGTCTGTTGGGTTAGCATGGATCGAGACTCGGATTTGTCACTCCGTATGACGGAGAGGTATCTCTGGGCCCACTCGGTGATACAACATCACAAGAAGCTTGCAAGCAATGTGACTAAGGAGTTATTCACGAGATCTTGTATTACAGAACGAGTAAAGAGACTTGCCGGTAACGAGATTGAACTAGGTATGGAGATACCGAGGATCGAATCTTGGGCAAGTAACATACCGATGGACAAAGGGAACTGCATATGGGATTGTCTGAATCCTTGATATCGTGGTTCGATCGATAAAGATCTTCATAGAATATGTAGGAACCAATATGGGCATCTAGGTCCCGCTATTGGTTATTGACCGTAGAGTTGTCTCAGTCATGTCTACATAGTTCTCGAACTCGCAGGGTCTGCACCCTTAACAATCGATGACGATTTGGTATTGTTGAGTTATGTATGTTGGTGAACAAAGGTTGTTCGGAGTCCCAGACATCATGAGGATCTCCGTAATGGTCCGGAGGTAAAGATTTATATATGGGAAGTCATATTTTGGCTATCGGAAAAGTTTCGGGTTTTCCAGTATTTTACCAGAGCTTCTAGAAGGTTCCGGAAACTTCCAGAGGAGTCCAAAAGTCCACCAAGGGTTCCTCCACGTCCCAAGGGTTTGCATGGGTTGAGGGGAGGTGCCCTGGCCTTATTGGGCCAGGCGCACAAGTCCCTCAAGGTCCATGTGGCTTGGGAGAGGTGGAAAGTCCACTTGGTTTTGGAAAGGAAGGGAATTGGACTAGGAGTCCAACTCCTCCCCCTTGGCTGCGCCCTAGGGCTTGGAGGGGATGATCTCCACGCCGCTCTACCTATATAGAGGGGAGGGGCACCCCAAGAGCACACATGAAGCCCTTGGCACCCCTCTCTCCCTAGATCATTTTCTCCTCGGTTCGTGGTTTCGGTAGCGCTAGGCGTAGCCCTGTTGGGATAGCACCACCACCATCGCTGCCATGCCATTGCGTTGTCACGCCCTGCTTGTTGGATCAAGAAGGTGAAGACGTCATCGAGCGGTACGTGTGATGAACATGGAGGTGCCTTTCGTTTGGCGCTAGATCGGGACAGATCGTGATTGGATCGCGGGATGGATTGCGATTCGGATCGCAAAGACATTCGACTACATCAACCGTGTTTCTTAACGCTTCCCGCTTAGTGATATACAAGGGCATGTAGATCCACTCCCCCTCTTGTAGATTTTGATCTCCATAGATAGATCTTTGGTGTTCGTAGTAATTTTTTTGTTTCCCATGCAACGTTCCCCAACACTTCTTTGAGGTAGTAAGGATCCAAATCAGATGCAAAGACGACACCAAGATCCCAACCGATATAATTTTTGGAATTGGCTCCAAGCTCTTCAAAATCAAAATAGAGGTAGAACCCCTTGGTGAAAATAACCAAATGGCTGATTTGATTGATGAAGACACGAACCTACTTGTGAGGGTGGACAAAACAAGGCCTCAATCCCACAAAATGGAAGTAGTGAGTCCACTGGAGGATCATCACACCACACAAGGCAAACACCTCTGGCTTTTTTGCAGCAACTTGAAGACCCTGACAGAGGTCCAAATGTATAACTTTCTCCAAGATATGGAATTGGGGGATGAAGAGGAAGATGATGACATCAATACACTTACATATATGAATCATGACCTCCTAGTTAATGATACCGAGGATGTGGTCTTTAGTCCATGTTTTGCTATATCAAAACCTGTTGTGTTGCTTAGTAAGGAAGATATGGAACCCTACACAAGCACAGAGGAGAAACAACATGGTCGATATAGGAGACGGGACTGGAATGTTGGAGATATCCATGGACAAGAAGAATGTCTAGAACCTTGAAGCTGATAAAGACACAATTAAAGGTGCAATTGTTAGAAATTCTTTGATAAATTTACTGATCCTGCATTTATTGCCATAGCTAATAAAGTAGGCATAGAAATAGATGGGAGTCGTGTCCATGGTAAGAGAGTAGGAAAAAGCAAGGACATCTCAAATAAGCATGTGAGGCTAACTGATGATATCCCTTTGCTGGTCGACAATAGGTTACCTATTGTCATGACATCTACTATTAATTCACTTTTGAATTGTTGTGTGAGGTGATGTACTAACCAATATTCCATCAATAATTATCAAATCTCGTTTCTAACGGCGAATGACTATTGCGGTCTTCCAAGTTTGGTACACAAGCCATGGGCAATAATGGTGGATATAGAATTGTACTCACACGGAAGACATGTTCCATAGATACAACATTTAAAAAATGCACGTTAATCTTACAAATAGTTCAAGTGTGCTATTAAAGTCAAGCTTCTTATATGTCGTTACACACATGCTTACTTACATTACATGTTTATGTTGGGGAACGTCGCATGGGAAACAAAAATTTTCCTACGCACACGCAAACCTATCCATGGTGATGAGCATCTACGAGAGGGAGAGTGGATCTATGTACCCTTGTAGATCGCTAAGCAAGAAGCGTTAAGAAACGCGGTTGGTGTAGTCGAACTTCTTCGCGATCCAAATCGCCGAGCGTCCTGCGATCCAATCACGAACCATCCCGCGAACACATCATGATCCGTCCCATGAACTCATCAAGATCCGTCTCACGATCTTTATCATGATCTGTCCCGCGAACTCATCACGATCCGTTCCGTGATCACATCACGAACCGTCTCGCGATCTCGATCACGGTCCTTCCGATCTAGCGCCGAACGGACGGCACCTCCACGTTCAGCACACGTGCAGCTTGATGACGATCTCCACCGTCTCGATCCAGCGAGAGGAAGCGGAGAGGAGAGAGAGTTCACCGGCAGCGTGACGACGCTCCGGTGATGGTGGTGGAGCAATTTCGGCAGGGCTTCGCCTAAGCGCTGCAGAAAACCGATCTAGAGGAGAAACTATGCACCGGTGTAACGGGTAGCACGTGGCCGGAAATTCTGTCCAAAAACCACCCAATCCACTAGTATATATAGGAGGAGAGGAGAGGAGAGGCAGCCAAGGCCTTTGGGTCGGCCGAAATAGGAGGTGGGAGCAATCCTACTTCACCTCCAATCCTAGTTGGAGTAGGATTGCCTCCTGTTGGCTGATTTTCCACTTTTTGCTTTAGGACTTTCTCTCCTGTGCCATGGGCCTTTGTGGCTGTTTTCCCAGCCCACTAAGGGCTGGTTATTATTCTCCCACAGACCATGGACCTCTTGGGGTCGAAATACCCCTCCCGGAGGTCCCCCGGTACACTACCGGCACTCCCGGTACACTACCGATGAGCCCGAAACTTTTCCGGCGACCAAACTGGGACATCCTATATATGAATCTTTACCTCCGGACCATTCCGGAGCTCCTAGTGACGTCTGGGATCTCATCCGAGACTCCGAAAAAACTTCGGTCACCACCATACATAACTCTACACTACCGAAACGTCACCGAACCTTAAGTGTGCAGACCCTGCGGGTTCGAGAACTATGTAGACATGACCGAGACACCTCTACGGTCAATAACCAATGGCGGGACCTGGACGTCCACATTGGTTCCTACATATTCTACGAAGATCTTTATCGGTCGAACCTCTATGTCAAGGATTCAGTTAATCCCGTATAACGTTCCCTTTGTTCCTCGATATGTTACTTGCCCAAGATTCGATCGTCAGTATCTCCATACCTAATTCAACCTCGTTACTGGCAAGTCTGTTTACTCGTTCCGTAATACAAGATCCCGCAACTAACAATTAGTCACATTGCTTGCAAGGCTTATTGTGATGTTGCATTACCGAGTGGGCCCCGAGATACCTCTCCGTCACACGGAGTAACAAATCCCAGTCTCGATCCATGCCAACTCAACAGACACCATCGGAGATACCTGTAGAGCACCTTTATAGTCACCCAGTTACGTTGCGAGGTTTGATACACACAAGGCACTCCTCCGATATCCGTGAGTTGCATGATCTCATGGTCATAGGAACATATACTTGACAAGCAGAAAACAGTAGCAATAAACTGACACGATCATATGCTATGTTTGTAGTTTGGGTCTTATCCATCACATCATTCTCCTAATGATGTGATCCCGTTATCAAATGACATCTCATGTCCATGGCTAGGAAACCTTAACCATCCTTTGATCAACGAGCTAGTCCATTAGAGGCATACTAGGGACATGGTTTTGTCTATGTATCCACACATGCATTTAAGTCTCCGATCAATACAATTATAGCATGGATAATAAACGATTATCATGAACAAGGAAATATGATAATAACTAATTTATTATTGCCTCTAGGGCATATTTCCAACAGTCTCTCACTTGCACTAGAGTCAATAATCTAGTTCACATCACCATGTGATTCGCATTGTTATGAATCTAACACCCAATGAGTTTTGGGGCTCGATCATGCTTTGCATGTGAGAGAGGTCTTATAGTCAACGGGTCTGCGATATTCAGATCCGTGTGTACTTTGCAAATCTCTATGTCAAACCGTAAACACAGCTACCACACTCCACTTGGTACTATTTCCAAATGGCTGCTCCACTATACGTATCCAGATTGCTACTACTAGTCATCCGGATAGGTGTTAAAGCTTGCATCGACGTAACTCTTTACGACGAACTCTTTATCACCTCCATAATCAAGAAACATTTCCTTAGTCCTCTGGTTACTAAGGATAATTCCGACTGCTGTCCAGTGATCCACTCCTGGACCACTCTTGTACCCCTTGACAGACTCATGGCAAGGCACACATAGGTGCGGTACACAGCATGGCATAATATAGAGCCTATGGCTAAGGCATAGGGGACGACATTCGTCCTTTCTCTTTCTTCTGCCGTTGTCGATCTTTGAGTCTCACTCAACTTCACACCTTACAAATCAGACGAGAACTATTTCTCTGGCTGATCCATTTTGAACTCTTTCAAAATCTTGTCAAGGTATGCACTCATTGAAAGTCTCATCAAGCATCTTGATCTATCTCTATAGATTTTGATGCTCAACAATTAGGTAGCTTTATCCAGGTCTTCCTTTGAAAAACACTTTTCAAACAACCTTTTATGCCTTCCAGAAATTCTACATTATTTCCGATCAACAATATGTCAACCACATATACTTATCAGAAACTCTACAGTGCTCCCACTCACTTTATTGCAAATACAAGTTTCTCGTAAACTTTGTATAAACTACAGAAACTTTGATCACCTCATAAAAGTGTATATTCCAACTCCGAGATGCTTGCTTCAGTCCATAGAAGGATCACTGAAGCTTGCTCATCTTTTAGCATCCTTAGGACTGACAAAACCTTCTGGTTGTATCACATACAACCTTTCCTTAAGTAAACCGTTAAGGAAACGATGTTTTGACATCCATCTGCCAGATTTCATAATTGAAAATGCAGCAACTGCTAACATAATTCCAACGGACTTTTAGCATCGCTACGAGTGAGAAAGCCTCATCGCAGTCAACTCCTTGAACTTGTCACAAACAACTTTGCAACAACCTGCCGTCTAACGAGTGAGAAAGCCTCATCGCAGTTAACCATCAGTGTTTGTCTTCATTCTAAAGGTCCATTTGTACTCAACGACCTGCCGTCTAACGAGCAAGTCTACCAAAGTCTATACTTGGTTTTCATACATGGATCCTATCTCGGATTTCATGGCCTCTAACCATTCGTCGGAATCCGGGCCCATCATCGCTTCTCCATAGCTCGTAGGTTCATCGTTGTCCAACAACATGATCTCCAAGACAGAGTTGTCGTACCACATAGGAGCAGTACACATCCTTGTCGACCTACGAAGTTCGATAGTAACTTGATCCTGAAGCTTCATGATCATCATCATTAACTTCCTCTTCAACTAACATAGGCTTCACAGAAACATCTTTCTGCGTTGCGCTACTCTCTGGTTGAACAAAGGTTTAACAACCTCATCAAGTTCTATCTTCCTCCCACTCAATTCTTTCGAGAGAAACATTTCCTCGAGAAAGGATCCGTTTAAGCAACAAACACTTTGCACTTGGATCTGAGATAGAAGGTTCACCCAGCTGATCTTAAGGTATTCTATGAAGATGCATTTGTCCGCCTTGGGTTCGACCTCATTAGGTGAAAACATTTTCCACACAAGCGTCGCAGCCCCAAACATTAAGAAATGACAGGTTAGGTTTCTATCAAACCATAATTCATGCGGTGTCATCTCAACGGATTTAGATGATGCCCTTTTTAAAGTGAATGTAGTTGTCTCTAATGCATAACCCCAAAATTATAGTAGTAAAACGACAAGAGACATCATAGCACGCACCATGTCCAATAGAGCATAACTATGATGTTCGGACACACCATCACACTATGGTGTTCCAGGTGGCGTTTAGTTGTGAAACAACTTTCACGTTGTCTTAAGTTGTATGCCAAACTCGTGACTCAGATATTCACCTCCACGATCATATCATAGTCATTTTTATCTTCTTGTCACGATGATCTTTAAACTTCACTCTGAATTTGCTTGAACCTTTCAAACGATTCAGACTTGTGTTTCATTAAGTAAATATACACTATATATACTCAAATCATCAGTGAAGGTAAGAAAATAACGATATCCACTGCACGCTACAAGACTCACTAGATTGCATACATCAACATGTATCATTTCCAATGAATCACTTGCCCGCTCCATCCAACGGGGTCCTTTAGTCATCTTGCCCAAGAGGCATGGTTCGCATGTCTCAACCGATTCGAAATTGAATGAGTCCAAATATCCATCACCATGGAGTTTCTTCATGCACTTTATACCAATATGACATTTTGCGGCAGTGCCACAAGTATGTGGTACTATCATTATTTAACTTTGTATCTTTTGACATCAATGTTATGAACATGTGTATTACTACGATCAAGATTTCAACAAACCATTCTCACTGGGTGCATGACCATTGAAGGTATTATTCATGTAAACGGAATAACTATTATTCTCTGACTTAAATGAATAACCGTATTGCAACAAACATGATCTAATCATGTTCATGCTCAACGCAAAACACCAAATAACATTTATTTAGGTTCGTCACTAATCCTGAAGGTAGAGAGAGCGTGCGATGTTGATCACATCAACCTTGGAAACATTTCCAACACACATCGTCACCTCACCCTTAGCTAGTTCTACGTTTATTCCGTAGCATTTATTTCGAGTTACTAACATTTAGCAACCAAACCGGTATCCAATACCCAGGTGCTACTAGGAGTACTAGCAAGGTACACATCAATAACTCGTATATCAAATATACTTCTGTCGATGTTGCCAGCCTTCTTATCTACCAAGTATCTAGGGTTGTTCCGCTTCAGCGACCTCTCACCTCATAATAGAAGCACTTAGTCTCGGGTTTGAGTTCAACTTTGGTTTGCTTCACTGGAGCAGCAACTGACTTGCTATCCATGAAGTTTCCCTCCTTGCTCTTGCCCTTTTCGAAACTACCGGTTTGATTAACCATCAACACTTGACGCTCCTTCTTGATTTCTACCTTCGCGGTGTCAAACATTGTGAACAGCTCAGGGATCAATACTTCTATCCCTGGTGTATTATAGTTCATCACTAAGTTCTAGTAGCTTTAGTGACAGTGACTTGGAGAACTATATCAATCACTATCTTATCTGGAAGATCAACTCCCACTTGATTCAAGCGATTGTAGTACCCAGACAATCTGAGTACATGCTCAACGATTGAGCTATTCTCCTTCATCTTACAGGCAAAGAATCTTGTTGGAGATCTCATATCTCGCAACACAGGCACGAGCCTGAGATCACAATCTCTGCTCCTAGAACATCTCATATGTTCCGTGACGTTCAAAACTTTTCGGAGCCTCAATTCTAAGCCGTAATGCATGACGCACTAAACTATCAAGTAGTCATCGAAACGTGCCTATCAGATGTTCACAACATCTATAGACGACGCTAGAGGGGGTGGCGCACCGAGCGGTGCATTAAGGACATAAGCCTTCTGTGCAGCAATGAGGACAATCCTTAGATCACGGACCCAGTCTGCAATATTGCTACCAACATCTTTCAACTCTATTTCTCTAGGAACATATAAAAATTTAAGGGAGCTACAACGCGAGCTAGTAATCTACAACATAATTTGCAAAGACACTTTGACTATGTTCATGATAATGAGTTCAATTAATCATATTACTTAAGAACTCCCACTCAAATTGACATCCCTCCGATCATTCGAGTGATACATGATCCAAATTCACCAACTCAAGTCCGATCATCACGTGAGTTGAGGTGGCTGCAATGGTGAACATCGTCATGTTGATCATATCTACTATATGACTCATGTTCGACCTTTCGGTCTCTTGTGTTCCGAGGCCATGTCTGTACATGCTAGGCTCGTCAAGTTTAACCCGAGTGTTCTGCATGTGCAACACTGGCTTGCACCCGTTGTATGTGAACGTAGAGTCTATCACACCCGATCATCACGTGGTGTCTCAACACGACGAACTTTCGCAACGGTGCACACTCGGGGAGAACACAATTTATCTTGAAATTAAGTGAGGGATCACCTTATAATGCTACCGCCGTCCTAAGCAAAACAAGGTGCATAAAAAGGATTAACATCACATGCAAATCATAAGTGACATGATATGGCCATGAACTTGTGCTTTTGATCTCCATCTAGAAAGCACCGGCATGATCTCCATCGTCACCGGCATGACACCATGATCTCCATCATCTTGATCTCCATCAACGTGTCGCCATCGGGGTTGTCACGCCCTACATGCTTCTACTACTATTGCTACCGTAGTGATAAAGTAGAGCATTACATAGCGCTCAATGATTGACACGCAGGTCATACAATAATTAAAGACAACCCTATGGCTCCTGCCGGTTGCCATATTCAACGACATGCAAGTCGTGAAATTCTATACATCACATGATCATCTCATACATCACATATATCTCATCATGTAATTGGCCATATCACATCACAACATACCCTGCAAAAACAAGTTAGACGTCCTCTAATTGTTGTTGCATGTTTTACGTGGATGCTACGGGTATCTAGCAAGAACGATTCTCACCTACGCATAAACCACAACGGTGATACATAGATTGCTTTTCAACCTTCTCAAGGACCGCCTTTGTCGAATCCTATCCAACTAAAGTGAGAGAAACTGTCACCCGCAAGCCATCTAGGCAACAAGTTGCGTCGAGGGAACCGGTCTCTCGTAAGCGTACGAGTAATGTTGGTCCGGGCCGCTTCATCTCACAATCCCGCTGAACCAAAATACGACCAAGGGAGGAAGCAATCTAAGCATCAACACCGACAAACCTTTTGTGTTCTAATCGAGATCTCATCGAACCATCAACCTAGCTCATGATTCCACTGTTGGGGAACGTCGCATGGGAAACAAAAATTTTCCTACGCACACGCAAACCTATCCATGGTGATGAGCACCTACGAGAGGGAGAGTGGATCTATGTACCCTTGTAGATCGCTAAGCGGGAAGCGTTAAGAAACGCGGTTGGTGTAGTCGAACTTCTTCGCGATCCAAATCGCCGAGCGTCCCGCGATCCAATCACGAACCGTCCCGCGAACACATCATGATCCGTCCCGTGAACTCATCACGATCCGTCTCACGATCTGTCCCGCGAACTCATCACGATCCGTTCCGTGATCACATCACGAACCGTCTCGCGATCTCGATCACGGTCCTTCCGATCTAGCGCCGAACGGACGGCACCTCCGCGTTCAGCACACGTGCAGCTTGATGACGATCTCCACCGTCTCGATCCAGCGAGAGGAGGCGAAGAGGAGAGAGAGTTCACCGGCAGCGTGACGATGCTCCGGTGATGGTGGTGGAGCAATTTCGGCAGGGCTTCGCCTAAGCGCTGCAGAAAACCGATCTAGAGGAGAAACTATGCACCGGTGTAACGGGTAGCACGTGGCCGGAAATTCTGTCCAAAAACCACCCAATCCACTAGTATATATATAGGAGGAGAGGAGAGGAGAGGCAGCCAAGGCCTTTGGGTCGGCCGAAATAGGAGGTGGGAGCAATCCTACTTCACCTCCAATCCTAGTTGGAGTAGGATTGCCTCCTATTGGCTGATTTTCCACTTTTTGCTTTAGGACTTTCTCTCCTGTGCCATGGGCCTTTGTGGCTGTTTTCCCAGCCCACTAAGGGCTGGTTATTATTCTCCCACAGCCCATGGACCTCTTGGGGTCGAAATACCCCTCCCGGAGGTCCCCCGGTACACTACCGGCACTCCCGGTACACTACCGATACTCCCGGTACACTACCGATGAGCCCGAAACTTTTCCGGCGACCAAACTGGGACATCCTATATATGAATCTTTACCTCCGGACCATTCCGGAGCTCCTCGTGAAGTCTGGGATCTCATCCGAGACTCCGAACAAACTTCGGTCACCACCATACATAACTCTACACTACCGAAACGTCACCGAACCTTAAGTGTGCAGACCCTGCGGGTTCGAGAACTATGTAGACATGACCGAGACACCTCTACGGTCAATAACCAATGGCGGGACCTGGACATCCACATTGGTTCCTACATATTCTACGAAGATCTTTATCGGTCGAACCTCTATGTCAAGGATTCAGTTAATCCCGTATAACGTTCCCTTTGTTCCTCGATATGTTACTTGCCCGAGATTCGATCGTCAGTATCTCCATACCTAATTCAACCTCGTTACTGGCAAGTCTGTTTACTCGTTCCGTAATACAAGATCCCGCAACTAACAATTAGTCACATTGCTTGCAAGGCTTATTGTGATGTTGCATTACCGAGTGGGCCCCGAGATACCTCTCCGTCACACGGAGTAACAAATCCCAGTCTCGATCCATGCCAACTCAACAGACACCATCGGAGATACCTGTAGAGCACCTTTATAGTCACCCAGTTACGTTGCGAGGTTTGATACACACAAGGCACTCCTCCGATATCTGTGAGTTGCATGATCTCATGGTCATAGGAACATATACTTGACAAGAAGAAAACAGTAGCAATAAACTGACACGATCATATGCTAGGTTTGTAGTTTGGGTCTTATCCATCACATCATTCTCCTAATGATGTGATCCCGTTATCAAATGACATCTCATGTCCATGGCTAGGAAACCTTAACCATCCTTTGATCAACGAGCTAGTCCATTAGAGGCATACTAGGGACATGGTTTTGTCTATGTATCCACACATGCATTTAAGTCTCCGATCAATACAATTATAGCATGGATAATAAACGATTATCATGAACAAGGAAATATGATAATAACTAATTTATTATTGCCTCTAGGGCATATTTCCAACAGTTTATTGTCATAAAAATCTTCAATACATCGTCATCGCTTAAAAATATCTCGCTCGATAAATACAACTGAACAATATTTAACAACCATTATCTATACAATTTTCAACATATGTGCATAGCATAAGAACACACTTACACTATTGAAACCAGAATCATGAACATCACGAGTGTGAGAAGAAGTACAACCACTCGTAAAGCTAGAATATATTTTGTCTTGTGTCAACAAGCTTAACCAAAAAAACTCGATATGAGTTTTCTACATTTTGAACATATTATATTTTTTCAAGCCATCAATAATGTTATCAAGTTGAAGATAAACCTTATCAAATATACGTTTGAAAAAACAGTTTATAAAAATCTAATAGAGAGCATGTGTTAATCATTCTGACTTTAAGGTACACTAAATTGAACATATAATATTTATATTAAGTTGTACTTTTTACAAACCATTTGCGATGACCATAACATAAAATTACAAAGATAATAGAAAAAAGATAGAATTTATGTTGTGATGTTGGTTGAAATATTATGAAATACTAAATAAAAAATGTAATATTTAGATAAATTACTATTTAGGGTGCACCATGTCGATCTGACGGCGATCCATGTCGTTGTGTGACATGGAAACGATAGATGATGAAATAAATGGGCGTGTGCGCTCCTATATTATGATGGATGGATACAATTGTAATCCGACCCAAACGGTTTGCTTGTGTACTAGCTTTCCTTGGACTCTTGTTTCCAAAAACATGCTAGGAATGATTATTCCTGTTGGTTTGGACCTACACATGGATGGATCCGAAAGTGAATCGTGTTCATATCACCTCAGACATTATATCATATGACCAGATATGCATGTGCTTTGCCATGAGAGAAACAAAATACCCCACCAACGCGAAACAGTAACATCCAGATGGTGCTATCGGACGGCGGGGAGATGAAAAATGAGATGTAGAAGATTGTATCTGTCCCACATGAATCATTATTGTTATACCATCTTTCCTCGGTACTCTCTCCCTTCGGTTTAAAGGGAACCAACCATAAATCTTCCCAAATAAGGTGGATGGTGAGTGATGGAATACATTTTATAATGACAAAAGTACTCAATTAACGCACTCATTTTTGTTAAAATAATTACTTTTACTAATGCGTTAATTTGCATTAAATGCAATGCGTGCATGTGTGGACAATAAAGGAGCAAGGAATTTTACATGCATGACCATTGATGTTGCACATGATTAGAAGAGAGATAGACCACACTAATATTATTAGTAAACAATGGTAGTTTCGGATGGAGCGCGACGGAGCTTGGTGAGGGGTTGTCGTAGGCAACAAGACTCGGCGACATAGTTGGACACGACATGATACTACGCCTCCGGGCTAGACGCGAGACTATATGATGTCGTTGGGACAACTAGGATATCAAAGTAGATCCCAATAATACAGAGAAACCATAGGTGGATCTGCAAGTGTCGGGATACCCAGCCAAGTCAACATCATTGTAGGAGAGGAGATCATATTCAGAGGAGCGATAGAGCTGCTGGCCATAGTGGATGGTGCCACGTAGGTAGCATAAGGCACGGTTAATCAACTAGAAATGTGTGTCAAGAGGGACCTGCGTGAATAAACCAATTTGTTTTATAACATACATGAGGTCTAGTCGAGTAAGTGTGAGATACCGAAGAGCTCCAGCGAGGTTGCGATATTTGGTGGGATAGAGAAGGATTTTTCATTGGTTGTGGAATGTTTGGCACGAGTTTCAATAAGTGTGGAGATAGAATGACATTTTAACATGCTTGAATGGTCCAAAACCTCTAGAATGTATTTCTCTTGAGACAAAAACATGCCAGCGGTGTTGCGGTGTATATTGATTCCAAAGAAGTGGTGGATATTCCAAGACAACTCCTAGGTGAGACACACAACAAACATGGTGAGAATGTGTTGGCAGTCAAAATGATGTTGTCGACGTACAAGAGAAGTACACAATGGTTGCCACACGAGGTCGATTTTGCCGTTCTAAACTTTTTGAAAAGTTTAGCCAGATCTGACATTGGTTCCAAGAAAAATCATGATATGACCCTTTTTCCTACCGCCATGGTCGTTGGCATTAGGGTAACACTACCTAGTGTCATGGTCAACGGTGGTAGGTCTTAACTATAGCGTAGGATCATTTAACAGGGAAAATAACCTATCGCCGGGGTTTTGACGGTAGGCCATTATACCCTACTGATACGTCAATTTTGCATCATGTTTTCCTATTGTTAATTATAGTGTTTTTATGCATAATAATGCTTTGGGGAGTAATTCTAATGTTTTCTCTCTCAAAATTTGTAAGGTTTACACAAAGAGGGAGAATGCCGGCAGCTGGAATTCGGGACCTAAAAAAAGCATGTCAGAGATAGCTATTCTGCATATCCCCAATGGAGCGAAAACTTTACAGAGAATTTTTGTGGAATAAATGAAAAATACTGGACGAGAAAACTACAAGAGGGGGGCCACCTGGTGAGGAACACCCACCAGGGCGCGCCAGGACCCCAGGCGCGGCCTGGTGGGTGGTGCTCACCCTGGCCCACCTCTGGAGCCCATCTTCTGGTATAAATTCTGGAAAAACCTAAAAAAATAAGGAGATGACTTTCGAGACATGGCGCCGCAGTCTCGAGACGGAACTTGGGCAGGAGCACTTTTGCCCTCCGGCGGAGCGATTCCGTCAGGGAAGCTTTCCTCCCCGAGGGGCAAATTGAAGCCATCGTCATCACCAATAATCCTCTCATCTTGGGAAGGCCATTCTTCATCAACATCTTCAACAACACCATATCCTCTCAAATCCTAGTTCATCTCTTATGTTCAATCTTTGTACCAGAACCTCAGATTGGTACCTGTGGGTGATGAGTAGTGTTGATTACCTGGTGAAGTTGATTGCTATATGGTTTATTTGGTGGAAGATTATATGTTCAGATCCATTATGTTGTTCAATACACCTATGATCTTGAGCATGCATATTATTTGTGAGTAGCTACCTTTGTTCTTGAGGTCACGAGAGAAGTCATGTTGCAAGTAATCATGTGAATGTGATATGTGTTCGATATTTTGATGAGATGTATGTTGTGATTCCCTTAGTGGTGTCATGTGAACGTCGACTACATGACACTTCAGCATACTTGGGCCTAAGGGAATGCATTGTGGAGTAGTTATTAGATGATGGGTTGCTAGAGTGTCAGAAGCTTAACCCTAGTTTATGCGCTACTTCGTAAGGGGCTGATTTGGGTCCACATGTTTAATGCTATGATTAGACTTTATATTAATACTTTTCTCGTAGTTGCGGATGCTTGCGAGGGGATTAATCATAAGTAGGTTGTTAGTTCAAGTAAGAACAGCACCTTAGCACTGGTCTGTCCACATATTAAATTACCAAAGTACCGAACACGAATCAAACCAACATGATGAAAGTGACTAGACGAAACTCCCATGTACCCTCAAAAACACTTTGCTTATCATAAGAGATAGTTTTGGCTTGTTCTTTGCCACAAAAGTATTGGGATACCTTGCTGCACCTTACCTATTATTATCATTACTTGCTTGTTACAAATTATCTTGCTATCAAACTACTTGCTACTTATAATTTCAGTGCTTGCAGAAATTACCTTGCTGAAACCCGCATATCATTTCCTTCTGCTCCTCGTTGGGTTCGACACTCTTACTTATCAAAATTACTATGATTGATACCCTAGACTTGTGGGTCATCACCTACCGTCATACTCCTTGATGGCAGGATCTTGATTGGACCATTTGGCGAAATCCCTCTCATTAAGCTCGCAAGCTTCCCAGATCTGGAGCTCAAGCTTCTTCTTCCTCTCTTCTTCTCGAGCTACCATGGAGGTGGACTGAAAGAAGAGAGAGGATAGGGATTTCGATGCTCTATCCTCTTTGCGTGTCCTTGGAGACCAAGTTTTGTAGGAAATGGTTGGGGGTCTCAGTGCAGAGAGCACAAGGAGGTTTTTGCCACTACACCTTGCATCTTTTGGTCGAAAGGCGACCACTCGGGCTCCGACGACGATGTTCAGCTCCTATATTTCCTCCTAGGCGTCGAGCCGTCTTGGAGGTAGTTTATCTAGTTTTTCGTCCTAGTACTTCCATTGTCTACCTTCGGTTGTTCCCGACGGTGTTGTAGCCATTGCTCCACCCCAAGTGGTTTTGTCCCCGACGGTGGTGGTATCGGGCCAGGGCATAGATGGCGAAGAGGACTCGATTGCTTTTCATTTTTGTTGTTTGGGGTCCTATCTGCAAAATGTCCGGCCTGGATTATAATTTCTACTTTCCATTGGGCCTTTATGTAAGATATTGCATGCTTATCTAATATAAGTCTGGGTCCTTCAGGATCCTTGTGTTTAGAAAAAACTAGGCTGCATGCTATGGAGAGGCATGCATGTTGATGTGAGTAGCTAGATAGCTAGGCTGCATGCTATGGAGAGGCGGAAACACATGTTTGATGCATGTCATTCCGAGTTATTTTGCGTTGAATTAATGCTCTATAGTGTAGCAGCACATTGCAGTGTGGTGTGGCGCTAGCTTGCTCTGTCGCCAAAGACCACGATGATAAGATATAATGGGCTACCGTCAAAATCCTTGGCGGAAGGGTATTTTCCACATCAAACGGTTGTGACGCTGTAAGTAAACCCTATTGTCAGAGACCATGGCAGTAGGTAGTGTTACCCCACCGCCAGTGACTACGAGGGTAGAAAAATGACCAGATTCTGAAATGTTTACAAACGAGGGTCAGATCCAGCTAAACTTTCCAAAAAGGGTCAAAACACAAAATTTTGTCGCCCCACGATGAAGAATTAAAAGTGAGGTATCACACTTGAAGGAGGCAAAATCAAGTGTGTGAAGAAACCTCGTAGCGAAGCGAAGAAACCATGTCCGGAGAGCCTAGTTAACACCATACAATAATACTAGATCATCGATGGTGCGCGCTGCCGCACCCGTCTATTTGTATAACAAGATGATAATTTTTTTATCAATATATTGTACATGAATAATGAAAGTTATATTTATACAAACAAACTCATTTATGAGTTACGAACCGAGGGGAATTTTACACACGCTAAAATATCCCACACATTGACTTGATTCCAAAGTTTGAACAACAATCTTTGAATGAACCAAATATAAAATCAAATGCAACATGTATATGCTATTCCAATGAGGAATTTAATCATATGGCCCACTTTACAGTTGGCACTTATCAAAGTGCAAACTAAAGTCGGCGATACATAAAAAAGATGTACTGGTATTCTTTCATTGCCGCAGAAACAAGTGAAAGGGAGCAACAATTAAGGGGGTATCCTTCATAATTTCACCAACAGACATATTATTCATCAATAATATAAGGCCACATGAATTAGATGTCGCGCACCAGTGCTTGCCTATTTGACCCAAAAAACTCATGCAAATTGGTGATAAACAATACCACTATGTCCTTAAAGTGAAGTAGATTACACAGAATTTGGACCGAATCCATCACAAACTCAAAGCAATCCGCGGTTATCTTCAGACAAGCATTTGCAACAGAGACTGCAACACTTTGAACTTTGCAAAAATGCATCCAATTAACGAACTCAATAAATTCTCAACACAAATATTGAGGGAAGTCAATGGACGACGGCATGGTGATATCTATACCTGCTTGCAAGCATTGTGTTAGCCACCTCCACAATACCTCATATAACAAAACATGATCACGTAAAGCATGTAAGATCTATGTGATTGTTTGGTCATATTGCCGTAGTTATTATGTTAAATTCCTAGTTACTACATCATTGTACTTGGTTCCAACAAATGGGGAGTAGAGGATAAGAAGCAAGCCATGCCGGACAATGGCGTCAACAAGTTGCACGACACTGAAGAATTAAGTGATGGCGCATACAAAGAGCATCATCTCATCGAGGCTAGCCACACTGCCATATCCACTATCAACCAACCCATACAAGCACATGTGCTGCAGTTCCAACAGTAAGTAGCTCCCTACATCCACCATGCATAAAAAGACCACTTCATAGAGGGTGGAAGAAAATGGGTCCAGCGATGTTTTTCAAACAAGCATAGAAGCTAAAGCACGAGCAATAGTTTAGACAGATTGTTTTGTGGAAATAAATAAAAGACTAATCGGATTGTTAAACAAAGGATGTTTTTGAACAAGTTAATTCAAGCCGCTTATTGAAACAAAACTCTAGATAATTTGTGGTTCAATTTTTGTACCAATAACCAAAGAAATAAAAATATTAACTCATGTAGACACACATCTAGTTGACACCTCAAGAACCCATAGAGTATAAAGCAACTAATATTTTTCAAATGAAAAAAGAAACTCCGGTGTTGTATGGATATTCTTCTATACACCAATCCATAACAAGAAACTAATGTTGATGTTGTAAATCCTAGAGTTTTGACCTTTGGTTAACTTCAGACACCTGGGATTGTGCTAGTTAGAAACAAAACATATTCCAAGGCATAGGAAGGTTCAAATAGGGTAAAAATATATAAAACAAAAAATATATGATGACTACATACTTCCACATTACAACAACCTAAAAATATTTTGCTTGTGAGTTCAGGCTCTATGCAAGAAACATGACAATAGATTGACATCAAAATTAATGCATCTCTTGCTCCATGACACTAATGCGATTATGAGTCCAGACCGCAATAGCAAGTATCCATATTGCTCTTCTAGTGAATGTCTTTGTAGAGTAGAAATAAAAGTAAAAAATAATGAGTATTAATATAAAAAAGTTAAATATGTAATATTCTGCTGGATCTGCTTCCAATTTCCATGACAGGAACCATCTCTTAAAATGCCAAATAGAACAACATAGCTGACCTCTTGGTCAAGCTGCCTTCATCGCCTCGGTCGTCTCTAGCTTCCCATGTTCGAGCACAAACTCCATCTGCTTATCACACCATTCCTATCACACAAGTTCCGCAAAACATTATACAGCAAGTTGATTTATTCCTCGACTACTAACATCAATAACTCACTTGCCTCCCCTTGTTAATAGTTTAACACATCAATAAGGCCTTGATATAACTTCAGTTTAACAATAGCAAGGCAACAGACAATTCAGGTGACACCAAAAATATATTCTGAATAGACTACCAATCGTAGGGACAGTCAAGAGGACCTCCCCGATATGCAGCTTGTATAGGACGGTGGTCTTGCCCGCTGCATCCAGCCCAAGCATCAAGACCTGAAAATCGAGTATCACCCGAGCGAAAACAATTAAATGACCCAAAGAAAAAGGACCAACATGATACAACATGGGCAGTTCTTAGAGGAGCATCAAAAGGGGTAAGGTACTCCCGTAATAGGGACAATAGCGACGGCGTGGTGTCCGGCGATGTGCCAGCGACCGACCGATCCGGTTTCTATCAGTGGTGACGATCCGGTTTCTATCAGTGGTGACGATCCGGCAAAATTCTCATGTGTCTCTCTGTCTCTATGTTTCAGTCTGCACTAGCCGAAGTTGGAGGATCGAGATCAAGGAGCGGGTTGGTTGCGGCCTGCGGGAAGGGAAGGGAAGGGGTGCGGGTTGGCTATGAGGACGCGAATGAGAATCAAGAACGTTCATTTGGCATAGGACGTTTAGGAATGTCAACGAGTGATATGCCTCCGATTCGGCCATGGGAATAGCAGTCCTAGGACATTCAGCCCAGTACCAGCCCATGCGAGAGTAAAAAGTGTATTGGACGACCAAGGATAGCTGAGCCACGCGATCCGCCGGTGTAAATCGACGGGAGAGTGAGAGGGCTCGGAAAGGGTTCGGTTTTACTGTCCTTAATGTTAAGGTGGAAAACGTGTTTGGGATGAGCAGGATCAATAAAACCATAGGATAATTGGCAATAGACAGTTTCGATGAGATAACAATGGAGGAAATGTCTAGTTTTCATCTAGATGTCGATGGTGACAATGCCGAGAACCACACCAATCGTGACGGGCTTGACAACATGGCTAAAGGTCTCCTAGTGATCAACACTCGACTGTTGTGTGAAACCATGGACCCGTTTTAAAACACCAAAGACGTGTTTGGTCGCCTGCACAAGGCCCACCCAAGCCGCACGGGAAGGAAACATGATGTTTGGTTGCCCACATATACTGTTTGGCCTGCATGGCACAAACTTTAAAGCACCTCTGAGCCAGGCCCACTAGCTATGACTGAATCAGCAGTTTCTGGAAAGCCAGGCTTGGGTGAAGCATGGTACAGGAATGTAGCGCTGAACTCGTGCCACCAGGGAGATGGCACGAGCTCGTGCGTGTCTCTGAAAAATCAGTGAGAGGGTTTCGGCTCATCTCCCGCCGATTTGGTCGCCCCTGTTTAGCCCCCTCCTCTCACCACCCAAGGTCCCGCCACCCTACTCCCCTATTTCGAGCTATTTCGCTGACGCACATCCACACCGACGAGCAAGTAAGCGGAGCTCCTTCACTGGCCAGCGGTCCACGGCGGCGGTGACTCTTGTCCCCAAGTTCTTCGACCGTTCCCATGTCCCTCCCGAGCTACAACTATTGCCTTTGTGAGTTGAATCACCCCTTTATCAGTGTTCATTGTAGCTAGATCTGAGAGGATGTGGTGGTAGGGTTAAATGTGCAAGCATGTGGTAGGGTTGATTCGTCCACCAATCTGTCAACAGATGGTAGATTGTGATGTTGTGGTAGCTATTTGTGATGGATTTATAGCTAGTTGTGGTGTATTTGTAGCATGCTAGAATAGCTATTTGTGATGAACACACATGATTCATAGCTAGTTGTGATGTTGTGCTAGCTGTTGGTGATGGATTCATAGCTAGTTGTGATGTATGCTCCTCCTTTCATAGATTGTCCGATTGTGATGTTGTGTGCTATGTTTACAGTTGATTCATCTCCATCATATCTATAATTTTTGATTGTTTCATGCAAATATTCTACAACTTTCATATACTTTTGGTAACTTTTTATACTATTTTTGGGACTAACATATTGATCCAGTGCCCAGTGCCAGTTCCTGTTTGTTGCATGTTTTTTGTTTCGCAGAATATCCATACCAAACGAAGTCCAAACACGATAAAAACTTACGAAGATTTTTAAAGAATCAGCATGAGATGATGCCCGAGGGGCCCACAAGCCATAGGGGCACACCCTACCCCCTGGGCGCGCCAGGGTGGCTTGTGGTCACTGTTGGAAATATGCCCTTGAGGCAATAATAAATTGGTTATTATCAGATTTCCTTGTTCGTGATAATTGTTTATTATCCATGCTATAATTGTATTGATTGGAAACTCAGATACATGTGTGGATACATAGACAACACCATGTCCCTAGTATGCCTCTAATAGACTAGCTTGTTGATGAAAGATAACTATGGTTTCCTAGTCATGGACATGAGATGTCATTTGATAACGGGATCACATCATTAGGAGAATGATGTGATGGACAAGACCCAAACTACAAACGTAGCATATGATCGTGTCAGTTTATTGCTACTGTTTTCTGCACGTAATGTATGTGTTCCTATAACCATGAGATCAGACAACTCACTGACACCGGAGGAGTACCTTGTGTGTATCAAATGTTGCAACGTAACTGGATGACTATAAAGGTGCTCTAAAGGTATCTCTGAGGGTGTCTGTTGGGTTGGCATGGATCAAGACTGGGATTTGTTACTCCGTGTGACGGAGAGGTATCTTAGGGCCCACTCGGTAATACAACATCATAATAAGCCTTGCAAGCAATGTAGAACTAAGTGTTAGCCACGGGATCTTGTATTATGGAACGAGTAAAGAGACTTGCTGGTAACGAGGTTGAACTAGGTATGGAGATGCCGACGATCGAATCTCGAGCAAGTAACGTACCGAAGAACAAAGGGAACAACATACGGGATTAACGAAATCCTTGACATAGAGGTTCGACCGATAAACATCTTCGTAGAATATGTAGGAACCAATATGGGAATCTAGGTCCTGCTATTGGTTATTGACCGTAGAGGTGTCTCGGCCATGTCTACATAGTTCTCGAACCCGTAGGGTCTGCACACTTAAGGTTCGGTGACATTTTGGTAGTATAGAGTTATGTATGGTGGTGACCGAAGGTTGTTCAGAGTCCCGGACGAGATCTCGGACGTCACGAGGAGCTCCGGAGGTAAAGATTGATATATAGGAAGTGCTGTTTTGGTCACCGGAAAAGTTTCGGGCTCATCGGTAGTGTACCGGGAGTGCCGGGAGGGTGTCGGGTGACCATCGGGAGGGGTGTCTCGACCCAAAGGACCTCATGGGCTGTGGGAGGAGTCAAACCAGACCCTGGTGGGCTGGACTAAGCCCCCTCTAAGGTCCATGCGGCTAGGGGTGGGAAAACCCCAAAAGGTGGAGAGGTGGAAAGAGTTTCCAAGTGGAAAGGAGGAATCCTACTCCTAATAGGATTGGAGTAGGACTCCTCCACCTCCAATTTCTACCAAACCTTGAGGGTTTGAGGCTGCCATTCCCCTCCCTCCCTCCTATATATACTAGAGGATTTAGAGGAAAGAGCTAACCCTGATTGCCACGTTCTGCCCTTTTCTTCTCTAGATTGTAGTTTCTCCTCTAGATTGGTTTCAGCGGTGCTTAGGCGAAGCCATGCTGGAATAGCTCCACCACCATTGCCGCAACGTCGTCACGCTACCGGGGAACTCATCTACTTCTCCGCTCCCTCTTGCTGGATTAAGAAGGCGGAGATCGTCATCGAGCTGTACGTGTGTTGAACACGGAGGTGTTGTCTGTTCGGCACTAGATCGGAAGGACCGTGATCAAGATCGCGAGACGATTCGTGATGGGATTGCAGGACGGATCATGATGGGATCACGGGACGGATCATGATTGGATCGTGAGATGGATCATGATGGGATCACAGGACACTCGGCGATTTGGATCGCGAAGACGTTCGACTACATCAACCGCGTTTCTTAACTCTTCCCGCTTAGCGATCTAGAAGGTTATGTAGATCCACTCTCCCTCTCATAGATGCTCATCACCATGGATAGATCTTGCATGTGCTTAGGATTTTTTTTGTTTCCCATGCAACATTCCCCAACAGTCACTAAGGGTGTCCCGGATTAGGGGGTCCTCAGATAGCCGACCTGTTGTTTATGGGCCGGACTATATGGGCTACTTGTAGAACACTGGATGATTTGAAGGCCTAGTTTCTAGGATGGAAGCTTCGAGGAGCACGGCTTGCACTCCATGTTTAATGTAGTAAATAGGCATGTTTATCTCTTTGGCATGTAACCAACCATATGTACACCCTAGGCCTCCTTGGCATCTATATAAGCCGGAGGGTAATAGGGTATAGACATAGAATAACTCATCTAGGGTTAGACATACGATCTCGAGGTAGATCAACTCTGTAACCCCTTACACCATCAATACAATCAAGCAGGACGTAGGGTATTACCTCCATTGGAGGGCCCGAACCTGGGTAAACTCGTGTCCCCTTCGTGTCCTGTTACCGTTGATCCTAGTCTCACAGTTCGGGACCCCCTACCCGAGATCTATCGATTTTGACACCGACATTGGTGCTTTCTTTGATAGTTCCTCTGTGAGCAGGATGGAATGGACACCTCGTCTCTTCATTAACGAAGAGGTTCGTGACATGGACGTTTTTGTCCCCAGGCAGATCTTCACCTTCGGCAGTGTTGTGCTGCATGCGGATTCCAACGGCCATGTAGGATGCATTGAGAGCTTCGCCCCTGATCAAGAGGTCAGATTTGGAAACTTAGAATTCTTCGTCGACTCTTGGGGCGACCTGTCACTAATCGGGCTCACGGCTTTGCCTGTAGCCCTCGGGGACTCTGAGGCCTCAACCTCGAGCCATTTCTTCTGTCTTCGCATCATACTCCATATGATAAGCCGGACCGCCCTCCTCTTGGGCATGACAGAGCGGCCAATGACACCGGTTATGTACCGGCGATGCCCCGAAGATATGGTAAGGAGCCATTCGAACCCAATGACAGGTTTGACGTGCATGATGACCTAGACCATAGAGCATGCCGTACAAGATCTATCTACAGATCCAGAGATTACTCACCGGATAGACAGGGAGAGTAAAGACCATGGTTCGACAAAATCACAAAGCCTAGGAACGAAACCGGGCCCATACAGACACCGACTACAGGAGGGACATAGCATGGGTCAGAGGCGCTGCTCACCCACTGTGCTTCACGGACGAGGTAATACGGCATCAGTTCCCCAAAGGGTTTAAACCCGTGAATATAGAACAGTATGATGGGACCACTGACCCAACTATATGATCTCCATGCCATCAAATACCTAGCTCTAAGCCTAAGGGGCCAGATCGACACTGGCTAAACAGCCTCCCTGAAAACTCCATAGGATGCTGGGAAGACCTGCAGTCCGATCTCAGCAACGTTGTTCAGAAGCCTGGCGAATCCGCCAGGCAGTTCTGGAATCGGATCTTGACTAAGAAGAACCAAATTGTCGATTGTCCGGATGATGAGGCCATAGCCTCCTTCCGGCATAATATTCGGGACGAATGGCTGGCCCGCCAGCTAGGCCAGGGCAAACCTTGAACTATGTCCGCCCTTACCTCCCTCATGACACACTTTTGCATGGGCGAGGATAACTGACTGGCTAGACGCAACCACAATTCTGAAGATCATGTGGCACCGGAAGCCCAGGCTGGCAACTCCAAGCCAGAGCGCAATAAGAATAAACGCTGACACAATGGTAATGGTGCCGATGACACGGAGGTTAATGCCGGATTCCGCAATTCCCGACCTGGGCAATGGAAGAAGCCCCCTAAAAGGCAATCGTGATGGACCCACTCAACTGGAAAATATTATGGAAAGGCCTTGTCCATGGGACTCCGAAAAAGCCCGCCAATCAAACACACCGCAATTGTTGGGTGTTTAAGCAGGCTGGCAAGATACCGCCCGAGGACCAAGGCAAGAGCTCTCGCAACAAGGATGAGGGTGAACCTCTGGGTCCAATTGGTGGCGGACAAAAGAAATTCCCTCGCGAAGTCAAAACAGTGAATATGATATATGCCACCCACATACCTAAGAAGGAGAGGAAACGGGCCCTTCTGGAGGTCTATGCTGTGGAGCCCGTAGCTCCGAATTATAACCCATGGTCAGCATACCCAATCACTTTTGACCGGCGCGACCACCCAACCAGTATCCGTCATGGGGGCTTGGCTTCCCTCGTCCTAGATCCCATTATAGATGGGTATCACCTCACCAAAGTCCTAATAGACGGAGGAAGTAGCCTCAATCTGATTTACTCAGACACGGTGAAATAGATGGGTATAGATCCGTCAAGGATCAAACCCAGCAGCACTACCTTCAAGGGAGTGATCCCAGACATTGAGGCCCGATGTACGGGTTATGTAACCCTGGAGGTTGTGTTCGGCTTGCCCGATAACTTCCACAGCGAAGACTTGATCTTCGACATTGTGCCCTTCCGAAGTGGCTATCACACGCTGCTTGTCCAAATGACGTTCACTCGTTTCAACGCAGTCCCGCATTACGCATACCTCAAGCTCAAGATGTCGGGCCCCAAGGGGGTCATCATTGTTAATGGCAATACAGAGTGTTCCCTTAGAACTAAGGAACATGCACTGGCACCGGCGGCCGAATTCAGCTACAAAGATAACTGACAAGTTTCGGTATTCGCCATAATGGCATGAAAGGCTGGGAAACGAGTTCGGATTCAGCCCGAAACTGGGATCCTCCCTCCTCCCCTCAATAGGGACTCACCCCCACTGCAAAATCCTAATACCAGCAAAGTACGTGCCAAGAAGGCACAACATCGCAGTTAAAAATCCATGGTAGCGGTGGGGAAATATAAGATGAGCGTTCAGCTAGCCCGAACTTCTACCCTCAACATGTCTTTGGACAAAACGTAGGCCACACTAAAAGGCCTGCCCATGGCGTAAAGCTCATCTACAAATTTGGCGACTTCTCAAGTCTTCGTTTGCAAGTTCCGTTTGCCGAACACTATCACCCATGAAGGTAGATCTAAAAGCAGGAGTCAACTAGCAACAGGGTATATCGAAGATGTTTGGTTACCAATTAAGGACCCCTGGTACAACAACTCCTGCATGGTTTTATTTCTCATTTTCTTTTGCATACCTGTACACAGATGCTTCGGCAATCTGAGTTATAAGAGTAGTTGAGAAAAGGCAAAGATTGCATGGTGCAAATTCGCCTCATTTGTCCTGTTTTCGGTACATTTTTTTTCCTTTCTCCCTCTTCACGTGAATCTATTCGGTACGACGTGAGGCCACCAGCTAATATACCAGGGGCTCGCTCTCAAACACAAAAATCGCCCTATTTACTATGTGTTCGGCATCTTGGCATTCGCTTTATATGCATCGGTTCCGAACTATGTCTTTGTTCAATAAGTTGGGTTGCCCGGCCCTTGTGCTTTCCCCTTTACATTCCGCTTGTTCGTCTAAAAGGGCAAAGGGAGCACCCCTATGATTGTGCTTCCGGATAGTCTGGTCAAGCACCTCAGGGGAGAAAGCTGAAAACAAACTGTCATAGTATGCGCGATCCGATCCGTGAACCGTGAGTTGTAAGTGTTATAATTCATTCTGCACACGGTTATTTTGTGTTGTACAAGGAACATGCCCTTCGTGCAGAAATTACGATGCCGGCTTCGACCACGGTTCTTCTGAGCATCACAACACTCCGGTAGCCAATCGTATGCTTCCCGCAATACTTTTCGCGCCCCTCCATCTAAGTGAAAGAAATAAAGCACAATAGTCTGATTGCCTAGTCTGCCGCACTATACCGCCTTCGGGTTCCTATAATACGGCTAAGGGACACAGTGCATTTTCATAGACACCCCATGTAGTATCTACGTAGGGCTGAAGCCGATGACTCGCATCTTTCAGTATTAAGCTGCCACATAGGAGTTATAAAGGAATACAAAATCATATGAGAGCGGATACTATAATCATTAAAAGTTATCACGAGTCTTCAAACACAGTACAAGCTCATTCAAATAATTTTTCACCCAAACACTGCGACATTATCACCCGGGCACTCTCTATCACTCCATCGAAGTAAATCTCGGGGCGTCGGTGCTCCTTTACGGGTGGCGGCGGGTCGGTCACGGCCTTCGTCGGATTGAGTGTTGGAAATTTTCCCTAGAGGCAATAATAAATTGGTTATTATTATCATATTTCCTTGTTCATGATAATCGTTTATTATCCATGCTATAATTGTATTGATCGGAAACTCAGATACATGTGTGGATACACAGACAACACCATGTCCCTAGTATGCCTCTAATAGACTAGCTCGTTGATCAAAGATGGCTATGGTTTCCTAGTCATGGACATGAGATGTCATTTCATAACGGATCACATCATTAGGAGAATGATGTGATGGACAAGACTCACACTACAAACGTAGCATATGATTGTGTCAGTTTATTGCTACTGTTTTCTGCATGTCAAGTATGTGTTCCTATGACCATGAGATCATGCAAATCACTGACATCGAAGGAGTACCTTGTTGGAAATATGCCCTAGAGGCAATATATATAAAGTGTTTATTATTATATTTCCTTGTTCATGATAACCGTTTATTATCCATGCTATAATTGTAGTGATTGGAAAACACATTGCATGTGTGGGTAAATAGACAACACAATGTCCCTAGTATGCCTCTAGTGAACTAGCTCGTTGATCAAATGATGGTTAAGGTTTCCTAGCCATGGACATGAGATGTCATTTGATAACGGGATCACATCATTGGGAGAATGATGTGATGGACAAGACCCAAACTACAAACGTAGCATATGATCGTGTCAGTTTATTGCTACTGTTTTCTGCATGTCAATGTATATGTTCCTATGACCATGAGATCATGCAACTCACGGATATCGGAGGAGTGCCTTGTGTGTGTCAAACGTCGCAATGTAACTGGGTGACTATAAAGGTGCTCTACAGGTACCTCCGATGGTGTCTGTTGAGTTGGCATGGATCGAGACTGGGATTTGTTACTCCGTGTGACGGAGAGGTATCTCGGGGCCCACTCGGTAATGCAACATCACAACAAGCCTTGCAAGCAATGTGACTAATATGTTAGCCACGGGATCTTGCATTATGGAACGAGTAAAGAGACTTGCCGGTAACGAGGTTGAACTAGGTATGGAGATACTGACGATCGAATCTCGGGCAAGTAACATACCGAAGAACAAAGGGAACGTTATACGGGATTAACTGAATCCTTGACATAGAGGTTCGACCGATGAAGATATTCATAGAATATGTAGGAACCAATGTGGACGTCCAGGTCCCACCATTGGTTATTGACCGTAGAGGTGTCTTGGTCATGTCTACATAGTTATCGAACCCGCAGGGTCTACACACTTAAGGTTCGGTGACGTTTCGGTAGTGTAGAGTTATGTATGCTGGTGACCGAAGTTTGTTCGGAGTCCCGGATGAGATCCTGGACATCACGAGGAGCTCCGGAATGTTCCGGAGGTAAATATTCATATATAGGAAGTCCCAGTTTGGTCGCCGGAAAAGTTTCGGGCTCATCGGTAGTGTACCGGGAGTGCCGGTAGTGTACCGGCGGACCTCCGGGATGGGTATTTCGACCCCAAGAGGTCCATGGGCTGTGGGAGAATAATAACCAGCCCTTAGTGGGCTGGGGAAACAGCCACAAAGGCCCATGGCGCAGGGAGAGGAAGTCCTAAAGAGAAAAGGGAAAAATCAGCCAATAGGAAGCAATCCTACTCCAACTAGGATTGGAGTAGGAGTAGGATTGCTCCCACCTTGGCCGGCCAACTCCCCTAAGGGGACTTGTGCGCCAGCCCCTCTCCCCCTCCTCTCCTCCTATATATATTGGTGGATAGCTAGGGTTTTGCATACAACTTACGCCCATGTGCTACCCGTTTCACCGGTGCTCCTCTAGATCGGATTTTTGCAGCGCTTAGGCAAAGCCCTACCGGAATTGCTCCACCACCACCATCACCGGAGCGCCGTCACGCTGCCGGTGAACTCTCTCTCCTCTCCACCCCCTCTTGCTGGATCAAGACGGTGGAGATCGTCATCAAGCTGCACATGTGCTGAACGTGGAGGTGCCGTCCGTTCGGTACTAGATCGGAAGAATCGTGATCAAGGCCACGAGACATTCGTGATTGGATCGCGGGATGGATCGTGACGAGATCGCGGGACGGTTCGTGATTGGATCGCGGGACGGTTCGTGATTAGTTCGCGGGATGGTTCGTGATTGGATCGCGGGACGCTCGGCGATTTGAATCGCGAAGAAGTTCGACTACACCAACCGCGTTTCTTAACGCTTCCCGCTTAGCGATCTACAAGGGTACGTTGATCCACTCTCCCTCTCGTAGATGCTCATCACCATGGATAGGTTTGCATGTGCGTAGGTAAATTTTTGTTTTCATGCGACGTTCCCCAACAGTGGCATCATGATCTAGGTTGATGGTTCGATGAGATCTCGAGTAGAACACAAAAGGTTTGTGGGCGTTGATGCTTAGATTGCTTCCTTCCTTTGTCGGATTTTTGTTCAGCGAGATTGTGAGATGAAGCGGCCCGGACCAACATTACTCATACGCTTACGAGAGACCGGTTCCCTCGACGCAACTTGTTGCTTGGATGGCTTGCGGGTGACAGTTTCTCTCATTTTAGTTGGATCGGATCCGACAAAGGCGGTCCTTGAGAAGGTTGAAAAGCAATCTATGTATCACCGTTGTGGTTTATGCGAAGGTGAGAATCGTTCTTGCTAGATACCCGTAGCAGCCACGTAAAACATGCAACAACAATTAGAGGACGTCTAACTTGTTTTTGCAGGGTATGTTGTGATGTGATATGGCCAATTACATGATGTGATATATGTGATGTATGAGATGATCATGTGATTTATAGAACTTCACGACTTGCATGTCGATGAGTACGGCAACCGGCAGGAGCCATAGGGTTGTCTTTAATTATTGTATGACCTGCGAGTCAATCATTAAGCGCTATGTAATGCTTTACTTTATTGCTAAACGGTAGCAATAGTAGTAGAAGCATGCAGGGCGTGACAACCTCGATGGCGACACGTTGATGGAGATCAAGATGATGGAGATCATGGTGTCGTGCCGGTGACGATGAAGATCATGCCGGTGCTTTCAAGATGGAGATCTAAAGCCCAAGTTCATGGCCATATCATGTCACTTATGAATTGCATGTGATGTTAATCCTATTATCCACCTTGTTTTGCTTAGTACGACGGTAGCATTATAAGGTGATCCCTCACTTAAATTTCAATATAAAATTGTGTTCTCCCCGAGTGTGCATCGTTGCGAAAGTTCGTCGTGTTGAGACACCACGTGATGATCGGGTGTGATAGACTCTACGTTCACATACAATAGGTGCAAGCCAGATTTGCACGCGTAGAACACTCGGATTAAACTTGACGAGCCTAGCATGTACAGACATGGCCTCAGAACACAAGAGACCGAAAGGTCGAGCATGAATCATAAAGTAGATATGATCAACATAATGATGTTCACCAATGAAGCCAACTTAACTCACGTGATGATCGGACTTGAGTTGGTGAATTTGGATCATGTGACACTCAGATGACCTGAGGGATGTCAATTTGAGTGGGAGATTTAGTAATTTGATTAACTAAACTCATTATCTTGAACAATAATCTAAGTAACTTTTGCATATTTATGTTGTAGATCAATGGCTCGCGCAGTAGCACCCCTGAATTTTAATGCGTTCCTAGAGAAAGCTAAATTGAAAGATGATGGAAGTAACTTTGTTTACTGGGCCCGTAATCTGAGGATTATCCTCACGGCTTCCCAGAAGTCATATGTCCTTGATGCACCGCTTGGTGACCAGCCAGAAGACATGACCTCCGAAGACGTTAAGAACGCTTGGGAGGCTCGTGCTGGAGACTACTCAATAGTTCAGTGTGCAATATTGTATGGCTTAGAACCGGGACTTCAAAGATGTTTTGAACGTCATGGAGCATATGGATGTTCCAGGAGTTGAAGTTTATCTTTCAGAAGAATGCCCGGATCGAGAGGTATGAGACCTCCGATAAATTCTATGCTTGCAAGATGGAGGAGAACGGGTCTATTAGTGAGCACATACTCAGAACGTCTAGGTACTCAAACCGTCTAGCTGAGTTGGGAATTGCCCTTCCGCCGAAGGCAATCACTGATAGAGTTCTTCAATCTCTGCCACCTAGTTACAAGAGCTTTGTGATGAACTATAACATGCACGGGATGAACAAGTCAATCGCCGAGCTATTTGCGATGCTGAAAGTCGATGAGTCTGAAATCCAGAAAGAACATCAAGTGTTGATGGTCAATAAAACTGCTAGTTTCAAGAAAAATGGCAAAGGCAAAGGCAAGAAGGGTAAAACCAAGAAGGGTGGCAAAACAGTTGCTACTCCTACAAAGAAGCCTAAGCATGGACCTAAGCCAAAAACTGAGTGCTTTCATTGCAAGGGAACTGGTCACTGGAAGCGGAACTGCCCCAAGTACCTGGCTGACAAGAAGGCGGTCAATGACAAACAAGGTATATATGATATACATGTTATTGATGTGTACCTTACTAGCTCTCGTAGTAGTGCCTGGGTATTTGATACCGGTTTGGTTGCTCACATTTGCAACTCAAAGCAGGAACTACGGAATAAACGAAGGCTGGCAAAGGATGAAGTGACGATGCGCGTGGGAAATGGTTCCAAGGTTGATGTGATCGCCGTTGGCATGCACTCTCTTCTATTACCATCGGGATTAGTGATGAACCTGAATAATTGTTATTTAGTGCCTGTGTTAAGCATGAACATTATATCTGGATCTTGTTTATTGCGACACGGTTACTCATTTAAGTCAGAGAATAAAGGTTGTTCTATTTATATGAGTAATATCTTTTATGGTCATGCACCCAATGTTAGGGGTTTATTCATGTTGAATCTTGATAGTGATGACACACATGTTCATAACATTGATGCCAAAAGATGTAGAGTTGTTAATGATAGTACCACTTTCTTGTGGCACTGCCGTTTATGTCATATTGGTGTAAAACGCATGAGGAAGCTCCACGCTGATGGAGTTTTGGAGTCACTTGATTTTGAATCACTTGACACATGTGAACCATGCCTCATGGGCAAGATGACTAAAACGCCATTCTCTGGAACAATGGAACGGGCAAGTGACTTGTTGGAAATCATACATACTGATGTGTGTGGTCCAATGAATGTTGCAACGCGCGGTGGATATCATTACTTTCTCACCTTCACTGATGACTTGAGTCGATATAGGTATATTTACTTGATGAAACACAAGTCTAAAACTTTTGAAAAGTTCAAGCAATTTCAGAGTGAAGTTGAGAATCATCGTAACAAGAAGATTAAATTTCTGCGATCTGATCGAGGAGGTGAATATCTGAGTTATGAGTTTGGCAGTCACTTAAGACAATGTGGAATTGTTTCACAATTGACACCGCCCGGAACACCACAGCGTAATGGTGTGTCTGAACGTCGTAATCGAACCTTATTAGATATGGTGCGTTCTATGATGTCTCTTGCCGATTTGCCACTATCGTTTTGGGGTTATGCATTAGAGACAGCTGCACTCACTTTAAATAGGGCACCATCGAAATCCGTTGAGACGACGCCATATGAACTGTGGTTTGGCAAAAAGCCGAAGTTGTCGTTTCTTAAAGTTTGGGGATGTGATGCTTATGTCAAAAAGCTTTAGCCTGAAAAGCTGGAACCCAAAGCGGAAAAATGCGTCTTCATAGGAAACCCGAAAGAGACAGTCGGGTATACCTTCTATCTCAGATCCGAAGGCAAAGTGTTTGTCGCTAAGAACGGAACATTTCTTGAGAAAGAGTTTCTCTCGAAAGAATTGAGTGGGAGGAAAATAGAGCTTGATGAGGTTATTGAACCTTTACTTCAACCAGAGAGTAGCGCAGCGCAGAAAGATGTTTCTGTGGAACCTACGACGGTAGAAGAGGAAGTTAATGATGATGATCATGAAGCTTCGGATCAAGCTGCTATTGAACCTCGTAGGTCGACAAGGGCGCGTACTACTCCCGAGTGGTATGGCAACCCTCTCTTGGGGGTCATATTGTTAGACAACAATGAACCTACGAGCTATGGAGGAGCAGTGATGGGCCCGGATTTCGAGAATTGGGCGCGACAACCCCGATGGCGACACGTTGATGGAGATCAAGATGATGGAGATCATGGTGTCTTGCCAGTGACGATGGAGATCATGCCGGTGCTTTCAAGATGGAGATCTAAAGCACAAGTTCATGGCCATATCATGTCACTTATGAATTGCATGTGATGTTAATCCTATTATCCACCTTGTTTTGCTTAGTACGACGGTAGCATTATAAGGTGATCCCTCACTTAAATTTCAATATAAAATTGTGTTCTCCCCGAGTGTGCATCGTTGCGAAAGTTCGTCGTGTTGAGACACCACGTGATGATCGGGTGTGATAGACTCTACGTTCACATACAATAGGTGCAAGCCAGATTTGCACGCGTAGAACACTCGGATTAAACTTGACGAGCCTAGCATGTACAGACATGGCCTCAGAACACAAGAGACCGAAAGGTCGAGCATGAATCATAAAGTAGATATGATCAACATAATGATGTTCACCAATGAAGCCAACTTAACTCACGTGATGATCGGACTTGAGTTGGTGAATTTGGATCATGTGACACTCAGATGACCTGAGGGATGTCAATTTGAGTGGGAGATTTAGTAATTTGATTAACTAAACTCATTATCTTGAACAATAATCTAAGTAACTTTTGCATATTTATGTTGTAGATCAATGGCTCGCGCAGTAGCACCCCTGAATTTTAATGCGTTCCTAGAGAAAGCTAAATTGAAAGATGATGGAAGTAACTTTGTTTACTGGGCCCGTAATCTGAGGATTATCCTCACGGCTTCCCAGAATTCATATGTCCTTGATGCACCGCTTGGTGACCAGCCAGAAGACATGACCTCCGAAGACGTTAAGAACGCTTGGGAGGCTCGTGCTGGAGACTACTCAATAGTTCAGTGTGCAATATTGTATGGCCTAGAACCGGGACTTCAAAGATGTTTTGAACGTCATGGAGCATATGGATGTTCCAGGAGTTGAAGTTTATCTTTCAGAAGAATGCCCGGATCGAGAGGTATGAGACCTCCGATAAATTCTATGCTTGCAAGATGGAGGAGAACGGGTCTATTAGTGAGCACATACTCAGAACGTCTAGGTACTCAAACCGTCTAGCTGAGTTGGGAATTGCCCTTCCGCCGAAGGCAATCACTGATAGAGTTCTTCAATCTCTGCCACCTAGTTACAAGAGCTTTGTGATGAACTATAACATGCACGGGATGAACAAGTCAATCGCCGAGCTATTTGCGATGCTGAAAGTCGATGAGTCTGAAATCCAGAAAGAACATCAAGTGTTGATGGTCAATAAAACTGCTAGTTTCAAGAAAAATGGCAAAGGCAAAGGCAAGAAGGGTAAAACCAAGAAGGGTGGCAAAACAGTTGCTACTCCTACAAAGAAGCCTAAGCATGGACCTAAGCCAAAAACTGAGTGCTTTCATTGCAAGGGAACTGGTCACTGGAAGCGGAACTGCCCCAAGTACCTGGCTGACAAGAAGGCGGTCAATGACAAACAAGGTATATATGATATACATGTTATTGATGTGTACCTTACTAGCTCTCGTAGTAGTGCCTGGGTATTTGATACCGGTTCGGTTGCTCACATTTGCAACTCAAAGCAGGAACTACGGAATAAACGAAGGCTGGCAAAGGATGAAGTGACGATGCGCGTGGGAAATGGTTCCAAGGTTGATGTGATCGCCGTTGGCATGCACTCTCTTCTATTACCATCGGGATTAGTGATGAACCTGAATAATTGTTATTTAGTGCCTGTGTTAAGCATGAACATTATATCTGGATCTTGTTTATTGCGACACGGTTACTCATTTAAGTCAGAGAATAAAGGTTGTTCTATTTATATGAGTAATATCTTTTATGGTCATGCACCCAATGTTAGGGGTTTATTCATGTTGAATCTTGATAGTGATGACACACATGTTCATAACATTGATGCCAAAAGATGTAGAGTTGTTAATGATAGTACCACTTTCTTGTGGCACTGCCGTTTATGTCATATTGGTGTAAAACGCATGAGGAAGCTCCACGCTGATGGAGTTTTGGAGTCACTTGATTTTGAATCACTTGACACATGTGAACCATGCCTCATGGGCAAGATGACTAAAACGCCATTCTCTGGAACAATGGAACGGGCAAGTGACTTGTTGGAAATCATACATACTGATGTGTGTGGTCCAATGAATGTTGCAACGCGCGGTGGATATCATTACTTTCTCACCTTCACTGATGACTTGAGTCGATATAGGTATATTTACTTGATGAAACACAAGTCTGAAACTTTTGAAAAGTTCAAGCAATTTCAGAGTGAAGTTGAGAATCATCGTAACAAGAAGATTAAATTTCTGCGATCTGATCGAGGAGGTGAATATCTGAGTTATGAGTTTGGCAGTCACTTAAGACAATGTGGAATTGTTTCACAATTGACACCGCCCGGAACACCACAGCGTAATGGTGTGTCTGAACGTCGTAATCGAACCTTATTAGATATGGTGCGTTCTATGATGTCTCTTGCCGATTTGCCACTATCGTTTTGGGGTTATGCATTAGAGACAGCTGCACTCACTTTAAATAGGGCACCATCGAAATCCGTTGAGACGACGCCATATGAACTGTGGTTTGGCAAAAAGCCGAAGTTGTCGTTTCTTAAAGTTTGGGGATGTGATGCTTATGTCAAAAAGCTTTAGCCTGAAAAGCTGGAACCCAAAGCGGAAAAATGCGTCTTCATAGGAAACCCGAAAGAGACAGTCGGGTATACCTTCTATCTCAGATCCGAAGGCAAAGTGTTTGTCGCTAAGAACGGAACATTTCTTGAGAAAGAGTTTCTCTCGAAAGAATTGAGTGGGAGGAAAATAGAGCTTGATGAGGTTATTGAACCTTTACTTCAACCAGAGAGTAGCGCAGCGCAGAAAGATGTTTCTGTGGAACCTACGACGGTAGAAGAGGAAGTTAATGATGATGATCATGAAGCTTCGGATCAAGCTGCTATTGAACCTCGTAGGTCGACAAGGGCGCGTACTACTCCCGAGTGGTATGGCAACCCTCTCTTGGGGGTCATATTGTTAGACAACAATGAACCTACGAGCTATGGAGGAGCAGTGATGGGCCCGGATTTCGAGAATTGGGCGCGACAACCCCGATGGCGACACGTTGATGGAGATCAAGATGATGGAGATCATGGTGTCTTGCCAGTGACGATGGAGATCATGCCGGTGCTTTCAAGATGGAGATCTAAAGCACAAGTTCATGGCCATATCATGTCACTTATGAATTGCATGTGATGTTAATCCTATTATCCACCTTGTTTTGCTTAGTACGACGGTAGCATTATAAGGTGATCCCTCACTTAAATTTCAATATAAAATTGTGTTCTCCCCGAGTGTGCATCGTTGCGAAAGTTCGTCGTGTTGAGACACCACGTGATGATCGGGTGTGATAGACTCTACGTTCACATACAATAGGTGCAAGCCAGATTTGCACGCGTAGAACACTCGGATTAAACTTGACGAGCCTAGCATGTACAGACATGGCCTCAGAACACAAGAGACCGAAAGGTCGAGCATGAATCATAAAGTAGATATGATCAACATAATGATGTTCACCAATGAAGCCAACTTAACTCACGTGATGATCGGACTTGAGTTGGTGAATTTGGATCATGTGACACTCAGATGACCTGAGGGATGTCAATTTGAGTGGGAGATTTAGTAATTTGATTAACTAAACTCATTATCTTGAACAATAATCTAAGTAACTTTTGCATATTTATGTTGTAGATCAATGGCTCGCGCAGTAGCACCCCTGAATTTTAATGCGTTCCTAGAGAAAGCTAAATTGAAAGATGATGGAAGTAACTTTGTTTACTGGGCCCGTAATCTGAGGATTATCCTCACGGCTTCCCAGAATTCATATGTCCTTGATGCACCGCTTGGTGACCAGCCAGAAGACATGACCTCCGAAGACGTTAAGAACGCTTGGGAGGCTCGTGCTGGAGACTACTCAATAGTTCAGTGTGCAATATTGTATGGCTTAGAACCGGGACTTCAAAGATGTTTTGAACGTCATGGAGCATATGGATGTTCCAGGAGTTGAAGTTTATCTTTCAGAAGAATGCCCGGATCGAGAGGTATGAGACCTCCGATAAATTCTATGCTTGCAAGATGGAGGAGAACGGGTCTATTAGTGAGCACATACTCAGAACGTCTAGGTACTCAAACCGTCTAGCTGAGTTGGGAATTGCCCTTCCGCCGAAGGCAATCACTGATAGAGTTCTTCAATCTCTGCCACCTAGTTACAAGAGCTTTGTGATGAACTATAACATGCACGGGATGAACAAGTCAATCGCCGAGCTATTTGCGATGCTGAAAGTCGATGAGTCTGAAATCCAGAAAGAACATCAAGTGTTGATGGTCAATAAAACTGCTAGTTTCAAGAAAAATGGCAAAGGCAAAGGCAAGAAGGGTAAAACCAAGAAGGGTGGCAAAACAGTTGCTACTCCTACAAAGAAGCCTAAGCATGGACCTAAGCCAAAAACTGAGTGCTTTCATTGCAAGGGAACTGGTCACTGGAAGCGGAACTGCCCCAAGTACCTGGCTGACAAGAAGGCGGTCAATGACAAACAAGGTATATATGATATACATGTTATTGATGTGTACCTTACTAGCTCTCGTAGTAGTGCCTGGGTATTTGATACCGGTTCGGTTGCTCACATTTGCAACTCAAAGCAGGAACTACGGAATAAACGAAGGCTGGCAAAGGATGAAGTGACGATGCGCGTGGGAAATGGTTCCAAGGTTGATGTGATCGCCGTTGGCATGCACTCTCTTCTATTACCATCGGGATTAGTGATGAACCTGAATAATTGTTATTTAGTGCCTGTGTTAAGCATGAACATTATATCTGGATCTTGTTTATTGCGACACGGTTACTCATTTAAGTCAGAGAATAAAGGTTGTTCTATTTATATGAGTAATATCTTTTATGGTCATGCACCCAATGTTAGGGGTTTATTCATGTTGAATCTTGATAGTGATGACACACATGTTCATAACATTGATGCCAAAAGATGTAGAGTTGTTAATGATAGTACCACTTTCTTGTGGCACTGCCGTTTATGTCATATTGGTGTAAAACGCATGAGGAAGCTCCACGCTGATGGAGTTTTGGAGTCACTTGATTTTGAATCACTTGACACATGTGAACCATGCCTCATGGGCAAGATGACTAAAACGCCATTCTCTGGAACAATGGAACGGGCAAGTGACTTGTTGGAAATCATACATACTGATGTGTGTGGTCCAATGAATGTTGCAACGCGCGGTGGATATCATTACTTTCTCACCTTCACTGATGACTTGAGTCGATATAGGTATATTTACTTGATGAAACACAAGTCTGAAACTTTTGAAAAGTTCAAGCAATTTCAGAGTGAAGTTGAGAATCATCGTAACAAGAAGATTAAATTTCTGCGATCTGATCGAGGAGGTGAATATCTGAGTTATGAGTTTGGCAGTCACTTAAGACAATGTGGAATTGTTTCACAATTGACACCGCCCGGAACACCACAGCGTAATGGTGTGTCTGAACGTCGTAATCGAACCTTATTAGATATGGTGCGTTCTATGATGTCTCTTGCCGATTTGCCACTATCGTTTTGGGGTTATGCATTAGAGACAGCTGCACTCACTTTAAATAGGGCACCATCGAAATCCGTTGAGACGACGCCATATGAACTGTGGTTTGGCAAAAAGCCGAAGTTGTCGTTTCTTAAAGTTTGGGGATGTGATGCTTATGTCAAAAAGCTTTAGCCTGAAAAGCTGGAACCCAAAGCGGAAAAATGCGTCTTCATAGGAAACCCGAAAGAGACAGTCGGGTATACCTTCTATCTCAGATCCGAAGGCAAAGTGTTTGTCGCTAAGAACGGAACATTTCTTGAGAAAGAGTTTCTCTCGAAAGAATTGAGTGGGAGGAAAATAGAGCTTGATGAGGTTATTGAACCTTTACTTCAACCAGAGAGTAGCGCAGCGCAGAAAGATGTTTCTGTGGAACCTACGACGGTAGAAGAGGAAGTTAATGATGATGATCATGAAGCTTCGGATCAAGCTTCTATTGAACCTCGTAGGTCGACAAGGGCGCGTACTACTCCCGAGTGGTATGGCAACCCTCTCTTGGGGGTCATATTGTTAGACAACAATGAACCTACGAGCTATGGAGGAGCAGTGATGGGCCCGGATTTCGAGAATTGGTTAGAGGCCATGAAATCCGAGATGGGATCCATGTATGAAAACAAAGTATGGACTTTGGAAGTACTACCTGAAGGGCGAAAGGCCATTCAGAACAAATGGATCTATAAGAAGAAGACGGACGCAGACGGTAATGTCACCGTCTATAAAGCTCGACTTGTGGCAAAGGGTTTTTCACAAGTTCAAGGAGTTGACTACGATGAGACTTTCTCACCCGTAGCGATGCTTAAGTCTGTCAGAATCATGTTGGCAATAGCTGCTTATTTCGACTATGAAATTTGGCAGATGGATGTCAAAACGGCATTCCTCAACGGTTTCCTTGAGGAAGAGTTGTACATGATGCAACCCGAAGGTTTTGTCGATCCAAAGAATGCTGACAAAGTTTGCAAACTCCAGCGATCCATTTATGGACTGGTGCAAGCATCTCGGAGTTGGAATAAGCGCTTTGATGAAGTGATCAAAGCGTTTGGGTTTATACAAGTTTATGGAGAAGCTTGTATTTACAAGAAAGTGAGTGGGAGCTCTATAGCGTTTCTAGTGTTATATGTGGATGACATATTGCTGATCGGAAACGATATAGAAATGCTGGAAAGTGTGAAGGAATATTTGAATAAGAGTTTTTCAATGAAGGACCTAGGAGAAGCTGCTTTCATACTAGGCATTAAGATCTATAGAGATAGGCCGAGACGCTTAATAGCACTTTCACAGAGCACATACCTTGATAAAGTTTTGAAGAAGTTCAAAATGGAACGGGCCAAGAAGGGGTTCTTGCCTGTGTTACAAGGTGTGAAGTTGAGTAAGACTCAATGCCCAGTGACTGCAGAAGATAAAGAAAAGATGAGCGTCATCCCCTATGCTTCAGCCATAGGCTCTATCATGTATGCAATGTTGTGCACAAGACCCGATGTCAGCCTTGCCATAAGTATGGCTGGAAGGTTTCAAAGTGATCCTGGAATGGAGCACTGGCAAGCGGTCATGAATATCCTTAAGTACCTTAACAGGACTAAGGACATGTTTCTCTTTTATGGAGGTGATGAAGAGCTCGTCGTAAAGGGTTACGTCGATGCAAGCTTTGACACTGATCCGGACGATTCTAAATCGCAAACCGGATACGTATTTATTCTTAACGGGGGAGCGGTAAGTTGGTGCGGTTCCAAGCAAAGCATGGTAGTTGATTCTACGTGCGAAGCGGAGTACATCGCAGCCTCGGAGGCAGCGAAGGAAGGTGTATGGATGAAGCAGCTCATGACAGATCTTGGAGTAGTGCCCAGTGCACTGAATCCAATAAACCTATTCTGTGACAACACTGGTGCCATTGCTCTAGCCATGGAACCAAGGTTTCACAAGAGGACCAGACACATAAAGCGACGCTTCAACTCCATCCGGTTCTACATCGAGGAGAAGGACATAAATATTTGCAAAGTGCACACGGATCTGAATGTTGCAGACCCGTTGACTAAACCTCTTCCAAGGGCTTAACATGATCAACACCAGAACTGTATGGGTGTTCGATTCATTACCATGTAAATCACATAGTGATGTGAACTAGATTATTGACTCTAGTGCAAGTGGGAGACTATTGGAAATATGCCCTAGAGGCAATATATATAAAGTGTTTATTATTATATTTCCTTGTTCATGATAACCGTTTATTATCCATGCTATAATTGTAGTGACTGGAAACACATTGCATGTGTGGGTAAATAGACAACACAATGTCCCTAGTATGCCTCTAGTGAACTAGCTCGTTGATCAAATGATGGTTAAGGTTTCCTAGCCATGGACATGAGATGTCATTTGATAACGGGATCACATCATTGGGAGAAGGATGTGATGGACAAGACCCAAACTACAAACGTAGCATATGATCGTGTCAGTTTATTGCTACTGTTTTTTGCATGTCAATGTATATGTTCCTATGACCATGAGATCATGCAACTCACGGATATCGGAGGAGTGCCTTGTGTGTGTCAAACGTCGCAACATAACTGGGTGAGTATAAAGGTGCTCTACAGGCATCTCCGATGGTGTCTGTTGAGTTGGCATGGATCGAGACTGGGATTTGTTACTCCGTGTGACGGAGAGGTATCTCGGGGCCCACTCGGTAATGCAACATCACAAGAAGCCTTGTAAGAAATGTGACTAATATGTTAGCCACAGGATCTTGCATTACGGAACGAGTAATGAGACTTGCCGGTTACGAGGTTGAACTAGGTATGGAGATACCGACGATCGAATCTCGGGCAAGTAACATACCGAAGAACAAAGGGAACGTTATACGGGATTAACTGAATCCTTGACATAGAGGTTCGACCGATGAAGATCTTCGTAGAATATGTAGGAACCAATGTGGACGTCCAGGTCCTGCCATTGGTTATTGACCATAGAGGTGTCTTGGTCATGTCTAGATAGTTCTCGAACCCGCAGGGTCTGCACACTTAAGGTTCGGTGACGTTTCGGTAGTGTAGAGTTATGTATGGTGGTGACCGAAGTTTGTTTGGAGTCCCGGATGAGATCCTGGACGTCACGAGGAGCTCCAGAATGGTCCGGAGGTAAAGATTCATATATAGGAAGTCCTAGTTTGGTCGCCGAAAAAGTTTCGGGCTCATCGGTAGTGTACCGGGAGTGCCGGTAGTGTACTGGGGGACCTCCGGGAGGGGTATTTCGACCCCAAGAGGTCCATGGGATGTGGGTGAATAATAACCAGCCCTTAGTGGGCTGGAGAAACATCCACAAAGGCCCATGGATCAGGTATAGGAAGTCCTAAAGAGAAAAGGGAAAAATCAGCCAATAGGAAGCAATCCTACTCCAACTAGGATTGGAGTAGGAGTAGGATTGCTCCCACCTTGGCCGGCCAACTCCCCTAAGGGGACTTGTACGCCAGCCCCTCTCCCCCTCCTCTCCTCCTATATATATTGGTGGATAGCTAGGGTTTTGCATACAACTTACGCCCACGTGCTACCCGTTTCACCGGTGCTCCTCTAGATCGGATTTCTGCAGCGCTTAGGCGAAGCCCTGCCGGAATTGCTCCACCACCACCATCACCGGAGCGCCGTCACGCTGCCGATGAACTCTCTCTCCTCTCCACCCTGTCTTGCTGGATCAAGACGATGGAGATCGTCATCAAGCTGCACGTGTGCTGAACGCGGAGGTGCCGTCCGTTCGGTACTAGATCGGAAGAATCGTGATCAAGGCCACGAGACATTCGTGATTGGATCGCGGGACGGATCATGACGAGATCGTGGGATGGTTCGTGATTGGATCGCGGGACGGTTCGTGATTAGTTCATGGGACGGTTCGTGATTGGATCACGGGACGCTCGGCGATTTGAATCGCGAAGAAGTTCGACTACACCAACCGCGTTTCTTAACGCTTCCCGCTTAGCGATCTACAAGGGTACGTAGATCCACTCTCCCTCTCGTAGATGCTCATTACCATGGATAGGTTTGCGTGTGCGTAGGAAATTTTTTGTTTCCCATGCGAGGTTCCCCAACATACCTTGTGTGTATCAAACGTTGCAACCTAACTGGGTGACTATAAAGGTGCTCTACAGGTATCTTCGAGGGTGTCTGTTGGGTTGGCATGGATCAAGACTAGGATTTGTTTCTCTGTGTGATGGAGAGGTATCTCAGGGCCCAATCAGCAATACAACATCACAATAAGCCTTGCAAGTAATGTGACCAAGTGTTAGCCACGAGATCTTGTATTACAGAACCAGTAAAGATACTTTCTGGTAACGAGGTTGAACTAGGTATGGAGATGCCGACGATCGAATCTCGGGCAAGTAACATACCGAAGAACAAAGGGAACATCATACGGGATTAACTGGATCCTTTACATAGAGGTTCGATCAATAAAGATCTTCATAGAATATGTAGGAACCAATATGGGCATCCAGGTCCCGCTTGTGGGTATTGACCATAGAGGTGTCTCGGTCATGTCTACATAGTTCTTGAACCCACAGGGTCTGCACACTTAAGGTTCGGTAACGTTTCGGTTGTATAGAGTTATGTATGGTGGTGACCGAAGGTTGTTCAGAGTCCCGGATGAGATCCCGGACATCACGAGGAGCTCCAGAATGGTCCAAAGGTAAATATTGATATATAGGAAGTCCTAATTTGGTCACCGGAAATTTTTCGGGCTCATCGGTAGTGTACCGAGAGTGCTGGGAGGGTGTCGGGGGATCATCGGGAGGGATATTTCGACCCAAGAGGCTACATGGGCTTTTGAAAGAGGTATACCAGTCCTTACTAGGCTGGCCTAATTCCTACAAGAGGTCCATGCGGCTGGAGTGGAAGGAGAAGGAAAAAAGGCAAGGTGGAAAGAGTTTCCAAGTGGGTAGGAGGAGTCCTAATCCTACTAGGATTGGAGGAGGACTCCTCCTCTCCTCCTTGCGCAAGGCCAAGGGCTGGCCCCTTGTGCGCCAAGCCTCCTACTTCCCTCCTCCTATATATACTAGAGGTTTTGAGGGTTTTGGGACATAGAAAACAGCCATGTGCTACCTCTCCTCTAGATCGCCGTTTCTCCTCTAGATTGGTTTTCAGCAGTGCTTAGGCAAAGCCCTGCTGGAATAGCTCCACCACCGCCGCAACGCCGTCGCGCTACCGGAGAACTCATCTACCTCTCCGCTCCCTCTTGCTGGATCAAGAAGGCAGAGATCGTCATCAAGCTGTACGTGTGCTGGACACGGAGGTGTCGTCCGTTCGGCGCTAGATCGGAAGGACCGTGATCAAGATCGCGAGATGATTCGTGATTGAATCGTGGGACGGATCATGATGATATCGCGGGACGGATCAATATTGGATCGCAGGATAGATCGTGATGGGATCGCGGGACGCTCGGCGATTTGGATCAAAGACGTTCGACTACATCAACCACGTTTCTTAATGCTTCCCGCTTAGCGATCTACAAGGTATGTAGATCCACTCTCTCTCTCGTAGATGCTCATCACCATGGATAGGTCTTGCGTGTGTGAAGAATTTTTTTGTTTCCCATGCAACGTTCCCCAATAGTGGGATCAGAGCTAGGTCTATGTGTAGATGAGATCTCGAGTAGAACACAAAGAGTTTGTGGGCGTTGGTGCTTAGATTGCTTCCTCCCTTGGTCGTGTTTTGGTTTAGCGGTATTGTGGGATGAAGCAGCGTGGACCATCCTTACTCGTACGCTTATGAGAGACTGGTTTAATCGACTGACGTGTAACTTCGTTGCACAAAGATGGCTGGCGGGTGTCTGTTTCTCCTACTTTAGTTGGATCAGATTTGACAAAGGCGGTCCTTGAGATGGTTGAAAAGCAATTTATGTATCACCATTGTGGTTTTGCGTAGGTGAGAATTGTTCTTGCTAGATACCCGTAGCAGCCACGTAGAACTTGCAACAACAATTAGAGGACATCTAACTTGTTTTTGCAGGGTATGTTGTGATGTGATATGGAAAATTACATGATGAGATATATACGATGTATGAGATGATCATGTATTGTATAGAATATCACGACTTGCATGTCGATGAGTATGGCAACCGGCAGGAGCCATAGGGTTGTCTTCAATTATTGTATGACCTGCGTGTCAATCATTGAGCGCTATGTAATGCTTGTTGGAAATATGCCCTGGAGGCAATAAATAAAGTGTTTATTATTATATTTCCTGGTTCATGATAATTGTTTATTATCCATGCTATAATTGTATTGATTGGAAACACATTGCATGTGTGGATATATAGACAACACTTTGTCCCTAGTGTGCCTCTAGTAGACTAGCTCGTTGATCAAAGATGGTCAAGGTTTCCTAGCCATTGACATGAGATGTCATTTGATAACGGGATCACATCATTTGGAGAATGATGGGATGGACAAGACCCAAACTATAAACGTAGCATATGATCGTGTTAGTTTATTGCTACAGTTTTCTACATGTCAAGTATATGTTCCTATGACCATGAGATCATGCAAATCATGGAGACCGGAGGAGTGCCTTGTGTGTATCAAACATCGCAACGTAACTGAGTGACTATAAAGGTGCTCTACAGGTATCTTCGAGGGTGTCTATTGGGTTGGCATGGATCAACACTCGGATTTGTTACTTCGTGTGACGGAGAGGTATCTCAGGGCCCACTCAATAATACAACATCACAACAAGCCTTGCAAGCAATGTGACTAAGTCTTAGTCACGTGATCTTTTATTACGGAAACGAGTAAAGAGACTTGCCGGTAACGAGGTTGAACTAGGTATGGTGATACCGACTATCGAATCTCGGGCAAGTAACATACCGAAGAACAAAGGGAGCATCATACGGGATTAACTGAATCCTTGACATAGAGGTTCGACCGATAAAGATCTTCGTAGAGGAATCAATATGGGCATCCAGGTCCCACTATTGGTTATTGACCGTAGAGGTGTCTTGGTCATGTCTACATAGTTCTCGAACCCGAGGGTCTGCACACTTAAGGTTTGGTGACGTTTCAGTAGTATAGATTTATGCATGGTGGTGACCGAAGGTTGTTTGGAGTCCCGGATGAGATCCCGGACGTCACGAGGAGCTCCGGAATGGTCCGAGGTAAATATTGATATATAGGAAGTCCTGTTTTGGTCACCGGAAAAGATTCGGGCTCATCGATAGTGTACCTGGAGTGTCGGGAGGGTACCGAGGGACCATCGGGAGGGGTATTTCGACCCAAGAGGCTACATGGGCTGTGGGAGAAGGAATCCCAGACCTTAGTGGGCTGGCTGAAGGCCCACAGGAAGTCCATGTGGCTGGGGAAGAAACCCAAGGTGGAAAAAAAGGCAAAAGTGGAAAAAAGGAAGGTGTCCTAATCCTACTAGGAGTGGAGGAGGAGGACTCCTCCCTCCACTTCGGCTGAAGTGGATTTGGATCCCTTGGGAGCCAAGTCTCCTCCCTCCCCTCCTCCTATATATACTAGAGGTTTTGAGGGTTTTTTCTACAGAATTTAGCCACGTCCTGCCCTCTACTCTAGTCTGTAGTTTCTCCTCTAGATCGGTTTCAGCAGTGCTTAGGTGAAGTCCTGCTGAAATTACTCCACCACAATAGCCGCAACGCCGTCGCGCTGCCGGAGAACTCGTCTACCTCTCCGCTCCCTCTTGCTGGATCAAGAAGGTGGAGATCGTCATCAAGCTGTTCGTGTGCTGAACGCGGAGGTGTCGTCCGTTCGGTGCTAGATCGGGACAGATCGTGATTGGATTGCAGGACACTCAGTGATTTCGATCGCGAAGACGTTTGACTACGTCAACCGCATTTCTTAATGCTTCCCGCTTAGCGATCTACAAGGGTATGTGTCATGGAATTGTCACGGCAGATGTCCGGGTGAACGGACTTGGGTTCGGGGCGAGACGCAACTACGTGGTGGCTTGAAGGGGTTGATCGGAATCGAGAAGACACAGAGTTTTACCCAGGTTCGGCCCCTCCGATGGAGGTAAAAGCCTACGTCCTGCTTGTCTGGTATTGATGATGATGAAGATCTCTCGGTTAGAAGGGTGCTAATTGCTACCTCTAATCTCTTGTGCCTCTAATCTCTTGTGTTGTCTAAACTTGTAGACTTGTGTCTCTTGAGAACTTGTCCCTCTAGGGGTGCTCTACCCCTCCTTATATAAGTGGAGAGGGTAGGTTTACAAATAGAGTCCTACTAGGAGTAGGATTAGGACTAGTCTCTCATGAATCCTACTCCGGGTCTTATTTCCTTTAAGGGAATCCTTCTCTCTTGTGGGCCTTCTCCTGTGGGCCTTCTCTTGTGAGCCGCCTGGCGCCAGCTCACCCGCCGGGTCTTGGGCTTGGTCATCCTGTGACCCGCTTGCCGGGTCATAAATAAGATGTCATGTCTTTAACGGGTCTCATGTGAGTTGCCTGGCCGGGTCATACCATGGGGTATATCCCCGTCATTAGCCCCCAGGTTAGCTTGAATTTATTCATGGTAAGCTCCTGAAATAAGAGTAACAAATATGTTAAGTGGCCGGCTTGCTCCTTTGGCCGGCTTATAAAATGGCTTCTCAGAAATCCGGGTCTTTTCTCCATATGAATGAGTCGTCTTGACAATCATCTTGCTTGTCAATGTTTTGAAAAATATTGAGAATAGAACACCCATATGCCATTGAGTCGGCTTCCAATACTCTTGGCGGGTCATCTTCGTCGGGTCATAATCATTGATGATGCTGGGTCATTATCGTTGGTGACTCCGGGTTAAATAACTAGAATCCTGCTGACTTGATAAATATTGGGATGAAAATCCATCTGATGTAGAACCGGACTTCGTTTGTTGTGAATCAGGGCGGCTTATATAAACTCTGGCGGGTTATGATCTTTTGATAACACCGGGTCATAAGTGTTGGTGACGCCGGGTCTAACAACTGAACTCCATATTTAATATCTTGATAATTCTCCTCAAAGTTTTTGATATGTCCATATTACCTGTAGCACCCAAGCTCCGAGATTATCCATGATAACTTGGTGCTTTGCAAATAACATTTTGGACTGTGTAGCCCCCGAGTGTCGGGTTGTCCTGCCTGCAGCAACCTGGGACTTATAATTGCCTAATATCTTATAATGCTTCGGCGGGTGTTGCCCCCAAGGGCTGGCTCATCAGAAAGCTTCGGCTGGTGTAGCCCCCAAGGGTCGGCTCATTATAATGTGATGCGCCGGGTCTTCACTTTGAATCTCTTAATCTGTTGGAACAGCTGAATACTGTAGCCTCCAAGTGTCGGGTCAGTAAGAATTACTGGGCTGGGACTTTAGAAAAATATAGAAGAGCCGGCTCATCTCCTTGAGATAATATGGTCTTGCTGACAATGTAATGGTTTGAAAACCGGCTTGCATTAGCCCCCAAGTGCCGTGGTGCATGCTTGCAGCGACATGGGACTTGCATAATTGATATAAACTTGGACTTGGATAATGTAGCCCCCAAGTGCCGGGTCCTCTGCCTGCGGCGACTCGGGACTATGTGAGAATAATACGTCTCACCATAATTTGTTGAATGAATCTTTGGTCGTGGTCGTAATATAACCCGGAATGAATATCCTGGAATAATTCCTTTGTCTTTGACATGAAATTCTTGCTCGTGGTTGCGGTGCAACCCGACAAATATAAGTTTGAAAAATCCGTGAGTGTTGTAGATTACTATAGAGCACAATTAAAGAAATCTGAGAACCGGCCAATTAGATGACACGGCATTATATCTGATAGGGCGGCTCTTGAAAGATAATAATTTCTCCGAGCTGGTTTGAAAAAATCCCAATCATTTATTACTGGTTATGATAAACCATGAAGATCCAACCATGTTGGCTATTAAAAAATCCATGTGCTTTTGCAGAATACTTTAACGGCAACTCATCTTAAGAGATAAAACCTGGAGGTGGGAAGCCCTCTTGAATAATCCACGGCTGACATGTCAACCGGAATGGCATAAAGCCAGCTGTTTTTAGGGTAATGTAAGTTATACCCAAAGGTAAGAAGCCTCCTGTTGACAGCAAATATTGTAAGCACGAACATTGGCTGTCAATGGGTAATGTAAGCTATACCCAAGGTAAGAAGCCTCCATCGACAACCGTGGCTACTGATGAGCCGGAACGGCATAAAGCCGATTGTTTGAAGGGAATGAAAGCTATACCCAAAGGCAAGAAGCCTCCTTCAACAACTGCAGTTTTAGGCGTGGACGCCGGCTGTCGATGGGTAATGTAAGCTATACCCGAAGGCAAGAAGCCTCCATCGACAACCACGGCTTACTGATAAAGCCTGCTGTTTGAAAGGAGATGTAAGCTATACCCATAGGCAAGAAGCCTCTTTCAATAGCTACAATTTATAAGCAACTGAGTTTTGGCGTAAACGCCGGTTGTTAGGGTGAGATAAGCGAACCCGTCGGTAAGAAGCCCCCTTTTGGTTAATAAGTAACCGGAAGTGGCATAAAGCCGGCCATTAGGGTGAGATAAGCGATACCCATCGATAAGAAGCCCCCTTCGATGGCCGCAGTTGATAAGCAGCTGGAATTTGGTGTACACGCTATTGTCTTAGGGTCATGTAAGATATACCAAAGGTAAGAAGCCTCCATCAATAACAGCGCTTAATGTAACCAAACTAGGCATAAAGCCAACTATGCAAGGGAGATGTAAGCTATACCCGAAGGCAAGAAGCCTCCTTGCAATAGTTTAATAACAGCTGTCTATGCAAAGGAGATGTAAGCTATACCCAAAGGCAAGAAGCCTCTTTGAAACAGTGCTTAATTGGGCATAACGCCGGCTATGCAAGGGAGATGTGAGCTATACCCGAAGGCAAGAAGCCTCCTTGCAACAGCGTAAAAGCAGACTGTGCAGGGGAGATGCAAGCTATACCCGACGGCAAGAAGCCTCCCTGCAACAGCGCTTGATAGGGCATAAAGTCGGATGATTGATTAGCCGTTTTAACGGCGAACAAACCACTTCAACTCAAATTTCTGAGCCGGAAAATTTCATCTTGCAAAGACCCGGGCTTCTCATTGAAAACGACCAAATGTGTCTTGCCATGTTTGTAGCCCCTGAGCCTCAAGTTGACTCGAAGAGGCGGCTTGAGAATCTTCATCTAAAAGTTGACGTTGACCGTGGCGGGTTATAGATGATCTCGTATGAATTGTTTCAATGATCCGGTCGATGGTTCGTTCCGGCTGTTTGTTTGAAGTGAACCAAACTGTTGTGGCGGCAATTTATGCGCTTGACCGTTGGGCGGCTCGTATCGACGAGCACTGCACCTGATGTTGATGTAAATTGGACCGTAGGACGGTGACGGTTTGTACTGGTGTGTGCAGCCACTAGCGTGTTGATGTAGACGTAGAAATCAGCCGCGACATTGTAAGTCGGTGATGTTGTGAAAGACGCCACGACGTTGTAAGCCGACGCGGATGGCGAGAGTCGGCAACGGTGCTTGTAAGCCGGTCACTGGTGGCAAGAGACGTCCACGGCATTTGTAAGCCAGCGCTAATGGCGAGGAATATCCATGGCGTTGTAAGCCGGTGCTGTCGCGAGAGGCGGCCGCGATAAGCCAGTGCAGCATGACACGAACCCACAATGGTCTAGAATGGTGTTAGCGTGCTTCCATCTCCGCAGTATCTCCCCACTTAAATAATTATCCTGCGTAAAAATAGGGCAAAGTAATTGTCCTCGGACAATAAATATGCACTGAAAAAATGGATTGGACGAATATCACCTGGGATTTTTGTCGGATAAGTACGGATGAACAAAGACACACGAGCACCAAATCATACTTTGACCTGATGACCCGTGTGCAGACGAAATCAGATGAATAATCGTCCTTCATCCCACTAGACACCACCTCTGATTCATCATCATTTTTTTACCAACGACCTTTGACTTTAAACTATCTCCACTCGGGCTGCCAGCCCCCGATTCTTTTTCCTTCTGATGAACACCTGAACCTGTAAAGGCAACAGCCAGCACGGCTGGTAGCTGGTGAGGCTGGAGCGGAGGGCCATGGCTAGAAGAACCAAGAACCACTTGATAAGGATCTCGTGTGACTGCCAGTCGGGCTAGGAACTGGCTCTGGCTGGAGACGGGGAAGGCGGAACTACGGCAAGGGGGCGGCTTGGCAGTGGTGAGCAGAGGCGGGAGGGCCGGAGTCGCGACTCAGCCACGGCGGAAGGCAGCGCTCGACCGAGGTGAGGCCACAGCGGCGGAAACGTGGTGAGCAACCACGGCGGATGCTGGTGAGGCGGCTTGAGGCGAGGCTAGTGAGGCGGCTCAAGGCGACGGTGGAGGAGCAGCGAGGCGGCCGGCGGCTCAACGCGTGAGCCAGCGTGCAGGATTGGGGGCGCGACGCGGGGGTGCGACGCGGAAGAACTGGCAGTCCGGCAGTCGGTGGCCGGCGCGGGACAGCGCTAGTGAAACCGGGTGGCACCGACCACGGCAAGGCCGGCTCCGGCTCGAGGTGAGCTATGGTGGAGGCATGTGTGACAGCGCAAGGCCATCTCAAGGCGAGGTGACGCATGGCGAAGGCGGGCACGGCGGCACGAGGCCGACTCATGGCGGAGCAACAGAGGATGAGGCGGCTTCTATGCTGTGAGCGGGCGCACAAGGAGCAAATGAGCCGGGCGTGAGGCGGCCGGCAGGCGAGCGCGCAACAAAGGCGAGTCCGCAATCGAAGCCGGCTTGTTCCGCATCGGCAGGTCAACGTAGAGGTGGCTGGAGGCCAAGCCGGCGATGTGAACAGCGAGTCCGTGTCCGGGACAAGGTGGAGGTGCTGGAGCGTGGTGAGACCGAGACGACCACGGCGTTGCATCGAGAGGAGGTCAAACCAGTGAAAACACTATCGCTGCAGACGGAGACCGAGTTCGTGACCACTTTTGTTCCCATCCTTCTTCGTTCTTCTTGTTGCCTGAATTTTTGTGAGCAAAAGAAACATGGCTCTGGCCATTGACCCGAAGCCATTGGCGTTATCCCATGGATGGAACAATAACTAGAAATCTCCTTGATACATATGGTGCCCATGGTCGGTGGGTCCCCTCGTTGTTAATGTAAATTGAATCCAAAAGTGTGGACTATATGCATGTAGATCCTTTTAGCCGACTCTTCTTCATCCGGATGGTCATAAGCTCCTCGATCCCTAGGAGAAATCCCTTCAAGAACACAACACCAATGTGCGGGCCCCATGGTGGGCGCCAATTGTCGTGGATTTGTCACGGCAGATGTCCGGGTGAACGGACTTGGGTTCGGGGCGAGACGCAACTACGTGGCGGCTTGAAGGGGTTGATCGGAATCGAGAAGACACGGAGTTTTACCCAGGTCCGGCCCCTCCGATGGAGGTAAAAGCCTACGTACTGCTTGTCTGGTATTGATGATTATGAAGATCTCTCGGTTACAAGGGTGCTAATTGCTACCTCTAATCTCTTGTGCCTCTAATCTCTTGTGTTGTCTAAACTTGTAGACTTGTGTCTCTTGAGAACTTGTCCCTCTAGGGGTGCTCTACCCCTCCTTATATAAGTGGAGAGGGTAGGTTTACAAATAGAGTCCTACTAGGAGTAGGATTAGGACTAGTCTCTCACGAATCCTACTCCGGGTCTTATTTCCTTTAAGGGAATCCTTCTCCCTTGTGGGCCTTCTCCTATGGGCCTACTCTTGTGAGCCGCCTGGTGCCGGCTCACCCGCCGGGTCTTGGGCTTGGTCATCCTGTGACCCGCTTGCCGGGTCATAAATAAGATGTCATGTCTTTAACGGGTCTCATGTGAGTTGCCTGGCCGGATCATACCATGGGGTATATCCCCGTTAGTATGTAGATCCACTCTCCGCTCTCGTAGATGCTCATCTCCTAGATTGATCTTGGTCAAGCATAGCATATTTTTTGTTTCCCATGCAATGTCTCGCAACAGTGGCATCATGGGCTAGGTCTATGTGTAGATGAGATCTCGAGTAGAACACAAAGAGTTTGTGGGCATTGATGCTTATATTTCTTCCTCCCTTGGTTGTGTTCTGGTTCAGCGGTATTATGGGATGAAGCGGCCCGGACCAACCATACTCATACGCTTACGAGAGATCGGTTCCATCGACTGACGTGTAACTTCGTTGCATAAAGATGGCTGGCAGGTGTGTGTTTCTCCTACTTTAGTTGGATCATGTCGGTGCTTTAAGGATGGAGATCAAAAGCACAAGTTCATGGCCATATCATGTCACTTCTGATTTGCATGTGATGTTAATCCTTTTATGGCCCTTATTTTGCTTAGGACGACGGTAGCATTATCAGGTGATCCCTCACTAAAATTTCAAGATCAATTGTGTTCTCCCCGAGTGTGCACCGTTGCGAAAGTTCGTCGTGTCAAGACACCATGTGATGATCGGGTGTGATAGACTCTACTTTCACATACAATGGGTGCAAGGCAGTGTTGCACGTGCGGAACACTCGGGTTAAAATTGAAGAGCCTAGCATGTATAGACATGGCCTCGGAACACAAGAGACCAAAAGGTCAAACATGAGTCATATAGTAGATATGATCAACATGATGATGTTCACCATTGAAACCACCTAAACTCACGTGATGGTCGGACTTGAGTTGGTGAATTTGGATCATGTATCACTCAGATGACCTGAGGGATGTCAATTTGAGTGGGAGCTTTAGTAATTTTATTAACTAAACTCATTATCTTAAACAATAATCTTAGTAACCTTTGCAAATTTATGTTGTAGATCAATGGATCACGCAGTAGCACCCCTGAATTTTAATGCGTTCCTAGAGAAAGCTAAGTTGAAAGATGATGGAAGTAACTTTGTGGAGTGGGCCCGTAATCTGAGGATTATCCTCACGGCTTCCTAGAAGTCATATGTCCTTGACGCATCGCTTGGTAACCAACCCGAAGACACGTCATCCGAAGACGTTAAGAACGCTTGGGAGGCAAGTTCTGGAGATTACTCAATAGTTGAGTGTGCAATATTTTATGGCTTAGAACCGGGACTTCAAAGACGTTTTGAACGTCATGGAGCATATGAGATGTTCCGGGAGTTGGAGTTTATCTTTAACAAGAACGCCCGGATCTAGAGGTATGAGACCTCCGATAAGTTCTATGCTTGCAAAATGGAGGAGAACGGGTCTATTAGTGAACATATACTCAGAATGTCTAGGTATTCGACTCGTCTGGCGGAGTTGGGAATGCCCCTTCCGCCAGTGGCGATCACTGACAAAGTTCTTGAATCACTGCCACCTAGCTACAAGAGCTTTGTGATGAACTATAACATGCACGAGATGAACAAGTTAGTCGCCGAGCTGTTTGCGATGCTGAAAGTCGCCGAGTTTGAAATCCAGAAAGAACATCAAGAGTTGATGGTCAATAAAACCACTAGTTCCAGGAAGAATGGTAAGGGCAAGAAGGGTAACTCCAAGAAGAGTGGCAAAACAGTTGCCCCTCCCATGAAGAAACCCAAGGCTGGACCTAAGCACGAAACTGCAAGGGAACTGGTCACTGGACGCGGAACTGCCCCAAGTATCTGGCTGACAAGAAGGCGTCCAACAACAAACAAGGTATATATGATATACATGTTAGTGATGTGTACCTTACTTGCTCTCGTTGTAGTGCATGGGTATTTGATACCGGTTCGGTTGCTCACATTTGCAACTCAAAGCAGGAACTATGGAATAGACGAAGGTTGGCGAACGATGAAGTGACGATGCGCATGGGAAATGGTTCCAAGGTTGATGTGATCGCCATCAGCACACTCTCTCTTCGATTACCATCGGGATCAGTGATGAACCTGAATAATTGTTATTTAGTGCCTATTTTAGGCATGAACATTATATCTGGATCTTGTTTATTGCGAGACGGTTACTCATTTAAATCAGAGAATAATGGTTGTTCTATTTATATGAGTAATATCTTTTATGGTCATGCACCCAATGTGAGGGGTTTATTCATATTGAATCTTGATAGTGATGATACACATGTTCATAACATTGATGCCAAAAGATGTAGAGTTGATAATGAAAACAGCACTTTCTTGTGGCACTGCCATTTGGGTCATATTTGTGTAAAAAGCATGAGGAAGCTCCATGCTGATGGACTTTTGGAGTCACCTGATTTTGAATCACTTGACACATGTGAACCATGCCTCATGGGCAAGATGACTAAAACGCCGTTCTCTGGAACAATGGAACGGGCGAGTGATTTGTTGGAAATCATACATACTGATGTGTGCGGTCCAATGAACATTGAGGCGCACGATGGATATCGTTATTTTCTCACCTTCACTGATGACTTGAGTAGATATGGGTATATTTACTTGATGAAACACAAGTCTAAAACATTTGAAAAGTTCAAGCAATTTTAGAGTGAAGTTGAGAATCATCGTAACAAGAAGATTAAATTCCTGAGATCTGATCAAGGAGGAGAATATCTGAGTTATGAGTTTGGCACTCACTTAAGACAGTGTGAAATTGTTTCACGATTGACACCGCCTCGAACACCAGAACGTAATGGTGTGTCCGAACGTCGTAATCAACCTTATTACATATGGTGCGTTCTATGACGTCTCTTGCCGATTTGCCACTATCATTTTGGGGTTATGCATTAGAGACAGCTGCATTCACTTTAAATAGGGCACCTTCGAAATCCATTGAGACGATGCCATATGAACTGTGGTATGGCAAGAAGCCAAAGTTGTCGTTTCTTAAAGTTTGGGGATATGATGCTTATGTCAAAAAGCTTCAGCCTAAAAAGCTGGAACCCAAAGCGGAGAAATGCGTCTTCATAGGATACCCAAAAGAGATAGTTGGGTATGCCTTCTATCTCAGATCCGAAGGCAAAGTGTTTGTCACTAAGAATGGAACATTTCTTGAGAAAGAGTTTCTCTCGAAAGAATTGAGTTGGAGGAAAATAGAACTTGATGAGGTTATTGAACCTTTACTTCAACTAGAGAGTAGCGCAGTGCAGAAAGATGTTTCTGTGGAGCCTACGAAAGTTGAAGAGGAAGTTAATGATGATGATTATGAATCTTCGGATCAAGTTACTATTGAACCTCGTAGGTCAACAAGGGTGTGTACTGCTCCTGAGTGGTACAACGACCCTGTCTTGGAAGTCATGTTTTTGGACAACAATGAACCTACGAGCTATGGAGGAGTGATGATGGGCCCGGATTTTGAGAAATGGTTAGAGGCCATGAAATCCGAGATGGTATCCATGTATGAATACAAAGTATGGACTTTGGAAGTATTACCTGAAGGGCGAAAGGTCATTCAAAACAAATGGATCTTTAAGAAGAACAAGGACGCGGATGGTAATATCACCGTCTATAAAGCTTGACTTGTGGCAAAGGGTTTTTCACAAGTTCAAGGAGTTGACTACGATGAGACCTTCTCACCCGTAGCGATGCTTAAGTCCATCAGAATCGTGTTAGCAATAGTTGCATATTTCGACTATGAAATTTGGCAGGTGGATGTCAAAACAGCGTACCTCAATGGTTTCCTTGAGGAAGAATTGTATATGATGCAACTAGAAGGTTTTGTTGATCCAGAGAATGCCGATAAAGTTCACAAACTCCAGCGATCCATTTATGGACTGGTGCAAGCATCTCGGAGTTGGAATAAGCACTTTGATGAGGTGATCAAAGCGTTTGGGTTTATACAAGTTTATGGAGAAGCTTATATTTACAAGAAAGTGAGTGGGAGCTCTATAGTGTTTCTAATATTATATGTGGATGACATATTGCTGATTGGAAACAATATAGAAATGCTGGAAAGTGTGAAGGAATATTTGAACAAGAGTTTTTCAATGAAGGACCTAAGAGAAGTTGCTTTCATATTAGGCATTAAGATCTATAGAGATAGATCGAGATGCTTGATAGCACTTTTGCAAAGAACATACCTTGATGAAGTTTTGAAGAAGTTCAAAATGGATCAGTCCAAGAAGGGGTTCTTGCCTGTGTTAAGGTGTGAAGTTGGGTAAGACTCAATGCCTAGTGACTGCAGAAGATAGAGAGAAGATGAGTGTCATCCCCTATGCTTCAGCCATAGGGTCCATCATGTAGGTGATGTTGTGCACAAGACCCAATGTGAGCCTTGCCATTAGTATGGCCGGAAGGTTTCAATGTGATCCTGGAATGGAGCACTGGACGGCGGTCAAGAATATTCTTAAGTACTTGAAAAGGACTAAGGAAATGTTTCTTGTTTATGGAGGTGATCAATAGCTTGTCGTAACGGGTTATGTCAATGCAAGCTTTGACACTGATCCGGATGACTCTCAGTCACAAACCGCATACATGTTTATTCTCAACGGGGGAGCGGCAAGCCGGTGCAGTTCCAAGCAAAGCGTGGTAGCCAATTCTACATGCGAAGCGGAGTACATCGTAGCCTCGGAGGCAACGGAGGAAGGTGTCTAGATGAAGCAGTTCATGATAGATCTTGGAGTAGTTCCCAATGCACTGAATCCAATGACTTTGTTCTGTGACAACACTGGTGCCATTGCTCTGGCCAAGGAACCAATGTTTAACAAGAGGACCAGACACATAAAGCGACGCTTCAATTCCATCAACATTACATCAAGGAGAAGGAACTAAATATTTGCAAAGTGCACATGGATCTGAATGTTGCAGACCCGTTGACTAAACCTCTTCCAAGGGCTAAACATGATCAACACCAGAACTGCATGGGTGTTCGATTCATTACAATGTAATTCACATACTGATGTGAACTAGATTATTGACTCTAGTGCATGTGGAGACTGTTGGAAATATGCCGTCGAGGCAATAAATAAAGAGTTTATTATTATATTTCCTTGTTCATGATAATTTTTTATTATCCATGCTATAATTTTATTGATTGGAAACACATTGCATGTGTGGATATATAGACAACACTTTGTCCCTAGTGTGCCTCTAGTAGACTAGCTCGATGATCAAAGATGGTCAAGGTTTCCTAGCCATTGACATGAGATGTCATTTGATAACGGGATCACATCATTAGGAGAATGATGGGATGGACAAGACCCAAACTATAAACGTAGCATATGATCGTGTCAATTTATTGCTATAGTTTTCTGCATGTCAAGTATATGTTCCTATGACCATGAGATCATGCAACTCATGGACACCGGAGGAGTGCCTTGTGTGTATCAAATGTCGCAATGTAACTGGGTGACTATAAAGGTGCTCAATAGGTATCTCCGAGGGTGTCTATTGGGTTGGCATGGATCAACACTGGGATTTGTTACTCCGTGTGATAGAGAGGTATCTCAGGGCCCACTTAGTAATACAACATCACAACAAGCCTTGCAAGCAATGTGACTAAGTGTTAGTCATAGGATCTTGTATTAAGGAAACGAGTAAAGAGACTTGCCAGTAACGAGGTTGAACTAGGTATGGAGATACCGACGATCGAATCTCGGGCAAGTAACATACCGAGGAACAAAGGGAACATCATACAGGATTAAATGAATCCTTGACATAGAGGTTCGACCGATAAAGATATTCATAGAATATGTAGGAATCAATATGGGCATCTAGGTCCCGCTATTGTTATTGACCATAGAGGTGTCTCAGTCATGTCTACATAGTTCTCGAACCCACAGGGTTTGCACACTTAAGGTTTGGTGACGTTCCGGTAGTATAGAGTTAAGCAGGGTGGTGACCGGAGGTTGTTCGGAGTCTCGGGTGAGATCCCGGATGTCACAAGGAGTTCCAGAATGGTACGGAGGTAAAGATTGATATATAGGAAGTCCTGTTTTGGTCACCGGTAAAGTTTCGTGCTCATCGGTAGTGTACCGGGAGTGCCGGGAGGGTACCGGGGAACCATCAGGAGGGGTATTTTGACCCAAGAGGCTACATGGGCTGTGGGATCAGGAGTACCAGCCCTTAGTGGCCTGGCCAAAGGCCCACAGGAAGCCCATGTGGCTGGGCAAGAAACCCAAGGTGGAAAGAAGGGCACAAGTGGAAAAAAGGAAGGAGTCCTAATCCTACTAGGAGTGGAGGAGGAGGACTCCTCCCTCCACTTCGGCCGAAGTGGATTTGGCTCCCTTGGGAGCCAAGTATCCTCACTCCCCTCCTCCTATATATACTAGAGGTTTTGAGGGTTTTTGCTACATAATTTTAGCCACGTGCTGTCGTCTCCTCTAGTCCGTAGTTTCTCCTCTAGATCGGTTTCAGAACTGCTTAGGCGAAGCCCTGGTGGAATTACTCCACCACCATCACCACAACGCCGTCACGCTGCCGGAGAACTCGTCTACCCCTCTGCTCCCTCTTGCTGGATCAAGAAGGCGAGATCGTCATCAAGCCGTACATGTGCTGAATGCGGAGGTGCCGTCCGTTCGGTGCTAGATCGGGACGGATTGTGATTGGATCGCGGGACGCTCAGTGATTTGGATCGCGAAGACGTTCGACTACATCTACCGCGTTTCTTAACGCTTCTCGCTTAGCGATCTACAAGGGTATGTAGATCCACTCTCTCCTCTCGTAGATGCTCATCTCCTAGATTTATCTTGGTGAAGCGTAGGAATTTTTTTGTTTCCCATGCAACGTTTCCCAACAATGCTTTACTTTATCGCTAAGCGGTAGCAATAGTAGTAGAAGCATGGTGGGCGCAACAACCCCAATGGCGACACGTTTATGGAGATCAAGATCATGGAGATCATGGTGTCATGCCGGTGACGATGGAGATTATGCCGGTGCTTTAAGGATGGAGATCAAAAGCACAAGTTCATGGCCATATCATGTCACTTATGATTTGCATGTGATGTTAATCCTTTTATGCACCTTGTTTTGCTTAGGACGGCGGTAGCATTATAAGGTGATCCCTCACTAAAATTTCAAGATCAATTGTGTTCTCCCCGAGTGTGCACCATTGCGAAAGTCCATCGTGTCGAGACACCATGTGATGATCGGGTGTCATAGACTCTACGTTCACATACAACGAGTGCAAGCCAGTGTTGCACATGTAGAACACTTGGGTTAAACTTGACGAGCATAGCACGTATAGACATGGCCTTGGAACACAAGAGACCGGAAGGTCGAACATGAGTCATGTAGTAGATATGATCAATATGATGATGTTCACCATTGAAACCACCTCAATTGACATGATGATGGGACTTGAGTTGGTGAATTTGGATCATGTATCACTCGAATGACCGAAGGGATGTCAATTTGAGTGGGAGTTCTTAAGTAATATGATTAATTGAACTCATTATCATGAACATATTCAGTAGTGTCTTTGCAAATTATGTTGTAGATTACTAGCTCAGGTTGTAGTTCCCTTGAATTTTTATAGGTTCCTAGACACTACTAGAAAACAGACCTTTTGTCCGCCTCATTAGTGCCGGTTGGTTTTTGAACCGGCACTAATGTGATCATTAGTGCCGGTTCGTGACGGTGATCATTTGTGTCGGTTCTTTACGAACCTTTAGTCCCAATTCGTGCCACGAACCGGCACTATAGGCGTGGTGGCAGTCCGGCGTCAGCCTGGGACCCCACGGTAACCTTTAGTCCCGGTTGATGGCTCCAACCACGACTATAGGCTAACCATTAGTCGCGGTTGGATCCACCAACCAGGAGTAAAGGTCCCCTTATATTGAAACCCTTCGGCGCCAGCCCGGGCAGAGTTCTCTGTTCTTCCCCATTCCTCTCCTCTTTGTTCTTCCTCTCTTCCTCGAGCTTATCCTCCATTTTTGCCAAAATTTGTCAAGATTTGGAGGCATCCCATCCTTCCAAGTGTTCACAAAGATTAGCAACTTTGTCCTTTCATATCTCATTGCTAGATTAGCTCTTGTAATGCTCTATAAGTATAGTAATTTGTGGGTTTTAGTTTGTATGTGGTAGTTTATTTGATTTATGCAACTGAGCTCAAATTAACTTCTTACTTTGCATTTGTAGGTGTGGTTTACTTAGTGCCTTCCCGTCCCCGTCCTAACCACCGTTGATCGCCCGCACCGTCCCGTTGCTGGCACCATCTTGGTGAGCTTCTTGTTCTTATACTTTTATAAAAAAACATGTGTGTAAGATTTAGTTAGTTACTTGTATAGTTTTCTTACCTATATGGTTGTTTGTTATACATAATGGCATGGTTTTGAAATCCGTCCCTGTCGGCCCTCGTCCGGTTTATGATGCGGATGTGGTATATACCCTCTTTTATAACTCTTTGTTGCTTTTCGTGTTTATGACAATTATGCCAATCAAGTTGACATAGATATTTTTATCTAGGAGGTATGTGAACCGGAGATTCCAACCGACATAGATATTCTTGTCAAGAAGTTAAATTTAGTTGAAAAAGAAAACGAGTATTTGAAAGAAAAATCGAAAAGAGTTGAAGAAGAGAAGATGAAACTGGAGTTGTATGTTGCCGATGTCATCGATGATCACAAGATCAAGATGGGTGCAATGCGCTTGAAGATTAGAAAATTTAAAAGATATGCCATTGATCGTGAGGCTTGGTATCACTATGTTTTTGGATCCATTGTTACCTTAGTTGCGATGTTGACGCATTTGTTGTTGCATTTAAATGCTTTAGCTAGAGAGTTTGTATGTTGTTTTATGAGAACAAGTGTGTACGAACTTGTATTAATTTGGTCTTTTCGGTGTTGTGTAATGAAGATGAGCTGGCAATGGATGTACGAGGACCGATGCTCTCCCTAGTTCATTAATGGTGTGCATACTTTTCTGGTTGCGGCTGAGGCAAACAAGCGGCCGGATGGTTTTAAGTATTGTCCATGTGCTAGCTGTAAGAATGATCGAAATTACTCTAACTCAAGAACCATTCACGTCCACCTGTTTGAGTCCAGTTTCATGTCTGGATATAACTTTTGGACCAAGCACGGAGAAAGAGGGGTCCTAATGGAAGAGAATGAAGAAGAGGATGACGACAACTACCCTGGCCATGGGTTCTATGAATACTATGGTACAACAATGGGGGAAGAAGCTGAGCCGACAATGCGGGAAGGAGCTGAAGAAGAGGCATCAGATGAGCCTGCTGATGATCTTGGTCGGGCCATTGCCGATGCAAAGAGAAACTACACAAGTGAAATAGAGAAGTTGAAGTTGCAGCGCATGTTAGAGGATCACGAAAAAGGGTTGTACCCAAATTGCGAAGATGACAATAAAAAGCTGGGTACCACACTAGAATTGTTGCAATGGAAGGAACAGAATGGTGTATCTGACAAGGCATTTCAAAAGTTACTGATAATGTTAAAGAAGAAGCTACCAAAGTACAACGAATTGCCAGAGAGTATGTGCAAAGCAAAGAAGGCTGTCTGCCCTTTAGGATTAGAGGTCGAGAAGACACATGCATGCCCTAATGACTGCATCCTCTACCGCGATGAGTACGAGGATTTGAATCCATGCTCGGTATGTTGTGCATTGCGCTATAAGATCGGCCACGATGACCCTGGTGATATTGAGGGCGAGCGCTCCAGGAAGAAGATTCCTGCCAAGGTGATGTGGTATGCTCCTATAATACCACGGTTGAAACGTTTGTTCCAAAACAAAGAGCATGCCAAGTCGATGTGATGGCACAACGAAGACCGTAAGAAAGACGGGAAGTTGAGAGTGCCCGCTGACGGGTCATAGTGGAGAAAAATCGAGAGAAAGTGGAAGGACTTTGCAAAGGATGCAAGCAACGTATGGTTTTGTTTAAGTGCAGATGGCATTAATCCTTTTGGGGAGCAGAACAGCAATCATAGCACATGGCCTGTGACTCTATGTATCTATAACCTTCCTCCTTGGTTGTGCATGAAGCGAAGGTTCATTATGATGCCAGTGCTCATACAAGGCCCCAAGCAACCCGGCAATGACATTGATGTGTACCTAATGCCATTGGTTGAAGAACTTTTATAGCTATGGAATGGAAAAGGTGTACCTGCGTGGGATGCGAAAGATCAGGAGGAATTTGACCTACATGCGTTGCTGTTTGTAACCATCAATGATTGGCCTGCTCTCAGTAACCTTTCAGGACAAACAAACAAGGGATACCATGCATGCACGCACTGTTTAGATGATACCGACAATATATATTTGGATAAATGTAAGAAGAATGTGTATCTGGGGCATCGTTGATTTCTTTAGAGCGGGCACATAGTAAGAAAGAAAAGCAAGCATTTCAAAGGTGAGGCAGATTACCGGAAGAAGCCTCGCCACCGTACGGGTGACGAAATACTTGATATGGTCAAGGATTTAAAAGTAATCTTTGGCAAGGGTCCTGGTGCACAATCTGTTCCGAATGACGCTGACAAACGCGCACCCATGTGGAAGAAGAAATCTATATTTTGGGATCTACCGTATTGGAAAGACCTCGAGGTCCGCTCTGCAATCGATGTGATGCACGTGATGAAGAATCTTTGCGTGAACCTTCTAGGCTTATTGGGCGTGTATGGGAAGAGAAAAGATACGTCGGAGGCACGGGAGGACCATCTACGTATGCACGGAAAAGAAGGCATGGATCCAAAGCAGTTTCAGGGTCATGCCAGCTACGCTCTTACCAAAGAAGAGAAGGAAATCTTCTTCGAATGCCTTCCCAGTATGAAGGTCCCATCGGGCTTCTTGTCGAATATAAAGGGAATAATAAATGACAGAGAAAAAGTTCTAGAACCTAAAGTCTCATGACTGCCATGTGATTATGACGTAACTGCTTTCGGTTGCATTGAGGGGCCTCCTATCGGAAAACGTTCGATTAGCCATTGTGAAGCTATGTGCATTCCTGAATGCAATCTCTCACAAGGTAATCGATCCAGAAATCCTACCAAGGTTAGAGAATGATTTGGTGCAATGTCTTGTCAGTTTCGAGTTGGTGTTCCCACCATCCTTCTTCAATATCATGACGCATGTCCTAGTTCACCTAGTCGAGGAGATTGCCATTTGGGGTCCTGTATTTCTGCACAATATGTTCCCCTTTGAGAGGTTCATGGGAGTCTTAAAGAAATATGTTCATAATCGTTCTAGGCCAGAAGGAAGCATCTCCAAGGGACATGAAACAGAGGATGTCAATGAGTTTTGTGTTGACTTTATTCCTGACATTAAGCCTATAGGTGTTCCTGAATCGCGGCATGAGGGCAGACTGGGTGGAAAAGGCATGCTAGGAAAGAAATCACTAATATGCCGGGTGTCACAACCCTAGCTAGATGTCCTAGAATAGTATTGCGACTGCATCATGTTTCATTTTGCATTAAGATGAACTGGGAACAAAAGAAGCCCCAAGCTAACTTTGAATCAAAACAATTCAACTTTGGTGAAAATTCAACAAATCCAAAATGCCCACTAAAAATGTTCCCTATGTCTGGTAAATTTGGGCATGATTATAACAGGGAGCATTCTAATTATTTGAACAATCAAAGTAATTCAAAAATAATGGATAAGGCTCCTGAAATCTTTAAATAAAGCACTATCATTATTTTTATTTTCAAAATATCCTGAAACTTTTTAGACAAGTTTGAAATATTCAAACTTCATTATAGAAAATATATGGGATATTTTATAAAATCATTTGTGCCTGAAAAGAAAATAAACAAATGTCAGAAAATGGAAAACAGAAAGATCTAAAAAGAAAAAAAAGAAAAGCCCAGGCCAGGCCAGCCCACCTGGCCCATGGCCAGTCATCCCTGTCCTCTCGCCAGGAGGACAGGGGCGTGCGTTCGCCACGCGTGGGCACACGCTGACCACCTCCTCCCTGCCTGGCTGCTGGCCTGGAGGGCTGGGAGGGTGCCAGCGCGAGGCCATCGCCGTGGCCTCCTTCTCCTCTCCCTCTTCCCCTACGAGCTCTCTCTCTCGCTCCCTTTCTTCCCCTGCTCTGCCATAGTCGAGCTCTGCTCGAGCTTGCCGCCATCGCGCTAGCCGCCCCCTCACCTCACTAGGTAGCCCACGAGAACCGCCGCGACCCCCTCATCCTCCCCGTGACCCCCGAAGACGTCGGGAGCCTCTCTACGCCGCGCCATCGCCGTTCCTCCCCGCTGGCCACCGAAGCCCCGCAGCGACATTCTGCCCCATCCGGACCTCCTCCGACCTCGCCGTCGCCTCTGCTGGAACCGCGGTGAGCCGCTGGTGCTCCTCCCCTTATCCCCCTTCTCTCCCGTGTCCCGTAGACGCCGCGCCCTTCTTGCCCGAGCTCCGGCCGCTGCTGCCCTCGACGCCGGCGTCGATCCCGACCACCCTAGCCTTTGGTTTGGGTCTAGATCGATGCGCGGTCGAGCGTAGGCCCTCCCAACGCTCTCCGCCGTCCATTTGGTCGCCGGAGGAGGGATTCCGACCCCCTCCGTTGTCCCTGACGTCGCCGGCAGCTCAACGCCGGCGAGTCAAGCTGTCTGACCGACAGGGGTTTGACCCTGGGTCACTAGCAGGTGGGGCCAGGCCCTATTAATTAGGTTAATTAAGAAATTAATTAATTGGATTAATTAAACCTAATCTGTCAGTGACATGTGGGCCCAGTTTCTGTTAATTAATTAGGATTTAGTTTAATTAGTTAGCTAAGTGTGTGAGTCACTGACATGTGGCCCCCACATGTCAGGTTTAACTATGGCCCGGTCAGCTGACCAGCTGACGTCACAGTGACGTCAGGCTGATGTCAATATTTCATCTTCTAGTTTAAAAATAATTCCAGAAATTATTCAAAACTTCAAAAATTCATATAAATTAATCTGTAAGTCACATGAAAATAATTTATATATGAAAATTTATCAGAAAAATCCAATGAATCCAATGGTGCTATTGTATTGCATGTTAGAGCAATCTAAATAGGTGAACATTGACATTTTTTAATAGGTTAGTAAATGGAATTTGAAATGAAGAACAATTTTGAACCTATATTCAAATTAATTTCAAATCAACATGAACACTAGTTGCATTAGCTCATACATACATGCTATCATGCCATGATCATGCATCATATTGTTGCACTTGCGTGTATTGATTGATTCTTATCTGCATTGTGGTAGGCCCTACTTCTGAGGATACCCTCGAGTATCCCGACGAAGGAGAGAACCTTCCTGTTTCCCAGCAAGGCAAGCAACCCCTTTTATCATTCTGATAATATCCCACTCTCTCCCTCCTGCTCTCGTTTATTGCATTAGGACAACCGATCACATGTCAGTCATACACGGTAGATGATCCTATTCTGTTGCACAACCTGACATTGTCATAGTAAATAGCTAAACCTTGCAACCTAGCATACCTGGTAGATGCTTGTGCCATGATGTGCTTAGCTTACTTTGCCTGCTATGCTTGCTATGCTTAGAGTTGTGTCAGGTCGGATTCATCTGGGTGATGAACTGAGTGAAACAATGTTGCGTGATGTGATGATGTTATGATGAACTCGATTTGGTAAAGGTAGCGATGAGAGGCTATGTAGGAGTACATAGCGGGTTGTCTCATTGGGACCGTTCTTAGGAACTGAGTTCCGTGTTTGTGATCCAAGACTAGTTGCTACCACACATTGGGTTCTGGTAACTCGACCCCTCTCGACTTATCATTCGCTTAGTCCTGAGTCGAGGAGTTGCAAGTTGTTTCTGGTGTTTATAGCATGCTCGAGGCCATGCATAGCGCTGACCCTAGGGGTGGGTTACGATGCGGTAGGAAGTGGCACGGTGTACCAAGGGTCACCCTAATGGTGGGCTTGGGAACCCTGCGCACATCTTTTGGGGCCGTAGCAGAAACTTCGGCCGGACTTCCGTGCGGGTTCAGTCTCAAATAGGCGATAACCTGGACTAGAGGTCTTATGTGATTGACGGTCGTGGCCGACTCCCTCGCTGGGCTTCCGCCTGAAGGTTGCCGAGGTGCATGGTTTTATGAGCACACATCGATAAGTGGCGAGAGCATGTGTGAAGAAGTACACCCCTGCAGGGTATGAAACTATTCGAATAGCCGCGTCCTCGGATATGGACTACTTGGAGAACTTATGTTGTTCATAGATAATCAAATGGATACCCATAAAAATTTCAAGACAAGTGTGAGTACCGTGGATGGCACTCTTCCAGGAGGGGGAAGTGAATCCATGGTGGTGTATTGTTATGGATTTAGTGCACTCGTGTGCGATTTATAAAATGTAAACAAAGAGTTAAAATTGAGTAGTGTAGGTTTGCCATGAGTCAAAGCTGGCATTGCTACATAAACTCCACCACTCCCTTTGTTAATACATGAGCATGAATAGACTAGGTCTACTTTAAAGACTTGCTGAGTACATTTGTACTCATGTTTGCTTAATAAATGTTGCATATGAGACCCAAGACCCTTCGGGTGGGTTCTTTCTAGATGTCGACGTTGCCGAATAGCTGGTGTCCCAGCTACGACCTTTGCCCTGTGGTGGGCTATAGATAGTTAGGCCATGTGTATTTTTACCCCTTTCATCTGTCTATACTCAGACAGCTTTATGCTTCCGCTTGGTTTGTATGAACATGTTTGTATGACTTGAGTGTCGGGTCATGTGACCCCTGTCTATAAGAACATATTATGCAAGGCTCATCTGAGCCTCTTAAATAAAAGTCATGTTATTGTATGGTTATGTTGTGATGCCATGGTTGTATCTATGCATATCGGGCATGTCGTGCGTACGTGTGACGTGCAACGGTATGTATGGAATCCGAAACCTAGTTGTGTTCCTTTAGTAGTACTCTTTACGGGAAACTGCCTCTTTGTGTTTCCACCGAGAAATGGTAGCTTGCTACTGCTCCGGACACATTGATTGGCCGGCATGTATCCTTCTTTGCTGCTGTGTCTGTCCCTTCGGGGAAATGTCTCGTAGTGTAATGGAGTCCCTGTAGCCTGCTACGACTCGCCTACGTGCAGTGATGGCATTTATGTCTCACGACGTAATGGAGTCCTTGTAGCTTTCTATGACTCGTCTACACACGCTTGAGGACGACACCTGCATTGTTGGGTTACGTATGCCTGTTTCCCTACGGATGTGCCACTTGGGTTCTATGACTAGTCATGTCGGCCCGGGTTCTCTGTCGTTTGATTGCCAGCGACATTTTCACATACGTGAGCCAAAATATGCAAACGGTCCTGGCTAAGGTAAGGTTGCAGCCGTGGAGCTTACCATGTGTGAGGCTGCAAAGTGATGTGATATGTTACAGTCTGGATTCATATGACTTAGGATCGGGGTCCCGACACCGAGATGGGCATTCTTTGGCGCAAGCACACTACCCAGTTGTACAAAGTTCTGCCTTAGTGGCTCCGTATAACGAGCAAAACAAGAATATTCTATGCTCCAAACACCCGAAGAAGTCTGACGACTGGATTACACATAAACAAATAGTGACTTTCGCCGGTTGGTTGCAGACACATCTCGTGCATGATGACACTGTTGAAGATGAATTGTACTTGCTGTCCAAGTTACCATGCATCTTCGAGTATATTGACTTTCAAAGGGTACGAGATAAATGGGAATACATTTTACACGATCGCCCAAGATAAAAAGAGCGCCAACCAAAACAGTGGGGTCTGCTTTGATGCAGCAAACAACAATGGGCCAAAGGACACATACTATGGTCACATAGAGAGGAGATATGGGAACTTGACTATGGACTTGATTTGAAGGTCCCTTTGTTTAGGTACAAATGGGTCAATCTGACAAGAGGTGGGGTAAAGGAAGACCCACAGTACGAAATGACAATAGTTGATCTCAACAATCTTGGGCACGCAGACAAACCATTCGTCCTAGCCAATGATGTGGCACAAGTTTTTTATGTGAAGGACATGTCTACCAAGCTGAGAAAAAGAAAAGATAAGGAAGCAAATACATCATGCGATGAGCCAAAGCGCCACATAGTTCTTTCAGTGAAAAGATACATCGTGGGAGTGGAGGACAAGACAGACATGTTAGAAGATTATGAAAAGTTTCATGAAATTGCTCCCTTCAAAGTGAATGTTGACCCGAGCATCAAGTTAAACGATGAAGATTGCCCATGGTTACGATGCAAAGGGACACACGCGAAGAAAAAGTTTTACACCCAAAGATCCCACTCTGGGATGTGATCGGCTTCTCTAGTTAGTTTCCAGACTTATATATCTAGAAAGTCCCACTTTGGACAAACCGAAGGGAATCTTTGTAATAGTAGTGTACTTATGTGTTTTGTGCGTTCAGTATGCACCATTCGAAGGGGGGCATAAATTTTCAACCCTTTCCGACTTCATTTGCTATTTTTCATGCATTTACTGATTTGTTTTGAGCTAAATGACCCTGAAATTGATAAGCACTTCAAATGAACTCTGAAAAGGTTGAAAGTTTCATGGTATCATCATTTCACTCACATAGCATGTGCTAAAAAGTTGAGAGGGTTATGGCAAAAACTGGATGCACTTCGTGTACAAAATGGACAATCTCTTTCGAAGTATCAGGGTTTCAAACAAAAACTCGCCTGTCACAAAAGCATTTCACTTTGTAAATAATCTAAGAATTACCTAATTGGATATAATGATAAAACACGATAATATTAAACAGTAAAAAAAGAATCACTGGAAAATCTATTTTTGAAGTAAAGTTATTCACAAACTAGTGATTCACACAAATTTCAAATAATTCAAATTTAAACTATTAAATTTTGAAAACTACTAGCACTAAGAGAAAGTTTATAATTTTTTTACCTAAAGAAAAAAGATTCACAAAGAAACTCTAAATAAAGCAAAAAACAACTCAAAAACAAAAGAAAAAAATAAAGTAGAAAACAAAAAAACAAAATATATATTAAAAAGCCCGCCTAATGGGCCGCCACAGCCTGCGTACGACTAGAAACCCAACCTCTTGTTGGGTCAGGACGCAGGCCCGTACAGCCGAGGAGGCCCGAGAGGGCGTAGAGGAGAGGTAGGCCCAGAAGGCCTGCTTAAGAGAGGAGCTCGACACGGAAGCTGCGACGGGGCTTATAAACCGGTGCGAGCTCCTCTCGGCAAGCGAGGTGGGACTAAACATCCACCCCGCCCCGCGTCTGGAACACAACCCTTTAGTCGCGGTTGGTGGCTCCAACGGCCACTAAAGGTGGGCCTTTAGTCGCGGTTCGATCCACCAACCGCGACTAAAGGGTTGTGTTTCCCGCCGCTTCAGCTGGTGAAATTCACCTTTAGTCGCGGTTGGTGGCTCCAACCGCGACTAAAGGGGGGTCTTTCCAACCGCGACTAAAGGTCCTCCTATATAACGAGGAGTTGAACTTTTTTCAGTTTCCCTCTGTTTTCTTCGTCTCTTCGACCACTGGATCGCCGCCCGTGCGCCCCCGACGCCGTCGCCGCCCACGTCATCGCCGCTCTGACGCCGTTGCCGTCATCGACACACCGCCCATGCCACCGCCGGCCCAGACACGCTGCCCCCGTCGCCGCCACCATTGCGCGCCGCCCCCCATTGCCACCACCGTCCCGCTCCATCGTCGTCGTCGTTGCCTCGCCGCCCGTCGCCCCGCTGTGAGCCCCTGCCACCATGGCCGACCTCCCATCGATCGATCGAGCCCGCACACACACACATATGCATGAACACACACACATACATTTTTTAATTTTTGTTTTTTTGTTTTTTATACTTTTAGTTATAGAAATGTTAGATGAATTAGATATATAAATTTTAGATGAATGTTTTTTAGTATTTTATACTTTTAGTTATAGAAATGTTAGATGAATTTTTGATATACAAATGTTAATTAGATGAATTTTGAAGTATATAATGTCCCTAACCTATTTAAATGTTGCTTAGAAGTATATATGTTTAATTAGATTTTTTTTCTTAATTGGAAGTATATAATGTCCCTAACCTATTAAAATGGTGCTTAGACGAAGTATATAATGTTGCTTAATTAGATTTTTATTGACAATTGAATATTATTAGGGTAGTTATAACCTAGGAATTTTTACATTTTGATCCAATATATGTACAGAAAAAAGTTAATGAATTTTGACATTTGATCCAATGTATAACAATTAGTATTTGCAGAAGTTGCATATTTTAATGTTGCATTTTTTCTATGTCATTGCTCGATATATGGAACGGGTTGACTTTACGTCTGTTTAGGCTCCTTGTGTGTCTTTCAGTGAGGAAGAGTATCCACCATATATATATATATATATATATATATATATATATATATATATATATATATATATATATATACGAGAGAGGAAGAATCCCGACTGTTGTCGTGGGGGTGGCTTCTCCTTCATTCCAGTGTGCTAGACATTTTGGTGTAATGCACTCTGGGACGAATGGAGGAGCCACCATCACCGACGGTCGCAATATTAGAAGGAGTGCGCCCACCATGTACGTGAGATGAAAGTTTAGAAAGGAAAGACTCGACATACCTAAAGTCAACCTGTTGCATATTGAGTAATAGTGATCTGTGTGTTGATCAGTTTTCTCGTAGTTTCCTTCAATCGATTTTAAATGTTTCAACTATGAACATAGGAAATGTCTGATGACGAAAGGGAATTCGCTATGTGCGAATACTGCAAAGACAAGTGCGGCCCGTGTGACAAGCCTTTCCTAGTTGATGGTAGGCGCTTCAGCATCATGCTGGATGAGAACTTCAAAGTGGATACAGTAAGTCACAACGACAAGTCTTTTTTCGTAATTAAGCATAACTTCTGCTTCTTTTGCTTTTACTTATAATTTTAATTTTTTTACTATTCTACTAGTGTATCCCCTGCCATGCAAGAATTGTTGTCTTGGATAAGATTGGTTTCGATACTAAAAAAGATATGGATGTAAAGATAGTTCACTTGAGGACCGAGCATGGTTATACTTTTGCGGTAAAATTGTACCATGCAGACACCTACTATTATTTTGAATGCAAAAGTTGGAGAGCACTATGCAAGGCTTATGCATTTGAGCATAATATGCTTATCACCTTTGATATTCGTCCGGAAGATGAAATTGAAGGTAATATCGACATCTGGGTCGATGTGCAGACGCCTCTAGTTCTACCATGATGTGAGTTTCTCAACCATATTTATTAAGAAATTTCTATTGTTTATTTAAAAAGAGTTGACAACTTATTTCCATTGACAGCTTATTTTCATTCTTCAAAAAATGTACGGAAGATGGTAGACAGAACCTACTACTACAATGATGAAGTAGAACTAACTTGTAAGGAGAAAGACCATCTTACCGCATTTCTTAATCATCTTGAGAATTACAATAGCTATTATCAAACTCCTCAACATTATGGTCAATACGTGTCACTAGTGCACGTGGTATGCTATGGGAACATTCATGGAGATTGCATGGTAAGATTTTCTACTATTACGACATCCGTGCATCTTTTGCATAAATTCTTCTAAAACTAAACTACATTGCTAACTACAAAGTTATTACTATATTTTTCAATAGAAAATCCCAAAGGATTGTGTGCCTCATCTGATGTTTCCAAGAGGTCGCGTTGTTGTTACGAGCTTAGGGCCACCACGGCCAGGTCAGCCTACACATCACTCCTGTCCATACCGGATTTCTAAAACCGATGGAGTCATGACAATCAAAGATTGGAAAAAATGTATGGTTAATCGTAGAGAGCTACTTGGAAGCAACATTGTGCGTAGGCCAAGAATTGGAGACAAGATGATCTCCATTCTCCATAATGGAGAGTCAGGGCCTATCTTGTTTTATGATATTGTACCTAAGAGAGGGTAGAGTAGGTCCTATGAGAGAGGAGTATGTAGGTCCTAGGTACAATGTGTTATTATGTGCTACAATGTGTTAGACTTGATGATAATGATGAGGAGGAGTTGGTGGTAATGACTATGATGATTATTAGCTATAGTGTTGTCATTGATGATATGATGCAAGAGTTTTTATATATTAATATGATGATGATGTTGATCATGATGATTTGTTATATCATTGGGGGAAGGAAAGCAGATTAGATTCATGTGGATGGATCAAAAGTGACCAAAAGTTTAATTAGTAGGATCGTCGTCGTACTAATTCAACTTTTGATCACTTTTTATTTATGTGGATGAATAAAATCCATGTTTCTTCCTCACAATGATATAATAATTCATCATGAACATAATGATATAACAACCTCTTAATTGGTACCGTATGAAATTTTTTATAACGGCGTATAACCATAATTAATTCATAAACCCCTAAATAATTAAAAGGAAAAATAAAACAAAACTAAAAAACTCAATACTTTTAGTCTCGGTTGGTGTTACCAACCGGGACTAAAGGTCCCCCCAGCCCACGGCGCCGTTAACATCACATGGAGGGCGTTTGGTGCCGGACCGTGTTGAACCGGTACTAAAGGGGTGGAGGCTTTATTCCCCACCCTATAGTGCCGGTTCTAGAACTGGCACTAAAGGCCCTTACGAATCGCGACTATAGGCCGGTTCTGCACTAGTGAGAGAAATAGAGTTGAAAGATGATGGTGGCAATATTGCGGACTGGGTCCGTGATCTGAGGATTGTCCTCATTGCTGCACAGAAGGCTTATGTCCTTAATGCACCACTCAGTGTGCCACCCCCTCTAGCATCGTCTATAGATGTTGTGAACATCTGACAGACACTTTCTGATGACTACTTAATAGTTTAGTGCATTATGCTTTACGGCTTAGAATTGAGGCTCCAAAAACGTTTTGAAGGTCATGGAACATATGAGGTGTTCTAAGAGCTGAAATTGGGATCTCCGGCTTGTGCCCGTGTTGTGAGATATGAGATCTCCAACAAGATTCTTTGCGTGCAAAATGAAGGAGAATAGCTCAATCGTTGAGCATGTGCTCAGATTTTCTGGGTGCTACAATCGCTTGAATCGAGTGGGAGTTGATCTTCCAAATAAGAAAGTGACTGATATAGTTTTCCAAGTCACTGTCACTAAGCTACTAGAGCCTCGTGATGAACTATAAAATGCCAGGGATGGAAATAATGATCCCTGAGCTGTTCACGATATTTGACACCGCGAAGGTAGAAATCAATAAGGCACATCAAGTGTTGATGGTTAGTAAAACCACTAGTTTAGAGAAGGGCAAGGGCAAGGAGGGAAACTTCACGGATGGCAAGTCAGTTGCTGCTCTAGTGAAGCAACCCAAAGTTGAACCCAAACCGGAGACTAAGTGCTTCTATTATGAGGAGAGCGGTCGCTTAAGCGGAACAACCCTAGATACTTGGTAGATAAGAAGGCTGGCAACGTCGATAGAAGTATATTTTGATATACGTGTTATTGATGTGTACCTTGCTAGTACTCCTAGTAGCACCTGGGTATTGGATACTGGTTCGGTTGCTAAATGTTAGTAACTCGAAATAAAAGCTATGGAATAAACAGATACTAGCTAAGTGTGAGGTGACGATGTATGTTGGAAATGTTTCCAAGGTAGATGTGATCAACATCGCACGCTCTCTCTACCTTCGGGATTAGTGACAAACCTAAATAAATGTTATTTGGTGTTTGCGTTAAGCATGAACATGATTGGATCGTGTTTATTGCAACACGGTTATTAATTTAAGTTAGAGAATAATGGTTATTCTATTTACATGAATAATACCTTCAATGGTCATGCACCCAGTGAGAATGGTTTGTTGAATCTTGATCCTAGTAATACACATGTTCATAACATTGATGCCAAAAGATAGAAAGTTAATAATGATAGTACCACATACTTGTGGCAGTGGCACTGCCGCTTAATGTCATATTGGTATAAATCGCAGGACGAAACTCCATGTTGATGGATCTTTGGACTCATTCGGTTTCGAATCGGTTGATACATGCGGACCATACCTCTTGGGAAAGATGGCTACAAACCCTGTTTTCCTATGATGGAGCGGGCTAGTAACTTATTGGAAATGATACATATTGATGTATACGGTCCAATGAGTGTTGTAGCGTGTGGTGGATATTCTTATTTTCTTACCTTCACTGATGATTTGAGTAGATATAGTGTATATTTACTTAATGAAACACAAGTCTAAAGCGTTTGAAAGTTCAAGCAGAATCAGAGTGAAGTTTGAGATCATCGTGACGAGAAGATAAATTTTCTACGATATGATCGTGGAGGTGAATATCTGAGTTACAAGTTTGGTATACAACTTAAGACAATGTGAAAGTTGTTTCACAACTAACGCCACCTGGAACACCATAGTGTGATGGTGTGTCCGTACATCGCAGTCGTGCTCTATTGGATATGGTGCGAATTATGATGTCTCTTATCGTTTTGCCACTATCATTTTGGGGTTATGCATTAGAGACAACCACATTCGCTTTAAATAGGGCACCATCTAAATCCGTTGAGATGACACCATATGGTTTGGAAGAAACCTAAGCTGTCGTTTCTTGGAGTTTGGGAATGCGACACTTATGTTTGATAAGCTTGAACCCAAAGCGTAAAAATGCATCTTCATAAGATACCCTAAGAACAGTTGGGTATACCTTCTATCTCAGATCCGAGTACAAAGTGTTTGTTGCTAAAACTGGGTCCTTTCTCGAGAAAAAGTTTCTCTCGAAAGAATGGAGTGGGAGGAAGATAGAACTTGATGAGGTTGTCGAACCTTTGTTTCAACCAAAGAGTAGCGTAGCGCAGAAAGATGTTTCTATGGAACCTACGTCAGTTGAAGAGGAAGTAAATGATGATCATCATGAAGATTCGGATCAAGTTACTATCAAACCTCGTATGTCGACAAGACCTGTACTGCTCCTGGGTGGTATGACAACCCTCTCTTGGAGGTCATGTTGTTTGACAATGATGAACCTACGAGCCATGGAGAAGCAATGATGAGCCCGGATTCCGACAAATGGTTAGAGGCCATGAAATCCGAGAAAGGATCCATGTATGAAAACCAAGTATAGACTTTGGTAGACTTGCTCGTTGGATGGAAGGTCGTCGAGTACAAATGGACCTTTAAGATGAAGACATACGTTGATGGTAAATGTCACCATATAAAGCTCGACTTGTCGCAAAGAAGTTTCCGACAAGTTCAAGGAGTTGACTGCGATGACTGTTGGAATTATGTTAGCAGTTGCTACATTTTTCAATTATGAAATCTGGCAGATGTATGTCAAAACATCGTTTCCTTAACGGTTTACATGAGGAAAGGTTGTATGTGATACAACCAGAAGGTTTTGTCAGTCCTAAGAATGCTAAAAGGTGTGCGAGCTCCAGCAATCCTACTATAGGCTGGAGCAAGCATCTCGGAGTTGGAATATACGCTTTGACGAGGTGATCAATGTTTTTGAGTCTATACAAAGTTTATGAGAAACTTGTATTTACAAAAAAGTGAGTGGGAGCACTATAGAATTTTTGATAAGCACATGTGGTTGGCATATTATTGATCGAAAATGATGTAGAATTTCTAGAAAGCATAAATGGTTGTTTGAAAAGAGTTTTTCAAAGGAATACTTGGATAAAGCTACCTAATTGTTGAGCATCAAGATCTATAGAGATAGATCAAGATTCTTGATGAGACTTTCAATGAGTACATACCATGACAAGATTTTGAAAGAGTTCAAAATGGATCAGTCGGAGAAAGAGTCCTTGCCTGATTTGTAAGGTGTGAAGTTGAGTAATACTCAAAGCTCGACCACGGCAGAAGAAAGAGAAAGGACGAAGGTTGTCCCCTATGCTTTAGCCATAGGCTCTATATAGTATGCCATGCTGTGTACGGCACCTGTGTGTGCCTTGCCATGAGTCTATCGGTGGGTACAAGAGTGATCCAGGAGCGGATCACTGGATAGCGGTCAAGATTATCCTTAGTAACTAAAAGACTAAGGAAATGTTTCTCGATTATGGAGGTGGTAAAGAGTTCGTCGTAAAGAGTTACGGCGATGCAAGATTTAACAAAAATCCGGATGACTCTTAGTAGCAATCCGGATACGTATAGTGGAGCAGCCATTTGGAATAGCTCCAAGTGGAGTGTGGTAGTAGTGTCTACAGTATGACATAGAGATTTGCAAAGTACATGCTGATCTGAATGTCATAGACCTGTTGACTAAAAGACCTCTCTCACATGCAAAGTATGATCGATCCCCAGAACTCATTGGGTGTTAGATTCATAACAATGTGAATCACATGGTGATGTGAACTAGATTATTGACTCTAGTGCAAGTGGGAGACTGTTGGAAATAAGCCCTAGAGGTAATAATAAATTGGTTATTATCATATTTCCTTGTTCATGATAATCATTTATTATCCATTCTATAATTGTATTGATCGGAAACTCAGATACATGTGTGGATACATAGACAATACCATGTCCCTAGTATGCCTCTAATAGACTAGCTCGTTGCTCAAAGATGGCTATGGTCTCCTAGTCATGGACATGAGATGTCATTTGATAATGGGATCACATCATTAGGAGAATGATGTGATGGACAAGACCCAAACTACAAATGTAGCATATGATCGTGTCAGTTTATTGCTACTATTTTCTGCATGTCAAGTATATGTTCCTATGACCATGAAATCATGCAACTCACAGACACCGGAGGAGTACCTTGTGTGTATCAAATATCGCGACGTAACTGGGTGACTATAAAGGTGCTCTACAGGTATCTTCAAGGGTGTCTGTTGGGTTGGCATGGATCAAGACCGGGATTTGTTACTCCGTGTGACGGGGAGGTATCTTAGGGCCCTGTCGTCGGTTTCTCACGACAGATGCCATGGGGTGGCTTATCGTAGGTGGTTGGGGCTGGAGGATGCCGACAGGCTCTGGGTGCGAGATTGGTCACAAGCGGTGATGACACACAATGTACCCAGGTTCAGGGCCCTTCGGGGGAGGTAATACCCCTAGTCCTGCTTTGTTTTGTTGGATGGATAGGTATAAGTACAATGGTGCTCCTGGAGCTGTGTCTAGAGGAGGAAGAAGGGGCAGCCGGCTCCTTTTCCTCCACTGCTAGAAGGGGATGATCGTTCGTGCGTGGATGTGGATGTCCGTGTGTCTGTCCTCCCGTTGCACGGGGGGCTCTAGGTTTTTTATAGGCAAACCCCCTGGCTCTTACAATATGTTATAAGTACAAGGGTGGGGGGACCTGGCTGGCCAAAGGGTCCCGCCGCTCACGCCGTCTTGTCATTGGCGGGGCTTTTCGGCCGAGCGGTCCCATCTCTTGTGAGGGCCCGCCAGTCGGCTCCGTGATTGCCCCTCGCCCACCTGCCGCGGCATGGTCCTCCCGGGGGGCGTCGTCTAGCGCCAGCCGGCCGAAGTCTCTGGTACGGCCGGCGACACTGTAGCCATGCCAGGGCAGGTAATCGAGTGGCGAGGGCATGCCGGCACTGTTCCCCCACCCGATCGCGCCCACCAAGGTCAGCAGTCGGGACGGTTGGATTGTAGCCACGCGCCACAGTGTGTCAGCGGCCACTGTAGCCATAGGGCTGCCCGTCATGCCGGTCACATCACGTCATCGTACCCGCGCGCAGAGGGACGGGACGGGGCATGTCCGTCCCAAAGTCAGCGGAAGAGCCGGCCCGTGGGCAGCGGCCACGCCCAGCCGGCCGAGGGTCTAGCCGGCTCTTCGACCAACCGTCCGGGGCTCAAGCCGGCACTGGCTCGTGTCGGTTGTCCTCCTGCCGGCCGCGTAGTTTTTCTTTGAAGTCAAAGGGGGGAGACCCCATTGCTTTGGCCTACCTAGGGGTAATAACCCCGTCAGTAGGCCCCGAAGCCGGCGGGGGCCCGCGTCTAGCAGACGGTGGGGTGCCGGCGGCTTCCCCTTAGCAAAACCCGCCTTCGGCTCGCAGGCGAAGGGGCAGCCAGGTCGGCCGTTGGACCCGATGCCTCGGGTACCGGCGTGTCGCCCCGGGACCCGTGCTGGCACACGATGCGCCACGCGGCGAGTAATGATGCGGTGGGTCCTGCGCACGCGGGAGACGGGACGTCACCTAGGCCTAGCCCGCTAGGACCCAAGCATAGCTCAGTAGGCCTCGGGGCACAGGGCAGGATACTCTACGCCTCGAAGTGGTCATTACGGCCCAGAGTCACCCACGCGCGTGGAGTTTCCGAGGGGAGTGGGCACAATCAACCGCACGTCCCCCTGTCGTGGCCTTCCCTATAAAAGGAGAGGAAGGGCAGGAGGCGGAGGTACCCTCGCCCCACTTGCCCCCTTGCTGCCCTTTTTCGTTGCCACTCTTCCTTCATCGCACGCCGTCGCACCTGAGTACGCACCCGCGCCCGCATGCCGCGTCGCCTCCACGATGGCCGATGGACGTGGTGGCAGCTGGGCTGGCTCCTTCATGATCAAGGCTGACATTGTCGAGCTACGCCGCGCACGCATGTTGCCGCCGGATGAGTGGGTGGCCTCACGCGCGCAGGGCGACGAGATAGCGCCGGCGCCACAGCCGGGGGAACACGTCGTGTTCCTCTGGTACTTCTCCCGGGGCTTCGGGCTCCCGGTTAGCATCTTCTTCCGTGTTCTCCTTAATACCTTTGACCTCCAGCCGCACAACCTTAGCCCAAACTCCATTCTATACCTCTCCGCCTTCGTGATGTTGTGCGAGGGGTACCTTTGTATCCTTCCTTTCATCGACCTCTTCAACGCTCTCTTCTACCTCAAACCTTTGAAAAATGATGCCTGCGGGGGCACGATGGTGTGCTGCTGTGGCGTCGCTCGCTTTCCTCCTCTTTCCCTCATCAATTCCATCAAGGGGTGGCACCGCACGTTCTTCTATGTGAAGAACATCGACCCGAGGACGGATTACATCTGGTTGCCGCCGTTTGAGGACAAGCAGTCCTCCCACCAGAACTGGCTAGGGTCTGGCCCGCGCGATGTGGCCTTGGACGAGCTTGGCCGGCTCACGCAGCTGAAGAGCTCCGAGGGGCTGGTCGCCGCCGACCTGGTGGCGGCCTTTAGCTCGCGCCGGGTGTCACCCCTCTAGATGAGGCCACACCGGATTTGCGACATGTCCGACCGGCAAGACCCGTGCTGGCTGTTCACCGTCGAGCTGACGCCGGCTCAGGTGGCGAAGCGGGTGATGCTCTCACGACGTTCAAGCTGAAGCCCGCCTTGTGGTCCTTCGGCATGGAGTCGTACGACCGCATCAACTGGCCTCCCCTAGTATGTTTTTCGTCGAGGCGGTTCTTTTTCGCTTGATCTTCTCCAGCCGGCAGCCGGCTAGAGAACTTACTTTGAGGTGCTGACCGTAGCTGCTCGTGCGACAGAACACGCTGGATGGCCCGCACCCACAGATCTTCAAGGCGGAGCGTGAAGGCTCCGACTCCGAAGACTACCAGACAGGAGGCCCCCTGGAGGAAGGAGTGGACTCCTCAGGAGGAGCCGACAAGTCGGCCGACCCGCGAACTGGCGCTCCCAGTGGAGCCGGAGGATCCAGCGCGGCCAGGGAGCCCAGCGGAGCTGGTGAGTTCCCTCTTGCCCCCTCGATCAAGGACCGGACGGATGACGATGATGATGATGACGCCTTGATGATTCTGAATGAGCCTCCCCTTTCAGCGTGCCAGGTACAGAGGAACGAGGAGCGGCCGGCTCAAGCCTCAGTGGCCGGAGCGGCCGGCCGGGGAAAAGGCCGGCTCAGGGAGGGCCGGCGGCCCTACCGCCCGGCCCACAGCGGGTGAAGGTGGCCGCGCGGAAGCCGCCACCACACGCCAAGCGGGCCTTGCCCCTTGTCACCGGGTAAGTTTTTATTTCGCATAAGTTTTTTGCTTTTTCCTCGTGAGCCGGTCAATGTCCGGTGCTTGGGCGTTGCAGCGACACCATCGAGCTCCACGAGGAGGAGCCGGTGGGGGAGACAACGGATGCCGCCAGCCGGCTGGCCCACAAGCATGCGGCCACCCAGCGGGAGGAGAAGAAGAGGCTCGCGGAGCTGCGAGCCTCCAGGTCCGGGACGCGAGGAGGGGTCATGCACTCCGGGACCTCTAGTAGCCGGAGGCGGAGGGGGTCGGCGGATCCTCCACGGGCGTCGGACTCGGCAGCGAAGTCAACCCACATGTTGAGGCCTCCGTCAAGCGAGCCGCGAGGGGCGGCTATGGACCCACCAACGCCTTCGCCCGTGCAAGAGACGGCCCAGGCGAGGGAGGCAACGACGGAGCCGGCTCCCAAGGCGACACGGCCTAAGATGCCGGAGGTGATCCCGCCTGCGGCCGAGCTGGCCCGGGTCGAGGTGCCGGAGGTCCCGGCGGCCCCCGAGGCGGCGCCGGAGGCGGCGTCCATGGAGGTGGAGGGGCCTTCCGGCGCGATCGATGCGCCGGAGCGACATGAAGAGGAGGCAGCGACGGCGCTAGGCGGGGGGTCGGCAGGGAGCGACTCCCAGCCCCTTGCCATCATCAACCCACCCCCGGCGGCTGGAGCCGCGGCGAGCCTGGGCGGTAGTGGCAGCCGGGCCCGACGGGCCCTACAGTCAATGCAGGAGGTGGTTCGCGACTAGGAGGCGCTGGTGAGCGCGCCGGCCCTGCCATCCCCCCAGGTAGACGGCCCGGTCCCCTCCTTTGCGAACCTTGGGAGTGTCCTGGACCGGTGCTGGCAGGAGCTGGTCCGGTTCGCGGAGGCGGCAGATGCCGCCCTTCAGCGTGCGGAGGTAAGCCGACTACTTTGCCTTAGAGTTTTCAGTGGGGGCGTGCGAGCGCACCCACTGGGTGTAGCCCCTGAGATGCTTGCCAGCTGACGGGCAGTCGGGCCGGATCTCTTTTGAGCACATCTTGACCTTTGCCTTTTTTGCGGCAGGAGGGAACCTCCCTACGGCAGAAGCTATTCGCGGAAGCGGTCGCCATCCACGACCGCGACAAATACGACTTCTACCGCCTGGAGGATGAGCTGGCGCGCATGCAAGGTAGGTTACATTTCATAGGAGGGGCACATAGCCCCCGGGAGTCGGCTGACGTTGGTTGCGTCTTGCAGGTGAGCTGGCCACCCTTCGGGGGGAGAAGACCAGGCTTGTCGCCGAACGGGACCGGCTGGCGCGGTACGTCCAGGCAGCCACGCAGGAGACGGACCGGCTGGCCGCGCTGCTGGTCGACGGGGAGGCGGCCCGGGACTGGCTCAAGGCCGAGGCGGTGAAGGAGGTGGCGGCCCGGGAGGTGGCCGTCAAGGAGGCGGCTGACGCCGCCTTGAGGACCGCCGCCCTTCAAGATGAGGTGACCCGCCTCGCGACGATGCTTGAGGGGGTCAAGGGTTTCTTCACCACCTCAAAGGCGGCCCTGGCATCGGAGCGCAAGGCGGCGCTCCACTTCGCCCTTGGGGTGGACGACGCGATTGAAGGTAGGTGCCAGTCTTTCTCTTCCCCAGCCGGTTGCTTTTTCCTTTGTCGTTTCTCGTGTTTCAACTTGCCTTTCTTTTCCTTCTCTTCTTGTTCCTTCCAGGGCGCTTCCCGAAAACTCATCGCCATGCTACGCGTGTCGTTGAGGAGCACCGGGAATACCTTCGGGAGTGCGATCGCTCCATCGAGGAGCATGCCGCGTGGGACATGGACGAGATCGGGCTCGCCGTCGAGATGCGGATGACCCATCTCGAGCAGAGCATGGAGCGGCTCAAGACCGCCGGCAAGGAGTTTATCGTCGTGCTATGGCCGGGCCGTGGGGGGGCTTCGACGCACCGCGTGGCCCGGTGGCTGGAGCATGCCATCCCCTGTCTCAAAGCCTGGAAGGCGTCGGCTGCCCGAGCCAGAGCACAGATGGCGCTCCGGTTCGTCACGTCGTGGTACCGCGGTGTGGACCTGGGTCGGCTGGCGACCATGCAGGACGTGCCGGCCGCAGAGCGGGAGGCCCGCGAGCTGGCCCTTGTCCAGCGGGCCAACGAACTCGCGTCGTATGTCGACGCGGACGAGTTCCTGCCGCCCCTTGGTGAGGATGGCGAGCCGCTGCCCGAGGACTCCTTCGGCATCCCCCAAGGCCCGGCGGATGACGAAGTCGCCGACAAGAGCACCGACTCAAGCGGTGAGATGGCTAAGACCGAGGAGCCTGCCTCGAAGGCCAAGGAGGCCGATCCGAAGGCCCCGACCGCCTCCTAGGCGAGGACCGAGCCGCACCGCGACGCGCCTGCTGGGGGCACACCGGCTGGCGACGCGTCGGTGGCCTGAGCCCCCGGGCGTCTTTTTTATCTTTCTCTTTTTTCTCCCTGCATGTAAAACTTGAATCCACCCACTGGGGGTGTTTATGTAATGAACTAAAATGCTGGTCGTGGGCCGCTTTTGCCATAACATTTATGCCATGAATAGTTTGTCGTGTTTGCCTTGTGACTCATTCCGCCTCGTCCTTATCCTTTTTTGCCCGCCTCGATTCTTTTTGTTTCTACTCCTTTTCCCCTTTAGTTTTGGCCCCGCCAGCCCGACAGCCGGGAACCGGTCTGTAGCTGGGTCGGGGCGTCCGCCTCAAGGGAGCCGGTTCAAAACTTAGGAATCGCAAGGGTTTTTCAGGATAAGTAGAGTGGTAGAGACGCGGCGATGGTCCGGCTGGGCCTAGAAGGGGTCTCCTTTGGTTTTGACCGTTCATGTGAGCCAAACCTTGCCGCCCCAAGCCCCCGCCAGCCGGACAGCCGGGAGCTGGTTCCGTAGCTGGTAAGGGTGGGGAAGTTTGGCCGGCTCACATTACTTAGCCAATTTCTAGAGAGGCGTTCTAGGTCCAGCCGGCTAGCCCCCGGGCCCGAAAGCCGGGTTAGGGAGCCGATGAGTGAGGAACACTTTTGAGGGAAACGAAACAGGGCGCAGAAGGGTCGCGTTCCATGGGCTCTCTGTCTCCTCTTCGGAGGCATCTCTTTTGCGCTTCTGTGGCTTTTGGTCATCTATTAGATAGTATGCGTTGTTGTGTAGTGCCTTGCTGATGATGAATGGGCCCTCCCATGGGGAGGACACCTTGTGTTGTCCGGTTGTTCATTGGATACGCCTGAGGACTAGGTCCCCCTCGCGGAATGAGAGCGGTCGGATCCGCTTGCTGTGGTAGTGCCGGAGCTTCTGCTGGTAGATCGCCGTCCGGCTCAAGGCCAGTTTGCGAGCTTCCTCGAGTAGGTCGACGCCGTCTTCTCTTGCCTCCTTTGTGTCCTTCTCCGTGTATAGGGCGACCCGAGGCGAATCGAATTCGATGTCGGTTGGGATGATCGCCTCGGACCCATACACAAGGAAGAAGGGAGTGTAGCCGGTCGAACGGTTCGAGGTGGTCCTGAGACTCCAAAGGACAGCCGGCAGCTCATCGATCCAGCAGCCAACCGACCTTACTAGCGGTGTCACGAGCCGGGGCTTTATGCCAGACAGGATGAGGCCATTCGCCCTATCGACCTGGCCTTTTGATTGCGGATGAGCAATGGAGGCCAGGTCGAGCCGGATCCCTTGCTTGGAGCAGAAGCGCGCGAGTGCGCCCTTGGCAAAGTTCGTGCTGTTGTCGGTGATGATGTGGGGAACGCCATAGTGCACCATGATGTCATCGATGAACCGGACGGTTGTGGGGCCATCCAGCTTCTTTATTGGTCGCGCCTCGATCCACTTGGTATATTTGTCGACAACCACCAGCAAATGCGTCATGCCACCTCAAGCGGTCTTGAATGGGCCCACCATGTCCATCCCCCAAACGGTGAAAGGCCACGAGAGGGGGATGGTTTGGAGGGCCATTGCTGGCAGGTGGCTTTGTGTGTTGAAGCATTGGTAGACCTCTCGTCGACCAACTTCTTGGCCGCCTCGAGAGCCGTTGGCCAGAAGAAGTCATGGCAGAAAGCCTTGTCCACCAGGGTCCAAGAGCCGGCATGATGCCCGTACTCGCCCTGGTGAATGTCGAGGAGGATCTCTAGACCCTTTTCCTGCTCGACGCATCGCTGGAAGACGCCGGTGGTGCTATGGTAGACGAGCTTGTTGTTGATGATGCCGTAGGCCGTGGCCCGGCGCTGGATTTGCCTTGCCAGAGCCTCGTCCGAAGGCATCTCGCCTCGCAGAAGAAAGCTAGGATGGGTTGGGCCCACGCGGGGGCCGAGATGGCCGCCGGCTCGGGAGCCCCCGGGACTGGTTGATCAGTCCCCGGGTCCGGCTCGCCAGCCCCCGGGACCGGCTCGGGAGCCCCCGAGGCTGGTTGGTCAGCCCCCGGGTCTAGCTCACCGGCCCCCGGGGCTGGCTGGTCGATGATCATCATGACAGCCGCGCTGCCGGGGCTGGCCGCCTCGGACGCCGCCGGCTCGATCGGAGCCGGCTGGGCGGGCGACGGTTCGAGAGCCGGTGGTGAAGTTGCCAGAGAGGCGGCCGGGGCCGTCGATGGGCCAGCGACACCCGCCGGCATGAAGATTGACTCCGATTCTAGGGAAGGCTTGATCGACAACTTGAGCAGCCGTTTAAGGGAGACACCAGCTGGGATGGCCAGCCGGGTGGAGCCGATCTTTGCCAGCGCATCCGCCGCCTCGTTGTCCGCCCGTGGGACGTGATGGAACTCACAGCCCTTGAAGGAGCCGGTGAGTTGTTGTACGAGGAAGCGGTAGCTGGCCATGTTGGCGTCCCTGGCGTCCCATTCACCAGAGACTTGCTGCACCACAAGGTTGGAGTCGCCGAAGCAGAGGATTCGCCTGATGCCGATCTTGTTGGCGAGCCGGAGGCCATGGACGATGGCCTCGTACTCAGCCACGTTGTTGGAGGCGGCGAAGTGGATATGGAGGCCGTAACTGAGCTGATCACCTTTCGGGGAAGAGAGGACTATGCCGGCACCCATGTCGGTCCACATTTTCAAGCCGTCAAAGTGCATGTGCCAATGCGTGGAGTCTAGGGGAGGCGGAACGAACTCCGTCTCCACCCAGTTGACAAGGAAGTCCGCCAACGTCTGTGACTTGATGGCGGTTCTTGGCTCATACCGGATCTCATGATCAGCAAGGGCGGTGACCCACTTGGCGATCCGACCGGTGGAGTCCCGATCGCTATGATCTCGCCGAGCGGGGCCATGCTCACCACGGTAATGGAATGCTCCTGGAAGTACTGCTTGACCTTCTTGGCGGCGAAGTATATGCCATAACACATCTTTTGGTAGTGGGGGTAGTTCTTCTTGGACGCAGAGAGGACCTCGCTGAGGTAGTAGACGGGTCATTGGACCGGCAGGGACTTGCCCTCCTCCGGCCGCTCGACCACTAGGACGACGCTGATGTCGCGGGTGGTCGCTGCGATGTAGGCGAGCAACGGTTCCTTCTTAGCCGGCGCGGCCAGGATGGGCGCGTGGGTGAGAGCCTTCTTGAGGCCACAGAAGGCCTTGTCCGCCTCGTCAGACCAGTCGAAGATGCCCGGCCTCTTGGTTTGACCCGGCTCGATTAGAGCCGTCTTGCGAAGGAGCCCGTAGAGGGGAAGGGCCTTCTCCCTCAGCCGGCTGCTGAACCGGCTGAGCGAGGCGAGGCAGCCGCTGAACTTCTAGATGTCGCGGAGCCGGGCCGGCTTTGGCATGCGCTCGATCGCGCTGATCTTCTTAGGGTTAGCTTTGATGCCGCGGACGGACACGAAGAAACCCAAGAGTTGACCAGCGGGGATGCCGAAAACACACTTCTCCGAGTTGAGCTTGATCTTGTACTCGCGCAAGTTCGCGAAGGTCCCCCAGAGGTCATCAAGGAGGCTGAAATGCTTCTTGGTCTTGATGACAATGTCGTCGACATAGACGTGGACATTCCTGCCTATCTGAGGCAGGAGGCACTTCTACATGCACCATTGGAAGGTGGCGCCTGTGTTCTTCAGGACAAAGGACATGGTGATGTAGCAGTAGGCCCCAAAGAGCGTGATGAAGGAGGTCTTGAGCCGATCTTATGGATCTAGCTTGATTCTGTGGTAGCCTAAGTAGGCGTCCAGGAAGGACAGCAAGTCGCAGCCCGCCGTGGAGTCGATGACTTGATCGATCCGCGGCAGGGCGAATGGGTCCTTGGGACACGCCTTGTTCAGGCTAGTGTAGTCGTTGCACATGCGCTAGGTCTTGTTTTTCTTTAGCACCAGGACTGGGTTGGCCAGCCAGTCAGGGTGGAATAGTTCCATGATAAACCTAGCTGCAAGCAGTCGGGTGATCTCTTCGCCTATAGTATGTCGGAGAAGCGGCACAGGGATTGCTTGATAGGCTTGACATCCGGCCGGATGTGGAGTTTGTGCTTGGCAAACTTCCTCAGAACACCCGGCACGTCCTTGGGGGACCACGCAAAGATGTCCCGATTCTCACGGAGGAAGTCGACGAGCTTGCCTTCCTATTTGCTGTTGAGGCAGGAGCCGATGGTGACGCACTGAGCCGGGTTGGTCGGGTCGAGCGAGATTTTCTTGGTGTCTTTGGACGGCTGGAAGGAGGCCTCGCTGACCGATTGCGAGGGAGGAGCCGGCACGGTCGGCTGGCTGGCAGCTAGGGCCATGAGCCAGTCGAGCTGTCATTTCTCGTCGGCGATCTCCAGGGCCTCGGCCAGCCGGCTGCCGTCTCGAGCGCACTCGAGAGACATCTTGTTGTCGCCCTTGATGGTGATGATCCCCTTGCGGCCCGGCATCTTGAGCTTGAGGTAGGCATAATGGGGGGCCGCCATGAAGCTGACAAGAGCCAGCCAGCCCAACAACGCGTGGTAGGGGCTCGCAAGGTCCACGACCTCGAATAGCACTGGCTCGTGGCGAAAATGGCCGGGTCCACCGAATAGGACGTCGAGTGTGATCTTGCCGACAGGGGAGCAGGACTTCCCAGGCCCGATGCCGTGGAAAACCGTTCGGCTCGCCTGCAGGTCTTCTATCTTCAGCCCCAGCTTATGCATCATGTCGAGGTAGATGATGTTGATGATGCTGCCGCCATCTATCAGCACCCGCGAGAAGCGGCAAGCTCGCTCCTTGGTGGCGATGGTGGGGTCGAGGACCAAGGCATAGCTGTCGGGATTCGGCATCACGGCAGGGTGATCGGCCTGGCTCCAAGTACCGGCTTCTCCAACCATTGCATTAACTGGGGAGTTGCCGGCATGGTGGCGTTCACCTCACGCCGGAGCCGGCGCTGAGCGTGTTTGCCCATCTCTTCACTAGTGAAGACGACGTAGCAACCGTCCTGGTTGGGGAACTGGTCGATTAGACGGCCGTCGTTCGGAGCCGTAGCCGGTGCCGGGGCGGCAGCTTGGGTCGGGGCCGGCGCACGGGCTGGCGGCGCAGGGGGAGCCGGAAGGCCGTCCCCCCCCCCCCCCCGAGCCAATCGCTGTGAGAAGCTGCACTGCCAGAGCGTGTGCGTATAGGGTTTAGCCCCTGAATGGTTCTTGCAGGGGAGATCGAGCATTTTCTCGAAGGTGAGCTTCGGCTGCCAGGCAGCCTTGCCGGCGCATTGGCGCTGGCCAGAAGGCTGGGCAGCCAGCTCCTGATCCACGTCGGTGTTGACCTGTCGGCTCCCGTATCAGGGATCCGGCTGGTCGTTCTTGCGTTTGTTGTTCTGCGGTTGCCGGTTGTCGGCAGCCGGTCGGGTCATGGCCGGTGTCGTCGTTGCCTTGGCAGGCGGGGTCGTCTTGACCCGGATGGCTGAATCGGCCGTGGCATATTTGTCTGCCTTGGTCATGAGCTCGGCAAGCGTGGCCGGCTCGGAGCATAGGAGCGTATGCTTGAGAGGGGTGCCGTCCCAGCAGCCCTCGATGAAGTATTGCATGGCTTGCACCTCGTGCACCCCCTCGCAGGAGTTGCGGAACTCGGTCCACCGGGTGAGGTAGTCGCGGAGGGATTCGTCCGGCCCCCGAACGCACATAGCGAGTTCACGGGGACGGCCAGGCCGCTTGTAGGTGTCGGTGAAGTTGCGGACGAAGGCCTCCTCAAAGTCCGTCCAGGTGTTGATGCTGATGGCCGCCAGGCTGTTGAGCCAGGTGCGGGCCGAGCCGATCAGCACGAGGGGGGCGTAGCGAATGGCTACACGCTTATTCCCCCTGGCGAGGCCCACCACGGTGGTGTAGGCGATCATCAGTCTTCGGGCTTGGCGGACCCATTATATTTCTGGGTGTCCCTAGGGAGCGAGAAGCCGGTTGGCAACGGCTCGATGTGGATCCGGGGGCCGAAGCAGGCCGAACCAATCGATCCCTCCTCCTCGAGGAGGGCGGATTGCGCGAGTTTGTCAAGGCGGTTGCGGGCTTTGTTCTCGCTGCGGGGGACGCGTGATCCGAGCCAAGCCGAGAGTTCGGGACGGATGGTGGGTGACGCCGACTGCCACAACTCGCTCCACAGAGGCGGCGTGTGCCCACGGCTGCGCCGGTTGCCGGATGACGACACTTCATGGTGGCGGCCGCTCCGAGGCGGCTCGTTGGTGCGCCGGCTGCTGACAGCCGGCTGCTCGCTCCCCGACATCTGAGGGGGCCGGGGGTTGTTTGCTTCGGCCTGGCGGCCGGAGACACGAGGGGAGCAGGAGTACTGGGCCGCCTGGCGGCCAGCAGTTCCCGTGCCCTCGAGCTCGGACCGGGGGCCTTCAGTGGCAGCACCGCCCGTCGTGAGCAGATGCTGCTGCGCATCAGCAGCATCGATGAGCTCCTTGATGTGGCGCTCATGGGCGGCATGCTCTTCACCCTCCAAGGTGGCCAATTCCTCGTAGGCCACCTTGAGAGCCCGCAGGTTAGCTGCGGGGGGTCATAGACGGGCATTTTGCTGCCGAGGATTTCGGCAACCATGCGGCCGCGGTCACACACAGCCCCACACCGGCTGGGCTCGGTGCCAGTCGGGGTGAGTACGTAGGCGGAAGCCTCCTGCTGTGCCGCCTCCATGCGGCGTTGCATGGCCGTGAGGGCGGTGGCATCCTCGAACAGGATGCGGCGAGCCGCCTCGAGATCAGCCGTGGCGGTATCGGGTTCGCTGTCGGAGCGATCAGAGTGCTCAAGACCCGGAGGGCCGCGCCGAGCAGGTCGGACGTGCTGACGCGGGCAGTGGCACGGGTAGCCGCGACCCGTGCCTGTCCGGAAGCGGTGAAGGAAGTGATGTCCATCACTCCCACGCGATCATGGGAGCCACTAGGCTAAGCCACAGCGAGTGCGCCCACTGCCGTGGGCGGACCAGCGCAGTCGACCACCCTCGCGGGGTACTCGTCAGTGGCCGAAGCCTCGGCGAGGCTGAGCCTGCCAAAGCGCTCGGTGAGCATGTCGATGTCGGCCGTGAGGCCGACGGCGAGCCCCACGAGCCCCCCACGGTTTCCCCGGGTTGAGCGGCGATGACGGGGAATGGCGAGGGGTCCCGCCCGAAGCATGAATCCGGCCGGCGCCGCGTACGGCCCCATGGTGGGCGAACTGCCGTCGTTTTCTCACGACATATGCCATTTGGTGGCTTATCGTAGGTGGTTAGGGACAAAGGACGCCGACGAGCTCCGGTTGCGAGATTGGGCACAAGCAGTGATGACACACGATGTACCCAGGTTCAGGGCCCTCCGGGCGAGGTAATACCCCTAGTCATGCTTGGTTTTGTTGGATGGATAGGTATAAGTTGTTGGAAATATGCCCTAGAGGCAATAATAAATTAGTTATTATAATATTTCCTTGTTCATGATAATTTTTTTGTTATCCATGCTATAATTGTATTGAATGGAAACACATTACATGTGTGGATAAATAGACAACACTCAGTCCCTAGTATGCCTCTAGTGAACTAGCTCGTTGATCAAAGATGGTCAAGGTTTCCTAGCCATTGACATGTGATGTAATTTGATAATGGGATCACATCATTAGGAGAATGATGTGATGGACAAGACCCAAACTACAAACGTAGCATATGATCGTGTCAATTTATTGCTAATGTTTTCTGCATATCAAGTATATGTTCCTATGACCATGAGATCATGCAACTCACGGACATCGGAGGAGTGCCTTGTGTGTATCAAACGTCGCAACATAACTGGGTGACTATAAAGGTGCTCTACAGGTATCTGCGAGGGTGTCTGTTGAGTTGGCATGGATCAAGACTGGGATTTGTTACTCCGTGTGACGGAGAGGTATCTCAGGGCCCACTCGGTAATACAACATCACAATAAGCCTTGCAAGCAATGTGACTAAGTGTTGGTCACGGGATCTTGTATTACGTAACGAGTAAAGAGACTTGCCAGTAACGAGGTTGAACTAGGTATGGAGATACCAACGATCGAATCTCGGGCAAGTAACATACCAAAGAACAAAGGGAACGTTATACGGGATTAACTGAATCCTTGACATAGAGGTTCGACCGATAAAGATCTTCGTAGAATATGTAGGAACCAATATGGTCATCCAGGGCCCGCTATTGGTTATTGACCGTAGAGGTGTCTCGGTCATGTCTACATAGTCTCGAACCCGTAGGGTCTGCACACTTAAGGTTTGGTGACATTTCGATAGTATAGAGTTATGTATGGTGGTGGCCGAAGTTTGTTTGGATTCCCGGATGAGACCCCGGACGTCACGAGGAGCTCCAGAATGGTCCGGAGGTAAAGATTCATATATAGGAAGTCCCGTTTTGGTAGCTGGAAAAGTTTCGGGCTCATCGGTAGTGTACCGGGAGTGCCGGTAGTGTACCGGGAGGCCTCCGGGAGGGGTATTTCGACCCAAGAGGCTTCATGGGCTGTGGGAGAGTGAATAACAGCCCTTAGTGGGCTGGTGGAAACTCCCACACAAGGCCCATGTGGCTGGAGGAAAAAACCCAATAGGAAAAGGTGGGAAAAAGGCAAAAAGGAGCAATCCTAGTCCTACTAGGATTGGAGGAGGAGAGTCCTCCTCCACCTCCCACTTCAGCCGAAGCCTCCAAGGCTTGGAGGCCAAGGCTGCCTCTCCTCCTCCTTCCCTCCTATATATACCGGTGGATTTCTAGGGTTTTGCACTAGAATTTCAGCCACGTGCTACCCGTTCCTCTAGTGCATAGTTTCTCCTCTAGATCGGTTTTCTGAAGTGCTTAGGAGAAGCCCTGCCGGAATTGCTCCACCAGCATCGCCGGAGTGTCATCAGGATGCCAGAGAACTCTTCTTCTTCTCCACTCCTTCTTGCTGGATCAAGACGGTGGAGATCGCCATCAAGCTGTACGTGTGCTGAACGTGGAGGTGCCGTCCGTTCGGTGCTAGATCGGAAGGATCGTGATTAAGTTCGTGAGATGGATCGTGATCAAGTTCGTGGGACAGATCGTGATTGGACCGCGGGACAGATTGTGATTGGATCACGAGACGAATCGTGATTAGATCGCGGGACGCACGGCGATTTGGATCGCGAAGACGTTCGACTACACCAACCGTGTTTCTTAACGCTTCCCGCTTAGCGATCTACAAGGGTGTTTATATCCACTCTCCCTCTCGTAGGTGCTCATCACCATGGATAGATCTGCGTGTGCGTAGGAAAAATTTTGTTTCCCATGCAACGTTCCCCAACAGTGGCATCATGAGCTAGGTCCATGTGTAGATGAGATCTCGAGTAGAACACAAAAGGTTTGTGGGCGTTGATGCTTAGATTGCTTCCTCCCTTGGTCGGATTTTGGTTCAGCGGTATTGTGAGATGAAGCGGCCCGGACCAACATTACTCGTACGCTTACGAGAGACCGGTTCCCTCGACGCAACTTGTTGCCTAGATGGCTTGCGGGTGGCAGTTTCTCTCACTTTAGTTGGATCGGATTCGATACAGGCGGTCCTTGAGAAGGTTGAAAAGCAAATTATGTATCAACGTTGTGGTTTATGCGTAGGTGAGAATCGTTCTTGCTAGAAACCCATAGCAGCCACGTAAAACATGTAACAACAATTAGAGGACGTCTAACTTGTTTTTGCAGGGTATGTTGTGATGTGATATGGCCAATTACATGATGTGATATATGTGATGTATGAGATGATCATGTGATGTATAGAATTTCATGACTTGCATGTCGATGAGTACGGCAACCGGCAGGAGCCATAGGGTTGTCTTTAATTATTGTATGACCTGCGTGTCAATCATTAAGCGCTATGTAATGCTTTACTTTATCGCTAAATGGTAGCAATAGTAGTAGAAGCATGTTGGGCGCGACAACCCCGATGGCGACACGTTGATGGAGATCAAGATGATGGAGATCATGGTGTCTTGCCAGTGACGATGGAGATCATGCCGGTGCTTTCAAGATGGAGATCTAAAGCACAAGTTCATGGCCATATCATGTCACTTATGAATTGCATGTGATGTTAATCCTTTTATGCACCTTGTTTTGGTTAGTATGTCAGTAGCATTATAAGGTGATCCCTCACTTAAATTTCAATATAAATTGTGTTCTCCTCGAGTGTGCACCGTTGCGAAAGTTCTTCGTGTCAAGACACCACGTGATGATCGGGTGTGATAGACTCTACGTTCACATACAACGGGTGCAAGCCAGTGTTGCACATGCAGAACACTCGGGTTAAACTTGACGAGCCTAGCATGTACAGACATGGCCTCGGAACACAAGAGACCGAAAGGTCGAACATGAGTCATATAGTAGATATGATCAACATGATGATGTTCACCATTGTAACCACCTCAACTCACGTGATGATCGGACTTGAGTTGGTGAATTTGGATCATGTATCACTCGAATGACCGGAGGGATGTCAATTTGAGTGGGAGTTCTTAAGTAATATGATTAATTGAACTCATTATCATGAACATAGTCAGTATTGTCTTTGCAAATTATGTTGTAGATTACTTGCTCGCGCTGTAGCTCCCTTGATTTTTTATATGTTCCTAGAGAAATAGAGTTGAAAGATGATGGTAGCAATATTGCGGACTGGCTCCGTGATCTGAGGATTGTCCTCGTTGCTGCACAGAAGGCTTATGTCCTTAATGCACCGCTCGGTGCGCCAACCCCTCTAGCATCGTCTGTAGATGTTGTGAACATCTGACAGGCACGTTCTGATGACTACTTGATAGTTTAGTGCGTAATGCATTACGGCTTAGAATTGAGGCTCCGAAACGTTTTGAACGTCACGGAACATATGAGATGTTCTAAGAGCTAAAATTAGGATCTCGGGCTCGTGCCCGTGTTGCGAGATATGAGATCTCCAACAAGATTCTTTGCCAGTAATATGAAAGAGAATAGCTCAATCATTGAGCATGTGCTCAGATTGTATGGGTGCTACAATCGCTTGAATCGAGTGGGAGTTGATCTTCCAGATAAGATAGTGATTGATATAGTTCTCCAAGTCATTGTCACTAAGCTACTAGAACTTGGTGATGAACTATAAAATGCCAGGGATAGAAATAATGATCCCTGAGCTGTTCGGTGCGCCAACCCCTCTAGCGTTGTTTGTAGATGTTGTGAACATCTGATAGGCACGTTTTGATGACTACTTGATAGTTTAGTGCGTCATGCATTACGGCTTATAATTGAGGCTCCGAAACGTTTTGAACATCACGGAACATATGAGATGTTCTAAGAGCTGAAATTAGGATCTCAGGCTCATGCCCGTGTTGCGAGATATGAGATCTCCACCAAGATTCTTTGCCTGCAAGATGAAGAAGAATATCTCAGTCGTTGAGCATGTGCTCAGATTGTCTGGGTGCTACAATCGCTTGAATCAAGAGGGAGTTGATCTTCCAGATAGGATAGTGATTGATATAGTTCTCCAAGTCACTGTCACTAAGTTACTAGAACTTTGTGATGAACTATAAAATGCGAGGGATAGAAATAATGATCCTTGAGTTGTTCGCGATGTTTGACACCGCGAAGGTATAAATCAAGAAGGAGTGTCAAGTGTTGATGGTTAGTCAAACCACTAGTTTCAAGAAGGGCAAGAGCAAGGAGGGAAACTTCATGGATAGCAAGTTAGTTGCTGCTCCAGTGAAGCAACCCAAAGTTGAACTCAAACCCGAGACTAAGTTCTTCGATTATGAGGAGAGTGTTCACTGAAGCAGAACAACCCTAGATACTTGGTAGATAAGAAGGCTGGCAACGTCAACAGAAGTATATTTGATATATGTGTTATTGATGTGTACCTTGCTAGTACTCCTAGTGGCACATGGGTATTAGATACCGGTTCGGTTGCTAAATGTTAGTAACTCGAAATAAAAGCTACGGAATAAACGGAGAACTAGCTAAGGGTGAGGTGACGATGTGTGTTGGAAGTGTTTCCAAGGTTGATGTGATCGACATCGCACGCTCTCTCTACCTTCGGGATTAGTAACAAACCTAAATATGTGTTATTTGGTGTTTTGCGTTGAGCATGAACGTCATTAGATCATGTTTATTACAACACGGTTATTCATTTAAGTTAGAGAATAATGGTTATTCTGTTTACATGAATAATACTTTCAATGGTCATACACCCAGTGAGAATGGTTTGTTGAATCTTGATCGTAGTAATACACATGTTCATAACATTGATGCCAAAAGATGCAAAGTTAATAATGATAGTACCACATACTTGTGGCACTGCCGCTAAATGTCATCTTGGTATAAAACGCGTGAAGAAACTCCATGCTGATGGATCTTTAGACTCTTTCGATTTTGAATCGGTTGAGACATGTGAACCATGCCTCTTGGTCAAAGATGACTAAGGACTCCGTTTTCTGGATTGATGGAGCGGGCAAGTGATTTATTGGAAATGATACATGTTAATGTATGCAATCCAATGAGTCTTGTAGCATGCGGTGGATATCGTTATTTTCTTACCTTCACTGATGATTTGGGTAGATATAGTGTATGTTTACTTAATGAAACACAAGTCTAAATCATTTGAAAATTTCAAGCAAATTTAGAGTGAAGTTTAAGATCATCGTGACAAGAAGATAAAAATATCTGCGATATGATCGTGGGGGTGAATATTTGAGTTACGAGTTTGGCATACAACTTTAGACAATGTGAAAGTTGTTTCACAACACACACCACCTGGAACACCATAGTGTGATGGTATGTCCAAACGTCATAGTCGTGCTCTATTGGATATGGTGCATGTTATGATGTCTCTTATCATTTTGCTACTATAATTTTGGGGTTGTGCATTAGAGACAATTACATTCACTTTAAATAGGGCACCATCTAAATCCGTTGAGATGACACAGTGAATTATGGTTTGATAGAAACCTAAGCTGTCATTTCTTGATGTTTGGGGCTGCGACGCTTGTGTGGAAAATGTTTTCACCTAATGAGCTCGAACCCAGAGCGGACAAACGCATCTTCGTAGAATACCCTAAGAACAGTTGGGTGAGCCTTCTATCTTAGATCCAAGCATAAAGTGTTTGTTGCTAAAACGGGTCCTTTCCCGAGAAAAAGTTTCTCTTGAAAGAATTGAGTGGGAGGAGGATAGAACTTGATGAGGTTATTGAACCTCTGTTTCAACCAGAGAGTAGCGCAGCGCAGGAAGATGTTTCCGTCAAGCCTACGTTAGTTGAAGAGGAAGTAAATGATGATGATCATGAAGCTTCGGATCAAGTTACTATCGACCTACGAGGAAAATAGAGCTTGATGAGGTTATTGAACCTTTACTTCAACCAGAAAGTAGCGCAGCGCAGAAAGTTGTTTCTGTGAAGCCTACGTCACATGAAGAGGAAGTTAATGATGATGATCATGAAGCTTCGGATCAAGTTACTATCGAACTTCATAGGTTGACAAGGACATGTACTGCTCCTGAGCGATACGACAACCCTGTCTTGGAGGTCATGTTGTTGGACAACGATGAACCTAAGAACTATGGAGAAGCGATGATGGGCAAGGATTCCGACAAATGGTTAGAGGCCATGAAATCCGAGAAAGGATCCATATATGAAAACCAAGTATAGACTTTGGTAGGCTTGCTCGTTGGATGGCAGGTCGTTGAGTACAAGTGGATCTTTAAAATGAAGACAGACGCTGATGGTGAATGTCACCATTTATAAAGCTCGACTTGTCACAAAGAAGTTTCCGGCAAGTTCAAGGAGTTGACTGCGATGATACTTTCTCTTGTAGCGATGCTAAAGTCTGTTAGAATTATTTTAGCAGTTGCTACATTTTTAACTATGAAATCTGGCAGATGGATGCCAAAACATCGTTTCCTTTCTTGATGAAAGGTTGTATGTGATAAAACCAGAAGGTTTTGTCAGTCCTAAGGATGCTAAAAGGTGTGCAAGCTTCAGTGATCCTTCTATGAACTGAAGCAAGCATCTCGGAGTTGGAATATACACATTGATGAGGTGATTAAAGTTTTTGAGTCTATACAAAGTTTACGAGAAACTTGTATTTACAATAAAGTGAGTGGGAGCACTGTAGAGTTTCTGATAAGCATATGTGGTTGACATATTGTTGATCGGAAATGATATAGAATTTCTAGAAAGCATAAAGGGTTGTTTGAAAAGAGTTTTTCAAAGGAAGACCTGGATAAAGCTACCTAATTGTTGAGCATCAAGATCTATAGAGATAGATCAAGATACTTGATGAGACTTTCAATGAGTACATACCTTGACAAGATTTTGAAAGAGTTCAAAATGGATCAGTTAGAGAAAGAGTTCTCGCCTGATTTCTAAGGTATAAAGTTGAGTAAGACTCAATGCCCAGTGACTACAGAAGATAGAGAAAAGATGAGTGTCATCCCCTATGCTTCAGCCATAGGCTCTATCATGTATGCAATGCTGTGCACAAGACCCGATGTCGGCCTTGCCATAAGTATGGCCGGAAGGTACAAGAGTGATCCAGAAGTGAATCACTGGACAGCGGTCAAGAATATCCTTAGTAACTAAAGGACTAAGGAGATGTTTCTCGATTATGGAGGTGATAAAGAGTTCGTCGTAAAGAGTTACATCGATGCAAGCTTTAACACTAATCCAGATAACTCGTAGTAGCAACCTGGATACGTATAGTGGAGCAGCCATTTGGAATAGTACCAAGTGGAGTGTGGTAGCAGTGTTTACAGTTTGACATAGAGATTTGCAAAGTACACACGGATCTGAATGTCGCAGACCCGTTGACTATAAGACCTCTCTCACATGCAAAGCATGATCGAGCCCCAGAACTCATTGGGTGTTAGATTCATAACAATGCGAATCACATGGTGATGTGAACTAGATTATTGACTCTAGTGCAAGTGGGAGACTGTTGGAAATATGCCCTAGAGGCAATAATAAATTAGTTATTATCATATTCCTTGTTCATGATAATTGTTTATTATCCATGCTATAATTGTATTGAATGGAAACACATTACATGTGTGGGTAAATAGACAACACTCAGTCCCTAGTATGCCTCTAGTGAACTAGCTCGTTGATCAAAGATGGTCAAGGTTTCCTAGCCATTGACATGTGATGTCATTTGATAATGGGATCACATCATTAGGAGAATGATGTGATGGACAAGACCCAAACTACAAATGTAGCATATGATCGTGTCAGTTTATTGCTACTATTTTCTGCATGTCAAGTATATGTTCCTATGACCATGAAATCATGCAACTCACAGACACCGGAGGAGTACCTTGTGTGTATCAAATATCGCGACGTAACTGGGTGACTATAAAGGTGCTCTACAGGTATCTCCGAGGGTGTCTGTTGAGTTGGCATGGATCAAGACTGGGATTTGTTACTTATGTGACGGAGAGGTATCTCAGGGCCCACTCGGTAATACAACATCACAATAAGCCTTGCAAGCAATGTGACTAAGTGTTGGTCACGGGATCTTGTATTACGGAATGAGTAAAGAGACTTGCCAGTAACGAGGTTGAACTAGGTAAGGAGATACCGACGATCGAATCTCGGGCAAGCAACATACCGAAGAACAAAGGGAACGTTATACGGGATTGACTGAATCCTTGACATAGAGGTTCGACCGATAAAGATCATCGTAGAATATGTAGGAACCAATATGGTCATCCAGGGCCCGCTATTGGTTGTTGACCGTAGAGGTGTCTCGATCATGTCTACATAGTTCTCGAACCCGTAGGGTCTGCACACTTAAGGTTTGGTGACGTTTCGGTAGTATAGATTTATGTATGGTGGTGACCGAAGTTTGTTCGGAGTCCCGGATGAGATCCTGGATGTCACAAGGAGCTTCGGAATGGTCCATAGGTAAAGATTCATATATAGGAAGTCCCGTTTTGGTCGCTGGAAAAGTTTCGGGCTCATCGGTAGTGTACCGGGAGTGCCGGTAGTGTACCGGGAGGCCTCCGGGAGGGGTATTTCGACCCAAGAGGCTTCATGGGCTGTGGGAGAGTGAATATCAGCCCTTAGTGGGCTGGTGGAAACTCCCACACAAGACCCATGTGGCTGGAGGAAAAAACCCAATAGGAAAAGGTGGAAAAAAAAGGCAAAAGGAGCAATCCTAGTCCTACTAGGATTGGAGGAGGAGAGTCCTCCTCCACCTCCCACTTCGGCCGAAGCCTCCAAGGCTTGGAGGCCAAGGCTGCCTCTCCTCCTCCTTCCCTCCTATATATACTGGTGGATTTCTAGGGGTTTGCACTAGAATTTTAGCAACGTGCTACCCGTCCCTCCAGTGCATAGTTTCTCCTCTAGATCGGTTTTCTGCAGTGCTTAGGCGAAGCCCTACCGGAATTGCTCCACCATCATCGCCGGAGCGCCCTCAGGCTGCCAGAGAACTCTTCTTCCTCTCCACTCCTTCTTGCTGGATCAAGACGGTGGAGATCGTCATCAAGTTGTACGTGTGCTGAACGCGGAGGTGCCGTCCGTTCGGTGCTAGATCGGAAGGATCGTGATCAAGTTCGTGAGACGGATCATGATCAAGTTCGTGGGACAGATCGTGATTGGATCGTGGGATGGATCGTGATTGGATCGCGGGACAGATCGTGATTGGATCGCGGGATGCACGACGATTTGGATCGCGAAGACGTTCGACTACACCAACCGCGTTTCTTAACGCTTCCCACTTAGCAATCTACAAGGGTATGTAGATCCACTCTCCCTCTCGTAGGTGCTCATCACCATGGATAGATTTGCGTGTGCGTAGGAAATTTTTTTTGTTTCCCATGCAACGTTCCCCAACATAAGTACAATGGTGCTCCTGGGGTTGTGTCTAGAGGAGGAAGAAGGGGCAGCTGGCTCCTTTTCCTCCACTTCTAGAAGGGGATGATTGTTCGTGCATGGATGTGTCTGTGTGTGTGTGTGTGTCCGTCCTCCCGTTGCATGGGGGGTCGGGGGGTTTCATAGGCCAACCCCCCAGCTCTTACAATATGTTATAAGTACAAGGGTTGGGGGACCCGACTGGCAGTCTCTCCGGCTGGCCAGAGGGTCCCATTGCTCGCGTCGTCTCGTCATTGGCGGGGCCCGCCGGCCGAGCGGTCCCATCTCCCATGGGGGCCTGCCAGCCGGCTTCGCGATTGGCCCTCGCCCACCTGCCACGGCACAGGCTGCCAGGGGGGGCGTCGTCTAGCGCCAGCCGGCCAAAGTCTCCGGTACGGCCAACGACACTGTAGCCATGCCGGGGCAGGTAATCGAGTGGCAAGGGCGTGCCGGTACTGTTCCCCCGCCCGGTCACGCTCACCAAGGTCAGCAGCCGGGATGGTTGGACTGTAGCCACACGCCGCAGTGCGTCAGCGGCCACTGTAGCCACAGGGCCGCCCGTCGTGCCGGTCACGTCGTGCCGTCATACCCGCACGTAGAGGGACGGGACGGGGCATGTCCGTCCCAAAGTCAGCGGAAGAGTCGGCCCGTGGGCAGCCGGCCATGCCCAGACGGTCGAGGGTCCAGCCGGCTCTTCGACCAACCGTCCGGTGCGCCAGCCAACACTAGCTCGTGCCGGTCGTCCTCCAGTCGGCCACGACTAGCCAGCCGCTTAGTTTTTCTTCGAAGCAAAAGGGGGGAGACCCGTTGCTTTGGCCTACATAGGGGTAATAACCCCGTCAGGCCCACTCGGTAATACAACATCAGAATAAGCCTTGCAAGCAATGTGACTAAGTGTTAGCCACGGGATCTTGTATTACGGAATAGGTAAAGAGACTTGTCGGTAACGAAGTTGAACTAGGTATGGAGATGCCGACGATCGAATCCCGGGCAAGTAACATACTGAAGAACAAAGGAACAACATACGGGATTAACTGAACCCTTTACGTAGAGGTTCGACCGATAAAGATCTTCGTAGAATATGCAGGAACCAATATGGGCATCCAGTCCCGCTATTGGTTATTGACCATAGAGGTGTCTCGGTCATGTCTTCTCCTTCGACCTGGCAACCGGCAAGCATGCATGGGCTCCGGTAAGGCTCTCGGTTCTCCCATGCCAGAGTTCCCATGCACCCAGATGTAGAGTCAATTCTTGATGGCCCTGACAAGCCATTTGAGCATGTCCCTATGGTTAATAGGAAGAGAAAGAGGGGTGAACTGATGAAGGAGGAGATCAGTGTCTTCACCAGCTTGACTGAGGCCGTGAAGGAGGTGGCAACCGCCATTAGGGAGAGCAAGTCCCTCGATGTCCACCCTGACCTATGTAGCGCCGTCATGCAGCAAGGTGAATTCAGCGATGAGGCTCTCATGACAGCTCTAAGCCACCTGCCGGACAACAAGGCCTAGGGTGTTGGCTTTGTTGCCATGGCAGACACTCACATGGTGCTTTGTCTCAGGAGCTGGATGGACAAGCTAGCACTACTATTAGAGTTTACTGCTGGTTACCGCGTGCATGATCCTAGGCGGTAATGGTGATGGCGATGGCGATGGCGATGACAACGTACATTTTGTGTAGCTAGATCTTGAATACAGTTTGATGGTCTGTATATTTTGTTGAGGTGGTATATACTAACCTTTCGTGATGATCGTGAATTTGCGGTGGTAGGATGACACCCTCTTTTGTATGTGGTGGTAGGATGACACCATAGTAGTGCTAGGTTGAACTTGCTATGCCATATTACCATGCATGCTTACTACTTCTGCTCCATTTCTTGCCACTTGATTGCTCCATTACCTCCTGCTTGATTGCTCCTTTGCTTGCTATTTCAACTTTTGTTCTTATGCACTGTTAAGACAAGTGGTATGCGGTGTTCATCGGGAGGGCATTAGGGGTTTACAGTTCATGTGAATCTTGCAATGAACAAATTTCAGCATACAACAACGACAACCACAGAGCGTTTAAGACCAGGCAAGCGGCAGAAGATGCTTATGCCAAGTACGTGCGGAAGCAAGCATGCAAGGTTGAAGTTGGCAATGCGGCGCCACACTTTGGGGTGAAGAACTTCATCATCATCGTGCAAATTCGTCGCCATTGCAGTGATGTGGCATTGGTGTGATACTTGTGGTTATGTGCAATGTAACCTCACTACATAGGGTATAAGGTTAGCACACCTTGCACCCTGTGTGCAACCAAACAAAATGCTCAAGTGTGAGTTCAGACAATGCAGTCAACCAAAGTGCGCAAAGCTATCTTAATGCAAGAACCGTCGATGCACGCAACCAAACATGTTGTAGATGTTGGTTTTAAGGCTGCATTTTCTCAACCAACCTCTAATGATCCAGGCTGAGCTAGTCAGGCCCAACACACAAAGCTACCAAACACAGATAGCGATGATTTGGCGGACGGGCGCACGTGCTCACGCTATGTAGCACGTAGGTACAGGTGGAGCAGTGCGGCGCCAGTCAGGGCTATATGCGGGAGCGATTACAGAAATCAAGTGAGGCCAGATGTGTGAACGACGTCTCCGTGACCTAGTGTAACGGGCCCAAAGTGTATCAGTGGTGTTATCTGGTTTGGCCTATCTACACCATTATCAAAACACAAGGCTGGGTGACCAACTAGCAGCATGGCCTATCTACAGCATTACGAAAACGCAAGGCTGGGTGACCAACTAGCAGCATGGATATGTCTGTGTGCGATGACAGGGCATTCAATAATTTGAAGAAGAAAATGAAAAGAAAAAACATGGCTAGGGAGATGATGGTGGCGGCATGACGTGTCCGGACAGGGGAGACATGTCAAAGAACTGATGAAAGAACAAGCGTCCACTAATTGCAGTGGAGGTGGCCACCGGAGGTACACTTGCAACAATCCTAACATAGTGGTTCACAAATTGCAAGTTTTCGATTTAATCGATGGTGTGGAGTAGGGCAATGATTTGTAGAAAAAAGGTGTATCAATTTTCCTGTGTGGTTTGAGGAACATAATTTGTAAAACTATTGGATTTTGCTGGCTGAATAAACCTATAACTTCAAGAAGCATAGTACATGCAGTAACAATGTGTACGAACATGGTTTTCAAAAAAGATTTCGTGGACTGGCCAGACAGCCCAAATGCAACCCGCCACAAACTGGGTCGTGAGTACAATTCCCCCGGTCAAATCTAGACGACCATTCAAACGACGTTACCCCCCAAAGGTCCCCACCCGTTAGCATAGTTAAAGCAACTCTGCTCCAACCAAAGAAGAACAGGTCCAGAACCCTTTCCGCACTTCAATGGCGATCTGAGCTTTGTCACTAAACTATGTTTGTGCCATGAGCAAACCGATTCCGGTGGACCGCCAAAAGACATGGAAGAGGGCATAAAGTGGGGTGCAAATTATGAATATTGATGTTGCTTTCATAGAGGAAGATCACACGGGAGCGTGTGGGATGGTAGTGCGCGATCATGACGGAAGGGTTCATCGCGACAAGAACAACCCAAATGACACATGTGGCTGATGTGATATCAGCGAAGGCGGAGGCCATGCACCAGGGTATCATGTTCATACGGGGCCTTGGTTGTGAGAAAATCATGATTCAGTCCGACAGTTTGATCGTTACAGATGCTCTGAAGTTGAATGAAGGATACATAGCGATGGCCACAAACATGGTTACTCATGATTTAGCTAGCTATGAAAAGGGTAAAACACCGATGGTGTGGTCAGATACACCTCCTAGTTTTATTCTCAATGAAATGATTTAGCCAACGATGTAAGTTTTATCTGAGGTAATAAAGCAGCCATGAAATCTTTCCCGTCAAAAAAGAAAAACCTACTATGTGTCAGATCTCAAAGATGTCGGACGGTGCGTGATAACGTGACCAGGCGAGGACGAGCGCTCCTGTGTATTTTCGCCAAACCAAACACGTCCATATACAGGACAGAATTATATGCTACACGTGACGTGAGAGAAACGTTTCTCTCGAATGCTCGTTATGTTCCTTCCTTCCTCGCTCCTCCATGCTTTACTCCCACTCTTCATCATCTCTCCCCCGCCGTCTCCGAAAACGAAGCTCCTCGCTGGCCGGCGCGGCGCACAACTCTCTCGTCTCTCCCTGCTCGCCAATGCCGCTCTCCCTGGCACTGCTCCTCACTCTCACCCCACTGCTTCTCCCGCCCGCAGTGGTCGCCGACGCCAACGTCCGGCGGCTGCTCCACGAGCCGCTCTTCCCCATCGAGTGGACCCCGCCCCCGTCACCGCCTGCTTCGGCTCCGCCCTCGCCGGGCTTCAGCTCCGACCCCTCCACGCCGGCCCCGCCGGACACGGTCGCCCCGGCACCGCCGCAGCCCAGCACCGTCCCCGCCGTGGTCTCGTCCCCTGGAGGCCCCGCCCCGCGCGTCCACGGCGGCGGTGGCACCCCCAAGGCAGCCATAGTCGTCGCATCCGCCGCCGCCGCGGCCTTTCTCGCCCTCTTCGCCTTCGCCGCCGCGTTCCTCCTCACCGGGCGCGTCCCGCGCCACCCGGTCCAGCCACGCGTCCCCGAGCACCCTGGCGGCCATGCCCACGTCTCGGAATCATTGGAGCCCAACGCCGCCGTGGCCGGCTCCTCCACGGCCTCCCACTACCGCAAGGCCCGGCACGAACGCGCGCGGCGGGGCATTTGCCACGACGTCGACACCGTCCAGAGCCCGGAGCTCCGCCCGCTCCCGCCGCTGCGGCGAGAGTCTGCCGCGGCGGTGGGTTCGTCCGAGGAGGAGGCGGCGTATTACACGCCGGGTCAGCAATCGGCGGGTTCCGGCTCCGGCGGCGCCGAGGCCCGCGGGACATGGACCGAGGCAAGCGCGTCCAGCTCCAGCGCACGCACCACCACGGCCTCGCGCCTCAGCCTCCCTAGTCTCACCAGCGACTTCTTCCCCGCGACCCCGGCCGCCGCAGCTGCCTCTGCTTCCACGGCTGCGCCCCCTCCCGCTCACCCCGCGCAACGCTCTCGCCGCACGCCGCCGGGCACCCGCTTCTCGGCGGGGTCTGCCAACCCTCCACTACCGCAACCCCAAACATTCAACAACACAATATCCATGCGCCGGTCACTCAATCCGGTCCGAGCAGAGGATGCCGTGCGCACGGCGCCTGCCATGGCGATGATGAAGGAAAATGACGACGGGGGCAGCATGCGGATGCATGGCAATGATGGAGCCCGACCAAAGCTGAAGCCGCTGCACCGGGAAAAGGCCCGCGGCGCGAGCTCCGATGAACCCGACATGGACTGGGACCGGCTCAAGTCCAACTCGTTCCAGTTAAGGATGCATACATAATTGCAGACCAGATGCAGGATTTTTGTGTCGGTTTGCTCGATCCCTGAATCTCACAGCAGTTTTTCATGCAGGTCGTCGGAGGAGGACATGATCGAGGTGCACGCCATGAACAATGCGGCGCCGAGGAAAGCTGGCATGTCGACGAAGCTTGGGCGGGAGGAGAGGGTCCTTGACCCGGAGAAGGAACAGAGCATTGCAATCCTGATGCGTGCGCTGAATGTCACGCCTGATGAGGTCTCAGACGCACTTTTATATGGTGAGCAACCATTTGCTTCTTCTGTTGCTTGAAATTGGTCGTCAGCAAATATCTTGAAAAGAGGTCTGTGATTTGTGCATGGAAATTTTGGTTTATGTCTGGCTATGGATTTCAATTCTACTTTTGTTTTCAACCTAGTTGCACGCGACTCGGGCCAAAGTTGCAGAAAGAAATTTGTGCAATTCGGTGGAGAAGTTGCATTAAGTCTTTTAAAGCTGCAGAAATGCTTTACTTTTGCGAGAAATTTAAGTTGGTCCACTTAATTATAGACCGCTAGCTGGTTTGCGGTAATGGGTCGCCTAGATCATTTCCGTATGTACGGGTGGAACTTGAAAAGAACATATTTCATCGCATGGAACTATACAATTTCATCCTAGAAATAATAACTTGAGAAAACACTGGATGCAATATGTAAACTGTAATATTTTTGTGAAATTTTTCTCGCACACATTAGATTTTTTTCTTCCTATGCTGCTGTATCACATTTGAGAATTTGATGTTTTACGCTCTCATATATTCTCGTTCACAATACAAACTCGATATGATAAAACATAAGCATTACTCTGATTTCAAGTAGTAGTAATCAACAATGTAAAAGCCATCTACATTTCACTATCTCATTTCAAGTAGTAATAATCAACAAGGGTGGGACTTCTTTCTTTTATATCTACGCAGGCCCACTGTGGTTGTAAATTGGTCTTCAATCATGCTCCCAGCGGTCTCCAAGATGGCATGCATGATCACGGTTTGCAGGATAATAGATATCTATAATCACCTCCCCTTTTTCGTTATGATATATTGACAGAAAGTGTCGGTTTTATTTTTTTTACATCAAAACAAATAGCCTAAAATCAACGGCGAGGCTTCAAAATGAATACCTTGCAATAGTGTTATTGAAATATGAAGCCCGTACACTGCTAATATTGGCGGACTGTTTTCAAAAAGCTTTCTGTATAGGTGCGGTTTGTTTCACTCATTGTCCTAGGTAAGCTAATAGATTGGTGCACAATCTTGGTAGACATGACGTTGATTCAAACTCCACTTTTGTTTTGGAGGCAGACCAGTTAGGAATTCTTAAAAAGCTTGTAATCAAATTTATAATGGCATTCCACTCCCTTTCAATAAGAATTCTTTTAATTGGCACATTACACTGAGAGCTCACACAGCCATGTAAAGTTTGCAGTGTTAAAATTCTACTAATAATCTTTTGTTCCTACCATCATTTTAAGTAGGTAATGGTGAATGTTTGGGGGCAGAACTTTTGGAGACTTTAGTAAAGATGGCTCCTACCAAAGAGGAAGAACTTAAACTGAGAGATACCAGGGAATCATCTAAACTTGGTTCGGTGGAGTGCTTTCTTAAAGCAGTTCTTGATATACCTTTCGCCTTCAAACGAATTGACGCTATGCTATACCAAGCAAATTTTGAGAATGAAATAGTTTACCTCAGAAAATGTTTTCAAACAATTGAGGTATTCCAGTTCATTTTGTATTAGTTTTTCAATTGTGAATCACCGCACTCAAGTGTCATATATGTGTCTTTCCGCCTAAAACAAATATGTCTCTTATGGTTCCAATATGAGACTAAATGCATCAATTATGTTTGCGCAGTGTACATGACTTACATCCTTGGCCGTTTTAATCCATTTTCTTTGGTAAAACACAACAGGTTTGAATTTTGCAGATAGAATAGACAAAAATATGGTTGACATTACCCTTCACTTTTCCATCCATCTTGAAATTTTTCCAATGTTGCATACATGACAGGATTATTTGTAAATTTGGAGACTACCGAGGCCCGCAATGTCACTTTTTTGTGGCTGACTATTCATTTATTTTTCAGGCAGCTTGTGATGATTTAAAAGGAAGCAGATTGTTCCTAAAACTATTAGAAGCAGTGTTGAGAGCCGGGAACCGAATGAATGTCAACACAAATCGGGGCGAGACCAAAGCTTCCAAGCTCGACACGCTCCTTCAGTTAGCAGACGTCAAAGGTGTCGATGGTAAAACCACCCTGCTACACTCTGTCGTGCAAGAAATTGCCCAGTCAGGAGATGAAAAATCCAATGAAGCCGCAGGAAATCACAACACGAAAACCGCGAAAGATATGCGGTTCCGTAAGCATGGCCTGAAGGTCGTCTCTGGGCTGAGCAGCGAGCTGGGAAACGTCAAGAAAGCAGCAACAATGGATTTTGACGTGCTTCATGGTTATGTGTCCAGGCTTGACACCGGCGTTGGCAAGATAACGTCGGCCATCATGCTCGAGAAGCAGTGTAGGAAGGGGGAGGGATTTTTCGCCGCGATGCGTAGTTTTCTCAAGGAAGCTGAGCAGGGGATCAAACAGGTCAGGGGTGAGGAGAGGAAGGCCATGGAAAGAGTGAACGAGATCATTGGTTACTTCCACGGCAACGCGAGAAAAGAGGAGGCGCACCCTCTGAGGATATTCATGGTGGCGAGGGACTTCGTCGCCATTCTGGATCGTGTCTGCAGGGAGGTCGACCAGCAGGATCGGGCGGTCGTTGGATCCGTGAGGTCTTTCCGTGTCTCAGCAACCACCCCATCACCATTTTTGAATATGGATGGCCACCACGGAAGAGATGACAACTCCGACGAAGTTGTGCTCCTCGGTGTAGGCGATGGGGATCGGGAAGGAACCACAACGAATTTTTGAAGGAACAAAATGTCGCACTAGTCTTCAATAGACGGGTACTACCCATGAGGCCATGATAGATGAAGCACATATGTAATTTCCTCTTTTTGATAAGTTTAAAAATTGGTGAAATCCTTGTATATTTGTGGATCTCTGGAAATCTTTTGTATAAAAATACATAATTTTCAAGAAGTAGGTTTTTTACCCATATATCATCTTGCATACTTAGATTTCATCCTTGCGACAGCTTATTTATTTGTCCTTTTTCCATAAAAAGGAGGTTAGATTAAACTCCCGACCTTTGGATGATGCCACATCCATAATTATAAAGTATCAAATCAAGTATTCAAGTAGTTACATACATGAATGCCTAACCAAATAAAAATACAATCGGCCAATAAAAGAGCACATAATTCATACACATGTTTTATTACTAAACGTCTGAACTGTCATCCAAACCAGTGCAATAAATTACGTACAACCGTCTGCAATTGGGTGCACCCAGTAGCCATGGACTCCCAAACGTCTTAGGTTTATTACTGAACGTCTGAACTGTCATCCAACCAGTGCAATAAATTACGTACAACCGTCTGCTATTGGGTGCACCCAGTAGCCATGGACTCCCAAACGTCTTAGGTTTATGTTCAAACGTTACAACTAGCAGCAAACTTAAATAGGCAGTAGAGTGTATCTTTTGCTCTCGGGCTTCATGGAGCCCTAAATTTAAAAAGAATAATCAAAATCAACTTTTTAAAGTTTCAAAAAAATGTGGAAATAAATATGCAAGTATAGGTGTATACTGCACGTGTGTGTGTGTGTGTGAAATTTCATCACGTTTTGATGTGATCTAAAAAAAACAATGTAATTTTATGGTGAATACACGTGCTACAAATACGTGATTTTATCATTTTTGTGTAGCTCGCATAAAAGTGTATTCCACCAAGAAACTTTCCTTTAAGTAGTACACATCCATATGTATATGTATGTTTTTCGAAATTTCTGAAACTTAAATTTTGATTTTTGATTTTTTTCACATTAATGCCTTCATGGAGCTCGAGCTCCTTTAGCAATTTCGCTTATACAGTATATACGAATAACTCCCAGCGAAGCAATCATGATAACCTTCTACTCCTTTGCGGGCCTCGATCATTCTGGGCCCCTTTTCGTTTTGCTCAACCGACCTGGCTTTGCTTTCCTTCTTTGCGTACAAGGAAAGAAAAGTGAGAACATGATTAAGGGAGCTGTACAGAAGCTCAGGCTTTCCATTGCATTTCGCTCAGCAATGATCATTGGAAGGGATGGACATGAACATGCACAATTCCATCACGAAAAACTAGTAGGCTTATAATGGAGACTCGATGCACGGACAATTATGCATGGGTGTGGACGACAGTTGGGGGAGAAATTAAAATGTGCTGCATTTTCTGTTACGGTTCCGGCGTCCCGAAAAGTATCTGAATTATGATGTCAAGTATCATGGCAAATCTAGGCATGCTACAAAATATAATCCCTGTTGTTTGTGGCCCTTTAGCCAACTTTCCGTGGCTATCATCCTGACAACAATGCCGAAGATGAGTTGTTCGAAAGCGCGTTAGTGGGCAATATGCGACCGAATCGGCATACAAAGCAAAATTCTTTGGTACCATTAAATGTCTATGCGGCACATGGTGTGGAAGGCTTAGACAATGTTCAAAGTCAAAGTTCTTTGCTTGATTGACCATTCAAAATACGGTTTAGATTACATATAGATTGTAAAAGAAAGATTGGTCAAACTGTGGCATCTGCCTTTTATGCAAGTAAGAACAAGAATCCGTGGATCATATTTTCTATAAAAGCCGGTTATCACTTTGTCTATGGGGAATGCTCAAGGATTGGCTCCAACTTGGGAGCATTGATAATTTCACTTGGCACCTCTCGTGCTCCATCAAAGATTGGTGGACGGGCCTTTCTCACAAATCCATTCTAAATAAAAATGTGATGATGTCCCTCATCATGCTCGGTGTTTGGATCATTAGAAATGAAAGAAGTGCACGTGTCTTTCGCCACAAAAACGCTCCACCAACAGTTCACTCAACATCAAGAAGAAAGCAAAGCTATGGGTCATCATGGAGGCTAAAACATTGGAAGCCAAAAGAGTAATGACCTACAGTATTGTTTTTAGAGTGTGTAACACAAACGAAACTCTACTTTATTAATGACTGAAGCAAAACAATTGCCTCCATTTCAACAACAGAAAAGTATGTTGTACTCCTTTAATGCTCCTTCGTTTACTGGAGAATAGCTCGCACCCCAATTGCCTCCATTTCAACAAAAGAAAAATATGTTGTACTCCTCTAATGCTCCTTTGTTGAGAGGAGAATAGGTCGCACCCCCGCGTCACTCCCGTGAGCGACATGGGGGAACCATAGTCGCCAGACAGTACCTCATCTTCTCTCTTCTTCCTCCTACCCCCCCCCCCCCTCCTCCTAGAGCCGTCGGGCAAAACCCAGCTAGAGTCATTGGTGGCAGGGCCTCCTTTTCCATCTCTTCATTCCTCATCAGTTGACGTGGGGCAACCTGGATGTGTGGAGGCGCTATGCTCGCGTAGGGCGTAGCGGCGGCCATGCGGGGCGCGGGGGCGCGTGAAGGTTGCTCGAAGGGCGGCTTCTGATTTCATCCCATCATGGTGCTTTTGCTAGCTATGCCAAAGGGTTGGTCCTCTCCCAGTTGTTGACTATCACTAAGGGTCAATTTTGTCACCAGGAGGGCCGCGAAGTCATCCTTGCCTCTCATCTGGTGGTGGTGCATGATTGAGAAGCTCGCCCTTTGCCTAGAGAGGGTGTGGTAGGCGGTGGGGCCAGATATGGCCTGTCCAGGAAGGTCTTAGAGCTGGGGACATCAATGGGTGGATAAGGAGGGGCCATTCCGCTCGCCTCTTTGTTCGTCATGGCAGCAAGTCTCGGGTGATGTGGTGTTGAGGTCATGGATGCAGGGTGACGCCCTTGGTGGTGGGAGCATGGTGCTTGTGGCCTAACCTCGTGGCTTGGGTGTTGGCTAGTTGCCATGGTCGTGCAACGGTGTGGTGGCATGTGTACGACAACATGTGGCAGTGGTGCGACGAGTGTGGCTTGGTGTACTCCGTCTCTGTTATGAAGAGGGCTTGTTAGGGTGAAAACCTTCTCTCGCCTTGGCCTTGTCAGGTTGACGACGACAATGCATGTGGGGTGCCATCTCCTTTTTGAAGGCATCGTCGTGGTTCCTCTTCGTCCATTTGTTGCTCCGGAGGAAACCATGATCTCTTGATCAGACAGTAGCAACACTCTAGTGTCATATCCTTTCTGAAGGCGTCGTCTTCAAGCATCCGGTTCGTCATGCACAACTTCATATCCTTGTGGCTTGTTCACAGTGAAGGGCTCATGAGGCCTCAAGGGGCGTCCTATCTCCCTACATGTAGATTGATTGGGTAGCAGGGGTTTATAGGAGGTGGTGTTTCAGCTCATAGATATAGATATACACACCTATTATGAAGATATATAAAAACACATTTTAAAATGTTAAGAAAACTGGAACAGTAATTTTACGTGTACATCAGGACATTCCATGTTAGCACACAAAATTTCAAAAAAAATATTATATGTCATAAAAAAATAAAAAATGTCTTTGTGAATAGTTATAATCAAGCATTGTAAATTGTCTATTTTACACAAGCCATAAAAAATGTTTGTTTTTATCGAAACTTTATGCTTTCACACATAACATCCGGATGAACTCATGAGATTTTATTTCGAATTCTTTTTAACATTTTAAATGTGTATGTAGACAATAAAGCATCTTGTTGCTCTTAATCACTCTTATATCTTGTCGGAGTGTGCATGGTAGTGTGGAGTTGGGTGTGTTGAGTCGTGCTCCTCTGTGCCACAATAATTGTTGTTGAAGAGAATTAGTCTAATTCTTCTCAACAACAATTATTTAAGAACAGAGGGAGTTGGTCGTGCTTATACATATAGCATCAAATCAAATATGCTTCACTTTCCAAAACCAAAAGTTTTTTTCATTGACTTGAACCTGCACAACCTTATTCTATCCCGAAACAAGCTTGTAAGTTGTAACTCGCTGAACTCAGTAATACTCCGAAGGAAGCAACAACAACGTCGACGTCCTCCTCCTCGTCAGGCCGGGTGGGTAGCCCGCTCGTACTCGTGGACGCACCTCTGCTCGCAGCCCGGCTTGCGCGGGCCGGCGCGGCACTCGTGCAGGCACCGGTCGCGCTCCTTCTCCGGGCTGCGTCGGTCCTCTTCCTCCTGCTGCTCCTCCCGGCGCCTCTTCATCCGGCCGTACTCGCCGCACGCAGCCACGCAGTACCGCCGCTCCTCCGCGCCGAACTGCCGCTGCCCCGCGCACTGCTGCCTGCACGCCGTCACCTCCGGGTCCTCCTCCTCCCTCCTCCCCGCGCATGCCGCGGCGACCAGGAGGAGCACGACGAGGAGCGGGGCGAGGGGCACGGCCCCTCTCATCGTGATCTCGATGGATAATAGTAGATGGATCGGCGTGTGTTTTGGCACGCGTATGTGGGTGGGAACGATGAGGACACGTATGTGGGTACGCAGACCGATCGAGCTAGCAGTGCACGCGAGCGATATGATGGCGAAACGGCGAGAGTATGTGTGAGCATGATTTCGTCGGTCGTCTGGTACATACACGTGTTCTCGGCATGTTTGCCACGTGGACGCATGCATGCTCCACGGCGTCCACGCTGGGGTGGTGCAATGCCGTGCAGTGCGCGTTGTAGCCTTGTAGGTTGATCGAAGTGCAGGCTGCGTGTATATCTCGCTTATAGCGAGCTAGACGCTTGCCTCGCCTACAGGACACGGTATTGGGCCTGCCCCACGAAGTAACGCACATCAGCGGTTTCTCTCTTAGGGCCGACACATTCCGTATGGGATCGCTTCTACTGAAGAAACTATTTAAAAATGCGCGTAGTGCATGGAAAAAAATTCAAGTAATATTTAACATGTTTTTCTCGGATGTTACCTAAAAATGGTCTTTGCATATTGACAATTTTTTCATTGTGTACTTACAAAAGTAACCATGACGTATTTCAAAAATCACAGCGCAATTATCGATGTAATTCACTTGTATCAGAAAAGAGTTCATGCTAAAAGAGTGTTCAGTTTTAAAAAATGTCCATCTAGTATTAATAAAATATTCAACAGATCTTAAAAATTGTTCATCGTGTATTTAAATAATCAATACTCTATTTAAAAAATGTTCATGGTGCAATTATAATTTTTATCGTGTATTAAAAATTATCACCATCTATTATAAATATTCATGTAAAAAATATTAGAAATGTTCATTTAATTAAGAAAGAGTGTTCACTGGTTTAAGAAAATGTTCATGGAGTAGTAATAAGAAAATGTTCAACTGGTACTAAAAGAAAGGTTCAACGTAATTAGAAAAAGTTCATAATGCGGAAAAAATGTTTTCTCTCATCGGCACATTTTCCCCTGGATGTTGTGGGCGCGGCCGAGTTGCTGTGAAGACGGGGCGAACACGACCGATCGGTTAGTGTTCGGAAGGAAGCGGCGATAGGGTGGTTGGTGCATGGGAGGTGGTGGCGTGGCGGTTTGTCCCAAAATTTCACTCCCGCCAACAATTTTGTTTGATAGGAGAAGACCCGGGAAAAGCTAGAAATTTAAGGGTCACGACGAGGAGCGCGACTCCTGTCATCATGACCTCAATGGATCGGTCGGTGATGTCGATGACGCGTCGTGTGTGCAAGCACGGTGGTAGTGTGTGTAGTGTAGTGGTTCTGCATACGCAAAAGCAAACTATGTAGTGCACGCGAGTGAGTAGTGATAGGAGAAATGGAGAGAGTGTGAGCGCGAGGTCGCCGTCGATCGGCTCATACTGCCTAGTACGTACACGTGTGTGTGGGCGCGCTTGGAACGTGTATGCATGCTCCACGCTGGAGTGGGTGGCGCAGTGCGAGGGCTAGATTGAAGCGCATGGAACTTTTTTTAGGATATAATCGAAGTGCATGGATGGGAGGTGTGTTCAGGGTATGTCTATATCTCGCTTCGAGCGACCTGGACACCTGCCTCGCTTACAGGACACAGTATTGGGCCTGGCCCACAAAGTAACACACACCGTCGGTTTTCTCTTAGGACAGACAAGTTCCTCATAGGATCACTTCTACCGAAGAAACTGTTTACAAATGCTCGTACCGCATTAGAATACTTCAATTTGATATTTAACGTTTTCTTCTCGGATATTACCTAAAAAATGGTAATCACATATTCACAATTTTTTGTTGGTTATTTACAAAAATGTTCATGATGTATTTAAAAACACAGTGCAACTAAAGATGTAATTATCATGTATTAGAAAAGGATTCATGTAACTAAAAGAGTGTTCATAGTTTAAAAAAATGCCTATGTAGTATTAAGAAAATATTCAACACATATTAAACAAAATCAGCATGTATTATAAAAAATCCCAATCTATTTAAAAAATACTCATGGTGTAATTGTAAGTGTTTATCATGTATTACAAAAAAATATCACCATGTACTTCAAAATAATTAATGCAAAAAATTATTTGAAATGCTCATTTAATTAAAAAGAGTGTTCACGGGTTAAAATATGGTCATAGAGTATTAAGAAAATATTTAGTGGTTATTAAAATAACTATTCAACGTACATCTAAAAAAGGTTCATAATGTAAAACAAATACTATTTTCTCTCATTGGCACATTTTTTTTGACATTGTAGAAGCAACACCTTACAATGGTGATCTATACACTTTTATCAACTTCAACTTAATGTAAACATAACTCATACTATGAACATGAATAAATTCTATATGAATACCTATGTCACTGTACCAAGCAATTCTCAACTCGAGTGTAACTCCTGAATATGATGAACTATGGTCATTTCTTGTTATGAAGCTAGCTATAGTGATCATGTTAATCATATGACAATAAAGATCATATCTCTAGTTATGTAATGTGAATAAATGATGCTAGTGCATGGTGATATGCTTGGGATGCCTATCAAAATTCCATAATAGGTAGGTGTCGTGTTGTTTTGAGGAAATTTTGTGTTTATGTGAAGGAGAATGAGAGGAAGTCATCCCATGGGGCTGGTTGTATCATCAAAGTATGCGCCATGTCTCAATGTTAGAGTGGACAATACTGAATACTGAAAAGGCTAGCAATAATACTATTTTGGTGGAAGCATAAAACACAAAAACTTTCATTAATCATAAAGAACTGAAAAACTAAACAATAAAATCATGGCATTATATTGCATAGAACAACAAGCCAAGTATCCCGAGGAGGATTGTTGGTAGGAACTAACCACCACCTCCCTCCATCTGCATCAAAGACACTAGTTTATCAATGCTTGCAGACAAAATAAGATTGTGCCAATTTTGTCAACTACTAAAGTTTCAAAATTTTGTCGTACTTACATGAAAGAATGGCAATGGTGCAATTGGACATTAATGTGCTATTATATCTCTAAATAACAGGACCTTTATATTAATGCAAATTTAGTGGCTTTCAAAATGTCTCAAAACTCTTGCAAGGTATTCAATCCTATATATTCCAACTCCAGTTGATGTTTTTTATCATCTCTTGTTCTTCTCAAGCATGCAAGTTTAATTATTCAGTACCAATTAAATAAAAATATGCCCGAGATATAATATTAAACTCTAGTGCAAACCATGATTTCAACTTTCCAGTAAGTAAGTGAAACACAGAAAATTTTGTTTGTTTATTCTGTCACTTTTACTATTATAAAGTTAAGTGCAGTACACATGCAAATGATCAAGCCATGCAAAACTCTCCCTTTCTCATAGGTGACCCTCTAAGATATGATGATTATATTTATTCAAAAAGGTAAATAAAATTGACACTCCACCAAACTACACATAATGCAAGGATAAATAAAAAAAAAGTTTAACCAAGTTATACTGGAAGTTTGACGAAGAACGTGGATGCCTTAGGTATCCCCTAGCAAATTGGGGGTGCCTTGGGCATCTCCAAAATTGAATCTCTTGCTCTCCTTGGCTTTCCTTAGCTATGGATCCTCTATATTAAAAAAAAGACTTTCGTCCAAACCAAAATGTAAACGGAACTATGAGTTGGTTAGTTCACAAATAATTAGTAATACCTATAATTTTTTGTATTTGAATCAAGGCAACATTGTATAATAGTATCCACAACAAAGAATATAATCATAAGTTCTCTTGATCAAGGAGAAACCAACCACTATGCTAACATATATGTATAGATAAAGTTGCACAAGAATGTACCAATACAAACTGGCAGGTAAAGATGTACTCACTCCATTCTTGAAAACAAGGCATATAAATTTTGATTGAAGTGGTCGAGAAGTGAATTGAGTCCCCCCCCCCCGCGTCGCCCTGTTGGGGAACGTTGCATGGGAAACAAAAAGTTTCCTACACACACGCAGATCTATTCATGATGATGAGCATCTACGAGAGGGGGAGTGGATCTACGTACCCTTGTAGATCACTAAGCGGGAAGCGTTCAGAAACGCGGTTGGTGTAGTCGAACGTCTTCGCGATCCAAATCACCATGCGTCCCGCGATCCAATCACGATCCGTCCCATGAACTTGATCACGATCCTTCCGATCTAGCACCGAACGGACGGCACCTCCGCGTTCAGCACACGTACAGCTTGATGACGATCTCCACCGTCTTGTTCCAGCAAAAAGGAGTGAAGAGGAAGAAGAGTTCTCCAGCAGCGTGACAGCGCTCCGGCGATGGTGGTGGAGCAATTCCGGTAGGGCTTCGCCTAAGCACTGTAGAAATCCGATCTATAGGAGAAACTATGCACTTGAGGAATGGATAGCACGTGGCTGAAAAAACTAGTGCAAAACCCTAAAACCCACCAGTATATATAGGAGGAGAGGAGGCAGCCTTGGCTTCCAAGACAAAGGCTTCGGCCGAACCTACTAGGAGAGGAGGAATCCTCCTCCAATCCTAGTAGGACTAGGATTGCTCCTTTTTTTTTTTCCTTTTTCCACCTTTTTCTTATTGGATTTTCTTCTCCAGCCACATGGGCCTTGTGTGGGAGTTTCCACCAGCCCACTAAGGGTTGATATTCACTCTCCCACAGCCCATGAAGCCTCTTGGTTGAAATACCCCTCCCGGAGGCCTCCCGGTACACTACCGATGAGCCCGAAACTTTTCCAGCAACCAAAACAGGACTTCCTATATATGAATCTTTACCTCCGGACCATTTTGGAGCTCCTCATGACGTCTGGGATCTCATCCAGGACTCCGAACAAACTTCGGTCACCACCATACACAACTCTATACTACCGAAACGTCACCAAACCTTAAGCGTGCAGACCCTGCGGGTTCGAGAACTATGTAGACATGACCGAGACACCTCTACGGTCAATAACCAATGGCGGGACCTAGATGTCCACATTGATTACTACATATTCTACAAAGATCTTTATCAGTTGAACCTCTATGTCAAGGTTTCAATTAATCCCGTATGATGTTCCCTTTGTTCTTTGGTATGTTACTTGCCCGAGATTCGATCGTTGGTCTCCATACCTAGTTCAACCTCGTTACCGGCAAGTCTCTTTACTCGTTCCGTAATACAAGATCCCGTAACTAACACTTAGTTACATTGCTTGCAAGGCTTATTGTGATGTTGTATTACCGAGTGGGCCCTGAGATACCTCTCCGTCACACGGAGTAACAAATCCCAGTCTTGATCCATGCCAACTCAACAGACATCTTCGGAGATACCTGTAGAGCACCTTTATAGTCACCCAGTTACGTTGCGATGTTTGATACACACAAGGCACTCTTCCGATGTCCGTGAGTTGCATGATCTCATGGTCATAGGAACACACACTTGACATGCAGAAAACAGTAGCAATAAACTGACATGATCATATGCTACGTTTGTAGTTTGGGTCTTGTCCATCACATCATTCTCCTAATGATGTGATCCAGTTATCAAATGACATCTCATGTCCATGGCTAGGAAACCTTAACCATCTTTTGATCAACGAGCTAGTTCACTAGAGGCATACTAGGGACATTGTGTTTGTCTATGTATCCACACATGTATCCATGTTTCCAATTAATACAATCATAGCATGGATAATAAACGATTATCATGAACAAGGAAATATAATAATAAACACTTTATTTATTGCCTCTAGGGCATATTTCCAACAGTCTCCCACTTGCACTAGAGTCAATAATCTAGTTCACATCACTATGTGATTTACATTGTAATGTATCGAACACCCATGCAGTTATGGTGTTGATCATGTTTAGCCCTTGGAAGAGGTTTAGTCAACGGGTGTGCAACATTTAGATCCGTGTGCACTTTGCAAATATTTATGTCCCTCTCCTCGATGTAATCGCGGATGGAGTTGAAGCGTCGCTTTATGTGTCTGGTCCTCTTGTGAAACCTTGGTTCCTTGGCTAGAGCAATGGCACCAGTGTTGTCACAGAACAAGTTCATTGGATTCAATGCACCAGGCACTACTCAAAGATCTGTCATGAACTGCTTCATCCAGACACCTTCCTTCGCCGCCTCCGAGGCTACGATGTACTCCGCTTCGCACGTAGAATCGGCTACCACGCTTTGCTTGGAACTGCATCAGCTTACCGCTCCCCCGTTAAGAATAACTACGTATCCGGTCTGCGACTTAGAGTCGTCCGGATCAGTGTCAAAGCTTGCATCGACGTAACCCTTTACGACGAGCTCTTCATCACCTCCATAAACGAGAAACATTTCCTTAGTCCTTTTCAGGTACTTCAGGATATTCTTGACCGCTTGCCAGTGCTCCATTCCAGGATCACTTTGAAACCTTCCGGCCATACTTATGGCAAGGCTGACATTGGGTCTTGTGCACAACATTGCATACATGATAGAGCCTATGGCTGAAGCATAGGGGATGACACTCATCTTTTCTCTATCTTCTGCAGTTACTGGGCATTGAGTCTTACTCAACTTCACACCTTGTAACACAGGCAAGAACCCCTTCTTGGACTGATCCATTTTGAACTTCTTCAAAACTTTATCAAGGCATGTGCTCTGTGAAAGTGCTATTAAGCGTCTCGATCTATCTCTATAGATCTTAATGCCTAATATGAAAGCAGCTTCTCCTAGGTCCTTCATTGAAAAACTCTTGTTCAAATATTCCTTCATGCTTTCCAGCATTTCTATATTGTTTCCAATCAGCAATATGTCATCCACATATAATACTAGAAACGCTATAGAGCTCCCACTCACTTTCTTGTAAATACAAGCTTCTCCGTAAACTTGTATAAATTCAAACGCTTTGATCACCTCATCAAAGCGCTTATTCCAACTCCGAGATGCTTGCACCAATCCATAAATGGATCGCTGGAGTTTGCAAACTTTGTCAACATTCTCTAGATCGACAAAACCTTCGGGTTGCATCATATACAACTCTTCCTCAAGGAAACCGTTGAGGAATGCTGTTTTGACATCCATCTGCCAAATTTCATAGTCGAAATAAGCAGCTATTGCTAACATGATTCTGGTAGACTTAAGCATCGCTATGGGTGAGAAAGTCTCATCGTAGTCAACTCCTTGAACTTGTGAAAAACCCTTTGCCACAAGTCAAGCTTTATAGACGGTGACATTACCGTATGCGTTTGACTTCTTCTTAAAGATCCATTTGTTCTGAATGGCCTTTTGCCCTTCAGGTAATACTTCCAAAGTCCATACTTTGTTTTCATACATGGATCCCATCTCGGATTCTCTAACCATTTATCGGAATCTGGGCCCATCACCGCTCCTCCATAGCTCGTACGTTCATTGTTGTCCAACAACATGACCTCCAAGACAGGGTTGCCGTACCACTCAGGGGTAGTACGCGGCCTTGTCGACCTACGAGGTTCAATAGCAGCTTGATCCGAAGCTTCATGATCATCATCATTAACTTCCTCTTCTACCGTCGTAGGTTCCACAGAAACATCTTTCTGCGCTGCGCTACTTTCTGGTTGAAGTAAAGGTTCAATAACCTCATCAAGCTCTATTTTCCTCCCACTCAATTCTTTCGAGAGAAACTCTTTCTCAAGAAATGTTCCGTTCTTAGCGACAAACACTTTGCCTTCAGATCTGAGATAGAAGGTATACCCGACTGTCTCTTTCGGGTATCCTATGAAGACGCATTTCTCCGCTTTGGGTTCCAGCTTTTCAGGCTGAAGCTTTTTGACATAAGCATCACATCCCCAAACTTTAAGAAACGACAACTTTGGCTTCTTGCCAAACCATAGTTCATATGGCGTCGTCTCAACGGATTTTGATGGTGCCCTATTTAAAGTGAATGCAGCTGTCTCTAATGCATAACCCCAAAACGATAGTGGCAAATCAGCAAGAGACATCATAGAACGCACCATATCTAATAAGGTTCGATTACGACGTTCGGACACACCATTACGCTGTGGTGTTCCGGGCGGTGTCAACTGTGAAACAATTCCACATTGTCTTAAGTGACTGCCAAACTCATAACTCAGATATTCACCTCCTCGATCAGATTGCAAGAACTTAATCTTCTTGCTACGATGATTCTCAACTTCACTCTGAAACTGCTTGAACTTTTCAAACATTTCAGACTTGTGTTTCATTAAGTAAATATACCCATATCTACTTAAGTCATCAGTGAAGGTGAGAAAATAACGATATCCACCACACACTGTAACATTCATTGGACCGCACACATCAGTATGTATGATTTCCAATAAGTCACTTGCCCGTTCCATTGTTCCAGAGAACGGTGTTTTAGTTATCTTGCCCATGAGGCATGGTTCACATGTGTCAAGTGATTCAAAATCAAGTGACTCCAAAAGTCCATCAGCATGGAGCTTCCTCATGCGTTTTACACCAATATGACCTAAACGGCAGTGCCACAAGAAAGTGGTACTATCATTATCAACTCTACATCTTTTGGCATCAATGTTATGAACATGTGTATCATCACTATCAAGATTCAATATGAATAAACCCCTCACATTGGGTGCATGACCATAAAAGATATTACTCATATAAATAGAACAACCTTTATTCTCTGATTTAAATGAGTAACCGTCTCGCAATAAACAAGATCCAGATATAATGTTCATGCTTAACGCACGCACTAAATAACAATTATTCAGGTTCATCACTAATCCCGATGGTAATTGAAGAGAGAGCGTGCCGATGACAATCACATCAACCTTGGAACCATTTCCCATGCGCATCGTCACTTTGTCCTTTGCCAGCCTTCGTTTATTCCGTAGTTCCTGCTTTGAGTTGCAAATGTGAGCAACCGAACCGGTATCAAATACTCAGGCACTACTATGAGAGCTAGTAAGGTACACATCAATAACATGTATACCATATATGACTTGTTTGTCGTTGGTCGCCTTCTTGTCAGCCAGGTACTTGGGGCAGTTCCGCTTCCAGTGACCAGTTCCCTTGCAATGAAAGCACTCAGTTTCTGGCTTGGGTCCATGCTTGGGCTTCTTTACAGGAGTAGCAACTGCTTTGCCATCCTTCTTGGTTTTACCCTTCTTGCCCTTGCCCTTGACTTTGCCATTTTTCTTGAAACTAGTGGTTTTATTGACCATCAACACTTGATGTTCTTTCTGGATTTCAGACTTAGCGACTTTTAGCATCGCAAACAGCTCGGCGACTGACTTGTTCATCCCGTGCATGTTATAGTTCATCACAAAGCTCTTGTAACTAGGTGACAGTGATTGAAGAACTCTGTCAGTGATCGTATTCCCAACTCCGCTAGACGAGTTGAATACCCAGACATTCTGAGTATATGTTCACTGATAGACCCGTTCTCCTCCATCTTGCAAGCATAGAACTTATCGGAGGTTTCATACCTCTCGATCCGGGTGTTCTTCTGAAAGATAAACTTCAACTCCTGGAACATCTCATATGCTCCATGACGTTCAAAAGGTCTTTGAAGTCCCGGTTCTAAGCCATACAATATTGCACACTGAACTATTGAGTAATCTCCAGTACGTGCCTCCCAAGCGTTATTAACGTCTTCGGAGGTCATGTCTTCTGGTTGGTCACTAAGCGGTGCATCAAAGGACATATGATTTCTGGGAAGCCATGAGGATAATCCTCAGATTACGGGCCCAGTCAACAAAGTTACTTCCATCATCTTTCAACTTAGCTTTCTCTAGGAACGCATTAAAATTCAGGGGTGCTACTGCGCAAGTCATTGATCTACAACATAAATATGCAAAGTTTACTTAGACTATTGTTCAAGATAATGAGTTTAGTTAATAAAATTACTAAAGCTCCCACTCAAATTGACATCCCTCAGGTCATCTGAGTGTCACATGATCCAAATCCACCAACTCAAGTCCGATCATCACATGAGTTGAGGTGGCTTCAATGGTGAACATCATTATGTTGATCATATCTACTATATGACTCATGTTCGACCTTTTGGTCTCTTGTGTTCCGAGGCCATGTCTGTACATGCTAGGCTCGTCAAGCTTAACCTGAGTGTTCTGCACGTGCAACACTGGCTTGCACCCGTTGTATGTGAACGTAGAGTCTATCACACCCGATCATCACGTGGTGTCTCAACACGACGAACTTTCGCAACGGTGCACACTCGGGGAGAACACAATTTATCTTGAAATTAAGTGAGGGATCACTTATAATGCTACCGTCGTCCTAAGCAAAACAAGGTGCATAAAAGGATTAACATCACATGCAATTCATAAGTGACATGATATGGCCATGAACTTGTGCTTTTGATCTCCATCTAGAAAGCACCCACATGATCTCCATCGTCACCGGCAAGACACCATGGTCTCCATCATCTTGATCTCCATCAACGTGTCGCCATCGGGGTTGTCACGCCCAACATGCTACTACTACTATTGCTACCACTTAGCGATAAAGTAAAGCATTACATAGCGCTTAATGATTGACACGCAGGTCATACAATAATTAAAGACAACCCTATGGCTCCTGCTGGTTGCCGTACTCATCGACATGCAAGTCGTGATAATCTATACATCACATGATCATCTCATACATCACATATATCACATCATGTAATTGGCCATATCACATCACAACATACCCTGCAAAAACAAGTTAGACGTCCTCTACTTGTTGTTGCATGTTTTACGTGGCTGATACGGGTATCTAGCAAGAGCAATTCTCATCTACGCAAAAACCACAATGCTGATACACTAGTTGCTTTTCAACCTTCTCAAGGACCGCCTTTGTCGAATCCGATCCAACTAAAGTGAGAGAAACTAGCACCCGCAAGCCATCTATGCAACAAGTTGCGGTCGAGGGAACCGGTCTCTCGTAAGAGTACGAGTAATGTTGGTCTGGGCCGCTTCATCTCACAATACCGCTGAACCAAAATCCGACCAAGGGAGGAAGCAATCTAAGCATCAATGCCCACAAACCTTTTGTGTTCTACTCGAGATCTAATCTACACATAGACCTAGCTCATGATGCCACTATTGGGGAACGTTGCATGGGAAACAAAAAATTTCCTACGCACACGCAGATCTATCCATGGTGATGAGCATCTACTAGAGGGGGAGTGGATCTACGTACCCTTGTAGATCGCTAAGCGGGAAGCATTAAGAAACGCGGTTGGTGTAGTCGAACATCTTCGCGATCCAAATCGTCGTGCGTCCCGCGATCCAATCACGATCCGTCCCACGATCCAATCACGATCCGTCCCGCGATCCGATCACGATCTGTCCCACGAACTTGATCACGGCACCTCCGCGTTCAGCACACGTACAGCTTGATGACGATCTCCACCGTCTTGATCCAGCAAGAAGGAGTGGAGAGGAAGGAGAGTTCTCCCGCAGCATGACGGTGCTCCGGTGATGGTGGTGGAGCAATTCCGGCAGGGCTTCGCCTAAGCACTGCAGGAAATCCGATCTAGAGGAGAAACTATGCACTGGAGGAACGGGTAGGACGTGGCTGGAAAAAGTAGTGCAAAACCCTAAAACCCACCAGTATATATAGGAGGAGAGGAGGATAGGAGGCAGCCTGGGCTTCCAAGCCAAAGGCTTCGGCCGAACCTACTAGGAGAGGAGGAATCCTCCTCCAATCCTAGTAGGACTAGGATTGCTCCTTTTTTTCTTTCCTTTTTCGACCTTTTTCTTATTGGGTTTTCTTCTCCAGCCACATGGGCCTTGTGTGGGAGTTTCCACCAGCCCACTAAGGGCTGATATTCACTCTCCCACAGCCCATGAAGCCTCCTGGGTCGAAATACCCCTCCCGGAGGCCTCCCGGTACACTACCGGCACTCCCGATACACTACTGATGAGCCCGAAACTTTTCCGGTGACCAAAAGAGGACTTCCTATATATGCATCTTTACCTCCGGACCATTCCGGAGCTCCTTGTGACATCCGGATCTCATCCGGGACTCTGAACAAACTTCGGTCACCACCATACATAAGTCTATACTACCGAAACATCACCAAACCTTAAGCGTGCAGACCGTGCGGGTTTGAGAACTATGTAGACATGACCGAGACACCTCTATGGTAAATAACCAATGGCGGGACCTGGATGTCCACATTGATTCCTACATATTCTACGAAGATCTTTATCGGTTGAACCTCTATGTCAAGGATTCAATTAATCTCGTATGATGTTCCCTTTGTTCTTCGGTATGTTACTTGCCCGAGATTCGATCGTCGGTATCTCCATACGTAGTTCAACCTTGTTACCGGCAAGTCTCTTTACTCGTTCCGTAATACAAGATCCCGCAACTAACACTTAGTTAAATTGCTTGCAAGGCTTATTGTGATGTTGTATTACCGAGTGGGCCCTGAGATACCTCTCCGTCACACGGAGTAACAAATCCCAGTCTTGATCCATGCCAACTAAACAGACATCTTCGGAGATACCTGTAGAGCACCTTTATAGTCACACAATTACGTTGCGACGTTTGATATACACAAGGCACTCTTCTGATGTCCGTGAGTTGCATGATCTCATGGTCATAGGAACACATACTTGACATGCAGAAAACAATAGCAATAAACTGACACGATCATATGCTATATTTGTAGTTTGGGTCTTGTCCATCACATCATTCTCCTAATGATGTGATCCAGTTATCAAATGCCATCTCATGTCCATGGCTAGGAAACCTTAACCATCTTTTGATCAACGAGTTAGTTCACTAGAGGCATACTAGGGACATTGTGTTTGTCTATGTATCCACACATGTATCCATGTTTCCAATTAATACAATCATAGCATGGATAATAAACGATTATCATGAACAAGGAAATATAATAATAAACATTTTATTTATTGCCTCTAGGGCATATTTCCAACACGCCCCTCCTCTAGCGACTCGGGGGGACCCCCGTCGCGCCGCCGAGCCCCCCCTCCTCCCCCAGCCTTGCCGCCACCCGAGGAGGCTGCCGACGAAGGCCGTGCGTGCTCCAGGGAAGGTGGCGGCCAGGCGCTTCTACTGATTCTCGCCTCTCATTGCTCAAGGAGGGGCATTGACTCGCGTTGGATCTGGGGGCCGAGCTCGGGTCGGGCGGCGACGGTTGGCCGGTCGGCGCGGAGATGGTGGCCGGCCAGTCGGCGTGGAAGCGGCTCAGGAGGTGCTGCTGCTTCCTGGGCAGGTCCAGTGCGGGTGCTGGCCCGATTTGGAGTGGCGTCGGCTGCGGGCGGCGGGTGTGACGCCGGGGCGGCGGCCTCGGTCTAGGCTATCGGCGTGGCCTGGGCGTGGACTGCCTGCATGCGCGATTGGTCGCGGCGGCACTCGATGCTTGGATGCGTGCGCGGGGCGCGGTTCAACGACTAGGTGTGGCGGCGGCTCGTGCAGGCTAGGCGCGATGACTCACAGGGCGTGGGGGGCGGCTTCTCCGGAGTGCGTGGTGTGCTGCGGGTGCCCCTGCTCCTCCTCTGTTCTGCTGCTTCGGGAGAGTGACTTCGTTCTGGATTGGCGTACCTCAGATCTTGTTGCTTCCTCTCGCGATGTGGTGTGGGTGCTGCGGTGGTGGTGGCCGCGGTGGTGTTGTGGTGGTGGGCGGCGGCTATGGCCAGGGAGGTGGTGCATGTCTGGTTGCGGTGGATTGAGGGATCCCGTGGCCGGAGTGAGGTTGCTCTCAGTATGGGTGGTGGTTGGTAGGCGGTGGTCGATGGCGGCTGATGGTCGGCGCAACTCCGGGAAAAATCCTTGCTCCGGTCCCATGGGAGCCAGTGACGGCGGCGCCCGCGGGTGCCTTGATCTTTCTTGGAAGCGTCATCATGGAGGTGCTCCTGCTTCTCCCCACGGCTTTCGCTCTGGAGGGAAACCTGAGATCTGCTGGATCGGGCGATGGAGGCGTCTTCGCGTATTTCTCCTCCTTGGGGGCATCGTCTCGGAGCCGGCTACGACTGGGAGACCGGTGGATGGCGGCATCTTTGCCGCGTGGGTTGCGGCATCTTCGCCACGTGGTTTGCGTCATCTTCGCCGCATAGTTTGCTGAGGCGACCTTTTCAGGGGCACGGATTTCTGTTTGGCAACGATGATTGCGTCAAGAGGAGCTCTGGTCGCGACTCGGGCTTCGGTAGTCGGATCTTCCCGGCGTGTCCGAGGTGCTCTTTTGGGCACGGTCGGTGCAAGTCCTGCATATTTTCCTTGTGATGATCGTCGTCAAAGTCGGAGCTGTCGGTTGTTCGCGCATGTGGCCTTCTGTTGGCATGTGCCGTCATGATTTCTGTGCAGCTGTTTGCGGGTTGGCTTCGACGATGAAGGTCTACGGTGAAGTCGGAGTCGCCTGCTCGGAGGTAGCCGGTGATGACGATGACGCTTGCGACTACTCGGCGGATGTCTTTTCCTCTTTGTAGCTCTATGATCCCATGTCGGTGGCCAAGTTGACCGGTGATACCCATTTTATGTGGGTTGGATTGTATCGGTTTGAGCCTGATTTTCCGTTAATTAACCTGGCAATTCTCACCCCTTCTTAATTAATGAAAATGACAAGTCTTTTGCCTCGTTTCAAATTTTTTTTTGATTGAAGTGAAATAATATGATATTTGACCAAGTTCATACTAAAACTATCATCAACTACAATACCAAATTAATCATTAAATACATAATAATATATATGTTGATATATTATATAAATCTAGCGTTGTGGTTGTTAGTAGTTTTTTTTCTACCAACTTGGTTAAAATTTATAATGTTTGACTTCAAACAAAACTTATACACCTTCTTTTAAAGCATAAAGAGAACAAGTTATAACATGAGGCAAAAACTAGTGCTCTTGTAGAAAAGTGGAAAGCAAAAAATCTTGAAGAAAACCGCTCCTACCGTTGAGAAATGACTGAATGGCCCGGCTCATTTGCACGTCGCCCGTGTGATTTGGGCACTATACTTCATATAAATCTTTACCTGTCGCATCTCTCATGACGTGAAGCCCTCGCACGACGCGGTTTTTGATTACCTTTCGATTTACCTGAACAGTTCCCGTGCCCGACGTGGCTATCGCGAGAAAACATCATTAATGCGTAGTTTATTGTTTTGGATTGACATTTGCTCTATATGATGATGGAAACCACAATGCTGTGTACATCATAAAACTTGTAAAAGGGTGGACGAAAACTTACAAAAGGGCGGAAGGATGAATGGATTGATGACAATGACAAGACGAAGCAATTGTGATAAGTGGCTAATACATAATTTTATTACCCGTTACAACGCACGAGTTCTTTTGCTAATCAAATTCAAAATATAATGACGTGTTTCCCTATATGTGGTCCTTTGATATAGGGTGTTGATTGGTCAGGCCTAAGTAATTCCACTTATCGTCGAAACTTCGCAATAGTGAGCAATGTGGGAGCAATCTCTTACAAGTCTGAAACATTGTCCATATACAGGCAATCTTTCCTTAAAAACAATCCATTAGTATTCTTTTTTGGATGTGTCTAAGGTTCATCTAGATATGAGTTAACTATGTCACGTCTAAGTTGACATCATCATCTTTTAGTTGTATTTTACCATTGTCCAGGCCTTGCCTTTTTTTTTGTTGCGGATGTACATTGGTTATCGCGTCCGCTAAAAGGAGGGTCGCTCATGCACGCTCACTCAGGGTGGCTCATATCCACTGCAGCGTAAGTAGTAGGTGTGTGTGTGTGTTTTCTGCCTTTTTCTTCTGATTTTTCGTTTTCTCGTTCAGTTATAGCTTTTCTTCTGGTTCCATTTTATTGTTTTTTCATTTTGTATACCTTTCCGTATTATAAACGTTGTTCTAATATATGTTGAACATTTTTTAAATTCACACTGAACATTTTTATACCATGAACATTTTTTTCAAGCACAAACAGTATAATTTTTAGCACACAGTGCATATTTTTCAAATACGTATTGAACAAATATTTAATATATGATGAACCTTTTTAAATATAAATTGAACTTTTTCCTTATTTTAATATATACGGTGAATCTTTTACCAAAACATACTGAATGGTTTTAAACTGCACGCTGAACATTTCTTAAATAAAAATAAAAATGATAGAACAGAAGAAAAAAAACTGGTCAAAAAACTAGATAAATATTCACATATTCAAAATGTCCATGGATTTAAAATCCAAAAAATAGTGACTGAGAGCAAAAGAGAAACAAAAAATTGCATATATAGTTTTCTAATCAAATATACATTTCAGGTTTTGTTTTCTTCTTGGAGAGAACCACAAAAGAACAAAAAACCTACTAGCAAGTTATTCTTTGAAGTAGAAAGGTGACATTTCAGCTTGACTGGCGGGAAAAAAAATTAGGCCCAGTAGCGAGTCAAGGGTGGACTTGCAACTAAGGCGGAAAGAAAAGGGTGGGCCCAGTTGCAAGTTTATGGTGACGTAAAGAAAAAATGGACGGGCCCACTTGGAGCCTAGTTACAAGTCGACAATGTACTTGCAACTAGGCAAAACTTTGGGCCTAGTTGCAAGTTGAGAATGGACTTGCAATGGAGACAGAAAAAAGGATTGCGCATGGTTGCGACTCGAAGGTGGCCTTACAATTACGAAAAAAAGTTTGGGCCCCGATCAAGCCGAGTTGCGAGTCAATGGTGAACTTTCTGCAGGAACAAAATAATTCGGGACCAGTTGTGAGTGGACCATGGACTTGCAACTAAGGCAGAAAATAGGGGTTGGACTCGATAGCGAGTCGAGGGTGGACTTGCAACTATGAGAATAAAAAGGGTTGGGCCCGAGACTAGTTGTGAGTTGATTGTGAACTCGCAACTCTCACAAAAACACTCAGGTCCAGTTGCGAGTCCGGAGTGGACTTGCAAACTGAGGTGAAACAAAAAGTCGGTTCCAATTGCGAGTCGAGGGTGGACTTGCAACTGACACAGAAAAAATACTGTGCCTAGTTGCAAGTTGAGGGTTACTTTGCAACTAATGCAAAAATAGGTCCGGGCCTAGTCGGCTCCTAATTATGAGTTGCCGGTGGACTTGTAATAGTGACAATTTTTTTTGGCTTGGTTTCTAGTCGAGGGTGGAATTTCAACTGAGATAAAAAATACGAGTCACCCTCCCCCAATCCGCGCTTCGAGGGAGAATTTGAAACTAGGAAAAAGCATTTGCGTATCAAGTTTGGATTTGCATCTATGACAAAAAAAAGGAGATGAGCCCATTTTCACGTCAAGGTTGAATTTGCAACTAGGACAGAAAGACGGGGATCCTAATTGCATGTCAAGAGTGTAGTTGGACTTGCAATTTGAACAAAAATGGGTTGCGCCCGAGTTGCGTATCGGTAGTGGACTTGCAAGTCGGACAAGAAAGAACAGCAGGACCCTAGTTGAATGCCGGGGTGGAGTTTCAGCTGGGTGAAAATTGGCCGCCTCTTCCCAGTTGTGTGTCGAGAGTGGACTTGCATGAGATAAAAATTGATTGGGCCAGTTCTATATCGAGGGTGAAATGGTAACTAGGACAAAGAAAGCCCATCCCTCCCAAATTGCATGTCGGGGTGGATCTGCAACTAGGGACAAAAATGGTTTCGCCTAGTTGCTTGTCGAGGGGTGGACTTGCAACTCGGACAAATAAATTATATGGTCTAGTTGTGTATCAAGGATGAACTTATAAGTGAGATAAAAAAGGGTGCCCCCAGTTGAATGTCAGGGGTGGAGTTGCAATTAGGAAAAGAAGTAAGGTTGGGACCTTGTTGCGTGTCGTGGGTGGACTTTCAACTTGGTCAAACAAAAGGTGAGGTCATAGTTGCATGTAGCATGAGCTCAAATGATTCATCTAGAGAGGATGGACATGTAACTGGATCAAACACGAGTTACATGTGAAGGGTAGGCATGCAATCAAGTTGGTTGTGTTGCATTTTGAGGTTGGACATGCAACTATATCAGGGTCGGAGACAAGTTACATGTGGACAATGGACATGCAATTAAATCGGGGTTTAAGACAAGTTACATGCAACTAGGTTGGACATGAGTTGCATGTAAAGGCTGGAAATGCAACTGGGTCATTCGAGAATTTCATATTGAGGGTGTACATGTGAATCAGGTGAGTTGTGTACTAAGGTTGGAGATGTAACTAGATCGAGGTCAGAGGCAAGTTGCATGACGGAGGTGTAAGCATGCAACTGGGTCCGGCACAAATTACATAGTGAGAGTGCACATGTAACTAGGTTGAACGCAAATGACATAACAAAGATAAACATGCATTTGGATGGAACGTTTTGTGTGTTGAAAATAGACATGCTACCAGATTCGGGAAACAATACACTACATTAGCATCCCGTCACAAGGTTTTCTCAAGTAGACAAATATCAATCTGGAGGAAAAAAAGAAAATATAAGTGAGAGAGAGTTGCGCTGGAAACAAAAAGAAATTGCCCGCTTCTGCTGATCAGGTTCTCCCTAGCCCGCTGAAAAACAAAGAACAAACAATGCCCATCGAAACGCACATACTAGGCACAGACACAGAAAAATAAAAGACCAGCCCAGAAGCAGAGAGAAAATAGACAAACAGGCCACACGGCACACGCGCACATGAAACAACAGAAGGAACGTAGCATCATCCAACGATCGTAATTATGCACGAAAACGAATTATAGCGTTTGATAACTAATTCTCATCTAGACAAGAATTAGCAAATCTGTTCGTTCTTTGTTATTTTTGCGAATACAACTATCTCATCAGATCTGGCTCGTCGATCGTCCTTGAGTCCCCTAGCCTGCAGATCCGGGGCCCCGCCACCCGTCACGTCAGCTTTGATGTGCGCCTGGGGCGTCCGGGGGCTCCTCGGGGTGGCGTGCTCCGCGTCGCCCGCTTTGAAGTCAGGGAGCCTTGCGGTGTCTAGCCAGGCGACAGCTCGGCGGCTACGCATCCTTGGCAGACGGTGCGCCCACCGTATTGGTGGCGTCTCTAAGAAAAAGGGCGGGCGACAGATACAACCACGCGACGTGCAACCCTCGTCAGGCTACAGGAGCTCCAGTGCACATTCAACTCGCTACAGGGGATTCTAGTCGCATCCAACTCCGGGTAGGCATGCCTTGAAGCCGCGCCTACATAAGTGCTTCCGCTATAGGTAGAGGGGCCATAAAGTCGTCGATTGCTGCGACCCGGTGGTGTGCAATTCCTGCAATAAGCAAGGCCACAAGGCTTGGGAGTGCTGCAACCGACCCCAAGCTGCTGCTCCGGCCTGCTCCAATGCCTCCGGTCCGCCGCCACACCTATGCCCAAGCTTGCCTCCCCGCCCCTCAGCGATGTCGCGCCTCGGCGTTCCATCCCTGCGTCCCACAGAGGGGTTCATCACCATCCCCTCCACCCCTGCCATGAACGCCCAGGCGGTTGTCCTCTGCAGCCTCGCTGCGCTTGCCTGGCTCGTCGGCAATCGTCCCCGCATCAACGCTGAAGAGATGCGGCGTATAATCAGTGAGCACACCACGGTGGCCAAGGAGGACTTCCCGCATCACCGGGAACTGCTCACCACGGCCCAGGACGATTCAGGCACGACAACCTCGGCATCCATGCTATAGCTTGGAATCCATTGGTCTAGGCAGAGGCAGCCTCCCTACCCCACCATGTCCACCTCTGCCTCGAGGAGGTTCCTATGCAGGCGTGGAACAAGGAGATTGTCGGCAAGATCATCGGGAAGGCCGTCGTCGTCCACTACTTTGACATAGCCACCCTGTAGAAGGAGGATGCTGCCACGCTCAACCTGTGGGCTTGGTGATCCAGCCTGTCGGACATCCCCAAGGTCATGTGAGTGACTATCATCGGCAATGAGATCGCCGTCATGGCGATGCCGTCCAATGGCCACCGCGGGCTTTCCTACCACGTCATCATCCATCTGGATAGACACAAGGACTTCACGTCATAAGCATATGGGAGGGTGACAGCTCGGCTGCACTACTCCGAGATGTTTGGCTGGACCCACGGCTATGTCGGCGGGGAGCTTGTGTTGCGCGAGCGCAGAGTGCCCCGACACACAGGCAACGATGCGACGACAAAGACAGCGACCGCCTCTGGGATGATGATGGCCGCGGCTGCCGTGGTGAGGACTCCAGGTGCCTGGAAGATGCGTGTGGGTGGCTGGATGGCGCTCCTCTTCCTGGAGGGATCGGCTCTTTCCTAGTCGCTCCCGCGCTGACGATTGGAGGAGCGGCAAAAACCGCCGCGATGAGCGTCGTGACGGTCGTCACCATAGCAACGAGCTGGAGGAGTACGTGCGCAAGGTGGACATATCTTTGGTGAAGCTCCTTCCCCATGGCGCTGTCATCCCTGCCTCGGGCAGGAGGCACCGTGGGCAATCCTTGGCCTCGACTCGGTGATAGGCGGTCCGCAGCCCGACCCAGGGCAACGCATATGGGCGCTCCATGCTACTTCTCAAGCATGCGTTGGTTTTCATGAAGAGGAACGGGTGATGCAACAAAGTAGATAAGTATTTTCCTCAGTTGTTGAGAACCAAGGTATCAATCCAGTAGGAGATACAAGAAAGTACCCAATAGATGTCCCTACACAAAGAATCAAACTCTTGCACCCAATGCTATAAAGGGGATGTCAATCCCTTCACGGTTACTTGCAAGGATGAGATCTGATAGAGATAGATTGCTAGAACGGAAAGTAAAACAAAAGGTAAAAATAATGCAGCAAAGTATTTTTGGTTTTAGATCTGAAAGTATAAGATGGAAAATAGACCCGGGGGCCATAGGTTTCACTAGAGGCTTCTCTCATGATAGCAAGTATTACAGTGGGTGAACAAATTACTATCGAGCAATTCATAGAAAAGCGAATAATTATGAAGATATCCAAGGCAATGATTATGCATATAGGCATCACGCCCGTGTCAAGTAGACTGAAACGATTCTGCATCTACTACTATTACTCCACACATCGACTGACTCCTGCCTGCATCTAGAGTATTAAGTTCATGAAGAATAGAGTAACACATTAGGTAAGATGACATGATGTAGAGGGATAAACTCAAGCAATATGATAAAAAAACATCTTCTTATCCTTGATGGTAGCAATACAATACGTGCCTCGCTACCCCTACTTTGTCACTGGGTGAGGACACCGCAAGATTGAACCCAAAACTAAGCACTTCTCCTATTGCAAGAATTACCAATCTAGTTGGACAAACCAAACCAATAACTCGAAGAGACTTGCAAAGATATGAAATCATGCATATAAGAATTCAGAAAAGACTCAAATAATATTCATGTATAATCTGAACGTAAACTCACAATTCATCGGATCTCGACAAACACACCGCAAAAGAGTATTACATCGGATAGATCTCCATGAAGATCATGAAGAACATGGTATTGAAGAGCAAAGATAGAGAGAAGAAGCCGTCTAGCTACTAGCTCTGGACCCAAAGGTTTGTGGTGAACTACTCACGCATCATCGGAGGGGCAATGGAGTTGATGTAGATCCCCTCCATGATCGAATCCCCCTCCCGCAGATTACCGGAAAAGGCTCCAAGATTGGATCTCTCGGGAACGGAGGCTTCTGACGGCAGAAAAGTGTTTTCGTGGCTCGTTATGATATACAAGGATTATTTGGGAATTTATAGGACGAAGATTAGGGTTAGGAGGGTTGCCGTGGGCCCACAAGCCTACAGGGCGCGCCCTACCCCCCTGGGCGTGCCCCTAGGGCTTGTGGCCCCATGGTGGCTCTCCTGCCTTGGTCTCCAAGCTTGGTGGTTTCCTTCCGGTCAAGAAAAAATCATTCCCAAGGTTTTATTCTGTCTAGACTCTGTTTAATATTCCTTATCTGCAATTCTCAAAACAAGGAAAAAAAAAGAAACTGGCACTAGGCTCTACATTAATAGGTTAGTCCCAAAAATAATATAAAATAGCATATTAATGCATATAAAACATCCAAAATAGATAATATAATAGCATGGAACAATCAAAAATTATAGATACGTTGGAGACGTATCATCATCCCCAAGCTTAATACATGCTCGTCCTCGAGTAGGTAAATGATAAAAACAGAATTTTTGATGTGGAATGCTACCTAACATATTTATCCATGTAATATTCTTTATTGTGGCATGAATATTCAGATCCGTAAGATTCAAAACAATAGTCTCATATTGACATAAAAATAGTAATACTTCAAGCACACCAACAAGGCATTCCCGTCCTTTCAAAATAACATGGCCTTAGAAAGTTATCCCTACAAAATCATACAGTTTGGCTATGCTACATCTTCCCCACACAAAGTATCTAAATCATGCACAACCCCGATGAACAAGTCAAGCAATTGTTTCACACTTTTGGTGTTCTCAAACCTTTTCAACTCTCACGCAATACATGAGCATGAGCCATGGATATAGGTGGAATAGAATATGGAGGAGGTGCAAGGAAAAAGGAAGAAGATAGTCTCACATCAACTAGGTGTGTCAACGGGCTATGGAGATGTCCATCAATAGATATCAATGTGAGTGAGTAGGGGTTGCCATGCAACAAATGCACTTAGAGATATACGTGTATGAAAGCTCAACAAAGAAAACTAAGTGGTCGTGCAAGATGAATATCCACTAGTTATATGAAAGTGACAAAATAGGAGACTCTCTATCATGAAAATCATGGTTCTACTTTGAAGCACAAGTGTGGCAAAAGATAGTACAAATTGTCCCTTCTCTCTTTCTCTCTTTTCTCTCTCTCTCTCTATATATATATATTATTTTGGTGGGCATCTTTGGCCTCTTTTATTTTTTTTGTAAATTCCGGATACTCACCTCAACTTGTGAGGGAGTCATGGCTTCCAACATCCTTTTCTCTCATGGGAAAATGCTCTATTAATGAAAATCATCACACTTTTATTTACTTATAACTCAAAAAATAAAATTACAACTCGATACCTATAACAAAGTATGACTCTATATGCAAGTTGAAGTGATGGTGCAAGTCATGAAGAACTAAATGATGGAAACTGCATGGCAATATATCTCGGAATGGCTATGGAAATGCCATAATAGGTAGGTATGGTGGCTGTTTTGAGGAATATATGGTGGCTGTTTTGAGGAAGGAGGGTTTGATGTACCGACGAAAGTTACGCGGTACTAGAGAGGCTAGCAAAGGTGGAAGGGTGAGAGTATGTACAATCCATGGACTCAACATTAGTCATAAAGAACTCACATACTTATTGCCAAAGTCTATTAGTTATCAAACAAAGCATTAGACGCATGCTCCTAGGGGAGAGGTCGGTAGGAGTTAACTATCGCGCGCTCCCGACCCTCACACAAAGGTTGACAATCATTAAACAATCATGCTCTGACTTCGTTACATAACGGTTCACCATACCTGCATGCTATGGGAATCACAAACTTTAACACAAGTATATCTTCCAATTAACAACTACTCACTCGCATGACTCTCATATTACCATCTCTATTATCTCAAAACTATATGCAAGGAATCAAACTTCTCATAGTATTCAATGCACTTAATATGAAAGTTTTTATTATATCCCTCTTGGATGCCCATTATATTAGGACTAAATTCATAACCTAAACAAATTACGATGCAGTTTTAAGAAACTCTCAAAATAATATAAGTGAGGCACGAGAGTTCAATAATTTCTATAAAATATAACACCACCATGCTCTAAAAAGATATAAGTGAAGCACTAGAGCAACATTGCCTAGCTCAAAAGATATAAGTGAAGCACATAGAGTATTATAATAAATTCACGATTCAGCGTGTCTCTCTCAAAAGATGTGTGCATAAAGGATTATTGTGTCAAACTAAAAATCAAATACTCATATCATACAAGATGCTCCAAGCAAAACACATATCAAGTGGTGAATAAAAATATAGCCTCAAGTAAATTTACCGATGGATTGAAGACGAAAGAGGGGATGCCTTCCGGGGCATTCCCAAGATTAGGCTTTTTGCTATCATTGAATATGGCTTGGGGTGCCTTGGGAATCCCCAATATTAGGCTTTTGCCACACTTTATTCCATAGTCCATCAAATCTTCACCCAAAACTTGAAAACTTCACAACAAAAAACTCAACAGAAAACTCATGAGATCCGTTAGTATAAGAAAAATAAATCACCACTTTAGGTACTGGTGTGAAGTCATTCTTTATTTATATTTCTTTAATACCTATTGTATTCCAACTTCTCCATGGTTCATACCCCCCCGATACGACCCATAGATACATCAAAATAAGCAAACAACACAAAGAAAACAGAATCTGTCAAAAACAGAACAGTCTGTAGCAATCTGCAGACTTCGAATACTTATGAAACTCTATTTTTTGAAAAATTAGGTCAATCAGGGAAGTTTGTATATAAATATTTTGTAAAAATTACAGATTAATTCGATGCTTTGAAAATTTTAGAAAGTTCCTGGACTGAGCGCAAAAGTTTTTGTTTTTCAGCAAGATCAAATCAACAACTACCATAGATCACCCCAAAGGTTTTACTTGGATCAAACACTAATTAAAACACCAAAACACAATTACTACATAAGTAATAATGTGCAAAACACACCAAAGCATAAGCAAAAAAATAGAAAGCAAAATAAAATTGGGTTGCCAACCAACAAACGCTATTGTTTAACGCCCATAGCAAGGCAAAGCACAATAGATCTAGGTATTGTCATCTTTGGTATGCAATCCATAAGTAGCTCTCATGATAGATTCATAAGTTAATTTTATTTTGTTTCTAGTAAAGTGTTACATGCCTTTCCTTAATGGAATTTGGAATCTAATATTCCCTTCCTTCATATCAATAATTGCACCAATCGTTCTAAGGAAAGGTCTACCAAGAATAATAGGACATGTAGGATTGCAATCTATAACAAGAACAATAAAATATACAGGCACATAAATTCCTATTTGCAACAATAAGAACATCATTAATCCTTCCCATAGGTTTCTTTATAGTGGAATCCGCAAGATGAAAATTTAAGGAACAATCATCAAATTCATGGAAACCTAGCACATCACATAAAGTTTTTGGAATTGTGGAAATGCTAGCACCCTAATCACACAAAGCATGGCACTCATAATATTTAATCTTAAACTTAATAGTATGTTCCCACTCATCATATAGCTTTTTAGGTATAGAAAAATCCAACTCAAGTTTTTCTTCAAAAGCTTTCATCATAGCATCAACAATATGTTTAGTAAAAGCTTTGTTTTGATTATAAGCATGAGGAGAATTCAACATGGATTGCAACAAGGAAATACAATAAATCAAAGAGATATAATGATTAAAGTCCTTGAAATCCAAAAGAGTGGGTTCATTCGTATTTAAAGTTTTGACCTCTTCAATCCCACTTTTATTAGCAAGATCTATAAACTCCGAATCACTGGGACTCCTTTTAACTAAAGCTGACTCATATATAGTCCCATATTTATCAAGATTAACATTGGAAAATAAAGATTCAATAGGAGTCACATCGATCACTCTAGGATCTTCATCAATATTATTACGAGAACACACTTTTTCAAGCCATTCACGCTTAGCACGTATTCTAGCGGTTCTTTCCTTAAACTCATCAATAGAAATTTTCATTGATTTTAAAGACTCATTAATATCATGATTAAGTGGAATATATATAATTTTTAAATAATCAATCTCGAGAGAAATTCTATCAACGTTCCTAGCCAAATCATCAATCTTGAGCAATTTTTCTTCAATCATAGCATTGAAACCTTTTTGCGTACTAATGAATTATTTAATATTGTTCTCAAGATCAGATGGCATATTATTATAATTTCCATAAGAATTACTGTAGGAATTACCATAATTATTAGAGGAATTACTAGGAAACGGTCTAGCATTAAAATTACCTCTATAAGCGTTATTACCAAAATTGTTCCTACCAACGAAATTCACATCCATAGATTCATTATTATTTCCAATCAAAGAAGACAAATGAATATCATTAGTATCAATAGGAGCACCCTTACTAGCAAATAATTTCATCAATTCATCCATCTTTTCACTCAAAGTATCAATCTCTTCAATAGCGTGCGCCTTTTTACTAGTAGAAGATCTTTCGGTGTGCCATTGAGAGTAATTTGCCATAATATTATCTAGGAGTTTAGTAGCTTCTCCTAATGTGATTTCCATAAAAGTACCACCCGCGGCGGAATCTAAGAGATTCCTAGAAGCAAAATTCATTCCAGCATAGAAAATTTGTATAATCATCCATAAACTCAAACCATGCGCGGGGCAATTCCTAATCATAAGTTTCATCCTTTCCCAAGATTGTGCAATATGCTCATGATCAAGTTGCTTAAAGTTCATTATATCGTTCCTAAGGGAGATGCTTTTAGAGGGCGGAAAGTACTTGGAAATAAAAGCATCTTTACACTTGTTCCATGAATCAATACTATTTTTAGGCAAAGATGAAAACCAAGTTTTAGCACGATCTCGTAGTGAGAACGGGAATAGCTTCAATTTAACAATATCATTATCCACATATTTCTTCTTTTGCATTGCACACAACTCAATGAAAGTATTTAGATGGGATGTGGCATCTTCATTAGCAAGGCCGGAAAATTGTTCTTTCATAACAAGATTGAGAAAAGCAGCATTAATTTCATAAGATTTCGCACTAGTGGCAGGAGCAAACAGAGTACTGATAACCCACAAGTATAGGGGATCGTTTGTAGCCTTCTTCGATAAATAAGAGTGTCAAACCCAATGAGGAGCTAAGACGTTTGCTTTACCTAAAACAAGTATGAAACTATTTTGTTGGAGTGATGCTAGAACTATTTTGCAAGAATAAAACTATAAGTACTTTGCAAGATAATAAAAGTTAGGTGTTTAGTAAAAGGGTTTGTGTCAACAAGAAAGTTATTTGTCCCTAGGCAATTGATAACAAGTACCGGTAATCATTCTTTTAATTTTATATGAGGGAGAGGCATGAGCTAACATACTTTCTCTACTTGGATCATATGCACTTATGATTGGACCCCTAGAAAGTATCCACAACTACTAAAGATCATTCGGGTCGTGAAACCCAACCATAGCATTAAGTATCAAGTCCTCTTTACTCCCATACGTCATACCCCACTTACTCGGGTTTAAGCTTCTGTCACTCTCGCAACCCACCATAAGAGAATCATGAACATATTGCAACACCCTACAGCGGGGTCCCCTCATGTTTGCGCGAGAACGGAGGGCACCGTAGGACAACACCATAAATAAAATATACAATCATACCAACCAAGATCACGATTAACCCACAGGACAAAGTGGATCTACTCAAACATCATAGGATAACCATAGATCATTGGGAAATAATATATGGAGTTGAGCACCATTTTAAGTAGATATTACAAAGGGGAGAAGAGGTGTTACACCACTGCATAGAGGGGGAGAGAGTTGGTGTTGAGAGTAGCAAGATTGTTGATGTAGATCGTCGTCTCGATCGTTGCCCTGGCGGCACTCCGGCGCCATCAGAAGCGAGGGGGAGAGAGCCCCCATACTTCTTCTTCTTCTTCCTTGGCCTCCCCACTAGATGGGAAGGAGAATTCCCCCTCTGGTCCATGGTCTCCTATGGCAGCGGAGGGGCGGGATCCCCTCCGAGATTGGATCTCCCTCTCTGTTCTCTTCCGTTTCGCGTTTTTCAGATCTGGCCAAAAACCGTTTCTTATATTCCCGGAGATCCGTAACTCCGATTGCGCTAAGATTTTAATGATATTTTTTTCCGGATATAAGCTTCCTTGCGCCCGAAGTAGAGCTCCAACCCACGTACGAGGTTGGCACAACCCACCACCACGTGCGTGGCTCAGGGGTCGGATCCTGGTGTCTTGTGCCCTGTGTGGGCCTCCGTTTGCTGTGATTCCAACTCCCAAAAATCACAAATATTCCAAAATAATTCTCTGTAAATTTTATTTCATTTGGACTTCGTTTGATATGGATATTCTGCGATACAAAAAACATGCAAAAAAGGAAGTGGCACTGGGCACTTGATCAATAGGTTAGTCCAATAAATCATATAAAAAGTTGCCAAAAGTATGTAAAACTTGTATAATATTGGCATGAAGCAATCAAAAATTATAGATATGACAGAGACGTATCAGCATCCCCAAGCTTAATTCCTTCTTGTCCTCGAACATGTAAATGATAAAAAAGATAATTTTTTATGTGGAATGCTACCTAACATAAACTTGATCATATGTCTAGTCATGGCATGAATATTAAGACATAAGTAATTCAAAGAAATAGTCTATAATTTGACATAAAGACATCAATACTCAGGCATCCCAACAAACAATCAATTCTTTCAAAATATCAACGCTAAAGAAAGCTATCCCTACAAAATCATATAGTCTTGTCATGCTCTGTCTTCTTAACACAAAGTATTTATCATGTACTACCCCGGTGTCAGCCAAGAAATTGGTTCATACTTTTTAACACGCTTTAGCCTTTTCAACCCTCACGCAATACATGAGCACAAGCCATGGATATAGCACTATAGGTGGAATGCAGTATGATGATAGGGTTAAATATAGAGAAGACAAAAAAGTAAGAAAGTCTCACATCGATGCGGCTAACCAACGGGCTATGGAGATGCCCATCAATTGATATCAATGCAAGGAGTAGGGATTGCCATGCAACAAATGCACTATGAGCTATAAGTGTATGAAAGCTCAATATGAAACTAAGTGGGTGTGCGTCTAACCCTATAATGAAAAATTCCCACTAGTATATGAAAGTGACAACAAAGGAGACTCTCTATATGAAAAACATGGTGCTACTTTGAAGCACAAGTGTGGAACTAGCATGCCCCTTCTCTCTTTTTACTATTTTTCTTCTTTTTTACCTTTTCATTTTTCTTTCTTTGTTTCTTTCTTTTCATTTTTCATTTTCATTTTTTCATTTTTCTCTCTCATTGTCCGGAGTCTCATCCCGACTTGTGGGGGACTCCTAGTCTCCATCATCCTTTCCTCACTGGGATATGCTGTAATAATGAATAATGATGGTCATCACACTTCTATTTACTTATAACTCAAAAGAAATAAAAATTACAACTCGATACCTATGAGAAAGTATGACTATATGAATGCCTCTGGCAATACCAGGATGTGCAATGATCTAGCGTAACATGTATGGAAAATGATGAACGGTGGCTGAGCCACAACTACTATGATCATGCAAAGCAATATGACAGTGAATGCTCAAGTCATCAAAATGGAAGCGGTGGAATTTGCATGGCAATATATCTCGGAATGGCTATGGAAGGTCCATTATAGGTAGGTATGGTGGCTGTTTTGAGGAAGATATAATAAGGCTTATGTGTGATAGAGCATAACATATCACGGGGTTTGGATGCACCGGCAAAGTTTGCACCGACTCTCGAGGTGAGAAAGGGCAATGCACTGTACCGTAGAGGCTAGCAAATTGCGGAAAGGTAAGAGTGCGTATAATCCATGGACTCACATTAGTCATAAAGAACTCATATACTTATTGCAAAAGTTTATTAGCCCTCTAAGAAAAGTACTACTACGCATGCCCCTAGGGGAAGGGTTGGTAGGAGTTAACCATCGCGCGATCCCGACCTCCACGCAAAGGAAGACAATCAATAATAAATCATGCTCCAACTTCATAGCATAACGAGAGACTATACGTGCATGCTTCGGGAATCACAAACCTTAACATCAATATTCTTACTAACCACAACCGGTTACTAGTACCTCCCACGTATTCCATCTCTATATCACAAAACTATTGCAAGGAATCAAACATATCATATTTAGTGATCCATAAGTTTTATGTAGGCTTTTATGACTAACTATGCAAATGACCAATTCCCGTTGACTCTCTAAATAGATATAAGTGAAGCAAGAGATTTTAATTCTTTCTACAAAAGACCATTATCTAATAAGTATAAGTGGAGCAAAAGAGCATTCTACAAATAACAGTTTTCTCTGTGAAGAGAAACAGGCAATCCAAACTTCAAATGATATAAGTGAAGCACATGAAGCATTCTATAAAGCCATACTCAAAAGATATAAGTGAAATGCAATGATAATTCTATAAATCAACCATGGACTATCTAATACCAGCATGGTGCATAAAATAAAAGTGAAAAATAAACACAAAAGACGCTCCAAGAATTTACGCATATCATGTGAACGAAAGGAATCCTAAAATATACCGATACTTGTTGAAGAAAGATGGGATGCCTTCCGGGGCATTCCCAAGTTTAGACGCTTGAGTCTCCTTGAATACTTACTTGGTGTGCCTTGTGCATCCCCAAGCTTGAGCTCTTGCCTCTCCTCCTTCTCCTCACATCGAGACCTCCTCGATCTTCGAACACTTCATCCACACAAAACTTAACCAAACTTTTAGTGGCGGGGTTAGTGAATATGGCAATGAAATCCCATCATGTACCGATGTAAAATTATTGTATAATTATAAGCAAACATTAACCACTGTATGCTATCACAATTCTATGGCCCGAAGTCAAGGAGGCTTCAACAAGAATTCAAACATACGCAAATAATGAAGCTATAAAAGCAATATGTGAAAACAGGACAGTCTGTAAAGATTTGAACATCCACCATAACTCTGTATCTCTTAAAATTCTGAAAAATTAGGAAAAAATAAAAAAATTGTATAGAAAGACAGTACAAAACATTTCAGAACCATTTGAGGTTCCAATAAAAAATGAGAAATCGCGCACTACAGCCAAAGTTTCTGTTTTGCACCACACAAACCAACAAGCAATCTAATCATCCTAAAGGCAAACCTTGGTACATTATTTTTATAATACAATGGAATTTTACAAGGGGATAATTATTTTTTTGAGAATATTCATGAATAATCCTACATTGTTTCCATGAGCATGAACACAAGTGTTCAAGGTTGACCCTCACCCCCGCAATGCATCACCTTTCTATCGCTTCTCTTTTTGAATTTTTTTAAGTTCCCCTCTATATTTTTTTGTTTTTAAACTTTATAAAATAACTCAACAGAAGTAAATGACTCTTTAAAACTTCCGGCTTGTCTCCCTGGCAGCGCTTTCTTTAAAGCCATTAAGCTAGGCATAAAGTATTCAAGTAATGGATCCACCCGGATCCCAAGGTATATCAAAGCCAATTTGAATCAACAATGATTTAGCATTTAGTAGTGAGAACAAATCAACATATATCAAGCAATGACGAAGTCTAACTCTCTTCCTATGCATAGGCATGTCATACAAGAACAATTCATGCACATCAAGTAAAGGCCAATGCATAGTATAAGCAGTTTCTTGCAATTTTATCGTGTTGGAAATATAAAAGGCGGAGATGTAGTTCCACTCTCATAATAATTGCAAGTAGGAGCAGCAAACACATGCATATTATATTCATCGAAATCATCATGTGCAACGGTAAAAGGCAACCCATCAATATAATCCTTAATAAGTGCAAACTTCTCTGATATAGTGTAGTTGGGAGAATTCCAAAAGATAATAGGACTATCATGTGTGGGTGCAATAGCAACAATTTCATGTTTAACATAAGGAACAATAGAAAGTTCATCTCCACAAGCTTAATTAGTATTGACATCTTGGCCACAAGCATAACAAGCATCAAGTTCACCAAAAAGGGATATTTCAAATGATCATAGCATTCATCCTTCGGTATGAACGAAGGGGCATTAAATAATGTATGAGTTGAAGAGTTACTCTCATTAGAAGGTGGGCACGGGTAGCTAATCCGCTCTTCCTCCGTTTGTTCTTTTCTCTCCTCATCATCTTTTTCATCCAATGAGCTCGTAGTTTCATCAATTCTTCTTCCATAGACTCCTGCAAAATATTAGTCTCTTCTTGGACAGCGGAGACTTTCTCAATAAACACATCAATATCGTAATTGTATTTATAATTATCATAGCAATATTTAAGGATAGCAAGATTTTCAGGTCTATAAACTGAATCATCAAAATCTTCAAACTTTTTAAACAAAGATTCAATTTCACAAGCACCCTTAAAAGCAACAAATTCTTCTATTCGTTCCACATCATAATAATAATATATACCATTAGCAAAAGAATCTAAGGTTTCATTATCATTAAATTTGCATGAAAAGGGAAGATGTGGAGTATTCATCCTAGAGCAACAAGTATAATCATATCTATAGCATAGATTCCAAGCATACCACTTCAATATATAAATTTGATCCCATAACAATTTCCCTTTATGAGTCAAGCGATAATACCTAAAGTATTCACGTTGATCTAACGTTACTCCCATTATATAGTTGAATGGGGTTTTCTCAGGATTATCAAAGTAGTGCATAATATCTTTCACATAATGAGCATCGAGGGTTTTAAGAGGCTCCCCATCTCCATGAGTAGCAGGTACAACTAATTTCTTTTGGTGTTTCGTGTTCCATATCCATAACTAAAGATAGAGAACAACTTAGAACAGGAAATAAAAACTACTCAGCGATAAAGCGAACAAGGACACACGAGAATATTCACCCCACAATATAACTCCCCGGCAACGGTGCCAGAAAAAGGTCTTGATAACCCACAAGTATAGGAGGTCATTTGTAGCCTTATTCGATAAATAAGAGTGTCGAGCCCAACGAGGATCTAAAGGCAGAACAAATATTCCCTCAAGTTCTATCGAGCACCGATACAACTCTACACACACTTGACGTTTGCTTTACCTAAAACAAGTATGAAACTATTTTGTTGGAGTGATGCTAGAACTATTTTGCAAGAATAAAACTAGAAGTACTTTACAAGATAATAAAAGTTAGGTGTTTAGTAAAAGGGTTTGTGTCAAGAATAAAGTTATTTGTCCCTAGGCAATCGATAACAAGTACCGGTAATCATTCTTGTAATTTTATATGAGGGAGAGGCATGAGCTAACATACTTTCTATACTTGGATCATATGCACTTATGATTGGACCCCTAGCAAGCATCCACAACTACTAAAGATCATTAAGGTCGAGAAACCCAACCATAGCATTAAGTATCAAGTCCTCTTTACTCCCATACGTCATACCCCACTTACTCGGGTTTAAGCTTCTCTCACTCTCGCAACCCACCATAAGCGAACCATGAACATATTGCAACACCCTACAGCGGGGGGGGGGGGGGCTCACATTTGCGTGAGAATGGAGGGCGCCGTAGGACAGCATCGTAAATAAAATATACAATCATACCAACCAAGATCACGATTAACCCATAGGACAAAGAGGATCTACTCAAACATCATAGGATAACCATAGATCATTGAGAAATAATATATGGAGTTGAGATCCATGTTTAAGTAGATATTACAGCGGGGAGAAGAGGTGTTACACTACTGCATAGAGGGGGAGAGAGAGTTGGTATTGATAGTAGCAAGATTGTTCATGTAGATCGCCGTCTCGATCGTTGCCCCGGTGGCACTCCGGCGCCACCGGAAGCAAGGGGGAGTGAGCCCCCGTACTTCTTCTTCTTCCTTGGCCTACCCCCCTAGATGGGGAGGAGAATTCCCCCTCTGGTCCATGATCTCCTATGGAGGCGGAGGGGCGGGAGCCCCTCCGAGATTGGATCTCCCTCTCCGTTCTCTTTTGTTTCATGTTTTTCAGATCTAGCCGAAAACCGTTTCTTATATTCACGGAGATCCATTACTCCGATTGCTCTGAGATTTTAACACGATTTGTTTCCAGATATAAGCTTCCTTGCACCCGAAGTAGAGCTCCAACCGACGTACGAGGTGGGCATAACCAACTACCACGCGCCTGGCTCAAGGGTCGGATCCTGGTGTCTTGTGCCTTGTGTGGGCCTCCGTTTGCGGTGATTCCAACTCGCAAAAATCACAAATAGTACAAAATAATTTTCCATAAAATTTTATTGAATTTGGACTTCGATTGATATGGATATTCTGCGATAGAAAAAACATGCAAAAAATAGGAACTGGCACTAGGCACTGGATCAATAGGTTAGTCCAATAAATCATATAAAAAGTTGCCAAAAGTATGTAAAACTTGTATAAAACTGGCATGAAACAGTCAAAAATTATAGATATGACGGAGATGTATCAAGTACTAATAAAATCATTATTATTAGTATTGGAAAAGCCACACACCTTGGTATTGTGTTGAGTCATCGTGACAAAGCAAGCAATCTAGCACACAAGCAAGGAAAAAGCAAACGAAAAGACGAACGAAAAAGGGCGAATAAAAAGGAAAATATTTTTGGTATTTTCTAAAAATCATTTTAGAAGTGGGGGAGAGGAAAATGACAGGTAAATGTCAAATAATGTAAATGCAAGTAATGAGTTTTGTGATGGGTACTTGGTAGGCTTGATGTAGATCTCCCCGACAATGGCGCCAGAAATTGGCAAGTTGACATGAGAGTTCTTATCCTGACTTGCTATGTATCTCCCCACCAACGGCGCCAGAAATACGTCTTGCTACTTCTCGAGCATGCGTTGGTTTCCGTGAAGAGGAACGGGTGATGCAGCAAAGTAGATAAGTATTCCCTCAGTTGTTGAGAACCATGGTACCAATCCAATAGGAGATACAAGCAAGTCCCCAATAGATGTACCTAGACAAAGAATCAAACTCTTGCACCCAACCCTATAAAGGGGTTGTCAATCCCTTCACTTTTACTTGCAAGGATGAGATCTGATAGAGATATATTGCTTGAACAGAAAGTAAAACAAAAGGTAAAAATAATGCAGCAAAGTATTTTTGGTATATTTGGTTTTAGATCTGAAAGTATAAGATGGAAAATAGACCCGGGGGCCATAGGTTTCACTATAGGCTTCTCTCATGATAGCAAGTATTAGAGTGGGTGAACAAATTACTGCCGAGCAATTGATAGAAAAGCGAATAATTATGAAGATATCCAAGGCAATGATTATGCATATAGGCATCACGTCCGTGTCAAGTAGACCACAACAATTCTGCATCTACTACTATTACTCCACACATCGACCGACTCCTGCCTGCATCTAGAGTATTAAGTTCATGAAGAACAGAGTAACGCATTAGGTAAGATGACATGATTTAGAGGGATAAACTCAAGCAATATGATAAAAAACATCTTGTTATCCTTGATGGCAACAATACAATACATGCCTCGCTACCCCTACTTTGTCACTGGGTGAGGACACCGCAAGATTGAACCCAAAACTAAGCACTTCTCCTATTACAAGAATTACCAATCTAGTTGGCCAAACCAAACCAATAACTTGAAGAGACTTGCAAAGATATGAAATCATGCATATAAGAATTCAGAAAAGACTCAAATAATATTCATGGATAATCTAAACATAAACCCACAATTCATCGGATGTCGACAAACACACCGCAAAAGAGTATTACATCGGATAGATCTCCATGAAGATCATGAAGAACATGGTATTGAAGAGAAAAGAGAGAGAAGAAGCCATCTGGCTACTAGCTATGGACCCGAAGATCTGTCGTGAACTACTCACGCATCATCGGAGGGGCAATGGAGTTGATGTAGATGCCCTCCGTGCTCAAACCCCCCTCTCGCAGATTACCAGAAAAAGCTCCAAGATTGGATCTCTCGAGAACGGAGGCTTCTTGCGGAGGAAAAGTGTTTTCGTGGATCGTTCTAATATATAGGGAATATTTAGGAATTTATAGGCTGAAGATTAGGGTTAGGAGGGTTCTCGTGGGCCCAGAAGCCTGCAGGGTGCGCCCTACCCCCTTGGGCGCCCCCTAGGGCTTGTGGCCCCATGGTGGCTCTCGTGCCTTGGTCTCCAAGCTTGGTGGTTTCCTTCCGGTCCAGAAAAAACCATTCTGAAGGTTTTATTCTGTTTGGAATCTGTTTAATATTCCTTATCTGCAATTCTCAAAAACAAGGAAAAAATAGAAACTGGCACTAGGCTCTAGATTAATAGGTTAGTCCCAAAAATAATATAAAATAGCATATTAATGCATATAAAACATCCAAAACAGATAATATAATAGCATGGGACAATAAAAATTATAGATACGCTGGAGATGTATCACTCCTCGTTGGCTGTGCTGGCCTAGCACATTAGGAGGGCCCTGTTGGGGCAGGCGCACAACTTCGTTGGACTGTTGGCCACCCCCTTCGGGTCTCCTTCTCGATAGCGTGTCTGTCTCCCCCGCCCCTACTATCGTGGTTGAAGATGGTCTACAGGTCTGCCCCACTCCCCTTACCTGTTTGCTCGTGTGCGGGCAAGGCCCTCCAGGGGGCGTGGGGGCTCACTCCCCCCTCCTACGCATGTGCCAGATGATCGTGACCGTGTCCTATGCATGCCACGGACCTTGACACCACTGCTAGAGGAGGTGGCAGGCGGTGCAGGCTCTCCACTGGCCACACCCTTCTTCGTCCCATGCAAGTCACCATTGCTGCCAACTCCAGCCTCGTTAAAGCATCGTCCCCTGACAGCTAGACACAAGACTATGGTGCCCTGGGGGCTGCCGCTCCTTCGCAGCAGCACTCGCCTCAAGGCCAAGAAGAGGAGCACTCCCATTGCCCTGATGGCCCGGCAGATTTTGTGTCGTCATGTGAGGATAGCCAACAAGGGAGAGGAGATCACCGAGCTGGCCACTGCGAAGTTTGAGGAGCTCTTCCAGGGGCAGCTACCTCCCTTTGCAGTCAGCACACACAGGGCCCTTTTCCGTTTAGACTGCAACTTGGCCTCCGTGGTGGAAGAAGCCTTGGTCCTCCATGGGGGTGCGGCCCACCTCGACCAAGAGGACGCTGGTGTCACGACAGATGTCTGATTATGGATTATTGTTGCCCCATTTTGTGCTTGTTGGTTTTGTTAGGTTCCCTATGTTAGGCAACATGTTTTCTGCTATCCCCAGGACAGGGTGTTCTCCTAGCTGTTTCTTTCCTTTGCTTTGGCTTGTATCCTGCTGCTCAACTTCGTGGGATTGTTCCTAGAAAAACTTGTGGACGTGTCCCCCTTTGTGTCAAGCCGGTGCGTCCTACTTCTCTAGAGTCCTCTTCCTGAAACCTCAGGGGCCTGAATTGCTCGGATCGTCGTTCAACTGTTCATGAGATTATCTCGGCCTCTTCCTACAACCTCCTATGTATTAAAGAATCCAAGCTTGAGTCTGTTGATGCGAGTATTGTGGCTTTTAATGGTTGTTCTAGGCTGCGGAGCTTTGCGAATAGGCCAGCCGCCGGCACCAGGGGAGGCATCCTTTTGCTTTGGGACGACAGGGTGATCGACGTCTCGCATGTGTCTTTCGACGAGTTTCACCTCTCTGCCATGATCATATGCACGGCCCCTGACTACCGATCCCCTTTCAAAATCACGACTATTTATGGGCCGATGGCTTCCAATAGGAAAGAAGATTTCTTTGCTGCATTTCTTGCTGAGCAGCCGCCTGATACTTGTGATCTGCGTTGGGTTTTTTGTGAAGAGGACCGGGTTATCGCAGCACAATGTGGGTAAGTATTTCCCTGAGTTATGAAACCAAGGTTTATCGAACCAATAGGAATACCAATCATCAACCGTCTTCAGCGGCTGCACACAAAAGAACAAACAACTTGCACCTAACGTCGGCAAGAGGGTTGTCAATCCCCTTGATCTCGTTATTTGCAAGCAAGTGAGTTGTGTAGATAATTATAGAGAACTGTAGTTTGAAAAATAAAATAAAAGGTAAATAAGAACAACAAGGTAATGATAGCATTTGTAAATATATGAGTGAATAGACCCGGGGTGTGTAGTGTTTGCTAATGGCATCTCTTATGAAAATAGCATATGGTGGATAAACAAATTATTGTTTGGCAATTGATAGAAAATCGGATAGTTATGTGATATTCACGGCAATGATCATGTGTATATAGGCATAATGTCCATAAGCGAATAGGCCGACTCCTTCCTGCACCTATTAGTATTACTCCACCCATCGACCGCTATCCATCATCCATTTAGAGTATTAAGTAAAATAGAGTAATGCTTGGTGAATGATGACATGATGTAGACAAAGTAAACTCAATCAATACTAATTAACCCCATCATTTTATCCTTCATAGAAGAAACAAAAAGACGTATATTGTCCCCGACTTTGTTACCGGGACATAGAAACTCGTCAGGTTGAACCTACCACAGCGCACCACTCCCACCGAAGAAATATCAATCTAGTTGGCCAACCTATCTCAATAGATTGAAGAGCATTATGAAGCTATGATGATCACACACACAAGAATCATATTAGAATTCAGAGAACACTCAAATATTTATCATGAATAATCTGAACATAAACCCACAATGCATCGGATCCCAACAAACGCACCACGCAAAGGGATTACATCAGATAGATCAAGGCAAAGATGTGGTCAACATTGTATTGAAGAGAGAGAGAGAGAGATTGCCATCTAGGTACTACCTATGGACCCGTAGGTCTGTGGTGAACTACTCACACATCACCATGAGGGCATCAAGGTTGATGAAGAGGCCCTCCATGATCGACCCCCGCTCTGGTAGAGTGCCGAAATGGAGCTCCAGATGGGTTCCCATCGTAAGAGAGACTTGCGGCAGTGTAAAAAGGGTTTTGAGACCTCCTTTGATGTTTTTGGGGTAAATAGGAATTTATAAGCCAGAGAATGACATTGGGAGAACCGTTAAGGGGACACAAGCCATCATCTCATGCCCCCTGGGGCGTGGACTGATGGCTTATGGGGCCCTGGTGCAGCTCCCGACCATCTTCTAAAGCTTCTAGGTCTTGTCTTTGTCCAAAAAAACGTCAAAAAGTTCCGTGGCAATTGGACTTCATTTGGTAGTGTCAAACTGAAAAATCAAGATAATGGAGAAAACTTTAACTGGCACTTGGCACTGGGTTAATAGGTTAGTGCTCAAAAATGTTATAAATTGGTAAATAATGACCCAAAAAGAATCCTAGAATGATAATATATCAGCATGGAACAAAAAAATTATAGATACGTTGGATACGTATCAAGCATCCCCAAGCTTAATTCCTGCTCTACCTCAACGAGGTAAATGATAAAAATAGAATTTTTTATTTGACATGCCTCCTATTATGTAATCTTTTGTATGCATGCTCATTGAGAAATGTTGAATTAACAAGCATCAACATACCAATATTTATAGGTATAAGAAACAAAATCATTGATTTTCAAAGCATACAATCCTAAAACAATGTTTACCCCATTCATCTTATTATATTAGCAAGGGGTGACTCCGTCTTCACCACATCAATACAAATGTTAAGCACCACGGTGTCCAAGTCAGGAAATAGGATCATACTTTTTCAGTATGCATCAACTTTTTATTCTTCACGCAATACATGAGCGTGAACCATTGGACATAGAATATATGTGGAATAGAATATGGTGGTAGATATCAAAGGGGTAAAACATGGAGAAGATAGTTTCACATTAACTAGGCGTACCGACGAGCTATGGAGATGCTCATCGCTAGATGTCAATGCAAGGAGAAGGTATTGCCAATGCAAATGATGCACTAGAGCTATAAGTGCATGAACAATGACATGATGTAGACAAAGTAAACTCAATCAATATAAATTAACCCCATCGTTTTAGTCTTAGTACCAGCAACATAAAGACGTATCTTCTCCCCAACTTTGTCACTGATATATAGAAACTCGTCAGGTTGAACCTACCACAACAAACCACTCCCACCGAAGAAATATCGATCTAGTTAGCCAAACTATCTCAATAGACCGGAGAGCATTACAAAGCTATGATGATCGTGCACATAAGAATCATATTAGAATTCATAGAAGACTCAAATATTTATCATGAATAATCTGAACATGAACCCATAATTCATCGGATCCACACAGACGCACCATACAAAGGCATTACATCGGATAGATGAAAGAAAAGATGCGATGGACATTGTATTGAATGTCAACTGAGAGAGAGAGAGATTACCATCTAGGTACTACCTACGGACCTGTACGTCTGTGGTGTACTACTCACACATCATCATGAGGGCAACAAGGTTGATAAACAAGCGCTCGGTGATTGACTCACCTCCGACAGGGTGCCGAAACGAAGCTCTAGATGGGTTCTCGTCGAACAAAGACTTGCGGAGGCATAGGAAGTGTTTCGGGACCTCCTCTGATGTTTTTAGGGTAGATAAGAATTTATAAGCTATACAACAATGTCGAGAGAACCGCCAGGGGGCCACAAGCCATCCAGGCGCCCCCAGGGACGCGCCCTGATGGCTTGTGGGGCCCTGGTTCGGCTCCCGACCATCTTCCGAAGCTTCTAGGACTTGTTTTTGTCCAAAAAAGTCATCAAAAAATTTCAGGGCAATTGGACTTCGTTTGATACTATAAACCTGAAAAGTTAAAAACATGCAGAAAACAATAATTGGCACCTGACACTGGGACAATAGGTTAGTGCTAAAATATATTATAAATTGGTAAATAATGACACAAAAAGTATCCTAGAATTACAATATATCAGCATGGAACAATCAAATATTATAGATACGTTGGAGACGTATCACCGCCCCTGGGTACTATGTGGCTCGTCAATGGTGACTTTAACCAAATTTATAGGGCCTGTGATAAGAATAGAAGGAACGTCAACATCTTGTGACTCACTCGTTTCCAGGACACTCTCCAGGCCTGTGTGCTCAAAGAGATCCGCCCGTAAAATCACAGGTTCACTGGAGCAATGAAAGGAGCAACCCTACCATGTGCAAGCTTGACTGCTACTTCTGTAATGCTGACTCAGACATTCACTTTGGTACTCATGTGCTTGCTGCACTATCGTCGTACCTCTCAGATCATTGCCCTTTGCTGCTTGCTAGTGACCGTGGTCCAAAGAAGCCTCACACGTTCAAGTTTGAGAACTTGTGGATAAAGTTACCGAGATTTCGAGAGGTCGTCGCTGAGGCCTGGGCCAAGCCGTCCGTGGACACGGGGCCTTGTAGAGTTGTTTTTGACAAGATGAAGAGAACGTGGGGGCCATCTATGATGTTGGAGCAATAAACTATTTTCCAACTATACGCTCGAGCTCCACATGGATCCTAAGATTAGCCTTCATTTGGATATTGCCATGGACTCTAGGTCGTTATCCGTTGAGGAGCATGATCCGCGGGCGAGTCTGAAGAAGAGGGCGGTCGGGTGTGCGGTCCTCGAGCGCTCCAGGAAGCGGCAATGCTCGCTCATCGCACATCTTAAGGAGGGTTACGTCAAAACTAAATTCTTCCACCTATGTATTAACGCTCGTAGGCACAAGAACTTCGTGCACATGCTTAGGCAAAGGGCAGGGTGTTTTTCCTCCCATGCTGACAAGGCGAAGGTGGTGGAGGAGCACTTTGCGTCTGTGCTCTATAAGGCGCAAAGGAGGCAAAATGAATTTACTTGGGATGCACTCTGAGGAGGAGGTGCTCAATGCCATTGCTCAAATACCATTGCTCTGAGTATTGGGGATCTCTCGGGTATTGGGGACCCTTTCTCTAAGGCGGAGGTGCTCAATGCCATTGCTCAAATGCCCAAGGACAAGGCCCTAGCCTTGATGGTTTTAGGGGGGGCTTCTTCAAGGCATGTTGGAGTGAGATCAGGCATGACATCATGGCGGTCATCAATGGATTTTCTGACCACTGGACCGAGCATCTCAAATGGATTAACACAACAAACATCATGCTCCTCCCTAAGAAGGATGGGGCAGAGTGCATCTCTGACTTTAGGCCGGTAAGTCTCATTCAGACGATCCCAAAGATTATGGCCAAGATGTTGGTTACCTGTTTAGCTCTATTCATGCACACCCCTGGTCTCCCGTGCTCAAAGTGGATTCATCAAGACATGGAGCATCCTTAATAACTTCCAGTACATTAGTAACTTGGGCAGGAAACCACACTGCCTGAGGAAGCCTACACTGCTCTTCAAGCTTGACATCAAGAAGGCTTTCAACTCGGTTAGATGGGACTCTCTTCTCGACCTCCTTGCTCACCATGCCTTTCTCGTTAGATTTAGAGGCATGTTGCCTACTTTGTTCAAATCCTCGTCCTCGCGGGTCCTGCTCAACGAGGTTCCAACCAAGCCTATCAGGCACGGGAATGGCCTTCGATAGGGGGACCCCTGTCTCCCCTCCTATTCGTGCTAGTTATTGATCTGCTTCAGAACATTTTGGACCTTGTTATACCGTGAGGGGAGCTACATCATATTGGTGGTAGGGAATCATGCATCCACAACTCGCTATTTGCAGATGATGCGGTTTTCTTCGTGGCTCCGGTTAAGGTGGACATCCAGCGCCTCACTGAGATTATTCATGGGTTTGGCCATGTTACGGGGCTAGTCACCAACCTCAACAAGAGCATTGTCGCCCCAATTAGGTGCACCAAGATTGACCTTGATGACGACCTAGAACCTTTCCTCGCCACAAGATCCCAGTTTCCACTAAGATACCTCGGGCTACCACTAACAGTTCATCGACTGCTCAAGATCGACTTGTAGTACCTCATGGACAAGGCCGCAGGCAGGTTGGCTCCTTGGCAAGGGAGGCTCGTTGCTATGGCAGGCCGCTTAGTTATTGTGCAGTCCGTGCTCACTTCTCAGGCTACATTTCATGCTACTCACATTGCTATTCCAGAGGGCACGTTGATTGAGCGGGCATTTCTATGGGCTAGGACCGACAAAGTCTCCGACGGTTGATACTTGTGATCTGCGTTGGATTTTCCATGAAGAGAAACGGGTTATCGCAGCACAATGTGGTAAGTATTTCCCTCACTTATGTAACCAAGGTTTATCAAAAAAATAGGAATACCAATCCTCAACCATCTTCAACAGTTGCACATAAAAGAGCAAACAACTTGCACCCAATGTTGACAAGAGGGTTATCAATCCCCTTGGTCTCGTTATTTGCAGGCAAGTGAGTTGTGTAGATAATTGTAAATTGTAAAATAAAATAAAAGGTAAATAAGAACATCAAGGTAATAATAATATTTGTAAATATATAAGTGATAGACCCGGGGACGTAGTGTTCTCTAGTGGCATCTCTCATAGAAATAGCATATTATGGGTAAACAAATTACTATTGGGCAATTCATAGAAAAGTGGATAGTGATGCAATTTTCATGGCAATGATCATGTGTATGTAAGCATCACGTTCATAAGAAAATAGGCCGACTCCCGCCTGCACCTATTACTATTACTCCACTCATCGACCGCTATCCAGCATGCATCTAGAGTATTAAGTAAAACAGAGTAATGCTTGGAGAATGATGACATGATGTTGATAAAGTAAACAAAATCAATATGAATTAACCACATCATTTAATCCTTAGTCGCAGCAACAAAAATACACATCTTGTCCCCTACTTTGTCACTGGGAACAGAAACTCGTCGGGTTAAACCTACCACAGTGCACCACTCCCACCAAAGAAATATCAATCTAGTTGGCTAAACAATCTCAATAGATCGGAGCCCATTACGAAGCTATAATGATCATGCACATAAGAATCATATTAGAATTCAGAGAAGACTGAAATATTTATCATGATTAATCTCAACATAAACACATAATTCATCGGATCCCAACAAATGCACCATACAAAGGGATTACATCGGATAGATCAAGGCAAAGATGTGATGAACATTGTATCCAAGATCAAGAGAGAGAGAGATTGTCATCTAGGTACTACCTACGGACTTGTCGGTCTGTGGTGAAATACTCACACATCATCACGAGGGCAGCAAGGTTGATAAAGAGGACCTCCGTGATCGATCCCCCCTCCGGCAAGGTGCCGAAACGGAGCTCTTGATGGACTCCCATCGGAATAGAGACTTGCGGCGGAGTAAAAAGTGTTTCGGGACCTCCTCTAGGGTTTTTGGGATATTGGACAATTTATAGGCCAGAGAGAGGTGTCGGGAGAGCCACGAGGGGGTGATACGTCTCCAACGTATCTATAATTTTTTATGATGGCATGTTATTATATTATCTGTTTTGGATGTTTTATATCCATTCATATGCTATTTTATTTTATTTTTTGGACTAACCTATTAATCTAGAGCCTAGTGCCAGTATCTGTATTTTCCTTGTTTTTGAGTTTTGCAGATATGGAATATTAAATGGAGTCCAAATGGAATAAAACCTTCGGAAGGAATTTTTCTGGAAGGAAACAAATCAACCAGGCTTGGAGTGCATGCCAAGACTTGTGCCAGGAGGTCACAAGCCTGCTAGGCGCACCCCCTGGCCGCGCCTAACAGGCTTGTCGTCTTCCGGCAGGTCTCCTAACCCTAATCTTTGGCCTATAAATTCCCAAATATTCCCCCAACATCAGAACGAGCCACGCAAATACTTTTCCGTCGCCAGAAGCCTCCATTCCCGAGAGATCCAATCTTGGAACCTTTTCCGGTAATCTGCGAGAGGGGGTTTCGATCACAGAGGGCATCTACATCAACTCCATTGCCCCTCCGATGATGCATGAGTATTCCACCACAGACCTACGGGTCCATTGCTAGTAGCTAGATGGCCTCTTCTCTCTCTTTGATCTTCAATACCATGTTCTTGATGATCTTCATGGAGATCAATTCGATGTAATACTCTTTTGTGGTGTGTTTGGCAAGATCCGATGAATTGTGAGTTTATGTTCAGATTATCCATGAATCTTATTTGAATTATTATATGCATGATTTCATATCCTTGCAAGTCTCTTCGAGTTATTGGTTTGGTTTGGCCAACTAGATTAGTAATTCTTGCAATGGGAGAAGTGCTTGGTTTTGGGTTCAATCTTGCAGTGTCCTCACCCAGTGACATACTAGGTGAAAGGACGTGGATGTCGCCTAGAGGGGGAGGGTGAATAGGTGCTTTAAAATAATTACGGTTTAGGCTTGAACAAATGCGGAATAAAACTATTGTTTAATTAGTCAAGCACAAAACCTAAAACAACTAGGCTCACCTATGTGTACCAACAACTTATGCTAAGCAAGATATACAACTAGGTGATAGCAAGATATATAACAAGAAACAACATGGCTATCACGAAGTAAAGTGCATAAGTAAAGGGGCTCGGGTAAGAGATAACCGAGGCACGCGGAGACAACGATGTATACCGAAGTTCACACCCTTGCGGATGCTAATCTCCGTTCGGAGCAGTGTGGAGGCACAATGCTCCCCAAGAAGTCACTAGGGCCACCGGAATCTCCTCACTCCCTCGCACAATGCAAGATGTCGTGATTCCACTAAGGGACCCTTGAGGGTGGTCACCGAACCCATACAAACAAGGCTGGGGCAATCTCCACAACTTGATTGGAGGCTCGCAACGACACCACGAAGCTTCACCACAATGGATTGTGGCTCCGAGGTGACCTCAAATGCTCGGGGCAATCTCCACAACCTAATTGGAGACCCTGAAGCTTGCCTGGAGCTTTGCACCACAATGATTGAGCTCTGAGGCACCACCAACCGTCTAGGGAGCCAAAGCACCCAAGAGTAACAAGCTCTAAGGTGCTCAAACACCCAAGAGTAATAGCTTCTCAACTTCTCACTTTCACGTATCACCGTGGAGAACTCATGATGGGGGGATGACCCCGGGGTAGCCTCAAGCGCCCCCTTTCCCCAGCCTCCTAATGCAATCAAAGGGCGGGCCACCTCCCCCCCGGTCCGGCTACGCCCTGCCGGAAGCGCCCCGCCGGCTACGCCCCGCCGGTTACGGTGTACCAGCCGGCCGGGGGCGTTGCCGCCTGCCCCCCAACCGACCGGGCATTGGATACCGTCATCAGGGCATGCGTGGCAATAGTTGCCCCCATCCCATCGGGGGTCAGCGCCGATATAGCCACAACGAAGGCGTCAGGGCCTCTGACCCTGGCGGATAGTGACCGGGCTTCCAATAGTGTCGACATGCCCCAACCACCTCGTCACCTGCCCCAGCATGGCTATAGGGTGGCCGGCCGTACCGCTGACCCCGGCCGGCCGTCGCAAGACGACGCCACAAGGGGCGGCCCGTGCCGTGATGCGACCGGCGTTAGGACGCGCCGCGCGGGCCCTGCCGGTTCCTGACAGGACCCTTCAGCCGGCGGGACCTACCGGCGACAAGACCCCACGGCCGGGCCCCCACAGCCGGCCAGGGAGGCTGCCGATTGGGGCCCCTTTGACCTTCTATTTGTATTGTAATCCGGGGGGTTGGCCTATAAAACCCCCCGGGCCACCCCCATGCAGGGGGATCGATCGGTGCCCTCTGAGTTCCCTCCACATCCACATCCACTCCACGCACACGCACGTAGAGAGGCAGAAGAGCAGGCTAGCTCCTTCTTCCTCCACGATCCATACAGCTCAAGGAGCGCCATTGTAACCCGACCATTGTCTCAACTAGACTGAGCAGGACTAGGGGTATTACCTCCCATGGGGGCCCCGAACCTGGGTACATCGTGTGTCCGCCACCGCTTGTGCCTAATCCCGCTCCCGGAGCCCGCCGGCGTCCTTTAGCCCCTCTCGAGAAGCCTACCTATGGCATCTGCCGTGACGAAACCATGACAGTTGGCGCCCACCATGGGGCCGTCCGCTCCGGGCAGGACCCTTCCCCACCTCCCCCGACCGCCTCGCGTCCGGGCAGAACCGCGTGCTCGTGGGGCTTGCTCCGGCGGGCCTTGCGGGCAGCACGGCCGGCATCTCTGATGAGTGCCCCGGCCGCGACCTTGCGCTCGACATCGCCGCGCTCGCTGGGTGGTTCAGCAAGCTCAGCCTCGCCGAAGAACCGGAGGCCGACGAGTACCCTAGTTGGGTGTTCAATTGCACCGGCCCTCCCTCGTCCGTGAGCGCGCTTGCCACGGGCGAGGCCATCGGCCCCCACACCCGTGTGGGAGTGATGGTCACCGTCTCCTCCACCACTTCGGGCCGTGTGCGGGCGGCCGAGGCCGACGCAGTCGCCGCTCGCGCCGGCACCTCCGACCCACTCGCTGCCATCCTCCGGGGTCTGGGCACTCCTATCGCTACGACGGCGGACCTGGCCACCGCTAGAGCCGAGCTGGAGGCGGCCCGTCGCCTGCTGTTCGAAGACGCCAGCGCCCTCGTTGCCGAGCTGCGCCGGATGGAGGCCGCGCAGCGGGAATACAACTCTGCGTATGGTCTCACCCCGGCTGGCCCCGAGCCCAGCCGGCGTGGTGGCGTAGGAGAACGCGGCCGCGTGGTCGCAGAAATCCTTGGCGGCCGCTTCCCCATCTATGACACCCCCGCGGCCAACCTGCGCGCCGCCAAGGTTGCCTACGAGGATTTGGCAACCTTGGAGGGCGAGGAGCGGGCCACACGCGAGCGGCACATCAAGGACCTCATCGACACCGCCAACGCGCAATAGGTCGTCCTCACCCCCGGTGGGGCCATCTCCGAGTTTCCCCGTCCCGAGGGCGAGGACACTGGGGTTGCTGACTGCCGGCCGGCTCAGCACTCAGCACCCCTCGTCCCTCCGTCCGGAACGCCTGGGGGAGCAACTCTCAGCGCCCCCATCACGCAAAAATGAGCAGCCGACTTTGAATAGCCGGCGTAGTAACAATCCGGCCGGCAGCCACCGCCGCGACGAGGTGCCGGCTAGAGGCAGCCGACACACCCGCGGGCATACTCCGCCTCCGCGGCAGGAACCTGCGCGGTCCATCCCGCCGGCCGTCCGCCTCGAGCTTGCCGCCCTACTCGGGCCCTGCGTCCCCCACAGCAACAACGACGCTTGGCTCCGTCTTGACCAGCTGGCGCAGTCGGCTCTCCTCGAGGAGGAGGGCTCGATTGGCCCAGCCTGTTTTGGTCCGCGGATCCGCAACGAGCCTTTTCCGCCTGGCTTCACGCTCCCCCACGACACCCTGAAGTATACCGGGGCCGCCAAGCCGGAGGACTGGCTGATCGACTACACCACCGCCTCTGGCATCACCAGGGAGAACAAGCACATAGCCGTTCTCTACGTCCCCCTCATGCTAATCGGCTCGGCCCGCACCTGGCTGAACAGCCTGGCTGCCGGTAGCGTCAACACCTGGACGGACTTCGAGGAGGCCTTCGTCCGCAACTTCACCGGCACCTACAATCGGCCTGGCCGGTCCCGCGAGATGGCTATGTGCGTCCAGGGGCCAGACGAGCCCCTCCGTGACTACCTCACGCGCTGGACCGAGCTCCGCAACTTCTGCGAAGGAGTACACGAGGTACAGGCCATCCAGTACTTCATCGAAGGCTGCTGCGATGCCACCCCCCTCAAGCACAAGGTCTTGTGCTCCGAGCCAACCTACCTGGCGGACCTGATGTCCAAAGCGGACAAATACGCCATGGCCGATTCCTCGATGAGGATGAAGGCTAAGGCACCGGCCAAGCCGGCTACGCCCCCCGCCACGCCGCGGGCGGCGGCCGATAACCGGCAACAGCAGAACGACAAACGCAAGAACGCCAGCCCGACTCCCACTACGGGAGCCGGCAGGTCGCGTCCATCGAGGAGGAGCAGCCGACTGGCTAGGCCTCCGGTCAGCGCTAGCGCACCGGCAAGGCCGCCTGGCAACCCAAGCCGACTTTCGAGCAAATGCTTGACCTCCCCTGCAAAAACCACTCCGGTGCCAAGCCGACCACGCACACGCTCCGGCAGTGCAGCTTGTCACAGCGATTGCCCCGGGGGGACGGCCTCCCGGCTCCCCCCGCACAGCCAGCACGTGCTCCGGCACCGGCCCCGGCTCGGGCTCCGGCTCCCGGTCCGGGTCAGGCGGACCTGGCCCCGGCTCGGGGCGATGGCTGGCTACACGACCGGTTCCCCGAACATGACGACTGCTACATCGTCTTCACCAGCGAAGAAATGGACAAGCACACCCAGCGCCGGCTCCACCACGAGGTGAATGCCACCATGCCCGTGACTCCCCAGTTCATGCATTGGTCCGAGAAGCCGATCACCTGGAGCCGGGTGGACCACCCGGCCGTGATGCCGAACCCCGGTAGCTATGCCCTCCTCCTCGATCCTACCATCGCCTTCGAGAAGCGCTCGTGCCGCTTCCCGTGGGTGTTGATCGATGGAGGCAGCAGCATCAACATCCTCTACCTCGACACCCTGCTCAAGCTGGGGTTCAAGGTGGAGGATCTGAAAACAAGTCAGATCGTCTTCCACGGCATCGTGCCGGGAAAGTCTTGCACCCCTGTCGGCAAGATCAAGCTCGCCAAAGCCGCGAGACGGTTTGGTTTGAGGTAGTGGACCTCGACAGTCCCTACCACGCATTGCTGGGCCGGCCCGCTCTCGTCAAGTTCATGGCGATCCCCCACTACGCCTACCTCAAGCTCAAGATGCCGGGTCCCAAGGGCATCATCACCGTCGTCGGCAAGTACCAGATGTCAATGGCATGCACGCGAGATGGCAGCCGGCTGGCAGAGGCCCTGGAAATAGCGGAGGAGAAGCGGCAGCTCGACCGGCTGGTGGCCCTCGCCTCTGCCCAGCTGGCCGTGCCGGCACCTCCGTCCCAGTCGGTCGGTGAAGGCTCATTCCAGCCGTCCAAGGACACCAGGCAGGTACCACTCGATCCGGCCAACCCCACCCAGTGCGTGACCAGCGGCTCCCGCCTCGACAGCAAATAGGAAAGCGAGCTCGTCGACTTCGTCCGTGAGAATCGGGACATCTTTGCATGGCCCCCCAAGGACATGCCGGGTGTTCCGAGGAAGTTCGCCGAGCACAAGCTACACGTACGGCCGGATGCGAAGCCGGTCAAGCAACCCCTATGTCGTTTCTCCGAGGAGAAGCGGCGTACTATAGGAGAAGAGATCGCCCAGCTGCTCGCAACCGGCTTCATCATGGAGGTATTCCACCCGGACTGGCTGGCCAACCCAGTCCTAGTGCTAAAGAAAAACAAGACCTGGCGCATGTGTATCGACTACACAAGCCTGAACAAGGCGTGCCCCAAGGACCCGTTCGCCCTGCCACGGATCGATCAAGTCATCGACTCCACGGCCGGCTGCGATCTACTGTCTTTCCTGGACGCCTACTCCGGCTACCACCAGATAAAGTTGGACCCGGCCGACCGGCTCAAGACCTCCTTCATCACCCCTTTGGGGCCTACTGCTACATCACCATGTCCTTCGGACTGAAGAATGCAGGCGCTACCTTCCAACGTTGCATGCAGAAGTGCTTCCTGCCTCAGATAGGCAGGAACGTCCACGCCTACGTGGACGACATCGTCGTCAAATCCAAGAAGCACTTCAGCCTCCTCGACGACCTCCGGGAGACGTTTGCCAACTTGCGCGAATACAAGATCAAGCTCAACCCGGAGAAGTGTCTCTTCAGCGTCCCAGCCGGCCAGCTCCTGGGTTTCTTCATGTCTGCCCGCGGCATCGAAGCTAACCCCGAGAAGATCCGGGCGATTGAGCGCATGCCCAAGCCGGTCTGGCTCCGCGACGTCCAGAAGTTCACCGGCTGCCTCGCCTCCCCTAGCCGGTTCATTAGCCGGCTGGGCGAGAAGGCCTTGCCCCTCTATGGGCTCCTACGCAAGTCGGCCCTGGTCGAGCCGGGCCGAGACCTCCTGAAGAAGCTAGCCCTATTCGTCTGGTCCGACGAGGCGGACGCGGCGTTCTGCGGCCTCAAGCGGGCTCTCACCTGCGCGCCCATCTTGGCCGCGCCGACCGACAAGGAGCCTTTGCTCGCCTACATTGCGACAACCACACGTGTCGTCAGCATCGTCCTGGTGGTGGAGCGGCCGGAGGAAGGCAAGGCGCTGCCGACGCAGCATCCTGTCTACTGCCTCAGCAAGGTCCTCTCCGCCTCCACGCAAAACTACCCCCACTACCAGAAGATGTGCTACGGCATATACTTCGCCGCCTAGAAGCTCAAGCAGTACTTCCAGGAGCATGTCATCACCGTCATGAGCACAACGCCGCTGGGCGAAATCATGGCCGACTGGGACGCCACCGGCCGGATCGCCAAATGGGTCATCGCCCTCGCCGACTAGGAAATATGATACGAGCCACGCACCTCCATCAAGTCCCAGGCAATGGCCGACTTCCTCGTCGACTGGGCCGAAACCCAGTTCGTGCCGCCTCCACCCGACTCCACGCACTGGCGCATGCACTTTGACGGCTCGAAGATGCGAGCCGGCCCGGGAGCCGGCATCGTCTTGTTGTCTCCCAAAGGAGACCAGCTTCGATACGCCCTCTAGATCCACTTTGCCGCCTCCAACAACGTGGCCGAATACGAGGCCCTCGTCCATGGCCTCCGCCTCGCCAAGGAGATCGGCATCCAGCGCATCATTTGCTTTGGCGACTCCGACCTCGTGGTGCAACAGGTCTCTGGCGAATGGGACGTTAGGGATGCCAAGATGGCCAGCTACCGCTTCCTCGTCCAGCAGCTCACCGGCTCCTTCGAGGGCTGCGAGTTCCACCACGTCCCCCGTGCGGACAACGAGGCGGCCAACACGCTGGCCAAGATCGGCTCCACCCGGCAGGCCATCCCACCTGGCGTCTCCCTCGAGCGACTGATGAAGCCTTCGATCAAGCCTTCTCCCGAGTCGGAGTCCATCTTTGTACCGGCAAACGCGGCCAGCACCTTGTCAGAACCGGCTGCCCAACCGACCCCACCGGCCGCGGCAGCTTTGTCGGCACCATCACCACCCGCCGCCGGTCCGGCACCGTCCGCCATGGCAATCAAGCCGGCCACGGCTACGCATGCCGGCACCGGTCTCGTCGCCGTCATGATGACGACCAACGCTCCCACCGCCGCCTTGCTCCCAGGGACTGGCGAGCCGGTCCCGGGGACTGGCGAGCCAGTCCCGAGGGCGGGGCCGACCCCTGTCTCGGCTCTCTTGTGGGCCCACCCCATCCTGGCGTTCCTCTAGTGCGGCGATCTCCCCTTCGATGAGGCCACTGCAAGGCAAATTTAGCGCCGGGCCCCGGCCTACAGCATCATCAACCACGAGTTGGTTCATCGCAGCACCACCGGCGTCTTCCAACGCTGCGTCGAGCCAGAGAAAGGGCAAGAAATCCTCCTCGACATCCACCAGGGCGAGTGTGGGCATCATGCCGCCTCCAGGTCCCTGGTGGCCAAAGCATTCTGTCACGGTTTCTACTGGCCGACTGCTCTGAAGGCGGCCAAGGAACTTGTTGACAAGTGCGAGGGCTACCAGTGCTTCAGCACGCAGAGCCATCTTCCGGCTAGCGCTCTCCAGACCATCCCCCTTTCGTGGCCATTTGCCGTCTGGGGTCTGGACATGGTGGGACCCTTCAAGATCGCACGAGGCGGCATGAGACATTTACTGGTAGCCGTCGACAAGTTCACCAAGTGGATCGAGGCCTAGCCAATCAAGAAACTGGACGGCCCCACGGCCGTCCGGTTCATCGAAGACATCATGGTATGCTACGGCGTCCCCCACAGCATCATCACCGACAACGGCACGAACTTTGCCAAGGGCGCGCTAGCGCGTTTTTGCTCGAGGCGGGGCATCTGGCTCGACCTGGCGTCCGTCGCCCACCCGCAGTCAAACGGCCAGGTTGAGAGGGCAAATGGCCTGCTCCTGTCCGGCATCAAGCCCCGGCTCGTGACGCCACTGGTCCAGTCGGCCGGCTGTTGGATTGAGGAGCTCCGGCTATCCTTTGGAGCCTCCGGACCACGCCCAACCGGTCGACTGGCTACACTCCATTTTTCTCGTTTACGGGTCCGAGGCGATTATCCCCACCGATATCGAGTTCAATTCGCCTCGGGTCACCCTGTACACCGAGAAGGATGCGAGGGAGGCAAGGGAGGACGGCGTCGACCTCCTCGAGGAGGCCCGCGAGCTGGCCTTGTGCCGGACGACCATCTACCAGCAGAAGCTCCGACATTACCACAGCAAGCGGATCCGGCCGCTCTCCTTCCGTGAAGGAGACTTGGTGCTCAGGCGGATCCAGCGAACCGCCGGCCAGCACAAGCTGTCCTCCCCATGGGAGGGCCTGTTCATCGTCAGCCGGGCGCTACACAACAATGCGTACTATCTAATAGACGTCCAGAAGCCGCAAAAGCGCAAAAGAGACGCCTCCGACGAGGAGACAGAGTGCCCACGGAACGCGGCGCTCCTCCGTCCATTCTATTGCTGAAAACCATTGTATGTATCCTTCCCCTTTCAGGCTTACGAATGCAACGGGGGCCCCAGCCGGCGCTGAGGGCACGCCTCTTTTTTGATTCCTCCAAAGTTCTACTATTTAAGACACGTCAACCGGGTCCGGCTCCCGGGCCCGGGGGCTCGCCCGACTCCCCACCGAGGCAGACAAATAATGTGAGCAAGCAAACCTTCTCCTCGTCTCCCCTAACTAGCTATAGACCGGCTCCCGGCTGTCCGGCTGAAGGAACCACGGGGTATGATGGAACTTCTCACACGAAGGTCAGCCGACGCGTGCGGCAGCCGGACCGGCCCGGCCGAGCTATGTTAATCCTAGTGACCGGCCTCTGCCGGCTCAACCTAGCCCTAGCCGGTTGACTTTAAGAGCCCCCTATTTTTTCCCAAGGGTGAAACCCCGTCCCTGTCCCAGACCGGCCCCTGGCTGGCTGGTAGGCGAGGCGGAAGCCGGAGGGAATCCCAGCGCGCGAACACAAGTCAAAAAGCAAAAGGTGACAGAAGAGCCGGCACGCACATTCTTTTTAAGATAAATGGCATAAGTCATAAAATTAAAAGGCCCACGGCCATGAGTTCATTACATATACACCCCCAGTGGGTGGAATTCTAGTCTAAAACAAAAATGCAGGAAAGAAAGTCCTAAGTTATGGCAGCTTCAGGCCGGCCCTCCTCCAGTGCTGACGCCTCTAGAGCCGGCGGTGCTCAAGCCTCGGGAGCCGGCGGCGCTGTCGCCTTCGAGAACGGCACCTCCAGGGCGGCGAGGTAGAAGCCCCCACAGCCGGAGCCGGCTCGGACTCAGCATATTCGTCGGCGTCGGACTCTTCATCGGCCGTCTCGACGGCGCTCCCCTCACTGATCCTCCGGGACCACCACGCCGTCCGCCCCGCACTCCGGGATGTACTCGTCCCATGCGGCAAAGGACGCAAGGTCGCTCGCCCTCGCCAGCATCTCGTCGGCTACCGCCTCCAACTCCGTGTCGACGCCGGCACGCTGGGCCGTGAGCAAACCCAAGTCCAGCTCGGGGTACCACGACTTGGCAATGCAGAGCGCCATGCCCGCGCCGGCTCGTGCCGCGGAGGCCCTCCATGCGTTCACCCGCGCGGTCCCGAACTCCAGCCACCTCGACAACCGGTTCATGGAGCCCGGCTCCGCCGCACTGGGCCAAAGCGTGCGGACCAGCATCTGGCCAGCCGCTTGGAGCCGCCTCAGGGCGCGGACCACCTCCGACAGGTGCGCCTCGGCGGCGATCCCCACCTTGTCCAGGGTCCAGGGGCCAGCGGCCCGACGGCCTCTCCTTGCGCCCGCCGAGCCTCACGGTCGGCCTCCACGGCCGCCTTCGCGACCTCCCGCGTGTCGGGGAAAAGCCCTAAGAAGAAGATGGGGGATAAGCAGGGAGGCAAGGCCGAAAACCCAGAAGGAAGGCGCGAGAAGAACAAGGCAACGGGAACTTACTATGCAGCATCTGATCCACCTCATGCCCTTGCTTCTGCAACTGCACCTCCCTGGCAGACCACTCCTGGTGCCGACGCTCGTGCTCATCTCGGGCCGCCTGCGCGTCCTCGGCCGCCTTGGCTAGGGCGGCGTCCTTGGCCTCCAGCTTCTCGCGAAGCGCTTTCTCCTGCTCCTCCGCCTCCCGACGAAGGGCCACCTCTTGGTCCGCCAACGCTTGGCGGTGGGCCGCCTCGCGGCCCTCCCGCTCCGCTTTCACCTGGTCCGCCTCCCGACGGAGCCGGTCACGCTCTGTCGTCAGGAGTTCCCGCTCCTCGTAAAGGCGCACCACATGGCGCTGGAGGCAGACTGTCTCGGCATGGGTAGCTGCATGAGAAGCCACTGTAGTCAGAAAGGATTCAGCCCGCCTTGGGGCAGCCGGCCTGATTCTCGGGGGCTACACCAAGTGGGTGCGCTTGCACGCTTCCACTAGAAGATCGCAAGACGCCAAGATCGCAAGGGCACATACCTCGTAGGTCCGTGGACACAACGGCGAGCCAGTTCTCAGCTCCTCGGTACAACCCCAGTAGGGTGTTGTACGCAGCCACCCGGCGATCATGCGCTGCCTGCAAAACAATAAGAGCTTTAGGCTCGACCCGCCTGCGCCCCAGCCGTCTCGAGCCTCAGGGGTTACACCCAGTGGGTGCGCTGGCGCGTCCCCATTGGAAAAGACGGAAAAACGCAAATCAAGAGAAGAAGGAAAGAAGAAACTCACCGCGACCGCCTGCTCCAAGCTCACCAGCCGGTCGTTGGCGGCCCTAGCATCTTGCGTCGCCTAGGCACGGCAAGCGGCAAACGTTTCGACAACGGCGGCCACCGCCACCCCGAGGGCGCTCGACGGTCCGCCAGGGGCCGGGCTCCCGGCTGCCCCCCAGGTCTGCTGCGGCCGGCCTCCGTCTGCGAGTCCTCCCTTGTTGGAAACCTCGATGGGACCGGCCCCTCCTGTCGCCATCGATGCGCTTGCCGTGGCCATTTCCCCTACCATCGCGGCTCCCACCTCTGACACTCTGCCTCCGGCAGCTCCAGGCTGACTCGCTTTCGGTGTCGGCGCCTCCGGAACCGGTGCCTCCAAAGCCAGCACGTCCGGTGTCGGCACCTTCGGGGCCGGTACCTCTGCCCCCGGCGGCACGTCGCCTGCCACCGGCTGGGCGGCGTCGCGGTCCATTTCCGCCTCGTCCTTTGCGGCCTTCACGCTCCCCTCCGCCCTTCGCCCGGAGCCGTGGTGGCCTTTCGACCTCTTCTCCCGGACACGGCGGAAAGGCTCCCATGCTCCGCTCGCGGCCTCCCTGTCGGTTCCTTGGAGGAGGGGGAATGGCTCCCACGCTCCGCCAGCGGCCTCCCCGCTGGTCCCCCTCGTCTCTTCACCGCTTCCTCCCAGGGGCGGAGCTCCTAGACACGCCGCTCCCGCTCGGCCGCCTCGAAGTCGAGCCACGCCTGGCGCTCCCTCTCCTTGGTAGCCGTCGGCGGCGCCGCCCTCTCCGTCCCGCCACCCAGGGTCCTCCCAAGGGCGTGCGCCTCCCTGGTCACGACGACGTAAGAGGCTGGAGGGAAGGCAGGACGGACCAAGGTGGACGAGAAGATGGACTTACCCGGCGACAACGGGGACCGCCATCCTCATGGGTCCCGCCTGGGCGACCTTCTGCTTCTTGCCCCCGCCTCCGCGGCTGCCGCCCGGCTGTGCGGTCACTGCACGCTTGGGCACCGGCTTGGTGACAGCCGGCCTTTTCCCGTTATCGTCCGGGACCGGGCCTCCCCAGCTGGAGCCGCTGCCGACTCGAGGTTGGCACCAGAGGTCAAGCCTCGGCGCGACCCCCAAGTACCCCTCGCAAAGGGTGACAAACGCCGCCAGCTGCAGGACGGCGTTGGGGGCGAGGTGGTGCGGCTGTAGGCCAAACCGCGTCAGGAAGCGGTGGAAGAAGGCGCTCGCCGGCAGCCCGAGCCCATGGAGGAAGTGGTCTGCGAAGACGACCACCTTGCCCTCCCGCGGGGCCGGGGAGTTATCCGGCCCGGCCGGGCGAGCCTCCAATTACTCCTCTGTCGGGAGCTTGCGGCGGTGGCACAGGTGCTCTATGAAGGTCTCGTCCATGTCGATGCCGTCCCAGGTGCCCTTGCCCGCCATGGTCGCCGAGGGGGCGTGCGGTCACGACGACGGGCGTGGGTGCTCGGCGGCGGCCTAGGCTCTCTTTGGCGGTGGACGGCGGTGCGGCCTGCCCTCATGCTTTGGTCTCTCTCTCTCTCTCTCTCTTGTGGCGGGGGGAGGGAGGCGACGAAGGCGATGCGACGGTAGGGGGAAGCGAACGGGCCGTTCTGCCTCCCCCTCTCGACATTCAAACCCTGCGCGGGTGATCGTGGGGGCCGGATTCATTGCGCACGACCCTCGCGGTTCCCGCGGCATGCGGGGCGGACATCGTGGCGCTCGGGAACGCCAACCGTCCGCCCCGCGCCATAAAGGATCCCTACGCGTGGGCCGAGGCTGCGGTCGCGGAGGGCCCCGCCCTGCTGCTCGGTCTTCTCCGCCGCATGGCGCGTCTCCTCTACTCGGTGGGGAACCCGAGGCGGTGCGCGTAGCGTCGGCCAGCTGTGGAGCCGGCCAACGCTTGCCGGCTTTTCTAGACTCTCAAGGCAGCGCACGGCACAAGAACGATCTTCAAGCCGGCGGGGACCGCCATGGCTCGTCAGCGGGTCCCCCCCGACTTCGGGGACTACTGACGGGGGTTGACCCCAGGGTAGCCTCAAGCGCCCCCTTTCCCCAACCTCCTAACGCAATCAAAGGGCGGGCCGCCTCCCCCCGGTCTGGCTACGCCCTGCCGGAAGCGCCCCGCCGGTTATGGCATACCAGACGGCCGGGGGCGTTGCCGCCTGGCCCCCCAGCCGGACGGGCATTTGATACCGTCGTCATGGCATGCGTGGCAACAGTGGCCCCCATCCCATAGGGGGTCAGCACCGATATGGCCACAACGAAGGCGTTGGGGCCTCTGACCCTAGCGGATGGTGACTGGGCATCCAACAGTGCCGACATGCCCCAACCACTCCGTCACCTGCCCCAGCATGGCTACAGGGTGGCCAGCCATACCGCTGACTGCGGCCGGCCACCGCTAGACGATGCCACAAGGGACGGCCCGTGCCGTGATGTGACCGGCGTTGGGACCCGCCGCACGGGCCCCGCCGGTTCCTGATGGGACCCTTCAGCTAGCGGGACCTACCGGCAACAAAACCACACGGCCGGGCCCCCGTAGCCGGCTAGGGAGGCTGCCGGCTGGGGCCCCCTTTGACCTTCTATTTGTATTGTAATCCGGGGGGTTGGCCTGTAAAAAAACCCCGGGTCACCCCCATGCAGGGGGATCGATCGGCTGCCCTTTGAGTTCCCTCCACATCCACTCCACACACATGCACGTAGAGAGGCAGAACAGCAGGCTATCTCCTTGTTCCTCCACGATCCATACAGCTCAAGGAGCGCCATTGTAACCCGACCATTGTCTCAACTAGACCGAGCAGGACTAGGGGTATTACCTCCCACGGGGGGCCCCAAACCTGGGTAAATTGTGTGTCCGCCACCGCTTGTGCCTAATCCCACTCCCGAAGCCTGCCGGCGTCCTTTGGCCCCTCTCGATAAGCCTACCTATGGCATCTGCCAAGACGAAACCACGACAACTCAAACCTATGCACCAAATGCAATGGCAAGGTCACACGGAGTGCCCAAGTCCTTCTCTCCCAAATCCCACCAAAGCAACTAATCCTAGGGAGGGAAATGAGAGGAAGAACAAAGAAGAACACGAACAACTCCAAGATCTAGATCCAAGGGGTTCCCCTCACTTAGAGGAGAAAGTGATTGGTGGAAATGTGGATCTAGATCTCCTCTCTCTTTTCCCTCAAGAACTAGCAAGAATCATTGGAGGTATTGAGAGTTAGCAAGATCAAAGAAGGTCAACAATGGGGGAAGAACACGAGCTCAAAGGATAAGGTCCATTGGGGAAGAAGACCCCCTTTTATAGGGGGGGAGATCCAACTGTTATCCCCACCCTCAGCCCCGCGTGTCGCAGTACTACTGCAAAAGACAATGGTACTATCGCAAGGGCTTGCGGTACAACCGCTGAAACATGCGGTACTACCGCTCTCACGGAAGTATCAGACTCAGGCCAATTGCACTAGGCAGCTAGCGGTAGAACCGCCAGAGCGGCACTACCGCGAGCCCATTCGGTACTACCGCATGGTCGGTAGAGACTGGCACTTGGAGATGCACGGAAGTAAAAAATTACTTCCATGCCTACCTCCACTGAGGGCGAAGCTACGAAAAAGTCCGGCACGGTAGTACCGGAAGTCATTTGCGATACTACCGCCCTAGGGGCAGAAGTAAAAAATTACTTCCGTGCAACTTGCGGTACTACCGCCCTCGAGGCGGAAGTAAAAAATTACTTCCGTGCAACTTGCGGTACTACCGCTAGCCACTGTACTGCAGTACCTTCAACAACTCGGCTACGAAAACAGAAGGATATAGTCAAAACCAGAACTGCCACAACTTCTACAAATGAGCTCCGAATTGAGCAAACTCAAGCTTGTTGGATTCAGGTTGACAAGAGCTATAGAAATGCCAAAGGTATAGAGAAGATAAACCTCTTTCAATGAAGAATCGACAATAACTCCAACATCGAAAACATCATAGAAGATGCATATGGACTCCGTTTTTGATGAACTTGAGCTTGTCATGAAGTTGACCATAAGCTCAAGAACCCTCAAAGAGAAAAACCAACCAAGAACCAAGAAAGATGATGATGCCAAGAATGCAATGGTTTGAGCTCTCAACGAACGATCGATCAAGCTACTCACTTGAGAGCCCCCTCGCTAGTACATCTACCTATCCTATGAGACCGGTAAAATAGAAAAACCTATCAAGGTCAAACCTTAGCCTTTCCCATAGTCCACTTGAGTTAGATGACGACGATCTTGACTTCCTCAAGATGAACCACCTTTGTTGATTGTGTTGGCTTGATGAAGACTAGATGATTGCTCCCCCATACTCCATTATGGGTGAGCTTCAAGCCTGATCTCTTTGGCACATCTTCACAAGTCCATTGACACCACAATGGACAGCAAGCTTCAAGCCTGATCTCTTTGTGATGCTTCACTTGAACTTGCGCACCGCAACCTTGATAATGATCACCACTCGATGTCTTCTTCCATGGGTTGTATGGGATCTTCCTCTTGATGCAATCCCATGGAAATATGCCTAACCCCACAAAGAAGTCTCATAAGGAACATGGGTTAGTACACAAAGCGTAATGGACAATGCTTACCATACCATGGGATCACTTGATCCCTCTCGGTACATCTTGTACGCTTTGTGTGTTGATCACTTGATCCACTCTTTGAATTAGTCTTGATCAACCTTGTATCTTATCTTCTCTCTTCATAAATATGATGTCTTGAAGGTAATCATGAATGCTTACACAATCTCCTTCTTCAAGACATGCTTAGAATATGCTCAACTCTCACATGACCAATCTTTGGATAAACCTTGAATACTACCTTGGTCATCATATAAACTCCTTGAAACCCAACAGATGGACTTCAAGAAGTGCCTATGGACAAATCCTTCGAATATAACTCAAGGCAACCATTAGTCCATAGGGGTGTCAACAATTACCCAAAACCACACATCGAGAAATGTGCTCTTATAGTAGGGGTAGAGAGGCACCTATTGTATTGTTGCTATCAAGGGTAACAAGATGGGGTTTTCATCATATTGCTTGAGTTTATCCCTCTACATCATGTCATCTTACTTAATGCATTACTCTGTTCTTCATGAACTTAATACTCTAGATGCAGGCAGAAGTCGGTCGATGTGTGGAGTAATAGTAGTAGATGCAGAATCATTTCTGTCTACTTGACACGGACGTGATGCCTATATGAATGATCATTGACTTGGATATCTACATGATTATTCGCTTTTCTATCAATCGCTTGACAGTAATTTGTTTACCCACCATGATATTTTCCTTCAAGATAGAAGCCTCTAGTGAAACCTATGGCCCCCGGGTCTACTTTTCATAATATACTTTTAGATCTATAAACCAAAAATACCAAAAATACTTTACTGCAATTTATTTACCTTTTACTTTCCGTTCTCGCTTACATCTATCTCTATCGGATCTAATCCTTGCAAATAATCCTGAAGGGATTGACAACCCCTTTATAGCGCTGGGTGCAAGAGTTTGATTGTTTGTGTAGGTGCATCCATTGGTGACTTGCTTGTTCCTCCTACTGGATTGATACCTTGGTTCTCAACAACTCAGGGAAATACTTATCTACTTTGCTACATCACCCTTTCCTCTTCAAGGGAAAACCAACACAAGCTCAAGAGGTAGCAAGAAGGATTTCTGGCGCCGTTGCCGGGGAGGATACTCATCAAGCCTACCAAGTACCCGTCACAAACTCATCTCTTGCATTTACACTATTTTCCATTTGCCTCTTTTTTTCCTCTCCCCCGCTTCTAAAACGATTTTTAGAAAATACCAAAAAGATTTGCCTTTTTATTCGCCCTTCTTCTGTTCATCTCTTGTTTGCTATGTTTGCTTGTGTTGCCATGTGCCTTCTATTTGCTTGCATCTTCGCTTGCTAAAAATCTATTGATATGGAACCTCATCCACATGCTAATCTTTTCAAAAGACCAAATTATGATGAACCAATTGCTAGTGAGTTGAGTGCACTTGATTATCTTTATGAAGTTTTGTTTGAAAATCATGAATCTAATTTTTTTGATGAAGTGTTGAAAGAAGAAATTTATAAGGAGATTCATGATAGTTCATTGAATGAAAAGCATGATTTCCATGTTGTTTGTAATAATTTCTATGAATATCCATGATGCTAATGATATGCAAAACCACAAGCTTGGGGATGCTATGCTTGATGAAGGTGATATTTTTTTGTTCCCCAAGTTTTGGTGATGACACCTATGCTATAATTGATCATGAAAGGAATCCTTTATGTGATAGTTATATTGTGAGATTCCTTCATGATACTACTGAAAATTATTATGAGGGGGAACATATGTTGTAGGAATTGCAATAATATCAAGTTTGCTCTCTATGTGTTCAAGGTTTTGAAATTATGCTTGTTTTACCTTCCTATGCTAGTTGATTCTTCCTCCCATAAATTGTTTGCTCACAAAATCCCTATGCATAGGAAGTGGGTTAGACTGAAATGTGTTTTCACGCTATTCGTGATGCTCTTTTGCATATCTCAGTTACTACTTTTTATGTGAGCATCATTGAAATCGTTATGCCTAGCTAGGGGCATTAAACAATAGCGCTTGTTGGGAGGCAACCTAATTTTATTTTTTTGTTCTGTTTTTGCTTATATTTTTAGTGTTTCCCACATTATTACTTCTTTATTAATTGTGTTTTGGTGTTTTAATTAGTGTTTGAGCCAAGTAACATCTTGTGGGTGATCTATGGTAGTTGTTGATTTGATCTTGCTGAAAAACAGAAACTTTTGCGCTCAATCCAGGTATTTTCTAAATTTTTAAGAGCGTATAATGAGTCTGAAATTTTACACAAGATTGATATATAAATTTCCCAGGTTTTCATAATTTTTCAGAAGTTTTTCAGCCACATAAGTATACTAAGTTTCCAGATTGCTATAGACTGTTCTGTTTTCTTTGAGTTGTTTGCCTATTTTGATGAATCTTTGGGTTGTATCATGGGGCATGAACCATGGAGAAGTTAGAATATAGTAGGCATAACACCAATATAAATAAATAATGAGTTCACAATAGTACCTAAAGTGGTGATTTATTTTCTTATACTAATGGATCTCACGAGTTTTCTGTTAAGTTTTGTGTTGTGAAGTTTTCAGGTTTTGGGTAAAGATTTGATGGACTATGGAATAAGGAGTGGAAATAGCCTAAGCTTGGGGATTCCCAAGGCACACCAAGTAATATTAAAGGATGCCAAAGACCCTAATCTTGGGGATGCCCCGGAAGGCATCCCCTCTTTCATCTTCAATCCATCGGTAAATTTACTTGAGGTTGTATTTTTATTCACCACATGATACGTGTTTTGCTAGGAGCACCTTGTATGATATGAGTCTTTGCTTGTTAGTTTGCCACAATCATCCTTGCTTCACACATTTTTTGAGAAGGACACGCTGAATCAGGAATTTGTTAGAATGCTTTGTGTTCTTCACTCATATCTTTTGAGTTAGACAATTTTGCTCTATGTGCTTCACTTATATCTTTTAGAGCACGGTCATGTTTCCGTTTTGTAGAAATACTTAAACTCTCGTACCTATCTTATATTATTTTGAGAGTCTCTAAATAGCATGGTAATTGGTCTAGGTAATGAATTTAGTCCTAATATGATAGCCATCCAAGAGGGATATAATAAAAACTTCCATATTAAGTGCATTGAGTATTTATGAGAAGTTTGATTCCTTGCATAAAGTTTTGAGATATAAAGATGGTAATGTTAAGAGTCATGTTAGGAAGTAATTGTGATTTGGTAAAAATACTTTTGTAAAGGTTTGTGATTCCCGTAGCATGCACGTATGGTGAACAGTTATGTAAGGAAGTCGAAGCATGACTTGTTTATAGATTGTCGACCTTTGTGTGAGGGTCGGGAGCGCGCGATGGTTAAATCCTACCAACCACTCCCCTAGGAGCATGCATTTAATACTTTTCTTCAATGAATAATAGACTTTTGCAATAATTATGTTAGTTCTTTATGACTAGTGTTGAGTCAATGGATTATACGCACTCTCACCCTTCCACCTTTGCTAGCCTCTCTAGTACCACGCAACTTCCGCCGGTACAACAAACACCTTCCTCGAAACAGCCCATATACCTTTCTCAAAAGAGCCACCATATATCTTTCCTCAAAACAGCCACCATACCTACCTATTATGGCATTTCCATAGCCATTCCGAGATATATTACCATGCAACTTCCACCGTTTCCTTTTATGACATGCGTCATCACTTCCATATTGCATCTAGAGTCATATTTTGTCATAGGTATCAAGTTGTAATTTTCTTTTGAGTTGTAAGTAAATAAAAGTGTGATGATTATCGTTACTAGAGCATGCCCATGTGAGTAAAGGATGATGGAAGCTATGATTCCCTCACAAGTGGGGATGAGATTCTGGACTTTATGAAAAAAATAAAAGAGGCCAGCGAAGCCCAAATAAAAAAAGAAGTCTTAGATGCCCAGCAATAAAAAATGAGAGAAAAGAGAGAAGGTACATTGCTAATACCTTTTTCCACACTTGTGCTTCAAAGTAGCACCATAATATTCATGATAGAGAGTCTCCTATTTTGTCACTTTCATATTACTAGTGGATTTTCATTCATGATTGTTAGTTTATCTAGTGCCCCTTAGTGATTTTGGTGTATTAAAGACTTATAGGTTAAGGAACTCATGTGTTTGTGAGTGTATACATGGTTTATAAGTCGATGAGGAGTTTGATATATTCGGAGATTACCGACCCCTAAAAATGTATGTCTTCAACTGAAGACTTTGGTGAAGACTTTGGTATTCCCTAAATACTTTGAAAATGAAGAAGTTGGTGTGACCTTGAAGATATGGACGAGGACTATGAAGTGTGAAGACTTTTGTTTTTGAAGTTTCCTTTCCTTTCCTTGAGTCATAGGAAACATTGTACTATTAAAGGGGGGCGAGGTAATGCTAAGTAAATTTCCAACTGATGCTCAACTCAAAATCCTCAACCTAACCAATACTTCGAGTGAAGCCTTTGGAAATGTAACATCCCAAAATTCCATTTTGGAATGTTATGAAATATAGCTATGCATCACCATCATCATTGCTTGAATATATGAATTTGTTGAAATGCTTCTTCTGACTTTCTGAAAGTCCCTTTCAATTTTCAATATGTTGCTTTCACCTATTTGAAAACCTTGGAAAAAGTTCAAAATAAGAGGGAGGAACATGACTCCACACTAGGGACATCTTGGTGATTTATTTGAACAATAAAACCAGGGGTTATTTTGAAAAATATTTGCAAAAGCTTTTAAAACCAAATAGGCAATTTCTGAAAATATTTTTTTTCAAAGTATTCAGATGACAGAATAAAAATGTTCAATAAATGGCATTTATTCTTTTATAAATTTTTATATATACTTTTCCTATATTTGGAAATTAATCGAAGGCATTAAATGAATTTTTCTGCGGTGGTATTTGAAAATAGGAAAAACTTTAAAGCGTTTAATAGCCGGTCGGCCCATCTGCATTTAAGCCCCTCCCGACTTTCCTTTTTACCAGCCGACCGACGCGCAGACGCCGCCCTCCCTCTCTCTGGCAAGCGGACCCCACCCGGTCGTTAGCGAGATCCATGCGGTCACCTTCTTCCTTCGTGCCCGCGACCATCGCCGGTGATCCATCCTCGCCGGATCTCTCTCCTCTTGCCTTCCCTCACTCCACCGCGGCCCTATATAAAGGCGGACACCCTCCGCACTCCATCACCCCCCAAACCCCTCTCTCTCCCTCGCCAAAGTGCTGCACCAAAGCTCGCCGGAGTTCCTGCCACTCCCGAACCCATCCACCGCACCTGGCCATCACCTCCCTCATCCCCTCGCACCACTGTCGCCACCAATCATCGCCGGAGGTTCACCGCCGTCGTCTGGACCCCTCCGACATCTCCCTCGACCACCGGAGTGAGCTCCCCGACCAACTTCGACCACCGGCCGCCACCGTACTTGCTGGAGACCACCTCGACCATCCATGTAAGCCATCGGACCTCTCTGGATCGTCGGATCTGTAGACAACGATCCAGATTAGATCGTTTTATAACGCGAACCGTTTTCTTTTAAGATTCGGCCACCGCTCGCTAGCTTCCCACACACACGCTAGCACAGCCAATCACCGCTTGCCACGTAGCCTCGACCGTCCGTTAGTTTTTTTTATTTTCTGTTTTGTTTTTACAAAACAGATGCTTTCTGATTTTGTTTTTCTTATATCTTTTAAACTATTTAGTGTTTTTAGTTAATTCTTTTTGCATTAGGTCACATATTTCATGTAGTTTCACCCTGTACTCTTAGATTTTAAATTTGAACTTTCAAATTTTAATTTAATCAAATTTTCTTAAACTACTCAAATCTGAATAACTAGAGTTTAAAAATAGATTTTTGTATAAATCTTTTTGCTACTGCTTGGTATTAGTTAGGACTGTCATCATGCTTAGTTTGAAGATTTTTAGGATGAATTTGTTTAGTGTTTTAGCTATAAACAGAGTCTATCTAGTATTTATATAGTTTAGTTAGTTTGAATTTTAGTTAGTTTAAATCAGAATTGTTATATGTTGTTTTTAGTAGGTTCTGTTGTTTAAACATTAGGTGATCTACTTGCCGTTAATATAAATAAAACAATTTGCTTAGTTTATTTCTATAATGTTATAGGAACTCTACTCTTCAACTAGGAATAATTTGAAAAAAACAACTAGTTTAGTAATAGATTCTTTTAACAACGTTTTAAATAATTAAATTTTGTTTTCTAAGAAAAGTTTTTAGTAAATTCCTTTCTGTTAAGATAGTCTTATGTTAATAAAATAATATGTTTAGTTTTATTCTTTTGCTAGAAAACCCTAGCCCACTTCATGTAGTAGTGTTTATCAAAACTTTTAAAACCCTACTAAGATTTTTCTTAACAAAAATTTAAATGGATTTAATTCTGTTTAATTAAAATATTTCTATTGTTCTTTTATTTCAACTACTGTTTTGTTAATACTAATAGTTCTATTTGTTAGTAGTAGTTCACCCATCATCTTTTAGAAAACAAAACTATGTGTTGATTTCTTTTCTTGTGATTGTGCCCTGTTTTGTCTTGAGTGATTCTAGTTCATTCCTGATTTTGTGAGTTACAATTTTTTTTGTATACTTATTGAGTGCTCTTGTTTGATTTGTTAGATCATCCGGAGTGCGAGGCTTGTTATCTAGAATCACTTGATTACGAGGATCGTTAGCAAGGCAAGTCACTTTGACCATGTATACCTATGTTTTATTGCATTAGTTATTCCATCACCCCAATTGCACGCAAAGTAGGTAAATTGGAAACTTGGTTACTTGTTGTAGTGTCATGTGGTAGGTACCCCCCTCAACCCTTTGCACATTGGCCCCGGGAAATGTTGTTTTACATTTTGCTATGCTATTAGTAGACGGGGTTGGTTGTGTGATTCATGAGAGTTGTGAGTTAATAATTTCAAGACCTACATAATGATCAAGACTTCAAGACTCCGATTTTCAACATACCTCTGGGTGGATGATGGTTGAACGGCGCCCTGGAGAAACCAGTGGTTAGCCTAGATGATGCTGGAGATGTGCCAGTATTCATGCGGAAAGGTCCACCCAGGCACAAAGAGATGGATGGATGCTTCAAGACCCAAGGCTTACCTGCACAGCCACAAGTCATTATGGGCTCTGGCTTGGTTGGATATCATGGTGACCCTAGACAGGCAGTGCTACGAGATGTAGAAGAACGGTAGGAAAGGATGGGCACTGACAGAGTCGCAGGGAAAACCTTTAGAAGACCATGTTTTGGTCATCCGTTTCTCAAACATGCTAAAGTGCGAGAAATCAAACGGAGGCGACCAAATCTTGTGGGGAACGTGTGCAAAACTCTGCAGAGTACCCAAACCTAATCGATTAGTCGTGTCCACGGTCATGGACAGTTTGAGCCAAAGGAACTGAAACTATCTGGAACTCTCAACACAATTAATTATATTGATGTGGGATATCAATGACAACTTGGGTATGAGAATTGGTTGGTGGAACCATCTCATTAATCAACCAACATTGTAGTAATTATGCCTTGCCCTCTCTTGTTGTAGGAAAAAATTGGCTTTATGCAAAAACTTACTACCCCACCTACCATATTTTGCATATAGACTAGATGCTTACTTTACCCCCTCTATTGTGACTTTGCTGGCATATTCCATATGCTGACCTACACGGCTGCAACGTATCATGTTGCAGAGTACTTTTTCGACCAGGAGTGAGGATACGCTCTACGCTCGGTGAGATGCCCTTGGAGTCAGATGGACTCATCTACCTTCGATGCTTCCGCAAGTTTATGATTTAGTATCTCATGAGTTGGCCTTCAGCCACTTTATTGTGATCATTATTGTAATAAAGGACTCGATATGAGATTTCGATTAATTTATGATGTGTGATTTCCCTTTGATATATACATTGATGTACCGTGTGTGTACCATCATGATCTTGGGATGGTACAGAAACACCGGAGATTCGACCTTTCAGGTCGGGTCGCTACAGAGATGGTATCAGAGCACACGCTGACCGTAGGACGTAACCTCTAGGATTGGAAAAGCCTTAGGATTTTTTTCTCTTTTGTCTTTAAAATTTTTATACTCTCATCTACTCGTTTCTGACTTCCCTCCGATTATTTCAAAATTTATAGATGGCCACCTTCATCCCAGTTTTGATCACGGAGTTTTGCCAGCCTGTCGCAACGATGCCCTTTGGCAAGGAGCTGATGAGGATCGTCAGGGACGTGAGGATTGCTTTGCCGAGCATCACCGGGACTCCTATCATGTCTTTCCCACAAGATGGACGCTACAGAATTGAGGTGCACATTCCAGGGAAGACCTTTGGGAATCGGAAGGAACCCATTGACTTCAAGTTTGTGCCACCCAGCTAGATACTTGGAAGAGACATGGCCATTCATCGTGCCCTTGTACGTATTCAGGAGGAATACAGAGGTGGAACCATTTCACCAGGACTCAGCGTGGTTTGTCGCAGGGATGCCCATGGAAACATCATAACCACTCCCACTGAAGACACCACCATTTCCTATATCCAGACCTTGGAGACGCACGTGAGGACCTTGGAGCTTCGGGTACGTGCCGGCACGAAGACGATCAAGAGGCTGATGAACTGTGAGATTGACCTCGAAGCTGACTTACGGGAAGCCGAGTACGAGCATGAGTATGAGGTGAAGGATTTCTTAGAGAGGATCGACAAGCTTAACACTCATATCGCAACTCTGGAGGAACAGATGGACATGGGTGAAAATCTTCATCCCGAGGGAGACATGGCTCCTTTGATCAGCAACGATGATGACTATGAGGAGAGCACCACTGGAGGAGGCTCTGTCACCATGTACTTTTGAGGAAAACTTTAGTTATGCCCCCATGTATCTTCATTTTCGTCGTTAAAGCGTAGGTCGATGTTTAGTTTGAATGGAGATTTGTATCTCGATGTTTGACTATGAGTTGAATAAATGAATGAGTGTTTGGTGTGATATGTTTGTTGCATTGCATATGGGTAGTGAATTTCCCTTTTAGGTCATTGTTCTATTCTAATTCTCACCCCTCTGAAAACAGCAAGATGCCTCCGCGACGTGAGTCCGACTTCACTTTCCCGCCAGAGCTCACCCAGCTTCTTCAGCAGCAGAATGCCCTGATGCAACTGTTGATTTAGAATCAGACCAACAACCGCAACAACCACCCTCCACCACAAGGCGACAACCTCACCCGTTTTCTGAGACTGAATCCCCCAACCTTCTCCAGCAGCACCGAGCCCATTGTGGCAGATGATTGGCTCCGCAAGATGGAGAGGGAACTCACCACCGTAGGATGCACCGAGACGGAAAAAGTGCGTTTTGCCGCCCATCAATTGGAGGGCCCAGCAGCTTCATGGTGGGAGAACTACACCACCACATACCCCATTGCCGATGTGACTTGGGAGCAGTTCAAGCAAGCTTTCCGCACCGCACATGTCTCAGCTGGAGCCATGAGTCTGAAGAAGCGTGAGTTTCGCAACTTACGCCAGCGGAACCGTTCCGTAGCCCAGTACGTGGACGACTTCAGCACGTTGGCCCGTTATGCACTAGGAGATGTGGCCGATGATGCGGCCAAGCAGGAGAAGTTTCTGGAAGGACTCAACGATGAGTTGAGCATGCAGCTGGTAGTGGCTACCTTCAACAACTACCAAGAGCTGGTGGACAAGGCCCTCATCTTGGAGGGAAAACAGCAACAAATTGAGAACCGCAAGAGGAAGTATACTCAGGGGAAGTTCAACTCTGGATCTCATCAGAAGCCCTGCTACTCCCCATACTCAGGGAATACCGGATCACGGACCGGTCAGTATGGAGGACACACTCATCCAGTGCACAACCATGGAGGCCACAACCATGGAGGAAATGGGAATAACCGTCCCAATAATGGCAGCTTCAAGAATGGAAGTGGGAATGGCAACCAACACCGTCCCGCTCCAGCCCAGAAGGATCTGAACCACATCACATGTTTCAAGTGTCAGAAGACAGGGCACTGTGCCACTGAATGCCCTCAGAACAAGCAAGGGAATGGAAACGGCAACTCTGCAACTAAGAAGCCAAATCCGTTTCCTCGTGCTCAGGTGAACCACCTCGACGTGGAAGAAGTCTATGATCAGCCCGAGACTCTGGTTGGTAAGTTTTTATTGCATTCGCATCCAGTTATGGTACTTTTTGATTCTGGTGCAACTCATTCATTCATATCAAGGGTAGTTGTGGAAAAGTATGGTTTACCCACCAGAACCCTTAGTCAGCCCATTAAAGTAAATTCCCCAGGAGGAATGATGACGACAGGAATAGGATGCCACGCCCTCAAAACTCCACATAGGAAACCATGTTTTTCCTACCGACCTCATCGTCTTAGAATCCCAGGGATTGGATGTAATCCTAGGCATGGATTGGATGACCAAGTATGAAGGAAACCTTGATTGCCCTAGCAAGTCTATTTCACTCACCACTCCGGAGAACAAGAGTATTAAGTATGTATCCCGACGCACACAGATGAGTGCTTGGTTAAATTCCCTCACAGGAGTTGTTCAGGAGGAAGTATCGGTTGTACGAGACTTTCCAGATGTATTCCCGGAGGAATTACCAGGCATGCCACCAGATAGGGAGATTGAGTTTCTAATTGAGCTAATACCAGGGACAACCCCAATTTCCAAGAGACCCTATCGGATGCCCGCAAATGATCTAGTGGAAATCAAGAAGCAAATTAAGGAGCTATTGGACAAGGGATATATTCGCCCAAGCTCATCACCTTGGGGAGATCCAGTTCTTTTGGTGGAGAAGAAAGATAAAACCTTGAGGATGGTGGTCGATTATCGAGCATTGAACGAGGTGACTATCAAGAATAAGTACCCTCTGCCGATGAGTAATGACCTGTTTGATCAGCTAGTAGGCGACAAAGTATTCTCAAGGATCGATCTTCGATCAGGGTATCACCAACTAAAGATTCGTGAACAGGATATACCCAAAATAGCTTTCACCACTAGGTATGGCTTATACGAGTATACAATCATGTCCTTTGGTTTGACTAATGCTCCTGCCTACTTCATGAATTTGATGAACAAAGTGTTTATGGAATACTTGGACAAGTTTGTCGTGGTGTTCATCGATGACATTTTGATATTCTCCAAGAGCGAGGAAGAACACAAGGAACACTTGCGTTTAGTTCTGGAGAAGCTTAGAGAGCATCAGTTGTATGCCAAGTTCAGTAAATGTGAATTTTGGCTGACGGAAGTCGGATTCCTTGGACATATTATTTCCGGAGAAGGAATAGCAGTAGACCCCGCTAAGGTTGAAGCAGTCACTGAGTGGAAGTCACCCACCTCAGTTAAGGAGATCCGCAGTTTTCTCGGACTTGCCGGATATTACCGGAGATTCATTGAGAATTTCTCAAAGATTGCCAAGCCCATGACAGAGTTGTTGAAGAAAGAGTCTAAGTATATTTGGACTGAGGAATGTGAAGCCAGTTTCCAGGAGTTGAAGAAACGTTTGGTCACAGCCCTAGTGTTGATACTGCCAAACAATCGGAAGGACTTCCAGGTTTATTGTGATGCATCCCGTCAAGGACTTGGAGGAGTACTCATGCAGGAGGGTAAAGTTGTAGCATATGCATCCATACAGCTACGACCCCATGAGTTGAATTATGCCACCCATTATTTGGAGCTAGCAGCCGTAGTGCATGCACTCAAGACTTGGAGACATTTCCTTATCGGAAATAGTTGTGATGTGTACACTGATCATAATAGTCTCAAGTATATCTTCACGCAGAAGGAGTTGAACCTCAGACAGAGGAGATGGTTAGAGTTAATCAAGGACTATGACATGAGATTACATTACCATCCAAGAAAGGCAAATGTTGTGGCAGATGCTTTGAGTCGGAAGAGTTATGTGAACACACTCATAGCCGGAGGATTACCCCAGGAGTTAACCAAAGATCTGTGAAAGCTTCGGTTAGAGATAGTTTCGCAAGGATATGTTGCTACACTAGAGATTCAGTCCACCTTGACTGAAAGAATTCGTGAAGCCCAGAAGTCGGACAAGGAGATAGCTGAGATTAAGCAGAGAATGAAAGATGGTAAAGCTAAAGGTTTTCATGAGGATGAACACGGAACTTTGTGGTTCGAGAACCAAATCTATGTGCCCAATGACCCAGAGCTCAGGAAATTGATACTTCAAGAAGCCCACGATTCCCCTTACTCGATACACCCAGGCAACACCAAGATGTATTTGGATTTAAAGGAAAGTTACTGCTAGACGGGTATGAAGAAGGATATTGCGGAACATGTTGCAATATGTGACGTTTGTCAGCGAGTAAAGGCGGAACATCAGAAGCCAGTAGGGTTACTCCAACCTTTGCCGATACCTGAGTGGAAATGGGAAAAGCTTGGTATGGAATTCATCACAGGATTGCCCAGGACCCGTTCAGGTTATGATTCCATCTGGGTAGTGGTTGATCATTTGACCAAGGTGGCTCATTTCATCCCGGTGAAGACCACCTATACTAGTGCTAAGTTAGCCCAGATATATATGACCAGGATCGTGTGTCTGCATGGAGTTCTGAGGAGTATCGTGTCAGATAGAGGAACACAATTTACCTCAAAGTTTTGGCATCAGTTACATGAAACTTTGGGTACGAGGCTGGAGTTCAGTACATCTTTTCATCCGCAGACCAATGGACAGACTGAGAGAGCCAACCAGATTCTGGAGGACATGTTGAGAGCTTGTGCGCTAGATTATGGATCTAGTTGGGATGACAACTTGCCTTACGCAGAATTCTCGTACAACAACAGTTATCAAACCAGTCTAAAGATGGCCCCTTTCGAGGCTTTATACGGAAGGAGGTGCAGAACACCATTGATGTGGGATGGTGTTGGAGACCGACAACTTTTTGGTCCCGACCTTATCCGAGATTCGGAAGAGAAAGTCAAGCTGATTCGTGATAGACTCAAGATAGCTCAATCTCGATAGAAGAGTTATGCTGATAGAAAACGCAAGGAAGTGACGTATGAAGTGGGAGATAGAGCATATCTCCGTGTGTCCCCACTTTGAGGAATCAAGAGGTTTGGTGTTAAAGGAAAGTTAGCACCCAGATTCATAGGCCCCTACAAAATTCTGGAACGTAGAGGCAAAGTTGCATACAAGCTGGGATTGCTGGAAGGATTGTCCAGAGTTCATGATGTGTTCCATGTGTCCCAGTTGAAGAAATGCCATGCTGAGATGGCTGATATTCCTTTGAGAGACACCGTGCCCCTAGAGGCCATACAGCTTGACAGTGATCTGACTTATGAGGAGAAGCCCATCAGAATCCTCGAGACTGCCAACAGAGTTACCTGCAGCAAGATCATCAAGTTCTGTAAGGTTTTGTGGAGTCACCACACCGAGGAAGAAGCCACCTGGGAACGTGAAGAAGACCTTCGTAGAGACCACCCGCACATATTTTTCTAGCCATCCCGAAACTCGAGGGCGAGATTCATCTTAAGGTGGGTAGGTTTGTAACATCCCAAAATTCCATTTTGGAATGTTATGAAATATAGCTATGCATCACCATCATCATTGCTTAAATATATGAATTTGTTGAAATGCTTCTTCTGACTTTCTGAAAGTCCCTTTCAATTTTCAATATGTTGCTTTCACCTATTTGAAAACCTTGGAAAAAGTTCAAAATAAGAGGGAGGAACATGACTCCACACCAGGGACATCTTGGTGATTTATTTGAACAATAAAACCAGGGGTTATTTTGAAAAATATTTGCAAAAGCTTTTAAAACCAAATAGGCAATTTCTGAAAATATTTTTTTTCAAAGTATTCAAATGACAGAATAAAAATGTTCAATAAATGCCATTTATTCTTCTGTCAATTTTGATATATACTTTTCCTATATTTGAAATTTAATCGAAGGCATTAAATGATTTTTTCTGCGCTGGTATTTGAAAATAGGAAAAACTTTAAAGCGTTTAATAGCCGGTCGGCCCATCTGCATTTAAGGCCCTCCCGACTTTCCTTTTTACCGGCCGACCGACGCGCAGACGCCGCCCTCCCTCTCTCTGGCAAGCAGACCCCACCCGACCGTTAGCGAGATCCGCGCGGTCACCTTCTTCCTTCACGCCCACGACCATCACCGGTGATCCATCCTCGCCGGATCTCTCTTCTCTTGCCTTCCCTCCTCCACCGCGGCCCTATATAAAGGCGGCCACCCTCCGCACTCCATCCCTCCCCCCCCCCCAAACCCCTCTCTCTCCCTTGCCAGAGCGCTGCGCCAAAGCTCGCCGGAGTTCCTGCCACTCCCGAACCCATCCACCGCACCTGGCCGTCGCCTCCCTCATCCCCTCGCACCACCGTCGCCACCAATCATCGCCGGAGGTTCACCGCCGTCGTTTGGACCCCTCCAACGTCTCCCTCGACCACCGAAGCGACCTCCCCGACCAACTTCGACCACCGGCCGCCGCCGTCCTTGCCGGAGACCACCTCGACCATCCCTGTAAGCCACCGGACCTCTCTGGATCGTCGGATCTGTAGACAACGATCTAGATTAGATCGTTTTATAACGCGAACCGTTTTCTTTTAAGATTTAGCCACCGCTCGCTAGCTTCCCATGCACACGCTAGCACAGCCAATCACCGCTTGCCACGTAGCCTCGACCGTCCGTTAGTTTTTTTTTGTTTTGTTTTTAGAAAACAGATGCTTTCTGATTTTGTTTTGCTTATATCTTTTAAACTACTTAGTGTTTTTAGTTAATTCTTTTTGGATTAGGTCACATATTCCATGTAGTTTCACCCTGTAGTCTTAGATTTTAAATTTGAACTTTAAAATTTGAATTAATCAAATTTTCTTAAACTACTCAAATCTGAATAACTAGAGTTTAAAAATAGATTTTTGTATAAATCTTTTTGCTACTGCTTGGTATTACTTAGGACTGTCATCATGCTTAGTTTGAAGATTTTTAGGATGAATTTTTTTAGTGTTTTTGCTATAAACAGAATCTGTCTAGTATTTATATAGTTTAGTTAGTTTGAATTTTAGTTAGTTTAAATCAGAATTGTTATATGTTGTTTTTAGCAAGTTCTGTTGTTTAAACATTAGGTGATTTACTTGTTGTTAATATAAATAAAACAATTTGCTTAGTTTATTTCTATAATGTTATAGGAACTCTACTCTTTTTCAACTAGGTTTAATTTTAAAAAAAACAACTAGTTTAGTAATAGATTCTTTTAACAACGTTTTAAATAATTAAATTCTGTTTTCTAAGAAAAGTTTTTAGTAAATTCCTTTCTGTTAAGATAGTGTTATGTTAATAAGATAATAAGTTTAGTTTTACTCTTTTTCTAGAAAACCCTAGCCCACTTCATGTAGTAGTGTTTATCAAAACTTTTAAAACGCTACTAAGATTTTTCTTAACAAAACTTTAAATGGATTTAATTCTGTTTAATTAAAATATTTCTATTGTTCTTTTCTGTCAACTATGGTTTTGTTAATACTCATAGTTCTATTTGTTAGTAGTTGTTCACCCATCATCTTTTAGAAAACAAAACTATGTGTTGATTTCTTTTCTTGTGATTGTGCCCTGTTTTGTCTTGAGTGATTCTAGTTCATTCCTAATTTTGTGAGTTACAATTTTTGTTGTATACTTATTGAGTGCTCTTGTTTGATTTGTTAGATCATCCGGAGTGCGAGGCTTGTTATCTAGAATCACTTGATTACGAGGATCGTCAGCAAGGCAAGTCACTTTGACCATGTATACCTATGTTTTATTGCATTAGTTATTTCATCACCCCAATTGCATGCAAAGTAGGTAAATTGGAAACTTGGTTACTTGTTGTAGTGTCATGTGGTAGGTACCCCCCTCAACCCTTTGACACATTGGCCCTGGGAAACGTTGTTTTACATTTTGCTATGCTATTAGTAGACAGAGTTGGTTGTGTGATTCATGAGAGTTGTGAGTTAATAATTTCAAGACCTACATAATGATCAAGACTTCAAGACTCCGAGTTTTCAACATACCTCTGGGTGGATGATGGTTGAACGGCGCCCTAGAGAAACCAGTGGTTAGCCTAGATGATGCTGGAGATGTGCCAGTATTCATGTGGAAAGGTCCACCCAGGCACAAAGAGATGGATGGATGCTTCAAGACCCAAGGCTTACCTGCACAACCACAAGTCATTATGGGCTCTGGCTTGGTTAGATATCGTGGTGACCCTGGACAGGCGGTGCTACGAGATGTAGAAGAACAGTAGGAAAGGATGGGCACCGACAGAGTCGCAGGGAAACCCTTTAGAAGACCATGTTTTGGTCATCCGTATCTCAAACACACTGAAGTGCGAGAAATCAAATGGAGGTGACCAAATATTGTGGGGAACGTGTGCAAAACTCTGCAGAGTACCCAAACCTAATCGATTAGCCGTGTCCACGGTCATGGACAGTTTGAGCCAAAGGAACTAAAACTATCTGGAACTCTCAACACAATTAATTATATTGATGTGGGATATCAATGACAACTTGGGTATGAGAATTGGTTGGTGGAACCATCTCATTAATCAACCAACATTGTAGTAATTATGCCTTGCTCTCTCTTGTTGTAGGAAAAAAATTGGCTTTATGCAAAAACTTACTATCCCACCTGCCATATTTTGCATATAGACTACATGATTACTTTACCCCCTCTCTTGTGACTTTGCCGGCATATTCCATATGCTGACCTACATGGCTGCAACGTATCATGTTTGAAGAATTTGACTGAAGACTTTCACAATTTCCTCACCTCAAATTCCTCAAGTTACCTTGTTCCTCACCTGCTTATCCTTTATCACGCTACTTGTAATTTGTGCATGTTTCATTTCATCATGATGGCTATGATGTTGCTATGTTTCTCATGCACTTGAGTACTTAATCTGCTGCTATTTATTCATCACATTTCAAATTCCTCAAGTTGAAATTCCTCAAGTGATGAATTTGTAAAAATCGCCTATTCACCCCCCCTCTAGACGATATAACGCACTTTCAATTGCTATCAAAGCAAGGTACTCCCTTGTTCTGTGTGATTTTGGTTTAACCACCTGGAGTTCTAGTTATGTCGACTATAGATATGATCAAGGTTTCCACAGGATATCCTACCTTCGATGCGATGGACTATCCCTACTGGAAGAACAAGAGGCGCATGCATCTTGAGGCAATTGACAATGATCTCTGATACGTTGTGGAAAATGGTGTTGCCCGCATTTCTCCGACTGTTACTATTACTGATACGAAGAGATTCAAGAAACTCAATTCTCAAGTGAAGAATATCATCTGTGGCCATCTGATCAAAGGTCAGTATGGTAGAGTGAGTGCTTTGGAGTCTGCTAAGCTTATCTGGGATAGGCTGTCCAAAGTCAACGAAGGTGTTTCCACTCAACATGACTCTCGTGTTGATGTTATTCACAATCTCTTCAACCACTTCAAGAGACTCAACAATAAAAATGTTCAGCAAACATTTGATCATCTCACTAATATCTCCAATGAGCTTCAAGCACTGGGTGCCACTGATATCACCAACCATGAAGTGGTGAAGAAACTTCTAAGATCTCTTGACTTCTCATTCGATACTCTGGCTTTGATGATTCAAGAGTGTGGAGACTACAAGTCACTTGATCCTGCTGATATTCTTGAGACACTCACTCATGAATTCCAACAAGCTGACAAGATAGACCTCTACGGGCCAAGCTATGGATGATCTAGTGCTCCGAAGGCAAAAGCAATTTCCTCATCCGAAGACGAAGATTCTGATAGTAGCCTTGGTGATCCTGAAGAACTAAGTCAGGACCTAGCAATGCTCGTGAGGAAATTCTAGAAGTTCTCAAGGAGAGGTGGATTTGTAAAGTCATCAAAGAGTGGTTTGAGGAAATCAGATTCCTCAGATGACTACAAGAAAAGAACCTGTCACCATTGCAAGAAACCTGGTCACTTTATCTCTGACTGTTCTCTCTAGGAAAAAGATTCAAAGAAGAAGAAGAAATACAAGGATGATAGTTCTGATGACTCGAAGAAAAAGAAGAAATCTTCAAAGTCCTCATCTGCAAAGTCATCATCTCCAAAGTCCTCAAAGCACAAGAAGAATGGTTCCAGAAAGGCTCGAGCATTCATTGGCAAGGAAATGGATTCTGAAGAAGAATCTGAAGAATATGAAGAAGAGAAAGAATCTGAGGTGGAATCAGAATCTAGTGTTGCAAGCCTTGCTCTCGCCACTGCTTTCGTCAGCTAGTCCATCTTCAACGATGAAGAAAATGACTACTCCAATGACTGTGACGTCAGCAATGATGATTATGCTCCCACCTATTGCTTCATGGCAAAAGGCTCAAAGGTACACAAACATCATTCCTCATTTGAATCAGTGGCACCTCAAAAGTCTTCAGACAAAGTATGCCACTAAGCAACAAAGTGCACTTGGAAAGCTTTACAAAATTCTAGACAAAAGCGACGATCTGTTGAACGATGAAGTGGATCGGACTCAAACTCTGTCTGATGATCTCAAAAGTCTTCAGACAAAGTATGATAACCTTCAGAGTCATCATAATGCTCTCTTAGCCAATCATGAGAAGCTTTCTTATGAATTTCTTCAAAGAAAGCAAGATCTTGAGAAACTAAGGGTGTCACATGAGGATCTCCAAAGGGAAAACGATTCCTTACTATCTCAACAGATCAGTACCGCTCAGGAAGAATTTGTTCCACCATGTTTGAAATGCATCGAATGTGAAACTCCTAATTCTTCACCTGAATGTTCAAATGCTTCTATTGCTCCAAATTCTTGAACTATTCCAGTGATCTCAAATTCCTCATCTGAGGATACCACAAGTATCACTGACGAAAATGCAGGGTTGAAGGAATTGTATGTGATCGGCATGTACAAAAGTCTCAAAGGGCATCAAACCCTTTGCGATGTCCTTAAAAAGCAGATTCTGAACAGGAACCCTAGGAAAGAGGGTGTTGCCTTTGTAAGGAAACTCAACGTTGATGGATCTTACTGGACACCTGAGCAGTACCCCAAAACCTCATGGGTTGCTGCAAAAGGACCTCCTGTAGATCCATCCACCTTATCTGGCTTTACTTGTGAAACTTCATATTCCTCTGATGAGTCATTTGACTCCAACTACATATTCTTCAAAAATCAGAAAGGTGAAGTATTTGCCAGATTTGTTGGAACTAACTGAAGGAACGATTCACCAATGAAGAAAATCTAGGTTCCCAAGAGCTGCTTACAAAATCTTCAAATGAATGTCCTCATGACACCACTCATGAAGAATATGAACCCCAAATCAAATTCCTCATATGGACCAAAGTCTTCACTTGGACCAAATTCCTCAAATGGTCAAAAATATCATTCTTGTGCTAATGCCTCTGTTTAGCAGGGAAAATCTAAGAGTTCTGAATATGTGCATTATTCTTCAAATCATTATGTTCATAAGTCCTCAAAGAATTTCTCTTCTTATTCATATGAGTACTCTAACCCTCGCCCTGTGAAATGAAGCGCATTTGCTTCAATGCCTCCCTTCTCATATAGTGCTCGCAGAATGATGAACTCTTTACCACCCCTCCAGATGTGGGTGGTGAAGAAATTGAACTAATTTCTTATACAGGGTCAGGTCTCTAGATGAACTTGAACATCTGATGAATTGGCTGGAGACCTAAGGAAATGCTTGAAAGGACGCAAGTTAACCATGTAGAAATGAATTCCTCATTTCTCACGTCCTCACACTACTTGCCTACTATCTTGTGTTATGAAATTCTGTCTGATGAAATTGATGTCATATTCTTCACTCTGAAGCATATGAGTTCGTAAGTTGTACTAATTCATCTGCAGGATGAACCTCCAAAAGATACTAAGTGGGTCCTCGATAGTGGATGCACAAGCCACACGACTGGTGACAAGAGTCTTTTGATGAATTTGCCACTTGCTCCGTCTCATCTGAAGCATATTACCTACGCAGACAAAGGAAAAAAGCAAGGTATTGGGTCTAGGTAAGTTTCCAATCTCAAAGGACCGAACCATGGATAAGGTGATGCTTGTCGAATCCCTTGGGTTCAACCTTATGTCTGTCTCAATGCTTTGTGATCTTGATATGGTTATCGTATTTGGAGAATATCGCGGTGTTGTCATCATGGAATCTGACAATTCCAAAGTCTTTGAAGGCTTTAGGAGAGGAGACTTGTACATTATTGATTTCTCTACAGGTCCTCAGCCTTCCACATGCCTACTTGCAAAGTCCTCAGAAGGTTGGTTGTGGCATCGACGACTTGGACATGCTAGTATGAGGAACTTGCACACACTCGTGAAGAAAAAGCATGTCATTGGCATTGAAGGTGTCAAATTCCTCAAGGACCACCTCTGTGGTGCATGTGAGTCTGGGAAGATGACCAGATCCAAGCATCCCTCGAAGACAATCATGACCACAACTCGACCCTTTGAATTGCTTCACATGGATCTCTTTGGCCCCACTCATTGCTCCACACTAACAAATTCTTCAAGTTTGTATGGCTTTGTCATTGTTGATGATTACTCTCGTACACTTTCGTGCATATTATTCTATACAAGTCTGAAGTGCAGGATGTCTTCAAACGATTTGCTTCAAGGACCTCCACGAACTTCGCCGTCAAGATCAAGCATATCAGGAGTGATAATGGGACTGAGTTCAAGAACACCAATCTTGATGAATATCTTGATGAACTTGGTATTACTCATGAGTTATCTGCCCCTTATATTCCTCAGCAGAACGGTGTCGTGGAGCACAAGAACAGGACTCTTGTTGAGCTGGCTCGCACCATGCTTGATGAATACAAGACTCCTCGTCGCTTCTGGCCTCAGGCAATTGATACTTCATGCCACATCATCAACAGGGTATATCTTCACAAATTCTTCAAGAAGACTTCGTATGAACTTATGACTGGCAAGAAACCCAATGTAAGTTATCTCAAAGTCTTCGGTGCAAAAAGTTGGATTAGAGATCCTCACCATAGTTCTAAATTGCATCAAAAGAACATGAAGGTTTTATGCTTGGTTACGGAAAGGACTCGCACACCTACATAGTCTTCAACACCTACCACCACAAGGTTGTTGAAACTGTAGATGTGTGGTTCGATGAAACTAATGGCTCGCAAAGAGAGCACCTGCCTTCTGTGGTAGATGAACAATCTCCTGAGGAATCCATTAAACTAAAGGCTACTGAAGACGTCATACCCACCGAGGAAGTCATTCCAACGAATGAAGACATTCATGCTGATATACCTGAAGAAAATGGTGCTGAAGAAAATCCTCGGTCACATCAACCCGCTGATCCAAGAGTTGCAAATGAAGTGCAGATTGACAAAATCATCGATGACATCGATGCACCAGGTCCCCTCACTCACTCAAAAGCTTCACATTTGACTAACTTTTGTGGGCACTTTGACTTTGTCTCTATCATAGAGCCCACCAAAGTTGATGAAGCTTTCAAGGAGCTTGAGTGGATTCACGCTATGCAAGAGGAATTGCATCAATTCTAGCTCAACAACGTGTGGGAACTTGTCAAGCGGCCAGATCCTTGCAAGCATAACATCATAGGTACCAAGTGGATCTACCGCAACAAGCAAGATGAAAATGGCCTTGTGGTAAGGAATAAGGCTCGTCTTGTAGCTCAAGGCTACACACAGGTTGAAGGAATTGACTTTAATGAAACTTTTGCACCTATTGCTAGACTTGAAGCTATTCGCATATTGCTTGCTTATGCTAACCATCATGATATCATCTTATATCAAATGGATGTGAAAAGTGCATTCCTCAATGGTAAGCTTGAAGAAGAAGTATATGTTGCTCAACCCCCAGGTTTTGAAGACCCTAAGAATCCTAACAAAGTCTTCAGACTCAACAAGGCCCTCTATGGCCTCAAGCAGGCCCCTCGGGCATGGTACGACACTTTGAAGGAGTTCCTCATGAAGAAAGGCTATGACACTCGACCCAACTCTCTTCACAAAATCCTATGACAATGAACTGTTCATATGCCAAATATATGTAGATGATGTTATCTTTGGTTGTACTGACAACGGCATCTTCATCTCACAAGAGAAATACCTCAAGGATGTTCTGAGGAAATTCGACATGCAAGATTGCAAAGGCGTCAAAACTCCAATGCCTTCAAAAGGCCACCTCTGCACTGACGGAAAGATTTCGATCAGAAGGTATATGTCATTTCCTCGGACTATGCTGGAGATCGTGTGGATCGCAAGTCAACCTCAGGCACATGTCATTTCCTCGGACGATCCTTAGTCTGTTGGTCCTCAAAGAAGCAGAACTGCATGTCACTATCTACTGCCGAAGCTGAGTACATTGCTGCTAGTTCATGTTGCGCTCAGTTGCTGTGGATGAAGCAAACCCTCAAGGACTATGGCATCAAGTTGAAGAATGTGCCTCTCTACTGTGACAACGAGAGTGCCATCAAGATTGCTTACAACCCAGTTCAGCATTACAAGACCAAGCACATCTAGATTCGTCATCACTTGCTTTGAGATCATGTACTCAAGGGCGACATCTCCATCGACCACATCCCCACTGAAGAACAACTAGCTGATATCTTCACAAATCCCTTGGGTGAAAAGAGATTTTGCAAGTTGTGGTGTGAGCTAAATATCTTAGAATCTTCGAACGTTCTTTGAAAAAGGACACACAACCTAACACTTATGCAAAATTGATGACTTGGATGTGCAATGCATGAAGTAACGTTTTTCTTCAATCAACGAAGAATAACCCTCTAAGTGTGAACAAATTAATGAAGAATTTGATTCTCAGAACCCTACAACAGTTGTATGTGGTGTCTGAAGTCATCATTCATATACGGTGGGTCACGCCACCAACCAAAGTTGAAATTCTTCAAAGTTGAGTTTTTCGTCATTTTGCAAATTCTTCAAATTTTCAAATTCCTCAAGTTTGCAAATTCCTCAACTTTTCAAATTCTTCAACTTTTCAAATTCTTGAAATTATGAAACTCATCTTCTTCACTGACTATATATATATATATTTGAGTTTTCATGTCCTCAACAGCATTCACTTATTGCTGATTCTTCAAGTTGATTTTCATCTAAGTTAATGTGATCGGACCCTTTTCCCTCTATGCTAAACTCAACCTAGTCTATTCACAAATTCTTCATATGTGTTCTACTTTGAAACTCGTTCAAAGTCTTCATTGTGTCCTTGACAGCTGAAGAATTTGCGAACGGAAACATTAAAATTTTCACCATCAAAATTTTCGACGTTTCCCGCTCAATTGGTTCCGATTCCCACGACTGGATAACCCACGATCCCCCACTATCGCCACTACTCCGAACATGGGTGACACATGTCGCGAGGAGAGCAAGGGTCAAGGGCAATCTAGTCCAAAATCTTCGGACGGATTGGTTTTCACCTCCACTATAAATACCCCTTCCCTTTCAATGTGCTCGGTAACTCCTCACTTCTACTCTCTCCCAAGCTCCGACCTAGTGCCACCGCTAAAATCATCACCGCCGGTGGGGAAGAGCTTCACTGCCTCGACCTCGCCGTCGCCGTACTCGCATCGGCCGCGAAAGTCTTCATCCCGCGGCCGTTGTAGTTGTCTCCCTTTGCCAAGCTAGGACGTGGGAGATCTGGACTGACAAACTTCCTCAATCTCATCTCTCAGTTCGTCGTGTTCTTCACCAGGTTAAACAAAATCTATTTTTATTGCCCTTGTTTGATCTTCAAGTTTTTCTAAAATCTTCACAAAGGTGTTTATTCTTCAAGAATCTCATTCTAAAGCACCTTCCATGTTCATACACTTGATGACTTTCCCTAAGTTTGATTTTCTTTAAGATTCCTCAATTGTGTGAATCCTCAAAATTTGCACAACTCTGGAACCTAAGACAAAGAACACTTAGTGAAATTCCTAAAGACACCCATGGTTAAATTCCTCACACCTGATTTTATTGAAAAATTTCTGATGAATCACTGGGTTCTCATCAACTTAACTCATTTGTTGCGTTTCTTGAGGAAAAACGATGGACTTCTTCCGAATCCTCAAGATTTCAAAATCCTCAGGTAAAGAAAATGGCTGATGGGAAGAAGCCACAAAAATGTGGGAAGAAGCCTGATGTGCAGACTGCTTTTGAGATTCCAGAGGACTTGTATGAGGAATATTACACGCCTAATGAAGAAACTCATGGCAAAGAGACAACTAAGCAGCAAAAGATTCATCTGGAGAAAATTGAGAGAAGATGGGCAAAGGAGTGGAAGGAATATTGTTATGTCACTCCTAAATATATGATGAATTTCGTTGTGAAACCTCCTTGCAGCAGGCCTCTCTTGGCTCCAAATCAAATTGCTGATCCCACTAGTCTCAAGACTGGTCAAGACTTTCCTCATATATGGGGAAAACAGCAAGACAAGCTGGCGAAGAAAGCAAAAGAGGTTGTGAAGAAATTCAATGAAGACTCTGCTGCTGATGCCACTGCCGGAGCCTCTACAAGTGCTTCGAAGAAATCGATGATGAAGAAATCTACTGTGAAGTCAAATTCTTCAACTTCAAAATCTTCACGGTAGATTCCTGGAGCTTCAAAGGCCACAACCGCTGGTACGGTTGCTGCTCAGTCCTCAACTGCTGCTGCAAAGTCCTCAACTCCTATGCATCTTGCATCTTGCCAGAGGATTGAGGGATTTTCAGTTGCTTCAAAAGCCTCAGCCAGTCCCTCTGCACGAGCAAAGTCTTCAACAAGCCCAACTATGTTGAAACTGAAGAAAACAGCTGGACGAGGTCAAAGACCAAGTCCTCATACAAGCAAAGCTATGGTGAATGTACCCTCAGGATCTTAGGATGATGATGAGGCTGATGATGAAGAACAGGAAGAAATCATCGGAGAAAGTCAACAAAAGGCTGCAATGGCCAAAGGTAGCTATGTTCCTCTCATGTTGGATCCCAAGATGATCCTCAACTTCATTGACATATGGCATGAGGATCCAAGAACCCCACTTTCCTCACTGAACCTGCCTCTTGGTGTGGACCATGTCCTCACGCACTTTATTGCTGAGGAAAAATGGAAAAGAGATCAAGCTCAGAGAGCTAAAAGGAACAAGGCTCGATAGGAAAACAAATCTGAGGAATAACATGATGAATTTGACTCCAAATCAACTCATCATTGTTCAGTCTGAAATTCGCTCCCTCTATGAGGAACAAGAAAAATACGATGCTGAATGGAAGGGCACCAAAGTGAGATTCGTCAGGGCTGCCCAAGCTGCTGTTAAGGACCACAACACAGGGGTTGCAGCTCGATCGCAACCACAAATTCCTTAGGTTGATGAATCTGCTCAGCCTGCTAAAGAAAATGCAAGCGCAGCTGAAGAAAGTCAGACTGCTGAAGAACATACCAGGACAACCTCCACTGTTGTGCCTGAAGAAACTCACAGGCTAGCTGAAGCTTTTGCTGCGTCTGATGAAACTGATACCTCAAGGGCGACTGCATAAGTCGTACCTGAAGAAAATGTACCACCTTCACCTTTAGTTGAGTCAGCCAAATCATCAAAGGTGAAGACAATCAACCTTCCTTCTGCATTAGAAGTGAAGAAAACTAAGACTGCTAAGAAGAAGGCACTAAAAAGAAAAGTTTCAACTTCAGATTCCTCAGCCGTGAAGAAGTTGAAGACTCTGCCAAAGCCTTCAACTGAACCGTTAGATGCCACTCCAATCTCCTTAGCACCTGCATATGAGATAATTCCATTTGGCGTTGACTATGTCATCCCAGATGATGAAGATGAAGAAGATCATTCTGCTCCTTCGACAGAGCAGTTTGATGAAGAAATTGAAGCAGAAGCAAATGCTTCAACTCCACCAGTATCATCGCCCCAGCCTCAGTTTACTACTAAAGAGGTCGGCGTTGAAGAAATTGATGAGGATGTAGACATTGGCAATACAACTCCTATCATTAATGACGAATATTGGGAAACTGTTCACCCAAATTCCCCAATGACTACTACTCTATCATAGATTCCTCAGTCCCCAGCTCGGACTGAAGAAATTCATGAAGGATCGGATGACTTGGCCGCCAAAGCCACTGAAGAAATTTCAGCTGCATCAGCTGATGACTTTCCTGCTCCAACTGCTACTGAGGAAAATGCTCCGCAAATTCCTCAGTCTGAAGAAATTTCTGCTATGCCTAAAGAGATCAAGGGACGCTTCAAGTCAAACCTTCAGCCGAAGCCAAGGATGCCATTCAAAGGCTCAAAACGCCCCAAATTCCTCAAGTCAAATTTCATCAATGAGCACATATTCTTCACTGGTCCCAATCCATATGACTCAGCAAGGGCCGATCGGACCAGATTCGGGACTCCAACTCAGATGAATTACTATGCATCAGTTTTTTTCGACAAGAAGAAAGTCTTCGAGCACCACCAAATTCCTTATGCTGATATGGAAACAATTCCATCCTTCACACCAGTGCTTTCAGTTCTTCATGATGCAGGAATCATTCCCTTCTGTGTGGATATCTGCGACTAGAATGAAGAGCTAATTCTTCAATTCTATGCCACACTGCACATCACAGGTGATGCCTCTGACATCAACTCTCGGGTCTTGGACTGGATGACCGGATCTACTCACCTCATAACTCCATCATTTGAATTGCTTCGGTCAGTCCCTGTCCCAATTCCTTCAGAGGAAGCATGCCGCTTGTTTGATGAACCTACACTACCCAATCAACTGATGCAAGTGCTGATGAAGCCTTTGGCTCCTGGAAAACCTCAACGGACAATCTTCCTTGTGAAGGATTTTCTCTATGTGCCTAGGACGGTCTATCGCATTCTCACCAACACCCTATGTCCTTAGAAGGGCCACAACTCTGAAGAAGAAGAAGTGGAAGGAGTCATGAAGAACATGCTATTCAACATTATTCATGGGATTCCCATCAACTTCCATGATTTCTTCATGAGGACATTGGCGAATGCTTCTCTAGCCCCGTTTGAACTGAAGCATTATGCTCCCTGGATCATGAAGTTCATCAGATCAAGGTCTTCAGTTCCCTTCAAGGCGTACTTCCAGAACGACTTCGTCTTCTTGCCCCCGATTGATGTTCTCAATAGCACAATTGCCTCGGTTGAAGGAAAAGGCCAGGCTATCATTGATGAAGGCACTCGTCCATTGGATGGTCAGTTTTGCAAAGCTGCATCTTTCTCCACCAATGATGACTATGCAACCCAGGATTCTGATGCAAAGGCCTCAGTGCAAAAACCTCAAGAGTCTGCCCCTCGTGTGATGACTGATCGTGAGCTTCTCATAATTCTTCATCAGAAGGTCGATCGTAATCACAAGTGACGCAGAACATGGACATAGTTCAGAACATGATAGTGACGCAGAACATGATAGTGATAGTGACGCAGAACTCGGTGAGGAAAAATCACTACTATGTGCATGAAATCTATGATCGCGCATGAGCCATTCTCGCCCACCTCAAGACCCATGAGGAACTCAAGAACATGGACTTTCAGCAAAACTTTGACTGGTCTCATCCTCCTCAGAAGAAATTCAAGAAGGTTCAAGTTCCTATAATGGTCACAAGTTCATATTCTTCATCGCGTGAGACGGATGAAGCTCAGGACATTGACGACACTGCGGAGGGCCCTGCATCGACAAATGACCCCGACCACGCTGGCGCTCCTACTTCACCAACAAGATGAAATTCTTCAAGGGCGTTAGTCCTCACTTTTTCGTCCCTTTTGGTCTTCAATGACAAAGGGAGAGAAATTTTGAGTTAGTCTTCAAGCGGGTCTCTCTATAAATTTTTGTTTAAGTTACAACTCTCGCTCTTCTGAAGCTTTTGTTGGTTGAGTTGTAAACTTAAGTCCGATGGTGGTCTGACTCTTTTGACCTGCTTTCCGCATGCTTATTTCCTCAAGTACCTTAATGCATGCATGCTGAATTTCGTCAGACTCCATTTTCATCATGCATTTCAAATTCTTCATATCATATGTTCAAATGCGTGTATGAATTACAAGATATAGGGGGAGTTCTCTATGTTTTTATCCTGCCATGTGCATTTGCAGTCCACAGCAAATTCCTCAAATATGCACATCTTCAGGGGGAGTTCTTTTATATCTTGCAATCAAATTCCTCAAACTCAGTATTTACACTTCATAATGTTATCCCCGTTGAAAACTTAACCTATTTGTCATCAATCACCAAAAAGGGGGAGATTGGTATCCACTTAGTTCCTTTTTGAGCTTCCATGCACTTATAGATCTAGTGCATCCGTTGCATGGCAATCTCTTCTCGCTCACATTGATATCTATTAATGGGCATCTCCATAGCCCGTTGATACGCCTAGTTGATGTGAGACTATCTTCTCACTTTCCTGGACAACCTCCACCATATTCTACTCCACCTATAGTGCTATATCCATGGCTCACGCTCATGTATTGCGTGAGAGTTGAAAAAGTTGAGAAAATAAAGGTGTGAAAACATTTGCTTGACTTTACATCGGGGTTGTGCATGATATAAGTACTTTGTGTGGGGAAGATGGAGCATAGCCAGACCATATGATATTGTAGGGATAACTTTCTTTTTCCATTATATTTTGAGGAGATACAATTGCTTTGCTAGTACGCTTGAAATGCTATTGTTTTTATATCAATATTAAGCTTTCATTTAGAGTCTTACGAATCTGAATATTCATTCCACAAGAAATAATATTACATGGATAAATATGTTAGGTAGCTCCCACATAAAAAAATCTGTTTTTATCATTTACCTACTCGAGGACGAGCAAGAATTAAGCTTGGGGATGCTAATACGTCTCCAACGTATCTATAATTTTTTATAATGGCATGCTATTATATTATCTCTTTTGGATGTTTTATATGCATTAATATGCTATTTTATATTATTTTTGGGACTAACCTATTAATCTAGAGCCTAGTGCGAGTTTCTGTTTTCCTTGTTTTTGACTTTTGTAGATATGGAGTCCAAATGGAATAAAACCTTCAGAAGGAATTTTTATGGAAAGAAACAAATCAACCAGGCTTGGAGTGCATGCGAGGACTTGTGCTAGGAGGTCACAAGCCTGCTAGGCGCGGGCCACACTGGCCACGCCTAGCAGGCTTGTCGTCTCCGGGCAGGTCTCCTAACCCTAATCTTTGGCCTATAAATTCCCAAATATTCCCCCAACATCCGAACGAGCCATGCAAATACTTTTCCACCGCTAGAAGCCTCCGTTCCCGAGAGATCCAATCTTGGAGCCTTTTTCGGTAATCTGTCGGAGGAGGTTTCGATCACGGAGGGCATCTACATCAACTCCATTACCCCTCTGATGATGCGTGAGTTGACCACCATAGACCTACGGGTCCATAGCTAGTAGCTAGATGGATTCTTCTCTCTCTTTGATCTCCAATACCATGTTCTTCATGATCTTCATGGAGATCAATTCGATGTAATACTCTTTTGTGGTGTGTTTGTCAAGATCCGATGAATTGTGAGTTTATGATCAGATTATCCACGAATCTTATTTGAATATTATTTGAATTCTTATATGCATGATTTCATATCCTTGCAAGTCTCTTCGAGTTATTGGTTTGGTTTAGCCAACTAGATTGGTAATTCTTGCAATGGGAGAAATGCTTGGTTTTGGGTTCAATCTTGCGGTGTCCTCAGCCAGTGACATAGTAGGGGTAGCGAGGCATGTATTGTATTGTTTCCATCAAGGGTAACAAGATGGGGTTTTCATCATACTGCTTGAGTTTATCCCTCTACATCATGTCATCTTACTTAATGTGTTACTCTGTTCTTCATGAACTTGATACTCTAGATGCAGGCAGGAGTCGGTCGATGTGTGGAGTAATAGTAGTAGATGTAGAATCGTTTCGGTCTACTTGACACGGACGTGATGCCTATATGCATGATCATTGCCTTGGATATCTACATGATTATTCACTTTTCTATCAATTGCTTGAGAGTAATTTGTTTACCCACCATGATATTTTCCTTCGAGAGAGAAGCCTCTAGTGAAACCTATGGCCCCCGGGTCTACTTTTCATAATATATTTTCAGATCTATACACCAAAAATACCAAAAATACTTTTCTGCAATTTATTTACCTTTTACTTTCCGTTCTTGCTTACATCTATCTCTATCGAATCTAATCCTTGCAAATAATCATGAAGGGATTGACAACCCCTTTATAGCGTTGGGTGCAAGAGTTTGATCGTTTGTGTAGGTGCATTCATTCGTGACTTGCTTGTTCCTCCTACTGGATTGATACCTAGGTTCTCAACAACTGGGCGAAATACTTATCTACTTCGCTGTATCACCCTTTCCTCTTCAAGGGAAAACCAACGCAAGCTCAAGGGCTAGCAGGGGGCCACCACATATCCGGGCACACCTTGATGTGTGGTGGAGCCCTCGTGCGGCTCCCGACCTCCTTCCGAATCTTGCAGGTCTTCTTCTGCTCCAGAAAAAATCAGCGAAAAGTTTCATGGCAATTGGACTTCATTTGGTATTGGAAACGTGAAAAGTAAAAAACATGCAGAAAACAACAACTGACACTAGGCAGTGGGTCAAAAGGTTAGTGCCCTAAAATATTATAAGTGTGTAAACAAATGCTCAAAAAGTATCCTAGAATGATAATATATCAGCATGGAACAATAAAAAATTATAGATACATTGGAGACGTATCAAGCATCCCCAAGCTTCATTCCTGCTCGTCCTCGAGTAGGTAAATGATAAAAACAGAATTTTTGATTTGACATGCTACCCATTATGTAATCCTTTGTATGTGTGCTCATTGAGAAACGATGAATTAACAAACACCAAATAGGAATATTTATAATTATAAGAAACAAAATCATTGATTTTTCAATGTGTACGATGCTAAAAGAATGTTTACCCCCATCCATCTTATTATATTAGCAAGGCATGGCTCCGTCTTCACCACATCAATACAAATGTTAAGCACCACGGTGTCCAAGTCAGGCAATTGGATCGTATTTTTTCGATATGCATCAACTTTTTATTCTTCACGCAATACATGATAGTGAGCAATTGGACATAGCATGTAGGTGGAATAGAATATGATGGTAGACATCAAAGGGGTAAAAAGTGGAGAAGATAGTCTCACATCAACTAGGCGTACCAATGGGCTATGGATATGCCCATCGATAGATGTCAATGCAAGGAGTAGGGATTGCCATGCAAATGATGCACTAGAGCTATAAGTGTATGAAAGGTCAACTAAATCTAAGTGGGTATCCATCCAACTTGCTCGATCATGAAGACCTCGGGCATTTGAGGAAGCCCGTCATCGGGATATACAAGCGAAGTTTATAATCAAAAGGTTATTCCCACTAGCATATGGAAGTGACAAAACATGAGACTCTCTATGTGAAGAACATGGTGCCACTTTGAGGCACTGGTGTGGTAAACTATAGTAGCAAAGTCCCTTCTCTCTTTATCTCTCATTTTTTGCATGGTGAGCTTTTCTTTTGTTTTGTTTTTTTGCCTCCCCCATTTTTTGGTGGTGGGCTCATTTGGACTCCCCCATTTTGTATTTGTTTTCTGGAGTCTCATCCCGACTTGGGGGGGATCATAGTCTCCATCATCCTTTACTCACTGGAACAATGCTCTAATAAGATGATCATCACACTTTTATTTACTTACAACTCAATATGAAAAACTGATAGGACGATATGACTCTATATGAATGCCTTTGGCAGTGTACCAGGATGTACAAGATCTAGTGTGACATGTATCAAAAATATGATGAACGGTGGCTGTGCCACAAATACTACGTCATCTCTATATGATCATGCAAAGCAATATGATGATGAACGAACTAGTTATGTGAAATGAGGATGGAAGTTGCATGGCAATATATCTTAGAATGGATATGGAAATGCCATAATAGGTAGGTATGGTGGATGTTTTGAGGAAGATATAATGAGGCTTATGTGAAATAGAGTGTATCATGTCATGGGGTTCGGATGCACTGGCGAAAGTTGCACCAATCCTCAAGGTGAGAATGGGCTATGCATCGTACCTAAGAGGCTAGCAAAAGATATAAGTGAAGCACATACAGTATTCTAACAAAATATGATGAAGGTGTGTCTCTCAAATAGGTGTGTCTAGAAAACTATGATTGTGATAAACTGATATTAAAAGCAAACAAAAGCAAATAATGCTCCAAGCAAAAACACATATCATGTTATGAATAAAAACGTAGCTCCAAGTGACATACCGATGGATGGAGACGAAAGAGGGGATGCCTTCCGGGGCATCCCCAAGCTTAGACGCTTGAGTATTCCTTAGAATATTACCTTGGGTGCCTTGGGCATCCCCAAGCTTAGGATCTTGCTACTCCTTATTGCGTGGTCCATCGTGATAACACCCAAAACTTGAAAACTTCAATCACACAAAACTCAACAAAACCTCGTGAGATTCTTTTAGTATAAGCAATATATTGAATACTTTAGGTACTGTTGTAAATTGATTCTTATTTCATTTTTTCATAATGGGTACTTATTCTAACTTTTCCATGTCTTATACCACCCTATACAGTCCATAGCATAATCAAATCAAGCAAATTATCCAAGTAAAACGGAATCTGTCTAAAACATAACAGTTTGTAGCAACCTATCGAGAGGATATACTTCTGCAAATCTAAAAATTCCGAATTTTTTTAAAACGTGGAGAATATTTCTAGCAATACTGTGTAAAAAAATTAGATCATTATCATGCTCCAGTAAAAAATGAAAATTCATGTACTGGAGTCAACAGTTTCTGTTTTGTTTTAGTATCGTTTCTCCTTATCTTGTGAGTTATCCCAAAGGCTTTACTTGGCACAAACACTAATTGAAACATTAAAAACATAATTATTACAGAGGAAATAATCATGTTATCAGAAACAAACAGAAAGTAAAAAAGCAAAAATAAAGATAAATATTGGGTTGCCTCCCAACAAGCGTTATTGTTTTATGCCCCTAGCTAGGCATAATGATTTCAATGATGCTCACATAAAAGTAAAGAATTGAAAAAAAAATGGGAGCATCATGAAGCAGATGACAAGCATATTTAATCCTAACCCACTTCCTATGCATAGAAATTTTGTGAGCAAACAATTTATGAGAGCGAGAATCAACTAGCATAGGAAGGAAAAACAATCATAACTTTGAAATTTTGAACACATAGGGAGGAAACTTCATATTATTGCAATGCCTACATGCATAAGTTACACCCTCATAATAATTTTCAGTAGAATCGTGAAGGAATTCCACAATATAACTATCACATAAAGCATTCTTTTCATGATCTACAAGCATAGAAAATGTATCACTCTTCACATAGGAAAACTCCTTTTCATTCATGATAGTGGGAGAAAACTCAACAAAATAACTATCACGTGACACTTGATTGTCATAACCAAATTGAAAATTTAAATCATGATGACAAGTTTCATGGTTATCATTACTAATTATAGCATACGTGTCATCGCCACACTCATCATAATAAATTCGCTCATGAAAACTTGGAGGACAAAAATTATCATCTTCATGAAACATAGCATCCCCAAGCTTGTGGTTTTGCATATCGTTAGCGTCATGGATATTCAGAGAATTCATACTAACAATATTTCTATCATGTTCATCATTAAAGGAACTCACATTAAACATTTTTATAAATTCTTCCTCTAACAATTGAGCACAATTTTATGAATCCTTATTTTCATGAAAGACATTATAACACTGGTGTAGAAACGCCTAGCTATGGCGTGGAAAAAAGGGCCTTGCTGGCATAGACACCCGACGCCAGCAATATGGCGCCACAATTAAAAATTAGTGGTGGCATTAGAGCATACGCCAGCAATATTTTGAATACCTATGGCATCAGATCATGTTGTATGATGGTATTATGATGTGTATCTATGGCGTACACATTATTCCAACATCACAAATAACTGAAAAACATTGCAGGCGTTGTACCTTCTAAGCACGCCATTACTTAATTTGTAAGCCTCGGAAAATTGATGCCACGGCAACAGGAAGGGCACCGTTTGCATGGCAGAATAAGGTAACAAATAAAGGCAATTGAAAGACATTTTCGATTCGTACATAGGGCTTAAATATTAGTTAAGATATCTAGTCAAGTTTTAAAGTACTGTAACACAAAACCACACGAACATGTAGCTAGTCGAGCTAGTAGTATTGTAGAACCAATAGCATAGGTAGCTGACACTATCCTATTACATATCGGCATAAGGATCATTAATGTATTTCTTTGCTGGAACTATGATAGACACATGATCATCAGCATCAAGCCCATGCTTCCGAAGGCAGGATTTTATCTCCTTCGGGCTGGAAGGTGCGCCGCCATTGAAAACCCCGGCATGGTCGATGACATCCTTGTTGAGGATGGTAGCAAACTTCACTTCGATGTGTCTGAATTCATCTCTGTTATTTCTCGGGCTAATTTCTCCATTTTACCCCCATGCGATGACATCGTATGTACTCCTCCATGTGGTTGACAATGTAGTAGTCATCTATATCACTGTTTTCCGGCTGCTGCATGCAACAAACGTCAGTTTTGTGGCCGAAGTGTACCACTTTAAAATTGTCAAACTTCTGATATCAGTCTCTGATAACTCCTTCCCGTCTGGTATACTTGAAAAGTGCTTCATCCAATACCTTCTGGATGCCTCTGTAGTCTTTTTCAGTTTCCTCGTCTAATCCAATAAATAAATTTTGGCGAACTTCAGGGTAATAACGATGAGGACGCAATGTTCTTTGCATACAAAGTCGATTGAGTCAATTAATGGTGTTATGTGGAAGCATGCATAACTAGATTGTATGAAATAGTAATCTAGCTAGATAGAATGAATTACTTCGGATAGTAGGGCACGAGAAGGAAGTCTTTGTCCATGTTGGCAATCATTAAGTCTATCAAATACTTCTGCATAGCTTGTCGGCGCTCAGGGTGATTGGTGTTGGTCTCGTGCATGAGGGAAGGGTCTGCTGCCGTGACATCCTTGTTGAGCTCACATTTGGCAGTGTAGGCAGCATTGATTGCCCATAGGCGTACTAAGAAAGAACTAAGCTTCATTAGACGGAACATGTTGAAGATGTCTTCAAACGACACATAGAATATTTCCGCGAGGAAATCGTCACACAAACAAAGATTTGGTGACACCATCACTGAAAAAAGGACAAAACCCATCTCCAACAGAGAATGCATACTTCTCCCTAGATAGAACTGTGTCATGCAGAATCCTCAATTCTGTCTACAGAAGATCGTTGAGCTCCTTCGAAAGGATGGGATCACCTGGGGAATGGTAATTCCACCATTGAATGACATGTCGAACTTATTTACTCTTCTGAACCGGTTGGCTCGCAGCATGTGCCTTCGTATTATTACCAGATGGTTTGTTTATCTTCTTGCGTGTCGCGTTAGGATGGCTAGCTATATTTTCTGGCAATGCATTCGTGACTGTTGCATTGAGTTTGTTTGGACTCAGCAATGTTCGTCTGTGTGGTAGCACCTATGTGTCTGGTGGTGTGAAGTCCTCATTGAAAAGACTCTTCTCGCAAGGAACAACATGTTCCTGTTGAGCAAGCAGGACCAGCAGACATAGGTCCATCAAGATTGCACATGTCAATGCTGGGAGCTGATTTCTGATATTCGTTACTAAGGAAGTATCGATTGACAAGTAGATTGTCCTTACCACCATAATCACCACCATTGACATGGTCTTGATGACCGCCCAAATCCCCACGATTAACATGGCCCTCACCGCCGGCATCCCCACCATTGACATGGCCCTCACCACCCAAATCACTACCATTGACATGGTCCTCACCGCCAACAACCGCATTTTCATGGTCCTCACCGACATGCACATTGTCTTTGTTACGAACTTCAGGTTGAATCTGTCCCAAAGGAGATGGTCCTTGCCCACAATTGTTGTCATTGTTCATCTGCTGCGAGGTTGGGGAAATTTGGACGTTTCCTAGCTGAATTTGACTCTTTGGCCACTTCATTAGCCAACCCAAACATCCTGAGAGGGTCAACTGGCTATTCGCACACAGAGGTTGTATCGGAGGAGAAATATCTTCGAAACCCCTTATGACAAAAGACACCTCAACTTTGAAAACCCCCTCGGGCATGGGCACTCCGTGTATCGTGGTATCTTTGAGGCGAATGATCAACCCAATTGCAAATTTAACCAGTTCATCACGTACATAAGCTGAGCTATTGCATGTAGTGTCTTCAGTAAGAGCGTTGAGAGCATCCATTGGCAACGGGTTACCAATGAAAGTGACAAAATGATGGTTGCTATCGTTGGCCGAATTAGTTTGGATCACAACATTTCCTAGTTCGCCGTTCTTGATCCAATTCTTCTTGCTCTCGATTATTGAAGACAACATGGCTTGGGCATGGGCTTGGCTTTGAATGTTGATGCAGTCTTCGATGTTGGTTGTGGCTGCGGCTGTGGCTTCCATTATTTGATGTGCAATGCTCCGCTTGTTGGCTCTCCTTCTCTGCCGTTGCAGCTCCCGGTCTTCAGGATAATAAGAGTCCCATTTGGCACCACATCCAACACCGTTGACACGGCCACCCGCCGGCGGTGCTCATGGCTCCTTGCCAAGGGTAATGTTGATCGACCAGTTAAGAGGAGTGTTCCACCTAGCCGACGACCCTTGTGAGTTATGAGGTTCTGCACGCTGCCTTGCCAGTTCATCTTCTAGTTTCCTTGTTTGGTGATCCGTGGTAATTTCCCCTCTCTTATAATCATCATGGTACCGCCCCATGACATATTTATATTTAAGGGGGTCCTTGAATTGCGTGAAGTGGTTTGGGATGCCCTTTGATGCAAGTGCAACGTCCTGCTTGTCCCATACGGGCATCTTCCCAACAAAACCACTGATGCTGACGGTGTGGTTACTTAATGTATTCAATTACATTTCCTAACCCCATGACAACTGGGTAATCATTGAGTTATCATGATTTTGCATCTTGAAAATGTTCCAATCATCTACACTAATGGTAGGCCACTTCTGCTGGATCTCGGAGATATCTATATCGGGTTTCGTTGCAATATATTTTCTTGCTGTAGATTTCCAACAACTCAAATTCTTCGAGAACTTATGGTTGCATCGTTGTTTACCTGATTCTTTGGGTATGATAGGTTGTCATACTCCTCAGGAAACTTGAATTTTGTGTGCACCCTTCTTATGAGGAGTTCTCGCAAATTAGCTTTGTCCATATCCCTTAAATTTGTCTCGTTGATGGAACAATCTTCTCAAAGGATAACACCTAGGGCGTTGCCATAGTGAGCAGCGGCTTTCCATGGACTAATGATAACCCACAAGTATAGGGGGGTCACAATAGTTTTCGAGGGTAGAGTATTCAACCCAAATTTATTGATTCGACGCATGGGGAGTCAAAGAATATTCACGAGTATTAGGAGTTGAGTTGTCAATTCAACCACACCTGAAACACTTAATATCTGCAGCAAAGTATTTAGTAGCAAAGTAATATGGAAGTAACGGTAACGATGGCAAAAAGTGACAGTAGCAGTTTGTAGTGATTGTAACAGTAGCAACGGAAAAGTAACTTAGCAAGGATCAATATGTGAAAATCTCATAGGCAATGGATTAGTGATGGATAATTATGTCATATGGCATTCATCATGCAACGTTTATAACATAGGGTGACACAGAACTAGCTCGAATTATTCCGTGTAATGTAGGCATGTATTCCATATATAGTAATACGTGCTTATGGAAAAGAACCTGCATGACATCTTTTGTCCTACCCTCCCATGGCAGCGGGGTCCTAATGGAAACTAAGGGATATTAAGGCCTCCTTTTAATAGAGAACCGGACCAAAGCATTAGCACTTAGTGAATACATGAACTCCTCAAACTACGGTAATCACTGGAAAGAATCCCAGTTATTGTCACCCTAGGGGATGCGGATCATAACTCGTAATAGGTGTCTACAATTTGCAACATAGGATCAAGGACACATATATATTCATGAAAACATAATAGGTTCAGATATGAAATCATGGCACTATGGCCCTAGTCAAAAGCATTAAGAATAGCAAAGTCATGGCAACATCAATCTCAGAACATAATGGATACTAGGGATCAAACCCTAACAAAACTAACTTGATTACATGGTAAATCTCATCCAACCCATCATCGTCTAGTGCATCATGGAATTGGTGATGAAGGTTGGTTGGTGATGACAATGGCATCGATTTCCCCTCTCCGAAGCCCAAAACGGACTCTGGATCAAGTCTCCCGAGGAAGAACAGGAGGTGTCGGCGGCTTCATATCGTGAAACACGATGAACTCTTCTCTATGATTTTTTTCTCTATGGATGTGAATATATGGAGTTGGAATTGAGGTCGTTGGAGCTCAAGCCCACAAGCCACCTAGGCGCAACCAGGGGGTGGCAGCGCCCCTGGCTTGTGGCCAATGGGTGGCCCCCTCCGGTTGATTCTTTTGCCACTATTTTTTATTAATTCCAAAAATATTATCCGTACATTTTTAGGTCAATCTCAAAAATTTATTTATGCACAAAAATAACACAAAGGCAATTGATAACCCACAAGAGTACGGGATCAATTGTAGCCTTTCTCGATAAGTAAGAGTGTCGAACCCAACGACGAGCTAAAGGTAGAACAAATATTCCCTCAAGTTCTATTGACCACTGATACAACTCTACGCACGCTTAACATTGGCTTTACCTAGAACAAGTATGAAACTAGAAGTACTTTGTAGATGTGACGAGATAGGTTTGCAAGATAATAAAGATCATGTAAATAGAAACTAGGGGCTGCTAAGATAAAGTAACAATTAATTTAGTTTAATGAGTGTGGAAAAGTGGTGGGTGGTAGGAGTTGCGGAATTGTCCGTAGGCAATCGATAACTAGACCGGTCATTATTATTGCAATTTTATATGAGGGAGAGGCATAAGCTAACATACTTTGTCTACTTGGATCATATGCACTTATGATTGGAACTCTAGAAAGCATCCGCAACTACTAAAGATCATTAAGGTAAAACCCAACCATAGCATTATAAGGTATCAAGTCCTCTTTACTCCCATATGCAACAACCCACCTACTCGGGTTTATGCTTCTGTCACTCAAGCAACCCACCATAGGCAAATCATGAACACATTGATACACCCTAGAGCAAGGATCCCTCATGCTTGCGTGACATGGAGAGCACCATAGGACAGCACCAATAAAAAAACATGCATCTCAAACCAATCATGATCTTCAATCAACCCATAGGACAACAAAAATCTACTCAGACATCATAGGATGGCAACACATCATTGGATAACAATATGAAGCATAAAGCACCATGTTCAAGTAGAAGGTACAATGGGTTGCGAGAGAGTGGACCTTTGTAGATAGATGGGGAAGGTGATGGAGGTGCTGGTGAAGATGACGACTTGTTGGAGTAGATCGTCGTCACGATGATGGCCCCGGTGGCGTTTCGGTGCCACCGGGAGAGAGGGGGAGAGAGCCCCCCTCCTTATTATTATTCCTTGACCTTCCCCCTAGATGGTAGAGGGTTTCCCCTCTGGTCCATGGACTCCATGGCGGTGGAGGGGCGAGAGCCCCTCCAACATTGGATCTCTCTCTCTATTTCGTTCTGTTTCTGCGCTCCCAGATTCTGGCCTTTCACAGTTTCTTAAATATCCGGAGATCAGTAACTCCGACCGGGATGAAATTTTGAGGGGATTTTTATTATAAAAATATCTTACTTATGACAAAAGGACAGCTCTAACTGACCTAAGGGGTGTCCACAAGCCTGCCAGGCGCGGCCAGGGGATGGGTCGCGCCTAGCAGGCTTGTGACCTCCTCGTGCATCGTCTCGCGTTGATTCTTTTTCCCAAAAATCACATATTTTACAAAAAAACTTTGTAAGTTTTTATCGCATTTGGACTTCATTTGGTATGGATTTTCTATGAAACAAAAAACATGCAACAAACAGGAACTAGCAGTGGGCACTGGATCAATATGTTAGTCCCAAAATAGTATAAAAAATTGCCAAACGTATATGAAAGTTGTAGAATATTGGCATGAAACAATCAAAAATTATAGATGCGACGAAGATGTATCAGCATCCCCAAGCTTAATTCCTGCTCGTCCTCGAGTATGTAAATGATAAAAAAGATAATTTTTGATGTGGAATTCTACCTAGCATAATCTTGTTCATATAATCCAATCATGGCATGAATATTAAGACACGAGTGTTTCAAAGCAATAGTTTATCATTTGGCATTCAGACAATAATGCTACAAGCATACTAATAAAGCAATTGTATCTCTTCAAAATATAATGGCAAAAGAAAGTTATCCCTACAATATCATATGGTCTGGCTATGCTCCATCTTCCCCACACAAAGTATTTATATCATGCACAACCCCGATGAGAAGTCAAGCAATTGTTTCACACCTTTCATTTTCTCAAACCTTTTCAACTCTCATGCAATACATGTACGTGAGCCATTGATATAGCACTATAGGTGGAATATAATATGGTGGAGGTTGTCAAGGAAAAAGGACAAGATAGTCTCACATTAACTAGGCGTATCAACGGGCTATTGAGATGCCCAGTAATAGATATCAGTGTGAGTGAGTAGGGATTGCCATGCAACAAATGCACTAGAACTATAAGTGTATGAAAGCTCAAACAGAAACTAAGTGGACATGCATCATGATGAAAAGTTCCACTAGTTATATGAAAGTGACAAAATAGGAGACTCTCTATTATGAAGATCATGGTGCTACTTTGAAGCACAAGTGTGGAAAAATATAGTAGCAATGTCCCTTCTCTATTTTCTCTCATCTTTATTTTTTCTATTTTTCTATTTATTTTTATTTTTATTTTTTGGTTGGTCATCTAAGGCCTCTTTTATTCATCATTTTTTATTTGGGCTTCACTGGCCTCTTTTAATTTTCATAAAGTCCGGAATATCATCCCCACTTGTGAGGGAATCATAGCTTCCATCATCATTTCCTCACATGGGACATGCTTTAATAAGGATAATCATCACACTTTTATTTACTTACAACTCAAAAGGAAATTACAACTCGAAACCTAGAACAAAATATGACTCTATATGAATGCCTCCGACAGTGTACCGGGATATGCAATGATCTAGCATAGCAAATGATATCAAAAAATGTACAAGACATGAAAACATCATGCTAGCTATCTTACGATCATGCAAAGCAATATGAAAATGATGGTGCGTGTCATAACAAAAGGAAACGATGGAAGTTGCATGGCAATATATCTCGGAATGGCTATGGAAATGCCATAATAGGTAGGTATGGTGGCTGTTTTGAGGAAGGTATATGGTGGCTATTTTGAGGAAGGTATATGGTGGCTGTTTTGAGGAAGGTAGGTTTATTGCACCGGCGAAAGTTGCGCGGTACTAGAGAGGCTAGCAAAGGTTGAAGGGTGAGAGTGCGTATAATCCATGGACTCAACATTAGTCACAAAGAACTCACATAATTATTGCAAAAGTCTATTGGTCATCGAAGTAAAGTATTAGACGCATGCTCCTAGGAGAGAGGTTGGTAGGAGTTAACCATCGCGCGCTCCCGACCCTCACACAAAGGTTGACAATCAATAAACAAATCATGCTCCGACTTCCTTATATAACGGTTCACCATACGTGCATGCTACGGGAATCACAAACCTCTACACAAATATTTCTACCAATCCACAATTACTCACTAGCATGACTCTAATATCACCATCTTTATATCGCAAAACTATTGCAAGGAATCAAACACATCATATTTAGTGATCTACAAGTTTTATGTAGGATTTAATGACTAACCATGTGAATGACCAACTCTTGTTAACTCTCTAAATAGATACAAGTGAATCATGAGAGTTTAACTCTTTCTACAAAAGATATGCCCACGCTCTAACACATATAAGTGAAGCAAAAGAGGATTCTACAAATGGTGGTTTTCTAAGTGTAGAGAAATAGACAATCCAAACTTCAAATGATGTAAGTGAAGCACATGAAGCATTCTATAAATCCATAATCAAAAGATATAAGTGAGGTGCAAAGAGCCTTCTATAAATCGACTAAGGACTGCCTCATACCAGCAAGGTGCATTATTAAAATAAAAATCAAAAACACATGACGCTCCAAGATTTACGCATATCATGTGACGAATAAAAATATAGCTGCAAGTAAAATTACCGATGGTTGTTGGAAGAAAGAGGGGATGCCTTCCAGGGCATCCCCAAGCTTTGTTTCTTGGGAGTCCTTGAATATTACCTTGGGGTGCCTCGGTCATCCCCAAGCTTAGTATCTTTCCACTCCTTATTCCTTCATCCATCGTGATCTCACCCAAAACTTGAAAACTTCAATCACACAAATCTTAACAAAACCCTCATGAGATCCGTTAGTATAATAAAACAAATAACCACTTTAAGTACTTTTTCGACCCAATTCATATTTTGTTTTTGCATTGTATCTACTTTAATATAACTTTTCCATGGCTTATACCACCGATACAATTGATAGTTTCATCATAACAAGCAAAACAATGCATCAAAAACAGAATCTGTCAAAAATAGTAAAGTCCGTAGTAATCTGAAAATTCACCATACTTCTGTAACTCTAACAATTCTGAAACATTAGTAAGTGGTTAGGAATTTGTATAACAGTATTGTGTAAAAATTTCAGAATTTTTGCATGCTTCAGTAAAATATAAAAATGCAAACAATGCAGCAAAAGTTTCTGTTTTTACACAGCACATATCAAACAAGCAATTTAAACATCCTAAAGGTAATTCTTGGCACATTATTTTTATAATACAATGGATTTGTACAAGGGGATAATTATTATTTTTGAAAAGTTTCTATAATCAAGATTCACAAAGTTTCCATGGGCATGAACAAAGTTCAAGGCTAGCCCCCACTTCAACGTTGCTCGTCTTTCTCACTTTCACTTTTCTTTTTGAAAAAGTTTTAATTACCCCACTTTATTTTTTATTTAAACTAAATAAAAGCACACAACAGAATAAAATGACTCTCTAAAACTTCTGGGTTGTCTCCTAGGCAGCACTTTCTTTAAAGCCATTAAGCTAGGCATATAGTGCTCAAGTAATGGATCCACCCGGATCCCAAGGTATATCAAAGCCAATTTTAATTAACAATGATTTGTAATTTAGTAGTGATCACAAATTGATATAAATCATGCAACAACGAAGTCTAACTCTCTTCCTATGCATTGGCATGTCATACAAGAACAATTCATTCACACCAAGTAAAGGCCAATGCATAGCATACGTAGTTTCTTGCAATTTTATTGTATTGAAGACATAGAGAGGCGATGATATAGTTCCTCTCTCATAATAATTGGAAGTAGGAGCAACAAGCACATGCATATTATATATATCAAAATCATCATGTGTGATAGTAAAAGGCAACCCATCTATATAATCCTTAATAAGTGCAAACTTCTCCGATATAGTGTAGTTGGTAGAATTCAAAAAGATAATAGGACTATCATGTGTGGGTGCAATAGCAACAATTCCATGCTTAACATAAGGAACTATAGCAAGTTCATCTTCATAAGCATAATTCATATTGGCATCATGGCCACAAGAATAGCAAGCATCAAGTTCGTCAAAAAGGGATATTTCAAAAGAACCAAAGGGATCATAGCAATCATCATAGAATTCATCCTTCGGTAAGCACAAAGGGAAATTAAACAATGTATGAGTTAAAGAGTTACTCTAATTAGAAGGTGGTCACAGGTAGCTAATCCGCTCTTCCTCCTTTTGTTCTTCGCTCTCCTCCTCATCTTTTTCATCTAATGAGCTCACAGTTTCAACAATTTTGTCTTCCATAGATTCTTGCAAAATTTTAATATCTTCCAAGGCAGCGGTCATTATTTGAATAAAATCTTTAACATAAGCATTAGAAGCATAGTTTTCATAACAATATTTAAGTATGTCAAAAAAATTAGAATTGTAAAGAGTAGCGTCATACTTATCAATGGAACAAGCAATTTCATAGGCACCCTTAAAAGCAACAAATTCTTCAATTTGTTCAACATCATTATAGCAATAGGCCTCCTTGGCATAAGATATTTCATTATCATTAAACACACATTGGTAGGGAAGGTCTTTTTTAGCTTCTTTGGAACAACAAGTAAAATCATATATTTCACATAGATTCCAAGCAGAGCAACACAAAGTATTAATTTGATGCCACAAGAGTTTCCCTTTTTGAGATATGTGATGTCACACATAATGAGCATGCTCATTTAATGATTTTCCCTCAACTAATCTAGTTAGGTTTTCAGCACGAGCACAAGTGGATCGAAGATGACCCAAGTAATATTCTTCGGTGGTACGGAACACTAGTGGTTCCTCAACTTTTGGAGCAGAAAGTACAACTAATTTTTTTGGTATTTTAGTTTCCTACCCATATCTAAAGATAGAAAACAACTTAGAACAGAAAATAAAAATTACTTAGTGATAAAGCAAACAAGCACACACGAGAATATTCACCCCACGCTATTGCTCCCCGACAACGGCGCTAGAAAAAGGTCTTGATAACCCACAGGTGTACAGGATCAGTTGTACACTTTCTCGATAAGTAAGGGTGTCGAACCCAACCAGGAGCGAAAGGTAGAACAAATATTCCCTCAATTTATATCGACCACCGATACAACTCTACGCACGCTTAACGTTCGCTTTACCTAGAACAAGTATGAAACTAGAAGTGCTTTGTAGATGTGATGGGATAGGTTTGCAAGATAATAAAGAACACGTAAATAAAAACTAGGGGATGCTAAGATAAAGTAACAATTAAGTTAGTTTAACGAGTGTGGAAAAGTGGTGGTAGGAATTGCAGAACAATTCCTAGGCAATCGATAACTAGACCGGTCATCATTGTTGCAATTTTATATGAGGGGGAGTCATAAGCTAACATACTTTGTGTACTTGGATCATATGCACTTATGATTGGAACTCTAGAAAGCATCCTCAACTACTAAAGATCATTAAGGTAAAACCCAACCATAGCATTATAAGGTATCATGTCCTCTTTACACCCATATGTAACAACCCACCTACTCGGGTTTATGCTTCTATCACTCAAGCAACCCACCATAGGCAAATCATGAACACATTGCTACACCCTACAGAGAGGATCCCTCAAGCTTGCGCAACATGGAGAGCACCATCGGACAACACCAATAATAAAACATGAAACTCAACTCAATCATGATCATCAATCAACCCATAGGACAACAAAAATCTACTCAAACATCACAGGATGGCAACACATCATTGGATAATAATATGAAGCATAAAGCACCATGTTCAAGTAGAGGGTACAGTGGGTTGCGAGAGAGTGGACCGCTTTAGATAGATGGGGGAAGGTGATGGAGGTGTTGGTGAAGATGACGAAGTTTTTGGAGTAGATCGCCGTCATGATGATGGCCCCGGTGGCATTCTGGTGCCATCGGGAGAGAGAGGGAGAGAGCACCCCTCTTCTTCTTCTTCCTTGAACTTCCCCTCGATGGGAGAAGGGTTTCCCCACTGTTCCATGGCCTCCATGGCAGCGGAGGGGCGAGAGCCCCTCTGAGATTGGATCTCTCTCTCTCTCTCTCTGTGTGTGTGTGTGTGTGTGTGTGTGTTTCCTTCTGTTTCTGCGCTCCCAGATTCTGGCCTTTCACCATTTCTTAAATATCCGGAGATCTGTAACTCCGGTCGGGATGAAATTTTGAGGGGATTTTTATTATAAAAATATCTTCCTTGCGGAAAAAGTACAGATCCAACCGACCTAACGGGTGGCCACAAGCCTGCTAGGCGCGGCCATGGGGGTGGGCCATGCCTAGCAGGCTTGTGACCTCCTCGGCTATCGTCTCGCGTTGATTATTTTTCCCAAAAATCACATATATTCTAGAAAAAATCTCCATAAGTTTTCATCGCGTTTGGAATTTGTTTGATATGGATTTTCTGCGAAACAAAAAATATGCAACAAACAAGAACTGGCACTAGGCACTGGATCAATATGTTAGTCCCAAAAATAGTATAAAAAGTTGCTAAAAATATATGAAAGTTGTAGAATATTGGCATGAAACAATCAAAAATTATATATACGACGGAGACGTCTTAGCAATTTTGCTGAAAACAGCGTCAGTTCGGGTTAGTACTGTCGTGGTTTTATCATGGCAAATGTCCGAGGACTTAGATTCGAGGCCATCGCTAAGGTGATGGACTCAAAGGGGTTGATCGGGACGAAGGACACAGGTTTACCCAGGTTTGGCCCCTCAAATACAGGTAAAAGCCTATGTCCTGCTTTCACTTGTATTGCTTGCAATCTTGATTACAAGGGACCGGAATCGCTTGACCTAGCTCTCGATTTGTTAGTCTCTGTCTAAGTCGCCTCGGGTCTCGCCTTTATATAGGAGGTCAAGACCACGGGTCATACAAGTCGTAACCGACTCTCACAACTTGTCTGAATCTATCTCTACATTGTCTTGCCTTCCCGAGCAAGCTATCTTCGGGCGGCTCACCCGCCCGGGTCTTCATACCTTCTCCGTCCGGGCCACGTCCTGGCCCATCTTGGCAGGCCGCCCAATGTCTTGGGCTTGAGTCTTCAAGGCCCATCCTCCGGCTTGATGTATGAGCCACCACGTGAGACCCGAAGCCTCTGGGGCGGGTCTCACCGCGGGGTTATATCCCCAACATTAGGCCCCAGGTTGATTTGAGCTTGCTCACTTTAGCCTCCTTCTTAACTAGCGGCGAGTCTCACTTATGTCACCTGAAAGTAAGACAAAAATGAGCCGCTGTGACGTCATATCAAATCTGTCAGAAAGATCCTCTGACGACCACAATGAATCTTTACCTTTATTAAATGGACGGCCCGAGAATCAAGGCATTCGCCTCGGTCAATCAACATCCGTCGCCTGGATTCTCGCGCCTGTTTCCACCTTTGCCTATTAAATAGGACCGTGAGGAACGGATTTCATTTCCTTCTCCACTTCGCACTTCTTCTTCTTCCTCTTGACGCCGCCGCTCCAGTGTATCTTGCTTCAGCAAAGCTGCCGCACCGACGTCACGCTAGGCCGCTGCATCGACCTGATCGTACCAGAGATTCCCCCGCATCCGTCGCCTCCCTTGCAGTAAGTTCTTATCCTTCCATAGATCCGACATTTCGGCATGGTTTCATGGAGTCCTTCGCCCACTTAGAGCACGAGATTCTTCGCAATGGTAGATAATGCCTACATCAGCGGATAATATATTGCCTTCCTTTCCATTACGGCGCACCGTAGGAGAATGATAATAGCATCGCGCGGATCTGTAGTTGCTCCATTCGCTATCTTCACAGACGTCACTGGGTCGACTGTTCATCACTGAGTCTAGGTTAAACTTGATTTCCCTCTATTTTGTAGATCTATAATTGCATAGATAGTTTGTGAAACTTATTTTCCACACTTGGTGAAATTTTGCTTCGCCTTCTCATAGACTTGACCCACCAGCGAGATTCCGGCTCTCATCAAATAGCTCTTGGCGGCTTACTTTTATAGAACCTTGAACTTTTTAGACGCCCTTAGCTGCCTATCATCTTCTGACCCACTGCACATTGTTACTTTGGGCAGTACCGAGTCGCCACCATGTCTCGTGCATCCAATTCATGCAATCGGGTCGGCTCTGCCATTACTGAAGAATTCCTGATGGATTTTTTAAACGCGGGTACCTTACCTGCCAAGGATGTCATCCATTGACGGGTTCAGGGTAATGAGCTAAAACCCGTTCCTCAGGAGGGTGAGGTAGTTGTGTTTTCAGATCATGTCGAGCGCGGGTTTGTTCCCCCCGGCTCAAAATTCTTTCGGGACGTTCTTCACTTCTTCAAGATGCGCCCTCAAGACCTGGCTCCCAATTCCGTCTCCAACATATGCAACTTCCAAGTACTCGGTGAAGTCTACTTGCAAACAGAGCCATCCGTTGGTCTATTTCGTGAGTTTTTTTATGCAAACCGCCAGACAGAGGTGAAGACCGGTCCAAGCTTAGAACTTGACAGGATTTCTATTCAGAGGCACCGCAACATAACCTTTCCGGTTGTTCAAATGCCGAGTCATCCTAAAGACTAGAACAAGACTTGGTTTTACTGTAAAGACACCTCCCTAGAAGGAGAGCATCCCCTGCCAGGTTATCGCCCATCCCGACTCAAAACAACCTTTGAGCTTCCTGGCCGGCTGTCAACCACTAAGTGGGCGAAGCACGCTCCAGATCACGCCAAAATTAAAGCCCTTATGGCCAATGGACTGGCGGGACTGGATTTGATCTGCTGCTGGATTTCATGGAGGATCATGCCTTTGAGTCGGTGCAGTCGCCTTATGTGCAAATATACAGGCCAGTCTGATGACCCCCTCTGCTTTAGTCGGACAACATTATCAGAGGATGATATTGTGACTGCCATCAGGAGTCTTGTCCATGAATCTTCAGGAGCTTGCAGTGCCATTGGGCTGGCACCTTTCTGTGCCGCAAACCCGGCCCCAGATGTAAGGGCGACTCTCGATGTCCTTATCTCTGTTTTAACTTACACTTTGTAACCTCTTAACCTTGTGCCGGCTTATACTCTCAGGCAAGCTCCGGCTTCTGGAAAAACAAGTACTTTCCTCCTCCAAAGAAGTCAAAGAAGAAAACTGACGGCCCAAAGAAGAAAACTGCACCTCAAGAAGAGCCCGAGGAACAGCCGGAAAATAACGACTCAGAGGTAGAGCCTGATTCTCTTGGTCGTATCTTTATGAACCTTATTAACAATAACTATTCACAGGACAAAACGGAAACGAGCCACGCCAACGTTCCTGAGGTAACTTACATTTCATCCGACTCAGAACATCTTGTTCCACAGAAGATTCGGTGGGTCATCCGGAAGGTCCCACTTTCTCATCCTCTTGCTTACTTAGACCCCCATCTTCTTTTGAAAAAGCAACAACAAACCTCTCGATGCTAGACCCAGAGCACCGGCTCCAATGATCTCATGGCCGGATTATCTCTGACTCAACGTAAATGGCCGGCTGAGGTACATGTTCAACCTGACTTACTTGTCCATCCTGTCTTTTGCAATTCAACATTATCTTATATTGTCTTAACTGTTTATCGGGACTCACCCCCTTCGTCCGGCGACTCTACCGGAACTGCTCTGCCGCCTCTGAACATTAACCTAGAGTATGTGTCCTTTATACTTAAGCTCAAACTTGTATATAAAGTTCTAACCACGACCTCCTGTATTTTCCAAGGCCCAAGCAAAACGAAGGAAGACCAGTGGGTATTCTTGGCCACAAAACTCCAGAACCGGAACCTGCAAAACCGGAATCTCTTGTGCCGCATGTTGACCCCTCGGCGGCTTCCAAGGAGGCACCGAAAGAAGCTCATCATCCTGCCGAACCAGCAACTGGCGATATGATCCGTGAGAGTCCTCCAAGGGCCCATTCCAAGCCGCCGAGCCCTTCAAAGGCTGCCGATGAGTCAACTATTCTGGATGTCTTTGTTACCGGCACCGGCTTCCAAACTCCTCCGGATCGTGTTTTTACAAAACATACTGAGAGGTCTGAAGCTTCAGAGAAGACGGACTTTGAATTCACCGCGCTGGAAAAGTAAACAGTTGGCGAGCTGCACGCCGGCTTTTTAAATCGCCTCTCCATGAGCCGGGATATGGAACTCAAGTTCATAAACTTAATGAAGAAGAAATATGAGGTACTCACACTCTGCTTCCTTGTACCATTATTTAGCCCCCAAGGGTCAGCTTAGTATTGGCTAATGATAAGCCGGGTCTTCAAATCTTGTTTAGTAGTAGAAATAGCTAGCATGTAGGCCTTAGAAACCAAAGTGTAGCCCCCAAGGGCCGGCTCAATTTTGATGATATTGAGTCGGAGCTTCACATGTAGATAACCATAGATGCCAAAGTGTAGCCCCCAAGGGCCGGCTCAATTTTGATGATATTGAGTCGGAGCTTCAAATGTAGATAACCATAGAAGCCAAAGTGTAGCCCCCAAGGGTCGGCTCAATTTTGATGAAGTTGAGTTGAATCTTCAATAAAGATGTTTGAAAAGCCATATGTAGATCCCAAGGGTCGGGTCAATCTTTGGTAAAGTTCAGTCGAAACTTCAATTTATACAGCTTGAAGAACCTTGTGTAGCCCCCAAGTTCCGGATTAACTTTGACGAAGATGAGTCAGGACTGCATTGCAGTGTTTGGAGAATAAATAGACATTAGCCCCCAAGTGACAAACATATTGCTTGCAATCTGCTTGAGACTTGTATAACATTATCTTACCCTTCCTCAAATTATGATGTATTAGTATGGCAACTTAATCCTTATTTTGCTCTCAATATGTCACAGGAAGCTTTAACTAAGACTAGCTCTGAATTAACCGGCTTGAAAGGCCAGCTAGCCGCTCAACAAGCCGCCCAAAGCAAAGCCGATGAAAAGTGTCAGCTCCTTGCCGAAGAATTGACAAAGATTACAGCTGAATTTGACGCCTTCAAAAAATCGGCTGAGACGGAGCAAGCCGCCCTGGCTCAACGAGCAGACGACGCTGACCAGCGGCTCGTGATCGTATCAGACGAGCTGCAGACTTTAAAACGCCATATCGGGAATATGTCAGCCGCCATATTTGGTAAGTATTTGAATACTTTGCAAAAAAAATGTTTGAACACTGACAACTTATGACCAAAAATCCGGCTTATGTAGGTCCAAGGAGCCATCAACTTGCCTCTGACAGTCTGCTACCTCTGAAGGATGTCTATACTTTACAGAACAACTATATGTGGATCCGTCTGCATGATCAAGGCAGTGCTTTTCAAGGATAATCTCCCTCCGACTATGAAGGGGGTTATAGAACTGCTTTCCACCCTGCCAAAACAGATCGTAGAGCTGAAGAAATCAGCCGCCCGATAGGGAGCTATTGCTGCCATAAGCCGGGCGTTGGCCTTTGCTCCGGAATTGACCCCTGAAGACATGATGGACGGGTTTCCCTCCAAGAAAGATGATGGCTCAGAGTTTACCAAATTTGACTACGCACGGTGTGTGAAGGCTTCCAAAGTCCTTGCTTCCATGTTGGCAGAAGAAGTAAACTTAGCAACATACCAGGCAGCTTACAACGCCGACCAGAAGAGAATCCGCGTCCCCCTATTTGAAGCCAAGGACATGATGCCTACCCGTAGTAAGCACCTCTTTGCTTCTGAACTTGACCCGTCCCCCTTCTTTGAAGAGGGAAACTTTGCAGATTTAACCCACTCCAACTGGGACATGGACAATCTTCAGATCAAGGAGGCTGAAGACTCGGAGTAGGGTGACCCGCTAGCCAACTGATGAACTTGCTGATGCTGAGGATAAGCTTGCTTTATGACCCACCATGAGTGGTGTAAAAAACTTTGAATCATTTTTGAGCTCTACAAAGAGCATATGTAATAGGCTTGTAGAAAAATGTGCCTTTGCCTGAACTGTGCCATTGTGCACATGTTGAATTGTCCGGCTTAATTTATGTCATCTTCCTTGCATTTTTATACTGGATGCTTTGCTGGCTCTTGGCGGTTCTTGGCACTTTAATCAACCTGCAAGAATAGATGTATCTTTATATTTGTTAGGAGGGCGGCTTGAAGTAGCATAACTAAAAGATGTTGTATCTTTCCTAACTTGTTTTTCAAAAAATAGCTCATGTGCCGGTTCTACTGGGTTGACTCGCCACTTAAAACTCCTTAACAGTACAGGGTCTCTGTGGAGATTGGCTCAGGGTCTCTAATCGAGATTAACTGAAAGGAAGTGTGACGACCCAGAAGAGACACGGCAGGGCATGAATACCCTGATAGCCCACAAACTGCCTCTCACGTGACATAAATCCGTCATTTTAACCTTAAACAATACAGGGTCCTTAAGGATTAAATGTCTACGAGTAAGAACGGGCCACATAGCGGAGAGTCGACAACAAGTGGGAGAGTTTATCCTAGCTTTCCGTAAGCCGGCCCTCAAGTGACAAGAGCCGCCGTTTTAACCTTGACCAGTATAGGGTCTCTATGGAGATTGGCCGTCAAGTGATTTGAACCGGCTCAGGGTCTCTAGGCGAGATTAACTCGTAAGAGTTCGGTGGGTCACCTAGTAGAGTAGCATCAGCTTACAGGCAGGTTTAACCCTGTTTGGCTTAAGATCCGATCAAGAGGGTGTGTAAGCTACACCCGGTGGGTCGGAAGCCCCCAAGTGACCTTTGTTGACGGAATCAACTGTTTGGCTTAAGAGCCGACTGATAGGGTTTGATAAGCTACACCCATAGGGTGGGAAGCCCCCTGGACAATCATGTTGACGAAGTCAACTTTTTGGTTTGAGAGCCGACCGATAGGGTTTGATAAGCTACAGCCGGAGGGTGGGAAGCCCCCTAGACGATCATGTTGACGGAGTCAACTTTTTGGCTTGAGAGCCGACCGATAGGGTTTGATAAGCTACACCCAGAGGGTGGGAAGCCCCCTGCACGATCACGTGATTGCACCGATTGAGATATGCAAAATGACAGAGGCCCTGGCTTGCAGGGATGCCAACTTGTATTCATATATAAACATGATATGTACAATGATAGTGTACAATGCCGAGTCTCAACAACTTAGGTATAATAAGGCCGCAGATGCGCTATGTTCCATGGCCGGCGGGTCTCCTGCCCCGAGGTATCTGAATCGTCTCGGATGTCAATGAGGTAATATGACCCGTTGTTGAGATTTCTGCTGACCACGAAAGATCCTTCCCATGGAGGAGACAACTTATGCATATTTGTCTGGTCTTGGATCAGCCACAACGTAATATGACCCGTTGTTGAGATTTCTGATGACCACGAAAGATCCTTCCCATGGAGGAGACAACTTATGCATATTTGTCTAGTCTTGGATCAGCCGCAACACTAAGTCGCCTTCTTGAAACATCCCGGTCTTGAATCTGCGACTATCATAGCGGCGTAGGTCTTGTTGATAAATCGCCGAACGAGCCGCCACCAGATCACGTTCCTCCTCCAAGGCATCCAACGCGTCTTGATGCGCCGTCTCATTGTCCGTCTCAACGTAAGCCGCCACTCGTGGCGATTCATGACGAATGTCACTTGGTAACATGGCCTCTGCACCGTAAACCATCAAGAAAGGTGTATAACCTGTTGATCTGTTGGGCATAGTCCTGATGCTCCATAAGACGAACGGCAACTCCTCCACCCAACAACCCGGCGTTCGCTGTAAAGGAACCATAAGCCGGGGCTTGATAACTCTCAGGATTTCTTGGTTAGCATGCTCCGCCTGACCGTTGGACTATGGATGAGCAACCGCAGAAACATCAAGCCGGATGTGCTCAATGTCGCAGAACGTTTTCATAGCCCCCTTGGACAGGTCCGTGCCATTGTCCGTGATGATACTGTGAGGGTAACCAAAATGGTATATTAGCCGTTTAATAAACTGAACCGCCATAGCCGCGTCACACTTGCTGACCGGCTCAGCCTCTATCCATTTGGTAAACTTCTCAACCGCCACGAAGAGTGTGTCTTTTTGTCCTTGGATCTCTTGAAAGGACCGACCATATTGAGCCCCCCAGACTGCAAACGGCCAAGTGATTGGAATCATGCGCAACTCTTGAGCCAGAACATGAGCACGCCGGCCAAACTTTTGACAACCGTCGCACTTGCGGACCAGATCCTCTACATCCTTGTGAGCCATCAACCAGAAGAAACCATGCCTAACAGCCTTGGCCACCAGAGATTTTGAGCCGGTGTGATGTCCACAATCACCAGCATGAAGTTCATTCAAGATTTCCTTACCCTCCTCCGGTGAGACACAACACTGAAACACACCGGTGACGCTGCACTTATGTAACTCGCCATTGACTATCGTCATGGACTTAGACCGTCTGGTGATCTTTCTGGCCAGATTTTCATCATCGGGTAACTCGCCCCGAGTCAAGTATGCCAAGTAAGGTGCAGTCCAATTTGGAATAGCATGCAGAGCCGCCACTAGCTGTCCCTCCGGGTCAGGAATGGCTAAGTCCTTCTCTGAAGGCAGCTTAACTCACGGGTGATGTAAGACATCCAAAAAGACGTTAGGCGGCACCGGCTTTCGCTGAGAACCTAACCTTGACAGGGCGTCAGCCGCCTCGTTCCGGCGACGATCAATATGATCCACCTGATAACCCTTGAAGTGACCAGCAATGACATCCACCACCTGACGATAAGCCGCCATCCGCGGATCCTTGGAGTCCCAAGTGTCTGAAACTTGTTGAGCCACAAGATCTGAGTCGCCGAAGCACCTTACCTGGCTTAAGTTCATCTCCTTAGCCACCCTAAGGCCATGAAGCAGGGCTTCGTACTCAGATGCATTGTTAGTGAAAGGGAACATTAGTCATAGCACATAACAGAACTTGTCACCTTTGGGGGAGGTTAAGACAACCCCTGCCCCTAATCCTTCCAGTTGCCTGGACCCATCAAAGTGTATTCTCCAATATGTGTTATCCGTCTTTTCTTCGGGCGCCTGACACTCTGTCCAGTCATTTATGAAATCCACAAGGACTTGAGACTTGACAGCCGTACGAGGTACGTATTTTAGATTGAGAGGTCCTAGCTCCAATGCCCACTTAGCAATCCTGTCGGTGGCTTATCTGTTCTGAATTATATCTTCCAACGGGGCAAAGCTAACCACGGTGATCTGGTGCCCTAAGAAATAGTGCTTTAGCTTGCAGTTGGCCATGAACACCCCATATACTAGCTTCTGCCAATGTGGATACCTCTGCTTGGACTCTGTTAGGACCTCACTGATATAATAAACCGGCCTCTGAACCAGATATTCCTTCCCTGCCTCCTTGCGCTCGACCACGATTGCAGTGCTGACAGCCCTGTTGGTAGCCGCCACATACACGAGCAAGGGTTCTTTCTCAATCGGGGCGGCTAAGACTGGCGGCTCAGTGAGCTGCTTCTTGAGTGCCTCAAACGCTTTGCCCGCCGTCATACTCCATATAAAATTGTCTGTCTTTTTCATCATTTGATATAAAGGGATGGCCTTCTCACCAAGGCGGCTTATAAAACAGCTCAACGCGGCGATCCCCCCTGCCAGGCGTTGAACATCATTGATGCACGCCGGCTCAGCCAAGGAGGTGATAGCCTCGATCTTATCCGGTTTAGCTTCAATGCCATGCTTAGAGACTAGAAATCCCAAGAGTTTCCCTGTCGGAACACCAAAGACACACTTCGCCGGGTTAAGCATCATCTTATAGACCCGCAAATTGTCGAAGGTCTCCTTCAGATCATCAGGCAGAGTCTCCTTCTTCCTTGACTTGATCACAATGTCATCCACATATGCGTGAACGTTACGCCCAATTTGGCTGTGAAGACAATTTTGCACACTGCGCTGGTAAGTCGCCTGGGCACTCTTGAGCCTGAAAGGCATAGACACATAGTAGAAGGCACCAAAAGGCGCGATGAAAGATGTCTTATCTTGGTCCTTGATTGCCATCTTGATCTGATGATATCCAGAATACGCATCCAGGAAACATAAACTCTCACAACCCGTCGTGGCATCGATGTTCTGATCAATGCGAGGGAGAGCAAAGGGATCAGCCGGACAAGCTTTGTTCAGATCCATGTAATCTACGCACGTGCGCCATGTGTCGTTCTTCTTGAGCACGAGCACTGGGTTAGCAAGCTATTCTGGGTGAAAGACCTCGACGATGAAACCCGCCGCCAAGAGCCAGGCGACCTCTTCCCGGATGGCCTTGCGTCTCTCCTCGTTGAACTGCCATAGAAATTGCTTGATAGGCTTAAACTTAGGATCCACATTAAGGTGGTGCTCAGTGAACTCTCTCGATACACCCGGCATGTCAGAAGGTTTCCATGCAAAGAGTTCTCACGGATGAATTCGATGAGCGCGCTTTCCTATTTGGGATCCATATTGGCCCCAATAGTGAATTGTTGAGATGAGTCGCCCGGAGTGAAATCTACCAACTTGGTATCATCCGCCAAAAATTTCAGGGGCGGCTTAACCTCTGTAGTAGGCTTTTTCAGCGGAGTCATGTCCTCCGGGTCAACATTTTCCTTATAAAACTTGAGCTCTCCCTCAGCACAACTTGATTCCGCATAAGCCGCGTCTCCTTCCTCGCACTCAATGGCCATATTCCGATCACCATGAACAGTAATCGTCCCTTTTAACCCGGGCATCTTGAGCTGCAAATAGACATAGCAGGGCCTAGCCATGAACTTGGCATAAGCCGGTCGCCCAAACAAGGCATGATAGGGGCTCTTGATTTTGACTACTTCAAACCACAAGGACTCTACCCTGTAGTTGTATTCGTCACCAAAGGAAACTTCCAAGGAGATCCTACCCATAGGGTAAGATGACTTGCTAGGCACCACACGATGAAAGACTGTCGAGGAAGGCTTAAGGTCTTTATCAAGCAGCTTCATCCGCCGAAAGGTGTCATAGTACAGGATATTGATGCTACTGCCACCATCCATAAGTACCTTATTCAACATATATCCTCCCACTTTGGGGGCGACCACAAGGGCTAGCCGCCCCAGGTCATCAACACGCGGCGGGTGATCCTCCCGGCTCCACGTGATGTCATACTTAGACCACTTCAAGTATCTCTGTAGAGCCGGCGCGACCGCATTAACCACCCATTTGCGCACCTTCTGATCCCGCTTCTCAAGGCTAGTTGTAAAAACATGATACTGGCCAGAACTGTGAGAGCCACCATACTCTGTGAGAGCCACCATGAGTTCTCCCATGTCATGACACGTACGCTTGAGCCGGCCGAGCTTCTGCTTCAGAGGGACGATATGACAGTTCTTCTCTAGGATCAGCACCGCTTGAGCCACCGTGATCTGTTTAGATGAGTGGATGATAGTCGACACCTGCCGGACCCAATGATGAGCTGACTCATTCTCCTGTTGAACACAGTGATCCAGATCCACAATCGTCATAGGCTGTTTGCAAGTTCCTTGAAATTTTTTGATGCACCTTACTTTCAGCTCAGCCCATGAGTTGATGGTATTGGGTGGCAAACCCTTCAACCACGTGCGAGCCGGACCTTCCAACATCATGATAAAGTATTTGGCGTAGACCGCGTCACTGACATCCAACATTTCCATAGCCAGCTCATAACTTTCAATCCAGGCCTCTAGGGGCAAGTCTGCAGTGTAATTTGGGAATTTACGAGGGCCTTTGAAATCCTTCAGCAGACGCTCGTTCTTGAGAGCCGGTGCCAAGCACGAGACTCCCACGGCCCTGGTGGCTACTCCTGCTCCGAATGAGACGGAGTGTGCGGGCTCTTGATGAGCCACCGCTGCCTCTCGATGTACTCTCGCTCGGTCCACTAGCTTCTGTGCCTCTAGAGCGGCCTGATCATCTCGCGGTAACTCCTGGTGTCTACCACTTCTAGAACCTGCCGGCAACTCATAGCGCCAGCTGTAGCTGCGGCTGGGGAGGGGGGTTGAATGCATGGGCTCTGGCTGTAATAAATTAGTTATTATCATATTTCCTTGTTCATGATAATCGTTTATTATCCATGCTATAATTGTATTGATCGGAAACTCAGATACATGTGTGGATACATAGACAACACCATGTCCCTAGTATGCCTCTAATAGACTAGCTCGTTGATCAAAGATGGCTAAGGTTTCCTAGCCATTGACATGATATGTCATTTGATAACGGGATCACATCATTAGGAGGAGGATGGGATGGACAAGACCCAAACTACAAACGTAGCATATGATCGTGTTAGTTTATTGCTACCATTTTCTACATGTCAAGTATTTGTTCCTATGACCATGCGATCATGCAACTCACTAACACCAGAGGAGTGCCTTGTGTGTATCTAATGTTGCAACGTAACTAGGTGACTATAAAGGTACTCTACAGGTATCTCCGAGGGTGTCTGTTGGGTTCGCATGGATCAAGACTGGGATTTGTTACTCCATGTGACGAAGAGGTATCTCAGGGCCCACTCGGTAATACAACATCACAACAAGCCTTGCAAGCAATGTGACTAAGTGTTAGTCACGGGATCTTGTATTATGGAACGAGTAAAGAGACTTTCCGGTAACGAGGTTGAACTAGGTATGGAGATACCGACGATCGAATCTCGGGCAAGTAACATACCGAAGAACAAAAGGAACATCATACGGGATTAACTAAATCCTTGACATAGAGGTTCGACCAATAAAGATCTTCGTAGAATACGTAGGAACCAATATGGGCATCCAGGTCCCGCTATTGGTTATTTACCGTAGAGGTGTCTCGGTCATGTCTACATAGTTCTCAAACCCGCAGGGTCTGCACACTTAAGGTTCGGTGACGTTTCGGTAGTTTAGAGTTATGTATGATGGTTACCGAAGGTTGTTAGGAGTCTCGGATGAGATCCCGGATGTCACGAGGAGCTCCGGAATGGTTCATAGGTAAATATTGATATATAGGAATTCCTATTTTGGTCGCCGGAAAAGTTTCGGGCTCATCGGTAGTGTACCGAGAGTGCCAGTAGTGTACCGGGAGACCATCGGAAGGGGTATTTCGACACAAGAGGCTACATGGGTTGTGGGAGAGTGAATACCAGCCCTTAGTGGTCTGGTGTAAGTCCCACACAAGGCCCATGTGGCTAGGAGAGAAAATCCCAAAGAGAAAAGGTGGAAAAGGGCAAAAAAAAAGGCAAAAAAGGAAGGAGTCCTAGTCCTACTAGGATTGGAGGAGGATTCCTCCTCTCCTCCTTGGTTCAACCGAAGCCTAGGGCTGGCCCCTTGAGGGCCAAGCCTCCTCCTCTCTTCCTCTTATATATACTAGAGGTTTTAGGGTTTTTGCACGAGATTTTCTGCCACGTGCTACCCTCTCCTTTAGTGCATCGTTTCTCCTCTAGATTGGTTTTCTGCAGTGCTTAGGCAAAGCCCTGCCGGAATAGCTCCACCACCATCGTCGCAGCGCCGTCGTGCTGCCGGAGGACTCTTCTACCTCTCTGCTCCCTCTTGCTGGATCAAGAAGGCGGAGATAGTCATCGAGCTGTATGTGTGCTGAACGCGAAGGTGCCGTCCGTTCGGCGCTAGATCGGAAGGACCATGATCAAGACCACGAGATGGATCGTGATGAGATCGCGGGACGGATCATGATGAGTTCGCGGAACGGATCGTGATTGGATCGTGGGATGGATCGTGATGAGATCGCAGGACGCTCGGTGATATGGATCACGAAGACGTTCAACTATACTAACCGCATTTCTTAACGCTTCCCGCTTAATGATCTACAAGGGTATGTAGATCCACTCTCCCTCTCGTAGATGCTCATCACCATGCATAGATCTTGCATGTGCATAGGAAAATTTTGTTTCCCATGCAACGTTCCCCAACATTTAACTCGCCAATCCCTCGTTGGACCTCTGCCATCCGGTCCTTAAGCCTTGTGATCTCCAAGTTCTGAGCCGCTTGATTATCCGGCGTGATTTCAGTCGCCATCAGGGTTGCGATCTCGTTCATCAGATCTAGAAGAACCTGAGCTAGCGGTGGCGGGTCAGCCCGCGTGTTTGCGGCTCCGGTGGCTGTATTTCTCGTGCCCGACACTGATCTTGCCATGAACACGGCCGCATGAAACGGCAGCCTATGATCCTCCGGCTCAGAACGCTCTGACTCGGGGTAAAGCTCGTCGTAGCCCCCGAGCCCATCGTTGTGAAGCGGGTAGATTGATTCCACCTCTCCGCTCGAAGACTCGTCCTCTGAATAGACGGGAGTCTCCTACAACATAGAGGCCTCAAGATCCATCCCTTGAGTGAAGCCCACGAAGACATGCTTCCGGCCCGGGTTAGCACGAGCGGGTCGCACGTGTTGGGCGGGTTGCACGCGCTGATCTGGCTCGACGATGTTGGTGCAGACGTCTGGCTTGGGCGTAGATGCGTCAACCTTGCCAATGAAGACGTGGATTTCGCCGAAGCGAACCCGAAATCCATATTCGATAGAGTCGGCCTCAAGGCCCCAGCCGGCGTCGTTGATGTAGAGCAGGCCGCGGCAACTTTTGCTCATCCTTCCAACCACGTATCCCTCAAACCCTAGGAGAGAGCCCTTTGAGAACTCAACACCACCGAGCACTAGCCCCACGGTGGGCACCAACTGTCATGGTTTTATCACGGCAGATGTCCAAGGACTTAGATTCGAGGCCATCGCTAAGGTGATGGACTCAAAGGGGTTGATCAGGACGAAGGACACAGGTTTACCCAGGTTCGGCCCCTCAAGTAGAGGTAAAAGCCTACGTCCTGATTTCGCTTGTATTGCTTGGAATCTTGATTACAAGGGAGCGGAATCGCTTGACCTAGCTCTTGATTTGTTAGTCTCTGTGTAAGTCGCCCCGGGTCTCGCCTTTATATAGGAGGTCAAGACCACGGGTCATACAAGTCATAACCGACTCTCACAATGTGTCTGAGTCTATCTATACATTGTCTTGCCTTCTCGAGCAAGCTATCTCCGGGTGGCTCACCCGCCTGGGTCTTCATACCTTCTCCATCCGGGCCCCGTCCTGTCCCATCTTGGCAGGCTGCCAAATGTCCTGGGCTTGAGTCTTCAAGGCCCATCCTCCGGCTTGATGTATGAGCCGCCAGGTGAGACCCGGAGCCTCTGGGGCGGGTCTCACCGCGGGGTTATATACCCAACAAGTACCATTCAAATCATGCAAATTAGAGTCCAAAACAAGGGAAAACGAGTTGGAAAAGCAAATACGATGGAGACGTATCAACTCCCCCAAGCTTAACCCATTGCTTGTCCTCAAGCAATTCAGTTGACAAACTGAAAGTGACAAAGAAAAACTTTTAAAAACTCGGTTTGATCTTGTTGTTGTAAATATGTCTAACTGGTGTTCAGATTTTCAGCAAAGATTATAGACTAACCATGTTCACAATAACATTTAGGTCTCATATTTACTCATATCAATGGCATAATCAACTACGAGGAATAATAATAACTCTTGGATGATGACAATTTTATCTAAACTATCATGATACAATATGATATAATGGTATCTCGCTAGCCCTTTCTGAGACCACAAAACATAAATGCAGAGCACCCCTGAAGAACAAGGACTGACTAGACGTTGTAATTCATGGTAGAAGAGATCCAGTCACACTCATAATCAATATCAATTAATATCAAAGCATACATATGACGATGGTGCTCTCTAACTGGTGCTTTTTATAAGAGGAGGACGACTCAACACTAAAGTAAAATAGATAGGCCCTTCGCAGAGGGAAGCATGGATTTGCAGAGGTGCCAAAGCTCGAGCTTTTAAAACAAGGATGAATAACAATTTTGAGTGGTATGCTTTCATTGTCGACATAACAACCAAGAGAATTCACCATCTTCCATGCTAGATACATTATAGGCGGTTCCCAAACAGAATGATAAAGTTTTTACTCCCCCTCCACTAATCAAACATACTCCATGGCTAGCCGAATCCATGGGTAGCGTCCATACAAACACAGTCCTGGGGGAGTTTTGTTTCGTTATATTTTGATTTGATTTTTAGCATGGAACTGGGCATCCCGAATACGAGCCACTTTCTCGTGAATGATAGTGTATCAACACATATCGTGAGAATAACCCACCTAACATGGAAGATACTGTCCGCCCCCAGTCGGTACATGAGCAATTCGGGCACATAAAACCGAATATTATTTGAAGGTTTGGCACATGCAAATTTACTTGCAACGGCAGGTAAGTACCGCATATGGGTAGGTATGGTGGACTCAAATGGAACAACCTTGGGGTTGAGGAATTGGATGCACAAGCAGTATTCCCACTTAGTACAAGTGAAGGCTAGCAAAAGACGGGGAAGCGACCAACTAGAGAGCGACAACAATCATCAACATGCATTGAGATTAACCAACATTGAATGCAAGCATGAGTAGGATATAAATCACCATGAACATAAATATCATGGAGGCTATGTTGATTTTGTTTCAACTACATGCATGAACATGTGCCAAGTCAAGCCACTTGAATCATTCAAAGGAGGATACCATCCTATCATACTACATCACAACCATTTTAATATGCATGTTGGCACTCAATACAAACCATTATCCACTCTTAGCTAATTAAGCATGGCATGAGTAACTATAATCTCTAATTGTCATTGTAAATATGTTTCATCCATAATGAGCTGCATTCAAAATGATGAACTAACCATATTTACAAAAGCAAAATAGGTCGAGTTCGTAGCAGCTTTTCTCCATCTCAATCTTTTCATCATATATTGTCATTACTGCCTTTCACTTGCATGACCGAACGATGTGAATAATAATAAGAGTGCACGTGCGTTGGAATAAGCTGGAATTTGCAAACAATAACTCAAAGGATAAGGCAGGTAAAATGGGCTCTCTGATAGATAAACAATAATGCATATGAGAACCACTCATAATTTTCATTGTGGTCTTCTCCTTATGACCCAAAGAAAGGAATTTCAAACAACAACGAGAAAAACTATTTACACGGGAAAGCTCCCAACAAGCAAAAGAAGAAACAGAAATCTTTTTGGGTTTTCTTTTAATGCTACAACTAAACAGACTAGAAGGTAAAGCTATAACTATTTTTTTTGCATTTTCTCAAGATGAATTAAGCAAACAAGAAGAAAGTGGAAAGAAGAAGTAAACTACAGTGGAGGGTACAAAGAAAAAGTATGAGCACCGACTATCAAGATGAGTGTGTGAACATAAATGTAATATCGGTGAGTGAAAGTGCGTTATATCGACTAGAGGGGGTGAATAGGAGATTTTTACAAATTCATCACTTGAGGAATTTCAATTTTGAGGAATTTGAAATGTCATGAATAACTAGCAGCGGAATAAGTACTCAAGTGCATGAGGAACATAGTAACAGCATAGTCTTCATGGTGAAATGAAACATGCACAAATAGTAAGTAGCGTGATACAGGATAAGCAGTGATGAACAAGGTAACTTGAAGAATTTGAGGTGAGGAATTTGTGAAAGTCTTTAGTCAAATTCTTCAAACAGTAATAATAAATTTCATCAATAGGTATATGAGGAATAGAGGGGTTGAGGAAATAGAACCAGATAGCTCGATGAAGACAATGGTTTGATGATGCAGTTCCAACTGCTGCGACAGTCGTACATTTGGTTTGGAGCGGCTGGTATTTAAACCAGAGGACACACAGTCTCGGGACACACAGTCCTTACCATATTCTCCTTGAGCTAAGGTCACACAGTCCTTGCCCAACACTCGTGGTAAGTCTTCAGGGTAGACTTCCAAAACCCTCACAAACTGGTCACCCGGCGATCCACAATTTACTGCTGGATGCTCTAGACCAAAGTCACTTCTTGATCCCCAATTGACTGCAGGAGCACTAGACCATGACGCCTAACCGTCTCAAGGATACACGGTCCTCAAAGGTAACAAGCATCGGATCCACACAGGAATTTCTTCAGTGATGCACAATCACTATGGGTTTGGTGGTTTGGTTGTGGGTTTTTCCTCACTGATGATTTTCTGTCAAAGTCCTCGGAGGATGGGTTGCTCTAAAATGACAAGTGTCAGTTCTCTCTCAGAGCAACCAACCAACTAGTGGTTGTGGGGGTGGCTATTTATAGCCAGGGTGCAACCTGACATGATAAGACATAAATGCCCCCAATGATATGACCGTTATGTGGATGTTATGATTGGGGATAGATGGCCCTAAGCACAGCAACGGTCGGAATTTTGAACTATGAAAGTCCTCAGGCTTATCATGTTCCTCACTTGTAGGCAATTCGCACTGGAAAAATACTAACTCCTCAGTCAGATCAGTTTCCTCAGAGACCAGAAGAACTTCGTCTTTGTCACTGAAGAACTTGTCTGAACCATAAGAGATTTCCAAAGGCTTCACTCGAAGGATTGTATAGGTTGAGGATTTTGGAGTTGAGCATCAGTTGGAAATTTTCCTTAGTATTACCTCGGCCCCCTTTAACAGTACGGTGTTTCCTATGACTCAAATAAGGAAATAAAACTATGAAAACAAAAGCCTTCATGCTTCATCTTCCTCGTTCATATCTTCAAGGTCACACCAACTTCTTCATTTTCAAAGTCTTCACCAAAGTATTCACAAAGTCTTCAGCAAACTCTTCAGTTGAAGACATACATTTTTAGGGGTTGATAATCTCCGGATATATCAAACTCCTCATCGACTTATAGAGCATGTGTACACTCACAAACACATTAGTGCCTTAACCTATAAGTCTTCAATACAACAAAATCACTAAGTGGAACTAGATGCACTAACAATCTCCCCTTTTTGGTGATTGATGACAAATAGGTTAAGTTTTCAACAGGGATAAACATATGAAGTGAAAGTACTTAGTTTGAAGAATTTGATCGCGAGATATAGAAGAACTCCCCCTGAAGATGTGCATATTTGAGGAGCTTGCTTTGGACTGCAAATGCACATGGCAGGTTAAAACACGGAGAACTCCCCCTATATCTTGTAATTCATACACGCATTTGAACATATGATATGAATAATTTGAAATGCGTGAGGAAAATGGTGTCTGACGAAATTCAGCATGTATGCATTAAGTTACTTGAGGAAATAAACATGCGAGGAAATAGTTCAAAAGTGTCACACCACCATCGAACTTAAGTTTACAACTCAATCAACAAACGCTTCAGAAGAGCGAGAGTTGTAACTTAAACAAAAATAGCCCATATATAGAGACCCTCTTCAAGACTAACTCAAATTTTCTCCCCCTTTGTCATCGAAGACCAAAAGGGACGAAAAAATGAGGACTAACACCCCTTTGAAGAATTTCATCATGTTGGTAAGGAAGAAGCGCCAGCATTGTTGGGGTCGTCTGTCGATGCAAGGCCTACCGCAGAGTCGTCAATGTCTTCATCCTCATCGCGCTCTCGAGATGAAGAATATGAACTTGTGACCATCAGAGGAACTTGGACTTTCTTGAATTTCTTCTATGGTCGACGAGCCCAGTCAGGATGTTCTTCAAGATCCATCTCATTCAGTTCTTCAGAAGACTTGAGGTGAGACAATATGGCCCAAGTGCGGTTGAGGTTTTCATGCACATAGTAGTGATTCCTCTTCACAGTGTTCTGCGTCATAGTCATGTTTTGCACAATGTAACCAAGTTGACGCTTCACCCACTTGTGATTGTGATTGACCTTCTGATGAATACTTATTAGAAGCTCGCGATCAGTCATCACACGAGGGGTAGAATCTTGAGGTTTTTGAGCTGAGGCTTTTGCTTCTGAGTCTTGAGTTGCAGTGTCATCATTGGTGGAGAAGGAATCAGCTTTGCGAAACTGTCCATCCAATGGACGAGTGCCTTCATCAATGACAGCCTTGCCTTTTCCTTCCACTGAGTCAATTGTGCTCTTGATGACTTCGATTGGAGGCAGGAAGCCGAAGTGGTTCTGGAAATCAGCCTTGAAGGGAACTGAGGACTTTTCCGTGATGAATTTCATGATCCAAGGTGCATAAGGCTTCTGTTCAAATGGAGCTGAAGCAGCATTGGCCAATGTCCTCATGAAGAAATCTTGTAAGTCTATGGGAATCCCATGAATGATGTTGAAGAGCATATTCTTCATGACTCCCTCCACTTCTTCTTCTTCAGAATTGTGGCCCTTCTGAGGACATAGAGTATTTGTGAGTATGCAGTAGACCGTCCTAGGCACATATAGCAAATCCTTCACAAGGAAGGTTTTCCGTTGAGGCTTCCCAGGAGGCAATGTCTTCATCAGCACTTGCATCAGCTGATTCGGAAGTGCAGGCTCATCAATCAGTCTGCGAGCTTCATCTGAGGGAATTGGAACCGGTACACACTGAAGCAATTCGGAAGCTTGAGCCGTGAAGTGTGTTGATCCTGTCATCCAGTCCAAAACCCAGGAGTTGATGTCTTAAGCATTTCCGCTGATATGCAGTGTGGCATAGAACTGAAGGATGATTTCCTCATTCCAGTCACAAATGTCGATGTAGAAAGGAAGAATGCCTGCATCGTGAAGAACCTGGAGCACCGGCGTGAACGATGGAAGTGTTTTGATGTCCGCATGAGGAATTTGGTGGTGCTCGAAGACTTTCTTCTTCTCGAACAGGACTGATGCATAGTAGTTGAGTTGAGTTGAGTTGTCTTCCAGAATCTGCTACAACCAGCCCTTGCAGAGTCATAAGGACAAATCCTATCTTCAATGACTTAGATGGTCTGATTGGAAGATTCTTCATGTATTTCTTTAGTCGGAGCAGGTGACTGAGGAATCATTGTCAGAGGAGTAGTCATTGGTGAATTTGGGTGTGCTGATTCCCAATATTCATCATTGATGACAGGAGTTGTGTTGCCAATGTTTACGTCCTCATCAATTTCTTCAACTCCAGCCTCTTCAGTAGTGAACGGAGGCTCGGGCGATGATACCTTTGGAGTTGAAGCAATGTCTTCAACTTCAATTTCTTCATCAATCTGCTTTGTCGAAGCAGGAGAATGATCTTCATCTTCTTCATCTGGGATGACATAGTCAACCCCAAATGGTACAAGTTCATAGGCAGGTGCAGAGGAAATTGGTGTAGCATCAATGGGTCCAGTTGTAGAACTTGGCATAGTCTCCAACTTCTTCATGGCTGAGGATTCTAACATTCATGCTTTTCTCTTGAGAGTCTTTTCCTCTGCAGTTTCAGCTTTTTCGATTACGACTGATGGAGTCGCCCTGGTGGGTTCAGGTTCTTCAGGCGCAGCAGAAACTTCAGTTGGCATTTCAATTTCTTCAGGCACAATAGTGATGGTTGTCCTGGCATGGTCATCAGTGGTCTGAGTTTCCTCAACAGCACTAGTCGTTGCTTCTGGTGCGGAAGCATTCTCATCAGCAGTCAGATCGGGCTGAGCAGTTTCATCAGCAGCCTGAGGGTTTTCATGAGACTAAGGATTTGTGGTTGCGATCGAGCTGCAATCCTAGTGTTGTGGTCCTTCACAACAGCTTGAGAAGCCCTGACGAATCTCACCTTAGTGCCCTTCCATTCAACATCATACCTTTCTTGATCCTCAAAAAGTGTGCGAATTTCAGACTGAACAGTGACGAGCTGTTTCGGGGTCAAGTTCATCACATTGTCTCTCGGAAACTTTTCTTTCCAAACCCTGTTCCTCTTGGCTCTCAGAGCTTGTTCTCTCTTCCATTTTTCTTCAGAGATGAAGTGGGTGAGGACATGATCCACACCAAGAGGCAGATTCAGTGAAGAAAGTGGAGTGTTTGGATCTTCATGCCATATATCGATGAAGTTGAGGATCATCTTGGGATCCAGCATAAGAGGAACAGAGCTGCCCTTGGCTATAGCAGCCCTCTGCTGACTTTTCCTGATGATTTCCTCCAATTCTTCATCATTAGCTTCATAATCATCATCATTCTTAGATCCTGAGGGTATGGTTACCATGGCCTTGCTTGAGTGAGGAGTTGGTCTTTGACCTCGTCCAGCAGTTTTCTTCGGCTTCAACACTGTAGGGCTAGTTGAAGACTTTGTTGTAGTAGAGGGGCTTGCCAGAATCTTTGGAACTTTTCTGAATCCCTCAGTCCTCTTACATGATGTCAGATGCACTAGGGTTGAAGACTTTGCAGCTGCAGCTGAGGACTGAGTAGCAACAATACCAGCATCTGAGGCCTTTGTAGGTTGAGGCCTTTGGACTTGAGGAATCTGCTATGATGGTTTTGAGGTTGAAGAACTTGTCTTCATAGCAGCTTTCTTCATCATTGATTTCTTTGAAGCACTTGCAGAGGCTCCGGCAGAGGCAGCAGCAGCAGAATCTTCATTGAATTTCTTCACTACCTCTTTGGCTTTCCTCGCCAGCTTGGCTTGCTACTTCTCCCACATATGAGGAAAGTCCTCACCAGTCTTGAGGCTAGTGGGATCAGCAATTTGATTTTGAGCCAGGGGAGGTCTGCTGCAAGGAGGTTTCACAGTGAATTTCCTCATGTATTTAGGAGTTACATAACGATATTCCTTCCATTCCCTTGCCCATCTCCTCTCAATTTTCTGTAGACGAATTTTTCTCTGCTTGGTCGTTTCTTTGCCATGAGTAATTTCATCACGTGTGCAGTATTCCTCAGACAGATCATCTGGAATCTCAAAAGCAGTGTGCACATCTAGCTTCTTTCCACCTTTCTAAGGTTTCTTTCCGTTAGTCATTTTCTTCACCTAAGGAATTTGAACTCTTGAGGACTCTAAAGAAGTACAGAGTTTTTCCTCAAGGAGCGCTGCAAATGAGTTAAGTTCATGAGAACCTAGTGATTCATCAGTGGACATGTTTGTACCTGTGAATAGAGTATAGGTGCGAGGAATTTGAAGAGGTCATATGCGTTCTCAGAAATTTTAAATAAAATAGGTGAGGAATTTGATCATGGGTGTCTTGAGGAATTTCACTAACTATTCTTTGTCTTAGGTTCCAGAGTTGTGCAAATTTTGAGGATTCACACAATTTAGGAATCTTGAAGAAAATCATTACTTAGGGAAAATCATCAAGTATATGAAGATGTAAGGTGCTTTTAGAATAAGATTCATGAAGAATAAACACCTTGGGGGAATATGAAGAGCATTTGACGATCAAACAAGGGCAGTAAAAATAAATTCGGCGAACTAAGAGATGAGATTGGGAAGTTCGTCAGTTCAGATCTCCCACGCCCTAGCTTGGCAGAGGGAGACAGCTACAGCGGTGGCAGGATGAAGACGTCCACGGACGATGCGAGTACGGTGACGGCGAGGTCGAGGTAGTGAAGCTCTTCCACACCGGCATCGAGGATTTTAGCGGCAACGCTAGTTGGAGCTCGAGAGAGAGTAGAGATGAGGAGTAACCAAGCACTATTGAAGGGGAAGGGGTATTTATAGTGGAAGTGAAAACCAATCCGCCCAAAGTTTTTGGACAGGATTGCCCCTGACCCTTTCTCTCCACGTGACAGGTGTCACCCATGTTCTGAGTAGTGGAGATTATGGGGGATCGTGGGTTATCCAGTCGTGGGAATCGGAACCGTTTGAGCGGGAACCGCTGAAAAATTTTATAGTGAAAATTTCAAAGTTCTCGTTCGCAAATTCTTCAGTTGTCAAGGACACAGTGAAGACTTTGAACAAGTTTCAAAGTAGAACGCATATGAAGCATTTGTGAACAGACTGGGTTGAGTTTAGCATAGAGGGGAAAGGGTTCGATCACGTTCACTTAGATGAAAATCAACTTGAATAATTTAGCAATAAGTGAATGTTGTTGAGGACATTGAAAACTCATATATATATATATATATATATATATATATATATATATATATATAGGCAATGAAGAACATGAGTTTCAGAGTTTGAAGAATTTGAAAAGTTGAGGAATTTGAAAACTTGAAGAATTTCAAAAATGACGAAAAACTCAATTTTGAAGAATTTCAACTTTGGTTGGTGGCGTGACCCACCGTATAAGAATGATGATTTCAGACACCGCGTACAATTGTCGTAGGGTTCTGAAAATAAAATTCTTCATTAATTTCTTCACACTTAGAGGGCTATTCTTCATTGATTGAAGAAAAACGTTACTTCGTGTGTTGCACATCTAAGTCATCAATTTTGCATAAGTGTTAGGATGTGTGTCCTTTTTCAAAGAACATTCGAAGATTCTAAGATATTTAGCTCACACCGCAACTTGCAAAATCTATTTTCATCCAAGGGCTTTGTGAAGATGTTGGCCAGTTTTTCTTCAGTGGGGATGTGATCGATGGAGATGTCGCCCTTGAGTACATGATCTCGAAGAAAGTGATGACAAATCTGGATGTGCTTGGTCTTGGAGTGCTGAACTGGGTTGTAAGCAATCTTGATGGCACTCTCATTGTCATAGTATAGAGGCACATTCTTCAACTTGATGCCGTAGTCCTTGAGGGTTTGCTTCATCCATAGTAACTGAGCACAACATGAGCCAGCAGCAATGTACTCAGCTTCAGCAGTAGAGAGTGAGACGCAGTTCTGCTTCTTTGAGGACCAATAGACTAAGGATCGTCTGAGGAAATGACATGTACCTGAGGTTGACTTGCGATCCACACGATCTCCATCATAGTCATCATCAGAGTATCCGACGAGGTGAAGATTTGAGCCCTTGGGATACCATAATCCAAGTGTTGGTGTGTGAGCTAAGTATCAAAAAATATGTTCCACAGCCTTATGGTGTGATTCCTTCGGTGTTGCTTGGAATCGGGCACACATGCAAACACTCAGCATAATATCAGGCCTAGATGCACATAGATACAATAATGAACCAATCATGGAGCGGTATACCTTCTAATCAAAATATTTACCATTTTCATCAGTGCAGAGGTGGCCTTTTGAAGGCATTGGAGTTTTGACGCCTTTGCAATCTTGCATGTCGAATTTCCTCAGAACATCCTTGAGGTACTTCTCTTGGGAGATGAAGATGTCATTGTCTTGCTGACAAATTTGAAGACCTAAGAAGAATTTCAACTCTCCCATCATAGACATTTGATATTCTTCACTCATCATATAGGCAAATTCATCACTGTAACGTTTGTCAGTACAGCCAAAGATAATATCGTCTACGTATATTTGGCATATGAATAATTCATTGTAATAGGATTTTGTGAAAAGAGTTGGGTCGAGTGAACCGGGTTGAAGCCTTTCTTCATGAGAAATTCCTTCAGAGTGTCGTACCATGCCCGAGGGGCCTGCTATAGAGGGCCTTGTTGAGTCTGAAGACTTTGTCAGGATGCTTAGGGTCTTCAAAACCTGGGGGTTGAGCAACATATACTTCTTCCTCAAGCTTACCATTGAGGAATGCACTTTTCACATCCATTTGATATAAGATGATATTATGATGGTTAGGATAAGCAAGCAATATGTGAATAGCCTCAAGTCTAGCAACAGGTGCAAACGTTTCATCAAAGTCAATTCCTTCAACCTGTGTGTAGCCTTGAGCTACAAGACGAGCCTTATTCCTCACCACAAGGCCATTTTCATCTTGCTTGTTGCGGTAGATCCACTTGGTACCTATGGTGTTATGTTTGCAAGGATCTGGCCGCTTGACAAGTTCCCACACGTTGTTGAGCTTGAACTGATGCAATTCCTCTTGCATAGCTTGAATCCACTCAGGCTCCTTGAATGCTTCATCAACTTTGGTGGGCTCTATGATAGAGCCAAAGGCAAAGTGCCCACAAAAGTTAGTTAAATGTGAAGCTTTTGAGTGAGTGAGGGGACCTGGTGCATTGATGTCATCGATGATTTTGTCAATCTGCACTTCATTTGCAACTCTAGGATGAGCAGGTTGACGTGGCTGAGGACTTCCATCAGCACCATTTTCTTCAGGTGTATTAACATGAAAGTCTTCATTCATTGGAATGACTTCCTCAGTGGGTATGATATCTTCGATTGCCTTCAGCTTGATGGATTCCTTAGGAGACTGTTCATCTAACATAGAAGGCAGGTGCTCTCTTTACGAGCCATCAGTTTCATCGAACCGCACATCTACAGTTTCAACAACCTTGTGATGGTAGGTGTTGAAGACTTTGTAGGTGTGCGAGTCCTTTCCGTAACCAAGCATAAAACCTTCATGTGCTTTCGGTGCAAACTTAGAACTGTGGTGAGGATCTCTGATCCAGCATTTTGCACCGAAGACTTTGAGATAACTTACATTGGGTTTCTTGCCAGTCATAAGTTCATACGAAGTCTTCTTGAAGAATTTGTGAAGATATACCATGTTGATGATGTGGCATGCAGTATCAATTGCCTCACACCAGAAGCGGCAAGGAGTCTTGTATTCATCAAGCATGGTGCGAGCCATCTCAACTAGAGTCCTGTTCTTGCGCTCCACAATGCCATTCTGCTAAGCAGTATATGGCGCAGATAACTAATGAGTAATACCAAGTTCATCAAGGTATTCATCAAGATTAGTGTTCTTGAACTTAGTCCCATTATCACTCCTAATATGCTTGATCTTGACGCCGAATTGGTGGAGGCCCTTGAATCAAACCATCTAAAGACATCCTGCACTTCATTTTTGTGCAGAATAATATACACCCAAGTGTAATGAGAGTAATCATCAACAATGACAAAGCCATACAAACTTGAAGAATTTGTTAGTATGGAGTAATGAGTGGGGCCAAAGAGATCCATGTGAAGCAATTCAAAGGGACGAGTCGTGGTCATGATTGTCTTCGAGGGATGCTTGGATCTGGTCATTTTTCTAGATTCCCAAGCACCGCGGAGGTGGTCCTTGAGGAATTTGAGGCCCTTGATGCCAATGAAGTTCTTTTTCCTCACGAGCGTGTGCAAGTTCCTCATACCCGCATGTCCAAGTCGTCGATGCCACAGCCAGCCTTCTGAAGACTTTGCAAGTAAGCATGTGGCAGGTTGAGGACCTGTAGAGAAATCAACAATATACAAGTCTCCTCTCCTAAAGCCTTCAAAGACTTTGGAATTTTCAGATTCCATGATGACAACACAACGATATTTTCCAAATATGACGATCATATCAAGATCACAAAGCATTGAGACAGACATAAGGTTGAACCTAAGGGATTCAACAAGCATCATCTTTTCCATGGTTCAGTCCTCTGAGATAGCAACCTTACCAAGTCCCAATACCTTGCTTTTTCCTTTGTCTACGTAGGTGATATGCTTCAGAGGAGATGGAGTGAGTGCCAAATTCATCAGTAGATTCTTGTCACTAGTCATGTGGTTTGTGCATCCACTATCGAGGACCCACTCAGTAGCTTTTGGAGTATCATCATGCAGATGAATTAGTACAGCTTACGAACTCATATGCTTCAGAGTGAAGAATATGACATCACTTTCATCACACAAGATAGTAAGAAAGTAGTGTGAGGACGTGAGAAATGAGGAATTCATTTCTACATGGTTAGTTTGCTTCCTTTCAAGCATTTCCTCAGGTCTCCAGCAAATTCATCAGATGTTCAAGTTCATCTGTAGACCTGACCCTGCATAAGAAATTAGTTCAATTTCTTTACCACCCACATCTAGAGGCGTGGCAAAGAGTTCATCATTGTGCATGCACCATATGAGAAGGGAGGCATTGAAGCAAGTGCACTTCGTTTCACGGGGCGAGGGTTAGAATACTCAAATGAATAAGCAGAGAAATTCTTCGAGGACTTATGAACATAATGGTTTGACGAATAATGCACATATTCATAACTCTTAGGTTTTCCCTATGAAACAGAATGTGAGAGCCTAGCTTAATAGGAATGATAGACTACTCATATCAACAAGGAATTCCTTATTTTTCGGGAGCCCACTCGAAAAGAACTCCAAAGTTAAGCATGCTTGGCTTGGAGCAATTCTAGGATGGGTGACCAACCGGGAAGTTGTTCCCGGGTGCGCATGAGTGAGGACAAAGCATGGCACATGTGCCGGACTGGACGCGCATACGTGTACCAAAAGGGAACGTTCCTGATGGGCCGACGAGGACGTCGGTTCCTTTGAGTAGGGGTGTATGTGAGAGCCTGGCTTAATAGGAATGATAGACTACTCATATCAACAAGGAATTCCTTCTTTTCTGGGAGCCCACTCGAAAAGAACTCCAAAGTTAAGCATGCTTGGCTTGGAGCAATTCTAGGATGGGTCACCGACCAGGAAGTTGGTCCCGGGTGCGCATGAGCGAGGACAAAGTGCGCAAGAAAGACTAGTGTTGGTCTGTGGGGCCAGTCTAGATCCCGCCAGGCATAACGGGGTGTTACACGGAAGCATTAGCGCGAGAATGATATTTTTTACCATTTGCGTAATTTGGTCCAAGTGAGGACTTTGATCTGGGGATCCTATTCTTCATGAGTGATGTCGTGAGGACATTCACTTGAAGATTTTGTAGGTAGCTCTTGGGAACCCAGATTTTCTTCATAGGAGAACCATTCCTGCAGTTAATTCCAACAAATCTAGCAAATACTTCACCTTTCTGATTTTTGAAGAATTTGTAGTTGGAGTCAAGTGACTCATCAGAGGAATATGAAGTTTCACAAGTAAAGCCAGATAGAGTGGATGGATCTACAGGAGATCCTTTCGCAGCAACCCATGAGGTTTTGGGGTACTGCTCAGGTGTCCAGTAGGATCCATCAGCATTGAGTTTCCTCACAAAGGAAATACCCTCTTTCCTAGGGTTCCTGTTCAGAATCTGCTTTTTGAGGACATCACAAAGGGTTTGATGCCCTTTGAGACTTTTGTACATGCCTGTCACATACAATTCCTTCAACCCTGCATTGTCGTTAGTGATACTTGTGGTATCCTCAGATGACGAATTTGAGACCACTGGAATAGTTGAAGAATTTGCAGCAATAGAAGCATTTGAACATTCAGGTGAAGAATTGGTAGTTTCACGTTCGATGCATTTCAAACAAGGTGGAACAAATTCTTCCTAAGCGGTACTGATCTGTTGAGCCAGTAAGGAATCATTTTCCCTTTGGAGATCCTCATGTGACACCCTCGGTTTTTCAAGATCTTGCTTTCTTTGAAGAAATTCATAAGAAAGCTTCTCATGATCGGCTAAGAGATCATTATGATGACTCTGAAGGTTATCATACTTTGTCTGAAGACTTTTGAGATTGTCAGACAGAGTTTGAGTCCGATCCACTTCATAGTTCAATAGATCACGCTTTTGTCTAGCATTTTCTAAAGCTTTTCAAGTGCACTTTGTTTCTTAGTGGCAATTTTAACAAGTTTAGCATAGCTAGGTCTCACAAATTCATCAGATTCACCTTCACTTGATTCAGAAGAAGAATGATGTTTGTGTACCTTTGATCCTTTTTCCATGAAGCAATAGGTGGGAGCATAATCATCATTGCTGATGTCAGAGTCATTGGAGTAGTCATATTCTTCATCGTTGAAGATGGACTTGCTGACGAAAGCAGTAGCGAGAGCAAGGCTAGCGACACCAGATTCTGATTCCTCCTTAGATTCTTCCTCTTCTTCCTCTTCTTCAGATTCTTCCTCACAACCCATTTCCTTGCCGATGAATGCTCGAGCCTTTCTGGAACCATTCTTCCTGTGCTTTGAGGACTTTGAAGATGAGGACTTTGAAGATTTCTTATTTTTCTTCGAGTCATCAGAACTATCCTCCTTGTATTTCTTCTTCTTCTTTGAATCTTTTTCCCAGAGAGGGCGGTCAGAGATAAAGTGACCAGGCTTCTTGCAACGATGGCAGGTTCTTTTCTTGTAGTCTTCTGAGGAATCTGATATCCTCAAGCCACTTTTTGATGACTTTCCAAATCCACCTCTCCTTGAGAACTTCTAGAATTTCCTCACGAGCATTGCCAGTTCCTGACTTAGTTCTTCAGGATCACCAAGGTTGTTGTCTGGATCTTCTTCTTCGGATGAGGAAATTGCTTTTGCCTTTAGAGCACGAGATCTTCCATAGCTTGGCCCATAGAGGTCTCTCTTCTCAGCTTGTTGGAATTCATGAGTATTGAGTCTCTCAAGAATATCAGCAGGATCAAGTGACTTGTAGTCTTCACGTTCTTGAATCATCAAAGCCAGAGTATCGAATGAGGAGTCAAGAGATCTTAGCAGTTTCTTCACCACTTCATGGTCAGTGATATCGGTGGCACCCAGTGCTTGAAGATCATTGGAGATATCAGTGAGACGATCAAAAGTTTGTTGAACATTTTCATTGTCAAGTCTCTTGAAGCGGTTGAAGAGATTGTGAAGAACATCAACACGAGAGTCACATTGAGTGCAAACACCTTCGTTGACTTTGGACAGTCTATCCCAGATAAGCTTAGCAGACTCCAAAGCACTCACTCTGCCATACTGACCTTTGCTCAGATGGCCATAGATGATATTCTTCGCTTGAGAATCGAGTTGCTTGAATCTCTTCACATCAGCAGTAGTAACAGTGGGAGTGACAGAGGGCACACCATTTTCCACAACGTACTAGAGATCGTTGTCAATAGCTTCAAGGTGCATACGCATCTTGTTCTTCCAATAGGGGTAGTCCGTCCCATAGAAGGTAGGACACCCCGCGGAAACCTTCATCATACCTACAATCGACATAAATAGAACTCCAGGTGGTTAAACCAAAATCACACAGAGCAAGGGAGTACCTGCTCTGATACCAATTGAAAGTGTGTTATATCGACTAGAGGGGTGAATAGGCGATTTTTACAAATTCATCACTTGAGGAATTTCAACTTTGAGGAATTTGAAATGTGATGAATAACTAGCAGCGGAATAAGTACTCAAGTGCATGAGGAACATAGTAACAGCATAGCCTTCATGATGAAATGAAACATGCACAAATAGTAAGTAGCATGATACAGGATAAGCAGTGACGAACAAGGTAACTTGAAGAATTTGAGGTGAGGAATTTGTGAAAGTCTTCAGTAAAATTCTTCAAACAGTAACAATCAATTTCATCAACAGGTATATGAGGAATAGAGGGGTTGAGGAAATAGAACCAGATAGCTTGATGAAGACAATGGTTTGATGACCCAGTTCCAACTGTTGTGACAGTCGTACATCTGGTTTGGAGCGGCCTGGTATTTAAACCAGAGGACACACAGTCCCAGGACACATAGTCCTTACCGTATTCTCCTTGACCTAAGGTCACACAGTCCTCGCCCAACACTCATGGTAAGTCTTCAGGGTAGACTTCCAAAACCCTCACAAACTGGTCACCTAGTGATCCACAATTTACTGTTGGATTCTCTAGACCACAGTCACTTCGTGATCCCCAATTGACTGCAGGAGCACTAGACCATGACACCTAACCGTCTGGAGGATACACAGTCCTCAAAGTAACAAGCGTCGGATCCACATAGGAATTTCTTCAGTGATGCTCAATCACTATGGGTTTGGTGGTTTCGTTGTGGGTTTTTCCTCACTGATGATTTTCTATCAAAGTCCTCGGTGGATGGGTTTCTCTCAAATGACAAGTGTCAGTTCTCTCTCAGAGCAGCCAACCAACTAGTAGTTGTGGGGGGTGGCTATTTATAGCCAGGGTGCAAACTGACATGATAAGACATAAATGCCCCCAATGATATGACCGTTATGGGATGTTATGATTGAGGACAGGCAATGGTCGGAATTTCGAACTATGAAAGTCCTCAGGCTTATCATGTTCCTCACATGTAGGCAACTCGCACTGGCGAAATCCTAACTCCTCAGTCAGATCAATTTCCTCAGAGACCAGAAGAACTTCGTCTCTGTCACTGAAGAACTTGTCTGAACCGTAAGAGATTTCCAAAGGCTTCATTCGAAGGATTGTATAGGTTGAGGATTTTGGAGTTGAGCATCAGTTGGAAATTTTCCTTAGTATTACCTCGGGCCCCTTTAATAGTATGGTGTTTCCTATGACTCAAATAAGGAAATGAAACTACGAAAACAAAAGTCTTCACGCTTCATCTTCCTCGTTCATATCTTCAAGGTCACACCAACTTCTTCATTTTCAAAGTCTTCACAAAGTCTTCACCAAAGTCTTCACAAAGTCTTCAGCAAAGTCTTCAGTTGAAGACATACATTTTTAGGGGTCGATAATCTCTGGATATATCAACTCCTCATCGACTTATAGAGCCTGTGTACACTCACAAACACATTAGTGCCTTAACCTATAAGTCTTCAATACACCAAAATCTCTAAGGGGCACTAGATGCACTAACAGTGAGAAATATGTACTCCCCCAAACTTAGGCTTTTCGCCTAAGCTGGTATAGTGTCATGGCTGGCCTAGATAGTATCCAAAGTCATAGTTGGGGACTTGGGTTTGTACTGGGTTGTGGTGGCTACCGCCTGAACGGCTATAGCATGGAGGCGAGTGGCCTCCGCCTTTCTCTCGTACTCGTTTGCCTCCTCTCTCATTATAAAGTGTCTCTGTTTTTCCTGAAAGTTAAAGAAGGCACGAGCAGGAAGGGTAATATGGGCAGCATGCTGTCTATCAAAAATTAGTCCGTATAGGAGGGACTGTTCGTTCCTTTCAAGAAACTGGTAGCACACCATAGCCTCATAATTAAGAAAAACAGGTGGTAATTCAATATCATTCCCCCTTATCGGTACCCCAAGATAATTAACTACACAAGTTGCATAAATCCCGCCAAAGAAATCTCCATCCTTAGAAATTTTATGTAGCCTCCTAGCCATAATAGCCCCAAAGTTATATCGTCTATCACCCATTACCGCAGTCTTAAGAATACTAAGATCAGGTACACAAAGGTGGCTATGCTCATTTTTACCGTTAATACATCTACCTATGAAGAGAGCAAAATAATGTATGGCAGGAAAGTGAATGCTCCCCAAGGTAGCCTCTGTAATATTTCTAGTTTCTCCCACAGTGATGCTAGCAAGAAAATCATTATATTCAGTTTTGGGAGAATCACTATGGCTGCCACATTGTGGAATTTTGCATTCACGGTTAAAATCTTCTAGGTTCATAGTATAAGATTCATCATAAAGATTTAAAAAACAGAATGCTTATTACGCCTGGATGAAAATTCAAACCACTGCACGAAAGAATCAGTGAGTTGATAATATTGCTTGCATTGGTCTGAAACGAAATCCTCAAGGCCAGCATTTCGTGTGTATGCGTAAAAGTCTTCCTTGAAACCAGCATCAACCATGAATTGATCCGATGGCCATTCACAAGGCCGCACTTGTGCTTCCCTCGGTGGTGCAGGGTTGGGCTCATGTATCGCGAGTCTCGGGGCCTTCTTGCTAGAGGAACACCCTTGGTATATTCGCCTCAACATTTTTTTCTTTCTTTGAAAAATTTCTGAAATTTTTAGTGTCTCAAAATAAAGGTGAACAAAACTCAACAAAACTTATAGCAACTACTCCCACAAGTGCCTAGAGCCTATATCATGCATCAAAACTACTTGGGACCATACAAATTTGACATGCAAGCTCAAGAACAAGGTCACCACCGCAGCAAAAATTTGCAATATATAAAGCACTAAAACAAAAACTAATTGGACCATTGGAGGAGTCACATATCGAAGATCAATCCCCCAAAACAGTTTTGCAATTGGAGCTTTGCACAAGGAGATTGAAAATGGCAGTAAAATGAGCTAGAACATGGGTTTGAGCAATGGTGAGATTTTTCTGGAGGAAGACAAAGTGGATAGTTGCTGGAATAAGTGAGGGGGCCTATGTGGGACCCACAAGCCACCTAGGCGCAGCCAGGGGGTGGTCGCGCCCTGTGGGCTTGTGGCCCACTAGTGCAGCCCCCTGATATGTTCTCAGTGCCAGAAATTCCTAAATATTCCAGAAAAAAGCATACTACATTTTCAGGGCAATTGGGGAACTTTTATTTTCAGGTCAATTTCTATTGCACAGATAACTCAGAAAACAGAAAAATAATAGCATTTTTACTTTGTCTAATCTAAACAACAGAACGTAAAAGTTGGGTATAGAAGGTTGTGCTTTCTAAATTCATCCATCTCATGCTCATCAAAAGGAATCCATCAATAAGGTTGATCAAGTCTTATTGACAAACTTTTTTCGAATGACATGGAACCGAAGAATTTTTGAATAGCACTAGGTTACCTCAATGGGGATATGCATGTCCCCAAAAATAAGTGTATCATATTTATTCTTGATAGTAGGGAGAGGGAATTAAAAATCTCCAATAATAATCATTGGAATTTTTTCAATGGAGTTGATACTATGAACTTGAGGTTGTTTCTTTGGAAAGTGTACCGTATGCTAATTACCATTAACATGAAAAGTGACATCGCCCTTGTTACAATCAATAACAGCCCCTGCAGTATTCAAAAAGGGTCTACCAAAGATGATTGACATACAGTCATCCTCGGGAATATCAAGAATAACAAAGCCCGTTAAGATAGTAACATTTGCAACTATGACAGGCACATCCTCACAAATACCGATGGGTAAAGCAGTTGATTTATCAGCCATTTGCAAAGAGATTTCAGTAGGTGTCAACTTATTCAAATCAAGTCTACGATACAAAGAGAAAGGCATAACACTAACACCAGCTCCAAGGTCGCATAAAGCAGTTTTAACATAATTTCTTTTAATAGAGCATGGTATAGTAGGTACTCTAGGATCTCCTAGTTTCTTTGGTATTCCACCCTTAAAGGTATAATTAGCAAGCATGGTGGAAATCTCATCCTCCGGAATCTTCCTTTTATTTGTCACAATATCTTTCATATACTTAGCATAAGGAGACATTTTCAGAATATCAGTCAAGCGCATACGCAAAAAGACAGGTCTAAGCATTTCAACAAAACGCTCAAAGTCCTCATCATCCTTTTTCTTGGATGGTTTAGGAGTAAAGGGCATGGGTTTCTGAACCCATGGTTCTCTTTCTTTACCATGCTTCCTAGCAACAATGTCGCTTTTGTCATATATTTCATTCTTAGGTTGTGGGTTATCAAGATCAACAGCAGGTTCAATCTCCACATCATTATCATTACTAGGTTGAGCATCAAATGAAACATCATCATTAATATTATCACTAGGATCATGTTCATCAGCACATTGTGTCTCAACATCAGAAACAGAAATATCATTTGGGTTTCCAGGTGTATCTATAACAAGTTCACTAGCAGCATCCAAGGTCCTATCATCATTCTTTCTCCTTTTATTAATGGGACGACTAGGTGTATCAGTATTAATTCCTTGAGAATCTTGCTCAATTCTCTTAGGATGGCCCTCGGGATACAAAGGTTCCTGAGTCATTTTACCACCTCTAGTCACAACTCTAACAGAATGATCATTGTTCTTACCATTCATCTCATTAAGAAAATCATTTTGTGCCTTAAGTACTTGTTCTACTTGAGTAGTTACCATGGAAGCATGTTTACTAATAAGCTTAAGATCATTAATAGTTCTACTCATATAATCACTTAAGCGATCAAGCATGTAAGTATTATATTTCAATTTTCTACTAACATAAGCATTAAAATTTTGTTGCTTAACAACAAAGTTATCAAACTCATCCAAGCATTGGCTAGCAGACTTATTATAAGGAATATCACCTTCATCAAATCTACGGAGAGAATTTACCTCTACTACCTGTGTCGGGTTATCAAGACCATGTATTTCTTCAATAGGTGGTAGATTCTTAACATCTTCAGCTTTAATACCTTTTTATTTCATAGATTTCTTTGCCTCTTGCATATCGTCGGGACTAAGAAATAGAATACCTTTTTTCGTCGCAGTGGGCTTTGGAGGTGGTTCGGGGATGGTCCAATCATTATCATTGCTCGATATATTATTCAATAGTAGTTCAGCTTGTTCAACAGTTCGTTCCCTGAAAACACAATCGGCACAACTATCTAGGTGGTCCCTAGAAGCATCGGTTAGTCCATTATAAAAGATATCAAGTATTTCGCTTTTCTTGAGAGGATGATCAGGCAAAGCATTAAGTAATTGGAGAAGCCTCCCCCAAGCTTGTGAGAGACTCTCTTCTTTAATTTGCACAAAGTTAAATATTTCTTACAAGGTAGCTTGTTTCTTATGGGCAGGAAAATATTTTTCAAAGAAGTAATATATCATATCCTGGGGACTATGCACACAACCAAGAGCAAGAGAATTAATGAGAAAGGAAACAACTTAAGAATATAGTAATAACAAATTTTTTCCTCATGAGTAAATAGGTTGGCTATATCATTCAATTTAGTAAGATGTGCCACAACAGTTTCAGATTCATAACCATGGAAAGGATTAGATTCAACCAAAGTAATTAACTCAGGATCGACAGAGAATTCATAATCCTTATCAGTAACAAAGATAGGTGAAGTACTAAACTTAGGATCATATTGCATTCTAGCATTGAAAGATTTTTCCTTCCACTTGCATAGCAATTTCTTAAGATCATCTCTATCCTTACAAGCAAGAAAGTCCCTAGCTACCTCTCCCTCCATAACATAACCCTTAGGTTTATTAGGCAATTCAATCTAAGAGAGTTAGGTCTAACAGGTGTCTCCTAGTGTTCAGTTCCAATAATTTCATTAGTTTTAGAAATATCATCAGTTTCAGCATTGACTCTAGCAATTTTTTCATCAAGAAATTCACCCAGTGGCACAGTATTATCAAGCAAAGTATCATCATAAGCATCATGCATAGCAGAAGTGGCATCATCAATTACTTGCGACATATCAGAATCAATAGCAGGTGGTGGTGTCGCAAATTTACTCATAACAGAAGGTGAATCAAGTGCAGAGCTAGATGACAGTTCCTTACTTCCCCTCGTAGTGGAGGGATAGATCTTGGTTTTGGGGTCTTTCAGATTCTTAATAGTGATCAACAGATATAAATCCCAAGTAACTCAGAGAATAGAGTTATGATCCCCGGCAACGACGCCAGAAAAAGGTCTTGATAACCCACAAGTATAGGGGATCGCAACAATTTTCGAGGGTAGAGTATTCAATCCAAATTTATTGATTCGACACAAGGGAAGCCAAAGAATATTCTTGAATATTAGCAGCTGAATTGTCAATTCAACCACACTTGAAAAACTTAATATCCGCAACAAAGTATTTAGTAGCAAAGTAATATGGAAGTAATGTAACGATGGCAAAAGTGACAGTAGCAGTTTTGTAGTGATTGTAACAATAGCAACGGAAAAGTAACTTAGCAAGGATCAATATGTGAAAAGCTCGTAGGCAATGGATCAGTGATGGATAATTATGTCGGATGGCATGCATCATGCAACGATTATAACATAGGGTGACACAGAACTAGCTCCAATTCATCAATGTAATGTAGGCATGTATTCCATATATAGTCATATGTGCTTATGAAAAAGAACTTGCATGTCATCTTTTGTCCTACCCTCCTGTGGCAGCGGGGTCCTAATGGAAACTAAGGGATATTAAGGCATCCTTTTAATAAAGAACCGGACCAAAGCATTAACATTTGAGGGAATTCCTTATTTGACACTCCCTTAAAATCATGTTCCTTATTTGACACTAGAGAAAAAATTCTTCCCTATATGACCTATAGTTTTAATTTCTTTCCCTATATGACACTCTAGTTCATTTTATACATGTAAAAAGACCTTTTTACCCATGTACATAATGTTACCAGAAATATGTAGCATTGAGCCTAATTAGCTAAGGGCACCACTAGGTAGTGGCGGAGACAAAGGGTGGCCAGGGTGGGCCATGGCCCACCCTGGATTTTAAAAATATCTTTTATATCACATAGAAGAAAGGCTAAAAATAAAATAATATAATATATATGTATAGTAACACTGCTGGTCCACCTTGACCCACTGGGCTAGGTCTGCCAGTGCCACTAGGCATCAGACTATTGATATATCGCTTCTATCAGGCTAGTCTGTGGTCGTGGCCGTACGATTAATAGTGTGCTTCTCGTTCGATCTGGTAGCTAGCCACGCGCCGAGTTGTTGCTTCTGTCCGTTAATTGCGTTTTTAATTGTGCTTCGTACCATCTCCCGGTAATCTCTTGGACGCATGTTGCTCTTTCGGGTGCTTCCAATAACTACTTTGCATGCTCCCGTGCTTCTAGCAACTGTTGTGCATGCTCCGTTAATTCCTCTACGTGGAGCCCAAGAACCTGGTGCATGAACTCGCGTAGGAGCTTATTTACCAACAATTTTATGCTTCCATTTACATGAGAATTTGTTTCAATGGTGAATGAAATTTACTTCCATTTAATATAAATTTATGTCACACGTAAAGAGATCATTTTTCTTGGAAGCATCATATCTTGTTTTGATTGACTAGAATTGCATCCAACTAAATAATGATATCATCAAATAAAAAATAATTCCACTTATTTTAACTGTACCAATTTTATGTTTCCATCGACTATAAAAAATAATGGTGAACGAGCGATGACATCGAGGAGTGGGGCGCATGGGACCCGTCTTAGCGGTACTGCGGCGAGAACATGTGATGCGCCGGTGGATCGCGAGCTCAGCGGTCATAGGGGTTGGATGTACGAAGCACGGAGAACAAATCTGGCGGCACCGGCGAAGAGAATAGGGGCGACATAGTGGATCACATGCTGGTCAGAAGCAGGAGAGAGAGAGAGAAACGGGTGAGCACTGATCTGGGAGAGAAGAATTAGGGGAGACTAAACATACTGGCTGCGTAAAAGGAGGTAGGTTAGGGAGCGCAAGAGATTTATTTGGAACAACTATTATCTTGTACATATTTATGGTCACATTATACATATGAGTAAAATGGTCTTTTCACGTGTACAAAATGCACTAGAGTGTCATGTAGGGGGAAAATTAAGACTAAAGGTCATATAAGGAAGAAAATTTCTCCAGTATCAAATAAGGAACACAATTTTAAGAGAGTGTCAAATAAGAAATTCTCTCTTAGCACTCAGTGAATACATGAACTCTTCAAACTACGATAATCACCAAAAAGAATCCTAGTTATTGTCATCCTGGAGGATGCGGATCATAACTCGTAATAGGTGTCTACAACTTGCAACATAGGATCAAGAACACATATATATTCATGAAAACATAATAGGTTCAGATCTGAAATCATGACACTCAGGCCCTAGTGACAACCATTAAGCATAGCAGAGTCATAGAAACATCAATCTCAGAACATAGTGGATACTAGGGATCAAACCCTAACAAAACTAACTCGATTACATGCTAAAACTTATCCAACCCATCATCGTCCAGCAATCCTACGATGGAATTACTCACGAGCGGCGGAGAGCATCATGGAATTGGTGATGAAGGATGGTTGGTGATGACGATGGCGTCGATTTCTCCTCTCCGGAGCCCAAAACGGACTCCAAATCTGGTCTCCCGAGGAAGAACAGGAGGTGGCGGCGGCTCCCTATCATGAAACATGATGAACTCTTCTCTCTGATTTTTTTCTCTCCATCGACCTGAATATATGGAGTTGGAATTGAGGTCGGTGGAGCTCCAGGGGGCCACAAGCCACCTAGGCACGGCCAGGGGGTGGTTGCGCCCCCTTGCTTGTGGCCAATGGGTGGCCCCCCTCTGGTTGATTCTTTCGCCGGTATTTTTTATTAATTTCAAAAATATTTTTCATAAATTTTTAGGTCAATCCAAGAACTTTTATTTCTGCACAAAAATAACACCAAGGCAATTCTGCTGAAAACAACGTCAGTTCGGTTTAGTTACATTCAAATCATGCAAATTAGAGTCGAAAACAAGGGCAAAAGAGTTTGGAAAAGCAAATACGATGAAGATGTATCAACTAACAGGCTTACCAGTCTCGTTAACTCGTGTGATGACGAGCCTGTCGGTGCCTATAGCATTTCGGCTCTTAGGTTTCTGCTGCTTCTTGGATTTTGAAACATGCTCGTCGACCTCCACATCCACCTCTTCCATGGGAGAATACTCCTTTATGTCCTCTCCATCAGTGCCCATATCAGGATTACTATCTGCACTAGCAGGAATATTGTAGCCTCTGCCTCTCACATAGTAGTTATGTGGATTAAGCTCATCATCATAACCTTCATGTCCCTGCGCGTCCGTAAATGCATCACCGTCGTGTGCCTAATGTGTCTAAAAAGAGTCATGTGCATCGTTCGTTTGATTGGACATCTACAAAAACAAAACATTGGCAACCTTATTAATTCATATATAAAATACAAAATTTTGGCATGACCTTTACTAAAAATAGGACATACATATTGGTTGCCAGACGAAACGAAAATTAATCAACGTTTCGCCAAAACATTGGAAACCCTATGCATTCCCTGCAAACAATACACAAGCAACCGCATTTCCATCAAAACAAAATTTGAACCACATTTCAATCACTTACCGAAGGAATCAAGGTGTTGGCACCGATTGACGAGGCAGGTGAACGGCGTTAGGGGAGGGATTAAAGACGTCGCGGTGAGGTTGAGGTCGTCCGGGCCGGCGGCGTGACGGCAGTGGGGAGGGTTTAAAGGCGGCTCGAGGTCGACGCGGTTGTGGGCGGACGGCGAGGTCGAGGTGATTGGGGTCGATGGCGACTCGAGGAGCTGCTACTGGAGGGGAAGGTGGGCGACGACAATGAAGGTGGCGGCAGCGGGGAGGGGGTGGCGGCGCCGACGACGAAGGTGGCAACGGCGATGTACGAAGCGGAGCATGTGAGCGCACGAAGCGAATGTTTGCAATGAACATTTCCCCCAAACGGGCAAAGACAATGGAGAAAAATAGCTATGGCGTTGGTGACGTCTCCAACACCATAGAGATATTAGTTATGGCATTGGTGACGTCACCAACGCCATAGCTATTTTCCTTTCAAAATTGCATCAACTTAATTAATTCAACTTCCGATTATTAGTACAAATGCAGAATAATAAAATACAGTCAAGACAAAAATGTTAAAAGGGGATGGATAAGGTCACATCCGGAAGAAGATTATTACATCAATATTAAAATACGATCGAATGTTGTCGAGTTAATAATAAATACAAGACAAATAAAAATCAACTATGATGTTGTTTCTCGGTTTCTCTTGTTTGTGTGGGGGCTCTGAACCAATGTTTTTCTCTTGTTTGTGCGGAGGCTCTCAACAGAAGCTTTTCTTTTATTTGTGCAGGGGATCTCAACGAAAGTTTCTGCATCCGACGTGCTTCTACGCCTTCTCTTACACTTCTCCTTTCGAATAACGCCATCTTCTTCTTGATAGATGCCAGCTTGGTCATAGTCATCTAGATCTTTCTTCTTTGACAGTTCTTTGCCGTTGCATTCTTTCTGCCCGTCGAGGTGATTTTCATGTTCTGCAATATTCTTCACACCTCCTTCTAGCTCATCATCATGTACCTTCCCTTTGACTTCGACATCCTCCTCTTCCTCACCATGACTTGTCCACCATGTGTAACCAGAAATTAAATCATATTTCAATAAGTGCATCTTCACATGACCAGTAGAAGGGTCAACCAAAATTATGTTTTCACACTTGTTACATGAACATAATATTTTTGTTTCCCCTTTCCGATTCATATCTTCCAACGCGACCTTTAAGAACCCATTTATAGTTCGATCCATATATATATATATATATATATATATATATATATATGTGTGTGTGTGTGTGTGTGTGTGTGTGTGTGTGTGTGTGTGTATGTATATGTATATATATAAGCATAAATCATTCACTTCCACGGTGCCTACAAAAAAAGGGTCAAAAATCATTTCAGCATATTATGTACTATATAGACACACATATGCGGGCATTACATACCTAAATGATATACACACAAAAAACAGACGCCTAGTTCTCTTAATGGATCGAAGGCGGAGTCCGCCGGTCGTGTATCTCTATACACACATATATGTGAGAGTACCGTTAAGAGATTGCCTATGATAAACCAGGCCGTCCTATGATAAACCAGGTCGGTCGGGTCAGCTATATATAGAGATGCAACTACTAATGGCGATCTACATTTAGGAACGCCGTCAAAATAATTGCGGGCTCCACAAAATATACCTATGACATGCCGTATATGTTGCACGCCACAAGTAATGCATAGTCCCCCCGTGGGAACTTTAGACGCCAACAATAATATGTGAAAGGAGAGAGCGTTGGGGTCCTCATACAAGTGACGTTTGGAAAATTTTGAACGCCACCACTATGTGTGTATCAATAACGTACAAATTTAAGGAACGCCGGTACTATTTAAAAATATTAGTGTTGGTATTGGGGGAAAATGGTGTGCCACCAAAAAGAGTTGTGGCTAGCCATTTCTCTACTAGTGTAAAGACAAAGCATATGAGGCAACTTAAACTCCATTTTTTATGAGACAAATTAAATATAACAGCAAATAAAAAGAAGAACAAGTGAATGAAAATTTGTGTGAAGTTACTTGATAGTTGGTGATGATATTCCCTGGCAAAGGTGACAGAAATCCTTCCCGATACTTGTGATTTGTGTTGAATTTTCCGTGAAGAGGAACGAGTTATCACATCACAATGTGAGTAAGTATTTCCCTTAGTTATGAAACCAAGGTTTATCGAACCAACAGGAATACCAATCATCAACTATCTTCAGCGGCTGCACACAAAAGAGCAAACAACTTGCACCCAACGCTAGCAAGAGGGTTGTCAATCCCCTTGGTCTCGTTATTTGCAAGAAAGTGAGTTGTGTAGATAATTGTAAATTGCAAAATAAAGTAAAAGGTAAATAAGAACATAAAGGTAATAATAAATTTTGTAAATATATAACTGAATAGACCCAGGGGTCATAGTGTTCTCTAGTGGCATCTCTCATAAAAATAGCATATGGTGGGTAAAAAATATTGTTGGGCAATTAATAGAAAAGCAGATGGTTATGCGATTTTCATGACAATGATCATGTGTATATAGGCATCACGTCCATAAGAAAATAGGCCGACTCCTACTTGCACCTATTACTATTACTCCACTCATCGACCGCTATCCAGCATGCATCTAGAGTATTAAGTAAAATATAGTAATGCTTGAAGAACAATGACATGATGTAGACAAAGTAAACTCAATCAATATTAATTAATCCCATCATTTTATCCTTAGTAGCAGCAACACAAAGACGTATCTTGTCCCCTACTTTGCCACTGGGATATAGAAACTCGTCAGGTTGAATCTACCAAAACGCACCACTCTCACCGAAGAAATAACAATCTAGTTGGCCAAACTATCTTAATAGATCAGAGAGCATTACGAAGCTATAATGATCATGCACATAAGAATCATATTAGAATTTAGAGAAGACTCAAATATTTATCATGAATAATCTGAACATAAACCCAAAATTCATCGGATCCCAACAGAAGCACCATACAAAGGGATTACATCGGATAGATCAAGGCAAAGATGCGATGAACATTGTATTGAAGATCAAGAGAGAGAGAGATTGCCATCTAGGTACTACCTATGGACCTGTAGGTCTATGGTGAACTACTCACACATCATCATGAGAGCAGAAAGGTTGATGAAGAGGCCCTTCGTGATAGATCCCCCCTCTGGCAGGGTGCCGAAACGGAGCTCTAGATAGGCTCCCGTTGGAATAGAGACTTGTGGCGGCATAAAAAGTGTTTCGGGGCCTTCTCTAGGGTTTTGGGATATTAGAGAATTTATAGGCCAGAGAGAGGCGTCGTGAGAGCCACGAGGGGGCCACCACATATCACCCCCCCCTCCCCGCCAGGGCGTGCCCTAATGTGTGGTGGAGCCCTCGTGTAGTTCCCGGCCTCCTTCCGAAGCTTGCAGGTCTTTTTTTGGTCCAGAAAAAATCATCAAAAAGTTTCGTGGCAATTGGACTTCGTTTGGTTCTGTAAACCTGAAAAGTAAAAAACACGTTGAAAACAGCAATTGGCACTGGTCACTAGGTCAATAGGTTAGTGTTCAAAAATATTATAAATTGGTAAACAAATGCCCAAAAAGTATCCTAGAATGGTAATATATCAGCATGGAACAATCAAAAATTATAGATACGTTGGAGACGTATCAGCGATCAGTGCAAGGTGAAATGGAAAACGGTATGCTCTCCAAAATGCTTTGGGGGTCTTGGGATACTGGATCTTCGCAAATACGCTAGGGCACTTCGGCTGCGGTGGCCCTGATATGAGTGGACGGAGCCCAATAGAGCTTGGGTCGGATTGTGCAAGCACTACGATGTTAAATACATGGAGCTCTTCTATGATGTCACCACCATCACTGTCGGTAACGACCTTATGGTGTGGTTCTGGCTGTCCCCTTGGCTTGGTGGCGAGAAGCCTATGGACATTGTGCCTCTCATATTCCATTTGTCAGCTAGGAAGAACTCTTCGGTGAGAGATGCTCTCCTTAACAACGCCTGGCTTTCAAGGATTAACTTGACCATCGAGTTGACGTTCGACCACATCCTCCAGTTTTGCACCCTTTGGAAGAGGCTAGACGCGGTTCTTTTGCACCATGACACTTCACACACTATTGTTTGGAACCGCACGCCAAATGGCTCTTATTCAGCTGCTTCTACCTATCTAGCACAATTTAAGGGTGTCGTCACCACTAGGGGTGGGCATAAAAACCGACGAACCGAACACCGAACCAAAGCCGAAACCGAAAAAACTGAATTTTCGGTTTTTATCATTGGTATACATAATTTCGGTTTTTACTTCTAGAAACCGGACTAATTTCGGTTTGTTCGGTTTTTTATTCGGTTAACCGAAGTAAACCGAACTATACCGTAGGCATACCACCGTGGAACTCACTCCCGCGTCGCTGTGCAGTCCTCCCGTATTCTTTTTTCTTTGAGTGGCAGTCCTCCCATAAGCCAACCACTTTGTTCTGCTAAGGCCACTAATACATATAGCCCACTAGCCCATATGAGACAAGGAGTGACTAGCACATCACGTGTGTCACCATGGGACGAGCATTGGAAGCTTGTCAACCTCCGAGCGTGCGAGCGTCTGAACAAAGAATGATTAGTCCCACCTCGCCTGGCTGGGGAAACAAGACATACACTTTTGCCTATATAATAGGGCAATCCGGGCAGATTTAGTAAAAGCCAGGTTCCATCGGTGTAAACCGAAAACTGCACCGAACATCCGGTTAACCGGAATTTTGGTTAGCTATTTCTAATTGTAATTTTTGGTTTTTGACTTTGTAAACTGAATTTGAAAAATAACCGGATGGTAGAAACAGAAATTTAGGTTTATATCGAACGCCCACCCCTACTCACCACGCGTATGAAGCCCTTGTATATCGCTAAGAAACGCGGTTGATGTAGTCAAACGTCTAAGTGATCCAAATCGTCGAGCGTCCCGATTCTATCACGATCCGTCCTGATTTGGCGTCGAACGGACAGCACCTCTGCGTTCAGCACACGTACGGTTTGATGACGATCTCCGCCTTCTTGATCCAGCAAGAGGGAGCGGGGAGGTAGACGAGTTCTCCGGTAGCGCGGCGGCGTTGCGGCGATGGTGGTGAAGTTATGCCAGTAGGGCTTCGCCTAAGCACCACTGAAAACCGATGTAGAGGAGAAACTACGATCTAGAGGAGAGGTAGCCCGTGGTTGTATTTTTGTGTCAAAAACTCTCAAAACCTCTAGTATATATAGGAGGAGGGGAGGGAGGAGGCTTGGCTCCTAAGGGAGCCAACCCTAGTTCGGCCGAAGTGGGAGGGAGGAGTCCTCCTCCTTCACTCCTAGTAGGATTAGGACTCCCTCCATATTTTCCCACTTTTGCCTTCTTTCCACCTTAGGTTTTCTTCCCTAGCCACATAGGCTTCTCGTGGGCCTTCGGCCAGACCCCTAAGGGTTGGTATTCCTTATCCCACATCCCATGTAGCCTCTTGGGTCGAAATACCCCTCCCGATGGTCCCCCGATACCCTCCCAACACTCCCGGTACACTACCGATGAGCCCAAAAAATTTCCGGTGACCAAATCAGGACTTCCTATATATCAATATTTACCTCCAGACCATTCCGGAGCTCCTCGTGATGTCTGGGATCTCATCCGGGACTCCGAAAAACCTTCGGTCACCACCATACATAACTCTACACTACCGAAATGTCACCAAACCTTAAGTGTGCAAACCCTGCGGGTTCGAGAACTATGTAGACATGACCGAGACACATCTACGGTCAATAACCAACAGCGGACCTGGATGCCCATATTAACTCCTACATATTCTATGAAGATCTTTATCGGTCGAACCTCTGTGTCAAGTATTCGGTTAATCCCGTATGATGTTCCCTTTGTTTTTCGGTATGTTACTTGCCCAAAATTCGATCGTCGGTATCTCCATACCTAGTTCAACCTCGTTACCAGCAAGTATCTTTACTCATTTCCGTAATACAATATCCCATGGATAACACTTAGTCACATTGCTTGCAAGGCTTATTGTGATGTTTTATTACCGAGTGGGCCTTGAGATACCTCTCCGTCACACAGAGTAACAAATCCCAGTGTTGATCCATGCCAACCCAACAGACGCCCTCGGAGATACCTGTAGATCACCTTTATAGTCACCCATTTATGTTGTGATGTTTGATACACACAAGGCACTCCTCCGGTGTCTATGAGTTGCATGATCTCATGGTCATAGGAACATATACTTGACATGCAAAAAACTGTAGCAATAAACTGACACGATCATATGCTATGTTTATAGTTTGGGTCTTGTCCATCCCATCATTCTCCTAATGATGTGATACCATTATCAAATGACATCTCATGTCAATGGCTAGGAAACCTTGACCATCTTTGATCAACGAGCTAGTTTACTAGAGGCACACTAGGGATAAAGTGTTGTCTATATATCCACACATGCAATGTGTTTTCAATCAATACAATTATAGCATGGATAATAAAAAATTATTATGAACAAGGACATATAATAATAAACACTTTATTTATTGCCTCTAGGGCATATTTCCAACAGTCTCCCACTTGCACTAGAGTCAATAATCTAGTTCACATCACTATGTGATTTACATTGTAATGAATCGAACACCCATGCAGTTCTGGTGTTGATCATGTTTAGCCCTTGGAAGAGGTTTAGTCAACGGGGCTGCAACATTCAAATCCGTGTGCACTTTACAAATTTTTATGTCCTTCTCCTTGATGTAATCACGGATGGAATTGAAGCATCGCTTTATGTGTCTGGTCCTCTTGTGAAACCTTGGTTCCTTGGCCAGAGCAATGGCACCAATTTTTTCATAGAACAAAGTCATTGGACTCAGTGCACTAGGCACTACACCAAGATCTATCATGAACTGCTTCATCCAGACACCTTCCATCGCTGCCTCCGAGGATGCGATGTACTCCGCTTCGCATGTAGAATCGGCTACCACGCTTTGCTTGGAACTGCACCAGCTTACCGCTCCCCCATTTAGAATAAATATGTATCCCTCGGTAGAGTGAGTCTACTTAGCGAACTGGCAGGACGCGGAGATCGATTGATCAATATGCATATCGAGAGTTGATGGTTGACCGCCGCCCCCTTGTCCTGTCCTGGAGGCTCCCCGGCCGGGGGGGGCAAAGGGGATTGCTATCGTCACCCTTTCTCCCGGTGTATGTGAAAGAGAAAAAGTGACGCACTTTTTTGATTTTCGGTCTGCGGTTTGCGAATTAGAGTCATCCAAATCAGTGTCAAAGCTTGCATCGACTTAACCCTTTACGACGAGCTCTTGATCACCTCCATAAACGAGAAACATTTCCTTAGTCCTTTTTAGGTACTTAAGGATATTCTTGACCCCCGTCCAGTGCTCCATTCTAGGATCACTTTGAAACCTTCAAGCCATACTTATGGCAAGGCTGACATCGGGTCTTGTGCACAACATTGCATACATGATAGAGCCTATGGCTGAAGCATAGGGGATGACACTCATCTTCTCTCTATCATCTGCAGTCACTCGGCATTGATTCTTACTCAACTTCACACCTTGTAACACAGGCAAGAACCCCTTCTTGGACTTATCCATTTTGAACTTCTTCAAAACTTTATCAAGATATGTGCTTTGTGAAAGTGCTATCAAGCGTCTCGATCTATCTCTATAGATCTTAATGCCAAATATGAAAGCAGCTTCTCACAGGTCCTTCATTGAAAAATTCTTGTTCAAATATTCCTTCACAGTTTCCAGCATTTCTATATTGTTTCCAATCAGCAATATGCCATCCACATATAATATTAGAAACGCTATAAAGCTCCCACTCACTTTCTTGTAAATACAAGCTTCTCCATAAACTTGTATAAACCCAAACGCTTTGATCACCTCATCAAAGCGCTTATTCCAACTCCAAGATGCTTCCACATCCATCTGCCAAATTTCATAGTCTAAATATGCAGCTATTGCTAACATGATTCTGACGGACTTAAGCATCACTACGGGTGAGAAGGTTTCATCGTAGTCAACTCCTTGAACTTGTGAAAAACCCTTTGCCACAAGTCGAGCTTTATAGATTGTGATATTACCACCCGCGTCTGTCTTCTTCTTAAAGATCCATTTGTTCTGAATGGACTTTCGCCCTTCAGGTAATACTTCCAAGGTCCATACTTTGTTTTCATACATGGATCCCATCTCGGATTTCATGGCCTCTAACCATTTCTCGGAATTTGGGCCCGTCATCGCTCCTCCATAGCTCGTAGGTTCATTGTTGTCCAACAACATGACCTCCAAGACAGGGTTGCCGTACCACTTAGGAGCAGTACACGCCCTTGTCGACCTACGAGGTTCAATATTAACTTGATCCGAAGCTTCATTGTCATCATCATTAACTTTCTCTTCAACTGTTGTAGGCTCCACAGAAACATCTTTCTGCGCTGCGCTACTCTCTGGTTGAAGTAAAGGTTCAATAACCTCATCAAGCTCTATTTTCCTCCCACTCAATTCTTTCGAGAGAAATTCTTTCTCAAGAAATGTTCCTTTCTTAGCGACAAACACTTTGCCTTTGGATTTGAGATAGAAGGTATACCCAACTGTCTCTTTCGGGTATCCTATGAAGATGCATTTCTCCGCTGAACTATTGAGTAATCTCCAGAACGTGCCTCCCAAGCGTTCTTAACGTATTCGGATGACAAGTCTGCGGGTTGGTTACCAAGCGGTGCATCAAGTACATATGCCTTCTGGGAAGCCGTGAGGATAATCCTCAGATTACAGGCCCAGTCCACAAAGTTACTTCCATCATCTTTTAACTTAGCTTTCTCTAGGAACGCATTAAAATTCAGGGGTGCTACTCATTGATCTACAGCATAAATAAGCAAAGGTTACTAAGACTATTGTTCAAGATAATGAGTTTAGTTAATCAAATTACTAAAGCTCCCACTCAAATTGACATCCCTCGGGTCATCTAAGTGATACATGATCCAAATTCACCAACTCAAGTCCAATCATCATGTGAGTTGAGGTGGTTTCAATGGTGAACATCATCGTGTTGATCATATCTACTATATGAGTCATGTTCGACCTTTCGGTCTCTTGTGTTTCGAGGCCAAGTCTGTACATGCCAGGCTCATCAAGTTTAACCCGAGTGTTCTGCATGTGCAATGCTGGCTTGCACCCGTTGTATGTGAATGTAGAGTCTATCACACCCGATCATCACGTGGTGTCTCGACACGACGAACTTTCGCAACGGTGCACACTCGGGGAGAACAAAATTTTACCTTGAAATTTAAGTGAGGGATCACCTTATAATGCTACCATTGTATTAAGCAAAACAAGGTGCATAAAAGGATTAACATCACATGCAAATCATAAGTGACATGGTATGGCCATGAATCTCCATCTTGAAAGCATCGGCATGATCTTCATCGTCACCGACATAACACCATGATCTCCATCATCATGATCTCCATAATTGTGTCGTCATCGGGGTTGTCGTGCCCACCATGCTCATACTACTATAGCTACCGTTTAGCGATAAAGTAAAGCATTACATAGCGCTTAATGATTGACACGCAAGTCATACAATAATTAAAGACAACCCTATGGCTCCTGCCGGTTGCCGTACTCATCGACATGCAAGTCGTGATATTCTAGACAACACATGATCAACTCATACATCACATATATTTCATCATGTAATTGGCCAATCACATCACAACATACCCTGCAAAAACAAGTTAGACGTCTTGTAACTGTTGTTGCAAGTTTTATGTGGCTGCTACGGGTATCTAGCAAGAACAATTCTCACCTACGCAAAACCACAACGGTGATACATAAATTGCTTTTCAACCTTATCAAGGACCGCCTTGGTCGAATCCGATCCAACTAAAGTAGGAGAAACAGACACCCGCCAGCCATCTTTGTGCAACGAAGTTACACGTCAGTCGATGGAATCGGTCTCTCGTAAGCGTACGAGTAAGGTTGGTCCGGGCCGCTTCATCCCACAATACCGCTGAACCAAAACATGACCAAGGGAGGAAGCAATCGAAGCATCAACACCCACAAACTCTTTGAGTTCTACTCGATATCTCATCTACACATAGACCTAGCTCATGATGCCACTGTTGGGGAACGTTGCATGGGAAACAAAAAAATCTACGCTTCACCAAGATCAATCTAGGAGATGAGCATCTACAAGAGGGGAGAGTGGATCTACATACCCTTGTAGATCGCTAAGCGGGAAGTGTTAAGAAACGCGGTTGATATAGTTGAACGTCTTCGCGATCCAAATCGCCGAGCGTCCCGCGATCCAATCACGATCCGTCCCGATCTAGCGCCGAACGGACGGCACCTCCACGTTCAGCACACGTACGGCTTGATGACAATCTCCGCCTTCTTGATCCAGCAAGAGGGAGCGGAGAGGTAGACGAGTTCTCCGGTAGCGCGACAGCATTGCGGCGATGGTGGTGGAGTTATTCCAGCAAGGCTTCGCCTAAGCACCGTTGAAAACCGATCTAGAGGAGAAACTACGATCTAGAGGAGAGGTAGCACGTGGTTGTATTTCTGTGTTAAAAATCCTCAAAACCTCTACTATATATAGGAGGAGGAGAGGGAGGAGGCTTGGCTCCCAAGGGAGCCAACCCTAGTTTGGCCGAAGTGGGAGGGAGGAGTCCTCCTCCACTCCTAGTAGGATTAGGACTCCTTCCTTACTTTCCCACTTTTGCCTTGTTTCCACCTTGGGTTTTCTTCCCTAGCCGCATGGGCTTCCTGTGGGCCTTCGGCCAGCCCACTAAGGGCTATATTCCTTCTCCCACATCCCATGTAGCCTCTTAGGTCTAAATACCCCTCCCGATGGTCCCCCGGTACCCTCCCGGCACTCCCGGTACACTACCGATGAGCCCGGAACTTTTCCGGTGACCAAAGCAGGACTTCCTATATATCAATCTTTACCTCCGGACCATTTTGGAGCTCCTCGTGACATCCAGGATCTCATCCGGTACTCTGAACAACCTTCAGTCACCACTATGCATAACTCTATACTACCGAAACGTCACCAAACCTTAAGTGTGCAGACCGTGCGGGTTCAAGAACTATGTAGACATGACCGAGACACCTCTATGGTCAATAACCAATAGCGGGACCTAGATGCCCATATTGATTCCTACATATTCTACGAAGATCTTTATTGGTCGAACCTCTATGTCAAGGATTCAGTTAATCCCGTATGATGTTCTCTTTGTTCTTCGGTATGTTACTTGCCCGAGATTCGATCGTCGGTATCTTCATACCTAGTTCAACCTCGTTACCGGCAAGTCTCTTTACTCATTTCCGTAATACAAGATCCCGTGGCTAACACTTAGTCACATTGCTTGCAAGGCTTATTGTGATGTTGTATTACCGAGTGGGCCCTGAGATACCTCTCCATCACATGGAGTAACAAATCTCAATGTTGATCCATGCCAACCCAACAGACACCCTCGGAGATACCTGTAGAGCACCTTTATAGTCACTCATTTACGTTGCGATGTTTGATACACACAAGGCACTCCTCCGTTGTCTGTGAGTTGCATGATCTCATGGTCATAGAAACATATACTTGACATGCAGAAAACTGTAGCAATAAACTGATACGATCATATGCTACGTTTATAGTTTGGGTCTTGTCCACCATCATTCTCCTAATGATGTGATCCCGTTATCAAATGACATCTCATGTCAATGGCTAGGAAACATTGACCATCTTTGATCAACGAGCTAGTTTACTAGAGGCACACTAGGGACAAAGTGTTGTCTATATCCACACATGCAATGTGTTTCCAATCAATACAATTATAGCATGGATAATAAACAATTATCATGAACAAGGAAATATAATAATAAACACTTTATTTATTGCCTCTAGGGCATATTTCCAACACATCATTCAGAATAGGGTTTGGACCACAGATCGGCTACAGAGGAGGGGTTAGCCTAATTGTGGCCTCTGTCAGCTTTGCCATAGGGAGCCGAAGTCCGCCACACATATCCTCTTCAAGTGTAGATACTCCATCCGGGTGTGGGAATCCGTGAAGGGTTGGCTTGGGGCATCGGAGTTGCGTCTTGACACTTGGGGTGCTATGCCCTCGGTGCGTACATGGTGGAATGTTGTGATCCTCACTCAGGGTCACCGAAGGAAGGCTATCGCCACCACTCTCATTCTCGTCGCGTGGACACTGTGGAACAAGAGGAACGCGTGGGTTTTTCGTAACAAGTCTTTGTTACCTTCCATCATCTTCGCTAATGTTAGGGTTGAGGCGGGTTTGTGGGTCACCGTCGGTGCAAAGCACTTGGGTTCTATTATGCCGTGAGAGTAGGCTTTTGTCGCATTTGTCGAGGAGTAATGCCCTTGCCTTGAAAAAAACCTCTGTCAGCTCTTCTTCTTTATTAATGAGATGAGGCAATCATTTTGCCTCCATTTCAAAAAAAAACTATCATGTATTTCATGTCTCCTTGATCAGCCTGCAATTCTTCCGACGTGTCATGGGTACGGTTTCGAGAACTCCAGATCACTTCATAGCAGGTCGATGGTACTAGAATGAAACGATGGTGTATAATCAGCTGGCGTACGTATCAGCCTCGTGGGCTGCGGGATGATGGGCGTATGCGTGGTCCATTAAATCAGTCCGGAAACTGTACCCGACAGATGGACACCCTTGTGGCCTTGTCGTCCAAAGGGCTTTTTCACTGTTTTGACCCTCTTAGCAAATCTTAACACAAAATAAATCGTTTCAAAACTATTTCGAGATCTGATCATTTTGGTAACGTCACAAGCCGTGTTGTTTCATCCCTATTTAAAAACACCGACATGTACCGCGTTGCTTCCCTTTATAAATAATGACAAACGTGAACAAGCTCTTTGCAACGCCATGCCTTTTGGCGTTTCACCTTTGGGCAGCAACGCCATGCCTTTTGACGTTTTCAGCAATGCGATACATGTCAGTGTTTTTACCCTGTCACATAACGTCTTGATCAGGCCAGCAACGCAGTACAGGTCAACGTTTCTAAATAGGGATGAAACGCCACGGCTTGTGGCGTTATCAAAAAGATCAGATTGTGAAATAGTTTTCGGACGAGTTTATTTTGTGTTAAGGTTTGCTGAGAAGGACAAAACTGTGAAAAAAGCCTCGTTCAAAGTGGAGTTTCAGTGCTCAGTAAAGTACTGCGCGCTATCCCGTGATTTACAGCCATGAATGAAGGAGTTCACCAACGCTTGTGATCGTGCGCTAGTCGTGCCGGCGCCTCTCGTCGGTGAAGGACGCCGGCCGGCCGGGTCGATCCTCTAGCCGCTTGGTTTGCCAGCCAGGAAAGAACCGCACCTACGTACTACCAACAGATATCCATGGCCATGTAGGCGCGACTGGATCGACGGTCCGGAGGGCATGCATGGTTCAACTTGCTTGCAGGATGGATCCGCGATGTCTGGTCCAGGCCAAGGAGCGACGCTTAGCCGTAAGGACGGGTAGGGGCCTGGCCGGAGCCGGAGGCGGAGGTGGCCTGAAACTGGAAGCGGTGCCGTGGGGCTGGGTTTCACGTGCAGGTGCAGTACCCGTAGCTAGGCTAGCTACGGGCTGCGCAGCGGGGACTGTCGGAGCCGCGGCGAGAAACTCCACGGCGCGTCCACGTGCCTTGCCCCCGCCCTCCGCCCCGTGACCCCCGGCACGGCCCCGTGCGCTCGCCAGCCTCGTACCCGTCCAACCCCCCGCGACGCGCCGGGACGGACGGCACTCCTCGCTGTCTCTGTCTCAGGTGCCCCCCTGCCCCGTGCTTTCACGTACGCGACGCCCAACGGGGCCGTGCCATCTTCCATGGCCGGGGCTGGGCTCCGTCGACCCGCGGGCGAGGGCGACGGCCAACGGCGGCGGGCGCGCGTGTTGGCTCTTCACACCTGATCACACAGGTCCAGGATCCACCTGCACCAAGTACTTGCTCAGCAGCTGCCTGAGCCGGACATTTGTCCTCGCAGTCACGCAGGCGAGCGCTGTTCGTGGCTCCGCTCCGCTCAGACCCTACCCACTTGGGCGCGGCGCCCCCGGAGATCTAAACGGCCTGGCCACATCTGTGCACTATCCAAACCATACAGCCAGGTCTCACGGGCGTGACAAGCTTTTCGCAGGACACCAGCGTTGCTGCTGCAAGCCAAAGATTCACTCCATCCCTTTTTACTGGCGTTTGGGCACGATTGATCCATCGCAAGACGGCCACCGTCAACGGCGGTGCGCTGCGGACTCGGTCTCTCTCACCCAAGTCAATGGCGGACACTAGTACGATCCACCACCAGGCAGGCACGGTCAGCAATTTCGTCACCATTCTTCAACAATCATTCAATACATCATAATCATCATCGGCCGTCGTAAAACAGTTCGTCGATCACCATCTGCGACATGGCAAAACACGGGGCCGCGGGTTCTGGGAAGGTTTTACCGTGCATCCACTGGTAAATCTAACTGCTTCTGGCAAGGATGAGATGTTGCAATATCCATCTCAGACTTCCAAGCTTCAACAAAGCAGCCACTTGGTACAGCTTGCATGAATCCCCTTATTCTCAACTTAACTCGCCCGCTGACTATGGTTTCTGGCCTGCACAGCAAAATTATAAGGTTACAAAGGAGTTGACGAGAGTAAAAATCTTGACGATGGTTATAAGCAACGCTACTGGGGTAACATACCAAAGTAAGACTCTGGCCATAAAAAACATACAACGAATTCCCAAATATAAGTCTTTTTAGACATTTCAATAGGAGACTACATACGTAGCAAAATGAGTGAATCTACACTCTAAAATATGTCTATGCACATCTGTATGTAGTCCAATAGTGAAATCTCTAGAAAGACTTATATTTAGGAACGGAGGGAGTATTATGCAAAAAACTTGTAGCGCGAAAACCGTACAAGTCCAAGGGGCAGCCATTGAGTGCACCAGCTGGGTTACTGTCATTTTTGACAAAAAAGGGATACTGTCATAGGATCATAGCTAATAAGACCAACATCTTCTCCCGTCTGTACCTTCAATACAGTTGAGGCCATGTGAACAAGGTTTCCCCACATTGTCATTTTTACCTAGTATAAAGTGTCAGCAATCAATGCAAATCACATATGCTCTCGCAACCTAGCGTACTGCTGAAGATGCTATGGGCCAGGGCAAATCCCGAAATTTCAATAATCGATCAAGATAACCCAGACAAGCCAAAGGAAAAAACAAGCCCTTCAATTTTTCCATACAAGTAGGCTAGCAACCTAGTCCCGAGGTCCTCATCGCTCCCTTCTGCTCGTCCACTCCCTCCCTCTTTCACCAGGTCTGCTGCTACGCTCCTCCTGTTTTCCGCATATCATCTCCATCAACACTGGAGATGGACACTGAGTCGATGAGGTGTGCATGCTGCGACTTCAAAGAGGAGTGCACCCAGGAATACATCAAGAGCGTGAAGGCCAACTTTGGAGGGGAATGGCTCTGCGGCCTATGCTCGGAAGCCGTAGGGGATGAACTCAGTAGAGAGGGAAGAGGCCAGGATGGCGTCCAAGAGGCTATCAAAGCACATATGGCATTCTGCAGGATGGTACTGTCAAGCCCAGCTGTACGAGTCGCTGATGGCATGAGGGAGATGCTCAGAAGGAGCTCAAGAGATAGGGGGAGGTCTTCAACATCAGCAAAGTCATGCTCACTCTAACTAGGTGAGAAGCTTTTCGAAGTAAGGAACATCCCAATCATGCTCTGAGTCATCTTTGGACATTACTGAAGTGAATCTGCCAATCTACTGAAGAGTTATTTGTAGTAATTTAAGTTTGATATTCCTAGGCAACATGTCAATTGTAAATATGATTCAATCTTATGATATGAAGTTTCAATATCATTATGTTTCTGAATGTATGCAAAAGCTTCATTAACTGGAGATATATGAAACTGGTTTCCTGCTTTCATATTATTTCTCATGAGGAGAATATAACTTCATCTACATTTGTTTGTTTTCGATTTTAAAATATGGCTTGGTTATCATTCTCAATTGATGCAGTTGATATATAGTGAAAAACTAACTCTCATAATGATAATGTAGAGTGAGTGAACAGTTACTTTGCCCATTCAACTCTGCAATTTCTGTTCGATGTGTTCCTTTGTTACCATATCAGCCAGAAAATTTGGAATAAGACTTGACCTAGCTGGCTCTCACTGTGCTACTCTTCATATATACCTAGAGCATTCCAGAGAAAACTGTCTACTGCCACGAACATGTACAAACAGATTAAAACATGAATAAAAGGGAAAATGCCTTAGAACAACATGTAGATACGACTCAACAGTCAAAGCCTAATACTACTAGAACTAACAAAAAAAACATTGAAAACAGGCCTCAAGCAAGATATCCAGTCCTGACCTGCTTGTGCTGACATCGATAGCTTTAACTAGAACAATCCGTCTCCTGCGTCCAAAGGTTATTGTTATCATGGTTTGTATAGTAATATAGAAGCATACATAAGTATGCCAAACATTGTGAAGACCGTGGACTAACAGATAATTCTCGACAAACATAAGTAAAAGCAACATTCTTGTAAATCAGAACCTTAAGATAGTCATCAAACTTACTCAGCTCAGCTAGTGATATGCTAGCAGCACTGTCCCCAGATTTAACCAGCCGAACCTTACCTGTACAGAAAACAATTACTAAGAAGATTAGCTTTTGCATGACAAGGATGCATATAGTAACCAAGCCCAAAACAAAAGTATAATCGAAGAAAGCATAGAGCATGGCTGTGTTCTGTTGGGTATAGAGTAAAAGGAATGTTAGTAAAAAAATACAAGCATCACTGAGTTACCTATGAAATATATAATGACAGAATTACTCCTCAAATATTACGACAAAAAAATTGAGTTAGCATTAATTTGTGAAGTCAATTGTTGATCAGCATACCATCACCCCGAATACAGATCTCCGGTATATTCCTGACTTGACCATCAATGCCATCATTGTAGATCCTGGTTTCGATATCACCCTCAATATATACTGCAGAGCTGAAATAAGGCAAGAATTAAGATAACATGTGCCAGATGAAGATAAAATCCAAGTCAGCACTAGAACATGCTATATTTATATGGAGAGAAAAGATGAAATTATTGTATTTGAATCACATACTTTTTCACCAACTTCTGAACAGCATAAGCACCTAGATGCTCGCTATGAACAGCTATGCGATGCCACTGAGCCGGCTTTGGTGTATCCGCAGACCCAATGACCCTCTGGTCAAACATGCCACCAGTTCCAATAGTGAATATAGTTACCGTCCGCCCATTACGCAAAATTTTCTGCACAGGCGCTTGTCCAACTTTACCACATATTATAGCCTAGCAAGAACAAAGCATACCAATAAGCATCAGATTATGCTCCTGGAGTTCGTGGAACCAAGCAGTAAATCACTGTATCACGTAATATTTAAATACCCTATGAACGCCACGGAATCCCCAGCCCTTCTTGGGGTCCACGCTTTGGGGTTCTAACTCTCTCCTTGAATCTTTCAAATCGCCATCATCACCCATGTCATCCTTCTCATCAATATCAGAGAAAGAAACTGTAGAATTCCAAGCTCGTGATGTTCTGCATAAATCTACAAACAGCCAATAATGAAGCTTTCCCCTTACTCCTCAGTGTGACTGCTTATCATCAATCATAATGAATAAGAATGGAAAATAACCTACCAACTGATTTCCTTTGATGCTCTAAGACTCTCCTCAGGCCCTTCAGCAATCGAGTGCCAACAGAACCCATGGTAATCTACATGCAGAGACAAAAGAACGTTTAAATGATATAACCACAAACAAAATCACTGGAAAATACCCTTATTTCCCCCCTTGAACTTAAAGCAAAGAAAACACAAGGGCAACAGTTCCCCTTCAACACTTTGCTCTAGCAGATCAATTCTCTTGATCTTGAGCCTTTTACTTGTCCAGTGTAATATATTTCTAGCAAAATACAATATGACTGAGAATATGCATTAGGAAAACAGCTGAGTATATTCAAAGCTAACATGAGACAATTGTAACGAAGACATATTTAATGGTCTTGTGAGTAACTAAATGCATACATAAATATGAGACAGAGCGAAAACACAAAGTACAATGGCCAAAAGACACATTCTAAACAAGGTGTTGCATCTTTTTTCCGAGAGGCTTCTTTACCAGCTGAAATTGGAACTAACAAGGGATGCATGAGCAACAGGGGTGACAATATGAACAGTAATAATAGTATATCATAGTGTTGTTATTTTTTCCAATGACATGCTGCGGCGTACGAGCTTGTTTATTATTCAGTTATGTAGACTGGCAGTGTCTAAACGAGTCAAATTTCCGAAAGCCTAGATAACTAGAGCAACGGGTTGAATTGTCTCTCTCAGGTACACACTCAGGGACAGTGTCTGATATAAGCCTAAACACAAATGCCCTGATGAGGTCGCTCACTTTCTAGACAAACAATGACGACATGCTAAGCTAAGTAGCCAATGTATTGGCAGGTACGAACTTCGTAGCCATATCAATCGGAAATCCAGAATGCACAGCACGGCCGGGGCATCATTTGATTTTAATTTTCTCTACTCAATCCAAGGGCCGCCTCCCGCACGTTCATCCAAAAGGAGCGGCCTTATGCTGGGATCATACTACTGCTACTGCTACTACTGCCCGATTCCCACCATAGACAAACCGCGGATCGCACGGAGGGACGAAGCACGCAGATGGCAGAAATGCGCCGGCGAGCGCTTGAGACATTTCAACAAACAGCTCGCGTACATGGTGTGCTGTTCCCAGGAGGAGTAGCGATAGCGGCAGAGAAGAATAGGAGATTGGTTTACCCGGAGACGGAGGGGACGGTGGCGGGGGCAGAGCAGCGGCCGGAGCGGCAGCGGCGGTGGCGACGACGAAGAAAGCGGGCGAAGCCCAGAGGAGAGCAGAGCCGAACCGAGGAGCCCAGAGGAGGAAGCGGCGGATGGTTTAGCGAGGCTGGGGAAGTGGGGTGGAGGTTTCTCTTTCCCGTCCACCGTCTGATTAATAATCCAACAGTGGAGAGGCATTGTACTATGCTAGGGCGAAAAATAAACCAGGTTTTGTTGAAACACCGGTGTCTATTTTTACGTGAAAGACGCTTAACTAAACGTCTATCCTGTACAAATAAACATCAATACTTAAAAAAAACTGTTTTATTTCTTTAAGCACCTCTTCTAAACATCTTGCATTGTACAAGGCCTAATAAGCAATTAAGCACAGCCAAATGGCTGAATCTGAATGAACCTTTTTTTTTAAGGAAATGGCTCAATGAATAGCGTCACATCTCACGATCTCTCTCGTTCTCTCATTTTTTTTGGACAAATCAGGTTATAGATCAGGCTAGATTCGCCCAAATATGTTGGATTATATCGAAGCACGTGAGCTCTCACGAGGATTACGGATCACACACGTCGAATCCTCGGGATGACTCTTGTAGCTACCTTGTAAATCAAACGATATTTCTTGTGGTTTATCAGTAGATTCATTTCCCTTGTGTGACATGTGTTGTATATGTGATCATCTTATACCCATACAGTTACAACAATGCCTTCTTAATGAAAAGCAAGCAAATGCAGCCCAGGCACGACCGGAGGCTTCAGATACATCGTTCCGCACACATCAGGCCAAGAGGTTGGCAGGATCACAGTTATACAACAGCCGGCAAACAGACTGTTCATCTTCACGGAGCATCGGCGGCGTCCTCCGACGACTTCTTGTACTCGGGTTTGAGCTCGTGCGTGCCCTGGTTCGGCCCTCGTTTGTTGTACATACAGAGGTCGTTCAATATCTCCTTCAGGAATTGCTGCATGGAGCCAAGCACAGAGAAATTGTTAAGTGATCACTGCGAAGCAACCAAATTGCAGATATGTAGGTGAAACTAATTTCATATCAGCGGGAGAAACCTTTTCCTACTAAGAATGCCGGGGATAAATTTAGAAAGTACCTCTGGCTGGTCCGTTTCTTGCACTAGAGCCTTGAGTGCCCAGTTAGGCTGCTTTTCGAAAAGCTTGAAGATAATGTTCTCCAGTTCCCGACGATCCCTACGTGTCCTTTTGACATCAGATGGCTTGGTTGGCGTTGGCTTCCTCTTCTCCTGCCCAGCACAAATTTAAATACGTCATGGCAAATTATAATTGGCAACTGCTGACGATGGACAACAAAAATGGATGTGTGGATCTAAAATTGGAAGAAAAACTTCAAATTGCAAATCATTTTACAAGCAACAGTCATATAGATAACACGAAAATGGATGTACGCTCTACGTAACTTTGGACCTAAATTCGGGAAACATTGCATGACATAATAAAACCACCTCGATGTACTAACAAATGTTGACATATATCACTATGGATAATCCTCAAATGGCAGAAGAAGCAACTACCTTGGAACTAGAAGATATAAGACCAACCATGCCAGGCATGGGTCTCATGCTCATTCCGTGGTCATTATCAAGTACCTACAAGCAGTGAAGACAATGGTTAATTATAATACACTAAAGATGCAATAAGGTGAAAAGGCCATTGAAGCACTCCACCTGCACTTTTCTAGTTTTAACCATCGACTTTTGTGTTCTTTCACGGCATAGCTTCGCGTAGTTCAATAAGTTATCCTTGTGAGGTTCCATGTCGAATTTATGCTCGACTTTTCCTTCGCATGAGAGTTTTCCTGCAACAAACAGAGGTTATGCTTCAGTCATACTCTATTCGAAACTAACAAGTGCCATTGTGCCACTGCAAGAATCCCAGAAGTCTTCAGGAACCAAGAACAAGAGAGCTGCTAGTAAGTGCATACTTTTCAATCTTGTTACAGGCAGTAAACTGCCAGTGGTGACCTGTTACCGATGGTAGGCCAACTGAAGTTAGCAGGTTAGCGTTTCAATATTTATTAGTGAGCTATATGAATCTAGAAGCAGCTCAGCAAGTTAGGCTTTAGAACAGCACCGCATATGACAGTAGTCTCCCTATCTTTCTGATAACTGGAAGGATGTATGCAACAAACAGAAGTCTTCAGGAAGGATGTATCAATGTGCATAAATTTTGCAAAATCACTCAGGGAGCACAGTGAACATTGACATCTCATACATTTCAAATTTTACATGGACTGAAAACAGAATATCACCGCAGAGAGAAGATTGCATGGAAACACAGCTCAAAACTACACCATGTTTGATGGCAATGTTTACTGAGGTTTGGGCAATCGAAGGCACTATGCAATCAGTGATCACACATCAATTAAGTAAAACATTGCCACAGACTAAAGCATCCGATCACCTAACAAAACACTGGAAAATACATACACTCAGTGACTTGTGGGTTTAGTAACTTCGCCTATGTTGTCTCAACATAGCCGGTCCCAAGCCCGGGTAAAGGAGGAGGGTTGTGATAGGCTTGGCGAGCCAACGTGAAAACCCAGCCACTCTTATGGAGATGAAACCCAAAAGATTTTCGTTGGGGCGTAACCCTCTCAGCGACGCGCCACATCGGAACCCGGGTGTGGTGGAAAATGGGCAAGGGCCGGGCCGTCACCCCCCAGGTGGCGCGCCGTATCGTGATCTGGATACGGTCGCAAGTGAGTGAGGATCGGGTCGTCGCATCCTTAGTGGCGCGCTACATCGGCGCCCGGGTGTAGTGGAAAATGAGCGAGGGTCTTCGCATTTGACTCGACGAGTGCGAAGGGTAAGGAAGCTAGCCGAGCCTAGGAGGATTCGATTAGGTAGCTGGAACGTAGGGTCTCTGACAGGTAAGCTTCGGGAGGTAGTTGATTCAGCGGTGAGGAGAGGCATTGGTATCCTTTGCGTCCAAGAGACCAAATGGAGGGGACAGAAGGCGAAGGAGGTGGAGGGTACCGGCTTCAAGCTGTGGTACACGGGGACGGTTGCAAACAGAAATGGAGTAGGCATATTGATCAGCAAGAGCCTCAAGGATGGAGTGGTAGACGTCAAGAGACGTGGGGACCGGATTATCCTGGTCAAGCTGGTAGTTGGGGACTTAGTCCTCAACGTTATCAGCGCTTATGCCCCACAAGTAGGCCACAATGAGAACACCAAGAGGGAGTTCTGGGAAGGCCTGGAGGACTTGGTTAGGAGTGTACCGATCAGCGAGAGGCTCTTCATAGGAGGAGACCTCAATGGCCACGTGGGCACAGCTAACACATGTTTTGAAGGGGTGCATGGGGGATTTGGCTATGGCATCAGGAATCAAGAAGGAGAAGATGTCTTAAGCTTTGCGTTAGCCTATGACATGATCGTAGCTAACACCTTCTTTAAGAAGAGAGAATCACATCTAGTGACTTACAGTAGTGGGCAGCACTCTAGCCAGATTGATTTCATCCTCTTGAGAAGAGAAGACAGGCGTGCATGCCTAGACTGTAAGGTGATACCTGGAGAGAGTGTTGTCCCCCAGCATAAGCTTGTGGTTGCTGACCTCCGTTTTCGGATTCGTGTCCAGCGGGACAAGCGTGCCAAAGTCGCTAGAACGAAGTGGTGGAAGCTCAAGGGGGAGGTAGCTCAGGTGTTCAAGGAGAGGGTCATTAAGGAGGGCCCTTGGGAGGAAGGAGGTGATGCAGACAACATGTGGATGAAGATGGCGACTTGCATTCGTAAGGTGGCCTCAGAGGAGTTTGGAGTGTCCAGGGGAAGTAGAAGAGAAGCTAAAGATACCTGGTGGTGGAATGATGTTGTCCAGAAGGCAATCAAGGAGAAGAAAGATTGTTTCAGACGCCTATATCTGGATAGGAATGCAGACAACATAGAGAAGTACCAGATGGCAAAGAAGGCCGCAAAGCGAGCTGTGAGTGAAGCAAGGGGTCGGGCGTATGAGGACCTCTACCAAAGGTTAGACACGAAGGAAGGTGAAAGGGACATCTATAAGATGGCCAAGAGCCGAGAGAGGAAGACGAGGGATGTTGACCAAATCAAGTGCATCAAGGACGAAGCAGATCAACTCCTGGTGAAGAACGAGGAGATTAAGCATAGATGGCGGGAGTACTTTGACAAGTTGTTCAATGGGGAGAGTGAGAGCTCTACCATTGATCTGGATGACTCCTTTGATGATACTAGCAGGCGTTTTGTGAGGCGAATCCAGGAGTCAGAGGTCAAGGAGGCTTTAAAGAGGATGAAAGGAGGTAAGGCGATGGGCCCCGATTGTATCCCCATTGAGGTGTGGAGAGGCCTCGGGGACATAGCGATAGTATGGCTAACCAAACTTTTCAACCTCATTTTTCGGGCAAACAAGATGCCAGAAGAATGGAGACGGAGTATATTAGTACCAATCTTCAAGAACAAGGGGAATGTTCAGAGTTGTACTAATTACCGTGGAATTAAGCTGATGAGCCATACAATGAAGCTATGGGAGAGAGTCATTGAGCACCGTGTAAGAAGATTGACAAGCGTGACCAAAAATCAGTTTGGTTTCATGCCTGGGAGATCGACCATGGAAGCCATTTTCTTGGTACGACAACTTATGGAGAGATATAGGGAGCAAAAGAAGGACCTGCATATGGTGTTCATTGACTTGGAGAAGGCCTATGATAAGATTCCGCGGAATGTTATGTGGTGGGCCTTGGAGAAACACAAAGTCCCAACAAAGTACATTACCCTCATCAAGGACATGTATGATAATGTTGTGACAAGTGTTCGAACAAGTGAGGGCGACACTAACGACTTCCCAATTAAGATAGGACTGCATCAAGGGTCAGCTTTGAGCCCTTACCTTTTTGCCTTGGTGATGGATGAGGTCACAAGGGATATACAAGGAGATATCCCATGGTGTATGCTCTTTGCGGACGATGTGGTGCTAGTCGATGAGAGCCGGACGGGGGTTAACAGGAAGTTGGAGTTGTGGAGGCAAACCTTGGAATCGAAAGGTTTTAGACTTAGTAGGACTAAAACCGAGTACATGAGGTGCGCTTTCAGTACTACTAGGAACGAGGAGGGGGAGGATGTTAGCCTTGATGGGCAAGTGGTGCCTCAGAAGGACACCTTTCGATATTTGGGGTCAATGTTGCAGAAGGATGGGGATATCGATGAAGATGTGAACCATCGAATTAAAGCCGGATGGATGAAGTGGCGCCAAGCTTCTGGCATTCTTTGTGACAAGAGGGTGCCACAAAAGCTAAAAGGCAAGTTCTATAGGACGGCAGTTCGACCCGCAATGTTGTATGGCGCTGAGTGTTGGCCGACTAAAAGGCGACATGTGCAACAGTTAGGTGTGGCGGAGATGCGCATGTTGAGATGGATGTGTGGTCACACAAGGAAGGACCGCATCCGGAATGATGATATACGGGATAAAGTTGGGGTAGCGCCAATTGAAGAGAAGCTTGTCCAACATCGTCTGAGATGGTTTGGGCATATTCAGCGCAGGCCTCCAGAAGCCCCAGTGCACAGCGGACGGCTTAAGCATGCTGATAATGTCAAAAGAGGCCGGGGTAGACCGAACTTGACATGGGAAGAGTCTGTAAAGAGAGATCTAAAGGACTGGAGCATCACCAAAGAACTAGCCATGGACAGGGGTGCGTGGAAGCTTGCTATCCATGTGCCAGAACCATGAGTTGGTCGCGGGATCTTATGGGTTTCACCTCTAGCCTACCCCAACTTGTTTGGGACTAAAGGCTTTGTTGTTGTTGTTGTTGTTGTAGTGACTTGTGGGTTTAGTACATTACTTAGAATATTCAGGCAGACACAATAGGCAAACATAGATGGATATATGATGAAAAGGTGGCATGTTCTATGCTCACACAGCGACTTTTTCGAAGAACAGGGTATAAAAAATATGAAGATGGCACAATCCCAGTAATTAAATCAACAGATAGCCCAAGTTGTGCAATAAAAATCAGAAAATCCATACAATGCCAAACTAAATCATTTAAGTCAGACACTACAACTAGATTATAAATACTCAAACTTGTGGGTTTAGAACATTGCTTAGAATATTCAGGCATACACGATAGGCCAACATAGACGATATATGAAGAAAAAGGTGGCATGTTCTATGTCGCACAGCGACTTTTTAGAAGAACAGGGTATCAATATTAGGAAGATGGCACAATCACGGTCATTAAAATTCAACAGATAGACCAAGTCGTGCAATCAAAATCAGAAAATCCATACAATGCAAAACTAATCATTTAAGTCAGACGCTACTACTAAATTCTAAATACTGAAACTTGTGGGTTTAGAACATTGCTTAGAATATTCAGGCAGACACAATAGGCCAACATATAGATGGATAAATGAAGGAAAAGGTGGCACGTTCTATGCCCGCACAGTGACTTTTTCAAAGAACAGGGTATCAAAATTATGAAGATGGCACAATCGCGGTCATTAAAATTCAACAGGTAGACCAAGTCATGCAATCAAAATCGGGAAAATCCATGCAATGCCACAAGAAATCATTTAAGTCGGATAATTGATGTATAAGTAACTGTGTGGATTCATTTCTCATGAGTACGGTGCAAAAGGTTTTTGGGACTGAAACCACTTGCAGATGTTAACAAATTCATATTGACAACTATGAATGTATAAATAAAACATTTGATGTGCGTGTGTCTAGCTCTCTTGCAGAAAATATGCAGTATGTGTGGAATATTAGAGACATAACGCATCACAGAATTAGAGTTCAGCATATTTGACAGTTTCCACAAGATTACTATGGCATATAAAATCAATATCTGTGTTAAACCAAAAAGTACATAGGAAGAACCAAAGTGCAAACCCAAACCAGGCACATCAGTCAGGGCAACAGAATATCCAGGCCAGTAAAATACACAAATAAGAAAAACATTCACGCATGCACTACAATGATAACGAACAGGGAATTTGTTTCATACCTTGATTAGTCTCAGAGAAAACACACATGGGTACAAAATCCTTGAACATATTCAAGGAGTAGCTCTTTGGTAGATTGCACGTGCTAGCTACACTAGTTTGAGACATCTCCATCTTGAACTGCCATTCCAAATAAAATGTTGTAAGAACGACAAGCACAAAAGGCAAGAAATAATGATTATGATACAGACATAGAATGAGCAATAATTAACAGTTGGGACATAGCAGTATGCCATGCGGTTCTTCAGTACACTAAGTTCAATCTGCATAATGTTTTTATGCTCTTCATGGCATATGCAGAATACAGCGATTATGTAATTAACTCATGCAAAATGTATTTTCTCTTCACCTACCTAATCAATCCTAGCATCAGAGATTAGGATTTACCCATCCACTTCATCTATTAACAAATTATGCTGCAGTTCAACCAGTCTTCACCAAACTTGCTTCTAGCCTAGCTTGCGGACTCAAACAAATACCCCGAATTATATATAGAAGGCGTGTTGTTGTTCATGAGCACAATTGTCTCCAACCATAGCTTATATTCCCATCAAGCACCTAATGCTTAGGTACCTGATTCAAACAGACACCTAAAAGTGTTCGACCATATCGTGCTACGCCATCAGTTGGGTCATCAGTTAACTACACAGCTCCCCTACCAGCCCATTGGTTCTGCGGTTCAATCGAGGCGACTCTACAGAACAAATCCGCAAACCAACCAGAGGCACGGGAGAGGAGGGGAACATCGCGGGGCGGGGCGGGGCGGGCTCTTGCCTGGAGGGAGGGCTCGGCGGAGCTGAGGGGGTCGAGGGACAGCACGACCTTGGCGACGACCGGGTTAGGGTTAGCATCGCCGGAGGAGGCGGAGGCGCCCTGCCAGGCCTGGGAGACGACGGGGGGGCACTTCATGAGCCACACGGAGCGGTCCGCCCGCGCCGTCTCCAGGTACTTGGCCTCGTCGCCCATCCCTGCGCCGGCCAGCCGCCGCGGGTGGTCTCACGATTTGGGGTCGGGGGGTCGTTCGGTGGCGGCGCTAGGGTGACCGGGAGGAGCGGCGCGTGATCTGACGCGGCGAAGGACGGGAGGAGACTAGTCTAGAGAGGCACGTGCGGATGGCGTGAACGCGAGACGAGCAGGGGGGTTTTGTTTTTTGTTAGGAGGAGAGAAAAGGGCCTCTCTTGTTTTGTGTCAGCAAGAGACCCATTTTAGGCATTCACAATGTGTGCATTTGTTGCCTCTGTAATTGCCTCTAAACCTACAGACTGCCTCTATACACTGTACACATCTGCCTCTAAGCAAAAAAAACTTGAAGGTGCCTCTAAGCTTAGCGCCCGCCTCCAACACTTTGGGCTGTAAAAATATTCAGCTGTTCCTACTTGTCAGCAATAGAAATAGATGAACTGATTGTTACAAAGACATTGTATTTTATTCGTCCAACTTTAAAACTATAGTAGAGGCAGCACATATATGCTTAGAGGCAGGTTAGTGGGTCCCATCTTAGAGGCAAACTTGGCTCTAAATACCGTGGATGCTCGTATATTTCTATTCTCTACCTCTCTACCTAATAATAAAGCAAATAGTGTTTTTGGTCGTCCGTCATAAGAATTGCCCCGTAGTTGGCATGAATTACCTACTATGCCACCCATAAATGAGAAAAACGTTTCGTTTTTCTCTTTTACAAATCGCCGCATCGTGTTGTGCTTATTAACAAGCGGACCGCAAATATAGGCTAGAGGTCAAACCTTCCACCCTGTAGTACTGGATTCGATTCCTGGTTGGCCCATTTTCTTCTTCTTTATTAATTTGCAGATTTCTAAGAAAGGATGCAATGCAAAAATTAATGTGAATACATGTGATTGAACTCATGAGGGTACAAGGCTGCGACCAATTGAGCTAATGCATGTTTTTGGCTGAAAAGGTGGTCCGTCCATTTATGAAAAAAATACGCATATCTGTAAGTTGGCTACTGAATGATTGTCACCTAGATGGTGAGACAACGGATATAGAAACATCTTTATAGGAAACATATCAGCTTTTCCTCGTGCGGCCACACGCCGCGCACGTTGGCACGATATAGATGTATATATTTTTCTTTTATATATTGAAATAATTGCTTATAATTTTATGGCAATATTATTTAGTACAGATAATTATAAACATGTAAAAGTAAAATAAACATGATAAACTAATCACCATCATGCACGGTACAAGTTATTGAACATGAAAAATACATTTTAATACAACTATGAAAGAAGTCATTTATTTTGGCCGGAAGTGGCACAACTTGACTCAATAAGTTTAAAGAAACACAAACAACTGCTGCTAATTTAAATCATCCTTGTGTAGCCTTCTGCAGGATTGATACCGGTTATTTATATTCCCTCCGTCTAATAATATAAGAGCGATTTTGATAGTCAAGAATGCTATTATATTGTGGGACGAGACCCAAAAGTTCATTGGTTTACTTTGAAATAATGAAACAATTATAACGAAAAAGGGGTCACATGATTAAAAATTCAAATCCAACGTCTCATCCGAAAGGACAAGTCAGGAGCCAAGCCGCAACGCATGGGCGGCCGAGCGGACGTGTGCAGGCAAGGGAGTGTCATCTGCATGAAGATGGCCATGACGTATGTTACTGGGATGTCAATGTCGATGGACGTGGGGCTTGATGCCAGTTTTTGGTAGAATGGTTAGAAAATGACAGCATCCCAACAGTACATAGAAGAGTGCACAAATATCAAAATACACTTCATTTTTACCCATTAGGAATAGCGATCTGAACTTTATTATTCCAGTGACAAAGAGATCACGGCCTAAGCAGTACATGACAATTAGTAATGAACTCCAGATGTTACTTGTTTGCTATCATCAACCAAGGAAGAAATGATTCACATATAGGAAAAACATGAAACATGAAAATAACTACTACAATACTTGTATGAAACGATCTACTTCAACACAAAGCACTATTTTAGAAGTACCATTGATATGGCCCGCCAGGGACAAACATCAGAGAAAAAGAATCATAGGTATATCACGCTAACTGCTGAGAATACATAGGAAAAATAGCTTGTAAACGCAATGGCCTACACATTACCTGATCATTTGGTACTCTTCATTTATTCATGCAATGACTTAGAAGAAAACGTTCAAATGAAAGAATTCTATCTTCAGAACTGATCTAGCCTGGAAAGAGTTCATAACCAGTACGAATGTCATCTTCAGAACTGGTATGCTAGTTGGACTCGTGGAACCATGGACGTCGACGAAGAACCCCGGAACCATCCATGGCTCGTGAGGTGACACCCTCAGGCCACCGGGGAGACGAGGCATGGGGAGACAGGCCAGGGCGCCCAGCCGACGCACCTCATGTCGGCTTAGCCAACGATGATGCGCCCTGGCCGTTGATGTTGTAGATCCCCGGGAGAGGACGATGGAGCGCATGATGCAAGGGGAAGATCTAATGAAAAGGAAGGAGACATGTCTCATATAATATGCCCTCCAACAATCTCATACGTAGCAGTTATTTCCTACAATTAAATAAGGTGTCGATAAGAAATGTGTTCCGCATAATAGCAAAGCAGCAATATTAGCTTGATGTCCCCATCTTTGGGCATGAAGCATGTTGACGTGACTATGCGGTCAAATTTATTAAAGCAAAAAGGAGCATCGAAGAATTGTAGAAAGATCTACAAAAGGAAATCAACTCTGTAAACCAGAGATTTAATATTTCTATGGCCCGATATCACACACATATATTCTTATGAAGTTTATATAGCTAATGTAGCAGCAAAGTAAAGCAAGTGTATCTGAATTCCAAAAATCTTATTAAGACGGAAAAACGTGTGAAGTCCAGCAATGTATCAGCCAAGTATACAATACATAAATCCCACCACAGGAAAACATTAATGTATGCACCGACAAATATTCTTAGGGCAATTCTTATTATTAAAGGTGTGTCAATGGCTCACTAATTTGGAAAGAAGGATGCATAACAACTACTGGGTAGGACTGAGCCACGCTCTTGCAATGACACATATAAAACCGACAAACTAAGCTATGCCCTTGCAATTCATGATGTAACAATTATAGAAATAATACGATTGATATACAACCTGATCAGATGGATGATTCTACTCAATTAGCTCGCTGAGGCAGAAGACCCAAAGCATAAAAAACAGTAGTAGCGTCCATGATTGCACTTATCGTAAGAAGATGCAACCGCAATCCGGTACGCCCTTTAGCGGCTGGGCCGATCCGCCCCTCCGCAGCTGCGTCCCATCCCTTGTGCATAGGTGGGGAGGTGCGGCGGTCGTAGGGCGGAGGACGGCGGGCGGCAGGCAGCGGTAATCCAAGCCCTGGAGCCCCACGACATAGGTGGCGTCCGACGTCCTCACGCGCAAGTGGTTGCACACTGCGCCTGATAGCTGCACGACCGACGGGGACGACGCGGCGTTCGTCGCCAGCACCTCCGGCCGCGGCGTTACCATGCTCGTCGCCCCGTCCCCCTCACTCCGCGAACCTCGCCCCGCCAGAGACAACGACAACGGCCACGCCCCTGTCCCTTGTTGATAGCATGGGTGGGGCCCTTCTGATGCATGGGGCACTAGGGCGAGGCGAGGCCTGGACCCTTATTATAGGGGCACTGGTCGGTCGGCGGCGGGCGACGGGGATAAGCGGTGGGTTGTAGGCGGTGGGCTGTGGGGATAAGCTGCAAGCGATAGGCGGCGGTTGGCTGGATTCTTCGAGAGAGGGACAGAGGTCTCGAGCAGCGCGTATAAAAAAGAAAAAAACAACTAGCTAGCTAGAGATAAGGCCACCGCGCAAAAGCAAAATTGCTACGCACACCCTATGCACACCTAAAATAATGAAAGCATGTTGAGAAAATTTGGACGGAATGGCTACGCCCACTCGAGGAACGCACCCGCTCATGTACCAAATTAATATACGTGTCATCCATCCATTAGTCCATTCAGGTTGGGGGAAAACTCAAATCACCCACGGCTGGAATAGCTAGTTGGAAATAGGGGTTTGGGTATTATTTGTTATGTACTACATGATGTGCAGATTGGAAAATTAGATTAATATATGAGACTTTTACAACATGTCAGTTTATGGTTCCATTGTTAGCGGGCACCAAACGTTCGATGGATTGCTTTAAGAAAATATATGATCTTTGTTGCTTGCTTCAACTAGGTAAAATCTTATTAGGCGTTGTCCTCAATGGACAATCTTTTGAACCCATTTTCTTATGGCAATTATTTTTGTATAATCTTCTCAATAGATATATTGGAAGAAATTATATGATCGTTTGTTGATTGTTTCAACTAGGTAAAATCCTATTAGATGTCCTCAATAGGCAATCTTTTGAACCAATTTTCTGATGACAATTATTTTTGTAAGCTTCTCATTAGATATATTGGAGTTACCCCATGCGCATTGACGTGGTACAAAGCCTGGTGAGCACTGATGACCAGGGAATAACATAAGTATTTATAACTAGACTGAACTCGATGATGGGAATGTTCAGTAACATATACCATCTCTATGCTCATGGTATTGTGTTTGTGCATCAAGGTGGACTATATAATTCTTTGTGCAACAAAGTGAACTATGTTTTTCTCAACAAAAAAAGTGAACTCTACGGGAGCCACTAAAATACGTCTACATCCTTGAGAATATAGAAATAATGAGAGAGAGAGATGGAGGCAAAAGAGTAGTTTAACGGTTGGTGCATGAGAGTCCTATACATTATACAAAATTGGTATTGAACCATAAAATATGTATGCCTCCATTGCAAAACACGGGATAAGGATGAGTGTAGGAGAAGCCAAAAAGAGAGAAGATTCAAGCCTGGCCCCTAGACATCGAGTTGTGTGCATGAGTGCTATGACAGAATTATACAAGGATGTCCACCCGGCGATGACCGGACTTAAAGGAGGCATGCGGGAACACACTCGCCCCAAATCCGTGAAACAAGTCCACAACATTAGAAATCAAAGGCGTGGGATGTACCAGGTTCAAGTACTACCTTATGTAGAGCTACCCTAATGTCCAGCTGAACGATATTAGTTTTTAAAAAGTTTTAAGCATTCTCTTGTGTTGAAGCGTTTCATTGGCATGTACGTTGTGTGGTTGTTTTGCTTTTTTTGTGGACGCCGCGATCCCTGACGACAAGTAAGATTGATCCTTCAAAAAGGCATAGAACATGTACTTTTGAGTACTTTTAATTTTACTAATGTTGCTACTTGCAAAATACTTTGAGTAGTTTATTTTCAAATTTCTAAGCATGAATTTTTTTGATTTTGAACCCGTTGCAACAAACGGGCCTTTTTGCTAGTATCCAATAAAGTATATGATCAAACGATACGAATCCATACAACGCCGATCGCAGGATAACCTGAGCATGCAACATAACCGAACAAAAACATAGAAATATCCAAGTACAACGCCGCACTACGCCCTAACACACATAGGCTCCATGACAAAGCCCTCACAAGGGAAAATGGTGCAAAGCATGTCACCACGGCCGAGTCCATGACGAACAAGGGTCTTCATCCGCAACCCTAACATGGAATAGGACCAACTCGACGACGTCTTCAGGGACAAAGCGGCGCCCACGAACATCGTCGGCGGCGGCGCCAAAGCGCAGAGCTTTCACTCGGTAACTCCATTGTACCACCACAGACGGACAAATAGTGAACACGCACGGTCGCTGACCGGGCGCGTCCGCGGGTGTTTAGGGGGTCATATTTGCTAAGTCCGACTATAGATGCTCTAACACACTTCATACCAATTGAATTAACTGCTCATGCACTAATCAGGGTACACTTGGAGATTGAGGTCCAGGGATCAGAGGCACGCCAATGTTGGGGGCGTATGTGGGAATTGGTTGGGCAACAAACTTAATTAGAATCTCTTTGCTTCTAGATGACATATACTGTTCACTCCAATCCATCGGTATTCTACTAAGTCTCTCCAGAATAGAATCAAAATGACCCTTGTGCATTCTTCCATCCGGGACAGGAAGCCCTAGATACTTAGGATCAAATACTTCCTAAGAAACTTGCAATATTGTTTTCACCTCATCAATAATAGTCGCAGAGCATTTCTCAGGGAAAAGGATGGAACACTTAGAAGGGTTAATAAGTTGACCTGTCGATGTCGCATATGTGTTCAACAAACCTTTCACCACTAATGTCTGCTGAGCAGAAGCTCGAAAAAATATAAGTAAATCATCCGTGAAAAGCAGATGGGATATAGCAATTTTTCACCGGTTCTAATCCATCCTCGACAATTGCCTTATTCACCAAGGCAGACAAGCATCAACAAGAAAAAAATATGTATGGGGATAATGGATCACGTTGTCTAAGACCTATTGATGGAGAAAATGATTCCAATAGCTTGCCATTGAACTTAACAGAAAATTTAATCGAGCGCACACAAGCCATCACATGAGAAACCCACTGCCAAGAGAAGCCCCATTTGAGGATGGCATTATCCAAGAAAACCCAATCAACACGGTCATAAGCTTTAGATAGGTCCAGTGTATATGCACAAAAAGTAGGGGGCCCACCTTCAGAGACTGAATATGATGAATGCACTTGAACGCTATAATTGAGTTGTCAGAAATAAGTCGCCCAGGAATGAAAGCACTTTTATTTTCAAAAAAGGCCGCAACCTATTAACCATACACTTTGCCACGACTTTGTAAATCACATTGCACAAGCTGATTGGTCGAAAATCCTTTAGGCAATCTGGGTGTTGCACCTTTGGAATCAACACAATAGCCATATCATTAACTCCATCCGGCATAGATCATGTTTCAAAGAAATTTAGTACTGCAGCGATGACTCCCTCCTTTAGGACTAACCAATTTCGCTGAACAAATCATGTCGGAAACCCGTCGGGGCCGGGTGCTTTCAACGATCCTATTTGAAATAAAGCATCAGGAACTTCCTTCTCAGTAAAAGGAGCCCCAAGTTTAATGTTCATCTCCTCAGTAACATTGGCACAATACAGTCCACAACAGACTCGGATCGTAGGGTGGGATCCTTGGTGTATATACCCTTGAAATAGGATGAGGCCATCCGTTCCAGGTCAAAGGGAGCAGAACACCACGACCCGTCTTCCTTCTTTAGGTGCTGGATATAATCCTTCGAGCCTGCCAGACTGCTCGACGATGAAGGTACTTTGTGTTTCTCTCACCTTCCTTCAACCAGGTCACAAAGGAACGTTGCAGCCACATCATCTCCTCTCGATAAAGGAGCTCATCAAGTTGAAACATTCTATTACGGATAGTTGCATGGTCAGCACTTCCCTGTTGGAGCACGTCCAACTCACCCCTTAATTTCTCGATCTCTTTCAACACATTACCAAACTTGTTCCTGTTCCATTCTTTTAGATCGTGCATCAACTCCTTTAAGGACGATGCAACAGTACCCATGTCACCATCTGGACGTTTAGTATCCCATACATGTGCTACCACCTCTAGGAGTGAGGGATCCCTCTCCCACATTATTTCGTACCAAGGGCAAGCCCGACGTCGCTGGTTATTTACTTCTAGGTCCATTTGCACAACAACGGGTAGACAGTCCGAGTGTGAAGATGCAAGACGCAACACTCGAGCAAAAGGAAACAATTTTGCGAGAGCGTTGCATGGGAAACAAAAAAATTCCTACAAACACCCAAGATCTATCTATGGAGATCAACAACTACGAGAGGGAGGGTGGATCTACAAACGCTCGTAGATCACTAAGCAGGAAGCATTAAGAAACGCGGTTAATGTAGTCGAACGTCTTCGCGATCCAAATCGCAAACCGTCCCTGATCCAATCACGATCCGTCCCGATCTAGCGTTGAACGGACGACACCTCTGTTGGAAATATGCCCTAGAGGCAATAATAAAATGGTTATTATTGTATTTCCTAGTTCATGATAATTGTCTATTGTTCATGCTATAATTGTGTTAACCGGAAACCATAATACATGTGTGAATACATAGACCACAACATGTCCCTAGTGAGCCTCTAGTTGACTAGCTCGTTGATCAATAGATGGTCACGGTTTCATGACCATGGACATTGGATGTCATTGATAATGGGATCACATCATTAGGAGAATGATGTGCTGGATAAGACCCAATCCTAAGCATAGCACAAGATCGTGTAGTTCGTCTGCTAAAGCTTTTCAATGTCAAGTATCGTTTCCTTAGACCATGAGATTGTGCAACCCCCGGATACCGTAGGAATGCTTTGGGTGTGCCAAATGTCACAATGTAACTGGGTGGCTATAAATGTGCACTACGGGTATCTCCGAAAGTGTCTGTTGGGTTGGCACGAATCGAGACTGGGATTTGTCACTCCGTGTGACGGAGAGGTATCTCTGGGCCCACTCGGTAAGACATCATCATAATGAGCTCAATGTGACTAAGTAGTTAGCCACGGGATGATGTATTACGGAACGAGTAAAGAGACTTGCCGGTAACGAGATTGAACAAGGTATAGAGATACCGACGATCGAATCTCGGGCAAGTATCATACTGAAAGACAAAGGGAATTGTATACGGGATTGATTGAATCCCCGACATCGTGGTTCATCCGATGAGATCATCGTGGAGCATGTGGGAGCCAACATGGGTATCCAGATCCCGCTGTTGGTTATTGACCGGAGAGGTGTCTCGGTCATGTCTACGTGTCTCCCGAACCCGTAGGGTCTACACACTTAAGGTTCGATGACGCTAGGGTTATAGGGAAATGGTATACGTGGTTACCAAAGGTTGTTTGGAGTCCCGGATGAGATCTAGGACGTCATGAGGATCTCCAGAATGGTCCGGAGGTAAAGATTGATATATAGGAAGTCCAGTTTTGGTCACCAGAAAGTTTTCGGGCTCACCGGTAGTGTACCGGGAGTGCCGGGAGGGTGCCGGAGGACCCCCGAGAGGGGTGTGACGACCATAGGACTTCGTGGGCCTTTAGAGGAAGTGTGCCAGCCCTTTTTGGGCTGGCCAAGACCTTCTAGAAAGGCCCATGCGGCTGGAGATCAAGGGATTTGAAAGGAGGGAGATCCACCTCCCTTGTGGGAGGTGGACTCTTCCCTAGCTTCAGCCGAAGCCCTCCTCCTTGGAGGAGGGGCCAAGGCAGCCTCCCTCTCCCTCCTCCTATATATATTCAAGGGTTTGGGCTGATTTGAGACATGACTTCTCTCTCTCTCGGCGCAACCCTACCCTTCCTCTTCCTCGTTCTCCGTAGCGCTTGGCGAATCCCTGCCGGAGTTCACGTAGCTCCACCGTCACCACGCCATCGTGCTGCCGGAGCTCTCCCTCAACCTCTCCTTCCTCCTTGCTGGATCAAGGCGTAGGAGACGTCATCGAGATGCACGTGTGTTGAACGCGGAGGCGCCGTTGTTCGGCACTAAGATCGGAATCCACCGCGATCTGAATCGCTGCGAGTACGACTCCACCAACCGCGTTCTTGTAACGCTTCCGCTTAGCGATCTTCAAAGGTATGAAGTGCAATCTCTCCCCACTCATTTCTGGTTTCTCCATGGATAGATCTTGGTGATCGTAGGAATTTTTTTGATTTACTACTACGTCTCCCAACAGTGGCATCATGAGCTAGGTCTATGCATAGAATCTATGCACGAGTAGAACACCAGTTGTTGTGGGCGTCGATTTTGTTAATATGCTTACCACTACAAGTCTTATCTTGATTCGGCGGTATTGTGGGATGAAGCGGCCCGGACCGACATTACACGTATGCTTACGTGAGACTGGTTCCACCGCCTGACATGCACTTGTTGCATAAGGTGGCTAGCGGATGTCTGTCTCTCCCACCTTAGTCGGATTGGATTCGATGAAAAGGGTCCTTATGAAGGGTAAATAGCAATTGGCATATCATGTTGTGGTTTTGGCGTAGGTAAGAAACGTTCTTGCTAGAAAACTATAGCAGCCACGTAAAAACTTGCAACTACAAATTAGAGGACGTCTAACTTGTTTTTGCAGCATATGCCTTGTGATGTGATATGGCCAAAGGATGTGATGTGATGCATTGTGATGTATGAGATTGATCATGTTCTCGTAATAGGATTCACGACTTGCATGTCGATGAGTATGACAACCGGCAGGAGACATAGGAGTTGTCTTATTTTATTGTATGACCTGCGTGTCAATCATAAACGCCATGTAATTACTTTAATTTATTGCTAAACGTTAGCTATAGTAGTAGAAGTAATAGTTGGCGAGACAACTTCATGAAGACACGATGATGGAGATCATGATGATGGAGATCATCGTGTCATGCCGGTGACAGTGATGATCATGGTGCCTCGAAGATGGAGATCAAAGGAGCAAGATGATATTGGCCATATCATGTCACTATATTGATTGCATGTGATGTTTATCATGTTTACATCTTATTTTCTTAGAACAACGGTAGTAAATAAGATGATCTCTCAATAAAATTCCAAGGAAAGTGTTCACCCTAACTGTGCACCATTGCTAAGGATCGTTGTTTCGAAGCACCACGTGATGATCGGGTGTGATAGGTTCTAATGTTCGCATACAACGGGTGTAAGCCAGATTTACATACGCGATACACTTAGGTTGACTTGGCGAGCCTAGCATGTACAGACATGGCCTCGGAACACGGAAGACCGAAAGGGCAAACATGAGTCGTATAGAAGATATGATCAACATGGAGATGTTCACCATGGATGACTAGTCCGTCTCGCGTGATGATCGGACACGGGCTAGTTAACATGGATCATGTGTCACTTAGATGACTAGAGAGATGTCTATCTAAGTGGTAGTTCATTGAATAATTTGATTATGTGAACTTAATTATCATGAACTTAGTATAAAATTATCTTTACAATCTATATTGTAGATCCAATGGCCAACGCGAATGTCACCCTCAATTACAACGCGTTCCTAGAGAAAACCAAGCTGAAAGATGATGGAAGCAACTATGCGGAATGGGTCCATGGTTTGAGGATCATCCTCATAGATTCCAAGAAATTGTATGTCCTCAATGCACCGCTAGGTGACCCACCCCTTCGCCCAACAGAGCAAGACGTTGCGAACGCTTGACATTCTCGCTGCGATGATTACTCCCTTGTTCAGTGCGGCATACTTTACAGTTTAGAACCAGGGCTCCAAAAGCGTTTTGAGCAACACGGAGCATATGAGATGTTCCAAGAGCGCTTGGCGAAGCCCTGCCGGAGTTCACGTAGCTCCACCGTCACCACGCCATCATGCTGCCGGAGCTCTCCCTGAACCTCTCCTTCCTCCTTGTTGGATCAAGGCGTAGGAGACGTCATCGGGCTGCATGTGTGTTGAACGCAGAGGCGCCGTTGTTCGGCGCTGAGATCGGAATCCACCGCGATCTGAATCGCTGCGAGTACGACTCCACCAACCGCGTTCTTGTAACGCTTCCGCTTAGCGATCTTCAAAGGTATGAAGATGCAATCTCTCCCCACTCGTTGCTGGTTTCTCCATGGATAGATCTTGGTGATCATAGGAAATTTTTTGATTTACTACTACGTCTCCCAACAACCTCCACGTTCAGCACACGTACGACTCGATGATGGTTGGAAATATGCCCTAGAGGCAATAATAAATTGGTTATTATTATATTTCCGTATTCATGATAATCGTTTATTAACCATGCTATAATTGTATTTATTGGAAACACAAATACATGTGTGGATACATAGACAAACACTGTGTCCCTAGTATGCCTCTAGTAGACTAGCTTGTTGATCAAAGATGGTGAAGGTTTCCTAGACATGGACATGAGGTGTCATTTGATAACGGAGTCACATCATTGGGAGAATGAGGTGATGTACAAGACCCAAACTATGAACATAGCATATGATCGTGTCAGTTTATTACTCTAGTTTTCTGCATGTCAAGTATTTGTTCGTATGACCATGAGATCATGCAACTCACAGACACCGGAGGAATACCTTGTGTGTATCAAACGTCGCAACGTAACTGGGTGACTATAAAGATGCTCTACAGGTATCTCCGAGGGTGTCTGTTGGGTTGGCATGGATCTAGATTGGGATTTGTTAGTCCGTGTGACGGAGAGGTATCTTAGGGCCCACTCGGTTATACACCATCACAATAAGCCTTGCAAGCAAAGTGACTAAAGAGTTATCCATGGGATCTTGTATTACGGAATGGGTAAAGAGACTTGAATGAGATTGAACTAGGTATGGAGATATCGACTGTTGGGGATATGACCCGCCCTGGAGGCTCCGGGTCATGTTGCTGGCTCGTGAGCTGGCCCAAAGGTGAGCCGCTAAGACTAGTGGCCTAGGGAGAGTAGGCGGCTCAAGGTGTGGGCCGTACAACGGCCCGGACGGGAAAGACCCGGGCGTGCAAGCTGACTCGCAGACGGCTCGGACAAGAAGATAGAGAGAGACTCGGTTAGCAATTGTAAACGACCCGGTGGTCCTGACCTCTTATATAAAGGCGGACCCGGGGCGACTTAGAGGACAGGCAATCGAGAACTAGGTCAAGCTTCTAGGTCCTTGTAATCGATACGCAAGCAATACAAACACAAGCAGGACGTAGGCTATTACCTCGATTTGAGGGGCCGACCCTGGGTAAATCCGTGTCTTTCGTCCCAACTAACCCCTTTGAGTCCACCCTGTTAGCGATGGCCTCGAACCTAAGTCCGTTCACCCAGACATCTGCCGTAATAAAACCACGACAGTTGGTGCCCACCGTGGGGATTACGCTTGGTGGTGTTGAGTTCTCCAAGGGCTCTCTTCCAGGGCTCGAAGGATATGTGGTTGGAAGGATGAGCAAGAGTCGCCGCGGCCGGCTCTACATCGATGACGCTGGCTGGGGGCTTGATGCTGCCTCTATGGAGTATGGATTCCGGGTTCCGTTCGGCGGGATCCAGGTTTTCATCGGAAAGGTTGATGGATCTACCCCCGGGCCAGACGTCTGCACCAACATCGTCGAGCCGGCTCGGCGTCTCCAATCTACGCGTGTTGTGCAGCCTGCCCGTGCCCATCCGGGTCTAAAGCACGTTCTCATGGGCTTCACTCAAGGCATGGACCTGGAAGCGTTCGGGTCACAGGGAACTCTTCGTTTGCTCGGAAGATGATTCCTCCAGTGGAGAGACAGAATCAGTGTATCGGCTCAGCAACGGTGGCCTTGGGGGTTACTACAACAACTATTCTGAGGTAGAGGGCGTTGAGACAGATGCTCTGAGCCCCCCGGTTCATGCAGCGGTGTTCATGGCAGGATCGGCTTCAGCCGCCGGTGACACAGCTGCAGGAGCCACCGCAACGGGTGATAGCCCGCCACCGCCGGCTCAGGTTCTAGTGGAATTAATGGACGAACTTACAGCCCTCATGGCCACAGAGGTAACACTGGATAATCAAGCAGCTAGGAATCTAGAGGTGGCACGGATCAAGGGCCGGATAGCAGAGGAACGACAAAGGATGGCCAAGCTGAAGACCCGGATGGAGGAGGAAGCGGAGCGTATCAAGGCCGATGCTTTCCGTTTGGAGCTGGAGCAAAGGTCAGCGGCCGCGGTGCACCGGAGGAGGCATCAATCCCGTCTACCGGAATGTTACGAAGCGAGGAATCTTTTTAACACCCCTGGTGCAGGGCGGGTTACGGGCGCACCGGAGAGCCGCCTGATGGAACGCCCGCCGACTCATCCACCCCAGCATAACCAAATCTCACCTAGGGCTTTTCCAACACCGGCGGGTCATTACTCTAACCCGGTCGAGAACATGGTGGCAGCGGTCGCCCGGCTTGAGACGATTCCCATCCCAGATGAGGCACCCTTTGCGGAGGATGTGCGAAACGCCATTGGATATTTACAGACGGCCATGGCCCAGCAAGAGAGGTATGCTCACAGCCGGAGCCTGGTTCACTCCACCCCCCTCCCCAGTCGAAGTTTCAGCCAGCACTACGAGTCGCCGGCGTGTTCCAGCAGTCACCCATGTCACGGACCACCGGAGGACAATAGGCCGGCTCTAGATGCACAATCCCTCGTGGACTAGGCGAGAGGCGGTGATAGCGGCAACTCGTTCAGATCCGGCGCTTTCCGTGTCAATGGGAGTAGTTAGTACCAGAGCTGTAGGGGTGCCATGTTTAACTCCGGCTCTGAGAAGTGAACGGCTACCGAAAGACTTTAAGGGATCTCGAAAGGTTCCGAATTACACATCTGATCTACCCCCTGAGGCGTGAGTTGAAAGTTATGAATTGGCCATGGAGATGCTGGATGTCAGTGAGGCAGTATGCGCAAAATATTTCATCATGATGCTTGAGGGTCCGGCTCGTACATGGCTGAAAGGTCTGCCGCCTAACACGATAAGCTCATGGGCGGAGCTGAGAGCAAAGTTTATTAAGAATTTCCAGGGGACCTGTATGCATCCCTATGACCATTGTCGACTTGGACCACTGTGTTCAGCAGGAGAGTGAGTCGGCCCATCATTGGGTCCGGCGGGTGTCGACCACCATTCACTCTTCAGAGCAGATCACGGCGGCTCAAGAAGTGCTCATTTTAGAAAAGAACTGTCATTTTGTTCCATTGAAGCAGAAGCTCGGCCGGCTCAAGCGCACGTGTCAGGACATGGGAGAACTCATGATGGCTTTGACAAAGTATGCCGACTTAGATAACACCAAGGATCCAGGCTCGGATGATGAGAAAACCAATCAAGGGAAAGAGAAACAATCAAGGAAAAGGTTTTGTGAACAATGGGAATCAGAATAAGCGAAAGAGCGCTGATAGCAGGTCAGAGCTAGTGGCAAATACCAACACAGGGCAGAACCACCCCAAGGGGAGTGGAAAATTGAGGCCAAGGGACAGAGGCCCTTTTAATTTAGAGGAAGCGCTTAGGAAGCCTTGTCCGGAGCACAACACGCCTGACAAGCCGGCGTTGCATGCGTGGGGTGATTGTTTTATCATGTAGAGATTCAAAAACCAGCATTCCCAACCGCGTAACAATCAGGGCGGTGGCCCACCTGGCAGCTCATGGCACGGTGGGTCAGGGGCTGGATTCGGTGCTAGCGGTGCAGGGAACGGGCATCCGGGTCAGAATAACCAAGGGGGGCACCAACAACATCCTAGCAACAGCAGCAACAACAATCAGCAGCAACGCAACCAGTCTTTGTTTTAGAGTAACCCGAAGCAGCTCAGTTCTGGACAATATCACGTATTCATGACCGGTCACAATAAACGAGACGAGAAGTTGCGGAGGCGAGCAGTTAATGTGGTTGCTCCGGCTCTCCCGCAATATTTGCCGTGGTCTGAATATGACATAATGTGGAGCCGGGAGGATCACCCGCCGCGGGTAGATGACCCGGGCCGGCTGGCTCTAGTTGTGGCCCCTCAGGTGAATGGCTATATGGTGAATAAAGTGCTTATGGACGGAGGTAGCAGCATCAACATCCTTTACTATGACACTTTCCGGCGGATGAAGTTGCTTGACAAGGATCTTAAACCTTCCTCCACCGTCTTTCATGGTGTGGTCCCGGGTAAATCAACATACCTAGTGGGCCGGATTTCATTGGAAGTAGCTTTTGGCGATGAGCATAATTACAGGGTGGAATCCTTGTGGTTCGAGGTGGTCAAAATCAAAAGTCCCTATAATGCACTATTCGGGAGGCCGGCTTATGCCAAATTTATGGCTAGGCCTTGCTATGTTTATCTGCAACTCAAAATGCCCGGCTTAAATGGTACAATTACCGTTCACGGTAATAGGAAAACGGCTCTCGAGTGCGAGGAAGGAGATGCGGCGTATGCGGAGTCTAGTTGTGCTTAGGAGGAGCTGAAATTCTACAAGGACAACGTTGACCCGGAGGATATGACCCCGCTGAAGAAGCCTACGACAGAAGTTGAGCCGCCACTCAAGTTTTCAGCGGATGATACCAAGGCAGTAGATTGCAATCCGGGCGACTCATCCAAGCAGTTCATCATTGGGGCTCACATGGATCCCAAATAGGAAAGCACGCTCATTGAATTCATCCGTGAGAATCGGGACATCTTTGCATGGAAGCCTTCTGACATGCCGGGTGTACCAAGAGAGTTCGCTGAGCACAATCTTAATGTGGATCCAAAAGATTAAGCCAATCAAACAGTTTCTACGACGGTTCAACGAAGAGAGACGTAAAGCTATTGGGGAGGAAGTTGCCCGGCTCTTGGCCGCAGGCTTTATAGTGGAAGTTTTTCACCCGGAGTGGTTGGCTAACCCGGTGCTAGTGTTAAAAAAGAAAGGCACTTGGCGTATGTGTATAGATTACACGGACCTTAACAAGGCTTGCCCGGCTGACCCTTTTGCACTCCCTCATATCGATCAAATCATTGATGCAACAGCCGGATGTGAAAGTTTATGCTTCCTGGATGCATATTCAGGATATCATCAGATTAAGATGGCAACGAAAGATCAGGAGAAGACGATGTTTATTACACCTTTTGGGGCGTTCTGGGACGTCTGCATGCCTTTCGGGCTCAAGAGTGCCCATGCGACTTACCAACGCTGTGTGCAGAACTGCCTCCACAGTCAGATTGGCCAAAATGTTCATGCTTACGTAGACGACATCGTGGTTAAATCCAGAAAGAAGGAAACTCTCTTAGAGGATTTGAAAGAAACCTTTGACAATCTCCGGGTCTACAAGATGATGCTTAACCCGACGAAGTGTGTCTTTGGTGTTCCAGCAGGACAGCTTTTGGGTTTCTTGGTCTCTGAGCGGGGCATCGAGGCTAACCCGGATAAGATTAAGGTTATCACTTCTTTGGGGGAGCCGACGTGCATTAATGACTTTCAGCGCCTTGCAGGACGGATTGCTGCGTTGAGCCACTTCATAAGCCGGCTTGGGGAGAAAGCCATTCCCTTATACCAGATGATGAAGAAGACATACAAGTTTAAGTGGAGTGCAGCAGCGATCGAAGCACTTGAAACTCTTAAAAATAGTTGACTGAGCCGCCAGTGTTAGCTGCTCCGGTTGAGAAAGAGCCATTACTCCTTTATGTGGCGGCTAACAACAGAGCGGTCAGTGTAGCAATTGTGGTCGAGCGCAAGGAGGCAGGGAAGGAGTATCCTGTGCAAAGGCCGGTTTATTACATTAGTGAAGTTTTGGCAGAGTCTAAGCAGAGGTATCCGCATTGGCAGAAGTTAGTATACGGAGTTTTCATGGCCAACTGCAAGTTAAAACATTATTTTTTGGGGCATCAAATAACAGTGGTCAGTTCCGCCCCGTTGGGAGATATCATTCAAAATACAGAAGCTACAGGGAGGATTGCCAAGTGGGCCTTAGAGCTGGGTCCTCTTAACATCAAGTATGTTCCTCATACAGCAATTAAGTTTCAAGCTCTGGTGGATTTCATAAATGATTGGACCGAATGTCAAGCCCCCGAAGAGAAGTCGGATAACACGTATTGGACTATACACTTTGATGGGTCCAAGCAGCTAGAGGGGTCTGGTGCAGGAGTTGTTCTCACCTCCCCCAAGGGTGACAAGTTTTGTTATGTGCTCCGGTTAATGTTTCCTTGTACTAATAATGCAGCTGAGTATGAGGCATTGCTCCATGGTCTCAGAGTCGCTAAAAAGATGAATTTAAGCCGGGTCAGATGTTTAGGCGACTCAGATTTGGTGGCTCAGCAAGTTTCAGGTACTTGGGACTCCAAGGATCCGCATATGGCGGCTTATCGACAGGCGGTTGACATCATTGCCGGTCACTTCAAGGGGTACCAGGTGGATCACATTGATCATCGCAGGAATGAGGCGGCTGATGCTTTGTCACGGTTAGGCTCTCAACGAAAGCCGGTACCACCTAATGTTTTTCTGGATGTATTGCATCATCCGACTGTCAAGATACCCTCTGAGGAGGATCTGGCTATTCCTGACCCGGAAGCGGAATTGGTGGCGGCTCTACATGCTACCCCAGACTGGACTATTCCTTATTTGGTGTATCTGACACGTGGCGAGTTACCTCAGGAGGAGGATCTGGCCAGGAAGATCACCCGACATTCTAAGTCTATGACGATTATCATTGGTGAGTTACATAAGTGTAGTGTGGCAGGTGTCTTTCAGCACTGCGTCTCACCGGAGGAGGGCCGGCAAATCTTGAGTGAAATTCATGTTGGCGACTGTGGACATCACGCCGGGTCAAAATCTTTAGTGGCCAAGGCTTTTCGACATGGGTTCTTCTGGTTGACGGCTCACAAGGACGCAGAAGACTTAGTCCGTAAGTGTGACGGTTGTCAGAAGTTTGGCCGGCATGCTCACGTTCCGGCTCAAGAGTTGAGGATGATACCAATTACTTGGCCATTTGTGATCTGGGGGCTTGATATGGTAGGGCCCTTCAAGAGATCCTAGGATAAGAAAACACACCTTCTGGTGGCAGTTGATAAATTTACTAAGTGGGTAGAGGCAGAGTCGGTCAGTAAATGTGACGCAGCTACAACGGTTCAATTTGTTAAGAAACTGATTTATCGCTTTGGTTACCCACAAAGTATCATTACGGACAATGGAACAAATCTATCCAAAGGAGCTATGAAAACGTTCTGTGAGAAGGAGCATATCCGGCTTGATGTTTCAGCCATGGCACATCCGCAGTCTAATGGTCAGGCAGAGCGAGCCAATCAGGAAATTTTAAGAGGTGTCAAACCACAGCTCATGGTTCCTTTGAAGCGGACACCCGGATGTTGGGTTGAGGAGTTTCCTTATTTCTTATGGAGCATCAGAACTACACCTAACAGATCTACAGGTTTCATGCCTTTCTTCATGGTGTACGGTGCTGAGGCGGTTCTACCCAGTGACATCCGGCACGACTCACCAAGGGTGGCGGCTTATGTTGAGACGGATAATGAGGTAGCGCGCCAAGATGCATTGGACGCCTTGGATGAAGCACGAGAGTTAGTAGCAGCCAGGTTGACAATTTATCAATAAGACCTGCGACGTTATCATAGCCGCAGGGTAAAGACCCGGACATTCCAGGAAGGTGACCTGGTGCTCCGGTTGATTCAAGACCAATCTGGAATGCATAAGTTATCTCCACCATGGGAGGGGCCTTTTGTGATCAGCAGGAACCTTAACAATGGGTCATATTACCTCATTGATGTCAGAGATGAGTCGGAAACCGCGGGTCAAGAGAGGTTGCAGCCATGGAATATCGCACATCTGCGACCATACTTTACTTAGCAGGCGTTGAAAGCCGCTATCATCATATATATCATGCTTACATGAGTAAAAGCTAGCATCCTCGCAAAAGACTGGGGCCTCTGCTCTTATGTATACCTTTATACATTCAAGATGAAAAAATTTCCTGCTCAAAAATTTGAGTTAAAGTGGTTTACTCGCCGTCAAAACGGCTGATCCGGCTTTATGCCTTATCAAGCGCTGTAGCAGGGAGGCTTCTTGCCTTCGGGTATAGCTCACATCTCCCCTGCACAGTCGGCTTTTACGCTGGTGCAAGGAGGCTTCTTGCCTTCGGGTATAGCTCACTTCTCCCTTGCATAGCCGGCGATATGCCCAATTAAGGACTATTGCAAAGAGGCTTCTTGCCTCCGGGTATAGCTTACTTCTCCTTTGCACAGCCAACTGTTATTAAACTGTTGCAAGGAGGCTTCTTGCCTCCGGGTATAGCTTACTTCTCCCTTGCACAGTTGGCTTTATGCCTAGTTTGGTTACATTAAGCGCTGTTGTTGATGGAGGCTTCTTACCTTTGGTATATCTTACAGGACCCTAAGACAACAGCGTGTACACCAAATTCCAGTTGCTTATCAACTGCGGCCATCAAAGGGGGCTTCTTACCGACGGGTATTGCTTATCTCACCCTAATGGCCGGCTTTATGCCACTTCTGGTTACTTATTAACCGCGGTTGTCGAAGGGGGCTTCTTACCAACGGGTTCGCTTATCTCACCCTAAAAACCGGCGTTTACGCCAAAATTCAGTTGCTTATCAACTATAGCTGTTGAAAGAGGCTTCTTGCCTTCGGGTATAGCTTACTTCTCCTTTCAAACAGCCGGCTTTATGCCGTCTTAGGCTAATTATTAGCCGCGACTGTCGATGGAGGCTTCTTGCCTTGGGGTATAGCTTACATTTCCCATCGACAGCCGGCGTTCGCTATATTCTTACCAGTCAATCTCGCTTAAGAGACCCTGAGCCAGTTCAAGAAATTGACGGCCAATCTTGCTTAGAGACCCTGAGCCGGTTCAAGAAATTGATGACCAATCTCGCGTAGAGACCCTGAGCCGGTTCAAGAAATTGACGGCCAATCTCGCCTAGAGACCCTGAGCCGGTTCAAGAAATTGACGGCCAATCTCGATAGAGACCTTGAACTGGTATGAGTTTAACCGTTCGAATCCACGCAGAAGAGCCGTCATATGAGTTTTTTGAGGAAGGAAAGATCATCATCACATATTGTATCATGCCGGTTTATCAAGCCGGGTCAGAGCAAGGTAATTATAAGTCCCAGGTTGCTGCAGCCAGAACTACCCGGCACTTGGGGGCTACACAGCCGCAATTCTCTTCAAAAGTTCTGGTTCATCAATAGCCGTAGTTGTCGATAGAGGCTTCTTACCATCAGGTATAGCTTACATTATCCTAAATACAATCGGCTCCTTAATGACTTCGTCCGACAAGAGCCGGAGCCATGTTGCTCCGGTCGACAAAATTCAAGGTTTCAAATAGATTATCCGGCTCTAATATTCTGGAGAAAGGAATGGCGTCTTCAAAGACAGACACCCCTCATCAAAAAGCTCAAGGTATATCCATGAAGAGCCTGCAACACATTAAATTGAAACACAGAGAGGTGAAAAGTATATACAGCCGCCAAATGGCAGGGTCATGATTACTCTATTACAAAAGCTACTCTCAGAAGGAGCAAAAAGCATTGTCAACCGCCCACGGCGGGTCATTACATGAGTTCGTGCTCAGAAAGGTTAAAAGAATAAAGATCAGTTAGTGGGCGGCTCATCCTGCTCCGGGTCTTCTGCTGGCTTTATCTGGAGATTGCCCAAGTCCCAATTACAGTCAGCCAGAGCGGCGAAAGACCCTTCAAGGAAAGGGGACGCGTCAAGCTCACAAGGAAAGAGATCCTTACTGCGGGCGGGTGTTAGATCTTTCCACTCGTAGAGAGGCCCGTGGATCCTCTTCTCCTCTGCGTCATAAGCCGCCTGATAGGTGCTCAAGTCAGCTTCATCCGCCAAAACAGAGGCCAGATAGCGCGACTCTTTGACACACCGGACGTAATCTTCTTCGGTGAATTCTGATCCGTCATCTCTTTTAGACGGGTAACCGTCCATCATTTCAGCCGGCGTTAGCTCGGGGGCGAAGGCTAGAGCCCGGCTCAATCGAGCGACGGCTCCTTGGCGGAAGGCGGACTTCTTTAGCTCTTCTATATGCTTGGGCATTGTGGAGAAGAGCTCCAAGACCCCTTTCAGAGCAGTGGGGATCTTCTCCTTATATTGCACGCTCTTGATCGTGAAGATGGCGCCGCAGTATAGTTGTTCTGCAAAAGTGTAGATGGCCTTCAGTGGCAGAAGGCTATCAGAAGCCAACTGCCGGCTCCTGGGACCTGGATAAGTCGGATAAAGTTAATGGGTCACCAGTTTTTCACTAGCAATGTTAAACAGTACAAAGTAAAACAGAAACTTACCAAATAGGGCGGCTGACATCTTTGCTATATGCTGCTTCAGGCGATGAAGTTCCTCCGCCACAGCTGTAAGCCGCTGCTCGGCGTCATCCGCCCGTTTGGTCAGAGCGGCCTTTTCAGATTCAGCCGTCTGTTTCAAAGAAGTAAGCTCAGCAGTGAGATTGGCCAGCTCCTCAGAGAGAAGCTGACACTTTTCGTCAGCAATGCTTCGGGCTTCTTGCTGAGCCGCCAGGTTGGCGTTCAGATCCGTCAACTGAGACCCGACTTCATTCAAAGCTTCCTATAATACATCAAAATACAGGATAATCCGCCAAAATGCAGGACGAGTGTTAAAAGCAAATACAAGTCTCAAACAGATTGCAAGCAATATATTTGACACTTGGGGGCTAATGTATATTTGATCTTTTAGTATGCAATGCAATTCCGGTTTATCTCCTTCGAAGCTAATCCGGAACTTGGGGGCTATACTATGGCTCTTCAATGTACTAATAATGGAAACACCGACTCAACTTGATCAAGTTTGAGCCGGTCCTTGGGGGCTATGATTAGATCTTCAAGATGTCTACATTAAAGACCCGGCTCAAATATAATTTGATCCGGCCCTTGGGGGCTATGATTAGATCTTCATGCTGTCTACATTAAATACCCGGCTCAAATATAATCTGAGACGGCCCTTGGGGCTACGATTGGCGGTTCACTTTATTTAAAGTACAAAGCTAAAGCAATTTTAAGGGAATTTGACATGACAATATCTACAGAGGTCACAGAAAGACCCGGCTCAACGATTCAGTACGTTAAGCTGGCTCTTGGGGGCTAAGTAAGGATATGGTAAGAAGGAAAGGTACCTCATATTTTGTCTTCATTCAAGAGATCAACTGAAGTTCCAGATCCCGGCTAGTGGTAACCCGGTTTATATACCCGGCATGGAGCTCTTCGGCTGTCATCTTCTCGTATGAAGAGTCAAAATTCAGCTTCTTCAAGGCTTCAGTCGGCTCTATATGTTTGGTCAACACATGAGCCGGAGGCGTTTGATGACCAGACCCGGTGATAACAACATCCGGAGTGTCAGGGGTCTTGGCAGGAGTCGCCGGCTTTGAAGGAGCCCTTGGAGGTCTCTCCATGATGACATCTTCAGCTGCCGGCTCTATGGAGGCAGCCGACAGGTTTTCTTCTGGTTGAGTCTCCTCCGGTTGTTCGGGCTCCGGCTCTTCGATAACTAGGCCGGAGGAGGGCTTGTTGGTCTTGCGACGTTTAGTTTGAGCACTGCAAAATAGAAGGATCAGCAGTTGAAGATGTTGCTATCATATTAACAACCGGATATCCAGATATCATAGTAAGGAGTGCTTACAGCGGATTAATCTTGGGTGGTGGTAGAATTGACGTTGAAGAGTCGCCGGAGGAAGGAGATTTCTGCAAAGAATAAAACAGAAAGGTGAAGAAAGTATCAAGTTTACAAAGGAAAGTCAAAGGAAAAGTAGAGACTTAAACCTCGGCGGGGCGTTTCTTTGGAGCCGGAGAGTTTGGTAGCCCGGACATGAGCTCAGTAGAGCCAGTGCTTTGAGTCTGTCGACGCTCGACTTGCTGTTGCTTTTTTAAGTGAAAATCGGGAGCCAGATAAGCAAGAGGGTGAGAAAGAGGAACTTTTTTGATAACCCGCCGCGGCTTTTGGGGGACGAAACATTCTAAGCCGGAAGCATTGGCACGACTGGTTTCCACTTCATCCTGCGAGTAAAACAAGCATTAATAAAGTAGGAAGGTAAAAAGATCAAAGAAAGCAGTTAAAATTTTACCTCTGAACTAGATTATGGTGGCGGCTCAAGCAAGTTATCTTGCGGGGCATCTTTTTTAGCCTTCTTAGTTGTGACCTTTTCCTAGATTTCTTCGGAGGGGCAACATATTCCTTCTTCCAGAAGTCTGAGTCGGCCTATAAGAACGACCCGGAGAATGAATACCAAATCAGCAAAGTACAAGCAACATCCAAGAGACGGATGGGAAGAGATTAACTTACGTCCGAAGCTGGATGATTGACGCAGAAAGGCGCCAACCCGATGGCGCTGCAAGAGCCGGAGGCTTTGTGGACAAGGCTCTGGATGGTCATGGTGATGTCATCTTCGGTCAAAGTTGATTTACTGAAGCACAAGGAACTGTCGTACTTGCCTTCATATTCACACATAAGCCGAGCCCTGTGGCTTAAGGGCATGACCCGCCAAGAAACCCAGCAGCGGATCAAGTCTATTCCGGTTAGTCCATTGGCCATGAGCGCCTTGAGCTTGGTGTGAGCCGGTTCAAATCTGGCATGCTCCGAGGCTGAGAGCCGGCCCGGAAGCTCTGAATCTATCTTGAGTCGGGACGGATGATAGCCCGGCATGGAGCGTTCACCCTTAGGAGAGGTATCCTTGCAGTAGAACCAGGTTTTATTCTAGTCCTTTGGGTGACTCGGCATTTGCGTAACCGGAAAAATGATGTCTCTACGGCATTGAATAGAGATCCCTCCAAGCTCCAGACTTTGAGCGCCCTTCATTTCGGTTTGGCGGTTGGCATAAAAGAACTCCCGAAAGAACCCCACAGACAGCCTGGACTGCAGATAAGCCTCGCAGAGCACTTGGAAATTGCATATATTTGAAACAGAGTTGGGGGCCAAATCTTGAGGGTGCAGCTTATACAAATGAAGAATGTCCTAGAAAAACTTAGAGCCGGGCGGCACGAACCCTCGCTCGATGTGATCAGCAAAGACTACTATTTCTCCTTTTTTAGGATAAGGCCGGGTCTCGTTGCCTGGAACCCGCCATTTGAGAACCTCTTTGGGAGGAAGAGCACCTGATTCAATGAAACCTGCTAAATACTCCTCCGTAACGCAAGAACCAACCCAGTTGCATGAGTTGGACGCACGAGACATATTGGCGGCTTAAGTGCTGTGCAAGATAAAAGGCGCGATGAGTCAAAGCGCAAGCAAACATTTTTGACGGCTTAAAGGTTTAAGGGCTCTACGGATAAAGTGGAAGACCCGACTGATGAGAGCCGGAGAGGCTTAGCGACTCAATAGAGGAAGGGAAGATCGAAAAATCGGCTAAATCCTGAAAACAGATTCCGCAAAATATTACTATGTCTACGGATCTACAAAAGCAGAGAAAATAAATTTTATCCTGACCTAGCGATGAACAGTGGAAGAAAAGGAAACAGATTGGAGCCATCGTGGTCCGTGCATTACACTCGGCCGACCCGCGTGCGGCGGCGGAGCAAGAGCGCATTCTAAAGGCGTTAGCGGCGTCAAGATACACTCGCGATGGCGGTGCGGAGCCCGAGCGGTGGCGGCAGAGCCCTCGGTGAAAACCTCACTACGGTAGCGGCAATCTAAGGAGAAGGAGAACTCACCGCAGATGGTGTGGTAGAGGCGGACGGATCTCTGTTACGTTCAGGGTGATGCAGCGGACAAGTTGGGGATGACGTACGGATGGCGTCGGAGAAAAGCTCGAAGACGCTGGGGCGGTGACAGGAAGAAGACGACGAAGAAGAGGCACGAGCGGGAGGATGGGAAACTCTGACCCGCACGGGTCATATTTAAAAAGGGGTTAAGGAAGGCGTGAAAATCCAGGCGATGACACCGTTTGGCCGAGGCGGACGCCTCGATTCTCGGGATGACAGTTAATGAAAGATTCGGTGATACGTCAGCAGATCTCATGACGTCACGCCGGGTCATTTCCGGGCGACTCGCCAAAAGTAGTAGAGGAGGATGAAGTGAGCAATCTCAATTCAACCTGGGGCCTAATGTTGGGGATATGACCCGCCCCGGAGGCTCCGGGTCATGTTGCTAGCTCGTGAGCTGGCCCAAAGGTGAGCCGCTAAGACTAGTGGCCCAAGGAGAATAGGCGGCTCAAGGTGTGGGCCGTACAACGGCTCGGACGGGAAAGACCCGGGCGTGCAAGCCGACTCGCAGACGGCTCGGACAAGAAGATAGAGAGAGACTCGGTTAGCATTTTTAAACGACCCGGTGGTCCTGACCTCTTATATAAAGGCGGACCCGGGGCGACTTAGATGACACGCAATCGAGAACTAGGTCAAGCTTCTATCTCCTTGTAATCGATACGCAAGCAATACAAACACAAGCAGGACATAGGCTATTACCTCGATTTGAGGGGCCGAACCTGGGAAAATCCGTGTCTTTCGTCCCGACTAACCCCTTTGAGTCCACCCCATTAGTGATGGCCTCGAACCTAAGTCCATTCACCCGGACATCTGCCATAATAAAACCATGACACCGACGATCGAATCTCGGGCAAGTAACATACCGAAGCACAAAGGGAACGACATACTAGATTAACTGAATCCTTAACATAGAGGTTCAACCGATAAAGATCTTCGTAGAATATGTAGGAACCAATATGGGCATCCAGGTACCGCTATTGTTTATTGATCATAGAAGTGTCTTGGTCATGTCTACATAGTTCTCGAACCCGCAGGGTCTGCACACTTAACGTTCGGTGATGTTTCGGTAGTATTGAGTTATGTATGGTGGTGACCGAAGGTTGTTAGGAGTCCCAGATGAGATCTCGGACATCATGAGGAGCTTCAGAATGGTTCAGGGGTAAATATTGATATATAGAAAGTCCTATTTTAGTCACCGGAAAAGTTTCGGGTATTTCTGGTAGTGTACCAGGGGTGTCAGGAGGGTTCCGGGGGGCCATCGAGAGGGGCCACCCACGCCGGGGACCACATGGGACTTAGGGGTGGCGCACCATACCTTAGTGGGCTGGGCAAGCCAGCCCCTAAGGGACCATGGGAATAGGAGGAAAGGAGGGCAAGTGGGGAGTCCTCCCATGACTCCACCTCCCTTGTGGGAGGAGGAATTCGAGTGGGGGGGGGGGAGGACTCCTCCCCTGGTTCCGCCGACCCTAGGGGAAACCCTAGGGCACTAGCCCCTCCCCTCCCTCCTATATATATTGGAGGGGAGAGAGGGCAGGCGCACCCAAGCCAAGGTGCAGCCCTCTATCCCCACACTATATCGTCTCCTCTCTTGTTTCGGCGGTGATTAGGCAAATCCCTACCGAAATAACTCCACCACCACCGTCGTCGCACCGTCGCGCTGCCGGAGTTGTCGTCTACCTCTCTGCTCCCTCTTGCTGGATCAAGACGGCAAAGATCGTCATCGAGCTGTACGTGTGCTGAACAGAGAGGTGCCTGTTGGAAATATGCCCTAGAGGCAATAATAAATGGTTATTATTATATTTCCTTGTTCTTGATAATCATTAATTATCCATGCTATAATTGTATTTGACTGGAAACACATTTCATGTGTGGATACATAGACAACACTTTGTCCCTAGTATGCCTCTAGTCAACTAGCTCGTTGATCAAAGATGGTCAAGGTTTCCTAGCCATTGACCTGAGATGTCATTTCACAACGAGATCACATCATTGGAAGAATGATGTGATGGACAAGACCCAAACTATAAACATAGCATATGATTGTGTCAGTTTATTGCTATAGTTTTCTACATGTCAAGTATCTGTTCCTATGACCATGAGATCATGCAACTCATTGATACTGGAGGAGTGCCTTGTGTGTATCAAACGTTGCAACGTAACTAGGTGACTATAAAGGTGCTCTACGGGTATCTCCGGGAGTGTCTGTTGAGTGGGCATGGATCAAGACTAGGATTTGTTACTCCGTGTGACGGAGAGGTATCTCAGGGCCCACTCAGTAATACAACATCACAATAAGCCTTGCAAGCAATGTGACTAAGTGTTAGCTGATGACCCACAAGTATAGGGGATCTATTGTAGTCATTTCGATAAGTAAGAGTGTCAAACCCAACAAGGAGCAGAAGATAATGACAAGCAGTTCTTAGTAAGGTATTCTCTGCAAGCACAGAAATTATCGGTAGAAGATAGTTTTGTGATAAGATAATTCGTAACAGGTAGCAAGTAACAATTGTAATAAAGGTGCAACAAGGTGGCCCAATCCTTTTTATAGCAAAGGACAAGCCTGGACAAACTCTTATATAAAGTAAGGCACTCCCGATGACACATGAGAATTTCTGTCAAGCTAGTTTTTATCATGCTCATATGATTCGCGTTCGTTACTTTGATAATTTGGTATGTGGGTGGACCGGTGCTTGGGTGCTGCCCTTACTTTGACAAGCCTCCCACTTATGATTAACCCCTCTCACAAGAATTCACAACTACGAAAGAAGAATTAAGATAAAACTAACCATAGCATGAAGCGTGTGGATCCAAATCAACCCCTTACGAAGTAACGCGTAAACTAGGGTTTAAGCTTCTGTCACTCTAGAAACCCATCATCTACTTATTACTTCCCAAGGCCTTCCTCTAGGCCCAAACAATGGTGAAGTGTCATGTAGTAGACGTTCACATGACACCACTAGAGGAGAGACAACATACATCTTATCAAAATATCGAATGAATACCAAATTCACATGATTACTTATAACAAGACTTATCCCATGTCCTCAGGAACAAAAGTAACTACTCACAAAGAATATTCATGTTCATAATCAGAGGAGTATTAATGATGATCAAGGATCTGAACATATGATCTTCCACCAAGTAAACCAACTAGCATAAACTACAAGGAGTAATCAATACTACTAGCAACCCACAGGTACCAATCTGAGGTTTCGAGACAAAGATCGGATACAAGATATGAACTAGGGTTTGGAGAGGAGATGGTGCTGATGAAGATGTTGATGGAGATTGAGCCCCTCTCGATGAGAGGATCGTTGGTGATGACGATGGCTTCGATTTCCCCCTCCGTGAGGGAAGTTTCCCCGGCAGGATCGCCATGCCGAAGCTCTAGATTGGTTCTACCCAAGTTCCGCCTCAAGACGGCGGTGCTTCGTCCCGAAAGCTCTGTTCTGATTTTTTCCAGGTCGAAACCCTCAATATAGTAGAAGATGGGCATCGGAGGGCTATCAGGTAGGCCACAAGCCTCAGGGGCGCACCCTGCAGGCTTGTGGCTGCCTGGTGCGCCCCCTGATGTATTTCTTTCACCCAATATTTTTTACATATTCCAAAATAATTCTTCGTAGATTTTCAGGACTTTTGGAGTTGTGTAGAATAGGTATCTCAGATTTTCTCCTTTTCTAGTCTAGAACTCTAGCTGCCGGCATTCTCCCTCTTCATTTAAACCATGTAAATAAGAAAGAAAACACATAAGTATTGTACCAAAATGTGTAATAACAGCCCATAATGCAATAAATATCAATATAAAAGCATGATGCAAAATGGACGTATCAACTCCCCCAAGCTTAGACCTCGCTTGTCTTCAAGCGAAAGCCGAAATCGATAAATATGCCCACATGTTTAGAGGTAGAGGTGTCGATAAAATAAAAATACGAACATGAAGGCATCATGATCATCTTTAGAACAACAACATATATTGACATATAATTTCTTATGCTAAAGTAACAATTCATTCACAATGGTAAAGTATGAGTCAAGAACTCTATTCAGGACCGACAAACTATGATCTCAGTCATTGAAGCAATTTCAATTTATCATAACGTAGGAAAGAGTCAACATAAGATTTTGTAAAGCAAATCCACATACTCAATCATCTTTTAGTCTTTCACAATTGCTAACACTCACGAGGTACCTATGAGGTCAAAGCTTCAATTGGACACAGAGAAAGATAGGGGCTTATAGTATTGCCTCCCAACTATTTACCTCAAGGGTAAAGTCAACAGTAATAACTCATGCTCATCTACTTCCGAGTGGATATATGTGTTTAGATCATTCCCCAAGACGTGACGCTTGCCAGAAGGTAAAGGCGGAAATAGAGAAAGTGATAGAGATCACCACGACTCTTGCATAAAGGTAAGTACTAGAAAATAAAAGTAACATATAGGCCCTTCGCGGAGGGAAGCAGAGGTTGTCATGCGCTTTTATAGTTGGATGCACAATCCCTTAATGCAAAAGAATGCTACTTTATATTGCCCCTTGTGATAGAGAACTTTATTATGCAGTCCGTCGCTTTTATTTCTTCCCTATCACAAGTTCGTATAAGGTTTATTTTTGTCACACTAATAGATCACACATATTTAGAGAGCAATTTTTATTGCATGCACCGATGACAACTTACTTGAAGGATCTTATTCGATCCATAGGTAGGTATGGTGGACTCTCATGGCAAAACTGGGGTGAGGTGTTTGGATGCACAAGTAGTATCTCTACTTGGTGCGGAAGTTTTGGCTGATATGGGGTAGAAGCAAGCGACACATGTTGAGGGATCTATAACAATATAACTTCTATTCGGAAATAAGCAAACATAAACCATTATGTTGTCTTCCTTGTCCAACATCAACTTCTTAAGATATAATATTTTAATGAGTGCTCACAATCATAAAAGATGTCCAAGATAATATATTTATATGTGAACACCTCTTTCCTTATTACTACCTTTTAATTGCCCCAATGACCAATAGCTATGTTTGTCAACCCACAACAGGTTTCAGTCGACATACTTCATGTATGTGAAGTCATAACTCCCCATGAGATCATCATATATACCCTTTGCTTTTACTCTATACTTATTTCTACTTCATCTTTCTTAAGATCAAGATCATACCAAACAAGCAAAGCCCTCAACTCAAAAGTACTTTTTATTATATAACTCTTGGACTTGCTTACATAGGAGGAACCATAAAGAAAAAACTCAAAACTAGGTCACACGAAAACTTTATTCTACTAGATCAAGATATAACCAAAAGGATTGAACTAAGAAAAGATGATAAAAATAAAAATAAAAATAAAGGGTGTGACGGTGATACGATACCGGGGCACCTCCCCCAAGCTTGGCTCAAGACAAGGGGGAGTGCCCATACCCATGTGTTTAGTTGTCTTGCTTCGAAGGTGGTGATATTATATACTTGGCGATGATGCCCTTTAGGATGCAATTCTCCTCCTCAAGCTTGTTATTTTGCTGTCTGAGATCCATTATTTCCTTGTGAAGTTTTCCAGAGATGGTTAGAGCGCCCTTAACCCATGGGTGTTTCATTGCTGCGGGGGAAGAAGCAACACTCCTTTTCATATTTTCGAAAGTAAGAAATTTAGTATTGGAAGGGATAACCGAATTCGGGATTGCTGAGCTCTGAAGTTCTTCCAGCATGGCTCCAGGTTGTAGATGAGAGGTAACTTCTTGGTCTTCCTCCATAGAATCTATCCTTTTCAAGTCGGCCTCCATCTCTTCCTCCGTAGCCTGCCCGAAGTAGTTCTCCCCGACCGACTCTTGCGAAGACATCTTGCTCTAAATCTGTTGCAGAAATAGCCTAAAGAGAAAACAGGAGGTAATGCCGTGATATGAGAGTCAAAACCTTTGAGAGATTATATAATGATTTTTTACCGACCCGAAGGAGTATGCCATAAGAAAACAAGAGTCCGGATGGCACACAAGGTGGCCACAAGCCCTAGGGGCGCGCCCAGGGGGGGTAGGGCGCGCCCTGCATGATTGTCGCCTCCTCAAGCACTATTTAGACTACTATACATTTTCCTATTTTTTAATATTCCAAAACAGATAAAAATTGCCATTGAAAAAGTTTTGGAGTCTTTTTACTTACCGTACCACATACCTATTCCTTTCGGGGTCTGAAACGTTCTGGTAAGTCTCCCTAATGTACTCCTCCAGAGTTATTGTATTGATGATATTAGTTTCAATATTTATGGGAGTACCTGAGATATAATGTTTGATTCTTTGACCATTCACCACCTTCAGGTTTGTGCCTTCGGCGTTGTTAATCTTGATGGCACCGGAACGGTATACCTCCTCGATAACGTAAGGACCTTCCCATTTAGAGAGAAGTTTTCCTGCAAAAAATCTTAAACGAGAATTGTATAGCAAGACATGATCACCTACATTAAATTCACACTTTTGTATCCTTCTATCATGCCATCTCTTAACCTTTTCTTTAAACAATTTGGCATTCTCATAGGCTTGGGCTCTCCATTCGTCAAGTGAGCTAATGTCAAATAACCTCTTCTCACCAGCAAGTTTGAAATCATAATTGAGCTCTTTGATTGCCCAAAAAGCTTTATGTTCTAGCTCTAGAAGTAAGTGACATGCTTTACCATAAACCATCTTATACGGAGACATACCCATAGGGGTTTTGTAAGCAGTTCTATAAGCCCACAATGTATCATCAAGTTTCTTAGACCAATTCTTCCTAGATCTATTAACAGTCTTCTGCAAAATCAATTTAATTTCTCTATTGCCCAATTCTACTTGACTACTAGACTGAGGATGATAAGGAGATGCAATTCTATGATTAACATCATATTTAGCAAGCAATTTATGGAAAGCACCATGAATAAAGTGTGAACCACCATCAGTCATCAAATATCTAGGGACTCCAAATCTTGCGAAAATAACTTCTTTAAGCATTTTAATAGAAGTGTTATGATCAATGCTACTAGTTGGAATAGCTTCTACCCACTTAGTAACATAACCAACAACAACTAGAATATGAGTATACCCATTAGACTGTGGAAAAGGTCTCATTAATCAAAACCCCAAACACCAAATGGTTCAATAACAAGAGAGTAATTCATAGCCATTTCCTGACGTCTACTAATATTACCAATTCTTTGACATTCATCACAAGAGAAGACAAACTTACGAGCATCCTTGAAGAGAGTAGGCCAATAAAACCCAAATTGTAGTACCTTATGTGCAGTTCTATCTCCAGCGTGGTGTCCTCCGTAGGCTTTAGAGTGACACTTGCGTAAGATCCGTTCCTGTTCATGCTCAGGTACACAACGTCTAATAATACCATCTACTCCTTATTTATAAAGGTGTGGATCATCCAAAAGTAATGCCTTAAATCATAGAAGAACTTTTTCTTTTGTTGGTAAGTGAAAGTAGGCGGTATAAATTTAGAAAGAATGTAGTTGGCATAATCAGCATACCATGGAGCATTGTGTGAAGCATTTATGACAGCTAATTGTTCATCAGGAAAGCTATCCTCAATAGGTAGTGGGTCATCAAGAACATTTTCTAACCTAGACAAGTTATGTGCCACAGGGTTACCAACACCCTTTCTATCAGTAATATGCAAATCAAATTCTTGTAGCAGTAGGATCCACCTAATAAGTCTAGGTTTAGCATCTTTCTTTTCCATAAGGTACTTAATAGCAGCATGATCAGTGTGAACAGTTACTTTGGAATCAACAATTTAAGGTCTAAACTTATCACAAGCAAACACGACTGCTAAAAATTCCTTTTCAGTAGTAGCATAGTTTCTTTGAGCACTGTCTAGAGTTTTACTAGCATAATGGATAACATTTAATTTCTTATCGACTCTTTGTCCTAGAACTGCACCAACAACATAATCACTAGCATTACACATAATTTCAAAAGGTAGGTTCCAGTCGGGTGGTTGAACAACAAGTGCGGTAATCAAGGCATTCTTAAGAATTTCAAATGCTTCTACGCAATCATCATAAAAAACAAATGGAACATATTTTTGCAAAAGATTTGTGAGAGGCCTACAAATCTTAGAGAAATCTTTGATAAACCTCGTATAGAAACCAGCATGACCAAGGAAACTTCTTATACCTTTGATATCCATAGGGCATGACATTTTTTCAATAGCATCAACTTTAGCTTTGTCAACTTCAATACCTCTTTTGGAGATCTTGTGCCCCAAGAAAATACCTTCATTAACCATAAAGTGACACTTTTCCCAATTCAAGACAAGATTAGTTTCTTCACATCTCTACAAAACTCGGTCAAGGTTGCTCAAAAAATCATCAAATGAAGTTCCGTAAATGGAAAATTCATCCATGAAAACCTCAAGAATCTTTTCACAAAAGTCAGAGAATATAGCCATCATACATATTTGAAAGGTAGCAGGTGCATTGCATAAACCAAAAGGCATACGTCTATAAGCAAAGGTACCGAAAGGGCAAGTAAAAGTGGTTTTTTCTTGATCCTGGCTTGATACAGGTATTTGAGAGAAACCAGAGTAACCATCTAAAAATAAAAAATTAGTATGTTGGGATAGTCTTTCTAGCATTTGATCAATAAAAGGTAAAGGGTAATTGTCGTGGTTTTATCACGACAGATGTCTGGGTGAACGAACTTGGGTTCGGGGCCATTGCTAATGTGATGGACTCAAAGGGGTTGGTTGGGACAAAGGACACGAGTTTACCCAGGTTCGGCCCCTCAAGTCGAGGTAATAGCCTACATCCTGCTTGTGCTTGTCTTGCTTGATATATCGATTACAAGGGAGCTATTGCTTGATCGAGTTATCGATCACCTGATCTCTAAGTCACCCCGGGTCTTGCCTTTATATAGGAGGTCAAGACCACGGATCATACAAGTTGTAACCGACTCTCATTACATGTCCGAGTCTACCTCTATCTTCTCTTGCCTTTCCTGACCTAGTTGTCCCCGGGCGGTTTACACACCCGGGTCTTCTTCATCCTGGCCACCTGTCGGCCCATCCCGTTGAGCCTCCAAGCGTTTTGGGCCTTAAGTCCCCACGGCTCACTCTTGGGCTGGTGTACGAGCCACCAGGTATGACCCGGAGCGCTCAGGGCGAGTCTCACCGTGGGGTTATATCCCCAACATTAGGCCCCAGGTTGATTTGAGCTTGCTCACTTCATCCTTTCTTCTTACTCTTCGGCGAGTCGCTCAGAAATGACCCGCCGTGATGTCATGTCAAATCTGCAAAAAGATCCTCTGACACACGCAACGAATCTTATTACTAAATGAATGGCCCGAAGATCGAGGCGTATGCCTCGGTCAAACGACATCCGTCGCCTGGATTTTCGCGCCCGTTCCGCATTTCCCCCTATTAAATAGGACCGCCCAGGGCGGCATTTTCTTTCTCCCGCTCACCCCGTCATCTCCTTCCTTCCGACGCTTCCGTTTCCAGCGCCTCCTGCTCCGGCGCCGTCTCCTCCTCATCCTCGACAGGGCTGCTGCATCAACCTGACGTGATCCAGAATATCTTCCGCCTTCATCACCGTCATCGGTGAGCCTTTCTCCCCTTAGATCCGCAGCTTGTTCCAGTAGGGTTTCCATGGAGCTCCGCCACCGCTATTCTTAGAACTCGGGTTTCCATCAATGCCAACCATGTTCAGTTCATTAGTCTTTAACCGTAACCTGTCCCTACGGCGCTGCTTGGTAGAAGACCGACACTGATGCTGTTTAGATTCACCATGGCTCCGCCCGTCATTTTCAGACTTTCTCTGTTCATCTCTAAGTTTGGAAATATAGTCATTTCTTTTGTTTTTGTTGATCCGCAATTTTAGCAATATTCCATGGAACCTATTTTCAGCACTTAGCCAAAATTCTCCCTGTTCTTTCGTGATGTTGACCCGCCATGTTGTTCCGGCTCTCATCAGCTGGATCTTGGTGTCTCACCTTTAAGGTCTTAAGCCTTTTAAGCCGCCCATATTTGCTCGCCATTTTCTTGACTCGCCATACATGGTTACTTTGTACAGTTAAAAACTGTCGCCATGTCTCGCGCATCTAACTCCTGCAACTGGGTCAGTTCTTGCATTACTGAAGAGTTTCTGATGGACTTTGTACTTGCTGGCACCCTTCCTGCTAAAGAGGTCATCCATTGGCGGGTTCCGAGTAATGAACTGAGGCCCATTCCTCAGGAGAGAAAGGTAGTTGTTTTTTCGGATCATATTGAACGTGGATTCGTACCTCCCGGCTCAAAATTCTTCTGGGACATCCTTCATTTCTATAAGTTGCATCCTCAAGATCTTGCCCCCAACTCCGTCTCAAATATCTGCAACTTCCAAGTACTCAGCAAGGTCTATCTGCAAACTCAGCCGTCTGTAGGTCTCTTCCGAGAATTATTTTACACGAACCGGCAAACTGAAGTAAAGGCCGGCCTGAGCTTAGAACTTGGTGGAATTTCTATTCAGAGGCGCCGAGATATTACCTTCCCGGCTGTACCAATGCCAAGTCATCCAAAGGATTGGAATAAAAACTGGTTCTACTGCAAGGATACCTCCCCGGAGGGTGAGCATCCACTTCCGGGCTATCGCCCTTCCCGGCTTAAGGCAACTTTGGAGCTTCTCGGCCGGCTATCAACTTCTGAACATGCAAGGCACGAGCCGGCTCACGCCAAGATTAAAGCCCTCATGGCCAATGGATTGACGGGTCTAGACTTGATCCGCTGCTGGATCTCCTGGAGAGTTATGCCTTTGAGCCTGAGAAGCCGCCTCATGTGCAAATATCCGGGCAAGTACGACGGTTCCCTATGCTTCAGTCGGACAACTTCAACCGAAGACGATATTACCACTATCATCCGGAGTCTTGTTCATGAGACATCAGGAGCTTGCAGCGCTATTGGGCTGGTGCCTTTTAGTGCCGTTAACCCGGCTCTAGACGTAAGACGACTCTTCATTGTCTCTTTTCTCTGTTTAGTTAAGACTTTTTCAATTCATCATCATTAACCGGCTTACCTTTCCAGGCCGACTCTGACTTCTGGAAGAAGAAGTATATTCCTCCTATGAAGAAGAGCAAGAAGAAGGCCCCAGCCAAGAAGACGACGAAGAAGACCACCCCTCAAGAAGAATGGTTTGAACCGCCAGAATCATCCGACTGAGAGGTATAGTTTGACTATTTTGTGTAACCTCATTATTCACCTTACTGATAACAACTTATTCACAGGACGAGGTAGAGACGAGCCGCGCCAACGTTCCTGAGGTAACTTATATTTCTTTTGAAAAGTTCCCCTTTCTCATCCTCTTGCTCATTTGGACCCCCCCAATTTCTTTTGAAAAAACAACAGCAAGTCGACCGCCGTCAGACCCGGAGCACCTTCATCCGGCTCTCTACGACCACCGCTCTTCCACCTCCGAAGATTAATTCGCTGTAAGCATTTTGTAGCCTTTACATCCGGCTCTTCGGCGGTTGTAACCCTTGAATTCTGGCTTTCATGTTTTTTCTTGGGCTCAAGCTAAGCGGAGGAAAACTAACAAGTCCTCCCCTGGCCCTGCTGCTCAAGAACCGGAGCTTTCCAAGCTGGACCCCCCAGCGACTTCTGCAGAGCTGACAGCTGATGACATTATTCTTGAGAGCCCGCAAAGGGACCTTCCCAAGCCACCGAGCCCTGCCAAGGCTGCTGATGACGCCGCTGCCCCAGACGTCATGATTACTGGCGCCGGCTTGCACTCTCCTTAACCTCACGTGCTAACCAAGCATAGTGAAACAGCTGAAGCTTCGAGGAAGCTGGAATTTGAGCTCCCTGCCTTAGAAAATGACAACCGACGAACTTCATGCTGGCTATATGAACCGGCTGTCTACAAGCCGGGATTTGGAGCTTAAACTGGTTAGCTTAATGAAGAGACAATATGAGGTATTCCTTTTTCCTCCTTATACCCTTACGTAGCCCCCAAGAGCCAGGTTAATATTGACTGATAATAATCCGGCTCTTCCATCTTTAGCAGAAGTAGACATATATAATGTGTAGGCTTTAATTTGTTTAGCCGTGATCTGAAATCATTGTTGTTAGCCCCCAAGGGCCGGCTCAATAATTGATAATTTTGAACCGGTACTTCTTAGAAGATAGTTACTAGAGCCAACTGTAGCCCCCAAGGGTCGGCTTAATCTTTTCCAAAGTTGAGCCGGGACTTACATGTTGGACCTCTTTAGAAAACCAATATGTAGCCCCCAAGTTCCGGGTCAAACTTGTCAAAGTTGAGTTGGAACCAGGGACGAATTTAAGGGGGGACGAGGGGGGCTAGACCCCCCTCAACGAGCTGATTCTTCTTCATTAGTAATGGCAGCTGCTGTCAAATTTTCTAACTCCATAAGTACTTTGCCCCCTCCATGAGCAAGCTCGCCCCCTCTATGAGTGTATCCTGGCTCCGTCACTGGTTGGGACTGTCTTGAAAATAGACATTAGCCCCCAAGTGTCATGCATATTGCTTGCAATCTGTTTGAGACTTGCTTATGTACTCCATAATTTGATACGTTGCAGGAAGCTTTAACTGAAGCCGGGTCAGAATTGGCTGGCTTAAAAACGAACTTAGCTACTCAGCAAGCCGCCCAGAGTGAAGCTGACGAGACATGCTGGCTCCTTGTCGAAGAGCTAGCTAAGATCAAAGCTGACTTCACCGCCTTCAAGGAATCTGCCAAGGATGAAAAAGCTACATTGACTAAACGGGCGGATGATGCCGATCAGCGACTCATGATCATATCTGACGAGTTGCAATCTTTGAAGCGTCACATCACGAAGATGACAGCTGCCCTTTTTGGTAAGTTTTTAATATCTTGGCTTGATCCAGATTTTTGGACTTGTGCTGGCGACTCATAACGAGGCCTCCGTCTCATGCAGGTCCTAGGAGCCGCCAACTTGTCTCCGACAGTCTGCTGCCTTTGAAGGCTATATACACATTGACAGAACAACTGTATTGCGGGGCGGTATGCACTATTAAGGCTGTGCAGTATAAAGAGAACATTCCTTCGGCTCTCAATAGTGTCTTGGAGCTCGTGTTAACGATGCCCAAACAGATTGTGGAGCCGAAGAAATCAGCCGCCCGCTAGGGGGCGACTGCGGCCATAAGCCGGGCATTGGCTTTCGCTCTAGAGCTTACTCCGGTTGAGAGGATGGATGGGTTTCCCTCCAAGAAGGACGACGGCTCTGAGTTTACCGATGCTGACTATGCTTGGTGCATAAAATATTCCAAAGTCCTAGCCTCCGTCTTAGCAGAAGAGGTCAACTTGGAGACTTACCAGGCGGCTTATAGTGCTGATCAAAAGAGGATCCGTGGTCCGCTCTTTGAGTGCCAGGATCTAACACCCGCTCGCAGTAAGACTCTCTTCACTTTTGATCTTGACCCGTCCCCCTTCTTTGAAGAAGGAACTTTTGTGGCTTTAACCGACTGCAATTGGGACTTGGATAATCTCTAGATCAAGGCAGCCGAAGAGCCGGAGCAGGATGACCTGCCAGCCGGCTGATTACTTTGTTAGAAAACTTGTAATAGCCGTCTCTCCATGACCCGGCATGGGCGATGTAAAAAACTTGATGATATTTTGAGCTCCACAGAGAGCGTCTGTAATAGGATAGTGATAACTTTTGCCTTTGTTGAACTTGTGCCATCGCACACGTATGAAAGTCCGGCTTTAAAATAGACATGTGCCATCTTCCTTGTCCCTCTCATTATATACCTTACCGGCTCTTCGTAGCTTAGTTTCCTGCATGTCTAAATGTAGCTTTCCACCGTTAGGAGGGCGGATTAAAAGCGTAACCCTAAGATGTTGTGTCTTCCCAACGTGTTTGACAGAATTCTTCGCTTGGCTTCAGAGCCAGCCGAGAAGGTTTGATAAGCTTCACCCGTAGGGCAGGAAGCCCCCTGTATGGTTATGTTGACTTGTCAACATTTCTGGCATGAACGCCGGTTGTTAGGGATAGATAAGCTACACCCAGAGGTGGGAAGCCCCCTTCGACAACCGCGGCTAACATGTTAACCAGAATGGCATAAAGCCGGCTGTTAGGGTGAGATAAGCGATACCCGAAGGTAAGAAGCCCCCTTCGACAGCCAATGTTGACTTGTCAACATTTTTGGCGCAAACGCCAGTTGTTAGGGTGAGATAAGCGGTACCCGAAGGTAAGAAGCCCCCTTCGACAACCGCGGCTAACATGTTAACCGGAAATGGCGTAAAGCCGGCTGTTAGGGTGAGATAAGCGATACCCGAGGGTAAGAATCCCCCTTCGACAGCTCCAACTGACATGTCAACTGGAATGGCATAAAGCCGGTTGTTAGGGTGAGATAAGCGAACCCGTCGATAAGAAGCCCCCTTTGACAACCACGGTTAACATGTTAACCGGAAATGGCATAAAGCCGGCTGTTAGGGTGAGATAAGTGACACTCGAAGGTAAGAAGCCCCCTTTGACAGCCAATGTATTTGCATCGATGAAGATGTGCGATGTGGTAGAGGCCCCGGCTTGTAGGGATGCTATTTTATATAAATATGATATGTACAATGATAATATACAGCGACGATTCTCAACAACCTTAAGTGTAATAAGGCCGTAGATGCGCTATGTTCCACGGTCGGCGGGTCTCCTCACCCGAAGTATCTGAGTCGTCCCGGATGTCAATGAGGTAATATGACCCGTTGTTGAGATTTCGGCTGACCACAAAAGGCCCTTCCCATGGAGGAGATAATTTATGCATTTCTGTGTGGTCTTGAATCAGCCGTAGAACTAAGTCGCCCTCTTGAAACGTTCGGGTCTTAACCCTACGGCTATGATAGCGGTGCAGGTCTTGTTGATAAATCGCCGAACGGGCAGCCACCAGTTCTCGTTCCTCCTCCAAGGCATCCAACGCGTCCTGACGTGCCGTCTCATTGTTCGTCTCAACGTAAGCCGCCACTCGTGGCGAGTCATGTCGGATGTCACTTGGCAACACAGCCTCGGCACCGTAAACCATGAAGAAAGGTGTATACCCTGTGGATCTGTTGGGGGTGGTTCTGATACTCCATAAGATGGAGGGCAGCTCTTCTACCCAACAACTGGGTGTTCGTTGTAAAGGAACCATGAGCCGTGGCTTGATACCCCTCAAATTTTCTTGATTGGCACGCTCCGCCTGACCATTGTACTGTGGATGAGCAACTCTTGAAACATCAAGCCGGATGTGCTCTTCATCGTAGAATTTTTTCATAGCTCCCTTAGACAAATTTGTGCCATTGTCAGTGATGATGCTGTGGGGGTAACCAAAATGGTAGATCAGCTTTTTAACAAACTGAACCGCCATAGCCGCATCACAGTTGCTGATCGGCTCAGCCTTTACCCATTTGGTGAACTTATCAACCGCCACCAGGAGGTGTGTTTTCTTATCCTTGGATCTCTTGAAAGGTCCTACCATATCAAGCCCCCAGACTGCAAACAACCAAGTAATTTGTATCATCCGCAACTATTGAGCCAGAACATGAGCACACCGGCCGAATTTTTGACAACCGTCACACTTGCGGACCAGATCATATACGTCTTTGTGAGCCGTCAACTAGAAGAAACCGTGCCGGAATGCCTTAGCTACCAAACAATTTGAGCCAGCATGATGTCCGCAATCTCCAGCGTGAATTTCATTCAAAATTTCCTGACCTTCCTCTGGTGAGACACAACGCTGAAAACCCATGGTAACGCTGCACTTGTGTAACTCACCATTAACTATTGTCATCGACTTAGACCGCCAGGTGATCTGTCTGGCTAGATTTTCATCATCAGGTAACTCGCCTTGAGTCAAATAGGCTAGGTAAGTCACAGTCCAATCCGGAATAGCATGTAGAGCCGCCACCAATTTCCCCTCTGGGTCAGGGACAACCAAATCTTCCTCTGAAGGCAACTTGACAGTCGGGTGATATAAAACGTCCAAAAAGATATTGGGAGACACCGGCTTTCGTTGAGAGCCTAACCGTGATAAGGCATCAGCTGCCTCATTCCTGTGACGATCAATGTGATCTACCTGATAACCTTTGAAGTGACCAGCAATGACATCCACCGCCTGTTGATAAGCCGCCATCCGCGGGTCCCTAGAATCCCATGTGCCTGAAACTCGCTGAGCCACAAGATCTGAGTCGCCCAAACACCTTACCCGGCTTAAATTCATCTCCTTGGCTACTCTGAGACCATGAACCAGAGCCTCATACTCAGCCGCATTGTTGGTGCAAGGGAACATCAGCCGAAGCACATAACAAAATTTATCACCTTTGCTAGATGTCAAAACAACTCCTGCTCCTGATCCTTCTAGCTGCTTGGATCCATCAAAATGTATAGTCTAGTATATGTTATCCGGCTTTTCCTCAGGAGCTTGACACTGTATCCAATCGTTTATTGTCGAGACCCCGATCCTAAGTCATATGAATCCAGACTGTAACATATCACATCACTTTGCGGCCTCACGCACGGTAAGTTCCACGGTTGCAGCCTTACCTTAGCCGAGACCGTTTGCGTCGTTGGCTCACGTATGTGAACATGTCGCTGGCAATCAAACGACAGAGAACCCAGGCCGACATGACTAGTCATAGAACCCAATTGGCACATCCGTACGGAAATAGACATACGTAACCCAACAATGCAGGTGTCGGCCTCAAGCGTGTGTAGACGAGTCATAGCAAGCTACAAGGACTCCATTACGCCATGAGACATAAATGCCATCACTGCACGTAGATGAGTCATAGCAGGCTACAGGGACTCCATTACACCGCGAGACATTTCCCCGAAGGGATAGACACAACAACAAAGAAGGATACATGCCGGTCAATCAATGTGTCCCGAGCAGTAGCAAGCTACCATGGCTCGGTGGAAGCATAAAGAGGCAATTTCCCGTAAAGAGTACTACTAAAGGCACACAACTAGGTGTCGGATCCCATACATACCGCTGCACGTCACACGTACGCACGACATGCCCAATATGCATAGATACAACCATGGCATCACAACATAACCATACAACAACTTTTATTTAAGAGGCTCAGACGAGCCTTGTATAATATGTTCTTACAGATAGGGGTCACATGACCCAACACTCAAGTCATATAAACAAGTTCATACAAACCAAGCGGAAGCATAAGCTGTCTGAGTACAGACAAATGAAAGGGTAAAAAGGCACATGGCCTGACTACCTACAGCCCGCCACAAGGCATAGGGTCGTAGCTGGGACACCAGCTATTCGGCATCCTCGACATCTAGAAAGAACCCAACCGATGGGTCCTGGGTCTCATCTACAACATTTATTAAGCAAACGTGAGTACAAACGTACTCAGCAAGTCCTTAAAACAGACCTAGTCTATTCATGTTCATGTATCAACAAGGGGAGTGGTGAAGTTTATGCAGCAATGCCAGCTTTGACTCATGGCTAACCTACACTACACAATTTTAACTCTTTGTTTAAATTTTAGATATTGCACACGAGTCCACTAACTCCATGACAATACATCACCATGGATTCACTTCCCTCTCTTGGGAGAGTGCCATCCACGGTACTCACACTTGTCTTGATATTTTTATGAGTATCCATTTGACTATCTATGAATAGCATAAGTTATCGAAGTAGTCCATATCCGAGGACGCGGCTATTCTAATAGTGTCATACCCTGCAGGGGTGTACTTCTTCACACATGCTCTCGCCACTTATCGCTGTGTGCTCATAAAACCATGCACCTCGACAACCTTCAAGCAGAAGCCCAACGAGGGAGCCGGCCACGACCGTCAATCACATAAGACCTCTAGTCTAGGCTATCGCCTATTTGAGACTGAACCCGCACGGAAGTCCGGCCAAAGTTTCCGCTACGGCCCCAAACGATGTGCACAGGGTTCCCAAGCCCACCTTTCGGGTGACCCTTGGTACACCGTGCCACTGCCTACCGCGTCGTAACCCACCCCTAGGGTCAGTGCTACGCATGGCCTCCAGCATGCTATAAACACCAAAATCTACTTGCAACTCCTGGACTAAGGACTAAGCGACTGATAAGTCGAGAGGGGTCGAGTTAACGGAACCCAATGTGTGGTAGTAACTAGTCTTGGATCACAAACACGGAACTCAGTTCCTAAGAATGGTCCCAATGAGACAACCCGCTATGTACTCCTACATAGCCTCTCATCGCTACCTTTACCAAATCGGGTTCATCATAAGCTTATCACATCGGAACAACAATGTCTCACTCTAGTTCATCACCCAGATGAATCAGACCTGACACAACTCTAAGCATAGCAAGCATAGCAGGGAAAGTAAGCTAAGCACATCATGGCACAAGCATCTACCAGGTATGCTAGGTTGCAAGGTTTAGCTATTTACTGTGACAATGACAGGTCATGCAGAAGAATAGGTTCATGTACCGTGTATGACAGACATGTGAACGGTTGTCCTAATGCAATAAACAAGAGCAGGAGCGAGAGAGTGGGATGTTATCGGAATGATCAAGGGGGTTGCTTGCCTTGCTGGGTAGCGGGAAGGTTCTCTCCTTCGATGGAATACTCGGGGGTATCCTCAGAAGCAGGGCCTACCGCAATGCAGATAAATAGCATTCAATACACGCAAGTGCAACAATATGATGCATGATCATGACATGGTAGCATGTATGGATGAGCTAATGCAACTAGTGTCCAAGTTAATTTGAAGTGAGTTTGAATATAGGTTCAAAATCGTTCTTCATTTCAAATTCCATATGCTAACCTATTAATAAATGTCAAGGTTCATCTACATAGGTTTCCCTAACATGCATGATAATAGCACCATTGGATTCATTGGATTTTTCTGATAAATTTTCATATATAAATTATTTTCATCTGATTTACAGATTAATTTATATGAATTTTTAAAGTTTTAAACAAATTTTGGAATTATTTTAAAACTGGAAAATGAAATATGACGTCAGCCTGACGTCACTACGACGTCAGCTGGTTGACTGACCAGGCTAGGTCAAACCTGATGTGCAGGGCCCGCACGTCAATGACATGGCCCTAAACTCCGCGCTGACCAGGGGTTTGACCCATCCTGGGTCCCATTGGTCAGTGGCAGGAGGCCTAATTAATCAGGGGGATTAGCCCCTAATGCTGGCCACGTCAGCGCTCACCGGAGCGGGGCCGGCGGCGAGCATCCGCACGGCGGCGACTCGCCGGAATCGCGCCTCCGGCAACCATTTGGTGCGCGGAGGGCACCGGGAGGTAGCCCTTGCATGCGTGCATCCAACGCTGCGGCAGAGGGGGCTCGGGGGGCCACCAAAGCTACGGCCAGTGACGACCAGAGCGGTAGCGAGCTTCGAGAAGCAAGGGGAACGGCGCCTACGACAAGGGACAGGCCGCTAGAGGAAGGGGAAACGGAGCAGGGGCTCATGACGGGGTTGGTGGGGGAGACGACGAGCTCGGGGACGCGTAGACGACCTCGAATCGCCGGAGTGAAGCTTCGGCGGCCAGCGGGGAAGAAATGGCGATGGCGCACCGTGGAGGGCTCCCGGCGTCGACTGGCTTCACAAGGAGGACGAGAAGTTCATGGCGAGGCTTTTGGCGGGCTCAGAAGGGCGCGGGGGCGGCTAGAAATATGGTGACACGGCGGATACGAGCTCGGCCATGGCGGAGCAAAGGAGGAAAGAGAGCGAGAGAGAGCGCGCGAGGGAGAGAGGGAGAGGAGAAGAAGGCCACGGCGAGGAGGCCTCGCACTGGCGCTCTCCCAGCCCTCCAGGCCGTCAGCTAGGCAGGGAGGAGGTGGCCAGCGTGTGCCCGCGCGCGGCGAACGCACGCCCCTGTCCTCCTGGCGAGAGGACAGGGATGACTGGCACGGGCCAGATGGGCCGGTTCCCCGTTGGCCTTTGTTTTTTTATTCTGTTTTCTATTTTTGACATTTGTTTTATTATCTTTTTAGGTGCAATTCCTTTGATAAAATATCCCAATTATTTTATAATATCAAGTTTGAATATTTCAAACTCCAATAAAAAGTTTTAGGATATTTTGAAATATAAAATAATGATAATGCTTTATTTGGCATTTTCAGAGGCTTTATCATTTATTTTTAAATTGCTGTAGTTGTCCAAATATTTAAAATGGCCCCTGTTATAATCATGTCCATATTTATCAGACATAGGGAACATTTTGTAAGGGCATTTTGGATTTGTTAAATTCTAACGACTTTGAATTAATTTGAATCAAATATGAGCTTGGGGTTTCTTTTAGTCCCCATTTCATGTTGATGCAAAATTGAAACATGATGCACACACATGCTATCCTATGACATCTAGCTAGGGATGTGACAACTCACCCCCACTCAAAAGAATCTCGTCCCGAGATTTTGAAGTCGTCGGGAAGAGCGCGGGGTACTCTAGTCGAAGACGATCTTCTCTTTCCCATGTGGCCTCCTTTTCAGAATGGTGTGACCACTGTGTTGGAAATATGCCCTAGAGGCAATAATAAATTAGTTATTATCATATTTCCTTGTTCATGATAATCGTTTATTATCCATGCTATAATTGTATTGATCAAAAACTCAGATACATGTGTGGATACATAGACAACACCATGTCCCTAGTATGCCTCTAGTAGACTAGCTCGTTGATCAAAAGATGGTTAAGGTTTCCTAGCCATGGACATGAGATGTCGTTTGATAACGGGATCACATCATTAGGAGAATGATGTGATGGATAGGACCCAAACTACAAACATAGCATATGATCGTGTCAGTTTATTGCTACCGTTTTCTGCATGTCAAGTATATGTTCCTATGACCATGAGATCATGCAACTCACGGATATCAGAGGAGTGCCTTGTGTGTATCAAACGTCGCAACATAACTGGGTGACTATAAAGGTGCTCTACAGGTATCTCCGATGGTGTCTGTTAAGTTGGCATGGATCGAGACTGGGATTTGTTACTCCGTGTGACGGAGAGGTATCTTAGGGCCCACTCGGTAATACAACATCACAACAAGCCTTGCAAGCAATGTAGCTAAGTGTTAGTCACGGGATCTTGTATTACGGAACGAGTAAAGAGACTTGCCAGTAACGAGGTTGAACTAGGTATGGAGATATCGACGATCGAATCTCGGGCAAGTAACATACCGAAGAACAAAGGGAACGTTATACGGGATTAACTGAATCCTTGACATAGAGGTTCGACCGATAAAGATCTTCGTAGAATATGTAGGAACCAATGTGGACGTCCAGGTCCCGCCATTGGTTATTGACCATAGAGGTGTCTCGGTCATGTCTACATAGTTCTCGAACCCGCAGGGTCTGCACACTTAAGGTTCGGTGACGTTTCGGTAGTGTAGAGTTATGTATGGTGGTGACCGAAGGTTGTTCGGAGTCCCGGATGAGATCCCGGAAGTCACGAGGAGCTCCGGAATGGTCCGGACGTAAATATTCATATATAGGATGTCCCAGTTTGGTCGCCGGAAAAGTTTCGGGCTCATCGGTAGTGTACCGGGAGTATCGGTAGTGTACCGGGAGTGCCGGTAGTGTACCGGGGGACCTCCGGGAGGGGTACTTCGACCCCAAGAGGTCCATGGGCTGTGGGATAATAATAACCAGCCCTTAGTGGGCTGGGAAAACAGCCACAAAGGCCCATGGAGCAGGAGAGAAAGTCCTAAAGCAAAAAGAGGAAAATCAGCCAATAGGAGGCAATCCTACTCCAACTAGGATTGGAGGTGAAGTAGGATTGCTCCCACCTCCTATTTAGGCCGACCCAAAGGCCTTGGCTGCCTCTCCTCTCCTCTCCCCCTATATATACTAGTGGATTGGGTGGTTTTTGGACAGAATTTCCGGCCACGTGCTACCCATTTCACCGGTGCACAGTTTCTCCTCTAGATCGGTTTTTCGCAGCGCTTAGGCGAAGCCCTGCCGGAATCACTCCACCACCATCACCGGAGCGCCGTCATGCTGCCGGTGAACTCTCTCTCCTCTCCACCTCCTCTTGCTGGATCAAGACGGTGGAGATCGTCATCAAGCTGCACGTGTGCTGAACGCGGAGGTGCCGTCCGTTCGGCGCTAGATCGGAAGGACCGTGATCGAGATCGCGAGACGGTTCATGATGAGATCGCGGAACGGATCGTGATGAGTTCGCGGGACAGATCGTGATCAAGATCGTGAGACGGATCGTGATGAGATCGCGGGACGGATCATGATGGGATCGCGGGACGGATCGTGATGAGATCGCGGGACGCTCGGCGATTTGGATCGCGAAGAAGTTCGACTACACCAACCGCGTTTCTTAACGCTTCCCGCTTAGCGATCTACAAGGGTATGTAGATCCACTCTCCCTCTCGTAGATGCTCATCACCATGGATAGGTTTGCGTGTGCGTAGGAAAATTTTTGTTTCCCATGCGACGTTCCCTAACAGTGGCATCATGAGCTAGGTTGATGGTTCGATGAGATCTCGAGTAGAACACAAAAGGTTTGTGGGCGTTGATGCTTAGATTGCTTCCTCCCTTGGTCGTATTTTGGTTCAGCGGGATTGTGAGATGAAGCGGCCCGGACCAACATTACTCGTACACTTACGAGAGACCGGTTCCCTCGACGCAACTTGTTGCCTAGATGGCTTGCGGGTGACAGTTTCTCTCACTTTAGTTGGATCGGATTCGACAAAGGCGGTCCTTGAGAAGGTTGAAAAGCAATCTATGTATCACCTCTGTGGTTTATGCGTAGGTGAGAATCGTTCTTGCTAGATACCCGTAGCAGCCACGTAAAACATGCAACAACAATTAGAGGACGTCTAACTTGTTTTTGCAGGGTATGTTGTGATGTGATATGGCCAATTACATGATGAGATATATGTGATGTATGAGATGATCATGTGATGTATAGAATTTCACGACTTGCATGTCGTTGAATACGGCAACCGGCAGGAGCCATAGGGTTGTCTTTAATTATTGTATGACCTGCGTGTCAATCATTAAGCGCTATGTAATGCTTTACTTTATCGCTACGGTAGCAATAGTAGTAGAAGCATGTAGGGCGTGACAACCCCGATGGCGACACGTTGATGGAGATCAAGATGATGGAGATCATGGTGTCGTGCCGGTGACGATGGAGATCATGCTGGTGCTTTCTAGATGGAGATCAAAAGCACAAGTTCATGGCCATATCATGTCACTTATGATTTGCATGTGATGTTAATCCTTTTTATGCACCTTGTTTCGCTTAGGACGGCGGTAGCATTATAAGGTGATCCCTCACTTAATTTCAAGATAAATTGTGTTCTCCCCGAGTGTGCACCGTTGCGAAAGTTCGTCGTGTTGAGACACCACGTGATGATCGGGTGTGATAGACTCTACGTTCACATACAATGGGTGCAAGCCAGTGTTGCACATGCAGAACACTCGGGTTAAACTTGACGAGCCTAGCATGTACAGACATGGCCTCGGAACACAAGAGACCGAAAGGTCGAGCATGAGTCATATAGTGGATATGATCAACATAATGATGTTCACCATTGAAGCCACCTTAACTCACGTGATGATCGTCCTTGAGTTGGTGAATTTGGATCATGTATCACTCGAATGACCCGAGGGATGTCAATTTGAGTGGGAGTTATTAAGTAATATGATTAATTGAACTCATTATCATGAACATAGTCAAAGTGTCTTTGCAAATTATGTTGTAGATTACTAGCTCGCGTTGTAGCTCCCTTGTATTTTTATATGTTCCTAGAGAAATAGAGTTGAAAGATGTTGGTAGCAATATTGCGGACTGGGTCCGTGATCTGAGGATTGTCCTCATTGCTGCACAGAAGGCTTATGTCCTTAATGCACCGCTCGGTGCGCCACCCCCTCTAGCGTCGTCTATAGATGTTGTGAACATCTGACATGCACGTTTCGATGACTACTTGATAGTTTAGTGTGTCATGCATTACGGCTTAGAATTGAGGCTCGGAAATGTTTTGAACGTCACGGAACATATGAGATGTTCTAGGAGCAGAGATTGTGATCTCAGGCTCATGCCTGTGTTGCGAGATATGAGATCTCCAACAAGATTCTTTGCCTGTAAGATGAAGGAGAATAGCTCAATCGTTGAGCATGTACTCAGATTGTCTGGGTACTACAATCGCTTGAATCAAGTGGGAGTTGATCTTCCAGATAAGATAGTGATTGATATAGTTCTCCAAGTCACTGTCACTAAAGCTACTAGAACTTTGTGATGAACTATAATACACCAGGGATAGAAGTATTGATCCCTGAGCTGTTCGCGATGTTTGACACCTCGAAGGTAGAAATCAAGAGGGAGCCTCAAGTGTTGATGGTTAATCAAACCACTAGTTTCGAAAAGGGCAAGAGCAAGGAGGGAAACTTCATGGATAGCAAGTCAGTTGCTGCTCCAGTGAAGCAACCCAAAGTTGAACTCAAACCCGAGACTAAGTGCTTCTATTATGAGGTGAGAGATCGCTGAAGCGGAACAACCCTAGATACTTGGTAGATAAGAAGGCTGGCAACATCGACAGAAGTATATTTGATATATGAGTTATTGATGTGTACCTTGCTAGTACTCTTAGTAGCACCTGGGTATTGGATACCGGTTCGGTTGCTAAATGTTAGTAACTCGAAATAAAAGCTACGGAATAAACGGAGAACTAGCTAAGGGTGAGGTGACGATATGTGTTGGAAGTGTTTCCAAGGTTGATGTGATCAACATCGCACGCTCTCTCTACCTTCAGGATTAGTGACGAACCTAAATAAATGTTATTTGGTGTTTTGCGTTGAGCATGAACATGATTAGATCATGTTTATTGCAATACAGTTATTCATTTAAGTTAGAGAATAATGGTTATTCTGTTTACATGAATAATACCTTCAATGGTCATGCACCCAATGAGAATGGTTTGTTGAAATCTTGATCGTAGTATTACACATGTTCATAACATTGATGTCAAAAGACACAAAGTTAATAATGATAGTACCACATACTTGTGGCACTGCCGCTAAATGTCATATTGGTATAAAGCGCATGTAGAAACTCCATGCTGATGGATATTTGGACTCATTCGATTTCGAATCGGTTGAGACATGCGAACCATGCCTCATGGTCAAGATGACTAAAGGACCCCGTTGGATGGAGCGGGCAAGTGATTCATTGGAAATGATACATGTTGATGTATGCAATCTAGTGAGTCTTGTAGCGTGCAGTGGATATCGTTATTTTCTTACCTTCACTGATGATTTGAGTAGATATAGTGTATATTTACTTAATGAAACACAAGTCTGAATCGTTTGAAAGGTTCAAGCAAATTCAGAGTGAAGTTTAAAGATCATCGTGACAAGAAGATAAAAATGACTGCGATATGATCGTGGAGGTGAATATCTGAGTCACGAGTTTGGCATACAACTTAAGACAATGTGAAAGTTGTTTCACAACTAAACGCCACCTGGAACACCATAGTGTGATGGTGTGTCCGAACATCATAGTTATGCTCTATTGGATATGGTGTGTGCTATGATGTCTCTTATCGTTTTACTACTATAATTTTGGGGTTATGCATTAGAGACAACTACATTCACTTTAAATAGGGCACCATCTAAATCCGTTGAGATGACACTGTGTGAATTATGGTTTGACAGAAACCTAAGCTGTCATTTCTTAATGTTTGGGGCTGCGATGCTTGTGTGGAAAATGTTTTCACATAATAAGCTAGAACCCAAAGCGGACAAATGTATCTTCATAGAATACCCTAAGAACAGATGGGTATGCCTTCTATCTCAGATCCGAGTGCAAACTGTTTGTTGCTAGAACTGGGTCCTTTCTCGAGAAAAAGTTTCTCTCGAAAGAATTGAGTGGGAGGAAGATAGAACTTGATGAGGTTGTTAAACCTTTGTTCAACCAGAGAATAGCGCAGCGCAGAAAGATGTTTCTGTGAAGCCTACGTTAGTTGAAGAGGAAGTTAATGATGATGATCATGAAACTTCAGGATCAAGTTACTATCAAACTTCGTAGGTCGACAAGGATGTGTACTGCTCCTAAGCGGTACGACAACTCTGTCTTGGAGGTCATGTTGTTGGACAACGATGAACCTACGAGCTATGGAGAAGCGACGATGGGCCCGGATTCCGAAAAATGGTTGGAGGCCATGAAATCCGAGATAGGATCCATGTATTAAAACCAAGTGTAGACTTAGGTAGACTTGCTCGTTGGACGGCAGGTCGTTGAGTACAAATGGATCTTTAAAATGAAGACAGACACTGATGGTGAATGTCACTATTTGTAAAGCTCGACTTGTTGCAAAGATGTTTGTGACAAGTTCAAGGAGTTGATACGATGAGACTTTCTCACTCGTAGCGATGCTAAAAGTCTGTTGGAATTATGTTAGCAGTTGCTGTGTTTTCAATTATGAAATCTGGCAGATGGATGTCAAAACATCGTTTCCTCAATGGTTTACTTGAGGAAAGGTTGTATGTGATACAACCAGAAGGTTTTGTCAGGCCTAAGGATGCTAAAAGGTGTGCAAGCATCGGTGATCCTTCCATGGACTGAAGCAAGCATCTCGGAGTTGGAATATACGCTTTGATGAGGTGATCAAAGTTTTGATGTTTATACAAAGTTTATGAGAAACTTGTATTTGCAATAGAGTGAGTGGGAGCACTATAGAATTTCTGATAAGTATATGTGGATGACATATTGTTGTTCAGAAATAATGTAGAGTTTCTGGAAAGCATAAAACGGTTATTTGGAAAGTGATTTTCAAAGGAAGACCTGGATAAAGCTACCTAATTGTTGAGCATCAAAATCTATAGAGATAGATCAAGATGCTTGATGAGACTTTCAATGAGTGCATACCTTCACAAGATTTTGAAAGAGTTCGAAATGGATCAGCCAGAGAAATAGTTCTCGTCTGATTTGTAAGGTGTGAAGTTGAGTGAGACTCAAAGCTCGACAACGGCAGAAGAAAGAGAAAGGACGAACGTCGTCCCCTATGCCTTAGCCATAGGTTCTATATTATGCCATGCTGTGTACCGCACCTATGTGTGCCTTGCCATGAGTCTGTCAAGGGGTACAAGAGTGGTCCAGGAGTGGATCACTGGACAGCGGTCGGAATTATCCTTAGTAACCAGAGGACTAAGGAAATGTTTCTTGATTATGGAGGTGATAAAGAGTTCGTCGTAAAGAGTTACGTCGATGCAAGCTTTAACACCTATCCGGATGACTAGTAGTAGCAATCTGGATACATATAGTGGAGCAGCCATTTGGAAATAGTACCAAGTGGAGTGTGGTAGCAGTGTTTACGGTTTGACATAGAGATTTGCAAAGTACACACGGATCTGAATATCGCAGTCCCGTTGACTATAAGACCTCTCTCACATGCAAAGCATGATCGAACCCCAAAACTCATTGGGTGTTAGATTCATAACAATGCGAATCACATGGTGATGTGAACTAGATTATTGACTCTAGTGCAAGTGGGAGACTATTGGAAATATGCCCTAGAGGCAATAATAAATTAGTTATTATCATATTTCCTTGTTCATGATAATCGTTTATTATCCATGCTATAATTGTATTGATCGGAAACTCAGATACATGTGTGGGTACATAGACAACACCATGTCCCTAGTATGCCTCTAGTAGACTAGCTCGTTGATAAAAAGATGGTTAAGGTTTCCTAGCCATGGACATGAGATGTCGTTTGATAACGGGATCACATCATTAGGAGAATGATGTGATGGATAGGACCCAAACTACAAACATAGCATATGATCGTGTCAGTTTATTGCTACCGTTTTCTGCATGTCAAGTATATGTTCCTATGACCATGAGATCATGCAACTCACGGATATCGGAGGAGTGCCTTGTGTGTATCAAACGTCGCAACGTAACTGGGTGACTATAAAGGTGCTCTACAGGTATCTCCGATGGTGTCTGTTAAGTTGGCATGGATCGAGACTGGGATTTGTTACTCCGTGTGACGGAGAGGTATCTCAGGGCCCACTCGGTAATACAACATCACAACAAGCCTTGCAAGCAATGTGGCTAAGTGTTAGTCACGGGATCTTGTATTACGGAACGAGTAAAGAGACTTTCCAGTAACGAGGCTGAACTAGGTATGGAGATATCGACGATCGAATCTCGGGCAAGTAACATACCGAAGAACAAAGGGAACGTTATACGGGATTAACTGAATCCTTGACATAGAGGTTCGACCGATAAAGATCTTCGTAGAATATGTAGGAACCAATGTGGACGTCCAGGTCCCACCATTGGTTATTGACCGTAGAGGTGTCTCGGTCATGTCTACATAGTTTTCGAACCCGCAGGGTCTGCACAGTTAAGGTTCGGTGACGTTTCGGTAGTGTAGAGTTATGTATGGTGGTGACCGAAGGTTGTTCGGAGTCCCGGATGAGATCCCGGAAGTCATGAGGAGCTCCGGAATGGTCCGGAGGTAAATATTCATATATAGGATGTCCCAGTTTGGTCGCCGGAAAAGTTTCGGGCTCATCGGTAGTGTACCGGGAGTATCGGTAGTGTACCGGGAGTGCCGGTAGTGTACCGGGGGACCTCCGGGAGGGGTACTTCGACCCCAAGAGGTCCATGGGCTGTGGGAGAATAATAACCAGCCCTTAGTGGGCTGGGAAAACAGCCACAAAGGCCCATGGCGCAGGAGAGAAAGTCCTAAAGCAAAAAGTGGAAAATCAGCCAATAGGAGGCAATCCTACTCCAACTAGGATTGGAGGTGAAGTAGGATTGCTCCCACCTCCTATTTCGGCCGACCCAAAGGCCTTGGCTGCCTCTCCTATCCTCTCCTCCTATATATACTAGTGTATTGGGTGGTTTTTGGACAGAATTTCCGGCCACGTGCTACCCGTTTCACCGGTGCACAGTTTCTCCTCTAGATCGGTTTTTCGCAGCGCTTAGGCGAAGCCCTGCCGGAATTACTCCACCACCATCACCGGAGCGCCGTCACGCTGCCGGTGAACTCTCTCTCCTCTCCACCTCCTCTTGCTGGATCAAGACGGTGGAGATCGTCATCAAGCTGCACGTGTGCTGAACGCGGAGGTGCCGTCCGTTCGGCGCTAGATCGGAAGGACCGTGATCGAGATCGCGAGACGGTTCGTGATGAGATCGCGGAACGGATCGTGATGAGTTCGCGGGACAGATCGTGATCAAGATCGTGAGACGGATCGTGATGAGATCGCAGGACGGATCGTGATGGGATCGTGGGACGGATCGTGATGAGATCGCGGGACGCTCGGCGATTTGGATCGCGAAGAAGTTCGACTACACCAACCGCGTTTCTTAACGCTTCCCGCTTAGCGATCTACAAGGGTATGTAGATCCACTCTCCCTCTCGTAGATGCTCATCACCATGGATAGGTTTGCGTGTGTGTAGGAAAATTTTTGTTTCCCATGCGACGTTCCCCAACACACTGAACCTTGAGAAACTTGATGTTCCGTCGCCGAGTGGTACGCTCAGCTTGATCAAGAATACGAATAGGGTATTCTCGATATGTAAGGTTATCTTGGAGATCAAGCGCTTCGTGGTCTACCTCACGGACAGGGTCCGAGAAGCAATGCCTGAGTTGCGAGACGTGGAAGACATCATGAACCTTGGAAAGATGCGGTGGAAGTTCCAATTGGTAGGCAACCTCTCCTCATTTAGCAAGAATGTGAAAAGGTCCAATGTAACGAGGAGCCAACTTGCCCTTGATACCGAATCGATGGGTACCCTTCAGAGGCGTAACCCGAAGGTAAGCCTTCTCGTCAACTTCATAGGTCACAGCCTTATGATGGCGATCATATTGGCTCTTTTGACGAGATTGGGCTGTTTTCAATTTTTCACGAATAATGCGAACTTGCTCCTCTGCATACTGGATCATATCTGGGCCAAAGAGTTGCCTCTCTCCGGTTTCTAACTAGTTAAGAGGTGTTCGACACTTTCGTCCATAGAGAACTTCAAAAGGGGCTTTGCCGAAGCTTGATTGATAACTATTGTTATATGCAAATTCAGCAAATGGAAGACATTTCTCCCAATTCATACCGAAGGATATAACACAAGCTCGGAGCATGTCTTCGAGAATTTAATTGACTCGCTCAACTTGACCACTTGATTGCGGGTGGAAAGCGGTGCTAAAGGATAGATGAGTCCCCATAGCGGTTTGAAAACTTTCCCAGAATCGGAAAGTAAAGATACTTCCGCGGTCTGAGTTAATCTTCAAAGGGACACCATGAAGAGAAACTATTCGAGAAACATATAACTCCGCTAGCTGACTAGCAGTTATACTCTCCCGAACAGGAAAAAAATGAGCCACTTTGGAAAGGCGGTCAATGACCACAAAGATAGCATTATTCCCTCTCTTGGTCCTGGGAAATCCGGTAATGAAATTCATACCGACCTGATCCCATTTCCGTTCGGAAATAGCTAATGGTTGAAGGGTGCCAGCAGGCCTTTGATGTTCTGCTTTCACGCGACGGCAAATGTCACAATTAGCAACGAACTGAGCAATTTCTCTCTTCATCCTAGTCCACCAGAACCTCTGGCGTAGGTCCTGATACATCTTGGTACTACCCGGATGAATTGTGAGAGGAGAATCATGAGCCTCCTTAAGGATCAACCGTCATAGATGTTGCTTCTTCAGGATCACCAAGCGGTTCTCAAAGAAGACAACACCCCGATCATCTTCCGAGAAGCATCTAACATTACCCTTCTTAATGTTTTTCTTGATCTGAGATATCCCGACATCATGCTTCTGGGCTTCTATAATTTGATCCGTAAGAATAGGTTTCGCCACCAGGTTAGATAGGAATCCTTGAGGAACAATGTGAAGGTTTAACTTCCGAAATTCCTCATGGAGAAGTGGTTGACCTTGTTGTAACATTAGGTTGTTACAATAAGACTTACGACTTAGTGCATCAGCTATAACATTGGCTTTTCCTGGGGCGTAAGTTATCCCTAAGTCGTAGTCTGTAATCAACTCAACCCACCGTCTTTGCTTGAGATTCAAATCTGTCTGGGTGAAAATATATTTCAGACTTTGGTGATAAGTGTAAATTTTGCAACGATTACCTAGAAGGTAAAGTCGCCAGGTTTTCAGTGCGTGGACCACAACTGCAAGCTCAAGATCATGTGTTGGATAATTATCCTCATGTGGACACAACTGTCGAGATGCATATGCAATCACATAACGATCTTGCATGAGAATGCAACCTAATCCTTGTCGCGAGGTGTCGCAATAGATAACAAAGTCCTTAGAGAAGTCTGGTGGCATCAGAATGGGAGCAGAGGTCAGTCATCTTTTCAACTCCTAAAAACTGTGCTCACATTGTGGAGTCCACTCGAACTTTTTATCTTTCTTGAGGAGTTCAGTCAGAGGTTTCGCAACCTTGGAGAAATTCTCGACAAAGCAGCAACAATAGCTCGCTAAGCCAAGGAAACTCCGAACTTGCTTAACTGATTCAGGTTGATTCCAATCAAGGATGGCCTGAACTCTCTCGGGATTGACAACAATACCTTTACCAGAGATCACGTGGACTAGATAGGTCACTTCTGGCAACCAAAATTCACACTTGGAGAATTTGGCATACAGACGGTGCTCTCGAAGTTTCATAAATAGCAGCCTTAGATGCTCGGCATGTTCCTGTTCGTTCTTCGAGTAGATGAGTATATCGTTGAGGTAAACCATGACGAATTTATCTAAATACTCCATGAAGATCGAATTCATCAAGCGAGAGAAGGTGGCTGGAGCATTGGTTAAACCGAAGGACATGACGGTGTACTCGTATTGGCCATAACGAGTAACAAAAGCCGTGTTTGGAATGTCCCCGTTCTAATTCTGATTTGATGGTATCCCAACCTCAATTCCATTTTGGAAAAGACAGAGGATCCAGCGAGTTGATCATACAAATCATTGATCCTGAGGAGCGGATACTTGTTCTTTATGGTGACCAGATTCACTGGCCGATAATCCACAACCATCCGATCCGATCCATCCTTCTTCTTGACGAAGAGAACGGGACAAGCCCAAGGAGAAGAACTAGGATGAATGAAACCTTTCTTCAAAGCCTCATCGAGTTGGATCTTAAGTTCGGCTAGTTCTAAGGGTGCCATCTTATAGGGTCTTCTAGCTATTGGGACAGTCCCTGGAATGAGCTCTATCACAAACTCAACATATCTGACAGGAGGAATTCCTAGCGGTTCTTCTGGAAAGACATCCAGAAAGTCACGGACTACCGGAATATCTTCTAGTTCTAGAAGAGGGCTAGCATTAAGGGAATAGAGTTGGCACTTGGCTGCTCGAGTGGAGACATTAACTATCTCACCCGATGGATATGTAAGTTGAACATTCCTAGTATGAGTATCAATCTTAGCATAGTGGGCTTTCATCCAGTCCATGCCTAAGATGATATTGATGTCCGAAGACTTGAGGGCTATCAAAGGTGCTAGGAAGACTAGCCTATCCACCAGAATCTCATTATCATGGCTCACTCTAGATGTTTGCCACTTTGAACCAGGAGTCTGAACTACTAAAGGAGTAGGCATATCACAAAAAGACATGTTATGCAACTGTGCATAACTTTCTGAGATGAAAGAATGAGATGCCCCGTTATCAAATAGAACAGATGCTGGATGACTATTGACAAGGAGTGTACCTAGGATAACATCAGGATCCTCAATGGCTTCCTCAGCGGAACATAGTTCACTCTTCCACGAGCAGGAGCTGGCTTCACATAGAAGGCTTTTCCCGGCTTCCCTCGTCCAGCGGGCTTAGCATTGTTCTGAGGACAATCACAAGAGTAGTGTCCTGGTTCCCCACATTTGTAGCAGACCACAGTGGCACGGGGAGCAACATTGACAGGCGGACCTCCAAATGGCCCAGCTGAAGGGTTGGGCTGAGCTGGGCGAGGTGCCTAGAAGGATGGCCTCGCGGTGTATCTTGGCGACAGAGCTGCGTTGGGCACCCACACCCGACGTTTGTTGGAGCCTGAGCCAGATAGAGGGCTGAAGTCACGGTTGTGCTTTCTCGTGGCCTCATAGTCAGTCTGTCCAGACTTAGCATTGATAGCCTTGTTGACGAGAGCCTGGAAGGTTGTGCACTCATGCAGGCGCAGATCTCGACAGAGCTCAGGGTTAAGTCCCTTGCGGAACCTAGGCTGTTTCTTGGCATCGGTTGAAACTTCCTCCGGAGCATAGAGAGCAAGATTGCCGAACTCACAACTATAGACATCCATAGACAGTCTGCCCTAGGTGAAAGCACAAAATTCCTCTCTCTTGCGACCATCAACCCTTCCGGGATGTGATGGGTACGGAATGCCGCACTGAATTCTGCTCAAGTTGGTGCGGGGCCCGCGGGACGCATGGCTTCGTAATTTTCCCACCACAGATTGGCGGGTCCTTCCAGAAAGTAAGTAGCAAAGGTCACCTTGTTTGCCTCAGACACATTGGAAGCCCGGATCTTGCGGAACATGCTGGACAACCAGTCATCCGCGTCGAGTGGGTCGACCGAATGATGATACTTAGGTGGGCACAACTTGATGAAATCACCGAGTGACATGCCATCATTGTGTTCATTGCGGGGAGCACGCGCTGTGTTCTGCTCAATTCGTTCCAGCAGCCTGTTGGTCTCTCTCTTGTTCCTTTCAGCTTCAAGCATCACTCTGCCAAAGAAGGCACATGTGGCAGGTCCTCTTGCCTTGGCTGGCTTCCCTCGCCCTGCTTGGGGGCAGGCACGGGGTTATTCCTAGTTGCCACCATCCTGGGAAAACAAACCCACAGCTTAAACATAGAGGACATCAACTCTAAGACATGAGATAAGGAATGTACTGGACAACATGGCATGCAGGGTAAACACCCAACAACATGGTAATAACAACTGCCATATGAACACCATGATTCATACACACCATGACATAGTTTAGTACAAGCCCAAGCTGAAAACAAACTACAGAGAGATGACACAACTCATCGGAGGCATTACTAGCTTCCTATACATTATCTATCTACACCTCCGGAACTCAACTCTCAACCTTAGTCATATCCCACAAGACACGCATGACTGTGGCGATACGACTACTAACATACTAGAACTAACATCCACGTACTCAAGCATCACCGTACAATGCCTCATACAGGTTACCCCCGTGACCCAGGAGCTGAACCTGAGGATCTGGAAACACTCTAGCCTATGATCCCGGGAAACCGTAAGGACACAGATGTGGCCTTGGTCCCCTTGTTGGCGGCAACAGCGGTCCTCGAAGAGGGGTGATGCCTCCAACATCGGGCCAGTCTACGTGCGCTGGCAAATGAGTCCGCGATGGGGTCAGCATCTCCAAATCTCCGTAGCCTGTCTGCACGACAGGTGCCAACTGCGTCAGGGCTGTCCAAAGACGTGCACGGGTAGCATAAAGCTCCATGCGAAGGGCACGTGCATCACGATCTCTATTCTCCAACATCTGAGCGGTCACCTGCAGCCTAGGGTCCTCATGGGAATGATCACAGTAGGCTGCGCTAAGATAATCATCCTCTCCTCCCATGGAAGCACGAGCATAAAAAAACTCTATGTTCTGAAGCAGACCATGGTGAAACCTCATGATAGTCAGCATGGTGTAGGCGGCCTCCTGAACTGCCGTATCTATGGTGACACCTAGACCATAAGTCCAGTGAAGTGGCTTTGTAGCTCCAGGATATGAAGGATATATCTTAACAGTACACAAATATTGACTCTGGTTGAAATCTCGATACTGTTCCTCCACTGTGTACTCTGGGTACCAACGGTAGCCAGCCTCCATCATAACTCTAACCAACATGGCCGTGTGACCCGGTACATCGATGCACCTGATCAGTGTTGGAAATATGCCCTAGAGGCAATAATAAATTAGTTATTATCATATTTCCTTGTTCATGATAATCGTTTATTATCCATGCTATAATTGTATTGATCGGAGACTTAGATGCATGCGTGGATACATAGACAAAACCATGTCCCTAGTATGCCTCTAATAGACTAGCTCGTTGATCAAAAGATGGTTAAGGTTTCCTAGCCATGGACATGAGATGTCATTTCATAACGGGGTCACATCATTAGGAGAATGATGTGATGGACAAGACCCAAACTGCAAACGTAGCATATGATCGTGTCAGTTTATTGCTACTGTTTTCCGCATGTCAAGTATGTGTTCCTATGACCATGAGATCATGCAACTCACAGATATCGGAGGAGTGCCTTGTGTGTATCAAATGTCGCAACGTAACTGGGTGACTATAAAGGTGCTCTACAGGTATCTCCGATGGTGTTTGTTGAGTTGGCATGGATCGAGACTGGGATTTGTTACTCCGTGTGATGGAGAGGTATCTCGGGGCCCACTCGGTAATGCAACATCACAATAAGCCTTGCAAGCAATGTGACTAATTGTTAGTTGCGGGATCTTGTATTACGGAACGAGTAAAGAGACTTGCCGGTAACGAGGTTGAACTAGGTATGGAGATACCGACGATCGAATCTCGGGCAAGTAACATACCGAAGAACAAAGGGAACGTTATACGGGATTAACTGAATCCTTGACATAGAGGTTCGACTGATAAAGATCTTCGTAAAATATGTAGGAACCAATGTGGACGTCCAGGTCCCGCCATTGGTTATTGACCGTAGAGGTGTCTCGGTCATGTCTACATAGTTCTCGAACCCGTAGGGTCTGCACACCTAAGGTTCGGTGACGTTTCGGTAGTGTAGAGTTATGTATGGTGGTCACCGAAGTTTTTTCGGAGTCCCGGATGAGATCCTGGACGTCATGAAGAGCTCCGGAATGGTCCGGAGGTAAAGATTCATATATAGGAAGTCCCAGTTTGGTTTCCGGAAAAGTTTCGGGCTCATCGGTAGTGTACCGGGAGTGCCGGTAGTGTACCAGGAGTGCCGGTAGTGTACCGGGAAGCCTCCGGGAGGGGTATTTCGACCCCAAGAGGTCCATGGGCTGTGGGAGAATAATAACCAGCCCTTAGTGGGCTGGGAAAACAGCCACAAAGGCCCATGGCACAGGAGAGAATGTCCTAAAGCAAAAAGTGGAAAATCAGCCAATAGGAGGCAATCCTACTCCAACTAGGATTGGAGGTGACGTAGGATTGCTTCCCACCTCCTATTTCGGCCGACCCAAAGGCCTTGGCTGCCTCTCCTCTCCTCTCCTCCTATATATACTAGTGGATTGGGTGGTTTTTGGACAGAATTTCCGGCCACGTGCTACCCGTTACACCGGTGCATAGTTTCTCCTCTAGATCGGTTTTCTGCAGCGCTTAGGCGAAGCCCTGCCGGAATTGCTCCACCACCATCACTGGAGCGCCGTCACGCTGCCGGTGAACTCTCTCTCCTCTCCACCTCCTCTTGCTGGATCGAGACGGTGGGTATCATCATCAAGCTGCACGTGTGCTGAACGCGGAGGTGCCGTCCGTTCGGCGCTAGATCGGAAGGACCGTGATCGAGATCGCGAGACGGTTCATGATGTGATCATGGAATGGATCGTGATGAGTTCGCGGGACAGATCGTGATCAAGATCGTGAGACGGATTGTGATGAGTTCGTGGGACGGATCATGATGTGTTCACGGGACGGTTCGTGATTGGATCGCGGGACGCTCGGCGAGTTGGATCGCGAAGAAGTTCGACTACACCAACCGCGTTTCTTAACGCTTCCCACTTAGCGATCTACAAGGGTACGTAGATCCACTCTCCCTCTTGTAGATGCTCATCACCATGGATAGGTTTGCGTGTGCGTAGGAATTTTTTTGTTTCCCATGCGACGTTCCCCAACAGTGGCATCATGAGCTAGGTTCATGGTTCGATGAGATCTCGAGTAGAACACAAAAGGTTTGTGGGCATTGATGCTTAGATTGCTTCCTCCCTTGGTCGGATTTTGGTTCAACGGGATTGTGAGATGAAGCGGCCCGGACCAACATTACTCGTACGCTTACGAGAGACCGGTTCCCTCGACGCAACTTGTTGCTTAGATGGCTTGCGGGTGACAGTTTCTCTCACTTTAGTTGGATCGGATCCGACAAAGGCGGTCCTTGAGAAGGTTGAAAAGCAATCTATGTATCACCGTTGTGGTTTATGCGTAGGTGAGAATCGTTCTTGCTAGATACCCGTAGCAGCCACGTAAAACATGCAACAACAATTAGAGGACGTCTAACTTGTTTTTGCAGGGTATGTTGTGATGTGATATGGCCAATTACATGATGAGATATATGTGATGTATGAGATGATCATGTGATGTATAGAATTTCACGACTTGCATGTCATTGAGTACGGCAACTGGCAGGAGCCATGGGGTTGTCTTTAATTATTTTATGACCTGCGTGTCAATCATTAAGCGCTATGTAATGCTTTACTTTATCGCTAAGCGGTAGCAATAGAAGTAGAAGCAGGGCTGACGCCAAAACCCCAATGGCAACACATTGATGGAGATCAAGATGATGGAGATCATGGTGTTGTGTCGGTGACGATGGAGATCATGCCGGTGTTTCGAATATGGAGATCTTAAACACAAGTTCATGGCCATATCATGTCACTTATGAATTGCATGAGATGTTAATCCTTTTATGCACCTTGTTTTGCTTAGTACGGCGGTAGCATTATAAGGTGATCCCTCACTTGAATTTCAAGATGAACTGTGTTCTCCCCGAGTGTGCACCGTTGCGAAAGTTCGTCGTGTTGAGACACCACGTGATGATCGGGTGTGATAGACTCTACGTTCACATACAACGGGTGCAAGCCAGATTTGCACGCGCAGAACACTCGGGTTAAACTTGACGAGCCTAGCATGTACAGACATGGCCTCGGAACACGAGAGACCGAAAGGTCGAACATGAGTCATATAGTAGATATGATGAACATAATGATGTTCACCATTGCAGCCACCTCAACTCACGTGATGATCGGACTTGAGTTGGTGAATTTGGATCATGTATCACTCGAATGATCGGAGGGATGTCAATTTGAGTGGGAGTTCTTAAGTAATATGATTAATTGAACTCATTATCATGAACATAGTCAAAGGGTCTTTGCAAATTATGTTGTAGATTACTAGCTCGCGATGTAGCTCCCTTAAATTTTTATATGTTCCTAGAGAAATAGAGTTGAAAGATGTTGGTAGCAATATTGCGGACTGGGTCCGTGATCTGAGGATTGTCCTCATTGCTGCACAGAAGGCTTATGTCCTGAATGCACCGCTCGGTGCGCCACCCCCTCTAGCGTCGTCTATAGATGTTGTGAACATCTGACAGGCACGTTTCGATGACTACTTGATAGTTTAGTGCGTCATGCATTACGGCTTAGAATTGAGGCTCCGAAACGTTTTGAACGTCACGGAACATATGAGATGTTCTAGGAGCAGAGATTGTGATCTCAGGCTCGTGCCTGTGTTGCGAGATATGAGATCTCCAACAAGATTCTTTGCCTGTAAGATGAAGGAGAATAGCTCAATCGTTGAGCATGTACTTAGATTGTCTGGGTACTACAATCGCTTGAATCAAGTGGGAGTTGATCTTCCAGATAAGATAGTGATTGATATAGTTCTCCAAGTCACTGTCACTAAAGCTACTAGAACTTAGTGATGAACTATAATACACCAGGGATAGAAGTATTGATCCCTGAGCTGTTCGCGATGTTTGACACCGCGAAGGTAGAAATCAAGAAGGAGCGTCAAGTGTTGATGGTTAATCAAACCACTAGTTTCGAAAAGGGCAAGAGTAAGGAGGGAAACTTCATGGATAGCAAGTCAGTTGCTGCTCCAGTGAAGCAACCCAAAGTTGAACTCAAACCCGAGACTAAGTGCTTCTATTATGAGGTGAGAGGTCGCTGAAGCGGAACAACCCTAGATACTTGGTAGATAAGAAGGCTGGCAACATCAACAGAAGTATATTTGATATACGAGTTATTGATGTGTACCTTGCTAGTACTCCTAGTAGCACCTGGGTATTGGATACCGGTTCGGTTGCTAAATGTTAGTAACTCGAAATAAAAGCTACGGAATAAACGGAGAACTAGCTAAGGGTGAGGTGACGATGTGTGTTGGAAATGTTTCCAAGGTTGATGTGATCAACATCGCACGCTCTCTCTACCTTCAGGATTAGTGACGAACCTAAATAAATGTTATTTGGTGTTTTGCGTTGAGCATGAACATGATTAGATCATGTTTGTTGCAATACGGTTATTCATTTAAGTCAGGGAATAATAGTTATTCTGTTTACATGAATAATACCTTCAATGGTCATGCACCCAGTGAGAATGGTTTGTTGAAAATCTTGATCGTAGTAATACACATGTTCATAACATTGATGTCAAAAGATAAGAAGTTAAATAATGATAGTACCACATACTTGTGGCACTGCCGCAAAATGTCATATTGGTATAAAGCGCATGAAGAAACTCCATGGTGATGGATATTTGGACTCATTCGATTTCGAATCGGTTGAGAAATGCGAACCATGCCTCTTGGGCAAGATGACTAAAGGACCCCGTTGGATGGAGCGGGCAAGTGATTCATTGGAAATGATACATGTTGATGTATGCAATCTAGTGAGTCTTGTAGCGTGCAGTGGATATTGTTATTTTCTTACCTTCACTGATGATTTGAGTAGATATAGTGTATATTTACTTAGTGAAACACAAGTCTGAATCGTTTGAAAGGTTCAAGCTAATTCAGAGTGAAGTTTAAAGATCATCGTGACAAGAAGATAAAAATGACTGCGATATGATCGTGCAGGTGAATATCTGAGTCACGAGTTTGGCATACAACTTAAGACAAAGTGAAAGTTGTTTCACAACTAAACGCCACCTGGAACACCATAGTGTGATGGTGTGTCCGAACATCATAGTTATGCTCTATTGGACATGGTGCGTGCTATGGCGTCTCTTGTCGTTTTACTACTATAATTTTGGGGTTAGGCATTAGAGACAACTACATTCACTTTAAATAGGGCACCATATAAATCCGTTGAGATGACACCATGTGAATTATGGTTTGATAGAAACCTAAGCTGTCATTTCTTAATACTTGGGGCTGTGACACTTGTGTGGAAAATGTTTTCACCTAATGAGGTCGAACCCAAGGCGGACAAATGCATCTTCATAGAATACCCTAAGATCAGTTGGGTGAACCTTCTATCTCATATCCAAGTGCAAAGTGTTTGTTACTAAAACGGATCCTTTCTCGAGGAAAAGTTTCTCTCGAAAGAATTAAGTGGGAGGAAGATAGAACTTGATGAGGTTGTTTAAACTTTGTTCAACCAGAGAGTAGCGCAGCGCAGGATGTTGTTTCTGTGAAGCCTACGTTAGTTGAAGAGGAAGTTAATGATGATGATCATGAAGCTTCAGGATCAAGTTACTATCGAACTACATAGGTCGACAAGGATGTGTACTGCTCCTAAGCGGTACGAAAACCCTGTCTTGGAGGTCATGTTGTTGGACAAACGATGAACCTACGAGCTATGGAGAAGCGATGATGGGCCCGGATTCCGACAAATGGTTGGAGGCCATGAAATCCGAGATAGGATCCATGTATGAAAACCAAGTGTAGAATTTGGTAGACTTGCTCGTTGGACGGCAGGTCGTTGAGTACAAATGGATCTTTAAAATGAAGACAGACACTGATGGTGAATGTCACTATTTGTAAAGCTCGACTTGTTGCAAAGATGTTTGTGACAAGTTCAAGGAGTTGACTACGATGAGACTTTCTCACTCGTAGTGGTGCTAAAGTCTGTTGGAATTATGTTAGCAGTTGCTGTGTTTTCAATTATGAAATCTGGCAGATGGATGTCAAAACATCGTTTCCTTAACGGTTTACTTGAGGAAAGGTTGTATGTGATACAACCAGAAGGTTTTGTCAGGCCTAAGGATGCTAAAAGGTGTGCAAGCTTCGATGATCCTTCCATGGACTGAAGCAAGCATCTCGCAGTTGGAATATACACTTTGATGAGGTGATCAAAGTTTTGATGTTTATACAAAGTTTACGAGAAACTTGTATTTGCAATAAAGTGAGTGGGAGCACTATAGAATTTCTGATAAGTATATGTGGATGACATATTGTTGATCAGAAATAATGTAGAGTTTCTGGAAATCATAACACGGTCATTTGGAAAGTGATTTTCAAAGGAAGACCTGGATGAAGCTACCTAATTGTTGAGCATCAAAATCTATGGAGATAGATCAAGATGCTCGATGAGACTTTGAATGAGTGCATACCTTGACAAGATTTTGAAAGAGTTCAAAATGGATCAGTCAGAGAAAGAGTTCTCGCCTGATTTGTAAGGTGTGAAAGTTGAGTGAGACTCAAAGCTCGACAACGGCAGAAGAAAGAGAAAGGACAAACGTCGTCCCCTATGCCTTAGCCATAGGCTCTATATTATGCCATGCTGTGTACCGCACCTGTGTGTGCCTTGCCATGAGTCCGTCAGGGGGTAAAAGAGTGAACGAGGAGTGGATCACTGGACAACGGTCAAGATTATCCTCAGTAACTAAGAGACTGAGGAGATGTTTCTTGATTATGGAGGTGATAAAAAGTTCGTCGTAAGGAGTTACGTCGATACAAGCTTTAACACTAATCCGGATGACTCGTATTAGCAATATGGATACGTCTAGTGGAGCAACCATTTGGAATAGTACCGAGCGGAGTGTGGTAGCAGTGTTTACAGTTTGACATAGGTATTTGCAAAGTGCACACGGATCTGAATGTTACAGACCCGTTGACTATAAGACCTCTCTCACATGCAAAGCATGATCGAGCCCCAGAACTCGTTGGGTGTTAGATTCATAACAATGCGAATCACATGGTGATGTGAACTAGATTATTGACTCTAGTGCAAGTGGGAGACTGTTGGAAATATGCCCTAGAGGCAATAATAAATTAGTTATTATCATATTTCCTTGTTCATGATAATCGTTTATTATCCATGCTATAATTGTATTGATCGGAGACTTAGATGCATGTGTGGATACATAGACAAAACCATGTCCCTATGACCATGAGATCATGCAACTCACAGATATCGGAGGAGTGCCTTGTGTGTATCAAACATCGCAACATAACTGGGTGACTATAAAGGTGCTCTACAGGTATCTCCGATGGTGTTTGTTGAGTTGGCATGGATCGAGACTGGGATTTGTTACTCCGTGTGACGGAGAGGTATCTTGGGGCCCACTCGGTAATGCAACATCACAATAAGCCTTGCAAGCAATGTGACTAATTGTTAGTTGTGGGATCTTGTATTACGGAACGAGTAAAGAGACTTTCCGGTAACGAGGTTGAACTAGGTATGGAGATACCGACGATCGAATCTCGGGCAAGTAACATACCGAAGAACAAAGGGAACGTTATACGGGATTAACTGAATCCTTGACATAGAGGTTCAACCGATAAAGATCTTCGTAGAATATGTAGGAACCAATGTGGACGTCCAGGTGCCGCCATTGGTTATTGACCGTAGAGGTGTCTCAGTCATGTCTACATAGTTCTCGAACCCGCAGGGTCTGCACACTTAAGGTTCGGTGACGTTTCGGTAGTGTAGAGTTATGTATGATGGTGACCGAAGTTTTTTCGGAGTCCCGGATGAGATCCCGGACGTCACGAGGAGCTCTGGAATGGTCCGGAGGTAAATATTCATATATAGGAAGTCCCAGTTTGGTTTCCGGAAAAGTTTCGGGCTCATCGGTAGTGTACCGGGAGTGCCGGTAGTGTACCGGGAGGCCTCCGGGAGGGGTATTTTGACCCCAAGAGGTCCATTGGCTGTGGGAGAAGAATAACCAGCCCTTAGTGGGCTGGGAAAACAGCCACAAAGGCCCATGGCGCAGGAGAGAATGTCCTAAAGCAAAAAGTGGAAAATCAGCCAATAGGAGGCAATCCTACTCCAACTAGGATTGGAGGTGAAGTAGGATTGCTTCCCACCTCCTATTTCAGCCGACCCAAAGGCCTTGGATGCCTCTCCTCTCCTCTTCTCCTATATATACTAGTGGATTGGGTGGTTTTTGGACAGAATTTCCGGCCATGTGCTACCCGTTACACCAGTGCATAGTTTCTCCTCTAGATCGGTTTTCTGCAGCGCTTAGGCGAAGCCCTGCCGGAATTGCTCCACCACCATCACCGGAGCGCCGTAACGCTGCCGGTGAACTCTCTCTCCTCTCCACCTCCTCTCGCTGGATCGAGACAGTGGAGATCGTCATCAAGCTGCACGTGTGCTAAACGCGGAGGTGCCGTCCGTTCGGCGCTAGATCAGAAGGACCGTGATCGAGATCGCGAGACGGTTCGTGATGTGATCATGGAACGGATCGTGATGAGCTCGCGGGACAGATCGTGATCAAGATCGTGAGACGGATCGTGATGAGTTCGCGGGACGGATCATGATGTGTTCGTGGGACGGTTCGTGATTGGATCGCGGGACGCTCGGCGATTTAGATCGCGAAGAAGTTCGACTACACCAACCACGTTTCTTAATGCTTCCCGCTTAGTGATCTACAAGGGTACGTAGATCCACTCTCGCTCTCGTAGATGCTCATCACCATGGATATGTTTGCGTGTGCGTAGGAAATTTTTTGTTTCCCATGCGACGTTCCCCAACAATCAGACGGACCGCCTGACGGGAAGGACGAGGGGACATGTGAAACAGAGAATGATGGAAAGACATTAGAGATTCTAGCAGAAATTGGACAACATAATGGCTGTAATTGCTCAAAAAGGATTTTGAGACAACTGCAAAAGATTGGAAAAGTATAACCACTCGACTTTCTAGACTCAAATCTCTGCTCCATTTGTTTGTCACACCAACAATACTCAAGTACTGACATACACTTGCAAACAAGATAGCTAGTAGTCCATGGTTAGTAACTCCTCATCCTAAGCAATAGATGAGAAGCCTAGTTCTTATCCCCATAGAAAAGATGAGAAAGACTCAGCATATAATAACTTGGGAAGAGGAGTAAAAAGAGCCTTATGTTCCCTTCCACAATCAATACCCTTACTTTTCTATAGTGTTTCTAGACTCAACTTTGACCGGTTTGGCTTGGTAGTCCTACAGTCAGTCAGGCTCTGATACCAACGCTGTCAGGACCCCGATCCTAAGTCATATGAATCCAAACTGTAACATATCATATCACTTTGCGGCCTCACGCACGGTAAGTTCCACGGCTGCAGCCTTACCTTAGCCGAGACCGTTTGCGTAGTTGGCTCACGTATGTGAACATGTCGCTGGCAATCAAACGACAGAGAACCCGGGCCGACATGACTAGTCATAGAACCCAAGTGGCACATCCGTACGGAAACAGACATACGTAACCCAGCAATGCAGGTGTCGGCCTCAAGCGTGTGTAGACGAGTCATAGCAAGCTACAAGGACTCCATTACGCCATGAGACATAAATGCCATCACTGCACGTAGACGAGTCGTAGCAGGCTACAGGGACTCCATTACACCGCGAGACATTTCCCCGAAGGGATAGACACAACAACAAAGAAGGATACATGCCGGTCAATCAATGTGTCCCGAGCAGTAGCAAGCTACCATGGCTCGGTGGAAGCATAAAGAGGCAATTTCCCGTAAAGAGTGCTACTAAAGGCACACAACTAGGTGTCGGATCCCATACATACCGCTGCACGTCACACGTACGCACGACATGCCCAATATGCATAGATACAACCATGGCATCACAACATAACCATACAACAACTTTTATTTAAGAGGCTCAGACGAGCCTTGCATAGTATGTTCTTACAGATAGGGGTCACATGACCCAACACTCAAGTCATATAAACAAGTTCATACAAACCAAGCGGAAGCATAAGCTGTCTGAGTACAGACAAATGAAAGGGTAAAAAGGCACATGGCCTGACTACCTACAGCCCGCCACAAGGCATAGGGTCGTAGCTGGGACACCAGCTATTCGGCATCCTCGACATCTAGAAAGAACCCAACCGATGGGTCCTGGGTCTCATCTACAACATTTATTAAGCAAACGTGAGTACAAACGTACTCAGCAAGTCCTTAAAACAGACCTAGTCTATTCATGTTCATGTATCAACAAGGGGAGTGGTGGAGTTTATGCAGCAATGCCAGCTTTGACTCATGGCTAACCTACACTACACAATTTTAACTCTTTGTTTAAATTTTAGATATTGCACACGAGTCCACTAACTCCATGACAATACATCACCATGGATTCACTTCCCTCTCTTGGGAGAGTGCCATCCACGGTACTCACACTTGTCTTGATATTTTTATGAGTATCCATTTGACTATCTATGAATAGCATAAGTTATCGAAGTAGTCCATATCCGAGGACGCGGCTATTCTAATAGTGTCATACCCTGCAGGGGTGTACTTCTTCACACACGCTCTCGCCACTTATCGCTGTGTGCTCATAAAACCATGCACCTCGACAACCTTCAAGCGGAAGCCCAACGAGGGAGCCGGCCACGACCGTCAATCACATAAGACCTCTAGTCTAGGCTATCGCCTATTTGAGACTGAACCCGCACGGAAGTCCGGCCAAAGTTTCCGCTACGGCCCCAAACAATGTGCACAGGGTTCCCAAGCCCACCTTTCGGGTGACCCTTGGTACACCGTGCCACTGCCTACCGCGTCGTAACCCACCCCTAGGGTCAGTGCTACGCATGGCCTCCAGCATGCTATAAACACCAAAATCTACTTGCAACTCCTGGACTAAGGACTAAGCGACTGATAAGTCGAGAGGGGTCGAGTTAACGGAACCCAATGTGTGGTAGTAACTAGTCTTGGATCACAAACACGGAACTCAGTTCCTAAGAATGGTCCCAATGAGACAACCCGCTATGTACTCCTACATAGCCTCTCATCGCTACCTTTACCAAATCGGGTTCATCATAAGCTTATCACATCGGAACAACAATGTCTCACTCTAGTTCATCACCCAGATGAATCAGACCTGACACAACTCTAAGCATAGCAAGCATAGCAGGGAAAGTAAGCTAAGCACATCATGGCACAAGCATCTACCAGGTATGCTAGGTTGCAAGGTTTAGCTATTTACTGTGACAATGACAGGTCATGCAGAAGAATAGGTTCATGTACCGTGTATGACAGACATGTGAACGGTTGTCCTAATGCAATAAACAAGAGCAGGAATGAGAGAGTGGGATGTTATCGGAATGATCAAGGGGGTTGCTTGCCTTGCTGGGTAGCGGGAAGGTTCTCTCCTTCGATGGAATACTCGGGGGTATCCTCAGAAGCAGGGCCTACCGCAATGCAGATAAATAGCATTCAATACATGCAAGTGCAACAATATGATGCATGATCATGACATGGTAGCATGTATGGATGAGCTAATGCAACTAGTGTCCAAGTTAATTTGAAGTGAGTTTGAATATAGGTTCAAAATCGTTCTTCATTTCAAATTCCATATGCTAACCTATTAATAAATGTCAAGGTTCATCTACATAGGTTTCCCTAACATGCATGATAATAGCACCATTGGATTCATTGGATTTTTCTGATAAATTTTCATATATAAATTATTTTCATCCGATTTACAGATTAATTTATATGAATTTTTAAAGTTTTAAACAATTTTTGAAATTATTTTAAAACTGGAAAATGAAATATGACGTCAGCCTGACGTCACTATGACGTCAGCTGGTCGACTGACCAGGCCAGGTCGAACCTGACGTGCGGGGCTCGCACGTCAGTGACACGACCCTAAACTCCGCGCTGACCAGGGGTTTGACCCATCCTGGGTCCCACTGGTCAGTGGCAAGAGGCCTAATTAATCAGGGGGATTAGCCCCTGATGCTGGCCACGTCGGCGCCCACCGGAGCGGGGCCGGCGGCTACTTGCTGGAATCACGCCTTCGGCGACCATTTGGCGCGCGGAGGACACCGGGAGGTAGCCCGTGCATGCGCGCATCCAACGCTATGGTAGAGGGGGATCGAGGGCCACCGGAGCTATGGCCGGCGACGACCCTAGCGGCGCCGAGCTTCGGGTAGCAAGGGGAACGGCGCCTACGGCGAGGGACAGGCCGCTAGAGGAGGGGGAAACAGAGCAGGGGCTCACGACGGGGTTGCTGGGGGAGACGGCGAGCTCGGAGACGCGCAGACGACCTCGAATCGCCGGAGGGGAGCTTCGACGGCCGGCAGGGAAGAGACGGCAATGGCGCATCATGGAGGGCTCCCGGCGTCGACTGGCTTCACGGGGAGGATGAGGAGGTCACGACGAGGCTTTGTGCAGGCTCAGAAGGGCGCGGGGGCGGCTAGAACTATGGCAATGCGGCAGAGACGAGCTTGGCCATGGCGGAGCAGAGGAGGAAAGAGAGCGAGAGAGAGATCGCGCGAGGGAGAGAGAGGGAGAGGAGAAGGAGGCCACGGCGAGGAGACTTCGCGCTGGCGCTCTCCCAGCCCTCTAGGCCGGCAGCCAGGCAGGGAGGAGGTGGCCGACGTGTGCCCGCGCGCGGCGAAAGGACGCTCCTGTCCTCCTGGTGAGAGGACAGGGATGACTGACACGGGCCATATGGGCCGGTTCCCCCGTGGGCCTCTGCTTTTTTTTTCTGTTTTCTATTTCTGACATTTGTTTTATTATCTTTTCAGGTGCAATTGCTTTGATAAAATGTCCCAATTATTTTATAATATCAAGTTTGAATATTTCAAATTCCAATAAAAAGTTTCAGGATATTTTGAAATATAAAATAATGATAATGCTTTATTTGGCATTTTAAGAGGCTTTATCATTTATTTTTAAATTGCTACAGTTGTCCAAATATTTAAAATGGCCCCTGTTATAATTATGTCCATATTTATCAGACATAGGGAACATTTTGTAAGGGCATTTTGGATTTGTTAAATTCTCACAACTTTGAATTAATTTGAATCAAATATGAGCTTGGGGTTTCTTTTAGTCCCCATTTCATGTTGATGCAAAATTGAAACATGATGCACACACATGCTATCCTATGACATCTAGCTAAGGATGTGACATTTATGAAATCCACAAGGGCTTGGGACTTGATGGCCGTACGAGGCACATATTTCACATTGAGAGGTCCCAGCTCCAATGCTCACTTAGCAATCCTACCAGTAGCTTTTCTGTTCTGGATTATATCCCCCAACGGAGCAGAACTGACCATGGTGATGTGGTTCCCTAGGAAATAGTGCTTCAACTTGCGATTGGCCATGAACACTCCATACACTAGCTTCTGCCAATGTGGATATCTCTGCTTGGATTCAGTTAGGACCTCACTGATATAATAAAACTTAAGCTCCTCTTGAGCACAACTGGATTCTGCATAAGCCGCGTCTCCTTCCTCACACTCAATAGCCGTATTCCGATCACCATGAACGGTAATTGTACCGTTTAACCCGGGCATCTTGAGCTGTAAGTAGACATAGAAGGGCCTAGCCATGAACTTAGCATAAGCCGGCCACCCAAACAACGCATGGTAAGGGCTCTTGATCTTGACCACTTCAAACCACAAAGACTCCACTCTGTAGTTATATTCGTCACCAAAGGCAACTTCCAAAGAAATCCTGCCCACCGGATAAGCCGACTTGCCTGGCACCACACCATGAAAACGGTGGATGAGGGCTTACGATCGTTGTCAAGCAACTTCATCCGTCAGAAGGTGTCATAATAGAGGATGTTGATACTACTGCCTCCGTCCATAAGCACCTTATTCACCATATATCCTCCCACTTGGGGTGCAACCACCAAAGCCAGCCACCCCGGGTCATCAACACATGGCGGGTGATCTTTCCGGCTCCATGTTATGTTATATTCAGACCACTTTAAGTACCGCGGCAGAGCCGGCGCAGCCGCATGAACTGCTCGCTTGTATAATTTCTGATCTCGCCTGTTAAGTCTTGTCGTGAAAACATGACTGGCCTGAGCTGAGCTGCTTCGGATTACTTTGATATCCAGATTGGTTATGCTGTTGCTGGTTGTTGTTACCTAGAGTGCTGCGGATGCCCTCCTTGATTACCTTGACCATGATGACCGGACCCTGAGCCGCCGGTCCCAAATCCGGCTCCTGGCCCGCCCGGTCCCGAGCCGCCGAGCGGACCACCGCCGTGGTTGTTGGGTTTCGTATAGTAATTCTTTAACTTCTGCATAATGTGGCAATCACCCCATGCGTGTGACGAAGGTTTGCCAGGCTGGCTGTGTTCTGGACAGGGCTTCTTAAGCGCCTCCTCCAAATTGAAGGGAGTCCTGTTCTTATTAAAAGGTGGCCTAAACTTCCCATTGCCCTTAGGAGGATTCTGGCCAGTACTTGCATTGGCTACTAGTTTTGATCCGCCATCGGGATTCTTCCGCTTGTTTTGTTTACCATTGTTAACCACGCCTTTTCCTTGATTGTTCTTCTTACCTTGACCAGCCTTCTCCTCATCAGAGCCTGGGTCCTTTGTGTTATCAGAGTCGGCGTACTTTGTGAGAGCTGTCATGAGCTCTCCCATATCCTGACACGTATGCTTGAGCCGGCCAAGTTTCTGCTGCAGCGGAACGAAGTGACAGTTCTTCTCTAAGATGAGCACGGCTTGGGCCGCCATGATCTGCTCAGACGAGTGGATGATGGTTGACACCCGCCGGACCCAATGATGAGCTGACTCACCCTCCTGCTAGACACAATGATCGAGATCCACGATGGTCATTGGCTGTTTACAAGTCCCTTGAATTTTTTTGATGAATCTTGCCCTTAACTCAGCCCACGAATTGATGGTATTGGGAGGCAACCCCTTTAACCAGGTGCGAGCCGGACCTTCAAGCATCATGATAAAGTACGTAGCACACACCGCCTCACTGACATCTAGCATTTCCATAGCCAGTTCATAACTTTATCCAGGCCTCCGGAGGCAAATCATTGTAATTCGGAACCTTGCGAGGTCCTATGAAATCCTTCGGCAACCGTTCACTTCGCAGAGCCGGCGACAAGCACGGCATTCCCACGGCCCTAGCCGTTACTCCTACTCCTACTGATACAAAGGACACGGGCTCTTGGTGAGTCGTCGTGGCCAAAGCTGCCGCCTCTTGCTGGTTTCTTGCCCGGTTCATGAGCGCTTGCGCATCCAGTACCGGCTGATCGTCCCCAGGAGGTCCTCTCTGCCGATCGCTGCTGGAAACCGCCGGTGACTCATAGCACCAGCTAAAGCTTTGGCTTGGGAGAGGAGTTGAATGGACACGGCTCTGGCTGTGAGTATACTTCACCTGTTGGGCCATCGCTGTCTGAAGGTATCCAATGGCATTTCGTACCTCTTCCGCAAAAGGCGCTTCATCTGGAATAGGAATTTTTTCAAGCCGGGTGGCCGCGGCCACCATGTTCTCGGCTGGGTTAGAATAATGATCCACTGGTGTTGGAAAGACCGCTGGTGAGGCCTGGTTTCGCCGGGCCGGGTGAGACATCGGTCAAACAGCCGGGCGGCTTCCAGGTGCATCCGCTGCTCGTCCCATTCCTGGTGTGTTCAAGAGGTTCCTAGCCTCATATCATTCTGGCAAGCAGGATTGATGCCTCCTCCGATGTACCGCAGCCACCAATTGTTGTTACAGCCTAAGGCGAAAGGCACCCGTTCTAATACGTTCTGCCTCTTCCTCCATCTAGACTTTCAGCTCAGCTATCCTCTGCTGCTCCTCCGCCATCCGGTCCTTGAGTCTCACAATATCTAAGTTCCGGGCAGCCTGATTATGTGGTGTAACTTCATTGGCCATCAGGGCCGCGAGCTCGTTCATCAAATCAAGAAGAACTTGAGCCCGCGGTGGCGGGTCAGTGCCTGAGGTTGCCGCTCCCGCGGCTGTACTGTTTGTGCCTGGGGCTGACCCCGCCATGAACACGGCAGTATGAGCCGGCGGCCCAAGAGCATCCGACTCCGAATGATCCGACTCAGGGCAAAGCTCATCGTAGCCCCTGATCCCGCCGTTGCGAAGCTGGTAAATTGACTCCTTCTCCCCGCTTGAAGATTCGTCTTCTGAATAGACGAGAGTTTCCTGCGACCCGGAAGCTTCCAGATCCATACCTTGAGTAAAGCCTATGAAGACGTGCCTCCGGCCCGGATTGGCACGGGCGGGCCGCACATCAAGGGCGGGTTGCGCGCGCCGGCTCGGCTCTATGATGTTGGTGCAGATGTCCGGCCCGGGTGTAGATCCATCGGTCCTTCCGATGAAAACGTGAATCCCGTCGAAAGGAACGCGTAATCCATATTCCACAGAGTCGGTATCAAGCCCCTAGCTGGCGTCGTTGATGTAGAGCCGGCCGCAGCGACTCTTGCTCATCCTTCCGACCACGTATCCCTCGAGCCCTGGGAGAGAGCCCTTTGAGAACTCAACACCACCGAGCGCAAGCCCCACGGTGGGCGCCAACTGTCGTGGTTTTATCACGGCAGATGTCCGGGTGAACGGACTTGGGTTCGGGGCCATTGCTAATGTGATGGAGTCAAAGGGGTTGGTTGGGACGAAGGACACGAGTTTACCCAGGTTCGGCCCCTCAAGTTGAGGTAATAGGCTACGTCCTACTTGTGCTTGTATTGCTTGATATATCGATTACAAGGGAGCAATTGCTTGACCTAGTTATCGATCACCTGATCTCTAAGTCACCCGGGTCTTGCCTTTATATAGGAGGTCAAGACCACGGATCATACAAGTTGTAACCGACTCTCATTACATGTCCGAGTCTACCTCTATCTTCTCTTGCCTTTCCTGACCTAGTTGTCCCCGGGCGGTTTACACACCCAGGTCTTCTTCATCTGGGACACCTGCCGACCCATCCCGTTGAGCCGCCAAGCGTTTTGGGCCTTAAGTCCCCACGGCTCACTCTTGGGCTGGTGTACGAGCCGCCAGGTATGACCCGGAGCACTTAGGGCGGGTATCACCATGGGGTTATATCCCCAACAGTAATGATCTTTCTTAGTATCTTTATTTAATTTCCTAAAATCAATTACCATTCTATAACCTGTAACAATTCTTTGCGGGATCAATTCATTTTAATCATTAGGAACAACAGTAATACCTCCCTTCTTAGGGACACAATGGATGGGACTAACCCATTTTACTATCAGCAACAGGATAAATTATACCTGCCTCCAGCAGCTTTAGCATTTCTTTTCTTACCACTTCTTTCATCTTAGGGGTTCAAACGTCGTTGGTGATCAATAACTGGTTTGACATCAGGCTCCTTATTAATTTTATGTTGACATAGAGTGGGACTAATGCCCTTAAGATCATCAAGAGTATAACCAATAGCAGCACGGTGCTTCCTCAAAGTTTTCAATAATCTCTTTTCTTCATGCTTTGAAAGGTTAGCACTAATAATAACAAGATATATCTCCTTTTCATCAAGATAAGCATATTTCAATGTATCGGGTAATTGCTTGAGCTCAAACACAGGATCACCCTTGGGTGGAGGAGGATCCCCAAGTATTTCAACAGGTAAGTTGTGTTTCAAAATAGGCTATTGATCAAAGAAATTTTTATCTATTTCATTCCTCTCATTCATATGCATATCATTTTCATGGTCTAGCAAATATTGTTCTAAAGGATCAGTAGGAGGCACAACAATAGAAGAAAAACCAATAATTTCATCTTTACTAGGCAATTCTTTATCATGGGGTTATCTATGAAATTTAGAGAAATTAAACTCATGAGACACGTCCCCAAAACTCAAAGTAACTGTTTCTTTCTCACAATCAATCCTAGCATTAGCAGTATTCAAGAAGGGTCTGCCAAATATAATGGGACAAAAATTATCTTGTGGGGAACCAAGAACAAGAAAATTAGTGGGATATTTTATTTTCCGACACAAGACTTCAAAATCTCTAACAATCCTATCGGTACAATAGCGTATCTATTAGCAAGCTTAATAGTAGCATCAATTTCCTCTAGTTAAACTGGTGCAATATCATGCATGATTTCTTTGTATAAGGAATAGGGAATTTCACTTACGCTAGCACCCATATCACACAAGCCATGATAACAATGATCTCCTATTTTTACATAAACAACAAGCACGCCAGCAACTGGTCTATGTTTACTCTTAGTATCAGGTCTAGCGATTCTTGCTGCTTCATCACAAAAATGAATAACTTGCCCATCAATATTATCAACCAAGAGATCTTTAACCATAGAAATACTAGGTTCACCTTTAATTTGTCCAGGGGTGTAGGTGTTCTAATACAACTCTTACGAACCACAATTGAAGCTTTAGCATGTTCTTTTATCCTAACAGGGAAGGGTGGTTTCTCAGTGTAAACAGTAGGAATAACATGATCAACATTATAAGTCATAGTTTCCTCTTTGACTTTAATAGGTTCAACTACTTTCACTTAAATGGGAGGATGATATTTAAACCACTTCTCCTTAGGGAGTTCAATATGAGTAGCAAAAGATTCACAGAAAGAAGCTACTGTCTCAGAGTCAAGTCCATATTTAGTGCTAAATTCACGAAAAGCATCTGTTTCTATAAAGGATTTAACACAATGAAATTTAAGGTTTATACCTGACTCCTTACCTTCGACGAGTTCCCAATCTTCAGAGTTGCGTTTAATTATTTCCAATAAATCCCATTTGAAATCAATATCCTTCTTCATATAGGAACCAACACAAGAAGTACCAAGCATGGATTGATCATTACGAGAAAGCCAAGCATAAAAATTCTGAATAATAATTTCTCTTGACAACTCATGGTTGGGGCATGAATATAACATTGACTTAAGCCCCCCCAAGCTTGAGCAATTATTTCTCCTTCACGAGGCCAAAAATTAGAAATATAATTTCGATCATGATGAACTAGATGCATACGATAGAACTTCTGATGAAATTCCATAATAAATATAATTTCGATCATGATGAACTAGATGCATACACGAAGGAATTTCATAATAAATATTTTCAGTAGGTGCAGCAGGTTGAGGAGAGGCTTTTTGTGCTTCCGGTTGAGGTGAAGATACCCCCAACAAGCCCCTCAAAGGATTACTTTCCATAGTGACAAGTGACAGTAAATTTCAGCACACCATATAAATTTTTCCTTGCCAAGTTCCACTCACCAAATGTGCTTCAGTCCCCGGCAACAACGCCATAAAAGAGTCTTGATGACCCACAAGTACAGGGGATCTATATTAGTCCTTTCGATAAGTAGGAGTGTAGAACCCAACGAGGAGCAAAAGGAAATGACAAGAGGTTCTTAGTAAGGTATTCTCTGCAAGCACTGAAATTAACGGTAGCAGATAGTTTTGTGATAAGATAATTCATAACGGATAGCAAGTAACAATTGTAACTAAGGTGCAGCAAGGTGTCCCAATCCTTTTTATATCAAAGGACAAGCCTGGACAAACTCTTATATAAAGTAAGGCGCTCCCGAGGACACATGAGAATTTCTATCAAGCTAGTTTTATCATGCTCATATGATTCGTGTTGGTTACTTTGACAATTTGATATGTGGGTGGACCAATGTTTGGGTGCTTCCCTTACTTGGACAAGCCTCCCACTTATGATTAACCCCTGTCGCAAGTAAGATAAATCTAACCATAGCATGAAATGTGTGGATCCAAATCAGACCCTTACGAAGCAACACATAAACTAGGGTTTAAGCTTCTGTCACTCTAGCAACACATCATCTACTTATTACTTCCCAATGCCTTCCTATAGGCCCAAAAAATGATAAAGTGTCATGTAGTCGACGTTCACATGACACCACTAGAGGAGAGACAACATACATCTCATCAAAATATCGAACGAATACCAAATTCACATGATTACTTATAACAAGACTTATCCCATGTCCTCAGGAACAAAAGTAACTACTCACAAAGCATATTCATGTTCATAATCAGAGGAGTATTAATGATGATAAAGGATCTGAACATATGATCTTCCACCAAGTAAACCAACTAGCATCAACTACAAGGAGTAATCAATACTACTAGCAACCCACAGGTACCAATCTGAGGTTTTGAGACAAAGATCGGATACAAGAGATGAACTAGGGTTTGGAGAGGAGATGGTGCTCATGAAGATGTTGATGGAGATTGACCCCCTCTCTATGAGAGGATCGTTGGTGATGAGGATGGCTTCGATTTCCCCCTCCGAGAGGGAAGTTTCCTCGACAGGATCGCCCTGCCGGAGCTCTAGATTGGTTCTGCCCAAGTTCTACCTCGAGACGGCGGCGCAGCGTCCCGAAAGCTCTATTCTAATTTTTTCCAGGTCGAAACCATCCATATAGCAAAATATAGGCATCTGGGGCTGCCAGGTGGGCCACAAGCCTCAGGGGCGCGCCCATGGGGGTAGGGCGTGCCGTGCAGGCTTGTGGCTGCCTGGTGGGCCCCCTGATGTATTTATTTCGCCAAATATTTTTTATATATTCCACAATAATTTTCCGTAGATTTTTAGGACTTTTGGAGTTGTGTAGAATCGGTATCTCAGATTTGCTCCTTTTCCAGTCCAGAACTCCAGCTGCCGCCATTCCCCCTCTTCATGTAAACCTTGTAAAATAAGAGAGAAAAGACATAAGTATTGTACCAAAATGTGTAATAACAGCCCATAATGCAATAATATCAATATAAAAGAATGATGCAAAATGGACGTATCATTAGCCATGGGATCTTGTATTACGGAACGAGTAAAAAGACTTGCCGGTAATGAGATTGAACTAGGTATAGAGATACCGACGATCGAATCTCGGGCAAGTAACATACCGATGAACAAAGGGAACAACATACGGGATTAGCTGAATCGTTGACATAGAGGTTCAACCGATAAATATCTTTGTAGAATATGTAGGAACCAATATGGGCATCCAGGTCCCACTATTGGTTATTGACCGTAGAGGTGTCTCGGTCATGTCTACATAGTTCTCAAACCCACAGGGTCTGCACATTTAAGGTTCGGTGATGTTTCGGTAGTATAGAGTTATGTATGGTGGTGACCGAAGATTATTCGGAGTCCTGGATGAGATCCCGACGTCATGAGGAGTTCGGGAATGGTACGAAGACGAAGATGATATATAGGAAGTTGGTGTTTGGACTCCGGAAAAGTTTCGGGCATTACCGGGAGTGACGAATGGGTTCTGGGGGTCCACCAAGTGGGCCCACCTCCCCCTAAGTGGGGCACATGGGCTATAGGGTGGCGCACCAGCCCCTGGTGGGTTGGCATCCAGCCCAAAAGGTCCCATGCGGCTGAAAGGTGGAAAGTCCAAAGGTGGAGGAGGTTTCCAAGTGGGAGAAGGAGTCCTATTCCTACTAGGATTGGAGGAGGACTCCTCTCCACCTTCGACCAAAGTAAGGGTTGGTCCCCTTGGGGCCAAGCCTCCTCCCTCCCTCCTCCTATATATACTAGAGGTATTGATGGTTTTTCAATACAGAATACATCCACGTGCTACCCTCTTCCTCTAGATCATAGTTTCTCCCCTAGATCGTTCCAACAATGCTTGTCGAAGCCCTGCCAGAATAGTTCCACCACCATCTCTTCCATGTCGTCGCGCTGCCGGAGCACTCATCTACCTCTCCACTCCCTCTTGCTAGATCAAGAAGGTGGATATCATCATTGAGTTGTATGTGTGCTGAACGAGAAAGTGTGGTTTGTTCGGTGCTAGATCGGGACGGATCGTGATTGGATCACGGGACGCTCGGCGATTTGGATCGCAAAGACATTTGACTACATCAACTGTGTTTCTTAACGCTTCCTGCTTAGAGATCTACAAGGGTATGTAGATCCACTCTCCCCCTCGTAGATGTTCATCACCCTGGATAGATCTTGCGTGTGCATAGGAATTTTTTTGTTTCCCATGCACGTTCCCCAACAATAGCATCAGAGCTAGGTCTATGTGTAGATGAGATCACGAGTAGAACACAAAGGAGTTTGTGGGCGTTGATGCTTAGATTGCTTCCTCCCTTGGTCGTGTTTTGATTCATCGGTATTGCGGGATGAAGCGGCCCGGACCAACCTTACTTGTACGCTTACGAGAGACCGATTCCATCGACTGACGTGTAACTTTGTTGCACAAAGATGGCTGGCGGGTGTCTGTCTCTCCTACTCTAGTTGGATCGGATTCGACAAAGGCGGTCCTTGAGAAGGTTGAATATCAATTTGTGTATCACCATTGTGGTTTATGTGTAGGTGAGAATTGTTCTTGCTAGATACCCATAGCAACCACGTAAAACTTGCAACAACAATTAGAGGACGTCTAACTTGTTTTTGCAGGGTATGTTGTGATGTGATATGGCCAGTTACATGATGAGATATATGTGATGTATGAGATGATTATGTTTTGTATAGAATATCATGACTTGCATGTCGATGAGTACGTCAACCGGCAGGAGCCATAGGGTTGTCTTTAATTATTTTTGCCGTTTTTGCTTTACTTTATCACTATGAGTTAGCAATAGTCATGGAAGAAATAGTCGGCGCGACCACCCCATTGGAGACACATTGATGGCGATCATGGTGTCATGCCAGTGATGATGGAGATCATGCCGGTGCTTTGAACATGAAGATCAAAAGCACAAGTTCATGGCCATATCATATCACTTATGATTTGCATGTGATGTTAATCCTTTTATGCACCTTGTTTTGTTTAGGACGATGGTAGCATTATAAGGTGATCCCTCACTTAAATTTCAAGATGAATTGTGTTCTCCTCGAGTGTGCACCATTGCGAAAGTTCAGCGTGTCGAGACACCACGTGATGATCGGGTGTGATAGACTCTACGTTCACATACAACGGGTGCAAGCCAGTGTTGCACGTGCGGAACACTCGGGTTAAACTTGACGAGCCTAGCATGTACAGACATGGCCTTGGAACACAAGAGACCGAAAGGTCGAACATGAGTCATATAGTAGATATGATCAACATGATGATGTTCACCATTGAAACCACCTCAACTCATGTGATGATCAGACTTGAGTTGGTGAATTTGGATCATGTATCACTCAGATGACCCGAGGGATGTCAATTGAGTGGGAGATTTAGTAGTTTGATTAAATAAACTCATTATCTTGAATAATAGTCTTAGTAACCTTTGCATATTTATGTTTTAGATCAATGGCTCGCGAAGTAGCACCACTGGATTTTAATGCGTTCCGAGAGAAAGCTAAGTTAAAAGATGATGGAAGTAACTTTGTGGAATGGGCCCGTAATTTGAGGATTATCCTCATGGCTTCCCACAAGGCTTATGTCCTTGATGCACTGCTTGGTGATCCACCCGCTCCAGTGGAGTCTACAGACGTTGCGAACGCCTGGCAAGCACGTTCTGATGATTATTCAATGTTTCAATGTGGAATGTTGTATGGCTTAGAACCGGGACTTCAAAGACGTTTTGAACGTCATGGAGCATATGATATGTTCTAGGAGTTGAAGTTTATCTTTCAGAAGAATGCCCGGATCGAGAGGTATGAGACCTCCGATAAGTTCTATGCTTGCAAAATGGAGGAGAACGGGTCTGTCAGTGAACACATACTAAGAATGTCTAGGTATTCCACCCGTCTGGCTGAATTAGGGATGCCCCTTCCAACAGAGGCGATCACTAACAGAGTTCTTCAATCATTGCCACCTAGCTACAAGAGCTTCGTGTTGAACTATAACATGCACGGGATGAACAAGTCAGTCATTGAGCTATTTGCGATGTTAAAAGTCACTGAGTCTGAGATTCAGATGGAGCATCAAGTGATGGTCAATAAAACCACTAGTTTCAAGAAGAATGGCAAGGACACGAAGGGTAACTCTAAGAAGAGTGGCAAAGCAGTTGGCCCTCCCATGAAGAAACCCAAGGCTGGACCCAAGCCAGAAACTGAGTGCTTTTATTGCAAGGGAACTGGTCACTCGAAGTGGAACTGCCCCAAGTATCTGCCCGACAAGAAGGCGACCAACACCAAACAAAGTATATATGATATACATGTTATTTATGTGTACCTTACCAACTCTCGTTGTAGTGCTTGGGTATTTGATACCGGTTTGGTTGCTCACATTTGCAACTCAAAGCAGGAGCTATGGAATAGATGAAGGCTAGCAAAGGACGAAGTGACGATGTGCGTGGAAATGGTTCCAAGGTTGATGTGATCACCGTCGGCACGCTCGCTCTTCGATTACCATCGGGATTAGTGATGAACGTGAATAATTATTATTTAGTGCCTACGTTAAGGATGAACATTATATCTGGATCTTGTTTATTGCGAGACAGTTACTCTTTTAAATCATAGAATAACGATTGTTCTATTTATATGAGTAATATCTTATATGGTCATGCACCCAATGTGAGGGGTTTATTCATATTGAATCTCGATAGTGATGATGCACACATTCATAAAATTGATGCCAAAAGATGTAGAGTTGATATTGATATTACCAATTTCTTATGGCAGTGTCATTTAAGTCATATTGGTGTAAAACGCATGAAGAAGCTCCATGCTGATGGACTTTTGGAGTCACTTGATTTTTAATCACTTGACACATGTGAACCATGCCTCATGGGCAAGATGACTAAAACACTGTTCTCTGGAACAATGGAACGGACAAGTGACTTGTTGGAAATCATACATACTGATGTGTGCAGTCCAATGCGCATTGAGGCATGTGGTGGATATCGTTATTTTCTCACCTTCATTGATGACTTAAGTAGATATGGGTATATTTACTTGATGAAACACAAGTCTAAAATGTTTGAAAAGTTCAAGAAATTTCAGAGTGAAGTTGAGAATCATCAGAACAAGAAGATTAAATTCCTATGGTCTAATCGAGGAGGAGAATATCTGAGGTGTCTTGGTCATGTCTACATAGTTCTCGAACCTGCAGGGTCTGCACACTTAATGTTCAGTGACGTTTAGTTGGTATAGAGTTATGTATGGTTGTGACAAAAGATTGTTCGGATTCGCAGATGAGATCCTAGACATCATGAGGAGTTCCGGAATGGTCCGAAGACGAAGATTGATATATAGGAAGTTGGTGTTTGGACTCTGGATATGTTTCGAGCATTACCGGCACTGTGACAAATGGGTTTCGGGGGTCCACCAAGTGGACCCACCCTCCCTAAGGGGGGCGCATGGGCTATAGGGTGGCGCACCAGCCCTTGGTGGGCTAGGCAGCCAGCCCAAAAGGGCCCATTCTGCTCAAAGGTGGAAAGTCCAAAGGTGGAGGAGGTTTCCAAGTGGGAGAAGGAGTCCTACTCCTACTAGGATTGGAGGAGGACTCCTCCTCTCCACCTTCGTCCGAAGCAAGGGCTGTCCCCTTAGAGGTATTGAGGGGTTTTCAATACAGAAAACTGCCACGTGCTACCATCTTCCTCTAGATCGTAGTTTCTCCTCTAGATCATTCCGACGGTGCTTGGCGAAGCCCTACCGGAATAGTTCCACCACCATCACCGCCATGCCGTCGCGCTGCCGGAGAACTCATCTACCTCTCCACTCCCTCTTGCTGGATCAAGAAGGCGGAGATCGTCATCGAGCTGTATGTGTGCTGAATGCAGAGGTGTCGTTCGTTCGGCGCTAGATCGGGACAGATCGTGAGACGCTCCGCGATTTGGATCGCAAAGACGTTCGACTACATCAACCACGTTTCTTAACACTTCCCGCTTAGCGATCTACAAGGGTATATGGATCCACTCTCCCCCTCGTAGATGCTCATCACCATGGATAGATCTAGCGTGTGCGTAGGAAATTTTTTGTTTCCCATGCAACGTTCCCCAACAGTGCCGTCCGTTTGGCGCTAGATCAGGACAGATCGTGATCGGATCGCGGGACGACTAGAGATTTTGATTGCGAAGACGTTCGACTACATCAACCGCATTTCTTAACGCTTCCTGCTTAGCGATCTATATGCATGTCCACTCTCCCACTCTTAGATGCTCGTCACCATGGATAGATCTTGCGTGTGCATAGGAAATTTTTTGTTTCCCATGCAACGTTCCCCAACAGTGGCATCATGAGGTAGGTCTATGCGTAGATGAGATCACGGGTAGAACACAAAGCAGTGTGTGGCCATTAATGCTCATATTGCTTCCTCCCTTGGTCTTTTCTTGATTCAGTGGTATTGTGGGATGAAGCCGCCCGGACCAACCTTACTCGTCCACATACGAGAGACCGGTCCCATTGACTGACATGTGACTTTGTTGCATAAAGATGGCCGGTGGGTGTGTGTCTCTCCTACTTTTGTTGGATCAGATTCGACAAAGGTGGTCCTTGAGAAGGTTTAATAGCAATTTGTGTATCACCGTTGTGGTTTTGCATAGGTAAGAATCGTTCTTGCTAGATACCCGTAGCAGCCACGTAAAACATGCACCAACAATTAGAGGACATCTAACTTGTTTTTGTAGGGTATGTTGTGATATGATATGTCCAATTACATAATGAGATATATGTGATGTTTGAGATGATCATGTTTTGTATATAATATCACGACTTGCATGTCGATGAGTACAGCAACCGGCATGAGCCATAGGGTTGTCTTTAATTATTGTACAACCCGCGTGTCAATCATTAAGTGCTATGTAATGATTTACTTTATCGCTAAGCGGTAGCAATAGTAGAAGATGCATTGTGGGCATGACAACCCTGATGGCGACACAATGATGGAGATAATGATGATGGAGACGATGGAGATCATGCCGATACTTTGGAGATGGAGATCAAAAGCACAAGTTCATGGCCATATCATGTCACTTATGATTTGCATGTGATGTTAATCCTTTTATTCATTTGATTTTGCTTAGGACGACGGTAGAATTGTAAGGTGATCCCTCACTTAAATTTCAAGATAAAAATTATGTTCTCCCCGAGTGTGCGCCATTGCGAAAGTTCATCGTTTCGAAGCACCATGTGATGATCGGGTGTGATAGACTCTACGTTCACATACAGCGGGTGCAAGCTAGTGTTGCATGTGCAGAACACTCGGGTTAAACTTGACGAGCCTAGCATGTACAGACATGTCCTCAGAACACAAGAGGCCGAAAGGTTGAACATGAGTCATATAGTAGATATGATCAAGATGGAGATGTTCACCATTGTAACCACCTCATCTCACGTGATGATCGGACTTGGGTTGGTGAATTTGGATCATGTATCACTCGTATGACCATAGGGATGTCAATTTGAGTGGGAGTTTTAAGTAATATTATTAAGTAAACTCATTATCTTGAACAATAGTCTTACTAACCTTTGCAAATTTATGTTGAGATCAATGGTTCGCGAAGTAGTTCCCCTGAATTTATGTGCATTCCTAGAGAAAGCCAAGTTTAAAGATGATGGAAGTAACTTTGTAGACTGAGCTCGTAATCTGAGGATTATGCTCACGGCTTCCCAAAAGGCTTATGTCCTTGATGCACCGCTTGGTGAACCACCCGCTCAAGTGTCGTCTGAAGACATTGTGAACGCTTGGGAGGCACATTCTGGAGATTACTCAATAGTTCAATGTGCGATGTTGTATGTCTTAGAACCGGGACTTCAAAGATATTTTGAACATCATGGAGCATATGAGATGTTTCAGGAGTTGAAGTTTATCTTTGAGAAGAATGCCCGGGTCGAGAGGTATGAGAGCTCTGATAAGTTCTATGCTTGCAAAATGGAGGAGAACTGGTTTGTGAGTGAACATATACTCAGAATGTTTGGGTATTTGAACCGTCTAGATGAGTTAGGGATGCCCCTTCCGCCGGAGGCGATCACTGATAGAGTTCTTCAACCATTGCCACCTAGCTACATGATCTTCGTGATGAACTATAACATGCAATGGATGGATAAGTTAGTCGCCGAGCTATTTGCGATGTTGAAAGTCGCGGAGTCCGAGATCCAGAAGGAGCATCAAGTGTTGATGGTCAATAAAACCACTAGTTTCAAGAAGAATGGCAAGGGCAAGAAGGGTAACTCCAAGAAGAGTGGAAAAGCAATTGCCCCTCCCATGAAGAAACCCAAGGATGGATCCAAGCGAGAAACTGAGTGCTTTCATTGTAAAGGAACTAATCACTAGAAGCGGAACCGCCCCAAGTATATGGCCGACAAGAAGGCGGCCAAGACCAAACAAGGTATATATGATATACATGTTATTTATGTGTACCTTACCAACTCTTGTTGTAGTCCCTGGGTATTTGATAAAAGTCCGGTTGCTCATATTTTCAACTCAAAGCAGGGGCTATGGAATAGACGAAGGATGGATAAGGACAAAGTGACGATGCGTGGGAAATGGTTCCAAGGTTGATGTGATCACCATGGGCACCCTCGCTCTTCGATTACCATCGGGATTAGTGATGAACCTGAATAATTGTTATTTACTGCATGCGGTAAGCATGAACATTATATATGGATCTTGTTTATTGCGAGACAATTACTCTTTTAAATCAGAGAATAATGGTTGTCCTATTTATATGAGTAATATATTTTATGGTCATGCACCCAATGTGAGGGGCTTATTCTTATTGAATCTCGATAGTGATGATACACATGTTCATAACATTGATGCCAAAAGGTGTAGAGTTGATAATGATAGTACCACTTTCTTGTGGAACTGCCGCTTAGGTCATATTGTTGTAAAACGCATGAAGAAGCTCAATGCTGATGGAATTTTGAAGTCACTTGATTTCGAATCACTTGACACGTGTGAACAATGCCTCGTGGGCAAGATGACTAAAACCCCGTTCTCTCGAACAATGGAACGGGCAAGTGACTTTTTGGAAATCATACATACTGATGTGTGCGGTCCAATGAGCATTGAGGTGCACGATGGATATAGTTACTTTCTCACCTTCACTGATGACTTAAGTAGATATGGGTATATTTAAATAATGAAACACAAGTCTGAAACTTTTGAAAAGTTCAAGCAAGTTCATAGTGAAGTTGAGAATCATCATGACAAGAAGATTAAATTCCTACGATCTGATCGAGGAGGAGAATATCTAACTTATGTGTTTGGTAGTCACTTAAGACAATGTGGAATTGTTTCACAATTGACACCGCCTGGAACACCATAGCACAATGGTCTGTCCGAACACCGTAATCGAACCTTATTGGATATGGTGCGTTCTATGATGTCTCTTGCCGCTTTGCCACTACCGTTCCGGGGTTATGCATTAGAGACATCTGCATTCAGTTTAAATAGGGCACTATCGAAATCCGTTGAGACGACGCCATATGAACTGTGGTTTGGCAAGAAACCCAAGTTGTCGTTTCTTAAAGTTTGGGGATGTGATGCTTATGTCAAAAAGCTTCAGCCTGAAAAGCTGAAACCCAAAGTGGAGAAATGTGTCTTCATAGGATACTCAAAAGAGACGGTTGGGTATACCTTATATCTGAGGTCCGAAGGCAAAGTGTTTGTCACTAAAAACGGGTCATTTCTTGAGAAAGAGTTTCTCTCGAAAGAATTGAGTGGGAGGAAGATAGAACTTGATGAGGTTGTTGAACCTTTGTTTCAACTAGAGAGTAGCGCGACACAGAAAGAAGTTTCTGTAGAACCTACATAGGTTGAGGAGGAAGTTAATGATGATGATCATGAAGCTTCGTATCAAGTTACTATCAAACCTCGTAGGTCGACAAGGACGTGTACTGCTCCTGAGTGGTACGGCAACCCTGTCTTAGTGGTCATGTTGTTGGACAACGATGAACCTACGAGCTACGAAGAAGCGATGATGGGTCCGGATTCCGACAAATGGTTAGAGGTCATGAAATCCAAGATGGGATCCATGTATGAAAACAAAGTATGGACTTTGGAAGTATTAGTTGGCGAAAGGTCATTCAGAACAATTGGATCTTTAAGTAGAAGACGGACGCGGGCAGTAATGTCACCATATATAAAGCTGGACTTGTGGCAAAAGGGTTTTCACAAGTTCAAGGAGTTGACTACGATGAGACCTTTTCACCCATATCAATGCTTAAGTCCGTCAGAATCATGTTAGCAACAACTGCATTTTTTGATTATGAAATTTGGCAGATGGATGTCAAAACGGCGTTCCTTAACGGTTTCCTTAAGGAAGAGTTGTATATGATGCAACCAGAAGGTTTTGTCTATCCAGAGAATGCTAACAAAGTTTGGAGATTCTAGCAATCCATTTATGGACTGGTGCAAGTATCTTGGAGTTGGAATCTTCGCTTTGATGAGGCGATGAAAGAGTTCGGGTTTATACAAGTTTACGGAGAAGCTTGTATTTACAAGAAAGTGAGTGGGAGCTCTATAGCGTTTCTAATTATATGTGGATGACATATTGCTGATTGGAAAAAAATATAGAAATGTTGGAAAGCGTGAAGGAATATTTGAACAAGAGTTTTTCAATGAAGGACCTAGGAGAAGCTGGTTTCATATTAGGCATCAAGATATATAGAGATAGATCGAGACGCTTAATAGGACTTTCATAGAGCACATAGCTTGATAAAGCTTTGAAGAAGTTCAAAATGGATCAGTCCAAGAATGGGTTCTTGCCTATATTTCAAGGTGTGAAGTTGAGTAAGACTCAATGCCTAGTCACTATAGAGGATAGAGAGAAGATGAGTGTCATCCCCTATGCTTCAACCATAGGCTCTATCATGTATGCAATCCTGTGCACAAGACCCGATGTCAGCCTTGCCATAAGTATGGCCGGAAGGTTTCTAAATGATCTAGGAATGGAACACTAGACGTCAGTCAAGAATATCCTTAAGTACCAGAAAAGGACTAAGGAAATGTTTCTTTTTTATGGAGGTGATCCAGAGCTCTTTGTAAAGGGTTACGTCGATGTAAGCTTTGACACTGATCCGGATGACTCTAAACCTCAAACCGGATACGTAATCATTCTTAATGGGGGAGCGGTAAGCTGGTGCAGTTCCAAGCAAAGCGTGGTAGGTGGTTCTACATGTGAAGCAGAGTACATCACTGCCTTGGAGGCGGCGAAGGAAGATGTCTGGATGAAGGAGTTCATGAATGATCTTGGAGTAGTGCCCAGTGCACTGAACCAAATGACACTTTTCTGTGACAACACTAGTTTCAAAACAGGACCGGAAAAATAAAGAGACGCTTCAATTCCATCCGCGATTACATCAATGAGGAGGACATAAATATTTGCAAAGTGGACACGGATCTGAATGTCGTAGACCTGTTAGCTAAACCTCTTCCAAGAGCTAAACATGATCAACACCAGAACTGTATGGGTGTTAGATTGATTACATTGTAAATCACATAGTGATGTGAGCTAGATTATTGACTCTAGTGGAAGTGGGAGACTGTTGGAAATATGCCCTAGAGGCAATAATAAAGTGGTTATTGTTATATTTCCTTGTTCATGATAATCGTTTATTATCCATGCTATAATTGTATTTATTGGAAACACAAATAGATGTGTGGATACATAGACAAACACCGTGTCCCTAGTATGTCTCTAGTAGACTAGCTTGTTGATCAAAGGTGGTCAAGGTTTCCTAGCCATGGACATGAGATGTCATTTGATAATGGGATCACATCATTGGGAGAATGAGGTGATGGACAAGACCCAAACTATGAACATAGCATATGATGATGTCAGTTTATTGCTATAGTTTTCTACATGTCAAGTATCTGTTTCTATGACTATGAGATCATGCAACTCACTGACACAGGAGGAATACCTTGTGTGTATCAAACGCTGCAACCTAACTGGGTGACTACAAAGATGCTTTATAGGTATCTCCAAGGGTGTCTGTTGGGTTGGCATGGATCAAGACTGGAATTTGTTACTCTGCATGACGGAGAGGTATCTTAGGGCCCACTCGGTAATACGACATCATAATAAGCCTTGCAGGCAAAGTGACTAAAGATTTAGCCATGTGATCTTGTATTACGAAACGAGTGAATAGACTTTCCGATAACAAGATTGAACTAGGTATGGAGATACCGACGATCTAATCTCGGGCAAGTAACATACCTAAGAACAAAGGGAACGCCATACGGGATTAACTAAATCCTTGACATAGAGGTCCAACCGATAAAGATCTTCGTAAAATACGTAGGAACCAATATGGGCATCGAGGTCCCACTATTGGTTATTGATCGTAGAAGTGTCTCGGTCATGTCTACATAGTTCTCTAACCCGCAAGGTCTACACACTTAACGTTCAATGACATTTTGGTAGTATTGAATTATGTATGGTTGTGACCGAAGGTTGTTCGGAGCCTCGGATGATATCTCAGAAGTCACGAGGAGCTTCGGAATGGTACGGAGGTAAAGATTGATATATAGGAAGTCCCATTTTGGTCACCGGACAAGTTTCGGGTATTTCTGGTAGTGTACCGGGGGTGTCGAGAGATTTCGAGGGGACCATCGGGAGGGGCCACCCACACCGGGGGCCACATGGGCCTTAGGAGTGGTGCACCATCCCTTAGTGGGCTGGCAAGACAGCTTCGAAGGACCCATGCAAAGATGAGGAAAGGAGGGCAAGTGGGGAGTCCTCCAAGGAGTCCACCTCTCTTGTGGGATGAGGACTCCCCCCCTGGTTCGGCTGACCCTAGGGGAAACCCTCGGGTGCCAGCCCCACCCCTCCCTCCTATATATATTGGAGGGGAGAGAGGGCAGCCGCTCCCACGCCACGGTGCAGCCCTCTCTCCCCACACTAGATTGTCTCCTCCTCTAGTTTCGACGGTGCTTAGGCGAAGCCCTACCGAAATAACTCCACCAGCACCGTCACCGCGCCGTCGCGCTGCCGGTGTTCTCATCTACCTCTCCGCTCCCTATTGCTAGATCAAGAAGGCGGAGATCATCATCGAGCTATACGTGTGCTGAACGTGGAGGTGCCGCCCGTTCGGCGCTAGATCGGGATGGATCATGATCGGATCGTGGGATGGATAGTGATTTGGATCGCGAAGACGTTCGACTACATCAACCGCGTTTCTTAACGCTTCCCGCTTGGCGATATACAAGGGTATGTAGATCCACTCTCCCTCTCGTTGATGCTCATCACCATGGATAGATCTTGCGTGTGCGTAAGAATTTTTTTGTTTCCCATGCAACATTCCCCAACATGACGTCTCCGCCTTTTTGATCCAGCAAGCAAGGGTGGAGAGGTGGATGAGTTCTCCGACAGCATGACGACGTGGTGGAGCAATCTCAGTAGGGCTTCGCCAAGCACTGCCACATATGCATTTTCAATGGAGAAACAAAACTAGGGAGAGAGGGAGGGCTGCACCTATGCCTTCGGGTGTTGCTTCCCTCCCTCCCCCTATATATAGGAGGAGGGGGTAGATGAGTCACATCCCTAGCCCTTGCTCCAAGGAAGTGGGCGGCGGCTAGGAGGGAGGAGTCCTCCCTCCCCAAGGCACCTCCTAGGTGCCTTCCCCTTTAGGGTTTCCTACCCCCTAGCCACATGGGCCCTTGGGAGCGGTCCAACAAGGCTTGGACACCCCCCTTATAGTCCATGGACGTCCTAGGGGATGGAGGGGCCCTTATGGACTCCTCCGGAAGCTTCTGGAAGCTTCCCGGTACAACACCGGAAAACCCCGAAACTTTTCTAGTAGCCAAAATATGACTCCCCATATATAAATCTTTACCTCCGGACCATTCCGGAGATCCTCTTGACGCCCGAGATCTCATTCGGGACTCCAAAAAACCTTCAGTCACCAGCATACATAACTCAACAATACCAAATCATCACCGAACGTTAAGTGTGCAGACCCTATGAAGATCTTTATCAGTCGAACCACGCTGTCAAGGATTCAGACAATCTCGTATGCAGTTCCCTTTGTTCATCGGTATGTTACTTGCCCGAGATTCAATCATCGGTATCTCCATACCTAGTTCAATCTCATTACCAACAAATCTCTTTACTCGTTCCTTAACACAAGATCCCGTGACTAACTCCTTAGTCACATTTCTTGCAAGCTTCTTGTGATGTTGTACTACCGAGTGGGCCCAGAGATACCTCTCCATCATACAAAGTGACAAATCCCAGTCCCAATCCATGCCAACCCTACAGACACCCTCATAGATACCTGTAGAGCACCTTTATAGTCACCCAGTTATGTTGTGACGTTTGATACACACAAGGTACTCCTTCGATGTAGGTGAGTTGCATGATCTCATGGTCATAGGAACAGATACTTGACGTGTAGAAAACAATAGCAATAAACTTACACGATCATATGCTACATTCATAGTGTTGGGGAACGTCGCATGGGAAACAAAAAATTCCTACGCACACGCAAATCTATCCATGGTGATGAGCATCTACGAGAGGGAGACTGGATCTACGTACCCTTGTAGATCGCTAAGCGGGAAGCGTTAAGAAACGCGGTTGGTGTAGTCGAACATCTTCGCGATCCAAATCGCCGAGCATCCCGTGATCTCATCACGATCTGTCCCGCGATAAAATCACGATCCGTCTCGTGAACACATCACGACCCGTCCCGCGATCTCATCACGAATCGTCTCGTGGCCTTGATCACGATCCTTCTGATCCAGTACCGAACGGACAGCACCTCCACGTTTAGCACACGTGCAGCTTGATGACGATCTCCACCGTCTTGATCCAGCAAGAGGGGTGGAGAGGTAGAAGAGTTCTCCGGCAGCGTGATGGCGCTCCGGTGATGGTGGTGGAGTTATTCCTGCAGGGCTTCGCCTAAGCACCGCAGAAAACCGATCTAGAGGAGAAACTATGCACTAGAGGAACGGGTGGCACGTGGCTGAAAATCTTGTGCCAAAACCCTAAAATCCTCTAGTATATATAGGAGGAGATGAGGAGGAGGCTTGGCTGCCAAAAATGCAGCCCTTGGGTCAGCCAAACCAAGGAGGGAGGAGTCCTCTTCCCCCACTCCTAGTAGGATTAGGACTCCTTCCTTATTTGGCCCTTTTTTGCATTTTTCCACCTTTTTCCTTTTGGTATTTTCTTTCCAGCCTCATGGGATTTGTGTAGGACTTCCACCAGCCCACCAAGGGCTGGTATTCATCCTCCTACAGCCCATAAAGCCTCTTGGGTCGAAATACCCCTCCCGGTGGTCTCCCGGTACACTACCGATGAGCCCGGAACTTTTCCGGCGACCAAACTGGGACTTCCTATATATGAATCTTTACCTCTGGACCATTCCGGAGCTCCTCGTGACGTCCGGGATCTCATATGGGACTCCTAACAACCTTCGGTCACCACCATACATAACTCTACACTAAAGAAACGTCACCGAACCTTAAGTGTGCAGACCCTGCGGGTTCGAGAACTATGTAGACATGACCGAGACACCTCTACGGCCAATAACCAATGGTGGGACCTGGACGTCCACATTTGTTCCTACATATTCTACGAAGATCTTCATCGGTCGAACCTCTGTGTCAAGGATTCAATCAATCCCGTATAACGTTCCCTTTGTTCTTCGGTATGTTACTTGCCCGAGATTCGATCGTCGGTATCTCCATACCTAGTTCAACCTCGTTACCGGCAAGTCTCTTTACTCGTTCCGTAATCCAAGATCTTGTGGCTAACATATTAGTCACATTGCTTGCAAGGCTTGTTGTGATGTTGCATTACCGGGTGGGCCCTGAGATACCTCTCCGTCACACGGAGTAACAAATCCTAGTCTTGATCCATGCCAACTCAACAGACACCTTCGGAGATACCTGTAGTGCACCTTTATAGTCACCCAGTTACGTTGCGATGTTTGATACACACAAAGTATCCCTCCGGTGTCAGTGAGTTGCATGATCTCATGGTCATAGGAACATATACTTGACATGCGGAAAACAGCAGCAATAAACTGACACGATCATATGCTACGTTTGTAATTTGGGTCTTGTCCATCACATCATTCTCCCAATAATGTGATCCTGTTATCAAATGACATATCATGTCCATGGCTAGGAAACCGTAACCATCCTTTGATCAACAAGCTAGTATATTAGAGGCATACTAGGGACATGGTTTTGTCTATGTATCCACACATGCATTTAAGTCTCCGATCAATACAATTATAGCATGGATAATAAACGATTATCATGAACAAGGAAATATGATAATAACTAATTTATTATTGCCTCTAAGGCATATTTCCAACAGTCTCCCACTTTCACTAGAGTCAATAATCTAGTTCACATCACCATGTGATTTGCATTGTTATGAATCTAACACCCAATGAGTTCTGGAGTTCGATCATGCTTTGCATGTGAGAGAGGTCTTATAGTCAACGGGTCTGTAACATTCAGATCCGTGTGTACTTTGCAAATCTATGTCAAATCGTAAACACTGCTACCACAGTCCACTTGGTACTTTACCAAATGGCTGCTCCACTATACGTATCCAAATTGCTACTATGAGCCATCCGGATTGGTGTTTAAAGCTTGCATCGACGTAACTCTTTACGACGAACTCTCTATTACCTCCATAATCGAGAAACATCTCCTTAGTCCTCTGGTTACTAAGAATAATTTCGACCGCTGTCCAGTGATCCACTCCTGGACCACTCTAGTACCCCTTGACAGACTCATGGCAAGGCACACACAGGTGCGGTACACAGCATAGCATACTACACAGAGCCTATGGCTGAGGCATAGGGGACGACGTTCGTCTTTTCTCTTTCTTCTGCCGTTGTCGAGCTTTGAGTCTTACTCAACTTCACACCTTTATAAATTAGGCGAGAACTCTTTCTCTGACTGATCCATTTTGAACTCTTTCAAAATCTTTGTCAAGGTATGTACTCATTGAAAGTCTCATCAAGTCATCTTTGATCTATCTCTATAGATCTTGATGCTCAACAGTTAGGTAGTTTTATCCAGGTTGTACTTTGAAAATCACTTTCCAAATAACCGTTTATGCTTTCCAGAAATTCTACATTATTTCCTATCAACAATATGTCATCCACATATACTTATCAGAAATTCTATAGTGCTCCCACTCACTTTATTGCAAATACAAGTTTCTCGTAAACTTTGTATAAACTCAACAACTTTGATCAACTCATCAAAGTGTATATTCCAACTCCGAGATGCTTGCTTCAGTCCATAGAAGGATCACATAAGCTTGCTCACCTTTTAGCATCCTTAGGACTGACAAAACCTTCTGGTTGTATCACATACAACCTTTCCTCAAGTAAACCATTAAGGAAACGATGTTTTGACATCCATCTACCAGATTTCATAATTGAAAACACAGCAACTGCTAACATAATTCCAACAGACTTTAGCACCACTACGAGTGAGAAAGTCTCATCATAGTCAACTCCTTGAACTTGTCACAAACATCTTCGCAACAAGTTGAGCTTTACAAATAGTGACATTCACCATAAGTGTCTATCTTCATTTTAAAGATCCATTTGTACTCAACGACCTGCCGTCCAACGAGCAAGTCTACCAAAGTCTACACTTGGTTTTCATACATGGATCCTATCTCGGATTTCATGGCCTCCAACCATTTGTCGGAATCCGGGCCCATCATCGCTTCTCCATAGCTCGTAGGTTCATTGTTGTCCAACAACATGATCTCCAAGACAGAGTTGTCGTACCACTTAGGAGCAGTACACATCCTTGTCGACCTATGAAGTTCGATAGTAACTTGATCCTGAAGCTTCATGATCATCATCATTAACTTCCTCTTCAACTAACGTAGGCTTCACAGAAACATCTTTCTGCGCTGCACTACTCTCTGGTTGAACAAAGGTTTAACAACCTCATCAAGTTCTATCTTCCTCCCACTCAATTCTTTCGAGAGAAACTTTTCCTCGAGAAAGGATCCGTTTTAGTAACAAACACTTTGCACTTGGATCTGAGATAGAAGGTTCACCCAACTTATCTTAGGGTATTCTATGAAGATGCATTTGTCCGCCTTGGGTTCGACCTCATTAGGTGAAAACATTTTCCACACAAGTGTTGCAGCCCCAAATATTAAGTAATGACAGCTTAGGTTTCTATCAAACCATAATTCACACGGTGTCATCTCAACGGATTTAGATGATGCCCTATTTAAAGTGAATGTAGTTGTCTCTAATGCATAACCCCAAAATTACAGTAGTAAAGCGATAAGAGACATCACAGTATGCACCATATCCAATAGAGCATGACTATGATGTTCGGACACACCATCACACTATGGTGTTCCAGGTGGCGTTAGTTGTGAAACAATTTTCACATTGTCTTAAGTTGTATGCCAAACTCGTGACTCAGATATTCACCTCCACGATCATATCGCAGTCATTTTTATCTTCTTGTCACGATGATCTTAAACTTCACTCTGAATTTGCTTGAACCTTTCAAACGATTCAGACTTGTGTTTCATTAAGTAAATATACACTATATCTACTCAAATCATCAGTGAAGGTAAGAAAATAACGATATCCACTGCACGCTACAAGACTCACTAGATTGCATACATCAACATGTATCATTTCCAATGAATCACTTGCCCGCTCCATCCAACGGGGTCCTTTAGTCATCTTGCCCAAGAGGCATGGTTCGCATGTCTCAACCGATTCGACATCGAATGAGTCCAAGTATCCATCAGCATGGAGTTTCTTCATGCGCTTTATACCAATATGACATTTTGCGGCAGTGCCACAAGTATGTGGTACTATCATTATTTAACTTTGTATCTTTTGACATCAATGTTATGAACATGTGTATTACTATGATCAAGATTATAACAAACCATTCTCACTGGGTGCATGACCATTGCAGGTATTATTCATGTAAACATAATAACCATTATTCTCTGACTTAAATGAATAACCGTATTGCAACAAACATGATCTAATCATGTTCATGCTCAACGCAAAACACCAAATAACATTTATTTAGGTTCGTCACTAATCCTGAAGGTAGAGAGAGCGTGCGATGTTGATCACATCAACCTTGGAAACATTTCCAACACACATCGTCACCTCACCCTTAGCTAGTTCTCCGTTTATTCCATAACTTTTATTTCGAGTTACTAACATTTAGCAACCGAACCGGTATCCAATACCTAGGTGCTACTAGGAGTACTAGAAAGGTACGCATCAATAACTCGTATATCAAATATACTTCTGTCGATGTTGCCAGCCTTCTTATCTACCAAGTATCTAGGGTTGTTCCGCTTCAGCGACCTCTCAGCTCATAATAGAAGCACTTAGTCACGGGTTTGAGTTCAACTTTGGGTTGCTTCACTGGAGCAGCAACTGACTTGCTATCTATGAAGTTTCCCTCCTTGCACTTGCCCTTTTCGAAACTACTGGTTTGATTAACCATCAACACTTGACGCTCCTTCTTGATTTCTACCTTCGCGGTGTCAAACATCGCGAACAGCTCAGGAATCATTATTTCTATCCCTGGCAATTTATAGTTCATCACCAAGTTCTAGTAGCTTAGTGATAGTGACTTGGAGAACTATATCAATCACTATCTTATCTGGAAGATCAACTCCCACTTGATTCAAGCGATTGTAGTACCCAGACAATCTGAGTACATGCTCAACGATTGAGCTATTCTCCTTCATCTTACAGGCAAAGAATCTTGTTGGAGATCTCATATCTCGCAACACAGGCACGAGCCTGAGATCACAATCTCTGCTCCTAGAACATCTCATATGTTCCGTGACGTTCAAAATGTTTCGGAGCCTCAAATCTAAGCCGTAATGCATGACGCACTAAACTATCAAGTAGTCATCGAAACGTGCCTGTCAGATGTTCACAACATCTACCGACGCTAGAGGGGGTGGCGCACCGAGCGGTGCATTAAGGACATAAGCCTTCTGTGCAGCAATGAGGACAATCCTCAGATCACGGACCCAGTCCGCAATATTGCTACCAACATCTTTCAACTCTATTTCTCTAGGAACATATAAAAATCTAAGGGAGCTACAGAGTGAGCTAGTAATCTACAACATAATTTGCAAAGACACTATTGACTATGTTCATGATAATGAGTTCAATTAATCATATTACTTAAGAACTCCCACTCAAATTGACATCCCTCCGATCATTCGAGTGATACATGATCCAAATTCACCAACTCAAGTCCGATCATCACGTGAGTTGAGGTGGCTGCAATGGTGAACATCATTATGTTGATCATATCTACTATATGACTCATGTTCGACCTTTCGGTCTCTTATGTTCCGAGGCCATGTCGGTACATGCTAGGCTCGTCAAGTTTAACCCGAGTGTTCTGCACGTGCAAATTTGGCTTGCACCCGTTGTATGTGAACGTAGAGTCTATCACACCCGATCATCACGTGGTGTCTCGACATGACGGACTTTCGCAACGGTGCACACTTGGGGAGAACACAATTTATCTTGAAATTTAAGTGAGGGATCACCTTATAATGCTACCGTTGTACTAAGCAAAACAAGGTGCATAAAAAGGATTAACATCTCATGCAATTCATAAGTGAAATGATATGGCCATGAACATGTGTTTAAGATCTCCATCTTCAAAACACGGGCATGATCTCCATCATCACCGGCACAACACCATGATCTCCATCAACGTGTCGCCATCAGGATTGTCACGCCTTGCATGCTTCTACTACTATTGCTACCGTAGCGATAAAGTAAAGCATTACATAGCGCTTAATGATTGACATGCAGGTCATACAATAATTAAAGACAACCCTATGGCTCCTGCCGGTTGCCATACTCATCGACATGCAAGTCGTGAAATTCTATACATCACATGATCATCTCATACATCACATATATCACATCATGTAATTGGCCATATCACATCACAACATACCCTGCAAAAACAAGTTAGACGTCCTCTAATTGTTGTTGCAAGTTTTACATGGCTGCTATGGGTATCTAGCAAGAACGATTCTCACCTACGCATAAACCACAACGGTGATACATAGTTTTCTTTTCAACCTTCTCAAGGACCGCCTTTTTCGAATCCGATCCAACTAAAGTACGAGAAACTGACACCCGCTAGCCATCTTTTGCAACAAGTGTAGTTGAGGGAACCGGTCTCTCGTAAGCGTAGGAGTAAGGTTGGTCCGGGCCGCTTCATCCCACAATACCGCTGAACCAAAACACGAGCAAGGCAGGAACCAATATAAGCATCAACGCCCACAAACCTTTTGTGTTCTACTCGAGATCTCATCGAACCATCAACCTAGCTCATGATGCCACTGTTGGGGAACGTCGCATGGGAAACAAAAATTTCGTACGCACACGCAAACCTATCCATTGTGATGAGCATCTACGAGAGGGAGAGTGGATCTACGTACCCTTGTAGATTGCTAAGAGGGAAGCGTTAAGAAACGCGGTTGGTGTAGTCGAACATCTTCACGATCCAAATCGCCGAGCGTCCCGCGATCTCATCACGATCCGTCCCACGATCCAATCACGATCCGTCTCGTGAACACATCACGATCCGTCCCGCGATCTCATCACGAATCGTCTCGTGGCCTTGATCACGATCCTTCTGATCCAGTACCGAACGAATGGCACCTCCGCGTTCAACACACGTGCAGCTTGAAGACGATCTCCACCGTCTTGATCCAGCAAGAGGGGTGGAGAGGTAGAAGAGTTCTCCGGCAGCATGACGGCGCTCCGGTGATGGTGGTGGAGTTATTCCTGCAGGGCTTCGCCTAAGCACCACAGAAAACCGATCTAGAGGAGAAACTATGCACTAGAGGAACGGGTGGCACGTGGCTGAAAATCTTGTGCCAAAACCCTAAAATCCTCTAGCATATATAGGAGGAGATGAGGAGGAGGCTTGTCTGCCAAAAAGGCAGCCCTTGGGTCAGCCAAACCAAGGAGGGAGGAGTCCTCTTCCTCCACTCCTAGTAGGATTAGGACTCCTTCCTTATTTGGCCCTTTTTTGCCTTTTTCCACCTTTTTCCTTTTGGTATTTTCTTTCCAGCCTCATGGGCTTTGTGTAGGACTTCCACCAGCCCAATAAGGGCTGGTATTCATCCTCCTACAGCCCATAAAGCCTCTTGGGTCGAAATACCCCTCCCGGTGGTCTCCCGGTACACTACCGATGAGCCCGGAACTTTTCCGGCGACCAAACTGGGACCTCCTATATATGAATCTTTACCGCCGGACCATTCCGGAGCTCCTCATGACGTCCGAGATCTCATCTAGGACTCCTAACAACCTTCGGTCACCACCATACATAACTCTACACTACCGAAACGTCACCGAACCTTAAGTGTGCAGACCCTGCGGGTTCGAGAACTATGTAGACATGACCGAGACACCTCTATGGCCAATAACCAATGGCGGGACCTGGACGTCCACATTGGTTCCTACATATTCTACGAAGATCTTCATCGGTCGAACCTCTATGTCAAGGATTCAATCAATCCCGTATAACATTCCCTTTGTTCTTCGGTATGTTACTTGCCCGAGATTCGATCGTCGGTATCTCCATACCTAGTTCAACCTCGTTACCGGCAAGTCTCTTTACTCGTTCCGTAATGCAGGATCCCGTGGCTAACATATTAGTCACATTGCTTGCAAGGCTTGTTGTGATGTTGCATTACCAGGTGGGCCCTGAGATACCTCTCCGTCACACGGAGTAACAAATCCCAGTCTTGATCCATGCCAACTCAACAGACACCTTCGGAGATACCTGTAGTGCACCTTTATGGTCACCCAGTTACGTTGCGACATTTGATACACACAAAGTATCCCTCCGGTGTCACCGAGTTGCATGATCTCATGGTCATAGGAACATATACTTGACATGCGGAAAACAGCAGCAATAAACTGACACGATCATATGCTACGTTTGTAATTTGGGTCTTGTCCATCACATCATTCTCCCAATGATGTGATCCCGTTATCAAATGACATATCATGTCCATGGCTAGGAAACCTTAACCATCCTTTGATCAACGAGCTAGTCTATTAGAGGCATACTAGGGACATGGTTTTGTCTATGTATCCACACATGCATTTAAGTCTCCGATCAATACAATTATAGCATGGATAATAAACGATTATCATGAACAAGGAAATATGATAATAACTAATTTATTATTGCCTCTAGGGCATATTTCCAACACATAGTTTGGGTCTTGTCCATCACATCATTCTCCTAATGATGTGATCTCGTTATCAAATGACAACTCATGTCTATGGCACGGAAACCTTGACCATCTTTGATCAACGAGCTAGTCTATGGCTCACTAGGGACACAGTGATGTCTATGGCTCACTAGGGACACAGTAATGTCTATGTACCCACATATGTATTTGAGTTCTCAATCAATACAATTCCAGCATGGATAATAGACAATTATCATGAACAAAGAAATATGATAATAACCAATTTATTATTGCCTCTAGGGCATATTTCCAATAGTCTCCCGCTTGCACTAGAGTCAATAATCTAGCTCACATCACTATGTGATTTACATTGTAATGAATCTAACACCCATAAAGTTATGGTGTTGATCATGTTTTGCTCGTGGAAGAGGTTTAGTCAACGTGTCTGTGACATTCAGATATGTGTGTACTTTGCAAATCTCTATGTCATAATGTAGATGCTGCTACCATGCTCCACTTGCGGATATTCCAAATAATCGCTCCACTATACGTATCCGGATTGCTACTCAAAGTCATCCAGATTGGTGTCAAAGCTTGCATTGATGTAACTCTTTACGACGAACTCTTTATCACCTCCATAATCAAGAATATTTCCTTAGTCCTTTAGTTATTAAGGACAATTTTGACCGCTGTCTAGTGATCCACTCCTGGACCACTCTTGTACCCCTTGACAAACTCATGGCAAGGCACACCAGGTGCGGTACACAGCATGACATACTATGTAGAAGCTATGGTTAAGGCATATGGGATGACCATCGTCCTTTCTCTTTCTTTTGCGGTGGTCGAGCTTTGAGTCATACACAACTTCACACCTTACAAATCAGATAAGAACTCCTTCTTTGATTGATCCATTACGAACTCTTTCAAAATCTTTTCAAGGTATGTACTCATTGAAAGTCTTATCAGGCGTCTTGATCTATCTCTATAGATCTTGATGCCCAATATTTAAGTAGCTTTATCCAGGTCTTCCTTTGAAAAACTCCTTTCGAACAAACCTTTATGCTTTGCAGAAATTCTACATTATTTTCGTTCAACTCATCCACATATACTTATCAGAAATTCTATAGTGCTCCCACTCACTTTCTTGTAAATACAAGTTTCTTATAAACTTTGTATAAACCCAAAAGCTGATTACCTCATCAAAGCGTATATTTCAAATCCGAGATGCTTGCTCCAGTCCATAGAAGGATCGCTGGAGCTTGCATACCTTTTAGCATCTTTAGGACCGACAAAACCTTCTGGTTGTATCACATACAACCTTTCCTCATGGAAACCTTTAAGGAAACTCTATTTTGACATCCATCTTCTAGATTTCATAATCGAAAAATGCAGCAACTGCTAATGTAATTCCAAGAGACTTTAGCATCACTACGAGTGAGAAAGTCTCATCATAGTCAACTCCTTGAACTTAAAGGAAACTTCTTAGTGACAAGTTGAGCTTCATAAATGGTGACATTGACCATCAGCATCTGTCTTCTTCTTAAAGGTCCATTTGTACTCAACGGCCTGTCGTTCATCGGGCAAGTCTACCAAAGTACATACTTGGTTTTCATACTTAGATCCTTTCTCAGATTTCATGGCTCCTAGCCATTTGTTGGAATGCGGGCCCACCATCATTTCTTCATAGCTCGTAGATTGACTGTTGTCCAACAACATGACCTCTAAGACAAGATTGTCGTACCACTCTGGGGCGGAACGAGTCCTTGTCAACCTACGAGGTTTGGTAGTGACTTGATCCGAAGCTTCATGATGATCATCATTTGCTTCCTCTTCACTTGGTGTAGGCGCCATAGAAACATCTGCCTGCATCGTGCTACTCTCCAACTGAAGTGACAGTTCAACAACCTCATCAAGTTCTACTTTCCTCCCACTAAGTTCTTTCGAGAGAAACTCTTTCTCGAGAAAGGACTCATTTTTAGCAATAAACATTTTGCCCTCGGATCTGAGATAGAAGACATACCCAACTTTTTCCTTAGGGTATGATATGAAGATGCACTTTTCCGCTTTGCACTAGTAGAAAAAGGCCCATTTATCCTGGTTCATAAGGCCCATTTGTCCCGGTTCTGGAACCAGGACTAAAGCCCAAAACCTTTAGTCCCGGTTCACGTATCAACCGGGACAGAAGGGGCTCCACGTGGCCAGTGTTGGGAGCCCAGGCAGGAGGACCTTTAGTCCTGGTTGGTAACACCAACCGGGACCAAAAGGCATCCACGCGTCAGCATCTAGCAGTTGCTGTTTTTTTGAAGGGGGGGTAGGGGGTTTTGGATGGTTAATTTTGGGGTTTTATATTGTTTTAGCTAGCTAATTAATAGAGAGAAGTGTCCTATCTTTCTCCGTGCTTGGTCGACGCTAGCTACTATAGAGAGAACTCGACACGCTAGCTAGTAAGCAAATGAAGGAACCATTAAGTACAAAAGATCGTCATGAACATATACAGAGAGAAGTGATCGATCTCTCTTTCTCTGAGAGATTGGTCGTACAACAAGTTTTCGTATATCTATCCGATGCTACTAGCTACATATATACAATATATGATCTCTTACAATCCCTAACATCTAATGTCAAATTCTAGATGGTATTATCTGGCTTTATTTATGACATGGTCAAGAAATAATCCCACCAATTCTTCTTGAATTGCTCCTATGCGATCACGTGGTAGGAGTTCATCCCGCATCTGCCGCATCTAATTTGAAGAAGGGGTCAATACATATATATGGTAATAAAATAAAATTGTGAATATTATTGCTTACACACTTGAAATTGTTTTTCAGAGTAGCCCCGCATAGGGGTCAGAGCGTTGTAGATGAACTCGCAAACGTAGTATCCACGAAAATCATTCCCGGTTTCCTACCACAAGCACTTTACAAGAAATAGAGTTCAATCAAACTGATAATCAAGCATGATAAATGGTATTGATGAAACTAGAATCAATGGGGGATGTGTGGAACTAGCTAGTAGTACTTACTTTTGGGTGTGTAAATCATAGCTCCCCTGGCAGTGCCAGAACAATTGCTGTGAACTCTTCCCAAACCCTGCCAGACAAAGAAAATAATTACTTGATATCAGGAAATGAACAAAGTTGCCGATATGATGCGATAATGATCGGTTGAACTTCCTTCTGGAGCATTTCATTCATGCCCACATATTCCTGGGGATCTTTTCGTTTCGAGTCTAAGACGATTACTACTCCCCGCTCAAGCTTAATCTCTAGCAGAATAAAGTGGAAACTGCGCACGCATGCATAACTCATCAATTACATTACTATAAACCTTGAGTAATAAGGGAAACCGAATATGCACAAGATAGTAACACTCACTTGAAGTTATAAGGAAAGAGTATTGTCCCTTTGTTTTGATTATTAAGCAACGATTGTAGCAAGTTGTCCACAGTTTGTGTGACATTGTTTTTAACTGTAAACTCATGTATGATATTTGGGTTAATGAACCCAATGTCATAGATTTGTGCTTTTCTGCATTCGACGATCTTCAATTTGCATAATATAGTGAGGATAATTATATATACATGCAATGAAAGAGTTGAGCTATATAAATAGAGAGACTTAATTACAGAAGTAGTACTTACATACAGTAGCAAGTCACGATTGTTTTGTCGAGGGCCTTTTGATTGTATAACTGAAATATCTCCTCAAATTCAACATTCAATAGATCCATTCCAACGAGGTCGTGCTCCTCTTTAACTAACAGCGTCAAAGAATCCTTCCCAGACTCGTGAGAGGTTTTCATGTACCATTCATGGAATTTTCGCATCATCGTTGTTAGAGGAGGATGATCAGGTTTGACGAGAGGCCGCCCGTGCCGGTAATGGAATTCGTCCACCTCCAACGGCTTAAATTGTACATCATAGCTCAGGTAATCACCAGGATTGGTACCGGGCACCATCCCCGGATGATTAGCGATGATATCGCTAGACACCTTGAGAAGGGGGCACGATTGGTTCGCCTATTCGCCGAGCTGGGAATTTTTCCCCACTTCTTTATTTTGCTAACCTTGCATCACTCGAAGTACTTCCCGACTGCCGCGCATCTTGATATGTCTTTTTAATACAGCGGTCAAAGTTGGAATCCGGCGGAGACGATGGTGGTTGCTTCAGGGCATCGATAGTGTGCATCGCTTTCACCAGATCTAGCCTCTCCTTCAGAGGTGGAGTTTTCTTTGCAAAATGGGCCCTCAATTCAGCCTGACATATCTCCGCGTTTTCAGACTCGGTCCTCTCATATGATAACTTTTCCAGAGGCTTGAGAGATGGACCGTATTTGTATTCCCTCCTGCCTATGCTTGTACTGCTAGCCACCGGAGTGGTGGCGGCTCTCTTTTGTTGTTGCTTACTAGGCGCCGGAGGAGCCGGAGCAGCAGCATCTGTCTTGCGCCATTGCTGACGAGGCTGAGGAGGAGGCGTACTGCTCCAATGTGCCGGAGTTGGCGAAGGAGGAGGCAGAGTGCCCCCACGTGTCGAAGGATCCGAAGAAGGAGGCGGTGTGCCCTGATCACTCACTGAAGGAGGAGGAGGAGGAGGAGGAGTGCCCTGATTCACCTGAGGAGAAGGAGGAGGCAGAGGCGTCCAGTTTGGAAGCTTGATGTACTCCTTCTGCCATAGACATGTACTCCTCACGGCACGAACCAGCTTATTCTCTCCTTCACCTGTAGAGTGGTCAAGCTCGAGCTCCTCAAATTCCTTCATTACTTCATCCACCATCACAACAACATAGCCATGTGGAATTGGACGGCAGTGAAAAGTTCCGTTGGGTTGAGGAGGTGCAACAGAGCCGACAGCCTCCTTGAAAGTGAGGCTCCGGCATTTCGTCATAAGCTCGCAATGTTGAGCCTCCGTGATAGTATCCACGGGGTAGCTAGGAGACTTGAAGTCGGGCTGAACGGGCTCCGTGGAAGTGATGTTGCTTCTCCGCTAAGATGGCGGGGTAGCTTTGTGCCGCTGAGATGGTTGGCCGACAGTTCGCTGGCTCTTAGCTTCCTCTAGCTTTTGTAGTCTTGCATTGAGCTTCTGAATTTCGCTTAGCTCCGCTTTCCTCTTTCTCTCCTGACTTCTATAACCGCCTGCGACGGGAAAGCCAACCTTCCACAAAACGGAGCCTGGTGTGCCTCGTGTTTGTCCAGGGTGCTTAGCATTCCCTAGGGCCTCAGTTAGCTCGTCCTTCTCTTTGTTGGGAATGAACATCCCTTCCTTTGTTGCGGTGATATACTTCTGAAGCTTGTTCATGGGTATTGCAAGTTGCTCGTCCGTCCAACGACACTTCCCTGTTTCAGGGTCCAAAGTTCCCCCAACCCCAAGAACCAAGTCCTTGAACGGTCTAGCCAATTCAATGTCTATGGTATGACGTTTTTAGCAATCAGGTCATTCTCAGCTTTGGCCCACAACGTCCGGGCTTTGAGGTAGCCACCTGACCCCGTGTGATGGTGATACTGCTTCTTTGCAGCATTGACCTTGTTTTTCTCTGACATTTTCTTACTCTAGTTCGATGTCTTGTAGTCCACAAATGCGGGCCAGTAATCTCTTATCTTCTCAAATCGGCCAGTGAATTTTGAGTCTTCCCTTTGTCGACAAACTTTGATTTCAACTCATTATTCCACCTCCTAAATAGATCTGCCATCTTCTTAAGAGCACACGCCTTGACCAGTGGCTCTGTAACTGGCTTATTCGGATCCTCCTTTGGCGGTAGGGTGAAATTTGCCTTCAACGCGGTCCAAAGATCATCTTTCTGTCTATTGGTGACATAATCACCTTCAGGGGCGCTGTCCTTAGGCTTATTCCATTCTTGATGCTGATCGGGTTGTCCCTAACAATAGCTCTGCACTGAGCAGAAAATGCGTTCTTGGTTCGCTTGGGTTCAATCGGATGGCCATCGTTCGCGAGTGATGTGATCATGAACCTTTAATCCTTGCGCAACCTCTTCTTCGGGCCTCGTCTCATTACCGAGGTTTGGCTCGATCCGGAGGGCTATAAAAGAAGAAAGAAGAGTTAATTAATATATGTACATACCAAAACAATTAATGCATCAATTATCTAGTCAACATAGGCTTAATTAATATATATACCTCGCCGGACTTTGCAACAGCTCCCTCCTCCGATCGGTCACCGGAGCCATCATCATGGTCTCCTTCTTCCTCCGGCATTCGGTCACCGGAGCCATCATGATCATGTCCTTCCTCCTCCATTGTTCGATCACCGGAGCCATCATAATCCTCTCCTTCCATACCATCGTTGTCGTTGAGAAACGACAAGATATCACATCCGCCATGGATTATGTCCCCAACAAATGTTGTTCTTCTTTGTCTCTTGGATCCATAGTTTCTGCAAAAATTACAACATGGCAATTAATATACAAACATGAATATCCGATGTCCGGACCACCTCTCTCATGAATGTCCAATGTTCGGACCGCCTCTCTCATGAATGTCCGACGTCCGGACCGCCTCTCTCATGAATGTCAAACAAGGGATTCTGTTAACCTTTAAGGGATTTAATTAACAAAATGGCGCCATTCTAAATGTGCAGAAAATGGTCCATATTTTTCCTGATCTCATCTACCCTTCTATATGTCACGTTGTCTAGTGTCAAAGGATTCAAGAAAACCAAGGCTTCATCATTAGCCGGAAGTAACAGACACATAATGGTATGAAGCTCTCCAAAATTCTTTTGTAACGGAGTCCCGGATAGGATAATTAATTAGTTTTTTGGTACGAAGTTCAGCAAGAGCCTTCCGAATATCGCTATTTGGAAGGCCTTTGCTGAAATTCGTACCAAAAAGCGAATTATTCTATCCGGGATTCTGTTCCAAAACAACTTTGAAGAGCTTCGTAGCATCATACGCATGTTACTTCTGGCCAATGATGAAGACATGGATTTCTTCAATACTTTGATAGACAACGTGACATATAGAAGAATATATATATAGATGAGATTACAAAAAAATTGGATCAACTTGTGCACATCCATAATGGGGGCATTCTTGACAAATCTATGTTACCGGAGTTTTCTTCATTTAACTTGGCAAATTTGGATGGCCTCGACAATACTTCTAGGGTTTGGGGTGGCCTCGACAACACTTCTAGGGTTTGGGGTGGCCTCGACAACGCTTTTTCAGTCCTGGTTTGGGTGGCCTCGAGAGTTTATCGGGTAGGGACGGGGTAGATCGACAACAACGCTCTTTCTTCTATGGTTTGGGTGGCCTCGATAGTTGGTCGGGTGAGTGGACCGCCTCTCTCTCATGCATGTCCGACGTCCCCTCTCATGTCGAAGTTATCGGGGAGGGGGTAGATCGACAACGACACTCTTTATTCTAGGGTTTGGGTGGCCTCGATAGTTGGTCGGGCGAGCGGACCGCCTCTCTCACTCATGCACGTCCGATGACCCTCCTCATGTCGAAGTTATCGGGGAGGGGGTAGATTGACAATGACGCTCTTTCTTCTAGGGTTTAGGTGGCCTCGATAGTTAGTCAGGTGAGCGGACCGCCTCTCTCTCATGCATGTCCAATGTCCCCTCTCATGTCGAAGTTATCGGGGAGGGGGTAGATCGACAACGACGCTCTTTATTCTAGGGTTTGGGTGGCCTCGATAGTTGGTCGGGCGAGCGGACCGCCTCTCTCACTCATGCATGTCCGACGTCCCCCCTCATGTCGAAGTTATCGGGGAGGGGGTAGATCGACAATGACGCTCTTTCTTCTAGGGTTTGGGTGTCCCCGATGGTTGGTCGGGTGAGCGGACCGTCTCTCTCTCATGCATGTCCCTCCTCATGTCGAAGTTATCAGGGAGGGGTAAATTTTAACTTAGAGTTACATCCATCCATTCATCCATCCATGCATACACATACATATATACATGGACCAAAAAATGCTATGAACAAATAAATATTCTATGAACAAACAAAAACATCATATGAACATGACTAAAAAACTCATCATATCCAAAATAAGTATAGCATTTTGGTGTGAGAATGATCACATCTATTTTTTTGACCAAAAAATGCTATGAACATAAACATAAAAATTAACAAAAAAGACGGGGCGGCGCGGCGGCTCACAGTGGGGCTCGGGCAACGACGGGGCAGGGGCGTGGGGTCGGGGGCGAGGACACCGACGGTGACGACGAGGCAGGGGCGTGGCCGGCGATGGCGGGGACGGGCCGGGGCAGGGCGCAGCCGGGCTGATCGGGGGCGGGGCAGGGGCGCACGGCGACGGTGACGACGACGACGGCGACGGTGGGGGCGGGGACGCCGACGGCGATGACGGGGCAGGGGCGCGGCCGGCGACGGCAGGGACGGGCCGGGGCAGGGGCACGGGCGGGCTTATTAGGGGCAGGGCAGGGGCGCACGACGACGGTGACGATGGCGATGGCGACGGAGGGGTCGGGGCAGGGGCGCACGATGATGGCGACGACGGGGGCAGGGCAGGGCGACGACGACAGCAGGGCGAGGGCGGCGACGGCGACGGCGACGAGGAGGCAGGGTGCGGCGATGGGAGAAATTGGCGAAAAATCATAAGTGTTGGCTTATATAGCCCAACCATTCGTCCCGGTTGGAGCCACCAACCGGGACCAATGCCCACCATTAGTCCCGGTTGGTGGCTCCAACCGGGACGAATTGTGGGCATTGGTCCCGGTTGGTGGCTCCAACCGGGACGAATGGTGGGCATTGGTCCCCGTTGGAGCCACCAACCGGGACTACTGGGCTCGTCGTCCTGAATACTGCCGTTGGCCTAGTAGGTGGCATTTTTTTAATCTTTTTAATCTTTTACTTTTTAGTCCAGTATTTTTATTAAATTTTTTGCTTTTTAGTTGATTCTTTTTAGTTCATTCGTTTTACTATTAAAGTTTTTAACAAATAAATACTTTGATAATTTTAGTTAATATTATTTTGATTCTTTTTAGTTGATTCTTTTTGCTATTGAAAAATATTATATTTAATTGATTCTTTCTAGATCATTCTTTTTATTATTAAAGTTTTTAACAAATAAATACTTTGATAATTTTAGTTAATATTATTTTGATTCTTTTTAGTTGTTTCTTTTTGCTATGGAAAAATATTATATTTAATTGATTCTTTTTAGTTCATTCTTTTTAGTTCATTCTTTTTACTATTAAAGTTTTTAACAAATAAATACTTTGATAATTTTAGTTAATATTATTTTGATTCTTTTTAGTTGATTCTGTTTTCTATTGAAAAATATTATATTTAATTGATTCTTTTTAGTTCATTATTTTTACTATTAAAGTTTTTAACAAATAAATACTTTGATAATTTTAGTTAATATTATTTTTATTCTTTTTGCTATTAAAAATATTAAATTTAATTGATTCCTTTTAGTTCATTCGTTTTACTATTAAAGTTTTTTACAAATAAATACTTTGATAATTTTAGTTAATATTATTTTGATTCTTTTCAGTTGATTCTTTTTGCTATTGAAACATATTATATTTAATTGATTCTTTTTAGTTCATTCTTTTTCGAAGTTGGTATGGTATCATCATTTCACCCACATAGCATGTCATAAAAAGTTGAGAGGGTTACGGCAAAAACTGGATGCACTTCGTGTACAAAACGGACAATCTCTTTCGAAGTATCAGGGTTTCATACGAAAACTCATCTGTTACAAAAGGTATTTCATTTCTTCACATGTAACTGCAATGATATAGTTGTGGAGAGAAAGTATTTACTTTTTCTTCGCTTGTGTCCTTTGCTTATTGCGCCGTAACCATGGATAATCTTCATCATTTAACAGGGTGCTTGGGTTAGCCTTGACTTTGAAGGGAGGAATTTCATGAAACTTTTCATAATCTTCAGACATGTCTGTCTTGCCCTCCAATCCCACGATGTCTCTTTTTCCTGAAAGAACTATGTGGCGCTTTGGCTCATCGTATGATGTATTCGCTTCCTTATCTTTTCTTTTTCTCGGTATGGTAGACATGTCCTTCACATAGAAAACCTGCGCCACATCGTTGGCTAGGACGAATGGTTCGTCTGTGTACCCAAGATTGTTCAGATCCACTGTTGTCATTCCATACTGTGGGTCTTCCTGTACCCCGCCTCTTGACAGATTGACCCATTTGCACTGAAACAAAGGGACCTTGAAATCATGTCCATAGTCAAGTTCCCATATGTCCACTATGTAACCATAATATGTGTCCTTTCCCCTCTTGGTTGCTGCATCAAAGCGGACAATGCTGTTTTGGTTGGTGCTCTTTTCATCTTGGGCGATTGTGTAAAATGTATTCCCATTTATCTCGTACCCTTTGCCAGTCAATACAGTCGAAGATGGTCCCCTGGCCAACGAGTATAGCTCATCAAAAACAGTGTTGTCACCCATGAGACGTGTTTGCAACCAACTGCCGAAAGTCCTGATGTGTTCATATGTAATCCAGTCGTCACACTGCTCCGGGTGTTTGGAGCGCAGAATATTCTTGTGTTCATCGACATACGAGGTCACCAATGTGGAATTCTATAGAACTGTGTAGTGTGCTTCAGACCAAGAATGCGTGTCCCTACATATTATTGAGTCCGCTCCTAGCGTGCCTTTTCCAATCAGTCTCCCCTCATACCGGGATTGAGGGAGACCGATCTTCTTAAGGTCAGGAATGAAGTCAACACAAAACCCAATGACATCCTCTGTTTGATGGCCCATGGAGATGCTTGCTTCTGGCCTAGCGCGGTTACGAACATATTTCTTTAAGACTCCCATGAACCTCTCAAAGGGGAACATGTTGTGTAGAAATACAGGGTCCAGAACGACAATCTCGTCGACTAGATGAACTAGGACGTGCGTCATGATATTGAAGAAGGACGATGGGAACACCAGCTCGAAACTAACAAGACATTGCACCAAATCACTCCTTAACCTTGGCAGGATTTCTGGATCAATCACCTTCTAAGAGACTGCATTGAGGAATGCACATAGCTTCACAATGGCTAATCGAACGTTTTCCGGTAGAAGCCCCCTCAATGCAACCGACAGCAATTGCGTCATAATCACGTGGTAGTCATGACACTTTAGGTTCTGAAACTTTTTCTTTTCCATATTTATTATTCCCTTTATATTCTACGAGAAGCCAGACAGCACCTTCATACTGAGCAGGCATTCAAAGAAGATTTCCTTCTCTTCTTTGGTAAGAGCGTAGCTGGCAGGACCTTCATACTGCTTTGGATGCATGCCGTCTTTTTCATGCACACGTTGCTGTTCCTCCCGTGCCTCCGGTGTATCTTTTGTGTTCCCATACACTCCCAAGAAGCCTAGTAGGTTCACACAAAGATTCTTCGTCATGTGCATCACGTCAATTGCAGAGCAGACCTCTAGGTCTTTCCAATAGGGTAGGTCCCAAAATATAGATTCCTTCTTCCACATGGGTGCGCGTCCCGCATCGTCAGTCGGAACAAATAGTCCGCCAGGACCCTTTCCAAATATTACTTGTAAATCATTGACCATATCAAGTATGTGATCACCAGTATGGAGGGCGGGCTTCTTCCGGTGATCTGCCTCACCTTTGAAATGCTTTCCTTTCTTTCGACATTGATGGTTGGTCGGAAGAAATCGATGATGCCCCAGGTACACATTCTTACTCCATTTGTCCAAATATATACTGTCGGTGTCATCTAAATAGTGTGTGCATGTGTGGTATCCCTTGTTTGTATGTTCTGAAAAGTTACTAAGAGCAGGCCAATCGTTGATGGTTACAAACAACAATGCATGTAGGTCAAATTCCTCCTGTTCGTTCTCATCCCACACACGTACACCTCTTCCATTCCATAGTTGTAAAAGTTCATCAACTAATGGCCTTAGGTACACATCAATGTCATTGCCGGTTTGCTTAGGGCTTTGGATGAGCACTGGCATCATAATGAACTTCCACTTCATGCACAACCAAGGAGGAAGGTTATACATACATAGAGTCACAAGCCATGTGCTATGCTTGCTGCTCTGCTCCCCAAAAGGATTAACGCCATCTGCACTTAAACCAAACCATACATTCCTCAGGTCATCTGCTTTGCTCCACTTTCTCTCGATCTTTCTCCCTTGTGACCCATCAGCGGGTGCTCTCAACTTCCCGTCTTTCTTACGGTCTTTTTTGTGCCATTGCATCAACTCGGCATGCTTTTTGTTTCTAAACCGACGTTTAAACCGTGGTATTATAGGAGCATACCACATCACCTTGGCAGGAACCCTCTTCCCGGTGCGCTGGCCCTCAACATCACCAGGGTCATCTCTTCTGATCTTATACCGCAATGCACCGCATACCGGGCATGCGTTCAAATCCTCGTACGCACCGCGGTAGAGGATGCAGTCATTAGGGCATGCATGTATCTTCTGCACCTCCAATCCTAGAGGGCATAGAACCTTCTTTGCTTCGTACGTACTGTCGGGCAATTCGTTATCCTTTGGAAGCTTCTTCTTCATTATTTTCAGTAGCGAACTAAATCCCTTGTCAGATACACCATTGTCTGCCTTCCATTGGAGCAATTCCAGTGTGGTACCGAGCTTTTTGTTGTCATCTTTCCAATTTGGGTACAACCCTTTTTTTGATCCTCTAACATGCGATCGAACTTCAACATCTCCCTTTCACTTTCGCATTCTCTTTATGCATCAACAATGACCCGGCAAAGATCATCATCGGGCACATCGTCTGGTTCCTCTTGATCTTCAGCTTCCCCCATTGCAGCATCGCCGTATTCAGGGGGAGGGTAGTTGTCGTCATCCTCTTCTTCTTCGTTGTCTTCCATCATAACCCCTCTTTCTCCGTGCTTGGTCCAAACATTATAGTGTGGCATAAAACCCTTCTGAAGCAGGTGGAAGTGAAGGGTTTTAGAGTTGGAGAAAGACTTCGTATTCTCACAGACAGTACATGGACAAGGCATAAAACCATTCTGCTTATTTGCCTCAGCCGCTTCGAGAAAATTATGCAAGCCCTTAATATACTCGGAGGTGCTCGGTCTTCGTACATCCATTGTCGGTTCATCTGTGTGCGTTATATAATGAAGTGTATTAAAAACCATTACAACATATCATGAATAGATAAGTGACCAAATTAATATAAATTCATCATCACATTAAAGCCAAAGTACAATAATGACCAAAATAAATACGTACAGTTCATACATAGTTGTCATTATTGAACAACATATAGCTCTCTAGAGCATCTAATTAAAACATACATTGAAACTATGTAAAAAAATTAAATGCAACAACAAATGAATCATAACCGCTACTAAGGTACCAATTCATCCAACGGCATAATCATACCAAGCCTCAGTATGAATGGCATATTTTCTAATCTTTCTAAGCTTCAAGCGCATTGCATCCATCTTGGTCTTGTGATCAACGACAATATCGGCAACATGCAACTCCAATCCCATCTTGTCATCTTCAATTCTTTTCAATTTTTCTTTCAAATGATCAATTTCTTTTTCAGCTTTAGTTAACTTGTCAAGCAGAATTGCATAGTCGGTATCCATTTCTGGTTCAACTACTTCCTATACATAAAAACATCTACGTAAGGTTGGTGGCATAATTAATTGTCATAGACATTAGATGTGTGAAATAGCTATATAAAAGATAATATACCACATCTGAATCATAGACTGGATGAGGGCCGACGTGGGCGGATACCATAACCATGGCACTATATAATAACAAACAATAATGAAAGTAAGAAAATCATACGAGTAAGTATATTTTCTTTTAGCAAGAAGATAAGATCAAGAGGCTCACCATGCGCGGGCGATCGACGGCGGTTTCAGGACGGGGACGGGACAAGACGGACCGCCAAACATAGACAAATCTTGACGAAAATGGAGTTTGGACAAGGAGCTTCGAGAGGAGAAAGCTTAAGTTTGGCTTGGACATTTCGTCAAACACCTCATGTGCATAGGAGGTGAGCTAGAGCACCACAAAGTTCTCCCCTCGCTGGCCTAAAAACAGAGCAATGTGGAGTGCTCTGCTCGTTGGCGAGGGGGTATATATAGGCATCTCATTGGTCCCGGTTCATGGCTGGAACCGGGACTAAAGGACCCCCTTTGGTCCCGGATCTAGCCATGAACCGGGACCAATGGTCGTGGGCCAGGAGCGAGGCACATTGGTCCCGGTTCGTGTCTGGAACCGGGACCAAAGGTTCCAGACAAACCGGGACCAATGCCCCACGTGGCCCGCCCGGCCCCCTAGCGTCACGAACCGGGACCGTTGCCCCCATTGGTCCCGGTTCGTGACTGAACCGGGACTAACGGGCTGGCCCGGCATGGACCAAAGCCCTATTTTCTATTAGTGTTGGGTTCGAGCTTATCAGACATAAGTGTCTCATTCCCAAACTCTAAGAAATGACACCTTAGGTTTCTGCCAAACCATAATTCATAAGGTCTCATCGCATCAGATTTAGATCGTGCCCTATTTAAAGTGAATGTAGTTGTCTCTAATGCATAACCCAAAAATGATAGTGGGAAAACAATAAGAAACATCATAGTATGCACCATATCCAATAGAGCATGACTACGACGTTCAAGCACACCATCACACTATGGTGTTCCAGGTGGCGTAGGTTGTGAAACAATTTCCACATTGTCTTAAGTTGCATACCAAACTCATAACTCAGATATTAACCTCCACGATCATATCGTAGACATTTTATCTTCTTGTCACGACGATCTTAAAGTTCACTTTGAAATTGCTTGAACTTTTCAAACATTTAGTAAATATACACATATCTACTCAAATCATCAGTGAAGGCAAGAAAATAATGATATCCACCGCACGCTTCAACAATTATTGGACCACACGCATCAACATGTAGTATTTCCAATAAGTCCCTTGCCCGCTCCATCATATCGAAAACGGGGTCTAAGTCATCTTGCTCATGCGGCATGGTACGCATGTCTCAACCGATACGGAATCAAGTGAGTCCAAAGATCCATCAACATGGAGTTTCTTCATGCGCTTTACACTAATATGACCTTAGCGGCAGTGCCACAAGTATGTGGTACTATCATTATTAACTTTGCATCTTTTTGGTATCAATATTATGAACATGTGTATTACTACGATCGAGATTCAATAAACCATTCACATTGGGTGCATGACCATTGAAGGTATTGTTCATGTAAAAAGAATAACCATTATTCTTTGACTTAAATGAATAACCGTATTGCGATCAACATGATCTAATCATGTTCATGCTCTATGCAAACACCAAATAACATTTATTCTGATTTAACACTAACCCCGAAGGTAGAGCGAGCGTGCGATGGTCATCACATCAACCTTGGAAACACTTCCAACACACATCGTCACCTCCCTCTAGCTAGTCTCCGTTTATTCCGTAGCTTTTATTTCGATTTACTAACATTAGCAACTGAACCGGTATCTAATACCCAGGTGCTTCTAGGAGTACTAGTAAGGTACACATCAATAGCACGTATATCAAATATATTTCTGTTGACATTGCCAGCCTTCTTATCTACAAAGTATCTAGGGCAGTTCCGCTTCAGTGTCTGTTCTCTTCATAATAGAAGCACTTAGTCTTCGGTTTGGCTTCAACCTTGGGTTTCTTCATTGGAGCAGCAACTAGCTTGCCATTCATGAAGTTTCCCTTCTTGCCCTTGCCCTTCTCGAAACTAGTGGTTTTACTAACCGTCACATTTGATGCTCCTTCTTGATTTCTACCTTCGCGGTGTCAAACATCGCGAATAGCTCAGGGATCATCTTCTCCATCCCTAGCATGTCATAGTTCATCACGAAGCTCCAGTAGCTTGGTGGCAGTGAGTTGGAGAACTATGTTAATCACCATATTGTTTGGAAGACCAACTCCCACTTGATTCAAGTAATTGTAGTACCTAGACAATCTGAGCACATGCTCACCGATTGAGCTGTTCTCCTTCAGCTTCCAAGCAAAGAATCTTGCTGGAGGTCTCATATCTCTCAACACGGGCACGAGCCTGAAATCTCAATTTTAGCTCTTGGAACATCTCATATGCTCTGTGACGTTCAAACGTCTTTGGAGCCTCAATTCTAAGCCGTAATGCATGACGCACTGAACTATTAAGTATTCATTACAACATGCCTGCCACATGTTCACACCATCTCCATAGACGATGCTAGAGGGGGTGGCGCACCGAGTGGTGCATCAAGGACATAAGACTATTGTGTAGCAATGAGGACAATCCTCAGATCACGGACCAAGTCCACATAACTGCTACCATTATCTTTCAACTTACTTTTTCTCTAGGAACGTATCAAAAATCAAGCGATCTACAATGCGAGATATTGATCTAAAACATAATTTGCAAAGAAATTTGACTATTTTGCTGATAATGAGTTCAATTAATCATATTACTTAAGAACTCCCACTCAAATCAACATCCCTCAGGTTGTCTAAGTGTGAGATGATCCAAATCCACCAACCCAAGTTCAATCATCACGTGACATGAGGTGGTTTCAATGGTGAACATATCCATGTTGATCATATCTACTATAGGACTCATGTTCGACCTTTCGGTCTCCTGTGTTTTGAGGCCATGTCTGTACACGCTAGGCTTGTCAAGTTTATCCCGAGTGTTCCGCATGTGCAAAACTGGCTTGCACCCGTTTTATGTGAACGTAGAGTCTATCACACCCAATCATCACGTGGTGCTTCAAAATGTCAAACTTTCGCAACGGTGCACACTAGGGGAGAACACAACTTTTATCTTGAAATTTTAGTGAGGGATCACCTTATAATTCTACCATCGTCCTAAGCAAAACAACATGCATAAAAGGATTAACATCACATGCAAATCATAAGTGACATGATATGGTCATGAACTTGTGCTTTTGATCTCCATCTCGAAAGCACCGACATGATCTCCATCGTAACCAGTATGACACCATGATCTCCATAATTATGTTGCCATCGGGGTTCTTCTACCCCTATTTCTACAATTTAGCGATAAAGTTAAGCATTACATAGTACTTAATGTTTGACACGCAGGTCATACAATAATTAAAGACAACCCTATGGCTCCTACCGGTTGTCGTACTCACGACATGCAAGTCGTGATAACTATTACAAAACATGATCATCTCATACATCAACATATATCAAATCACGTCTTGGCCATATCACATCACAACATGCCCTGCAAAAACAAGTTAGACGTCCTCTACTTTGTTGTTGCAAGTTTTACATGGCTGCTATGGGAAACTAGTAAGAACTGTTCTTACCTATGCAAAGCCACAACAGTGATAATCAAGTTGCCTTTTAACCTTCTACAAGGACCGCCTCTGTTGAATCCGATTGAACTAAAGTGGGAGAGACAGACACCCCCCAGCCATATTTATGCAACAAGTTGCATGTCCGTCGATGGAACCGGTCTCTCGTACGTGGACGAGTAAGGTTGGTTCGAGCCGCTTCATCCCACATTACAACCGAATCAAGAAAAGACTAAGGAGGTAAGAAATTTGAACATCAATGCCCACAAACTATTTTGTGCTCTACTCGTGCATGTTATCTATGCATAGACCTAGCTCATGATGCCACTGTTGGAGAACGTTGCATGGGAAACAAAAAAATTCCTACGAACACCCAAGATCTATCAATGCAGATCAACAACTATGAGTGGGAGAGTGGATCTACATACCCTTGTAGATCGCTAAGAGGGAAGCGCTAAGAAACATAGTTTATGTAGTCGAACGTCTCCGTGTTGCAAATCACAATCCGTCCCGCGATCCAATCACGATACGTCCCGATCTAGTGCCGAACGAACGACACCTTCGCGTTCAGCGCACGTACAGCTCGATGACGTCTCCACCTTCTTGATCCAGCAAGCAAAGGTGGAGAGGTAGATGAGTTCTCTGGTAGCACGACGTCATGGTGGTAGTGGTGGTGGAGCAAACTCAGCAGGGCTTCACAAAGCAATGCCGCAAATGAGTTTTCGGTGGAGAAACAGATCTTGGGAGAGAGGGAGGGCTGCACCTATGGCTTCGGGTGTTTCTTCCCTTGCTCTCCCTCTCTGTATATAGGAGGGGGTAGATGGGGTGCAGCCCTATCCCTTCCTCCAAGGAAGTGGGCAGCAGATAGGAGGGAGGAGTCCTCCCTCCCCAAGGCACCTCCTAGGTGCCTTCCCCTTTAGGGTTTCCTACCCCCTAGCCGCATGGGCCCTTGGGGGCTGGCCCAACAACACTTGGACACCCCCTTACAGCCCATGCACAGCCTAGGGGCTGGAGGGACCCTTCCGGAATCCTTCGAAACCCTTTGGAACCTTCCGGAAGCTTCCAAGTACAATATCGAAAAAACCCGAAACTTTTCCGGTAGCCAAAATATGACTTACCATATATAAATATTTACCTCCAGACTATTCCGGAGCTCCTCGCGATGTCCGGGATCTCATCCAGGACTTCGAACAACATCCGGTCACCAACATACATAACTCAACAATACCAAATCGTCATTGAACGTTAAGTGTGCAGACCCTACGGGTTCGAGAACTATGTAGACATGACCGAGACAACTCCACGGTCAATAACTAATAGAGAGACCTGGATGACCATATTGGTTACTACATATTCTACAAAGATATTTATCGGTCGAACCAAGATGTCAAGGACTTAGACAATCCCGTATGCAGTTCCCTTTGTCCATCGATATGTTACTTGCCCGAGATTCGATCATTGATATCTACATGCATGCTTCAATCTCATTACCGACAAGTCTCTTTACTCATTTCGTAACACAAGATCCCGTGACTAACTCCTTAGTCACATTGCTTGCAAACTTCTTGTGATGTTGTATTACCGAGTGGGCCCAGAGATACCTCTCCGTCAGTCTTGATCCATGCCAACCCAACAGACACCCTCGTAGATACCTGTAGAGCACATTTATAGTCACCCAGTTAAGTTGTGACATTTGGTACACAAAAGGTACTCCTGCGGTGTCAGTGAGTTGCACGATCCCATGGTCATAGGAACAAATACTTGACATGGAGAAAACAATAGCGATAAACTGACACGGTCATATGCTACGTTCATAGTTTGGGTCTTGTCCATCACATCATTCTGCTAATGATGTGATCTCGTTATCAAATGACAACTCATGTCTATGGCTAGGAAACCTTGACCATCTTTGATCAACGATCTAGTCTATTAGAGGCTCACTAGGGACATAGTGTTGTCTATGTACCCACAGATGTATTTGAGTTTCCAATCAATACAATTCTAGCATGGATAATAAAAAATTATCATGAACAAGGAAATATGATAATAACCAGTTTATTATTGCCTTTAGGGCATATTTCCAACAGCATCCCACTTGCACTAGAGTCAATAATCTAGCTCACATCACTATGTGATTTACATTGTAATGAATCTAACACGCATACAATTTTGGTGTTGATCATGTTTTGCTCGTGGAAGAGGTTTAGTCAACGTGTTTGCGACATTCATATATGTGTGTACTTTGCGAATCTCTATGCCATAATGTAGATGCTTCTACCACGCTCCACTTTGAGCTATTCCAAATGACTGCTCCACTATACGTATCCGGATTGCTACTGAGAGTCATTCGGATTGGTGTCAAATCTTGCATTGACATAACCCTTCACGACCTCCATAATCAAGAAAATTTCCTTAGTCCTCTAGTTAATATGGACAATTTTGACCGTTTTCTAGTGATCTACTCCTGGACCACCCTTGTACCCCTTGACAAACTCATGGCAAGGCACACACCAGGTGCGGTACACAACATGGCATACTATATAGAGCCTACGGTTAAGGCATAGGGGATGACCTTCGTCCTTTCTCTTTCTTATGACATGGTCGAGCTTTGAGTCTTACTCAACTTCACACCTTACAAATCAAACAAGAACTCCTTCTTTGATTGATCCATTTAAAACTCTTTCAAAATCTTTTCAAGGTATGTACTCATTGAAAGTCTTATCAGGCGTCTTGATCTATCTCTTTAGATCTTGATGCCCAATACTTTATCCAGGTCTTCCTTTGAAAAACTCCTTTCAAATAACCCTTTATGCTTTCCAAAAATTCTACATTATTTTTGATCAACAATATGTCATCCACATATAATTATTAGAAATTCTATAGTGCTCCCACTCACTTTCTTGTAAATACAAGTTTCTTATAAGCTTTGTATTAACCAAAAGCTTTGGTTACCTCATCAAAGCGTATATTCCAACTCCGAGATGCTTGCTCTAGTCCATAGAAGGATTGTTGGAGCTTGCGTACCTTTTTATCATCCTTAGGATCGACAAAACGTTCTGGTTGTATCACATACAACCTTTCCTCACGGAAACCGTTAAGGAAACTCTGTTTTGACATCCATCTGCTAGATTTCATAATTGAAAAATGCAGCAACTGCTAACATATTCCAATAGACTTTAGCATCGCTACGAGTGAGAAAGTCTCATCATAGTCAACTCTTTGCACTTATCGGAAACTTCTTTGTGACAAGTCGAGCTTCATAAATGTTGATATTTACCATCAGCGTTTGTCTTCTTCTTAAAGGTCTATTTGTACTCAATGGCCTGCCGTTCATCGGGCAAGTCTACCAAAGTCCATACTTGGTTTTCATATATGGATCTTTTCTCAGATTTCATGGCTCCTAGCCATTTGTTGGAATCCGGGCCCACCATTGCTTCTTCATAGCTCGTAGGTTCACTGTTGTCCAACAACATGACCTCTAAGACAGGATTGCCATACCACTCAGGGGCGGAACGAGTTCTTGTTGACCTATGAGGTTCGGTAGTGACTTGATCCGAAGCTTCATGATCATCATCATTTGCTTCCTCTTCACTTGGTGTAGGCGCCGCAGAAACATCTGTTTGCGTTGTGCTACTCTCCAACTGAAGTGACGGTTCAACCACCTCATCATGTTCTACTTTCCTCCCACTCAATTCTTTTGAGAGAAACTCTTTCTCGAGAAAGGACCCGTTTTTAGCAGCAAACATTTTTTCCTCGGATCTAATATAGAAGACATACCCAACTTTTTCCTTAGGGTATGCTATCAAGATGCACTTTTCCGCTATCGGTTCGAGCTTATCAGACATAAGTGTCTCATTCCCAAACTCTAATAAATGACAACTTAGGTTTGTGTCAAACCATAATTCATATGGTGTCATCTCAACGGATTTAGATCGTGCCCTATTTAAAGTGAATGTAGTTGTCTCTAATGCATAACCCCAGAATGATAGTGGAAAAATATAAGAAACATCATAGTATGCACCGTATCCAATAGAGCACAACTACGCTGTTCGAGCACACCATCACACTATGGTGTTCCAGGTGGCACGAGTTGTGAATTTTTTTCCACATTGTCTTAAGTTTCATACCAAACTCGTAACTCAGATATTAACCTCCAAGATCATATCGTAGACATTTTATCTTCTTGTCACGATGATCTTAAACTTCACTCTGAAATTGCATGAACTTTTCAAATGTTTCAGACTTGTGTTTCATTAAGTAAATATAAACATATCTACTCAAATCATCAGTGAACGTAAGAAAATAACGATATCCACCGCACGCTTCAACACTTATTGGACCGCATACATCAACATGTACTATTTCCAATAAGTCGCTTGCCCGCTCCACCATATCGAAAACGGGGTCTAAGTCATCTTGGTCATGGTACGCATGTCTCAACCGATTCGAAATCGAGTGAGTCCAAAGATCCATTAGCATGGAGTTTTTCATGCGCTTTACACCAATGTGACCTTAGCGATAGTGCCACAAGTATGTGGTACTATCGTTATTAACTTTGCATCTTTTTGGCCTTAGTATTACGAACATGTGTATCACTACGATTGAGAATCAATGAACCATTCACATTGGGTGCATGACCATTGAAGGTATTATTCATGTCAACAGAATAACCTTTATTCTCTTACTTAAATGAATAACCGTATTGCGATAAACACGATCTAATCATGTTCATGCTCTACGCAAACACCAAGTAACATTTATTCTGGTTTAAGATTAACCCCGAAGGTAGAGGGAGCGTGTGATGGTGATCACATCAACCTTGGAAACACTTCCAACACACATCTTCACCTCGCCCTAACTAGTCCCCATTTATTTCGTAGCTTTTATTTCAAGTTACTAACATTATCAACTGAACCGGTATCTAATACCCGGGTGCTGCTAGGAGTACTAGTAAGGTACAGATCAATAACATGTATATCAAATATACTTCTCTTGACGTTGCCAGCCTTCTTATCTACCAAGTATCTAGGGCAGTTCCGCTTCAGTGGCCATTCTCCTCATACTAGAAGCACTTAGTCTCGTGTTTTGCTTCAACCTTGGGTTTTCATTGGAGCGGCAACTGGCTTCCCATTCATGAAGTTTCCCTTCTTGCCCTTGCTCTTCTCAAAACTAGTGGTTTTACTAACCATCAACATTTGATGCTCCTTATTGATTTCTACCTTCGCGGTGTCAAACAACGCGAATAGCTCAGGGATCATCTTCTCCATCCCTGGCATGTCCTAGTTCATCATGAAGCTCTAGTAGCTTGGTGGCAGTGACTTGGAGAACTATGTTAATCACTATATAATCTGGAAGATTAACTCCCACTTGATTCGAGCAATTATAGTACCTAGACAATCTGACAACATGCTCACTGATTGATCTATTCTCCTTCAGCTTGCAGGCAAAGAATCTTGCTGGAGGTCTCATACATCTCAACACGGGCACAAGCCTGAAATCTCAATTTTAGCTCTTGGAACATCTCATATGCTCTGTGATGTTCAAAACGTCTTTGGATCCTCAATTCTAAGCAGTAATGCATGATATAATGAACTATTAAGTAGTCATTAGAATGTGCCTATCAGATGTTCACAACATCCATAGACGACGCTAGAGGGGGTGGCGCACCGAGCGGTGCATCAAGGACATAAGCCTTCTGTGCAGCAATGAGGACAATCCTCAAATCACGGACCTAGTCCGCATAATTGCTACCATCATCTTTCAACTTGCTTTTTCTCTACGAACGTATCAAATTTCAAGTGAGCTACAATGCAAGCTATTGATCTATAACATAATTTGCTAAGAAATTTTGACTATGTTCATGATAATGAGTTCAATTAATCATATTACTTAAGAACTCCCACTCAAATCAACATCCCTCAGGTTGTCTAAGTGTGACGTGCTCCAAATCCACCAACCCAAGTCCGATCATCACGTGAGATGAGGTGGTTTCAATGGTGAACATCTCCATGTTGATCATATCTACTATATGACTCATGTTCAACCTTTCGGTCTCCTGTGTTCTGAGGCCATGACTGTACATGCTAGGCTCGTCAAGTTTAACCCAAGTTTTCCGCATGTGCAAGACTGGCATGCACCCTTTGTATGTGAACGTGGAGTCTATCACACCCGATCATCACGTGATGCTTCGAAATGACAAACTTTCGCAACGGTGCAAACTAGGGAGAACACCATTTTATCTTCAAATTTTAGTGAGGGGTCACCTTATAATGCTACCATCATCCTAAGCAAAATAAGATGCATAAAAGGATTAACATCACATGCAAATCATATGTGACATGATATGGCCATGAACTTGTGCTTTTGATCTCCATCTCGAAAGCACCGGCATGATCTCCATCCTCACTGGCATGACACCATGATCTCCATCATTGTGTTGCCATCGGGGTAGTCATGCGAACCATGCTTCTACTACTATTTCTACCGTTTAGTGATAAAGTTAAGCATTACATAGCGCTTAATGATTGACACGCAGGTCATACAATAATTAAAGACAACCCTATGGCTATTGTTGGTAGCCGTACTCATCAACATGCAAGTCGACATAACTATTACCAAAGATGATCATATCATACATGAACATATATCAAATCACGTCTTGGCCATATCACATCACAACATGCCCTGCAAAAACAAGTTTGACGTCCTCTATTTTGTTGTTGCAAATCCTACATGGCTGCTATGGGAAACTAGTAAGAACTGTTCTTACCTACGCAAAGCCACAATGGTGATAATCAAGTTGCATTTTAACCTTCTACAATGACCGACTCTGTCAAATGCGATTGAACTAAAGTGGGAGAGACAGACACCCATCAGTCATCTTTATGCAACAAGTTGCATGTCGGTCGATGAAACCGGTCTCTCGTACGTGGACGAGTAAGATTGGACCGAGCCGCTTCATCCCACAATACTGCCGAATCAAGATAATACTAAGGAGGTAAGAAATCTGAACATCAACGCCCACAAACTCTTTTGTGTTCTAGTCGTGCATGTTATCTACGCATAGACCTAGCTCATGATGCCACTGTTGGGGAACGTTGTATGGGAAACAAAAAAAATCCTACGAACACCCAAGGTCTATCGATGGAGATCAACGGCTATGCGAGGGAGAGTGGATCTACATACCCTTGTAGATAGCTAAGCAGGGAGCATTAAGAAACATGGTTGATGTGGTCGAACGTCTTTGCAATGCAAATCGCAATCCGTCCCGCGATCCAATCACGGTCCGTCCCGATCTAGCGCCGAACGGACGACACCTTCGCGTTCAGCACACATACAGCTCGATGACGTCTCCACCTTGTTTATCCAACAAGCAAAGGTGGAGAGGTAGATGAGTTCTCTGATAGCATGATGGCATGGTGGCGGTGGTGGTGGAGCAATCTCAGTAGGGCTTCGCCAAGCACTGCCGTAGATGAGTTTTCAGTGGAGAAACAGATCTAGGGAGAGTGGGAGGGCTGCAGCTATGCCTTTGGGTGTTGCTGCCCTCCCTCTCCCTCTCTCTATATAGGAGAAGGGGGTAGATGGGGCACATCCCTAGCCCTTCCTCCAAGGAAGTGGGCGGCGGCCAGGAGGGAGGAGTTCTCCCTCCCCAAGGCACCTACTAGGTGCCTTCCCCTTCAGGGTTTCCTACCCCCTAGCCGCATGGGCCCTTGGGGGCTGTCCCAACAAGGCTTGGACGCCCCCTTAAAGCCCATGCACGTTCTAGGGGATGGAGGGACCCTTCCGGACTCCTCCGAAACCCTCTGGAACCTTCTGGAAGCTTCCCGATACAACATCGGAAAAACCCGAAACTTTTTCGATAGCCAAAATATGACTTCCCATATATAAATCTTTTCCTCTGGACCATTCCGGAGCTTCTGGGATCTCATTCATGACTCCGAACAACATTCGGTCACCAACATACATAGCTCCACAATACCAAATCATCACTGAACGTTAAGTGTGAAGACCCTGCGGGTTCGAGAACTATGTAGACATGACCGAGGCAACTCCACGGTCAATAACTAATAGCGGACCTCAATGCCCATATTGGTTCCTACATATTCTACGAAGATCTTTATCGGTCGAAACAAGATGTCAAGGATTCAGACAATCCCATATGCAGTTCCCTTTGTCCATCGGTATGTTACTTTCTCGAGATTCGATCATCGGTATCTCCATGCCTGGTTCAATCTCATTACCAGAAAGTCTCTTTACTCGTTCCGTAACACAAGATCCCATGACTAACTCCTTAGTCACATTTCTTGGAAGCTTCTTGTGATGTTGTATTACCAAGTGGGCCCAGAGATACCTCTCCGTCATACGGAGTGACAAATCCTAGTCTTGATCCATGCCAACCCAACAGACACCCTTGGAGATACCTGTAGAGCACCTTTATAGTGACCCAGTTACGTTGTGACGTTTGATACACACAAGGTACTCCTCCTGTGTCAGTGAGTTGCATGATCTCATGGTCATAGGAACAGATACTTGACATGCAGAAAACAATAGCAATAAACTGACATGATGATATGCTATGTTCATAGTTTGGGTCTTGTCCATATCAAATGACAACTCATGTCTATGGCCAGGAAACCTTGACCATCTTTGATCAGCGAGCTAGTCTATTAGAGGCTCATTAAGGACGTCTATGTACCCACACATGTATTTGAGTTTCCAATCAATACAATTCTAGCATGGATAATAAACAATTATCATGAACAAGGAAATATGATAACAACTAATTTATTATTTCCTCTAGGGCATATTTCCAACAACGATTCCTTCCATGCCTCATTCGCACAAGAGCGATCGAGTCTCACTCGAACATTTGTGTTCCCATGTTGCCCATTATCATATGTGAAGGGAGCACCAAGAAATCCAAGATCCCATATTGTGCCCAATGTTACCGAGGAGATGAACATTAAACTTGGGGCTCCTTTTACTGAGAAGGAAGTTTCTGATGCTTTATTTCAAATAGGACCGCTAAAAGCACCTGGCTCCGAGGGGTTTCCGATGCAATTTTTTTAGAGCAACTGTTTAGTCCTAAAGGAGGAAGTCATCGTTGCAATGCTAAAATTCTTTGAAATAGGATCTATGCAGACTGGAGTTAATGATACAACTATTGTGTTGATTCCAAAGGTGCAACACCGAGTTTGCCTAAACGATTTTTGATCAATCAGCTTGTACAATGCGATTTACAAAGTCGTGTCAAAGTGTATGGTTAATAGGTTGCGGCCTTTTTTGTGTGATCTCATTTCTGAAAATGAAAGTGCGTTCATTCTCGGGTGACTTATTTCTAACAACTCAATTATAGCATTCGAGTGCATTCATCATATTCAGTCGCTGACGGTGGGCCCCCTGATTTTTGTGCATATAAGCTGGACCTATCTAAATCTTATGGCCGTGTTGATTGGGATTTCTTGGAGAAGGTTCTTCTCAAATGGGGCTTCTCTTGGTAGCGGGTTTCTCATGTGATGGCTTGTGTGCGCTTGGTTAAATTTTCTGCTAAATTTAACGACAAGCTATTGGAATCATTCTCTCCATCAAGAGGTCTTAGACAAGGTGATCCATTATCCCCATACCTATTTTTGTTTGTTGCTGATGCCTTGTCTACCTTGGTGAGTGAGGCAATTGTCGAGGATGGATTAGAACAGGTGAAAAATTGTCTTAGTGCACCACCTATATCCCATATTCTTTTCGCGGATGATTCACTTCTATTTTTTTGAGATTCTGCTCAGCAAGCATCAGTGGTGAAAGGTTTGTTGAACACATATGCGACATCGGCAGGGCAACTTATTAACCCTTCTAAGTGTTCCATCCTTTTCCCTGAGAAATGCTCTGCGGCTATTATTGATGAGGTTAAAACAATATTGCAAGTTTCTCGGGAAGTGTTTGATCCTAAGTATCTAGGGCTTCGCTCCCCGGATGGAAGAATGCACAAGGGTCGTTTTGAATCTATTCCGGAGAGACTTAGTAGAATACTGATGGATTGTAGTGAACAGTATATGTCTGTTGTCCAAGCAATTCCTACATACATAATGAGAGAGAGGTTCTTTAAAACATTTGAACATGTCTAGGCCTAGTTCTGTTGCCCAAGCAATTCCCACATACCTGCAGGTCCAATCGAGAGAGGTTGTGATCTATGAAGAAGGGCATTGAGGAGTTGATGTTCAGGGAGTCCGGCAGGACGTGCAGTCGACGGCAGTCAGCGGTTGCAGTAGTTAAGGTTTGGGTTGGAGACTGGATGCAATCATGCAAACGTACATGAGAAAACAACGATTGATTTGATCACCCGGTGCAAAGTTGTGTGATGTACGTCCTTCATTCCATAATATAAAATTATTTTAGACATTAACATAGGGTAAAAAATGATTTTATATTATGGGACAAAGAAAGTATTTTCTAGTGGACTCAGTCGAAGTGGTATTATACATACTTGCAGATCTATAAAATAAGCTATAGTTACGCGGTAGAGGATTTGTGGCTCTTGGGTGCCATAAATCATTATAAATATATCATAAAAAACATATTTGGAAATTTTAAAAAATTCTGAAGTTTTGGGAAATGAAACCTGGATGCCCGTTGTACACATGTATTAAGTTTCGTGTAGAATGGACGCCCGTGGTAATGTCAGTATAACAAAATTGTATAGAAAAAATCAGATGAGTCGTATGTTGGACCGTAATTCCTGTGTCGTGGATACCACATACACACATTTCCCGCTAAAATGAACACGGGTGTACAATGTGTTGGGGAACGTTGCATGGGAAACAAAAGTTTTCCTACGCACACGAAGATCTATCCATGGTGATGAGCATCTATGAGAGGGAGAGTGGATCTACATACCCTTGTAGACCGCAAAGCGGGAAGCGTTAAGAAACACGGTTGGTGTAGTCGAACGTCTTCGCGATCCAAATCGCCATGCGTCCTGAGATCCAATCACGATCCAATCATGATCCCTCCCGCGATCCGATCACGATCCATCCCATGAACTTGATCATGATCCGTCTCACGAACTTGATCACGATCCTTCCGATCTAGCACCGAACGAACGGCACCTCCGCGTTCAGCACACGTACAGCTTGATGACGATCTCCACTGTCTTGATCAAGCAAGGAGTGGAGAGGAAGAAGAGTTCTCCGGCAGCCTGACGGCGCTCCGGCAATGGTGGTGGAGCAATTCCGGTAGGGCTTCGCCTAAGCACTGCAGAAAACCGATCTAGAGGAGAAACTATGCACTGGAGGAACGGGTAGCACGTGGCTGAAAATCTAGTGCAAAAACCCTCAATACCACCAGTATATATTGGAGGAGAGGAGGAGAGGAGGCAGCTTGGACTCCAAGCCTCCTAGGCTTCGACCGAACCAGGAGAGGAGGAGTCCACCTCCTCCACTCCTAGTAGGATTAGGATTCATCCCTTTTTCCCTTTTTGCCTTTTTCCACCTTTTTCCTTTTGGGTTTTCTTCTCCAGCCACATGGGCCTTGTGTGGGAGTTTCCACCAGCCCAAAAAGGGCTGATATTCACTCTCCCACAGCCCATGAAGCCTCTTGGGTCGAAATACCCCTCCCGGAGGTCTCCCGGTACACTACCGGCACTCCCGGTACACTACCGATAAGCCCGGAACTTTTCCGGCGACCAAAACAGGACTTCCTATATATGAATCTTTACCTCTGGACCATTCCAAAGCTCCTCGTGACATCCAGGATCTCATCCGGGACTCCAAACAAACTTCAGTCACCACCATACATAACTCTATACTACCAAAACGTCACCAAACCTTAAGTGTGCAGACCCTGCGGGTTCGAGAACTATGTAGACATGACCGAGACACCTGTACTGTCAATAATCAATGGCAGGACCTGGATGTCCACATTGGTTTCTACATATTCTACGAAGATCTTTAGCGGTCGAACCTCTATGTCAAGGATTCAGTTAATCCCGTCTGATGTTCCCTTTGTTCTTTGGTAGGTTACTTGCCCGACATTCGATCGTCGGTATCTCCATACCTAGTTCAACCTCGTTACTGGCAAGTCTCTTTACTCATTTTTAATACAAGATCCCATGACCAACACTTAGTCACATTGCTTGCAAGGCTTATTGTGATGTTGGATTACCGAGTGGGCCCTAAGATACCTCTCCGTCACACGGAGTAACAAATCCCAGTCTTGATCCATGCCAACTCAACAGACACCCTCGGAGACACCTGTAGAGCACCTTTATAGTCACCCAGTTACATTTCGACGTTTGATACACACAAGGTACTCCTCCGATATCTGTGAGTTGCATGTTCTCATGGCCATAGGAACATATACTTGACATGCAGAAAACAGTAGCATTAAACTGACACGATCATATGCTACGTTTGTACTATGATCGTGTCAGTTTAATGCTACTGTTTTCTGCATGTCAAGTATCTGTTCCTATGACCATGAGATCATGCAACTCACTGACACCGGAGGAGTGCCTTGTGTGTATCAAACATTGCAACGTAACTGGGTGACTATAAAGGTGCTCTATATGTATCTCCGATGGTGTCTGTTGAGTTGGCATGGATCAAGACTGGGATTTGTTACTCCGTGTGATGGAGAGGTATCTCAGGGCCCACTCGGTAATGCAACATCACAATAAGCCTCGCAAGCAATGTGACTAAGTGTTAGTCACGGGATCTTGTATTACGGAATGAGTAAAGAGACTTGCCGGGAACGAGGTTGAACTAGGTATGGAGATACCGACGATCGAATCTCGGGCAAGTAACATACCGAAGAACAAAGGTAACATCATACGGGATTAACTGAATCCTTGACATAGAGGTTCGACCGATAAAGATCTTTGTAGAATATGTAGGAACCAATGTGGACATCCAGGTCCCGCCATTGGTTATTGACTGTAGAGGTGTCTCGGTCATGTCTACATAGTTCTCGAACCCGCAGGATCTGCACACTTAAGGTTTGGTGACGTTTTGGTAGTATAGAGTTGTGTATGGTGGTGACCGAAGGTTGTTTGGAGTCCCGGATGAGATCCCGGATGTCACGAGGAGGTCCGGAATGGTCTGGAGGTAAAGATTCATATATAGGAAGTCCCAGTTTGGTTGCCGGAAAAGTTTCGGGCTCATCGGTAGTGTACCGGGAGTGCCGGTAGTGTACCGGGAGACCTCCGGGAGGGGTATTTCGACCCAGAGTCTTCATGGGCTGTGGGAAAGTATTAACCAGCCCTTAGTGGGCTGGTGGAACCTCCACATAAAGCCCATGTGGCTGGAAGAAAGAAACCCAAAGGAAAAAGGTGGAAAAAAGGCAAAAAGGAAGAGTCCTAGTCCTACTAGGAGTGGAGGAGGAAAGTCCTCCTCCACCTCCCACTTTGGTTGACCCAAGAGCTGGCTTTTTGGCAGCCAAGCCTCCTCCTCCTCTCCTCCTATATATACTAGAGGATTTTAGGGTTTTGGCACAGAATTTTCAGCCACGTGCAAATCCTAATCTCTAGTGCATAGTTTCTCCTCTAGATCGGTTTTCTGCAGTGCTTAGGCGAAGCCCTGCCGGAATTGCTCCACCACCATCGCCGGAGCGCCGTTAGGCTGCCGGAGAACTCTTCCTCCTCTCCACTTCCTCTTACTGGATCAAGACGGTGGATATCGTCATCAAGCTGCACGTGTGCTGAACGCGGAGGTGCCGTCCGTTCGGTACTAGATCGGAAGGATCTTGATCAAGGCCACGAGACGATCGTGATTGGATCGCGGGACAGATCGTGACGAGATCGCAGGACGGATCGTTATGAGTTCATGGGACGGATCGTGATTGGATCACGGGACGAATCGTGATGAGATCGCGGGACACTCGACGATTTGGATCGCGAAGATGTTCGACTACACCAACCGCGTTTCTTAACGCTTCCCACTTAGCGATCTACAAGGGTATGTAGATCCACTCTCCCTCTCGTAGATGCAAATCACCATGGATAGATCTTCGTGTGCGTAGGAAATTTTTTGTTTCCCATGCAATGTTCCCCAACACTTCCATCATCTTTCAATTTAGCTTTCTCTAGGAACGCATTAAATTTCAGGGGTGCTACTGCGTGAGCCATTGATCTACAACATAAATATGCAAAGTTCACTTAGACTATTGTTCAAGATAATGAGTTTAGTTAATCAAATTACTAAAGCTCCCACTCAAATTGACATCCCTCAGCTCATTTGAGTGTCACATGATCCAAATCCACCATCTCAAGTCCGATCATCACGTGAGTTGAGGTGGCTTCAATGGTGAACATCATTATGTTGATCATATCTACTATATGACTCATGTTCGACCTTTCGGTCTCTTGTGTTCCGAGTCCATGTCTGTACATGCTAGGCTCGTCAAGTTTAACCCGAGTGTTCTGCGGGTGCAACACTGGCTTGCACCCGTTGTATGTGAACATAGAGTCTATCACACCCGATCATCATGTGGTGTCTCAACACGACGAACTTTCGCAATAGTGCACACTCGGGGAGAACACAATTTTATCTTGAAATTTAAGTGAGGGATCACCTTATAATGCTACCATCGTACTAAGAATAACAAGGTGCATTAAAGGATTAACATCACATGCAATTCATAAGTGACATGATATGGCCATGAACTTGTGCTTTAGATCTCCATCTTGAAAGCACCGGCATGATCTTCATCGTCACCGGCACGACACCATGATCTCCATCATCTTGATCTTCATCAACGTGTCGCCATCGAGGTTGTCACGCCCTGCATGCTTCTACTACTATTGCTACCGTTTAGCGATAAAGTAAAGCATTACATAGTGCTTAATGATTGACACGCAGGTCATACAATAATTAAAGACAACCCTATGGCTCCTGCCGGTTGCTGTACTCATCGACATGCAAGTCGTGAAATTCTATACATCACATGATCATCTCATACATCACATATATCACATCATGTAATTGGCCATATCACATCACAACATACCCTGCAAAAACAAGTTAGACGTCCTCTAATTGTTGTTGAATGTTTTACGTGGCTGCTACGGGTTTCTAGCAAGAACGATTCTCACCTACGCATAAACCACAACGGTGATACATAATTTGCTTTTCAACCTTCTCAAGGACCGTCTTTGTTGAATCCGATCCAACTAAAGTGAGAGAAACTGCCACCCGCAAGCCATCTAGGCAACAAGTTGCGTCGAGGGAACTGGTCTCTCGTAAGCGTACGAGTAATGTTTGTCCAGGCCGCTTCATCTCACAATACCGCTGAACCAAAATCCGACCAAGGGAGGAAGCAATCTAAGCATCAATGCCCACAAACCTTTTGTGTTCTACTCGAGATCTCATCTACACATAGACCTAGCTCATGATGCCACTTTGGGGAACGTTGCATGGGAAACAAAAATTTTCCTACGCACACGAAGATCTATCCCTGGTGATGAGCATCTACGAGAGGGAGAGTGGATCTACATACCCTTGTAGATCGCTAAGCGGGAAGCGTTAAGAAACGCGGTTGGTGTAGTCGAACGTCTTCGTGATCCAAATCGCCGTGCATCCCGCGATCCAATCATGATCCGTCCCGCGATCCAATCACAATCCATCCCGCGATCCGATGACGATCCATCCCACGAACTTGATCACGATCCGTCTCACGAACTTGATCACGATCCTTCTGATCTAGCACCGAACGGACGGCACCTCCGCGTTCAGCACACGTACAACTTGATGACGATCTCCACCATCTTTATCCAGCAAGGAGTGGAGAGGAAGAAGAGTTCTCCGGCAGCCTGATGGCGCTCTGGCAATGGTGGTGGAGCAATTCCGGCAGGGTTTCGCCTAACCAGTGCAGAACACTAATCTAGAGGAGAAACTATGCACTTGAGGAACGGGTAGCATGTGGCTGAAAATCTAGTGCAAAATCCCTCAATACCACCAGTATATATAGGAGGAGATGAGGAGAGGAGGCAACTTGGCCTCCAAGCCTCCTAGGCTTCGGCCGAACTAGGAGAGGAGGATTCCACCTCCTCCACTCCTAGTAGGATTAGGATTCATCCTTTTTTTTTCCTTTTTGCCTTTTTCCACCTTTTTCCTTTTGGGTTTTCTTCTATGGACACATGGGCCTTGTGTGCGAGTTTCCACCAGCCCACTAAGGGCTGATATTCACTCTCCCACAGCCCATGAAGCCTCTTGAGTCGAAATACCCCTCCCGGAGGTCTCCCGGTACACTACCGATAAGCCCGGAACTTTTCCGGCGACCAAAACAGGACTTCCTATATATGAATCTTTACCTCCGGACCATTCCGGAGCTCCTCGTCACGTCCAGGATCTCATATGGGACTCTGAACAAACTTCGGTCACCACCATACATAACTCTATACTACCGAAACGTCACCAAACCTTGAGTGTGCAGACCCTGCGAGTTCGAGAACTATGTAGACATGACCGAGACACCTCTACGGTCAATAACCAATGGCGGGACCTGGATGTCCACATTGGTTCCTACATATTCTACAAAGATCTTTATCGGTCGAACCTCTATGTCAAGGATTCAGTTAATCATGTATGATGTTCCCTTTGTTCTTCGGTATGTTACTTGCCCGAGATTCGATCGTCGGTATCTCCATACCTAGTTCAACCTCGTTACTGGTAAGTCTCTTTACTCGTTCTGTAATACAAGATCCCATGACCAACACTTAGTCACATTGCTTGCAAGGCTTATTGTGATGTTGTATTACCGAGTGGGCCTTGAGATACCTCTCCGTCACACGGAGTAACAAATCCCAGTCTTGATCCATGCCAACTCAACAGACACCCTCGGAGACACCTGTAGAGCACCTTTATAGTCATCCAGTTACGTTGCGACATTTGATACACACAAGGTACTCCTCCGATATCTGTGAGTTGCATGATCTCATGGTCATAGGAACATATACTTGACATGCAGAAAACAGTAGCAATAAATTGACACGATCATAAGCTACGTTCGTAGTTTGGGTCTTGTCTGTCACATCATTCTCCTAATGATGCGATCCCGTTATCAAATGACATCTCATGTCCATGGCTAGGAAACCTCAACCATCTTTCAATCAACGAGCTAGTTCACTAGAGGCATACTAGGGACATTGTGTTTGTCTATGTATCCACGCATGTATCCATGTTTCCAATTAATACAATTATAGCATGGATAATAAATGATTATCATGAACAAGGAAATACAATAATAAACAATTTATTTATTGCCTCTAGGGAATATTTCCAACACAATGCCCACCCAGGTTTAATATCCAAACATTTCAGTTTTTTTAATTTCCTGATATTGTTTTAATGCTATTTTGTTATTGGTGTGTGTGGCACCCAGGTGCTCCAATACATTTTCCATATTTTTTGAGAAGTCTACTGCATGTTCCTTAAAAACAAACGCGGCCAAACATGGCATACATGTTCCGCAACTTCGCCGACAAGTCCAGTCCGAGGTTGCGGAGCGAGAGCAAGCGTTGTAGACGAAGTAGTCGAACACGCGAAAGTAGATGAACACAAGAAGTAAGAGAAGACTATCTTTATTAATGGTGATTTCTGTGTTACAATGGTTGCTCCTCGTCTATTTATATAGGGGTAGGAGGGTGAAAGGATAAGTACCCACTTAATGTAACATGAGGAACCGCACACGCTAAGAGGCGCGCCTCGCGCTGGCCTCTCGCGCCGCACCCATAGGTGGGCCGGTTTCCCAACACTCCCCCTTGGGTAATTATCCATATATCCATGTCTCAAAACTCCGAAAAGCCAAGTGGGAAAAAATATGGAGAAATAGTACATTGTTGTATTGCACGAATTGCCTCGTCAAAAACCTTAGGTGAGGAACATCAGGAAAACTAACCAACGAAAAAAGAGTACAATCCACTCAACCATCAAGTTGAGTACTCAATCATTGCGATCGAGATTTTAACGATGAGATTGTGAAGTTTCTCCCCCTTAACCTTGCATCTCTCTAAGTCTCATCATACCGATTCCACGCACACATCTCTCGAAGGATGATGTCGGTAATGATTTAGTGAACATACCAGCAAGATTGTCACATGACTTAGTATGCAAAATTCTCACCTCCTTCAACTGTTGCAGCTCATGTGCATAGAAGAAGTTGGGACTAATATGCTTTGTGAGGTTACTCTTCACATAACCCATTTGAACTTGTGCAACACAAGAAGCATTATCTTCATAGATAATGGTAGGGGTTTGTATGGCGTTCAACCCACACGTCGGCTGAATGTGGCAGATCATCCACTGAAGCGATACACATTCTTTTAATGCTTCGAATAGTGCCATGATTTCCGAGTGGTTCGTGGAAGTCGACACAAGAGTTTTCTTGGTCGATCTCTAGGAAAATGCAGTTCCACCACAAAGGAAAACATATCCCGTCCGTGATTTGCAATCATGCGGGTCCGATAGGTACCTAGCATCGGCATAGCCTGTAAGGGATAGGTCTTGATTCCTTTTATAAAACAGGCCAAGATCTTGGGTCCCTCGCAGGTAACGAAAGACGTCCTTGATACCTTTCCAATGTCTCTTGGTAGGTTCAGAACTGTACCTAGCAAGCAAACTGGCGACAAGAGCAATGTCTAGCCGTGTACAATTTGCGAGGTACATGAGTGCTCCAACTGCACTCAGGTAAGGAACCTCTGGTCCCAGAGTTTCCTCCCCTTCTTCCTTAGGCCTGAATGGGTCCTTGTCCGGTTGTAAAGCTCTCCCGACCATCGGGGTCTTAGAAGGATATGCCTTATCAAATCCAAATCTTTCCAACACCTTATGGGCGTAGGCCGACTGGTGCACTAAAATCCCATCAGGGGAATGTTCAAGTTGTAGACCTACACAGAACTTGGTTTTACCCAAATCCTTCATCTCGAATTCCTACATCAGGTATGTTGGGGATATAACCCCGCAATATGACCCACCATTAAGGTTCCGGGTCACATTGATTGCTCGTGAGCCAGCCCAAGGGTGAGCTGTAAAGTCTATGACCCAGGAAGATAAGTGGATCAAGGTGTGGGCCGCAAGGTGGCTCGAACGGAGAAGACCCGGGCGTGTAAGCCGCTCGGGGACAGCTTGGACAACAAGATAGAGGAAGACTCAGTTAGACAATTGTAAAGACCCATGGTCCTGACCTCCTATATAAAGGCAGACCCGGGGCGACTTGGAGATCAGGTTATCGAGAACTAGGTCAAGCTTTAGCTCCCTTGTAATCGATGCAACAAGCAATACAAGAACGAGCAAGATGTAGGCTATTACCTCGACTTGAGGGGCCGAACCTGGGTAAACTCGTGTCCTTCATCCCAATCAACCCCTTTGAGTCCATCACGTTAGCGATGGCCTCGAATCCAAGTCTGTTCACCTGGACATCTGCCGTGATAAATCCACGACAAGGTAGGAACTCGCTTCCTCAATATCCTTAGGTGTACCGATTATGTTTAACTCATCCACATACACCGAGATTATACAGAATCCATCTTGGGATAGCAGTATAAAAACACATGGGCAATCTTTATTGCTCGTGTAGCCCTTCTGATGAAGGAAGTCGCTTAGGCGATTATACCACATTCTACCAGACTATCTGAGTCCATAAAATGCATTTTGAAGTTGAACATTGTATAGACTCCTGTTTGCTCTATCATGGTTCGGAACATGGATACCTTTAGGACCTTCATGTATATGTTCAAATCCAAGTTACCATACAGGTAAGTAGTGACAACATCCATTAATTTCATTTTCAAGCCCATGTTTACTGCCATTGAGATCAAGTATCTATAGTAAACTCCATCCATGACCGGGGAATACGTCTCCTCAAAATCGACACCAGGTCGTTGAGTGAACCCTTGAGCGACGAGCCTTGCTTTGTACCGCACTACCTTATTATTTTCATCTCTCTTTCGAACAAAAAACCCACCTATGACCAATAAGGCGAATGTGGGGAGGAGTTCGACAAACTAGTCCGAACACCTTCCTTTTGTTGAGAAATAATAATTCGGCAGTAATTGCCTCCTGCCAATCTTTCCAATCTGACCTTTTCTTGTAATCAGCGAGTGTGTTAGGCTCGGGGTCAAGATCTATGATTGAGGCAATTTTCGTAGCAAAGTTAATGTCGACAATCACCGTTGCTCGGTTCAGGGACTCCCCGTATAAATATAACTTATGGCCATTTCATCATGGAGCGCATCTGGCGCTAACACTTGCTCTACCAAATTTCCCATTCTGGGAGCAAGGTCCTTTAGATTTCCCGCGCCGATGTGTGTGCACACATCTCCATTGGGTGTTTCCGTCACGGGAAAGTTTAGGTCCAGAATTTTGTGCAGTGAAGTTTCCGTACTTGTGCCATGTCTAGAATGGCTCCCCGTTTCACTTTGGGACACTTTGGTGACATGCTGTAATAAATCTCTCTTATCCTTTTTCATCGGGCGTCCCCGAGTACTTGGGATTTGAGAAGTCGGATCTCTCTTCCTTTTAGGCCTTTTTACGGAAGCGGGTATACCGTCATTTTTCTTCGGTATTTCAACCCTTTCCGGTGCATTGCGCGCATGCACATGCGATTTTGTCGCAGTCTTGAAGTTGCTAAAGTGATCAGGCAGTTGATTTGCTAATGACTGCAAATCTATTATCTTTTGGACTTCTCTCTCTGTCTCAGCAGTGTGTGGGTCATGGGCATGGATTCCTGTGTCTTGCCACGTGATTTCTCGACTTTTAGCATCAAGGGGTTGATTCTCTCCCCCTAAAGTCGGGAAAAATCCTCGTCAAAAATATAATCAGCAAAACGAGCCATGTGACAGTCACCTGTCATGGGGTCCAGATACCTGATTATAGACACAGTCTCTCGACTTACGGAGCGGGCCCATTGCTGATCGTTCGGGTGGTGGTATTGGTACATATACCTGGCAACCGAACCTACGAAGGTGGGAAATTTTTGGTGTCGACCCTTGTGCAAGTTGAACGGGAGAGTGGATGTTGTAGGCCGACGGTCTAAAGTTGATGAGATTGGCCGCATGTAACACTACGTGGCCCCAACTTGTAGTTGGTAAATTACAACCCTGAAGGAGTAGTCGGGCAATGAATTTAATTATTTTAATCAATGCCTCGGCAACTCCATTTTGTGTATGAACATGCGGTACTAAGTGCTCAACTTTGATTCCCATTGCCATGCAATAATCATCGAACACCTTCGAAGTAAATTCTCCGGCGTTGTCCATTCGAATAGACTTTATACGATAATCAGGGAAATTATTCCTCATTTGTATGATCTGAGAGATCAATTTTGCAAAGGCATGGTTCCGTGTTGACAGCAGGTAAACATTGGACCATTTAGAGGAAGCATTAATGAGCACCATGAAGTACCGAAGCGGCCCCATGAGGGGCTGAATTGGACCGCATATGTCCCCTTGTATACGTTCCAAGAACGCGGGGATTTCATCCCTCACCTTTAGGGGCAATGGCCTAATGACTAACTTCCCCGTGGCGCATGCAGAGCATACGAAATCATCGGGATTCAAGAAGTTCTTCACGTTAACATTATGACCATGCGAGTTGTTAATTATATTTCTCATCATCCTAAGTCCGGGGTGGCCTAACCTATCATGCCAGAGGCAGAAAAGTTCAAAGCTTCTAAAAACAATCTTAAGGGTAGTGTACTCGGGCGGTGCTACTATCTTGGTGTAGTATTGTAGGACATATGCTCTAGAGGCAATAATAAATGCTATTGATTATCTCCTTGTTCATAATTAGGTTTATGTTCCATGCTATAACTCCTATGGTTCTCGAGTCTGCAATAACCACGAGGCTCGAAGGAAGACTCATATGCATGTGTGGAATAATAAACAGTAAAATGTATTCCTAGTCTGGCCTCTAAGAATGGCTCAAGTATTGCATGATGATCCTGTTTTCCTGATCATGGGCATGGCTATGCTGGCAATTTTGAGGACACAATGTTAGAAGAAGATTTGTGTTGAATCGACCTGAATTGATGTTATGCTATGAGATACATTCGTCAATAGTTAAATCATTTATAACATAGAGATGGTTTACGTTTGTATGATTCCTTAGACCATGAGAGTATCGAGTTTCTTCATGCTTGCTTCATGAACTTTGGGGTTTGTTAAACGTCATCCATAAATGGGTGGCTATTACGGCGGCTTACGGGTTCATGGAAAAGTATGTCAAGTAACTTGATAGCTCAAGATTGGGATTTGCTCCTACGACGATGGAGAGATATCTTTGGGCCCTCTCGGTGTTACGGTATCCATCATCGTCTGGCCAGACACTTTGTGATTTGATCACGGGGATGCCAGAACACGGGAACGAGAAAAGAGAACAATACCGGTAACGAGGTAACTGGCATAGTGGACAAGTTGTTGATCCACGGGGATGCCAACATGTCTCACCTCGGGTATTTGTAACATATCGCGAAGCAACATGAATAGCACATGGCAACTGGAGATTCACTCGAATATTCATTCGTGTGGGTATAGGGGTCAATATGGGTGTCCAAGGCTCCGATGTTGATCATTGATCGGAAGGGGTTCCGGGTCATGGTTATGCTTCACCGAACCTATAGGGTCACACACTTAAGGGTCATCTATCTGTTGAATACTAGACAGGGAGTCTGAGAGAAATTCACCAAAAAAGTTTCGGAGACAACGGAAGAGCACCAGAGAGAGAGAGCACCAAAAGAGTTTCGGTAAAACTGAAAAGTTGTTTCGGAGTGTACCATTAAGTCAAATTGGTTTCGGCACATGCCTGGAAATTATTGGAAGGTACCAGAATTGTTCCGGTAACTTCTGAGATTTTTCAGAGACAAAAACAGGAAATGTTCCGGACTGCCGGAACCGCTTTAGTTGCTTTTCACAGATGAAAATCACTAAACCAAAAATTTGTTTCGAAGTACACCACAAAGTCAAATTGGTTTCGGTACATGCCTGATAATTCTTGGAGGGTCCAGAATCGTTCTGGAAACTTTCTGGAATTTTCCGGGATGAAAACCGGAAATGTTCCGGAGCTGCCGGAACCGCTTCAGATGCTTTTCGCAGATGAAAATCACTAAACCGGGATTGTTTCGGAACGCGTTGAAAATTATTTTAGTGGGTACTAGAAATGTTCTAAGCCCACATAAATATTTTCAGTTTGAACGCACGCTGAAATATGTTGTCGTGAATAGTGAAATTGCTTTTTTGATTACTTTACGGAAAGCCACCTTTTGGGGCTTTACTCACGAACATCTCTAGGGATGACATGGAAGGATAAGGGCTGCCCACTTGCTTTTACCTTTGTGCCCTTGTGAAGGGCATTTTGGGTATTTCAAGTGTCACCCTACCCCTTGTGTTTTCCTAAAAATAGAGGTGGAGATGCACTCTCCACACTCACTCTTTCTCACATACACATGCCATCTGATGTTATCTGGCTTCTCTCTCCCTCCCAGCGAAATAGTTTTGTAGAGCCGAAAGGCTATCTGGGTTCCGGTGGGAACTAGTTCTGGACGGCGAAGCCCTGCCGGATAGATGACACCGTATGTGTGCAACTCTGTCGAGAGATCGTAGTTTCAGTCTTAGTTCGAGAGTGCCTCCCGAAGGGCTGTCCGAGTAACTGTCCGAGTTTTGAAGGTCCTCCGGGTTGTCCGAGTGTCTGTCTGAGTTTCGATGGTCCTCCTGAAGGGCTATCCGTGACACCATCCGAGGGACTGTCCGACCACCTCCCGGAGGGCTGTTCGAGGGGCGGACGAGGGTATACATCCTCGTGGTTGGGAGGTTGTAAATCCTAGCTGCGGGGATCTGCACCCTAATCGTCATTGACTCTACTTCCGCTACGCTACGAGTCGGTAACGAAAAATATCAAACCTTGTATGCAGTCTCTATACTGGTCCTGGGCTGGTGCGTAGGTCGGATTTTTTTGTTTTCTACTGTGTTACCCTACAGTGGCATCATGAGCCATGCTATGCGTAGATGCAGGCTGCGATCTAGAATACATAGAGATGTATGGGTGTTGCACAATATAATTAGGTAGTAGATGAGATCTATTGCTGAAAATTATTTGTGTGGGTAGAAGATGAAATCTGTTACCCGATGTTCTTGTTGCTTCCCTAGAATTTGCATATTTCTGATCTTGATAACAACATGGTGGAGTTTCAATGTTCTGGCAATCCACGATCCTGATTGATCAACGAAGTGCTAACAGTTCATTGAATTCCATCGTAGTTAAAAAGAAAGATGAAATTTTGCAGACGAAAGGGCAATGCAGATATGATCTGCACTGGGATCATGCGTATGACGAAGTTTAGTATGGGGCCCGAGATTTTATGATCTCATGTTTCATAAACCCTACAATGTTATCTAGCGACTTGGATTATCATGCTTAATGATGGACGTTGGTAGCTTCGGTTTGTTTCGAAACCTTAGAAGCCACGTAAAACAAGTTTTTGCATGAACCGATTAGAGGCGTCTAACTTGGTTTTGCAGGATGGTTTGCATGTGCATATGATGTGGTATAGCAGTGCTCACATTAATTTGATTATGTATGAGATGACTATATGATGTAATATTAACATGACCCGCATGTCATGATTCGGCATGATGGCTGGAGCCATATGATTGTCACTTTAATGACCTGCGTGACAACCTTAAGTAATGCACTTATTTTATTAGCTATAGAGATAGCAATATTATTTGATGCATCGACAAGGTGGTGGCAATCTTCGCGAAGGTGAACACCGACGCGAATGCCAAATATGAAGAAATACAAGACTTCTCCATCAGAAAGGGCTATACCATATCATGCTATTATGAATTGCCTGAGATGTTTATCCCTTATGTTGCACCCTTCTTGATTGCGTGGTAGTCTCTTTTTATTAGGGTGATCTCTCACTAAAATATCAACTAGTTAGTGTTCTCCCAAGTGTAGCACCGTCACGGCAACTTTTTGGGGTACGACGTCTACACATGAGTACGAACGATTTGGGATGTGTGAGGCGGGTGAGGTCAGACCTTGCAGCAAGATCACTTGGTTGTCTTGACGTTCAGGCAGGACAGTCCTGAGCTCGGAACACACACATCGAAAGATGGACAAGAGTCACATAGAGATGTGATTGGCAAGTTGGCCTACCGATTAAAATTCACGTCATCAGTGATGAACCCCTCAATGGCGTTGAATTGAAATGCAGGTCTTGAATCACTCACAATCAATTATGAGAGATATTAATTTGAGTGGGAGCACACTTTAGAATTAATTCTTTTAATTCTTAGTGCAATTAATTTTGAACACTATCTAAGTGTGATTTGCAAAATAGTTGTAGAATAATGGCTCGCGTTTCCACCTTCCCTATTAAAAATGAATAGTTGTTAAATATCTGGTTAAATCTTTACGGTTGGTAACATAATGTGAGGATTGTCTTCAAGAGTGCCGAGAAGGACTTTGTCCTATCACATGCTTTCGGTATTCTTCCCCTAATGCTATGGATCATGTGACTCTCGTCCTTCAATCCAAAAGCTAGAATTCCATTTTAGTCAAAGTGCAATATGTTTGCTTCCATGAGACCCGAACTTCAAAAGTTTGGATATTTATGTGATATTAATGGAATCTGAAAATCATTTTCAGAGACAGACAAAGGCTAAAAGATATGAGATATCCAAAGCAATGTTTGTTTGCAAACTATTAGTAAAGGAGTTTACTATGCATTAGACTGATAAGAGAGGGATCCAGGAGAACGCCTGTCATATGATGAAAGGTGAATAAAACAACAACTTAAAGAGAAAGGAAGTGCCAGAAGGGTGTTAGTAAGACTTTCACGTCTAGGAAGTCCGGGGATAACGCCCCTCTTAAGTTGGATGCTTCTTCTAAGAGTAGGAGAAATACTAAAAGTTAAACTATTAGAAATATAAAGGCAAAAGGAAAGAAGACTGGAATATCCAGCTCATGTATGAGTGTCAAACAAGTTTTTGATGTATAGAAGGCTGGTCAAAGATATAGTTCTTGGGAATTATGGTTAAACATGTTAATCACTAATTCTTGGGTACTATGAGTTAATCGCAAAGATACCCGCTCGATTGCATTATGTTGCAATTCGATGTAAGAACAACTATGGCATGAACGACTAGCCAGGAATGAGGTTTAGATACACGCAGGGAACATAGTAAATGTTACTATGCCTTCCATCGGTGTATTCCCTATGTATTTACTTTCATAATTCATTTTAGAATTTCACACTCTAGCCCTTTGCATAAGGTATCTTGCAAGAAGGTTGTTCATAAGAGAACTTTTGATGTTTGGTGTTATGAATAACATGAAGGGACATGCTTCCATCAAAGATGGGATGTATGTTATGAATATTGATGGAAATATGATACATCCATAACACTAACGCTGAATGTCACAAGACTAAAAGAATACCACACAAGTGTGGCACTGCATTTGGTCACATTGGAGAAACCCGCATGGAAAATTCCATTATGATGGATTTTGAAGTCATTTGATTTTGAATCATCTGACACTTGCAACTTTCCTATGAAAGGTGAAGTGACTGAAATACCGTTCACAGGCCATAAGGAATGAGCAAAGAACATATCGGTGATCATACATTATGATGTGTGTAGTCCAATAAATGTTGTTGCAAGTAGTGGATTTATCTATCTTTAGAAATGACTCAAGTAGATATATGGATATTTACTTGTTGAGACGTAAGTCTGGATCTTTTGAATTCATTCATAAGGTTTTAAAAAATGAAGTAGAAGTTGTTGTAACAAGAAAATTATGTTTCTACAATTCGATTACAGAAAGGAATATTTGAGTTACAAGTTTAGCAAATGTCTAATGAGTTGTGAAAGGGGTTTCATAACTTGCACCTCCCGGAACACCACTGTAAGTGGAGAGTCCATGTAGATGTAATCGATCCATTCATGACATCGTGATATCAAATATGACATAAATAAATTTGCCATTACCCCTTTTAAAGAGTGATGCTTTAGAGACTACAGCTTTTACACTGAAAAGAGATCCATCAGGTCTGTTGAAATGACGCCATGGTATGGTACGCCCAACCATGTTATATATTTTCTTAACATTTGGAATATGGGGCTTGTGTAAAAGGTTACAAACCTATTCCAAATCAGACAAGTGTTGCTTTGTAGATTATCTCAAGTCATTGGGTATTCCCCCACCACTATACCGAGGCAAAGGATTTTGCCACAAAACGGTATGCTTTTAAAGAGAATAGTTCTTACAAAAGGTGAGTGGGAGGACAGTGCAACTCGATGAGATAACCAGTATCTTTGTCATCAGATCAAAGGAAAGAAACCTTGGAAGTGATTCCGGAGTTTCCTACTCTGATTGATACGGAAGTATCTACAATAAAATGTATGGACTTTGGTCGAACTTGCAGCTGAACCACATAGGCAAAGCTCACGCAAACCTATCAAGTGCGCAAATGAGATATTGTTGTTAGACAACATTATGCCTACAATACACAAGGAAGCGTTGATGGGCCCTGACTCCGGAATTGGCTAAATGCCAATACAATCCGAGATAGTTTCCATATAAGTGATTCAAGATTAAAATCTTGATACACCTTTCGGAAGACTTAGAGTCTAACGAATATTTATGGAACTAAAAACTGATACAGATAAAATGTTTTATCCATAAAGCTCGACTTGTTGCAATAACAAGTTCAAAGAGTTGACTACAATGACATTTTCTCACCGTAGCGATGCTTGAAGTCGGTTCGGGTTGAACTAGCAATTAATACATATTTGAATCATGATATATGAAACATAGATGACAAAAGGATTTCCATCTCATGGAAATGAAACCTAGGACTTGTATGTGATACAGTCCAAAGTAATTTGTCAATCCAGAGGGTGCTAGTAAGTATGCAAACTTCAGAGTTCCAGCGATGGACAGAAGAGAGCAAAGTGGAGTTGGAATCTTCGTTTTTGATGGAATGGTCAAAGGGGTTTGACTTCATCAAATGGGTATCGAAGATGCTTGTGATTCAAGAAAGTAAGTGGGAGCATAATAATATTTCTAAAAACCTTGTGTACTTGATACATTGTTAATTGAAAATAAATTTCTTGACATGAATTAGGACTTCATTTGAAAATTGTTTTTCGATGCAGTGCTTAGGCTAAATAGCCTCAATATTAGGCATGATGATCTATGGAGAAGGATTTACCTAATGGGGCTAAGCTATGAATACATATTGACAAGATGCTAAAACCTTTTAGCATTTAAAACGCCAAGGAGTGATTCTTGCCGAAGTCACATGGAAAGAGTTTTTGCAAGACTCGGCGTCCCAAAACACTGATGAGTAAAATACATGATGGAGATTCCACACACTCTTGTGTTTGGATTAATCATGTATTCCATGGTATGTAAAAACAACCAAATATGTCCAATACTCCAAATTTGTTATCAGTATAGATACCAAAGTGATCAAAGTACTTATCATGGGACAACAGTGAAAGATGTCATTGAGTACTAGAGCAGTACTGATGACATGTTTTCCCGCAAGCAAATATTATGAAGTGCTCGTTGTAAGTAATTACATTGATACAGTCTTCATCAATGCTCCATGCGATTTTCGATTTAAGTTAAGGGTTTTGTGTAATACACAACATGGTGGCATGGTAGTTGGAAATTGTTCCAAACAAAATACTGTGGAAAATTCTATAACAAAGTCTAAGTATGTTGACGCTTTAGAAGCGACAAATAAGTTGTTGAATCATATAGTTCATTCATGAACTTAGTATGGTTCCAAGATGGCTTTGGTCTATGGGACACTATTGCAGATAGTTGCCCCATAGCTCAGTCTGAGGAATCAGGTTTCGACCAATGATTCACACATATGCAAAGCCAAGTCCACACAAAATATGAATTTTGTGAAAGCATGAAAAACGCAAGGATATGCAAAGTTACACACGGAGCTGAAGTTGTCAGATCCGTTGGACATCAGACTATACCACAAGCGAAGCATATTTTACACCAGTATGACATAGGTGTAAAGTGCATTAGCATTGACTAGATTATTGACTCTAGTGCAAGTGGGAGTCTGTATGAGATATGCCCTAGAGGCAATAATAAATGTTATTGATTATCTCCCTGTTCATAATTAGGTTTATGTTCCATGTTATAACTGCTATGGTTCTCGAGTCTGCAATAACCACGAGGCTCGGAGGAAGACTCATATGCACGTGTGGAATAATAAACGGTAAAACGTATTCCTAGTATGGCCTCTAAGACTGGCTCAAGTATTGCATGATGATCATGTTTTCCTGATCATGGGCATGGCTATGCTGGCAATTTTGAGGGCACAATGTTAGAAGAACATTTGTGTTGAATCGACCCGAATTGATGTTATGCTATGAGATACATTCATCACTAGTTAAATGGTTTATAACGCAGAGATGGTTTACGTTTGCATGATTCCTGAGACCATGAGAGTATCGAGTTTCTTCGTGCTTGCTTCATGAACTTTGGGGTTTGTTAAATGTCATCCGTAAATGGGTGGCTATTATGGCGGCTTACGGGATCGTGGAAAAGTATGTCAAGTAACTTGATAGCTCAATATTGGGACTTACTCCTCCAACGAGGAGAGGTATCTCTGGGCCCTCTCAATGTTACGGTATCCATCATCGTCTGGCCAGACACTTTGTGATTTGATCACGGGGATGCCGGAACAGGGGAACAAGAAAAGCGAACAATACCGGTAACGAGGTATGTTGGGGAACGTTGCATGGGAAACAAAAAATTTCCTACGCACACGCAAGATCTATCCATGGTGATGAGCATCTACGAGAGGGAGAGTGGATCTACATACCCTTGTAGATCGCTAAGCGGGAAGCGTTAAGAAACGCGGTTGGTGTAGTCGAACGTCTTCGCGATCCAAATCGCCGAGCGTCCCGCGATCTCATCACGATCCGTCCCGTGAACTCATCACGATCCGTTTCGTTATCTTGATCACGATCCGTCCCGCGAACTCATCACGATCCGTCCCGCGAACTCGTCACAAACCGTCTCGCGATCTTCGTCACGGTCCTTCCGATCTAGCGCCGAACGGACGGCACCTCCGCGTTCAACACACGTGCAGCTTGATGACGATCTCCACCGTCTTGATCCAGAAAGAGGAAGTGGAGAGGAAGAAGAGTTCACCGGCAGCGTGACGGCGCTCCAGCGATGGTGGTGGAGCAATTCTGGCAGGGCTTCGCCTAAGCACTGCAGAAAACCGATCTAGAGGAGAAACTATGCACTAGAGAAACGGGTAGCACATGGCTAAAAATTCTGTGCCAAAACCCTAAAATCCTCTAGTATATATAGGAGCAGATGAGGAGGAGTCTTGGCTGCCAAAAAGCCAGCCCTTGGGTCGACCAAAGTGGGGAGGAGAGGAGGAGTCCTCCTCCAATCCTAGTAGGACTAGGATTCCTTCCTTTTTTGGCCTTTTTCCACCTTTTTCCCGCTGGGCTTTTTCTCCCAGCCACATGGGCTTTGTGTGGGACTTTCACCAGCCCACAAAAGGCTGGTATTTACTCTCCCACAGCCCATGAAGCCTCTTGGGTCGAAATACCCCTCCCGGTGGTCTCCCGGTACACTACCGGCACTCCCGGTACACTACCGATGAGCCCGAAACTTTTCCGGTGACCAAACTGGGACTTCCTATATATGAATCTTTACCTCCGGACCATTCTGGAGCTCCTCATCTGGGACTCCAAACAACCTTCGGACACCACCATACATAACTCTATACTATCGAAACGTCACCAAACCTTAAGTGTGCAGACCCTGCGGGTTCGCGAACTATGTAGACATGATCGAGACACCTCTACGGTCAATAACCAATGGCGGGAACTGGATGTCCACATTAGTTCCTACATATTCTACGAAGATCTTCATTGGTCGAACCTCTATGTCAAGGATTCAGTTAATGCCGTATGATGTTCCCTTTGTTCTTTGGTATGTTACTTGCCCGAGATTCGATCGTCGGTATCTCCATACCTAGTTCAACCTCGTTACCGGCAAGTCTCTTTACTCGTTCCGTAATACAATATCCCACAACTAACAATTAGTCACATTGCTTGCAAGGCTCATTGTGATGTTGTATTACCGAGTGGGCCCCGAGATACCTCTCCGTCACACGGAGTAACAAATCCCAGTCTCGATCCATGCCAACTCAACAGACACCATCGGAGATACCAGTAGAGCACCTTTATAGTCGCCCAGTTACATTGCGACATTTGATACACACAAGGCACTCCTTCAATGTCCGTGAGTTGCATGAGCTCATGGTCATAGGAACATATACTTGACATGTAGAAAACAGTACCAATAAACTGACACGATCATATGCTACGTTTGTAGTTTGGGTCTTGTCCATCACATCATTCTCCTAATGATGTGATCCCGTTATCAAATAACATCTCATGTCCATGGCTAGGAAACCTTAACCATCTTTGATCAACGAACTAGTCCATTAGAGGCATACTAGGGACATGGTTTTGTCTATGTATCCACACATGCATCTAAGTCTCCGATCAATAAAATTTATAGCATGGATAATAAACGATTATCATGAACAAGGAAATATGATAATAACTAATTTATTATTGCCTCTAGGGAATATTTCCAACAGTCTCCCACTTGCACTAGAGTCAATAATCTAGTTCACATCACCATGTGATTCACATTGTTATGAATCTACCACCCAATGAGTTTCTGGGGCTCGATCATGCTTTGCATGTGAGAGAGGTCTTATAGTCAACGGGTCTGCGACATTCAGATCCGTGTGTACTTTGCAAATGACTATGTCAAACCGTAAACTCTGTTACCACACACTTGGTACTATTCCAAATGGCTGCTCCACTATACGTATCCAGATTGCTACTACGAGTCATCCGGATTGGTGTTAAAGCTTGCACCGACATAACACTTTACGATGAACTCTTTATCAATTCCATAATCGAGAAACATCTCCTCAGTCTTTTAGTTACTAAGGATAATCATGACCATTGTCCAGTGCTCCATTCCAGGATCACTTTGAAACCTTCTGGCCATACTTATGGCAAGGCTGACATCGGGTCTTGTGCACAGCATTGAATACATGATAGAGCCTATGGCTGAAGCATAGGGGATGACACTCATCTTTTCTCTATCTTCTGCAGTCACTGGGCATTGAGTCTTACTCAACTTTATACCTTACAAATCAGGCGAGAACTCTTTCTCTAACTGATCCATTTTTAACTCTTTCAAAATCTTGTCAAGGTATGTACTCATTGAAAGTCTTATCAAACATCTTGATCTATCTTTATAGATTTTGATGCTCAACAATTAGGTAGCTTTATCCAGGTCTTCCTTTGAAAAACTCTTCTCAAACAACCTTTTATGCTTTCCAGAAATTCTACATCATTTCTGATCAACAATATGTCAACCACATATGCTTACCAGAAACTCTATAGTGCTCCCACTCACTTTATTGTAAATACAAGTTTCTCATAAGCTTTGTATCGACTCAAAAACTTTGATTACCTCATCAAAGTGTATATTCCAACTCCGAGATGCTTGCTTCATTTCATAGAAGAATCACTGAAGCTCGCACACCTTTTAGCATCCTTAGGACTGACAAAACCTTCTGGTTGTATCTCATACAACCTTTCCTTAAGGAAGGAAACGATGTTTTGGCATCCATCTGCCAGATTTCATAATTGAAAATTGCAGCAACTGCTAACATAATTCCAACATACTTTAGCATCGCTACGAGTGAGAAATTCTCATCGCAGTCAACTCTTTGAACTTGTCGTAAACTACTTTGCAACAAGTCAAGCTATACAAATGGTAACATTTACCATCAGCGTCTGTCTTCGTTTTAAAGATCCATTTGTACTTTAACGACCACCGTCCAACGAGCAAGTCCACCAAAGTCTATACTTGGTTTTCACACATGGATCCTTTCTCGGATTTCGTGGCCTCTAACCATTTGTTGGTTTCCGGGCCCATCATCGCTTCTCCATAGTTCGTAGGTTCATCGTTGTCCAACAACATGACCTCCAAGACAGGGTTGTCGTACCGCTCAGGAGCAGTATACATCCTTGTCACCCTACGAGGTTTGATAGTAACTTGATCTGAAGCTTCATGATCATCATCATTAACTTCCTCTTCAACTAACATAGGCTTCATAGAAACAACTTCCTGCGCTGCGCTACTCTCTGGTTGATGTAAAGGTTCAATAACCTCATCAAGCCCTAATTTCCTCGTAGGTCGATAGTAACTTGATCCGAAGCTTTCATGATCATCATCATTAACTTCCTCTTCAACTGACGTAGGCTTCACAGAAACATCTTTCTGTGTTGTGCCACTTTCTGGTTGAAGTAGAGGTTTCAACAACCTCATCAAGTTCTATCCTCCTCCCACTCAACTCTTTCAAGAGAAACCCTTTCTAGAGAAAGGACCCAGTTTTAGCAACAAACATTTTATGCTTGGATCTGAGATAGAAGGTTCACCCAACTGTTCTAAGGGTATTCTATGAAGATGTATTTGTCCACTTTGGGTTCGAGCTCATTAGGTGAAAACTTTTTCCACACAAGCGTCACAGCCCCAAACATTAAGAAATGACAGCTTAGGTTTCTATCAAACCATAGTTCACACGGTGTCATCTCAACGGCTTTAGATGGTGCCCTATTTAAAGTGAATGTAGTTGTCTCTAATGCACAACCCCAAAATTATAGTAGCAAAATGATAAGAGACATCATAACATGCACCATATCCAATAGAGCATGACTATGATGTTCGGACATACCATCACACTATGGTGTTCCAGGTGGCGTGTGTTGTGAAACAACTTTCACATTGTCTAAAGTTGTATGCCAAACTCGTAACTCAGATATTCACCTCCACGATCATATCGCAGATACTTTTATCTTCTTGTCACGATGATCTTAAACTTCACTCTAAATTTGCTTGAACTTTTCAAACGATTCAGACTTGTGTTTCATTAAGTAAATATACACTATATCTACTTAAATCATCAGTGAAGGTAAGAAAATAACGATATCCACTGCATGGTACAAGACTCACGGGATTGCATACATCAACATGTATCATTTCCAATGAATCACTTGCCCGCTCCATCCAACGGTTTCTTTTAGTCATCTTGCCCAAGAGGCATGGTTCGCATGTCTCAACCGATTCGAAATTGAATGAGTCCAAAGATCCATCAGCATGGAGTTTCTTCATGCGCTTTATTCCAATATGACATTTAGCGGCAGTGCCACAAGTATGTGGTACTATCATTATTAACTTTGTATCTTTTGGCATCAATGTTATGAACATGTGTATTACTACGATCAAGATTCAACAAACCATTCTCACTGGGTGCATGACCATTGAAGGTATTATTCATGTAAATAGAATAACCATTATTCTCTAACTTAAATGAATAACCATGTTGCAATGAACATGATCTAATCACGTTCATGCTCAACGCAAAAAACACCAAATAACATTTACTTTAGGCTCGTCACTAATCTCGAAGGTAGAGAGAGCGTGCGATGTTGATCACATCAACCTTGGAAACATTTCCAACACACATCGTCACCTCACACTTAGCTAGTTCTCCATTTATTTCGTAGCTTTTATTTCGAGTCACTAACATTTAGCAACCGAACCGGTATCCAATACACAGGTGCTACTAGGAGTACTAGCAAGGTACACATCAATAACACGTATATAAAATATACTTCTGTTGACGTTGCCAGCCTTCTTATCTACCAAGTATCTAGGGTTGTTCCACTTCAGCGACCGCTCTCCTCATAATCGAAGCACTTAGTCTCGGGTTTGATTTCAACTTTGGGTTGCTTCACTGGAGCAGCAACTGACTTGCTATCCATGAAGTTTCCCTCCTTGCTCTTGCCCTTCTGGAAACTTAGTGGTTTTAACTAACCATCAACACTTTGACGCTCCTTCTCGATTTCTACCTTTGCGGTGTCAAACATCGCGAATAGCTCAGGGATCATTATTTCTATCCCTGGCGTTTTATAGTTCATCACCAAGTTCTAGTAGCTTTAGTGACAGTGACTTGGAGAACTATATCAATCACTATCTTATCTGGAAGATCAACTCCCACTCGATTCAAGCGATTGTAGCACCCAAACAATCTGAGCACATGCTCAACGATTGAGCTATTCTCTTTCATCTTACAGGCAAAGAATCTTGTTGGAGATCTCATATCTCGCAACACGGGCACGAGCCTGAGATCCTAATTTCAGCTCTTAGAACATCTCATACGTTCCATGACGTTCAAAATGTTTTGGAGCTTCAATTCTAAGCTGTAATGCATGACGCACTAAACTATCAAGTAGTTATCAAAACGTGCCTGTCAGATGTTCACAACATCTACAAACAACCCTAGAGGGTTTGGTGCACCGAGCGGTGCATTAAGGACATAAGCCTTCTGTGCAGCAATGAGGACAATCCTCAGATCACGGAGCCTGTGCACAATATTGCTACCATCATCTTTCAACTCTATTTCTCTAGGAACATATAAAAATTCAAGGGAGCTACAGCGCGAGCAAGTAATCTACAACATAATTTGCAAAGACACTACTGACTATGTTCATGATAATGAGTTCAATTAATCATATTACTTAACAACTCCCACTCAAATTGACATCCCTCCAGTCATCCGAGTGATACATGATCCAAATTCACCAACCCAACTCCGATCATCACGTGAGTTGAGGTGGTTACAATGGTGAACATCATCATGTTGATCATATCTACTATATGACTCATGTTCGACCTTTCGGTCTCTTGTGTTCCGAGGCCATGTCTGTACATGCTAGGCTCGTCAAGTTTAACCCGAGTGTTCTGCGCGTGCAACACTGGCTTGCACCCATTGTATGTGAACGTAGAGTCTATCACACCCGATCATCACGTGGTGTCTCAACACGACGAACTTTTGCAACGGTGCACACTCGGGGAGAACACAATTTATCTTGAAATTAAGTGAGGGATCACTTTATAATGCTACCATCGTCCTAAGCAAAACAAGGTGCATAAAAGGATTAACATCACATGCAATTCATAAGTGACATGATATGGCCATGAACTTGTGCTTTAGATCTCCATCTTGAAAGCACCGGCATGATCTCCATTGTCACCGGCATGACACCATGATCTCCATCATCTTGATCTCCATCAACATGTCACCATCGGGGTTGTCACGCCCACCATGCTTCTACTACTATTGCTACCGTTTAGCGATAAAGTAAAGCATTACACAGCGCTTAATGATTGACACGCAGGTCATACAATAATTAAAGACAACCCTATGGCTCTAGCCGGTTGCCGTACTCATCGACATGCAAGTCGTGATAATCTATACATCACATGATCATCTCATACATCACATATATCACATATATCACATCATGTAATTGGCCATATCACATCACAACATACCCTGCAAAAACAAGTTAGACGTCCTCTAATTGTTGTTGCATGTTTTACGTGGCTGCTACGGGTTTCTAGCAAGAATGATTCTCACCTAAGCATAAACCACAAAGGTGATACATAATTTGCTTTTCAACCTTCTCAAGGACCGCCTTTGTCGAATCCGATCCAACTAAAGTGAGAGAAACTAGCACCCGCAAGCCATCTATGCAACAAGTTGCGGTCGAGGGAACCGGTCTCTCGTAAGCATACGAGTAATGTTGGTCCAGGCCGCTTCATCTCACAATACCGCTGAACCAAAATCCGACCAAGGGAGGAAGCAATCCAAGCATCAACGCCCACAAACCTTTTGTGTTCTACTCGAGATCTCATCTACACATAGACCTAGCTCATGATGCCACTGTTGGGGAACGTTGCATGGGAAACAAAAAATTTCCTACGCACACGCAAGATCTATCCATGGTGATGAGCATTTACGAGAGGGAGAGTGGATCTACATACCCTTGTAGATCCCTAAGCGGGAAGCGTTAAGAAACGCGGTTGGTGTAGTCGAACGTCTTCGCGATCCAAATCGCCGAGCGTCCCGCGATCTCATCACAATCCGTTTCGTGATCTTGATCACGATCCGTCCCGCGGACTCATCACGATCCGTCCCGCGAACTCATCACGAACCGTCTCGCGATCTTGATCACGGTCCTTCCGATCTAGCGCCGAACGGACGGCACCTCCGCGTTCAGCACATGTGCAGCTTGATGATGATCTCCACCGTCTTGATCCAGCAAGAGGAAGTGGAGAGGAAGAAGAGTTCACCGGCAGTGTGACGGCGCTCCAGCGATGGTGGTGGAGCAATTCCAGCAGGACTTCGCCTAAGCACTGCAGAAAACCGATCTACAGGAGAAACTATGCACTAGAGGAACGGGTAGCACGTGGCTGAAAATTCTGTGCCAAAACCCTAAAATCCTCTAGTATATATAGGAGGAGAGGAGGAGGAGTCTTGGCTTCCAAAAATCCATCCCTTGGGTCGACCAAAGTGGGGAGGAGAGGAGGACTCCTCCTCCAATCCTAGTAGGACTAGGATTCCTCCCTTTTTTGGCCTTTTTCCACCTTTTTCCCTTTTGGGTTTTTTCTCCCAGTCGCATGGGCCTTGTGTGGGACTTCCACCAGCCCACAAAAGGCTGGTATTTACTCTCCCACAGCCCATGAAGCCTCTTGGGTCGAAATACCCCTCCCGGTGGTCTCCCGGTACACTATCGGCACTCCTGGTACACTACCGATGAGCCCGAAACTTTTCCGGTGACCAAACTGGGACTTCCTATATATGAATCTTTACCTCCGGACCATTCCGGAGCTCCTCGTGACGTTCGGGATCTCATCTGGGACTCCAAACAACCTTTGGTCACCACCATACATAACTCTATACTACCGAAACGTCACCAAACCTTAAGTGTGCAGACCCTACGGGTTCGAGAACTATGTAGACATGACCGAGACACCTCTACGGTCAATAACCAATGGCGGGACCTGGATGTCCACATTGGTTCCTACATATTCTATGAAGATCTTTAGCGGTCGAACCTCTATGTCAAGGATTCAGTTAATCCCGTATGATGTTCCCTTTGTTCTTCGGTATGTTACTTGCCCGAGATTCGATCGTCGGTATCTCCATACCTAGTTCAACCTTGTTACCGGCAAGTCTCTTTACTCGTTCTGTAATACAAGATCCCGCAACTAACAATTAGTCACATTGCTTGCAAGGCTCATTGTGATGTTGTATTACCGAGTGGGCCCCGAGATACCTCTCCGTCACACGGAGTAACAAATCCGAGTCTCGATCCATGACAACTCAATAGACACCATCGAAGATACCTGTAGAGCACCTTTATAGTCGCCCAGTTACGTTGCGACGTTTGATACACACAAGGCACTCCTCCGATGTCCGTGAGTTGCATGATCTCATGGTCATAGGAACATATACTTGACATGCAAAAAAACAGTAGCAATAAACTGACACGATCATATGCTACGTTTGTAGTTTGGGTCTTGTCCATCACATCATTCTCCTAATGATGTGATCCCGTTATCAAATAACATCTCATGTCCATGGCTAGGAAACCATAACCATCTTTGATCAACAAGCTAGTCCATTAGAGGCATACTAGAGACGTGGTTTTGTCTATGTATCCACACATGCATCTAAGTCTCCGATCAATAAAATTTATAGCATGGATAATAAACGATTATCATGAACAAGGAAATATGATAATAACTAATTTATTATTGCCTCTAGGGCATATTTCCAACAAGGTAACTGGCATAGTGGACAAGTTGTTGATCCACGGGGATGCCAACATGTCTCACCTTGGGTATTTGTAACATATCGCGAAGCAACAGGAATAGCACACGACAACTGGAGGTTCACTCGAATATTCATTCGTGTGGGTATAAGGGTCAATATGGGTGTCCACGGCTCCGATGTTGATCATTGATCGGAAGGGGTTCCGGGTCATGTCTATGCTTCACCGAACCTATAGGGTCACACGCTTAAGGGTCATCTATGTGTTGAATACTAGACAGGGAGTCTGAGAGAAATTCACCGAAAAAGTTTCGGAGACAACAGAACAGTTTCGAAGAGAGAGCACCAGAAGAGTTTTGGTAAAACCAAAAAGTTGTTTCAGAGTGTACCATTAAGTCAAATTGGTTTCGGCACATGCCTGGAAATTATTGGAAGGTACCAGAATTGTTCCGGTAACTTCTGAGATTTTTCAGAGACAAAATCCGGAAATGTTCTGGACTGCCGGAACTGCTTTAGTTGCTTTTCACAGATGAACATCATTAAACCTAAAAGTTGTTTCGGAGTACACCATAAAGTCAAATTTGTTTTGGCACATGTCTGATAATTCTTGGAGGGTGCCAGAATCGTTCTGGAAACTTTCTGGATTTTTCTGGGATGAAAACCGGAAATATCCCGGAGCTGACGAAACCGCTTCAGATGCTTTTCGCAGATGAAAATCAGTAAACTGGAATTGTTTCGGAACGCGTTGAAAATTATTTTAGTGGGTACTGGAAATGTTCTAAGTCCACATAAATATTTTTAGTTCGAACGGACACTGAAATATGTCGTCGTGAATAGTGAAAGTGCTTTTGGATTACTTTATGGAAAGCCACCTTTTGGGGTTTTACTCACGAATATCTCTAGGGATGACATGGAAGGATAAGGGCTGCCCACTTTCTTTTACCTGTGTGCCCTTGTGAAGGGCATTTTGGGTATTTCAAGTGTCATCCTACCCCTTGGGTTTTCCTATAAATAGAGGTGGAGATGCACTCTCCACACTCACTCTTTATCACATACACATGCCATGTGATGTTATTTGGCTTCTCTCTCCCTCCCAGCGAAATAGTTTCGTAGAGCCGAAAGGCTGTCTGGGTTCCAGTAGGAACTAGTTCTGGACGGCGAAGCCCTGCCGGATAGATGACACCGTATGTGTGCAACTCTGTAGAGATATCATAGTTTTGGTCTTGGTTCGAGAGTGCCTCCAGAAGGGTTGTCCGAGTGATTGTCCGAGTTTTGAAGGTCCTCCCGAAGGGCTGTCCGAGTGACTGTCCGAGTTTCGATGGTCCTCCCGAAGGGCTGTCCGTGACACCATCCGGAGGACTGACCGACCGCTCCCGGAGGGCTGTTCGAGGGGCGGATGAGGGTATACATCCTCGCGGTTGGGAGGTTGTAAATCCTAGCTACGGGGATCTGCACCACCGATCGTCATCGACTCTACTTCCGCTGCACTACGAGTCGGTAACGAAAAAGATCAAACCTTGTATGCAGTATCCATAGTGGTCCTGGGATGGTGTGTAGGTCGGATTTTTTTTGTTTTCTGTTGCGTTACCCTACAAGTATAGCCCCGTGTCGAACGAAGGAAGCCTTTCAATAACATGTTTACCATTTGCATCCCGCTTTGTAATGAGGAGGCACTCCTTGCTGTTGTCATCATCGGTCTCAATATGGAAACCATTAGCGCGGATGTCTTTAAAGCTCAAAAGATTACGAGTCGACTCTAGGAACAACAACACATCATGAATGATCAAAGTTGTTCCCATAGGAAGTATGATAGTAGCTCGGCCGGAGCCAACTATGTTCGAACCGCAGCCGGCGATTGTTATAATACTTCCCAGAGATTTTTTTAATAGAGTCAAAGCATTTGGTTTCTCGTAAAATGGTATGTGTCGTGGCGCTATCGGCAAGGCACGTTTCCTCCATTCGGGCGCCACACGCGTTCTAAAATATGGCATCTAATTAATGTAATGAGGAAGAAGATACATTAATAAATAATGAAATAAATGTCATCCAAGCGCCAAAAATAAAGAATAAGTTTGTGCTCTCATAGAGCTTACAACCAAATCGAATTTATTTGAATGCATTGTATCAAATCACGAAATCATGATAACTAACGAGGTGAGCTAAGTAGACTCAGCAAAGAAGCCATTGACCTCAACCTAAATCTCCATATTGGTGATCCTCTCCTCGATAGAAATCAAGTTGGAAGCAGCATCAACATCCAGTTGCGGCACCGTGGGGGCGACCGTGTGCTCAACCTCCATGGCAATCTTGGCGTCATTGGAGACTGCCAAAGCCACTGCTATGGGCACATTTAGGGTCGCCACGATGGGCGCAGGAGGAGGCATAGGGTCGCCACGGTGGGCGCCGGTGGTGCTCCCTCCTGAACTAAGGCGAGGTGCGTTTCACGCGCCTTTCGAGACTTGTACGCATCAACCACCTCCTGTGGTTCGCGGCACTGGCGGGAGAAATGCTACAACGATCCACACCGGAAACAGTCCTGAGGCCTCTGCCCCCCCCTTTCCCGACTTTTGCTGCTTAGTCGGAGCGTGAGGGGTGAGGGCCCTTCTTCTTGCCTTGCGGCCCCTCTTCTTCTTGAGAGGCTTGCGGACCTTGAGAGCGTTCACCTCCTAACGAGAACTCCCCCCCCCAAAGGGGTTGTGCGACAAAGTTCTTCTTCAGAACCTCGTCCTGTGCCTCTACCACCTGGAGGACGTCGATCAGCTCTGAATACCTCGTGTAGTTTCCCTGGCGATAGTTTCATGAGGACTGGACCGCGTCAGGGTGGAAAGTGGATAGGGTTTTCTCAATCTTCTGGTTGTCGGTAACCTCAATACCACACAGCTGAAGAGTCGTACAAATCCGGTATAGTGCCGAATTGTACTTCCCAGCCGTCTTGAAGTCTGTGAACCTCAAACAGATCCACTCCGCCTCTACACACGGCTTGACAGTGTACTTCAACCGTTCAAACCGCTGCTTAAGAGCGGTCCAAAGGCCAGAAGCACTCCACTCAACCATATACTCGTCTTTCAAAGTAGGGCAGAGGTGATGACAGAGGAAATGCAGAGCTTGGACATTTTCGGATGCGAACTTGGAGTCAGTGGGGCCCAATAGGGGCCCCTTACCGATCGCCCTCAGAAGGTTCTTGCCCTCGAGGAAGATCTCGCAGTCCGATGCCCATGTCAGGTAGTTTAGCCGTCTCTGGGCCAACTCAGGAAACTCCTTGTTGACGATTCCGGCCATCTGCAATTTATGCAAAAAATCATGAGATTACAACAGGTAATCTTTTGCATAAATGTGATGTAAATCAACTTATTCAATAAAAATGACGTATCATTATTTAACACATGTTATTATATGATTTCCATAAGGATTAAAAATGCTAAACAATTAATCTACAGCAATAAAAATCATACAATAAAATCATCTTGCATGAGATATCATGTTAAGCTCATCTAGTACGTGAAAAATAGCCCCAAAATCGAATTCCCCGAGACAATTTTAAGCCTAAATACACGTTTTCAGCGAAAAACATGCTGTTTTAGGCCGAAAAATGGACTGTCGGGTGCACTCAGCGCCAGCCATGCTTTTTTTGTGTGTGAATAGGGCCCGACAGCCAGGGCCCAGTAGCAAGGCCAAACAGGCCGGCCCGGCCAGCCCCCACGCTGCCAACAGGACGCTAGGTTTCCCTAGCGCCCGAGTGGGGTGGCGGCTGCTGCATCGGCCGAGGCACGAGCGACCTCGTCCGGCGTGGATGAGTGCGGCCGGCGCGGGCGCGCGGGCGGGAGCAGAAGGGTAGCCGGCCAGCAGGGTGCGACGGGCTGGCCGGGGCGTGCGGGCGGAGCAGCGGCGAGCCGAACGTGGGCGCTGCCGTGTCTTGGGGCGAGCGCGGCGGGGCGAGGGGCACGGCGGCCGGCCGGCCAGCAGGGCGCGGTGAACTGGCGCGCGGCCGGGGCATGGCGGGGCGGGTGACGCGGCGGTGGCCAGCAGGGCCACGGGCGCGTCGGGTGCTGCCGGAGCGAGCGGCCGGCGCGGTGAGGCGAGCACCGGTCGTGGCCAGCAGGGCCACGGGCGCGGCGACCTTCGAAGCGGGGCGGGCGGTGAAGGCGGCCTAGGCGTGCGGCGGCGTTCCGTACGCGCAAGGAATATCCGGCGGTTCGTGGCCAGCAGGGTGAAATAACTCCATGAAAAAGAAAAAGACAGGTCAAGCCAATCGTAGGGAGGGTGCGGCCTCCTCGCACGCGCCTGCTTGCATCGGCCATGCTACAACCGCGGCAGGCTGCTAATATTTACACAATTCAATGCTTTACATGAAATTCTATGAAACAGAACAGAAGCTGCTAACCAGAACACTTGGTCATATTCACGGTCAGCCCCGAAATACTCTTCTATTAAGATGTACAAAGCCATTCAAAGAGTTTCCCTAGCAGACAACACATTCAAACTCCTATGGAAAACTTCATGCAGACTGAGACACAAAATTTTCTTCTGGCTTTTACTGCATGATAGAGTCAGTACCAAAAATTTGCTACATCGAAGAAGTATGTATTTAAAAGACTATAGCTGTGCACACTTTGAAACAACTGAGGAAACAATCAATCACCAGACTGCCCTTTTGCATTAATGTATTGACAATCAATTCTGCCGAACAAGCACACGGAAACATCAACATATGATGAAATTCATTTTTTTGGATGCATTACAGACTGAATTTTCTATGGATATGATAGTCATGGAATGTTGGGGTATTTTTCGGCGCTCCCCTCCGGTCACATACGTACACCGGCTCCTGTGGAGCCACCTCTCTAGCTACCGTGACTGTACTGGACCCGAGCACACATGGACGCAAGGAAGGTTTTTGAATGGATATGTCGTCAGGTGAGAGAAGGGGAAGAAAAGGGGAAGAAGACGGATATGACGTGTGGGTCTAAATAGTCAGTGAGAGAAACAATTATCCCGGTCGGGATTGTCTTCTTCCCGGTGCCACAAATAGGCTTAGGGTCGAAACTAATCGGGATCGCTGAATATAGGGTATATAATTCAGGGATATGAAGTTTAGTGTTTAGTTTCGACCACGTCTATAAACATAGGGTTTAAAATAGACTTCACTCCGCGGCTGAGTGCGTCAGGCGCGCGCATGTCTTGGCCAGCAGGGCCATGGTGACGACGGCGGCTAGCGGAGTGGCTCGGGACACAACGAATCTGGAGTCATCGGAACGTCAGTACACGTGTACATCTGGTACGTCGTGGCGGTGTCGTGCTCATCCGGAGTACGTATAATTATCGTCTCCCTAGGGTGTAGTCAACAAATCTCTCGTGATCTAAGAACATCGACATTGGTCAGCGACGTATTCGTCAGCCAGTTCTTAGGAGAAAAATTCACACCATAGGTAGATTAGATCCAAAAAAATAAACTAATCGCAAAAACGAAACCGTGATGTCATGATGAATCCATTTTTTTGCAAGGAGAGAGATCGGATCTTATACCTCCGCGAGATCGGCCAAAGCCTGCTTGGGGCAGGCTTGACGCAGGCTCGATGGAGAGTTGGTGGAGCGAAGAGTGTTGATAATGTGTTCCGCAACTTCGCCGGCGAGTCCGGTCCGAGGTTGTGGAGCGAGAGCGAGCGTTGTAGACGAAGTAGTCAAACACGCGAAAGTAGATGAACACAGGAAGTAATAGAAGACTATCTTTATTGACGATGATCTCTGTGCTACAATGATTGCTCCTCATCTATTTATATAGGGGTAGGGGTGAAAGGATAAGTACCTACTTAACGGAACGTGAGGAACCGCACGCGCTAAGAGGCGCGCCTCGTGCTGGCCTCTCCCGCCGCACCCGTAGGTGGGCCGGTTTCCCAACAATACACACACAAAAACTACAAGAGAACCGGCAAGAGAACGGGCGTCCTAGTACAGCTGCAAAAAAGTCCTCACTAAATGGAAAAATGCAATCATATCCTTGCAGAACTTCTCTGCCAACCAACTGACACCCACTGCCAGACACCGCCGCCGTCGAAATAGGCACCGAAGGAAGACATGGGCCTCCAGAGTCGAGAGCGGATTATCTACCACTAGTGGTTGGGGCGCACCCTGGGTGTGCCTCCTGAGAGGAAGCTAGGGCGGTGTGAGGTGGGGTGCGTCGATTTCACTTTCTTACCTGTACTAATCAGATTTAGTGCTGTGCAAATTCAGAGGATGTACTGAATGAACTCAAAGATGACAGGTAGGGAAACGACCCTTTTCGTTTTCTTTTTAAAGCTGGATAGCACATACATGTAATTCTTGATAAACTTATTATATTGATGCATAAACTAAAATGTCACCACATCACAGGCAACGCACAACAATATAATACCATCAACAAAAACATCTTGCTGCATGGCAACATAACATATAACAATAGAAATTGCTGCTGTCGGCCTGGCAGCGGCGGCGTGCCCCTAATGCCTCCCTCCGACCACGCGGCGAGTATGAGAGGAGCACGATGAGTCGTTGTGGACGGCAATGAGCCTTTGAGAGACGCCGTCGACAAAGGTGGCAGAGATGTTGAGCTTGGTCCGTGAGGTCCCTGATGGTAGCCCTTATCTTCTAGTTAGTGAACGGCTTTGCATAGTTCGCATCATGTTTTCTCATCGGAACGTACTTCGTACGATAGCCGGATGCGCTCCACTGCATGCAAATGCACTCCAGTTCATATCTTTGACTTGAATTAAGCGCACGCATTACCAAGAGACAACCATTTGGTAAGCAAGTTTTAATATCAAGTCAATGGCTATTAAAAAATAAACACGATAGTGCCTTTAGGTGTATTTGACAACAAATAATAAGAAATGTTATGTAGAAGTACTCGGTAACAAGTCATAAGCAGTTAAGAACTAATCCTAGAATTGTCATTGCCATATAAAAAGGATCAGGTGTATTTCCAATAAGGAGTAAACCTGGTTTGTGCAGCTTAGCTAACCAAATAAATTAAAATGGCCATATGCTTTTTTACACATAATTAAAATCTGGTAGATATTTGGAACTCTCTCCAAAATGTTGGAAATCAGATGAGTCAGTTTTGCACCTTACTCTCTTCTAATGCAAAAAAGAACACTAAAATAGATCTCGGTACCTTCGATTAACAATGAACCGTTATTTATATTAATCGAGCATTTTCGTTGGAAAATAGACCATTGTATTTGCAAATATACAAAGGGGCATCTGTTGTACTTATGGCTTAACTGTTATGCTGAATCATAGTCTAATCAGACTGATGTTAGTTAGCAGGTAACATGCAGCAAGCTACTATTTTAATATAGTTCTGTAGCTAATGATTCAATTCCCAAACCTAGTTAAAAGAATCATCCTAGGCTTGTGGCCCTTTTAAAAGACAATAGAACAAATATTAACATGTTTTCTGTGAGGGCATTCATAGGTAAGATAAGCTTGACAAAAAAGCTTTAACTGTAGAACATGGCATATGTACCCTTCTTAACACTCCAGCATAGCTCTACAAATACAGTGGAAATAAAGCTCGACACTACAATATGCTCACATTAAGGTGGGAAGCTTTGGTAACTTATCAAATCAAAACAAACAAATTCAATATTGCAATTGGTACAAATATAGTAGACATAAACCTAACACCTACTCTACTATGCTCACATAATAATAAGAAAAATAAGTAAATGGGAGAAACGACAACTTACTCACAAACTTGCCAACAAGGGCACAACCTGAATCTGTAGGAGGAGGACGGCGAGAAAGACAAGTAAGTCTACAGAGGAGTTGCACCAAAACAAAGTCCAAGAAAAAAATATAAATGGAGGAAAAAAGAAAAGTGAGTTCGACCCTGTCCATCACCCACATCTAACACAGAAACTGAATATAGTCATAGTAACTAAATACATAGCAAATGCGTTGTAGATTCTGCAAATAGGTGTGTCACAAACCAAGCTATCTGAGAATCAGGCAATCACTATTTTACCTAAGTAAGAGGATCTGTAATTAATTGTTTGACTTTTTCTGTAGACTTCAATTGCCATGTTTGAAACAATAACTAACACACAAGTGACTGGTATATCTCTCTTCTTCTTATCACCAGGCACTTCACTAATTCAATTCTCCGGAACAAAAATGACCAGATGTATGTGAACCAAAACGGGTAGGAATACTACACAACTGCTCTTTCCAAAGGTGAACCATAATGCATAGATATGGGAGCAGAGAAAGTGATCGTATACCTATGAACACATAACTATCACATTAGCATCTGAAAAGAAGCAGTCGTTCGCTGCAGCTTCTAGCCATATACATCCCAGGTGGACGACTTTGCTTCGAGCAAATATTTCAGTCCATCACACTTCTTCAGTTTTTCATTGTAAAACCTACTACCAAGTTATTCGGAAGCAACCAGAAAAGAAATAAATGTGAAAACTAATCATTTTCTGCTTCTGATTTAAAGTCAGGAGTTTGTGCATCTCATATTCTTTCCATCTGCCTTCCTCCTCCAGCTAGTTAATATGACACACCATTCTCACCACAAGTCCTTGAAGAAGCCAAGCTAGTTAATATGACACACCATTCTCACCACAAGTCCTTGAAGAAACCACGAGCTTACAAAAAATAGATCTACAAACCGTCAAAGAGCGACCTGAAACACTTCCTTTTCACAAGTAGCCACCAAGGTCTGATTCATTTCTATTTTTCAGTGGTGATCATGTTCAATAAACTCTGAATTTTACGCATTATTATGACGGCCTAGCATAGAATATATACTTCATATTTCTCCTTGAAATATAGACTTGCAAGGCAGATAACTTATTCATGCAACTACAACAATTGCTAATGAGAGAACAGGCATCAAATCTTATAACATGAGCTAGGCAAGTAGCGCATTGGACACGTCCTTAGAAAAAACAAAAAACAATTCCTTTCAGCAACAAAAAGAAAACTTGACCGCCTGGTGTTGGTGACATAGCAAAAACAAAATATGGTCTCCAGACTTTTTTTAGATGTATCTCCAGATTTTATATTAACCCTATATTGTTCTCAGCAGGCAAACTAATCTAAAGGTTTTCAGGAGTAAAACTTGAAACGACTGAAACCAACAAATCCTAATTCTCAAGAGCCCTGTGCTTTCCACTATTGTTTATACAACACCATGTTTCCTTGGGGACTCAACACAGTACTGAAGAAACTAAGATGATATAACCAATATAATTATATAATCATTCAGCTGAAAACAGATGAATCATCTGACAACCTAGAATGAGACGATAGCCTTTCGTAGATAAGCATGGATTGCACATTTTATTTGCACGGGTGGGAAGAGTCAACTTGCGCCCAGATTTTGTTTTAATTTTTCTGCTGAAAGTGTCACGCACGTCATCAAAAACAAAATACTTTTAAAACCAACCAATTGGAAGAGAAATGATATCTTGAGAGACTCACAAAATTTAGAGCAAACCTTATAGATCATATAGGGTGTTCTCCTTTCTAGTTGTGACTTCAAAATGTCAAACCAAATGGACTGTGCTGCGTTTTACCCTGAAATTGTGTAGCAAGGGAGAACACATAAACAAATTTAAGAAGGCAGGGGATGAAGATCTGCTATACCTCCGGACATGTAGAGACAGCAAGGTTGAGCTCCTACCTGGTGCGTGGCTGATCGCGGATCTCCTCGTCCTCCTGAATGGATGGGTCAAACAGAAGCAAGCGAGGAAAAGGGCCACCAAAGTCCGACATCAGTGAGATAGCCCATCAAACCCTAGGTCATGTTTAGGGGCGGTGCGGCATCACGTCGCTCGTTAAACAACGGGCCGCCGGAGCGGCGATCCTCGAGTTGGCGCGCAGCTCGGCAGTCCGGCACTTCTCCTGCTGATGACGACACCTCCTGGAGGAGCAGACTCGCGAGCAGTGGCCGCGGCTCCTCCCGATTATGGTGACGCAATAGAAGGGAGGAGACAAATCAGAAAGGACTGGAGGGGTCCAGGGAACTGCAGGGGCCAAATGCAACGAGGTTTCGTCCCCGTGGTCTTGGCTGAGTCGAGCGTCCGAGGAAGAGGCCGGCGGCACAGGGCATAGGAGGAAGAGGAGGCGAGGAGGGGCTCAAACGACCGAAAAGCGTTGGTGAATGGGCGGCGGCGGTGGCGGCAACCCTAGCTTGCGACGGTGGCACAGTAAAACGGGAGACGACGCTGCGTTTTTCTTTCTCTCTCTCTCTCAACGTTGCACAGTAAAACGGTGCTGCCGTGTATAGTGAGCGGAGGCGCCCTTCATGCGTAGCTTAATGTTTTTGATGCATGTTCTGGTGCCATGGTCAGGTTGTGTGTCAGAACCATTTGTAACAGTGCAGGTGCATGCATGCCCCACCTTTCTCTCCATAACTCCATCCCAGAAATATCTCCTCTTATTTTTTTCTATGTAAACAATTTAGATGCCTGATATCTTGTGATACAAAAGTTTGATTTACATTCTATTTGGACAAATGTGGCTATTCCGACAAGGTATTCAAAACAAGACCAATACTGAATATATTATGAAAAAAATGTTTTTTTAAAATATATTCAGAAGTGGTCTTCTTTTGAAGCCCTAATCTTGAGGAATGCAAATATGCAAACGAATTGTAAATCAAATTTTCGGTTCTAGCGCTAAAATGGATTCTAACATTAAAATCACTGGAAAAAAGCATGTCGGAACACGCAGAGGGCAGGTTAACACTATAGAGAAAAGTGACCGGTCGATGTGACCCATGTGGCATGCAGGAACACGAATCTCCATCATGCATGATCAACGGCCAAGACATGCATGGGATATCCCGTGCATGGTAGATATGCTTTTTCTCCCGATCGTCGCAGCCGGCTTTGTGTTTTGATGAAGATCCTCGCCGTGGACGGCAAAGCACTGACCATGTGGCGCGTCGACCGAGGTAAATCCCCGTGCGTCTCAGCCCCAACACCGGTTCCTCCATCGAACGAAGTCGAAGGAGAATCGCCAGAGCTGCTGCCTCGGACCACCAACCATGCACTGAAGAACCAAACCTCTCGCCGGCCGCCGAGATCGCCACGAAGACGACCATCGCCGACCACAAAGCTCCTGGACAAGATCCCTTGACCACTCTTAGGCGCTGCCCAGCCGATGGAGAAGCCGGTGAAACAAAAGGAAAAACGAGATTAACGCCACCGTCTCGCCAATCTCGTCCATGCATACTAGATACCGTCACTCCATGGAGACTTCGCGAAGACACGTTCCCCAACTCCATAACGCAGCTAGAAGCGCCGCCATGGAGGAACCGTAGTTGAGGAAGATTTATTGGACACTGCTCTGCCACCACCACCCGGACGAAGCCAAACAAAAACCTAACCCTATACAGCTATCTACAAACCGGGAGAGAACTGGGGTTCCATCCCCCTCCCGCCGCCGGAGCGACGAAAGAAGGGCAGGGAACCCGCAGCCTGGCCGACGGTCGACGCTGGGTATCTGGTCGCCTCCCTCACGACTTTCTACAGTATCGGAAGGAGGGGAAACTGGAACTGCAAGATTACATTTTCCATGGTTATGCCGACACAATGCATCATGCTTAACCCCTTGTTTAAGTAAGCCGACGCTTGCATCATCAAACCAATCATCGGGCAAAAAAGCTTCTCCCGGGCTCATGTGAGCCCGGTGAACAGTAAAATCGAGAAAAAAATCAGATTTTTTTTTAAAATTCGGATTTTTTTTTGTGATCAAACATTGACAAAAGTTTAACTGCGTGCAAAAATCCGTCTTGAAATAACATTCCTACAAAGCGCGAGAAAAAAAAAACAAAATCGATACTCTGAAAAACAAATGTATGCATTTTTAGAGTATCTTTTTTTTCACGCCTTGTAGGAATGTTATTTCAGACCGATTTTTTGTAAACAGTTAGTACTTTTTTCAACGTTTGATTAAAAAAAATCAGATTTTTTAAAACATTTTTCGAATATTTTCCGATTTTACTGTTTACCGGGCTCAAATAAGCCTAGGAGCAGAAGGGCACTTTCCTTCGTAGAGCTGGTTGCAGTGGACAAGCGGCACACCTTGACGATCCCCTTACGGAGGGATGTGGTCATGGTCGGGCCCAGCCGGTTTCCTCCCGATGCAGCTATACCTTTTTTTTTTTGGTTATTTCTCATGCGGAAGGGAAGGACGATTTGGTGCTAGCTAACTACAGTTTAGTTTTTGCCTCAAAAAAAAACTACAGTTTGGTTTTTGTAACAAGTCTGCTCTTATTTGGTTGGACGAGCCAACTGACTTTACTGTCAATATAAAAAGGAAAAAGAATTTACTGGAAATAAATCAGTATCATCCAATATATTTAGTATCGCTTTATTGCAAAGTGGCGGAACACATTACATAACATGAACACCACAGTGGCGATACAATGAACTGATCAAGTCGAGAAACAAGCAAACAAAAAAAGACCTATAAAGTCCTTTTCCTAAAGACAACCATAAAAGGTTCATTGCTCACAGTCAGCCATGTCTTGTCCTTGTAAACATGCAAACCTAGGTCTCTGCATGGCCCCTTGTCAACACATGAAATTATCTTATATCCCGAGAGATCTGTGCCATGCCTCTCAACCCCGAACACCCCAAACGATCTTAGGCCCTCTTCACTGCCGGCGGCCACATGTTTAGGCTCTCCTGATGATGACTCCGGCACCTGTTCGGTAAGGTGCCAATCTAGCACGTTGGAGCAAAAGCTTCTCAAGTCGTGGAACTCGATCCATATGTCACTCGACAAGCGGATCGGCTTAGCGGCAGAAGCGTGTTCTAGTAACGGCATGAATCGCAGGGGTGTGCCGAGGAGAGTCTCGCTGCGCTCCTCGACCACAAAATGTAGGCACCGTAGACCGGTTGGGACAGCTTTGAGACCGCCACCGCTCGCAGGTTTGGCTGGGAGGATGTAGTAATTTGACTTGCTATTTAGCACATTGCCTTCTGTGTCATAGGCTGGTTGGGTGGCGTTGTTGGCAGAGCAAGGGAGGGTATTGATGGGGAGGAGGACGAGGAGGAAGAAGATGGTTTTCATGGTTGCGGATCTAAACGTTGAGAACAATTGTTTTCCAGTCTATGTTATTTCTTGAAAATCCGAGTTGGCTTTGGGTTTATATAGACAGTATGCAGACACCATTTAGTACGGGCCATTGATTCGGATGATTCCAGTCATTTCAACCATTAAAATCATTCCCTTTTATGCAGCCTGTTTGAAGCAATACAACTGTTAAGGTGATTGGCGATTTTAGGAGCCGTCCATCTACTCTGATCTAACGATGAAATAATAAGAGTTACAAAGAATTACGATACTTAAATTACATAAAAGTACAAGTAATGATGGGACCGTTACAAAATTTAGGTGGGACCAGTAAATTTTTAAAAGGGTAGACCCATCATTTCCTCGTACAGATCTCAGCCATATTGGCGTATCCCATCGGCAACAGTTCATCAGGCCGCGTCCTCTCCTCTCAAACCCTACGTAATCAAGTACTCGTCCAGCCGTGTCCGGCGAGCTGGTGCTCCGTAGACAACGCTATCCAAGGTCTTCTGGTTCTGCCCAGCAAAGCACCCAGCTTGGCTACGACGGCCCCCAAGGCCCCGTGCCTGCGGACACAGGAGCTTCCTCCATGGCTCGGCTAGGCCATGCAAGTCCTTTGCAGGTACTTCTTTTGAGTTTTCTAATTAATGGGCAGTCCCACAAATATGGCAGATGATTAGCAGCTAGGATCTGATTTCAGCGCCCTCCAGTAGTGTAGCAGCTAGCTAGGATTTTATTTCGTGAAGCACTGCCACAAATATTTGAGATGATCAGCAGCTAGGATTTGATTTCGTGAAGCGCGACTCTCGATTTCTTGAAAAGTGACAGTTTCAAATTAATAGCATGGACTGTAGTAGAAATCAGAAATCTACTACTTGCTCTAACTGCTACTAGCATGTTGGTATAAGACGTATGTGCTAGTACAAAATAGATTGTTGGATTTATCAGCTAGTAAATGGATGTAGCAGTATGGGGTGTTACTAATCGGATTCCATATTACCTCCTGCACGATTGAGCTATCCCTTCCCTTCCCCTTTGTGTGAATCTTCTTACTTTTTTCTTGTTATTAGTTCATGTACATATGCCTATAGTAGTTCATCATTTGTTTCTCTCTGATATGTGTAGAAATTTACTCACCCTTTGATTTTGTACCAGTACTAGTTTTTCTTAATATTTCTACCAAAGTGTTCATATGGAATGTAGTTTAATAATATGTATCCCATATTTGATCTGTAGTGAAGTCGGTGTTTGCCATTTCTTGCTACAAAAAAAATTTCCTCAACTAATCTTTCAGTACAAGGTGACACTTCAAAATATTGACATAGTTACTGAAGTTTGGTAGTGCTGTTTTCATGTTTTTTTATCAAGTTGACGTGCTATTTTTTGGAAACTTTGATACAAAGATGACACTTCATCAATTGAAGTTTACTTATTACCCAAAAAGTCTTCCACGCCATTTTATATATAAAGCAAATATCAACATCATCCGGTACAAATGCACGCCACCACCACACGCACACCCAAGGCAGGATACATAGGCGCTGAGTGGAGCAACGCCACCCCTAGCACTACCATCATGAAGAGATGAAGCCGCATACGATGAACCGTGGACTCCAAGTCTCATCTTAATTTTTGCTCTATCAGGAAGAATTGAAGGCCCTTTGGTGTGCTTCCATTCTAGGAACTTTTGGGGAATAACATCTGAACAATGGAAAGTGATGGGTTGGCAAGGAACAGATCCATCTACAGATTTTACGTATTAGATTTGTACTTCATTGCAGTTACTATACTTTGTCTAAAAAAAGTTACTGTACATATGCATTTCCCTACCAGTATTCTGCAGCTAAACTAGGAAACTTGATATGTATGATTTTTCATGAGTTGGCATTAAGAGGTGGATGCTTCATCTCCTTGGAAAATTTGTTATTCTTCGCCATGACCTGTCTGGTGAGTGCATGTTGTTAATCTCCTTGAAACAAAACTCTCATTTTAATTTTTTTGCTTTACTGATCATGCTCCGTTTTTCAAGGAGGAGTAAATTATAGGCAAGCAGAACCAGCATCTGCTTCTTCCATCAATTTTTCAATCCGCAGTCCATATTTTTGCTGATAACTATCCACCAGTTCGTAGTTTGCATAGATACTAAACTTCTTGTTTCAAATACTTGGAGAACGCTTTTGATCCAGTGGCAACTTGTGGGGCGTAAATAATGTACATTGTAATGTCACCGAAGGGAGTTTCATAGTTCATATTGTATGTCATGGCTGTTGTCAGATTATGCTCAATCCATTTCATGCAGTTTACCTCCATTTCTTGCGAACATATGTCATGTACAATAAATTTCAAAGTCCGGACAGAAATCTAGGAGCCAATGATGTTTATCGAGTGAAATAAATTGCATTCTGGCTCTAGCAATCTTACCGTTGAGGCAGTTGTTCGTCTTCGGCGATGCCATCCTTGTCGTTGACTCAATTGGATACCTCGGCTAGGTCAAGTCCTTTGCTCTAGGCTGGATCGTGAGATTCGGCAACATCGAGTACACCAAAGATCTCTGCAGAGAGCTGGTGACATAGCTAAATCTGGCAGATCGATGCTAAGAGGGATACATGATATTATCCAAGTCCAGACTCGCCAAAAAGATAATACCCTACGTCTTCTCCGCCAGCTGCCGCCTCCCCCCTGCGGCCGGTAGCACTCCCGCGCCAGCCTTGCCGCCCCGCCCTCCTCTCAATTCCTCCACACCGTCATGCTACAGTCGCCCCGGCCATCTCTCTAAATCTACTAACCCCTTGAAATTTTCCCGCAAACATGCATCACCCCACCCCTAAGATAGACAAGGGTGGAGATTCTACCCCTGCACCCTAAGATGGGCCCGAATGAACTAAGATCGATACTTGTAAGCTCGAACAAGTAAGATCCATACTTATGAGCTCGAACGAGTAATATCCTTACTTGTGTGCCCGAATGCTCATAGTACCTATGAGCCTGCACGACTCAGAACGGTACTTGTGTACCCAGAGGCCTAAAGACGATACTTTTGACCTCATACGACTATGATTGTTACTTAGAGAGCGGTACTTTTAACCTCGGATTACTCATAATGATTTGTATTGTATGTGTGGGCCCTATGACCCAGAGTGATTCCGCACGGGTAAGATCGTTACTTGTGGGCCTTGACGACTAAGAGCAATATTTGTGAGCCCAAACGATTAAGATAGGAGCGAGTCCGAACGAGTAAGGCTGGTACTTGTGGGTCCGGACAACTGAAATCGATACTTGTGGACCCGAACGACTAAGACCAATAGTAGTAAGAATGAACGTGTAAGATCTGTACTTGTGGGTTTGCGTGACTAAGAACGATACTTGTAGGCCTGAACAACTAAGAGCGGTACTTGCGTGCCCGACCAACTAAGCTCAATACGTGTGGACCCAGAGACTAAGGTCAGTACTATTTAGCCCAAACGAGACACTAGTGGAAAAAGGCCTATTTGTTCCGGTTCTAGAGGCTCATCTGTCCCGGTTCTGGACCCGGGACTAAAGTGTCGGGACTAAAGCCCATGACCTTTAGTCCTGTTTCGCTTACGAACCAAGACAGATGGGGTTACACGTGGCCGCTCCACCGAGCCCAGGCAGGAGGGCCTTTGGTCCCGGTTAAGAGCGTCCACGCATCAACAGCTCAGGAGCTGTTTTTTTTAAAGAGGGAGGGTTTTGAGGGTTTTGGAGGGTTAATTTAGGGGTTTCATATATTTTGTTAGCTAGCTAATAGAGAGAAGTGACCTCTCTTATCTCCGTGCTTAGTCGCGACGCTACATACTATACGTATAGAGAGAACTCGCGACACGCTAGTTAGTAAGCAAATGAAGGAAACCATCAAGTACACAAGATCATCATGAACATATACAGAGAGAAGTGATCGACCTCCTCCTTCTCCGAGAGATTGGTCAAACAACAACTTTTTGTATATCTATCCTATGTTACAATCCCTAACATCTAATTTCAAGTTTCATATGGTATTCTCCGGCTTTATTGATGACGTGATCAATAAAGAATCCCAGCAATTCTTCTTGAATTGCTCGTATGCGATCTTGTGGTAGGAGTTCATCCTGCATCCGTCACATCTAAATTGAAGAAGAGGGTCAATACATGTATATGAATGAAACTCAACACAAATGATGGTAATAAAATAAAATTATGAATATTTTTGCTTACGCACTTCATATTCTTTTTCGGTGTAGCCCCGCTTATTAGGATTCTCGCGTTGTAGATGAACTCGCAAACGTAGTATCCACAAAAATTAGTCCCTTGTCCATGAAACAAGCACTATACGAGAAATATAGGTCAATCAAACTGATAAGCAAGCATGCTAAATGGTATATATTGATGAAACTAGCTAGAATCAATGAGAGATGGGCGAAACTAGATAGTATATATTACTTACTTTCGGGTGTCTAAATTGCATCTCGGTAGGCAGTCACACTCCTCCTTCCCTTGGCCGACGCACCAAAGATGACTCCTTCCCCTTTGATGGCAGCCTCCATCTCCCCTCCAACCTACATATACTTGAGGTTTGATGCTCTTTTAAACACACAAGTTCTGGAGCGTCCTCTAGTTCTTCTAGTTCTAGTTGGTCCTAGTTGACTAACTAGAGCTAGGTATAGTTCCTCTAATCCTCATAATTAAAAGTCCAGTGTGGTTCCAATCTTCTCCCTCTAATTCTTGAGGTTTGGTGCTCTTTTAAATACACAGGTTTTGGAGCCTCCTCTAGTCCTTCTACTTTTAGTTCTAGTTGTTCCTAGTTGACTAATTAGAGCCACGTCTAGTTCCTCGAATCATCATAATTTGAAGCCAAGTGTGGTTCTAATATCCTCTCTCTAATTCTCTAGCGACGATTAGCTCTAGAAGGTTAAGCACTGCCAGATTGTGAAGACTGTACGCTTGCAACCAAGTAGAGAGCTCGTGCTTTCGGTCTTCAGTTCAAGGGATCCTTCATCTACGGTTCGAGGGACTCCAACTACGTTCTACATCGTCACACTCTTCTTTCGCTGCAACTCAGTTACAGTAACGATCGTAATCTCAAACGTTATTGTATCTTCATAGTGTTCCTGTTTGATCGTAGGGCGATCTTTTTGTTTTCTACTACGCTTCCCAAGAAGGAGGCACACCACGTTGTAACCTATGATGACTAGGCATCGATTGGAACGCAAGGGGAAAGTCGGGGACTTGTGCCAGCGCCCGGTATTGCAGTATCTTAGGGAGCAGCGTCTATAGTGACTGCCCCGAGGAGTAGGTGATTTCGCCGAACCTCGTTAACGAATCTCGGTGTCGTCATCGTGTCGTGTTGCTTGTTGGTGGACCGACCACGTACCTCGGATTAATACTAATATTAGACAGTCGGGAATTTGTCGTGCTAAGGGCCGATAGGACCAACACACGAGAACAACGACCATCACCGATGAAGAACGGTGTAGATAAGAAGGATCCAACCTAAATACACACAAACATAAATGAACAACGATTAGATCCGATCAAATCCACCAAAGACATATCCGTCGAAGACACACCTCCACACGCCAAGTGACGATGCTAGATGCACCGCCGGAATAGCGGCTAGACTAGGAGAAACTTATTCCATCTTCAGGGAGCCGCCGCCGCCGTCGCGCTTTGCTGAGTAGGACACAAACCCTAGCAAAACTCGAAGAAAAATCTAAAAACGAAGCCCTCCCACTTGCAAAGGCTGGGATCCACTCAGTCCCCATGGCTCTAAGTCCACCGGAGACAAGGCCGACTGACAACAGCGTCGACGGGACGCACAGAAACCCTAGCTTTTTCAGGGAGGCAGCGAGTGCTAAATTTCGATGAGTTTGGTTAGTACTCTAGATATTCTATATTACAAAAATTACTTTACATACAACATTTCAAAAATTGTTAATCAAGCATAAATTTATTTCTAGTTTGTATATAAAAAAAGTTTCTCATGTATACAAAAGAATAGATCGTGAGATGTGTATAAAAAAATGTAGACCATTTATTAGATGTTAATCCAAGAACTTGAAAAAATGTTGAGCAAGTGTTCAAAAAATGTTACACTTTTATTTGAAGAAATGTTAATGAAGACCATGTATTAGATGTTAATGAAGCATTTGAAAAAAATGTCCAAAAAGTATTTTAGACAAGTTAATCAAGCAATTAAAAATGTCAAATATGTATACAAAAACTATTTACAATGTATTAAAAAATTCGAATTTTTCTATGATGATATAAATTTTTTAATCAAGCATTTGCAAAATATTGAACAAGTATATGAAAAATGTTAATCAAGCATTCGACTTTTTAAATATGTATATTAGAAAATATTGACCATGTATTATAAGATGATAGGAAAACTTGATCATGTACACACAAAAATTAATCCAGCATTTGACAAAATGCTAGAAAAATATTAATCAAGTATTTAAAAATATTAAATGTGTATAGAAACATGTTGATGATGTATTAAAAAAATTATTTTTTTAATCATGTACATAAAATGTGAATTAAGCAATTGATAAAAATATTGAACACGTATTTTAAAAAATGATAACCAAGCATTAAAAACATTAAATATGTATAGAAAAATGCTGACCATGTGAACAAGTGGTTAGAAAATGTTGACATGTATTACACAAATATATTAGATATCTACAAAAACTGTGTAGAAAACCAATGAAAACAAGAAGGCAAACAAAACAAAAACAGATGATAGACGAGAAAGAAAGAAACAAAGTAGAAGAAAACCAAAGAAAAAGGGAAGATAGGAGAAACTGAAAAATGAGAACAAAAATAAAGAAAAAAGAAAGAAAAGGAAAAAAAGACAGTAAAAACAGAGAAAGAAATGATGAAAAACTGGAGGAAAACAAGAAAAGATCCGACAAGCATTTGGATACCCGAGTCGTTTTGTTCAAGTTTATCGCGCCCTAGTAATGTAACACGAATTTGTGAACTACACAATGGCTAGTAACAGGAGGTCGTAGGATCGAATCCTGCTCATTCCCTTTTTCTCTACTCTATTATTTTAACTACGCTAATGGGCAGGCCCGTCATTCTTTGAAGTAAGCTAATGGGACAGCCCGTCACTGTAGATGCTCGAACACGAGAGTAGCTTATGTCAGAGCATCTCCAACAGCCGCAAAAAAAAATCAGCGCCCAATAAAAATTTAGCGTGTCACTGTACCATTTTTTATTATGCGCGGACCAACATTATTTTAGCAGAAGCCAAAAAACATGCGTCCAAAAAAATACGCAGTGCAAATTGTGAAGCGTCGTAAAGCATTTCTTTTCAATTGGTAAATGCACTCGACGTTGATGAGGCCTCGACTCAAGTAAGACTGGCCCCATCCAAAAGAGTAAAAAAAAATAGCTTTGTATCCAGCGCCTCAAATTTACAGCTTTTGATAACGCTTTTTAGCGCATGCTCAATGCACAGTATTTTATAGCCTCTAATGGAGAAGCCGTTTGCGAAGTCACAAGGCCCTCTACTTTTCATTATAAAACCGATAAACCAGAAAAAGATGGATTGTTTTGCGAAAGAATCTTTGGACCCATAAAAAGCGGGATTTGCGGTTGTGGCAATTCTCGAGCTAGCGGAGCTGAAAACGAAGACGAAAGATTTTGCCTGTCCGACGCTCCAAACAACGGAATTTTAACGCGCGGAGCTGTTTTTGGACGGCTGTTGGAGATGCTCTTAGTGCGAGATAGATATAGCTCCCACGCTGGTTATAGGGTTAACCGTAGCGAGCACACAGCCCTTCGATCTGATTGGGCCGGACATGTACGAAGGTATTGGGAAGATCGTCTTGGTTTTCGGGAAGCTTTTGAAAGTTTCATGTCGTTTTTTCTTGTTTCAGTTTTTTTCTTAACTGATTTTTGTGTTTTTTGTTTTTGTTCTATGGTGTTTGTTTTTCTTTATTCCTTTTATTTTAAGAGCGTGAACCTTTTAACATTTTTTTTCAAACTCATAAACTATTTCTCAAATTATGAGCTTTTTTAACTTTGTGAACTTTTCATTCTCCTGTTTTCACATTTTTTTTCAAACTCGCAAATGGTTTAGTTTTTGTTAACCTCATTTAGTGAATTTTTTTGAAATCCACAAACTTTTTTAGTTTTGCTAACCACAGGGCCTGACGGTGCGGTAGCAACCTGTGGGTCATGAACCAGCATCTATATTTGCACACTTGGACACGGAAAGAAATGACCAATGCCACTACTCGAGGAGTTCATTACCAAGCTCACCTAATATATTTTTTTGAACTTGGAACACTATGGTTCCGATATTTAACCAGGCACAGCAAGATCGCTGGTCATGCTCACCTAAATTTTAACTGCAGAGACTTGTGTTATTCGACGTCGATTGCCTGCACAGGTTGTGAGTAGAGAATCAATTTGTGTAGCCGACCCATACAATGTTAACATCAATTTGTTGTCACTAATGATGTTAACATCAGTTAGTAACGCCCATACCGTACGATGTCACATCATGATAGGCGGTAATGCCATACAGAATCAGTTGGACCCAGCTAGAGTTTTTGTGTGCATGAGCATGTTACAGAGTAGTCTGGAAAGCTGGCCGATCACTGGCGTTTTGTTCACGTGGGACATGGTACCCACACCCCTCCACGGAAATGTCATACAGAACCAACAAGTAATGGAAAGACAAAAACATCAACGTCCACGAACAAAACTAGGGTAGCCAACCCTGCAGACGACCCAGCACAGATGGTGTTGAAAGATGTTAAACAGCTGGCACATGAAATGGGAAAGAATGTTTATCAGGCGCATGCGTGCATGTGCATCAGGTGTCAGTGTGGGCATGGCCGGGGAGCGTGCGAGTCCATGAGCAACTGATGAGGGATGCGCGTGGTTTGGGAGCTTGTGCCTGCACGACACACATGCACACGAGCACACGTCCGTGGTGTGCACACACAGATGCAAGACACAGATGCTCCATGGGATGTGGGTACCAATACCATGCATGCAGTCGTTGAAGCATCCAAGCAAGGAGTTCGTGGAGCTTGGACGCAACTAGCTTTTGCTTTGCTGGCCCTTCCGTTTCCTCAGTTGATCCATATGACCAGGTTTCTCCGGTGCTTCACCTGATTTCGGCTAGAATCCAGAGCCACAATGCATGGCCGCGAGGCACCTAACGTGTATCTTCAGCGAAATCTATATCCTAGTTCATTAATGCGGCTTGCCAGCTCCCATGTGCGCTGTAACATGACACGTTCACCACTTGCGAAGGGTTTTCAGTTTTATTTGTAGTACGTATCCTTCGTTTCGAAATGTAAGACGTATTTTGATATTATAATAATATAAAAAAATGTCATGCATTTCATGACGGAGGGAGTAGTAAAGTTCGATCTACCCATGACTTTTCCGGGCTTCCTCGATCGGTAGACTGGCAATCGTTGACAGCTTCACATGCATGCAGCATGCCAAGCATGCACACACCGCACCACACAGCAAACTGCAAACCCATGCCGCACTGCCAAACAGCTCTACAGAGAGACCGGATTAGTAATCCATGACCACATGCGTGCCAGTGTATATGTACGCTGCCAGGTTCCTCGGTTGGATCAGCATGTGCATGTGCTCAGTGCAAGGAACAGTGTAGAACCTTGTGAGATTGCTTCCAGTGTTTGTTTTTCTTTTTGTTGTCATAGATATAGTAGATTGAATTGATTTCTTAACTTCCGGATGCTGTGTTTGAATGAACTAGCTATAGATGCACCGGGCACGCACTCCTCTGCATGTTTTCGCTAATCAGCTGGAGATGCACCGGATACGCACTCCTCTGCACTTTTCGGCTAATTAGCTAGAGAACGCGAGTACACCAAATCCGAAAAGAGCTAATGTAATCCCAAGTAAGAAAATGATAATGCATATGCTCGACCGGAATAAATTGTTAAAAGAAGCATATTGAGGGAGAGAGGGAATTCATGGCACGCAGGTGCGGGACGCGCAGATGTTGTGCCGTCGATTTGTGTCATGATTTTTCTCTCATGATAATCGTTTATTATCCATGCTATAATTGTATTGATTGAAAACTCAGATACATGTGTGGATACATAGACAAAACCATGTCCCTAGTATGCCTCTAATAGACTAGCTCGTTGATCAAAGATGGTTAAGGTTTTCTAGACATGGACATGAGATGTCATTTGATAACGAGATCACATCATTAGGAGAATGGTGTGATGGACAAGACCCAAACTACAAACGTAGCATTTGATCGTGTCAGTTTATTGCTACAGTTTTCTGCATGTCAAGTATATGTTTCTATGACCATGAGATCATGCAACTCACAGACACCGGATGAATGCCTTGTGTGTATCAAACGTCGCAACGTAACTGAGTGACTATAAAGATGCTCTACAGGTATCGCCGAGGGTGTCTGTTGAGTTGGCATGGATCAAGACTGGGATTTGTTACTCCGTGTGACGGAGAGGTATCTCAGGGCCCACTCGGTAATACAACATCACAATAAGCCTTGCAAGCAATGTGACTAAGTGTTAGTCACGAGATCTTGTATTACGAAACGAGTAAAGAGACTTGCCGATAATGAGGTTGAACTAGGTATAGAGATCGAATCTCAGGCAAGTAACATACCGAAGAACAAAGGGAATATCATACGGGATTAACTGAATCCTTGACATAGAGGTTCGACCGATAAAGATCTTCATACAATATGTAGGAACCAATATGGGCATCCAGGTCCCGCTATTGGTTATTGACCGTAGAGGTGTCTTGGTCATGTCTACATGGTTCTCGAACCCGCAGGGTCTACACACTTAAGGTTTGGTGACGTTTCGGTAGTATAGAGTTATGTATGGTGGTGATCGAAGGTTCTTCGGAATCCCGGATGAGATCCTGGATGTCACGAGGAGCTCCGTAATGGTCCGGAGGTAAAGATTGATATATACGAAGTCCTGTTTTGGTCGCCGGAAAAGTTTCGGGCTTATCGGTAGTGTACCGGGAGTGCCGGTAGTGTACCGGGGGACCATCGGGAGGGGTATTTCGACCCAAGAGGCTACATGGGCTATGGGAGAGTGAATACCAGCCCTTAGTGGGCTGGTGGAAGTCCCACACAAGGCCCATGCGGCTAGGAAAGAAAAGCCCAAAGAGAAAAGGTGGAAAAAGGCAAAAAAAAGGCAAAAAAGGAAGGAGTACTAGTCCTACTAGGATTGGAGGAGGATTCCTCCTCTCCTATCCACTTCGGCCGAAGCCTCCTAGGGCTGGCCCTTTGGCCAAGCCTCCTCCTCTCTTCCTCTTATATATACTAGAGGTTTTAGGGTTTTTGCACTAGATTTTCAGCCACATGCTACCCTCTCCTCTAGTGCATAGTTTCACCTCTAGATTGGTTTTCTGCAGTGCTTAGGCAAAGCCTTACCGGAATAGTTCCACCACCATCGCCGCAACGCCGTCATGCTGCCGGAGAAATCTTCTACCTCTCCGCTCCCTCTTGCTGGATCAAGAAGGTGGAGATCGTCATCGAGCTGTACGTGTGCTGAACGCGGAGGTGCCGTTCGTTCGGCGCTAGATCGGAAGGACCATGATCAAGATCGCGAGACGGATCGTGATGAGATCGCGGGATGGATTATGATGAGTTCGCGGGACGGATCGTGATTGGATCGCGGGACGGATCGTGATGAGATCGCGAGACGCTGGGCGATTTGGATCGCGAAGACGTTCGACTACACCAACCGCGTTTCTTAATGCTTCCCGCTTAGCGATCTACAAGGGTATGTAGATCCATTCTCCCTCTTGTAGATGCTTATCACCATGGATAGATCTTGCATGTGCGTAGGAATTTTTTTGTTTCCCATGCAACGTTCCCCAACAGTGGCATCATGAGCTAGGTCTATGTGTAGATGAGATCTCGAGTAGAACACAAAGAGTTTGTGGGCGTTGATGCTTAGATTGCTTCCTCCTTTGGTCGTGTTTTGGTTCAGCGGTATTGTGGGATGAAGCATCCCGGACCAACCTTACTCGTACGCTTACGAGAGACCGGTTCCATCGACTGACGTATAACTTCGTTGCACAAAGATGGCTGGCGGGTGTCTGTTTCTCCTACTTTAGTTGGATCGGATTCGACAAAGGCGGTCCTTGAGAAGGTTGAAAAGCAATTAATGTATCACTGTTGTGGTTTTGCGTAGGTGAGAATTGTTCTTGCTAGATACCCGTAGCATCCACGTAAAACTTGCAACAACAATTAGAGGACGTCTAACTTGTTTTTGCAGGGTATGTTGTGATGTGATATGGCCAATTACATGATGAGATATATGTGATGTATGAGATGATCATGTGTTGTATAGAATATCACGACTTGTATGTCGATGAGTACGGCAACCGGCAGGAGCCATAGGGTTGTCTTTAATTATTGTATGACCTACGTGTCAATTATTAAGCACTATGTAATGCTTTACTTTATCGCTAAATGGTAGCTATAGTAGTAAGATCATGGTGGGCGCGACAACCCCGATGGCGACACAATGATGGAGATCATGATGATGGAGATCATGGTGTTATGCCAGTGACGATGGGGATCATGCCGGTGCTTTCAAGATGGAGATCAAAAGTAAAAGTTCATGGCCATATCATGTCACTTTTGATTTGCATGTGATGTTAATCCTTTTATGCACCTTGTTTTGCTTAGGACGACGGTAGCATTATAAGGTGATCCCTGACTTAAAATTCAAGATGAATTGTGTTCTCCCCGAGTTTGCACCATTGCGAAAGTTTGTCGTGTCGAGACACCACGTGATGATCGGATGTAATAGACTCTACGTTCACATACAACGGGTGCAAGCCAGTGTTGCACATGCAGAACACTCGGGTTAAACTTGACGAGCCTAGCATGTACAGACATGGCCTCGGAACACAAGAGACCGAAAGGTCGAACATGAGTCATATAGTAGATATGATCAACATGATGATGTTCACCATTGAAACCACCTCAACTCACGTGATGATCGGACTTGAGTTGGTGAATTTGGATCATGTATCACTCGAATGACCGGAGGGATGTCAATTTGAGTGGGAGTTCTTAAGTAATATGATCAATTGAACTCATTATCATGAACATAGTCAGTAGTGTGTTTGCAAATTATGTTGTAGATTACTAGCTCACGCTGTAGGTCCCTTGGATTTTTATATGTTCCTAGAGAAATAGAGTTGAAAGATGATGGTAGCAATATTGCGGACTGGGTCCGTGATGTGAGGATTGTCTTCATTGCTGCATAGAAGCCTTATGTCCTTAATGCACCGCTCAGTGCGCCATCCCCTCTAGCGTCGTCTGTAGATGTTGTGAACATCTGACATGCACGTTCTGATGACTACTTGATAGTTTAGTGCGTCATACATTACGGCTTAGAATTGAGGCTCCAAAACATTTTGAATGTCACGGAACATATGAGATGTTCTAAGAGCTGAAATTGGGATCTCAGGCTCGTGCTCGTGTTGTGAGATATGAGATCTCCAACAAGATTCTTTGCCTGCAAGATGAAGGAGAATAGCTCAATCGTTGAGCATGTACTCAGATTGTCTGGGTGCTATAATCGCTTGAATCAAGTGGGAGTTGATCTTCCAGATAAGAAAGTGATTGATATAGTTTTCCAAGTCACTGTCACTACGCTACTAGAGCTTCGTGATGAACTATAAAATGCTAGGGATGGAAATGATGGTCCCTGAGCTGTTCGCAAGGTTTGACACCACGAAGGTAGAAATCGAGAAGGAACATCAAGTGTTGATGGTTAGTAAAACCACTAGTTTCGAGAAGGGCAAGGGCAAGGAGGGAAACTTCATGGATGGCAAGTCAGTTGCTGCTCCAGTGAAGCAACCTAAAGTTGAACCCAAACCCGAGAATATGTGCTTCTATTATGAGGAGAGCGGTCGCTGAAGCGGAACAACCCTAGATGCTTCGTAGATAAGAAGTCTGGCAATGTCGACATAATATATTTGATATATGTGTGATTAATGTGTACCTTGCTAGTATTCCTAGTAGCACCTGGGTATTGGATACTGGTTCGGTTGCTAAATGTTAGTAACTCGAAATAAAAGCTACGGAATAAACAGAGACTAGCTAAGTATGAGGTGACTATGCATGTTGGAAATGTTTCCAAGGTTGATGTGATCAACATCGCACGCTCTCTCTACCTTCGGGATTAGTGACAAACCTAAATAAATGTTATTTGGTGTTTGCGTTAAGCGTGAACATCATTAGATCGTGTTTATTGCAATACAGTTATTCATTTAAGTGAGAGAATAATGGCTTTTCTGTTTACATGAATAATACCTTCAATGGTCATGCACCCAATAAGAATGGTTTGTTGAATCTTGATCGGAGAAATACACATGTTCATAGCATTGATGCCAAAAGATGCAAAGTTAATAATGATAGTACCACATACCTGTGGCACTGCCGCTAAATGTCATATTGGTATAAATCGCATGAAGAAACTCCATGTTGATGGAACTTTGGACTCATTAGGTTTTGAATCGGTTGAGACATGCGGACCATGCCTCTTTGGCAAGATGACTAAAGACCCCGTTTTCACTATGATGGAGCGGGCTAGTAACTTATTGAAAATAATTCATGTTGATGTATGCGATCCAATGAGTGTTGTAGCGTGCAGTGGATATCGTTATTTTTCTTACCTTCACTCATTATTTGAGTATATTATGAGTATATTTGCTTAATGAAACACAAGTCTGAAACATTTGAAAAGTTCAAACAAATTCAGAGTGAAGTTTAAGATCATCGTGACAAGAAGATAATAATGTCTACAATATGATCGTGGAGGTGAATATCCGAGTTACGAGTTTGGCATACAACTTTAGACAATGTGAAAGTTCTTTCACAACTCACGCCACCTGGAACACCATAGTGTGATGGTGTGTTCGAACGTCATAGTCGTGCTCTATTGGATATGGTGCGTACTATGATGTCTCTTATAGTTCTGCCACTATCGTTTTGGGGTTATGCATTAGAGACAACTACATTCACTTTAAATAGGGCGCCATCTAAATTCGTTGAGATGACATTGTATGAATTATGGTATGATAGAAACCTAAGCTGCCATTTCTTAATGTTTGGGGCTACGACGCTTATGTGAAAAAAGGTTTTCACCTAATGAGCTCGAACCCAAAGCGGACAAATGCATCTTCTTGGAATACCCTAAGAGCAGTTGGGTATACCTTCTATCTCAGATCCGAGAACAAAGTGTTTGTTGCTAAAACAGGTCCTTTCTCGAGAAAGAGTTTCTCTCAAGGCAACTGAGTGGGAGGAAGATAGAACTTGATGAGGTTGTTGAACCTTTGTTTCAACAAGAGAGTAGCGCAGCGAGAATGTTGTTTCTGTGGAGCCTATGTTAGTTGAAGAGGAAGTTAATGATGATGATCAAGAAGGTTCGTATCAAGTTACTATCGAACCTCGTAGGTCGACAAGGACACATACTGCTCCTGAGTGGTACGACAACCATGTCTTAGAGGTCATGTTGTTGGACAACGATGAGCCTACGAGCTATGGAGAAGCGACGATGGGCCCGAATTCTGACAAATGGCTAGGGGCCATGAAATTCGAGAAAGGATCCATGTATGAAAACCAAGTATGGACTTTGGTAGACTTGCCCGTTGAACGGCAGGTCGTTAAGTACAAATGGACCTTTAATATGAAGACAGGCGCTGATGGTGAATGTCACTAGTTGTAAAGATCGACTTGTCGCAAAGAAGTTTCCGCCAAGTTCAAGGAGTTGACTACGATGAGACCTTATCACCCGTAGCGATGCTAAAAGTCTGTTGGAATTATGTTAGCAGTTACCGCATTCTTCAATTATGAAATCTGGCAGATGGATGTCAAAACATCGTTTCCTTCCTTAAGGAAAGGTTGTATGAGATACAACCAGAAGGTTTTATCAGTCCTAAGGATGCTAAAAGGTGTGCAAGCTTCAGTGATCCTTCTATGAACTAAAGCAAGCATCTCGGAGTTGGAATATACACTTTGATGAGGTGATCAAAGTTTTTGAGTCTATACAAGGTTTATGAGAAACTTGTATTTACAATAAAGTGAGTGGGAGCACTATAGAGTTTCTGGTAAGCATATGTGGATGACATATTGTTGATCGGAAATGATGTAGAATTTCTGGAAAGCATAAACGATTGTTTGAAAAGAGTTTTTCAAAGGAAGAACTGGATAAACTACCTAATTGTTGAGCATCAAGATCTATAGAGATAGATCAAGATGCTTGATGAGACTTTCAATGAGTACATACCTTGACAAGATTTTGAAAGAGTTCAAAATGGATCAGTCAGAAAGAGTTCTCGCCTGATTTGTAAGGTGTGAAGTTGAGTGAGACTCAACACTCGACAACGGCAGAAGAAAGAGAAAGGACGAACATCGTCCCCTATGCCTTAGCCATAGGCTCTATATAGTATGCCATGTTGTGTACCGCACCTGTGTGTGCCTTGCCATGAGTCTGTCAAGGGTACAAGAGTGATCCAGGAGTGGATCATTGGACAGCGGTCAAGATTATCCTTAGTGACTAAAAGACTAAGGAAATGTTTCTTGATTATGGAGGTGAGAAAGAGTTCGTCGTAAAGAGTTACGTCGATGCAAGCCTTGACACCAATCCGGATGACTCTTAGTAGCAATCCGGATACGTATAGTAGAGCAGCCATTTGGAATAGCTCCAAGTGGAGTGTGGTAGCAGTGTTTACGGTTTGACATAGAGATTTGCAAAGTACACACGGATCTGAATGGCGTAGACCCGTTGACTAAAAGACCTCTCTCACATGCAAAGCATGATCGAGCCCCAGAACTCATTGGGTGTTAGATTCATAACAATGGGGATCACATGGTGATGTGAACTATATTATTAACTCTAGTGCAAGTGGGAGACTGTTGGAAATATGCCCTAGAGGCAATAACAAATTGGTTATTGTCATATTTCCTTGCTCATGATAATCGTTTATTATCCATGCTATAATTGTATTGATCGGAAACTCAGATACATGTGTTGATACATAGACAAAACCATGTCCCTAGTATACCTCTAATAGACTAGCTCGTTGATCAAAGATGGTTAAGGTTTCCTAGACATGGACATGAGATGTCATTTGATAACGGGATCACATCATTAGGAGAATGGTGTGATGGAAAAGACCCAAACTATAAATGTAGCATTTGATTGTGTCAGTTTATTGCTATAGTTTTTTGCATGTCAAGTATATGTTCCTATGACCATGAGATCGTGCAACTCACGGACACCGGAGGAATGCCTTGTGCGTACCAAATGTCGCAACGTAACTGGGTGACTATAAAGGTGCTCTACAGGTTTCTCCAAGGGTGTTTGTTGGGTTGGCATGGATCAAGACTGGGATTTGTTACTCCGTGTGACGGAGAGGTATCTCAGGGCCCACTCGGTAATAAAACATCACAATAAGCCTTGCAAGCAATGTGACTAAGTGTTAGTCACGGGATCTTGTATTACGGAACGAGTAAAGAGACTTGCCGGTAACGAGGTTGAACTAGGTATGGAGATCGAATCTTGGGCAAGTAACATACCGAAGAAGAAAGGGAACATCATACGGGATTAATTGAATCCTTGACATAGAGGTTCGACCGATAATGATCTTCATAGAATATGTAGGAACCAATATGGGAATCCAGGTCCCGCTATTGGTTATTGACCGTAGAGGTGTCTCGGTCATGTCTACATGGTTCTCGAACCCGCAGGGTCTGCACACTTAAGGTTTGGTGACGTTTCGGTAGTATAGAGTTATGTATGATGGTGACTGAAGGTTGTTCGGAGTCCTGGATGAGATCCCGGATATCACGAGGAGCTCCAGAATAGTCCAGAGGTAAAGATTGATATATAGGAAGTCATGTTTTGGTCGTCGGAAAAGTTTTGGGCTCATCGGTAGTGTACCGGGAGTGCCGGTAGTGTACCGGGGGACCATCGGGAGGGGTATTTCGACCCAAGAGGCTATATGGGCTGTAGGAGAGTGAATACCATCCGTTAGTGGGCTGGTGGAAGTCCCACACAAGGCCCATGCGGCTGGGAAAGAAAAGCCCAAAGAGAAAAGGTCGAAAAAGGCAAAAAAGGAAGGAGTCCTAGTCCTACTAGGATTGGAGGAGGATTCCAGCTCTCCTATCCACTTCGGCCGAAGCCTCCTAGGGCTGGCCCTTTGGCCAAGCCTCCTCCTCTCTTCCTCTTATATATACTAGAGGTTTTAGGGTTTTTGCATTAGATTTTCAGCCACGTGCTACCCTCTCCTCTAGTGCATAGTTTCTCCTCTAGATCGGTTTTCTACAGTGCTTAGGCGAAGCCCTGCCGGAATAGTTCCACCACCATCGCCGCAACGCCTTTGCGCTGCCGGAGAACTCTTCTACCTCTCCGCTCCCTCTTGCTGGATCAAGAAGGCGGAGATCGTCATCAAGCTGTACGTGTGCTGAACGCGGAGGTGCCGTCCGTTCGGCGCTAGATCGGAAGGACCGTGATCGAGATCGCGAGACGGATCGTGATGAGATCGCGGGACGGATCATGATGAGTTAGTGGGACGGATCGTGATTGGATCACGGGACGGATCGTGATGAGATCGCGGGACGCTCGGCGATTTGCATCGCTAAGACGTTCGACTACACCAACCGCGTTTCTTAACGCTTCCCGCTTAGCGATCTACAAGGGTATGTAGATCCACTATCCCTCTCGTAGATGCTTATCACCATGGAAAGATCTTGCGTGTGCATAGGAAATTTTTTGTTTCCCATTCAACGTTCCCCAACAGATTGGTGACAATGGGTGATGTATAGACATAGCTCAATTTCCCTTTTCTCTTAATCCATTTGAATATCATGCGATATATATGTTGTTGTGGGGTCACGTATCTGTTTCGTGAGGATCCTTAACATTGGAAAATATAAAGATACAAACATATACTTAAAAAACGGATGAACAAGAAAAAAGGGATCTCCCTCTCGTGCCACACCAGCGGGTCGCACCGGGGCAGCCCAGTCCTATTAGAATAGCCTACGTGGAGGTAGAGGGTTCCTGTTTTAAATTGTATCAATCTCTATTCATGTTCTATATCTTCTCCCGATTGTGTAATCTCTGTTGATCTCTATTCTGGAAGAATCCTAATGATATTCCAAAACTTGTAAGCCACGACAAAATTTCTATATATACAGATGGGGCCCGGACGAGGGGTTATACGCTTCCACAAAACCTTATATGGTAATCAGAGCCACTTCTTCATTGCATCTAGCATAGCAAAACTCGATCGGGAGATACTCAGCCATAGAGAGAAACCATGGCAGGCACCGCTGCATCCATCGCTACCGCCCTCGTTGGTTTCACCATAAGCACCCTATCCACCCAAACCATAGGATCTACTTTCGCATCCCCGTCCACTTCCAGCAGCTCAATCTCTCTCGACCCACCTCCACCAGAGAAGTGTACGAGGACGAACTTTCTCCTCTGGGAGGCCATCGTGCTACCCCAGATCAAGGGAGCACAGATGGAGCACTTCCTCTAGGCCGCAATCCCGGCGCCCGCTGCTACCATCACTATGCCTGGTCGATCTGGTATGCCTAGCAGCAACAGGTACAAGGTTACCTTATGGGATCTTTGTCGCGTGAATTTCTTGTGCAGGTTGTTACCCTTCAGATGCCGGCCAAGGTGTGGAGCGCCATCCACGCCTTCTTTGCTGCCCAGACGCAAGCCCACATTGTCAACACCCACATCGCCCTCGCCAATATTCATAAAGGAAACATGGGCATGCCTGAATACCTTGCAAAAATCAAGGCTCTTATTGATGAGATCACGTGTACCGTCTCTCCTCTTTCAGATGGATAGGTCACCTCCTTCGTGCTCAAAGGGTTGGACATCGAGTACAACCCAGTTGTCTCAGCCCTGGCTGCACGTGTTGAGCCGGTGTCCGTTTAGGAGCTCTACAATCATATGCTGAGCTTTGAAACTTTCATGACCCTGCTACAAGGTAATAACGTTCATCAATCTTTTGTCAACTCTCTCTCGTGCGGTCGCAGCAATGGTGGTCATGGTCGTGGCCGTGGTCACTGCGGTCACCAGCAAGGACGAGGCCATGGCAACGACAACAACAGCGGGCGTGGATGCGTCGACAACTCTGGCCCACACTCCTTTGGCGGCTCCTACTCCGACACCAAGCCACGCTGCCAACTATGCACGAAACTAGGACATGAGGTCAAGGATTGTTGGCATTGCTATGATGAGGACTATGTGCCCGAGGAGCGACATGTTGCTGATGCGATCAAGGAACAAGAAGAAGGAGGGGATACTATCTGGTATGCCGACTCTAGAGCAACGGATCACGTCACTAGTGAGATGGAGAAGCTTGCACATCGGGAGAAGTAATATGGCAATGGTCAAATAAACACCGCTGCAAGTGTTGCAGGTATGGACATACTTCACATTGGTCAATCTTCTATTAATTCTCCTATTTCTAAACGTGATCTTCTCCTCAAAGATGTCTTTCATGTTCCTCAAGCAAATAAAAATCTTGTTTCCATGTCACGTTTATCTTCTGATAATAATGTGCTCTTTGAAACTCATACCAATTATTTTTTATTAAGGACCGGGCAACGAGGGAGCTCGTCTATCACGTTAGCTGCATTGGTGGCCTATACCCTATCACATCAAGAGTGTTTAGCCTCAAGCATAATTGTGAAGTCTGCTCCATCGTCAAACCTTCATTAGAGAGGTGGCATCAAACATTAGGTCATCCTTCATTAAAAGTAGTTTATCAAGTAGTGAATCAAGGCAATCTTCAATTGTCACATAGTGAGAATAAATAGTCTGTTTGTGATGCTTGTTAATGTGCAAAGAGTCACCAACTTACCTATCCAAAGTCATCTAGTGTGTATCGTGCTCCTTTGGATTTGATATTTAGTGATGTATGAGGTCATGTTAGAGATTGCTTTGGAAGAAAGAAGTACTATGTTAGTTTTTATTGATGATTATAGTAAGTTTACATGGATATACTTGCTTAAATTCAAATCTGAAGTTTTCTACATTTTCCAAGATTTCCAAACTCTTGTTGAGCATCAATTTGATAGGAAAATTCTTACGATCCAGAGAGACTAGGGAGGGGAGTATGAAAAACTCAACTCTTTCTTCTGGAGTATAGGCATTGAGCATCATGTTTCCTGTCCTCATGCACATCAACAAAACGGTTCAGCTGAACGTAAACACCATCATATTGTTGATGTTGGTTCGTCTCTCCTTGCTCATGCATCCATGTCTCTCAAATATTGGGACGAGGCATTCATTGATGCCGCCTATTTTATCAATCGTTTACCTAGTAAGGTCATTGGTAACTCTACTCCATTAGAACGGTTGTTTCATCAAAAACCCATAGGATTCTCTCAAGGTTTTTGGATGTGCGTGTTATCCTAATCTTCATCCATATAATTGTCATAAACTTGAGTTTCGTTCTACTCAATGTGTTAATATCGGTTATCACAACCTTCACAAAGGATATAATTGTCTAGAAATATCAACTGGACGCGTCTATATCTCTAGGGATGTCGTTTTTGATGAAACTGATTTTCCCTTCGCCAAACTTCATCCAAATGTTATAGATCTTCTTCGTGCCGAAATTTCTCTTCTATATAATCCTTTGATACGTTCTGATCACAAGGGAGAATTAGTAGAAAATGATCATGTGCTTCGTCCAGAAAATAACTCAGATTCTAATGTAGAAAATGCAGAACTTGGTTATGATTTTCTATGTGCAAAATTATCGTTCCAGAGAGAGAGCGCAATCCTAGGAAGATCTGATGTTGATTGTGCTGGATCCAATGTTGATTTCCTGTAGAATGATCGTTCCAGAGAGAGAGAGAGCGATCCCAGGAAGATCCTATTGCCGGACCTACAACTGCCCAAACTTCGGCGTCAAGTGGTGGGGCCAACGAGCCCATGGCCGACCAAGGCACACGTCTGGAGCCCATGGACCTGGACAGCGCCAGGTGCAGCCCATCTCCATGAAACACATACGGGCTTAGGACGGAACACAAGCCGGCAGCCCGACTGAAGCGGGACCCGCTAATAGTGCACCAGCCCACACGCCTGGGCGAGCGTCTCCATAGGCCACCACATGGAGTTCTCCTACTGATGAATGCAACGCGAGGCAGATCTTCTCAATCCCGTGTTCTCTGATACGTCCATTTTGCATCATGCTTTTATATTGATATTTATTTGCATTACAACTGTTATTACACATTATGGTACAATACTTATGCCTTTTCTCTCTTATTTTACAAGGTTTACATGAAGAGGGAGAACGCCGGCAGGTGGAATTCTAGACTGGAAAAGGAGCAAATCTGAGATACCTATTCCACACAACTCCAAAAGTCCTAAAAATTTACGAAGAATTATTTTGGAATATATAAAAAATATTGGGCGAAACAGATGCTAGAGGTGGGCCACCAGGAGGTGACAAGCCTGCCAGGTGCGGCCACCCCCCTAGCTGCGCCTAACAGGCTTGTGGCCCACCTGGCAAGCCCCCGACGCCCATCTTCTGCTATATGGAGGGTTTTGACCTGGAAAAAATTAGAAGGGAGCTTTCAGGATGAAGCGCCGCCGTCTCGAGGTGGAACTTGGACAAAACCAATCTAGAGCTCCGGCAGGGCTGTTCTACAGGGGAAACTTCCCTCCCAGAGGGGGAAATCAAAGCCATCGTCGTCACCAACGATCCTCTCATCAAGAGGGGATCAATCTGCATCAACATCTTCACCAGCACCATCTCATCTCCAAACCCTAGTTCATCTCTTGTATCCGATCTTTGTCTCAAACCTCAGATTGGTATTTGTGGGTTGCTAGTATTGTTGATTACTGCTTGTAGTTGATGCTAGTTGGTTTACTTGGTGGAAGATCATATGTTCAGATCCTTTATGATAATTAATACTCCTCTTATTATGAACATGAACATGTTTTGTGAGTAGTTACGTTTCTTCCTGAGGACATGGGATAAGTCTTGTTATAAGTAATCATGTGAATTTGGTATTCGTTCGATATTTTGATGAGATGCATGTTGTCTCTCCTCTAGTGGTGTTATGTGAACATCGACTACATAACACTTCACCATTATTTGGTCCTGGGGGAAGGCATTGGGAAGTAATAAGTAGATGATGGGTTGCTAGAGTGGCAGAAGCTTAAACCCTAGTTTATGCATTGCTTCGTAAGGGGCTGATTTGGATCCATATGTTTCATGCTATGGTTAGGTTTACCTCAATTCTTCTTTCGTAGTTGCAGATGCTTGCGATAGGGGTTAATCATAAGTGGGAGGTTTGTCCAAGTAAGGTCAGCACCCAAGCACTGGTCCACCCACATATCAAATTATCAAAGTAACAAACGCAAATCAAATGAGCATGATGAAAACTAGCTTGACAGAAATTCCCATGTGTCCTCGGGAGCGCTTTGCTTTATATAAGAGTTTGTCCAGGCTTGTCCTTTGCTACAAAAAGGATTGGGCTACCTTGTTGCACCTTTGCTACACTTTTTACTTGTTACTCGTTATTAATTATCTTATCACAAAACTATCTGTTATCGATAATTTCAGTGCTTGTAGAGAATACCTTACTGGAAACCGCTTGTCATTTCCTTCTGCTCCTTGTTGGGTTCGACACTCTTACTTATTGAATGGACTATGATAGATCCCCTATACTTGTGGTTCATCAAGACTCTTTTATGGCGCCGTTTCCGGGGAGTGAAGCGCCTTTGGTAAGAAAATTTTTATATAGTGTGCTGAAATTTACTATCACTTGTTACTATGCAAAGTAATCCTTTGAAGGGCTTGTTCGGGTTATCTTCACCTCGACCGGAAACACAAAGACTTGTCCCTCAACCTTCTGAACCTACTGAAAATATTTATTATGAAATTCCTTTGGGTATGATAGAGAAACTGCTGGCTAATCCTTATGCAGGACATGGAACACTACATTCTGATTGACATCTAATCTATGTGGATGAAGTTTGTGGATTATTTAAGCTTGCAGGTTTGCCCGAGGGTCGTGTCAAGAAGAAGGTCTTTCCTTTATCTTTTAAGGAGAAGGCATTGACATGGTATAGTCTATGTGATGATATTGGATCATGGAGCTACAACCGATTGAAATTGGAATTTCATCAGAAGTTATATCCTATGCATCTAGTTCACCGTGATCGGAATTATATTTATACCTTTTAGCCTCGGGAAGGAGAAATAATCGCTCAAGCTTGGGGGAGGATTAATTCAATTTTATATTCAGGCCCCAATCATGAGCTCTCGAGAGAAATTATTATTCAGAATTTTTATGCTCGTCTTTCTCATAATGATCAATCCATGCTAGATACTTCTTGTGCTGGTTCCTATATAAAGGAAGATATTGACTTCAAATGGGATTTATTAGAAAGAATTAAACACAACTCTGAAGATTGGGAACTCGATGAAGGTAAGGATTCATGTATGAACCTTAAGTTTGATTGTGTTAAATCCTTCGTAGACACCAATGCTTTTCGTGAATTTAGCACTAAATATGGAATTGACTCTGAGATAGTAGCTTCTTTTTGTGAATCTTTTTCTTCTCATGTTGATCTCCCTAAGGAGAAGTGGTTTAAATATCATCCTCCCATTGAAGTGGAAGTAGATGAACCTATTAAAGTTGAAGGGAAAACTATTACTTATCATGTTGATCCTATTATTCCCGCTGCTTATATTGAGAAACCACCTTTCCGTGTTAGAACAAAGGAACATGCTAAGGCTTCAACTATGGTTCGTAAGAGCTGTGCTAGAACAACTACACACCCTGAGCAAATTAAAGTCCAACCTAGTGTTGCTATGGTTAAGGATCTCTTGGTTGATAATATTGATGGGCATGTTATTCAATTTTGTGATGAAGCCGCTAGAATTGCTAAACCTGATGCTAAAGATAAACATAGACCCATTGTTGGCACGGATGTTGTTTCTATTAAAATAGGCGATCATTGTTATCATGGCTTATGTGATATGGGTGCTAGTGTGAGTGCAATTCCCTTTTCCTTATATAAAGAGATTATGAATGATATTGCACCAGCTGAGTTAGAGGAAATTGATGTTATAATTAAGCTTTCTGATAGAGACACTATATCACCAGTTGGGATTATTAAAGATGTTGACGTCTTGTGTGGGAAAATAAAATATCTTACTGATTTTCTTGTTCTCGGCTCCCCACAAGATGATTTTTGTCCCATTATATTTGGTAGACCCTTCTTGAATACCGTTAATGCCAGGAAGATTGTTAGAAGGAAACGGTTACCGTAAGTTTTGGGGATACATCTCATGAGTTTAATTTCTCTAAATTTTGTAGACAACCTCATGGTAAAGAATTCCCCAGTAAGGATGAAATTAGTGGTCTTGCTTCTATTGTTGTGCCTCCTACTGATCCTTTAGAACAATATTTGCTAGACCATGAAAATGACATGCATATGAATGAAAGGAATGAAATAGATAATATTTTCTTTTATCAACATCCTATTATGAAACACAACTTGCCTGTTGAAATACTTGGGGATCCTCCCCCACCCAAGGGTGATCCCATGTTTGAGCTTAAACAATTACCGGATATTCTGAAATATGCTTATCTTGATGAAAAGAAGATATATCATGTTATTATTTGCTAACCTTTTAGAGCATGAAGGACACAGATTATTGAAAACTCTGAGGAAGCACCATGCTGCTATTGGATATACTCTTGATGATCATAAGTGCATTAGCCCCACTCTATGTCAGCACAAAATTAAAATGGAGCCTGAAGCTAAACCCGTTGTCGATGACCAACGACGGTTGACTCGTAAAATGAAGGAAGTGGTAAGAAATGAAATATTAAAGCTTCTGGAGGGAGGTATCATTTACCCTATTGCTAATAGTAGATGGGTTAGTCCCATTCATTGTGTCCCTCAAAAAGGACGTATTACCGTAGTTCCTAATGATAAAAATGAATTGACCCCGCAGAGAAATGTTCTAGGATATAGAATGGTAATTGATTAGGAAATTAAATAAAGCTACTAGAAAAGATCATTACCCTCTACCTTTTATTGATCAAATGCTAGAAACATTATCCAAACACACACATTTCTGCTTTCTAGATGGTTATTCTGGTTTCTCTCAAATATCTGTGTCAAAAGAGGACCAAGAGAAGACCACTTTTACCTGCCCTTTTGGTACCTTTGCTTATAGATGTATGACTTTTGGTTTATGCATGCACGTGCTACCTTTCAAAGATGCATGACTGCTATATTCATTGATTTTTGTGAAAGGATTGTTGAGGTTTTCATGCATGATTTTTCTGTTTACGGAACTTATTTTGATGATTGTTTGAGAAACCTTGATCGAGTTTTGCAGAGATGTGAAGAAACTAATCTTGTCTTGAATTGGGAGAAGTGCCACTTTATGGTGAATGAAGGCATTGTCTTGGGACATAAAATTTCCGAAAGAGGTATTGAAGTTGACAAGGCTAAAGTTGATGCTATTGAAAAAATGTTGTGTCCTACGGATATCAGAGGTATAAGAAGTTTCCTTGGTCATGCTGGTTTATATAGGAGATTTATTAAAGACTTATCTAAGATTTCTAGGACGCTCACTAATCTCTTGCAAAAAGATGTTCCATTCGTTTTTGATGATGATTGTGTAGAAACTTTTGAAATTCTTAAGAATGCCTTGATTTCTGCACCTGTTGTTCAACCACCTGATTGGAACCTACCGTTTGAAATCATGTGTGATGCTAGTGATTATGCCATTGGAGCTATTCTAGGACAAAGAGTTGATAAGAAATTAAATGTTATTCATTATGCTAGCAAAACTCTAGACAATGTTCAAAGAAACTATGCTACCACTGAAAAGGATTTTTTAGCAGTTGTGTTCGCTTGTGATAAGTTCAGACCCTATATTGTTGATTCCAAAGTAACTGTTCACATTGATCATGCTGCTATTAAATATCTTATGGAAAAGAAAGATGCTAAACCTAGACTTATTAGGTGGGTTCTTCTGCTACAAGAATTTTATTTGCATATTGTTGATAGAAAGGGTGTTGATAACCCCGTAGCAGATAACTTGTCTAGGTTAGAGAATGTTCTTGATGACCCACTACCTATTGATGATAGCTTTCTTGATGAACAATTAGCTATCATAAATGCTTATCGTAATGCTCCTTGGTATGCTGATTATGCTAATTACATTGTCGCTAAATTTATACCACCTAGTTTCACATACCAACAAAAGAAAAAGTTTTTCTATGATTTAAGACATTACTTCCGGGATGACCCACACTTTATAAAGAAGGGGTAGATGGTGTTATTAGATGTTGTGTACCTGAGCATGAATAGGAACAGATCCTACAGAAGTGTCATTCCGAGGCCTACGAGGACACCACGCTGGAGATAGAACTGCACATAAGGTATTACAATCTGGTTTTTACTGGCCTACTCTCTTCAAGGATGCTCGTACGTTTGTCTTCTCATGTGATGAATGTCAAAGAATTAGCAATATTAGTAGACGTCAGGAAATGCCTATGAATTACTCTCTTGTTATTGAACCATTTGATCCTATAAAAGCTTTTTGACAATTTTTTTGGAACAAAAGAGGCACTAGAAGCTTAGTGGAGGGCCAGAAGATCCACGAGGTAGGCACAACCCACCACCACGTGTCAACCCGTCTAGCTTGGGCTGGTGGGTTGTGCTCTCCTCATGGCCCATCTTCGCGTGAAACTGATGCTCAAAAATCGTATATATTCAGAAACCACCAGAAATAACCCTAGACTCCTTGTTCCGCCACTACAACTCTCTATATTGACGAAAATCCAACCTGGAGGCATTCCAGTACCCTGCCGGAGAGGGTGGATCAACTCCGGTGACCATCTTCATCATCCCAACGGAGGCCATGATGAGGAGGGAGTAGTCCACCCTTAGGGTTGACGGTTTGTACCAGTAGCTATGTGTTCAATCTCTCTCTCTCACTCTCGTATTGTTGAGATGGCATGATCTTGATGTATCACGAGCTTTGTTAATATAGTTGGATCATATGGTGTTTCCCCTTCTCTATCTTGTTGTGATGAATTGAGTTTTCCCTTTGAGATTCTGTTATTACTGGATTGAATACTTTTATGGATTTGAGAGCACTTGATGTATGTCCTGCATGCGGATACCTGTAGTGACATTGGGGTATTCAACTTATTCACTTGATATATGTTATGGCATCAACTTGCGGATTCCGGTGACCTTGGGGATCTATGCATAGGGGTTGATTGCACGTTTTCATACCTTGTTCTCCGATAGAAATCTTGGGGAACTCTTTGAGGTTCTTTGTGTTGGATTGAGTATTATGAAACTAAAATTATTTGATGCATATCATATAATTAACTCACGGATATTTATGGTGACATTGGAGTATCTAGGTGACATAAGAGCTGGTTGATGCGTATCATATGGTGTAATTCCAGTACGAACTCCTAGATAGATCGATCGGAAAGGATAACTTGGTGTTATTTTTAGTATGAACTCTTGGATAGATCGATCAGAAATGATAATTTTAAGGTGGTTTTGTACCCTACAAACAATTTCTTGTTATGTTCTCAGCTAGATAAGAACTTTGGAGTGATTCTTCATTGCATATTGAGGGATGGTTATGTGATCCAATTATATTAGCATTGTTGAGAGATTGCACTAGCAAAAGTACGGGCCCTAGGCCTTATTTCCAAGCATTTATACACCGTTTTGCTTGTTGTTTTACATTTGCTACCTTGCTGTTTTTATATTTTTAGATTAAAAAAACTTATATCTATCATCCATATTGCACTTGTATCACCATCTCTTCGCCGAAGTAGTGCACCTATACAATTTGCCATTGTATTGGGTGTGTTGGGGACACAAGAGATTTCTTGTATTTGATTGCAGGGTTGTTTGAGGGAGATGATCTTCATCCTACACCTCTCACGGATTGATAAACCTTAGGTCATAGACTTGAGGGAAAGTTGCTACTGTCCTACAAAATTCTGCGCTTGGAGGCCCAACCCGAGTCTACAAGAATAAATTTGCATAGTAGACATCAAGATCTTTTCTAGCGCCGTTGCCAGGGAAGTGAGTGCTTGAAGGTATATCTTTAGATCTTGCAATCAAATCTTTCAGTTTCTTATTTTTCACTAGTTTGGTTTTATAAAATAAAACTACAAAAATGGAGTTTAGGTTGCATCAATTGTTTTATCTTTATAATGTATTTCATGAAATCAAGAATTCAGAAAATTGTGCTCAACTGGTAGAGGAAGAAATTATGAAAATACTTGATATGAATTCCTTGAACGATGAGCATGATAGCGATGTTATTAGTATGAATTCTCTGAATGTTCATGATGCTAATGATATGCAAATCCGCATGCTTGGGGGTGCTATGTTTGATGAAGAAGATATTTTTAATGCCCCAAGTTTTGATGAGGAAAACTATTATGATGATAGCATGCCTCCTATGTATGATGATTATTGTGATGACATGTATGTTGTAAATAGTAATGAAAACCATGGAACTTGTTATCATGATTTTAATATTCAAAATGGTTATGTCAATCAAGTACCTCATGATAGTTATTCCTTGAGTTTTCTCCCACTATTATGAATGAGAAGAAGTTTGCTTATGTGGAGAATGATACATTTTCTATGCTTGTAGATCATGAAAAAAATGATGTGTGTGATAGTTATATTGTAGAATTTCTTCATGATGCTACTAAAAATTATTATGAGTGAGTGATATGTCTCCAACGTATCTACTTTTCCTAACATTTTTGCTCTTTTTTTGGACTCTAATTTGCATGACTTGAAAGAAACTAACCCGGACTGATGTTGTTTTCAGTAGAACTACCATGGTGTTGTTTTTGTGGAGAAATAAAAGTTTTCGGAATGGAACGAAATTTTTTAGAGATTTATTTTGGAATATTTCAGGAATTATTGAGCCACCAGCTACCTGAGAGGGGGCCCAGGGTGCCCACCCCCACCAGGGTGTGCCAGGCCTCCCTGGCATGGCCTGGTGGACGGTGGACACCACATGGGTCCCGCGACCCTAACTCCAATGCTATAAATTCACAATTCCTCGGAAAAACAATTAGAGAGAAGGTTTTACCCCGTTTCACAATACGGAGCCGCCGCCACCTCCTATTCTTCATCGGGAGGCCAGATCTGGAGTCTATTTGGGGCTTCGGAGAGGGGAATCTTCTGTCTTCGTCATCATCAACCCTTCTGCGTCGCCAATTCCATGATGCTCCCCACCAGGAGTGAGTAATTCATTCACAGGCTTGTTGGTCGGTGAGGAGTTGGATGAGATTCATCATGTAATCGAGTTAGTTTTGTAGGGGATTAATCCCTAGTATCCACTATGTTCTAAGATTGATGTTGCTATGACTTTGCCATGCTTAATGCTTGCCACTAGGGCCTGAGTGCCATGATTTCAGATCTGAACTATTTATGTTATCACCTTTATATCTATGTTCTTGATCCGATCTTGCCTAGTAATATGCACCTATTACGTGTTATGATCCGTCAACCCCATAGTGACAATATTTGGGATACTTCATGGTGATGATCGTAGTTTGAGGAGTTCATGTATTCACTAAGTGCTAATGCTTTGTTTCAGTTCTCTATTAAAAGGAGGCCCTAATATCCCTTAGTTTCCTTATGGACCCCGCTACCACGGGAGGGTAGGACAAAAGATGCCATGCAAGTTCTTTTCCATAAGCACGTATGAGTATATATTGAATACGTGCCTACATTACATTGACGAACTAGAGCTAGTTCTCTGTTGCCCTAGGTTATGACTGTTATATGGTGAATATCATCAAACGAATACTCCGATCCAGTGCCTACGATCTTTTCACATATTGTTCTTGCTAAGTTACTACTATTGTTGCTACTGTTACACTTGCTACAAATTTGCTACTACTACTTTTGCCGCTACTGTTACTGTTACTATTGCTATTAAACTATCATATTACTGTGCTACTGACAACTCTGCTGCAGATATTTATCTTCGGGTGTGGTTGAATTGACAACTCAACTTCTAATACTCTCAAATATTCTTTGGCTCCTCTTGTGTAGAATCTATAAATTTGAGTTGAATACTCTACCCTCGAAAACTGTTGCAATCCCCTATACTTGTGGGTTATCAAGGAGGAAAATATGCTTGCAGGAATTGCAATGATATCAAGTTTCCTCTCTATGTGTTCAAAGTTCTGAAGTTGCACTTGTTGTGCCTTCCTATGCTAGTTGATTCTTGCTCCCATGAATCGTTTGCTCACAAAATCCATATGCATAGGAAGTGGGATAGACTTAAATGTGATTGTCATGTGATTCATGATGCTCTCTTGCATTTTCAACTTTAATTCATATACGAGCATCATTGAAATCATCATGCCTAGCTAAAAGGCATTATAGAAAAGCGCTTGTTGGGAGACAACCCAACGCAACTACTTTCTGATTTTGTGTGTTGACATTATTAACCTACTTTAGTAATCCTGTTTTGTGTATTTTATTTCAATAATTTTCCAAGTAAAGCCTTTGGGATAGTGTGGAAACTTTTTTGTTTGATTTTGTACAAAAACAGAAAGTTTTGCGTCCAGTATATGAATTATCTGGTTTTACAGGAGTGGAAAAAAATTCTGAAAGTTTTACAAAATATTTCTATGAAAATTTTATGGTTTTTCCTAATTTTTAAGAATTTTTAGAGTCAGGGAAGTATGGTGATCATTCAGATCTTCATAGATTGTTCTGTTTTTGCAAGATTCTGTTTTGCACGCATAGTTTGGTTGTTTCAAGTGTTTCCATAACAATTATGGGAATGATAGAATATAGTAGGTATAATGTGGGAACAATTATTAATCTTGTCTTGACAGTACCTATGTGAATGATCTATCTTTACTACACTAACCCATCTCATGAAGTTCCGTTAAGTTTTGTGTGATTGAAGTTTTCAAGTTTTGGGTGAGATACCGATATGAGGTGAATAAGTAGCAGCAAGGACCTAATATTGGGGGTTACAAAGTCACCCACAAGGTAATATCCAAGGAATAATCAAGCATCTAAGCTTGGGGATGTCCCGGAAGGCATCCCCTCTTTCGTCCCCAACATCATCGGTATATCTTACTTGGAGCTATATTTTTATTCATCACATCATATGTATTTTTCTTGGAGCGTCATATTATTTTTTTTCGATGTTATGTTATTTATAATATTGTTTTTCAATAAAAGTGTCCAAGAATTGCCTTAAGATGCTTCCATTGCAAGTTTTGATGTGTCATGTATAAAAACAGAAACTTTTGCTGTAGTGTTTGAATTTTCATATTTTACTGTAAGGTGGAAAGTTTATGAAATTTTTACACAGTGTTTTGATATAAATTATTTATTACTTACACAATTTTCATAATTGTTTGAGGTACATAAGTACACTGGTTTAATGGATTGCTACAAACTGTTTTATTTGGACAGATTGTTGTCATAGTTTTGTTATCTACTTATCCTATAGTTTCCGTAGCCTATATTGGTAGATATAAATTGTGGAAATGATAGTAAACAGTAGTTTATGTTTGAAAATTATTGTGCAACTTATCTTGGATGTACAAGAAGGGTGGATTTATTCTTATGTGTACTAACCTATCTCACGAGTTCTTTTCGAGTTTTTGTGGTGAAGTTTTTGAGACTTAGGTGAAACCAGGATATGAGAGGATTGAACGAGATACAAAAGCTCAAGCTTGGGGATTCCCAAGGCACCCCAAGTAAATATTTCAAGAAGTCTCAAGCATCTAAGCTTGGGGATGCTACGCATCCCACCTCTCTTCATCAACAATTATTGGTTAGCCTATGTTGAGCCTACATTTTTATTTGTCCACATGGTTTGTGCTATTCTTGGAGTGTCATTTTTATTTTGCTTGATGTTGGATGTGAAAATATTTATTGAGAGAGTGAGCCCTCATATAGCTACTTGATTGTTTACCTACTCATTGACCTTCACTTGTATCTTTTGAAGAGTAGTTTTGATGTTTACTCTTGAGCTTAACTTATATCCTATGAGTAAATTGTGAATCAATGAAATATCATAAATATGAAATTATCAATGTTCTTTATGCTTAGTAGTAGCTTCACATCTGGTATAGAAAGTAAAATCTATTGAAGTTTGACAATAACAATATTGGCCATACAAGCAATTCGTGAATGATCAGTATAAGGAAGAGAACTTTCACATACAAATATATTATCTTGGACATCTTCTATGGTTGTGAATACCCATTAATTATTTTGAAACTTTGCAAAATTAGTTGAAGTTGGACAAAAAAGACAATGTAAGGAGTTATGGTTGTGTATATTTGCATAGAAGTTATATTGTTATGGATCCTCCAACATGTGGTGTTTGCTTAGGATCTTTTGATAGCCAAAAATTCGTACTTAGTATAAATACTACTTGTGCATCAAAAAAAAACTTAAACTCAGTTTCTTGCCATGAGAGTCCACTATATCTACCTATATATGGTATTACCCTGCCGTTCCAAGCAAATTTGCACGTGCCACCTCTAAAATTTCAAATGAGCATATGTTTTGTGCGCCTAGACCACTCAGGGAGCGACAGGAGGCGGTCCGCATCTTCCATGTTAAGCGGGTTATTCTCATGATGAATGTTCATTCACTTGTCCTTGCACGAGAGGGTGGTAATAGGGATTCCCAGTCCCAAAATAAAAATTGAAAATAATTAAACAAAACTGCCCTAGGAATGTTGTTAGTATGGACAGTACCCATGGATTCGGCTAGCCGTTGAGTGTGTTTGTTGGTGGAGGGGGAGTAAACCTTTACTTTTAATGCTTGGGAACTGCCGCTAATGTGTTTAACATGGAAGATATTGATAACTCTTGGTCGTAATATTGACAGGACGGTTGCACCTCCCAAAATTATATTTATCTCTGATTTAATCTTTGAGCTCTGGCACCTCTACAAATCTTTGCTTCCCTCTGCGAAGGGCCTATCTTTTACATTTCAGTATATAATTTTATGCAAGAGTCAATAGTATGCATTCTCATTTCAACCTCAATTATTTTCTAGTTGGCAAGCATCATGTGGTGGGGAAAGATCTAGGCACATATGGCTAGTCAAATATATTTGATCATGACTTGTTATTGTTGACAATTATCTCTATGATAAATGAGTTGGGATGCGAAACATTAAGCCCCTATCTTTCTATGTGTTCGATGGATGTCATTTGTTATAAATATATGCTTTGAGTACTCGCAATCATAGAAGACTATATGGTGATTGAGTATGTGGAGCTCTTACTTAGACTTTGTTGAGAATAAGTTGAATTGCAATTGTTTGGTGACTAAGAACATAGGTTGTTAAGTTTAAAGAGAATTCATTGTTTGAACCATAACATGTGAATTGGTCACTACTTTATCATGATGAGTTTTATGAGAAAGAGTTGATGTTATGATGCTAGGAAAAGTATTTGAAATTATCATTGATCAAACTTATGCACTATGCTGGCATTCACACTTCATAAATTATTTCTTATATCATTTACCTACTCGAGGACGAGTAGGAATTAAGCTTGGGGATGCTGATATGTCTCCAATGTATCTATAATTTATGAAGTATTCATGACATATTCACCTACGTTTACAATACTTTTATATGGTTTTGATGCACTTTATATAATTTATTTAGAACTAACCCGGACTGACGCTGTTTTCAGCAGAACTACCGTGGTGTTGTTTTTATGCACAAATAAAAGTTGTCTAAATGCATCGAAACTTTTGACGATTTTTTTGGAACAAAAGAGGCACTAGAAGCTTCCTAGGAGGGCAGAAGAGCCACGAGGTGGGCAAAACCCACCACCACGCGCCAACCCCCTATGGCTTGGGCTGTTGGGTTGTGCTCTCCTCGTGTCCCATTTTCACGTGAAACCGACGCTCAAAAATCCTATATATTCATAAACCACCAGAAATAACCCTAGACTCCTCATTCCGCTGCCGCAATTCTCTGTATCAACAAAAAAACTAATCTGGAGGCATTCCAGTACCCTGCAGGAGAGGGTAGATCATCTTTGCTGGCCATCTTCATCATCTCGGCGGAGGCCATGATGAAGAGGGAGTAGTCCACCCTCGGGGCTGACGGTTTGTACCAATAGCTATGTGTTCAATCCCTCTCTCTCTCTCTCTCTCTCAGTGCTCACCCTAGCCCACCTCCGGAGCCCATCTTCTAGTAGAAATTTTGGAAAAACCTAAAAAAATGAAGAGGAGGACTTTCGGGATGAGTCGCCACTGTCTCGAGGCGGAACTTGGGTAGGAGCACTTTTGCCCTCCCGCGGAGCGATTCCGCCAGGGGAACTTCCCTCCCAAAGGGGTAAATCAAAGCCATCGTCATCACCAACAACCCTCCCATCTTGGGGAGGCCATTCTTCATCAACATCTTCAACAACACCATCTCCTCTCAAACCCTAGTTCATCTCTTGTGTTCAATCTTTGTACCGAAACCTTAGATTGGTACATGTGGGTGACTAATAGTGTTGATTACCTTGTGTAGTTGACTGCTATATGGTTTATTTGGTGGAAGATTATATGTTCAGATCCATTATTCTATTCAATACACCTCTGATCTTGAGCATGCATATTATTTGTGAGTAGTTAACTTTGTTCTTGAGGTCATAGGAGAAGTCATGTTGCAAGTAATCATGTAAATTTATATGTGTTAGATATTTTGATGATATGTATGTCATGGTTCCCTTAGTGGTGTCATGTGAACTTCGACTACATGACACTTCACCATTCTTGGGCCTAAGTGAATGCATTGTGGAGTAGTTATTAGATTATGGGTTGTTAGAGTGACAGAAGCTTAAACCCTAGTTTATGCGCTACTTCGTAAGGGGCTGATTTGGGTCCACATGTTTAATGCTATGGTTAGACTTTGTCTTAATACTTTTCTTGTAGTTGCGGATGCTTGCGAGGGGGTTAATCATAAGTAGGTTGTTAGTTCAAGTAAGAACAACACTTTAGCACTCGTCCACCCACATATCAAATTATGAAAGTAGCGAACACGAATCAAACCAACATTATGAAAGTGACTAGATGAAATTCTCGTGTACCCTCAAGAACACTTTGCTTATCATAAGAGATAGTTTTGGCCTGTCCTTTTCCACAAAAGGATTGGGATACCTTGCTGCACCTTACCTCTTATTACCGTTACTTACTCGTTACAAATTACCTTGCTACCAAACTACTTGCTACTTACAATTTCAGTGCTCTGAAAACCGCTTATAATTTCCTTCTACTCCTTGTTGGGTTTGACACTCTTACTTATCTAAAGGACTACGATTGATCCCCTATACGTGTGGGTCATCAAGACTCTTTTCTGGCGCCGTTGCCAGGGACGGAAGTGAACATCCTGATATGTACCTAATACATGTGGATGAGATTTGTGGATTATTTAAGCTTGCGGGTTTATCCGGAGCTGAAGTTAAGAAGAAGGTTTTCCCTTTATCTTTGAAGGGAAAAGCATTGACATGGTATAGGCTATGTGATGATATTGAATCAAGGAACTGGAATCGATTGAAATTGGAATTCCACCAAAAAAATTATCCTATGCATCTAGTTCATCGTGATTGGAATATATATATATAATATTTGGCCTTGTGAAGGAGAAAACTTCGCTCTAGCTTGGGGAGGCTTAAGTCAATGTTATATTCATGCCCCAATCATGATATCCCAAGAGAACTTATTATTCATAATTTTTATGCTCGGCTTTCTCATAATGATCAAATCATGCTCGATACTTCTTGTATTGATTCTTTTGTGAAGAAGACTATTGAGTTCAAGTGGGGTCTCTTGGAAAGAATTAAACGCAACTCTGAAGATTGGGAACTCGACAAAGGTAATGAGTCAGGTATTAAGCTTGAATTTGATTGTCTTAAATATTTTATGAATATTGATGCTTTTCACAAGTTTAGCACTAAATATGGACTTGACTCTGAGATAGTAGCCTCTTCTTGTGAGTCATTTGCTACTCATGTTGATCTCCCTAAGGAGAAGTGGTTTAAATATCATCCCCCTATTAAAAAAGAAATTAAAGAACCGATCATAGCTGAAGAAGAAACTATTATTTACAATGTTGATCCAATTGTGCCTACTGCTTATAATGAAAAAACTCCTTTCCCTCTTAGGATAAATGAACATGCTAAGGTATAAACTGTGGTTCGCAAGAGTAATATTAGAGCACCTAAGCCCTCTGAACAAATTAAAGTAGAACCTAGTGTTTCTATGGTTAAAGATCTCTTGGTAGAAAATATTAATGGGCATGTCATTTACTTCTGTGATGAAGCTGCTAGAATTACTAAACCCGATGAAAAAGATAAACACAGACCCATAGTTGGCTTGCCTGTTGTATCTATTAAAATAAGAGATCATTATTATGATGGCTTATGTGATTTAGGTGCTAGTGTGAGTTCTATTCCTATTACTTTATATCAAGAAATTATGAGTGAAATAGCGCCTGTTGAAATAGAAGATATTGATGTTACGATTAAACTTGCTAACAGAGACACCATCACACCACTTGGGATGGTTAGAGATGTTGAAGTCCTGTGTGGAAAAATAAAATATCCTACTAATTTTCTAGTTCTTGGTTCCCCACAAGATGACTTTTGTCCCATTATCTTTGGTAGACCTTTCTTGAACACTGTTAATGCTAAGATTGATTGTCAAAAAGAAACCGTCAGTGTTAAGTTTGGTGATGTGTCTCATGATTTTAATTTTTACAACTTTAGTAGACAACCTCGTGATAGAGAATTATCAAGTAAGGATGAAATAATTGGTCACGCTTCTATTGCCGTTCCTCCTACTGATCCACTAGAACAAAATTTGCCAGACCATGAAAATGATATGCACTTGCGTGAAAGAGATGAAATAGATAAAATTTACTTTGAACAACAACCTCTACTAAAACACAATTTGCCTAGTGAAACTCTGCGAGGTCCTCCTCCACCTAAAGGTGATCATGTATTCGAATTAAAACTGCGAGACACTCTGAAGTATGCTTATCTTGATGAGAAAAAGATATATCCTGTTATTATTAGTGCTAACCTTTCAGAACACGAAGAAGAAAGATTTATTGAAAATTCCGAGGAAGCACTGGGTTGCTATTGGATACACTCTTGATGATCTTAAGGGATTAGCCCCACTCTATGTTAGCACAAGATCAATATGGAACCAGATGCTAAACCCATTGTTGATCACCAACGACTATTGAATCCTAAGATGAAAGAAGTGGTAAGAACTGAGATATTAAAGCTTCTTGAAGCAGTTATAATCTATCCCATAGGTGATAGTAGATCGGTAAGTCCCGTTCATTGTTTGCCCAAGAAAGGAGGTACTACTATCGTTCCTAATGATAAAAAATGAACTTATCCCACATAGAATTGTTACTGGCTATAGAATGGTAATTTATTTTAGAAAATTAAATAAAGCTGCTAGAAAAGAACATTACCCTCTGCCTTTCACTGATCAAATGCTTAAAAGATTATCTAAGCACACACAGTTTTGTTTCCTGGATGGATATTCTGGATTCTCTCAAATACCTGTGTCACAATCTAATCAAGAGAAAACCACCTTTATTTGTCCTTTTGGAACTTATGCTTATAGATGTATACCTTTTGGTTAATGCAATGCACCTTCTACCTTTCAAAGATGTATGACTGTTGTATTCTGTTATTTTTGTGAAAAGATTTTGGAGGTTTTCATACATGAATTTTCCATTTATGGAACTTCTTTTGATGATTGCTTAAGAAACCTCAGTCGAGTTTTGCAGAGATGTGAACAAACTAATCTTATCTTGAATTGGGAGAAGTGCCACTTTATGGTTAATGAAGGTGTTGTCTTGGGGCATAAAATCTCTGAACGAGATATTGAGGTGGATCAAGCTAAAGTTGATGCAATTGAGGAAATGCCATGTTCTAAATATATCAAAGGTGCGAAGTTTCCTTGGTCACGCTGGTTTCTATAGGAGGTTTATTAAAGACTTCTCAAAAAAATCTAGGCCTCTTACTAATCTTTTACAAAAGGATATTCCCTTTGTTTTTTATGATGATTGTGTGGAAGTCTTTGAAACACTTAAGAAAGCATTAACCACTGCACCTATTGTTCAACCACTGGATTGGAACTTGCCTTTTGAAATTATGTGTGATGCTAGTGATTATGCTGTGGGTGTTGTTCTAGGACAAAGAGTTGATAAGAAATTAAATTTTATCCATTATGCTAGCAAAACTCTAGACAGTGCCCAAAGAAATTATGCCACTACTGAAAAAGAATTTTTAGCTGTTGTGGTTGCTTGTGATAAATTTAGAACTTACATTGTTGATTCCAAAGTTATTGTTCACACTGATCATGTTGCTAGAAAATATCTTATGGAAAAGAAAGATGCTAAACCCAGACTCATTAGGTGGGTTCTCTCACTTCAAGAATTTGATTTACATATTACTAATAGGAAAGGAGCTGAGAACCCCGTAGCTAATAACTTGTCTAGGCTAGAAAATTTTCTTGATGACCCACTACCTATTGATTATAGTTTTCCTGAAGAACAATTAGGTACAATAAATGTTTCTGAAAACACTCCATGGTATGATGATTATGCTAATTACATTGTTGCTAAATATATTCCACGTAGTTTCACATACCAATAAAAGAAAAAAAATGGTTCTGTAATTTAAGACACTACTTTTGGGATGACCCACATCTTTATAAAGAAGGAGTACATGGTATTATTAGACGTTAGGTATCTGAGTGTGAACACGAACAAATCTTACGGAAATGTCATTCCGAAGCTTATGGTACTGCAATCTGGTTTTTTACTTGCCTACTCTCTACAAGGATGCCCGTAGGTTTGTCTTGTCTCGTGATGAATGTCAAAGAATTGGCAATATCGATAAGCATCAGGAAATTCCAATGAATTATTCACTTGTTGTTGAACCATTTGATGTTTGGAGTTTTGATTATATGGGACCTTTTCCTTTCTCTAATGGGTATACTTATAGTTTGGTTGATGTTGATTATGTCGCTAAGTGGGTAGAAGCTATTCCAACTAGTAGTGTAGATCATAACATTTCCATTAAAATGCTTAAAGAAGTTATTTCCCGAGGTTTGGGGTCGCTAGATATCTAATGAATGATGATGGTTCACATTTTATCTATGGTGCTTTCCGTAAAATGCTTGCTAAATATGATGTTAACCATAGAATTGCATCACCTTATCATCCTCAATCTAGTGGTCGAGTTGAACTTAGCAATAGAGAAATAAAATTGATATTACAAAATACTGTTAATAGGTCTCAAAAGAATTGCTCTAAGAAATTAGATGATGCACTTTGGGCCTATAGAACAACATATAAAAATCCTATGGGTATGTCCCCATACAAGATGGTATACGGGAAAGCTTGTCATTTGCCTCTAGAGTTAGAACATAAAGCATTTTGGGCAATTCAAGAACTCAATTATGACTTCAAACTTGCCGGTGAAAAGAGGTTATTTGATATTAGATCATTAGATGCATGGAGAACCCAAGCTTCTGAAAATATCAAGTTATTTAAAGAAAAAGTTAAAAGAGGGCATGCAAAAACAATCCAAAAGTGAGAATTCAAAGTTGGAGAATATGTTCTTTTGTACAATTCTCATTTCAGATTTTTTGCAGGAAAACTTCTCTCCAAATGGGACGAACCATGTGTTATAAAAGTAGTTTATTGCTCTGGAGCTATCACAATTAATAATGCCGAAGGTACTAACCCGAAGGTGGTCAATTAACAAAGAATTAAGCACTATATCTCAGGTACGCCTATTAATGTTGAAAGCAATGTTATCCAAACCATGACACCGGAGGAGCACATAAGACAAACCTTGCGGAACACTCTAGAATCATGAAAAATAAGAGGTACATGATACGGTAAGTAAACGGACTCCACAAAAATATTTTTTACCAGTTTTGGAATATTTTAGAATTTTGGAAAATAAGAAATAAACTGGAAGGCAATCGAGGTGAGAACGATGCACCAGGGCGCGGTTGCCATCCCTGGCGCACCTTGGTGGGTGGTGCCCACCTCGGGAACCTTCCCGAGTCCGTTTTTCTTCCATTTGCTTGGTTTCCAATAATAAAAATTCTCTATATATACACCCGATCGTTTTGACCACGACATCATGAGATTTTCCTCTGTTCTTGTTTTCTGTTGTTTTCCTAGCAGATCTATCAAGCCAGGCATCATGTCTTCTCCCTCTCCCAATAACGAAGAGGAGGATGCTTGGTTGATGAAGATGGATATGTAGAGAGAAGAGCCAAAAGAAGCCAATAATGAGCATAATGGCAAGGAAGCTATGCAGAATCAAGCTCAAGAAGGAGGGCAACCCATGGACACGACAAAGGAGGAAGAAGAAGATATCCTTCGGCCTTACCACCGTCATCTCACCCCTCTTGAAATTGAAGATTTTAGGACTTTCGAAGCGGTTCGTGTTTAGAATAAATTTCTCACTCGTGAAAATATTTTGCTAGAGGAGCACATCACCACCCTCAGGAGCATCATCCAAAAATTTAAGTATTTACTGGAGCTTAAGTGTGACGCGTCATCACCACCACCTTCATCATCTTCACCACCAAAGGATACATGAGTTCACGAGTATGGGAACTCCCCTTGGCTTGAGCCAAGCTTGGGGAAGGTGCCCCGGTAATTCTATGATAACACTGGTGCCATTGCCCTAGCCAAGGAACCAAGGTTTCACAAGAGGACCAGACACATAAAGCGATGATTCAATTCCATCCACGAGTACATCAAGGAGGAGGACATAAATACTTGCAAAGTGCACACGGATCTGAATGTTGCAGACCCGTTGACTAAACCTCGTCTAAGGGCTAAACATGATCAACACCAGAACTGTATGGGTGTTCGATTCATTACAATGTAAATCACATAGTGATGTGAGCTAGATTATTGACTCTAGTGCAAGTGGGAGACTGTTGGAAATATGCCCTAGAGGCAATAATAAAATGGTTATTATTATATTTCCTTGTTCATGATAATTGTTTATTATCCATCCTATAATTGTATTGACTGGAAACACATTGCATGTGTGGATACATAAACAACACTTTGTCCCTAGTATGCCTCTAGTAGACTAGATCGTTGATTAAAGATGGTCAAGGTTTCCTAGCCATTGACATGAGATGTCATTTGATAACGGGATCACATCATTAGGAGAATGATGTGATGGACAAGACCCAAACTATAAACGTAGCATTTGATCGTGTTAGTTTATTGCTACAGTTTTCTGCATGTCAAGTATCTGTTCCTATGACCATGAGATCATGCAACTCACTGACACTGGAGGAGCACCTTGTGTGTATCAAACATCGCAACATAACTGGGTGACTATAAAGGTGCTCTACAGGTATCTCCGAGGGTGTCTGTTGGGTTGGCATGGATCAATACTGGGTTTTGTTACTCCATGTGACAGAGAGGTATCTCATGGCCCACTCGGTCATACAACATCACAAAAAGCCTTGCAAGCAATGTGACTAAGTGTTAGCCACGAGATCTTGTATTACGGAACGAGTAAAGATACTTGCCAGTGATGAGGTTGAACTAGGTATACATATACGGACGATCAAATCTCGGGCAAGTAACATACCGAAGAACAAAGGGAACAACATACAGGATTAACTGAATCCTTGACATAGAGGTTCGACCGATAAAGCTCTTCATAGAATATGTAGGAACCAATATGATTATCCAGGTCCCGCTATTGGTTATTGACCGTAGAGGTGTCTCGGTCATGTCTACATAGTTCTCGATCCCGCAGGGTCTGCACACTTAAGGTTTGGTGACGTTTCGGTAGTATAGAGTTATGTATGGTGGTGACTGATGGTTGTTCGGAGTCCTGGATGAGATACCGGACGTCACGAGGAGCTCCGGAATGGTCCGGAGGGTAAAGATTGATATGTGGGATAATAGTGTTTGTGTTGGGAAACGTCGCATGGGAAACAAAAAATTTCCTACGCACACGCAGATCTATCCATGGTGATGAGCATCTACGAGAGGGAGAGTGGATCTACATACCCTTGTAGATCGCTAAGCGGGAAGCGTTAAGAAACGCGGTTGGTGTAGTCGAACATCTTCGCGATCCAAATCGCCGAGCGTCCCGCGATCACATCACGATTCGTCTCGCGATCCAATCACGATCCGTCCCGCGAACTCATCACGATCCGTCCCGCGATCACATCATGATCCGTCCCGCGATCTCATCACGATCCGTCCCGTGAACTCATCACGAACCGTCTCGCGATCTTGTTCACGATCCTTCCGATCTAGCGCCGAACGGACGGCACCTCCGCGTTCAACACACGTGCAGCTTGATGACGATCTCCACCGTATTGATCCAGCAAGAGGAAGTGGAGAGGGAGAAGAGTTCACCGGCAGTGTGACGGCGCCCCGGTGATGGTGGTGGAGCAATTCCGGCAGGGCTTCGCCTAAGCACTACGGAAATCCGATCTAGAGGAGCACCGGTGGAACGGGTAGCACGTGGCCGTCAAAATCAAGTGCAAAACACCCAATACCTCTAGTATATATAAGAGGGAGGGAGGAGGAGGGCTGGCGCACAAGGCAGCCCTGCCTTGCCTCTTGCGCAAGGAGGATTGGAGGAGTCCTCCTCCAATCCTAGTAGGACTAGGATTGCTCCTTTCCTACTTGGAGTCTATTCCCACCTTTTGCTGGTTTTTTCTTTCTTTCTCAAGTCCAGCCGCATGGGCCTCTTAGAGGACTACCACCAGCCCACTAAGGGCTGGTTTCCACCCTCCCACATCCCATGTAGCCTCTTGGGTCGAAATACCTCTCTCGATGGTCCCCCGGTACACTATCGGCACTCTCGGTACACTACCGATGAGCCCAAAACTTTTCCGGCGACCAAAATATGACTTCCTATACATGAATCTTTACCTCCGGACCATTCCGAAACTCCTCGTGACGTCCGGGACTCCGAACAACCTTCGGTCACCACCATACATAACTCTTAACTACCGAAACGTTACCAAACCTTAAGTGTGCAGACCCTGCGGGTTCGAGAACTATGTAGACATGACCGAGACACCTCTACGGTCAATAACCAATAGCGGGCCCTGGATGACCATATTGGTTCCTACACATTCTACGAAGATCTTTATCGGTCGAACCTCTATGTCAAGGATTCAGTCAATCCCGTATAACGTTCCCTTTGTTCTTCGGTATGTTACTTGCCCGAGATTCGATCATCGGTATCTCCATACCTAGTTCAACCTCATTACCGGCAAGTCTCCTTACTCGTTCCGTAATACAAGATCCCGTGGCTAACACTTAGTCACATTGCTTGCAAGGCTTTGTTGTGATGTTGTATTACTGAGTGGGCCCTGAGATACCTCTCCGTCACACGGAGTAACAAATCCCAGTCTTGATCCATGCCAACCCAACAGACACCCTTGGAGATACCTCTAGAGCACCTTTATAGTCACCCAGTTATGTTGTGACGTTTGATACACACAAGGCACTCTTCCGATGTCTGTGACTTGCATGATCTCATGGTCATAGGAACATATACTTGACATGCAGAAAACAGTAGCAATAAACTGACACGATCATATGCTACGTTTGTAGTTTGGGTCTTGTCCATCACATCATTCTCCTAATGATGTGATCCCGTTATCAAATGACATCACATGCCAATGGCTAGGAAACCTTGACCATCTGTGATCAACGAGCTAGTTCACTAGAGGCATACTAGGGACAGAGTGTTGTCTATTTACCCACACATGTAATGTGTTTCCATTCAATACAATTATAGCATGGATAATAAATGATTATCATGAACAAGGAAATATGATAATAACTAATTTATTATTGCCTCTAGGGCATATTTCCAACAGTCTCCCATTTGCACTAGAGTCAATAATCTAGTTCACATCACCATGTGATTCACATTGTTATGAATCTAACACCCAATGAGTTCTGGGGCTCGATCATGCTTTGCATGTGAGAGAGGTCTTATAGTCAACGGGTCTGCGACATTCAGATCCGTGTGTACTTTGCAAATTTCTATGTCAAACCGTAAACACTGCTACCACACTCCACTTGGTACTATTCCAAATGGCTGCTCCACTATACGTATACAGATTGCTACTACGAGTCATCCGGATTGGTGTTAAAGCTTGCATCGACGTGACTCTTTACGACGAACTCTTTATCACCTCCATAATCGAGAAACATCTCCTTAGTCTTTTAGTTACTAAGGATAATCTTGACCACTGTCCAGTGATCCACTCCTGGATCACTCTTGTACCCCTTGACGGACTCATGGCAAGGCACACACATAGGTGCGGTACACAGCATGGCATACTATACAGAGCCTATGGCTAAGGCATAGGGGACGACATTCGTCCTTTCTCTTTCTTCTGCCATGGTCGAACTTTGAGTCTCACTCAACTTCACACCTTACAAAGCAGGCGAGAACACTTTCTCTCTGACTAATCCATTTTGAACTCTTTCAAAATCTTGTCAAGGTATGTACTCATTGAAAGTCTTATCAAACATCTTGATCTATCTTTATAGATCTTGATGCTCAACAATTAGGTAGCTTTATCCAGGTCTTCCTTTGAAAAACTCTTTTCAAACAACCGTTTATGCTCTCCAGAAATTCTACATCATTTCCGAATAGCAATATGTCATCCACATATACTTATCAGAAACTCTTATAGTGCTCCCACTCACTTTATTGCAAATACAAGTTTCTCGTAAACTTTGTATAGACCCAAAAACTTTGATCACCTCATCAAAGTGTATATTCCAACTCCGAGATGCTTGCTTCAGTTCATAGAAGAATCACTGAAGCTTGCACATCTTTTAGCATCCTTACGACTGACAAAACCTTCTGGTTGTATCTCATACAACCTTTCCTTAAGGAAGGAAACGATGTTTTGGCATCCATCTGCCAGATTTCATAATTGAAAAATGTAGCAACTGCTAACATAATTCCAACAGACTTTAGCATCGCTACGAGTGAGAAAGTCTCATCGCAGTCAACTCTTTGAACTTGTCGTAAACTACTTTGCAACAAGTCGAGCTTTACAAATGGTAACATTTACCATCAGCGTCTATCTTCATTTTAAAGATCCATTTGTACTTTAACAACCAGCCGTCCAACGAGCAAGTCCACCAAAGTCTATACTTGGTTTTCATACATGGATCCTTTCTCGGATTTCATGGCCTCTAACCATTTGTTGGTTTTCGGGCCCATCATCGCTTCTCCATAGTTCGTAGGTTCATCGTTGTCCAACAACATGTCCTTCAAGACAGGGTTGTCGTACCACTCAGTAGCAGTACACGTCCTTGTCGACCTACGAAGTTCGATAGTAACTTGATCCGAAGCTTCATGATCATCATCATTAACTTCCTCTTCAACTGATGTAGGTTTCACAGAAACATCTTTTTGTGCTGCGCCACTTTCTGGTTGAAGTGAAGGTTCAATAACCTCATCAAGTTCTATTTTCCTTGTAGGTTGATAGTAACTTGATCCGAAGCTTCATGATCATCATCATTAACTTCCTCTTCAACTGACGTAGGCTTCACAGAAACATCTTTCAGCGCTGCGCTACTTTCTGGTTGAAGCAGAGGTTCAAATAACCTCATCAAGTTCTATCCTCCTCCCACTCAATTCTTTCAAGAGAAACCCTTTCTCGAGAAAGGACCCAGTTTTAGCAACAAACATTTTATGCTTGGATCTGAGATAGAAGGTTCACCCAACTGTTCTTAGGGTATTCCATGAAGATGAATTTGTCCGCTTTGGTTTCAAGCTCATTAGGCAAAAACATTTTCCACACAAGCGTCGCAACCCCAAATATTAAAAAATGACAGCTTAGGTTTCTATCAAACCATAGTTCACACGGTGTCATCTCAACGGATTTAGATGGTTCCCTATTTAAAGTGAATGTTGTTGTCTCTAATGCATAACCCCAAAATTATAGTAACAAAACGATAATAGACATCATAGCACGCACCATATCCAATAGAGCACGACTATGATGTTCGGACACACCATCACACTATGGTGTTCCAGGTGGCGTGAGTTGTGAAACAACTTTCACATTATCTAAAGTTGTATGCCAAACTTGTAACTTAGATATTCACCTCCACGATCATATCGCAAACATATTTATCTTCTTGTCACGATGATCTTAAACTTCACTCTGAATTTGCTTGAACCTTTCAAACGATTCAGACTTGTGTTTCATTAAGTAAATATACACTATATCTACTCAAATCATCAGTGAAGGTAAGAAAATAACGATATCCACCGCACGCTACAAGACTCATTGGATTGCATACATCAACATGTATCATTTCCAATAAATCACTTGCCCGCTTCATCAAAACAGAAAACGGGGTCCTTAGTCATCTTGACCAAGAGGCATGGTTCGCATGTCTCAACCGATTCGAAATCGAATGAGTCCAAAGATCCATCAGCATGGAGTTTCTTCATGCGTTTTATACCAATATGACATTTAGCGGCAGTGCCACAAGTATGTGGTACTATTATTATTAACTTTGTATCTTTTTGGCATCAATGTTATGAACATGTGTATTACTATGATCAAGTTTCAACAAACCATTCTTACTGGGTGCATGACCATTGAAGGTATTATTCATGTAAATAGAATAACCATTATTATCTAACTTAAATGAATAACCGTGTTGCAATGAACATGATCTAATCACGTTCATGCTCAACGCAAAAAACACCAAATAACATTTATTTTAGGTTCATCACTAATCTCGAAGGTAGAGAGAGCGTGCGATGTTGATCACATCAACCTTGGAAACATTTCCAACACACATCATCACCTCACACTTAGCTAGTTCTCCATTTATTTCGTAGTTTTTATTTCGAGTTACTAACATTTAGCAACCGAACTGGTATCCAATACCCAGGTGCTACTAGGAGTACTAGCAAGGTACACATCAATAACACGTATATCAAATATACTTCTGTTGTCGTTTGCCAGCCTTCTTATCTACCAAGTATCTAGGGTTGTTCCGCTTTAGCGACCGCTCCTCAATCGAAGCACTTAGTCTCGGGTTTGAGTTCATCTTTGGGTTGCTTCACTGGAGCAGCAACTGACTTGCTATCCATGAAGTTTCCCTCCTTGCTCTTGCCCTTCTCAAAACTAGTGGTTTTAACTAACCATCAACACTTTGACGCTCCTTCTCGATTTCTACCTTCGCGGTGTCAAACATCGCGAATAGCTCAGGGATCATTATTTCTATCCTTGGTGTTTTATAGTTCATCACCAAGTTCTAGTAGCTTTAGTGACAGTGACTTGGAGAACTATATCAATCACTATCTTATCTGGAAGATCAACTCCCACTCTATTCAAGCGATTGTAGCACCCAAACAATCTGAGCACATGCTCAACGATTGAGCTATTCTCTTTCATCTTACAGGCAAAGAATCTTGTTGGAGATCTCATATCTCGCAACATGGGCGCGAGCCTGAGATCCTAATTTCAGCTCTTAGAACATCTCATAGGTTCCATGAAGTTCAAAACGTTTCGGAGCCTCAATTCTAAGCTGTAATGCATGACGCACTAAACTATCAAGTAGTTATCAAAACGTGCCTGTCAGATGTTCACAACATCTACAAACAACGCTAGAGGGGTTGGTGCACCGAGCGGTGCATTAAGGACATAAGCCTTCTGTGCAGCAATGAGGACAATCCTCAGATCACGGAGCCCGTCTGCAATATTGCTACCATCATCTTTCAACTCTATTTCTCTAGGAACATATAAAATTCAAGGGAGCTACAGTGTGAGCTAGTAATCTACAACATAATTTTGCAAAGACACTACTGACTATGTTCATGATAATGAGTTCAATTAATCATATTACTTAAGAACTCCCACTCAAATTGACATCCCTCCGGTCATCCGAGTGATACATGATCCAAATTCACCAACTCAAGTCCGATCATCACGTGAGTTGAGGTGGTTACAATGGTGAACATCATCATGTTGATCATATCTACTATATGACTCATGTTCGACCTTTCGGTCTCTTGTGTTCCGAGGCCATGTCTGTACATGCTAGGCTCGTCAAGTTTAACCCGAGTGTTCTGCATGTGCAACACTGGCTTGCACCCGTTGTATGTGAACGAAGAGTCTATCACACCCGATCATCACGTGGTGTCTCAACACGACGAACTTTCGCAACGGTGCACACTCGGGGAGAACACAATTTTATCTTGAAATTTAAGTGAGGGATCACCTTATAGTGCTACCGTCGTACTAAGCAAAACAAGGTGCATAAAAGGATTAACATCACACGCAATTCATAAGTGACATGATATGGCCATGAACTTGTGCTTTAGATCTCCATCTTGAAAGCACCGACATGATATCCATCGTCACCGGCAAGACACCATGATCTCCATCATCTTGATCTCCATCAACGTGTCTCCATCGGGGTTGTCACGCCATGCATGCTTCTACTACTATTGCTACCGTTTAGCGATAAAGTAAAGCATTACATAGCGCTTAATGATTGACACGCAGGTCATACAATAATTAAAGACAACCCTATGGCTCCTGCCGGTTGCCATACTCATCGACATGCAAGTCGTGAAATTCTATACATCACATGATCATTTGATACATCACATATATCACATCATGTAATTGGCCATATCACATCACAACATACCCTCCAAAAACAAGTTAGACGTCCTCTAATTGTTGTTGCATGTTTTACGTGGCTGCTACGGGTTTCTAGCAAGAACGATTCTCACCTACACATAAGCCACAACGGTGATACATAATTTGCTTTTCAACCTTCTCAAGGACCGCCTTTGTCGAATCCGATCCAACTAAAGTGAGAGAAACTGCCACCCGCAAGCCATCTAGGCAACAAGTTGCGTCGAGGGAACCGGTCTCTCGTAAGCGTACGAGTAATGTTGGTCCGGGCCACTTCATCTCACGATACCGCTGAACCAAAATCCGACCAAGGGAGGAAGCAATCTAAGCATCAACACCCACAAACTCTTTGTGTTCTACTCGAGATCTCATCTACACATAGACCTAGCTCATGATGCCACTGTTGGGGAACGTCGCATGGGAAACAAAAAAATTCCTACGCACACGCAGATCTATCCATGGTGATGAGCATCTACGAGAGGGAGAGTGGATCTACATACCCTTGTAGATCGCTAAGCGGGAAGCGTTAAGAAACGCGGTTGGTGTAGTCGAACATCTTCGCGATCCAAATCGCCGAGCGTCCCGCGATCACATCACGATCCGTCCCACGATCCAATCATGATCCGTCCCGCGAACTCATCACGATCCGTCCTGCGATCTCATCACGATCTGTCCCGTGAACTCATCACGAACCGTCTCGCGATCTTGTTCACGGTCCTTCCGATCTAGCGCCGAACGGACGGCACCTCCGCGTTCAGCACACGTGCAGCTTGATGACGATCTCCACCGTCTTGATCCAGCAAGAGGAAGTGGAGAGAGAGAAGAGTTCACCGGCAGCGTGACGACGCTCCTGCGATGGTGGTGGAGCAATTCCGGCAGGGCCTCGCCTAAGCACTGCGGAAATCCGATCTAGAGGAGCACCGGTGGAACGGGTAGCACGTGGCCGTCAAAATCAAGTGCAAAACACCCAATACCTCTAGTATATATAAGAGGGAGGGAGGAGGAGGGCTGGCACACAAGGCAGCCCTGCCTTTCCTCTTGCGCAAGGAGGATTGGAGGAGTCCTCCTCCAATCCTAGTAGGACTAGGATTGCTCCTTTCCTACTTGGAGTCTATTCCCACCTTTTGCTGGTTTTTTCTTTCTTTCTCAAGTCCATCCGCATGGGCCTCTTAGAGGACTTCCACCAGCTCACTAAGGGCTGGTTTCCACCCTCCCACAGCCCATGTAGCCTCTTGGGTCGAAATACCTCTCCCGATGGTCCCCCGGTACACTACCGACACTCCCCTACACTACCGATGAGCCCGAAACTTTTCCGGCAACCAAAATATGACTTCCTATATATGAATCTTTACCTCCGGACCATTCCGGAACTCCTCGTGACGTTCGGGACTCCAAACAACCTTCGGTCACCACCATACATAACTCTATACTACCGAAACGTCACCAAACCTTAAGTGTGCAGACCCTGCGGGTTCGAGAGCTATGTAGACATGACCGAGACACCTCTACGGTCAATAACCAATAGCAGGCCCTGGATGACCATATTGGTTCCTACATATTCTACGAAGATCTATATCGGTCGAACCTCTATGTCAAGGATTCAGTCAATCCCGTATAACGTTCCCTTTATTCTTCGGTATGTTACTTGCCCGAGATTCGATTGTCGGTATCTCCATACCTAGTTCAACCTCGTTACTGGCAAGTCTCTTTACTCATTCCGTAATACAAGATCCCGTGGCTAAAACTTAGTCACATTGCTTGCAAGGCTTTGTTGTGATGTTGTATTACCGACTGGGCCCTGAGATACCTCTCCGTCACACGGAGTAACAAATCCTAGTCTTGATCCATGCCAACCCAACAGACACCCTCGGAGATACCTGTAGAGCACCTTTATAGTCACCCAGTTACGTTGCGACGTTTGATACACACAAGACACTCTTCCGATGTCTGTGAGTTGCATGATCTCATGGTCATAGGAACATATACTTGACATGCAGAAAACAGTAGCAATAAACTGACACGATCATATGCTACGTTTGTAGTTTGGGTCTTGTCCATCACATCATTCTCCTAATGATGTGATCCCGTTGTCAAATGACATCACATGCCAATTGCTAGGAAACCTTGACCATCTTTGATCAACGAGTTAGTTCACTAGAGGCATTCTAGGGACAGAGTGTTGTCTATTTACCCACACATGTAATGTATTTCCATTCAATACAATTATAGCATCGATAATAAATGATTATCATGAACAAGGAAATATGATAATAACTAATTTATTATTGCCTCTAGGGCATATTTCCAACAGTTTGGTCTCCGGAAGGGTTCCGGAATTCACCGGAAATAGTTTCGGATGTTTCCCGAAATGTTCGGGGTACAAGGACACTTTATTTGGGCCAAGGGGTAAATCCAATGACGCTTTAGGAAGGTGCAAAAGATGTTTTGCGGAGGCCAGGGGTCAGACGTCAGGGCGTCTGGGGCCAGACGCCTGGGACCCTGGCGTCTGGGGCCAGACGCCTGGGACCCTGGCGTCTGGGGCTAGACGCCGAGGACCTTGGATTCTGGTCCTGGAGTTCGAGGAGGACTCTTGCCTTGCGGGCAAACCGACCTTGAGGAGGATTTTTCTCCAAGTTTCGACCCCAGGGCTCAGCATATAAATAAAGGGGCGTGGCTAGCACTTGGAACACATCAAGAAACCCTAATCCATGTGCTGCCTCTCCTCTAGTTCGTAGTTTCTCCTCTAGATCGGTTTCAGCGGTGCTTAGGCGAAGCCCTGCTGGAATAGCTCCACCACCATCACCGCAACACCGTCACGCTGCCAGAGAACTTGTCTACATCTCCGCTCCCTCTTGCTGGATCAAGAAGGCGGAGATCTTCATCAAGCTGTACGTGTGCTGAACGTGGAGGTGTCGTCCGTTCGGTGCTATATCGGGATAGATCGTGATTGGATCGCGGGACGCTCGGTGATTTGGATCGCGAAGACGTTCGACTACATCAACCGCGTTTCTTAACGCTTCCCGCTTAGCGATCTACAAGGGTATGTAGATCCACTCTCCCTCTCATAGATGCTCATCACCATGGATAGATCTTGCGTGTGCATAGGAAATTTTTTGTTTCCCATGCAACGTTCCCCAACACCATAGACTGTGACCTAGGAACTCTGGCAGTGACATGAGTACCATCTATTGCCCCAATGCAATCCTGAAAAATGGCATCACAAGCCTGTGTTAGTGCTCAACTTGAACAATACAAGCATATCAAGCCATGAAAAGTGTATAATGTCAATGCTGACCTTGAAGTATGGATAGTATCTTGGGCTTCCTCGAATCTTGGATGGAGTTTGGCTAGATGGTCTTTTGATCATCTCTTCTCTGAACTCCCAAACAACAAAAAGCACATGTTTTAAGTACCTAGAGATGTTCTCCATTGATCTCCTGAACGTGTTGTGAATGTCCCCGAACCTCTGGTTATGGCCAACAACATAGAGGAACATTGCCTCTTGCTCTTCCACATAGGTGTTGATGTTATCTTATAGCAGCCCCCTGATCCTGAAGGTCTCGACAAACCTGGCAAATGGTGCTCTTTTCGATCGAAGCATCCATAGAGCCTCGACGTTATTGCAGTTGTAGATGCAGTTCAGATTTTTGATCCTTTCCCGATCCTGGATAAACATTAAACCATAGCGGATCAAAGGTCTCCCAACACGACGAACAGCTCTCTGGTGCATGAACATGACTTATGCCTGAATCACACTTATCAGTGCTGCTGGCTGAATTATCAGCCTTATCTGTGCGTCCATAACCTAGTCGATATCGACGGTTCGTTCAGTGGGAAATCGATCCTACACCTTGCCTAACGGCCTAAACACCGACCTAACAAAGGGGGGAGGGGGCGCTGCTTACCGGCATCGGAGACGAGAACGACGTAGGGGGAGCCACGACCAACAGCAAGGGGAGTACCAGATCGACCGCAAACGCCGCCACCGCCTCTAGCGCAGATCTAAAATCGCAGCCGCCATCGGTGGTGAGGCAGTAGGGAAAAAAGTGGCTATGATAAGCGAGTAGAAAGGGGGATGAGGCTAATTTGGTGTCGGGATGGTGCGCCAGATTTTTCATCTCCCGCCATCTCTCCTCGCCCTCGCGTCGCACCCGTCCGTACGACCTCGAGCCGCACTTAACCTGGCTCGCGAAAAATTGTCAATCCGAGGATTTCCAACGAACCAGGCTCTAAACTGCTTTAAAAAACGTTTGATTCACATCCAATAATAAAACCAAACAACCAAATAGGCCTCTACATTCCCATTCGAATCTGGTTGGCCTAGATACGGGAACCAAACGCGTCCCAAAGGGCTCTCCTGGTTTCCCCACATCCCCGCCCTTCCTCCTTGGGGCGCTCCCGGAGAGCGGGCTGCATGAGAGCGGGCGGCAGGCGACGTGTCGCGGGGACAGGCGGGCGAGGCCACACCTGGAGCGCATGGGCGGCGACACCCAACCTCCTTCCAGTCCCCACTCCCACCTGCCGTGCTCGCCGCCGCGCCTATTTAGGCCCCGGGATGACGACGGACCCGACACCTTGATGCTTCTCGGCGCCTCCGTCTCACCGCAATCCGGCCGCCATGGTACCGCTCTCCCGCCTCGTCCTCTAATCCGGTCTATGCACCCTTTCTCTAATCGCCGATTGACATTGCCCTCTGTACTAGTTCTTGCATTTCTTTTTCTCTAGTTTAGATTGCGTGCAGTTCTTTCGTTCAAAAAATTGCGTGCAGTTCTGATTCTGAAATGCCCTCATACCGTCATACATGACGGGTTCGAGTTATTTACCATCCTGTCTTTATGGTTCTGATCCTGAAATGCCCTCACTTGTGATGTTTATGGTCTTGACTTATTTCTCAGTTTCAACTGTGAACATGGGCAGTACTGCATCTGGCAAGAATCTTGAGGATGTAAAAATACTGGCAGTGACTGGTCACTCCTATCTGTATAAAGTTTGATATTCGTATTGAGAAGGGATGCACTTTACTAGAACTAAGAGTTGTAGATTTTACTGAAAAAAAAATGGTATGTGTATGATGCATCAAGTTGCAACTTCTTTATATTGCTCCATCTAGGATTCTGGCTGACAGTGTCACTGATCTAGCCGTTGAATGTATGGCTCATTTCTTTTTTCCCCTGATATCTGTATGTATGCTGCTCACGAGCTCAAATGTTTGATGTCCTTGGAGGTACACGAGACGCGTTCACGGACTCATGCGACCGAAGAAGGGAAAGATGCCCCAAAAAGGCACAAGGAAGAACACAAAGAGCAGGAAGGGGGTAAGGAGCGGCCCTCCAAGAACAAGAAGCCGGTCGAGCCGGAGGCACCAACGAAGACCAAGAAGCTGAAAGGCGGTGAGTCTGAGCTAGATGGGAAGGAAAACGGCACGAAAGAGTTCACAGACTTCTGCAAGGCCATAAGAGAGCACCTCTCTGTGGAGGACATGCGCAAGATCCTCGAAGCCAACGGGCAAGACGGTTCTGGACCAGAAGATGCAGTTGTTCAAAGCTGGTATTAGTCCATTTGACATTCTGAGTGAAATGTTTACAACATGCTTGATGATTTGAGCATATGCTAAATGTTAACAACATGCTTGATGGTTTCAGTGAGGATATGATGTTTTACGGGCCACTTGAGAAGTGCCCAACATGTGGTGGCCAGCTTGAGTGCAAGGGGCGGAAATACAAGTGCACTGGCAAATACAGTGAGTGGGCAAGCTGCATTTTCAGCAGCAACAATCCTCCAAGGAAATCAGATCCTATAAAGGTGCCGAAGGAAATCAGCAATGATTATGTGAACAAGGTAATGAGTCCACACTCGTGCTGCATTCACTTCGCGAGCGGTATACAATCTGCATTTGATTTGTTTGTTCCCCTGCAGTGGCTGAAGCAGCAAGAAGAGAAGGGGTACCCTAAGCGTGATGTGGATGAAGAGGCCCATATCTTCTCGGGCATGATGATCTCATTGTCTGGACGGATGTCACGCTCACACGTATAGTCTTTGAACATTGTGCCCCCATCTATATCATGGTTACGAGTTGCACGCATCTGATTCTGTTGGTTCTGAAAAATGGCCAGGCTTATTTCAAGGAGCAGATTCTGAACCATGGAGGACGAGTGAATAACTCCGTGCTTGGTGGGTATCATGCAGTACTAGTATCATCTTGGTTGTATCATGTATGAACTGCTGCCGTTGCTGATGTCCCTACCTTGACCTTGCAGGGGTCACATGTGTAGTTGCTTCTCCAGCCGAGAGAGATAAGGGGGGCTCAGGAGGATTTGCTGAAGCACTGTAATAACCCCTTGCCGATCACTTTCTTGTCTTGCAATATGGTCTATGCTCCTAAATGTGTTTAATTAGCACATATGGTACTTCAGATGGAATTTTACCCCTATGCTTTCTGATCATGTGTTCGTTTCACAATTGAACCATGCATGCGCAGGGAGCGTGGGACTCCTGTAGTGAGCGAGAACTGGATAGTTGATAGCATTCAGAAGAAGGAAGCCCAGCCTTTGGCTGCTTATGATATTGTATCGGATATTGTTCCGGAGGGCAAAGGACTGCCGCTGGACAAGCTTGATCCAAGCGAGGAGGCCATCGAGACTTTGGCTGCAGAGGTAATCAGTTGGCTTTTACTTCTGCACTTTTCATAATTGCAGCTTCAGTCAGGTAATCAGTAGCTCTGTTTTGGTTGGGCAGCTGAAACTTGCTGGCAAGAGGTCGGTGCACAAGGACTCTAAACTGGACAAAGACGGTGGGCATATCTTCGAGAAGGATGGCATCATCTATAACTGCGCCTGTTCGGTTTGCGACTTGGGATCCGAAGTGAACCAGTATGTACTTTTGTGTGTTCATCACATGTGTCGAGGCCCGAGTGGAGGCGAAATGTGCATTGATTCAAGCACCGCTCTATCCATGTGTGCAGGTTTTGTATTATGCAGCTGATCATGCTACCTGAAAAACACCTGCACCTTTACTATAAGAAGGGTCCAATTGGCCATGACCAGATGGCAGAGGAACGGGTCGAAGATTTTGGTAACCGTGTCGATGATGCCATTAAGGAATTTGCTCGTCTGTTTGAGGAGGTCACCGGGAACGAGTTCGAGCCATGGGAGAGAGAAAAGAAGTTTCAGAAGAAGAGTATGAAGATGTACCCCTTGGACATGGTACATCTTCTAGTTTCTCTCTGTAATGGTTCCATGCTTTGGGAGTAGCACCAAAAACATAACTGCTGTTTTTCCCTTTCCTTGGCAGGATGTTGGTTTTGACGTGCGCCATGGAGGTGCAGCACTTCGTCAACTGGGAGCTGCAGCAGCACACTGCAAGCTTGACCCTGCCATTTCTTTTCTTCTGAAACAATTGTGTGGCCAAGAAATATACAGGTATCAGTTAACTTCTGTGTTGCTAGTTGAAAATTAATTTATGTCTGGGAAAAATTGTCTGTCCTGTTCATTCAAAAACACGTCTCTGTTTCTTGGGGAATCGTCTTTGTTTCATGGGAATCATTGAACTGGCTGTGATAGCTTAGTCTCCTAAATTTAGTGGCCCTCCGTTTGTTCCTATATCATCAAAGAAAATAATACCTACTGGTTTGTGTCACAGGTATGCTCTGACAGAGATGGCCCAGGATCTGCCTGACCTTCCTGTCGGGATGCTTACAGATCTCCATTTGAAGAGAGGTTTGCCCTTAAAACATTTCTGTTTGCCTCATTTGTCTGTCTATATCATCAACTGCTCCAATTGGCAGGGGAGGAAGTGCTACTTGAATGGATCCGAGACGCGGAACCAGCGCCGGAGTCCGGCCCTGCTGCTGATGCACCGTGGATAGAGATAAGCAACAAGTGGTTCACCCTGTTCCCCTCAACTCGGCCATATATAATGAGGGGGTTTGAACAGATCGCTGATAATGTACGGTTGCATACGATACTTGTCACACCACCTCCAATTGGTTAACCTACTCATGATGATCTCAAGATTTGTCTGGAATGCAGGTGGCCTCTGGTCTCGAGACGATCCGCGATATAAATGTTGCATCTCATCTCATAGGAGACATTTTTGGTTCAACCTTAGATGATCCGCTGTCTGAATGCTACAAGAAACTGGGCTGTTCGATCAATAGCGTTCCTGAAGATTCAGAGGATTACAAGATGATTGTCAAGTATCTGGAGAGAACATATGAACCGGTCAAAGTTGAAGATGTGGTAAGAATAAGATGTTCTCATATACTCCTGTGCTTTCAGTTTTTCTCAACCCATGGTTCTGCCATACGATCTTGTGCTCTCTTGCAGGTCTACGGCGTGTCCGTGGACCGGATATACGCCGTCGAGTCCAGTGCATTTCCTTCTTACAACGAAATAAAGAAACTACCGAACAAAGTTCTTCTCTGGTGTGGTACGTCAGTGCACGCTGCGGTTTAGCTGATGTGGTGCTGATTGTTGATGCTGTCACTTGTGTTTTAACTTGTCTGCCTCCTGTTTTGCGCAGGAACTAGGAGCTCGAACTTGCTCAGGCATCTGCACAAAGGATTCCTGCCTGCTGTGTGTCATCTACCTGTGCCCGGATACATGGTATTTCTTCTGTTGCGTGGTGGTTTCCTGTCAGTCGATAGGCTGAGCATCGTGGTGAAATCTTATACGCTGTTTGTGCAGTTTGGTCGAGCCATAGTATGTTCGGACGCGGCGGCTGAAGCTGCTCGTTATGGCTATACGGCGGTGGACCGTCCGGAAGGATACCTGGTCCTGGCAGTGGCTTCTCTTGGGGAAGAGGTCACAGAGATAACGGGCACGCCAGGAGCAGAGGTACTCGACCCACCCTGTGTAGTGTGTACCAACATATTTCAGGATGTTTTTTATCCTGTACCTTACTAGTAGTTACTGATGACGCTGTCCTTCTGTTCTGGACACAACAACAGGATGTGAATTCTCTGGAAGAGAAGAAGCTTGGGGTGAAGGGGGTAGGGAGGAAGACAACGGACGAGTCGGAGCACTTCACCTGGAGGGGCGACGTCAAGGTGCCCTGCGGCAAGCTGGTGCCGTCGGGGAACGAGGACGGCCCGCTCGAGTACAACGAGTTCGCCGTGTGTGACCCGAAGCAGGTACACTCTTCGTACAAAACTCGACGTTCGTCGGTGATGTGTTGGGGTGATCAGGTTTAGATGACGATGCGGTCCTGGTTGTGTGCAGGTGAGCATCCAGTTCCTGGTCGGGGTGAGGTACGAGGAGCAGAACATGGAGGTGGTGCCGGACGAGTGAAGGGGTCCCAATCCTCGGGCCTCCGGTCATGGCGGCGGCGTCCGGCCGCGGTCAGGTCGACGGTTCCCTGTATTTTGGAACGCTTTAGTGGTAGTGACCTAGTGACCGTTTAATGATGGTGTGATCGGCGTGGCGATGCGTTCGGCGATGTCGGCGGCCTGTGTCCCATTTTGGGCTGCCTTCAGGTTTCATCGCCGTAGGTGTTGTTAGGCATGTATATACCTATGTAGGAGAAACGCTTGTAGTAGCTGAACGTGCTGTGCCTGTATATATTTTTTTATCGAAACGGAGGCAAAAGCTTTGTCTCATCTTATTAATAAAGAAGAAGGGTAACAAGTTGCCTCGTTAATTAACCCAGACGAAAACCTTACAGCACATCCATGAGAAGGGGACCCAGCCGACCTGACACTAACAAGACCGTATACACACACCGTCGAGGAAAGGACACATCTTCACCAACTTGGATTTGGTTCTCTCGCGAAAATCGCCCCTTTTCATCAATGGACTCCTGACGTCTACGAAGGAGTGTGGTTCGTTCGACAAATTCCTACCTCTATATCATCGTCATCACCTCTTCTCGAGCAGGTGATTCCGATTTCGTCGCTGACGACCCGTCAAGACCCTTCCGAACAGATGACACACAACGATCTCGTCGGCCACCCCTCCGACGGACGTCACACAATGACCTGTCGGCCATAGCCAAACAATTGATCGCAGACGTCGAGGACTTACTGCGTGTATATATGTATGTATGAGCCGGGTCCTGTTCGGCCTCTGGTACGTAACATGAATGCATTATATGTATGTATGAGCCGGGTCATGTTCGGCCTCTGGTACATAACATGAATGCATGTGGATGTTGGTGTGCATGCAGTGCACTAGTTCGTGCTATGCTTTCACTGGGTTTTATTTGGATATGTAGCAGAGCAAACTAGAACCTTGGGCGCGCCTTGCCGTCCTCTTGCTGCTACATATACTTTTTCCCAGTCGACGCCGTTGATCCACGTTGGGCCACTCAACATACAGTAGCAAATTAGGACCATAGGTTGTTAAAGCATCTCCAGCCGTTCGGCCTTCTAGGGCGTCGAAAAAAAGCGGCCTAAGGGTGAACCGGCGCTAGATTGGTCCTTGGGGCGATCTAGCAACCAGTAACGTCGTCCCAGGCGCCTCCTTTCAAGTCGCGGCAAATTCAAACCTGACCATTCCCGTTCACAATAAACGCCACAAGTCCGACGATAATCGGTCCAATTCGGGATGAAAGGTTCGGCGTACAAAAAAAAAAGAAATGACGCGTGGGCAACGCATCACACGGCGGGATCGGCCTTTTGCGTCGACGCAGTCGACGTGCGTGGGTTTGGCGGAGTTGCTTCTGTACTGTGCGGCGGCGGCACGGCTTTCGTGCAGTTGGGCGTCGTGGAGGCATCATCGCTCGGGCTTGGCGGCGAGGTCGGCGTGGGCATGGGAGTTGGCGGCACCGTCGACGGCAGCTGGTTCAGGATGAGGCCGCGCTCCGTCAAGTACCATGCCTTGGGATGCTCGCCGTTGCTCTGGAGCATGTCCGCCATGCCCATTAGGAAAGCTAGGTCGGTGTTCCTCTTCTTTGCGGCGATGTTGGTCCGGAGTAGGTCAAGCTTGACGGCGCTGTTCGACATCAATGCCGACCACCGCGCCTCGGTCTTCTCTTCACGTAGGGCGGCCCCGGCCTATGCGTCGGCGAGGCAATGCTCAATGGACTCCTGCACCCGCGCGGTTGTCGAGTCGGCGTGTTTCCCCTTCTTGGCGTCTTTGTTGCCATCGGGGCGCCCGTCGCCCGCGCCCGACGTTGGTGCGTCCGGCTTGTAGGTCTCCTTGGCCTTGGCGTCGGCGCGTCGGACCTCCGCCCACTTGTCGCACTTCTCGATTCGCTTAAAGATGTGCAGGTACTTGAAATCTTGGTCAGTGTGGTTGTCCTGCCGAAACATGCCGAACATCCGCACCAACTACGTCGAGGAACAACAAATGAACGGAGCGCACCAGGTGAAAAGAAAAGGGAGAGGCCGACGTGCCATATCTGATCCTCGACGTTGGTGTCGCTCTTCGGGCGAGCCGCGATCTCCTCGACGATCCCATGCCATCTGTTGCACGTCGATTGGATGAGCCTCCAATGGTTCGCCATTGCCTTCGCCCCGCGCTGCATGTACACGCCTTTGAAGTAGGGGTCGACGAGCTTGCGCTTGTCGAACTCGGCCTTGATGCGGTCCCAATACTGGTTCGTGCCGGTGATCGGGTCGAGGGAAACAACTTTCCACGCTTCGGCGAGGCACTTGTCCTCCTTGGACGTCCACTTGATGTGCGGCTCGCCAGTCCGGCTGCCCCCTTCTTCTTCCGTTTCCTCGTTGGAGCAGGCGTCGGCTCCTCGTCCTCCTCGTCCTCGTCCTCCTCATCCGGCTCCGGCTCCTCCTCGCCATAGTCGAGCTCGCCGTCCATGTCGCGGTTGAGGTTGGTTGTGTCGTCCTAGGTAGTAAACCCAGGGGACGTGGCAGTGACGGCCGAGCCGGCCATGATGATGTCGTCCATGTCGACCTTTGTCGTGTAGGTGTCGCCGAGATGCGACGTGGAGGCTTGGGAGAAGGGTAGCGCAACGGCGGAGAGGAGGCGTCGGGGAAGATGTGTAGGCCGGTGGGGAGCAGGTGTACGGAGGGTATTGCACGCCGGCGAAGGCGGGCGAGGGCGTGCGCTGGGCCGGGTGACCATGGGGGAAGGTGATGTTAGGGTTGAACCCGCCATGCGCGTCACCGTCGGCGTAGCCTGGCGACGGCGTGCAGCCCTAGGGTTGCGACAATGACGAGAAGCCAGCCGGAGATCCGATGCTTTGCTAGCTCCAGGGCGCGTACTGGCCATGGCCGCCGGGTGGATTCATCATTCCCACGCGCTCCGCCTACTCCGCCGCCGCCGCCGTAGTGAGTTGCGTCGCGCTGGACCGGGCCTTCTTGGCGTTGGCCCTGTTTCGCCGGTCGATGGTGACAGCCTCCCGGCGTTGAACTTCTGCCCTCCAGTCGGTGTTGGACATGCCCGGGGGCTTGGACAGCGGTGCTCTCGGCTTCCTCTGCTTTGGCTGGGTGACGACGGCGGTCGCAACCGTCGCGGCACGAGGGACCACGTACTTCTTTGGTGGCATGGCGGCCGACTGGGAGGGAGGAGGAGGAGATTGGCGGGAGGAATGGAGAGAATGAGAGGGAAGCCGGGGGGAGCGGGAAGAAACGGCAGGAAACGGCCCTTCTCTCATCGACAGAGCGGCCCCATGCCCTTTTTTGCTTGTGTCGACGCCCGCAGGCACACCCAGTGCGCCGGGTTCGGCTCAGGTGCACCGACTGTTATTTTGGCCCAACCCGGCAAAAATCGGACTCATGGGGGTGTGACTGGGCCGATTTTCGTCCGCCGGCGCTAAAAAATCGCCTAGGGGGGGCTGTTGAGGGCGCGGCTGGAGATGCTCTTAGGGTTGGGTTTCTTTTTGGGTATGTTGCATGGTGCCTAAAACCAGGCCGTAAATGAACCGGAACTAAGGTAGTAATTTTGTGTGTGGTCTCTAGTTCAGCGTGATTTCAAACCTTCAAAATTCCCTTAAAAAAGAGCCTTCAGAATTTCCATCTTTTTTTAGAATCCCCTTCAGTATTCATAGGAAATTTCTTTGGAACTAAACGGGCTTGAATGGTTTGGTTAGATCAACTCCAACCTAGAGAACCATTTCGTCCGTGCGCATATGGGTCGGCACGGACAGAAAAGTCGGCCCAACGCGTCGATCCAAATGAATGTGTGTCCGCTTTTTCGTCCGCCTACGGATCCATTCCTGGTCCATTTTTGAGTTGAATTTGCGTCGGCACGGACACGAGATGGACACGCGCGCCCGCCTACTCCTTTCCTTGGGCCGTTTGTCGGTGGCAGCCTCCACCACTTCCTTCCATTTCCATCAAAAAACTCTCGCCCGCGCGCGCCCTCACCATGGATGCAGACCTGGATGCCGCCGCTAGCCTTGCCTCCCTTGCCTCCCCCCAAGCGTCGTGCCCCTTCCGACAAAGGCAAGCCTCGCGCCTCCTGCAAGACAGTTGTCGCACCCAAGCCAAAGAAAAGTTGATGCCAGAGGAGCGGGCATGGGAGTCGACGAAGAAAAAGAACCAGAGGCACGTGACGGACGCGAGGGAGGAAGCCATCACGATGGCTGTCATCGCCGCCGTCGCACAGCAGGAGGCCACCAACGCTCGCGTAGCGGCGGTCACGAGGGAGACGCTAATGTACCTAGAGTTAAATCCTGGCCAGCATGGTCTCGTCAACGCTGCCGTGGCCGCGGCCAGCACCGGATCATCTGCATTTTCGTGGATGGTGCTACCCGACTCGCCCCGCTCGTCTGCGACGTAGACGGTGCCCGACTTTCACGTCCACCCGCAGCCCTCCCGATTCTCTGAGGTGAGCGTGGTTGCCCCTAGCATGCCCTCTTCCGCTCCCGCACCCATCGAACTCAACGCCACATCGGTGGCCGGTGGCTCGTCGTCCGAACGGGCGAGGAAACGCGCGCGGCAGATGCTAGTGGACGTGTTGCTGGGCACACGCAACTTGTTCGACAGAATGCCGGCCTCCGGTGACGATGACTACATGCAAGACATGATCTTCGAGGGCGGCGCGCCGCCTGCTGACCGTGCCACCGCGGCTGGCTTCGATCCCGACGAGACACAAAGCCAGGACGTCCGAGCGTTGTTCACCTTTGATCCAAACCAAGTCGTCTTAATGCATGATCAGGTCAGTGTGGACCTGGACGGCTTCCCGCTCAACCAAGAGTTTTTGGATGACTACAGTCTCGAGGAAGAGGATGATGTGGACATCGATGTGGAGCCTTTGTTCGAGGATGAGCTCACCGACCAAGCCGTTGGGGAGAAAACGAAGCGCAAGAGCAGGCGGACGAAAGCGTATTCGGCGTCCGAGGACAAGCTTCTTTGTTAGTGTTGGAGGGACATTGGGCAAGACCCCATGACCAGCGCGGAATAAAAGGCATCAATCTTTTGGATTCTTGTCCATCGTGAGAGCGCAAGAAGTTTCTACCGTATCAAATGCAAAGCCCACGCGGATGGGTGTCCATTTCAAAGCGTTGGAAGGTGATCCAACAAGAGTGCAACAAGTTTTGTGTCACTCTTGAGAGCATCAAGACACGCCCCATCAGTGGCATCGGCGTGCAAGACATGGTATGCTAGCAAGCAGTCCTCTTTTGTGTCATTCTGTTAATGCTTGATGCTTGCATGTTCATTTCCATGTCAATTTTGTCAATATGCTTGCATGCAATTCATTTGTAGGTATTCCAAGCTTTGAAGGCATTCAAGGTCCAACATGTTGGCAAGTGTTTCAACCTCTCCCACTGTTGGAGGATCGTCAAAGACGAGGAGAAGTTCAATGCACAATATGCCGCCATCAAGGCGCGTGGGGGGAAGAAGGCCGTGGAGGAGGAAGACGGCGAGAAGCCACGGCCGCGTGGGAGGGCAACTCCAAGGAGGACCACCAGGATGCGGCAGCGAACACCTTTATCGCGAAGGTCGAGGGCATGATGATCAAGAAGGACTCGATGCACGAGGAGCACCGGCGATACAAGGATGAGTCCATGAACGCCTTCATGGAGATCCAGAGAAGGAGGCTTGGCATGGAGGCGGAGAAGCAAGCAAAGATGCTTGAGATGGAGGCGAAGAAGCAAGCCAAGATGCTAGAGATCGAGACCACCAACGCCAAGACCAAGGCGAAAGAAGTGGCTCTCACGAGCATGATGATGGGGGTGAAGATCATGAAGGTGGATCACATTGTGTCGCCAAGGAAGAGGCCGTGGTTTGAGAAGATGCAGGCCGAAATGCTCAAGTTTGACGGCGAGTGATCTATGGTAGCCTGCGCCATCCTTTTTTGTATGCCAGCAAGTGTGCTGGCATGACCGCGGCAGCGATGGTGTGGTCGAACTCCCCTCCCTTTTTGTGTGCTGGCATGTGTGCCGGCCGCTGGCAAGTGCGCCAGCTGAACTGCATGCTCTTTCTGAAGATGGCATTATATGCCGGCGCTGGCATGGTGCCAGCATGAACTTCGGGCGACGATGGCCACTGGCATGATCTATGGCCGCAGGCCTTTTTAGAAATTTGTGTGCGGACATGAATTGGGTCGCGGGCGTTGGGCGCAGAGCCGACCCAAATGGTAAAGTGGGCGGACGACGCGCGAGCGGTCGACCCATGCAGACAAAAAGTGGACAATTCCACCGTCCGTTTGGGTCGGCCCGTTGGAGTTGCTCTTAGTGGGCAATTTGTATTCCACTACTTTGAAGAAGCAGAAATGAATGAAAGGGATTTCCCCCTGTCCCGATTTCATAGAATGAAGCAACCAGTCCAACACCGATTTTGTAGCCCCTAGAGAAGCTAACAGGAACCACCCACACCAACGATTACTTCAGCGACTACTCCACAGGAGCTCTGCTTTCACTCCAGGCAATCTACAGGACTTCCCCATACCGCTTGTTCAGCAGGCAGATGCAACGCTGCAAGAGCATCGCCTATGCATCGGGGCAAGCGGATACAACGCTGCAAGAGCACCGATTGTGCATCAACGCACTTTTCACTGGTTTAGATATACGCTCAGTTTGATAAGGTGTCTTGTCTGAAAACATAATTCATTTCTTAGTTTCCAAATGTTTCACAAGGAGGTGGCAACAACCAAGTTAAAGCACCAGATTTCCTTTTGAGTTGTGCCATTAGGCAAAAATATCCTCAAAACCAGCAATTTTATCAATTACAAAAAAATCAAAGACAGAGGTCCACAACTGTCGAGCAACCACACAATCAAAAAGCTAATTCATGATCACTTCTACAGTGCCATGAAAAGAGGCCCCATGGGCCAAAAAGATTTCAATTGGGACGGGCTGAATTTGGAACCCATCGATTTGCATGACTTGGGTTCCCCAATTCTCGAATGTGAGGTCCTCGACGCAATCAATGACATGCCTTGTGACAAGGCTCCAGGACCAGATGATTTCACGGGCCACTTCTTCAAGAAGTGTTGGGCATCATCAAGTTTTACCTCATGAGGGTCATTGCTGCTTTCGAGTCCCTACACACCACAAATCTGCATTGGCTCAATTCCGCAAACGTGGTGCTCTTGCCTAAAAAGGATGGGGCGGAGGGGATCGCCGACTATATACCAATTAGCCTCATCCATATTGTCGTGAAGATTATTGCAAAGGTGCTCTCCACAAGGCTTAGCCCTCACATTACAAAGCTTGTCTCCAACGCCCAAGCGCCTTTATCAAAACAAGATCCATCATGACAACTTTTTGTATGTCCGCAACCTGGCTCGTTGCCTACACATGAGGAATACCCCTTCCCTTCTCTTCAAGCTTGATATTCGCAAGGCCTTCGACTCTGTCAAGTGGGAGTACTTGCTTGATCTCCTCCAGTGGCGGGGCTTCCCCAGTAAATTTAGAGATTGGATCGCGGCCCTCCTCTAGTCTTCATCGTCGAGGGTCATGCTAAACGGTATTGCCGGTTGCCCAATCAAGCATGGGAAGGGACTTCGACAGGGAGACCCCGCTTCCCCACTTTTACTTGTCATCGCCATTGACCCGCTCCAAAAAATCTTAGATGTGGCAATAAGGAAGGGGATCCTGCACAAAGTGCAGGGTAGGGGTGCCATCATGAGAACCTCTCTCTACGCTGACGACGCGACTGTCTTCTTGGCCCCGATCAAAAAGGATGTTGACAACTTTGCAAACATTTTGAGAGGCTCTGGGGAAGTGACAGGCATATGCACCAACTTCCAAAAGAGCTCTGCCGTCCCCATTCGTTGCAACCACCTTGACTTGGGAAGCTTGACTCAAGGTTTGCCGGTCGTGCGGGCCTCTTTCCTCATGCGTTACTTGGGGCTCCCCCTCTGCCTTCTAAAGCTTAATTTGATGGACTTCCAATTCCTTGTGGACAAGGTTGCAAGCATATTATCAACATACGAGGGCCAAAACATCACCACCATCGGTCATACGACCCTTGTCAAGTCCGTGATCACCTCCTAGTTGGTCTACCCCGCAACCCCTTTGGTCATCCCGCCGACCATCCTCCTCAACATCAATAAGCTTGAGAGGGCCTTTCTTTGGTCTAGATCTGACAAGACTACGGGGGCAAAATGCAAGGTGAATCGGGAGATTGTTTGCCGGCCCCATGAGTTTGGAGGGCTTGGGGTGCTCAACACTAGCAAGTTTACGAGGGCCCTTCCCTTGCGGTGAACGTGGTACGAATGGAAGGAGCCCTCCAAGTTGTGGGTGGGAATGGGAAACACGTGTGATGAATGCGACATGGAATTTTTCTACGCTTCCACCACCATCATTGTTGGAAATGGCGCAAGGACTCCTTTGTGTGACTCCCCTTGGCTGCTCGGGTGGATGCCCAAGTATGTTGCCCCGCTCATTTACGAAGCTTCCAAGATAAAGAATTGGAAAGTGAGGTAGGCCCCCAAGCATAATGCATGGATCCTAAAGATCAAACCTCCCATCAACGTCTCCATCCAGTTCATCTCCCAATTCTTCTCTCTTTGGATGTTGCTGAATGAGGTCCACCTGGACGAGCTCGCCGAGGATGACATCATTTGGAAGCATTCGGCTTGCGGGAAATACTCCGCGGCCTCCGCCTATAAGGCACAATTCCTGGCTATGGTCATCTCCCCCTTAGATAAGATGGTGTGGAAGGCTTGGGTGCCTCCAAAAGTTAAGTTTTTTGCTTGGTTGGTTCTTCAAGATAGAATTTGGACGGCAGATAGGTTGGCAGAACGTGGGTGGACAAATTGTGATCTTTGCCCTCTTTGCAAGAAGGTGTAAGAATGCGGACACCACCTCTTCTACAAGTGTTGCTTCACTCGAAGGCTTTGGTTGTTGGTCATTGAGAAATTTCACCTAGCCGAGCTCGACACTTCCGCCTCGCCACTGTTTGACTCGTTGGACGCGTGGTGGGCAAGCACTTGTGACGACGGCACACCAAACCAGCAAGCCAAGGCCTCCCTAACCATGCTTGTCTCTTGGACATTATGGAACGAGCAAAACGCGAGTCTTTCATCACAAGTGCGCTCTGCCTCCTGTCTTCCTCTCCTCCATCCACACCGAGGCCAACCTTTGGGTCATCGCCGGTGCTAAGAAGCTAGGTTTTTTTTTCACGAGTGATCCGCATGCCATGTATTGGAGTCCTCTAAAAAAACTCTATTATCTCTTATTTAATGGATGAGGCAAAGCTTTTGCCTCCGTTTCAAAAAAAAAAGATGTTGAATAGATTCATCCTCCCGACAGAATAAACATGTTGAATCCTCAACCGGTCTAAGTTTTGCCAAATTATCTCGAGTGCACACCTTATTATAGACACATAGCCACAAAAAGACATGATTTTTTGGAGATAAATAACTTTCCATAATTTGTTACCAAATGAAGAAACTATACCTCCAAAATTAATTTTAGAATAGAGAGATTTGACTGAATACACCCCATTCTAGGGTCCAAATATGTGTATCATTTTCATCCAGAAGAGGAAACTGACAAATCAATTCAACTAATTGGTTTCAGAGATCCAAACCATCTCGATATACACATCTCCTAAAGGTCAATCTTAAAGTATGACCATCCCACAACTTAGGCTACAGTGCAATCTGGCTGATTACATATCTTGAACAGCTTCCAGAATTGCACCTTGAGGGAACAATCCCCTGCCCATGTATCATACCACAAGCTGATTGGTTCTCTATTCCACAATTTCCACTTGTAAAAAGTTTTGGCTGGAGCCAAAGCCCATGTGACACTCTTCCAAAAGGTCGAGCTTGTTTCCCCCGGCCCAAAAGAAGTTGGGAGAGTTTGGTCTGCACTTATATGAAATAATCTTCTTCTCATCTTTGTCAGATCCATCATAGTACCGTTTACCCCACGAGGCCGGCAATGTCATATTAAACTCTTTGAGATTAGCAATACCCAAACCTCCGAATTCTTTATTTCTAGAGATCAGACCCCACTTAGCCAGATGATATCTATGCTTATCACCCATGTTCCTGAGAAAAAATGGGCCATTTGCGAGTTAATTGCATTAATCGCCCATTTGGAAAATTTCATGATGGCCATAAGGCATGCAGGTATGCTAATAATACAAGCACATAACAAGATACTCTTACACCTATATGTGAGATATCTCCCTATCCAACCGGACAGACCTTCAATAATCCTATCAATAATAGGCTGTAGGTCCTCTCTTTTAAGTTTGTCCTAGTGTAAAGGCACTCCCAGGTATTTGATAGGGAAGGAGCCCAACTTACAGCAGAAGATAGGGGCAAATTCTCTGGCCATATTTTCTTCAATATTAATAGTCATAATATCACTTTTATGAAAGTTTATTTTCATGCCTGAAAGGTTTTCAAATCATCATATCAACCATTTAAAGTTCTTGGCCTTGTCCATCGAATTTTCCAAGAATAATATGGTATCATCTACATATTGCAGACTAACCACACCCCCAAGAATAACGTGAGGTAGAAGCCCCGCAACTAATCCTTGCATTGTAGCTTTTTGTAGCATTTTAGTAAAAACATCAGCTACCAGATTAAATAAAATGGGAGATGAAGGATCCCCTTGTTTGAGACCTCCTTCCTCCCTACACACACTAGTGGACGTGGACGAGTAGGGAAGGACACCCAGGCGTCGGGTGACGCGAGTCTGCTCCTTGGCTAGGCGTTGAGCCTTCACCATGTTAGCCGCTCGGACTCCTAGCCGCCTAGCCGCAATGCCTTGGTATTTTTTTATTGGTGGTGATGGGCGTTTGTCTCCGCCAAGGTCAAGAAATAGTGGATGACTCACAGCCAGACCGGATGGATTTGTTCTGTGTCGCTCACTGTCTCAGCGATGCGGGTATGAGCACACAACACCGTCCAAGAGGAGCAGGGGCTAGAGGTGTCAGGCAACACTACTTGCCCCGCCACCTAACCATAGAGGGTGCATACCGAGACCGGCTAGCGCCGAGCTGGAGTTGCCCCATTGGGCCATCGGGGAGGGCGAGCTCATCGTCATCTAGGGCGAAGCTCGAATCTGACAAGGTGGCAAGTGTGTCCTAGTCAATGGTGTCGGCCTTTTTGTCGGATCTGCTACCAGAGGCAGCCATGGTGGGGTGAGAAGAGGAACGAACGGGATGTGACGGGAGCAAAGCGATAGAGAGTGTCTGACGTGGGATGTGACGGGTTTTATGTGGGGTCAAGGAGGACTACTATGGGTCGATCCGACATGGCGGCCATTTCCGAGCGTGTTCTCTCCTAAATATCAACCCCATATATCTGTTGGCTTTATGGGATTGACCCTATTTGGTGACCTGGGCATCGGAAGTCACGGAAGCGCACCCCCACCCCCTCGTGCGTCCTGTTGGGCCGGTCCATGAACGGGGCGCGATGGTCCCTATTTTTTCGTTTATTATCTGTTTTTTTATTCTATGTTAAATAATTCAGTATTACAAAATGGTCTAAATTCCAAAAGCTATGAGTTGTGAATTTTTTAAAACAGCTATTAAATTCAAAAATGTTTGTGTTTTCAAAAGAATGATTTTTTTGAATTTTAATGAATATTTTTTAATAACGATGATTTATTTTGGATTTGATGAACATATTGTGAATTAAATGAATATTTTTTGAACTTGATGAACCAAATTGGTATTCAAGACCGTTTTCTGAAAAAATAGATTAATTTGTTTCGAATTGATGAACTTTTTTGAAACGATGAACAAAATTCGAATTTGATGAATATATTTTAGTGCGATGAACAATTTTTTAATTTTAATGAAAAATTTGTTAAATCTATGAACAAATAATTGAATTCGATGAACATTTTATGAATTGTTGAACATTTTTGGAATTGTGGAACATTGTTTGAATTCGAGGAACAGAAAAATGTCCGCGAATTTAAAAAGAAGCATTGCAAATATAAAAATAAAGAAGGATAAAAAGAAGAAAAATAAAAGTAAAAGTGAAAAAGGAAAAATAAAAAAATGGAAGGAAAATAACAAGAAAATGAACCGGCCCATACACTAGCCAACATGCGAGGGGGGGGGGGTGCATGGGCGACCTGCGCGCTGTATAGGATCCCTTTGATGGATGTTGGACAATCCGAACATTTGGACCAGGTATGAGAGGTCTGGTTGTGTGTGCTTTTTCGGCCTAGACAACATTCGGGCTGTTCGCATAATCAACGGAAAATTGTAAATGATCTGGTTGTAGATGATCTTAGTGGACAATTTGTAATCTGTCTCCCACTACAAGCGATGGATAGGTACCCTTTTACCCAAAAAGGAGACGTCGTTTGTCACATGTCGTGTGCTGAATGTACCCCACACGGGAGCTTGTTCTTTGGTTTTTTGTATTTTACTTTCTGTTTTTCTAATTTTTTTTCATTCTATGATTTTTCTTGGCTTTCTTCGGGTTGTCTTGAATTATTATTTGTTTTTTTGGGTTTACCAATTTTTCTGGAGCATTCATGTTTAATGGGAGAGTACACATTTGTTCATGTTGGAACACATGTTTTTTTAATCCAAAACCATAAAACAAATTGTTCTGCGGTAATTTTCATATATAATAAAAATAAAGTTACAATTAAGTTGAAGAGGTTGATCAGGACTAGATTCTTAGGTTAACTGTGCACCAATTATTAAGATGATCTGCCGTTTGTTGGTGCATATGCAACACAGTTGTGTTGGGGTCTTCGGTGAGACAATAACACTAACCATTGATATTATGAGTAGAATTTCTCAAGATTTTGCGATTCCTTTGAGTCCAGATACTCTAGCAGCCCATGATAATAATGTTGTAGCCAATGTTCCTGAAAGTTGAGGCAAAGCCAACTGTACTTTATCAAAGAAAGATATTCCTCTATTTTTAGGAGGGGAGGGGGGTGATTTTCTACCAGCAGTTTTGAGCAAAGTTGCAATCCCAAAACAGGTATGTTGAACAATAGGATGGAAGGAAGAAATATTCATATTCAGGAGATTCCTAGTGTTAATTCTGTCACATAAGAGCAACTAGATTTTAAAAAGGGAAGCACACTTCCAGAGGTTACAGAAGAGATAATGAGCCATGGTGTTGCCTCTAAGTTGCGTTTACATCTTGATTGCAGAGTAATTGGTTCCCCATGGACATATCCATTTGTCCTGCTCATGTCCGCGCTAGTTGGGAGCACATACACATAGGGAGCACAAGTTAGTACAATTATTTTAGCATATGTTAGTGTTAGTTGGGAGCACAAGTAGTTTATGTAGGGAGCAAATATCAGTGCTAGTTGGAGCACATGCATGTAGGAGTACAAATAACATATTGATGCTATTTGGAAGCACAAGCTAGTTCATGTAGGAAACACATGTTAGTGTTGGTTGGAGAACGTAGATTAGTGTTAGTTGGGAGCATAGTTTGGGTCACATTGAAAGCACATGTTAGTGCTAGTTAATTAGGAGCATATATATTTTTTCAAAGAAATAATGCTCAGTGAAACCTATTAATATGAAGTCAAATTTTGAAGACTTGGATGCAACAAATGTAATAGTGAAAACTGCTCATAATTTCGACGCACGGTTTAAAAGTTTTTTTGTTTAAAAAAAGATATGAAAAAACTAATATACCCATCCTTTCCTCTCGTGTGTGTGTGTGGGGGGGGGGGGAGGGATCTCATCATTTTGAACAATGCCTCGCCTCAACATGGCACCCATGGGGTTCAGGTGTGGATAATGGTCACCCATACCCGTCTCAATATTGTTCACCCAAACATGTATTCGTATCCGCATCCCGGGTTTTAAATTGTTCTCATACCCGTACCCGGTCGGCTGCGGGTAATACAGCGGGTAAAAATACCCATCGGTAACCTTACCCAATTCATACTTTATCACCATGTAGTTTTTCCTAATTTTGCCATACACACAACATTTCGAGATGTCTAATTCAGTGACGCTGCAGTGGGCTGGCCCAATAGTGTCTTCGTTCGTTTGCTTCTTCACTCGGTTTGTTTGTTTGCTTTTTCTCACTTTTTTTCACTTTTTATATTTCATATATATATATATATATATATATATATATATATATATATATATATCAATTTATTCCCTTTTTAAATGTTCACCACACACTAAAAAATGTTTGTGGAATTTCAAATTATGTTCACAAGATTTAAAGAAAATTCCATATAATCTTCTAAAAATATTCATGACGTTTAAAAGTGTCCACACATTAACGAATAAGTCCATGATAGTTAAAAGATATTAATTACTATGTAAAAAAATTATTATTAATTTTATTTATAGTTGTAGGATTCAATAAATTCAATGTGATTTTAAGAGATATTTTCATGAAATTTAGAGAAAATGTATAATGTAAAAACATATTATGTTTTTTTAATGTTCGTGAAATGTAAATTTTTTATAATTTTATAAAATATTTCTTACAATTGAAAATGAACCATTACATTTAGAAAATGTTTCGTGTTAAGTAATATTTATATGATATTTTTAGGAAATGTAAAAAGTATGTTTCCATAATGTTCAACATGCATTTGAAAACTTGACGTGCATTTGTCAAATGTTCAACTTGTGTTCAAAAAATGTTCAAGACAAAATTTAAAAATATTTGATGGATATATGGAAGACTTATACTTGTATTCAAAAATTGTTCGCCGTGTATTGTTAAAAATGTTAACATACATTTTAAATACAAAATTAAATCCAGTAGAGATAACAAAGAAAAAACCGTACACAATATGTACTAAATTGGGCAAAAGGTTCGTACAACTTATCTGTGTTGGTCCGTAGGAATTTCCCGAAACAACATTTTTGGCCCGACCCACTAAGGGAAACGATGTATGCGAGGCTTTCTTTAATCTTGCAGGGTGGCGAAATATAGCAATAGTGGTAGATTTGTTTTTGAGAATTCGCAATGGGGGAGGATCTGGATCCTATTACCGTCTCTCAGACCACCCCACCCTTTTTAAAACAAAAACTAAATCCAATAAAGATAACATAGAAAAGAACGTACATAATATGTACTAAATCGGGCAAAAGGTTCCTACAACTTATCCATATCGTTCCATAGTAATTTCCAAAACCATATTATTGGGCCGACCCACTAAGAGAACGGAAACGATGTATGCGAGGCTTTCTTTAATCTCGCAGTATGGCGAAATATAACAATGGCAGTAGATTTATTTTTGAAAATTCGCAGTGGGGGAGGACTCGTATCCGTGAGGTGTTCGTCCCTCTCTCCTGTCCTGTGATTCAAGCTTCGGGGTGGGTCTGCCATCTCAACCATGGAGGAGCAGGAGGACGGCATCGGCCTCCTCTCGGACTGCCTTCTAGGCACCATCGTCTCCATGCTCCCGCCCAAGGCCGCCGCCCGCACCATGTTGCTCTCGCGCCGGTGGCGACACATCTGGCCATCGCTGCCGCTAGACCTGCAACGCGACACCGATTCGGACGCTCCTTTTCTGAGCGCCAAGTCCATCAATTCCGTCCTTCCTCGCACCGCGGCCCAATCCGCCGCTTCTGCGTGACGACCAACGACGGCATCGGCACCTGAGCCTGGCTGCGAGCCCTAGCGGAGCGGCGCATCGACGACACCCTCATAGTGCGGTGGGTGTGCAGGTTCCAGCACCCCGTTCCCCGCACCTTGCTGGGCAGGGCTGCGGTTTCCATACGCCATCTGGATCTCCACTGCTGCCGCCTTGGCCGTCCTGATGTCCCCGATTCTCCGGTGCCGGTCTTGCCAAATCTTGACTATCTGTGCCTGTCCGACGTGATCATCTCTGAGGCGGCGCTCCACCGCATGATAGAGGCCTGCCCTGTTCTCCGAGAGCTGCTTCTCTTCATGATTCATGGACTCCACCGCATGTGCTTTCGCTCACGCACCCTTACGACCATGTCCATGAGTACGCCATGTCACCCTCTCGACGAGTTCTCCGTGAGGGACACGCCCGCCCTTCAGAGCATCACCTTCACGTACATTGATCTCTGGCGTATACCAAATTTTGCTGTTGATGTTGGTAAGCGAAGGCTTCGAGAGTTTGTGCTTAAGCTGCGAGCTTGGGCTCGCCGAGCCTTACTACTTTTTCTAATAAGGTATGCACTGATTATTTCTTAGTGATTGATCAATTAGTGATGATTGAGTCATGTCCAAACGTGTTTTATGCTGGTTTATCAACTTTAATGGCCAAACATAGATATCTAAATCTTTTTTATTTCTATATACTTGATGCAAATACCCTTGCCGTTTGTAACCTCGCTCGTTTTTTGGTATGAAATTCACGAGTAAATTGCAAATAACCACCATATTTGGGGACGTTAAAGTAAAAAACGCCACCTTTAGTTTTTCTTTTTGTAAAAAACCACCACTATTGTGCTAACAGTTTGCAAAAAACATTGATTGCCCGATCAGCCCCGTCTGAGGGCAAACCTGACGCCCAGGGCCCGCTGTCAGGTGCCACGTGGTCTGTGCGCACACGGCGCCCGTCAAGTGCCGTTAGACGGCGAGAGACAAAACCTAACAGCGCCGCCTCCTCCTTCCCCCCCTCACCCTCCCGAATTCCGACCGCGCCGCCTCCTCCTTCCCACTCGCCCTCGTCCTCTTTCACCCATGGCCGCCGACGGCGGCCCTGCAGGAGATGGCATGGACGACCGCGGGAACTCCTCTTCCCCTTGTTCCTGGTGCGGCCGCGTGCGAGGGTGGAGATGAGAGCCCCCAGGACCTCGGAAGATCCAGTATCTACGACATCGAGAAATCAGCTACGACAAGGTTGGCGCAGGTGTGGAACGTGAATGCGTAGTGCAGCCAGCACTACACTTCCCATCTCGGCGGCGTAGACTGAGTTCAATGCCCCCCCTCTACACATTTATTTGCATTATGTGTTAGGAATTAGGGTTCCAACAATGATTGTGCTGTTTAGAAAGTATTGTAGATTAAATTGTTGAGTTTAGGAACTATGTTTCTGCAGTTTAGAAACTAGGGTTTACAAATATTGGTTCTGCCATGTTAAGAAGTGAATTAGGTTCCGTACAAAGAAGTAAACAATTTATTGTTCTGTCATTTTTAACCGAACTGAAGTGAATTAGGCCCATTACATTACTCTGTCATTGTGTGAATTGATATAAAATATTAACATATTAACATATTACTCTGCCATGTTTATTTTATTTATTCTGCGATTGAAGTGAATTGATATAAACATAATAACTGAACTGAATTCAGTGTACTGTTAACAGTTGATTCAGTGTACTGTTAAGTGAATATGTTGTGTTTGTTTGCAGTCTGGATGATGACATATGGGATGTTAGGTTTCATGGCTGTGACCATTTGGAAAGCAGCTTATGCTAGTCAGATATTACCTACATCAATCTTTTAGCTCTTATTGGGATAGAGGGGTATGATGAGGACTCCATGTACTATGTGAAGGAAGATGGTGTAGGAATGCAAGGGATGCAACTGATTAAGTGTGATGAAGATGTAGAAGAAATGTTGGAATTATATGAGGAGAAAATGTGTATCACTATCACTTGTTTTGAAAGGAAGAACATTAGTGAGGCCAGAGTTGCACATCAACAATGGAGAAGAAAGTGAGAAGCAACTTCCTATTTGAGAGATTGGTTCACCTAAAATATATGATATAGATGATGCAGGTGTGCTCTATCCAAGTCAGTGTAGTGATAGAGCAGAGTGCTCTGCTCCTATTGCAAGTGTTCAGACACAAGATTCTATTGGAGATTACATGTTCACTCAGGAGAGCTCCAATGTAAGAAATGTGAGGGAGCTAAATGATTTTCTCAATGAGTTTGCTGATGAAATGCCAGTAGTTCAAGAAGTCCAGGAGGAGGAGGAGGAGGAAATGTTTGTGGACAAAGAAGTTAGAAATGCTGACAACTCTGAAGATGATGATGAGAGTTCAGAATCTGATTATGGCATGGGGAAGGATGTAGCTGGAGAGGAAGTGGATGATGATGCTGATCTCCACCAGAAAATAAAAGATTTGAAGAGGAAAAGAGAATTTGAAGGGGATTTAGAGCCAGAGGACTTGTTTTGTGAGTCTGAGGAGGAAGAGGAATTTGTTCCACCAGAACCTTTGCAGAAATTGCCAGTGAGGAGGGGCCCAACAAGTAGATCTCATTGCAGCTCTCAATCTGCACTTGAGGCTGACTATGTCCCCTCAAGTGATGAAGATATATATCAGCCACATCCAGATGATTCAGATGCAGAAGTCTAGGTTTATTTGCCCTCAAGTGGTACAAAATCTAGGGCAAAGAAGAGGAAGGTCAGGCAATGGTATGATGAGAGAAGGTTAAACCCACAAGAGCAAATTTGCTGGCAATTGTGTTTTCTGGATGTGTACCAGTTCAGAATAGCTTTGGTTAAATTGCATGTCACTCAAAGGAGGAATTTTCATTACCACAGAAACAACAAAGACATGATTATAGTTAACTGTGTTGAGAAAGGTTGCACCTTTCACATGGTTGCTTTTCTAATTGGTAATGAAAAAGCTTTTTGTATTAGGAAATTGCAACTAGAGCACACATGTGCTCCATATGGTGAGAACTGCAAGGTCCCAACAAGGTTTGTGGCAAAAGCAATTGAGGATAGCATGAGTTCAGATCCTAGAGCAGGAGTTGAAACTATCATAGAGAAGAAAAATGAGAAATTTGGTGTGGAGGTTGGAAAGAATAAGGCCTATAGGGCAACACAGATAGCTCTTTCAGTTGTCCAAGGTGATCAAGAAGCACAATACACAAGGATCAGAGACTATCTACAAATAGTGTTGGACACCAACCCTGGGAGCAGATGCATTGTCACCACAAGAGTTGTGAGAAAGCACCCTAGTCCCAATCCAAGATTTCATAGACTTTTCATGTGTCTTGGAGCACAAATAGAAGGATTTTTGAAAGGATGTAGACCTTTCATTGGTATGTCCTTGTCACATTTATTACACTTCATTTGAATTTTTTTATTGCATGTTTATTTAGTTCCACTGCATTCTATTAAATCATGTTGATTTCAGGTCTGGATGGATGTTTTGTGAAGTTCAATACAGGACAACAAATATTAGCTGCTACAGGCAGAGATGGAAACAATAACATATTTCGATTTCCCTTTGGAGTGGTTGAAAAGGAAGACACCTCAAGTTGGTCATGGTTTTTAACTCAACTAAAGATTGCTATTGGTGGAGAATGTGGACAGTTTGGGTACTACACAATAATCTCAGACAGGCAGAAGGCGAGTTGCTCCATTTGCAAATTTACTTAACTTAGAATATTCTTTGCAACCTTAGTTTGACAACCTAGTTAGCATTTTAACTTAGGTATTAACTGTTTCACCAGGGCCTTCTTAATGCCATAACCCACATTTTTTCCAACTGCCCACAAAGATATTGTCTAAGGCATATATATGCAAATTTCCAAAATGTTGGGTTTAGAGGAGATGAACTTAAGAAATATATGGATGCAACTGCATATTCATACACTGAGGATGGTTTTAATGTTAGAATGGAAGAAATGAGGAAAGAAAGTGAGGATTATTGGGCTTGGTTAAAGGGAATTCCTGTTGAAACATGGGCTAGGCACGCTATGGACAAGAATTGTAAAACTGACCTAGTAGTTAATAACATTAGTGAGGTATTCAATAGGATGATTTTAGATATTAGAGGAAACCCCATTAAAACAATGGTTGAAGGAGTAAGGTCTAAGTTGATGGTAAAGTTTAATGAAAAGAGAATTGGGAGAGAGAGTACTAGACGGACAATTACCCCTACATATTCAGAAAAAATAGAAGAGTCGAAGGAATGGGCTAGGAACTGCAAAGCTATGATGGCAGGCCCAGATTTGTATCAAGTCAATAGTGGGGAGAAATCCTATGCAGTCAATTTAAAGGATTGTACTTGTGGCTGTGGAAAATGGGACATGACAGCCATACCTTGCAATCATGCTGTCTTTGCAATTTATAAATCCAAACAACACCCAAAAGATTTTGTGCATCATTTCTTTAAGAAGCAAATGTATTTGGAAGCCTACAAGCCAATGATATACCCTATTCCTGGACCTGATCTATGGACAAAAACTGCTACAAGACACATTGACCCCCCTATTTTCCACAAGAAGAAGGGTAGGAAACAAACAAAGAGGAGGAAGGGCAAGTTTGAAGTGCCTAATGTTGGAAATATGCCCTAGAGGCAATAATAAATTAGTTATTATCATATTTCCTTGTTCATGATAATCGTTTATTATCCATGCTATAATTGTATTGATCGGAGACTTAGATGCATGTGTGGATACATAGACAAAACCATGTCCCTAGTATGCCTCTAATGGACTAGCTCGTTGATCAAAGATGGTTAAGGTTTCCTAGCCATGGACATGAGATGTCATTTGATAACGGGATCACATCATTAGGAGAATGGTGTGATGGACAAGACCCAAACTACAAACGTAGCATATGATCGTGTCAGTTTATTGCTACTGTTTTCTCCATGTCAAGTATATGTTCCTATGACCATGAGATCATGCAACTCACTGACCAGAGGAGTTCCTTGTGTGTATCAAACGTCGCAACATAACTGGGTGACTATAAAGGTGCTCTACAGGTATCTCCGAGGGTGTCTATTGGGTTAGCATGGATCAAGACTGGGATTTGTTACTCCGTGTGACGGAGAGGTATCTCAGGGCCCACTCGGTAATACAACATCACAATAAGCCTTGCAAGCAATGTGACTAAGTGTTGGTCACGGGATCTTGTATTACGGAATGATTAAAGAGACTTGCCGGTAACGATGTTGAACTAGGTATACAGATACCGACGATCGAATCTCGGGCAAGTAACATACCGAAGAACAAAGGGAACATCATACGAGATTAACTGAATCCTTGACATAGAGGTTCGACCGATAAAGATCTTCATAGAATATGTAGGAACCAATATGGGAATCCAGGTCCCGCTATTGTTTATTGACCGTAGAGGTGTCTCGGTCATGTCTACATAGTTCTCGAACCCACAGGGTTTGCACACTTAAGGTTTGGTGACGTTTTGGTAGTATAGAGTTATGTATGGTGGTGAGTGAAGGTTGTTCAGAGTCCCGGATGAGATCCCGGACGTCACGAGGAGCTCCGAAATGGTCCGGAGGTGAAGATTTATATATAGGAAGTCCTATTTTGGTCACCAGAAAAGTTTCGGGCTCATCGGTAGTGTACCAGGAGTACCGGGAGACCATCGGGAGGGGTATTTCGACCCAAGAGGCTACATGGGCTGTGGGAGAGTGAATAACAGCCCTTTGTGGGATGGTGGAAGTCCCACACATGGCCCATGCGGCTGGGAAGAAAAGCCCAAAGAGAAAAAGGTGGAAAAAGGCAAAAAATAAGGAGGAGTCCTAGTCCTACTAGGATTGGAGGAGGAATCCTCCAATCCCACTAGATTCGGCAGACCAAAGGGCTGCCTCTTTGGCAGCCAAGCCTCCTCCTCCTCTCCTCCTATATATACTAGAGGATTTTAGGGTTTTGACACAGAATTTTCAGCCACGTGCAACCCGTTCCTCTAGTGCATAGTTTCTCCTCTAGATAAGTTTTCTACAGTGCTTAGGCGAAGCCCTGCCGGAATAGCTCCACTACCATCGCCGCAGCGCCCTCATGCTGCCGGAGAACTCTTCTTCCTCTCCGCTCCCTCTTGCTGGATCGAGACGACGGAGATCGTCATCAAGCTGTACGTGTGCTGAACACGGAGGTGCCGTCTGTTAGGCGCTAGATCAGAAGGACCGTGATCAAGATCACGAGGCGGATCGTGATGAGTTCGCGGGACGGATGGTGATGAGTTCGTGGGACGGATCGTGATGAGTTCGCGAGACGGATCGTGATGAGATCGCGGGACGGATCGTGATGAGTTCGCGAGACGGATCGTGATGAGTTCGTGGGACGGATCATGATTGGATCGCGAGACGGATTGTGATGAGATCGCGGGACGCTCGGTGATTTGGATCGCGAAGATGTTCGACTACACCAACCACGTTTCTTAACGCTTCCCGCTTAGAAATCTACAAGGGTACGTAGATCCACTCTCTCTCTCATAGATGCTCATCACCATGAATAGATCTTGCGTGTGCGTAGGAATTTTTTTGTTTCCCATGCGACGTTCCCCAACAGTGGCATCATGAGCTAGGTCTATGTGTAGATGAGATCTCAAGTAGAACACAAAAGGTTTGTGGGCGTTGATGCTTAGATTGCTTCCTCCCTTGGTCGGATTTTGGTTCAGCGGTATTGTGAGATGAAGCGGCCCGGACCAACATTACTCGTACGCTTACGAGAGACCGGTTCCCTTGACCGCAACTTGTTTCATAGATGGCTTGCGGGTGCTAGTTTCTCTCAGTTTAGTTGGATTGGATTCGACAAAGGCGGTCCTTGAGAAGGTTGAAAAGCAACTAGTGTATCACCGTTGTGGTTTTTGCGTAGATGAGAATTGTTCTTGCTAGATACCCGTAGCAGCCACATAAAACATGCAACAACAATTAGAGGACGTCTAACTTGTTTTTGCAGGGTATGTTGTGATGTGATATGGCCAATTACATGATGTGATATATGTGATGTATGAGATGATCATGTGATGTATAGATTATCACGACTTGCATGTCGATCAGTACGGCAACCGGCACGAGCCATAGGGTTGTCTTTAATTATTGTATGACCTGCGTGTCAATCATTAAGCGCTATGTAATGCTTTACTTTATCGCTAAACGGTAGAAATAGTAGTAGAAGCATGGTGGGCACGACAACCCCGATGGCGACACGTTGATGGAGATCATGGTGTCATGCCGGTGACGATGGAGATCATGCCGGTGCTTTCATGATGGAGATCAAAAGCACAAGTTCATGGCCATATCATGTCACTTATGATTTTCATGTGATGTTAATCCTATTATGCACGTTGTTTTGCTTAGGACGATGGTAGCATTATAAGGTGATCCCTCACTTAATTTCAAGATAAATTGTGTTCTCCCCGAGTGTGATAGACTCTACGTTCTTCGTGTCGAGACACCACGTGATGATCGGGTGTGATAGACTCTACGTTCACAAACAACGGGTGCAAGCCAGTGTTGCACATGCAGAACACTCGGGTTAAACTTGACGAGCCTAGCATGTACAGACATGGCCTCGGAACACAAGAGACCAAAAGGTCGAACATGAGTCATATAGTAGATATGATCAACATGATGATGTTCACCATTGTAACCACCTCAACTCACGTGATGATCGGACTTGCGTTGGTGAATTTGGATCATGTATCACTCGAATGACCGGAGGGATGTCAATTTGAGTGGGTGTTCTTAAGTACTATGATTAATTGAACTCATTATCATGAACATAGTCAGTAGTGTCTTTGCAAATTATGTTGTAGATTACTTGCTCGCGCTATAGAGTTGAAAGATGATGGTAGCAATATTGCGAACTGGCTCTGTGATCTGAGGATTGTCCTCGTTGCTGCACAAAAGGCTTATGTCCTTAATGCACCGCTCGGTGCGCCAACCCCTCTAGTGTCGTCTGTAGATGTTGTGAACATCTGACAGGCACGTTCTGATGACTACTTGATAGTTTAGTGCGTCATGCATTACGTCTTAGAATTGAGGCTCCAAAACGTTTTGAACGTCACGGCATATGAGATGTTCTAAGAGTTGAAATTAGGATCTCAGGCTCGTGCCCATGTTGCGAGATATGAGATCTCCAACAAGATTCTTTGCTTGTAATATGAAAGAGAATAGCTCAATCGTTGAGCATGTGCTCAGATTGTCTAGGTGCTACAATCGCTTGAATCGAGTGGGAGTTGATCTTCCAGATAAGATAGTGATTGATATAGTTCTCCAAGTCACTGTCACTAAGCTACTAGAACTTGGTGATGAACTATAAAATGCCAGGGATAGAAATAATGATCCCTGAGCTGTTCGCGATGTTTGACACTGTGAAGGTAGAAATCAAGAAGGAGCGTCAAGTGTTGATGGTTAGTCAAACCACTAGTTTCGAGAAGGGCAGGAGCAAGGAGGGAAAACTTCATGGATAGCAAGTAAGTTGCTGCTCCAGTGAAGCAACCCAAAGTTGAACCCAAACCCGAGACTAAAGTGCTTCGATTATGAGGAGAGCGGTTGCTGAAGCGGAACAACCCTAGATACTTGGTAGATAACAAGGCTGGCAACGTCGACAGAAGTATATTTGATGTACGTGTTATTTATGTGTACCTTGCTAGTACTCCTAGTAGCACCTGGGTATTGGATACCGGTTCGGTTGCTAAATGTTAGTAACTTGAAATAAAAGCTACGGAATAAACGGAGCACTAGCTAAGGGTGAGGTGACGATGTGTGTTGGAAATGTTTCCAAGGTTGATGTGATCAACATCGCACGCTCTCTCTACCTTCGGGATTAGTGATGAACCTAAATAAATGTTATTTGGTGTTTTGCGTTGAGCATGAATGTGATTATATCATGGTTATTGCAACATGGTTATTCATTTAAGTTAAAGAATAATGGTTATTCTGTTTACATGAATAATACCTTCAATGGTCATGCACCCAGTGAGAATGGTTTGTTGAATCTTGATCGTAGTAATACACATGTTCATAACATTGATGCCAAAAGATACAAAGTTAATAATGATAGTACCACATGCTTGTGGCACTGCCGCTAAAGGTCATATTGGTATAAAGCGCATGAAGAAACTCCATGCTGATGGATCTTTGGACTCATTCGATTTCGAATCGGTTGAGACATGCGAACCATGCCTCTTGGGCAAGATGACTAAGGACCCCATTTTCTGGTTTGATGGAGCGGGCAAGTGATTTATTGGAAATGATACATGTTGATGTATGCAATCCAATGAGTCTTGTAGCATGCGGTGGATATCGTTGTTTTCTTACCTTCACTGATGATTTGAGTAGATAATAGTGTATATTTACTTAATGAAACGCAAGTCTGAATCGTTTGAAAAAGTTCAAGCAAATTCGGAGTGAAGTTTAAGATCATCGTGACAAGAAGATAAAATGTCCGCGATATGATCGTGGAGGTGAATATCTGAGTTGCGAGTTTGGTATACAACTTAAGACAATGTGAAAGTTGTTTCACAACTCACGCCACCTGGAACACCATAGTGTGATGGTGTGTCCAAACGTCATAGTCGTGCTCTATTGGATATGGTGCGAATTATGATGTCTCTTATCCTTTTACCACTATCGTTTTGGGGTTATGCATTAGAGACAACTACATTCACTTTAGATAGGGCACCATCTAAATCCGTTGAGATGACACCGTGTGAATTATGGTTTGATAGAAACCTAAGCTATCATTTCTTAATGTTTGGGGCTGCAACACTTATGTGAAAAAGGGTTTTTCACCTAATGAGCTCGAACCCAAAGCAGGACAAATGCATCTTCATAGAATACCCTAAAGGCAGTTGGGTAAACCTTCTATCTCAGATCCAATCATAAAATGTTTGTTGCTAAAACTGGGTCCTTTCTCGAGAAAGAGTTTCTCTCGAAAGAATTGAGTGGGAGGAAGATAGAACTTGATGAGGTTGTTGAACCTTTGTTCAACCAGAGAGTAGCGCAACGCAGGAAGATGTTTCTGTGAAGCCTACGTTAGTTGAAGAGGAAGTTAATGATGATGATCATGAAGTTTCGGATCAAGTTACTATCGAACCTCATAGGTAGACACGGACGTGTACTGCTCCTGAGTGGTACGACAACCCTATCTTGGAGGTCATGTTGTTGGACAACAATGAACCTACGATCTATGGGGAAGCGATGATGGGCCCGGATTCTGACAAATGGTTAGAGGCCATGAAATCCGAGAAAGGATCCATGTATGAAAACCAAGTATAGACTTTGGTAGACTTGCTCGTTGGACGGCAGGTCGTTGAGTACAAATGGATGTTTAAAATGAAGACAGACGCTCATGGTAAAATGTCACCATTTGTAAAGCTCGACTTGTTGCAAAGAAGTTTACGACAAGTTCAAGGAGTTGACTACGATGAGACTTTCTCACTCGTAGCAATGCTAAAGTCTGTTGGAATTATGTTAGCAGTTGCTGCATTTTTCAATTATGAAATATGGCAGATGGATGCCAAAACATCGTTTCCTTCCTTAAGGAAAGGTTGTATGAGATACAACCAGAAGGTTTTGTCAGTCCTAAGGATGCTAAAAGGTGTGCAAGCTTCAGTGATTCTTCTATGAACTGAAGCAAGCATCTCAGAGTTGGAATATATACTTTGATGAGGTGATCAAAGTTTTTAAGTCTATACAAAGTTTACGAGAAACTTGTATTTGCAATAAAGTGAGTGGGAGCACTATAGAGTTTTTGATAAGTATATGTGGATGACATATTGCTATTCGAAAATGATGTAGAATTTCTGGAGAGCATGAACGGTTGTTTGAAAAGAGTTTTTCAAAGGAAGACCTGGATAAAGCTACCTAATTGTTGAGCATCAAGATCTATAAAGATAGATCAAGATGTTTGATAAAGACTTTCAATGAGTACATACCTTGACAAGATTTTGATAGAGTTCAAAATGGATTAGTCAGAGAGAAGTGTTCTCGCCTGCTTTGTAAGGTGTGAAGTTGAGTGAGACTCAAAGATCGACAACGACCGAAGAAAAAGAAAGGACGAATGTCGTCCCCTATGCCTTAACCATAGGCTCTGTATAGTATGCCATGCTGTGTACTGCACCTGTGTGTGCCTTGCCATGAGTCCGTCAAGGGGTACAAGAGTGATCCAGGAGTGGATCACTGGACAGCGGTCAAGATTATCCTTAGGAACTAAAAGACTAAGGAGATGTTTCTCAATTATGAAGGTGATAAAGAGTTCGTCGTAAAGAGTTACGTCGATGCAAGCTTTAACACCAATCCGGATGACCCGTAGTAGCAATCTGGATACATATAGTGGAGCAGCCATTTGGAATAGTACCAAGTAGAGTGTGGTAGCAGTGTTTACAAGTTTGACATAGAGATTTGCAAAGTACATACGGATCTGAATGTCGCAGACCCGTTGACTATAAGACCTCTCTCACATGCAAAGCATGATCGAGCCCCATAACTCATTAGGTGTTAGATTCATAACAATGCGTATCACATGGTGATGTGAACTAGATTATTGACTCTAGTGCAAGTGGGAGACTGTTGGAAATATGACCAAGAGGCAATAATAAATTAGTTATTATCATATTTCCTTGTTCATGATAATCATTTATTATCCATGCTATAATTGTATTGATCGGAGACTTAAATGCATGTGTGGATACATAGACAAAACCATGTCCCTAGTATGCCTCTAATGGACTAGCTCGTTGATCAAAGATGGTTAAGGTTTCCTAGCCATGGACATGAGATGTCATTTGATAACGGGATCACATCATTAGAAGAATGGTGTGATGGACAAGACCCAAACTACAAACGTAGCATATGATCATGTCAGTTTATTGCTACTGTTTTCTGCATGTCAAGTATATGTTCCTATGACCATGAGATCATGCAACTCACTTACACCGGAGGAGTGCCTTGTATGTATCAAACGTCGCAACGTAACTGGGTGACTATAAAGGTCCTCTACAGGTATCTCCGAGGGTGTCTGTTGGGTTGGCATGGATCAAGACTGGGATTTGTTACTCCGTGTGATGGAGAGGTATCTCAGGGCCCACTCGGTAATACAACATCACAATAAGCCTTGCAAGCAATGTGACTAAGTGTTGGTCACGGGATCTTGTATTATGAAACGAGTAAAGAGACTTGCCGGTAACGAGGTTGAACTAGGTATACAGATACCGACGATCGAATCTCGAGCAAGTTGTTGGGGAACGTCGCATGGGAAACAAAAATTTTCCTACGCACACGCAAACCTATCCATGGTGATGAGCATCTACGAGAGGGAGAGTGGATCTACGTACCCTTGTAGATCGCTAAGCGGGAAGCGTTAAGAAACGCGGTTGGTGTAGTCGAACATCTTCGCGATCCAAATCGCCGAGCGTCCCGCGATCTCATCACGATCCGTCCCGCGATCCAATCACGATCCGTCCCGCGATCTCATCACGATCCGTCTCACGATCTTGATCACAATCTGTCTCGCGAACTCATCACGATCCGTTCCGCGATCTCATCACGAACCGTCTCGCGATCTCGATCACGGTCCTTCCGATCTAGCGCCGAACGGACGGCACCTCCGCGTTCAGCACACGTGCAGCTTGATGACGATCTCCACCGTCTTGATCCAGCAAGAGGAGGTGGAGAGGAGAGAGAGTTCACCGGCAACGTGACGGCGCTCCGGTGATGGTGGTGGTGGAGCAATTCCGGCAGGGCTTCGCCTAAGCGCTGCAGAAATCCGATCTAGAGGAGCACCGGTGGAACGGGTAGCACGTGGCCGTAATTCTTAGCCAAACCCTAGCTATTCCACTAGTATATATAGGAGGAGAGGAGAGGAGAGGCAGCCAAGTCCTTTGGTTCAGCCGAAATAGGAGGTGGAGTGCAATCCTACTTCACCTCCAATCCTAGTTGGAGTAGGATTGCCTCCTATTGGCTGATTTTTTCACTTTTTCCTTTAGGACTTTTTCTCCCTGCGCCATGGGCCTTTGTGGCTGTTTTCCCAGCCCACTAAGGGCTGGTAATTAACCTCTCACAGCCCATGGTCCTCTTGGGGTCGAAATACCCCTCCCGGAGGCCTCCCGGTACACTACCGGCACTCCCGGTACACTACCGATGAGCCCGAAACTTTTCCGGAAACCAAACTGGGACTTCCTATATATGAATCTTTACCTCTCGACCATTACGAAGCTCCTCGTGACGTCCGGGATCTCATCCGGGACTCCGAACAACTGTCGGTCACCACCATACATAACTCTACACTACCGAAACGTCACCGAACCTTAAGTGTGCAGACCCTGCGGGTTCGAGAACTATGTAGACATGACCGAGACACCTCTATGGTCAATAACCAATGGCGGGACCTGGACGTCCACATTGGTTCCCACATATTCTACGAAGATCTTTATCGGTCGAACCTCTATGTCAAGGATTCAGTTAATCCCGTATAACGTTCCCTTTGTTCTTCGGTATGTTACTTGCCCGAGATTCGATCGTCGGTATCTCTATACCTAGTTCAATCTCGTTACCGGCAAGTCTCTTTACTCGTTCCGTAATACAAGATCCCGCAACTAACAATTAGTCACATTGCTTGCAAGGCTTATTGTGATGTTGCATTACCGAGTGGGCCCCGAGATACCTCTCCGTCACACGGAGTAACAAATCCCAGTCTCGATCCATGCCAACTCAACAGACACCATCGGAGATACCTGTAGAGCACCTTTATAGTCACCCAGTTACGTTAGGACGTTTGATGCACACAAGGCACTCCTCCGATATCCATGAGTTGCATGATCTCATGGTCATAGGAACATATACATTGACATGCAGAAAACAGTAGCAATAAACTGACGCGATCATATGCTACGTTTGTAGTTTGGGTCTTGTCCATCACATCATTCTCCTAATGATGTGATCCCGTTATCAAATGACATCTCATGTCCATGGCTAGGAAACCTTAACCATCCTTTGATCAACGAGCTAGTCCATTAGAGGCATACTAGGGACATGGTTTTGTCTATGTATCCACACATGCATTTAAGTCTCCGATCAATACAATTATAGCATGGATAATAAACGATTATCATGAACAAGGAAATATGATAATAACTACTTTATTATTGCCTCTAGGGCATATTTCCAACAGTTTCCCACTTGCACTAGAGTCAATAATCTAGTTCACATCACCATGTGATTCGCATTGTTATGAATCTAACACCCAATGAGTTCTGGGGCTCGATCATGCTTTGCATGTGAGAGAGGTCTTATAGTCAACGGGTCTGCGATATTCAGATCCGTGTGTACTTTGCAAATCTCTATGTCAAACCGTAAACACTGCTACCACACTCCACTTGGTACTATTTCCAAATGGCTGCTCCACTATATGTATCCAGATTGCTACTACTAGTCATCCGGATAGGTGTTAAAGCTTGCATCGACGTAACTCTTTACGACGAACTCTTTATCACCTCCATAATCAAGAAACATTTCCTTAGTCCTCTGGTTACTAAGGATAATTCCGACCGCTGTCCAGTGATCCACTCCTGGACCACTCTTGTACCCCTTGACAGACTCATGGCAAGGCACACATAGGTGCGGTACACAGCATGGCATAATATAGAGCCTATGGCTAAGGCATAGGGGACGACGTTCGTCCTTTCTCTTTCTTCTGCCTTGTCAAGCTTTGAGTCTCACTCAACTTCACACCTTACAAATCAGACGAGAACTATTTCTCTTGCTGATCCACTTTGAACTCTTTCAAAATCTTGTCAAGGTATGCACTCATTGAAAGTCTCATCAAGCATCTTGATCTATCTCTATAGATTTTGATGCTCAACAATTAGGTAGCTTTATCCAGGTCTTCCTTTGAAAATCACTTTCCAAACAACCGTTTATGCTTTCCAGAAATTCTACATTATTTCTGATCAACAATATGTCAACCAGATATACTTCTCAGAAATTCTATAGTGCTCCCACTCACTTTGTTGCAAATACAAGTTTCTCGTAAACTTTGTATAAACTCAAAAACTTTGATCAACTCATCAAAGCGTATATTCCAACTCCGAGATGCTTGCTTCAGTCCATGGAAGGATCACCGAAGCTTGCACACCTTTTAGCATCCTTAGGACTGACAAAACCTTCTGGTTGTATCACATACAACCTTTCCTCAAGTAAACTGTTAAGGAAATGATGTTTTGACATCCATCTGCGAGATTTCATAATTGAAAAATGCAGCAACTGCTAACATAATTCCAACAGACTTTTAGCATCGCTACGAGTGAGAAAGCCTCATCGCAGTCAACTCCTTGAACTTGTCACAAACAACTTTGCAACAAGTCGAGCTTTACAAATGGTGACATTCACCATCAGTGTCTGTCTTCATTCTAAAGGTCCATTTGTACTCAATGACCTGCCGTCTAACGAGCAAGTCTACCAAAGTCTATACTTGGTTTTCATAAATGGATCCTATCTCGGATTTCATGGTCTCTAACCATTTGTCGGAATCCGGGCCCATCATCGCTTCTCCATAGCTCGTAGGTTCATCGCTGTCCAACAACATGACCTCGAAGACAGGGTTGTCGTACCGCTTAGGAGCAATACACATCCTTGTCGACCCACGAAGTTCGATAGTAACTTGATCCTGAAGCTTCATGATCATCATCATTAACTTCCTCTTCAACTAACGTAGGCTTCACAGAAACATCTTTCTGCGCTGCGCTACTCTCTGGTTGAACAAAGGTTTAACAACCTCATCAAGTTCTATCTTCCTCCCACTCAATTCTTTCGAGAGAAACCTTTCCTCGAGAAAGGATCCGTTTTAGTAACAAACACTTTGCACTTGGATCTGAGATAGAAGGTTCACCCAACTGATCTTAGGGTATTCTATGAAGATGCATTTGTCCGCCTTGGGTTCAACCTCATTAGGTGAAAACATTTTTCACACAAGTGCCGCAGCCCCAAGTATTAAGAAATGACAGCTTAGGTTTCTATCAAACCATAATTCATATGGTGTCATCTCAACGGATTTAGATGGTGCCCTATTTAAAGTGAATGTAGTTGTCTCTAATGCATAACCCCAAAATTATAGTAGTAAAACGACAAGAGACATCATAGCACGCACCATGTCCAATAGAGCATAACTATGATGTTCGGACACACCATCACACTATGGTGTTCCAGGTGGCGTTTAGTTGTGAAACAACTTTCACATTGTCTTAAGTTGTATGCCAAACTCGTGACTCAGATATTCACCTCCACGATCATATCGCAGTCATTTTTATCTTCTTGTCACGATGATCTTTAAACTTCACTCTGAATTTGCTTGAACCTTTCAAACGATTCAGACTTGTGTTTCATTAAGTAAATATACACTATATCTACTCAAATCATCAGTGAAGGTAAGAAAATAACGATATCCACTGCACGCTACAAGACTCACTAGATTGCATACATCAACATGTATCATTTCCAATGAATCACTTGCCCGCTCCATCCAACGGGGTCCTTTAGTCATCTTGCCCAAGAGGCATGGTTCGCATGTCTCAACCGATTCGAAATCGAATGAGTCCAAATATCCATCAGGATGGAGTTTCTACATGCGCTTTATACCAATATGACATTTAGCGGCAGTGCCACAAGTATGTGGTACTATCATTATTAACTTTGTATCTTTTGACATCAATGTTATGAACATGTGTAATACTACGATCAAGATTTCAACAAACCATTCTCACTGGGTGCATGACCATTGAAGGTATTATTCATGTAAACAGAATAACCATTATTCTCTAACTTAAATGAAAAACCGTATTGCAATAAACATGATCTAATCATGTTCATGCTCAACGCAAAACACCAAATAACATTTATTTAGGTTCGTCACTAATCCTGAAGGTAGAGAGAGCGTGCGATGTTGATCACATCAACCTTGGAAACACTTCCAACACATATCGTCACCTCACCCTTAGCTAGTTCTCCGTTTATTCCGTAGCTTTTATTTCGAGTTACTAACATTTAGCAACCGAACCGGTATCCAATACCCAGGTGCTACTAAGAGTACTAGCACGGTACACATTAGTAACTCGTATATCAAATATACTTCTATCAATGTTGCCAGCCTTCTTATCTACCAAGTATCTAGGGTTGTTCCGCTTCAGCGACCTCTCACCTCATAATAGAAGCACTTAGTCTCGGGTTTGAGTTCAACTTTGGGTTGCTTCACTGGAGCAGCAACTGACTTGCTATCCATGAAGTTTCCCTCCTTGCTCTTGCCCTTTTCGAAACTAGTGGTTTGATTAACCATCAACACTTGACGCTCCTTCTTGATTTCTACCTTCGTGGTGTCAAACATCGCGAACAGCTCAGGGATCAATACTTCTATCCCTGGTGTATTATAGTTCATCACTAAGTTCTAGTAGCTTTAGTGACAGTGACTTGGAGAACTATATCAATCACTATCTTATCTGGAAGATCAACTCCCACTTGATTCAAGCGATTGTAGTACCCAGACAATCTGAGTACATGCTCAACGATTGAGCTATTCTCCTTCATCTTACAGGCAAAGAATCTTGTTGGAGATCTCATATCTCACAACACAGGCACGAGCCTGAGATCACAATCTCTGCCCCTAGAACATCTCATATGTTCCGTGACGTTCAAAACGTTTCGGAGCCTCAATTCTAAGCCGTAATGCATGACGCACTAAACTATCAAGTAGTCATCGAAACGTGCCTGTCAGATGTTCACAACATCTATAGACGACGCTAGAGGGGGTGGCGCACCGAGCGGTGCATTAAGGACATAAGCCTTCTGTGCAGCAATGAGGACAATCCTCAGATCACGGACCCAGTCCGCAATATTTCTACCAACATCTTTCAACTCTATTTCTCTAGGAACATATACAAATTTAAGGGAGCTACAGCGCGAGCTAGTAATCTACAACATAATTTGCAAAGACACTTTGACTATGTTCATGATAATGAGTTCAATTAATCATATTACTTAAGAACTCCCACTCAAATTGACATCCCTCCGATCATTCGAGTGATACATGATCCAAATTCACCAACTCAAGTCCGATCATCACGTGAGTTGAGGTGGCTGCAATGGTGAACATCATTATGTTGATCATATCTACTATATGACTCATGTTCGACCTTTCGGTCTCTCGTGTTCCGAGGCCATGTCTGTACATGCTAGGCTCGTCAAGTTTAACCCGAGTGTTCCGCATGTGCAAATCTGTCTTGCACCCGTTGTATGTGAACGTAGAGTCTATCACACCCGATCATCACGTGGTGTCTCAACACGACGAACTTTCGCAACGGTGCACACTTGGGGAGAACACAATTTATCTTGAAATTAACTGAGGGATCACCTTATAATGCTACCGTCGTCCTAAGCAAAACAAGGTGCATAAAAGGATTAACATCACATGCAATTCATAAGTGACATGATATGGCCATGAACTTGTGTTTAAGATCTCCATCTTCGAAACACCGGCATGATCTCCATCGTCACCGGCACAACACCATGATCTCCATCATCTTGATCTCCATCAATGTGTTGCCATTGGGGTTGTGGCGCCAGCCCTGCTTCTACTTCTATTGCTACTGCTTAGCGATAAAGTAAAGCATTACATAGCGCTTAATGATTGACACGCAGGTCATACAATAATTAAAGACAACCCTATGGCTCCTGCCGGTTGCCGTACTCAACGACATGCAAGTCGTGAAATTCTATACATCACATGATCATCTCATACATCACATATATCTCATCATGTAATTGGCCATATCACATCACAACATACCCTGCAAAAACAAGTTAGACGTCCTCTAATTGTTGTTGCATGTTTTACGTGGCTGCTACGGGTATCTAGCAAGAACGATTCTGACCTACGCATAAACCACAACGGTGATACATAGATTGCTTTTCAACCTTCTCAAGGACCGCCTTTGTCGGATCCGATCCAACTAAAGTGAGAGAAACTGTCACCCGCAAGCCATCTAAGCAACAAGTTGCGTCGAGGGAACCGGTCTCTCGTAAGCGTACGAGTAATGTTTGTCCGGGCCGCTTCATCTCACAATCCCGCTGAACCAAAATCTGACCAAGGGAGGAAGCAATCTAAGCATCAACGCCCACAAACCTTTTGTGTTCTACTCGAGATCTCATCGAACCATCAACCTAGCTCATGATGCCACTGTTGGGGAACGTCGCATGGGAAACAAAAATTTTCCTACGCACACGCAAACCTATCCATGGTGATGAGCATCTACGAGAGGGAGAGTGGATCTACGTACCCTTGTAGATCGCTAAGCGGGAAGCGTTAAGAAACGCGGTTGGTGTAGTCGAACATCTTCGCGATCCAAATCGCCGAGCGTCCCGCGATCTCATCACGATCCGTCCCGCGATCCAATCACGATCCGTCCCGCGATCTCATCACGATCCGTCTCACGATCTTGATCACAATCTGTCTCGCGAACTCATCACGATCCGTTCCGCGATCTCATCACGAACCGTCTCGCGATCTCGATCACGGTCCTTCCGATCTAGCGCCGAACGGACGGCACCTCCGCGTTCAGCACACGTGCAGCTTGATGACGATCTCCACCGTCTTGATCCAGCAAGAGGAGGTGGAGAGGAGAGAGAGTTCACCGGCAACGTGACGGCGCTCCGGTGATGGTGGTGGTGGAGCAATTCCGGCAGGGCTTCGCCTAAGCGCTGCAGAAATCCGATCTAGAGGAGCACCGGTGGAACGGGTAGCACGTGGCCGTAATTCTTAGCCAAACCCTAGCTATTCCACTAGTATATATAGGAGGAGAGGAGAGGAGAGGCAGCCAAGTCCTTTGGTTCAGCCGAAATAGGAGGTGGAGTGCAATCCTACTTCACCTCCAATCCTAGTTGGAGTAGGATTGCCTCCTATTGGCTGATTTTTTCACTTTTTCCTTTAGGACTTTTTCTCCCTGCGCCATGGGCCTTTGTGGCTGTTTTCCCAGCCCACTAAGGGCTGGTAATTAACCTCTCACAGCCCATGGTCCTCTTGGGGTCGAAATACCCCTCCCGGAGGCCTCCCGGTACACTACCGGCACTCCCGGTACACTACCGATGAGCCCGAAACTTTTCCGGAAACCAAACTGGGACTTCCTATATATGAATCTTTACCTCTCGACCATTACGAAGCTCCTCGTGACGTCCGGGATCTCATCCGGGACTCCGAACAACTGTCGGTCACCACCATACATAACTCTACACTACCGAAACGTCACCGAACCTTAAGTGTGCAGACCCTGCGGGTTCGAGAACTATGTAGACATGACCGAGACACCTCTATGGTCAATAACCAATGGCGGGACCTGGACGTCCACATTGGTTCCCACATATTCTACGAAGATCTTTATCGGTCGAACCTCTATGTCAAGGATTCAGTTAATCCCGTATAACGTTCCCTTTGTTCTTCGGTATGTTACTTGCCCGAGATTCGATCGTCGGTATCTCTATACCTAGTTCAATCTCGTTACCGGCAAGTCTCTTTACTCGTTCCGTAATACAAGATCCCGCAACTAATAATTAGTCACATTGCTTGCAAGGCTTATTGTGATGTTGCATTACCGAGTGGGCCCCGAGATACCTCTCCGTCACACGGAGTAACAAATCCCAGTCTCGATCCATGCCAACTCAACAGACACCATCGGAGATACCTGTAGAGCACCTTTATAGTCACCCAGTTACGTTAGGACGTTTGATGCACACAAGGCACTCCTCCGATATCCATGAGTTGCATGATCTCATGGTCATAGGAACATATACATTGACATGCAGAAAACAGTAGCAATAAACTGACGCGATCATATGCTACGTTTGTAGTTTGGGTCTTGTCCATCACATCATTCTCCTAATGATGTGATCCCGTTATCAAATGACATCTCATGTCCATGGCTAGGAAACCTTAACCATCCTTTGATCAACGAGCTAGTCCATTAGAGGCATACTAGGGACATGGTTTTGTCTATGTATCCACACATGCATTTAAGTCTCCGATCAATACAATTATAGCATGGATAATAAACGATTATCATGAACAAGGAAATATGATAATAACTACTTTATTATTGCCTCTAGGGCATATTTCCAACACAAGTAACATACCGAAGAACAAAGGGAACATCATACGGGATTAACTGAATCCTTGACATAGAGGTTCGACCGATAAAGATCTTCGTAGAATTTGTAGGAACCAATATGGGCATCCAGGTCCCGCTATTGGTAATTGATCGTAGAGGTGTCTCGGTCATGTCTACATAGTTCTCGAACCTGGAGGGTCTGAACACTTAAGGTTTGGTGACGTTTCGGTAGTATAGAGTTATGTATGGTGGTGACCGAAGGTTATTCGGGGTCCCGGATGAGATCCCGGACGTCACGAGGAGCTCCGGAATGGTCCGGAGGTAAAGATTGATATATAGGAATTCTTATTTTGGTCGCCGGAAAAGTTTCGGCCTCATCGGTAGTGTACCGGGAGTACCGGTAGTGTACCGGGAGACCATCGGGAGGGGTATTTCGACCCAAGAGACTACATGGGCTGTGGGAGAGTGAACACCAGCCCTTTGTGGGCTAGTGGAAGTCCCACACAAGGCCCATGCGGCTGGGAAGAAAAGCCCAAAGAGAAAAAGGTGGAAAAATGCAAAAAAGGCAAAAATAAGGAGGAGTCCTAGTCCTACTAGGATTGGCGGAGGAATCCTCCAATCCCACTAGGTTCGGCCAAACCAAGGGCTGCCTCTTTGGCAGCCAAGCCTCCTCCTCCTCTCCTCCTATATATACTAGAGGATTTTAGGGTTCTGACACAGAATTTTCAGCCACGTGCTACCCGTTCCTCTAGTGCATAGTTTCTACTCTAGATCGGTTTTCTGCAGTGCTTAGGCGAAGCCCTGCCGGAATAGCTCCACCACCATTGCCGGAGCGCTGTCACACTGCTAGAGAACTCTTCTTCCTCTCCGCTCCCTCTTGCTGGATCAAGACGGCGGAGATCGTCATCAAGCTGTACGTGTGATGAACGCGGAGGTGCCGTCCGTTCGGCGCTAGATCGGAAGGACCGTGATCAAGATCGCGAGACGGATCGTGATGAGTTCACGGGACGGATCATGATGAGTTTGCGAGACGGATCGTGATGAGATCGCGGGACGGATCGTGATGAGTTCGCGAGACGGATCGTGGTGAGTTCGCGGGACGGATCGTGATTGGATCGCGGGACGGATCGTGATGAGATCGCGGGACGCTCGGCGATTTGGATCGCGAAGATGTTCGACTACACCAACCGCGTTTCTTAATGCTTCCCGCTTATTGATCTACAAGGGTACATAGATCCACTCTCCCTCTCGTAGATGCTCATCACCATGGATAGATCTTGCGTGCGCGTAGGAAATTTTTTGTTTCCCATGCGACGTTCCCCAACAGTGGCATCATGAGCTAGGTCTATGTGTAGATGAGATCTCGAGTAGAACACAAAAGGTTTGTGGGCGTTGATGCTTAGATTGCTTCCTCCCTTGATCGGATTTTGGTTCAGCGGTATTGTGAGATGAAGCGGCCCGGACCAACATTACTCGTACGCTTTAAGTGCCTAAACCTAAGGACACATAAAGGATGGGGACAATTACATGCAGTAACTACAGCAAGCAGGGCCACGGGTACACAAATTGTGGCGATGCTTTGAAGCCATCACTTGCTTCTAGGAAGAACAAACACAAGGTACTTTGCGTTACATTTGACCCTATATAGATTTCCAAATTGTACCATTAATGCTCTGATCTACCATTTTATTCTTGTTGCAGGAAAACAGGGGTGCACCATCTTTTGCACCAAGGGCTGCACCAAGGTGTGTAGCAAGAGCTCCACCACCACCTACAGCAAGGTCTACACCTACTCCTCCACCAAGGTCTGCACCAACTCCTCCACCAAGGTCTGCACCAACTCCTACAACCAGAGCTACAAGCATCACTACAACCTCCACTGGGAATGCAAGGGCTGGTAGTTCTGCTGGGAATGCAAGGACGGGTAGGCCTGTTGGAAGGTCCTCATTTACTCCTCCAAGGCCATCTTATGCATCAGTTGGGGCTGGTTCTTCAACTGATCCAAGCAAAAGAATCAGTAAGAAGACCTTCAAGTGGATTGACTACTGTACAACAAGTGGGGCTGGTAACCAGTAAACAATTCTTGGGCTTGTGGTTGGAGAATCTCTTATTTTGTTGCTCATGAACATGATGAGTGCATGATGATGGAGAACCTCTTATTATGTTGTTCCTGAAAATTATGAATGGTTGGTGGTGATGAATGAGCAATGCTCAGACTGCTATTTGTTATGTTGTTGCTGAATTTTTTGCTCAAATGACCATGCTGAAATGATCATGTTGTTGCTGAAATGATCATGTTGTTGTTGAAATGATCATATTGCTGCTCAATTTTTCTGCTCAAATGATCATATATTGTTGCTGAAATGATCATGTTGTTGTTGAAATGATCATGTTGTTCCTCAATTTTTTTGCTCAAATGATCATATATTGTTGATGGCATCCTCAACGGTTGTCGAGGGGTAGGGTTAACCCTACATAAGTTGATGGCATCCTCGACGGTTGTCGAGGGGTAGGGTTAACCCTACATGAGTAGATGGCATCCTCGACGGTTGTCTAGGGGTATGATTAACCCTACATGAGTTGATGGCATCCTCGACGGTGCCATCAAAATTCATATTAAACTTTAATAAGTACCATCATAATTCATATTAAACTTTAACAAGCACCATCAAATACAAAATCTTGGATTACAACAAGTAGCATCACAATTCAGATTAAAATTTAACTAGTGCCAACAAATACCAAATCTTGGATTACAACAAATACCATAAATAAGAACCATACATACTTCATAAATAAGCACCATACGTAATAAGTAATTACTGCAATCACTCATCACATATAGCCTTGATTCTCTTCAGCTTAGACTTGTTGGCCTCTCCATCCTTGAAAAGGTGAGATATGGCATGCTCAAGCCTTTTCTTCTGCTGATTGACCTCATCAACAGCTGCATCTTTCCTCCATTTGCTAATGAGTTTAGCCCGAGTGACCTGGATCTTCTTCAGCAGCTCTACCTCTCCCTTTAGTGACACATTCTCCTTCTCAAGATCAGTCTTGATTCCATTAGCATCAGGTGCAACCTGATTAGTAGCACTTTCTTGAACAATCTTCTGTTTTGCCTGCATCAGACGCTTCTCTTCTTCTAGCAAGGCAATCACATCTTCGTTAACCTTGATCTGCTCTTGGCTCTGCTCATACATATCCCAAATCTTGCGTAGAGCATTCTTAAGTGGCTCTGGCCATTCAGGGTCAACCCACTCAACAAGACCACAACTGTAACCTCCCTGATTAACCAAATAAATAATACAAAAATAATTATAATCAATTATTCAGGATTTAAGCAGTTCATATAGTTAACAAACATAATTATGCATGTACTACTTGCTACAAGCAGCTAGAAACCATGCCAATTAAACATAATTACTCAGGATTTGACCATTCATAATTTTTTGAAATAAACCACTTGTAACATCTAGTGCTTCAATTAACAATACTAATTCTTCAGTTAACACCGACCCCATAAAACAGAGCTGTATACAGAATCACTACTGTACTCAATGACACTGACCCCTTAAGACTACTAATCATTCACAAGAGTACTCCATTCACAAGGATCACAATTACTAACATGCTCAACACACCCAAAAAACCTACGACCGTTGTGGATGCTTTGAAATGCATCTCCCCTCTCCACCAGCGTCTTATGACTGCAGCTTGGGCCTCCAGAAACAAAGTCGCACCATTCGGGATCCACGGTAGTCCGTGGTATCTACAGTATTTGAACCAGAGAAGAAAGTGACACTCAAATACAAAATCAAATCAATGAAATCCAACTTGAATTCGGGAACAACCCTAACCCTAACTGGTAGAGTGGAAAACTCACGTAGGGCCCCGACTCGTACGAGGGGAGAGAAATAGACGAGTCACTAGTGTCACCGTTGTTCCAGAAAACCATGGTTGCTGTGGTCGCCGGCGGCGGCAGCGGGAGGGGTGACGGCGGGGCCGGAGTGGCGGGGTCCTAAAGGCGAGGAGTGGGGAATGGCCGACCCGGTTGGGTTTGACAAGTTTGTCTCTCGCCGTCTAACGACACTTGACAGGCGTCGTGTGTGCACAGGCCACGTGGCACCTAACAGCGGGCCCCGGGCGTCAGGTTTGCCCTCGGACGGGGCTGATTGGGCAATTAGCGTTTTTTGCAAACTTTTAGCACAATAGTTATGGTTTTTTGCAAAAACAAATATGAAAGGTGGCGGTTTTTTGATTTAGCGTCCCCAAATGTGGTGGTTATTTGGAATTTACTCAAAATTCACAGACGACAAAGAGCTTAGCAAAGCTATGCACCTCTTAACCTTACTAGTAAAAAGGCCCGTGCGTTGCAACGGGATAATAAAACCGTGGTCTTCAAATCAAGTTTACCATGTAGGCTGCACCTTGTTAATTCAAATGAAATAAAAATGATCATTTGTTGCACTTACAAATGGACATGCTAATACATTTTAATTGATGTCCTATTTAATCCGACCTCTCTCACCCAATAATTTTATCTATTTCACAATTCAATTACCCAATCATATGCACATGAGCGCATATTTTATCGGTGTCTCTCATTCAACTGATGCAAGTTTCACAATTCCCATTCTCAAATGGGGCGTGCACGCACAAGTATCCGAAGACCCATGCAAGCCAACAATTTTTTTAGTTGAACACCAATCTCTTCTTCCTACATGCCCTATATTTTCCTATAAAGACAATTTACCACTGAAATATTTAGATTCATCACAAACAACCAATCTCTCTAGTTTTTCTCTACAGAGGCAACATACCCACAAATTTAGCATATGATTATGTTATTAAGAGCATCTCCAGCCATTGGCCCATAGGGGCCGATTTTAGTGTCGCTTGGGGGGGGGGGGGGGGGCAACCGGCGCTAAAATCGGCCTGGGGCGGCTCGGCTTCCCAGCCGCGCGCCCAGGGTCGCCCCCCAACCGCTGCTTTCTGTCCATTATGGGCACAGAATCGGTCAAAAACGTTAAAAAGTTTCGATTTTTTATTGAAATATAATACAAAAGCTAAAATAAAAAAAGACCACATAGTCGTCCTGCCGCCGCCGTCCCTTCGCCGCCGTCCCGTGGCCGCGCGACACATTCTACATGTCGAGGAGCTTGTAGAAGTCGGTGTAGTCGCCGCCATCGTCCCTGTCGCTGCCATCGCTGTCCGGCGTGCCGCGACCGCCGTCCCTGGTGCAGCCCTGCCCTGCGTCACCGAAATGGTGTAGGTCGGGGTTGGAGGGCCCGGGCGCCTCCCTGTCGCTGTCGTCGTCGAGGATGATGAGGCCGGCGATCTCCTCCTCACGGCGGGCATGGTGGCGAGCCTTGATCTCCTCGAGGGCCCGGCACTGCCGCTCCACCTCCTCCTGGACGTAGTCGTCCCGCGCCCACTTCAGGGCGGCCTCGTCGTCGGCGGTGGCCATGTGCAGGTGCTCCTGCTTGACCATCGCCTGCGTGCTAGGCTTCGTCTTCGGCCTGACAAGGTGGAGGTGGCCGCGGGGAGGTGAGGGTTCGCGGCGATGGCCCATATTGATGGTGATGTCGCCGCTGCTGCGTTCGCTGCTGCATCCGCTGCGTCGGAGCGGCGACAACAAGCCGGGCTCGGCCTTAACGGCGAAGAGCGGCATACGCGTTGCGCCGGAGGACTGGGAGGACTGGGAGGACTCGGAGGAGTACGAGGTCGACGATGACGGCGCCTCCATACACCGTGGCTGCCATGACGAGCCCCTCCGGCGGGAGACGGACGTCGCCTCCGAGTACCCGAGGTGCGGCTCGTTGCCGCCCTCGATGTGCTCGAGGACGGCCTCGAGAGTGCGTCCGGGGATGCCCCACCAAAGACGGCGGCCCTCGCTGTTGTTGCGGCCGATCATGGGGCCGCCGTTGGTGGAGGTGAGCTGCTCCTCGTGGCGGCGCTCGAAGTAGGCCGTCCAGAGGGAGGTGCTGTCCGGGGCTTAGCTCGGCTGCCGGCGATGCTCCTCGGACAGGGTGGACCGGGTCCGAGCGATCTTGACGCGCCGCTCGGCTCTGGTGGGCATCGGTGGCACGGGGACGCCGCCCGCGCTGAGCCTCCAGGCGCCGTGCGCCTGCATGTCCAGCGGCGCCGGGTACTCCGCCTCGAACAGCAGGCGGGCCTCGTCCTCGTGGAGGTGCAGGCGGCCGAAGCCGTTGCGGGCCACGCCGTCGCCAGGGTAGCGCTCGGCCATTGCGGGGGGAGAGGGAGAGAGGAGATCGCCGGGAAGAGAGAGGGCGTCGCTGGTGGGATTGGGGGCAGGCGACGAGGTGTGGCGAACACCGGCGAGGTCGCCTTTTATAGCAGGCGAGCGGGCGGCACCGTGCGGACGCGTCGGAGGCGATGTGTGGACGCGCGTCGCCCCGTACTGACTGGGCCGCCCGTGAACGCCGGCTCGTGAAGGCCTGGCATCAATGGAAGGCTGACCGGCGACAGCCTTGCATTGATTCCCCATGGGGAAACCGAGGCGATGAGGACGACGACGCTGCTCGGTCGCTGACTCGGCGGACCCACCCCCGTTTTCGTGCCAAATCGTTTCGCCTGGCGCCCCCAGGCGCCCCAGCGCGCCGAGTTCGGCCTGGGTACGCCGGCGCTAAATTAGGCCCTAACCGGCGAAAAATGAGCTCGTGGGGCGCGACTGGACCGATTTTCGACCGCCGGCGCAAAAAAAGGCTTTCGGGGGGCCTCTTGGGGGGGGGGGGCGGGCGGCTGGAGATGCTGTAACCGAGGGCTCTAGAGAGGCAATATACGCATAAATTTAGCATGTGATAATGTTATCAATCAAGGGCTGATTAATCTCATTTAATTAGATGCCTCAATGCAACCTTCTTTAATTAGCGCAATCTTATTTAATAGAAATCACATATGGAATAATATAAGAGGTTGATTAGTCCTAGAAGAGTGTACACGTATGTACATGTCACTCCTTTCCTCATAATCTTTTGCTGTTGTTCCTTGGATAGGCAAGGGATTGGCTTAACAGGGGCACATATTTTTGGTTTTATAGGGATATGCGTTTTTGGTTGTGAACTTCCTTTTTAACGTTGTGAGTCTATTGACGCGCGGCCCATGTAGACGAAAAAAAATGAAACTTAATGCGGCCTAGGCAGCTCAGCTCATGAAGGATATGTCAAATGAAGTAAGCTCCTAACCCTGACGAAAGGTGTGTTGGATGAGTTGGTTCTTTCCTATCAGCACTTTTGGATACACCAAGGATCAAATCTTGGTATTGACAAATTATTTTTTGCTAGCTCGATGTTGCAGGACGACGTACGAAAATGGTAACTAGGCTGCATACTTTGCTTTCTATTTGATCATTTTAATTCATTTGCAATTTAAGTTCCTTATATGCAACTTAAACTTAAATTCTGTTTACCTTCAAATAAGGTTTTTACAAAAGTTACCTTTTTGAGAATTTACAAACTTACTTTTTGATGCATCCTTTATAGGCATACAGTTATTTTAAAATTTTGAAAATCATGTTTAAACTAGTAGCTAGTGATCAACAGTTCTAAGTTTCGCGCCACATTCTTTAATTTTCCTTTAGCTTCCCTTTTCATAGTGTCAACTGTCAAGCATTGTATTCATCAGTTTCACACAAAGAAGCTTAAATAAATCATCTAACATTTCTCGATAGATGGACAGATTGGAAGATTTTAAGATAATTCAATTGATATTCTTAAGTTTTAATTGATTGCATTCGAATCGCTTCATAATGGATGCTTCTCATTTTACATACGCATATATGACTCGATGGTTAATGGAGAACTAGCAAGTTGTTAGGCCAACGGCTTAGGAAACTATCAAAAGGACGTTGGTGTCTTGGGGCTGTTGCATGGTTCACAATCAAAAAGAGAGCATAAATAGAATGAGAGATCATGTAACTAGTGTTGAAGAATCTTAAGAGGGAATGTTAGTTCCTTTATATTCCCTCCATCTCATAATATAAGAACGTTTTTGACACTACACTAGGGTAACAAAACCTTTTATATTATGGAACTGAGGGAGTAATATTTAAAGTGAGGCAATATTTGGAATTTTTAAACACATTATGGACATTAGTAAGTTGACTGCACTGGGTTTGTTACTGCATTGGAATCACAATTTGTTTGCTTGTTTTCAGTGTGATATATAACTAGAGGAATTGGTTGAGACAACTAATACCAAGAGCATGATTTTGACTTTGTAGTCTCACTACGGTTTTTATTGTTTGTAATTTTTACACGACTGTTGGTCTCCCATGAAATTAGAGTGTATTTTTTATGTTAGGAACCACATGTGAGTAAAGGTACATTGTTTTATATGTATATCATTTGAAGTATTAGTCCACATTGGATATTTGTGAAGGTTGTTCGTTTTACATATGAACTCACCATCAGCTTCAACATTTATAAGAATGAACGACGAAAGGCAATCATTTTTATTACCTCTACATTAACAAGTGCCAACTATGTTACATTTTTTTTGTTTATGACAGTGCTTCTACTTCGGTCCAAATAATGAAGCTTGTTGTGGATATTGGAAACCGTCGTCCGAGATAATCATCTGGAAAAATAAGCATCTAACGCATGTGCGACTGAGCGGATACAGTAGGTACGCTCGGGGAGGTAGATTTTGCAAGGTATATTATGGTTAGAGCGCAATCTCTTAAGGGCCGTGGATATCAGTCACTCCGTTGATTGGACCCCAAAGGATATCAGTCGTCAAACAGAGTTGATATGCTTGCAAGGGAAGGCCTCGCCGCTGGCCGAGTTATATTTCACCAGAAGCATCCAACCAGATGATGTGCGAAGAAAAGTAGCTAGATATCTTCATATATTGCCAATGCTTTGATGAAATGTACCCTCCCCCCCCCCCCCCCCCCCCTCGTTGTGCGCTTGTATTTTCCTTGTGATCTTGGTGTTACTATAATTGGCTACTCTTTTCCAAGAACGGTTTTCATATGCTTTAATGGATTTTTCCCTTTTTTTAAACAAGCAAATGGCGCACAAAGGCGTCGACCTTCCATTCATCTGTAAAGCAGTTTACATGGAAAAATACAAATCCACAACACTCTCCTATATGATCAGGATTGGTGCAGATGAACCTAGTGCTAGGATCGACTACAGACTCATGTGTGATTGTAATTTTTGCATACTCATGTGCTTCACTGTTTTGGTTCCTGTATACATGATAGATGTTTATGAACTGTTATGGCGTAAAAGTATCACCTCCTGTGTTGACTGAGCTAGGCATCAAAGTGTGCAACCAGTGCCGAGTTGACCCTTCCGCATAAGCGGCAAGTGCTTCAGGGCGTGTAGGTCATCGTCGTTGACCACTTGTACCGTGAGGATATAATCACATATCCAAATGGCGGGATCCATGGAACCGTCGTACTTGACACAGTTCCTAAGCTTAAAGTTCGGCGGGAAGGGGTGAGCGACTACCCTATCCGAGAAACATGGAGGACACACACCAGAGCTCCCCCTATTTCTCAGAGACTGTCAATGGATGACGTGTGTCATTGATGTCGGCATCCTCATCATATATGGAGAAAGCCAGCATGTACCGGTGCCTGGTCTGCTCACGTAACCTAGGTGTCTTCTCAACCGACATCTCATGGTGGCATGGGGGACGTGGCACGTTGTGCCTGGACTGAGAGATCGTCCCGCGAGCGTCATCCTTGGGCGATGTCAGGCAACGCTTCTTAGGGCAGGAGCTTGACTTGTCCCAGCTTCAAGTTTCTGAGCTGCTCACATCATGAGATGCGTCAATGCGGCTTTTCGTGCGACGTCCGCCACCTCGGGGCGTGTTTGTCCTTATCGGCATGTTGGCCATTGAGACGGGGAGGCCGATCTCCTACACCGGGGTGCAGGTATTTATCCCACATACGTCTAGAAAGCATATTGTGGTTCACAGTGGCGTCCAAGTCCTTCATCAGGTTCCGACCTTCTTTGGCTGATGCCTTCTTGGCCACCTTCTACTTCTTCTTGTTCTTCATATTCTCCTCGTAATGGAAGATCTGCTGCCAGCGATCATGGACGGCTTACATCCATAGGAGCAGCTGCTTGTTTTTCCTGATTACCTTCTCAACCGACCTGATCATCCTCTCATGACATTCATCGTGGCGTGGGCTGCCAATCGATTTTCGTTCGGAATGTCCATATCGACGCGACCAAACTTGCTATTGGGATCCTGATACGTCTCCAAAGTATATATAATTTTTATTGTTCCATGTTGTTATATTATCATTCTTGGATATTTTACAATCATTTTATAACAACTTTATATCATTTTTTGGTACTAATCTATTGACATAGTGCCCAGTGCCAGTTGCTGTTTTTTCCTTGTTTCTTACTTCGCAGAATATCAGTAACAAACGGAGTTCAATTGCCACGAAACTTTTTGGAAATTTTCTGTGGACCAGAAGACAACTTGGGAGCCAAGGAAGCACCTGGGGGGAGGCCCGTGGGGCCCACAAGATACCAGGGCATGCGAGAGGCCCCAAGCGCGCCCTGATGAGTTGTGAGGCCCACGGGGGTCTCCTCCATCGCCTCCCAGCTCTATAAATCCACAGAAATTCCAGAAACCCTAGGGGAGTCGACAAAACACAACTTCAATCGCCGCAAGTTCTAAAACCACGAGATCCAATTTAACACCATCACAGAGGGGTTCATCATCCTCATGGATGCGTCTCCGATGATGCGTGAGTCGTCCACCATAGACCTATGGGTCTGTAGGTAGTATCTAGATGGCTTCCTCTCTCTCTCTCTTTTGATTCTCAATACAATGGTCTCTTGGAGATCTATTTGATGTAATGAATTTTTGCAGTGTCACTAGTAGAAAACAACGCATTGGTTCGGGTCGGGCCAGCCCATTAGTCCCGGTTCAGTCACGAACCGAGACCAATGGAGGCAACGGTCCCGGTTCGTGAGGCCAGGGGGCCGGGCGGGCCACGTGGGGCATTGGTCCCGGTTCGTCAGACCCCTTTGGTCCCGGTTTCAGTAACGAACCGGGACCAATATGCCTCGCTCCTGGCCCACACCCATTGGTCCCGGTTCGTGTCTGTAACCGGTACCAATGGTGGTCCTTTAGTCCCGGTTCCAGCCACGAACCGGGACCAATAAGATGCCTATATATACCCTCTCGCCGGCAAGCAGAGCACTCCACACACTGCTCTGTTTTTTTGCCGGCGAGGGAAGAGCTTTGTGGTGCTCTAACTCACCTCCTATGCACATGAGGTGTTTGATGAAATGCCCAAGACAAACCTAAGCTTTCTCCTCTCGAAGCTCTTTGTCCAAACTCCATTTTCGTCAAGATTTGTCTAGGTTTGGCGGTCCGTCCTGTCCTGTCCCCATCCTGAAACCATCGTCGATTGACCGCGCGTGGTGAGCCTCTTGATCTTATCTTCTTGCTAAAAGAAAATATACTTACTCGTATGATTTTCTTACTTTTATTTTTGTTCGTTATTATATAGTGCCATGGTTATGGTATCTGCCCATGTCGGCCCTCGTCCAGTCTATGATTCAGATGTGGTATATTATCTCTTATATAACTATTTCACACATCTAATGTCTATGGCAATTAATTATGCCACCAACTTGACGTAGATGTTTTTATCTATAGGAAGTAGTTGAACCAGAAATTCCAACCGACTATGCAATTCTGCTCGACAAGTTAACTAAAGCTGAAAAAGAAATCGATCATTTGAAAGAAAAATTGAAAAGAACTGAAGATGACAAGATGGGATTGGAGTTGCATGTTGCCGATATCATCGACGATCACAAGACCAAGATGGATGCAATGCGCTTGAAGCTTAGAAAGATTAGAAAATATGCCATTCATACTGAGGCTTGGTATCATTATGCCGTTGGATCAATTGGTACCTTAGTAGCGGTTATGATTGCATTTAAATTTTTTACATAGTTTCGATGTATGTTTTAATTAGATGCTCTAGAGACCTATATGTTGTTCAATAATGACAGCTATGTATGAACTGTACGTATTTATTTTGGTCATTATTGTACTTTGGCTTTAATGTGATGATGGATTTCTAATAATTTGGTCACTTCTGTATTCATGATATGTTGTAATGGTTTTTAATACACTTTATTATATAACGCACGCAGATGAACCGGCAATGGATGTACGGTGACCGACGCACCTCCAAGTGTATTAAGGGCCTGCATAATTTTCTCGAAGCGGCTGAGGCAAACAAGCAGAACGATTTTATGCCTTGTTCATGTACTGTCTGTGAGAATAGAATACGAAGTCTTTCTCCAACTCTAAAACCCTTCACTTCCACCTACTTTAGAAGGGTCTTATGCCACACTATAATGTTTGGACCAAGCACAGAGAAAGAGGGGTTATGATCGAAAGCAACGAAGAAGAAGAGGATGACGACAACTAGCCTCCCCCTGAATACGGTGATGCTGCAATGGGGAAGCTGAAGATCAAGAGGAACCAGACGATGTGCCCGATGATGATCTTTGCCGGGTCATTGTTGATGCACAGGGAGAATGCAAAAGTGACAGGGAGAAGTTGAAGTTCGATCACATGTTAGAGGATCACAAAAAAGGGTTGTACCCAAATTGCGAAGATGACAACAAAAAGCTCGGTACCACACTGGAATTGCTGCAATGGAAGGCAGACAATGGTGTATCTGACAAGGGATTTAGTTCGCTACTGAAAATAATGAAGACGAAGCTTCCAAAGGATAACGAATTGCCCGACAGTACGTACGCAGCAAAGAAGGTTCTATGCCCTCTAGGATTGGAGGCGCATAAGATACATGCATGCCCTAATGACTGCATCCTCTACCGCGGTGAGTACGAGGAACGGAACGCATGCCCGGTATGCGGTGCATTGCGGTATAAGATCAGAAGAGATGACCCTGGTGATGTTGAGGGCCAGCACACCGGGAAGAGGGTTCCTGCCAAGGTGACGTGGTATGCTCCTATAATACCACGGTTGAAACATCTGTTCAGAAACAAAAAGCATGCCGAGTTGATGCAATGGCACAAAAAAGACCGTAAGAAAGACGGGAAGTTGAGAGCACCCGCTGACGGGTCGCAGTGGAGAAAGATCAGGAGAAAGTGGAGCGACTTTACAGGTGACCCGAGGAACGTACGGTTTGGTTTAAGTGCAGATGGCGTTAATCCTTTTGGGGAGCAGAGCAGCCAGCATAGCACATGGCATGTGACTCTATGTACGTATAACCTTCCTCCTTGGTTGTGCATGAAGCGGAAGTTCATTATGATGCCAGTGCTCATCCAAGTCCCTAAGAAACCCGGCAATGACATTGATGTGTACCTAAGGCCATTAGGTGATGAACTTTTACAGCTATGGAATGGAAGAGGTGTACATGTGTGGGATGGGAACGAACAGGAGGATTTTGACCTACATGCGTTGTTGTTTGTAACCATCAACGATTGGCCTGCTCTCAGTAACCTTTCAGGACAAACAAACAAGGGATACCACGCATGCACACACTGTTTAGATGACAACGACAATATATATTTGGACAAATGCAGGAAGAATGTGTACCTGGGGCATCGTCGATTTCTTCCGACCAACCATCAATGTCGAAAGAAAGGAAAGCATTTCAAAGGTGAGGCAGATCACTGGAAGAAGCCCGCCCTCCGTACTGGTGATCACATACTTGATATGGTCAATGATTTACAAGTAATATTTGGAAAGGCTCCTGGCGGACTATCTGTTCCAAATGACGCTGACAAACACGCACCCATGTGGAAGAAGAAATCTATATTTTGGGACCTACCCTATTGGAAAGACCTAGAGGTCTGCTCTGCAATCGACATGATGCACGTGACGAAGAACCTTTGCGTGAACCTGCTAGGCTTCTTGGGAGTGTATGAGAAGACAAAATATACACCGAAGGCACGGGAGGAACAACAACGTGTGCATGAAAAAGACGACATGCATCCAAAGCAGTATGAAGGTCCTGCCAGCTACGCTCTTACCAAAGAAGAGAAGGAAATCTTCTTTGAATGCCTGCTCAGTATGAAGGTCCCGTCTGGTTTCTCGTCAAATATAAAGGGAATAATAAATATGGCAGAGAAAAAGTTCTAGAACCTAAAGTCTCATGACTGCCACGTGATTATGACGCAACTGCTGCCGGTTGCATTGAGGGGGCTTCTACCGGCAAACGTTCGATTAGCCATTGTGAAGCTATGTGCATTCCTCAATGCAATCTCTCAGAAGGTGATCGATCCAGAAATCTTGCCAAGGTTAAGAAGTGATTTGGTGCAATGTCTTGTCAGTTTCGAGCTGGTGTTCCCACCGTCCTTCTTCAATATCATGACACACGTCCTAGTTCATCTAGTCGACGAGATTGCCGTTCTGGGCCCTGTATTTCTACACAATATGTTCCCCTTTGAGAGGTTCATGGGAGTCTTAAAGAAATATGTTCGTAACCGCGCCAGGCCATAAGCAATCATCTCCATGGGCCATCAAACAGAGGATGTCATTGGGTTTTGTGTTGACTTCATTCCTGACCTTAAGAAGATTGGTCTCCCTCAATCGCGATGTGAGGGGAGACTGACTGGAAAAGGCACGCTAGGGTATTTGTTGGGATCCGATGAAGTTTGAGTTCATGATCAGTTTCTATCCATGAATATTATTTGATTCTTATTTGATCTCTTATATGCATGATTAGTTATAGCCTCGTGTTTCTTCTTCTAATCTTTGGTTTAGTTATGCCAACTAGATCGATTTTTATTGCCATGGGAAGACTTGCTTTTTGATGGGTTCGATCTTGCGGTGTCCTCTCAGTGACAGAAGGGGCAGGGAGGCACGCATGTATCGTTGAATATTAAGGATAACAATATGGGTTCTATTCCGACATGAATAGATCTTTTCTACATCATGTCATCATTCTTATTTCATTACTCCGTTTCTCCATGAACTTAATACACTAGATGCATGCTGGATAGAGGTCGATGTGTGGAGTAATAGTAGTAGATGCAAAATTATTTCGGTATACTAATCTTGGACGTGATGCCTATATATTGATCGTTGCCTTGGATATCATCATAATTATTTGATCTTCTATCAATTGCCCAACAATAATTTGTTTACCCATAGTGTGCTATTTTCTTGAGAGAAGCCACTAGTGAAATCTACGTCCCTCGGGTCTATCCTTTTAATATATTGCTTTCTGATCTATCTTTTTCCACATTTGTTTTCATATCTATTATTTCAAAAACCCAAAAATACATTGTTGCACTTTTTATTTGTATCTTTTATTTCTGTTCTTGTGCGATCTATTTATCCAATCTCATACAAACCAATCTACCTTTTACCGTAGAGAGATTGACAATCCCTCTTACGCGTCAAGTTGCAAGTATTTGTTCTTTGTGTGTAGGTACCGTTTACATAGTGTTGCTTGGTTCTCCGACTGGTTCTATAACCTTGGTTTCATAATTGAGGGAAATACTTACCGTAGTTGTGTTGCATCATCCCTTCCTCTTTGAGGAAATACCGACACAGTCTCAAGCCACGTCAAAGGAATTTTTGGTGCCGTTGTCGGGGAGACATCATCAACATCTATCAGGTTCCTAATCAAAAATCTCATCTCCTTGCAATTTACATTATTTGCCATTTGCCTCTCGTTTTCATCTCCCCCACTTCAAAAAAAATGTTTTATTTTCCCTTTTTTTCGTTTGCCTTTTTTCTCGTCAGACTTCTTGTTTGCTTGCATTCTTGTTTGCGTAGTCATGATGCCTCAATGAAAATATTTTGCTTGAGATTGAGAAAAGTACCAAAGAATACATGACTACACAATTTGAGCATAATAAGTATTTTACCAAGGAGCTTAAAGAACACTCTACCATACTAGATGCCATAAAAAAACAACTTGATTATATTAGTAGAGAAGTTTCTAATCTCCAATATAAGTATGCTCATGTTGAAAATCTGCTAGGTAAAATATCTGACGCACATGCTACTTTTGTAAATCAAATGGCCGCTAAACCGGTTTCTCTAGAGGATAAAAATGATGAAGATCTGAAAGTGATTGGTGTTTATTCTATTGATTCCTTGTTTAGTAATATTAAAACTGATGATAATGAGACTGAAGAAGAGTCAACTTTAGCTAGAAGGCGTCCCAATGATTTGGAGGGTGAAAATCTTGATGAAAAAATTGATGAAAGTGGGTTTGGAGAGGTGAAAATTTTAACTAGTGATGTGCCCACTATTTTGGATTACAAGACTTTAATTATGATAGTTGCTCTTTGATTGAATGTATCTCTTTGTTGCAATCCATGATAAATTTACCCCATGCTTATGAAAAAAAATAAAGTTTTCACTAAACATATTGTTGTTGATGCCATGATGAAATCTTTAGAAAAAAATTGGAATTAGAGATTTCAATCCTAGAAAATTACATGATGAATGGGGAACTACCATTAAATTCAAGATTGAAAATTATGGGTGCTTTGCTTTATGTGATCTGGGCGCTAGTGTTTCCACAATTCTGAAATCTCTACGTGATGTGCTTGGTCTTACCAATATTGAAGAATGTCCTCTCAATTTGCACTTGGCGGAATCTACTATAAAAAATACTTTGGGAAGAATTAATGATGTTCTTATTCTTGTAAATAGGAACTATGTTCCCATTGATTTTATTATTCTTGATATTGATTGCAATCCGTCTTGTCCCATCATACTCGGTAGACAGTTTTTAACGCACTATAGGTGACGTGATTGATATGAAAGAAGACAATATTAAATTTAAATTTCAACTAAGAAAGGGTATGGAACACTTCCCAAGAACAAGAATTAAGCCACCATATGAATCAATCATGAGGGCATCCTATGGAGCAAAAACTAAAGATGACAACACTTGAATCTATGCATTATTCCTATCTAGGAGCATAACACGATAGCGCTTGTTTGGAGGCAACCCAATAAATAAAATTTATTTTTACCTTTTTATTTCTGTTCTTAGGTGTTTACAAAATTATTATAATGTTATGATTGTGTTTTTATGTTTTAATTAGTGTTGGTGCCAAGTAAAGCCATTAGGATCATGTTGGGTGATAGTTGATTTGATCTTGTTGAAAAACACAAACTTTTGCGTCGAGTAGAAGAATTTTCAAAAATCACAGAAGTGACGAAAAATTCTGATTTTTTACACAAGATGTATATACAAATTACTTACGTTCCCCTAAGTTTTAAGAATGTTTGGAGTTACAGAAGTATGGTTAGAGTACAAATTACTACATATTGTTCTGTTTTCCATAGTTTCTATTTTCGTTGCATTGTGTGCTTATTTTGGTGAGTCTATGGTTTGTATTGGAGTGTATAAACCATGGTAAAGTTATAATACAGTATATATAGCGCAATAATAAAATATGAATAGGTTTGCAACAATACTTAGAGTGGTGATCTGCTTTATTATACTAACGGATCTCACGAAGGTTTTGTTAAGTTTTGTGTGATTGAAGTTTTGAAGTTTTGTGTGAGATCAAAATGGATGAAGGAATAAGGAGTGAAAAGATCCTAATCTTCGGGATGCTATGGCATCCCAAGATAATATCTAAGTATAAACAAGCAACTAAGCTTGGGGATGCCCCGAGTGGCATCCCCTCTTTCTTCTAACGACCATCGGTATTTTACTTGGAGCTATATTTTTATTCGTCACATATCCTAAGTTTTGCTTGGAGCTCTTGTATTATACGAGTCTTTTCTTGATTTTTTTTGTCACAAGTATCCTTGCTGGACACACCTGTTCGAGAGAGCCAAAATTATGCTATGATTTGTTACAATTGCTCTATATGCTTTGAGCTATGGAATTGCTCTAGTGCTTCACTTATATCTTTTTGAGCATAGTGTGCTTTAAATTTTTGAGGAAATACTCTCATGTTTCACTTAGATTAATTTGAGAGTTAGTAAATTTTGAAGAAATTCTTTCATGCCTCACTTATATTATTTTGAGAGATGAAATTTTTATGATCATGTTTTTCACTTAAATTTATTTGAGCTTGTCAAAAGCAATGGAAATATATGAAACGAGTCCCAAAGTGATAGATATTCAAGAGGGATATAATAAAAAATTTCATGAAGATCATTGGAAAAATTAAATTGGATTCCTTGTAATAGTTTTGAGACATGATGATTGTAATATGTGAGTCATGTTGATGAGTAAGTATGCTTTAGTAAGAATATTGGTGTTAAGGTTTGTGATTCCTTATGCAAGCATGAAAGTCAATAGTTATGCAATGAAATTACATCCTACTTATGGTCCATTATTCAGTGTTAGTTATTCTTAATGCCCATTCATGAGAATTTTTGTTTCTTGGTTGGTTGCTTCTCAATCAATTTGATATCCTCCACTTGTACTCAGTAGAAATACTACTTGTGCGTCCAAAATCCTTAAACCCAATTTTGCCATATGAGTCCACCATACCTACCTATATGCAGTATTTCCATGTCATTCCAAGCAAATTTGTATGTGCCATCTCTAATTTTCAAAATAAATTGCCTTTTGTGTGCTCGTACTGCTCATGAAGCGGCAAGGTGTGTTCGATATTTTTCCATGCGAGATGTGTTATTCTCAAGATGAGTGTTTAGTCACTTGTCATTGCACGAGAGTATGGCAATAATAGGGATGCCCAGTCTCGAAATGAAAAACAAATTTATTTTCTGTTGTGAAATAATAAATTCCTTTGAAAGTGTTGGTATGGAAGGTACCCATGGATACAGCTAGCCATGGATTGTGAAAGAATGGTGGAAAAAGTAATAAACTTTATTTTCTGTTTGGGAATCGCCTATGCTATATCTAGAATGGAAAGTATTGAAAATTCTCGATCGTTTTTGTTGACAGGAAAGGCATGCCAACAAAAATATTTTTCTCTCTCAATTTAAGCTTTGAGCTCTAGCACCTCTACAAATCCCAACTTCCCTTTGCGAAGGGCCTATCTATTTACTTTATGCATTTTTTACTTTTATTTGAGTCTCCATCTTCTCATATAAAGCACCAACTAGGGGGCACTATGATCATACTTGTGTACTGGGTGTAGCTAATATTCGAGTGTGTTTCATGAATGGATCAGTGATTGAGCATGATGGGCTAGGGATATTTCTTTAGTGTTGATATTTTGAAAGACATGGTTGCTTGTTGGTATGCGTGAGTATTAATGTCTTCATGTCAAAACTAGAATATTGCTTTGAACCACCTAAAATTCCAAATGTCCATGCTACAAAAGAAAAGAATATGTGATGAATATGTTAGGCTGCATTCCATGGCAAAAAATTCTGTTTTTATCATTTACCTACTCGAGGACGAGCAGGAATTAAGCTTGGGGATGTTGATACGTCTCTGATGTCTACTACACAACCTTATTCTTGTAGACTCGTGTTGGGCCTCCAAGCACAGAGTTTTGTAGGACAATGGCAATTTCCCCTCAACTGGATGACCTAAGGTTTATCAATCCGTGGGAGGTGTAGGATGAAGATGGTCTTTCTCAAACAACCCTGCAATCAAATACAACAATTCTCGTGTGTCCCCAACACACCCAATACAATGGCAAATTGTATAGGTGCACTAATTCGGCGAAGAGATGGTGATACAAGTACAATATGGATGGTAGATATAGGTTTTTGTAATCTGAAAATATAAAAACAGCAAGGTAGCAAGTAACGAAAGTGAGCAAAAACGATATTGCAATGCTTGAAAACAAGACCTAGGGTTCATACTTTCATTAGTGCAAGTTCTCTCAACAATACTAACACAGTTGAATCATATGTAAATCTCTCACAAGCTACTAAGAGTTCACTCCAAAGTCACAAATAGCGGAGAACAAACGAAGAAATTATTGAAGGGTACAAAACCACCTCAAAGTTATCTTTTCCGATCAATCTTATGAGCTATCCCTATAAGTGTCACGAACAGCCCTAGAGTTCGTACTAAAATAACACCTTTAGATAAACATCAACGAAAACCCTAATGTAACCTAGATACTCCAATGTCACCACAAGTACCCATGGGCTTGATTATACTATATGCATCACATAATTTCAGATTCATTATGTTCAATCGAACACAAAGAACTTCAAAGGGTGCTCCAAAGTTTCTACCGGAGATTCAAGACGAAAACATGTGCCAGCCCCTATGCATAGATTCCCAAGGTCACAGAACCCGCAAGTTGATCACCAAAACATACATCAAGTGGATCAAAAGAACATCCCATTGTTGCCACGGATATCCCATCGCAAGACATACATCAAGTGTTCTCAGTTCCTTAAAGTCTCAATCCGATAAGAAAACTTCAAAGGGAAAACTCAATTCATCACAAGAAGATAGAGAGGGGAAAACTCCATATGATTCATCTATATCAATAAAGCTCGCGGTACATCAAGATCGTGCCATCCCAAGAACACGAGAGAGAGATCAAACACATAGCTACTGGTACGTACCCTTAGCCTCGAGGGTGAACTACTACCTCCTCGTCATGAAGACCGCCGGGATGATGAAGATGGCCTTCAGTGATGGTTTCCCCCTTCGGCAGGGTGCCGGAACGGGCTCCCAATTGTTTTTTCGTGGCTTTGGAGGCTTGCGGCGGTGAAACTCCCGATCTAGGTTTGTTTTCGAAGGTTTGGGTTTTTATAGGATTATTTGGCATTGGTCCCACGTCCAGAAGGTTCCCGAGGAGGTCACAAGCCAGCTAGGCGCGGCCAGGGGGTAGCCGCGCCCTGGTGGCATGTGAATCCCTTGAGACTCTTCTCCGGTATCTTTTTGCTCCAGTATTTTTTATATTTTCGAAAAATATTCTTCGTAAATTTTCAGCCCATTCTGAGAACTTTTATTTCTACACAAAAATGACACCATGGTAGTTCTGCTGAAAACAACGTCAGTCTGGGTTAGTTCTAATAAAATCATACCAAAATCATATAGAATTATTGTAAACATGGCATGACTACTTCATAAATTATAGATACGTTGGAGACGTATCATCATCCCCAAGCTTAATTCCTACTCGTCCTGAGTAGGTAAATGATAAAAGAAATAATTTATGAAGTGTCAATGCTAGCATAGTGCATAGATTTGATCAATGATAGTTCCAAACACTTTTTCTGGCATCATTATATATCATAAATAGTAGCTCATCTCATAAAACTTCTCATGATCAAGTAACAAGCTATTCACAAGTTAAAGTATAGACCATAAAGTTTCTTGAAAACTAACAAACTATGCTTTCAGTCACCAAGCAATTGCAATTCATCTTATTTTTGGGAAGGGTCTATGTAAGAGCTTTGATTCAGCAAATTCCACATACTCAACTATCATATAGTCTTCCATGATTGCTAACACTCAGAGCATATTTTTAGAGCAAATGGCATCTGTCGAACATAGAGAAAGATAGGGGCTTAATGTTTCGCCTTCCAACTTATTTATCATATAGATAATTGTCAACAATAATAATTCATGATCAAATATATTTGAATGTCCATATATCCTTGGATCTTTCCCCACCATATGATGCTTGCCAAGAGAAAAATGCGAAGTATAGGAAGTGGTGAAGATCACCGTGACTCTTGCATAAAGGTAAGTACTAGAAAGTAAAAGATAGGCCCTTCGCAGAGGGAAGCAGAGGTTGTCATGCGCTTTTTGTTTTTGGATGTCCAAACCCTTAATGCAAAGGAACGTCACGTTGTATGGCCCTTTGTGATAGCAACCTTTGTTATGCAGTCTGTCGCTTTTATTTCTTTACCATCACAAGTTCGTACAACACTTATTTTCCCTTAAAATAAAAGATCATACATATTTAGGAGTATTTTTTATTGCTTTTTGCACCGATGATAACTTACTTGAAGGATCTTATTCAATACATAGGTAGGTATAATGGACTCTCATGGCAAAACTGATTTAAGGGTGTTTGGATGCACAAGTAGTATTTCTATTTGGTGCGGAAGTTTTGGCTAGTAGGAGGTGGTAACAAGCACCACATATTGGAGGATCCATAACAATATAACTTCTATAACAGAATACCCAAGCATAACTCATTACATTGTCTTCCTTGTCCAACTTCAACTAATTTTTTCAAGTTTGAAAATAATTAATGGGGCCCACAATCATAGAAGATGTCCAAGATAGTATATTTATATGTGAAATCTCTCTTCCATCAATATTCTTTGATGAATTGTTCAAGTGACCAATGCGGTGTTTGCTAACTTTCAATAAATTTTACCACCTATACTTCTTATATGTGAAGTCTTTACTTCCCATGGGATAAGCATATAAAACATATATAATCTCAGATTTATGATATTCAATTCATTCAACCATTTACTCATAGGATATAAGTGAAGCACGAGAGTGAATGACAAAACTACACCAAAGCATATAAGTGAAGATCAATGAGTAGTCAAACAATTAAGTATCTATGTGAGGACTTTCTCTATCTCTCTCAATAAAGATTTTCAGATCTGAGTATTTTATTCAATAGCAAGCAAAAGAAAAATATCACTCCAAGAATAGCATGCATCATGTGAACGAATTAAAATTTAGGCTCAACATAGGCCAACTGATAATTGTTGATGAAGAGAGATGGGATGCGTAGCATCCCCAAGCTTAGATGCTTGAGACTTCTTGAAATATTTACTTGGGGTGCCTTGGGCATCACCAAGCTTGAGCTTTTGTATCTCGTTCAATCCTCTCATATCATGGTTTCACCTATTCTCAAAAACTTCATCTACACAAAACTCGAAGAACTCGTGAGATAAGTTAGTACACATAATGATAAATCAACTCTTTATGTACTGCCAAGACAAGTTGCACAATAATTTTCAAACATTAGGTATTGTATACTATCATTTACGCAATTTATATTTACGAATATTGGCTATGGAAACTATAGGATAAGTAGATAACAAAACTATCACAGCAATCTGTCCAAACAGAACAGTCTGTAGAAATTTATAAAAGCAGTGTACTTCTGTAACTCAAAAACTTATGAAAAAATATAGCTCCAAGTAAGATATACTAATAGTGTTGAAGACGAAAGAGGGGTTGCCTTCCGGGGCATCCCCAAGCTTAGGTGCTTGAGTCTTCCTTGGATGTTACCTTGGGGTTCCTTGGGCATACCCAAGATTAGGTTCTTTTCACTCCTTATTCTGCTCATATCAGTGTCTCACCCAAAACTTCAAAACTTCAATCACACAAAACTTAACGGAACTTTGTGAGAAGGGTTAGTGTAATAAAGATAGATCATTCAATTAGGTACTGTCAAGACAAGATTCATAATTGTTATCACATAATACCTACTGTATTCCATCATTCTAAAAAATTATATCACTGAATATAAGCTATGGGAACACTAAAACAAGCAAACTATGCATGAAAAACAGAATCTATCAAAAACATAATAGTCTATAAAGATATGAATGATCACCATACTTCCCTGACTCTAAATTCCGAAACATTAGGAAAACTGAATTAATGTGCATATAAATGTTTTGTACAAATTTCAAAATTTGTGAATATCCAGTAAAATCAGATAATTCATATAATGGACACAAAACTTTCTATTTTTGCATAGAATCAAACAAGCAAGTATCCACACTATCCCAAAGGATTTACTTGGCACTTTATTTAAATAAAAGACGCAAAACATGATTACTACAATATCTTAACCATGTGAACACATCAAAACATAAAGTAAAAGTGTTGCGTTGTCTCCCAACAAGCGTTTTCTTTAAGACCTTTTAGCTAGGCATGATGATTTCAATGATGCTCGTATAGGAATAATAATTGAAACATGCAAAAGAGAATCATGAATCTCATGACAAGAAAATTTAAGTCTAACCCACCTCCTATGCATTGGGATTTTGTGAGCAAGCAATTTATGGGAACTATAATCATCTAGCATAGGAAGGCAAAACAAGCATAACTTCAAAAATTTCAACACATAGAGAGGAAACTTGATATTATTGCAATTCCTACAAGCATATGTTCCTCCCTCATAATATTTTTTAGTAACATCATGAAGGAATTTCACAACATAACTATCACATAAAAGCATTATCTTCATGATGCACAAGCATAGAAAATTTGTCACTCTCGACATAAGCAATTTTCTTCTCATTCATAATAGTGGGAGCAAACTCAACAAAATAACTATCATGAGATACTTGATTGACATAACCACATTCAATATTAAAATACTGATAATAGGTTTCATGGTTCTCATTACTCTTTATAGCATACATGTCATCACAATAATCATCATATATAGGAGGCATGCTATCATCATAGTAGTTTTGCTCATCAAAACTTGGGGGACAAAAAATATCAGATTCATGAAACATAGCATCCCCAAGCTTGTGGCTTTACATATCATTAGCATCATGAATATTCAGAGAATTCATACTAACAATGTTGAAATCATGCTCATCATTCATGGATTTAGTGCCAAACATTTTAATAACTTCTTCTTCTAACACTTGAGCACAATTTTCCTTTCCATCATTTTTACGAAAGACATTAAAAAGATGAAACATATGAGGCAACCTCAATTCCATATTGTTTGTAGTTTTATTTTATAAAACCAAACTAGTGAAAACAAGAAACTAAAAGATTCAATGCAAGATCTAAAGATATACCTTCAAGCACTCACCTCCCCGGCAACGGCGCCAAAAAAGAGCTTGATGTCTACTACACAACCTTCTTCTTGTAGACTCGTCTTGGGCCTCCAAGCGCAGAGTATTGTAGGACAGTGGCAATTTTCCCTCAAGTGGATGACCTAAGGTTTATCAATTTGTGGGAGGTGTAGGACGAAGATGGTCTCTCTCAAACAACCCTGCAATCAAATACAAGAAATCTCTTGTGTCCCCAACACATCGAATACAATGGCAAATTGTATAGGTGCACTAGTTAGGCGAAGAGATGGTGATACAAGTGCAATATGGATGGTAGATATAGGTTTTTGTAATCTGGAAATATAAAAACAGCAAGGTAGCAAGTAACGAAAGTGAGCAAAAACGGTATTGCGATGCTTGAAAACAAGGCCTGGGGTTCATACTTTCACTAGTGCAAGTTCTCTCAATAATACTAACATAGTTGAATCATATGTAAATCTCTCACACGCAACAAAGAGTTCACTCCAAAGTCACAAATAGCGGAGAACAAACGAAGAAATTATTGTAGGGTATGAAACCACCTCAAAGTTATCTTTTCCGATCAATCTTATGAGCTATCCCTATAAGTGTCACGAATAGCCCTAGAGTTCATAATAAAATAACACCTTAAGATACACATCAACCAAAACCCTAATGTCACCTAGATACTCCAATGTCACCACAAGTACCCATGGGCTTGATTATATGATATGCATCACACAATTTCAGATTCATCATGTTCAATCCAACACAAAGAACTTCAAAGAGTACCCCCAAAGTTTCTACCAAAGATTCAAGACGAAAACATGTGCCAACCCCTATGCATAGATTCCCAAGGTCACGGAACCCGCAAGTTGATCACCAAAACATACATCAAGTGGATCAACAGAACATCCCATTGTCACCACGGATATCCCATCGCAAGACATACATCAGCGTTCTCAATTCCTTAAAGACTCAATCCGATAAGAAAACTTCAAAGGGAAAACTCAATTCATCACAAGAACATAGAGAGGGGAAAACTCCATATGATTCATCTATATCAATAAATCTCGCGGTACATCAAGACCGTGCCATCCCAAGAACACGAGAGAGAGAGAGAACAAACACATAGCTACTAGTACATACCCTCTGCCCCGAGTGTGAATGATAACCCACAAGTATAGGGGGTCGCAACTGTTTTCGAGGGTAGAGTATTCAACCCAAATTTATTGATTCGACACAAGGGGAGCCAAAGAATATTCTCGAGTATTCGCAGCTGAGTTTTCAATTCAACCAGACCTATAAGACTAAATATCTGCAGCAAACTATTCAGTAGCAAAGTAGTATGGAAGTAACGATAGCAGGTAGCAAAAGTAACAGTAGCAGTTTTGTAGTGATTGTAACAGTAGCAACGGAGAAGTAACTTAACAAGGATCAATATGTGGAAATCTTGTAGGAAATGGATCAGTGATGGATAATTATGTCGGATGGCATTCATCATGCACTAGTTATAACATAGGGTGACACAGAACTAGCTCCAATTCATCAATGTAATGTAGGCATGTATTCCATATATAGTCATACGTGCTTATGGAAAAGAACTTGCATGGTATCTTTTGTCCTACCCTCCCATGGCAGTAGGGTCCTAATGGAAACTAAGGGATATTAAGGCCTCCTTTTAATAGAGAACCATACCAAAGCATTAGCACTGAGTGAATACATGAACTCCTCAAACTACGGTAATCACTGGATAGAATCCCAGTTATTGTCACCCTGGGGATGCGGATCATAACTCGTAATAGGTATCTACAACTTGCAAGATAGGATCAAGAACAAATATATAGTCATGAAAACATAAGAGGTTCAGATCTGAAATCATGGCACTCACGCCCTAGTGACAAGCATTAAGCTCCGCAAAGTCATAGCAACATCAATCTCAGAACATAATGGATATTAGATAAAACCCTAACAAAACTAACTAGATTGCATGATAAATCTCATCCAACCCATCACCATCCAGCAAGCCTACGATGGGATTACTCACGAACGGTGGAGAGCATCATGGAATTGGTGATGAAGGATGGTTGATGATGATGATGGCGTCGATTTCCCCTCTCCGGAGCCCAAAACGGACTCCAAATCTGGTCTCCCGAGGAAGAACAGGAGGTGGTGGCGGCTCCGTATCGTGAAACATGATGAACCCTTCTCTCTAATTTTTTTCTCCATGAATATGGTTATATGGAGTTGGAGATGATGTCGGAGGAGCCATGAGGGCCCCACAAGCCTGCTAGGCACATCCAGGGGGTGGCCGCGCCAAGCAGGCTTGTGGCCTACGTGTGGCCCCCCTCTGGTTGATTCTTGCGCCAATATTTTTTATTAAATCCAAAAATATTCTCCGTACATTTTCAGGACGATCCGAGAACTTTTATTTCTGCACAAAAATAACACCAAAGCAATTCTGCTGAAAACATCGTCAGTTCGGCTGAGTTCCATTCAAATCATGCAAATTAGAGTCCAAAACAAGGGCAAAAGAGTTTGGAAAAGTGGATACAATGGAGACATATCAACTCCCCCAAGCTTAACCCATTGCTTGTCCTCAAGCAATTCAGTTGATAAACTGAAAGTGATAAAGAAAAACTTTTACAAACTCTGTTTGATCTTGTTGTTGTAAATACATCTAACCGATGTTCAGATTTTCAGCAAAGATCATGGACTAACCACATTTAAAATAACATTTAGGTCTCACATTTACTCATATCAGTGACATAATCAACTAGCGAGCAATAATAATAACTCTCGGATGACAACACTTTTTCAAAATAATCATGATACAATATGACAAAATGGTATCTCTCTAGCCCTTTCGGAGATCGCAAAACATAAATGCAGAGCACCTCTAAAGAACAAGGATTGACTAGACATTGTAATTCACGGTGAAAGAGATCCAGTCATGCTCATACTCAATATCAATTAACAACAAAGCATACAAATGACGGTGGTGCTCTCTAACTGGTGCCTTTTATAAGAAGATGATGACTCAACAATAAAGTAAATGGAAAGGCCCTTCGCAGAGGGAAGCATTGATTTGGAGAGGTGCCAGAGCTCGAGTTTTTAAAACAGAGATAAGTAATTATTTTTTAGCGGTATACTTTCATTGCTCACATAACGACAAAAAGGTTTTCAGTATCTTCCATGCTAGATACATTATAGGTGGTTTCCAAACATAATGATAAAGTGTTTTTACTCCCCCTCCACCAATCAATCACACTCCATGACGAGCCGAATCCATGGGTACCGTCCATACAAACAAAGTTCTTGGGGAGTTTAGTTTAATTATATTTTGCTTTTATTTCAAGCATGGAACTGGGCATCCCCATTACCAGTGCAACGCCCCGGACACACCCACCGGTGGTCGTTACTCCTGGCGAGATCTAGACTGGCCTCACAGATCAATACTAGTCTTTTCTGCGCACTTTCTCCTCACTCATGCGCACCCGAGACCAACTTCCCGATCGGTCACCTATCCTAGAACTACTCCAAGCCAAGCACGCTTAACCTGGGAGTTCTGTTTGAATGGGCTCCCGGAAAAGAAGGAATTCCTTATTGATATGAGTACTCTATCATCCCTAATAAGCCAGGCTATCACATACACCACCACTCAGAGGAACCGACGTCCTCGTCGGGTCATAGGAACGTTCCCTCTTGGCACAAATGTCTGTGCTTCTAGTCCGATACATCTGTCATTCCGTGTGCCACGATGGGTCACCAACTTAGTGAACAACATGACCGCGCACCTGTCGGCAAACATCCATGTAACCGTGAGGGTCGGCTCTGATACCAACTTGTAACGCCCGGACACACCCGCCGGTGGTCGTTACTCCTGGCGGGATCTAGACTGGCCTCACAGATCAATACTAGTCTTTTCTGTGCACTTTGTCCTCACTCATGCGCACCCGGGACCAACTTCCCGGTCGATCACCCATCCTAGAACTACTCCAAGCCAAGCACGCTTAACCTGGGAGTTCTGTTTGAATGGGCTCCCGGAAAAGAAGGAATTCCTTATTTATATGAGTAGTCTATCATCCCTAATAAGCCAGGCTATCACAACCAGCCACTTTCTCATGAATGATAGTGAATCAACACATATCGTGAGAATAACCCACCTAGCATGGAAGATACTGACAGCCCCCAGTCGCCACATGAGCGATTTTGGCATACAAAACAAAATGTTTGTTTGAAGGTTTAGAGTTTGGCACATGCAAATTTACTTGGAACGGCAGGTAAATACCGCATATAGGTAGGTGTGGTGGACTCATATGAAAAAACTTTGGGGTTGTGGGATTGGATGCACCAGTAGTATTCCCGCTTAGTACAAGTGAAGGATAGCAAAAGACTGGGGAGCGACCAATTAGAGAGCGACATAGTCATCAACATGCTTTGAGATTAACCAACATTGAATGCAAGCATGAGTAGGATATAAATCACTATGAACATAAATATCGTAGAGGCTATGTTGATTTTGTTTCAACTACATGCGTGAACATGTGCCAAGTCGATCCACTTGAATCGTTCAAAGGAGGATACCATCCAATCATACTACATCACAACCATTTTAATATGCATGTTGGCACCCAAAACAAACCATTATCCACTCTTATCTCATTAAGCATGCCATGAGTTGTTGGAAATGTGCCCTAAAGGCAATAAATAAAGTGTTTATTATTATATTTCCTTGTTCATGATGATTGTTTATTATCCATGCTATAATTGTATTGATTGGAAACACATTGCATGTGTGGATATATAGACAACACTTTGTCCCTAGTGTGCCTCTAGTAGACTAGCTTGTTGATCAAAGATGGTCAAGGTTTCCAAGCCATTGAAATCAGATCTCATTTGATAACGGGATCACACAATTAGGAGAATGATGGGATGGACGAGACCCAAACTATAAACGTAGCATGTGATCGTGTCAGTTTATTGCTACAGTTGTCTGCATGTCAAGTATATGTTCCTATGCCCATGAGATCATGCAACTCACGGACACCGGAGGAGTGCCTTGTGTGTATCAAACGTCACAACGTAACTGGGTGACTATAAAGGTGCTCTACAGGTATCTCCGAGGGTATCTGTTGGGTTGGCATGGATCAACACTGGGATTTGTTACTCCGTGTGACGGACAGGTATCTTAGGGCCCACTCGGTAATACAACATCATAACAAGCCTTGCAAGCAATGTGACTAAGTGTTAGTCGCGGGATCTTGTATTAAGGAAATGAGTAAAGAGAATTGCCGGTAACGAGGTTGAACTAGATATGGAGATACCAACGATCGAATCTCAGGCAAGTAACATACCGAAGAACAAAGGGAACATCATACGGGATTAACCGAATCCTTGACAAACAGGTTCGACCGATAAAGATATTCATAGGATATGTAGGAATCAATATGGGCATCCAGGTCCTGTATTGGTTATTGACTATAGAGGTGTCTCAGTCATGTCTACATAGTTCTTGAACCCGTAGGGTCTGCACACTTAAGGTTTGGTGACGTTTTGGTAGTATAGAGTTATGCATGGTGGTGACTGAAGGTTGTTAGAAGTCCCGGATGAGATCCTAGACATCACAAGGAGCTCCTAAATGGTCTGAAGGTAAATATTGATATATAGGAAGTCCTGTTTTGGTTACTGGAAAAGTTCCGGGCTCATCGGTAGTGTACCGGGAGTGACAGGAGGGTACCGGGGGACCATCGGGAGGAGTATTTCGACCCAAGAGGCTACATGGGCTGTGGGAGGATGAATACCAGCCCTTAGTGGGCTGGACGAAGTCCCACAGAAGGCCCATGCGGCTGGGAAGAAAGTCCAAAGTGGAAAAGGTGGAAAAAGGCAAAGAAAGGTGGAAATAAGGAAGGAGTCCTAATCCTACTAGGAGTGGAGGAGGAGGACTCCTCCCTCCACTTCGGCCGATGCCACCAAGGGCTGGCCCTTCCGCCAAGCATCCTCCTCTCCTCCTCCTATATATACTAGAGGTTTTAGGGCCTTTGCACATAGATTTTCAGCCACGTTCAACCCTCTCCTCTAGTCCGTAGTTTCTCCCCTAGATCGGTTTCAGCGGTGCTTAGGCGAAGCCCTGCTGGAATTACTCCACCACCATCGCTACAACGTCGTCACGCTGTCAGAGAACTCGTCTACCTCTCGCTGGATCAAGAAGGCGAAGATCGTCATCAAGCCATACGTGTGCTGAACGCGGAGGTGCCATCCGTTCGGTGCTAGATCGGAACAGATCGTGATTGGATTGCGGGATGCTCGGCGAATTGGATCCACTCTCCCTTTCGTAGATGCTCATCACCATGGATAGATCTTGCGTGTGCGTAGGAAATTTTTTGTTTCCCATGCAACATTCCCCTACAGTGGCATCACGAGGTAGGTCTATGTGTAGATGCGATCTTGAGTAGAACACAAAGAGTTTGTGGGTGTTGATGCTTAGATTGCTTCCTCCCTTGGTCGTGTTTTGGTTCAGGGGTATTGTGGGATGAAGCGGCCCGGACCAACCATACTCGTAAGCTTATGAGAGACCGGTTCCATCGACTGACGTGTAACTTTGTTGCACAAAGATGGCTGGCGGGTGTCTGTTTCTCCTACTTTAGTTGGATCGGATTTGAAGAAGGCGGTCCTTGAGAAGGTTGAAAAGCACCTTATGTATCACCGTTGTGGTTTATGCATAGGTGAGAATTATTCTTGCTAGATACCCGTAGCAGCTACGTAAAATATGCAACAACAATTAGAGTACGTCTAACTTGTTTTTGTAGGGTATGTTGTGATGTGATATGGCCAATTACATGATTAGATATATGTGATGTATGAGATGATCATGTGTTGTATAGAATATCACGACTTGCATGTCGATGAGTGCGGCAACCGGCAGGAGCCATAGGGTTGTCTTTAATTATTGTATGACCCGCGTGTCAATCATTAAGCACTATGTAATGCTTTACTTTGTCTCTAAATAGTAACAATAGTAGTAGAAGCATGGTGGGCACGACAACCCCGATAGTGACACGTTGATGGAGCTCGAGATGATGGAGATCATGGTGTCATGCCGGTGACGATGAAGATCATGCCGGTGCTTTCAAGATGGAGATCAAAAGCACAAGTTCATGCCATATGATGTCACTTATGATTTGCATGTGATGTTAATCCTTTTATGCACCTTGTTTTTCTTAGGATACAGTAGCATTATAAGAGGATCCCTCACTTAAATTTCAAGATGAATTGTGTTCTCCCCAACTGTGCACCGTTGCGAAAGTTCGTCGTGTCGAGATACCACGTGATGATCGAGTGTGATAGACTCTGTTGGAAATATGCCCTAGAGGCAATAATAAATTAGTTATTATCATATTTCCTTGTTCATGATAATATTTTATTATCCATGCTATAATTATATTGATCGGAAACTCAGATACATGTTTGGATACATAGACAACACCATGTCCCTAGTATGCCTCTAATAGACTAGCTCGTTGATCAAAGATAGCTATGGTTTTCTAGTCATGGACATGAGATGTCATTTGATAACGGGATCACGTCATTAGGAGAATGATGTGATGGACAAGACCCAAACTACAAACGTAGCATATGATCGTGTCAGTTTATTGCTATTGTTTTCTGCATGTCAAGTATTCGTTCCTATGCCCATGAGATCATGCAACTCACTGACACCGGAGGAGTACCTTGTGTGTATCAAATATCGCAACGTAACTGGGTGACTATAAAGGTGCTCTAGAGGTATCCCCGAGGGTGTTTGTTGGGTTGGCATGAATCAAGACTGGGATATGTACTACGTGTGACGGAGAGGTATCTCAGGGCCCACTCGGTAATAAAACATCACAATAAGCCTTGCAAGCAATGTGACTAAGTGTTAGTCATGGGATCTTGTATTACGAAACGAACAAGAGGCTTGCCGGTAACGAGGTTGAACTAGGTATGCAGATACCGACGATCGAATCTCGGGCAAGTAACATACCGAAGAACAAAGGGAACATCATACGGGATTAACTGAATCCTTGACATAGAGGTTCGACCAATAAAGATCTTCTTAGAATATGTAGGAACCAATATGGGCATCCAGGTCCCGCTATTGGTTATTGACCGTAGAGGTGTCTCGGTCATGTCTACATAGTAATCGAACCCGCACGGTCTACACACTTAAGGTTCGGTGACGTTTCAGTAGTATAGAGTTATGTATGGTGGTGACCGAAGGTTGCTCGGAGTACCGGATGAGATCCCAAATTTCACGAGGATCTCCGAAAAGGTCCGGAGGTAAAGATTGATATATAGGAAGTCCTGTTTTGGTCGCCAGAAAAGTTTTGGGCTCATCGGTAGTGTATCGGGAGTGCCGGTGGTGTACCGGGAGACCATCGGGAGAGGTATTTCGACCCAAGAGGCTACATGGGCTGTAGGAGGAGGTAAACCAGCCCCTGGTGGGCTGGCTGAAGCCTCCTCTAAAGGCGCATGCGGCTGGAGTGGTTTGAGAAGGAAAAAAATCCAAAGGTGGAGAGGTGGAAAGAGTTTCCATGTGGAAAGGAGGAATCCTACTCCTAATGGGATTGGAGTAGGACTCCTCCACCTCCAATTTCGACCAAACCTTGAGGGTTTGAGGATGCCTCCTCCCCTCCCTCCCTCCTATATATACTAGAGGATTTAGAGGAAAAAGTTAACCCTAATAGCCACGTGGTACCTCTCCTCTAGATCACAGTTTCTCGTCTAGATTGGTTTCCAGCGGTGCTTAGGCAAAGCCTTGTTGGAATAGCTCCACCACCATCGCCGCAACGCCGTCGCGCTGCCGGAGAACTCATCTACCTCTCCGCTCCCTCTTTCTAGATAAAGAAGGCAGAGATCGTCATCGAGCTGTACATGTGCTGAACGCGGAGGTGTCGTCCGTTCGGCGCTAGATCGGAAGGACCGTGATCAAGATCACGAGAAGGATCATGATGAGATCACGGGACGGATCGTGATGAGTTCGCGGGACGGATCATGATTGGATCATGGGACGGATCGTGTTGAGATCGCGGGATGCTCGATGATTTGAATAGCGAAGACGTTCGACTACACCAACCGCGTTTCTTGACGCTTCCCGCTTAGCGATCTACAAGGGTATGCAGATCCACTCTCCCTCTCGTAGTTGCTCATCACCATGGATAGATCTTGCGTGTGCGTAGGAATGTTTTTGTTTCCCATGCAACGTTCCCCAACAGACTCTACGTTCACATACAACGGGTGCAAGCCAGTGTTGCACATGCAGAACACTCGGGTTAAACTTGACGACCCTAGCATGTACAGACATGTACTCAGAACACAAGAGATCGAAAGGTCGAACATGAGTCGTATAATAGATATGATCAACATGCTGATGTTCACCATTGATACCACCTTAACTCACATGATGATCGGACTTGAGTTGGTGAATTTGGATCATGTGTCACTCAGATGACCTGAAGGATGTCGATTTGAGTGGGATCTTTAGTAATTTGATTAACTAAACTCATCATCTTGAACAATAGTCTAAGTAACCTTTGCATATTTATGTTGTAGATCAATGGCTCGCGCAGTAGCACCCCTGAATTTTAATGTGTTGCTAGCGAAAGCTAAGTTGAAGGATGATGGAAGTAACTTTGTGGACTGGGCCCGTAATCTGAGGATTATCCTCACGGCTTCCCAGAAATCATATGTCCTTGATGCACCGCTTGGTGACCAACCTGAAGACATGTCATCCAAAGACGTTAAGAATGCTTGAGATGCATGTTCTGGAGATTACTCAATAGTTCAGTGTGCAATATTGTATGGCTTAGAACCGGGACTTGAAAGACGTTTTGAACATCATGGAGCATATGAGATGTTCTAGGAGTTGAAGTTTATCTTTCAGAAGAATGCCCGGATCGAGAGGTATGAGACCTCCGACAAGTTCTATGCTTGCAAAATGGAGGAGAACAGGTCTATCAGTGAACATATACTCAGAATGTCTAGGTATTCGACTCGTCTGGCGGAGTTGAGAATGCCCCTTCCGCCAGAGGCGATCACTATCAGAGTTCTTCAATCACTATCACCTAGCTACAAGAGCTTTCTAATGAACTATAACATGCACGGGATGAACAAGTCAGTCGCCGAGTTGTTTGCGATGCTGAAAGTCGCTGAGTCTGAAATCCAGAAAGAACATCAAGTGTTGATGGTCAATAAAACCACTAGTTTCAAGAAGAATAGCAAAGGCAAGAAGGGTAAATCCAAGAAGGATGGCAAAGTAGTTGCTCCTCCTGCAAGGAAGCCCAAGGCTGGACCCAAGCCAGAAACTGGGTAATTTCATTGCAAGGGAACTGGTCACTAGAAGCGGAACTGCCCCAAGTACCTGGCTGACAAGAAGGCGGCCAACAACAAACAAGGTGTATATGATATACATGTTATTGATGTGTACCTTACTAGCTCTCGTTGTAGTGCCTGGGTATTTGATACCGGTTCGGTTGCTCACATTTGCAACTGAAAATAGGAACTATGGAATAGACGAAGGCTGGCGAAGGACGAAGTTACGATGCGCGTGGGAAATGGTTACAAGGTTGATGTGATCGCCGTCGGCACTCTCTCTCTTCGATTACCATCGGGATTAGTGATGAACCTGAATAATTGTTATTTAGTGCCTGCATTAAGCATGAACATTATATATGGATCTTGTTTATTGTGAGACGGTTACTCATTTAAATCAGAGAATAATGGTTGTTCTATTTATATGAGTGATATCTTTTATGGTCATGCACCCAATGTGAGGGGTTTATTAGTATTGAATCTTGATAGTGATGATACACATATTCATAACATTGATGCCAAAAGATGTAGAGTCGATAATGATAGCACCACTTTCTTGTGGCACTGCGATTTGGGTCATATTGTTGTAAAACGCATGAGGAAGCTCCATGCTGATGGACTTTTGGAGTCACTTGATTTTGTATCACTTGACACATGTGAACCATGCCTCATGGGCAAGATGACTAAAACGCCATTCTCTGGAACAATGGAACGGGCAAGTGACTTGTTGGAAATCATACATACTGATGTGTGCAGTCTAATGAATGTTGCACCGCGCGGTGGATATCATTATTTTTTCACCTTCACTAATGACTTAAGTAGATATGAGCATATTTACTTAATGAAACACAAGTCTGAAACGTTTGAAAAGTTCAAGCAATTGCAGAGTGAAGCTGAGAATCATCGTAACAAGAAGATCAAATTCCTACGACCTGATCAAGGAGGTGAATATCTGAGTTATGAGTTTGGCAGTCACTTAAGACAATGTGGAATTGTTTCACAATTGACACCGCCTGGAACACCACAGCGTAATGGTGTGTCCAAACGTCATAATCGAACCTTATTAGATATGGTGCGTTCTATGATGTCTCTTGCCGATTTGCCACTATCGTTTCGGGGTTATGCATTAGAGACATCTGCATTCACTTTAAATAGGGCACCATCGAAATCCGTTGAGACGACACCATATGAACTGTGGTTTGGCAAGAGGCCAAAGTTGCCGTTTCTTAAAGTTTGGGGATGTGATGCTTATGTCAAAAATCTTCAACCTAAAAAGCTGGAACCCAAAGCGGAGAAATGCGTCTTTATAGGATACCCAAAAGAGACAGTTGGGTATACCTTCTATCTCAGATCCGAAGACAAAGTGTTTGTCGCTAAGAACAGAACATTTCTTGAGAAAGAGTTTCTCTTGAAAGAATTGAGTGGGAGGAAAATAGAGTTTGATGAGGTTATTGAACATTTACTTCAACCAGAGAGTAGCGCAGCGCAGAAAGATGTTTATGTGTTGCCTACGACAGTTGAAGAGGAAGTTAATGATGATGATCATGAAGCTTCGGATCAAGTTACTACTGAACCTCGTAGGTCGACAAGGGTGCGTATTGCTCCGGAGTGGTACGGTAACCCTTTCTTGGAGGTCATGTTGTTGGACAGCAGTGAACCTATGAGCTATGGAGGAGCGATGATGGGCCCAGATTCCGAGAAATGGTTAGAGGCCATGAAATTCGAGATGGGATCCATGTGTGAAAACAAAGTATGGACTTTCGAAGTATTACCTCAAGGGCGAAAGTCCATTCAGAACAAATGGATCTTTAAGAAGAAGACAGACCCGAAAGGTAGTGTCACCGTCTATAAAGCTCGACTTGTGGCAAAGGGTTTTTCACAAGTTCAAGGAGTTGACTATGATGAGACCTTCTCACCCATAGCGATGCTTAAGTCTGTCAGAATCATGTTATCAATAGTTGCTTATTTCGACTATCAAATTTGGTAGATGGATGTCAAAACAGCGTTCCTCAACGGTTTCCTTGAGGAAGAGTTGTATATGATGCAACTAGAAGGTTTTGTCGATCCAGAGAATGCTGACAAAGTTTGCAAACTCTAGCGATCCATTTATGGACTGGTGCAAGCATCTCGGAGTTGGAATAAACGCTTTGATGAGGTGATCAAATTGTTTGGGTTTATACAAGTTTATGGAGAAGCTTGTATTTACAAGAAAGTGAGTGGGATCTCTATCGTGTTTCTAATATTATATGTGGATGACATATTGCTGATTGAAAACAATATAGAAATGCTGGAAAGCATGAAGGAATATTTGAACAAGAGTTTTTCAATGAAGGACCTAGGAGAAGCTGCTTTCATATTAGGCATTAAGATCTATAGAGATAGATCGAGACGCTTAATAGCACTTTCACAGAGCACATACCTTAATAAAGTTTTGAAGAAGTTCAAAATGGATCAATCCAAGAAGGGGTTCTTGCCTGTGTTACAAGGTGTGAAGTTGAGTAAGACTCATTGCCCAGTGACTACAGAAGATAGATAGAAGATGAGTGTCATCCCCTATGCTTCAGCCATAGGCTCTATCATGTATGCAATGCCGTGCACAAGACCCGATGTCAGCCTTGCCATAAGTATGGCCGGAAGGTTTCAAAGTGATCCTAGAATGGAGCACTAGACGACGGTCAAGAATATCCTTAAGTACCTGAAAAGTACTAAGGAAATGCTTCTCATTTATGGAGGTGATGAAGAGCTCGTCGTAAAGGGTTACGTCGATGCAAGATTTGACACTCATCTGGATGACTCTAAGTCGCAAACTGAGTACGTATTTATTCTAAATGGGGGAGTGGTAAGCTGGTGCTGTTCTAAGCAAAGCGTGGTAGCCGATTCTACATGCAAAGCAGAGTACATCGCAGCCTCGTAGGTGGCGAAGTAAGCTGTCTGGGTGAAGCAGTTCATGACAGATCTTGGAGTAGTGCCTAGTGCACTGAATCCAATGACTCCGTTCTGTGACAACACTGGTACCATTGCTCTGGCCAAGGAACCAAGGTTTCACAAGAGGACCAGACACATAAAGCAATGCTTCAATTCCATTCACGATTACATCGAGGAGAAGGACATAAATATTTGCAAAGTACACACGGATCTGAATGTTGCAGACCCATTGACTAAACCTCCTCCAAGGGCTAAACACGATCGACACCAGAAGTGCATGGGTGTTCGATTCATTACAATGTAAATCACATAGTGGTGTGAACAACATTATTGAGTCTAGTGCAAGTGGGAAACTGTTGGAAATATGCCCTAGAGGCAATAAATAAAGTGTTTATTATTATATTTCCTTGTTCATGATAATCGTTTATTGTCCATGCTATAATTTTATTAATTGGAAACATATTACATGTGTGTGTAAATAGACAACACTTTGTCCCTAGTGTGCCTCTAGTAGACTAGCTCGTTGATCAAAGATGGTCAAAGTTTCCTAGCCATTGACATGATATGTCATTTGATAACAGGGTCACATCATTAAGAGAATGATGGGATGATCGAGACCCAAACTATAAAAGTAGCATGTGATTGTGTCAGTTTATTGCTACAGCTTCTGCATGTCAAGTATATGTTTGTACGACCATGAGATCATGCAACTCATGGACACCGAAGGAGTGCCTTGTGTGTATCAAATGTCACAAGGTAACTAGGTGACTATAAAGGTGCTCTACAGGTATCTCTGAGAGTGTCTGTTGGGCTGGCATGGATCAACACTGGGATTTGTTACTCTGTGTGATGGAGAGGTATCTCAGGGCCCACTCGGTAATACAACATCACAACATGCCTTGCAAGCAATGTGACTAAGTGTTAGTCGCGGGATCTTGTATTACGGAAACGAGTAAAGAGACTTGACGGTAACAAGGTTGAACTAGGTATGGACATACCAACGATCGAATCTCGGGCAAGTAACATACCGAAGAATAAATGGAATATCATACGGGATTAACTAAATCCTTGACATAGAGGTTCGACCGATAAAGATCTTCATAGAATATGTAGGAATCCAAATGGGCATCCAGGTCCCGCTAATGGTTATTGACTGTAGAGGTGTCTCGGTCATGTCTACATAGTTCTCGAACATATAAGACATATTCTACGAAGATCTTTATCGGTCGAACCTCTCTGCCCATATTGATGTTCTCTTTGTTCTTCGGTATGTTACTTGCCCGAGATTCGATCGTCGGTATCTCCATACCTAGTTCAACCTCGTTATCGGCAAGTCTCTTTACTCGTTTTGTAATACAAGATCCCGTGACTAACACTTAGACACATTGCTTGCAAGGCTCATTGTGATGTTGTATTACCGAGTGGGCCCTGAGATACCTCTCCGTCACACGAAGTAACAAATTCCAGTCTTGATCCATGCCAACTCAACAGACACCCTCGGAGATACCTGTAGAGCACCTTTATAGTCTCCCAGTTACGCTGCGATGTTTGATACACACAAGGCACTCCTCCGATGTCCGTGAGTTGCATGATCTCATGGTCATAGAAACATATACTTGACATGCAGAAAACAGTAGCAATAAACTGACACGATCATATGCTACGTTTGTAGTTTGGGTCTTGTCAATCACATCATTCTCCTAATGATGTGATCCCGTTATCAAATGACATCACATGTCAATGGCTAGGAAAGCTTGACCATCTTTGATCAACGAGCTAGTTCACTAGAGGCATACTAGGGACAGAGTGTTGTCTATTAACCCACATATGTAATGTGTTTCCAATCAATACAATTATAGCATGGATAATAAATGATTATCATGAACAAGGAAATATAATAATAAACACTTTATTTATTGCCTCTAGGGCATATTTCCAACACTGCACACTTAAGGTTTGGTGACGTTTTGGTAGTATAGAGTTATGGATGGTGGTGAATGAAGGTTGTTCGGAGTGCCGGATGAGATCCTGGACGTCGCGAGGAGCTCTGGAATGGTCCGTAGGTAAAGATTGATATATAGGAAGTCCTGTTTTGGTCACCGGAAAAGTTCTGGGCTCATCGATAGTGTACCGGGAGTGCCGGGAAGGTACCGGGGGACCATCGGGAGGAGTATTTCGACCCAAGAGGCTACATGGGCTGTTGGAGGATTAATACCAGCCCTTAGTGGGCTGGCCGAAGTCCCACATAAGGCCCATGTGTCTAGGAAGAAAGTCCAAAGTGGAAAAGGTGGAAGAAGGCAAAAAAAAGGTGGAAATAAGGAAGGAGTCCTAATCCTACTAGGAGTGGAGGAGGACTCCTCCCTCCACTTCAGCTGAAGCCACCAAGGGCTGGCCCTTGCGCCAAGCCTCCTCCTCTCCTCCTCCTATATATACTAGAGGTTTTAGGGTTTTTGCGCATAGATTTTCAGCCACGTGCAACCCTCTCCTCTAGTCCGTAGTTTCTCCTCTAGATCGGTTTCAGCAGTGCTTAGGCGAAGCCCTGCTGGAATTACTCCACCACCATCACCGCAATGCCGTCGCGCTGCTGGAGAACTCGTCTACCTCTCCGCACCCTCTTGCTGGATCAAGAAGGCAGAGATCGTCATCAAGTCGTACCTGTGCTGAATGCAGAGGTGCCATCCGTTTGGTGCTAGATCGGAACGGATCATGATTTGATCGCGAGACGCCCGGCGATTTGGATCACGAAGACGTTCGACTACATCAACCGCGTTTCATAAGACTTCTCTCTTAGCGGTCTACAAGGGTATGTAGATCCACTCTCCCTCTCGTAGATGTTCATCATCATGGATAGATCTTGCGTGTGCGTAGGAAATTTTTTGTTTCCCATGCAACGTTCCCCTACATGAGTAACTATAATCTCTAATTGGCATTGCAAATATGTTTCACCTATGTTGAACTGAATTCAGAATGATGAGCTAATCATATTTACAAAAGCAAGATAGGTCGATTTCATACCAGCTTTTCTTCATCTTAATCTCATCGTCAAATGTAGTCACTATTTCCTTTCACTTGCACGACCGAATAGTGTGGATAATAATAAGAGTGCACATGCATTGGACTAAGCTGGAATCTGCAAACAATAACTCAAAGGAGGATACAAGGTAACATGGACTCTCTAACAGGTAAAAAATAATGCATATGAGAGCCACTCGACATTTTCATTATGGTCTTCTCCTTACGACCCAAAGAAGGAAAAATCAAAACAAGAACGAGAAAACTATTTACACGGGAAAGCTCCCAACAAGTAAAAGAAGAACGCAAATCTTTTTGGATTTCTTTTTAATGCTACAACTAAACAACTGGAAATAAATCTAGAACTATTTTTTTGTATTTTTCTCAAAGTTAAATAAACACACAAGAATAAAGTGAAACAAGAAAATAAACTACCATGGATGGTACAATGAAAGAGTATGAGCACCGACTACTAAGATGAGTGTATGAATATGAATGTAAAGTCGGTGAGAAATACGTAATCCCCCAAGCTTAGGCTTTTGGCCTAAGTGGGTCTATGGTCATGGCTGGCCCTGATAATATCCGAAGTCATAGTTGGGGTTGTACTGGCCTGCGGCGGCTACCGCCTGAACGACTGAAGCGGGAAGGTGAGCTGATTCTGCGCTCCTCTCGTACTCGTCTACCTCCTCTCTGGTTATAAGGTATCTCTGTTTTTCCTGAAAGTTAAAGAAGGCAGGAGCAGGAAGGGTAACATGGACAACATGCTGTCTGTCAAAAATTATTCGGTAGTGGACAGATTGTTCATTCCTTTCGAGAAACTAAAAATGTACCAAAGCCTCATAATCAAGAAAAGCAGGTGGTAACTCAATATCATTTCCACATAAGGGTACGCCCAAGATAATTAGCTAATCGAGTGGCATAAATCCCACCAAAGAAATCTCCATCCTTAGCATTGTTATGCAACCTTCTAGCAATAATGGCCCTAAGTCATATCGCCTTTTGCCCATTACTACACTCTTAAGAATGTCAAGATTGGTTGCACAAAGGTGGCTATGCTCAGTTTTACCGTTAATACATCTACCTACGAATAGAGCAAAATAATGTATGTCAGGAAAGTGAATGCTTCCCATGGTAGCCTGTGTAATATTTCTAGTTTCTCCGACGGTAATGCTAGCAACAAAATCATTATATTCAGTTTTGTGTGGATCACTATAGCTGCCCCATTGTGGAATTTTACAAGCATGATTAAAATCCTCTATGTCCAAAGTATATGATTTTTCATAAAGGTCAAATAGAATGGAAGGTTTATTATGATTGAGCAAAAATTCAAACCTTCGCACGAAAGAATCCGTGAGTTGATAGTATTGCTTGCGTTTGTCCGACACGAATTCCTCAAGGCCGGCATTTCTTGTGTACGCGTAAAATTCTTCCTTGAAACTAGCATCACTCATGAGTTGATTGATGGCCATTCACAAGATGATACTTGTGCTTCCCTCAATGGTTCAAGGTTGGGCTCACGTATCGCTAGTCTCGGGGCCTTCTTGCTTGATGAACCCCCTTGAAACACCTTCCTCAACATTTTTTCTTTTTTTAAAAAATTCTGAATGTTTTAGTGACTCAAAATAAAGGTTAACAAAACTCGACGAAACTCATAGCAACTACTCTCTCAAGTGCCTAGAGGCTATATCATGCATAAAAACTACTTGGGACCATACACATTTGGCATGCAAGCTCAAGAACAAGGTCGCCACAACAGCAAAAAAATCAATATATAAAGCACTAGAACAAAAAATAATTGGACCATTAGAGGAGTCACATACCAAAGAACAATCTCCCAAAACAGTTCCTCAAATGAAGCTTTGGACAAGGAGATCAAAAATGGCAGCCAAATGAGCTAGAACACGGGTTTGAGCATGGTGGGATTTTTTTCTAGAGGAAGATGAAGTGGATGTGTGCTGGAATAAGTGGAGGGGGGCCACGTCGGACCCACAAGCCTGCTAGGCGTGACCAAGGGGTTGGCTGTGCCTTGTGGCCTTGTGGCCCACTAGTGCAGCCCCCTGCAGTGTGCTCAGTGCCAGAAAATTTTAAATATTCCAGAAAAAAACATACTCCATTTTCAAGACATTTGAAGAACATTTATTTTCAGGTCACTTTTTTATTGCACGGGAAACTCGGAAAACAGAAAAATAATAGCATTTTTACTTAATTTAAACTTACAAACAGAAAGTAAAAGTTGGGTACAGGAAGTTGTGCTTTTTAAATTCATCCATATCATGCTCATCAAAAGGAATCCATCAATAAGGTTGATCAAGTCTTATTAACAAACTTCTTTCGAATACCATGAAAGCGAAGAATTTTCGAATAACACTAAGTTACCTCAATGGGGATATGGATGTCCCCAACAATAAGTATATCATATTTCTTCTTGATAGTAGTAAGAGGGAATTCAAAGTCTCGAATAACAATCATTGTAATTTTTCCAATGGAATTGATACTATGAACTTGAGGTTGTTTCTTCGGAAAGTGTACCGTATGCTCATTACCATTAATATGAAAAGTGACATTGCCCTTGTTGCAATCAATAACAACCCCTGCAGTATTCAAAAAGGGTCTACCAAGGATGATCGACATATTTTCGTCCTCGAGAATATCAAGAATAACAAAGTCCGTTAAGATAGTAGCATTTCCAACTATGACAGGCACATCCTCACAAATACTGATAGGTAGAGCAGTTGATTTATCAGCCATTTGCAAAGAGATTTCAATAGGTGTCAACTTATTCAAATCAAGTCTTCAATATAAAGACAAAGGCATAACACTAACAACAGCTCCCAAATCACATAAAGCAGTTTTAACATAATCCCCTTTAATAAAGAATGGTATAGTTGGTATTCCCGGATCTCCTAATTTCTTTGGTACTCCACCCTTAAAAGTATAATTAGCAAGCATGGTGGAAATTTCAGCATCCGGTATCTTCCTTTTATTAGTCACAATATCTTTCATATACTTAGCATAAGGAGACATTTTTAGAATATCGGTCAAGCGCATACGAAAAAGACAGGTCTAAGCATTTCAACAAAGCACTCAAAATCCTCATCATCCTTTTTCTTGGATGGTCTATGAGGAAAGGGCATGGGTTTTTGAACTCATGGTTCTCTTTCTTTACCATGTTTCCTAGCAATAAAGTCCCTTTCATCATATCTTTTATTCTTAGGATGTGGGTTATCAAGATCAACAGCAGGTTCAATCTCCACATCATTATCATTAATAGGTTGAGCTTCAACATGAACATCATCATTAAGATTATCACTAGGCTCATGTTCATCACCAGATTGTGTCTCAGCATTAGAAACAGAAATATCATTTGGGTTTTCAGGTGTATCTATAACAAGTTCACTAGCAGCATGCAAAGTTCTATCATCATCCTTATTCCTCTTATTATTGGAGCGACTAGGTACATCAGTATTACCCCTTTGAGAATCTTGCTCAACTCTCTTAGGGTGGCCCTCGGGATACAAAGGTTCCCGAGTCAGTCTTCCACCGCTAGTCATAACTTTAACAGAATGATCATTTTTCTTACTATTCATCTCATTAAGCAAATCATTTTGTGCCTTAAGTACTTGTTCTACTTGAATAGTTACCATGGAGGCATGTTTACTAATCAGTTTAAGATCATTGATAGTTCTACTCATATTATCACCTAAGCGATCAAGCATTAAAGCATTATGTTTCAATTATCTACTAACATAAGCATTAAAGTTTTCTTTCTTAATAACAAAATTATCAAACTCATCCAAGCATTGGCTAGCAGACTTATTATAAGGAATATCACTTTCATCAAATCTATGAAGAGAATTTACCTCTCCTACCTGTGTTGGGATATCAAGATCACGTGTTTCTTCAATAGGTGGTAGATTCTTAACATCTTCAGCTTTAATACCTTTTTCTTTCATAGATTTCTTTGACTCTTGCATATCTTCAGGACTGAGAAATAGAATGCCTCTGTTCTTCGGAGTCGGCTTCGGAGGTGGTTCGGGAATAGTCCAATCATTATCATTGCTCAATATATTATTCAATAGTATTTCAGCTTGTTCAATAGTCCGTTCCCTGAAAACACAACCAGCACAACTATCTAGGTGGTCCCTAGAAGCACAAGTTAGTCCATTATAAAAGATATCAAGTATTTCATTTTTCTTGAGAGGATGACCAGGCAAAGCATTAAGTAATTGGAGAAGCCTCCCCAAGCTTGTGGGAGACTCACTTCTTCCATTTGCACAAAGTTAAATATTTCCTGCAAGGCAGCTTGTTTCTTATGGGCAAGAAAATATTTTTCAAAGAAGTGATAAATCATATCCTGGGGGCTACGCACACAACCAAGAGCAAGAGAATTAAACCATATATTAGCATCACCCTTTAACGAGAAAGGAAACAACTTAAGTATATCATAGTAACGAATTTTTTCCTCATGAGTAAATAGGGTGGCTATATCATTCAGTTTAGTAAGATGCAACACAATAGTTTCAGATTCATTACCATAGAAAGGATTAGATTCAACCAAAGTAATTAACTCAGGATCAATAGAGAATTCATAATCCTTATCAGAACAAAGATAGGTGAAGTACTAAACTTAGGATCATATTTCATTCTAGCATTCAAAGGTCTTCCTTTCCACTTGCATAGCAATTTCTTAAGATCATCTCTATCCTTACAAGCAGGGATGTTCCTAGCTACCTCTCCTTCCATAACGTAACCCTCAGGAATATCAGGAAATTAATATCTAGGAGATCTAGGTCTAGTAGGTGTCTCAAAGTGTTCAGTTTCAATAATTTCATCGGTTTCAGAAGTACCATAATTTTCAGCATTGTCCATTGCAATTTGTTCATCAAGAAATTCACCCAATGGCACAGTATTATCAAGAAAAGTATCATCATAAGCATCATGCATAGCAGAAGTGGCATCATCAATTACTTGCAACATATCAGAATTACTAGCAGGTGGTTGTGTCAAAAACTTACTCATAACAGAAGGTGAAACAAGTGCAGAGATAGATGGCAGTTCCTTACCTCCCCTTGTAGTAGAGGGATAGATCTTGGTTTTTGGATCTTTCAAATTCTTTATAATGATCAACATGTACAAATCCCAAGTGACTCAGAGATTAGAGCTATACTCCCAGTAATAGCGCCGGAAAAAGGTCTTGATAACCCACAATTATAGGGGATCGCAACAGTTTTTGAGGGTAGAGTATACAACACAAATTTATCGATTCGACAAAAGGGGAGCCAAAGAATATTCTTGAGTATTCGCAGCTGAGTTCTCAATTCAAACACACCTATAAGACTTAATATCTGCAGCAAAGTATTCATTAGCAAAGTAGTATGGAAGTAACGGTAACGGTTGCAAAAGTAACAGTAGCAGTTTTGTAGTGATTGTAATAGTAGCAACGGAGAAGTAACTTAGCAAGGATCAATATGTGGTAAGCTCGTAGGAAATGGATCAGTGATGGATAATTATGTCGGATGGCATTCATCATGCAACAGTTATAACATAGGGTGACACAAAACTAGCTCCAATTCATCAATGTAATGTAGGCATGTATTCCATATATAGTCATATGTGCTTATGGAAAAGAACTTGCATGACATATTTTGTCCTACCCTCCCGTGGAAGCAGAGTCCTAATGGAAACTAAGGGATATTAAGACATCCTTTTAATAGAGAACCGGACCAAAGCATTAGCACCTAGTGAATACATGAAGTCCTCAAACTACGGTAATCACCGGAAAGAATCCCGGTTATTGTCACCCTAGGGGATGCGGATCATAACTCTGAATAGGTGTCTACAACTTGCAAGATAGGATCAAGAACACATATATATTCATGAAAACATAATAGGTTCAGATCTGAAATCATGGCACTCGGGCCCTAGTGACAAGCATTAAGCATAGCAAAGTCATAGCAACATCAATCTCAGAACATAGTGGATACTAGGAATTAAACCCTAACAAAACTAACTCGATTACATGATAAATCTCATCCAACCCATCACCGTACAACAAGCCTACCATGGGATTACTCACAAACGGTGGAGAGCATCATGGAATTGGTGATGAAGGATGGTTAGCGATGACGGTGGCATCGATTTCCCCTCTCCGGAGCCCAAAACGGACTCCAGATCTGGTCTCCTGAGGAAGAACATGAGGTGGCGGCGGCTCCGTATCGTGAAACGGGATGAACTCTTCTCTCTGATTTTTTTCTCCATGAATAGGGTTATATGGAGCTGGAGATGAGATCGGGGGAGCCATGATGGCCCCATAAGCCTGCTAGGCGTGGCCAAGGGGTGGCCGCGCCTAGCAGGCTTGTGGCCTGCAGGTGGCCCCCCTCTGGTTGATTCTTGCGCCAGTAGTTTTTATTAAATCCAAAAATATTCTCCATAAATTTTCAGGATGACCCGAGAACTTTTATTTCTGCACAAAAATAACACCAAAGCAATTCTGCTGAAAACAACATCAGTCCGGGTTAGTTCCATTGAAATCATGCTAATTAGAGTCCAAAACAAGGGCAAAAGAGTTTGGAAAAGAGAATACAATGGAGACGTATCAGTGAACTACTCCCTCCTCGTCATGGAGACCGCCAGGATGATGAAGATGGCCTCCGGTGATGGTTTCCCCCTCTAGTAGGGTGCCAAAATGGGCTCCCGATTGGTTTTTCATGGCTCTAGAGGCTTGCGGCGGTGGAACTCTCGATCTAGGTTTCTTTTCGGAGGTTTGGGTATCTATAGGAGTATTTGGCATTGGTCCCACGTCCAGAAGGTTCCCGAGGAGGTCACAAGCCAGCTAGGCACGACTAGGTGGTGGTCGCGCCCTGGTGGCTTGTGACTCCCTCGGGACTCTTCTCCGGTATCTTTTTGCTCCAGTATTTTTTATATTTTCCAAAAATATTCTCTGTAAATTTTCAGCCCATTCTGAGAACTTTTATTTCTGCACAAAAACGAAACCATGGTAGTTCGGTTGAAAACAACGTCAGTCCGGGTTAGTTCTAATAAAATCATACCAAAATCATATAGAATTTTTGTAAACATGGCATGGATACTTCATAAATTATAGATACGTTGGAGACTGTGTCTCCAACGTATATATAATTTTTGATTGTTCCATGCTGTTGTATTATCATTCTTGGATGTTTTAAGGTCATTTTATAGCAACTTTATACCATTTTTGGGACTAAATTATTGACATAATGCCTAGTGCTAGCTTTTTTTTGCTTGTTTCTTATTTCCCAGAATATCAGAACCAAATGGAGTCCAAATGCCACGAAATTTTTTGGACATTTGTTTTGGACCAGAAGACAACTTGGAAGCCAAGGAATCACCTAGGGGGAGGCCCATGGGGCCCACAAGACACCAGTGCGCTAGAGGCCCCGGGCACGCCCTGATGGGATGCGAGGCCCACGGGGGTCTCCTCCACCACCTCTCAGCTCTATAAATCCTTTGGAATTCCAAAAACATAGGGGAGTTGATGAAACACAATTCCAGTTGCCACAAGTTCCAGAATCACAAGATCCAATCTAACACCATCACAGAGGGGTTCATCATCCTCATGGGTGCCTCTCCGATGATGTGTGAGTAGTCCACCATAGACCTACGGGTCTATAGGCAGTTGCATGGGAAAAAAATTCCTACGCGCACGCACGATCTATCCATGGTGACGAGCATCTACGAGAGGGAGAGTGGATCTACATACCCTTGTAGATCACTAAGAGGGAAGCGTTAAGAAACACAGTTGGTGTAGTCGAACGTCTTCGCGATCCAAATTGCCGAGCGTCCCGCGATCTCATCATGATCCGTCCCGCGATCCAATCACGATCAGTTCCGCGAACTCATCACGATCTGTCCCGCGATCTCATCACGATCCGTCTCGCAATCTTGATCACGGTCCTTCCGATCTAGCGCCGAACGGACGGCACCTCCGCGTTCAACACACATATGGCTCGATGACGATCTCCGCCTTCTTGATCCAACAAGAGGGAGCAGAGAGGTAGGCGAGTTCTCTGGCAGCACAACAGCGTTGCGGCGATGGTGGTGGAGGAATTCCAGCAGGGCTTTGCCTAAGCACCGCTGAAAATCAATCTAGAGGACAAACTACAATCTAGACGAGAGGCAGCACGTGGCTGTTTTTCTGTGTCTCAAAACACTCAAAACCTCTACCATATATAGGAGGAGAGAGGGAGGAGGCTGGCGCACAAGGGCCAGCCCTTTGGCCTCTTGCGCAAGGAGGAGAGGAGGAATCCTCCTCCAATCATAGTAGGACTAGGACTCCTTCCTTATTTAGCCTTGTTACCTTCTTCCACCTTTTTCTCTTTGGGCTTTTCTTCCCAGCCGCATGGGCCCTTTGTGGGACTTCCACAAGCCCACTAAGGGATGTTATTCATATTCCCACAGCCCATGTAGCCTCTTGGGTCGAAATACCCCTCCCGATGGTCCCCCGGTACACTACCGGCACTCCCGGTACACTACCGATGAGCCCAAAACTTTTCCGGCGACCAAAACAGGACTTCCTATATATCAATCTTTACCTCTGGACCATTTCGGAGCTCCTCGTGATGTCCTGGATATCATCCAGGACTCCGAACAACATTCGGTCACCACCATGCATAACTCTACACTACTGAAATGTCACCAAACCTTAAGTGTGCAGACCCTGCGGGTTCGAAAACTATGTAGACATGACCGAGACACCTCTATGGTCAATAACAAACAGCGGAACCTAGATGCCAATATTGGTTCCTACATATTCTACAAAGATCTTTATCGGTCGAACCTCTACGTCAAGGATTCAGTTAATCCCGTATGATGTTCCCTTTGTTCTTCGGTATGTTACTTGCCCGAGATTCGATCGTGGGTATCTCCATACCTAGTTCAACCTCATTATCGGCAAGTCTATTTACTTGTTCCATAATACAAGATCCCGTGACTAACACTTAGTCACATTGCTTGCAAGGCTTGTTGTGATGTTGTATTGCCGAGTGGGCCCTAAGATACCTCTCCGTCACACGGAGTAACAAATCCCAGTCTTGATCCATGCCAACCCAATAGACACCGTCGGAGATACCTGTAGAGTACCTTTATAGTCACCCAGTTACGATGCGATGTTTGATACACACAAGGCACTCCTCAGTGTCAGTGAGTTGCATGATCTCATGGTCATAGGAACAGATACTTGACATGCAGAAAATAGTAGCAATAAACTGACACGATCATATGCTACGTTTGTAGTTTGGGTCCTGTCCATCACACCATTCTCCTAATGATGTGATCCCATTATCAAATGACATCTCATGTCCAAGGCTAGGAAACCTTAACCATCTTTGATCAACGAGCTAGTCTATTAGAGGCATTCTAGGGACATCGTTTTGTCTATGTATCCACAAATGTATCTAAGTCTCCGATCAATACAATTATAGCATGGATAATAAGCGATTATCATGAACAAAGAAATATGATAATAACTAATTTATTGTTGCCTCTAGGGCATATTTCCAACAGTATCCCACTTGCACTAGAGTCAATAATCTATTTCACATCACCATGTGATTTGCATTGTTATGAATCTAACACCCAACGAGTTCTGGGGCTCGATCATGATTTGCATGTGAGAGAGGTGTTTTAGTCAATGGGTATGCAACATTCAGATCCGTGTGTACTTTGCAAATATCTATGTCATACTGTAGACACTGCTACCATGCTCCACTTGGAGTTATACCAAATGGCTGCTCCACTATACGTTTCCGGATTGCTACTAAGAGTCATCCGGATTAGTGTTAAAGCTTGCATTGACGTAACTCTTTACAATGAACCCTTTATCACCTCATAATCGAGAAACATTTCCTTGGTCTTTTAGTCACTAAGGATAATATTGACCGCTTTCCAGTGATCCATTCCTGGATCACTCTTGTACCCCTTGACGGACTCATGGCAAGGCACACACTGGTGCGGTACATAGCATGGCATACTATATAGAGCCTATGGCTAAATCATAGGGGACGACCCTCGTCCTTTCTCTTTCTTCTGCCATGGTCGAGCTTTGAGTCTTACTCAACTTCACACCTTACAAATCAGGCGAGAACTCTTTCTCTGACTGATCCATTTTGAACTCCTTCAAAATCTTGTCAAGGTATGCACTCATTGAAAGTCTCATCAGGCGTCTTGATCTATCTCTATAGATCGCGATGCCCAACAATTAAGAAGCTTTATCAAGGTCTTCCTTTCAAAAACTCTTTTCAAACAACCGTTTATGCTTTCCAAAAATTCTACATCATTTCCGATCAACAATATGTCATCCACATGTGCTTATCAGAACTCTATAGTGCTCCCACTCACTTTATTGTAAATACAAGTTTCTCATAAACTTTGTATAGACTCAAAAACTTTGATCACCTTATCAAAGCGTATATTCCAACTCCGAGATGCTTGCTCCAGCCCATAGAAGGATTGCTGGAGCTCGCACACCTTTTAGCATCCGTTAGGATTGAAAAAAACCTTCTGGTTGTATCACATACAACCTTTCCTCAAGTAAACCGTTAAGGAAACGATGTTTTGATATCCACCTACTAGATTTCATAATTGAAAAATGCAGCAACTGCTAACATAATTCCAATAGACTTTAGCATCGCTACGAGTGAGAAAGTCTCATCGCAGTCAACTTTGTCGGAAACTTCTTTGCGACAAGTCGAGCTTTATAAATGGTGACATTTACCATCAGCGTCTGTCTTCATTTTAAAGGTCCATTTGTACTCGACGACCTGCCATCCAACGAGCAAGTCTACCAAAGTCTATACTTGGTTTTCATACATGGATCCGTTCTCGGATTTCATGGCCTCTAACCATTTGACGGAATCCGGGCCCATCATCGCTTCTCGATAGCTCGTAGGTTCATCATTGTCCAACAACATGACCTCCAAGACAGGGTTGTCATACTGCTCAGGAGCAGTACACATCCTTGTCGACCTACGAGGTTCGATAGTAACTTGATCCGAAGCTTCATGATCATCATCATTAACTTCCTCTTCAACTAATGTAGGCTTCACAGAAACGTCTTCCTGCGCTGCACTACTCTCTCGTTGAAACAAAGGTTCAATAACCTCATCAAGTTCTATCTTCCTCCCACTCAATTCTTTCGAGAGAAACTCTTTCTCAAGAAATGTTCTATTCTTAGCGACAAACACTTTGCCTTCAGATCAGAGATAGAAGGTATACCCAACTGTTCTTAGGGTATTCTCTGAAGATGCATGTGTCCGCTTTGGGTTCGAGCTCATTAGGTGAAAACATTTTTCACACAAGCATCGCAACCCCAAACATTAAGAAATGACAGCTTGGGTTTCTATCAAACCATAATTCACACGGTGTCATCTCAACGGATTTAGATGGTGCCCTATTTAAAGTGAATGTAGTTGTCTCTAATGCATAACCCCAAAATTATAGTAGCAAAACGATAAGAGACATCATAGCACGCACCATATTCAATAGAGCATGACTATGACGTTCGGACACACAATCACACTATGGTGTTCCAGGTGGTGTGAGTTGTGAAACAACTTTCACATTGTCTAAATTTGTATGCCAAACTCGTAACTCAGATATTCACCTCTACGATCATATCGCAGAAATTTTTATCTTGTTGTCATGATGATCTTAAACTTCACTCTGAATTTGCTTGAACCTTTCAAACGATTCAGACTTGCGTTTCATTAAGTAAATATACACTATGTCTACTCAAATCATCAGTGAAGGTAAGAAAATAACGATATCCACCGCACGCTCCAAGACTCATTGGATTGCATACATCGACATGTATCATTCCCAATAAATCACTTGCCCGCTCCATCAATCTGGAAAACGGGGTCCTTAGTCATCTTGCCCAAGAGGCATGGTTCGCATGTCTCAACCGATTCTAAATCGAATGAGTCCAAAGATCCATCAGCATGGAGTTTCTTCATGCGCTTTATACCAATATGACATTTAGCAGCAGTGCCACAAGTATGTGGTACTATCATTATTAACTTTGTATCTTTTGGCATCAATGTTATGAACATGTGTATTACTACAATCAAGATTCAACAAACCATTCTCACTAGGTGCATGACCATTGAAGGTATTATTCATGTAAACAGAATAACCATTATTCTCTAACTTAAATGAATAACTATGTTGCAATAAACATGATCTAATCACGTTCATGCTCAACGCAAAACACCAAATAACATTTATTTAGGTTTGTCACTAATCCCGAAGGTAGAGAGAGCGTGCGATGTTGGTCACATTAACCTTGGAAAAATTCCAACACACGTCATCACCTCACCCTTAGCTAGCTCTCAGTTTATTCCATAGCTTTTATTTCGAGTTACTAACATTTAGCAACCGAACCGGTATCCAATACCCAGGTGCTACTAGGAGTACTAGCAAGGTACACATCAATAACACGTATATCAAATATACTTCTGTTGACGTTGCCAGTCGTCTTATCTACCAAGTATCTAGGGTTGCTCCGCTTCAGCGACCGCTCTCCTCATAATCGAAGCACTTAGTCTAGGGTTTGGGTTCAACTTTGGGTTGCTTTACTAGAGCAGCAACTGACTTGCCATCCATGAAGTTTCCCTCCTTGCGCTTGCCCTTCCCGAAACTAGTGGTTTTACTAGCCATCAACTCTTGACTCTCCTTCTTGATTTCTACCTTCGCGGTGTCAAACATCGCGAACAGCTCAAGGATCATTATTTCTATCCCTGGTATTTTATAGTTCATCACCAAGTTCTAGTAGCTTAGTGACAGTGACTTGGAGAACTATATCATCACTATCTTATCTGGAAGAACTATATTAATCACTATCTTATCTAGAAGATGAACTCCCACTCGATTCAAGCGATTGTAGCACCCAGACAATCTGAGCACATGCTCAATGATTGAGCTATTCTCTTTCATCTTGCAGGCAAAGAATCTTGTTGGATATCTCATATCTCACAACATGAGCACGAGCCTGAGATCCTAATTTTAGCTCTTAGAACATCTCATATGTTCTGTGACGTTCAAAACGTTTCGGAGCCTCAGTTCTAAGCCATAATGCATGATGCACTAAACTATCAAGTAGTCATCAGAACGTGCCTGTCATATGTTCACAACATCTACAAACGATGCTAGAGGGGTTGGCGCACCAGGCGGTGCATTAAGGATATAAGCCTTCTGTGCAGCAATGAGGACAATCCTCAGATCACGGACCCAGTCCGCAATCTTGCTACCATCATATTTCAACTCTATTTCTCCAGGAACATATAAAAATTCAATGGAGCTATAGCGCGAGCAAGTAATCTACAACATAATTTGCAAAGACACTACTGACTATGTTCATGATAATGAGCTCAGTTAGTCATATTACTGAAGAACTCCCACTCAAATTGACATCCCTCCAGTCATTCGAGTGATACATGACCAAATTCACCAACTCAAGTCCGATCATCACGTGAGTTGAGGTGGTTTCAATGGTGAACATCATCATGTTGATCATATCTACTATATGACTCATGTTCGACCTTTCGGTCTCCTGTGTTCCGAGGCCATGTCTGTACATGCTACGCTCGTCAAGTTTAACCCGAGTGTTCTGCAGGTGCAACACTAGCTTGCACCCGTTGTATGTGAACGTACAGTCTATCACACCCGATCATCACATGGTGTCTCGACTCGACGAACTTTCGCAACGGTGCCCACTCGAGGAGAACACAATTTATATTGAAATTAAGTGAGGGATCACCTTATAATTCTACCGTCGTCCTAAGCAAAACAAGGTGCATAAAAGGATTAACATCACATGCAAATCATAAGTGACATGATATGGCCATGAACTTGTGCTTTTGATCTCTATCTTTAAAGCACCGGCATGATCTCCATCGCCACCGGCATGACACCATGACCTCCATCAACGTGTCGCCATTGAGGTTGTCGCGCCCACCATGCTTCTACTACTATTGCTACCGTTTAGCGATAAAGTAAAGCATTACATAGCGCTTAATGATTGACATGCATGTCATACAATAATTAAATACAACCCTATGGCTCCTGTCGGTTACCGTGCTCATCGACATGCAAGTCATGATATTCTATGCAACACATGATCATCTCATACATCACATATATCTTATCATGTAATTGGCCATATCACATCACAACATACCCTGCAAAAACAAGTTAGACGTCCTCTAATTGTTGTTGCATGTGTTACGTGGCTGCTATGGGTATCTAGCAAGAATAATTATCACCTACGCATAAACCACAACGGTGATACATAAGTTGCTTTTCAACCTTCTCAAGGACCGCTTTAGTCGAATCCGATCCAACTAAAGTAGGAGAAACAGACACCCACCAGCCATCTTTGTGCAACGAAGTTACACGTCAGTCGATGGAACCAGTCTCTCGTAAGCGTATGAGTAAGGTTGGTCCGGGCCGCTTCATCTCATAATACCGCTGAACCAAAACACGACCAAGGGAGGAAGCAATCTAACCATCAACGCCCACAAACTCTTTGTGTTCTACTCGAGATGTCATCTACACATAGACCTAGCTCATGATGCCACTGTTGGGGAACATTGCATGGGAAACAAAAAAATTCCTATGCGCACGCACGATCTATCCATGGTTACGAGCATCTACGAGAGGGAGAGTGGATCTACATACCCGTGTAGATCGCTAAGTGGGAAGCATTAAGAAACGCGGTTGGTATAGTCGAACATCTTCGCGATCCAAATCGCCGAGCGTCCCATGATCTCATCACGATCAGTCCCGCGATCCAATCACGATCCATCCCACGAACTCATCACGATCCGTCCCGCGACCTCATCACGATCCGTCTCGCGATCTTGATCACGGTCCTTCCGATCTAGCGCCGAACTGATGACACCTCCGCGTTCAGCACACGTACAGCTCGATGACGATCTCCACCTTCTTGATCCAGCAAGAGGGAGCAGAGAGGTAGATGAGTTCTCCAGTAGTGCGACAACGTTGTGGCGATGGTGGTGGAGGAATTCCAGCAGGGCTTTGCCTAAGCACCGCTGAAAACCGATCTAGAGGAAAAACTACGATCTAGAGGAGAGGTAACACGTGGCTGTTTTTCTGTGTCTCAAAACCCTCAAAACCTCTATTATATATAGGAGGAGATAGGGAGGAGGCTGGCGCACAAGGGCCAGCCCTTTGGCCTCTTGCGCAAGGAGGAGAGGAGGAATCCTCCTCCAATCCTAGTAGGACTAGGACTCCTTCCTTATTTAGCCTTTTTGCCTTTTTCGACCTTTTTCTCTTTGGGCTTTTCGTCCCAGCCGCATGGGACCTTTGTGGGACTTCCACCAGCCCACTAAGGGTTGGTATTCATCTTCCTACAGCCCATGTAGCCTCTTGGGTCGAAATACCCCTCCCGATGGTCCCCCGGTACACTACCGGCACTCCCGGTACACTACCGATGAGCCCGAAACTTTTCCGGTGACCAAAACAGGACATACTATATATAAATCTTTATCTCCGGACCATTTCGGAGCTCCTCGTGACGTCTGGGATCTCATCCGGGACTCCGAACAACCTTCGGTCACCACCATGCATAACTCTATACTACCGAAACGTCACCAAACCTTAAGTGTGCAGACCCTGCGGGTTCGAGAACTATGTAGACATGACCCAGACACCTCTACGGTCAATAACCAATAGTGGGACCTGCATGCCCATATTGGTTCCTACATATTTTATGAAGATCTTTATTGGTCGAACCTCTATGTCAAGGATTCAGTTAATCCCGTTTGATGTTCCCTTTGTTCTTCGGTATGTTACTTGCCCGAGATTCGATCGTCGGTATCTCCATACCTAGTTCAACCTCGTTAGTGGCAAGTCTGTTTACTCATTCCGTAATACAAGATACCGTGACTAACACTTAGTCACATTGCTTGCAAGGCTTGTTGTGATATTGTATTGCCGAGTGGGCCCTGAGATAGCTCTCCCTCACACGGAGTAAGAAATCCCAGTCTTGATCCATGCCAACCCAATAGACACCCTCGAAGATACCTGTAGAGTACCTTTATAGTCACCCAGTTACGTTGCGACATTTGATACACACAAGGCACTCCTCCGGTGTCAATGAGTTGCATGATCTCATGGTCATAGGAACAGATACTTGACATGCAGAAAATAGTAGCAATAAACTGACACGATCATATGCTACAGTTGTAGTTTGGGTCTTGTCCATCACACCATTCTCCTAATGATGTGATCCCGTTATCAAATGACATCTCATGTCCATGGCTAGGAAACCTTAACCATCTTTGATCAACGAGCTAGTCTATTAGAGGCATACTAGGGACATGGTTTTGTCTATGTATCCACACATGTATCTAAGTGTCCGATCAATACAATGATAGCATGGATAATAAACGATTATCATGAACAAGGAAATATGATAATAAATAATTTATTATTACCTCTAGGGCATATTTCCAACAAAATATACCCTCGATTTCTATCGACCACCGATACAACTCTACGCACGCTTAACGTTCGCTTTAACTAGAACAAGTATGAAACTAGAAGTACTTTGTAGGTGTGACGGGATAGGTTTGCAAGGTAATAAATAAAACGTAAATAAAAACTAGGGGCTGATAGGATAAAGTAAAAATTAAATTAGTTTAACGAGTGTGGAAAAGTGGTGGTAGGAGTTGCGGAATTGTCCCTAGGCAATCGATAACTAGACCGGTCATCATTATTGCAATTTTATATGAGGGAGAGGCATCAGCTAACATACTTTCTCTACTTGGATCATATGCACTTATGATTGGAAATCTAGGAAAGCATCCGCAAATACAAAAGATCATTAAGGTAAAACCCAACCATAGAATTGTAAGGTATCAAGTCCTCTTTACTCCCATATGCAACAACCCACCGACTCGGGTTTATGCTTCTGTTACTCAAGCAACCCACCATAGGCAAATCATGAACACATTGCAACACCCTACAGAGAGGATTCCTCACACTTGAGCGACACGTAGAGCACCATAGGACAGCACTAATAATAAAACATGCACCTGAAACCAATCATGATCATCAATCAACCCATAGGACAAAACAGATCTACTCAGACATCATAGGATGGCAACACATCATTGGATAATAACATGAAGCATAAAGCACCATGTTCAAGTAGAGGGTACAGCGGGTTGCGGGAGCTTGGACCGCTATAGATAGATGGGGTAAAGTGATGGAGGTGTTGCTGAAGATGACGAAGTTGTTGGACTAGATCGTCGTCACGATGATGGCCCCGACGGCGTTCCAGTGCCACCGGGAGAGAGGGGGCAGAGCCACCCTCCTTCTTATTCTTCCTTGACCTTCCCCCTAGATGGGAGAAGGGTTTCCCCTCTGGTCCATGGCCTCTAGGGCGGTGGAGGGGCGAGAGCCCCTCTGATATTGGATCTCTCTCTGTGTGTTTCCTTCTGTCTCTGCGCTCCCAGATTCTGGCCTTTCACCATTTCTTAAATATCCGGAGATCCGTAACTCCGATCGGGCTGAAATTTTGAGGGGATCTTTACCCAAAAATTAGCATTTTTGCAGCCAAAGTACAGCTCCAACTGACCTAATGGGAGGCCACAAGTCTGCTAGGCGTGGCATGGGGGGTGGGTCGCGCTTAGCAGGCTTTCCACCTCCTCAGGCATCGTCTCGCATTGATTCTTTTTCCCAAAAATCACATATATTTCAGAAAAAATCTCCGTATGTTTTTACCTCATTTGGACTTCATTCATTATGGATATTCAGCGAAACAAAAAACATGCAACAAACAGGACCTAACACTGGGCACTGGATCAATATGTTAGTCCCAAAAATAGTATAAAAAGTTGCCAAAAGTATATGAAAGGTGTAGAATATTGGCATGAAACAATGAAAAATTATATATATGACAGAGACGTATCAGCATCCCCAAGCTTAATTCCTGCTCGTCCACGTGTAGGTAAATGAAAAAAAATATTTTTTGATGTGGAATGCTACCTAGCATAATCTTGTTCATATAATCTAATCATGGCATGAATATTAAGACACGAGTGATTCAAAGCAATAGTCTATCATTTGACATTAAGACAATAGTACTTCAAGCATACTAACAAAGCAATTGTATCTCCTCAAAATATAATGGCAAAAGAAAGTTATACCTACAATATCATATAGTCTGGCTATGCTCCACCTTCCCCACACAAAGTATTTATATCATGCACAGCCCCGATGACAAGTCAAGCAATTGTTGCACAATTTTTATGTTCTCAAGCCTTTTCAACTCTCATGCAATACATGAACGTGAGCCATTGATATAGCACTATAGGTGGAATAGAATATGGTGGAGGTTGTGAAGAAAAAGGAGAAGATAGTCTCACATCAACTAGGCATATCAACGGGCTATGGAGATGCCCATTAATAGATATTAATGTGAGTGAGTAGGGATTGCCATGCAATGGATGCACTAGAGGTATAAGTGTTGGAAATATTCCCTAGAGGCAATAAATAAAGTGTTTATTATTATATTTCCTTGTTCATGATAATCGTTTATTATCCATGCTATAATTGTATTGTTTGGAAACACATTACATGTGTGGGTAAATAGACAACACTATGTCCCTAGTATGCCTCTAGTGAACTAGCTCGTTGATCAAATATGGTCGAGGTTTCCTAGCCATTGACATGTGATGTCATTTGATAGTGATGGACAAGACCCAAACTACAAACATAGCATATGATCGTGTCAGTTTATTGCTACTATTTTCTGCATGTCAAGTATATGTTCCTATGACCATGAAATCATGCAACTCACTGACACCGGAGGAGTACCTTGTGTGTATCAAACGTCGCAACGTAACTGGGTGACTATAAAGGTGCTCTACAGGTATCTCCGAGGGTGTCTGTTGAGTTGGCATGGATCAAGACTGGGATTTGTTACTCCGTGTGACGGAGAGGTATCTTAGGGCCCACTTGGTAATACAACATCACAATAAGCCTTGCAAGCAATGTGACTAAGTGTTAGTCATGGGATCTTCTAATACGGAACGAGTAAAGAGACTTGCCGGTAACAAGATTGAACTAGGTATGGAGATACCGACGATCGAATCTCGGGCAAGTAACATACCGAAGATCAAAGGGAACATCATATGGGATTAACTGAATCCTTGACATAGAGGTTCGACCGATAAAGATCTTCGTAGAATATGTAGGAACAAATATGGGCATCCTGGTCCCGCTATTGGTTATTTACCGTAGAGGTGTCTCGGTCATGTCTACATAGTTCTCGAACCCGCAGGGTCTGCACACTTAAGGTTCGGTGACGTTTCAGTAGTATAGAGTTATGTATGGTGGTGACCGAAGGTTGTTCGGATTCCCGGATGAGATCCCGGACATCATGAGGAGCTCCGTAATGGTCCGGAGGTAAAGACTGATATATAGGAAGTCCTGTTTTGGTCTCAGGAAAAGTTCTGGTCTAATCGGTAATGTACCGGGAGTGCCGGTAGTGTACCAGGAGACCCCCGGGAGGGGTATTTCGACCCAAGAGGCTTCATGGGCTGTGGGAGAATAATCACCAGCCTTTTGTGGGCGGGTGGAAGTCCCACACAAGGACCATGCGGCTGGGAAGAAAAACCCAAAGGGAAAAAGGTGGAAAAAAAGGCCAAAAAAGAGGAATCCTAGTCCTACTAGGATTGGAGGAGGAGTCCTCTCCTCCCCGCTTCGGCCAAACCAAAGGAGGATTGGACCTCTCACCAAGCCTCTCCTCCCTTCCTCCTATATATACTAGTGGGTTTTAGGGTTTTTGCACAGAATTTTAGCCACGTGTTGCCCGTTCCTCCAGTGCATAGTTTCTCCTCTAGATCGGATTTCTGTAGTGCTTAGGCGAAGCCCTGCCGGAATAGCTCCACCACCATCTCCGGAGTGCCTTCATGCTACCAGAGAACTCTTCTTCCTCTCCTCTCTCTCTTGCTGGATCAAGACAGTGGAGATCGTCATCATGCCGTACGTGTGCTGAACGCGGAGGTGTCGTCCGTTCGGCGCTAGATCGGAAGGACCGTGATCAAGTTCGCAGGACGGATCATGATCAAGTTCGCGAGACGGATCATGATAGGATCACAGGACGGATCGTGATTGGATCGTGGGACGCTCGACGATTTGGATCGCGAAGACGTTCGACTACACCAACCACATTTCTTAACGCTTCCCGCTTAGCGATCTACAAGGGTACGTAGATCCACTCTCCCTCTCGTAGATGCTCATCACCATTGATAGGTCTCGCGTGAACGTAGGAAAATTTTTGTTTCCCATGCAACGTTCCCCAACAATAAGTGTATGAAAGCTCAAAAAGAAACTAAGTGGGTGTGCATCCAACTTGCTTGCTCATGAAGACCTAGAGAAATTTGAGGAAGCCCATCATTGTAATATACAAGCCAAGTTATATAATGAAAATTTCCACTAGTATATGAAAGTGACAAAATAGGAGACTCTCTATCATGAAGATCATGGTGCTACTTTGAAGCACAAGTGTGGAAAAAGAATAGTAGCATTGTCTCTTCTATCTTTTCTCTCTTTTTTATTTTATTTTATTTTTCTCTTTTTTTAATTTTTGGTGGGCATCTAAGGCCTCTTTTTTTATTTGGGATTCGTAGGCCTCTTTTATTTTTCATAAAGTCCCGAGTCTCATCCCAACTTGTGAGGGAATCATAGCTTCCATCATCCTTTCCTCACATGGGACAATGCTCTAATAATGATGGTCATCACACTTTTATTTACTTACAACTCAATAATTACAACTCGATATCTAGAACACAATATGACTCTATATGAATGCCTCCGGCGATGTACCGGGATATGCAATGATCTAGCATAGCAACTAACATCAAAAAATGGACAAGCCATGAAAACATCATGCTAGCTATCTTATGATCATGCAAAGCAATATGAAAATGATGGTGCGTGTCATAATAAACGGAACGATGGAAGTTGCATGGAAATATATCTCAGGATGGATATGGAAATGCCATAATAGGTAGGTATGGTGGCTGTTTTGATGGAAGATATATGGTGGGTTTAATGCACCGGCAAAAGTTGCGCGGTACTAGCTAGCAAAGGGGGAAGGGTGAGAGTGCGTATACTCCATGGACTCACATTAGTCATAAAGAACTCACATACTTCTTGCAAAAGTCTATTAATCATCAAAGCAAAGTATTAGATGCATTCTCCTAGGGGAGAGGTTGGTAGGATTTAACCATCGCACGCTCCTGACCCTCACACAAAGGTTGACAATCAATAAACAAATCATGCTCCGACTTCCTTACATAACGGTTCACCATATGTGCATGCTACGGGAATCACAAACCTTTACACAATTATCTCTGCCAATCCAAAATTACTCACTAGCATGACTCGAATATCACCATATTTATATCATAAAACTATTGCAAGGAATCAAACACATCATATTTTGTGCTCTACAAGTTTTATGTAGGATTTTGTGACTAACCATGTGAATGACCAACTCCTGTTAACTCTCTAAATATATATAAGTGAAGCATGAGATTTTAATTCTTTCTATAAAAGATATGCCCGCTCTCTAACAAATATAAGTGAAGCAAACGAGCATTCTACAAATGGCGGTTTTCTATGTGTAGAGAAACAGGCAATCCAAACTTCAAATGATATAAGTGAAGCACATGAAGCATTCTATAAAGCCATACTCAAAAGATATAAGTGAGGTGCAAAGAGCCTTCTATAAATCAACCAAGTACTTTCTCATACCAACATTATACAATATTAAAATATAAATAAAAAGCACATGACACTCCAAGATTTACACATATCATGTGACGAATAAAAATATAGCTCCAAGTAAAATTACCAATGGTTGCTAAAAGAAAGAGGGGATGCCTTCCGAGGAATCCCCAATCTTAGTTTCTTTGGAGTCATTGAATATTACCTTGGGGTGCCTCGGTAATCTACAAGCTTAGTCTCTTTCCACTCCTTATTCCTTCATCCATCGTGATCTCACCCAAAACTTGAAAACTTCAATCACACAAAACTCAACAAAACCCTCGTGAGATTCGTTAGTATAATAAAGCAAATTACCACTTTAATTACTGCTCCCAACCAATTCATATTTTGCTTTTAAATTTTAGCTACTGCAATATAACTTTTCCATGGCTTATACCACGGATACAATCGATAGTTTCATCCAAACGAGCAAAACAATGCATCAAAAACAGAATCTGTCAAAAACAGGATAGTCTGTAGTAATCTTAACATTGACCACCCTTATGTAACTCTAAAAATTCTCAGAATTTAGGATAAAATGAAAAACTTTCATAGAATTACTGTGTAAGAATTTCGGAAATTTTTGATGTTCCAGTAAAAATGTAAATTCATGCACTACAGCCAAAGTTTCTGTTTTTGCACTGCAGACACCAAACAAGCAATCTGATCATCCTAAAGTCAAATCTTGGCACATTATTTTTATAATACAATGGATTTGTACAAAGGGATAATTATTTTTGTTGAAAAGTTTCTGTAATCAAGATTCACAAAGTTTCCATGGTCATGAACAAAGTTCAAGGCTAGCCCCCACTTCAATGTTGCTCGTCTATCTCACTTTCACTTTTCTTTTTGAAATGGTCTTAAGTTCCCCACTTTATTTTTTTCTTTTTAAACTATATAAAATCACACAAAGGAATAAAATGACTCTCTAAAACTTCTGCTTTGTCTCCCTGGTAGCGCTTTCTTCAAAGCCATTAAGCTAGGCATATAGTGCTCAAGTAATGGATCCACCTGGATCCCAAGGTATATCAAAGCCAATTTTAATTAACAATGATTTGTAATTTAGTAGTGAGCACAAAGTCACATATATCATGCAACAACGAAGTCTAACTCTCTTCCTATGCATTGGCATGTCATACAAGAACAATTCATTCACACCAAGTAAAGGTCAATGCATAGCATACGTAGTTTCTTGTAATTTTATTGTATCGGAAACATAGAGAGATGAAGATGTAGTTCCTCTCTCATAATAATTGCAAGTAGGAGCAGCAAGCACATGCATATTATATTTATTAAAATCATCATGTGCAATAGGAAAAGGCAACCCATCAATATAATCCTTAATAAGTGAATACTTCTCCGATATAGTGTAGTTTGGAGAATTCAAAAAGATAATAGGACTATCACGTGTGGGTGCAATAGAAACAATTTCATGCTTAACATAAGGGGCTATATCAAGTTCATCTTCATAAGAATAATTCATATTGGCATCATGGCCACAAGAATAGCAAGCATCAAGTTCATCAAAAAGGGATATTTCAAAAGAATCCAAGGCATCATAGCAATCAACATAGCATTCATCCTTCGGTAAGCATGAAGTGATATTAAACAATGTATGAGTTGAAGAGTTACTCTCATTGGAAGGTGGGCATGGGTAGCTAATCCGCTCTTCCTCCTTTTGTTCTTCGTTCTCCTCCTCATCTTTTTCATCTAATGAGTTTACAATTTCAGCAACTTCCTCTTCCATAGATTCCTGCAAAATATTAGTCTCTTCCAAGGCAGCGGTCATTCTTTCAATAAACTCTTTAACATAAGCATTAGAAGCGTAGTTTTCATAGCAATATTTAAGTATGGCAAAAATTTCAGATTCGTAAAGAGTAGCATCATACTTTTCAATGAAATAAGCAATTTCATAGGCACCCTTGAAAGCAACAAATTCTTCAATTTGTTCAACATCATTATAGCAATAGGCCTCCTTGGCATAAGAGGATAATATTTCATTATCATTAAACACACATTGGTAGGGAAGGTGTTTTTTAGCTTCTTTAGACCAACAAGTAAAGTCATAAATTTCACATAGATTCCAAGCATAGCAACACAAAGTATTAATTTGATGCCACAAGAGTTTCCCTTTTTGAGATATGCGGTGTCGCACATAATGAGCATGCTCATTTAATGATTTTCCCTCAACTAAGCTAGTTGGGTTTTCAGCACGAGCACAAGTGGATCGACGATGACCCAAGTAATATTCTTCGGTGGTACGGAACACTAGTGGTTCCTCAACTTTTGGAGCAGCAAGTACATCTAATTTTTTTGGTATTTCATGTTCCATACCCATAACTAAAGATAGAGAACAACTTAGAACAGCAAATAAAATCTACTTAGTGATAAAGCAAACAGGCACACACGAGAATATTCAACCCACGCTATTGCTCCCCGGCAACGGTGCTAGAAAAAGGTCTTGATAACCCACAACTATAGGGGAGCAGTTGTGGACTCTTTCGATAAGTAAGAGTGTCGGACCCAACGAGGAGCTAAAGATAGAACAAATATTCCCTCAAGTTCTATCGACCACCGATACAACTCTACGCATGCTTAACGTTCACTTTACCTAGAACAAGTATGAAACTAGAAGTACTTTGTAGGTGTGATGGGATAGGTTTGCAAGATAATAAAGAACACGTAAATAAAAACTAGGGGCTGCTAAGATAAAGTAAAAAATTAAATTAGTTTAACAAGTGTGGAAAAGTGGTGGTAGGAGTTGCGGAATTGTCCCTTGGCAATCGATAACTAGACCGGTCATCATTATTGCAATTTTATATGAGGGAGAGGTATAAGCTAACATACTTTCTTTATTTCGATCACAATCACTTATGATTGGAACTCTAGCAAGCATCCGCAACTACTAAAGATCATTAAGGTAAAACCCAACCATTGCATTATAAGGTATCAAGTCCGCTTTACTCCCACATGCAACAACCCACCTACTCGGGTTTATGCTTCTGTCACTCAAGCAACCCACCATAGGAAAATCATGAACACATTGCAACATGCTACAACGAGGATCCCTCGCGGTTGCATGACACGAATAGCACCATAGGACAGCACCAATAATAAAACATGCAACTCAAACCAATCATGATCATCAATCAACCCATAAGACAAAACAGATCTAGTCACACATCATAGGATGTCAACACATCATTGGATAATAATATGAAGCATAAAGCACCATGTTCAAGTAGAGGGTACAGCGGGTTGCGGGAGAGTGGACCGTTGTAGTGTTGGAAATATGCCCTAGAGGCAATAATAAAATGGTTATTACTGTATTTCCTTGTTCATGATAATTGTCTATTGTTCATGCTATAATTGTGTTAACCGGAAGCCGTAATGCATGTGTGAATACATAGACCGAAACGTGTCCCTAGTGAGCCTCTAGTTGGCTAGCTCGTTAATCAATAGATGGTCACGGTTTCATGACCATGGACATTGGATGTCGTTGATAATGGGATCACATCATTAGGAGAATGATGTGATGGACAAGATCCAATCCTAAGCATAGCACAAGATCGTGTAGTTCGTCTGCTAAAGCTTTTCTAATGTCAAGTATCGTTTCCTTAGACCATAAGATTGTGCAACTCTCGGATACTATAGGAATGCTTTGGGTGTGCCAAACGTCACAACGTAACTGGGTGGCTATAAAGGTGCACTATGGGTATCTCCGAAAGTGTCTGTTGGGTTGGCACGAATCGAGACTGCGATTTGTCACTCCATGTGACGGAGAGGTATGTCTAGGCCCACTCGGTAAGACATCATCATAATGAGCCCAATGTGACTAGGGAGTTAGCCACGGGATGATGTGTTATGGAACAAGTAAAGAGACTTGCCGGTAACGATATTGAACAAGGTATGGGATACCGACGATTGAATCTCGGGCAAGTATCATACCGGTAGACAAACGGAATTGTATACGGGATTGATTGAATCCCCGACATCGTGGTTCATCTGATGAGATCATCATGGAGCATGTGGGAGCCAACATGGGTATCCAGATCCTGCTGTTGGTTATTGACCAGAGAGGTGTCTCGGTCATGTCTAAGTGCCTCCCGAACCTGTAGGGTCTACACACTTAAGGTTCGATGACGCTAGGGTTATAGGACATAGTGTACGTGGTTACCGAAGGTAGTTCGGAGTCCCGTATGAGATCCCGGACGTCACGAGTAGTTCTGGAATGGTCCGGAGGTAAAGAATGATATATAGGAAGTGAGGATTTGGCCACTAGAAGTGTTTCGGTAATTACCGGTAACGTACCGGGACCACAAGAAGGGTTCCGGGGATCCACCAAGTGGGGCCACCAGCCCCAGAGGGCTGCGTGGGTCGAGAGTGGAAGGGACCAGCCCCGGAGTGGGCTGGTGCGCTCTCCACCCTGGCCCAAGGCGTAGGAAAGCTGGGAGGGAGGGAAAACCCTAGACCCAGATGGGCCTAAGGCCCACTAGGGCTGCGCCCTCCCGTTCTCCCCTGTTAGCCGCCGGCCAAAGGCCATGTAGGACTGCCACACCACCCTAGGGTGGGAACCCTAGGGGCTGTGCACCCTCCTCCCCTCCTCCTATATATAGTGGGGGGTTTTGGGGGCTGCCAACACACAAGTTTCTTCCTCTCTCGGCACAGCCCTACTCCTCCTTCTCCTCGTTATCCGTAGTGCTTTGCGAAGCCCTGCCGGAGACCACGCAGCTCCACCGTCACCACGCCGTTGTGCCGCCCGAGATCTCCCTCAACCTCTCCTTCCTCCTTGATGGATCAAGGCATAGGAGACGTCACCGGGCTGCACGTGTGTTGAACGCAGAGACGTTGTTGTTCGGCGCTAAGATCGGAGTCCACCACGATCTGAATCACTACGAGTATGACTCCACCAACCGCATTCTTGTAACGCTTCCGCTTAGCGATCTTCAAAGGTATGAAGATGCAATCTCTCCCCACTCGTTGCTAGTTTCTCCATAGATAGATCTTGGTGATCGAAGGAAAAAATTTGATTTACTACTACGTCTCCCAACAATGGCATCATGAGCTAGGTCTATGCGTAGAATCTATGCACGAGTAGAACACAAAGCAGTTGTGGGCGTCGATCTTGTTAATTTGCTTACCACTACTGGTCTTATCTTGATTCGGTGGTATTGTGGGATGAAGCGGCCCGGACCATCTTTACACATATGCTTACATGAGACCGGTTCCACCGCCTGACATGCACTTGTTGCATAAGGTGGCTAGCGGGTGTCTGTCTCTCCCACCTTAGTCAGATTGGATTTGATGAAAAGGGTCCTTATGAAGGGTAAATACCAATTGGCATATCACGTTGTGGTTTTGGCATAGGTAAGAAACATTCTTGCTAGAAACCTATAGCAGCCACGTAAAAACTTGCAACTACAAATTAGAGGACGTCTAACTTATTTTTGCGGCATATGCCTTGTGATGTGATATGGCCAAAGGATGTGATCTGATGCATTGTCATGTATGAGATTGATTATGTTCTTGTAATAGGATTCACGACTTGCATATCGATGAGTATGACAACCGGCAGGAGCCATAGGAGTTGTCTTATTATTGTATGACCTGCGTGTCAATCATAAACACCATGTAATTACTTTACTTTATTGCTAAACGTTAGCCATAGTAGTAGAAGTAATAGTTGGCGAGACAACTTCATGAAGACACGATGATGGAGATCATGATGATGGAGATCATGGTGTCGTGTCGGTGACAGTGATGATCATGGTGCCCCGAAGATGGAGATCAAAGGAGCAAGATGATATTGGACATATCATGTCACTTTATTGATTGCATGTGATGTTTATCTTGTTTACATCTTATTTGCTTAGAATGACGGTAGTAAATAAAATGATCTCTCAATAAAGTTCAAGAAATGTGTTCACCCTAACTTTGCACCATTGCTAAGGATCGTTGTTCCGAAGAACCACATGATGATCGGGTGTGATAGGTTCTAACATTCACATACAACGGGTGTAAGCCAGATTTACACACGCGAAACACTTAGGTTGACTTGACGAGCCTAGCATGTACAGACATGGTCTTAGAACACGGACGACCGAAAGGTCGAACATGAGTCGTATAGAAGATACGATGAACATGGAGATGTCACCATGGATGACTAGTCTGTCTCACGTGATGATTGGACACGGGTTAGTTGACATGGATCATGTATCACTTGGATGACTAGAGAGATGTCTATCTAAGTGGGAGTTCATTAAATAATTTGATTATGTGAACTTAATTATCATGAACTTAGTCTAAGATTGTCTTTACAATCTATATTGTAGATCCAATGGCCAACGCTAATGTCACCCTCAACTTCAACGCATTCCTAGAGAAAACCAAGCTGAAAGATGATGGAAGCAACTATGTGGACTGGGTCCGTGGCTTGAGGATCATCCTCATAGCTTCCAAAAGATTGTATGTCCTTGATGCACCGCTAGGTGACGCACCCATTTTCCCAGCGGACCAAGACGTTATGAACGCTTGGCAGTCACACTATGATGATTACTCCCTTGTTCAGTGCGGCATGCTTTACAGTTTATAACCGGGGCTCCAAAAGCGTTTTGAGCAACACGAAGCATATGAGATGTTCCAAGAGCTGAAACTAGTTTCCCAAGCTCATGCCCGAGTCGAGAGATATGAAGTCTCCGACAAGTTCTCCAGATGTAAGATGGAGGAGAATAGTTCTATCAGTGAGCACATACTCAAAATGTCTGGGTTGCACAACCGCTTGACTCAGCTGGGAGTTAATCTCCCGGATGACTCGGTCATTGATAGAATCCTCCAGTCGCTCCCACCTAGCTACAAAAGCTTTGTGATGAACTACAACATGCAGGGTATGGAGAAGTCCATTCCTGAGTTATACTCGATGCTGAAATCAGCGGAGGTCGAGATCAAAAAGGAGCATCAAGTGTTGATGGTGAATAAGACCACTAGTTTCAAGAGAGGCAAGGTGTCGTGGATTTGTCACGACAGATGTTCGGGTGAATGGACTTAGGTTCGGGGCGAAGACGCAACAACGTGGCGGCTTGAAGGGGTTGATCAGAATCGAGAGACACGAAGTTTACCCAGGTTCGGCCCCTCCGATGGAGGTAAAAGCCTACGTCCTGCTTGTCTGGTATTGATGATGAAGAAGATCTCTCGGTTACTGGGGTGTCGTTTGCTACCTCTAATCACGAGAGCCTCTAATCTTTCTATCTCTAATCTCTTGTGTTGTCTAAACTTGTGGACTTGTGTCTCTTTACCCTCTAGGGGTGCTCTCCCCTCCTTATATAAGTGGAGAGCGTAGGTTTACAAATAGAGTCCTACTAGGACTAGGATTAGGACTAGTCTCTCTAAAATCCTATTCCGGGTCTTGTAACCTTCGGCAAGGAGTCTTTCTCTCTTTGAGCCTTCTCTTATGAGCCGCCTGACACCAGCTTACACGCCGGGTCTTGGGCCTGGTCATCCTATGATCCGCCTACCGGGTCATTAATAAAATGTCATGTCTTTTTTGGGTCTCCTGTGAGTTGCCAGGCCGGGTCATACCACGGGGTATATCCCCGACATTAGCCCCCAGATTAGTTTGAATTTTTTCATGCTACGCTCCTGAAATAAGAATAATAAATATGTTAAGTAGCCGGCTTGCTCCTTTGGCCGGCTTATGAAATGGCTCCTCAGAAATTCGGGTCTTTTCTGCATATGAAATAGTCGTCTTTGATAATCATCTTGCTTGTCAATGTCCTTTGAAAAATATTGAGAATAGAACACCCATATGCCATTGAGTCGGCTTCCAATACTCTTGGCGGGTCATTTCAGCCGAGTCATAATCTTTGATGATGTCGGGTCATTATCGTTGGTGACGCCGGGTCAAAAAACTAGAATCCAGCTGACCTGATAAAAATATTGGGATGAAAACGCATTTGATGTAAAACCGGACTTCCATTGTTTGTTAAGCAGGGTGGCTTATATAAAATCCGGTGGGTTATGATCTTTTTATAACGCTGGCTCATAAATGTTGGTGACGTCGGGTCTAACAACTGAACTCCATAATTAACATCTTGAAAATTCTCCTCAAAGTTTTTGATATGTCCATATTACCTATAGCCCCCAAGCTCCGAGATTATCCATGATAACTTGGTGCTTTGCAACAATATTTTGGACTGTGTAGCCCCAAGTGCCGGGTTGTCTTGCCTGCAGCAACCTGGGACTTGTAATTGCCGTATACTTTATAAAGCTTCAGCGGGTGTAGCCCCCAAGGGCTGGCTCATCAGAATGTGATGCGTCGGGTCTTCAATTTGAACCATATAATCTGTTTGAACAAATGAATACTGTAGCCCCCAAGTGTCGGGTCGCACGCCTGCGGCGACTTGGGACTTTAGAAAATTTGATCTGAGCGGTGTAGCCCCCAAGTGCCAGGTCAGTAAGAATTACTGGGCTGGGACTAAGGAAAATATAGAAACACCAGCTCATCTCCTTGAGATAATAGGGTCTTGCTGACAATGTAATGATTTGAAAAACCGGCTTGCATTAGCCCCCAAGTGTCGTGGTGCATGCTTGCAGCGACATGGGACTTGCATATTTGATATAAACTGAACTTGAATAATGTAGCCCCCAAGTGCCGGGTCGTCTGCCTGCGGCGACTCGCGACTATCTGAGAATAATATGAGTCACCACAACTTGTTGAATGAATCTTTGACCGTGGTTGTAATATAACCCAGCATGAATATCCTGGAATAATTCCTTCGTCTTTGACATGAAATCCCTGCTCGTGGTTGTGATGTAACCCGGCAAATGTATATTGGAGAAATCCATGAGTGTTGTAGATTACCACAGAGCACAATTGAAGAAATCCGAGAACCGGTTAATTATATGACACGACATTATATCTGATAGGGTGGCTGTTGAAAAATAATGAATTCTCCGAGCTGGCTTTGAAAAAAACCCAATGATTTAGTACTGGTTATGATAAACCATGAACATCCAACCATGTTGGCTATTAAAGATCCATTTGCTCTTGCGGAGTACTTAATGGCGGCTCATCTTAAGAGATAAAACCTGCAAAAATAAACAAGACCAAATATATTCTACATTGTTGTGAGGGCGGCTTGAAGAAGCATAACCCGGAGATGTTATAACATTGCTCCTTCTTTCATAATCTTGCTCTCACCCGGATGGATAAGCCGGTCATGATATGTCATGTGAATATGATGCAATGTATGATGCAAAGTATGATGCAATGCATGATGCAATGTTTGACTTGTCAACATTTTTGGCGCGAACGCCGGTTGTTTAGGGTTAGATAAGCTACACCCGGAGGTGAGAAGCCCCCTTTGACAACCGTGGCTAATCGTGTTAGCTGGAGATGGCATAAAGCCGGTCGATAAGGTGTTAGAAGCGATACCCGGAGGTAAGAAGCCACCCTCAGAAGTATGGCGCAAACGCCGGTTGTTAGGGTTAGATAAGCTACACCCGGAGGTGGGAAGCCCCCTTTGACAACCATGGCTAATCGTGTTAGCCGGAGATGGCATAAAGTTGGCCGATAAGGTGTTAGAAGCGATAGCCAGAGGTAAGAAGCCACCCTCAGCAGTATGGCATGAACGCCGGTTGTTAGGGTTAGATAAGCTACACCCGAAGGTGAGAAGCCCCCTTTTACAACCATGGCTAATCGTGTTAGCCGGAGATGGCATAAATCCGGCCGATAAGGTGTTAGAAGCGATACCCGGAGGTAAGAAGCCACCCTCAGCAATGTGGCGCGAACGCCGGTTGTTAGGGTGTTAGATACCCATCGGTAAAAGAAACCTTACAACCGCAGCTAATCATGTTAGCCGGAGATGGCATAAAGCCGGCCGATAGGGTGTTAGAAGCGATACCCGTTGGTAAGAAGCCCCCTTCAGCAATATGACGTAAACGCCGGTCGATAAGGTGTTAGAAGCGATACCCGGAGGAAAGAAGCCACCCTCAATCGCAGCTAATCGTGTTAACCGGAATTTGGCATAAAGCCGGCCGATAGGGCGTTAGAAGCGATACCCGGAGGTAAGAAGCCGCCTTCAGCAATCACAGTTGACATGTCAACTGGAATATTTATGAATTCTTCTTGTAAGTTGCCATCTTGTATGAAGGAACGGCAGAGGCTCCAAATAAATTTAGGCACATATGTTTGAATGATGCATCACGGCGGTTCGTCCTCTTGGGAAACTTTTTTAATCTTCCACCAAAAATGTAGTAGCCCCCAGGATCGGGTTAACTTTGCCATGACCCGGGGTTCTAGTTGAAAACGACCAAATGTGGCTTGCCATGTCTGTAGCCCCCAAGTCTTAAGTTGTCTCGAAGAGGCGGCTTGAGAATCTCCACTGAAAGTTGAGGTTTGGCCGTGGCGGGTTATAGATGATCCCTTATGAATTGCTTCAATGATCCGGTCGATGGATCGTTTCGGCTGTTTGTTGAAGTGAACCAAATTGTATTGGCGGCGGCTTGCCTGCCCGTTGGGCGGCTCATATATGCGAGCACCGCACTAATATGTCAATGTAGATTGGACTGCGGACGGCGGCTTGCGCGCGTCAGCTGGGTGGCTCATACTGATGTATGTAGCTACTGGCATGTTGATGCAGACGTAGAAACCAGTCGTGGCGTTGTTGGTGAAAACCATACCGTGGACACCGCGGCTTGCCGCGTCCATTGGGCGGCTTGTACAGGCAAGCACTGCATAGATATGTCAATGTAGATTGGCCCACCGGGTGGCGATTTAGAACCGTCCGTTGGGTGGCTCGTACTGGTAAACGCGGCCCCTGGCGTGTTGATGTAGACGTAGAAGTCTGCCGTGCCGTTTGAAGTCGGCGTGATCGCGAGAGATGTCCATGGCGTTGAAGCCGGCGTGGATGGTGAGAGACGGTCACAGCGTTGTAAGCCTGCACGGGTGGCGAGAGACGGCCACGGCGTTGTAAGCCTGCGCGGGTGGAGAGAGTCGGCCATGGTGTTGTAGGCCTGCGCGGGTGGCTAGAAACGGCCACGGCGTTGTAAGCCTGCGCAGGTGGCGAGAGACGGCCATGACGTTGTAGGCCGGCGCAATTGGTGAATCGCTCACGTCGTTGGAAACCAGCATGGACGGTAAGTCGCCGTGGCATTGTTAAGCTGGCGTAGTTGGTGAGTCGCCCATGGTATTTATAAGCCGACGCTGACGCACGGGTTATTTCTGGCATGTTGATGTAGACGTAGAAATCCGCCGCGGCGCTGTAAACCGGTGAGGTCGGTGAGTCGGCGGTGGTATTGGAGATCGGTGTTGACGCACGAGTCGTCCGCGGCATTGTTGATGTAAATCCGACCGCGGGGACGGCGGCTTGCGCACGTCCGTGGCGGGTTGATATAGTCCAGACGCCGGTGGCGGCGGCTTGCGCGGGTGCTCGTCGAGAAGTGCGACCCGGACGGATGTCGGCGCATGATAATATTGGCGCGAGCTGCATATTTCCGATCCAACAACACGTCCTTTTTATCATAATTTTTTCTACATAAAAAATATTACAACCCAAAGTAATTTTTCTCAAAAGAAATTATCATACGATAATAAAATAGATGGAAGAGACAACACCTGGTATTTTTACACGAACACTGATGCGCGGCTCGCAGGGACACAACAGCAACCAAAGGATGACGTAGGTAGCCGGCTCAGACGCATGGCAAAACCAGCAAGGTGTAACAGGGCGCGCGAAGGCGAGAGCCGCCCGGGGCAGCGGTGCGGAGGGATGGCATGCAAAACCGACCGCAGATCAGCACGAACACGGTGGGCCAACGTGCGGAGGCGAAGCCCTCCAAAGGAGCAGCGCGTGGAGGCCGCTCAAGGTGAGGCGAGGCGACGGCCAAGCTGGCCGGGGCAGCACAGCGATCATGGCAGGGCAAGGTCCAATCCGTGGTCACGTTGTGGCCAGCTTCAGATCGTATTTGGAATCAAGAAATTGAACTCTCTCGGACTATGATTATCTTAGATATCTTGAGCGGAGCGCACTGCCAATCAATCAAATTTTGATATGCCTTCTAGTGGATCTCACGATGGACAGCAAGTAATAAATTTCTTGATCCCTGTGCTGGCTATGTAGGGTACTTTTTGCATTAGTAGCTGCCGTTGGCAGACATGTTCATTGAACAAAAGAAGTAACAAACTTGGCGCTTGCATGCTTTTGCACCGGATCGCTCCCTTTAAATAATTCTTTAATCTCTGTCTTGAATAGCTCCAACGGCAGATGTTCTAGCCCTTTGTAGTCTGCACTTCACAATATTTATATGGGATTTCACTGCATCGGGGGATGTTGTATGAGAAACCGTAGCAGACCTAGGACCCCCGTTCCGTAAGATCGGCTCTGTACTAATTTGAATTCATGTAGGACAGCCGCCGCGGATGATGCTCTGTACGCATGCTGTTTTCATATCTTTTTTGTTATGCTGCCGGCTTGAGAATTTTTCGCTGCCGAACTAATGTTTTCTTTTGTCAGGACTGCTTCCGCCCGTGCATCCGACAAACAAGGTTAGCGGCGCAGGTTTTAACCATATCTCCGTGCACGATGAAACCATAATATCTCTTCATCTCAAACTCGGATACACTGTTCCGACTGCTCATCGAGACTATCTAGATCTTTTCCTCGCCGGCTCTTTTTCGTTCGGCACATCGCCCTGAAGATATCCCTCCAAAAAACATAACACCATCGTGCGTGGTCTCACAGTAGGCGCCAACTGTCGTGAATTTGTCACGGCAGATGTCCGAGTGAACGGACTTAGGTTCGGGGCGAAGACGCAACTACGTGGCGACTTGAAGGGGTTGATCAGAATCGAGAGACACGGAGTTTACCCAGGTTCGGCCCCTCCGATGGAGGTAAAAGCCTACGTCCTGCTTGTCTAGTATTGATGATGAAGAAGATATCTCGGTTACAGGGGTGTCGTTTGCTACCTCTAATCATGAGAGCCTCTAATCTGTCTATCTCTAATCTCTTGTGTTGTCTAAACTTGTGGACTTGTGTCTCTTTCCCCTCTAGGGGTGCTCTTCCCCTCCTTATATAAATGGAGAGGGTAAGTTTACAGATAGAGTCCTACTAAAGTAGGATTAGGACTAGTCTCTCTAGAATCCTATTCCGGGTCTTGTAACCTTCGACAGGGAGTCTTTCTCTCTTTGAGCCTTCTCTTGTGAGCCGCCTGACGCCGGCTTACACGTCGAGTCTTGGGCCTGGTCATCTTGTGATCCGCCTGCCGGGTCATTAATAAAATGTCATGTATTTTCCGGGTCTCCTGTGAGTCGCCAGGCCGGGTCATACCGCGGGGTATATCCCCGACACAAGGGTAAGAAAATCTTCAAGAAGGACGGCAAAGCTGTTGCCGTGCTCGGTAAGCAAGTTGCCGGGAAGAAGAACAAGAATGGGCACAAGCCTGAGACTGAGTGTTTTTATTGCAAGCGTACCGGTCACTGGAAGCGGAACTGCCCCAAGTACTTAGCGGATAAGAAGGACGGCAACGTTAAAGGTATATGTGATATACTTATTTTTTATGTGTACCTAACCAGCGCTCGTAGTAGCTCCTGGCTATTTGATACCGGTGTAGTTGCTCACATTTGTAACTCCAAGCAGGAGCTGCAGAATAAGCGGAGACTGACAAAGGACGAGGTGACGATGCGCGTCGGGAATGGCTCCAAGGTCGATGTGATCGCCGTCGGCACGCTACCTCGACATCTACCTTCGGGATTAGTTTTAAACCTCAATAATAATTATTTAGTACCAGCTTTGAGCATGAACATTGTATCTGGATCTCGTTTGATTCGAGATGGCTACTCATTTAAATCTGAGAATAATGATTGTTCTATTTATATGGGAGAAATGTTTTATGGTCATGCCCCACTGGTCAATGGTTTATTTTTGATGAATCTCGAATGTGATGTTACACATGTTCATAGTGTGAGTACCAAAAAGTGTAAGTTTGATAACGATAGTCCCACTTACATGTGGCACCGCCGCCTTGGTCATATTGGTGTCAAACGCATGAAGAAACTCCATGCTGATAGACTTTTGGAGTCTCTTGATTTCGAATCATTTGACACGTGCGAATCATGACTCATGGTCAAGATGACCAAGACTCCGTTCTCCGGAACAATGGAGCGAGCAACTGGCTTGTTGGAGATAATACATACCGATGTATGCGGTCCAATGAGCGTCGAGGCTCGCGGTGGCTACTGTTATGTGTTGGGAGACGTAGTAGTAAATCAAAATTTTCCTACGTTCACCAAGATCTATCTATGGAGAAACCAGCAACGAGAGGGGAGAGATTGCATCTTCATACCTTTGAAGATCGCTAAGCGGAAGCGTTACAAGAACGCGGTTGATGGAGTCGTACTCGCAGCGATTCAGATCGCGGTAGATCCGATCAAGTGCCGAACGGACGGCACCTCCGCGTTCAACACACGTGCAGCCCGGTGACGTCTCCAACACCTTGATCCAGCAAGGAGGAAGGAGAGGTTGGGGAAGGGCTCCAACAGCAGCACGACGGCGTGGTGGTGGTGGAGTAGCAAGGTATTCCGACAGGGCTTCGCCTAAGCGCTGCGGAGGAGGAAGAAGAGAGGTAGGGCTTCGCCGTGAGAGAGAGAGATCAAATCTTGTCTCAAAACATCCAAAACCTCAAGTATATATAGGAGGAGGGACGTGGAGGGCTGGCTTGGCCTCTACTCCAAAGAGGAGATGGCCGGCCGAATTAAAGGGAGAGTCCACCTCCCACAAGGGAGGTGGATCTCCTCCTTTTAAATCCTTTTTGCCTTATCTCCTTATCTCCAGCCGCATGGGCCTTTAGCAAAAGTCTTGCCCAGCCCAATAAGGGCTGGCACACTTTATCTAACAGCCCATGTGGTCCTTTGGTCGCCACACCCCTCCCGGGGTCCTCCGGCACCCTCCCGGCACTCCCGGTACACTACCGATGAGCCGGAAAACTTTCCGGTGACCAAAACTGGACTTCCTATATATCAATCTTTACCTCCGGACCATTCCGGAGCTCCTCGTGACGTCCGGGATCTCATCCGGGACTCCGAACAACCTTCGGTAATCACGTATACCTTTTCCCTATAACCCTAGCGTCATCGAACCTTAAGTGTGTAGACCCTACGGGTTCGGGAGACACGTAGACATGACCGAGACACCTCTCCGGTCAATAACCAACAGCGGGATCTGGATACCCATGTTGGCTCCCACGTACTCCACGATGATCTCATCGGATGAACCACGATGTCAAGGATTCAATCAATCCCGTATACAATTCCCTTTGTCTATCGGTATGATACTTGCCCGAGATTCGATCGTCGGTATCCCCATACCTTGTTCAATCTCGTTACCGGCAAGTCTCTTTACTCGTTCCGTAATACATCATCCCGTGACTAACTCCTTAGTCACATTGAGCTCATAATGATGATGTCTTACCGAGTGGGCCCAGAGATACCTCTCCGTCACACGGAGTGACAAATCCCAGTCTCGATTCATGCCAACCCAACAGATACTTTCGGAGATACCCGTAGTGCACCTTTATAGCCACCCAGTTACGTTGTGACGTTTGGCACACCCAAAGCATTCCTACGGTATCCGGGAGTTGCACAATCTCATGGTCTAAGGAAACGATACTTGACATTGAAAAGCTTTAGCAAACGAACTACACGATCTTGTGCTATGCTTAGAATTGGGTCTTGTCCATCACATCATTCTCCTAATGATGTGATCCCATTATCAATGACATCCAATGTCCATGGCCATGAAACCGTGACCATCTATTGATCAACGAGCTAGTCAACTAGAGGCTCACTAGGGACATGTTGTGGTCTATGTATTCACACATGTATTATGGTTTCCGGTTAACACAATTATAGCATGAACAATAGACAATTATCATGAACAAGGAAATACAATAATAACCATTTTATTATTGCCTCTAGGGCATATTTCCAACAGTCTCCCACTTGCACTAGAGTCAATAATCTAGTTCACATCACCATGTGATTAACACTTACATCACCATGTGATCATATCATCATGTGATTAACACCCAATAAGTTCTGGGGTTTGTTCATGTTCTACTCGTGAAAGAGGTTTTTAGTCAGCGGGTCTGCGACATTCAGATCCGTGTGTACCTTGCAAACTTTCCATGTCATATTTGTAGATACTACTCCCATGCTCCACTTGGAGCTATTCCAAATGGCTGCTCCACTATACATAGCTGGATTTCTACTAAGAGTCATCCGGATTGGTTTTAAAGTTTGCATCATCGTAACACTTTATGATGAACTCTTTATCACCTCCATAATTGAGAAATATTTCCTTAGTTCTCAAGTTACTAAGGCTAACTTTGACCGCTGTCCAGTGATCCACTCTTGGATTACTCTTGTACCCCTTGACAGACTCATGGCAAGGCACACACAGGTGCGGTACACAGCATGGCATACTATATAGAGCCTATGGCTAAAGCATAGGAGATGACACTCATCTCTTCTTTATCTTCTGCCGTGGTCGGGTATTGAGTCTTACTCAATTTCACACCTTACAATACAGTCAAGAACTCCTTCTTTGACCCATCTATTTTGAACTCCTTCAAAAACTTGTCGCGGTATGTCTTCGTCGAAAAAACTTATCAAGCGAATAGATCTATCCCTGTAGATCTTGATGCTCAATAAAATAGTAGCTTTATCTGGGTCTTCCTTTGAAAAAAAAACTTTTCAAACAACCCTTCATGCTCTTCCAGAAATTCTACATCATTTCCGATCAATAATATGTCAACTACATATTCTTATAAGAAATTCTATAGTGCTCCCACTCACTTTCTTGCAAATACAAGTTTTTCATAAACTTTGTATAAACTTAAACACTTTGATCACCTCATCAAAGCATATATTCCAACTCCGAGATTCTTGCTCCAGTCCATAGAAGGATCGCTGGAGTTTGCATATTATTAGCATCCTTAGGATTGACAAAACCTTCTGGTTGTATCACATACAACTCTTCCTCACAGAAACCATTACGGAAACCTTGTTTTGTCATCCATCTGCCAGATTTCATAATCAAAAAATGCAGCAACTGCTAACAAAATTTTAATAGACTTTTAGCATCGCTATAGATGAGACAATCTCATTGCAGTCAACTCCTTGAACTTGGCGGAAACTTCTTTGCGACAAGTCGAGCTTTATAAACGGTGACATTTCACCATTAGTGTCTATGTTTATCTCAAAGGTCCATTTGTACTCAATGACCCGCCATTCAACAGGCAAGTCTACCAAAGTCCATACTTGGTTTTCACACATGGATCCTTTCTCGGATTTCATGGCTCCTAGCCATTTGTTGGAATCCGGGCCCACCATCGCTTCTCCATAGTTCGTAGGTTCATCGTTGTCCAACAACATGATTTCCAAGACAAGGTTGTCGTACTACTCAGGAGCAGTACGCGTCCTTGTTGACCTACGAGGTTCGATAGTGACTTGATCCGAAGCTTCATGATCATCATCATTAACTTCCTTTTCAACTGAGTAGGCTCTACAGAAACAACTTTCTGTGTTGCGCTATTCTCTGGTTGAAACAAAGGTTCAACAACCTCATCAAGTTCTATCTTCCTCCCACTCAATTCTTTCGAGAGAAACTCTTTCTCAAGAAAGGACCCGTTCTTAGCAACAAACACCTTTTGCGCTTGGATCTGAGATAGAAGGTATACCCAATGTCTCATTAGGGTATTCTATGAAGATGCATTTGTCTGCTTTGAGTTCGAGCTCGCTAGGTGAAAAACCCATTTTCACATAAGCGTCGCAGCCCCAAACATTAAGAAATGACAGCTTAGGCTTCTGTCAAACCATAATTCTCACGGTGTCATCTCAACAGACTTAGATGGTGCCCTGTTAAAGTGAATGGATTTGTCTTTAATGCATAACCCCATAACGATAGTGGTAAAACGATAAGAGACATCATAGTACTCACTATATCCAATAGAGCACGACTACGACGTTGGAACACACCATCACACTATGGTGTTCCAGGAGGCGTGAGCTGTGAAACAATTTCCACATTGTCTAAAATTGCATACCAAACTCGTAACTTAGATATTCACCTCCATGATCATATCATAGACATTTATCTTCTTGTCACGATGATCTTTAACTTCACTCTGAAACTCCTTGCATCTTTCAAACATTTCAGATTCGTGTTTCATTAAGTAAATATCCCCATATTTACTCAAATCATCAGTGAAGGTAAAGAAAAACAACGATATCCACTGTGTGTTTCAACACTCATTGGACCACATACATCAACATGTATTATTTCCAATAAGCCACTTGCCCGCTCCATCATATTGGATGACGGGGTCTTAGTCATCTTGCCCAAGAGGCATGGCTCGCATGTCTCAACCGATTCGAAATCGAGTGAGTCAAAAATCCATCATCATGGAGTTTCTTCATGCGATTTATACCAATATGACATTTAGCGGCAGTGCCACAAGTATGTGGTACTATCATTATTACCTTTATATATTTTTGGTACCAACGTTATGAACATGTGTACTACTACGATCATGATTCGATAAACCATTTCGAGTGGGTGCATGACCATTGAAGGCATTATCCATGTAAATAGAATAACCATTATTCTCTAACTTATATGAATAACCGTATTGCACTAATCATGATCTAATCACGTTCATGCTCAACGCAAACACCAAATAACATTTATTTAGGTTTATCACAAATCCCGAAGGTAGAGAGAGCGTGCGATGGTGATCACATCAATCTTGGAAACACTTCCAACACACATCGTCACCTTTCACCTAGCTAGTCTCCGTTTATTCCGTAGCTTTTATTTCGAGTTGCTAGCACTTAGCAACCGAACCGGTATCCAATACCCAGGTGCTACTAGGAGTACCAGCAAGGTACACATCACTAACACGTATATCAAATATACCTCCATTGACATTACCCGCCTTCTTATCTACCAAGCATCTAGGGTTTTTCCGCTTCAGCGAACATTCTCCTCATAACAGAAGCACTTAGTCTCAGGTTCGGGCTCAACCTTGGGTTTCTTCACTAGAGCAACAACTGGCTTGCCATTCCTGAAGTTTTCCCTTCTTGCCCTTGCCCCTTTTGAAACTAGTGGTTTAACTTAACCATCAACACTTGATGCTCCTTCTTGATTTCTACCTTCGTGGTGTCAAACATCACGAACAACTCAGGGATCATCTTATCCATCCCTGGCATGTTATAGTTCATCACGAAGCTCTAGTAGCTTGGTGGCAGTGACTTGGAGAACTGCATTAATCACTATCTCATCTGGAAGATTAACTCCCACTTGATTCAAGTGATTGTAGCACCCAGACAATCTGAGCACACGCTCACCGATTAAGCTATTCTCCTTTATCTTGTAGACAAAGAATCTTGTTGGAGGTCTCATACCTCTCAACATAGGCACGAGCCTGAGATCACAATCTCAGCTCCTAGAACATCTCATATGTTCCGTGACGTTCAAAACGTTTTGGAGCCTCAATTCTAAGCCGCAATGCATGACGCATTGAACTATCATGTAGTCACCAAAAAGTGCCTGTCATATGTTCACAACATCTACAGACAACACTTGAGGGAGTGGTGCAATTAGCGGTACATCAAAAAACATAAGCTTTCTGTGCAGCAATGAGGACAATCCTCAGATCACGGACCCAGTCCGCATTATTGCTACCATCAACTTTCAACTTACTTTTCTCTAGGATTGTATCAATAAAACTGTGGAGCTACAGCGCGAGCTATCTACGACATAATTTGCAAGGACATTTTTAGACTAAGTTCATGATAATTAAGTTCACTTAATCAAATTATTAATGAAATCCCACTTAGATAGACATCTCTCTAGTCTTCCAAGTGATACATGATCCATGTCAACTAGCCCGTGTCCGATCATCACGTGAGACGGACTAGTCATCCATGGTGAACATCTCTATGTTGATCGTATCTTCTATACGACTCATGTTCGACCTTTCGGTCTTCCGTGTTCCGAGGCCATGTCTGTACATGCTAGGCTCGTCAAGTCAACCTAAGTGTTTCGCATGTGTAAATCTCGCTTACACCCGTTGTATGCGAACGTTAGAACCTATCACACCCGATCATCACGTGGTGCTTCGGAACGACGATCCTTAGCAACGGTGCACAGTTAGGGTGAACATCTTTCTTGAAATTTTATTGAGAGATCATCTTATTTACTACCGTCGTTCTATGCAAATAAGATGTAAACATGATAAACATCACATGCAATCAATATAGTGACATGATATGGCCAATATCATCTTGCTCCTTTGATCTCCATCTTCGGGGCACCATGATCATCACTGTCACCGGCACGACACCATGATCTCCATCATCATGATCTCCATCATTGTGTCTTCATGAAGTTGTCTCGCCAACTATTACTTCTACTACTACAGCTAATGTTTAGCAATAAAGTAAAGTAATTACATGGCGTTTATGATTGACACGCAGATCATACAATAATATAAGACAACTCCTATGGCTCCTGCCGGTTGTCATAGTCATCGACATGCAAGTCGTGAACCCTATTACAAGAACATGATCAATCTCATACATCACAATGCATCACATCACATCCTTTTGGCCATATCACATCACACGGCATATGCTGCAAAAACAAGTTAGACGTCCTCTAATTTGTAGTTGCAAGTTTTTACGTGGTTGCTATAGGTTTCTAGCAAGAACGTTTCTTACCTACGTCAAAACCACAACGTGATATGCCAATTGCTATTTACCCTTCATAAGGACCCTTTTCATCGAATCCAATCCGACTAAGGTGGGAGAGACAGACACCCGCTAGCCACCTTATGCAACTAGTGCATGTCAGGCGGTGGAACCGGTCTCACGTAAGCGTACGTGTAAGGTTGGTCCGGGCCGCTTCATCCCACAATACCGTCGAATCAAGATAAGACTAGTAACGGCAAGCATATTAACAAAATCGACGCCCACAACTGCTTTGTGTTCTACTCGTGCATAGATTCTACGCATAGACCTAGCTCATGATGCCACTGTTGGGAGACGTAGTAGTAAATCAAAATTTTCCTACGTTCACCAAGATCTATCTATGGAGAAACCAGCAACGAGAGGGGAGAGATTGCATCTTCATACCTTTGAAGATCGCTAAGCGGAAGCGTTACAAGAACGCGGTTGATGGAGTCATACTCGCAGCGATTCAGATCGCGGTAGATCCGATCAAGTGCCGAACGGACGGCACCTCCGCGTTCAACACACGTGCAGCCCGGTGACGTCTCCAACACCTTGATCCAGCAAGGAGGAAGGAGAGGTTGGGGAAGGGCTCCAACAGCAGCACGACAGCGTGGTGGTGGTGGAGTAGCAAGGTATTCCGACAGGGCTTCGCCTAAGCGCTGCGGAGGAGGAAGAAGAGAGGTAGGGCTTCGCCGTGAGAGAGAGAGATCAAATCTTGTCTCAAAACATCCAAAACCTCAAGTATATATAGGAGGAGGGACGTGGAGGGCTGGCTTGGCCTCTACTCCAAAGAGGAGATGGCCGGCCGAATTAAAGGGAGAGTCCACCTCCCACAAGGGAGGTGGATCTCCTCCTTTTAAATCCTTTTTGCCTTATCTCCTTATCTCCAGCCGCATGGGCCTTTAGCAAAAGTCTTGCCCAGCCCAATAAGGGCTGGCACACTTTATCTAACAGCCCATGTGGTCCTTTGGTCGCCACACCCCTCCCGGGGGTCCTCCGGCACCCTCCCGGCACTCCCGGTACACTACCGATGAGCCGGAAAACTTTCCGGTGACCAAAACTGGACTTCCTATATATCAATCTTTACCTCCGGACCATTCCGGAGCTCCTCGTGACGTCCGGGATCTCATCCGGGACTCCGAACAACCTTCGGTAATCACGTATACCTTTTCCCTATAACCCTAGCGTCATCGAACCTTAAGTGTGTAGACCCTACGGGTTCGGGAGACACGTAGACATGACCGAGACACCTCTCCGGTCAATAACCAACAGCGGGATCTGGATACCCATGTTGGCTCCCACGTACTCCACGATGATCTCATCGGATGAACCACGATGTCAAGGATTCAATCAATCCCGTATACAATTCCCTTTGTCTATCGGTATGATACTTGCCCGAGATTCGATCGTCGGTATCCCCATACCTTGTTCAATCTCGTTACCGGCAAGTCTCTTTACTCGTTCCGTAATACATCATCCCGTGACTAACTCCTTAGTCACATTGAGCTCATAATGATGATGTCTTACCGAGTGGGCCCAGAGATACCTCTCCGTCACACGGAGTGACAAATCCCAGTCTCGATTCATGCCAACCCAACAGATACTTTCGGAGATACCCGTAGTGCACCTTTATAGCCACCCAGTTACGTTGTGACGTTTGGCACACCCAAAGCATTCCTACGGTATCCGGGAGTTGCACAATCTCATGGTCTAAGGAAACGATACTTGACATTGAAAAGCTTTAGCAAACGAACTACACGATCTTGTGCTATGCTTAGAATTGGGTCTTGTCCATCACATCATTCTCCTAATGATGTGATCCCGTTATCAATGACATCCAATGTCCATGGCCATGAAACCGTGACCATCTATTGATCAACGAGCTAGTCAACTGGAGGCTCACTAGGGACATGTTGTGGTCTATGTATTCACACATGTATTATGGTTTCCGGTTAACACAATTATAGCATGAACAATAGACAATTATCATGAACAAGGAAATACAATAATAACCATTTTATTATTGCCTCTAGGTCATATTGGTGTCAAACGCATGAAGAAACTCCATGCTGATAGACTTTTGGAGTCTCTTGATTTCGAATCATTTGACACGTGCGAATCATGACTCATGGTCAAGATGACCAAGACTCCGTTCTCCGGAACAATGGAGCGAGCAACTGGCTTGTTGGAGATAATACATACCGATGTATGCGGTCCAATGAGCGTCGAGGCTCGCGGTGGCTACTGTTATGTTCTCACCCTCACTAATGACTTGAGCAGATATGGGTATGTCTACTTAATGAAACACAAGTCTGAAACCTTTGAAGGGTTCAAGGAATTTTAGAGTGAGGTAGAGAATCAACGTGACAGGAAAATAAAGTGCCTATGATCTGATCGTGGCGGAGAATATTTAAGTCACGAGTTTGGCACGCACCTAAGGAAATGTGGAATCGTTTCACAACTCACACCGCCTGGTACACCTCAGCGAAATGGTGTGCCTAAACGTCGTAATCGCACTCTATTGGATATGGTGCGATCTATTGGGGATTTGCATTAGAGACTATCGCATTCACTTTAAATTGGGCACCGTCAAAGTCCGTTGAGACGACACCGTATGAATTATGGTTTGGAAAGAAACCTAAGCTAACGTTTCTAAAAGTTTGGGGATGCGATGCTTATGTGAAGAAACTTCAACCTGAGAAGCTCGAACCCAAAGCGGAAAAGTGCGTCTTCATAGGATATCCCAAAGAGACTATTGGGTATACCTTCTACCTCAGATCCGAAGGCAAAGTCTTTGTTGACAAGAATGGATCCTTTCTCGAGAAAGAGTTTCTCTCGAAAGAAGTAAGTGGGAGGAAAATAGAACTTGATGAGGTAATTGTACCTCTACTCGAACCAGAGAGTAGCGCAGCACAGAAAGTTGTTTCTGTGGACCCTGCATCGGCTGGAGAGGTAGTTAATGATGATGATCATGAAACTTCATATCAAGTTACTATTGAATGTTGAAGGTCCACTAGGACACGTTCCGCACCAGAGTGGTACCGCAACCCTGTCCTGGAGATCATGTTGTTGGACAACGATGAACCTTCGAACTATGAAGAAGCGATGGCGGGCCCGAATTCCAACAAATGGCTTGAAGCCATGAAATACAAGATAGGATCCATGTATGAGAACAAAGTGTGGACTTTGGTGGACTTGCCTGATGATAAGCGAGCCATTGAAAATAAATAGATCTTTAAGAAGAAGACGGACGCGGATGGTAATGTGACCGTCTATAAGGCTCGGCTTGTCGCTAAGGGTTATCGACAAGTTCAAGGAGTTGACTACGAGGAGACTTTATCACCCATAGCGATGCGAAAGTCTGTCCTAATCATGTTAGCAATTGCCACATTTTATGATTATGAGATCTAGCAAATGGACGTCAAAACGGCGTTCCTTAATGGCTTCCTTAAGGAAGAACTGTATATGATGCAGCCGGAAGGTTTTGTCTATCCTAAAGATGCTAACAAAGTATGCAAGCTCCAGCGCTCCATCTGTGGGCTGGTGCAAGCATCTCGGAGTTGGAACATTCGCTTTAATGAGGTGATTAAAGCGTTTGGATTTGTACAGGTTTATGGAGAACCCTGTATTTACAAGAAAGTGAGTGGGACCTCTGTAGCATTACTCATATTATATGTGGATGACATATTGTTGATGGGAAATGATATAGAACCTTTGGAAAGTGTAAAGGCCTACTTGAATAAATGTTTTTCAATGAAGGACCTTGGAGAAGCTTCTTACATATTAGGTATTAAGATCTATAGAAATAGATCGAAATGCCTCATAGGTCTTTCACAAAGCATAAACCTTGAAAGGATATTGAAGAAGTTCAATATGGATCAGTCCAAGAAGGGGTTCTTACCTGTGTTACAGGGTGTGAGATTGAGTACGACTCAATGCCCGACCACGGCAAAGGATAGAGAAAAGATGATTGTCATCCCCTATGCTTTAGCGATAGGCTCTATTATGTATGCCATGCTGTGTACCAGACCTGATGTGAACCTTGCCATAAGTTTGGTAGGGAGGTACCAAAGTGATCCCGGAGCGGAACACTAGACAGCGGTCAAGAATATCCTGAAGTACCTGAAAAGGACAAAGGACATGTTTCTCGTATATGGAGGTGCCGAAGAGCTCGTCGTAAAAGGTTACGTCGATGCTAGCTTCGACACAGATTCAGACAACTCCAATTCGCAAACCGGATACGTGTATATTTTGAATAGAGGGGCAGTTAGCTGGTGCAGCAGCAAGCAAAGCGTCGTGGTGGCATCTACATCTGAAGCGGAGTATATAGATGTTTCAGAAGCAGCAAAGGAAGGGGTCTGGATGAAGGAGTTCATCACCGACCTAGGAGTAATTCCCAATGCGTCGGGCTCGATGACTCTATTCTGTGACAACACTGGAGCTATTGCCCTTGCCAAGGAGCCCAGGTTTCACAAGAAGACAAGACAAATCAAGCGCCGCTTCAACTCCATCCGTGATTACATTTAGGAGGGAGATATAGATATTTGTAAAGTACACACGGATCTGAATGTCGCAGATCCGTTGACTAAACCTCTCTCATGAGCGAAACATGATCAACACCAGAATGCTATGGGTGTTCGATTCATCACAATGTAACTAGATTATTGACTCTAGTGCAAGTGGGAGACTGTTGGAAATATGCCCTAGAGGCAATAATAAAATGATTATTATTGTATTTCCTTGTTCATGATAATTGTCTATTGTTCTTTCTATAATTGTGTTAACCGGAAGCCGTAATGCATGTGTGAATACATAGACCACAATGTGTCCCTAGTGAGCCTCTAGTTGGCTAGCTCGTTGATCAATAGATGGTCACGGTTTCATGACCATGGACATTGGATGTTGTTGATAATGGGATCACATCATTAGGAGAATGATGTGATGGACAAGACCCAATCCAAAGCATAGCACAAGATCGTGTAGTTCGTCTGCTAAAGCTTTTCTAATGTCAAGTATCATTTCCTTAGACCATGAGATTGTGCAACTCCCGGATACTGTAGGAATTCTTTGGGTGTGCCAAACGTCACAACGTAACTGGGTGGCTATAAAGGTGCACTATGGGTGTCTCCGAAAGTGACTGTTGGGTTGGCACGAATCGAGACTAAGATTTGTCACTCCGTATGACAGAGAGGTATCTCTGGGCCCACTCGGTAAGACATCATCATAATGAGCCCAATGTGACTAAGGAGTTAGCCATGGGATGATGTGTTACTGAACGAGTAAAGAGACTTGCCGGTAACGAGATTAAACAAGGTATGGGTATACCGACGATCGAATCTAGGGCAAGTATTGTTGGGGAATGTTGCATGGGAAACAAAAAATTTCCTACTTACACGCAGATCTATCCATGGTGATGAGCATCTACGAGAGGGAGAGTGGATCTACATACATTGTAGATCGCTAAGCGGGAAGCATTAAGAAACGCGGTTGGTGTAGTCAAACGTCTTCACGATCCAAATCGCCATGCGTCCCGCGATCCAATCATGATCCGTCCCACGATCCAATCACGATCCGTCCCACGATCTGTCCCACGAACTTGATCACGATCCGTCCCACGAACTTGATCATGATCCTTCCGATCTAGCACCGAACGGACGACACCTCCGCGTTCAGCACACATACAACTTGATGACGATCTCCACCGTCTTGATCCAGCAAGAAGGAGTGGAGAGGAAGAAGAGTTCTTCTGCGGCGTGACGGTGCTCCGGCGATGGTGGTGGAGCAATTCCGGTAGGGCTTCGCCTAAACACTGCATAAATCCGATCAAGAGGAGAAACAATGCACTGGAGGAACGGGCAGCACGTGGCTGAAATTCTAGTGCAAAAACCCTAAAACCTCTAGTATATATAAGAGGAGAGGAGGAGAGGAGGCAGCCTTGGCTTCCCAAGCCAAGGGCTTCGGCCGAACCAACTAGGATTGGAGGACTCTCCTCCAATCCTAGTAGGACTAGGATTCGTCCCTTTTTTTCCTTTTTCCACCTTTTCCTAGTAGGAGTAGCAACTGCTTTGCCATCCTTCTTGGTTTTACCCTTCTTGCCTTTGCCCTTGACTTCGCCATTTTTCTTGAAACTAGTGGTTTCATTGACCATCAACACTTGATGTTCTTTCTGGATTTCAGACTCAGCGACTTTTAGCATCGCAAACAACTCGGCGACTGACTTGTTCATCCCGTGCATGTTATAGTTCATCACAAAGCTCTTGTAACTAGGTGGCAGTGATTGAAGAACTCTATCAGTGATCGCCTTTGGCGGAAGGGCAATTCCCAACTCCGCTAGACGAGTTGAATACCTAGACATTCTGAGTATATGTTCAGCGAAAGACCCGTTCTCCTCCATCTTGCAAGCATAGAACTTATCGGAGGTTTCATACCTCTCGATCCAGGCGTTCTTCTGAAAGATAAACTTCAACTCCTGGAACATCTCATATGCTCCATGACGTTCAAAACGTCTTTGAAGTCCCGGTTCTAAGCCATACAATATTGCACACTGAACTATTGAGTAATCTCCAGTACGTGCCTCCCAAGCGTTCTTAACGTCTTCGGAGGTCATGTCTTCTGGTTGGTCACCAAGCGGTGCATCAAGGACATATGATTTCTGGGAAGCCGTGAGGATAATCCTCAGATTTCGGGCCCAGTCAACAAAGTTACTTCCATCATCTTTCAACTTAGCTTTGTCTAGGAACGCATTAAAATTCAGGGGTGCTACTGCGCGAGCCACTGATCTACAACATAAATATGCAAAGTTCACTTAGACTATTGTTCAAGATAATGAGTTTAGTTAATCAAATTACTAAAGCTCCCACTCAAATTGACATCCCTCAGGTCATATGAGTGTCACATGATCCAAATCCACCAACTCAAGTCCGATCATCACGCGAGTTGAGGTGGCTTCAATGGTGAACATCATTATGTTGATCATATCTACTATATGACTCATGTTCGACCTTTCGGTCTCTTGTGTTCCGAGGCCATGTCTGTACATGCTAGGATCGTCAAGTTTAACCCGAGTGTTCTGCGCGTGCAACACTCGCTTGCACCCGTTGTATGTGAACGTAGAGTCTATCACACCCGATCATCACGTGGTGTCTCAACGCGACAAACTTTCGCAATGGTGCACACTCGGGGAGAATACAATTTATCTTGAAATTTAAGTGAGGGATCACCTTATAATGCTACCGTCATACTAAGAAAAACAAGGTGCATAAAAGGATTAACATCACATGCAATTCATAAGTGACATGATATGGCCATGAACTTGTGCTTTAGACCTCCATCTTGAAAGCACCGGCATGATCTCCATCGTCACCGGCACGACACCTTGATCTCCATCAATGTGTCGCCATTGGGGTTGTCATGCCCTGCATGCTTCTACTACTATTGCTACAGTTTAGCGATAAAGTAAAGCATTACATAGCGCTTAATGATTGACACGTAGGTCATACAATAATTAAAGACAACCCTATGGCTCCTGCCGGTTGATGTACTCATCGACATGCAAGTCGTGAAATTCTATACATCACATGATCATCTCATACATCACATATATCACATCATGTAATTGGCCATATCAGATCACAACATACCCTGCAAAAACAAGTTAGACGTCCTCAAATTGTTGTTGCATGTTTTACGTGGCTGCTACGGGTTTCTAGCAAGAACGATTCTCACCTACGCATAAACCACAATAGTGATACAACAGTGGTTTGAGAACCGAATCTATGTGCCCAATGAACCAGAGCTCAGGAAGTTGATACTTCAGGAAGCCCACGATTCACCTTACTCAATACACCCAGGCAATACCAAGATGTATCTGGATTTAAAGGAAAGTTATTGGTGGACAGGTATGAAGAAAGATATTGCGGAACATGTTGCAATATGTGATGTTTGTCAGAGAGTAAAGGCAGAACATCAGAAACCAGCAGGGTCACTCCAACCTTTGCCGATACCCGAGTGGAAATGGGAAAAGCTTGGTATGGATTTCATCACAGGATTACCCAGGACCCGTTCAGGTTATGATTCCATCTGGGTAGTGGTTGATCGCTTGACCAAGGTGGCTCACTTCATGCCGGTAAAGACCACCTATACCAGTGCTAAGCTAGCCAAGATATATATGACCAGGATCGTATGTCTGCATGGAGTTCCAAGGAGTATCGTGTCAGATAGAGGAACACAATTTACTTCAAAGTTTTGGCATCAGTTACATGAAACTTTGGGTACAAGGCTAGAGTTCAGTACAGCCTTTCATCCGCAGACAGATGGACAGACTGAGAGAGTCAATCAGATTTTGGAGGACATGTTGAGAGCTTGTGCACTAGACTATGGTTCTACTTGGGACGATAACTTGCCTTACGCAGAATTCTCATACAACAACAGTTATCAGACCAGTCTAAAGATGGCCCCTTTCGAAGCTTTATACGGAAGGAGGTGCAGAACACCACTGACATGGGATGGTGTTGGAGACCGAAAACTTTTTGGTCCCGACCTTATCCGAGATTCTGAAGAGAAAGTCAAGTTGATTCGTGACAGACTCAAGATAGCTCAATCTCGACAGAAGAGTTATGCTGACAGCAAACGTAAAGAAGTGACATATGAAGTGGGAGACAGAGCATATCTTCGTGTATCCCCGCTTCGAGGAATCAAGAGATTTGGTGTTAAAGGAAAATTAGCACCCAGATTCATAGGCCCCTACAAAATTCTTGAACGTAGAGGCGAAGTTGCATACAAACTGGAATTGCCGGAAGGATTATCCGAAGTTCATAATGTGTTCCATGTGTCCCAGCTGAAGAAATGCCATGCTGAGATGGCTGACATCCCTTTGCGAGACACCGTGCCCCTAGAGGCCATACAACTTGACAATGATCTGACCTACGAGGAGAAGCCTGTCAGAATCCTCGAGACTGCCAACAGGATTACCCGCAGCAAGATCATCAAGTTCTGTAAAGTTCTGTGGAGTCACCACAGTGAGGAAGAAGCCACCTGGGAACGCGAAGAAGATCTTCGTAGAGACCATCCGCACCTATTTTCTAGCCAACCCGAATCTCGAGGGCGAGATTCATCTTAAGGTGGGTAGGTTTGTAACATCCCAAAATTCCATTTTGGAATGTTATGATTATAGCTATGCATCTAGCAGCATCATTGCTTGATTTTATGTGTTAGTTGAAATGTCTCTTCTGAATTCCAGAAAGTCCTTTCTACTTTTCACTAAGTTGCCTTCACCTATTTGAAATTTTGGTTAAAAGTTCAAATAAGAGAGGAGGAACATGACACTCCACACCAGGGACTAATTGGTGGTTTATTTGAACAAAATAACTAGGGGGTTATTTTGAAAATATTTGCAAAAAGGGTTTAAAAACAATTAGGCAATTTCTGAAAAAATTATTTTTTTCAAAGTGTTCAAATGACAGAATAGAAATGTTCATTAAATAGCATTTATTATTCTGTTAATTTTCATATATAATACCCCTATATTTAGAGACGATTTGAATGCTTTAAAAGCTTTTGAATGTCTCTGGAATATTATTAAAAAGAAACGGTAACCGTTTCCGGTATTAAACGGGCCGGCCCATCGGCTTTAAAAGCCGAGACCGTTACCGGTCGGCCGACCGAGCGCATTCACTTCCCTCTCTCTCACTGCAACTGGACCCCACCCGACCGACCGTTGCCCCGAAACGGTCGTCTTCCCCGCACCCGCGAGCGCCGGACCCGACTCGCCGGCCGTTTCTCCCCTCACCGGATCTCTCTCCCCTCTTAACTCCCCGCACTCCCAACGCCCCTATATAAACCGGACACTCCCCGCATCCATTTTCCCCCCCGAGCCCCCTTTCTCTCTCGCCGAGACGCTGTCAATTGCTCGCCGGAGTAGCGCCACCACCGAATCTCGCCGTCGAGCGTAGCCACCGTCTCCGTCCACCGTTCGCCCCACTGTTGCCACCAATCGACTCCGGAGAACCGTCGCCGTCGCCCGGACCACTTCCCTATCTTCCCCGACCACCGGAGCGCCTCGCCGTCGCATTCGCCGCTACCGGACTCGCCGGAGAACCCCGACGCCGGCGACTCTTAACACTGTGAGCATCCCCACTCGTTCGATCTGGAATCGACGTTCCAGATTAGATCGGATTTAATCCGAACCGGTACCCACTACCGATCGGTCGCCCGCCCGTAATCCTCGAGCGCACACCCCCCTTAGCCAATCGGACAGCGCCACGTAGCCCCCTGACCGTCGCAAATCATTTTCCTTTTTCAGTTTTTGTTTTAATTAACAGAATGTTTTTAAAAATTGTTTTGCTTATATCTTTTAATCTATTTAGTGTTTTGAGTTGATTCTTTTTGCAATAGCTCACATTTTTCATGTAGTTTCACCCTGTACATTTAAATTTCAAATTTGAACTATAAAATTTGAATTTAATCAAATTTGCTCAAAATCTTCAAATCTGAATAACTAGAGTTTGAAAATAGATTTTGATATGAATCTTTTTGCTACTGTTTGGTATTAGTTAGGACTACCTTCATGCTTAGTTTGAAGATATTTAGGATACATTTGATTAATGTTTTAACCTAAAACAGAATCTGCCTAGTATTACAATATAGTTTTATATACTTAATTTTAATTAGTTTGATTTAGAATTTGGTTTTATTTGTTTGTTAGGTTCTGTTAGTAAACATTTAGTGTTTTCACTCACTGTTAATAAAAATATAAATTTGCTTAGTTTAATTTTATTTAACCTAGGAATCACAACTTATTTTCAAATAGGTTTATTTTGATTAAAACAACTAACTAGTAATAGTTTTGTTTTCAAACAAAGTTTTGTATATTTTAATTCTGTTTTCTAAGACAGATTTAATTTTAAATTATTTCCTGTTAAGAACATGTTTTACAAATAAATAACAAGTTTAGTTTTTCATTCTTTTTTTAATATAACTATAGTTGATTCATATAGTGTTTATCACAAACTTGTATAAACTTTACTAAAGTTTTCCCAACAAACTTAAATTGATTATATTCTGTTTATTAATAAAATATTCTATTGTTTCCTTGCTGACAACAATTGTTTTGTTATTACAAAATAGTTTTATTATGATAGTAGTGTTTTATCAATCACCTCCTAGAAAACAAAACTTTGTGTGTTTTCTTACTTGAGATTTGTGCATTGTTTTGTCTTGATTGTTTACTAGTTCTTGGTTGATGTTTGTGAGTTACAATATTTTGTTGTATGCTTATTGAGTGCTTGTTTGCTTCGTTAGATTATCCGGAGTGCGAAGCTTGTTACTTAGAGTCACTCACGTACGAAGATCATCAATCAGGCAAGTCACCTTGATCATACTTTCACCCATGTTTTATATGTATTAGTTCTACCATCTCCCCAATTGCATGCAAGATAGGTTAGTTGGAAACTTGGTTACATTGTAGTAGTATCATGTGATAGGTACCCCTCTCAACCCTCTTTGACAATTTTGGCCCCGGGAAACGTTGTTTTTACTTTTGCTATGCTATTAGTAGACGGGGTTGGTTGTGTGATTCATGGGAGTTGAGAGAGTTAATAATTTCAAGACCTACATAATGAACAAGATTCAAGACTCCGAGTTTTCAACATACCTCTGGGTGGATGATGGTTGAACGGCGCCCTGGAGAAACCAGTGGTTAGCCTAGGTGATGCTGGAGATGGCCAGTATTCACGCGGAAAGGTCCACCCAGGCACAAAGAGATGGATGGGTGCTTCAAAACCCAAGGCTTACCTGCACAGCCACAAGTCATTATGGGCTCTGGCTTGGTTGGATATCGTGGTGACCCTGGACAGGCGGTGCTACGAGAGGTAGAAGAACGGTAGGAAAGGATGGGCACCGACAGAGTCGCAGGGAAACCCTTTGGAAGACCATGTTTTGGTCATCCGTTTCTCAAACACCCTGAAGTGCGAGAAATCAAACGGAGGCGACAAAATCTTGTGGGGAACGTGTGCAAAACTCTGCAGAGTATACAAAACCTAATCGATTAGCCGTGTCCACGGTCATGGACGACTTGAGCCAAAGGAATTGGAACTTCCGGAACTCTCAACACAATTAATATGATGATGTGGGTATTAACAATTTTGGGTATGAGAATTGGTTGGTGGAACCATCTCATTAATCAACCAACTTAGTAATATTTTGCTTAGCCCCTCTCTTGATGTAGGAAAAACTTGGCTTTACGCAAAAAAAACTTACACCACCACCTGCCATATAAGCATATAGACTAGCTGATTATTTTCACCCCTCTCGTGTGACTTTGTCGGCATATTCCATATGCTGACCTACACGGCTGCAACGTATCATGTTGCAGAGTATTTTTCCGACTAGGAGTGAGGACGCGTTCTATGCTCAGTGAGATGCCCATGGAGTCGGATGGACTCATCTACCGTCGACGCTTCCACAAGATTTAGATATTCTCATGAGTTGGCCTTTGGCCACTTTATTGTAATCTTTATTGTAATAAAGGACTCGATATGAGATTTCGACTAATATAATGTTGTGTGATTTCCCTTTGATATATACATTGATGTACCGTGTGTGTACCAGCATGATCTTGGGATGGTACGGAAACACCGGAGACTTGGCCTTTCAGGTCGGGTCGCTACATAGGATCTCAGGCTTGTGCCCGTGTTGCGAGATATGAGATCTCCAACAAGATTCTTTGCCTGCAAAATGAAAGAGAATAGCTCAATCGTTGAGCATGTGCTCAGATTGTCTGGGTGCTACAATCGCTTGAATCGAGTGGGAGTTGATCTTCCAGATAAGATAGTGAATTATATAGTTGTCCAAGTCACTGTCACTAATCTACTAGAACATGGTGATGAACTATAAAATGCCAGGGATAGAAATAATGATCCCTAAGCTGTTCGCGATGTTTGCACCGCAAAGGTAGAAATCAAGAAGGAGCGTCAAGTGTTGATGGTTAGTCAAACCACTAGTTTCGAGAAGGGAAGGAGCAAGGAGGGAAACTTCATGGATAGCAACTCAGTTGCTGCTCCAGTGAAGTAACCCAAAGTTGAACCCACACCCGAGACTAAGTGCTTCGATTATGAGGAGAGCGGTCGCTGAAGCGGAACAACCCTAGATACTTGGTAGATAAGAAGGCTGGCAACGTCAATAGAAGTATATTTGATATACATGTTAATGATGTGTAACTTGCGAGTACTCCTAGTAGGACCTGGGTATTGGATATCGGTTTGGTTGCTAAATGTTAGTAACTCGAAATAAAAGCTACGGAATAAACGGAGAACTAGCTAAGGGTAAGGTGAAAATGTGTGTTGGAAATGTTTCCAAGTTTGATGTGATCAACATCGCACGCTCTCTCTACCTTGGGGATTAGTGACAAACCTAAATAAATGCTATTTGGTGTTTTGCATTGAGCATGAACGTGATTAGATCGTGTTTATTACAACACGGTTATTCATTTAAGTTAGAGAATAATGGTTATTCTGTTTACATGAATAATACCTTCAATGGTCATGCTCCTAGTGAGAATGGTTTGTTGAATCTGGATCGTAGTAATACACATGTTCATAACATTGATGCCAAAAGATACAAAGTTAATAATGATAGTACCACATACTTGTGGCACTCCCGCTAAATGCCATATTGGTATAAAGCGCATGAAGAAACTCCATGTTGATGGATCTTTGTACTCATTCGATTTCGGATCGGTTGAGACATGCGAACCATGCCTCTTGGGCAAGATGACTAAGGACCTCGTTTCCAGATGGATGCAGCTGGCAAGTGATTTATTGGAAATGATACATGTTGATGTATGCAATCCAATGAGCCTTGTAGCGTGCGGTGGATATCGTTATTTTCTTACCTTCACTGATGATTTGAGTAGATATAGTGTATATTTACTTAATGAAACACAAGTCTGAATCGTTTCAAAGGTTCAAGCCAATTCAGAGTGAAGTTTAAGATCATCGTGACAAGAAAATAAAATTGTTTGCGATATGATCATGGAGCTAAATATCTGAGTTACGAGTTTGGCATACAACTTTAGACAATGTGAAAGTTGTTTCACAACTCACACCACCTGGAACACCATAGTGTGATGGTGTGTTTGAACGTCATAGTCGTGCTCTATTGGATATGGTGCGGGCTATGATGTCTCTTATCATTTTGCTACTATAGTTTTGGGGTTATGCATTAAAGACAACTACATTCACTTTAAATAGGGCACCATCTAAATCCGTTGAGATGACACCATGTGAATTATGGTTTGATAGAAACCTAAGCTGTCATTTCTTAATGTTTGGGGCTGCAACGCTTGTGTGGAAAAATGTTTTCACCTAATGAGCTCGAACCCAAAGCGGACAAATGCATCTTCATAGATTACCCTAAGAACAGTTGGGTGAACCTTCTTTCTCAGATCCAAGCATAAAGTGTTTGTTGCTAAAATGGGTCCTTTCCCGAGAAAAAGTTTCTCTCGAAAGAATTGAGTGGGAGGAAGATAGAACTTGATGAGGTTGTTGAACCTTTGTTTCAACCAGAGAGTAGCGCAGCGTAGAAAGATGTTTCTATGGAACCTACATCAGTTGAAGAGGAAGTAAATGATGATGATCATGAAGCTTCGGATCAAGTTACTATCGAACCTCGTAGGTCGACAAGGATGCATACTACTCCTGAGTGGTATGGCAACCCTATCTTGGAGGTCATGTTGTTGGACAACAATGAACCTACGAGATATGGAGAAGCGATGATGGGCCCGGATTCCGACAAATGGTTAGAGGCCATGAAATCCGAGAAAGGATCCATGTATGAAAACCAAGTGTAGACTTTGGTAGACTTGCTCGTTTGACGGCAGGTCGTCGAGTACCAATGGACCTTTGAGATGAAGACAGATGCTGATGGTAAATGTCACCATTTATAAAGCTCAACTTGTCACAAAGAAGTTTCCGACAAGTTCAAAGAGTTGACTGCGATGAGACTTTCTCACTCGTAGCGATGCTAAAGTCTGTTGGAATTATGATAGCAGTTGCTGCATTTTTCAATTATGAAATCTGGCAGATGGATGCCAAAACATCGTTTGCTTCCTTAAGGAAAGGTTGTATGAGATACAACCAGAAGGTTTTGTCGGTCCTAAGGATGCTAAAAGGTGTGCAAGCTTCAGTGATCCTTCTATGAACTGAAGCAAGCATCTCGGAGTTGGAATATACACTTTGATGAGGTGATCAAAGTTTTTGAGTCTATACAAAGTTTATGAGAAACTTGTATTTACAATAAAGTGAGTGGGAGCCCTATAGAGTTTCTAGTAAGCATATGTGGTTGACATATTGTTGATCGGAAATGATGTCGAATTTCTGGAAAGCATAAACGGTTGTTTGGAAAGAGTTTTTCAAAGGAAGACCTAGATTAAGCTACCTAATTGTTGAGCATCAAGATCTATAGAGATAGATCAAGATGCTTGATGAGACTTTCAAGGAGTACATACCTTGACAAGATTTTGAAAGTGTTCAAAATGGATCAGTCAGAGAAAGAGTTCTCGCCTGATTTGTAAGGTGTGAAGTTGAGTGAGACTCAAAGCTCGACAACGGCAGAAGAAAGAGAAAGGACGAACGCCGTCCCCTATGCTTTAGCCATAGGCTCAATATTATGCCATGTTGTGTACCGCACCTGTGTGTGTACCTTGCCATGAGTCTGTCAAGGGGTACAAGAGTGGTCCAGGAGTGGATCACTGGATAGTGGTCAAAATTATCCTAAGTAACCAGAGGACTAAGGAGATGTTTCTCGATTATGGAGGTGATAAAGGGTTCATTGTAAAGTGTTACGTCGATGCAAGCTTTAACACCAATCCGGATGACTCGTAGTAGCAATCTGGATACGTATAGTGGAGCAGCCATTTAGAATAGTACCAAGTGGAGTCTAGTAGGAGTGTTTACAGTTTGACATAGAGATTTTGCAAAGTACACACGGATCTAAATGTCGCAGACCCATTGACTATAAGTCCTCTCTCACATGCAAAGCATGCTCGAGCCCCAGAACTCAGTGGGTGTTAGACTCATAACAATGCAAATCACATGGTGATGTGAACTAGATTATTGACTCTAGTGCAAGTGGGAGACTGTTGGAAATATGCCCTAGAGGCAATAATAAATTAGTTATTATCATATTTCCTTGTTCATGATAATCTTTTATTATCCATGCTATAAATTGTGTTGATCGGAAACTCAGATACATGTGTGGATACATAGACAACACCATGTTCCTAGTATGCCTCTAATAGACTAGCTCGTTGATGAAAGATGGCTATGGTTTCCTAGTCATGGACATGAGATGTCATTTGGTAACGGGATCACATCATTAGGAGAATGATGTGATGGACAAGACCCAAACTACAAACGTAGCATATGATCGTGTCAGTTTATTGCTAATATTTTCTGCATGTCAAGTATATGTTCAACCATGAGATCATGCAACTCACTGACACCGGAGGAGTACCTTGTGTGTATCAAATGTCACAACGTAACTAGGTGACTATAAAGGTTCTCTATAGGTATCTTCGAGGGTGTTTGTTGGGTTGGCATGGATCAAGACTGGGGTTTGTTACTCCGTGTGATGGAGAGGTATCTCAGGGCCCACTCGGTAATACAATAGCACAATAAAGCCTTGCAAGCAATGTGACTAAGTGTTTGTCATGTTATCTTGTATTATGGAACAAGTAAAGAGACTTGCCGGTAACGAGGTTGAACTAGGTATGGAGATACCGACGACCGAATATCGGGCAAGTAACATATCGAAGAACAAAGGGAACATCGTACGGGATTAACTGAATCCTTGACATAGAGGTTTGACCGATAAAGATCTTCGTAGAATATGTAGGAACCAATATGGGCATCTAGGTCCCTCTATCGTTTATTGACCGTAGAGGTGTCTCGTTCATGTCTACATAGTTCTCGAACCCGCAGGGTCTGCACACTTAAGGTTCGGTGACATTTCAGTAGTATAGAGTTATGTATGGTGGTGACCGAAGGTTGTTCGGAGTCCCGGATGAGATCCCAGATTTCACGAGGAGCTCCGTAATGGCCCGGAGCTAAATATTGATATACAGGAAGTCCTATTTTGGTCGCCGGAAAAGTTTCGGGCTCATCGATAGTGTACCGGGAGTGCCGGTAGTGTACCGGGAGACCATCGGGAGGTGTATTTCGACCCAAGAGGCTACATGGTCTGTGGGAGAGTGAATACCAGCCCTTAGTGGGCTGTTGGAAGTCCCACACAAGGCCTATGCGGCTGGGAGAGAAAGCTCAAAGAGAAAAAGGTGGAAAAAGGCAAAAAGACCAAAATAAGGAGGAGTCCTAGTCCTACTAGGATTGGAGGAGGATTCCTCCTCTCCTCCTTGGTTCGGCCGACCCAAGGGCTGGATCCTTGGGAGCCAAGCCTCCTCCTCTCTTCCTCCTATATATACTACAGGTTTTAGGGTTTTTGGCACTAGTTTTTCAGCCACGTGCTACCCGTTCCTCTAGTGCATAGTTTCTCCTCTAGATCAGTTTTCTGCAGTGCTTAGGCGAAGCCCTGCCGGAATTGCTCCACCACCGTCGCCGCGGCACCATCACGCTGCCGGAGAAATATTCTACCTCTCCGCTCCCTCTTGCTGGATCAAGAAGGTGGAGGTCGTCATCGAGCTATACGTGTGCTGAACACGGAGGTGCCGTCCGTTCGGCACTAGATCGGAAGTACCGTGATTGAGATGGCGGGACGGATCATGATGAGATCGCTGGACGGATCATGATGAGTTCATAGGACGGATGGTGATTGGATCACCGGACGGATCGTGATGGGATCACGGGACACTCGGCGATTTGGATCGCGAAGACGTTCGACTACACCAACCACGTTTCTTAACGCTTCCCGCTTAGCAATCTACAAGGGTATGTAGATCCACTCTCCCTCTCATAGATGCTCATCACCATGGATAGATCTTGCGTGTGCGTAGGAAACTTTTTGTTTCCCGTGCAACGTTCCCCAACACTCCCCTCCTCCTATATATAGTGGGGGGTTTTGGGGGGCTGCCAACACACAAGTTTCTTCCTCTCTCGGCGCAGCCCTACTCCTCCTTATCCTCGTTCTCCGTAGTGCTTGGCGAAGCCTTGCCGGAGACCACGCAGCTCTACCGTCACCACGCCGTCATGCTGCCAGAGCTCTCCCTCAACCTCTCCTTCCTCCTTGCTGGATCAAGGCATAGGAGACGTCACCGGGCTGCACGTGTGTTGAACGTGGAGGTGTCGTTGTTCGGTGCTAAGATCGGAGTCCACCGCGATCTGAATCGCTATGAGTACGACTCCACCAACCGCGTTCTTGTAACGCTTCCACTTAGAGATCTTCAAATGTATGAAGATGCAATCTCTCCCCACTCGTTGTTGATTTCTCCATAGATAGATATTGGTGATCGTAGGAAAATTTTTGATTTACTACTAAATCTCCCAACATGTAGATAGATGGGGGAAGGTGATGGAAGTGTTGGTGAAGATGACGAAGTAGTTGGAGTAGATCGTCGTCGCAATGATGACCCTGGCAGCGTTCCGGTGCCACCGGGAGAGAGGGAGAGAGAGCCCCCCTCCTTCTTCTTCTTCCTTAACCTTCTTCCTAGATGGGTCAAGGGTTTCCCTTATGGTCCATGGCCTCCATGGCGGTGGAGGGGCGAGATCCCATCCAAAATTGGATCTCTCTCTCTGTTTCCTTCTATTTCTACACGCCCAAATTCTGGCCTTTCACCATTTCTTAAATACCCGGGGATCCGTAACTCCGACCGGGCTGAAATTTTGAGGGGATATTTATCCAAAAATTAACTTTCTTGCGGCCGAAGGACAACTCCACCCCCTTGGCCGCGCCTGGCAGGCTTGCCACCTCCTCAGGCATCATCTCGTGTTGATTCTTTTTCCCAAAAATCAAATATATTCCAAAAAAATCTCCATAAGTTTTTATCGCGATTGGACTTCGTTTGTTATGGATATTCTGCAAAACAAAAAACATGCAACAAACAGGAAATGCCACTGGGCACTGGATCAATATGTTAGTCCCAAAATAGTATAAAAAGTTGCCAAAAGTATATGAAAGTTTAAGAATATTGGCATGCAACAATCAAAAATTATAGATACGACAGAGACGTATCAAAGTGCAATATGGATGGTAGATATAAGGTTTTGTAATCTGAAAATATTAAAACAGCAAGGTAGCAAGTAACAAAAGTGAGCAAAACGGTATTGCAATGCTTGAAAACAAGGCCTAGGGTTCATATTTTCAGTAGTGCAAGTTATGTCAACAATACCGACATAGTTGAATCATATGTAAATCCCTCATGTGCGACAAAGAGTTCACTCCAAAGTCACAAAAAGTGGAGAACAAATGAAGAAATTATTGTAGGGTATGAAACCACCTCAAAGTTATCTTTTCAGATCAATCGTATGAGCTATCCCTATAAGTGTCACGAACAGCCCTAGATTTCTTACTAAAATAACACCTTAAGATACACATCAACCAAAACCCTAATGTCAACTAGATACTCCAATGTCACCACGAGTACCCATGGGCTTGATTATATGATATGCATCACACCATTTCAGATTCATCAGGTTCAATCCAACACAAAGAACTTCAAAGAGTGCCCCAAAGTTTCTACCGGAGAGTCGAGACGAAAACGTGTGCCAACCCCTATGCATAGATTCCCAAGGTCACGGTACCCACAAGTTGATCACCAAAACATACATCAAGTGGAGCAATAGAACATCCCATTGTCACCATGGAAATCCCATCGCAAGACATACATCAAGTGTTCTCAAATCCTTTAAAGACTCAATCCGATAAGAAAACTTCAAAGGGAAAACTCAATTCATCACAAGAAGATAGAGAGGGGAAAACTCCATATGATTCATCTATATTAATAAAGCTCATGGTACATCAAGATCGTGTCATCTCAAGAACACGAGAGAGAGAGAGAGAGATCAAACACATAGTTATTGGTACATACCCTCAGCCCCGAGGGCGTACTACTCCCTCCTCATCATGGAGACTGTCGGGATGATGAAGATGGCCTCCGGTGATGGTTTCCCCATCCGGTAGGGTGCCGGAACGGGCTCCTGATGTGTTTTCCTACCTATAGAGGCTTGCGGCGGCGGAACTCCCCATCTAGGGTTCTTTTCGGAGGTTTGGGTATTTATAAGAATTTTTGGCATTTGTATCACGTCAAGGGGGTGCCCGAGGTACCCACAATCCCGAAGCACCCTCCCTGGGGGTAGGGCGCACCTAGAGGGCTTGTGGCCTCCTCGTCCACATCCCGGCCCAGCTCTTGTGCTTCGGGGGTCTCTTTTGGTCCATAAAAATCACCGTAAATTTTCAGCTCATTCTGAGATTTCTGCACACCAAAAACAACACCATAGTATTCTGCTAAAAACAGCGTCAGTCTGGGTGAGTTATAATCAAATCATACAAAAACCTTATAAAATTGTTGTAAACATGGCATGCTCGTAGTAGATACGTTGGAGACGTATTAGCATCCCCAAGCTTAATTCCTGCTCGTAGTATAGACCATAAAGTTTCTTGAAAACTAACAAACTATGATTTCAGTCACCAAACAATTACAATTCATGTTATTTTCATGAAGATTCTATGTAAGAGCTTTGATTTAGCAAATTCCACATTCTCAACTATCATATAGTCTTCCATGATTGCTAACACTCAAAGCATATTTTTAGAGTAAATGGCATCCGTCGAACATAGAGAAAGATAGGGGCTTAATGTTTCCCCTCCCAACTTATTTATCATATATATAATTGTCAACAATAATAGTTCATGATCAAATATATTTGAATGGCCAGATATGCTTGGATCTTTCCCCACCACATGTTACTTGCCAACTAAATAATAATAGAGGTTGAACTAAGAAGGAATACTATTGACTCTTGCATAAAAGTAAAAGATGGGCCCTTCGCAGAGGGAAGCATAGGTTGCCATGCGCTTTTTAATTTTTTGCAAACCCTTAATGTAAAGGAACGTCACGTTGTATTGCCCTTTGTGATAGCAACCTTTATTATGCAGTCTGTCGCTTTTATTTATTTACCATCACAAGTTCGTACAATGCTTATTTTCCCTTAAAATAAAATATCATACATATTTAGGAGCAATTTTTATTGCTTTTTGCACTGATGACAACTTACTTGAAGGATCTTATTCAATCCATAGGTAGATATGGTGCATACTCATGGCAAGAAACTGGGTTTAATAGTTTTGGATGCACAAGTAGTATCTCTACTTAGTAAGAATTTTTGGCTAGCAAAAGATCCTAAGCAAGCACCACATGTTGGAGGATCCATAACACTATAACTTCTATACAAATATACCCAAGCATAACTCATTACGTTGTCTTCCTTGTCCAACTTCAACTAATTTGCTCAAGTTTGAAAATAACTAATGGGGCTCACAATCATAGAATACGTCTAACATAGTATATTTATATGTGAAATATCTCTTCCTTCAATATTCTTTCATGAATTGTTCAACTGACCAATGTGTTGTTTGCTAACTTTCAATAAATTTTACCACCTATACTTCTTATATGTGTAGTCATTACTCCCAATGGGATAAGCATATAAAGCATATATAATTTCAGATTTATTATATTAAATTCATTCAACAATTTACTCATAGGATATAAGTGAAGCACGAGAGCAAAATATAAAATACTCCAAAAAGATATAATTGAAGATCAATGAGTAGCCAACAATTAAATAACTATGTGAAGACTATCTCATCTAAGAATTGCAGATCTTAATTATTTTATTCAAACCACAAACTAAATAAAAATAGCACTCCAAGAAGAATACATATCATGCGAACAAATACAAATTTAGGCTCATCATAGGCTAACCGATAGTTGATGAATAGAGGTGGGATGCGTAACATCCCCAAGCTTAGATGCTTGAGACTTCTTGAAATATTTACTCGGGGTGCCTTGGGCATCCCCAAGCTCGAGATTTTGTATGTCGTTCAATCCTCTTATATCATGGTTTCACCTATTCTCAAAAACTCCATCCACATAAAACTCGAAAAGAACTCGTGAGATAGGTTAGTACACATAAGAATAAATCAACTCCTTATGTACTGACAAGACAAGTTTTATAATAATTTTCAAACATCATCTAATATTTACTATCATTTCTACAATTTATATCAAATAATATAAGCTATGGAAACTGTAGGAAAAGTAGATAACAAAACTATGACAGCAATCTGTCCAAACAGAACAGTCTGTAGCAATCTATTAAACCAGTGTACCTATGTAACTCAAATAATTATTAAACTTTAGGAAATGCTATATAATTTATTGGAAAACACCGTGTAAAAATTTCAGAAACTTGTCACGTTCCAGTAAAATAAGAAAATTCAAACACTACAGAAAAAGTTTTTGTTTTTACACAGCACATATCAAAACATGCAACGCAAGAATCCTAATGCAATTCTTGGAACTTTTTATTGGAAAACAAGATTATAAATAACATATAACATAGAAAAACAAATTAGAATGACGCTCCAATCAAAAGACATATTGTGTGAGGAATAAAAATATAGCTCCAAGTAAGATGTACCGATAATGTTGGAGACGAAAGAGGGGATGCCTTTCGGGGCATCCCCAAACTTAGACGCTTGAGTCTTCCTTGGGTATTACCTTGGGTGTGCCTTGGGAATCCCCAATATTCGGTGTTTTCTGCTCCTTATTCACCTCATATCGGTATCTGACCCAAAACTTGAAAACTTCAATCACACAAAACTTAACGGAACTTCATGAGATGGGTTAGTGTAGTAAATATAGATCATTCACTTAGGTACTGGCAAGAAAAGAGTCATAATTTCTCTCACATAATACCTAATATATTCCATTATTCCCAAAATTTATGTTACCACATATAACCTATGGAAACACTTGAAACAAACAAACTATGCATGCAAAATAGAATCTGTCAAAAACATAACAGTCTGTAAAGATCTGAATGATCACCATACTTACCTGACTCTAGAAATTCTGAAAAAATAGGACATATCACAAAATTTGCATATAATTTTTTTTTTAAAATTCTAATTGTTTTAATCTCCATTAAAATCATATAATCCATATACTGGACGCAAAATTTTCTGTTTTTGCACAGAATCAAACAAACAACTATCCACACTATCCCAAAGGATTTACTTGGCACTTTATTGAAATAAAAGACAAAAACCATGATTAATAAAGTATCTTAATCATGTGAAAACATAAGAACATAAATTAAAAGTGTTGGGTTGTCTCCCAACAAGCACTTTTCTTTAATACCTTTTAGCTAGGCATGGTTATTTCAATGATGCTCGCATAAAAGTAAAGAATTGTAACAAAATGGGAGCATCAAGAAGCATATGACAAGAACATTTAAGTCTAACCCACTTCTTATGCATAGGTATTTTTTGATCAAACAATTTATGGGATCAAGAGTCAACTAGCATAGGAAGGCAAAACAAGCATATCTTCAAAATTTTGAACACATAGGGAGGAAACTTGATATTATTGCAATTCCTACAAGCATATGTTCCTCCCTCATAATAATATTCAGAAGCATCATGAATTAATTAAACAATATAATTATCACATACATCATTCTCTTCATGATGCACAAGCATAGACTTTTTATCACTCTCCACATAAGAAAATTTCTTCCCATTCATAATAGTGGGAGCAAACTCAACAAAATAACTATCATGAGGTAGTTGATAGACATAACCACTTTGAATATTAAAATCATGATAACAAGTTTCATGGTTAGTATAACTCTTTATATCATACATGTCATCATCAAAATCATCATAGATAGGAGGCATGCCATCATTATAATAGTTTTTCTCATCAAAACTTGGGGGACTAAAAATATCATATTCATCAAACATAGCATTCCCAAGCTTGTGGCTTTGCATATCATTAGCATCATGAATATTTAGAGAATTCATACTAATAATATTGAAATAATGCTCATCATTCAAGTAATTATCATTATATATTTTCATAAATTCTTCCTCTACCAATTGAGCACAATTTTCCTTTCCAACATTTTCACGAAAGACATTAAAAATACGAAACAACTGACGCAACCTAAACACCATTTTTTGTAGTTTCCTTTTATAAAACCAAACTAGTGAAAAACAAGAAAATAAAATATTCGATTGCAAGATCTAAAGATATACCTTCAAGTACTCACCTCCCCGAAAAGGCGCCAGAAAAGAGCTTGATGTCTACTACACAACTTTATTCTTGTAGACTTTGTTGGGCCTCCAAGCGCAGAGATTTGTAGGACAGTAGCAATTTTCCCTCGAGTGGGGGACCTAAGGTTTATCAATCCGTGGGAGGTGTAGGATGAAGATGTTCTCTCTCAAAAAACTCTGCAATCAAATACAAGAAATCTCTTGTGTCCCCAACACACCCAACACAATGGATAATTGTATAGGTGCACTAAGATGGTGATACAAGTGCAATATGGATGGTAGATATAAGTTTTGGTAATATGTAAATATAAAAACGGCAAGGTAGCAAGTAACAAAAGTGAGCAAAAATGGTATTGCAATGCTTGAAAACAAGGCCTAGGGTTCATACTTTCACTAGTGCAAGTTCTCTCAACAATACTGACATAGTTGAATCATATGTAAATCCCTCATGTGCGACAAAGAGTTCACTCCAAAGTCACAAATAGCGGAGAACAAACGAAGAAATTATTGTAGGGTATGAAACCACCTCAAAGTTATTTTTCCCAATCAATCATATGAGCTATCCCTATAAGTGTCATGAGCAGCCCTAGAGTTCATACTAAAATAACACCTTAAGATACACATCAACCAAAACCCTAATGTCACCTAGATACTCTAATGTCACCACGAGTACCCATGGGCTTGATTATATGATATGCATCACACAGTTTCAGATTCATCAGGTTCAATCCAACACAAAGAACTTCAAAGAGTGCCCCAAAGTTTCTACCGGAGAGTCAAGACGAAAAATTGTGCTAACCCCTATGCATAGATTCACAAGGTCACAGAACCCGCAAGTTGATCACCGAAACATACATCAAGTGGATCAACATAACATCCCATTGTCACCACAGAAATCCCATTTCAAGACATACATCAAGTGTTCTCAAATCCTTTAAAGACTCAATCCGATAAGAAAACAACAAAGGGAAAACTCAATATGTCTACATAGTTCTCGAACTCGCAGGGTCTGCACACTTAACGTTCGGTGACGATTTGGTATTGTTGAGTTATGTATGTTGGTGACCTAGGACATCACGAGGAGCTCTGGAATGATCTGGGGGTAAAGATTTATATATGGGAAGTCATATTTTGGCTACCGGAAAAGTTTTGGGGGTTTTCGGTATTATATCGGGAAGCTTCTAGAAGGTTCTCAAAACTTTCGGAGGATTCCGGAAGTCCACCAAGGGTTACACCATATTCCAAGGGTTTTCATGGGCTAAGGAGAGACATCGTGGCATTATTGGGCCAATTGCACAAGTCCCTCAAGACCCATGTAGTTGGGAAAGGTGGAAAGTCCACCTTTGTATGGAAGGGAAGGAGGGGGACTAGGATTCCACCTCCTCCCCCCTTGGATGCGCCCTAGGGCTTGTAGGGGATGTTACCCATGCCCCTCCACCTTAATATAGAGGGGAGGGGGAGCCCCAAGAGGACACACAAAGCCCTTGGCACTCCTCTCTCTCCGTAGATCGTTTTCTCCTCCGTTCGCGGTTTCGGTAGCGCTAGGCGTAGCCCTACCGGGATAGCACCACCACCATCACCGCCACCATGTTGTCCTGTTGCCGAAGAACTCATCTAATACTATTCCCTCACTTGCTGGACCGATGAGGCAGAGATGTCATCGAGTTGTACATGTGCTGAACGCGGAGGTGCCATCCGTTCGGCACTAGATGGGGACGGATTGTGATTGGATCGCGGGACGGATCATGATTGGATCGCGAAGACGTTCGACTACATCAACCAAGTTTATGAATGCTTCTTCTTATCAATCTACAAGGGTATGTAGACACACTTCCCCTCTCGCAGCTATGCATCTCCATGGATAAATCTTGCGTGTGCGTAGGAAATTTCTTTTTTCCCATGCAACGTTCCCCAACAATTACCGTTAGAAGCATTGAGAGTCAGTCTCCGTGCAACAATTGCTCTTAAATTGTAGTATTTAATTCCCGTTAAAGTAGTGTACATAAGACTCAAATCATGGGCACACAGCATGCTACAATCCTGCTTGCCTACAATGCATTTACCATTAAAGAGTGCAAGGTAGTGAATAGACGGGAAATGGATGCTTTTTATTCTGCCTTGTGTCACCCCTCTAAATTCACTACAATAAAGGTTTCTCAATAATAACTTGTACTCATGTTTTGTTGGTTCGTCTAGTGAACCCCAATATGGAATTTTGCACGCATCACAAAATGCGTCTAAAGGCATGGTGAAAGCATTATTATAAAGACTAAATGAAACTCTAGACTCACGAGGGAAATATTTAAATTTCTTGGTAAATGTCTCTGTGAGAGCGAGGTGTTGAGTGCACTTATCTTCGATGAAGGGAACCAGATCGGCGTTGAAAAAATACTGCTCAATTTTTTCCTTAATGCATGCACCTTCCATGAAGGTATTACATGGCCAAAGGCATGATTTAGTTTGATTGTCCCGTATCGAGCTGGCACTGGGCTCAACATAAGATCATCGTATGGAACTTTCACTTGATGATTCCCCCGAGTATCTTCTCCTCGAAGAACTCCTAAAGAATTGCATTTTATTTGCGAACAATTTCTGGAAAAAATTATGACACAAAATTTTGTTAACAAAACTAAGTAAGATTGATAGCAACTACTCCTAGGGATGCATAGAGGCCACATCAAGCATTCAAACTACTTAGAACTCTAAGAATTCACCATTCAAGCTCATCTACAGGAGCACCAAGAGTAGCTAATTATTCTGAAAATAAACCACTAAATCAAAACTAATTGGAGCAATGGGGGAGTTTCATACCAAGAAGCAATCCCCTAAAACAGTTTTGGAAATAGAGCTTCGAGCAAAGAGATCGAAATCCACGGGTTCTTGTGCAAGAACACGAGGGAGAGAGCAATGGTGAATTTTTTTGGAGGTAAGAGATGACATGGGCTAAAGGGATAAGTGAGGGGACCCACCTAGGCCCACCCTCTACCCGGCCATGCTAGGGGTGTCTGGTGCACCCTGGTGGAGGGTGGGCACCAGGTGCACCCCCTCTGGTGTTATTTGTTCCAAAAATTCACAAATAATCAGAAAACATTCATGTTAAATTTTCAGGACATTATGAGAACTTTTATTTTTGGGTCATTTTTTATTACACGAGAAATTCAAAACACAGAATAAACATGGCATTTTATTTTATTTAACTAAGAAAACAAAAAACAAAAAGTAGATACAGATGGTTGTGTCTACTAAATTCATCAACTTCAGGCCTGTCGAAAATGATTCATTAATAAGGTTGATCAAGTCTTATTAACAACCACTTTCAATTACCATGAAACCGAAGAACTTTCGTGAAACACTAGGTTACCTCAACTGGGATAGGCATATACCCAACCTAATAATATCATATTTCTTGTTGACAGTAGGTAGAGGTAATTGGAAGCTTCCAATAATGAGTGTCGAAGAATTTCCAATAACATTCACACCATTTACTTGGAATCATTTCTTCGGAAAGTGCATTGTATGCTTATTACCATTTATATGAAAAGTGACCTTGCTTTTATTGCAATCAATAACAGCCCCTACAGTATTCAAAAAGGTTCTACCAAGGATAATCGACATATTGTCGTCCTCGGCCATCTCAAGAATAACAAAGTTCGTTAAGACAGTAACATTTGCAACAACAGCGGGCACATCCTCACAAATATCGATAGGTATGGAAGTTGATTAGTCAGCCATTTGCTAAGATATTTCAGTACGTGTGATTTTATTCAAATCAAGCCTTTTATATAAAGAGAAAGTCATAACACTAACACCAGCTCCCAAATCACACAAAGCAGATTTGACATAATTTGGGAGCTGGTGTTAGTGATTTGGGAGCTGGTATAGTTGGTATTCCAGGATCTCCAAGTTTTTTAGGTATTCCACCCTTAAAAATATAATTAGCAAGCATGGTGGAGATTTCAACTTCAGGTATCTTTCATTTATTAGTGATGATGTCTTTCATGTACTTAGCATAAGGAGGCATCTTTAAGACATCAGTTAAGCGGGTACGTAAAAAGACTAGCCTAATCATTTCAGCAAAACGTTCAAATTATTCATCATCCTTTTTCTTAGATGGTTTAGGTGGAAAAGGCATGGGTTTTTGAACCCATGGTTCTCTTTCATTACCATGTTTTCTAGCCACAAAGTCTTTTTTATCATATCATTTATTTCTGGGTTGTTATTATCAAGATCAATAGCAGGTTCTATTTCTACATCATTATCTGCTTCTTTATCATTACTAGGTTGAGTATCCTCATGAACATCACTATCATTATCATTATCACTAGGTGGATGTTCATTACCAGATTGAGTTTCAGCATCATAAATAAAGACATCGTTAGTATCATCAGGAGGTTTTTCTATCTCAGGTTCACTAGAGGCATGCAAAGTCCTATCATTTTTCTTGTTCATTTTCTTCTTAGAAGTACTAGGTGTATCAACATTAATTCCTTGAGAGTCTTGTTCAATTATTTTAGGATGACCTTTAGGATACAGAGGTTCTTGGATCATTCTACCTCCTCCAGTCACTACTCCAATAGCATTATCATTCATATTATTATTCATTTCATCAAGCAATTTTCTTTGAGATTTAGCAACTGGTTCTAACTAAGTTTGAACCATAAAAGCTTTTTTCCTACACCTCTAACATCATTACTAATTCTAAATAACAAGTCACTCAAGCAAGCAATCATATTAGAATTATATTTCAAGTGTTTCAGAACATTTGCATTAAAGTGCTCGTGTTTCATAATGTAGTTATCAAACTCATACAAGCATTGACTAGGATGTCTATTGTAAGGGATATCACCTTCATCAAACTGTAATAAAGAATTTACATATACCACCTGTGGAGGTGGTGGTGTGTTCAGTCCATGAATTGCTTCAATAGGTGGTAAATTCTTAACATCCTCAGCCCTAATACCTTTTTCCTTCATACATTTCTTTGCCTCTTGCATATCTTCAGGACTGAGAAATAAGATACCCCTCTTCTTTGGAATGAGTTCAATTGGTGGTTCAGGGAGAGTCCAATCATCATAATTCTTCAATATATTATTCAGTAGTTCCTCGGCTTGTTCAATAATTTGTTCCCTGAAAACACAACCAGCAAAATTATCTAGGAAGTCCCTAGAAGCATCAGTTAGTCCATTATAGAAGATATCAAGTGTTTCATTTTTCTTAAGAGGATGATCAGGCAAAGCATTAAGCAATTGGAGAATCCTCCCCCAAGCTTGTGGGAGACCCTCTTCTTAAATTTGCACAAAGTTAAATATTTCTATAAGGCAATTTGTTTCTTATGAGCAGGAAAATATTTTTCAGAGAAGTAGTAGACCATATCCTAGGGACTACGCACACAACCAGGAGTAACAGTATTGTACCATATCTTAGCATCACACTTTAATGAGAACGGAAATAATTTGAGAATATAGTAGGAGCAAATCTTATCATCATGAGCAAATATGGTGGCTATATCATTCAACTTAGTAAGATGTGCTACCACAGTTTCAGTTTCATAGCCATGAAAATGATCAGATTCAACCAAAGTGATTAACTCAAGGTCAATAGAGAATTCGTAATCCTTATCGGTAACAAAGATTGGTGAAGTAGCAAACTTAGGATCACATTTTATTTTAGCATTCAAAGCCTTTTATTTTTACTTGCATAGTAGTTTCTTAAGATCATTACTATCCTTACATGCAAGAATCTCTCTAGTTATTTCTCCATCTAAAGCATAACCTTCAGGTATCATAGGCATTTCAAATCTAGGAGACTTAGGCCTAATAGGTGTTTCATAATCATCAATTTCAAAGATATCATCAGTTTCATCAGTTTCAATGATTTCATTCTCTCTAGCTCTAGCAATTTGTTCATCAAGAAATTCACCTAATGGCACAATATCATCAAGCATGCTACTAGTATCATCATAAGCATCATTTATAGAAGAAGTAGCATCATCAATATCAGGATTAATAGTATGTGGTGGTGTTGCAAACTTACTCATAACAGAAGGTGAATCGGGTGCAGAGCTAGATGGCAGTTCCTTACCTCCCCTCGTAGTAGGGGGAAATCTTGGTTTTAGTATCCTTCAGATACTTCATAGTGATCAACTGATATAAATCCCAAGTGACTCAACAATTATAGCTATGCTCCCTGGCAACGGTGCCAGAAAAAGGTCTTGATAACCCACAAGTATAGGGGATCGCAACAGTTTTTGAGGCTGGAGTATTCAACCCAAATTTATAGATTTGACACAAGGGGAACCAAATAATATTTGAGAGTATTAGAAGTTGAGTTGTCAATTCAACCACACCTGGAGATAAATACCTGCAGCAAAGTGATCAGTAGCACAGTAATACGATAGTTTGGTAGTAGTGGTAACAGTGACAGTAGCAGTAACAATAGCAGTAGTGGTTTTGTAGCAAGTGCAATAGTAACAACAGTAGTAGTAACTTAGCAAGAACAATAAGTGGAAAGCTCGTAGGCACTAGATTGGTGTATTCGTTGGATGATATTCATCATATAACAGTCATAACCTAGTTTTGTTGAACATTGCATGGGAAACAAAAAAATTCCTACACACACGCAAGATCTATCCATGGTGATGAGCATCTACGAGAGGGAGAGTGGATCTACATACCCTTGTAGATTTCTAAGTGGGAAGTGTTAAGAAACTCGCCGAGCGCCCTGCGATCCCATCACTATCCATCTCGTGATCCAATCACGATCCGTCCCGCGATCAAATCACGAATTCTGATCTAGCACCGAACGGACAGCACCTCTGCGTTCAGCACACGTACAGCTCGATGACGATCTTCGCCTTCTTGATCCAGCAAGAGGGGGCAGAGAGGTAGATGAGTTCTTCGGCAATGTGACGGCGCGGCGTCGGTGGTGGTGGAACTATTCCGGCAGCCTAAGCACCGCCAAAACTAGACTAAATGAGAAAACGATCTAGAGGAAGTAGAGGAAGCACATGGAAATTAGGGTTAGCTCTCCCCTCTAAATACTCTTGTATATATTAGAGGGAGGGAGGGGACGAGGCAGCGTCAAACCCTAAAGGGCTGGCCAAAATTGGAGGTGGAGGAATCCTACTCCAATCCTACTAGGAGTATGATACCTCCTCTCCACTTGGAAACCCTTTCCACCTTTCCACCTTTGGGTCTTTCCCACCCTTAGCCACATGGGCCTTAGTGGGGGTTCAGCTATCCCACTAGGGGCTGATTTGACTCCTCCCACAACCCATGAGGTCCTTTGGGTCGATACACCCCTCCTGATGGCCCCCGGTACCGTCCCGGCACTCCCGGTACACTACCAAAGTACCCGAAACTTTTCCTGTGACCAAAAAAGGACTTCCTATATATCAATCTTTACCTTCAAACTATTCCGGAGCTCCTCGTTACATCCAGGATCTCATTCGGGACTCCGAACCACCTTCGGTCACCACCATACATAACTCTACTATACTGAAACGTCACCGAACCTTAAGTGTGCAAACCCTACTGGTTCGAGAACTATGTAGACATGACCGAGACACCTCCATGGTCAATAACCAATAGCGGGACCTGGATGCCCATATTGGTTTCTACATACTCTATGAATATCTTTATCGGTTGAACCTCTATGTCAAGGATTCGGTTAATCCCGTACGCTGTTCCCTTTGTTCTTTGGTATGTTACTTGCCCAAGTTTCGATCGTCGGTATCTCTATACCTAGTTCAATCTTGTTACCGACAAGTCTCTTTACTCGTTCCTTAATACAAGATCACCGGCTAACACTTAGTCACATTGCTTTCAAGGCTTATTGTGATGTTGTATTTGTTGGGGAACGTTGCATGGGAAACAAAAAAATTCCTACGCACACGCAAGATCTATCCATGGTGATGAGCATCTACGAGAGGGAGAGTGGATCTACATACCCTTGTAGATCGCTAAGCGGGAAGCGTTAAGAAACGCGGTTGGTGTAGTCGAACGTCTTCGCGATTCAAATCGCCGAGCGTCCCGCGATCTCATCACGATCCGTCCCGCGATCCAATCACGATCCGTCCCGCGAACTCATCACGATCTGTCCCGTGATCTCGTCACGATCCGTTCCGCGAACTCATCACGATCCGTCCCGCGAACTCATGACAATCCGTACCGCGATCTCTTCACGATCCGTCCCACGAACTCATCACGATCCTTCCAATCTAGCGCCGAACGGACGGCACCTCCGCGTTCAGCACACGTACAGCTCGATGATGATCTTTGCCTTCTTGATCCAGCAAGAGGGAGTGGAGAGGTAGAAGAGTTCTCCAGCAGAGTGACGGAGCTCTGGAGATGGTGGTGGAGCTATTCCGGCAGGGCTTCGCCTAAGCACTGCAGAAATCCGATCTTGAGGAGAAACTATGCACTATAAGAACGGGCAGCACGTGGCTAAAAATTTGGTGCCAAAAACCCTAAAACCTCCAGTATATATAAGAGGAAGAAAGGAGGAGGCTTGTACCTCAAAGGACCAGCTCTTGGGTCGGCCGAATCAAGGAGGAGAGGAGGATTCCTCCTCCAATCCTAGTAGAACTAGGATTCCTCCTTATTTTTGCCTTTTTTTCCTTTTTCCACCTTTTTCACTTTGGGCTTTTCTTCCCAGCCGCATGGGCCTTGTGTGGGACTTCCACCAGCCCACTAAGGTCTGGTATTTACTCTCCCACAGCCCATGTAGCCTCTTGGGTCGAAATACCCGTCCCGATGGTCTCCCGGTACACTACCGGCACTCCCGGTACACTATCGATAAGCCCGAAACTTTTCCGGCGACCAAAGTAGGACTTCCTATATATCAATCTTTACCTCCAGACCATTCCGGAGCTCCTCATGACATCCGGGATCTCATCCAGTACTCCGAACAACCTTCCGTCACCACCATGCATAACTCTATACTACCGAAACGTCACCAAACCTTAAGTGTGCAGACCCTGTGGGTTCAAGAACTATGTAGACATGACCGAGACACCTCTACGGTCAATAACCAATAGCGGGACCTGGATGCCCATATTGGTTCCTACAAATTCTACGAAGATCTTTATCGGTCGAACCTCTATGTCAAGGATTCAGTTAATCCCGTATGATGTTCCTTTTGTTCTTCGGTATGTTACTTGCCCAAGACTCGATCGTCGGCATCTCCATACCTAGTTCAACCTCGTTACCAGCAAGTCTCTTTACTCGTTCCGTAATACAAGATCTCATGGCTAAAACTTAGTCACATTGCTTGCAAGGCTTATTGTGATGTTGTATTACCGAGTGGGCCCTGAGATACCTCTCCGTCACACGGAGTAACAAATCCCAGTCTTGATCCATGCCAACCCGACAGACACCCTCGGAGATATATCTTTAGAGCACCTTTATAGTCACTCAGTTACGTTGCGACGTTTGATACACACAAGGCACTCCTCCGGTGTCAGTGAGTTGCATGATCTCATGGTCACAAGAACAAATACTTGACATGCAGAAAACAGTAGCAATAAACTGACACGATCATATGCTACGTTTGTAGTTTGGGTCTTGTCCATCACATCATTCTCCTAATGATGTGATCCCGTTATCAAATGACATCTCAAACTGACACGATCATATGCTACGTTTGTAGTTTGGGTCTTGTCCATCACATCATTCTCCTAATGATGTGATCCCGTTATCAAATGACATTTCATGTCCATGACTAGGAAACCGTAGCCATCTTTGATCAACGAGCTAGTCTATTAGAGGCATACTAGGGACATGGTGTTGTCTATGTATCCACACATGTATCTGAGTTTCCGATTAGTACAATTATAGCATGGATAATAAACGATTATCATGAACAAGGAAATATGATAATAACCAATTTATTATTGTCTCTAGGGCATATTTCCAACAGTATTACCGAGTGGGCCCTGAGATACCTCTTTGTCATACGGAGTAACAAATCCTAGTCTTGATCCATGCCCACTCAACAGTCACCCTCGGAGATACCTGTAGAGCATCTTTATAGTCACCTAGTTACATTGTGACATTTGATACACACAAGGTATTCCTTCAGTGTCAGTGAGTTGCATGATTTCATGGTCATAGGAACAAATACTTGACATGCAGAAAACTATAGCAATAAACTGACACGATTATATGCTATGTTTATAGTTTGGGTCTTGTCCATCACATCATTCTCCTAATGATGTGATCCCGTCATTAAATGACATCTCATGTATATGGACAGGAAACCTTGACCATCTTTGATCAACGAACTAGTTAACTAGAGGCATACTAGGGACACAGTGTTGTCTATGTACCCACACATGTATTTGAGTTTCCAATCAATATAACTATAGCATGGATAATAAACGATTATCACGAACAAGGAAATATAATAATAACCAATTTAGTATTGCCTCTAGGGCATATTTCCAACTGTCTCCCACTTGCACTAGAGTCAATAATCTAGTTCACATCATCGTGTGATATACATTGTTATGAATCTAACACCCAGTGAGTTCTGGTGTTCGATCATGCTTTGCATGTGAGAGAGGTCTTTAGTCAACGGGTCTGCAACATTCAGATCTATGTGTACTTTGCAAATCTCTATGTCATACTAGAGACACTGGTACCACACTCCACTTGGAGCTATTCCCAATGACTGCTCCACTATACGTATCCGGATTGCTACTCGCGGTCATCCGGATTGGTGTTAAAGCTTGCATCAACATAACCCTTTACGACGATCTCTTTATCACCTCCATAATCGAGAAATATTTCCTTAGTCCTTTAGTTACTAAGGATAATCTTGACCGATGTCCAGTGATCCACTCCTGGATAACTGTTGTAGCCCTGGACAGACTCATGGCAAGGCACACACAGGTGCGGTACATAGCATGGCATACTATACAGAGCCTATGGATAACGCATAGGGGACGACCTTCGTCCTTTCTCTTTCTTCTGTTGTGGTTGAGCTTTGAGTCTCACTCAACTCCACACCTCACAAATCAGGCAAGAACTCTTTCTTTGACTGATCCATTTTGAACTCTTTCAAAATCTTGTCTAGGTATGCACTCATTGAAAGTTTTATCACACATCTTGATCTACCTCTATAAATCAAGATGCCTAATATTTAAGTAGCTTCATTATAGGTTTTCCTTTGAAAAACTCCTTTTCAAACATCCCTTTATGCTTTCCAAAAATTCTACATCATTTCCGATCAACAATATGTCATCCACATATACTTATCAAAAATTCTATAGTGCACCCACTCACTTTATTGTAAATACAAGTTTCTCATAAACTTTGTATAGACTCAAAAACTTTGATCACCTCATCAAAGCGTATATTCCAACTCCGAGATGCTTGCTCCAATCAATAGAAGGATCGCTGGAGCTTGCATATATTTTAGCATCCTTAGAACTGACAAAACCTTCCGGTTGCATCACATACAACCTTTCCTCAAGGATACCGTTAAGGAGACAATGTTTTGACATCCATCTGCCAGATTTCATAATCTAAAAATGCAGCAACTGCTAACATAATTCCAACAGACTTTAGCATCGCTACGAGTGAGAAAGTCTCATCGTAGTCAACTCCTTGAACTTGTGAAAAACCCTTTGCCACAAGTCGAGCTTTATATACAATGACATGACCGTCCGCATCCGTCTTCCTTTTAAAGATCCATTTGTTCTGAATGGCCTTTCTCTCTTCAGGTAATACTTCCAAAGCCCATACTTTGTTTTCTTACATGGATCCCATCTCGGATTGCATGGCCTCTAACCATTTCTCGGAATCCGGGACCATCATCGCTTCTCCATAGCTCATAGGTTCATCATTGTCCAACAACATGTCCTCTAAGACATGGTTGTCGTACCACTCATGAGAAGTACGTGTCCTTGTCGACCTACGAGGTTCGATAGTAACTTGATCCAAAGCTTCATGATCATCATCATTAGCATCCTCTTCAACTAACGTAGGCTCTACAGAAACAATTTTTGCGCTCTGCTACTCTCTGGTAGAAACAAAGGTTCAACAACCTCATCAAGTTATATCTTCCTCCCGTTCAATTCTTTCGAGAGAAACTCTTTCTCGAGAAAGGACCCGTTTTAGCAAAAAAACACTTTGTGCTTGGATCTAAGATAGAAGGTTTACCCAACTGTTATGTTAGGGCATTCTATGAAGATGCATTTGTCCGCTTTGGGTTCGAGCGCATTAGGTGAAAACCCTTTTTCAAATAAGCGTCGCAGCCCCAAATATTAAAAAATGATAGCTTAGGTTTCTGCCAAACCAAAATTCATACGGTGTCATCTCAATGGATTTAGATGGTGCTCCTTTAAAAGTGAATGTAGTTGTCTCTAATGCGTAACCCCAAAAAGATATTGGCAAATCGATAAGAGACATCATAGTTCGCACCATATCCAATAGAGCCCGACTACGACCTTCGGACACACCATCATACTATGGTGTTCTAGGTAGAGTGTGTTGTGAAACAAATTATGCATTGTCTTAAGTTGTATACCAATATTGGTAATTCAGGTATTTACCTCCATGATCATATCGTAAACAATTTATCTCCTTGTCACGATGATCTCAAACTTCACTCTGATTTTGTTTGAACTTTTCAAACATTTTAGACTTTTGTTTCATTAAGTAAATATCCCCATATCTACTCAAATCATCAGTGAAGGTAGGAAAATAACGATATCCACTGCACGCTGCAACACTCATTGAACTGAATACATCAACACGTATCATTTCCAATAAGTCACTTGCCCGCTCCATCATACTGGAAAATGGGGTCTTAGTTATCTTGCCCATGAGGCAAGGTCCGCATGTCTCAACCGATTCGAAATTGAATGAGTCCAAATATCCATCAGCATGGAGTTTCTTCATGCGCTTTACACCAATATGACATTTAGCAGCACTGCCACAAGTATGTAGTACTATCATAATTAACTTTCATCTTTTGGCAACAATGTTATGAACATTTGTATTACTATGATCAAGATTCAATAAACCATTCTCATTGGGTCCATGACCATTGAAGGCATTATTCATGTAAACAAAATAACCATTATTCTCTAACTTAAATGAATAACTATATTGCAATAAACACGATCTAATCACATTCATGCTCAACACAAACACCAAATAACATTTATTTAGGTTCATCACTAATCCCAAGGTTGAGAGAGCGTGCGATGGTGATCACATCAACCTTGGAAACACTTCCAACACTCATCGTCACCTCACCCTTATCTAGCCTCTGTTTATTCCGTAGCTTTTATTTCGAGTTACCAACATTTAACAACCGAACCGGTATCCAATACCCAGGTGCTACTAGGAGTACTAGCAAGGTACACATCAATAACACGTATATCAAATATACTTATGTCGATGTTGTCCGCCTTCTTATCTACCAAGTATCTAGGGTTGTTTCGCTTTAGTGACCGTTCTCCTCATAATAGAAGCACTTAGTCTCCGGTTTGGGTTCAACCTTGGGTTTATTCACTAGAGAAGCAACTGACTTGCCATCCATGAAGTTGTTGGGGAACGTCGCATGGGAAACAAAAAATTTCCTACGCACACGCAAACCTATCCATGGTGATGAGCATCTACGAGAGGGAGAGTGGATCTACGTACCCTTGTAGATCGCTAAGCGGGAAGCGTTAAGAAACGCAGTTGGTGTAGTCGAACTTCTTCGTGATCCAAATCGCAGAGCGTCCCGCGATCCAATCACGAACCGTCCCGTGAACTCATCACGATCCGTCCCGCGAACTCATCACGATCCGTCTCACGATCTTGATCACGATCTGTCCCGCGAACTCATCACGATCCGTTCCATGATCACATCACGAACCGTCTCGCGATCTCGATCACGGTCCTTCCGATCTAGCCGAACGGACAACACCTCCGCGTTCAGCACACGTGCAGCTTGATGACGATCTCCACCGTCTCGATCCAGCGAGAGGAGATGGAGAGGAGAGAGAGTTCACCGGCAGCGTGATGGTGCTCCGATGATGGTGGTGGAGCAATTCCGGCAGGGCTTCGCCTAAGCGCTGCAGAAAACCGATCTAGAGGAGAAACTATGCACCGGTGTAACGGGTAGCACGTGGCCGGAAATTCTGTCCAAAAATCACCCAATCCACTAGTATATATAGGAGGAGAGGAGAGGAGAGGCATCCAAGGCCTTTGGGTCGGCCGAAATAGGAGGTGGGAAGCAATCCTACTTCACCTCCAATCCTAGTTGGAGTAGGATTGCCTCCTATTGGCTGATTTTCCACTTTTTGCTTTAGGACTTTCTCTCCTGCATCATGGGCCTTTGTGGCTGTTTTACCAGCCCACTAAGGGATGGTTATTATTCTCCCACAGCCCATGGACCTCTTGGGGTCGAAATACCCCTCCCGGAGGCCTCCCGGTACACTACCGGCACTCCCGGTACACTACCGATGAGCCCGAAATTTTTCCGGAAACCAAACTGGGACTTCCTATATATGAATCTTTACCTCCAGACCATTCCGGAGCTCCTCGTGATGTCTGGGATCTCATCCGGGACTCCGAACAAACTTCGGTCACCACCATACATAACTCTACACTACCAAAACGTCACCGAACCTTAAGTGTGCAGACCCTGCGGGTTCGAGAACTATGTAGACATGACCGAGACATCTCTACGGTCAATAACCAATGGCGGGACCTGGACGTCCACATTGGTTCCTACATATTCTACGAATATCTTTATCGGTCGAACCTCTATGTCAAGGATTCAGTTAATCCCGTATAACGTTCCCTTTGTTCTTCGGTATGTTACTTGCCCGAGATTCGATCGTCGGTATCTCCATACCTAGTTCAACCTCGTTACCGGCAAGTCTCTTTACTCGTTCCGTAATACAAGATCCCGCAACTAACAATTAGTCACATTGCTTGCAAGGCTTATTGTGATGTTGCATTACCGAGTGGGCCCCGAGATACCTCTCCGTCACACGGAGTAACAAATCCCAGTCTCGATCCATGCCAACTCAACAGACACCATCGGAGATACCTGTAGAGCACCTTTATAGTCACCCAGTTACGTTGCGACATTTGATACACACAAGGCACTCCTCCGATATCTGTGAGTTGCATGATCTCATGGTCATAGGAACACATACTTGACATGCGGAAAACAGTAGCAATAAACTGACACGATCATATGCTACGTTTGCAGTTTGGGTCTTGTCCATCACATCATTCTCCTAATGATGTGATCCCGTTATCAAATGACATCTCATGTCCATGGCTAGGAAACCTTAACCATCCTTTGATCAACGAGCTAGTCCATTAGAGGCATACTAGGGACATGGTTTTGTCTATGTATCCACACATGCATTTAAGTCTCCAATCAATACAATTATAGCATGGATAATAAACGATTATCATGAACAAGGAAATATGATAATAACTAATTTATTATTGCCTCTAGGGCATATTTCCAACAGTCTCCCACTTGCACTAGAGTCAATAATCTAGTTCACATCACCATGTGATTCGCATTGTTATGAATCTAACACCCAATGAGTTCTGGGGCTCGATCATGCTTTGCATGTGAGAGAGTTCTTATAGTCAACGGGTCTGCGATATTCAGATCCGTGTGTACTTTGCAAATCTCTATGTCAAACCGTAAACACTGCTACTACACTCCACTTGGTACTATTTCCAAATGGCTGCTCCACTATACGTATCCAGATTGCTACTACTAGTCATCCGGATAGGTGTTAAAGCTTGCATCGACGTAACTCTTTACGACGAACTCTTTATCACCTCCATAATCAAGAAACATTTCCTTTGTCCTCTGGTTACTAAGGATAATTCCGACCGCTGTCTAGTGATCCACTCCTGGACCACACTTGTACCCCTTGACAGACTCATGGCAAGACACACACAGGTGCGGTACACAGCATGGCATAATATAGAGCCTATGGCTAAGGCATAGGGGACGACGTTCGTCCTTTCTCGTTCTTCTGCCGTTATCGAGCTTTGAGTCTCACTCAACTTTCACACCTTACAAATCAGGCGAGAACTCTTTCTCTGACTGATCCATTTTGAACTCTTTCAAAATCTTGTCAAGGTATGCACTCATTGAAAGTCTCATTGAGCATCTTGATCTATCTCCATAGATTTTGATGTTCAACAATTAGGTAGCTTCATCCAGGTCTTCCTTTGAAAATCACTTTCCAAATAACCGTTTTATGCTTTGCAGAAACTCTACATTATTTCTGATCAACAATATGTCATCCACATATACTTATCAAAAATTCTATAGTGCTCCCACTCACTTTATTGCAAATACAAGTTTCTCGTAAACTTTGTATAAACATCAAAACTTTGATCACCTCATCAAAGTGTATATTCCAACTCCGAGATGCTTGCTTCAGTCCATGGAAGGATCACCAAAGCTTGCACACCTTTTAGCATCCTTAGGCCTGACAAAACCTTCTGGTTGTATCACATACAACCTTTCCTCAAGTAAACCGTTAAGGAAACGATGTTTTGACATCCATCTGCCAGATTTCATAATTGAAAACACAGCAACTGCTAACATAATTCCAACAGACTTTAGCACCACTACGAGTGAGAAAGTCTCATCGCAGTCAACTCCTTGAACTTGTCACAAACATCTTTGCAACAAGTCGAGCTTTACAAATAGTGACATTCACCATCAGTGTCTGTCTTCATTTTAAAGATCCATTTGTACTCAACGACCTGCCGTCCAACGAGCAAGTCTACCAAAGTCTACACTTGGTTTTTATACATGGATCCTATCTCGGATTTCATGGCCTCCAACCATTTGTCGGAATCCGGGCCCATCATCGCTTCTCCATAGCTCGTAGGTTCATCGTTTGTCCAACAACATGACCTCCAAGACAGGGTTGTCATACCGCTTAGGAGCAGTACACATCCTTGTCGACCTACGAAGTTCGATAGTAACTTGATCTTGAAGCTTCATGATCATCATCATTAACTTCCTCTTCAACTAACGTAGGCTTCACAGAAACAACATCCTGCGCTGCGCTACTCTCTGGTTGAACAAAGTTTTAACAACCTCATCAAGTTCTATCTTCCTCCCACTTAATTCTTTCAAGAGAAACTTTTCCTCGAGAAAGGATCCGTTTTAGTAACAAACACTTTGCACTTGGATCTGAGATAGAAGGTTCACCCAACTGATCTTAGGGTATTCTATGAAGATGCATTTGTCCGCCTTGGGTTCGACCTCATTAGGTGAAAACATTTTCCACACAAGTGTCGCAACCCCAAGTATTAAGAAATGACAGCTTAGGTTTCTATCAAACCATAATTCACATGGCGTCATCTCAATGGATTTACATGGTGCCCTATTTAAAGTGAATGTAGTTGTCTCTAATGCATAACCCCAAAATTATAGTAGTAAAACGACAAGACATCATAGCATGCACCATGTCCAATAGAGCATAACTATGATGTTCGGACACACCATCACACTATGGTGTTCCAGGTGGCGTTTAGTTGTGAAACAACTTTCACATTGTCTTAAGTTGTATGCCAAACTCGTGACTCAGATATTCACCTCCACGATCATATCGCAGTCATTTTTATCTTCTTGTCACGATGATCTTTAAACTTCACTCTGAATTTGCTTGAACCTTTCAAACGATTCAGACTTGTGTTTCATTAAGTAAATATACACTATATCTACTCAAATCATCAGTGAAGGTAAGAAAATAACGATATCCACTGCACACTACAAGACTCACTAGATTGCATACATCAACATGTATCATTTCCAATGAATCACTTGCCCGCTCCATCCAACGGGGTCCTTTAGTCATCTTGCCCAAGAGGCATGGTTCGCATGTCTCAACCGATTCGAAATCGAATGAGTCCAAATATCCATCACCATGGAGTTTCTTCATGCGCTTTATACCAATATGACATTTTGCGGCGGTGCCACAAGTATGTGGTACTATCATTATTTAACTTTGTATCTTTTGACATCAATGTTATGAACATGTGTATTACTACGATCAATATTTCAACAAACCATTCTCACTAGGTGCATGACCATTGAAGGTATTATTCATGTAAACAGAATAACCATTATTCTCTGACTTAAATGAATAACCGTATTGAACCAAACATGATCTAATCATGTTCATGCTCAACGCAAAACACCAAATAACATTTATTTAGGTTCGTCACTAATCCTGAAGGTAGAGAGAGCGTGCGATGTTGATCACATCAACCTTGGAAACATTTCCAACACACATCGTCACCTCACCCTTAGCTAGTTCTCCGTTTATTCTGTAGCTTTTATTTCGAGTTACTAATATTTAGCAACCGAACCAGTATCCAATACCCAGGTGCTACTAGGAATACTAGCAAGGTACACATCAATAACTCGTATATCAAATATACTTCTGTCTATGTTGCCAGCCTTCTTATCTACCAAGTATCTAGGGTTGTTCCGCTTCAGCGACCTCTCACCTCATAATAGAAGCACTTAGTCTCGGGTTTGAGTTCAACTTTGGGTTGCTTCATTGGAGCAGCAACTGACTTGCTATCCATGAAGTTTCCCTCCTTGCTCTTGCCCTTTTCGAAACTAGTGGTTTGATTAACCATCAACACTTGACGCTCCTTCTTGATTTCTACCTTCACGGTGTCAAACATCGCGAACAGCTCAGGGATCAATACTTCTATCCCTGGTGTATTATAGTTCATCACTCAGTTCTAGAAGCTTTAGTGACAGTGACTTGGAGAACTATATCAATCACTATCTTATCTGGAAGATCAACTCCCACTTGATTCAAGCGATTGTAGTACCCAGACAATCTGAGTACATGCTCAACGATTGAGCTATTCTCCTTCATTTTACAGGCAAAGAATCTTGTTGGAGATCTCATATCTCGCAACACAGGCACGAGCCTGAGATCACAATCTCTGCTCCTAGAACATCTCATATGTTCCGTGATGTTCAAAACATTTCGGAGCCTCAATTCTAAGCCGTAATGTATGATGCACTAAACTATCAAGTAGTCATCGAAACGTGCCTGTCAGATGTTCACAACATCTATAGACGACGCTAGAGGGGGTGGCGCACCGAGCGGTGCATTAAGGACATAAGCCTTCTGTGCAGCAATGAGGACAATCCTCAGATCACGGACCCAGTTCGCAATATTGCTACCAACATCTTTCAACTCTATTTCTCTAGGAACATATAAAAATTTAAGGGAGCTACAGCACGAGCTAGTAATCTACAACATAATTTGCAAAGACACTATTGACTATGTTCATGATAATGAGTTCAATTAATCATATTACTTAAGAACTCCCACTCAAATTGACATCCCTCGGGTCATTCGAGTGATACATGATCCAAATTCACCAACTCAAGTCCGATCATCACGTGAGTTAAGGTGGCTTCAATGGTGAACATCATTATGTTGATCATATCCACTATATGACTCATGCTCGACCTTTCGGTCTCTTGTGTTCCGAGGCCATGTCTGTACATGCTAGGCTCGTCAAGTTTAACCCGAGTGTTCTGCGCGTGCAAATCTGGCTTGCACCCGTTGTATGTGAACGTAGAGTCTATCACACTCGATCATCACGTGGTGTCTCGACACGACGAACTTTCGCAACGGTGCACACTCGGGGAGAACACAGTTCATCTTGAAATTCAAGTGAGGGATCACCTTATAATGCTACCGCCGTACTAAGCAAAACAAGGTGCATAAAAGGATTAACATCTCATGCAATTCATAAGTGACATGATATGGCCATGAACTTGTGTTTAAGATCTCCAACTTCGAAACACCGGCATGATCTCCATCGTCACCGGCACAACACCATGATCTCCATCAATGTGTTACCATTGGGGTTGTGGCGCCAGCCCTGCTTCTACTTCTATTACTACCGCTTAGCGATAAAGTAAAGCATTACATAGCGCTTAATGATTGACACGCAGGTCATACAATAATTAAAGACAACCCTATGGCTCCAGCCGGTTGCCGTACTCAACGACATGCAAGTCGTGAAATTCTATACATCACATGATCATCTCATACATCACATATATCTCATCATGTAATTGGCCATATCACATCACAACATACCCTGCAAAAACAAGTTAGACGTCCTCTAATTGTTGTTGCATGTTTTACGTGGCTGCTACGGGTATCTAGCAAGAACGATTCTCACCTACGCATAAACCACAACGGTGATACATAGATTTCTTTTTAACCTTCTCAAGGACCGCCTTTGTCGGATCCGATCCAACTAAAGTGAGAGAAACTGTCACCCGCAAGCCATCTAAGCAACAAGTTGCGTCGAGGGAACCGGTCTCTCGTAAGCGTACGAGTAATGTTGGTCCGGGCCGCTTCATCTCACAATCCCGCTGAACCAAAATCCGATCAAGGGAGGAAGCAATCTAAGCATCAACACCCACAAACCTTTTGTGTTCTACTCGAGATCTCATCGAACCATCAACCTAGCTCATGATGCCACTGTTGGGGAACGTCGCATGCGAAACAAAAAATTTCCTACGCACACGCAAACCTATCCATGGTGATGAGCATCTACGAGAGGGAGAGTGGATCTACGTACCCTTGTAGATCGCTAAGTGGGAAGCGTTAAGAAACGCGGTTGGTGTAGTCGAACTTCTTCGTGATCCAAATCGCCGAGCATCCCGCGATCCAATCACAAACCGTCCCGCGAACACATCATGATCCGTCCCGCGAACTCATCACGATCCGTCTCACGATCTTGATCATGATCTCTCCCGCGAACTCATCACGATCCGTTCCATGATCACATCACGAACCGTCTCGCGATCTCGATCACGGTCCTTCCGATCTAGCGCCGAACGGACGACACCTCCGCGTTCAACACACGTGCAGCTTGATGACGATCTCCACTGTCTCGATCCAGCGAGAGGAGGTGGAGAGGAGAGAGATTTCACCGGCACCGTGACAGCGCTCCGGTGATGGCGGTGGAGCAATTCCGGCCGGGCTTCGCCTAAGTGCTGCAGAAAACCGATCTAGAGGAGAAACTATGTGTTGGGAGACGTAGTAGTAAATCAAAATTTTCCTACGTTCACCAAGATCTATCTATGGAGAAACCAGCAACGAGAGGGGAGAGATTGCATCTTCATACCTTTGAAGATCGCTAAGCGGAAGCGTTACAAGAACGCGGTTGATGGAGTCATACTCGCAGCGATTCAGATCGCGGTAGATCCGATCAAGTGCCGAACGGACGGCACCTCCGCGTTCAACACACGTGCAGCCCGGTGACGTCTCCAACACCTTGATCCAGCAAGGAGGAAGGAGAGGTTGGGGAAGGGCTCCAACAGCAGCACGACGGCGTGGTGGTGGTGGAGTAGCAAGGTATTCCGACAGGGCTTCGCCTAAGCGCTGCGGAGGAGGAAGAAGAGAGGTAGGGCTTCGCCGTGAGAGAGAGAGATCAAATCCTGTCTCAAAACATCCAAAACCTCAAGTATATATAGGAGGAGGGACGTGGAGGGCTGGCTTGGCCTCTACTCCAAAGAGGAGATGGCCGGCTGAATTAAAGGGAGAGTCCACCTCCCACAAGGGAGGTGGATCTCCTCCTTTTAAATCCTTTTTGCCTTATCTCCTTATCTCCAGCCGCATGGGCCTTTAGAAAAAGTCTTGCCCAGCCCAATAAGGGCTGGCACACTTTATCTAACAGCCCATGTGGTCCTTTGGTCGTCACACCCCTCCCGGGGGTCCTCCGGCACCCTCCCGGCACTCCCGGTACACTACCGATGAGCCCGAAAACTTTCCGGTGACCAAAACTGGACTTCCTATATATCAATCTTTACCTCCGGACCATTCCGGAGCTCCTCGTGACGTCCGGGATCTCATCCGGGACTCCGAACAACCTTCGGTAATCACGTATACCTTTTCCCTATAACCCTAGCGTCATCGAACCTTAAGTGTGTAGACCCTACGGGTTCGGGAGACACGTAGACATGACCGAGACACCTCTCCGGCCAATAACCAACAGCGGGATCTGGATACCCATGTTGGCTCCCACGTACTCCACGATGATCTCATCGGATGAACCACGATGTCAGGGATTCAATCAATCCCGTATACAATTCCCTTTGTCTATCGGTATGGTACTTGCCCGAGATTCGATCGTCGGTATCGCCATACCTTGTTCAATCTCGTTACCGGCAAGTCTCTTTACTCGTTCCGTAACACATCATCCCGTGGCTAACTCCTTAGTCACATTGAGCTCATTATGATGATGTCTTACCGAGTGGGCCCAGAGATACCTCTCCGTCACACGGAGTGACAAATCCCAGTCTTGATTCGTGTCAACCCAACAGACACTTTCGGAGATACCCGTAGCGTACCTTTATAGCCACCCAGTTACGTTGTGACGTTTGGCACACCCAAAGCATTCCTACGGTATCCGGGAGTTACACAATCTCATGGTCTAAGGAAATGATACTTGACATTGAAAAGCTTTAGCAAACGAACTACACGATCTTGTGCTATGCTTAGGATTGGGTCTTGTCCATCACATCATTCTCCTAATGATGTGATCCCGTTATCAACGACATCCAATGTCCATGGTCATGAAACCGTGACCATCTATTGATCAACGAGCTAGCCAACTAGAGGCTCACTAGGGACATGTGATGGTCTATGTATTCACACATGTATTACGGTTTCTGGTTAACACAATTGTAGCATGAATAATAGACAATTATCATGAACTAGGAAATACAATAATAACCATTTTATTATTGCCTCTAGGGCATATTTCCAACAGTCTCCCACTTGCACTAGAGTCAATAATCTAGTTACATTGTGATGAATCGAACACCCATAGCGTTCTGGTGTTGATCATGTTTTGCTCGTGAGAGAGGTTTAGTCAACGGATCTGCGACATTCAGATCCGTATGCACTTTACAAATATCTATGTCTCCCTCCTGAATGTAATCACGGATGGAGTTGAAGCGGCGCTTGATGTGTCTTGTCTTCTTGTGAAACCTGGGCTCCTTCGCAAGGGCAATAGCTCCAGTGTTGTCACAGAGTAGAGTCATCGGGCCCGACGCATTTGGAATCACTCCTAGGTCGGTGATGAACTCCTTCATCCAGACTCCCTCCTTTGCTGCTTCCGAAGCAGCTATGTACTCCGCTTCACATGTAGATGCCGCCACGACGCTTTGCTTGCTGCTACTCCAGCTGACTGCCCCTCCATTCAAAATATACACGTATCCGGTTTGCGACTTAGAGTCGTCCGGATCTGTGTCGAAGCTAGCGTCGACGTAACCCTTTACGACAAGCTCTTCGGCACCTCCATATATGAGAAACATGTCCTTTGTCCTTTTCAGGTACTTCAGGATATTCTTGACCGCTGTCCAGTGTTCCGCTCCGGGATCACTTTGGTACCTCCCTACCAAACTTATGGCAAGGTTCACATCAGGTCTGGTACACAGCATGGCATACATGATAGAGCCTATGGCTGAAGCATAGGGGATGACACTCATCTCTTCTCTATCCTTTGCCGTGGTCGGGCATTGAGTCGTACTCAATCTCACACCTTGCAACACAGGCAAGAACCCCTTCTTGGACTGATGCATATTGAACTTCTTCAATATCTTTTCAAGGTATGTGCTTTGTGAAAGACCAATGAGGCGTTTCGATCTATCTCTATAGATCTTAATACCTAATATGTAAGCAGCTTCTCCAAGGTCCTTCATTGAAAAACACTTATTCAAGTAGGCCTTGATACTTTCCAAGAGTTCTATATTATTTCCCATTATCAGCATGTCATCCACATACAGTATAAGAAATGCTATAGAGCTCCCACTCACTTTCTTGTAAATACAAGGTTCTCCATAAACCTGTACAAACCCAAACGCTTTAATCACCTCATTAAAGCGAATGTTCCAACTCCGAGATGCTTGCACCAGCCCATAGATGGAGCGCTGGAGCTTGCATACCTTGTTAGCATCTTTAGGATCGACAAAACCTTCCGGCTGCATCATATACAGTTCTTCCTTGAGGAAGCCATTAAGGAATGCCGTTTTGACGTCCATTTGCCAGATCTCATAATCATAAAATGCGGCAACTGCTAACATGATTCGGACTGACTTTAGCATCGCTACGGGTGAGAAAGTCTCATCGTAGTCAACTCCTTGAACTTGTCGATAACCCTTAGCGACAAGCCGAGCTTTATAGGCGGTGACATTACCGTCCGCGTCAGTCTTCTTCTTAAAGATCCATTTGTTTTCAATGGCTCGCTTATCATTAGGCAAGTCCACCAAAGTCCATACTTTGTTCTCATACATGGATCCTATCTCGGATTTCATGGCCTCAAGCCATTTGTTGGAATCCGGGCCCGCCATCGCTTCTTCATAGTTCGAAGGTTCACCGTTGTCCAACAACATGATCTCTAGGACAGGATTGCCGTACCACTCTGGTTCGGAACGTGTCCTGGTGGACCTTCGAATAGCAAATTGATCTGAAGTTTCATGATCATCATCATTAACTTCCTCTCTAGCCGGTGTAGGCTCCACAGAAACAACTTCCTGTGCTGCGCTACTCTCCGGTTCGAGTGGAGGTACAATTTCCTCATCAAGTTCTATTTTCCTCCCACTTACTTCTTTCGAGAGAAACTCTTTCTCGAGAAAGGATCCATTCTTGGCAACAAAGACTTTGCCTTCGGATCGTAGGTAGAAGGTATACCCAATAGTCTCCTTGGGATATCCTATGAAGACGCACTTTTCCGCTTTGGGTTCGAGCTTCTCAGGTTGAAGTTTCTTCACATAAGCATCGCATCCCCAAACTTTTAGAAACGACAGCTTAGGTTTCTTTCCAAACCACAATTCATACGGTGTCGTCTCAACGGATTTAGACGGTGCCCTATTTAAAGTGAATGCGGCAGTCTCTAATGCATATCCCCAAAATGATAGCGGTAAGTCGGTAAGAGACATCATAGATCGCACCATATCCAATAGAGTGCGATTACGACGTTCAGACACACCATTTCGCTGGGGTGTGCCGGGCGGCGTGAGTTGTGAAACAATTCCACATTTCCTAAGGTGCGTGCCAAACTCGTGACTTAAATATTCTCCGCCACGATCAGATCGTAGGCATTTTATTTTCCTGTCACGTTGATTCTCGACCTCACTCTGAAATTCCTTGAACCTTTCAAAAGTTTCAGACTTGTGTTTCATTAAGTAGACATAACCATATCTACTCAAGTCATCAGTGAGGGTGAGAACATAACGGTAGCCACCGCGAGCCTCGACGCTCATTGGACCGCATACATCGGTATGTATTATTTCCAACAAGTCAGTTGCTCGCTCCATTGTTCCGGAGAACGGAGTCTTGGTCATCTTGCCCATGAGGCATGGTTCGCATGTGTCAAATGATTCGAAATCAAGTGACTCCAAAATTCCATCAGCATGGAGCTTCTTCATGCGTTTGACACCAATATGGCCAAGACGGCAGTGCCACATGTAAGTGGGACTATCGTTATCAACTTTACACTTTTTGGTACTCACACTATGGACATGTGTAACATCACGTTCGAGATTCATCAAAAATAAACCATTGACCAGCGGGGCATGAGCATAAAACATTTCTCTCATATAAATAGAACAACCATTATTCTCGGATTTAAATGAGTAGCCATCTCGCATCAAGCGAGATCCAGATACAATGTTCATGCTCAAAGCTGGTACTAAATAACAATTATTAAGGTTTAAAACTAATCCCGAAGGTAGATGTAGAGGTAACGTGCTGACGGCGATCACATCGACCTTGGAACCATTCCCGACGCGCATCGTCACCTCATCCTTGGCCAGCCTCCGCTTATTCCGCAGCTCCTGCTTGGAGTTACAAATGTGAGCAACTGCACCGGTATCAAATACCCAGGAGCTACTACGAGCGCTGGTCAAGTACACATCAACAACAAGTATATCACATATACCTTTAATGTTGCCGTCCTTCTTATCCGCTAAATACTTGGGGCAGTTCCGCTTCCAGTGACCGGTACCCTTGCAATAAAAGCACTCAGTCTCAGGCTTGGGTCCATTTTTCTTCTTCTTCCCGGCAACTTGCTTACCGGGCGCGGCAACAGCTTTGCCGTCCTTCTTGAAGTTCTTCTTACCCTTGCCTTTCTTGAAACTAGTGGTCTTATTCACCATCAACACTTGATGCTCCTTTTTGATCTCGACCTCCGCTGATTTCAGCATCGAGTACAACTCAGGAATGGACTTCTCCATACCTTGCATGTTGTAGTTCATCACAAAGCTCTTGAAGCTAGGTGGAAGCGACTGGAGGATTCTGTCAATGACCGAGTCATCCGGGATATTAACCCCCAGCTGAGTCAAGCGGCTGTGTAGCCCAGACATCTTGAGGATGTGCTCACTGACAGAACTATGCTCCTCCATCTTACAGCTGAAGAACTTGTCGGAGACATCATATCTCTCGACCCGGGCATGAGCTTGAAAAACCAGTTTCAGCTCCTGGAACATCTCATATGCTCCGTGTTGCTCAAAATGCTTTTGGAGCCCCGGTTCTAGACTGTAAAGCATGCCGCATTGAACAAGGGAGTAATCATCGCAGCGTGAATGCCAAGTGTTCATAACATCTTGTTCCGCTGGGAGAACGGGTGCGTCACCTAGCGGTGCATCTAGGACATACAATCTCTTGGAAGCTATGAGGATGATCCTCAAGCTACGGACCCAGTCCGCATAGTTGCTTCCATCATCTTTCAGCTTGGTTTTCTCTAGGAACGCGTTGAAATTGAGGGTGACGTTCGCGTTGGCCATTGGATCTACATCATAGATTGTAAAGACAATTTTAGACTAAGTTCATGATAATTAAGTTCACTTAATCAAATTAATGAACTCCCACTTAGACAGACATCTCTCTAGTCTTCCAAGTGATACATGATCCATGTCAACTAGCCCGTGTCCGATCATCACGTGAGACGGACTAGTCATCCATGGTGAACATCTTCATGTTGATCGTATCTTCTATACGACTCATGTTCGACCTTTCGGTCTTCCGTGTTTCGAGGCCATGTCTGTACATGCTAGGCTCGTCAAGTCAACCTAAGTGTTTCGCGTGTGTAAATCTGGCTTACACCCGTTGTATGCGAACGTTAGAACCTATCACACCCGATCATCACGTGGTGCTTCGGAACAACGATCCTTAGCAACGGTGCACAGTTAGGGTGAACACTTCTCTTGAAATTTTATTGAGAGATCATCTTATTTACTACCGTCGTTCTAAGCAAATAAGATGTAAACATGATAAACATCACATGCAATCAATATAGTGACATGATATGGCCAATATCATTTTGCTCCTATGATCTCCATCTTCGGGGCACCATGATCATCACTGTCACCGGCACGACACCATGATCTCCATCATCATGATCTCCATCATTGTGTCTTCATGAAGTTGTCTCGCCAACTATTACTTCTACTACTATGGCTAACGCTTAGCAATAAAGTAAAGTAATTACATGGCATTTATGATTGACACGCAGGTCATACAATAAATAAGACAACTCCTATGGCTCCTGCCGGTTGTCATAATCATCGACATGCAAGTCGTGAATCCTATTACAAGAACACGATCAATTCATACATCACAATGCATCACATCACATCCTTTGGCCATATCACATCACAAGGCACATGCTGCAAAAACAAGTTAGACGTCCTCTAATTTGTAGTTGCAAGTTTTTACGTGGCTGCTATAGGTTACTAGCAAGAACGTTTCTTACCTACGTCAACACCACAACGTGATTTGCCAATTTCTATTTACCCTTCATAAGGACCCTTTTCATCGAATCCGATCCGACTAAGGTAGGAGAGACAGACACCCGCTAGCCACCTTATGCATCTAGTGCATGTCAGGCGGTGGAACCGGTCTCACGTAAGCGTACGTGTAAAGTTGGTCCGGGCCGCTTCATCCCACAATACCGCCGAATCAAGATAAGACTAGTAGCGGCAAGCAAATTAACAAACTCGACGCCCACAACTGCTTTGTGTTCTACTCGTGCATAGATTCTACGCATAGACCTAGCTCATGATGCCACTGTTGGGAGACGTAGTAGTAAATCAAAATTTTCCTACGTTCACCAAGATCTATCTATGGAGAAACCAGCAACGAGAGGGGAGAGATTGCATCTTCATACCTTTGAAGATCGCTAAGCGGAAGCGTTACAAGAACGCGGTTGATGGAGTCGTACTCGCAGCGATTCAGATCGCGGTAGATCCGATCAAGTGCCGAACGGACGGCACCTCCGCGTTCAACACACGTGCAGCCCGGTGACGTCTCCAACACCTTGATCCAGCAAGGAGGAAGGAGAGGTTGGGGAAGGGCTCCAACAGCAGCACGACGGCGTGGTGGTGGTGGAGTAGCAAGGTATTCCGACAGGGCTTCGCCTAAGGTAGGAGAGACAGACACCCGCTAGCCACCTTATGCATCTAGTGCATGTCAGGCGGTGGAACCGGTCTCACGTAAGCGTACGTGTAAAGTTGGTCCGGGCCGCTTCATCCCACAATACCGCCGAATCAAGATAAGACTAGTAGCGGCAAGCAAATTAACAAACTCGACGCCCACAACTGCTTTGTGTTCTACTCGTGCATAGATTCTACGCATAGACCTAGCTCATGATGCCACTGTTGGGAGACGTAGTAGTAAATCAAAATTTTCCTACGTTCACCAAGATCTATCTATGGAGAAACCAGCAACGAGAGGGGAGAGATTGCATCTTCATACCTTTGAAGATCGCTAAGCGGAAGCGTTACAAGAACGCGGTTGATGGAGTCGTACTCGCAGCGATTCAGATCGCGGTAGATCCGATCAAGTGCCGAACGGACGGCACCTCCGCGTTCAACACACGTGCAGCCCGGTGACGTCTCCAACACCTTGATCCAGCAAGGAGGAAGGAGAGGTTGGGGAAGGGCTCCAACAGCAGCACGACGGCGTGGTGGTGGTGGAGTAGCAAGGTATTCCGACAGGGCTTCGCCTAAGCGCTGCGGAGGAGGAAGAAGAGAGGTAGGGCTTCGCCGTGAGAGAGAGAGATCAAATCCTGTCTCAAAACATCCAAAACCTCAAGTATATATAGGAGGAGGGACGTGGAGGGCTGGCTTGGCCTCTACTCCAAAGAGGAGATGGCCGGCTGAATTAAAGGGAGAGTCCACCTCCCACAAGGGAGGTGGATCTCCTCCTTTTAAATCCTTTTTGCCTTATCTCCTTATCTCCAGCCGCATGGGCCTTTAGCAAAAGTCTTGCCCAGCCCAATAAGGGCTGGCACACTTTATCTAACAGCCCATGTGGTCCTTTGGTCGTCACACCCCTCCCGGGGGTCCTCCGGCACCCTCCCGGCACTCCCGGTACACTACCGATGAGCCCGAAAACTTTCCGGTGACCAAAACTGGACTTCCTATATATCAATCTTTACCTCCGGACCATTCCGGAGCTCCTCGTGACGTCCGGGATCTCATACGGGACTCCGAACAACCTTCGGTAATCACGTATACCTTTTCCCTATAACCCTAGCGTCATCGAACCTTAAGTGTGTAGACCCTACGGGTTCGGGAGACACGTAGACATGACCGAGACACCTCTCCGGCCAATAACCAACAGCGGGATCTGGATACCCATGTTGGCTCCCACGTACTCCACGATGATCTCATCGGATGAACCACGATGTCAGGGATTCAATCAATCCCGTATACAATTCCCTTTGTCTATCGGTATGGTACTTGCCCGAGATTCGATCGTCGGTATCGCCATACCTTGTTCAATCTCGTTACCGGCAAGTCTCTTTACTCGTTCCGTAACACATCATCCCGTGGCTAACTCCTTAGTCACATTGAGCTCATTATGATGATGTCTTACCGAGTGGGCCCAGAGATACCTCTCCGTCACACGGAGTGACAAATCCCAGTCTTGATTCGTGTCAACCCAACAGACACTTTCGGAGATACCCGTAGCGTACCTTTATAGCCACCCAGTTACGTTGTGACGTTTGGCACACCCAAAGCATTCCTACGGTATCCGGGAGTTACACAATCTCATGGTCTAAGGAAATGATACTTGACATTGAAAAGCTTTAGCAAACGAACTACACGATCTTGTGCTATGCTTAGGATTGGGTCTTGTCCATCACATCATTCTCCTAATGATGTGATCCCGTTATCAACGACATCCAATGTCCATGGTCATGAAACCGTGACCATCTATTGATCAACGAGCTAGCCAACTAGAGGCTCACTAGGGACATGTGATGGTCTATGTATTCACACATGTATTACGGTTTCTGGTTAACACAATTGTAGCATGAATAATAGACAATTATCATGAACTAGGAAATACAATAATAACCATTTTATTATTGCCTCTAGGGCATATTTCCAACACTATGCACCGGTGTAACGGGTAGCACGTGGCCGGAAATTCTGTCCAAAAACCACCCAATAGACTAGTATATATAGGAGGAGAGGAGAGGAGAGGCATCCAAGGCCTTTGGGTCGTCCAAAATAGGAGGTGGGAAGCAATCCTACTTCACCTCCAATCCTAGTTGGAGTAGGATTGCCTCCTATTGGCTGATTTTCCACTTTTTGCTTTAGGACTTTCTCTCCTGCGTCATGGGCCTTTGTGGCTGTTTTACCAGCCCACTAAGGGATGGTTATTATTCTCCCACAGCCCATGGACCTCTTGGGGTCGAAATACCCCTCCCGGAGGCCTCCCGGTACACTACCGGCACTCCCGGTACACTACCGATGAGCCCGAAACTTTTCCGGAAACCAAACTGGGACTTCCTATATATGAATCTTTACCTCTAGACCATTCCAGAGCTCCTCGTGATGTCTGGGATCTCATCCGGGACTCCGAAAAAACTTCGGTCACCACCATACATAACTCTACACTACCGAAACGTCACCGAACCTTAAGTGTGCAGACCCTGCGGGTTCGAGAACTATGTAGACATGACCGAGACATCTCTACGGTCAATAACCAATGGCGGGACCTGGACGTCCACATTGGTTCCTACATAATCTACGAAGATCTTTATCGGTCAAACCTCTATGTCAAGGATTCAGTTAATCCCGTATAACGTTCCCTTTGTTCTTCGGTATGTTACTTGCCCGAGATTCGATCGTCGGTATCTCCATACCTAGTTCAACCTCGTTACCGGCAAGTCTCTTTACTCGTTCCGTAATACAAGATCCCGCAACTAACAATTAGTCACATTGCTTGCAAGGCTTATTATGATGTTGCATTACCGAGTGGGCCCCGAGATACCTCTCCGTCACACGGAGTAACAAATCCCAGTCTCGATCAATGCCAACTCAACAGACACCATCGGAGATACCTGTAGAGCACCTTTATAGTCACCCAGTTACATTGCGACGTTTGATACACACAAGCCACTCCTTCGATATCTGTGAGTTGCATGATCTCATGGTCATAGGAACACATACTTGACATGCGGAAAATAGTAGCAATAAACTGACACGATCAGATGCTACGTTTGCAGTTTGGGTCTTGTCCATCACATCATTCTCCTAATGATGTGATCCCGTTATCAAATGACATCTCATGTCCATGGCTAGGAAACCTTAACCATCCTTTGATCAACGAGCTAGTCCATTAGAGGCATACTAGGGACATGGTTTTGTCTATGTATCCACACATGCATTTAAGTCTCCAATCAATACAGTTATAGCATGGGTAATAAACGATTATCATGAACAAGGAAATATGATAATAACTAATTTATTATTGCCTCTAGGGCATATTTCCAAGAGAAGTTTCCCTCCTATCCCTTGCCCTTCTCGAAACTAGTGGTTTCACTAACCATCAACACTTGATGCTCCTTCTTGATTTCTACCTTCGTGGTGTTAAACATCATGAATAGCTCAGGCATCATTATTTCCATCCCTCGCATTTTATAGTTCATCACGAAGCTCTAGTAGCTTAGTGACAGTGACTTGGAGAACTATATCAATCACTATCTTATCTGGACGATCAACTCCCACTCGATTCAAGCGATTGTAGTACCCAAACAATCTGAGCACATGCTCACCGATTGAGCTATTCTCCTTCATCTTGTGGGCAAAGAATCTTGTTGGAGGTCTCATACCTCTCAACACATACCTCTCAACACGGGCACGAGCCTAAGATCCTAATTTCATCTCTTAGAACATCTCATATGTCCCGTGACGTTCAAAACATTTTGGGGCCTCAATTCAAAGCCATAATGCATGACGCACTGAACTATCAATTAGTCATCAGAACGTGCCTATCAGATGTTCACAAGATCTACAAACGATGCTTGAGGGGTGGTGCACCAAGCGGTGCATTAAGGACATAAGCCTTCTGTACAGCAATGAGGACAATCCTCAGATCACGGACAAAGTTCGTATTATTGCTACCATAATCTTACAACTCTATTTCTCTAGGAACATATAAAAAATTCAAGGGAGCTACAGCGCGAGCTAGTAATCTACAACAAAATTTGCAAAGACATTTTGACTATGTTCATGATAATGAGTTTAGTTAATCATATTACTTAAAAACTCCCACTCAAATTGACATTCCTCTGGTCATTCAAGTGTCACATGATCAATATCCACCAACTCAAGTCCGATCATCACGTGAGTTGAGGTGATTTCAATGGTGAACATCTTCATGTTGATCATATCTACTATATGACTCATGTTCGACCTTTTGGTCTCTTGTGTTCCGAGGCCATGTCTATACATGATAGTCTCATCAAGTTTAACCCGAGTGTTCCGAACGTGCAACACTCGCTTGCACCCATTGTATGCAAACGTAGTCTATCACACCCGATCATCACGTGGTGTCTCGAAACGACGAACTTTCGCAATGGTGCACACTCGGGAGAACACAATTTTATCATGAAATTTAAGTGAGGCGTCACCTTATATTGCTACCGTCATCCTAGGCAAAATAAGATGCATAAAAGGATTAACATCACATGCAAATGATAAGTGACATGATATGACCATGAACTTGTGCTTTTGATCTCCATCTCCAAAGCACCGGCATGATCTCCATCGTCACCGGCATGACACCATGATCTCCATCAATGTGTCGCCATGAGGTTGTCACGCCGAATGTTGCTTCCACGACTATTGCTAACTCATAGCGATAAAGTAAAGAAAAACGGCGAAAATAATTAAAGACAACCCTATGGCTCCTGTCGGTTGCCGTACTCATCGACATGCAAGTCGTGATATTCTATACAATACATGATCATCTCATACATCACATATATCACATCATGTAATTGGCCATATCACATCACAACATACCCTACAAAAACAAGTTAGACGCCCTCTAATTGTTGTTGCAAGTTTTACGTGGCTGCTACGGGTATCTAGCAAGAACAAATCTTACCTACGCAAAAAGCACAATGGTGATACAAAAATTGCTATCCAACCTTCTCGAGGACCGCCTTAGTCAAATCCGATCTGACTAAAGTGGGAGAAATAGACACCCGCCAGCCATTTTATGCGACGAAGTTACATGTCAGTTGATGGAACCGGTCTCTCGTAAGCGTACGAGTAATCTTGGTTCGGGCCGCTTTTGTTGGGGAATGTTGCATGGGAAACAAAAAATTTCTTTTGCACACGCAGATCTATCCATGGTGATGAGCATCTACGAAAGGGAGAGTGGATCTACGTACCCTTGTAGATCGCTAAGCGGGAAGCATTAAGAAACGCGGTTGGTGTAGTCGAACGTCTTCGCGATCCAAATCGCCGTGCGTCCCGCAATCCAATCACGATGAGTCCCGCGATCCAATCATGATCCGTCCCGTGATCCAATCACGATACGTCCCATGAACTTGATCACGATCCGTCCCACGAACTTCATCACGATCCTTCCGATCTAGCGCCGAACGGACGGCACCTCCGCGTTCAGCACACATACAGCTTGATGACGATCTCCGCCGTCTTGATACAGCAAGAAGGAGCAGAGAGGAAGAAGAGTTCTCCGGCAGCATGACGGCGCTCCGGCGATGGTGGTGCAGCTATTCCAGCAGGGCTTCGCCTAAGCGCTGCAGAAAACCGATCTAGAGGAGAAACTATGCACTGGAGGAACGGGCAGCACGTGGCTGAAAATTCTATGCAAAAACCCTAAAACCTCCAGTATATATAAGAGGAAGAGAGGACGAGGATTGGCACGAGGTCCAAGCCTCCAAGGAGTCGGCTGAACCAGGTGGAGGAGGTGGACTCCACCTCCAATCCTAGTAGGACTAGGATTCACCCTATTTTTGCCTTTTTCCACTTTTTCTCTTTGGGCCTTTTTTTTCCCAAACCGCATGGGCCTTGTGTGGGAATTACACCAGCCCACTAAGGGCTGGTAAACACTCTCCCACAGCACATGGAGCATTTTGGGTCGAAATACCCCTCCCGATGGTCTCCCGGTACACTACCGGCACTCCCGGTACACTACCGATGAGCCCGAAACTTTTCCGGTGACCAAAACAGGACTTCCTATATATGAATCTTTACCTCCTGAACATTCCGGAGCTCCTCATGACATCCAAGATCTCATCTGGGACTCCGAACAAACTTCGGTCACCACCATACATAACTCTATACTACCGAAACGTCACAAAACCATAAGTGTGCAGACCCTGCGGGTTCGAGAACTATGTAGACATGACCGAGACACCTCTACAGTCAATAACCAATAGAAGGACCTGGATGCCCATATTGGTTCCTACATATTCTATGAAAATCTTTATCGGTCGAACCTCTATGTCAAGGATTCAGTTAATCCCGTATGATGTTCCCTTTGTTCTTCGGTATGTTACTTGCCCGAGATTTGATCGTCGGTATCTCCATACCTAGTTCAATCTCATTATTGGAAAGTCTCTTTACTCGTTCCGTAATACAAGATCCCGCAACTAACACTTAGTCACATTGCTTGCAAGGCTTATTGTGATGTTGTATTACCAAGTGGGCCCTGAGATACCTCTCCGTCACACGGAGTAACAAATCCCAGTCTTGATCCATGCCAACTCAACAGACACCCTCGGAGATACCTATAGAGCACCTTTATAGTCACCCAGTTACGTTGCGACGTTTGATACACGCAAGGCACACCTCCGGTATCCGTGATTTGCATGATCTCATGGTCATAGGAACATATACTTGACATGCAGAAAACAGTAGCAATAAACTGACACGATCATATGCTACATTTGTAGTTTGGGTCTTGTCCATCACATCATTCTCCTAATGATGTGATCCTGTTATCAAAAGACATCACATGTCAATGGCTAGGAAACCTTGACCATCTTTGATCAACGAGCTAGCTCACTAGAGGCATACTAGGGACAAAGTGTTGTCTATTTACCCAAACATGTAATGTGTTTCCAATTAGTACAATTATAGCATGGACAATAAACGATTATCATGAACAAGGAAATATAATAATAAACACTTTACTTATTGCCTCTAGGGCATATTTCCAACAGTCTCCCACTTGCACTAGAGTCAATAATCTAGCTCACATCACTATGTGATTTACGTTGTAATGAATCGAACACCCATGCAGTTCTGGTGTTGATCATGTTTAGCCCTTGGAAGAGGTTTAGTCAACGCGTCTGCAACATTCAGATCCGTCTGCACATTGGAAATATTTATGTCCTTCTCCTCGATGTAATTGCGGATGGAGTTGAAGCATCGCTTTATGTGCCTGGTCCTCTTGTGAAACCTTGGTTCCTTGGCCAGAGCAATGGCACCAGTGTTGTCACAGAACAGGTTCACTGGATTCAGTGCACTGGGCACTACTCCAAGATCTATCATGAACCGCTTCATCCAGACACCTTCCTTCGCCGCCTCCGAGGCTGCGATGTACTCCGCTTCACGCGTAGAATCGTCTACCACGCTTTGCTTGGAACTGCACCAGCTTACCGCTCCCCCGTTGAGAATAAATACATATCCGGTTTGTGACTTAGAGTCATCCGGATCAGTGTCAAAGCTTGCATCGACGTAACCCTTTACGACGATCTCTTCATCACCTCCATAAATGAGAAACATTTCCTTAGTCCTTTTCAAGTACTTAAGGATATTCTTGATCGCTGCCCAGTGTTCCATTCCAGGATCACTTTGAACCTTCCGGCCATACTTATGGCAAGGCTGACATCGGGTCTTGTGCACAGCATTCCATACATGATAGAGCCTATGGCTAAAGCATAGGGGATGACACTCATCTTTTCTCTATCCTCTGCAGTCACTCGGCATTGAGTCTTACTCAACTTCACACCTTGTAACACAGGCAAGAACCCCTTCTTGGACTGATCCATTTTGAACTTCTTCAAAACTTTATCAAGGTATGTGCTCTGTGAGATTGCTATTAAGCGTCTCGATCTATCTCTATAGATCTTAGTGCCTAACATGAAAGCAGCTTCTCCTAGGTCCTTCATTGAAAAACTCTTGTTCAAATATTCCTTCACGCTTTCCAGCATTTCTATATTGTTTCCAATCAGCAATATGTCATCCACATATAATATTAGAAACACTATAGAGCTCCCACTCACTTTCTTGTAAATACATGCTTCTCCATAAACTTGTATAAACTCAAACGCTTTGATCACCTCATCAAAACGCTTATTCCAACTCCGAGATGCTTGCACCAGCCCATAAATGGATCGCTGGAGTTTGCAAACTTTGTCAGCATTCTCTGGATTGACAAAACCTTCTGGTTGTATCATATACAACTCTTCCTCAAGGAAACCATTGAGGAACTCTGTTCTGACATCCATCTGCCAAATTTCATAGTCGAAATAAGCAGCTATTGCCAACATGATTCTGACAGACTTAAGCATCGCTACGGGTGAGAAGGTCTCATCGTAGCCAACTCCTTGAACTTGTGAAAAACCCTTTGCCACAAGTCGAGCTTTATAGACGGTGACATTACCGTCCGTGTCCGTCTTCTTCTTATAGATCCATTTGTTCTGAATGGCCTTTCGCCCTTCAGGTAATACTTCCAAAGTCCATACTTTGTTTTCATACATGGATCCCATCTCGGATTTCATGGCCTCTAACCATTTCTCGGAATCCGGGCCCATCACTGCTCCTTCATAGCTCGTAGGTTCATTGTTGTCCAACAACATGACCTCCAAGATAGGGTTACCGTACAACTCAGGAGTAGTACACGGCCTTGTCGACCTATAAGGTTCAATAGTAGCTTGATCCGAAGCTTCATGATCATCATCATTAACTTCCTCTTCTACTGTCGTAGTTTCCCCAGAAACATCTTTCTGTGTTGCGCTACTTTCTGGTTGAAGTAAAGGTTCAACAACCTCATCAAGCTCTATTTTCCTCCCACTCAATTATTTCGAGAGAAACACTTTCTCAAGAAATGTTCCGTTCTTAGCGACAAAAACTTTGCCTTCGGATCTGATATAGAAGGTATACCCGATTGTCTCTTTCAGGTATCCTATGAAGATGCATTTTTCCGCTTTGGGTTCCAGCTTTTTAGGCTGAAGCTTTTTCACATAAGCATCACATCCCCAAACTTTAAGAAACGAAAAATTTGGCCTCTTGCCAAACCACAGTTCATATGGCGTCATCTCAGCGGATTTCGATGGTGCCCTATTTAAAGTGAATGCAGCTGTCTCTAATGCATAACCCCAAAACGATAGTGGCAAATCAGCAAGAGACATCATAAAATGCACCATATCTAATAAGGTTCAGTTACGACGTTCGGACACACCATTACGCTGTGGTGTTCCGGGCGGTGTCAACTGTGAAACAATTCCACACTGTCTTAAGTGACTGCCAAACTCATAACTCAGATATTCACCTCCTCGATCAGATCGCAGGAACTTAATCTTCTTGTTATGATGATTCTCAACTTCACTCTGAAATTGCTTGAATTTTTCAAACGTTTCAGACTTGTGTTTCATTAAGTAAATATACCCATATCTACTTAAGTCATCAGTGAAGGTGATAAAATAACGATATCCACCATGCGCTGTAACATTCATTGGACCACACACATCAGTATGTATGATTTCCAAAAAGTCACTCGCCCGTTCCATTGTTCCAGAGAATGGCATTTTAGTCATCTTGCCCATGAGGCATGGTTCACATGTGTCAAGTGATTCAAAATCAAGTGACTCCAAAAGTCCATCAGCATGGAGCTTCTTCATGCGTTTTACACCAATATGACCCAAACAGTAGTGCCACAAGAAAGTGGTACTATCATTATCAACTCTACATCTTTTGGCATCAATGTTATGAACATGTGTGTCATCACTATCAAGATTCAATATGAATAAACCCCTAACATTGGGTGCATGACCATAAAAGATATTACTCATATAAATAGAACAACCTTTATTCTCTGATTTAAATGAGTAACCGTCTCGCAATAAACAAGATCCAGATATAATGTTCATGCTTAACGCAGGCACTAAATAATAATTATTCAGGTTCATCACTAATCCCGATGGTAATCAAAGAGAGAGCATGCTGACGGCGATCACATCAACCTTGGAACCATTTCCTACGCGCATCGTCACTTTGTCCTTTGATAGCCTTCGTTTATTCTGTAGTTCCTGCTTTGAGTTGCAAATGTGAGCAATCGAACCGGTATCAAATACCCAGGCACTACTACGAGAGCTAGTAAGGTACACATCAATAACATGTATATCATATATACCTTGTTTGTCGTTGGCCGCCTTCTTGTCAGCCAGGTACTTGGGGAATTTCCGCTTCCAGTGACCAGTTCCCTTGCAATGAAAACACTCAGTTTCTAGCTTGGGTCCATGCTTGGGCTTCTTTACAGGAGTAGCAACTGCTTTGCTATCCTTCTTGGTTTTACCCTTCTTGCCCTTGCCCTTGACCTTCCATTTTTCTTGAAACTAGTGGTTTTATTGACCATCAACACTTGATGTTCTTTCTGGATTTCAGACTCATCGACTTTTAGCATCGCAAACAGCTCGGCGACTGACTTGTTCATCCCGTGCATGTTATAGTTCATCACAAAGCTCTTGTAACTAGGTGGCAGTGATTGAAGAACTCTGTCAGTGATCGCCTCTGGCGGAAGGGCAATTCCCAACTCCGCTAGACGAGTTGAATACCCAGACATTCTGAGTATATGTTCACTGATAGACCCGTTCTCCTCCATCTTGCAAGCATAGAACTTATCGGAGGTTTCATACCTCTCGATCCGGGCGTTCTTTTGAAAGATAAACTTCAACTCCTGGAACATCTCATATGCTCCATGACGTTCAAAACGTCTTTGAAGTCCCAGTTCTAAGCCATACAATATCGCACACTGAAGTATTGAGTAATCTCCAGTACGTGCCTCCCAAGCGTTCTTAACGTCTTCAGAGGTCATGTCTTTTGGTTGGTCACCAAGCGGTGCATCAAGGACATATGATTTCTGGGAAGCCGTGAGGATAATCCTCAGATTACGGGCCCAGTCAACAAAGTTACTTCCATCATCTTTCAACTTAGCTTTGTCTAGGAACGCATTAAAATTCAAGGGTGCTACCGCGTGAGCCATTGATCTACAACATAAATATGCAAAGTTTACTTAGACTATTGTTCAAGATAATGAGTGTAGTTAATCAAATTACTAAAGCTCCCACTCAAATTGACATCCCTCGGGTCATTTGAGTGTCACATGATCCAAATCCACCAACTCAAGTCCGATCATCACGTGAGTTGAGGTGGATTCAATGGTGAACATCATTATGTTGATCATATCTACTATATGACTCACGTTCGACCTTTCAGTCTCTTGTGTTCCGAGGCCATGTCTGTACATGCTAGGCTCGTCAAGTTTAACCCGAGTGTTCTGCACGTGCAACACTGGCTTGCACCCATTGTATGTGAACGTAGAGTCTATCAGACCCGATCATCATGTGGTGTCTCAACACGACGAACTTTCACAACGGTGCACACTCGGGGAGAACACAATTCATCTTGAAATTTAAGTGAGGGATCACCTTATAATGCTATCGTCATCCTAAGAAAAACAAGGTGCATAAAAGGATTAACATCACATGCAATTCATAAGTGACATGATATGGCCATGAACTTGTGCTTTTGATCTCCATCTAGAAAGCACCGGCATGATATCCATCGTCACCAGCATGACACCATGATCTTCATCATCTTGATCTCCATCAATGTGTCGCCATCGGGGTTGTCGTGCCCAACATGCTTCTACTACTATTGCTACCATTTAGCGATAAAGTAAAGCATTACATGGCGCTTAATGATTGACACGCAGGTCATAAAATAATTAAAGACAACCCTATGGCTCTTGTCAGTTGTCGTACTCATCGATATGCAAGTCGTGATAATCTATACATCACATGATCATCTCATACATCACATATATCACATCATGTAATTGGCCATATCACATCACAACATACCCTGCAAAAACAAGTTAGATGTCCTCTAATTGTTGTTGCATGTTTTACGTGGCTGCTACGGGTATCTAGCAAGAACAATTCTCATCTACGCAAAAACCACAATGGTGATACACTAGTTGCTTTTCAACCTTCTCAAGGACCGCCTTTGTCGAATCCGATCCAACTAAAGTGAGAGAAACTGGCACCCGCAAGCCATCTATGCAAAAAGTTGGGGTCGAGGGAACTGGTCTCTCGTAAGCATACGAGTAATGTTGGCCGGGCCGCTTCATATCACAATACCACTGAACCAAAAGCCGACCAAGGGAGGAAGCAATCTAAGCATCAACGCCCACAACCTTTTGTGTTCTACTCGAGATCTAGCTCTGATACCACTGTTGGGGAATGTTGCATGGGAAACAAAAAAATTCCTACGCACACGCAGATCTTTCCATGGTGATGAGCATCTACGAGAGGGAGAGTGGATCTACGTACCCTTGTAGATCGCTAAGCGGGAAGCGTTAAGAAACGCGGTTGGTGTAGTCATCCGTCTCTGCGATCCAAATCGTCGTGCGTCCCGCGATCCAATCACGATGAGTCCTGCGATCCAATCACGATCCGTCCCACGATCCAATCACGATCCGTCCCATGAACTTGATCACGATCCGTCCCACGAACTTGATCATGATCCTTCCGATCTAGCGCCGAACGGATGGCACCTCCGCGTCCAACACACGTACAGCTTGATGACGATCTCCGTCGTGTTGATCCAGCAACAAGGAGCGGAGAGGAATAAGATTTCTCCGGCAGCATGATTTTTTCTGGAACAAAAGGAAGCTACGAGACTTGAGAACCAAGGCAGAGGAGCCTCCGTGGGGCCACAAGCCCTAGGGCCGCGGCCAAGGGGTGGCCGCGCCGGGCAGGCTTGTGGGCCCATGGCTGCTCCCCTAACCCTAATCTTCAGCCTATAAATTCCCAAATATTCCATCATTATCAGAATGAGCCACAGAATCACTTTTCCGCCGCCATAAGCCTCCACTCCCGAGAAATCCAATCTTGGAGCTTTTTCCGATAATCTGCCGGAGGGGGATTCGATCACGGAGGGCATCTACATCAACTCCATTGCCCCTCCGACGATGCGTGAGTACTTCACCATAGACCTACGGGTCCATAGCTAGTAGCTAGATGGCTTTTTATCTCTCTTTGCTTCTCAATACCATGTTCTTCATGATCTTCATGGAGATCTATCCGATGTAATACTCTTTTGCGGTGTATTTGTCGAGATCCAATAAATTGTGGGTTTATGTTCAGATTATCCATGAATATTATTTGAGTGTTTCTTGAATTCTTATATGCATGATTTCATATCTTTGTAAGTCTCTTCGAGTTATTGGTTTGGTTTGGCCAACTAGATTGGTAATTCTTGCAATAGGAGAAGTGCTTAGTTTTGGGTTCAATCTTGCGGTGTCCTCACCCAGTGACAAAGTAGGGGTCGCGAGGCACATATTGTATTGTTGCCATCAAAGGTAAAAAGATGGGGGTTTCATCATATTGCTTGAGTTTATCATTCTACATCATGTCATCTTACTTAATGTGTTACTCTATTCTTCATGAACTTAATACTCTAGATGCGGGCAGGAGTCGGTCGATGTGTGGAGTAATAGTAGTAGATGAAGAATCGTTTCGGTCTTGTCACGGACGTGATGCCTATATGCATAATCATTGCCTTGCATATCTTCATAATTATTCGCTTTTCTATCAATTGCTTGACAGTAATTTGTTCACCCACCGTAATACTTGCCATCATGAGAGAAGCCATCTAGTGAAACCTATAGCCCCCGGGTCTATTTTCCATATTATACTTTTAGATCTAAAACCAAAAATATCAAAAATACTTTCTGCCATTTTTCTAATTTTAGTTTTACTTTCCGTTCAAGCATCCTATTACATCTATCTCTATTAGATCTCATCCTTGCAAGTAACCGTGAAGGGATTGACAACCCCTTTATAGCGTTGGGTGCAAGAGTTTGATTCTTTGTGCAGGTACATCTATTGGTTATTCGCTTGTATCTCCTACAGGATTGATACCTTGGTTCTCAAAAACTGAGGGAAATACTTATCTACTTTGCTGCATCAAATCGTTCCTCTTCACGGAAAACCAACGCATGCTCGAGAAGTAGCAAGAAGGATTTCTAGCGCCGATGCCGGGGAGATACATAGAAAGTAAAGATACCAAGTACCCATCACAAACTCATCTCTTGCATTTACATTATTTTCCATTTTCCACTCCCCCACTTCTAAAACGATTTTCATAAAATACCAAACAGATTTGCCTTTTTATTCACCCTTTTTCGTTCGTCTCCTCGTTTGCTTTTTTGCTTGTGTGCTTGATTGCTTGCTTTGTCACGATGACTCAAGAGAATACCAAGTTGTGTGACTTTTCCAATACTAATAATAATGATTTTACTAGTACTCCGATTGCTCCCGCCACTAGTGCAGAATCTTATGAAATTAATGTTGCTTTGCTCAATCTTGCTATGAAAGAACAATTTTCCGGCCTTGCTAATGAAGATGCCGCATCCCATCTAAATACTTTCGTTGAGTTGTGTGATATGCAAAAGAAGAAAGATGTGGATAATGATATTGTTAAATTGAAGCTATTTCCATTCTCACTACGAGATCATGCTAAAACTTGGTTTTCATCTTTGCCTAAAAATAGTATTGATTCATGGAATAAGTGTAAAGATGCTTTTATTTCCAAGTAATTTCCACCTGCTAAGATCATCTCCCTTAGGAACGATATAATGAATTTTAAGAAACTTGATCATGAACATGTTGGACAATCTTGAGAGAGGATGAAACTTATGATTAGGAATTGCCCCGCGCATGGTTTGAGTTTATGGATGATTATACAAATTTTCTATGTTGGATTGAATTTTGCTTCTAGGAATCTCTTAGATTCCGCCGCGGGTGGCACTTTTATGGAAATCACATTACGAGAAGCTACTAAACTCCTAGATAATATTATGGCAAATTACTCTCAATGGCACACCAAAAGATCTCCTACTAGTAAAAAAGTTCATGCTATTGAAGAGCTTAATACTTTGAGTGAAAACATGGATAAGTTGATGAAATTGTTTGCTAGTAAGAGTGCTCCTATTGATACTAATGATATGCCTTTGTCTTCTTTGATTGGAAATAATAATGAATCTATGGATGGGAATTTTGTTGGTAGGAACAATTTTGGTAATAACGCTTATAGAGGTAATTTCAACGCTAGGCCGTTTCCTAGTAATCCCTCTAATAATTATGGTAATTCCTACAGCAATTCTTATGGAAATTATATTAAGATGCCCTCTGAGAATAATATTAAAGAATTCATTAGTACGTAAAAAGGTTTCAATGCTATGATTGAAGAAAAATTGCTCAAGATTGATGATTTGGCTAGGAACATTGATAGAATTTATCTTGAGATTGATTCTTTAAAAACTAGATATATTCCACCCAAGCATGATATTAATGAGTCTTTAAAATCTATGAGAATTTCTATTGATGAGTGTAAGGAAAGAACCGCTGGAGTTCGTGGTAAGCGTGAATGGCTTGAAAAGGTGTGCTCTCGTGACAATATTGATGAAGATCTTAAAGTGATTGATGTACTTCCCATTGAATCTTTGTTCTCCAATATTAATATTGATAATGATGGAACTGGAGATGAGTCAACTTTAGTTAAAAGGCGTCCCAATGATTCGGAGTTTTTAGATCTTGATGCTAAGATTGATAAAAGTGGGATTGAAGAGGTCAAAACTTTAAATAGCAATGAACCCACTCTTTTGGATTTCAAAGACTTTAATGATGGTAGCTGCTATTTGATTGTATTTACTTGTTGCAATCCATGTTTAATTCTCCTCATGCTTATAATCAAAACAAGGCTTTTACTAAACATATTGTTGATGCTATGATGAAGGCTTTTGAAGAAAAACTCGAGTTGGAAGTTTCTATACCTAGAAAGCTATATGATGAGTGGGAACCTACTATTAAGTTTAAGATTAAAGATTATGAGTGTCATGCTTTGCGTTATTTGGGTGCTAGCATTTCCACGATTCCAAAAACTTCATGTGATGTGTTAGGTTTCCGTGAATTTGATGATTGTTCCTTAAATTTGCATCTTGCAGATTCCACTATAAAGAAACCTATGGGAAGAATTAATGATGTTATTATTGTTGCAAATAGGAATTATGTCCCCATAGATTTCATTGTTCTTGATATAGATTGCAATCCTACATGTCCTATTATTCTTGGTAGACCTTTCCTTAGAACGATTGGTGCAATTATTGATATGAAGGAAGGGAATATTAGATTCCAGCTTCAATTAAGGAAAGGCACGGAACACTTTCCTAGGAAGAAAATAAAATTACCTTATGAATCTATCATGAGAGATACTTATGGTTTGTATACCAAAGATAACAATACCTAGATCTATTGCATTTTGCCTAGCTAGGGGCGTTAAACAATAGAGCTTGTTGGGAGGCAACCCAATTTTATTTTGATTTATGCTTTTTGCTTCTGTTTTGGTGTGTTTGGCACATTAATAATTCTGTAGTAATTGTGTTTTTGTGTTTAAATTAGTGTTTGATCCAAGTAAAACCTTTGGGGTGATCTATGGTAGTTGTTGATTTGATCTTGCTGGAAACAGAAACTTTTGCGCTTAGTCCAGGAATTTCTTAATTTTTCAGAGCATCAAATTGATATGACATTTTTACACAAAATTTATATACAAATTTCCATGGTTTTCCTAATTTTTCAGAATTTTTAGTATTCTAGAATTATTTGAAATTTACAGATTGCTACAGACCGTTCTGTTTTTGACAAATTCTGTTTTCTTCGTGTTGTTTGCTTATTTTGATGTATCTATGGATCGTATCGGGGGGTATGAGTCATGGAAAAGTTAGAATACAGTAGGTATTACACAAATACAACTAAAGAATTAGTTCACAATAGTACCTAAAAGTGGTGATTTATCCTTTTATACTAACGGATCTCATGAGTTTTTTATTGAGTTTTGTGTTGTGAAGTTTTCAAGTTTTGGGTGAAGATTCGATGGACTATGGAATAAAGAGTGGCAAGAGCCTAAGCTTGGGGATGCCCAAGGCACCCCAAGTCATATTCAATGATACCAAAAAGCCTAAGCTTGGGGATGCCCCGGAAGGCATCCCCTCTTTCGTCTTCAATCCATCAATAAATTTACTTGAGGCTATATTTTTATTCACCACATGATATGTGTTTTGCTTGGAGTGTCTTGTATGATATGAGTATTTGCTTGTTAGTTTGCCACAATCATCCTTGCTGCACACATCTTTTGAGAGATACACGCTGAATCATGAATTCGTTAGAATACTCTATGTGCTTCACTTATATCTTTTGAGCTAGGCAATGTTGCTCTAGTGCTTCAGTTATATCTTTTTAGAGCATGGTGGTGTTATATTTTTTAGAAATTATTGAACTCTCGTTCTTCACTTATATTATTTTGAGAGTTTCTTAAAACAGCATGGTAACTTGTTTAGGTTATGAATTTAGTCCTGATATAATGGGCATCCAAGAGGGATATAATAAAAACTTTCATATTAAGTGCATTAAAAACTATGAGAAGTTGGCTTCCTTGCATATAGTTTTGAGATAATAGGGATGGTAATATGAGAGTCATGTCAGTGAGTAGTTGTGAATTGAAGAGATACATGTGTTAAAGCTTGTGATTCCCGTAGCATGCACGTATGGTGAACCGTTATGTAACGAAGTCGGAGCATGATTTGTATAATGATTGTCGACCTTTGTGTGAGGGTCGGGAGCGCGCGATGGTTAACTCCTACCAACCTCTCCCCTAGGAGATGCGTCTAATGCTTTGTTTGATAACTAATAGACTTTTGCAATAAGTATGTGAGTTCTTTATGACTAATGTTGAGTCCATGGATTATACGCACTCTCACCCTTCCATCTTTGCTAGCCTCTCTAGTACCGTGCAACTTTTGCCGGTACATCAAACCCTCCTTCCTCAAGACAGCCACCATATATTCCTCAAAACAGCCACCATACCTACCTATTATGGCATTGCCATAGCCATTCCGAGATATATAGCCATGCAACTTCCACCATGTAATTTTTTTCGATGACTTGCATCATCACTTCATATTGCATATAGAGTCATATTTTGTCATAGGAATCGAGTTGTAATTTCTTTTTCTTTGAGTTATAAGTAAATAAAAGTGTGATGATTTTTCATTAATAGAGCATTGTCCCATGAGAGAAAAGGATGATGGAGGCTATCACTCCCTCACAAGTTGGGACGGGTATCTGGACTTTACAAAAATTAAAAGAGGCCAGCGAAGCCCAAAAAAAAGAGGCCAGCGAAGCCCAAACAAAAAAATGAGAGAAAGAGAGAAGGGAAAATTGCTACTACCTTTTTCCACACTTGTGCTTCAAAGTAGCACCATGATCTTCATGATAGAGAGTCTCCTATTTTGTCACTTTCATATAACTAGTGGATATTCATTATGCACGACCACTTAGTTTTCTTTTTGAGCTTTAATACACTTATAGCTCTAAGTGCATTTGTTGCATGGAAATCCCTACTCACTCACATTGATATCTATTAACGGGAATCTCCATAACCCATTGATACGCCTAGTTGATGTGAAACTATCTTCTCCTTTTTCCCTTGCACCTCCTCCATATTCTATTCCACCTATAATGTTATATCCATCGCTCACGCTCATGTATTGCGTGATAGTTGAAAAGGTTTGAGAACACCAAAAGTGTAAAAAAATTGCTTGACTTGTTCATCGGGGTTGTGCATGATTTAGATACTTTGTGTGGGGAAGATGGAGTATAGCCAGACCATATGATTTCGTAGGGATAAATTTCTAAGGCCATGTTATTTCGAAAGGACACGACCACCTTGTTGGTGTGCTCGAAGTATTACTATTTTTATGTCAATATTAGACTATTGTTTTGAATCTAACGGATCTGAATATTCATGCCACAATAAAGAATATTACATGGATAAATATGTTGGGTATCATTCCACATCAAAAATTCTGTTTTTATCATTTACCAACTCGAGGACGAGTAGGAATTAAGCTTGGGGATGCTGATACGTCTCCAATGTATCTATAATTTTTTATTGTTCCATGCTATTATATTATCTATTTTTGATGTTTAATATGCATTAATATGCTATTTTATATTATTTTTGGGAATAACCTATTAATCTAGAGCCTGGTGCCAGTTGCTGTTTTTTCCTTGTTTTCGAGTTTCGCAGATAAGGAATATTAAACAGAGTCCAAATGGAATAAACCCTTCAGAATGATTTTTTCTGGAACAAAAGGAAGCTACGAGACTTGAGAACCAAGGCAGAGGAGCCTCCGTGGGGCCACAAGCCCTAGGGCCGCGGCCAGGGGGTGGCCGCGCCGGGCAGGCTTGTGGGCCCACGGCTGCTCCCCTAACCCTAATCTTCGGCCTATAAATTCCCAAATATTCCATCATTATCAGAACAAGCCACGAAAACACTTTTCCGCCACCAGAAACCTCCGTTCCCGAGAGATCCAATCTTGGAGCCTTTTTCGGTAATCTGTCGGAGGGGGATTCGATCACGGAGGGCATCAACATCACCACAGACCTATGGGTCCATAGCTAGTAGCTAGATGGCTTCTTCTCTCTATTTGCTTCTCAATACCATGTTCTTCATGATCTTCATGGAGATCTATCCGATGTAATACTATTTTGCGGTGTGTTTGTCGAGATGTGATGAATTGTGGGTTTATGTTTAGATTATCCATGAATATTATTTGAGTCTTTCCTGAATTCTTATATGCATGATTTCATATCTTTGCAAGTCTCTTTGAGTTATTGGTTTGGTTTGGCCAACTAGATTGGTAATTCTTGCATCAGGAGAAGTGCTTAGTTTTGGGTTCAATCTTGCGGTGTCCTCACCCAGTGACAAAGTAGGGGTGGCGAGGCACGTATTGTATTGTTGCCATCAAGGGTAAAATATGGGGTTTTCATCATATTGCTTGAGTTTATCCCTCTACATTATGTCATCTTACTTAATGCGTTACTCTGTTCTTCATGAACTTAATACTCTAGATGCAGGCAGGAGTCGGTCGATGTGTGGAGTAATAGTAGTAGATGCAGAATCGTTTTAGTCTACTTGTCACGGACGTGATGCCTATATGCATAATCATTGCCTTGGATATCTTCATAATTATTCGGTTTTCTATCAATTACTCGATAGTAATTTGTTCACCCATCATAATACTTGCGATCATGAGAGAAGCCATCTACTGAAACCTATGGCCCCCCAGGTCTATTTTCCATATTATACTTTCAGATCTAAAATCAAAAATAACAAAATACTTGTTGCCATATTTTTACTTTTAGTTTTACTTTCCGTTCAAGCATCCTATTACATATATCTCTATTAGATCTCATCCTTGCAAGTAACCCTGAAGGGATTGGCAACCCCTTTATAGCGTTGGGTGCAAGAGTTTGATTCTTTGTGCAGGTACATCTATTGGTGATTCGCGTGTATCTCCTACTGGATTAATACCTTGGTTCTCAAAAACTGAGGGAAATACTTATCTAGTTTGCTGCATCAAACAGTTCCTCTTCACGGGAAACCAAAACATGCTCGAGAAGTAGCACCTATGCACATGCAAGATCTATCCATGGTGATGAGCATCTACGAGAGGGAGAGTGGATCTACATACCCTTGTAGATCGCTAAGCGGGAAGCGTTAAGAAACGCGGTTGATGTAGTCGAACGTCTTCGCAATCCAAATCGCCAGCGTCCCGCGATCCCATCACGATCCAATCACGATCCGTCCCGCGATCCCATCACAATCCGTCCCGCGATCAAATCACGAATCGTCTCGCGATCCTGATCACAATCCTTCCGATCTAGCGCCGAATGGACGGCACCTCTGCATTCAGCACACGTACAGCTTGATGACGATATCCACCTTCTTGATCCAGCAATAGGGGTCAGATAGGTAGATGAGTTCTTCTGCATAGCAATGGCGCGGCGGCGGTGGTGGTGGAACTATTCCGGCAGGGCTTCGCCTAAGCACCACCGAAACTAGACTAAAGGAGAAAATGATCTAGAGGGAGTAGAGGGAGCACGTGGTAATTAGGGTTACCTCTCCCCTCTAAATACTCTAGTATATATAGGAGTGAGGGAGGGAGGGGAGGATGTAGCCTCAAACCCTCAAGGTTTGGCCGAAATTGGAGGTGGAGGAGTCCTACTCCAATCCTACTAGGAGTAGGATTCCTCCTCTCCACTTGGAAACCCCTTCCACCTTTACACCTTTGGGTTTTTCCCACCCTTAGCCGCATGGGCCCTAGTGGAGGGTTCGGCAAGCCCACTAGGGGCTGGTTTGACTCCTCCCATAGCCCATGAGGTCCTTTGGGTCGAGACACCCCTCCCGATGGCCCCTGGTACCCTCCCGGCACTCCCGGTATAGTACGGAAGTACCCGAAACTTTTTCGATGACCAAAACAGGACTTCCTATATATCAATATTTACCTACGGATCAGTCTGGAGCTCCTCGTGACGTCTAGGATCTCATCCAGGACTCCGAACCAACTTCGGTCACCACCATACATAACTCTACTATACTGAAACGCCACCGAACCTTAAGTGTGCAGACCCTACGGATTCAAGAACTATGTAGACATGACCGAGACTCCTCCACGGTCAATAACCAATAGCGGGACCTGGATGCCCATATTGGTTCCTACATATTCTACGAAGATCTTTATCGGTAGAACCTTTATATCAAGGATTCAGTTAATCCCATACGTTGTTCCCTTTGTTCTTCGTTATGTTACTTGCCCGAGATTCGATCGTTGGTATATCTATACCTAGTTCAATATCATTACCGGCAAGTCTCTTTTCGTTCCGTAATACAATATCCCGTGGCTAACACTTAGTAACATTGCTTGCAACGCTTATTGTGATGTTGTGTTACCAAGTGGGCCCTGAGATACCTCTCTGTCACACGGAGTAACAAATCCCAGTCTTGATCCATGCCCACTAAACAGACACCCTCGGAGATACCTATAGAGCATCTTTATAGTCACGCAGTTACATTGTGACGTTTGATACACACAAGGTATTCCTTCGGTGTCAGTGAGTTGCATGATCTCATGGTCATACGAATAGATAACTATAGCAATAAACTGACACGGTCATATGCTATGTTTATAGTTTGGGTCTTATCCATCACATCATTCTCCTAATGATGTGATCCCGTTATCAAACGACATCTCATGTCTATGGCTAGGAAACCTTAACCATCTTTGATCAACGAACTAGTTAACTAGAGGCATACTAGGGACATAGTGTTGTCTATGTGCCCACACATGTATCTGAGTTTCCAATCAATACAATTATAGCATGGATAATAAACGATTATCACAAACAAGGAAATATAATAATAAACAATTTATTATTGCCTCTAGGGTATATTTCCAACATCTAGGGCGACCGAGAACTAGATCCAGATCGTCAATGTAATGTAGGCATGTATTCCGTTGATACGTCTCCAGCGTATCTACTTTTCCAAACTCTTTTGCCCTTGTTTTGGACTCTAATTTGCATGATTTGAATTGAACTAACCCAGACTGACGTTGTTTTCAGCAGAATTGCCTTGGTGTTATTTTTGTGCAGAAATAAAAGTTCTCGGATTGACCTAAAAATTTACGGAGAATATTTTTGGAACTAATAAAAAATATTGGCGAAAGAATCAACTGCAGGGGGCCCACCACCTGGCCACAAGCCAGGGGCGCGCCCACCCCCCTAGGGCGCGCCCCTGTGGCTTGTGGGCCCCCTGTTGCTCCTCTGACCTCGTTTCCACTTCTATATATTCCTATTTACGGAGAGAAAAATTAGAGAGAAGAGTTCATCGCGTTTTACGATACGGAGCCGCCGCCACCTCCTGTTCTTCATCGGGAGGGCAAATCTGGAGTCTGATTTGGGCTCCGGAGAGGGGAAATCGACGTCGTCGTCATCACCAACCATCCTTCATCACCAATTTCATGATGCTCTCCACCGTTCGTGAGTAATTCCATCGTAGGCTTGCTGGACGGTGATGGGTTGGATGAGATTTACCATGTAATCGAGTTAGTTTTGTTAGGGTTTGATTCCTAGTATCCACTTTGTTCTGAGATTGGTTTTGCTATGACTTTGCTATGCTTAATGCTTGTCACTAGGGCCCGAGTGCCATGATTTCAGATCTGAACCTACTATGTTTTCATGAATATATATGTGTTATTGATCCTATCTTGCAAGTTGTAGACACCTATTATGAGTTATGATCCGCATCCCCCTGGGTGACAATAACTAGGATTCTTTCTGGTGATTACCGTAGTTTGAGGAGTTCATGTATTCACTAAGTACTAATGCTTTGGTCCCGTTCTCTATTAAAAGGAGGCCTTAATATCCCTTAGTTTCCAATAGGACCACGCTGCCATGGGAGGGTAGGACAAAAGATGTCATGCAAGTTCTTTTCCATAAGCACATATGACTATATATGGAATGCATGCCTACATTACATTGATGAATTGGAGCTAGTTCCGTGTCATCCTATGTTATAACCGTTGCATGATGAATGCCATCCGACAAAATTATCCATCATTGATCCATTTCCTATGAGCTTTCCATATATTGATCTTTGCTAAGTTACTTTTCCGTTGCTACTGTTACAAACACTACAAAACTGCTACTATCACTTTTGTCATTGTTACCGTCACTTCCATACTACTTTGCTACTGAATACTTTGTTGCGGATATTAAGTCTTTCAGGTGTGGTTGAATTGACAACTCAGCTGCTAATACTCGAGAATATTCTTTAGCTCCCCTTGTGTCGAATCAATAAATTTGGGTTGAATACTCTACCCTCGACAACTGTTGTGATCCCCTATACTTGTGGGTTATCATCTGTATATAGTCATACGTGCTTATGGAAAAGAACTTGCATGGCATCTTTTGTCCTACCCTCCCGTGGCAGCGGGTCCATAAGGAAACTAAGGGATATTAAGGCCTCCTTTTAATAGAGAAATGGAACAAATCATTAACACTTAGTTAATACATGAACTCCTCAAACTACGGTCATCACCATGAAGTATCCCAAATATTGTCACTATAGGGTTGACGGATCATAACACGTAATAGGTGCATACGACTAGGCAAGATCAGATCAAGAACATGCATATAATGATGATAACATAAACGGTTTAGATTTGAAATCATGGCACTCGGGACCTAGTGACAAGCATTAATCATGTCAAAGTCATAGCAACATCAATCTTAGAACATAGTGGATACTAGGGATCAAGCCCTAACAAAAATAACTCGATTACATGATCAATCTCATCCAACTCCTCACGAACCAGAAAGCCTACGAAGTAATTACTCACTCCCGGTGGGGAGCATCATGAAATTGGCGATGGAGAAGAGTTGGTGATGACAAAGACCGAAGATTTCCCTCTCCGGAGCCCCAAACGGGCTCTATATCTGGCCTCCTGATGAAGAATAGGAGGTGGCAGCGGCTCCGTATTGTGAAACGCGATGAAACTTTCTCTGTGATTATTTTTCTTGAAATTTAGGATTTATAGCGCTAGACTTAGGGTCATAGGGCCCACGAGGTGGTCATCCTCCACAAGGACGTGCCATGAGGGGTCTGGCGCGCCCTCGTGGAGGGTGGCCACCCTGGGCTCCCTCTCTGGTGGCTCATGGCTCCAATATTCCTCACATATTCCAAAATAATTCTCCAAAAAGTTTCGTTCCATTCCGAGAGCTTTTATTTCTGCACAAAAAAACACCATGGTAGTTCTGCTGAAAACAATGTCAGTCCGGGTTAGTTTCATTCAAATCATGCAAATTATAGTCCAAAACCAGAGCAAAAGTGTTACAAAAAGTAGATACATTGGAGACGTATCACCATGGGATGAGGTGCTTTGTGATGGGTTAGATCTTGCGGTGTCCTCTCCCAGTGACTGAAGGGGCAGTGAGGCACGCATCTATCGTTGCTATTAAGGATAACAAGATGGGGTCTATTCCTACATGAATAGATCTTGTCTACATCATGTCATCGTTCTTATTGCATTACTCTGTTTCTTCATGAACTTAAGACACTAGATGCATGTTGGATAGCGGTCGATGTGTGGAGTATAGTAGTAGATGCAGAATCGTTTCGGTCTACTAATCTTGGACGTGATGCCTATATATTGGTCATTGCCTTGGATATCGTCGTGATTATTTGATCTTCTATCAATTGTCCAACAGTAATTTGTTTACCCATCATGTGCTATTTTCTTGAGAGAAGACACTAGTGAAATCTATGGGGCCCGGGTCTATCCTTTTAATATATTGCTTTCCGATCTATCTTTTTCCGCATCTGTCTTCATATCTATTATTACAAAAACCCAAAAATAACTTGCTACATTTTTTATTTGTATATTTTATTTTGTGTTCTTGTGCGATCTATTTATCCAATCCCATACAAACCAATCTATCTTTTACCGTGGAGAGATTGACAACCTCTCTTACGCGTCGGGTTGCAAGTATTTGTTCTTTGTGTGCAGGTGTCGTTTACATAGTGTTGCTTGGTTCTCCTAGTGGTTAGATAACCTTGGTTTCATAAATGAGGAAAATACTTAACGTAGATGTGCTGCATCATCCCTTCCTCTTTGGGGAAATACCGACGCAGTCTCAAGCCACGTCAAATCCCCACTTTCATCACGTGAACCATCACTTAAAGGGTCATCAAGGCCTTTGCCGTTGTTTCCGTTGGTGCAGCCATTCTCATTGGCGTTGTTCTTGTCAATTCCATCGTTGTTGTCGTTGAAGTCGTCGTAGCCATTGTCGTTGTTACTGGCGTTGGAGTGTCCACCATGTAGATGTTATAGATAGAGGTCTCCTTACACTTGCACGAGGGCGTCGTGGTTAGTGGTCAGCTGTCGGCGGACTCGTCGGCCTCCTCTTCCACGTCATCAACCTCATCGATGGTTCCTTCGAGGATGTCGGTAAGATCTTTGACGTCGGCAACAAGAAGGGTATTGGGTGTGTCGGAAAATTGACTTCCTCTGTAAACTCCACGATCTAATTTGTCATCAAGATCATGAGATTCGCGTGTACTGCTCCTCAATCCGACGAGATGCCAAACCCAAGAAGACCAGCTCTTCCATGTTACCAAATCTTAAGATATGGCCTGAAGTGAAGGCCTTGACATGGCAGAGGTGGCTCGTTAAGTTGGCAACAAGGGTGACACTGCCTAAGATGAATATCTGGTTGGGCATGAATATCACGCCAAAAACAATATGAGCATTGATCTGCACTCCCATCACACTGCAGCGCTCACCTAGTAGGACTTGCATGGGCCACCACTATCGAAACTAAATTCGACATATCCATCGACAGTGTATCCTAAACTAGGCTACTTGGCACGATGGTAACAGAGCCGTGGATTTTATCCAGGTCGAGGCTCTCCAAGGGAGATAATACCCTACGTCATGGTCGTGTTTTATTGCGCGTCTATCTACGAGCCTGATGCCTTGCTTATGTATCATACTGGGGTCCTAGGGTACGATTTTAATCGGCTACGTATTAGGAGGTAGAATCCTCCACGATTTCAGCTTCTTGTCGTGATAGGGGAGGATGTGGCGACGAAAGGTGATCGGGGAGTGACTAGACACTCAACAACTCGTAGGACACGTTGGGGAGGGCCAAACGGATGGTCACGTTGTCGCGACGCATGGTGGGAGTTGGACGCAGTCCGACGGTGGCGCGACGGCGCTGTGAGAACTGGGTTGGGCATGAAATTTCATTGGCGCCAACAATCCCAACTCTAAAGTGTCATTTATATTTTCTCTCCTTCATTTAGGATAAAAGCTCCTTCATATGTTTTTTAAAAAATTTAGGGGTACAAGGGTGTTTAGGGAATATGTTAGAGTGTTTTTTCTGACAAAAATATTAAGAGTGTTTTATTACCCTCTAGCCAATAAAATATTGAAGGATGTGTGATTTCTCTCGAATACGCACGAGTGTGTGTATTATATTATAAAGAAGAGGATGGGGGTAAAGAGCTCCTCCGCATGAGTGTTATAAATTGCATGTATACCAACATCACTTCCACTCTATCTATAACCTAATGAACTTCTAATTAACTTGTTGGTCTAGCCCACACTTCCACGGCTCGAAAGAAGGCAACCGTATCTCCTTTGAGTAATCCCGCTTGTTTCCACGGCCGTCCTTCCTTTCCTATCTTCAGGATGACATAATTCTTGAACGGCATTGCTCCGTCAAAAACTACATCGTTTTGATGTTTTCATAACTCCCACATGACTAGGATGAGTAGTGCCCTAATAGTCTTCTTGTGCTGCCTGCGTCTTCCTTATCCGCACACCACTTTGAGAGGCACTGTCCGGCCGTTGGCATCCATTCACGCTTGACCAAAGAGCATAATGTGATTTATGGTCTTATCCTCTTGGTCGCACAAGGGGCATCTGTCTTGATGGTCCAATCCGTGTCTTGCGAGACGGTCCGACGTCCAGCACTTATTTTATACTAGCAAATATGTGCGTGCGTTGTAACGGGAGAAAAACTATCAGATTATGCAGGTGTGATGGATATAAAATAATATGAATCAAATGCAAGGATGAGATAAGGACTTCTAAAATATCACTTCATAAAGTATACCTGAGTGATGTCACAATGACATAAGGCACTTTTAAAATGTAATTTAAAAAACTAAAAATATGATGCTAAGCGCGACTTGATTTCCTATGGTATCACAATAAATGCTTTTGTGGTTTAGCAAACTATATTGACGAAGCCTGCGTGAGCTAGACTGATGAATGATGTGTCTCGCCTTAATTTAGCGTAGCGGTGTTTACCATAACCAGTATTTTGATACCAGAATAAACATAGCTATGTATGGAAGCAAAATAGACATTTTTTTGAACACACAAAATAGATATTTAGTCATTTTAATATAGCTTACAAAAACTAACCCATAGAAAGTTGTGTCAATTTTGTTGGGGCTCATTTTTTTGAACACGCAAAATAGACATTTACTCATTTTAATATAGCTTAAAAAGCTAACCTATAGAAAGATGTGTCAATTTTGTTAGGGTTCAGCGTTGTACAAAACACGTAAACCTTTTTTCACTGACGCCAGGGACTACATAATATCATAAAGGACCTCTACATATCTCCTAATAAAACCTTTACGTAAGCAACAGTTCGTTTTGTTCATTATTTATGGATGTGTCTTAATTTTTGTGAATATTTTCTAAAAGTTGATGGCCATGTTTTGCAAATTCCTGAATATGCTTTGAATATTGGATCATTTTTATAAATTATGAAGATTGTTTACTTCATGAAAATTTATTTGAAATCGTGATTTGTTTATAATATGTGAGCAATTTTTTGAACTCATGAACATTTTATGATTTTCTGAATATTTTTTGAATTCACAAACTCATTTTCATCCTTTTTTCAAAACTCACAACTTTTTGAAATTTTGTTAGGACCTCTACATATCTCCTAATAAAACCTTTACGTAAGCGACAATTCATTTTGTTCATTATTTACGGATGTGTTTTAGTTTTTGTGAAATTTTTGAAAAGCTAATGGTCATGTTTTGCAAATTGCTTAATATGTTTGAATATTGGATCATTTTTAAAAATCATGAACATTTTTTACTTCATGAAAAATTATTTGAAATCGTGTTTTTTTAATAATATGTGAGCAATTTTTTGAACTCATGAACATTTCATGATATTCAAACATACTTTTTGAATTCACAAACAGTTTACCATTTTCCTTCTTATTTTGAAAACTCGCTACTTTTTGAAATTTGTGTTTTGTTGAAAATTCGAAATTAATTTAGAAAAGAAGAAACAAAAACAGAAATGAGAAAGTAAAAAAAGGGGCCCGTCGTGACTCGCACTTGGGCCGGTCCATTACCGTGCTTAGGAGAGGAAAAAGAAAGAGAAAATGGGGTAGAACCAGGGATCAAACCCTGGTCTCCCTTGTGGATCAACACGTCGATAGCTATCACGCTACTTCTCCTCTTGTGCTACTCGACTGTATCAATATATAAGAACACGATCCAGCGGCGATTTTAAAAATAAAAAATGAATCGTTTTCTCGACTTACGGGTGCATTAGTGGGTAATTCTCGCCAACTTTAAGAATATTTTGAATGACGTACAACGAGAAGCTATAGATACTTTATTAGTAGGTAAAGATGGCAAGCCACGCGAAGAAACAACAGCGGTGCCTCTTGACTTCCAAGTGAATTTCGCCGTCGGCATAACTTCTTTTCCCCGGAACTTGAACTTGGCCTCATAGGCGGACTTCGTGGAGAACTCGTCTAGAGTTGCTCTTGCTTGTTGTTCTTTGAATCAAGCTGGCTGGGTTTACTGAAACAAGAATGTTGGAGGGCACATAGAGATCGTCCGGAGGAGCAGAGCAACCGGTCATGACGTAAAAAATAAGAGGACCGGTCACTTTGACGCATCTTGTCTGTTTTATTTTTATTATTATTATTATTATTATTATTATTATTATTATTTGATATGCGCATCCGGTTTGTTTGATAGCCGTGCTCTGATATTCGTTTACGCGTCATCCATTCTAGAAAGATGGGCTACGCCGGTGCAGCCCGAGTCCCCGAGCCGAGGGACGTCCATTTTAGAGGACACGACCCAAGGTCCGTCCGTCCGGACCACGTGGCCGCCGCACCGAAGCCGACGGGCAGCTGATCCATTGCGTGGGCCTCTCCGGCTCAGGTGGAAGAATCTTTCCTTCCCAAGCCTCCGCCCGCCCATCCCTCGCACCCAAAAAGAAGACTCAAATTCGAATCGCGGAGCCGAGCGTCGGTGCATGTGTCGCACTGCCGTCTTCCGTCCGGCATGCTTGTCCATCCCATGCCCATGCGGCACCCGTAATCTCGACATAGTTTAGTCAGCTCGTAACAGCGATGAACTCTACCTTGTAGGCCGATACGTAATCACCCTACTAAACAATCTTATCTGAACCTTGCACGATACGGTACGGTACAGTACGAGGAGGAGGAGAAACGCAAGCAAACATTCCAGCCCGTCCTCTATCCAACCACGATCGCCATCGAGCTTGTTCGTTTAATATCACAATCCCCTCCTAATAGTAAATCCTAATTAGGAGTACGTTATCTATCTTCCACCATCCCCGCCGACCGTGTCCACCTCATCATTCCCTTGCTTTCTCCCGCGGTTTCAGTCGGGTCCCTTTCCCCCCTTCCCAACAAGCCAAAGCTTCGATAGCGAACTTGCCCACCGCCCCCGGGCGCACGGCGAGAGGACACCATCCCTATCCAAACATCGCCGTCTCTCCGTCTCGGGCAAAATTTGATGTTTTGATCTTTTACAATACTTTAGGCCTTGTTCGATTCCTTCATATTTGAAAGATTTGAAGGAGATCCCCTACAAATCAAAATTTACCTCAATCCACTTTAATCTTTTCCAATCCTCTCATGAAAGGGATTAACCAAACAAGTCCTTAATTGGATAGGACCCTGGTTCAAAAACATTTAGAAGTCTGACACTTTTTCTACTGTTGGGTTCATAAATGTAAAGTATAACTGCCTACCGGCAAAAACCTTAACGATAAGCAAGCAACTTATTCACGTCGGGATAATGCATCTCTATCATCAAAAATCAAGCAAATAACCCGTGCGACGCTATCCACGATTGGTTTGCATAAACATTGTATTTGATACTTAAGAAAAAATTATGATAAGACATACATCCTTACCGTCACGGACCTCAACTATAGGTTGTTAGAGCATTTACAGACGGACCCTCTATATCCGTCTCAAACATCTGGACAGGTCGTCCGGTCATTTTTCTTTTGACCCAGACGGGCCTCTCAAACGGTCCTCAAACGCCCGGACTGATCGGCACCCCCCATATCTAGCCCAAATATGAGGCAGGTATGGGGGCGCCTAGACGCGCTCGGACATGCCTGCCACGTCGGACTGACGGTGTGGCCTCACACGGACTTGACAGGAAACCCGACAGTCCGACGGGCGCCTCGACCGTCAGCGCATTGTGAATGTGGTGTGGCGCCGCTCAGCCTCCCCGCCCGGGGCCGGCTATTTAAGCCGGCTGGCGCCCCCCAGCCCTAACACATCCGCCTTCTCTCTCTCTCCGTCGCCAGCCGAGCCCTTCCTCCTCTTCTCGTTGTCCCCCTCTCCATCAGGATGGTCCGCCGGCTCATCATCACCTATGCGCAGCTGACGTCGGAGCAGTGCCGACAAATTGAGGAGTACCACGCTTGCCGCGCCGCCCGCATCGTTGGGGTCTCCCTCCGGACTCAGAGACGGAGGAGGAGGTGAAGGAGGAGCTGCCGGAGGAGGAGGAGCCGAAGGCAATGGAGGAGGAGGAGCCGGAGCAGGAGGCTCCCGGCTTGACCATGGCGGAGGCGGACGTGAAGTTCGTCATCGCCCAATCGGACGAGATGGCGGAGCAACAGGCCATCATGGATTCCATCCGGGATGAGGCCGAAGTGGAGGCCAAACGTTGGCTCATCCGACAGAGGCGGGCGGAAGCCGACGCCCTCTTCGACGAGCTGGATGCCGAGATCGAGGCCGAGAAAGCCGCAACGGAGGGGGCAGCAGTGCCAGCGCCGGAGGGAGCGGACCTACGGCGCGCGCACATCTATCCGCTGGAGGGGACGAAAATCGTCCACATCTCCGACGAAGAGTAGATAGCTTTTCACGTAGTATGTAGCTTTTACTTAGTTGCATGCTTTTGTATGGATTTGAAGAAAAAATATGAAATGTCCGGATGCAACAAGCTTTATTTGAGGTGTAATCAGTCAGTGTCTACGGACGCGTCCGGACGCGTCTACGGACGTTTGAGGGACCGGATTTGCAAACAATTAAGAGCTTTGCTAGACGTACAAAAGGTTACTTAAGTTTACAGGCTGATTGGTGAAGTGTTACGGTTTATAACTGGACTAATGAGGAGGGCTGGCCCCACACGGGGTGAGAATGGGGGGCCGAATAGTATTTATGGAAGGGTCCGTAGAGTCCTGCAAAAGGCCCGTATGTGTAGCATTTTTGTGCTCTTAATTGTTATATCCTACTGCCGTTCACCCGTAAAAAAAATAGTTTCTGAAATGTTTTCGAACCGGGTCCGATCCTTTAAACTTTCAAATAAAAATCAAAACATCAAATTTTGGCCTCCGCAGCCGCATCCTTGTGGTGCCCCCTCTGCTCGTGGGGTGGGCCCGTGTGGGGTGTTGACCTGGCCCCACGAACCCGGTACCCACCGAGAGGCAGAAAGAAAAGCTAGCCGACGCGCCCCACCGCCCACGCTATTTACCACCTCGTTCTGCGCGCGCTGATACAGGCAGACGAGAGCTGAGAGCCAACCGAGAGATGAAGGGGAGCGGCGGCGAGGAGGCGGCGGCGGCAGTGGTGGTGGGGGAGGAGCACTGCGAGATGGAGGACAGGGAGCTGACGGTGCGCAAGACCACGCTCTTCTCCCCCGGGGACGGGCTGGAGGCCTACGACCACCGCACGGGCGCGCTGGCCTTCCGGGTCGAGACGTACGGCCGGGGAGGCGCCTGCGGCGGGGGCGCGGCGACCGGGGACCTGGCGCTGCTGGGCGCCGCGGGGGACCCCGTGCTCACGGTCCGACGCCGCCGGCCCAGCCTGCACCACCGCTGGGACGGCTTCCTCGGGGACGGCGGCGCCGCGGGCGCCAAGCCGCTCTTCTCTGCCCGCCGCTCCTCCATCCTCGGCAACGGGTCCGGGATCCTCGTGGACCTCCTCGCCCCCTCCCCCGACGCCAAGGAGCTCCGCGTCGACGGGTCCTTCCCCAGGCGGTGCTGCCGCGTCGTCGTGGCGGCCTCCGGCGGCGCCGAGGAGGAAGGGGAGGAGGAGACGGTGGTGGCGGAGGTGCGCAGGAAGGTGGACGAGGGCGCGCACGTGCTGCTCGGCCGGGACGTGTTCGTGCTGTGGGTGCGCGCGGGCTTCGACGCCGCCTTCGCCATGGGGATCGTGCTCGTGCTCGGCCGCATCACCGGGGACGAGGTCGACGGCGTCCTCGGCGAGGAGCTCCTCCTCGAGGCCACATCGCCGGTGTAGTACTAGACTTAGCTTCCCGTGGTGGTTGGTTGCGCGGAGCTCTGTCGTCGCTTGCTTGGCTTGGTCGGTGAAGCGTATCTCGCGGACTTCTGGCTGGCATTGTTGCCTAGCAAGCAAAACTTGGATCGAGCTTGTAGCTTTGAGTGAACATGGACAAGATCTGCAATGCACTGCACTGTTTGATTATTATTACATTAGTATCTGGCATTACTGAACACCGTTTGATGAAAGTATTCTATACGTACAGAAGGTTCGGGTCTGATGGGGATCTTGACGTCCATGCGATTGGATCCAATAGCTCGCTCAGGACTCCTGCAATTGCAAATTAAGTGATATATTTGGTGTGAATTTACTAGAGTAGTGGCATCGAATTTACCAGAACCACTCTAATGTGATGTAAACACTTCATCTAGTTTTATGGTCAAATTTTCAAGACATTGACTGCAATTCATCTCAAAACGATGGTATAAACCAGAGCCGACCGCATTGTTTTGTATCTCGATTGCCTCGTACTCCCTCCGTTCCTAAATATAAGTCTTTTAAGAGATTTCACAAAGAGACTACACACGAAGCAAAATGAGTGAATATATACTCTAAAGTATGTCTATATACATCCATATGTAGTTCCCTAGTGAAAACTCTTAAAAGACTTATATTTATACGAAGCAAAATGAGTGAATCTATACTCTAAAGTATGTCTATATACATCCATATGTAGTTTCCTAGTGAAAACTCTTAAAAGACTTATATTTAGGAACGGAGGGAGTATAATATTGGTGATCCATCTTGGCTACCTCACCACGGGAGGTGTGCGTATTTCAAAAGTTCAGAGTCAGCAAGTTGGAAACTGGAAACAAAGTTGTGTGGCAGTGAAGAGAACTTAGAGAAAGCGGTGCTTTCAGACTGAGAAATTAAAGCCATGTTAAGAGATCCCCTCTACCTAGAAAAGATCCGGGTTTGGTCATGCGACTGGTTCCGATAGCTCGCGATTGGATCCAATCGCTCATGACTCGTGGAATTAAGGGTAGTAGTAGAAGCTAAATTACTAGTGACAAGTGTAAATTGCAAGGTCAAATTGTCAGCAAAGAAGACTATCAGGAAACATTGACATAAACTGAAGCCGAGTGCACCATCTTGAGTCTCGATTGCCTCGTAGTATAATTCTGGTGGTCCACCTGAACTAGTACCTCGCTACGATGTGTATACATTTTCAAAATTCAGGGTCCGCAAATTGGAAACTGGCGCTTTCAGGCCGAGAAATTAAACGTGCAACCTCTCCTGTGGAGTGTGGACAGTAATCAACTTGGAAAAATAGGACAGCGTCACAATATCTCTTTCCCTTTCAGAGCGAGCAATGTACCGGTGAAGCCTCGTCCTCGACATGGCTTGGTTGGTGAAATGTATGTTGCAACATCAGCGAATCCCAGCCACAAGGCAGGTCAAATTACTGATGATCGCAACAACATCGGGCCAAGAAATTGTGGCGCCAAATCAAACAGCTCCTCCTAACACTGTACAGTTCTGGAAAACATGAGAAAAGAAAGAATAAAAAAAACGTTATTCTCGCTCAGCTTGAGCATCTCCAATGGATGATGCATTTTATCCTAGCAAAGAATAAGACGGTATGGGGACGCCTCCGACCAAAGCTCCGCAGGCCACAGCTTGTTCTCGTGCGCAAGTCACCTCACGGTCTGTCAGTTCAGCATCCAGCGGAAGATAACGACAATCTCAGACTGTACAGCCCTCGAATGCCTCGGACACCAGCGTTGTTGCGCCGAGGCATGTCAGAATGGAAAATTATGGAGGAGATCTCATGTCATGGCTTGTAAAACTCTATGCTATGTCAGGTATGTTCTTGATGATCTATGAGCCAGAACCGCCAGTGTTGATGCTGAAGTAGAAGGTCTTGCGACTGAAGGCGTTCATGGCGTAGTCGACCCGGATTTGGCCTATGTCCGTGTTGAAGTGGACGCCGTACCCAAACCCAACACCGAATCCCGGTTTCCCTTGCCGAAGAGCTGGATTGCCTGCCATTATTTAACGAATCATCATTGGACAAAAAAACACAGCAGGACGGAATGAGTATGGTAAAGGAAATACTATCATACTGAGATATGAAGAAAAGAAATATCAAATGCAACTCAGCATTGATATGTCGCACTAAATGTTTTGTAACCCGGAGTCCGGGAGTGGGCATGCGTCCAAAAAGAAGTTTGAGGACTCTACTACAACTCTTGTCCATTGTGTGCTCTATGGTACAGTATGCTGATGTGATTTGCATTGTCCTTATGTTGATAAGCTTAACTCCTTCAGTCAAATCAGATGATGTGTTGATTTACTTTAGCTCAATTTTCATTGGCTGATACATCACATCAATGAAATATTTGCGTGATTTTCCACTGCAGAGACATCTTGATCTTGGTTATCGCACACAGATCATTACTTAAGCTCCTACTGTACCACTGAATTTGTAATTCCAAACCAAATTTAATAGTAAGCTCTAACTATTTGAGGAAGGCGTGCGTGCTTTCCACAGACACAAAACTGCACAAATTTGGTGTAGCTGAGTGGTGAGCGACTGTAAATCAATCCCCTTATTTTTACTTTAGGAAATATACTGCTCATTATTGATAGCATCAAAAAAGGTTAAGTATATCAGCCTCATCCTCTTCTAATTGCAATTAGATTTTTATTTCATTTTGAGAAAAAAGGCAAATAGAAATACTCAAGTATGCAAAGATGAAGTGAAGCCCTTACCAGGAACATGGCGAGCAGATCCTAAATCACTACCGCAGTCCATGAAAAGAGAACCTTCAAGATTCTTTGCCTTCACAGAAACAGACGGTTCAGTATTTTATTGATAACCCAAATAGACAAGACTACCACAAGAAGATAAACTCGGTATCAACCGGTATGGGTTTCCATTGGTGGGGGATGCTTTAATAGTCAAATACACCTCTAGGGAAAACATTAAGTGACAGCACCAACAGTGAGTTCACTTTCTACTAGAACATTCCCGAGACAATTATTTCTGTCCCACAGGAAATGTCCTCGTTGTGCTCGTTGCATTTAAAGAACTGAAAATGATATGACCACATGATTTCTTCAGAATTTTGGTTCCATTTTATGCAGATCTGATGAAACTTGCGCTGGTCAACTACCATAGAAATATAAAATGGATAAAATTGGTTTAGAGAGACAGGACTTGCTAATTCTCTAAGAAGAACCAATTGCAGGCCTTCATGTTATATTCCAATAATGTAGTTTGAAGTTCTCTTTCTTCCAGTATCAAGATTCAGCAGGTTTATTAGAAGATAGGAATACCCATGTATGTCAACTTCTGAACTTCAACCCTAAAATTGTATCCTTTGATTATGAATTCCTCATCGCAGTCCTTTGCAGTATCTGATATATTTCTCTTGCATGCATACACCCATAAATTGACCCATATATGCATATTGCATAAAGCACATAAATTAATAATGATAATAAGAAGAAAAGAAAAGAAGTCCAGGTAAATATGTACACATCTATTTGATTGCATTTTGTTATCCTTTCATGTTGCGATGCAACTTCTAGCTAGTTCTGGTTCTTGGATTACCAAGTTTGACTTACAGACTGCATAAACTGTTTTGGGGATTATATATGACTTGTTATTTTACATACCAAAGGAACCGTATATTCGCAGTTACCAATTAGGCACAGTCTTCCTGAACCAACTGCACCCTCGCCATAACCCCGTACACTACCAAGTCCACCTATTGCAAATGCTTGATACGGTGCCATGTCACCCACAATGGAACCGCCTGTCAAGCTGCAGCATAGGAAGAGATTAACTAACTTTCATAGAAGAGTGTTGCTGCAGTACAGTAGACAGATGCAGTACCTGGTAACCAAAAATGTTGGCCCCAATTTAATGCCTTTCGAAACAGCACATTTAACTCTGTTAAAAGTTAGTGATTTTGGTACAAGTGGCAATCCTTGTTCCATTTGGAAATTAACCTGTCATTGGGAACTATAGGATAAGATGGAGTTACAGTCAAGTCAAGGAAAGATGGAGATGAAATAAACACAAACTTACTCTTAAGAAGCTATTATCCTTAACATCCGCATAACCAGACTCTTGCTTCAAGATAATCATGTTGTCATGGAGGTTACCACTGTATCATAAAAGAACATTAACCAATGAGACTTCTTTTTATTGTATCAAAGGGCACATCCAAAGAAATACTGTTATCACCTGCATGTTAGGGGAAAGCCTTCGTGGTCCCTAGCTATTGAGCGCCCATCATTATTAACAGGACGGATATGCTGGAGGGAAAGGACATCTGATAAGAGAAGTTGTACAACATGAAGACAACTGGATTTGACTAGATGCTCACCTCAAACTTAACACTGGTTCCAGAAGTCCATTTTGATGTTGTCGGTTCATTAATCTCCACCCCAAGCGACAACCGGCTTAGATTTACCCCTCTGCTCCCTGACCGTGTGAAGTTGTCAGCCGGAAAACCATGCACCGCAATTTCTGGTGTCATCGAGTGCTGATTGCTCAAACCAGCACGCAAACAAGAAAAGGTGTGTGAACAGAAAAGACAGCATACAGCTCATAACAACTTTTCACAAGTTCATACTTACATACTTCATAAAAATAATTATCCGGTCAACTTGCATGAAAGGTAACCATTCATAATGGAAGTAATATGACAAAGGTCAAGCCGAGTGTATGGTATGAGCACATTAACAGGGGGGTTGGTTTGGGGAACCAAAAGGTGAATGGACCATCCATTCCTAACTCCAAACGTAATCCACTCGTTTTGTTTGAAGGGCAGAATGGATTGGTCCATCACCACCTTATCCCTCACAAGCACAAAATTAACACAAGATGAGGGATGGTGTCCTCACACCAACACCAACAGTCATGGGACAGTCTTATGATGGGCAAACTCGTTCTAGGATAAGGTGGTCACCACACCAGTCAACTTACAAGATAATGGAAACTTTAGTTACTAGAATTACTACATCAAATAACGTCTTCTGATTAATACTTCCATTACAGATTCAGACACTGGTGGAGCCGATGCCCCAGCATGCCAGGGCAGCTACCTCAGGTTGGTTGCAAGCACAAGGGATTGTAATGGTCTGGCAACAAGTAAAGTAGGGCAAGTCCATAACCCACACATGCAACTAGAGAGGCCTAATAATTGATTCTCCATTCCAATCAGGAACAAGACACAGCATTGAGTATTTGAGTTGCAGACCCAACACACAGCATATACAGGTGTGTTGTTGTACTTACTCAGTTACTCTGTTTTGTTTCAGGTTTTTCAATGTTTTCAGTAACTCGAGACCCTATTTCGATTTTAATCGAAGAAGCCAGGATATCTCTCCTTGCTCGGGAAAATAAAATTAACTTGAGACCTTCAATTGGTGTACAGTATTAGTGTTAAAAATATGTCGTCCCGTGTTTGAGTTTAACTTTTCCCAATATCTCGTGACCATTGGTATCAAAAGATCAACTATCACTTTTACTCATTTCTAGTGCAGATAACACCACAGATTTAGAATATCAATCAAAGTGAGAAATGAGTACTGTTAACAAGATCAACTGGAGTATAAATTGCTTAGCAACAATTTAAAACACTATAACATGTTTTTGCTATAGCACTGCAACATTTTATTCAATTTCAGACAGGCCCAATTAAGAAGCCGAGATACAATCAGACAGGATGCAGACCTGAATGACAAACGACTGCTGCGATAACCATTCGGGCCTTGGACGTCTAAAGGCAACAACAACATTAGAGTCATTGACACCCTTATCCAGAATCACGTCCAACTTCTCGCTCCTCCCGAATAGGCTTGGGTGTTTGAGGGAGATCCTGCGGACCAAACTTGACAACTCAGAACAAAATGGTGCAAAGTTCAAGCAGTAACAACTCATAAGCCCAGGCAGGTGTTCCGGGACGCATGTGAAGTGAAATACACCAACACGCGCACGAATCGGCCGAATATGCCCGCGTGAATTCTGGAGGAACGCATATGAAAACAAAATATATAGGAAACGGAATGAGAACCTTCCGACGATTTGCGAGATGGTGGCGCTGGAGCTGCTGAAAAGGAACGGACAAAGGAAACAGGCACGGTCAGCAATCCAAGGTCCGCAACAAAACCGACCAATCGGCCGTGGGGGCAAAAGGCCGAGCACCTCAGGGGCGGCAGCAGGAGCGCCTCGCAGAGCATGTGGGTGAGGTCGACGTGCAAATCCACCTTGGCTGCGGCATTCACGCAAACACGTCAGCCGCGCGCGCGGGACATCACGGCTCCCGACAAAACGGCGGAGCGGGCGATGAGGGATCGAGGGGAGGGGAGGGGCACGGACCTTTGCCGGCATTGACGCTCTGCTGGGCTCCCATGGCTGCGGACGCCGGTGGGGCTGGTAGGCGGCCCGGCTCATGCGGCGGAGGGGAGAGGGGGTGGGGCGTGGGGGATTTTTGAGCGGGAGGTCGGGTCGGGTGCCTTGCGTGGGGCGGAGGGAGACGCCGCCGCAATGGGATTGCTTCGGTCGGGGTACCACCGTACCCAGCGTCTAGCCTAACTTTAATCGCTTTTGTGTTTTCGTTTTTTTTTCTTTGCCTTGGGGCTCGAGGTAAAGTGGAGTGGCTCGAAATCCATTTTCCTTGGCCGTGGACCGAAATCTTTTCGTAGCCTTCAATAGATCCTATCATTTAATAGATCCTATCATCGACTGCTTACCAGTGTTTGCACTTCAACGAAGGAATTTTCAGTATTGTGCTTTGAAACTTGATATGATGAAACGTACAGTCTACGTATATTTGGCGACAGAATTGGATCCCTCGGTCGGAACGGTTGACTCCAGTTGTAGCACTATCTTCATTTCCACCTCAACTAGCGTCTGAGTTAATTGACACAACATTTGGATGGTGTGACAGACGGGAACTTGCCCAGCACTTCTACCCATGGATATTGAGGCGATATTATCCGTATCCCAATTAGCTCAATCCAACAGGAAGATTTCTGGGCATGGCATCATGAAAAAACAGGTGTATTTTCAGTAAGATCATGCTACCGCATGCTGGTTACAACGAAGAAAGTGTGAGAGGATTGGCTGGAGGGTAGGCCAAGTTCAAGTTCGAACCGCTCGGAGAAGGCATGGACAACCTTATGGAAGATCAAAGTCCCGTCTAAAGTGCGTGTGTTTGTGTGGAGGCTGGCCCAACGCTCCATGTCGTCGGGTGCTGAGCTGCGCCATCGGAACATGGCTACGTCACCACGATGTGAACTTTGTGGTGCAGAAAATGACACATGGTGACACTCTCTACTAGATTGCATCATGGCCAGATGCGTGTGGGCGCTCGTTGATGACTCTCTGACAAAACATATGAGTATGATGAGTTGCGTGGAAGCGAAGGAATGGCTCTTCCACATGCTTGAAACGGTACCACATGCGGATTTCACAAAGTTTATCATTACTTTGTGGGCAATCTGGAGCGCAAGAAGGAAAGCAATTCATGAATCGATCTTCCAGAGTCCAGAGGCAACCCATGGCTTCATCTTGAGATACTTAGCGGACTTGGATATCATCGCATGCATGCCACAGGAGCAAGGTTGAACTACACTACGGGCACTACAGGTGTCGAAGTGGATCCCTCCGGCAGAAGGTATGGTAAAGATTAATGTTGATGGTGGGATAGCCAAGAACAGATGCAAGGGTGAGCGCGGCGGCTGTGTGTCGAGACGCCCAAGGAATTTACCTTGGCTTTTCCGCTCGCATCATTGATAACTATGATGATTCTGGAACACTTCAAGCAATGGTCTGTTTGGAGGCATTATCTTTTGCAGTTGATCTCAATCTTCAGAGGTTCACTATTGCATGTGACGCAAAACGGTTGTTGTCGGTGTCAAAACCGGCGGATCTCGGGTAAGGGGTCCCGAACTGTGAGACTTGGATCGACGGTAACAGGAGACGAAAGGGACACAAATTTACCCAGGTTCGGGCCCTCCTATGGAGGTAATACCCTACGTCCTGCTTGGTTGTATTGATGATATTGGGGTTACAGATTTGATCTACCTCGAGATCGAATAGCTAACCCTAGATGAGTTGTTATTGTTGGAAATATGCCCTAGGGGCAATAATGAATTAGTTATTCTCATATTTCCTTGTTCATGATAACCGTTTATTATCCATGCTAGAATTGTATTGATCGGAAACTCAGATACATGTGAGGATATATAGACAACACCATGTCCCTAGTATGCCTCTAATAGACTAGCTCGTTGATCAAAGATGGCTGAGGTTTCCTAGCCATGGACATGAGATGTCATTTGATAACGGGATCACATCATTAGGAGAATGATGTGATGGAGAAGACCCAAACTATAAACGTAGCATATGATCGTGTCAGTTTATTGCTACACTTTTCTGCATGTCAAGTATATGTTCCTATGACCATGAGATCATGCAACTCACTAACACCGGAGGAGTACCTTGTGTGTATCAAACGTTGCAACGTAACTGGGTGACTATAAAGATGCTCTACAGGTATCTCCGAGGGTGTCTGTTGGGTTGGCATGTATCAAGACTGGGATTTGTTACTCCGTGTGACAGAGAGGTATCTCAAGGCCCAATCGGTAATACAACATCACAATAAGCCTTGCAAGCAATGTGACTAAAGTGTTAGCCACGGGATCTTGTATTACGGAACGAGTAAAGAGACTTGCCGGTAACGAGATTGAACTAGGTATGGAGATGCCGACGATCGTATCTCGGGCAAGTAACATACCGAAGAACAAAAGGCACATCATACGGGATTAACTGAATCCTTGACATAGAGGTTCAACCGATAAAGTTCTTCGTAGAATATATAGGAACCAATATGGGAATCCAGGTCCCGCTATTGGTTATTGACCGTAAAGGTGTCTCGATCATGTCTACATAGTTCTCGAACCCGCAGGGTCTGCACACTTAAGGTTCGGTGACGTTTCGATAGTATAGAGTTATGTATGGTGGTGACCGAAGGATGTTCGGAGTCCCGAATGAGATTCCGGACGTCACGAGGAGCTCTGGAATGGTCAGGAGGTAAATATTGATATATAGGAAATCCTGTTTTGGTCACCGGAAAAGTTTCGGGCTCATCGGTAGTGTACCGGGAGTGCTGGGAGGGTACCGGAGGACCATCGGGAAGGGTGTCACGCCCCGAGGGGCCTCATGGGCTGTGGGAGGAGACAAACCAGCCCCTAGTGGGCTGGACGAAGCCTCCACTAAAGCCCATGAGGTTTGAGAAGGAAAAAAATCCAAAGGTGGAGAGGTGGAAAGAGTTTCCAAGTGGAAAGGAGGAATCCTACTCCTAATAGGATTGGAGTAGGACTCCTCCACCTCCAATTTCGGCCAACCTTTGAGGGTTTGAGGCTGCATCCTCCCCTCCCTCCCTCCTATATATACTAGAGGATTTAGAGGGAAGAGCTAACCCTAATTGCCACGTGTTGCCCTCTTCTTCCTCTAGATCTGTTTCTCCTCTAGATTAGTTCTGCGGTGCTTAGGCGAAGCCCTGCAGGATTAGTTCACCACCACGCCGTCGTGCTGCCGGAGAACTCATCTACCTCTCCATTCCCTCTTGTTGGATCAAGAAGGCGGAGATCGTCATCGAGTTGTACGTGTGCTGAACGCGGAGGTGTCGTCCGCTCGGCGCTAGATCGGAAGGACCGTGATCAAGATCGCGAGACGATTCGTGATTGGATCGCGGGACGGATCGTGATGAGATCGCAGGACGGATCGTGATTGGATCGCGGGTCGGATCATGATGGAATCGCGGGACGCTCGACGATTTGGATCGCGAAGATGTTCGACTACATCAATCGCGTTTCTTAACGCTTCCTGCTTAGCGATCACAAGGGTATGTAGATTCACTCTCAATCTCGTAGATGCTCATCACCATGGATAGATCTTGCGTGTGCGTAGGAATTTTTGTGTGTCCCATGCAACGTTCCCCAACAGTGGTATCATGAGCTAGGTCTATGTGTAGATGAGATCACGAGTAGAACATAAAGGAGTTTGTGGGTGTTGATGCTTAGATTGCTTTCTCCCTTGGTCGTGTTTTGGTTCAGCGGTATTGTGGGATGAAGCGGCCCGGACCAACCTTACTCGTACGCTTAGGAGAGACCGGTTCCATCGACTGACGTGTAACTTTATTGCACAAAGATGGCTGGCGGGTGTCTGTTTCTCCTACTTTAGTTGGATCGGATTCGACAATGGCGGTCCTTGAGAAGGTTGAAAAGCAACTTATGTATCACCGTTGTGGTTTTGCGTAGTTGAGAATTGTTCTTGCTGGATACCTGTAGCAGCCACGTAAAACTTGCAACAACAATTAGAGGACGTCTAACTTGTTTTTGCAGGGTATGTTGTGATGTGATATGGCCAATTACATGATGAGATATATGTGTTGTATGAGATGATCATGAATTGTATAGAATATCACGACTTGCATGTCGATGAGTACGGCAACCGACAGGAGCCATAGGGTTGTCTTTAATTATTGTATGATCTGCATGTCAATCATTAAGCGCTATGTAATGCTTTACTTTATCGCTAAACGGTAGCAATAGTAGTATGAGCATGGTGGGCGCGACAGCCCCGATGGCGACACAGTGATGGAGATCATGATGATGGAGATCATTATGTTATGCCGGTGACGATGGAGATCATGTCGGTGCTTTCAAGATGGAGATCAAAAGCACAAGTTCATGGCCATATCATGTCACTTATGATTTGCATGTGATGTTAATCCCTTTATGCACCTTGTTTTGCTTAGGACGGCGGTAGCATTATAAGGTGATACCTCACTTAATTTGAAGATAAATTGTGTCCTCCCTGAGTGTGCACCGTTGCGAAAGTTCGTCGTGTTGAGACACCACATGATGATCGAGTGTGATAGACTCTACATTCACATTACAATGGGTGCAAGCCAGTGTTGCACATGCAGAACACTCGGGTTAAACTTGACGAGCCTAGCATGTACAGACATGGACTCGGAACACAACAGACTGAAAGGTCAAACATGAGTCATATAGTAGATATGATCAACATGATGATGTTCACCATTGAAACCACCTCAAATCACGTGATGATCGGACTTGAGTTGATGAATTTGGATCATGTATCACTCAAATGACCGGAGGGATGTCAATTTGAGTGGGAGTTCTTAAGTACAACAACAACAACAACAAAGCCTTTAGTCTCAAACAAGTTGGGGTAGGCTAGAGGTGAAACCCATAAGATCTCGTGACCAACTCATGGTTCTGGCACATGGATAGCAAGCTTCCACGCACCCCTGTCCATGGCTAGTTCTTTGGTGATGCTCCAGTCCTTCAGATCTCTCTTTACGGACTCTTCCCATGTCAAGTTCGGTCTACCCCGGCCTCTTTTGACATTATCAGCATGCTTAAGCTGTCCGCTGTGCACCGGGGCTTCTAGAGGCCTCTTTTGGGTTTCATCTCCATAAGAGTGGCTGGGTTTTCACGTTGGCTCGCCAAGCCTATCACAACCCTCCTCCTTTACCCGGGCTTGGGACCGGCTATGTTGAGACAACATAGGGTGGGAGTTCTTAAGTAATATGGTTAATTGAACTCATTAACATGAACATAGTCAGTAGTGTCTTTGCAAATTATGTTGTATCTCACGCTGTAGTTCCCTTGAATTTTTATATGTTCCTAGAGAAATAAAAGCTACGAAATAAACGGAGACTAGCTAAGTATGAGGTGACGATGTGTGTTGGAAATGTTTCCAAGGTTGATGTGATCAAACATCGCACGATCTCTCTACCTTCGGAATTAGTGACAAACCTAAATAAATGTTATTTGGTGTTTGCGTTAAGCATGAACATGATTAGATCGTGTTTATTGCAATATGGTTATTCATTTAAGTGAGAGAATAATGGTTATTCTATTTACATGAATAATACCTTCAATGGTCATGCACCCAATGAGAATGGTTTGTTGAATCTTGATCATAGTAATACACATGTTCATAACATTGATGCCAATAGATGCAAAGTTAATGATGATAGTACCACATACCTGTGGCACTGCCGCTAAATGTCATATTGGTATAAATCGCATGAATAAACACCATGCTGATGGACCTTTGGACTCATTCGGTTTCGAATCGATTGAGACATGTGGACCATGCCTCTTGGGCAAGATGACTAAAGACCCCGTTTTCAGTATGATGGAGCGGGCTAGTAACTTATTGGAAATAATACATGTTGATGTATGCGATCCAATGAGTGTTGTAGCGTGCAGTGGATATCATTATTTTTCTTATCTTCACTGATGATTTGAGTATATATGAGTATATTTGCTTAATGAAACACAAGTCTGAAACGTTTGAAAAGTTCAAACAAATTCAGAGTGGAGTTTAAGATCATCGTGACAAGAAGATAAAAATGTCCACGATATGATCATGGAGGTGAATATCTGAGTTACGAGTTTGGCATACAACTTTAGACAATGTGAAAGTTGTTTCACAACTCACGCTACCTGGAACACCATAGTGTGATGGTGTGTTCGTACATCATAGTCGTGCTCTATTGGATATGGTGCGTACTATGATGTATCTTATCGTTTTGCCACTATTGTTTTGGGGTTATGCATTAGAGACAACTACATTCACTTTAAATAGGTCACCATCTAAATCCGTTGAGATGACACCGTATGAATTATGGTTTGATAGAAACCTAAGCTGTCATTTCTTAATGTTTGGGGCTGCGACGCTTATGTGAAAAAAGGTTTTCACCTAATGAGCTCGAACCCAAAGCGGACAAATGCATCTTCATGGAATACCCTAAGAACAGTTGGGTATGTTGGGGAACGTCGCATGGCAAACAAAAAATTTCCTACGCACACGCAAACCTATCCATGGTGACAAGCATCTACGAGAGGGAGAGTGGATCTACGTACCCTTGTAGATCGCTAAGCGGGAAGCGTTAAGAAACACGGTTGGTGTAGTCGAACTTCTTCGCGATCCAAATCGCCGAGCGTCCCGCGATCCAATCACGAACCATCCCGCGATCTCTTCATGAACCGTCCCGCGATCTCGTCACGAATGTCTCGTGGCCTTGATCACAATCCTTCCGATCTAGTACCGAACGGACGGCACCTCCGCGTTCAGCACACGTGCAGCTTGATGACGATCTCCACCGTCTTGATCCAGCAAGAGGAGGTGGAGAGGAGAGAGAGTTCACCGGCAGCGTGACGACGCTCCGATGATGGTGGTGGTGGAGCAATTCCGGCAGGGCTTCGCCTAAGCGCTGCAGAAATCCGATCTAGAGAAGCACCGGTGAAACGGGTAGCACGTGGCCGTAAGTTGTGTCCAAAAGCCACCCAATCCACTAGTATATATAGGAGGAAAGGAGGGGGAGAGGGGCTGGCGCACCAAGTCTCCCTAGGGGAGTCGGCCGGCTAGGAGGAGCAATCCTACTTCTCCTCCAATCCTAGTTGGAGTAGGATTGCTTCCTATTGGCTGATTTTCCCTTTTTCCTTTAGGATTTCCACTCCCTGCGCCATGGGCCTTTGTGGCTGGTTTCCCAGCCCACTAAGGGCTGGTTAACACTCTCGCACAGCCCATGGACCTCTTGGGGTCGAAATACCCCTCCAAGAGGCCTCCCGGTACACTACCGGCACTCCCGGTACACTACCGATGAGCCCGAAACTTTTCCGCGACCAAACTGGGACTTCCTATATATGAATCTTTACCTCCGGACCATTCCGGAGCTCCTCGTGATGTCCGGGATCTCATCCGGGACTCCGAACAACCTTCGGTCACCATCATACATAACTCTATACTACCGAAACGTCACCGAACCTTAAGTGTGCAGACCCTGCGGGTTCGAGAACTATGTAGACATGACCGAGACACCACTACGGTCAATAACCAATGGCGGGACCTGGATGTCCACATTGGTTCCTACATATTCTACGAAGATCTTTATCGGTCGAACCTCTATGTCAAGGATTTAGTTAATCCCGTATAACGTTCCCTTTGTTTTTCGGTATGTTACTTGCCCGAGATTCGATCGACGGTATCTCCATACCTAGTTCAACCTCGGTACCGGCAAGTCACTTTACTCGTTCGTAATACAAGATCCCGCAACTAACAATTAGTCACATTGCTTGCAAGGCTTATTGTGATGTTGCATTACCGAGTGGGCCCCGAGATACCTCTCCATCACACGGAGTAACAAATCCCAGTCTCGATCCATGCCAACTCAACAGACACCATTGGAGATACCTGTAGAGCACCTTTATAGTCACCCAGTTACATTGTGACGTTTGATACACACAGGGCACTCCTCCGATATCCGTGAGTTGCATGATCTCATGGTCATAGGAACATATACATTGACATGCAGAAAACAGTAGCAATAATCTGACACGATCACATGCTACGTTTGTGGTTTGGGTCTTGTCCATCACATCATTCTCCTAATGATGTGATCCCGTTATCAAATGACATCACATGTCAATGGCTAGGAAACCCTGACCATCTTTGATCAACGAGCTAGTTCACTAGAGACATACTAGAGACATACTAGGGACACATGGTAATGAATCGAACACCCATACAGTTCTAGTGTTGATCATGTTTAGCCCTTGGAAGAGGTTTAGTCAACGGGTCTGCAACATTCAGATCCGTGTGCACTTTGCAAATATTTATGTCCTTCTCCTCGATGTAGAACCGGATGGAGTTGAAGCGTCTCTTTATGTGTCTGGTCCTCTTGTGAAACCTTGGTTCCTTGGCTAGAGCAATGGCACCAGTGTTGTCACAGAACAGATTTATTGGATTCAGTGCACTGGGCACTACTCCAAGATCTGTCATGAACTGCTTCATCTAGACACCTTCCTTCGCTGCCTCCGAGGCTGTGATATACTCCGCTTCGCATGTAGAATCAGCTACCACGCTTTGCTTGGAACTGCACCAGCTTACCGCTCCCCCGTTAAGAATAAATACGTACCCGGTTTGCGACTTAGAGTTGTCCGGATCAGTGTCAAAGCTTGCATCAATGTAACCCTTTACGACGAGCTCTTCATCACCTCCATAAACGAGAAACATGTCCTTAGTCCTGTTAAGGTACTTAAGGATATTCTTGACCGCTTGCTAGTGCTCCATTCCGGAATCACTTTGAAACCTTCCAGCCATACTTATGGCAAAGCTGACATCGGGTCTTGTGCACAGCATTGCATACATGATAGAGCCTATGGCTAAAGCATAGGGGATGACACTCATCTTTTCTTTATCTTCTGCAGTCACTAGGCATTGAGTCTTACTCAACTTCACACCTTGTAACACAGGCAAGAACCCCTTCTTGGCCTGTTCCATTTTGAACTTCTTTAAAACTTTATCAAGGTATGTGCTCTGTGAAAGTGCTATTAAGCGTCTCGACCTATCTCTATAGATCTTAATGCCTAATATGAAAGCAGCTTCTCCTAGGTCCTTCATTGAAAAACTCTTATTCAAATATTCCTTCACGCTTTCCAGCATTTCTATATCGTTTCCGATCAGCAATATGTCATCCACATATAACACTAGAAACGCTATAGAGCTCCCACTCACTTTCTTGTAAATACAAGCTTATCCATAAACTTGTATAAACCCAAACGCTTTGATCACTTCATCAAAGCGCTTATTCCAACTCCGAGATGCTTGCACCAGTCCATAAATGGATCGCTGGAGTTTGCAAACTTTGTCAGCATTCTCTGGATCGACAAAACCTTCGGGTTGCATCATATACAACTCTTCCTCAAGGAAACCGTTGAGGAATGCCGTTTTGACATCCATCTGCCAAATTTCATAGTCGAAATAAGCAGCTATTGCCAACATGATTCTGACAGACTTAAGCATCGCTACGGGTGAGAAAGTCTCATCGTAGTCAACTCCTTGAACTTGTGAAAAACCCTTTGCCACAATTCGAGCTTTATAGATGGTGACATTACCGTCTGCGTCCGTCTTCTTCTTATAGATCCATTTGTTCTCAATGGCCTTTCGCCCTTCAGGTAGTACTTCCAAAGTCCATACTTTGTTTTCATACATGGATCCCATCTCGGATTTCATGGCCTCTAACCATTTCTCGGAATCCGGGCCCATCACTGCTCCTCCATAGCTCGTAGGTTCATTGTTGTCTAACAACATGACCTCCAAGACAGGGTTGCCGTACCACTCGGGAGCAGTACGCGTCCTTGTCGACCTACGAGGTTCAATAGAGGCTTGATCCGAAGCTTCATGATCATCATCATTAACTTCCTCTTCTACCGTCGTAGGTTCCACAGAAACATCTTTCTATGCTGCGCTACTCTCTGGTTGAAGTAGAGGTTCAATAACCTCATCAAGCTCTATTTTCCTCCCACTCAATTCTTTCGAGAGAAAATCTTTCTCAAGAAATGTTCCATTCTTAGCGACAAACACTTTGCCTTCAGATCTGAGATAGAAGGTATACCCGACTGTCTCTTTCGGGTATCCTATGAAGACGCATTTTTCCACTTTGGGTTCCAGCTTTTCAGGCTGAAGCTTTTTGACATAAGCATCACATCCCCAAACTTTAAGAAACGACAACTTCGGCTTTTTGCCAAACCACAATTCATATGGCGTCGTCTCAACGGATTTCGATGGTGCCCTATTTAAAGTGAATGCAGCTGCCTCTAATGCATAACCCCAAAATGATAATGGCAAATCAGCAAGAGACATCATAGAACGCACCATATCTAATAAGGTCCGATTACGACGTTCAGACACACCATTACGCTGTGGTGTTCCGGGCGGTGTCAACTGTGAAACAATTCCACACTATCTTAAGTGACTGCCAAACTCATAACTCAGATATTCACCTCCTCGATCAGATCGCAGAAATTTAATCTTCTTGTTACGATGATTCTCAACTTCACTCTGAAATTGCTTGAACTTTTCAAATGTTTCAGACTTGTGTTTCATCAAGTAAATATACCCATATCGACTCAAGTCATCAGTGAAGGTGAGAAAGTAACGATAACCACCACGCGCTTCAACATTCATTGGACTGCACACATCAGTATGTATGATTTCCAACAAGTCACTCGCCCGTTCCATTGTTCCAGAGAACGGTGTTTTGGTCATCTTGCCCATCAGGCATGGTTCACATGTGTCAAGTGATTCAAAATCAAGTGACTCCAAAAGTCCATCGGCATGGAGCATCCTCATGCGTTTTACACCAATATGACCTAAACGGCAGTGCCACAAGAAAGTGGTACTATCATTAACTACTCTACATCTTTTGGCATCAATGTTATGAACAAGTGTGTCATCACTATCAAGATTCAATATGAATAAACCCCTAACATTGGGTGCATGACCATAACAGATATTACTCATATAAATAGAACAACCTTTATTCTCTGATTTAAATGAGTAACCGTCTCTCAATAAACAAGATCCAAATATAATGTTCATGCTTAACGCAGGCACTAAATAACAATTATTCAGGTTCATCACTAATCCCGATGGTAATCGAAGAGAGAGCGTGCCGACGGCGATCACATCAACCTTGGAACCATTTCCCATGCGCATCGTCACTTCATCCTTTGCCAGTCTTCGTTTATTCCGTAGTTCCTGCTTTGAGTTGCAAATATGAGCAACCGAACCGGTATCAAATACCCAGGCACTACTACGAGAACTAGTAAGGTACACATCAATAACATGTATATCATATATACCTTGTTTGTCGTTGGCCACCTTCTTGTCAGCCAGGTACTTGGGGCAGTTCCGCTTCCAGTGACCAGTTCCCTTGCAATGAAAGCACTCAGTTTCTGGCTTAGGTCCATGCTTAGGCCTTTTTGTAGGAGTAGCAACTGCTTTGCCATCCTTCTTGGTTTTACCCTTCTTGCCTTTTCCCTTGCCAATTTTCTTGAAACTAGTGGTTTTATTGACCATCAACACTTGATGTTCTTTCTGGATTTCAGACTCAGCGACTTTCAGCATCGCAAATAGCTCGGATGATGACTTGTTCATCCCGTGCATGTTATAGTTCATCACAAAACTCTTGTAACTAGGTGGCAGTGATTGAAGAACTCTATCAATGATCACCTCTTGCGGAAGGGCAATTCCCAACTCAGCTAGACGGTTTGAGTACCCAGACATTCTGAGTATATGCTCACTGATAGACCCGTTCTCCTCCATCTTGCAAGCATAGAATTTATCGGAGGTCTCATACCTCTCGATCCGGGCATTCTTCTGAAAGATAAACTTCAACTCCTGGAACATCTCATATGCTCCATGACGTTCAAAACGTCTTTGAAGTCCCGGTTCTAAGCCATACAATATTACACACTGAACTATTGAGTAGTCTCCAGCATGAGCCTCCCAAGCGTTCTTAACGTCTTCGGAGGTCATGTCTTCTGGTTGGTCACCAAGCGGTGCGTCAAGGACATATTGTTTCTGGGAAGCCATAAGGATAATCCTCAAATTACGGGCCCAATCAACAAAGTTACTTCCGTCATCTTTCAACTTAGCTTTCTCTAGGAACGCATTAAAATTCAGGGGTGCTACTACGCGAGCCATTGATCTACAACATAAATATGCAAAGGTTACTTAGACTATTGTTCATGATAATGAGTTTAGTTTAATCAAATTACTAAAACTCCCACTCAAATTGACATCCCTCAGGTCATCTGAGTGTAACATGATCCAAATTCACCAACTCAAGTCCGATCATCACGTGAGTTAAGTTGGCTTCAATGGTGAACATCACTATGTTGATCATATCTACTATATGACTCATGTTCGACCTTTCAGTCTCTTGTGTTCCGAGGCCATGTCTGTACATGCTAGGCTCGTCAAGTTTAACCCGAGTGTTCTGCACGTGCAAATCTGGCTTGCACCCGTTGTATGTGAACGTAGAGTCTATCACACCCGATCATCACGTGGTGTCTCGACACGACGAACTTTCGCAATGGTGCACACTCGGGGAGAACACAGTTCATCTTGAAATTTAAGTGAGGGATCACCTTATAATGCTACCGCCGTACTAAGCAAAACAAGGTGCATAAAAGGATTAACATCTCATGCAATTCATAAGTGACATGATATGGCCATGAACTTGTGTTTAAGATCTCCATCTTCAAAACACCGGCATGATCTCCATCATCACCGGCACAACACCATGATCTCCATCATCTTGATCTCCATCAACGTGTCGCCATCGGGGTTGTCACGCCCTGCATGCTTCTACTACTATTGCTACCGTAGCGATAAAGTAAAGCATTACATAGCGCTTAATGATTGACACGCAGGTCATACAATAATTAAAGACAACCCTATGGCTCCTGCCGGTTGCCGTACTCATCGACATGCAAGTCATGAAATTCTATACATCACATGATCATCTCATACATCACATATATCTCATCATGTAATTGGCCATATCATATCACAACATACCCTGCAAAAACAAGTTAGACGTCCTCTAATTGTTGTTGCAAGTTTTACGTGGCTGCTACGGGTATCTAGCAAGAACGATTCTCACCTACGCATAAAACACAATGGTAATACATAGATTGCTTTTCAACCTTCTCAAGGACCGCCTTTGTCGGATCCGATCCAACTAAAGTAAGAGAAACTGTCACCCGCAAGCCATCTAAGCAACAAGTTGCGTCGAGGGAACCGGTCTCTCGTAAGCGTATGGGTAATGTTGGTCCGGGCTGCTTCATCCTACAATTCCGCTGAACCAAAATCCGACCAAGGGAGGAAGCAATCTAAGCATCAATGCCCACAAACCTTTTGTGTTCTACTCGAGATCTCATCAAACCATCAACCTAGCTCATGATGCCACTGTTGGGTAACGTCGCATGGGAAACAAAAACTTTCCTACGCACACGCAAACCTATCCATGGTGATGAGCATCTACGAAAGGGAGAGTGGATCTACGTACCCTTGTAGATTGCTAAGCAGGAAGCGTTAAGAAACGCGGTTGGTGTAGTCGAACTTCTTCGCGATCCAAATCGCCGAGCGTCCCGCGATCCAATCACGAATCGTCCCGCGAACCAATCACGAACCGTCCTGCGATCCAATCACGAACCGTCCCACGATCTAGTCACGAACCGTCCCGCGATCTCGTCATGAACGTCTCGTGGCCTTGATCACGATCCTTCCGATCTAGTACCGAACGGACGGCACCTCCGCGTTCAACACGTGTGCAGCTTGATGACGATCTCCACCGTCTTGATCCAGCAAGAGGAGGTGGATAGGAGAGAGAGTTCACCGGCAGCGTGACGGCGCTCCGGTGATGGTGGTGGTGGAGCAATTCCGGCAGGGCTTCGCCTAAGCGCTGCAGAAATCCGATCTAGAGAAGCACCGGTGAAACGGGTAGCACGTGGCCGTAAGTTGTGTCCAAAAGCCACCCAATCCACTAGTATATATAGGAGGAAAGGAGGGGGAGAGGGGCTGGCGCACCAAGTCTCCCTAGGGGAGTCGGCCGGCTAGGAGGAGCAATCCTACTTCTCCTCCAATCCTAGTTGGAGTAGGATTGCTTCCTATTGGCTGATTTTCCCTTTTTCCTTTAGGATTTCCACTCCCTGCGCCATGGGCCTTTGTGGCTGGTTTTCCCAGCCCACTAAGGGCTGGTTAACACTCTCCCACAGCCCATGGACCTCTTGGGGTCGAAATACCCCTCCCGGAGGCCTCCCGGTACACTACCGGCACTCCCGGTACACTACCGATGAGCCCGAAACTTTTCCGGCGACCAAACTGGGACTTCCTATATATGAATATTTACCTCCGGACCATTCCGGAGCTCCTCGTGACGTCCGGGATCTCATCCGGGACTCCGAACAACCTTCGGTCACCATCATACATAACTCTATACTACCGAAACGTCATCGAACCTTAAGTGTGCAGACCCTGCGGGTTCGAGAACTATGTAGACATGACAGAGACACCTCTACAGTCAATAACCAATGGCGGGACCTGGATGTCCACATTGGTTCCTACATATTCTACGAAGATCTTTATCGGTCGAACCTCTATGTCAAGGATCCCGTATAACGTTCCCTTTGTTTTTCGGTATGTTACTTGCCCGAGATTCGATCGTCGGTATCTCCATACCTAGTTCAACCTCGTTAACGGCAATTCTCTTTACTCGTTCCGTAATACAAGATCCCGCAACTAACAATTAGTCACATTTCTTGCAAGGCTTATTGTGATGTTGCATTACCGAGTGGGCCCCGAGATACCTCTCCGTCACACGGAGTAACAAATCCCAGTCTCGATCCATGCCAACTCAACAGACACCATTGGAGATACCTGTAGAGCACCTTTATAGTCACCCAGTTACGTTGTGATGTTTGATACACACAGGGCACTCCTCCGATATCCGTGAGTTGCATGATCTCATGGTCATAGGAACATATACATTGACATGCAGAAAACAGTAGCAATAAACCGACACGATCACATGCTACGTTTTTGGTTTGGGTCTTGTCCATCACATCATTCTCCTAATGATGTGATCCCGTTATCAAATGACATCACATGTCAATGGCTAGGAAACCCTTACCATCTTTGATCAACGAGCTAGTTCACTAGAGGCATACTAGGGACAGAGTGTTGTCTATTTACCCACACATGCAATGTGTTTCCAATCAATGCAATTCTAGCATGGATAATAAACAATTATCATGAACAAGGAAATATAATAATAAACACTTTATATATTGCCTCTAGGGCATATTTCCAACAGGGTATACCTTCTATCTCAGATCCGAGCACAAAGTGTTTGTTGCTAAAATGGGTCCTTTCTCGAGAAAGAGTTTTTCTCGAAAGAATTGAGTGGGAGGAAGATAGAACTTGATGAGGTTGTTGAACCTTTGTTTCAGCCATAGAGTAGCGCAGCACGGAAAGATGTTTCTGTGGAGCCTACGTCAGTTGAAGAGGAAGTTAATGATGATGATCATGAAGCTTTAGATCAAGTTACTATCGAACCTCGTAGGTCGACAAGGACACGTACTACTCCCGAGTGGTACGGCAACCCTGTCTTAGAGGTCATGTTATTGGACAACGATGAACCTACTAACTATGGAGAAGCGATGATGGGCCCGAATTCTGACAAATGGTTAGAGGCCATGAAATCCAAGAAAGGATCCATGTATGAAAACCAAGTATAGACTTTGGTAGACTTGCTCGTTGGACGGCAGGTCGTTGAGTACAAATGGACCTTTAAGATGAAGACAGACACTGATGGTAAAATGTCACCATTTATAAAGCTTGACTTGTCGCAAAGAATTTTCTGACAAGTTCAAGGAGTTGACTGCGATGAGACTTTCTCACTCATAGCGATGCTAAAGTCTGTTGGAATTATGTTAGCAGTTGTTGCATTTTTCAATTATGAAATCTGGCAGATGGATGTCAAAACATCGTTTCCTTAACGATTTACTTGAGGAAAGGTTGTATGTGATATAACCAGAAGGTTTTGTCAGTCCTAAGGATGCTAAAAGGTGTGCGAGCTCCAGCAATCCTTCTATGGGCTGGAGCAAGCCTCTCGGAGTTGGAATATACGCTTTTATTAGGTGATCAAAGTTTTTGAGTCTACACAAAGTTTATGAGAAACTTGTATTTACAATAAAGTGAGTGGGAGCCCTATAGAGTTTCTGATAAGCATATGTGGATGACATATTGTTGATCGGAAATGATGTAGAATTTCTGGAAAGCATAAACGGTTGTTTGAAAAGAGTTTTTCAAAGGAAGACCTGGATAAAGCAACCTAATTGTTGAGCATCAAGATCTGTAGAGATAGATCAAGATGCTTGATGAGACTTTCAATGAGTACATACCTTGACAAGATTTTGAAAGAGTTCAAAATGGATCAGTCAAAGAAAGAGTTCTTGCCTAATTTGTAAGGTATGAAGTTGAGTGAGACTCAAAGCTCGACCACAACGGAAGAAAGAGAAAGGACGAACGTCGTCCCCTATGCCTTAGACATAGGCTCTATATAGTATGCCATGTTGTGTACCGCACCTGTGTGTGCCTTGCCATGAGTCCGTCCAGGGGTACAAAAGTGATCCAGGAATGGATCACTGGACATCGGTCAAAATTATCCTTGGTAACTAGAGGACTAAGGAGATGTTTCTCTATTATGGAGCTGGTAAAGAGTTCATCGTAAAGAGTTACGTCGATGCAAGCTTTAACACCAATCCGGATGACTCTTAGTAGCAATCCGGATATGTATAATGGAGTACCCATTTGGAATAGCTCCAAGTGGAGCGTGGTAGCAATGTTTACAGTATGACATAGAGATTTGCAAAGTACACACGGATCTAAATGTCGCAGACCCGTTGACTAAAAGACCTCTCTCATATGCACAGCATGATCGAGCCCCGGAACTCATTGGGTGTTAGATTCGTAACAATATGAATCACATGGTGATGTGAACTAGATTATTGACTCTAGTGCAAGTGGGAGACTGTTGGAAATATGCCCTAGAGGCAATAATAAATTAGTTATTATCATATTTCCTTGTTCATGATAATCGTTTATTATCCATGCTAGAATTGTATTGATCGGAAACTCAGATACATGTGAGGATACATAGACAACACCATGTCCCTAGTATGCCTCTAATAGACTAGCTCGTTGATCAAAGATGGTTGAGGTTTCCTAGCCATGGACATGAGATGTCATTTTATAACGGGATCACATCATTAGGAGAATGATGTGATGGAGAAGACCCAAACTATAAACGTAGCATATGATCGTGTCAGTTTATTGCTACAATTTTCTGCATGTCAAGTATTTGTTCCTATGACCATAAAATCATGCAACTCACTAACACCGGAGGAGTACCTTGTGTGTATCAAACATCGCAATGTAACTGGGTGACTATAAAGGTGCTCTACAGGTATCTCTGAGGGTGTCTGTTGTGTTGGCATGGATCAAGACTGGGATTTGTTACTCCGTGTGACGGAGAGGTATCTCAGGGCCCACTCGGTAATACAGCATCACAATAAGCCTTGCAAGCAATGTGACTAAAGTGTTAGCCACGGGATCTTGTATTACGGAACGAGTAAAGAGACTTGCCGGTAACGAGATTGAACTAGGTATGGAGATGCCGACGATCGTATCTCGGGCAAGTAACATACCGAAGAACAAAAGGCACATCATATGGGATTAATCGAATCCTTGAAATAGAGGTTCAACCGATAAAGTTCTTTGTAGAATATGTAGGAACCAATATGGGCATCCAGGTCCCGCTATTGGTTATTAACCGTAGAGGTGTCTCGATCATGTCTACATAGTTCTCGAACCCGCAGGGTCTGCACACTTAAGGTTCGGTGACGTTTCGGTAGTATAGAGTTATGTATGGTGGTGACCGAAGGATGTTCGGAGTCCCGTATGAGATCCTGGACATCACGAGGAGCTTTGGAACGGTCAGGAGGTAAAGATTGATATATATGAAGTCCTGTTTTGGTCACCGAAAAAGTTTCGGGCTCATCGATAGTGTATCGGGAGTGCCAGGAGGGTACCGGAGGACCATCAGGAAGGGTGTCACGCCCCGAGGGGCCTCATGGGCTGTGGGAGGAGACAAACCAGCCCCTTGTGGGCTGGCCGAAGCCTCCACTAAAGCCCATGAGGTTTGAGAAGGAAAAAAAATCCAAAGGTGGAGAGGTGGAAAGAGTTTCCAAGTGGAAAGGAGGAATCCTACTCCTAATAGGATTGGAGTAGGACTCCTCCACCTCCAATTTTCGACCAACCTTTGAGGTTTTGAGGCTGCCTCCTCCCCTCCCTCCCTCCTATATATACTAGAGGATTTAGAGGGAAGAGCTAACCCTAATTGCCATGTGTTGCCCTCTTCTTCCTCTAGATCTGTTTCTCCTCTAGATTAGTTATGCGGTGCTTAGACGAAGCCCTGCAGGATTAGTTCACCACCACCACGCCGTCGCGCTCCCAGAGAACTCATCTACCTCTCCGCTCCCTCTTGCTGGATCAAGAAGGCGGAGATCGTCATCGAGCTGTACGTGTGCTGAACGCGGAGGTGCCGTCCGTTCGGCGCTAGATCGGAAGGACCATGATCAAGATCGCGAGATGGTTCGTGATTGGATCGCGGGACGGATCGTGATGAGATCGCGGATGGATCGTTATTGGATCGCGGGTCGGATCGTGATGGGATCGCAGGACGCTCGGTGATTTGGATCGCGAAGACTTTCGACTACATCAACCGCATTTCTTAACGCTTCCCGCTTAGCGATCTACAAGGGTATGTAGATTCACTCTCCCTCTCGTAGAGGCTCATTACCATGGATAGATCTTGCGTGTGTGTAGGAATTTTTTTGTTTTCCATGCAATGTTCCCCAACAGTTCTGTCGCTACACCCTAAAACCCTCCGGTTTATATAGACGCTGAGGATGCCTAGGGTTTACACATGGTTGGTTACATGCCGAGGAGATAAACATGCCTATTCGCTACATCAAACGTGGAGTACAAGCCGTGCTTCCTGAAGCTTCCATCTTGGAGACTGGGCCTTCAAATATTCTTATGTTCGGTAAGTGACCCGTATAGTCCGGCCCATAGAAATAGGTCGGCTCCCGAGGACCCCTTAATCTAGGACCCCCTCAGTTGTCAAGCAGATTAAGGACGGAGGCAAGGGAATCTACAGACATATTTTGCAAGAGATCAATATTCGTCATCAGGATTTCGAGGAGGCCCAAATCATTCATGAAGGTAGAATGTCAAATATGAAGGCTCACAAATTTGTAAAAAGTGTCTTATCTTTAGCCCATGGTCGTTATAATTGGCTGTTGCAGCCGAATGACATTACAGTTGTACCTTATATTATGCAATAAAAGAGACCATGTTTCCCCTAAAAAAATCTATCCTACTCCCATCCGTTCCTAAATTATAAGTTAATCTAAAAAATCCACTACGATATGTACATAAACACGTTTTAGAATGTAGATTCACTCATTTTGCTTTGTATATAGTTTGTTATGAAATTTATAAAAAAAACCTTATATTTAGAAACGGAGAGAGTATATGCTAGCGTCTTTTTAAACTTTAATCGCTTTTGTATTTTCATTTACTTTTTTGCCCTCTAGTTTTTTATGAAGTGGGATGGCTTGGAATCTTTGTCGTTTGACTCATTTTTAATAAAATGGGATGGAGGGAAACCCCTTTTCTTCAAAGATAAAAAAAAAACTTTGTCGCCTTCTTCAAAAGATTCAACAAAGTTAGCTGCGTAGTGGCAGAGTTGGAAATCAGTGTTTACGGGTCAAGTGGGTCAAGCTTTTTATAAAGAGGGTCAAGCTATATTGAATACTTTCTCAGTTTCAAAGCAAGTGTTATGGTTCAAAGGATGTGTTTCCTAAATTATGGAAGGTTAAGAGCATAAGCACAAGGACATATATGCGCACACGTGGGATCATGGAGGAAATATTGGCTCTTGCCATCTCGTTGCATTCGCCACCGAGAGAACCGCCAAAGCCAGGGCATATGGTCGGTTTGTGGCTCTGGCACTATTCGGATTGACTCAATTATAGGAGCTAGCTTGCCATGAAACTTGGCACTTGATTGGCTCCGGTGGTGGTCCAGTGCCTTAAGGGGCAATGTGATTTCATCTTTTTGCGAAAGTAAATTACGCCATTTTTAACTAGAATGTCAAACAACGGAGATGTGCATTCCGTGTGTTCGCTCCCTACACATATAAAAAGAAAAAAGATCATTTAATATGTTCACTGCCTAGTCTTAGTGAGTGAAAGTTATGACTTCGTTCAAGGTAGGCAATAGGTATGGGAGGAGAATGGAAGGGTGAAGAAAGAAAAGGAATAGAGACGTGGTTGGCAGTTAAGTTGGACGTCAACAAATTGGAGAACTCTCCTGCAAAAAAAAATCTGAATTGGAGTAGTTTTGAAGGCCAACCATAGGGACAAAAGTTATATGTAGGTGGACATGAAGCAGCGAGAATGAATTGGAGGGGGAGGGGGCCTGTGGGCACGACCAAGGTAGTCGGATGTGGGGGACCCATTTAATGCATGTGTTTACTCTTGTTTTAGTTTCCTTTTAAATATATGTGAATACGACTTAATACCTATAATATGCTTCCAACACAGAAGGTCAAATCATCGAAAGATACCTATACATGACTCGTGCTAAGATGGTCAAATTGTCGATCTAAAGATACGCGCGGGCCTTTTAAGCCACACAGAAGGTAACCCTAACACGTATATAATATATATCATACATATTAACCTTTATACTTATATGCATAGAAGATCTTGATGCATTTAAGAAGTACATGTAATCCAAAATAAATAAATATGTGTATGTTCAAGGAAAAAAATCATGCACCTTAGAAAAATATGATAGATTTACTTGAGGTGATATTTTATAAGTATATTGTTGTTACAAAAAAATCACTACAAGAATAAAAAAACTTGTACTTTTGAACATGCAAATATTTTTACAAAACACATGAAAAAAATCATTTATTCATGACTGATGGAACACGTGGAAAAAAACATAAAAAAGAAAGGTTCCATGGACTTTGATGTAATTTATTTATTTAGGCAGAGTGAGCGATTTTCGAGAAGAGAAACAAAAAAGGAGAAGAAATAGAAAGAGAAGAAACGAAAGAAAAAAAAGCAGCAGAAGAAGAGGAAGAACAGGAGCTTTCTTGGGCCGGAAGCTGGGAGTGTTGTCCTCGCCGAGACAACGGAAGACAGCAAAGACGGCCCAATCTCCTCTGCAGTTCTGCCTAAACCCCACTGTCTCTCTCGCCGTGCTCGAGACGACGGGAAAAGCTTCGCGGGTGGCAGGCCATGGCCGCCGACGCCTCTCCGCCGGAGACGGTGCCCTCCGCGGCGGACGGCCCCGGAGACGACGACGGGCAGGAGGAGGAGGAGGGGGAGCAATGCTGCATCTGCCGCCTCCCGGCTGAGTTGGACCGCCCCCTGCGCCACCCCTGCGCCTGCCGCGGCAGCATCAGGTTCGTCCACGACGACTGCCAGCTCCACTGGCTCGCCACCCGCCAGCGACCCCGATGCGAGGTATCGCTCCCAACCAGCTCCCCTCGTCCGCCTAGGGTTTCTCCTCATGTCGCTGCTGTGGTCGCGGGTGCTTTACTCCGTTCAGGTTCATCTTGTTCGGTGCTAAATTCAGTCCCATGTACTGCCACTGGACGCCTATGTGATGCGATGCTGCGTGCTTAGTGAATTTGTGCCATGATTCCTCACGGAAAATGCCCCCCTTTTGCAGCGCGACACGCTATTGTCATATTGTTGCGTTGTAAATACGTCGTCAGCATCATATCCCCTGCTACTTAATAAGTAATTACCCCCTTCATCCTGTTGCCGTGTTTGAATTTTGAAGTGTGATTAATTTTTCTTTCTTGTCAATCTTGTTTACAACTAATTTCAACCCCAATTGCCAAGATATGTCATGTGACTCTCCGTGCTGAGTGTTGCCTGGTGCCACGACCATGATTCCTCACTGTAAGTGCCCCCCTTTTGCAATGTAATTAGTTCTGTTCATGTTGTTGTTGGGATTGCGCTTAATTCATTTGCGTGTTCATTTCATTATGCTTTGATGTGATGCTGATAATGCGCTGCATTGATGGATTGATATCATTTCAGCTGTGCAACCACGACATCTCCATCCGACCTCTGTACGCTGCAGACGCCCCTGCAAGGCTGCCTGTTTCCGAGTTCATGGCAGGTTTCTCCCGCAAACTCATGGGCCTGTTGCTCGTCCATATCTGCATCGTCCCGGTACTTGTCATGCACCTCATCACCCTCGGGGCATGGCTCTTCGCGCTTGCCAGGCCCTTTGCTCGAGTGCACTATCTGCTGTCCCTCTGCCCCTTGTTGGCCTCGATTGTCGCTCAGAGTGTAATTTTCATTATAAGGCTGCCTGGTATATTTGTCAGAGGGGCCGTAGTTTTTATCCCTGTTGCCAATATTTGGCTGAATCTGCTGAACGCAAAAATATTACACCCATTGTTCCTTGGCTGGGCGCTTGATATCTGCACTTCAGAAATGTTTGGTGCAACAATGTCACAAAGGTTCAAGCTTATGTTTGCTTCATCTTTTGGTTCAACTGTTCTTCATTGGTTTATTGGGTGCATCTTTTGGCATATAGGCCTTAGATTGTTCAGATCTCTTGATAAGGTATGTACTGTGTTATATCTGTGACCTCATTATGTCAATTTGTCAGGATGTCTAGTATACAGTTCAGGGTGTAATGGGTTTTGATTTTGTTGTGAATAGATATTGGGGCCAGGATTTGCCATTCCCTTTCTCCACTATGACCTTCGTGAACCATTCTACAAATTTTATTTCAAGAAGCTTCATAGTCTTTTTGTTGGAATTATCTCTATGGTTCTGGTCATTCTTGTTCCTATTCGAATTGGCGTCCGATTGGCACCGGGGTTGTTCCCATTTCATATCCCGTAAGTATTCAAAAATTATTTCATCTGATGTATTTTCCATATTTTGACGACTAACACTTTGTTTTGCTGTCTGTGATTGGTAGCTACTTCAGTTGTGGTGCAAAGGACATATCATTTTGGCAAGCACCACGAAACTATGCCGATTCAGTTTCTCATGCTCTTCTTCTGAAGTTCCTCATTGATAGTACTAATACACTCATATACCTTGAGTGGCTAGTGAAGAAGGTAGCCCAGTATTCCTTTGTCACTATTGGACATGCTCTAGGCCTGTCAGATTCCTTGAGTATCTGGCCCGATGGTGCATCTGGACATGACGAGATCGCACCAGAAAACCAGTATGGTAGGATCAATGAAGCTAAGGATGGAAGGTAAACCCCCATTGTTTTACATCATTTTTAGCTTGACCGCATCTAGTTCCATTTTCTGATGTTATCTACTTTTTTACCTTCTTATGATTTCATTGTTCACTGCTTATTTACGAACTTGCATATTGGTGGATAGGCAGTAGTTCTGGGCTTCTGAAATATGTTTTCTTTGCTCATTTTTACCTGTTCTGGTGAATGGGAAACTCATCCCTAGTGTCTCTTTCCAAAAAACTAGTGCATAAATTGTTAAAGCTTCCATAAAAGCTAGACTAAGCAAGAAAATACCTCGTATTTTACCTTCTGCTTCTGGTTGTCTCGCAATACCTTCTACAGAGTCTTCACACAGTTTTTCTTACCATGTTACTTTGGGGCTCTGCGTAGTGTTAAATTATTTAGCGATGACACCTTGCCATTTGACACATAATGCTTAAGATAGTCCTTGTGTTTTTAATGTCTTAAGCATACCACAGATCACATTTACTCCAAAGAAGGTTTTGCCTTCTGACATGACTTCTATATCGGCCCTGGCACTATGGATCATGTGAAAAGGCTCTGAGATCCTTGGTACTCTGACAATCTTGTTCAGAAGTGTCAAAAGAAACTGTGATGGCAGAGCACCTTGTGGCAGCAGTTAACTATTAAAATAGGAGCAATTAAGTCAATGATGGCAAGTGTTCTAGTTAAGAGCTGTGGAAAGAGATGCATTTATTTAGGCAAGAAATAAATTTAAATAGGAAGATAAGGATATTTGTTTGGGAAGTAAAGATCCTCTTCTCAGGGATCAAGCCGAGTTTTCCTTATGAGTACTCCTCGTCAATTAGAAAATGCTCTATACCTGATCTGCAGACCTTTACCAACCGCTTCACATAATCCTTTTTCTAATCTCATTGTTTTTTTGCTATACTTGTATGTTCACTTATTACTTTCACAATTCAATTCATTAAAAGTGTTTGCAAACCGAGGGGTGTTGCTTGCATAACTTTTGGGTACTTACCTTCTTGTTCATTATACCAGGAGATCAGTTGCAGTTCAGACAATCCTAAGTTTGGTGCTTGCATGGTTGACTGTTGTGATATTCAATTTGGTTGTGCTCATTTTTCCAATCTCAATTGGGCGTGCCTTGTTGTTTGCCATCACTCAGCTGTCACCAGCAGGTGGACTGAAATCCAATGGTAATGATTGTTTAGGAACGGCCATTTGGATTGTTAGACTTCCTTCAAAACAAAGCACATATTTAATCTTGTTTTGGTCGATGTTTTCTCTTAGATCTTCTTGCCTTGGTTGTTGGATTTGGCATCATATCAACTGTTATTGCCGCCTCTAGAGATTCATTTGCCTACATGACTTCTGGGAGAACACACCTTCGAGCTTTGAGTTACTCTCTGCTTGTGTTCGTATGGGTGAGCAATTTACTTCAGGTGGTTTCCTTCATATTTTCATTTTATTTTATGCTATAGATGAATAACTTATGTCTGCTCTCAGGCTGTCATCGCTCCCTTCCTGACCGGGCTGCTGTTTGATTTATCGCTAATATCACCATTCACTGGGCCTGATGGCGACGTTCCAGTTGTAGGCCTTTCCTACTATTGGATCCTGGGGTGTCTATTTCTGAAAATCTGGGGGAAGCAGGTGAGTTTCGAGTCCAACTTCACTGGTCGCTTTCTGAGCTCTAACCTATATTATTATCATGTATGTACCAAACTTTTTGACATGTTGCTATGTGACACTCGAATTGTACTGACTGTGAAAATCCCACTGCTAAAGTGAATACTGAAAAGAACACATTAATATTTTTATTTTAGCCACATATCATTTCAAAATTTTGGTATGTCTCTGTTATGCCCATTATTTGACTCATGCAATCCCCTCTTTCCTTGTCGCCTATGCGGTGTCAAGCACTCACAGAATTTCATAGCTATTCGGATCACGTTGTCGCTAGGTCGAAAATAGGAAAATATTTAATTTTGTCTCTCTTTTTTTTGGCTTGAAGGCTCGTCGGACAAGGGCCAGATGCTTGCTAGCCTATTTCATCGACGAAAGGTGGGGCCCAAAGCTTAATCAGGGAAAGGTGGATAGGGATTCAGGGATACCAATGTGGTGGTTCCTGCAAGATGTGTGCATGCCTATCGTCACGAAGCTACTCGCTGCTCTGGGTGTTCCCTATGTGCTCGCCAAGGGCGTCTTCCCTAGCTTCGGCTACTCCGTCGCTGTGAACTCGGCGGTGTACCGTTTCGCATGGCTGGGCAGCCTCGCCTTCTATCTTGCCAAGGTGTTCTGCGTCGTACTCCATGATTCTATCAGGGACGACCGCTATGGCATTGGCCAGAGGTTGGAAGATTTCGCTGCTGACAGTAGCTGAAGACTCTTCCCTGGGGACTCTTACTTCCAGTAGTTGGGACGAACGAGGATCTGGTGACACTAACAGTTAGGGTGCAAACGTGCTGCTGACATGAACAAATGCAGGTGAGATGACGCAAGACAGATAAAATTTCTGCTGGAACTTGTAAATATGGGTGCGATTTCCCATACGGAAGTTACCTAGAGTTGTATCGGTCAGTTCCCGATGAATCGCAGGATGTAAGGCGCCGTTGAACTTGGATAGATATCTGTAAACTTGTACGCTTTTTTGCACGGCGTTCGCAGGATTGCTGTATGGTCAGCCGCTGACAGGACAGGCTGAGGAGAAACGGGACGGTGCTTGGTTGCCTTGAACATCCTTTTTCGGGACTTGAAGACGGTTCACTCTATTTTGTAATGCTGCAATGTTTTTTGACCAAAGTAATGCTTCAATTTCTCTTGGTTGCCTTTCCAGTGCCAGTCTGCCAGATGTGCTATGGCACTGTTATAACTTATAAGACATTCCTCGTGCGTTTGCAATTTTTCATGTTGGAGGCTTGGAGCTATGTGCATCAACTTTCCAGGGCAAACATTCGTGCCAACATGTGAATTGTCACAAATTCAGCATGGGCTTGGAATTTGAAATTGCATGCCTTCCAGGCTCACCGCTCGTTCTCTGAAGCTGGTTCATAACAAAAATTTCTGGCAGTAGCTGCTGCCTGTTGATATGGATGTAACAAAAAAATGTGGACAAAATCTCGATTGATATGCTGTTATTAATATCTTCATTTGATGTGTGCAAATGGTACAAAACTAGGGCAGGACATGTCTAACATTTTTGGTGAAAATGCCACCAAAATTTTGATTATACATCCACATATCAACAAACAATCAGCCAAAAGAATTTTCCATATCAACAGGCAGCAGCTACATCTCAACCATAAGTTTTGAGTCCTCATCTCACTAGTTGCACCCAGAAACATGTAGTAGTTCTCCTCCCAGGCTCCCACTAGTACACATCAAAAAGCACAAATTCAGACCAAAAGTGTGATCATCCCAAGCTTCATAATGGCGTTTTAGACTCTTTTCCTCTTCTTCGGACCGATCTTCTTTGCAACCTTCACAGCAGCCCTTGCTTGAGAAGTAGGGGTTCCTGTTGCCACGGCGAGTTTCCAAAGCAATACACCCCTGTTATTATGCATTAAGAAGGAGAGGTCCAATGTTGTACACAATTCAAGAGAAACATTTTTTGTTTACCTCCTTGTGATAAGACCAGGCTGCCTTGTGATTGGCCGGTCCTATTGCTGACAGAAGGGGCAATTTCATACAAAAGAACTGACATGTGGGCCCAGACCTCAAAATGCAGAGGAAAACTCAACATGTGCCATTTGATCTAATTGCCAAGCAAATGCATGCCGTTTGATCTAAGCAAAGGAAAGGTGTGCTCCTTAGTCAAGTGCCACAGAAAAGAGTGTCGTTTTATCAAGTTCCTCAATAATGGCCACAATCAGGATACAGGACCTGACCGCGACAGAATGTGCTTCCAGATAGAGGAACAGAAGAAAACAGACAGTAGGCAAAAATGTTGGATGATCAGAGGTATCCAATCATCGTCCCTATCGAGTCTCACATCGGACTACCCTACATTTCCTGGAATCGTGCCTCTCTATCATACGTTAAACTGAACATGCTAACTATTCTACTTCGTCCCAGGATAAAGACATGTGTGAACCAAACTCGCCAACTCTCATTTGCTCCACAATACGATCTGATCATCTCTACAATTTTCTTCTTTCTTCGGCAGTTCGGCACCCACCAACTTCTCTTGAACCTTGTCTAGTTCAAGCATGAAGCAGCCGCTTTTCACACCGTCCACGCATATCCCCTTGCCAATGTCTGCCATTTTACGCAACAGCATCAGATATCTCTCTCTGTCTTCTGTTCTCTTCGAGCACTTCTCCTCGTACTCTTTCAGCCGCTCCTCTCTGAATTCACGGGTCCATCTGGGCACTATGTACTGCGCTGGTATTTCGATGACTCCAAGCTGTGTGAAAACTCTGAATATGTGGCAGCATAAAATCCCATCCCTGGTAAACTTTGCGCATTGGCATTTGAATGTGTGGGTGCCAGGTTCAACTAGCACTTCGAAAGAGTTTCTGACAAACTCCGGGCTCTCGTAGTTGAAGACCTTTTCGAGTCTGTACGCTGATCCGCCTCGTATCTCATGAGCATTGAGCGCTGTAGAAAAGTATAGCTCTTTCTGCACTCTCAGAAATATTTGCCTCGTGTATATGCACGCTGCATGCCTTTCTATTGGCTGCATAGAGAAGTATGCTGGTTCAATTGCTGCCTGCAATGTATCCTCTTCCTCAGTTTTTACTATGTTCTCTTGTACCCTCTCATATTGTTCGATGAACCTCTCAATTCTGTCCTTAGGAACCACATTGTCTTTGAATAAAAAGTTTGTCCCCTCACCATGTCCAGCTGACTCCACGAGTGGGTAGAAATCTGCCTGAAAATAAACAGGCACCCAGTTTTTCCTTGTTTTCCACATGAGTTGGAGGTACTCATTTTCACTTGCATCGTATCTCTCAGTTAGCAGGGCCCATCCTTCTTCAAATTCCTTTTCTGTCAGTGAGTTGTCTACCAAGCTGTGCAGCTCTGCATTCATGTTGCCCCTTGCTGCCATGAAGGCTCCTAGCATTTCCTCTGCTTTCTGCATCATGCTGAACTTGCAAAGCCTGTGCCTTACTTGTGGCATGACCTCTGCAATTGCCTTCACCATACCTTCATCCTGATCTATTACGATTGTTTTTGGCAGTTTCTCTCCCATCACATGCAAGAAAGTTTGGAACATCCATTTGAAGGTTTCAGCTTTCTGATCTTGTAGCAAGGCACATCCAAACACAAGGATTCTCCCATGATTATTCATTCCAATGATAGGGGTGAAAGGCATGTTATGCCTATTAGTGCTGTACGTAGTGTTGAATGATATGGAATCTCCAAAAATCTCATAATCTACTTTCGACTTTGCATCAGTCCAGAAAAGACTCCTAACTATGTTATCTTCATCTTTTTGCATGGTGTAGGAAAATCCTTGGTTCCGCAGCTCCAGTTCTTTGAAACGCTTCAGTGCGGTTTCAACATCTGAGTTTTCTTTTCTCCATTGGTCTACACACTGTGAGTTGCCCATATCTTTCTCTTTTGATGATGATACGCTTCGGAAGTTGCTTCTCATTCTCTGGAAAATATTCATAGCTTTCCTTGGATTTACCCTACTTTGTTGCAGAACTCTTAGAAATAACTTTTCTTCACTTGACAAGTATTTGTGATCCAAAAAGAAACCCGTGAGCGATGGGGATGGACATAATGGATGGTTGTGCTCGTGCTTAACTCCTGTGAACTCCCACTGCTCGTTATGGAGCTTCACTATCACCTTTGCTTGGCACTGTGAGCCCAAAACATTAACCTTCCTCTTCCTCTGCAGGTCCTGAGTTGGCTTTAATTTACCACTTCTGTTGCATAGTAGGTGAAACTTCTTTCTCTTGTAATTAGTTCCCCTCCTTGCTGCAAAACCAGTTAGCAGAGCATGTGTGCTATAGAAACTTTCTGCATCTTCAAGGGTAGGAAATTTCATTCCAACTTCCGGCGGTCTTGAATTCTCCAATGCCTCGATACTAGGGTAAAAGCATTTTCCTAGTTCAGTGTCTAACTCACTCCCAGAGCTGCTACCTGAATCGCTTCCACTGCTTGTATCATTGCTAGACAATTCATGCTGTTCTGTAACACAGAATAATTGGTCTTGCCCTTCAGCGCGCTGCACTGTAGGGTCCACCGAGTTGGTTTGTTTATGCAACATATCTGCCAACAGTCCTTGCACAGTTGTGCCAATGCCATTTGATGCATGTTCCTGCAGGCAAGAGAACAATCTCTGTTAAGCGACAATGTAATGATGTATTGAATTCCACTTGTTTGACAGACCAGTACTTGTTACGTTTCGTTTGGATTCCATACCTGATTAATTTCACCAATCAGCTGTAGACCTCCTTCGGGGATTGCTTGTTTGTTGACGTGTTCCTGTGTAGGTAATCAGTTATTTCCTAGTAAAACCAGGCATGAGGACATACTAAAAGATATAGTCAGTGCAGTAGTGATATTTTTAAGGGAAAGGGGTCAAAGCCAAGGTCCTCCCCGGTTTCTACTACCAGAAACCCACAATGTTACCAACTACGTGCGCTGAGCAGAAGCTCGACCACAGAAGGAACATACACTGATGGCGTTGAATACCGTAATCAGTTACTTGCGAATGTCACTGCCTTCCCATCAAATTTACTGTCGTGTGATACGCGCTAGAGCAAGTCTCCTTTTGTTTCTGCTAACTGCATATTTCTCTCGTAGTATATCATCAACAGAGGAATGCACATTGTAAGCCGACGCGTTCAAGCCATACCTTTTCCACGCGTAGCCCTGCTCCGGAGTGGCTCGGTTCTACGGCCCGGTCCGGATAGGTCATCACAGCCTGCACCGATTTCGTGAAAGTGCATTTCCATCTGTGGTTAGATACACGCACATACAGTCCAAGATTTTGGGCGAGATACAAAAATATCCCCAGACAAATTTATTGGCGGCTATACATACTTGTTCGAGATTGGTTGTAGGAGCAGGCCCCGATGTTTGTTCCCCGAAGTTGTCTGCTGCCTGCATCCGTGCATCGGCGGCGGCTCGCTGTTTCTGATTTGGGGGGTTTGGCACCTGATGAGAAAAGAAAAGAAGCTGGTAAATGGCAGCAATTGGTCTCATCAAATATCCGCCGCCGCGCCGGCGCCGCGCTGGCTGTGCGGAGAAGAGGGAGGAGGAGGGGGCTAGATCCGGATCCTCGAGGGCAGACGAGAAGAGAGGGATTGGAACCTGTATGTGGTCTGAGCGGCTGCGACGTGCGAGGAGACGACGGGAGAAGGAAACGGCGGCGGACGGGGAGCGGGGAGAGAGGAGACGGTGCGGTGCGACGGCCGCTTGCTGGATAGAGAGGGAATCAGATGGAGAGGAGAGGGAGAACAGTACCACGAGGAAGGATCGACTGCGCCCCGTGTATGCGGTGAACGTCCGCCCGTTAGAGCATACCTGGCCAAATGGGCCGACCCGGCACGGCACGGCCCGCGAAAGGACGTGGATGTCATCTAAAGGGAATGAATATGCGTTTTAAAATAATTACGATTTAGCCTTGAACAAATGCGGAATAAAACTAACGTTTAATAAGTCAAGCACAAAAACTAAAACAACTAGGCTCACCTGTGTGCACCAACAACTTATGCTAAGCAAGATAAACAACTAAATGATAGCAAGAAACAATATGGCTATCACAAAGTAAGTGCATAAGTAAAGGGGATCGGGCAAGAGATATCCGAGGCATGCGGAGACGATGATGTATCCCGAAGTTCACACTCTTGCGGATGCTAATCTCCGTTCGGAGCGGTGTGGAGGCACAATGCTCCCCAAGAAGCCACTAGGGCCACCGCAATCTTCTCATGCCCTCATGCAATGCAAGATGCCGTGATTCCACTAAGGGACCCTTGAGGGTGGTCACCGAACCCGTACAAACAAAATTGGGGCAATCTCCACAACTTAATTGGAGGCTCCCAACGACACCACGAAGCTTCACCACAATGGATTGTGGCTCCGAGGTGACCTCAAATGCTCGGGGCAATCTCCACAGCCTAATTAGAGACCCCAAAGCTTGCCCAGAGCTTGCACCATAATGATTGAGCTCCGAGGCACCACCAACCGTCTAGGGCGCCAAAGCACCCAAGAGGAACAAGCTCTAGGGTCCTCAAAATACACCCAAGAGTAATAAGCTTCTCAACTTCTCACTTCCACGTATCACCATGGAGAACTCAAACCTATGCACCAAATGCAATGGCAAGGGCACACAGAGTTCTCAAGTCCTTCTCTCCCAAAACCCACCAAAGCAACTAATGCTAGGGAGAAAAATGAGAGGAAGAACGAAGAAGAACACGAAGAACTCCAAGATCTAGAACCAAGGGGTTCCCTCACTTAGAGGAGAAAGTGATTGGTGGAAATGTGGATCTAGATCTCCTCTCTCTTTTCCCTCGAGAACTAGCAGGAATCATTGGAGGGATTGAGAGTTAGCAAGCTCAAAGAAGGTCAACAATGGGGGAAGAACATGAGCTCAAAGAATAAAGTTCAATGGGGAAGAAGATCCCCTTTTATAGGTGGGGAAAAATCCAACCATTATCCTCACAGCCCGCACAGAGCAGTACTACCGGAGCGGTAGTACCGCTAGGGCGGTAGTAGCCATAAGAAACACTACTGCAACGAGGCAACAGGACGATAGTACTGCCGGAGCGGTACTACCGCCTGCCCTTGCGGTACTACCACAGGGTAGTATTCAACGGCCACTAAGGTGCAGCACACGGAAGAAGACACCGTGAGGCAGCGGTACTACCTCTGGAGGTAGCGGTACTACCGCGCGTCCACATATGTAAAAAATTACTTCTGGGCTACATCCGCTGGAGCTAGCTTCGAGAAAATATCCAGCACGGTAGTACCGGAAGTAATTTGCGGTACTACCGCCCGAGGGACGGAAGTAAAAAATTACTTCCGTGCAACTTGCGGTACTACCGCTCCGAGGAGCGGTACTACCACAAGACACTGTATTGGAGCACCTTGCTGCCTTCAACTACTCGGCTAGGAAAACGGAAGGATATAGTAAAACCAGAACTGCCATAACTTCTGCAAATGAGCTCCGAATTGAGCAAACTCAAGCTTGTTGGATTCAGGACGACAAGAGCTATCCAACATCGAGTAATTTTTTGAGTTACAGAAGTACACTGTTTTCATAAATTGCTACAGACTGTTCTGTTTGGACAGATTGCTATCATAAGTTTTGTTATCTACTTATCCTATAGTTTCCATAGCCTATATTGGTAGATATAAATTGTGGAAATGATAGTATACATTACCTAATGTTTAAAAATTATTGTGCAACTTGTCTTGGCAGTACATGAACTGTTGATTTGTTCTTATGTGTACTAACCTATCTCACGAGTTTTTTTTGAGTTTTGTGTGGATGAAGTTTTTGAGAATAGGTGAAACCATGATATGAGAGGACTGAACAAGATACAAAAGCTAAAGCTTGGGGATGCCCAAGGCACCCCAAGTAAATATTTCAAGAAGTCTCAAGCATCTAAGCTTGGGGATGCTACGCATCCCACCTCTCTTCATCAACTATCGATTAGCCTATGTTGAGCCTAATTTTTTATTCGTCCACATGATATATGCTATTCTTGGAGTGCTATTTTTGTTTTGCTTTTTGTTTAAATAAAATACTCAGATCTAAAAATCTTTATTGAGAGAGAGAGAAAGTCCTCACATAGCTACTTAATTGTTTGACTACTCATTGATCTTCACTTATATGTTTTGGAGTAGTTTTGTCATTTACTCTTGTGCTTCACTTATATCCTATGAGTAAATGGTTGAATGAATTAAATATCATAAATCTGAAATTATATATGTTTTATATGCTTATCCCATGGGTAGTAATGCCTTCACATATAAGAAGTATATGTGATAAAATTTATTAAAAGTTAGCAAACACCGCATTGGTCACTTGAACCATTCCTGAAAGAATATTGAAGGAAGAGAGATTTCACATATAAATATACTATCTTGGACATCTTCTATGATTGTGAATACCCATTAATTATTTTCAAACTTGATAAAATTAGTTGAAGTTGGACAAGGAAGAGAACGTAATGAGTTATGCTTGGGTATATTTGTATAGAAGTTATATTGTTATGGATCCTCCAACATGTGGTGCTTGCTTCCACCTCATATTAGCCAAAAACTTCCGCACCAAGTAGAAATACTACTTGTGCATCCAAACACCCTTAAACCCAAAGTTGTTCCATATGAGTCTACCATACCTACCTATATGTGGTATTTACCTGCCGTCCAAGTAAATTTGCATGTGCCAAACTCTAAACCTTCAAATAATATTATGTTTTGCATGCCCGAATTGCTCATATAGTAACTAGGGGCTGTCACTATCTTCCATGCTAGGTCGGTTATTCTCACGATATGTGTTGATTCACTATCATTAACGAGAAAGTGGCTGGTAATAGGGATTCCCAGTCCCGAAATCAAGAAAAAATTTGTAAATAATTAAAAAAAACTCCCCCAGGAATGTTGTTGGTATGGACAGTACCCGTGGATTCGGCTCGCTGTGGAGTGTGATTGATTGGTGGAGGGGGAGTAAAAAATTTATCATTCTGTTTGGGAATCGCCTATAATGTATCTAGCATGGAAGGTACCAAGATCGCTCGGTTGTTATGGTGATGATGAAAGCATACCGCCCAAAATTATTATTCATCTCTATTTTAAAAGCTCGAGCTTTGGCACCTCTACAAATCAATGCTTCCCTCTGTGAAGGGTCTATCTTTTACTTTCATGTACTTAACTTTATGCAAGAGTCATGGTGATCTTCACCACTTCCTATATTTTGTCTTTTTCTTTTGGCAATCGTCATGTGTTGGGGAAAGATCCAAGCATATATGGCCATTCAAATATATTTGATCATGAATTATTATTGTTGACAATTATCTATATGATAAATAAGTTGGGAGGCAAAACTTTAAGCCCCTATCTTTCTCTGTGTTCGATGGATGATATTTGTTCTAAAAATATGCTTTGAGTGCTAGAAATCATGGAAGACTATATGATAGTTGAGTATGTGGAATTTGCTAAATCAAAGCTCTTACATAGACCCTTCCTGAAAATAAGATGAATTGCAATTCTTTGGTGACTGAAAGCATAGTTTCTTAGTCTGTACTTTAACATGTAGATAGCTTGTTATTTCATCATGAGAAGTTTTATGAGATGAGATACTGTTTATGATACATAATGATGCTAGAAAAAGTGTTTGGAATTATCATTGATCAAACTTGTGCACTTGCTAGTATTACACTTCATAAATTATTTCTTTTATCATTTACCTACTCGAGAATGACCAAGAATTAAGCTTGGGAATGCTGATACATCTCCAATGTATCTATAATTTATGAAGTATCCATGCCATGTTTGTTGGAAATATGCCCTAGAGGCAATAAATAAAGTGCTTATTATTATATTTCCTTGTTCATGATAATAGTTTATTGTCCATGCTATAATTGTATTAATTGGAAACACATTACATGTGTGGGTAAATAGACAACACTTTGTCCCTAGTATGCCTCTAGTGAACTAGCTCGTTCATCAAAGATGGTCAAGGTTTCCTGGCCATTGACATGTGATGTCATTTGATAACGGGATCACATCATTAGGAGAATGATGTGATGGACAAGACCCAAACTACAAATGTAGCATATGATCGTGTCAGTTTATTGCTACTGTTTTCTGCATGTCAAGTATGTGTTCCTATGACCATGAGATCATGCAACTCACGAATATCGGAGGAGTGCCTTGTATGTATCAAACGTCGCAACGTAACTGGGTGACTATAAAGGTGCTCTACAGGTATCTCCGAGGGTGTCTGTTGAGTTGGCATGGATCAAGACTGGGATTTGTTACTCCGTGTGAACGGAGAGGTATCTTAGGGCCCACTCGGTAATACAACATCACAATAAGCCTTGCAAGCAATGTGACTAAGTGTTAGTTGCGGGACCTTGTATTACGGAACAAGTAAAGAGACTTGACGATAACGAGGTTGAACTAGGTATGGAGATACCAACGATCGAATCTCGGGCAAGTAACATACCGAAGAACAAAGGGAACATCATACGGGATTACTGAATCCTTGACATAGAGGTTCGACCGATAAAGATCTTCGTAGAATATGTAGGAACCAATATGGGCATCCAGGTCTCGCTGTTGGTTATTGACCGTAGAAGTGTCTCGGTCATGTCTACATAGTTCTCGAACCCGCAGGGTCTGCACACTTAAGGTTTGGTGACGTTTTGGTAGTATAGAGTTATGTATGGTGGTGAACGAAGGTTGTTCGGAGTCCCGGATGAGATACCGGACATCACGAGGAGCTTCGGAATGGTCCGGAGGTAAAGATTGATATATAGGAAGTCCTATTTTGGTCGCCGGAAAAGTTTCGGGCTCATCGGTAGTGTACCGGGAGTGCCGGTAGTGTACCGGGAGACCATCGGGAGGGGTATTTCGACCCAAGAGTCTACATGGGCTGTGGGAGGATGAATACCAGCCCCTAGTGGGCTGGTGGAAGTCCCACACAGGGCCCATGCAGTTGGGAAGAAAAGCCCAAAATGAAAAAGGTGGAAAAAGGCAAAAAAGGCTAAATTAGGAAGGAGTCCTAATCCTACTAGGAGTGGAGGAGGATTCCTCCCTCCTGGTTCGACCGAACCTCCTTGGCTTGGAAGACAAGGCTGCCTCCTCTCCTCCTCTCCTCCTCTAGTCCATAGTTTCTCCTCTAGATCGGATTTCTGCAGTGCTTAGGCAAAGCCCTGCCGGAATAGCTCCACCACCATCGCGAGAGCGCCGTCACACTGCCGGAGAACTATTCTTCCTCTCTGCTCCTTCTTGCTGGATTAAGATGGCGGAGATCGTCATCAAGCTGTACGTGTGCTGAACATGGAGGTGCCGTTCGTTCGGCACTAGATCGGAAGGATCGTGATCAAGTTCGTGGAACGGATCGTGATCAAGTTCGCGGGACGGATCGTGATTGGATCGCGGGATGCACGGCGGTTTGGATGCGAAGATGTTCGACTACACCAACCGTATTTCTTAACGCTTCCCACTTAGCGATCTACAAGGATACGTAGATCCACTCTCCCTCTCGTAGATGCTCATCACCATGGATAGATCTGCGTGTGCGTAGGAATTTTTTTGTTTCCCATGCAACGTTCCCCAACAGCGGCATCATGAGCTAGGTCTATGTGTAGATGAGATCTCGAGTAGAATACAAAAGGTTTGTGGGCGTTGATGCTTATATTGCTTCCTCCCTTGGTCGGATTTTGGTTTAGCGGTATTGTGAGATGAAGCGGCCCGGACCAACATTACTCGTACGCTTACGAGAGACCGGTTCCCTCGACCGCAACTTGTTGCATAGATGGCTTGTGGGTGCCAGTTTCTCTCACTTTAGTTGGATCGAATTCGACAAAGGCAGTCCTTGAGAAGGTTGAAAAGCAACTAGTGTATCACCGTTGTGGTTTTTGCGTAGATGAGAATTGTTCTTGCTAGATACCCGTAGCAGCCACGTAAAACATGCAACAACAATTAGAGGACGTCTAACTTGTTTTTGCAGGGTATGTTGTGATGTGATATGGCCAATTACATGATGTGATATATGTGATGTATGAGATGATCATGTGATGTATAGATTATCACGACTTGCATGTCGATGAGTACAACAACCGGCAGGAGCCATAGGGTTGTCTTTAATTATTGTATGACCCGCGTGTCAATCATTAAGCGCTATGTAATGCTTTACTTTATCGCTAAACAGTAGCAATAGTAGTAGAAGCATGTTGGGCGCGACGACCCCGATGGCGACACGTTGATGGAGATCAAGATGATGGAGATCATGGTGTCTTGCCGGTGACAATGGAGATCATGCCGGTGCTTTCTAGATGGAGATCAAAAGCACAAGTTCATGGCCATATCATGTCACTTATGATTTGCATGTGATGTTAATCCTTTTATGCACTTAGTTTTGCTTAGGACGACGGTAGCATTATAAGGTGATCCCTCACTTAATTTCAAGATAAATTGTGTTCTCCCCGAGTGTGCACCGTTGCAAAAGTTCGTCGTGTTGAGACACCACGTGATGATCGGGTGTGATAGACTCTACGTTCACATACAATGGGTGCAAGTCAGTGTTGCACGTGCAGAACACTCGGGTTAAACTTGACGAGCCTAGCATGTACAGACATGGCCTCGGAACACAAGAGACCGAAAGGTCGAACATGAGTCATATAGTAGATATGATCAACATAATGATGTTCACCATTGAAGCCACCTTAACTCACGTGATGATCGGACTTGAGTTGGTGGATTTGGATCATGTGACACTCAGATGACCTGAGGGATGTCAATTTGAGTGGGAGCTTTAGTAATTTGATTAACTAAACCCATTATCTTAAACAATAGTCTAAGTAAACTTTGCATATTTATGTTGTAGATCAATGGCTCGCGTAGTAGCACCCCTGAATCTTAATGCGTTCCTAGAGAAAGCTAAGTTGAAAGATGATGGAAGTAACTTTGTTGACTGGGCCTGTAATCTGAGGATTATCCTCACGGCTTCCCAGAAATCATATGTCCTTGATGCACCGCTTGGTGACCAACCAGAAGACATGACCTCCGAAGATGTTAAGAACGCTTGGGAGGCACGTACTGGAGATTACTCAATAGTTCAGTGTGCAATATTGTATGGCTTAGAACCGGGACTTCAAAGACGTTTTGAATGTCATGGAGCATATGAGATGTTCCAGGAGTTGAAGTTTATCTTTCAGAAGAATGTCCGGATCAAGAGGTATGAAACCTCTGATAAGTGGAGGAGAATGGGTCTATTAGTGAACATATGCTCAGAATGTCTGGGTATTCAACTCGTCTAGCGGAGTTGGGAATTGCCCTTCCGCTAGAGGCGATCACTGACTGAGTTCTTCAATCACTGCCACCTAGTTACAAGAGCTTTGTGATGAACTATAACATGCACGGGATGAACAAGTCAGTTGCCGAGTTGTTTGCGATGCTAAAAGTTGCTGAGTTTGAAATCCAGAAAGAACATCAAGTGTTGATGGTCAATAAAACCACTAGTTTCTAGAAAAATGGCAAGGTCAAGGGCAAAGGCAAGAAGGGTAAAACCAAGAAGGATGGCAAAGCAGTTGCTACTCCTATAAAGAAGCCCAAGCATGGACCCAAGCTAGAAACTGAGTGCTTTCATTGCAAGGGAACCGGTCACTGGAAGCGGAACTGCCCCAAGTACCTGGCTGACAAGAAGGCGGCCAACGACAAACAAGGTATATATGATATACATGTTATTGATGTGTACCTTACTAGCTCTCTAGTAGTGCTTGGGTATTTGATACCGGTTCGGTTGCTCACATTTGCAACTCAAAGCAGGAACTACGGAATAAACGAAGGCTGGCAAAGGACGAAGTGACGATGCGCGTGGGAAATGGTTCCAAGGTTGATGTGATCGCCGCCGGCACGCTCTCTCTTTGATTACCATCGGGATTAGTGATGAACTTGAATAATTGTTATTTAGTGCCTGCGTTAAGCATGAACATTATATCTGGATCTTGTTTATTGCGAGACGGTTACTCATTTAAATCAGAGAATAAAGGTTGTTCTATTTATATGAGTAATATCTTTTATGGTCATGCACCCAATGTTAGGGGTTTATTCATATTGAATCTTGATAGTGATGACACACATGTTCATAACATTGATGCCAAAAGATGTAGAGTTGATAATGATAGTACCACTTTCTTGTGGCACTGCCGTTTAGGTCATATTGGTGTAAAACGCATGAGGAAGCTCCATGCTGATGGAATTTTGGAGTCACTTGATTTTGAATCACTTGACACATGTGAACCATGCCTCATGGGCAAGATGACTAAAACTCCATTCTCTGGAACAATGGAACGGGCGAGTGACTTATTGGAAATCATACATACTGATGTGTGCGGTCCAATGAATGTTACATTGCGTGGTGGATATCGTTATTTTCTCACCTTCACTAATGACTTAAGTAGATATGGGTATATTTACTTGATGAAACACAAGTCTGAAACGTTTGAAAAAATCAAGCAATTTCAGAGTGAAGTTGAGAATCATTGTAACAAGAAGATTAAATTCCTGCGATCTGATCGAGGAGGTGAATATCTGAGTTATGAGTTTGGTAGTCACTTAAGACAGTGTGGAATTGTTCCACAGTTGACACTGCTCGGAACACCACAGCGTAATGGTGCGTCTGAACATCGTAATCGAACCTTATTAGATATGGTGCGTTCTATGATGTCTCTTGCTGATTTGCCACTATCGTTTTGGGGATATGCATTATAGACAGCTGCATTCACTTTAAATATGGCACCATCAAAATCCGTTGAGACGATGCCATATGAACTGTGGTTTGGCAAGAGGCCAAAGTTGTCGTTTCTTAAAGTTTGGGGATGTGAAGCTTATGTCAAAAAGCTTCAGCCTGAAAAGCTGGAACCCAAAGCGGGAAAATGCATCTTCATAGGATACCCGAAAGAGACAGTCGGGTATACCTTCTATCTCAGATCCAAAGGCAAAGTGTTTGTCGCTAAGAACAAAACATTTCTTGAGAAAGAGTTTCTCTTGAAAGAATTGAGTGGGAGGAAAATAGAGCTTGATGAGGTTATTGAACCTTTACTTCAACCAGAAAGTAGCGCATCGCAGAAAGATGTTTCTGTGGAACCTATGACGGTAGAAGAGGAAGTTAATGATGATGATCATGAAGCTTCGGATCAAGCAGCTATTGAACCTCGTAGGTCGACAAGGCCGCGTACTACCCCTGAGTGGTATGGCAACCCTGTCTTGGAGGTCATGTTGTTGGACAACAATGAACCTACGAGCTATGGAGGAGCAGTGATGGGCCCGGATTCCGAGAAATGCTTAGAGTTCATGAAATCCGAGATGGGATCCATGTATGAAAACAAAATATGGACTTTGGAAGTATTACCTGAAGGGCGAAAGGCCATTCAAAACAAATGGATCTTTAAGAAGAAAACAGACGCGGACGGTAATGTCACCGTCTATAAAGCTCGACTTGTGGCAAAGGTTTTTTCACAAGTTCAAGGAGTTGACTATGATGAGACTTTCTCACTCGTAGCGATGCTTAAGTCTGTTAGAATCATGTTAGCAATAGCTGCCTATTTCGACTATGAAATTTGGCAGATGGATGTCAAAACAGTATTCCTCAATGGTTTCCTTGAGGAAGAGTTGTATATGATGCAACCAGAAGGTTTTGTCGATCCAGAGAATGCTGACAAAGTTTGCAAACTCCAGCGATCCATTTATGGGCTGGTGCAAGCATCTCGGAGTTGGAATAAGCATTTTGATGAGGTGATCAAAGCGTTTGAGTTTATACAAGTTTATGGAGAAGCTTGTATTTAAAAGAAAGTGAGTGGGAGCTCTATAGCGTTTCTAATATTATATGTGGATGACATATTGCTGATTGGAAACAATATAGAAATGCTGGAAAGTGTGAAGGAATATTTGAACAAGAGTTTTTCAATGAAGGACCTAGGAGAAGCTGCTTTCATATTAGGCATTAAGATCAATAGAGATAGATCGAGACGCTTAATAGCACTTTCACAGAGCACATACCTTGATAAAGTTTTGAAGAAGTTCAAAATGGATCAGTCCAAGAAGGGGTTCTTGCCTGTGTTACAAGGTGTGAAGTTGAGTAAGACTCAATGCCCAGTGACTGCAAAAGATAGAGAAAAGATGAGTGTCATCCCCTATGCTTCAGCCATAGGCTCTATCATGTATGCAATGTTGTGCACAAGACCGGATGTCAGCCTTGCCATAAGTATGGATGGAAGGTTTCAAAGTGATCCTGGAATGGAACACTAGGCAGCGGTCAAGAATATCCTTAAGTACTTGAAAAGGACTAAGGAAATGTTTCTCATTTATGGAGGTGATGAAGAGCTCGTCGTAAAGGGTTACATCGATGCAAGCTTTCACATTGATCCGGATGACTCTAAGTCACAAACCAGATACGTATTTATTCTCAACGGGGGAGCGGTAAGCTGGTGTAGTTCCAAGCAAAGCGTGGTAGCCGATTCTACATGTGAAGCGGAGTACATCGCAGCCTCGGAGGCGGCGAAGGAAGGTGTCTGGATGAAACAGTTCATGATAGATCTTGGAGTAGTGCCTAGTACACTGAATCCAATGAACTTGTTCTGTGACAACACTCGTGCCATTGCTCTGGCCAAGGAACCAAGGTTTCACAAGAGGACCAGACACATAAAGCGACGCTTCAATTCCATCCGCGATTACATCGAGGAGAAGGACATAAATATTTGCAAAGTGCACACAGATCTGAATGTTGCAGACCCATTGACTAAACCTCTTCCAAGGGCTAAACATGATCAACACCAGAACTGTATGGGTGTTCGATTCATTACAATGTAAATCACATAGTGATGTGAGCTAGATTATTGACTCTAGTGCAAGTGGGAGACTGTTGGAAATATGCCCTAGAGGCAATAAATAAAGTGTTTATTATTATATTTCCTTGTTCATGATAATAGTTTATTGTCCATGCTATAATTGTATTAATTGGAAACACATTACATGTGTGGGTAAATAGACAACACTTTGTCCCTAGTATGCCTCTAGTGAACTAGCTCGTTCATCAAAGATGGTCAAGGTTTCCTGGCCATTGACATGTGATGTCATTTGATAATGGGATCACATCATTAGGAGAATGATGTGATGGACAAGACCCAAACTACAAACGTAGCATATGATCATGTCATTTTATTGCTACTGTTTTCTGCATGCCAAGTATGTGTTCCTATGACCATGAGATCATGAAACTCACGGACATCGGAGGAGTGCCTTGTGTGTATCGAACGTCACAACGTAACTGGGTGACTATAAAGGTGCTCTACAGGTATCTCCGAGGGTGTCTGTTGAGTTGGCATGGATCAAGACTGGGATTTGTTACTCCGTGTGAACGGAGAGGTATCTTAGGGCCCACTCGGTAATACAACATCACAATAAGCCTTGCAAGCAATGTGACTAAGTGTTAGTTGCGGGATCTTGTATTACAAAACGAGTAAAGAGACTTGCCGATAACGAGGTTGAACTAGGTATGGAGATACCGACGATCGAATCTCGGGCAAGTAACATATCGAAGAACAAAGGGAACATCATACGGGATTAACTGAATCCTTGACATAGAGGTTCGACCGATAAAGATCTTCGTAGAATATGTAGGAACCAATATGGGCATGCAGGTCCCGCTATTGGTTATTGACTGTAGAAGTGTCTCGGTCATGTCTACATAGTTCTCGAACCCGCAGGGTCTTTACACTTAAGGTTTGGTGACGTTTCGGTAGTATAGAGTTATGGATGGTGGTGACCGAAGGTTGTTCGAAGTCCCGAATGAGATCCCGGACGTCACGAGGAGCTCCGGAATGGTCCGGAGGTAAAGATTGATATATATGAAGTCCTATTTTGGTCGCCGGAAAAGTTTCGGGCTCATCAGTAGTGTACCGGGAGTGCCGGTAGTGTACCGGGAGACCATCGAGAGGGGTATTTCGACCCAAGAGGCTATATGGGCTGTGGGAGGATGAATACCAGCCCCTAGTGGGCTGGTGGAAGTCCCACACAAGGCCCATGCAGTTGGGAAGAAAAGCCCAAAAGGAAAAAGGTGGAAAAAGGCAAAAAAGGCTAAATTAGGAAGGAGTCCTAATCCTACTAGGAGTGGAGGAGGAGGATTCCTCCCTCTTGGTTCAGCCGAACCTCCTTGGCTTGGAAGCCAAGGCTGCCTCCTCTCCTCCTCTCCTCCTATATATACTAGAGGGTTTTAGGGTTTTTGGATAGAATTTTCAGCCACGTGCAACCCTACCCTCTAGTCCATAGTTTCTCCTCTAGATCGGATTTCTGCAGTGCTTAGGCGAAGCCTTGCCAGAATAGCTCCACCACTATCACCGGAGCGCCGTCACACTGCCGGAGAACTCTTCTTCCTCTCCGTTCCTTCTTGCTGGATCAAGACAGCGGAGATCGTCATCAAGCTGTAAGTGTGCTGAACACGGAGGTGTCATCCGTTCTGTGCTAGATCAGAAGGATCGTGATCAAGTTAGTGGAACAGATCATGATCAAGTTTGTGGGATGGATTGTGATTGGATCGCGGGACGGATCATGATTGGATCGCGGGACGCATGGCGATTTGGATCGCGAGGACGTTCGACTACACCAACCGTGTTTCTTAACGCTTCCCGCTTAGCGATCTACAAGAGTACGTAGATCCACTCTCCCTCTCGTAGATGCTCATCACCATGGATAGATCTGCGTGTGCGTAGGAATTTTTTTGTTTCCCATGCAACGTTCCCCAACAATGTTTACAATAATTCTATATGATTTTGGTGTGATTTTATTAGAACTAACCGGACTGACGCTGTTTTTAGCACAACTACCGTGGTGTTGTTTTTGTGCAGAAATAAAAGTTCTTGGAATGGGCTAAAAATTTATGGAGAATATTTTTGGAAAATATAAAAAATACTGGAGCGAAGAGCTGGGCTAGGAAGTGGACAAGGAGGCCAAAAACCTGCTAGGCGCGGCCACCCCCTGGGTGCGCCTAACAAGCTTGTGGGCCCCTCGTGGCACCCCTTGACGTGATTCCAACACCAAAAGGACCTATAAATCTAGAAACCTCCGAAAGGAAACCTAGATCAGGAGTTACGCTGCCGCAAACCTCCAGAGCCACGAAAAACGAATAGGGAACCCGTTCTGGCACCGTGACGGAGGGGGAAACCATCATCGGAGGCCATCTTCATCATCCCGACGCTCTCCACGACGAGGAGGGAGTAGTTCACCCTCGGGGATGAGGGTATGTACCAGTAGCTATGTGTTTGATCTCTCTCTCTCTTGTGTTCTTGAGATGACACAATCTTGTGTACCGCGAGCTTTATTGATATAGATGAATCATATGGAGTTTTCCCCTCTCTATCTTGTTGTGATGAATTGATTTTTTACTTTGAAGTTTTCTTATCGGATTGAGTCTTAAAGGATTTGAGAACACTTGATGTATGTCTTGCGATGGGATATCCGTGGTGACAATGGGATGTTCTATTGATCCACTTGATGCATGTTTTGGTGATCAACTTGCGGGTTCCGTAACCTTGGGAATCTATGCATAGGAGTTGGGACACATTTTTGTCTTGACTTTCCGGTAGAAACTCTGGGGCACTCCTTGAAGTTGTTTGTGTTGGATTGAATATGATGAATGTGAAATTATGTGATGCATATCGTATAATCAAGACCATGGGTACTTGTGGTGACATTGGAGTATCTGGGTGACATTAGGGTTTTGGTTGATGCTTATCTTAAGGTGCTATTTTAGTACGAACTCTAGGGCTGTTCGTGACACTTATAGGGATAGCTCATAAGATTGATCAGAAAAGATAACTTTGAGGTGGTTTCGTACCCTACAATAATTTCTTCGTTAGTTCTCCACTATTTGTAACTTTGGAGTGAACTCTTTGTCGCACGAGAGGTATTTACATATGATTCAACTATGTCAGTATTGTTGAGAGAATTGCACTAGTGAAAGTATGAACCCTAGGCCTTGTTTCTAAGCATTGCAATATCGTTTGTGCTCACTATTATCATTAGTTTCCTTGCTGTTTTTATATTTTTAGATTACAAAAATCTATATCTACCATCCATATTGCACTTGTATCACCATCTCTTCGCCGAACTAGTGCACCTATACAATTTGCCATTGTATTGGGTGTGTTGGGGACACAAGAGATTTCTTGTATTTGATTGTAGGGTTGTTTGAGAGAGACCATCTTCATCCTACACCTCCGACGGATTGATAAACCTTAGGTCATTCACTTGAGGGAAAATTGCCATTGTCCTACAAAACTCTACACTTGGAGGCCCAACACGAGTCTACAAGAAGAAGGTTGCGTAGTAGACATCAAGCTCTTTTCTGGCGCCATTGTCGGGGAGGTGAGTGCTTGAAGGTATATCTTTAGATCTTGCAATAAAATCTTTTAGTTTCTTGTTTTTCACTAGTTTGGTTTTATAAAAGAAAACTACAAAAAAATGGAATTGAGGTTTGCCTCATATGCTTCTTCTTTTTAAATTCTTTCGTGAAAATGATGGAAAGGAAACTTTTGCTCAAGTGTTAGAAGAAGAAGTTATTAAAATGTTTGGCACTAAATCTTTGAGTGATGAGCATGATTGCAATTTTGTTAGTATGAATTATTTGAATGTCCATAGTACTAATGATGATTGCACTAGTCATGATAAAAAGATTTCTTATAAGCATGTAAATTTTGGTGGAGTGCATAGAGTTTGTCAAGACATGCCTAAAAGGGAAGATAGATTTTGTAAGAGGCATAAGTATTTAGAAACTAAATGGTTGCAAGAGAGGCTATATGTTTGTGTTGAAAATACTTAATATTTCTCGCCGTCCTTGTGAACTTTGCAAGGATAGTGGTCATTTTAATTTCCAATGTGAATTATTTCATGATCGAATTGTGTCCAAATATTGTGATAACCTCATTACCCTTGAGCATCATAATGAACTTAGTCTATTTTTGGGGTATGAAGTGAAACATGAAACTAAGGATGTTCCAGCTTGGGTTCTCATGAAAATGATTGATTTTGATCTAAATCAAATCTATATGTATTGTGTGGTAAATTGCATTGAGAACCTTATATTTCCAATTACTTAAAGACAAGAAAACAAATAGAATATGAATAGAATACTAATGAAGGGGAAGAGGTTTCCCAATATCCTCCTATTTTTTCTTATGATGAATCAGGCAACAAGGAGGAGATTTTTATTCAACCAACCTCTTCAAAAAGAAGTTTGGAGGAATTAAATAAACCCACACATAATATGGTGAAGAAGAAGAAAAGAAGGAAAAGTAAGGGTAAAGAGGTATCTCTCCCAAATAATGTTGCTCCCATTATTGATAGGCCTCATGAGAATGAATCAAAAATAGTTGTGGAAGATAATACGCTTGAGGATGATTTTGTTATGTGATACGTCTCCATCGTATCCACTTTTCCAAACTCTTTTGCCCTTGTTTTGGACTCTAATTTGCACGATTTGAATAGAACTAACCCGGACTGACGTTGTTTTCAGCAGAATTGCCTTGGTGTTTTTTTTATGCAGAAATAAAAGTTCTCGGATCGTCCTAAAAATTTACGGAGAATAATTTTGGATTTAATAAAAAATACTAGCACAAGAATCAACCAGAGGGGGGCCACCTGCAGGCCACAAGCCTGCTAGGAGCGACACCCCCCTGTCCACGCCTAGCAGGCTTGTGGGGCCCTCGTGGCTCTTCCGACCTCCTCTCTAGCTCCATATAACCCTATTCGCGGAGAAAAAAATAAAAGAGAAGAGTTCATCGCGTTTCACGATACGGAGCCGCTGCCACCTCATGTTCTTCCTCGGGAGACCAGATCTGGAGTCTGTTTTGGGCTCCGTAGAGGGGAAATCGATGCCATCGTCATCACCAACCATCCTTCATCACCAATTCCATGATGCTCTCCACCGTTCGTGAGTAATCCCATTGTAGGCTTGCTGGACGGTGATGGGTTGGATGATATTTATCTAATCGAGTTAGTTTTGTTAGGGTTTGATCCCTAGTATCCACTATGTTCTGAGATTGATGTTGCTATGACTTTGCTATGCTTAATGCTTGTCACTAGGGCCCGAGTGCCATGATTTCAGATCTGAACCCATTATGTTTTCATGAATATATATGTGTTCTTAAACCTATTTTGCAAGTTGTAGACACCTATTACGAGTTATGATCCGCATCTCCAAGGGTAATAATAACTGGGATTCTTTCCGGTGATTACCGTAGTTTGAGGAGTTCATGTATTCACTAAGTGTTAATGCTTTGGTCCGGTTCTCTATTAAAAGGAGGCCTTAATATCCCTTAGTTTTCATCAGGACCCCGCTGCCACGGGAGGGTAGGACAAAAGATGTCATGCAAGTTCTTTTCCGTAAGCATGTGTGACTATATATGGAATACATGCCTATATTACATTGATGAATTGGAGGTAGTTCTATGTCACCCTATGATATAACTGTTGCATGATGAATGCTATCCAACATAATTATCCATCACCGATCCATTGCCTATGATCTTTCCACATATTGATCCTTGCTAAGTTACTTCTCCGCTGCTACTGTTACAATCACTACAAAACTACTACCATTACGGTTACCTCGATACTACTTTGCTACTGAATACTTTGTTGTAGATATTAAGTCTTATAGGTGTGGTTGAATTGACAACTCAGCTGCGAATACTCGAGAATATTCTTTGGCTCCCCTTGTGTCGAATCAATAAATTTGGGTTGAGTACTATACCCTCGAAAACTGTTGCGATCCCCTATACTTGTGGGTTATCAAGACCTTTTTCTAGCGCCGTTGTCGGGGAGCATAGCTCTATTTTCTGAGTCACTTGGGATTTATATCTGTTGATTACTATGAGGAATCTGAAAGATCCAAAAACCAAGAACTATCCCTCTACTACGAGGGGATGTAAGGAACTGCCATCTAGCTCTGCACTTGATTCACCTTCTGTTATGAGTAAGTTTTCGACACCACCACCTGCTAGTAATTCTGATATGTCGCAAGTAATTGATGGTGCCACTTCTGCTATGCATGATTCTTATGATGATACTTTGCTTGATAATAGTGTGCCACTGGGTGAATTTCTTTATGAACAAATTGCTAGAGTCAATGCTGAAAATTATGATACTTCTGAAACTGATGAAATTATTGAAACCGAACACTTTGAGACACCTGCTAGATCTAGCTCTCCTAGATATGAATTGGCTAATATTCCCGAGGGTTATGTTATGGAAGGAGAGGTAGCTAGGGACTTTCTTGCTTCTAATGATAGAGATGATCTTAAGAAATTACGATGCAAGTGGAAAGAAAAATCTTTGAATTCTAGAATGAAATATGATCCTAAGTTTGCTACTTCGCCTATCTTTGTTACTGATAAGGATTATGAATTCTCTGTTGATCCTGAATTAATTACTTTGGTTGAATCTGATCCTTTCCATGGTTATGAATCTGAGACTGTTGTGTCACATCTCACTAAATTGAATGATATAGCCACCCTATTTACTCATGAGGAAAAAATTCGTTACTACTATATCCTTAAGTTGTTTCCTTTCTCGTTAAAGGGTGATGCTAAGATATGGTAACTGTCTTGCTCCTCGTTGTCGCGTAGCCCCCAGGATATGATTTATCACTTCTCTGAAAAATATTTTCCTGCCCATAAGAAACAGGCTGCCTTGCAGGAAATATTTAACTTTGTGCAAATTGAAGAAGAGAGTCTCCCACAAGCTTGGGGGAGGTTTCTCCAATTACTTAATGCTTTGCCTGATCATCCTCTCAAGAAAAACGAAATACTTGATATCTTTTATAATGGACTAACCGATGCTTCTAGGGACCACCTATATAGTTCTGCTGGTTGTGTTTTCAGGGAACGAACTATTGAACTAGTTGAAATACTATTGAACAATATATTGAGCAATGATAATGATTGGACTATTCTCGAACCACCTTCGAAGCCAACTCCAAAGAAAAGAGGTATTCTATTTCTCAGTCATGAAGTATGCAGGAGGCAAAGAAATCTATGAAAGAGAAAGGTATTAAAGCTGAAGATGTTAAGAATCTACCACCTATTGAAGAAATACATGGTCTTGATAACCTGACATAGGTAGTAGAGGTAAATTCTCTTCGTAGATTTGATGAAAGCGATATTCCTTATAATAAGTCTGCTAGCCAATGCTTGGATGAGTTTGATAATTTTGTTGTTAAGCAAGAAAATTCTAATGCTTATGTTAGTAGACAATTGAAACATAATGCTTTCATGCTTGACCGCTTAGGTGATGATATGAGTAGAACTATCAATGATCTTAAACTGATTAGTAAACATGCTTCCATGGTAACTACTTAGGTAGAACAAGTACTTAAGGCACAGAATGATTTGCTTAATGAAATGAATAGTAAGAATAATGATCCTTCTGTTAAAGTTGTGACTAGAGGTGGTATAATGACCCAGGAACCTTTGTATCCCGAGGGCCATCCTAAGAGAATCGAACAAGATTCTCAAAGGGGTAATATTGATGTACCTAGTCGATCCAGTAATAAGAGGAATAAGGATGATAATAGAACTTTGCATGCTGCTAGTGAACCTGTTATAGATACACCTAAAAACCCAAATGATATTTCTGTTTCTAATGCTGAGACACAATCTGGTGGTGAACATGAGCCTAGCGATAATATTAAGGGCTTTTTACATATGCGCCCCTGGTTCCTTAGCTCTACTCATTCATCCCCGCACTCTTAACTTTTGCTCAATTTTCCCCACTCCCTTGCCAGAAACCCTCAGAACTGGTCACAACGGACGTTGTCGTCGGGTCAAAGGCTTGACTGTTAACTCTGACAAGTGGGGCTGCGCTGGACTGTGTCGTCCATTGGACCTGACAAGTGGGGCCGCCTTGGGTGGTGTTGCTGTTCGACCATTGGGCCGTGGTTTCATTGGGCTGTCCCTTGCATTAAACGCCTGCGCGTGCCGCCAGGACAGAAGCCTACTATGCATGCACCCAGCAAAGCCTGCCTGCATGTGCCTATGCCACGATGCCACGATGCGCCGACCGAGCCTGCATGCGCCGATGCGTCCGCCACGATGCACTGACCGAGCAGCTTTCTTGCATGCCAGCCGCCACAGATGCAGCAACGGTCACTGCCGCTGGTTCCTCTCTTCTAGCTAGGTTGCTACATATTTGTGGCTTGTGTAAAAAAAGAGAAGTATTCGTTGTGGCTGCATGCACAAGGTGGTTACTAACAAGGGAATCCTACTAACAAAGCGAGCTCTCTAAGAAAACAATCAACAAATATGTAGTCCCAATATGTAGATAGGGCCAACAAGCCCATAGCACGATCACATAGTTCAAACTAGGAAGAACTTAATAATAGAATAGATAGAAAACTTAATAATAGAACTTAAGAAAAGGGCCAACAAGCCCATAACAACTCCAACATAGTTCAATTACAACTTAACATAACATAGACTAAAAAAAGATAGAGGGTTTAGAACCCTAGCTGCCGCCTTCTCCACCTCGCTCCTCCTCTGGGCGCCCTTTTCACTGCTCCTCCAAAGCGTTGTCGATTGGGTATGGAAGAGTGTGCATGTGCGTCGTGGTGGGGAAGATGTTGGTATAATCTATGAACCTGTTGTGGGTGGTGAAAGCGATGAACTCGCAGCCATACCAAAACACCCGACGGAGGAGGTAGAAGGCATCGATTGTGTTGGTGAAGTGGGAAAGGAGAGCAACCACCACCCCGTTTTGGATGACCTCCTCGATGCGGAACATCGTTGGAGATCCCCAAGGAAGGTGTCTGTAGCTGACCCCGAGGAAGAACTTGGCGAAGTTCCTTGCGGTCGTCCACCTTGATATCGCCCACACACGTAGTGTGCGCTCAACGTACACACTAGTAGGGTAGAGCCTCTCCAGCACGGTGGGTGGGAAGCGGTAGGTTGGTCTGGTGTACTGCATGGCTAAGGGGTGTGCAGAAGAAGGAGAAGGGGGTGAAGAGCAAGAAGGGTAGATGGCAAAGGATGGGAGATGGATGAGGGATGGCAGAGGCAGAGGGTGGCTTAAATATAGCCATAGTGCTATGTGTTATTTGGCCGTGGCAATAACGGGTCAAATGTGAAGTAGCCCGTTTTCAAACCCACCGCAGCATCGGGAGTGTACACGCGTGGGAAACGGTGGTTTGAAAAGAAGAAGAAAAAGAAGCTAATTGCATGCGTGGGAATCCGTGGTCATATATATTATATGAACAAATACGTCAAAAAATCCCAAAAAATATACTATATGAACAAAAAGAGACAACTTTTGAATACTTTGTGGCCATTTTGCATGATAAAAATAAATTTGGCCCTTATAAATTTGGTCATTTTGCATTTGTATGGGACAAAAAGAACTAAATTTTCTACGCAATATCAATTGTTGTGTAATGTCAAATGATGCAACCAAGAAATAAATCCAACACGTTCACCAAAAATAGAGCAAACGATGCAAAAAAATGATGCAATTCGATGGCCCAACCAGAGCTTGGTTTCCTTTTGGGCCCAATAACAATTCGACGGACAATATCCATTTTTTCGCGGAGTTAGTGGTGGGCGAGCAGCCGAGCACAACCAATAGGATCACCTCTCGTGGATTGCCCCACGATCCAACGATGCGGAGCCGTCCTTGTTCTCCAACGGCGCGGAGCCTGCACGCAGCCTGCCCACCGAATTCCTTCTAGAAGACCACATGTGAGGGATGTCGCTTGGCGCTAGGGTATGATCGGACGACTGACGTTCGGAGCTAGGGTTGGGCGAACCTTGCAGGGTTTAGAGGGGTTTTGAGCTGGTCAACGGGGTTTTAAAGGCTTTGACTGAGCATAACTAATTTAAAAAAAATCGAAAAAATATGAAACCTTTGCCGTTCATCGTTTTATAAGACACACTAACAAGGAAAAATACTGAACTTGGTCTATGGTCATTTTCTTGAAAAAACCCTAGCTGGCACGATCGAGGTCATATGAGCACCATTAGTTTAAAAAAACAAAAAAATATAAAACCTACACACAATGTTGTCTTATGTGACATGTTACCAAGCAAAAATCTTAAACTTGGTCTATGGTCATTTGATGAGAAAACCTTCACACATAGAGCTATCACGTACAAGATTTCATAGAGTTCAAGGAGAGGATGTAGGGTTACCTATAGGGTCTGAAAAATTAAAAAAAATTAAAAAAATCACCAAAGATTTATTTCAAAGTGAATAAGAAGGATCTGAAATTAGTTTTCCATTTTCATATTTTAAACGTGTTTTAATAGTTTTTATATTAAAGCATATTTTTTCAAAAGAAAATGTAAAAATATGAAGATTAATTCAAAAAATAGCGAGACTTCAAATCTACACTATATAGATTGAATATGTGTTAATAAAAAACATTTGGCTCATTTAGAGTAGGTCCAAAAAAACTTGATTACAAATGGGATGTTTACCCTAGCCCGGGAGCTCATTTGGAGCACATTTCTCAAATTCAAATTTCTTTGACCTCATCTAAATCACCTCAAATTTTGCACACATGATCTCCTACACAAACATAGATAGTTTCCCAAGTTTTTTTTTCATTTTCTTGAATTTATACTGTCCTGTCGAATGTTAGTTCAAAACATCAGATAATGAGACATGCTGATGGGAAAAAACATGCATTTGATTATAAAACATGAGACAAATAATTTTTGTACTCCTTTATTATAAAAATCATTACATCTTCATTCAAATGTTGTTTTTTTGCTCTGTTATTGGAATATTTGATAAATGATGGACTATTTGCTCTTTTTTCTTATTCTTTGCAGCATGTCTAATCAGTGAAGCAACACTGAAACAACATGTGTGATCATTGCAGCACCTAAACTTTGAAAATAAACACTAAAACAAATCATAGCCAAATTTAAAAACACATAAATAAGCAATATAGATAGCCACATGCATATATAGAAGACCACATAGGTCCATACCATCCATAGAACACATCCAGTTCACAAACAAAGTTCCCAAACAACCAAACACATCCACATGCATATAGAGAGGACCACATAGTACCATACCATCCATACCATCCATAGAACACATCCAGACCACATAGTACCATACCATACCATGCTCTGTTAGTTGGGAATGGGATTTAGGACTTTCGCAGGGGCAACAAGCTGGCCCCTGATCTTGTAGTCCTCGCCGTGGATGGCTACATCTTCTGCATGAGCTAGAAGATGAACGAAGCGGCCAGACTTTGGCTTTGCCTTGGTGGTGCAGTAGGGGAAACACCAAATTTTGGTCCTGCTCTTGTAGTAGTAATCATCTCCCTTGGCCCTGATCTTCTCCTCTTCCTTCGCTTTGAAGGACGCGAAGTTGCCCTCATCCACATCCACATCTTCTCCAGAGATGTACTGCACACATGAATGAATTTAGATATATACATTATAGTTTCATATACACCATGTGAAAGGAACTAGGGTAAATGAACAATCTAAATTTCAAGCAGGCTTACCTCACACTCTTCGTCGATCCAATACCCTGGATCGTACGGGTCCTTGAAGTCAGTAAGATCAAGATTCCTCTTTTTTTCCCAACCATTATCCTCCTGAATATACAATTACATCCCATTGAAAATTTAGATATGCATTTTACATTGATCATAGGGCTAATATACTATGATCCTATTTGCATCTTCCATTGTCATGCACACACATTGAACAACAGAGCTAATATAAGTACATATTGTGGAAAAATTTATAAACTAATGAATCAAATAACTTCTTAATCAATGGATTCCATTTGGGCATATGACATTCAAAACCCCAATCTGAGTAGCATTCAAAAACAAATCTAATAGAGACCCAATCTAATAAGCATACATGTTTGTAGCATTAAAAAACCCAATCTGTGAGCATTAAAAATAAAATCTAATAAGCATACATCTGTGTAGCATTGAAGCAGAAAGATCCCTATCTCTCATACAGATCTATCTAGCATTTTTGCAACGAATTTATCCAAAATACCCTAGTACAAACCCCCCATCCCCCAATACAGAAAACCCCGGCCCATCTGTCAAACCAACTACTCTAACCATATGAACTACCGTATGAATCACAATCTAACCAATGCAACTAACTCTACAAGCTAATATCCCAAAGCAAGTGAAATACCTCCTGCTCCTCGCCAGGTTGCGCATCGGGGGTATCGGGATGGACTGCGCCGCTCGACACCGTCACCTTCTGCAGCACTGAGGCGGAGCCCGCCACCTCCTTCTCCACATCCGTAGCGGTTGCGAGTTTCCCCGCACCACCGTGGACGATGCCAACGTCCTTCACTTCATCCGGGGTCACCGCGCCTTGCAGCTCCACTACATCTCCGACCGCTGCACCGACGTCACCACGAGCTTCCTCCATCGGACAGATGAAGGCGATGAAGGTAAGGAAGAGGATGCGGTGGGGGAGAGCGAGATGGTGCGGTGGAGGTAGTGGAGGAGAGCAAGACGACGCCGGTGGGGGAGAGGAAGACGATGCGGAAGGGAGGGGATTTGGGGGGAAATGGTAGGGGTGATGGAGGTGGTTGCCCCTCTTTATACGATGTGACGTTTCGGGAAATGTCCCATGGACATGTGCTACCCCATGACCCCGGTCAGTTGCATGTGCCCACGTATACGAATACGATCGTATAGTCAGTATACAAAACTACTATACGGGTAAACGGTCAAAGGTGGACTCGGCCCTACGCGGCCCCACTCGTCAAAGTTAACGGTCAAAGGCATTGACCCGACGACAATGTGCGTTGTAACCTGTTCTGAGGGTTTCGGGCAAGGGAGTGGGGAAAAGTGAGCAAAAGTTAAGATCATGGGGATGAATGAGTACAACTAACGAACCAGGGGCACAGAAATAAAAATCCCTAATATTAATGATGATGTTCATGTTGATACTCAACCTAGTAATGATAATGATGTGGAGATTGAACCTCCTATTGATCTTAATAACCCACAACCTAAGAATAAAAGATACGATAAAATAGATTTTATTGCTAGGAAGCATGGTAAATAAAGAGAACCATGGGTTCAAAAACCCATGCCCTTTCCTCCTAAACCATCCAAGAATAAGGATGATGAGGATTTTGAGCGCTTTGTTGAAATGCTTAGACCTGTCTTTTTGTGTATGCGCTTGACCGATATTCTGAAAATTTCTCCTTATGCTAAGTATATCAAAGATATTGTGACTAATAAAAGGAAGATACCGAAAGCTGAGATTTCCACCATGCTTGCTAATTATACTTTTAAGGGTGGAGTACCAAAGAAATTAGGAGATCCGGGAATACCAACTATACCATGCTCTATAAAAGGGAATTATGTTAAAACTGCTTTGTGTGATTTGGGAGCTGGTGTTAGTGTTATGCCTTTCTATTTATATCGTAGACTTGATTTGAATAAGTTGACACCTACTGAAATCTCTTTGCAAATGGCTGATAAATCAACTGCTCTACCTATCGGTATTTGTGAGGATGTACCTGTCATAGTTGCAAATGCTACTATCTTGACGGACTTTGTTATTCTTGATATTCCCAAGGATGAAAATATGTCGATCATCCTTGGTAGACCATTTTTGAATACTGCAGGGGCTGTTATTGATTCCAACAAGGGCAATGTCACTTTTCATATTAATGGTAATGAGCATACGGTACATTTTCTGAAGAAACAACCTCAAGTTCATAGTATCAACTCTATTGAAAAAATTCCAATGATTGTTATTGGAGACTTTGAATTCCCTCTCCCTACTATCAAGAAGAAATATGATATGCTTATTGTTGGGGACATGCATATCCCCATTGAGGTAACTTAGTGTTATTCAAAAATTCTTTGGTTTCATGTTATTCGAAACAAGTTTGTTAATAAGATTTGATAAACCTTATTGATGGATTATTTTGATGAGCATGAGATGGTTGAATTTAGAAAGCGCAACTTTCTGTACCCAACTTTTACTTTATGTTAGTTAGAATAAATAAAGTAAAACTAATATTATTTTTCTGTTTTCTAAGTTTTCCGAGCAATAGAAAAGTGACCTGAAAATAAAAGTTCTTCAAATGCCCTGAAAATGGAGTATGATTTTTTCTGGAATATTTGAAATATCAGGGACTGAACACATAGCAGGGGCTGCACCAGTGGGCCACAAGCCCACAAGGCGCGGCCACCCCTCGTGGCCACGCCTAGAAGGCTTGTGGGTCCCACGTGCCCCCTCCACTTATTCCAGCACCCATCCACTTCATCTTCCTCCAGAGAAAATCCCACCATTTCTCAAACCCGTGTTCTTGCTCATTTTGCTACCATTTTAGATCTCCTTATGCAAAGCCTCATTCGCAAAACTGTTTTGGGAGAGTGTTCCTCGGTATGTGACTCCTCCAATGGTCCAGTTAGTTTTTGTTCTAGTGCTTTATATATTACAAATTTTTGCTGCTGTGGTGACCTTGTTCTTGAGCTTGCATGCCAAATTTATATGTCCCAAGTAGTTTTGATGCATGATATAGCCTCTAGGCACTTGAGGGAGTAGTTTCTATGAGTTTTGTTGAGTTTTGTTCACCTTTATTTTGAGTCACTAAAAATTTCAGATTTTTTAGAGAAAGAAATGCTGAGGAGATTGTTAAGAGGCTCTTCAAGCCGGAGCTCTAAGGAAGATGAAAATGAGATGAGGGAGAAACCCAAGTATAATCTTCCTTTCGTCGTAGAAGTTCGACCATGTGAATGGCCGTGTGACACATGCTTGAGGGCGGCCGGAATTTATGAAGATTTCTATTATTTGGCCGAGAATGCAGGCATCACCGACTTCCTCAACGATAAGTGTGACCAGTACCTCTTACTCACGAATACCTTTGTGCAAAATTTTCACTTTCATTCTAAGGAAGACCCTCCTATAGTAGAATTTCACTTATATGATGTGCCTAAGAAAACGAACCTTTATGATTTTTTGCAAGGTTTGAAAAAATGTTTGCGGGAAGATGTTTAGTTGGTCACTGGGAGAGTGGAAGTCTTAGTGCCCCTGACCTCGCCATTCTGCGCCATGCTTTATTTGCTGATAGAACCTTTAGTCTGGGTACTAGGGTGGCCCAACGGTTGAACACCAACCATTCGAAGGGGCCCATATTCTAAGGTATCTATGCATCTCGTTTAGCCAAACACTTTGAGATACCCATTAGGCTTAATGAGAAAGATGAGAGGCTGCTACCCGCGAAGTTTTTAGATTATGACCTTTTGGTAGCCCACGATGTTATTAAGAAAAATGATGATAGGAGGCTGCTTTATAACTTAGTTTTTAGCCAGGGTACTTGTGAAATTATTACTCTGCTTGCTTCTTATTTGTTTGATATTCACTCGGGCAGGTACACCATTATGACCAGAGACATTTATAGATATTGGGGTCTAACGCAACCCCCAGCTCCAGAACTGGCACCAGCCCTTGATCCGGACCTGAAGCCAGTTTTTTAGTGGGAGCCATAGGAGTTTGCCAACCAATGGAACTATGTGGACGCCCCTGAGTATCCGGGAGAGAGTTCTTTCCAGCCATGGCCATATACCAAATTAGGCCAAAAGCCTAAGCTTGGGGGAGTATGTATTTCTCACCGACTCTACATTCATGTTCACACACTCATCTTAGTAGTCGGTGTTCATACTCTTTCATTGTACCATCCATGGGAGTTTATTTTCTTGTTTCGCTTTCTTCTTGTATGTATATTTAACTTTGAGAAAAATACAAAAAATTAGTTCTATCTTTATTTCTAGTTGCTTAGTTGTAGCATTTAAAAGAAAACCCAAAACGTTTTTTTGTTCTTCTTTTGCTTGTTGGGAGCTTTCCCGTGTAAATAGTTTTCTCGTTCTTGTTTTGATTTTTCTTTCTTTGGGTCATAAGGAGAATACCATAATGAAAATGTTGAGTGGCTCTCTTATGCATTATTGTTTACCGATTAGAGAGTCCATGTTACCTTGTCTTCTCCTTTGAGCTATTGTTTGCAGATTCCAACTTAGTCCAATGCACGTGCACTCTTATTATTGTCCACACCATTCGGTCGTGGAAGTGAAAGGCAATAATGATGAAATTTGATGAAAAGATTGAGATGGAGAAAAGCTGGTATGAACTCAACTTATCTTGCTTTTGTAAATTGATTATCTCATCCTTCCGGATTCAGCTCATCATGGGTGAAACATGTTTGCAATGACAATTAGACATTATAGTTACTCATGCCATGCTTAATTAGCTAAGAGTGGATAATGGTTTGTTTTGGGTGTCAACATGCATATTAAAATGGTTGTGATGTAGTATGATGGGATGGTATCCTCCTGTGAACGATTCAGGTGGCTCGACTTGTCACATGTTCATGCATGTAGTTGAAACAAAATCAATATAGCCTCTACGATATTTATGTTCATAGTGATTTATATCCTACTCATGCTTGCATTCAATGTTGGTTAATCTCAAAGCATGTTGATGACTGTGTCGCTCTCTAGTTGGTCGCTCCCCAGTCTTTTGCTAGCCTTCACTTGTACTAAGCGGGAATACTGCTTGTGCACCCAATCCCTCAACCCCAAAGTTGTTTCATATGAGTACTCCATACCTACCTATATGCGGTATTTGCATGTGCCAAACTCTAAACCTTCAAATAAACATCATGTTTTGTATGCCCAAATCGCTCATGTGGCGACTGGGGGCTGTTAGTATCTTCCATGCTAGGTGGGTTATTCTCACGATATGTGTTGATTCACTATCATTCACGAGAAAGTGGCCGGTAATCGAGATGCCCAGTTCCATGCTCGAAACAAAAAGCAAAATATAATTAAACAAAAGTCCCCTAGGACTGTGTTTGTATGGACAGTACCCATGGATTCGGCTCGTCGTGGAGTGCGACTGATTGGTGGAGGGGGGGGGGGGTAAAAACATTATCATTCTGTTTGGGAACCACCTATAATGTATATAGCATGTAAGATGTTGAAAACCTCTTGGTCGTTATGTGAGCAATGAAAGCATACCACTCAAAAATCATTGCTTATCTCTGTTTTAAATACTCGAGCTCTGTCACCTCTGCAAATCAATGCTTCCCTCTGCGAAGGGCCTTTCCATTTACTTTATTGTTGAGTCATCATCTTCTTATAAAAGGCACCAGTTAGAGAGAACCACCGTCATTTGTATGCTTTGCTGGTAATTGATATTGAGTATGAGCATGACTGGATCTCTTTCACCGTGAATTACAATGTCTAGTCAATCCTTGTTCTTTAGAGGTGCTCTGCATTTATGTTTTGCGGTCTCAGAAAGGGCTAGCGAGATACCATTTTGTCATATTGTATCATGATTTTTTTGAAAAAGTGTTGTCATCCGAGACTTATTATTATTGCTCGCTAGTTGATTATGTCATTGATACGAGTAAATGTGAGACCTAAATGTTATTGTGAATGTGGTTAGTCCATGATCTTTGTTGAAAATCCGAACATCAGTTAGACGTATTTACAACAACATGATCAAACAGAGTTTGTAAAAGTTTTTGTTTATCACTTTTAGTTTATGAACTGAATTTCTTGAGGACAAGCAATGGGTTAAGCTTGGGGGAGTTGATACATGTCCATTATATCCACTTTTCCAAACTCTTTTGCCCTTGTTTTGGACTCTGATTTGCATGATTTGAATAGAACTAACCCGGACTGACGCTGGTTTCAGCAAAATTGCCTTGGTGTTATTTTTGTGCAAAAATAAAAGTTCTTGGATCGTCCTGAAAATTTATGGAGAATATTTTTTGATTTAATAAAAAATACTGGCGCAAGAATCAACCAGAGGGGGGCCACCTGCAGGCCACAAGCCTGCTAGGCGCGACCACCCCCCTAGCCGCGCCTAGCAGGCTTGTGGGGCCCTCATGGCTCCTCCGACCTCCTCTCCAACTCCATATAACCCTATTCGTGGAGAAAAAAATCAGAGAGAAGAGTTCATCGCGTTTCAAGATAAGAATCCGCCGCCACCTCTTGTTCTTCCTTGGGAGACCAGTTCTGGAGTCCATTTTGGGCTCCGGAGAGGGGAAATCGACGCCATCATCATGATCAACCATCCTTCATCACCAATTACATGATGCTCTCTGTCGTTCATGAGTAATCCCATCATAGGCTTGCTGGACAGTGATGGGTTGGATGAGATTTATCATGTAATCGAGTTAGTTTTGTTAGGGTTTGATCCCTTGTATCCACTATGTTCTGAGATTGATGTTGCTATGACTTTGCTATGCTTAATGCTTGTCACTAGGGCCCGAGTGCCATGATTTCAGATCTGAACCTATTATGTTTTCATGAATATATATATATATATATATGTATGTGTGTGTGTGTTCTTGATCCTATCTTGCAAGTTGGAGACACCTATTATGAGTTATGATCCGCATCCCCCAGGGTGACAATAACTGGGGTTCTTTTTGGTGATTACCGTAGTTTAAGGAGTTCATGTATTCACTAAGTGCCAATGCTTTGGTTTGGTTATCTATTAAAAGGAGGCCTTAATATCCATTAGTTTCCATTAGGACCCCCCTGCCACGGGAGGGTAGGACAAAAGATGTCATGCAAGTTCTTTTCCATAAGCACGTGTGACTATATATGGAATACATGCCTACATTACATTGATGAATTGGAGATATTTCCATGTGACCCTATGATATAACTATTTCATGATGAATGCTATCCAACATAATTATCCATCACCAATCCATTGCCTACGAGCTTTCCACATATTGATCCTTGCTAAGTTACTTCTCCGCTGCTACTGTTATAATCACTACAAAATTGCTATTGTTACTTTTGCTACCATTACTATTACTTTAATTCTTCCTTTTTTTACTGAATACTTTGCTGCAGATATTAAGTATTACAGGTGTGGTTGAATTGACAACTCAGCTGCGAATACTCAAGAATATTCTTTGGCTCCCCTTGTGTCGAATCAATAAATTTGGATTGAATACTCTACCCTTGGAAACTGTTGCGATCCCCTATACTCGTGGGTTATCATTATGCATGTTGCTTGTTGTGATAATTATGATTGGGAATATAATGATACTTCTTATAATCTTGAAAATATTTATGGCACCAACTTGGAGGATGATGATATTAGTTGCTACACTATTGGTGCTATTCATACCATTAATGATGAGAGTGATTATGTTTATGATATGCATAGCCACAAGCTTGGGGATGCTATGTTTGATGAAAATGACATGTTTGAGAATTTATTTGCTTCAATTAATGTTTGTTCCAATGTTGGGGATGCTATGCTTAATGAAGATGATCTTTTTATTCCCCCTACTTTGAATGATCAAACTTGTTACAATGATTGCATGCCTCCTACTTATGATGATTATTGTGATGATACTTATGCGATGAAAAAGAGTGATGATTACTATTATGATACTTGTCATAATTATGAATATCCTTTTACTGAATATTACTCTTTTAGTGTGGAACCAATTTGTAGTATTCAACTCTTTTATGATACTCCCACTATTAGTCATGAGAAGAGATTTTCTTGTGCGGAGAGTAGTAAAATTTATATGCTTGTAGATCATGAAAAGAATTCTTTATGTGCTGGCTATATTGTGGAATTCCTTCATGATGCTACTGATAATTATTATGAGGGAGGAACATATGGTTTTAGGAATTGCAATAATATCAAGTTTCCTCTCTATGTGTTGAAAGTTTTGAAGTTATGCTTGTTTTGCCTTCCTATGCTAGTTGATTCTTGCTCCCATAAATTGTTTTCTCACAAAACCCCTATGCATAGGAAGTGGGTTAGACTTAAATGTGCTTATCATGTGAATCATCATGCTCTTTTGCATGTGTCAAATACTATTTCCTATACGAGCATCATTGAAATCAGTATGCCTAGCTAAAAGGCATTAAAGAAAACCTCTTGTTGGGAGACAACCCAACACTTTTAATTTTTGTTTTTGTTTGTTAACATGATTAATCTACCATAGTAATCATTTTTTGTGTCTTTTATTTCAATAAAGTGCCAAGTAAAGCCTTTGGGATAGTATGAAAACTTGTTTCTTTGATTGTGTGCAAAAAAAGAAAGTTTTGCGTCCAGTATATGAATTATCTGATTTTACTGGAACATCAGAAAATTCTAAATTTTTTACACAAAATTTATATGAAAATTCCTTGAGTTTTACTAATGTTTCATAATTTTTAGTTTCAGGGAAGTAAGGTGATCATTCATATCTTTACAGTCTGTTCTGTTTTTGACAGATTCTGGTTTGCATGCATAATTTGCTTATTTCAAGTGTTCCTATAGCTTATATTGAGTAATATAAATTGTGGGAATGATGTAATACAATAGGTATTATGTGAGAATAATTATGAATCTTGTCTTGACAGTACCTAAGTGAATGATCTATCTTTATTACACTAACCCTTCTCACAAAGTTCCGTTAAGTTTTGTGTGATTGAAGTTTTCAAGTTTTTGGTGAGACACCGATATAAGGAGAATAAGGAGTGACAAGAACCTAAGCTTGGGGATTACCAAGGCACCCCCAAGGTAATATCCAAGGAATACTCAAGTGCCTAAGCTTGGTGATGCCTCGGAAGGCACCCCCTCTTTCGTCTTCAACACTATCGGTACATTTTACTTGGAGCTATACTTTTATTCGTCACATAATATGAGTTTTCTTGGAGCGTCATTTTATTTTTTTGTTCTATGGTAGGTTTTATTTATAGTCTTGTTTTTCAATAAAAATTTCCAATAATTGCCTTAGGATGCTTGTATTGCATGTTTTGATAGGTGTTGTGAGAAAACAGAAACTTCTGCTGTAGTGTTTGAATTTTCATATTTTACCCGAACATGGAAAGTTTCTGAAATTTTTACACAGTGTTTTCATATAAATTTTATAGAATTTCATAAATTCTAATAATTATTTGAGTAACATAAGTACACTGTTTTCGTAAATTGCTACAGACTGTTCTATTTGGACAAATTGCTATCATAAGTTTTGTTATCTACTTATCGTATAGTTTCCATAGCCTATATTGGTAGATATAAATTGTGGAAATGATATTATAAAGTACCTAATGTTTTAAAATTATTGTGCAACTTGTCTTGGCAGTACATGAAGTGTTGATTTGTTCTTATGTGTACTAACCTATCTCACGAGTTCTTTTTGAGTTTTGTGTGGATGAAGTTTTTGAGAATAGGTGAAACCATGATATGAGAGGATTTAAAAAGATACAAAAGCTAAAGCTTGGGGATGCCCAAGGCACCCCAATTAAATATTTCAATAAGTCTCAAGCATCTAAGCTTGGGGATGCTACGCATCCCACCTCTCTTCATCAACTATCAGTTAGCCTATGTTGGGCCTAAATTTTTATTCGTCCACATGATATATGCTATTCTTGGAGTGCTATTTTTTTGATTGATGTTTAAATAAAATACTAAGATCTAAAAATATTTATTGAGAGAGATAGAGAGATAAAGTTCTCACATAGCTACTTAATTGTTTGACTACTCATTGATCTTCACTTATATGTTTTGGAGTAGTTTTTTCATTTAGTCTCGTGCTTCACTTATATCCTATGAGTAAATGGTTGAATGAATTGAATATCATAAATCTGAAATTATATATGTTTTATATGCTTATCCCATGGGGAGTAATTCCTTCATATATAAGAATTATAGGTGGTAAAATTTATTAAAAGTTCGCAAACACCACATTGGTCACTTGAACCATTCTTGAAAGAATATTGAAGGAAGAGAGATTTCACATATAAATATACTATCTTGGACATCTTCTATGATTGTGAATACCCATTAATTATTGTCAAACTTGAGCAAATTTGTTGAAATTGGACAAGGAAGACAACGTAATGAGTTATGCTTGGGTATATTTGTATAGAAGTTATATTGTTATGGATCCTCCAACATGTGGTGCTTGCTTCCACCTCATATTAGCCAAAACCTTCCGCACCAAGTAGAAATACTACTTGTGCATCCAAACACCCTTATACCCAAAGTTGTTCCATATGACTACACCATACCTACCTATACGTGGTATTTACCTGCCGTTCCAAGTAAATTTGCATGTGCCAAACTCTAAACCTTCAAATAATATTCTGTTTTGTATGCCCGAATCGCTCATATAATAACTAGGGGCTGTTAGTATCTTCCATGCTAGGTGGGTTATTCTCATGATACATGTTGATTCACTATCATTCACGAGAAAGTGGCTGGTAATAGGGATTCCCAGTCCTGAAATCAAGAAAAAAAATTGCAAATAATTAAACAAAACTCCCCCAGGAATGTTGCTGGTATGGACGGTACCCATGGATTCGGCTCGCCATGGACTGTGATTGATTAGTGGAGGGGGAGTAAAAACTTTACCATTCTATTTGGGAAACGCCTATAATGTATCTAGCATGGAATATACCGAGGTCTATCAGTTATTATGATGACAATGAAAGCATACCGCCCAAAATTATTATTCATCTCTGTTTTAAAAGCTCGAGCTCTGGAACCTCTGCAAATCAATTCTTCCCATTGTGAAGGGTCTATCTTTTACTTTCATGTACTTAACTCTATGCAAGAGTCATGGTGATGTTCACCACTTCCTATATTTCGACTTTTTCTTTTGGCAAGCATCATGTGTTGGGGAAAGATCCAAGCATATATGGCCATTCAAATATATTTGATCATGAATTATTATTGTTGACAATTATCTATATGATAAATAAGTTGGGAGGCGAAACTTTAAGCCCCTATCTTTCTCTATGTTCGATGGATGCTATTTTTTCTAAAAATATGCTTTGAGTGCTAGCAATCATGGAAGACTATATGATAGTTGAGTATGTGGAATTTGCTAAATCAAAGCTCTTACATAGACCCTTCCTAAAAATAAGATGAATTGCAATTCTTTGGTGACCGAAAGCATCATTTGTTAGTCTATATGTAACATGTGGATAGCTTGTTATTTCATCATGAGAAGTTTTATGAGATGAGATACTGTTTATGATACATAATGATGCTAGAAAAAGCGATTGGAATTATCACTGATCAAACTTGTGCACTTGCTAGCATTCACACTTCATAAATTATTTCTTTTATCATTTACTTACTCGAGGACGAGCATGAATTAGGCTTGGGGATGCTGATACGTCTCCAACGTATCTATAATTTATGAAGTATTCATGCCATGTTTACAATAATTCTATATGATTTTGGTATTATTTTATTAGAACTAACCTAGACTGACGTTGTTTTCAGCAGAACTACCGTGGTGTTGTTTTTGTGCAGAAATAAAAGTTCTCGACATGGCATGTAAATTTTCAGAGAATATTTTTGGAAAATATAAAAAATACTGGAGCGAAGAGTCGGGCCCGGAAGTGGACGAGGAGGCCACAAGCCTGCTAGGCGCGGCCACCCCCTTGGCCGCGCCTAGTTGATGGGGAACGTTGCATGGGGAACAAAAAATTTCCAACGCACACGCAAGATCTATCCATGGTGATGAGCATCTACGAGAGGGAGAGTGGATCTACATACCCTTGTAGATCGCTAAGCGGGAAGCGTTAAGAAATGCGGTTGATGTAGTCGATCATCCCACGATCCCATCACGATCCATCTCACGATCCAATCATGATCCGTCCCGCGATCCCATCACGATCTGTCCCGCTATCCAATCACGAATTGTCTCGCGATCTTGATCAGGGTCTTCCGATCTAGCGCCGAACGGACGACACCTCCGCGTTCAGCACAGGTACAACTCGATGACGATCTCCGCCTTCTTGATCCAGAAAGAGGGAGCGGAGAGGTATATGAGTTCTCCGGTAGCACAACAACGTCGTGGCGGCGGTGGTGAACTAATCTTGCAGGGCTTCGCCTAAGCATCGCAGAAATAATCTAGAGGAGAAACAGATCTAGAGGAAGAAGAGGGCATCACGTGGCAATTAGGGTTGGCTTTCCCCTCTAAATCCTCTAGAATATATAGGAGGGAGGGAGGGGAGGAGGCAGCCTCAAACCCTCAAGGTTTGGTCGAAATTGGAGGTGGAGGACTCCTACTCCAATCCTATCAGGAGTAGGATTCCTCCTTTCCACTTGGAAACTCTTTCCACCTCTCCACCATTTGGTTTTTCCCACCCCTAGCCGCATGGGCCTTAGTGGGGGTTTAGACCAGCCCACAAAGGGCTGGTTTGAGTCCTCCCACAGCACATGAGGTTCTTTGGGTCGAGACACCCCTCCCGATGGTCCCCCGACACCCTCCCGACACTCCCAGTACATTACCGGTGAGCCCGAAACTTTTCCGGTGACCAAAACAGGACTTCCTATATATCAATCTTTACCTCTGGACCATTCCGGAGCTCCTCGTGACGTCTGGGCTCTCATCCAGAACTATGAACAACCTTCGGTCACCACCATACATAGCTCTATACTACCGAAACGTCACCGAACCTTAAGTGTGCAGACCCTGCGGGTTCGAGAACTATGTAGACATGAACGAGACACCTCTACGGTCAATAACCAATAGTGGGACCTAGATGCCCATATTGATTCCTACATATTCTGTGAAGATCTTTATCAGTTGAACCTATATGTCAAGGATTCAGTTAATCCTGTATGCTGTTCCCTTTGTTCTTCGGTATGTTACTTGCCCGAGATTCGATCGTCGGTATCTCCATACCTAGTTCAATCTCGTTGCCGACAAGTCTCTTTACTCATTCCGTAACACAAGATCTCGTGGCTAACACTTAGTCACATTGCTTGCAAGGCTTATTGTGATGTTGTATTACCGAGTGGGCCCTAAGATACCTCTCCGTCACATGGAGTAACAAATCCCAGTGTTGATCCATGCCAACCCAGCAGACACCCTTGGAGATACCTGTAGAGCACCTTTATAGTCACCTAGTTACGTTGCAACGTTTGATACACACAAGGTACTTCTCCGGTGTCAGTGAGTTGCATGATATCATGGTCATGGGAACAAATACTTGACATGCAGAAAACTGTAGCAATAAACTGACACGATCGATACGTCTCCAATGTATCTACTTTTCCTAACGCTTTTCCTCTTGTTTTGGACTCTAATTTGCATGATTTGAATGAAACTAACCCTGGACTGACGCTGTTTTCAGCAGAACTACCATGGTGTTGTTTTTGTGCAGAAATAAAAGTTCTCGGAATGGAACAAAACTTTGCAAGGATTTTTTATATCAATAATAAGAATTTCTGGAGCCAGGACCTACCAGACAGGGGCACCTGGGTGGGCACAACCCACCAGGGCGTGCCCCCCTCTCCTGGCGTGCCCAGGTGGGTTGTACCTACCTGGTGGCCCCGCAGACCCTGATCCCGACGCTATAAAATCACATTATTCCAGGAAAAAACAGGGAGAAAGAATTATCGCAATCCACGATACAGAGCCACCGCCACCTCCTGTTCTTCATTGGGAGGCCAGATCTGGAGTCCGTTTGGGGCTTCAGAGAGGGGGATCTTCATTCTTTGTCATCACCAACCCTTCTCCATCGCCAATTCCATGATGCTCCCACCGGGAGTGAGTAGTTCCTTCGTAGGCTCGCTGGTCGGTGAGGAGTTGGATGAGATTCATCATGTAATTGAGTTAGTTTTGTTAGGGTTTGATCCCTAGTATCCACTATGTTCTTAGATTGATGTTGCTATGACTTCGCCATGCTTAATGCTTGTCACTTTGGGCCTGGGTGCCATGAACTCAGATCTGAACCATTTATGTTATCATCATTATATCCATGTTTTAGATCCGATCTTGCAAGTTATAGTCACCTACTACGTGTTATGACCCGATAACCCCGGAGTGACAATAACCGAGACTTCTTCCGGTGATTACCGTAGTTTGAGGAGTTCATGTATTCACTATGTGTTAATGCTTTGTTCCGGTTCTCTATAGAAAGGAGGCCTTAATATCCCTTAGGTTCCAATATGGACCCTGCTGCCATGGGAGGGTAGGACAAAAGATGTCATGCAAGTTCTTTTAATAAAGCACGTATGACTATTTACGAAATACATGCCTACATTATATCGATGAACTGGAGCTAGTGCCGTATCGCCCTAGGTTATAACTGTCTCATGATGAATATCATCCAACAAGTCACCGATCCAATGCCTACGAATTTATCTTATATTGTTATTGCTAAGTTACTACTGCTATCATCGTTGTTACACTTGCTACAAAATTGAGGCTATCACTATTATCGTTACTTTTACTGCTGTCACTACTATCAAAACTATCATATTACTTTGCTACTGATTACTTGCTGCAGATAATTTATCTCCAAGTGTGGTTGAATTGACAACTCAGCTTCTAATACCTTCAAATATTCTTTGGCTTCCCTTGTGTCGAATCTATAAATTTGGGTTGAATACTCTACCCTTGAAAACTGTTGCGATCCCCTATACTTGTGGGTTATCAAGACCTTTTTCTGGCGCCGTTGCCGGGGAGCATAGCTATATTTGTTGAGTCACTTGGGATTATATCATATTATCACTATGAAGAATCCGAAGGATCCTAAGACTAAGATATTTACCTCAAGGACAAGGGGAGGTAAGGAACTGCCATCCAGTTCTGCTTTAGATTCACCTTCTGTTATGAGTAAACTTGCAACACCACCACATGCTATTAATTCTGATATGTCGCGAGTTATTGATGATGCTACTTCTGTTATGGATAATGCTTATGATGATGCTAGTACCTTGCTTGATAATGATGATGTGCCACTTGGTGAATTTCTTGATAAACAAATTGCTAGAGTTATACAACACGATGTTGTTGAATCTGATGATGAGCTTGAAACTGAATCTCCTGAAACACCTGCTAGAACTAGCCTTCCTAGATATGAATTGCCTAAGGCACCGGAAGGTTATGTTATGAGTGAAGAAACAACTAGAGGTATTCTTGCTTGCAATGATAGAGATGATCTAGAGAAATTATTACACAAGTATAAAGAAAAATCTTTGTATGCTAGAATGAAGTGTGATCCTAAGTTTGCTACTTCACCTATCTTTATTGATGATAAGGATTACGAATTCTCTGTCGACCCAGAGTTAATTACTTTGGTTGAATCTGATCCTTTCCATGGTTATGAAACTAAAACTGTTGTGGCACATCTCACTAAGTTGAATGATATAGCCATCCTTTTTACTCATGATGAGAAAACTTGCTATTACTTTATTCTCAAATTATTTCAATCTCATTAAAGGGTGATGCTAAAGCTTGGTACAATACTCCTGCTCCTGGTTGTGTGCGTAGTCCCCAGGATATGATTTATTACTTCTCTGAAAAATATTTTCCTGCTCATAAGAAACAAGCCGCCTTACAGAAAATATTTAACTTTGTGCAAATTAAAGAAGAGAGTCTCCCACAAGCTTGGGCGAGGCTTTGCCAGTTACTTAATGCTTTGCCTGATCATCCTCTTAAGAAAAATGAAATACTTGATATCTTCTATAATGGACTAACCGATGCTTCTAGGGATTTCCTAGATAGTTGTGATGGTTGTGTTTTCAGGGAACAAACTGTTGGACAAGCTGAAGAATTATTGAATAACATATTGAAAAATTATGATGATTGGACTCCTCCTGAACCACCGGCTAAACCCACTCCGAAGAAGAGGGGTATATTATATCTCAGTCCCGAAGATATGCAAGAGGCAAAAAAATCTATGATGGAAAAGGTATCAAAGCTGAGGATGTTAAAAATTTACCTCCTGTTAAAGAAATACATGGGCTTAATACACTACCTAAGGTGTTAGAGGTAAATTCTCTAATGAAGTTCAGTGATAATGATAATACTCACAATATGCATCCTAGTCAATGCCTTTATGAGTTTTAAAACTATATTAGAAAACAAGATCACTTCAATGCAAATGTTATGAAACAATTGAAATATAATTCTGATATGATTGCTCGCTTGAGTGACTTGTTATTTAGAATCTCAAATGATGTTAGAGGTGTTGGAAAACAGGCTTCTATGGTTCAAACTCAGTTAGAACAAGTTGCTAAATCTCAAAGAGAATTGCTTTATGAAATGAATCATAATATATATGACTTTGGTGTTAGAGTTGCAACTAGAGGAGGTAAAATGATCAGGAACCACTTTATCCTAGGGACAACCAAAAAGAATTGAACAAGAATCACAAAGAGCTAACACTAGTGCACTACGTCCTTTTAAAAAGAAAAAGAAAAAGAAAAATGACAGGACTTTGCATACTTCCAGTGAACCTGAAATAGAGAAACCTCCTGATAATGATAATGAAACTTCTATCTCAGATGCTGAAACTCAATCTGGTAATGAACACTCACCTAGTGATAATGAAAAGGATAATGATAAGGTTCATGAAGATACTCAAACAAATGATAAAGACCCAGATAATGATGTTGAGATAGAACCACCTGTTGATCTTGATAACCCACAACCTAAGAATAAAAGATATGACAAAAGAGACTTTGTGGCTAGAAAACACGGTAAAGAAAGAGAACCGTGGGTTCAAAAATCATTGCCTTTTCCACCCAAGTCAACTAAAAAGAAAGATGACGAAGAATTTGAACGTTTTGCTGAGATGCTGAGGCCAGTCTTTCTGCGTACTCGCTTGACTGACATCTTGAAAATGCCTCCTTATGCAAAGTATATGAAAGACATCATCACAAATAAGAGAGAAATACAGGAAGCTGAAATCTCCACTATGCTTGCTAATTACACTTTCAAAGATGGAGTACCTAAAAAACTTGGAGATCCGGGAATACCAACTATACCTTGATCTATCAAAAAGAATTATGTTAAAACTGCTTTGTGTGATTTAGGAGCTGGTGTCAGTGTCATGCCTTTCTATTTATATAAAAGACTTGATTTGAATAAATTCACACCTACTGAAATATATTGGTAAATGGCTGACAAATCAACTGTCATACCTATCGGTATCAGTGAGGATGTGCCCGTTGTTGTTGCTAATGTTACTATTTTGACTGACTTTGTTATACTTGAGATGCCCAAGGATGACAACATGTCGATTATTCTTGGTAGACCCTTCTTGAATACTATAGGGGCTGTTATTGATTGCAATAAAAGCAAGGTCACTTTTCATATCAATGGCAATGAGCATACGGTGCACTTTCGGAAGAAACAATTCCAAGTGAATGGCATTAATGTTATTGAAAATCTCCGACAATCACTATTGAAAGTTTTCAAATACCTATACCTACTATCAAAAAGAAATATGAAATGCTTATTGTTGGGGAAATGCATATCCCCATTGAGGTAACTTAGTGATTTACGGAAGTTCTTCGATTTCATGCTAATCGAAAGTGGTTGTTAATAAGACCTGATCAACCTTATTAATGAATCATTTTTGAGCGGTATGAAGTTGATGAATTTAGTAAGCACTACCTTCTGTCCCTAACTTTTGTTTTCTATTTTTATTAGTTGAATAAATTAGAATGTCATGTGTTGTTTGTTTTTTGAATTTCCCATGCAATAAAAAATGACCCAAAAATAAAAGTTCTCAGAATGCCCTGAAAATTTTACATGATTTTTTTCTGAATATTTCTGAATTTCTGGTGCAAATAATATGAGAGGGAGGTGCACCAGGTCGGCACAACTCACCTGGGCGCGCTAGGACCCCTAGGCGTGCCCTGGTGGGTTGTGGTCCCCACGTGCCCCCCTCACTTACCTCTTCATCCCACACCATCACTTACCTCCAGAAAAAAATCTCCATTGCTCTCTCTCCCATGTTCTTGAGCTCAAACCCGCGGATTTTGATCTCTTTGCTCGAAGCTCCGTTTCCGAAACTATTTCGAGGGATTGTTGCTTGGTATGTGACTCCTCCGTTTGTCTAATTAGTTTTTTAGTGGTTTATATTTTGAATAATTAGCTACTCTTGGTGCTGCTATAGATGTGCTTGCATGTTAAATTCTTAGAGTTCTAAGTAGGTTGAATGCTTGTTATGGCCATCCATGTGAGTAGTTGCTATCAATCTTATAAAGTTTTGTTGACAAATTTTTGTCACCCCCAAATTTTTTATTTTTTCAGAAAATTGTACGTGGACATGATGAACCTATTTGGAAGGAGTTCTTCGAGGAGACGATCCTTGGGGGCATCTTCTAGTGACAGTTCTGCTCGCCGGTCTTATGTTGAACCAAGTGAAAGTTCCACACGAGATGCCGCCACCAAAACATGCTTATGGCCTTGCGATGAGTATATGATGCGTGTGGGCATTAAGGAGGAATTTGAGCAATATGTTCACAATGCCGGTCTCAGTCCCTACATCTCAGATAAGTGCGAACAACACCACATTCTCACTGAATCGTTTGTCAAAGGATTTAAATTCCATCCCCGTGAGTCTAGTGTGTCGTTTATGCTTTATGATAATCCATATACCATCTCATTAGAGAATTTTTCTTATCACTGCAAACTCCCATTCTGGGGTTCGCTTGACGAACCGCCAAGAGCTGAGTACCAATTATAATTAACTAATCTTTGCTACGGTGAGATGAGGGGAGTGACACAAGGTAGAATAAAGAGCATTCATTTTACCGCAATTCTGTACTTTGCATTATTTAACGGGAAATGTATAGTAGGCACGCAAGACTGTAGTACACTATGTGCTCCAGACTTGAGCCTCATTCGCACTGCTCTCACCGGTGAAAGGAATTATAACCTTGGAGCGATTGTTGCACGTAGACTTCAGCATAATGCTAACAATGGCTATTTCTATGGTGGAATATATGCCACGCGTTTAGCATGAGGGCTGGTGTTCACCTTTGCCCTTTGATCCTATCCTACCCACGCAGTATTTAGATTTTGACACCTTGAAAGATCATAAAATTCTCAAGGGAAAGGTTGATAACTTCACTTATAATCTATTGTTTAACCAAAACTCTGTTGTGCACACATATTTTCCTGCGCCTGCTCTTTTTGACTATCACAGCAAAGGAAGATATTTGTTCTTGAGATCAAGGCCTGAGCTCACAACACAGCAGTGGAGGCAACACGGCAGGTCGATGCATCCGCACCGAGAGCCTCCATGAGCTACCACTCCAACTACTATCCAAGCTACTAATCTACTACCAAGTTAGGCCAAAAGCCTAAGCTTGGGGGAGTATGTGTTTCTCACCGACTTTACATTCATGTCCACTTATTCTATTTGTTGGTGTCCACACTTTTTCATTGTATCATCCATTCTTAGATTTATTTTCTTGCTTTCTTCTTGTGTGTTTGAAAAAACTTTATAAAACCCAAAAAGATTTCCTCGTTCTTCTTTTGCTTGTTGGGAGCTTTCCCGTGTAAATAGTTTTTCTTGTTTCTGCTTTTTTACTTGCTTGTTCAAGAAAACCAAAAACTCCACAAATATTTCAGTGTCTTTCTCTGAAAATTCTTTTCCTTTTATTCGAGTCTTACCTAGGAGAAGACCACGATGAAAATGTTGAGTGGCTCTCATATGAATAATTGTTGAACTAATAAAGAGCACATTTTACCTTGTCTTCTCCCGTTGAATAAAATGTTTGCAGATTCCAGCTTAGTCCATGGCACTCTTGCACTATTATTATTTTCATATCGTTCGGTCGTGCAAGTGAAAGGCAATAATGACGACATTCGATGAACCGGCCGTGGCAAAGAGAAACTGGTATGAACTCGACTTGTTCTGTTTGTGTAAATATGTTTAACCTAGTATCCATGATTCAGCCCATTATGATTAAACATGTTTGCAATGACAATTAGAGATTATAGTTTCTCATGCCATGCATAAGTAGCTGGGAGTTGATAATGATTTATTTTGGATATCAACATAGCGTTAAAATGATTGTGATCTAGTATGATGATATGGTATCCTCCTCTGGATGTTCGAGTGGCTTGACTTGGCACATGTTCATGCATGTAGTTGAATCAAAACCAACATAACCTCTATGATATTTAAGTTCATGGTGTACATATCCTACTCATGCTAGTGTCCAATGTTACTTATGCATAATGCATGGTTATGACAGTTGTTACTCTCTAGCTGGCCGCTTCTCAATCTAATTGCTAGCCTTCGCCTGTACTAAGTGGGAACTCTGCTTGTACATCAAAAACCTTGAACCCAAAAGTTATTCCAGATGAGTCCACCATACCTACCTATATACGGTATTACCCTGCCATCCTAAGTAAATTTGCATGTGCCACCTCTAAAAACTTCTAAAAATTATCTGTTTTGTGTGCCTGGATCGTTCATGGAACGACAGGAGGTGGTCAGTATCTTCCATGCTAAGCGGGTTATTCTCAGGTCGAGTGTTTATTCACTCGCCATCGCACGAGAAAAGGGCGGTAATAGGGATGCCGAGTCCCAAACTGCAAAATACAAAAAGAGTTAATCGCTCGAATAATCAAACAATACTCCCAATGGAGTCAAAACCATTTAGTTGTATCGTTTGGGAACCGCCACTAGCGTGCTTAGCATGGAAGATGTTGATAACTGATGATCATGAAGTAAATGAGAAGGGTGCATGCCTCAAAATATCATTTATCTCTGTTTTAAAAATTGAGCTCTGGCACCTTTGCAAATCACGGCTTCCCTCTACGAAGGGACCATCTATTTACTTTTATGTTGTGTCATCACCTTCTAAAATAAGCGCCAGAAACTGAGAAGTGCACAATTGTCATGATTTATGCATTGTGTGTAGCTAATGTTGGGTGCATCATGACTGGATCTTTTCTACCATGAATTACAATGTTTAGTCGTTGCTTGAACTTTGGAGGTGCTCTGCATTTATGTTTTGCAGTCTAAGAAAGGGCTAGCGAGATACCACTATTGTCATATTATATCATGGTTGTTTTGACAACGTGTTGCTGTTTGAGATATCTTTATTGCTCGCTAGCTGATTATGTCATTGATATGAGTCATTATAACCTTTAAGAGTTATTGTCGACATGGTTAGTTATAATGTTGGCTGAAAACCTGGGTGCTGTTTAATCTTATTTATGCAAACAAGAGCAAAAGAGTTCGTAAAAGTTTTTCTTTTTCACTTTCAGTTTATCAACTGAATTGCTTGAGGACAAGCAAAGGTTTAAGCTTGGGGGAGTTGATACGTCTCCAACGCATCTACTTTTCCTAACACTTTTCCTCTTGTTTTGGACTCTAATTTGCATGATTTAAATGAAACTAACCCCGGACTGACGATGTTTTCAGCAGAACTACCATGGTGTTGTTTTTGTGCAGAAATAAAAGTTCTCGAAATGGAACGAACCTTTGCAAGGACTTTTTATATCAATAATAAGAATTTCTGGAGCCGGGACCTGCCAGAGAGGGGCACCTGGGTGGGCACAACCCACCAGGGCGCGCCTCCCTCTCCTGGCACGCCCAGGTGGGTTGTACCCACCTGGTGGCCCCGCAGACCCTAATCCTGACGCTATAAAATCAGATTATTCTAGGAAAAAACCAGGGAGAAATTATCGCAATCCACGAGATGGAGCCGCCGCCACCTCCTGTTCTTCATCTGTAGGCCAGATCTGGAGTCCGTTTGGGGCTCCGGAGAGGGGGATCTTCGTTCTTGGTCATCACCAACCCTTCTCCATCACCAATTCCATGATGCTCCCCACCGGGAGTGAGTAATTCCTTCGTAGGCTTGCTGGTCAGTGAGGAGTTGGATGAGATTCATCATGTAATCGAGTTAGTTTTGTTAGGGCTTGATCCCTAGTATCCACTATGTTCTTAGATTGATGTTGCTATGACTTCGCCATGCTTAATGCTTGTCACTTTGGGCCCGGGTGCTACGAACTCAGATATGAACCGTTTATGTTATCATCATTATATCCATGTTTTAGATCCTATCTTGAAAGTTATAGTCACCTAATACGTGTTATGATCCGGTAACACCGGAGTGACAATAATCGGGACTTCTTCCGGTGATTACCGTAGTTTGAGGAGTTCATGTATTCACTATGTGTTAATGCTTTGTTCCGGTTCTCTATTAAAAGGAGGTCTTAATTTCCAGTACGGACCCCGCTGCCACAGGTGGGTAGGACAAAAGATGGCATGCAAGTTCTTTTAATAAAGCATGCATGACTATTTACGGAATACATGCCTACATTATATCGATGAACTGGAGCTAGTGCCGTATCGCCCTAGGTTATAACTGTCTCATGATGAATATCATCCAACAAGTCACCGATCCAATGCCTACGAATTTGTGTTATATTGTTTTTGCTAAGTTACTACTGCTATCATCGCTCTTACACTTGCTACAAAATTACTGCTATCACTGTTACCGTTACTGTTACTGCTGCCACTACTATCAAAACTATCATATTACTTTGCTACTGATTACTTGCTGTACATAATTAATCTCCAGGTGTGGTTGAATTGACAACTTAGCTGCTAATACCTTCAAATATTTTTTGGCTCCCCTTGTGTCGAATCTATAAATTTGGGTTGAATACTCTACCCTCGAAAACTGTTGCGATCCCCTATACTTGTGGGTTATCAACGATCATATGCTACATTTATAGTTTGGGTCTTGTCTATCACATCATTCTTCTAATGATGTGATCCCGTTATCAAATGACATCTCATGTCCATGGCTAGGAAACCTTGACCATCTTTGATCAGCGAGCTTATCTTTTAGAGGCATACTAGGGACATGGTGTTGTCTATGTATCCACACATGTATCTGAGTTTCCGATCAATACAATTATAGCATGGATAATAATAGATTGTCATGAACAAGGAAATATGATAAAAACCAATTTATTATTGCCTCTAGGGCATATTTCCAATAGTCTCCCACTTGCACTAGAGTCAATAATCTAGTTCACATCACCATGTGATTCGCATTGTTATGAATCTAACACCCAATGAGTTCTGGGGCTCGATCATGATTGGCATGTGAGAGAGGTCTTTTAGTCAATGGGTCTGCGACATTCAGATCCGTGTGTACTTTGCAAATCTCTATCATACTATAGACACTGCTGCCACACTCCACCTGGAGCTATTCCAAATGGTGCTCCACTATACATATCCGGATTGCTACTAAGAGTCATCTGGATTGGTGTTAAAGCTTGCATCAACGTAACTCTTTACGACTAACTCTTTATCACCTCCATAATCGAGAAATATTTCCTTAGTCCTTTAGTTACTAAGGATAATCTTGACCAATGTCTAGTGATCCACTCCTGGATCACTTTTGTACCCCTTGACGGGCTCATGGCAAGGCACACATAGGTGCGATACACAACATGTCATACTATACAGAGCCTATGGCTAAGGCATAGGGGACGACGTTCGTCCTTTCTCTTTCTTTTATCGTGGTCGAGCTTTGAGTCTCACTCAACTTCACACCTTACAAATCAGGCAATAACTCTTTCTTTGACTGATCCATTTTGAACTCGTTCAAAATCTTGTCAAGGTATGTACTCAATGAAAGTCTTATCAGTTGTCTTGATCTATCTCTATAGATCTTGATGCCCAAAAATTAAGTAGCTTTATCCAGGTCTTCCTTTGAAAAACTCTTTTCAAACAACCCTTTATGCTTTCTAGAAATTCTACATCATTTTCGATAAACAATATGTTATCCACATATGGTTATCAGAAACTCTATAGTGCTCCCACTCACTTTATTGTAAATACAAGTTTCTCATAAACTTTGTATAGACTCAAAAACTTTGATCACCTTATCAAACCGTATATTCCAATTCTGAGATGCTTGCTCCAGTCCATAGAAGGATCACTAGAGATTGCACACCTTTTAGCATCCTTAGGACTGACAAAAACCTTCTGGTTGTATCTCATACAACCTTTCCTCAAGGAAGGAAACGATGTTTTGACATCCATCTGCCAGATTTCATAATTGAAAAATGCAACAACTGCTAACATAATTCCAACAGACTTTAGCATCGCTATGAGTGAGAAAGTCTCATCGCAGTCAACTCCTTGAACTTGTCGGAAAATTCTTTGCGACAAGTCAAGCTTTATAAATGGTGACATTTTACCATCAGTGTCTGTCTTCATCTTAAAGGTCCATTTGTACTCAACAACCTGCCGTCCAACGAGCAAGTCTACCAAAGTCTATACTTGGTTTTCATACATGGATCCTTTATTGGATTTCATGGCCTCTAACCATTTGTCAGAATTCGGGCCCATCATCGCTTCTCCATAGTTAGTAGGTTCATCGTTGTCCAATAACATGACCTCTAAGACAGGGTTGCCGTACCACTCGGGAGTAGTACGTGTCCTTGTCGACCTACGAGGTTTGATAGTAACTTTATTCGAAGCTTCATGATCATCATCATTAACTTCCTCTTCAACTTACGTGGGCTCCACATAAACATCTTTCTGTGCTATGCTACTCTATGGCTGAAACAAAGGTTCAACAACCTCATCAAGTTCTATCTTCCTTCCCACTCAATTATTTCAAGAGAAACTCTTTCTCGAGAAAGGATCCGTTTTAGCAAAAAACACTTTGTGCTCGGATCTGAGATAAAAGGTATACCCAGTTGTTCTTAGGGTATCATATGAAGTTGCACTTTTCCGCTTTGGGTTCGAGCTTATCATACATAAGTGTCGCATTCCCAAACTCTGAGAAATGACAGCTTAGGTTTCTATCAAACCATAATTCATACGGTCTCATCTCAACGAATTTAGATGGTGCCCTATTTAAAGTGAATGTAGTTGTCTCTAATGCATAACCCCAAAACGATAGTGGCAAAAACGATAACAGACATCACAGTACGCGCCATATCCAATAAAGCACGACTACGACGTTCGCACACACCATCACACTATGGTGTTCCAGGTGGCGTGAGTTGTGAAACAACTTTCACATTGTCTTATGTTGTATACCAAACTCGTAAGTCAGATATTCACCTCCACTATCATATTGTAGACATTTATATCTTCTTGTCACGATGATCTTAAACTTCACTCTGAATTTGCTTGAACTTTTCCAACATTTCAGACTTGTGTTTCATTAAGTAAATATACACTATATCTACTCAAATCATCAGTGAAGGTAAGAAAATAACGATATCTACCGGATGCTACAACACTCATTGCACTGTATACATCAACATGTATCATTTCCAATAAGTCACTTGCTCGCTACATCACTCCGGAAAACGGGGTCTTTGTCATCTTGCCCATGAGGCATGGTCCGCATGTCTCAACCGATTCGAAATCGAATGAGTCCAAAGATCCAGCAGCATGTAGTTTCTTCATGTGATTTATACCAATATGACATTTAGCGGGAGTGCCACAAGTATGTGGTACTATCATTATTAACTTTGTATCTTTTGGTATCATTGTTATGAACATGTGTATTACTACGATCAAGTTTCAATAAACCATTCCCATTGGGTGCATGACCATTGAAGGTATTATTCATGTAAACAGAATAACCATTATTCTCTAACTTCAATGAATAACCGTATCGCAATAAACACGATCTAATCACGTTCATGCTCAATGCAAACACCAAATAACATTTATTTAGGTTTACCACTAATCCCGAAGGTAGAGAGAGCGTGCGATGGTGATCACATCATCCTTGGATACACTTCCAACACACATCGTTACCTCACCCTTAGCTAGCCTCCATTTATTTCGTAGCTTCTATTTCGAGTTACTAACATTTAGCAACCGAACCGGTATCCAGTACCAGGTGCTACTAGGAGTACTAGCAAGGTACACATCAATAACACGTATATCAAATATACTTCTGTCGACATTGCCAGCCTTCTTATCTACCAAGTATTTAGGGTTGTTCCGCTTCAGCGACCGCTCTCCTCATAATAGAAGCACTTAGTCTCGGGTTTGGGTTCATCTTTGGGTTGCTTCACTGGAGCAGCAACTGACTTTCCATCCATGAAGTTTCCCTCCTTGCCCTTGCCCTTCTCGAAACTAGCGGTTTTACTAACCATCAACACTTGATGCTCCTTCTTGATTACTACCTTCGCGGTGTCAAACGTCGCGAACTGCTCAGGGATCATTATTTCCATCCCTGGCATTTTATAGTTCATCACAAATCTCTAGTAGCTTAGTAACAGTGACTTCGAAAACTATCACTTTCTTATCTGGAAGATCAACTCCCACTCGATTCAAGTGATTATAGCACCCAGACAATCTGAGCACATGTTTGACGATTGAGCTATTCTCCTTCATCCTGAAGGCAAATAATCTTGTTGGAGATCTCATATCTCACAACACGGGCACGAGCCCGAGATCCCAATTTTAGCTCTTAGAACATCTCGTATGTTTCGTGATGTTCAAAATGTTTTGCAGCCTCAATTCTAAGCCGTAATGCATGATGCACTGAACTATCAAGTAGTCATAAAAAACGTGCCTGTCAGATGTTCACAACATCCACACACGACGCTAGAGGGGTTGGCGCACCGAGCGGTGCATCAAGGACATAAGCCTTTTGTGCATCAACTCAGGATAATCCTCTGACCATGGACCTAGTCCACAAAATTGCTACCGTTATCTTTCAACTTACTTTTCTCTAGGAACGTATCAATAAAACAGGGGAGCTACAACGCGAGCTATCTACAAAATAATTTGCAAAGATACTTTGACTATGTTCATGATAATGAGTTCGATTAATCATATTACCTAAGAACTCCCACTCAAATTGACATCCCTCCGGTCATTCGAGTGATACATGATCCAAATTAACCAACTCAAGTCCGATCATCATGCGAGTTGAGGTGGTTTCAATGGTGAACATCATCATGTTGATCATATCTACTATATGACTCATGTTCGACCTTTTGGTCTCCTGTGTTCCGAGGCCATGTCTGTACATGCTAGGCTTGTCAAGTTTAACCCGAGTGTTCTGCACGTGCAACACTGGCTTGCACCCGTTGTATGTGAACGTAGAGTCTATCACACCCGATCATCACGTGGTGTCTCGACATGACGAACTTTCAGAACGGTGCACACTCATGGAGAACACAATTTTACCTTGAAATTTAAGTGAGGGATCACCTTATAATGCTACTGTCGTCCTAAGCAAAACAAGGTTCATAAAAGGATTAACATCACATGCAAATCATAAGTGACATGATATGGCCATGAACTTGTGCTTTTGATCTCCATCTTGCAAGAACCGGCATGATCTCCATCGTCACCGGCATAACACCATGATCTCCATCATTGTGTTGCCATCGGGGTTGTCGCGCCCACCCTGCTCATACTACTATAGCTACCGTGTAGCGATAAAGTAAAGCATTACATATCACTTAAAGATTGACACGCAGGTCATACCATAATTAAAGACAACCCTATGGCTTCTGCCAGTTGCCGTACTCATCGACATGCAAGTCGTGATATTCTATACAACACATGATCATATCATATATCACATATATCTCATCATGTAATTGGCCATATCACATCACAACATACCCTACAAAAACAAGTTAGACGTACTCTAATTGTTGTTGCAAGTTTTACGTGGCTCCTATGGGTATCTAGCAAGAACAATCCTCACCTACGCAAAACCACAACGGTGATACATAAGTTGCTTTTCAACCTTCTCAAGGACCGCCTTTGCCGAATCCGATCCAACTAAAGTAGGAGAAACAGACACCCACCAGCCATCTTTGTGCAACAAAGTTACATGTCAGTCGATGGAACCGGTCTCTTGTAAGCATACAAGTAAGGTTGGTCCGGGCCGCTTCATCCCACAATGCTGCTGAACCAAAACACGACCAAGGGAGGAAGCAATCTAAGCATCAACGCCCACAAACTCCTTTGTGTTCTACTCGTGATCTCATCTACACATAGACCTAGCTCATGATGCCACTGATGGGGAACGTTGCATGGGAAACAAAAAAATTCCTAAGCACACACAAGATCTATCCATGATGATGAGCATCTACGAGAGGGAGAGTGGATCTACATACCCTTGTAGATCGCTAAGCGGGAAGCATTAAGAAACGCGGTTGATGTAGTCGAACGTCTTTGCGATCCAAATCGCCGAACGTCCCTTGATCCCATCATGATCCATCTCGCGATCCAATCACGATCCGTCCCGCGATCCCATCATGATCCGTCCCGTGATCCAATCATGAATCATGTCGTGATCTTGATTATGGTCGTTTCGATCTAGCGCCGATCGGACAACACCTCTATGTTCAGCACGCGTACAGCTCGATGACGATCTCCGCCTTTTTGATCCAGCAAGAGGGAACGAAGAGGTAGATGAGTTCTCCCGGCAGCGCAATGGCGTGGTGGCGGCGGTGGTGAACTAATCCTGCAGGGCTTTGCCTAAACACCGCATAACTAATCTAGAGGAGAAACATATCTAGAGGAAGAAGAGGGCAGAACGTGGCAATTAGGGTTGGCTTTCTCCTCTAAATCCTCTAGTATATATAGGAGGGAAGGAGGGGAGGAGGCAGCCTCAAACCCTGAAGGTTTGGTCGAAATTGGAGGTGGAGGAGTCCTACTCCAATCCTATTAGGAGTACGATTCCTCCTTCCCACTTGGAAACTCTTTCCACCTCTCCACCATTTGGGTTTTTCCCACCCCTAGCCGCATGGGACTTAGTGGGGCTTAGACCAGCCCACCAGGGGTTGGTTTGACTCCTCCCACATCCCATGAGGTCCTTTGGGTCGAGACACCCCTCCTGATGGTCCCCCGGCACCCTCCCGGTACTCCTAGTACACTAACGATGAGCCCGAAACTTTTCCGGTGACCAAAACAGGACTTCCTATATATCAATCTTTACCTCCAGACCATTCCGGAGCTCCTCGTGACGCCCGGGATCTCATCCGTGACTTCAAACAACCTTCGGTGACCACCATACATAGCTCTACACTACCTAAACGTCACCGAACCTTAAGTGTGCAGACCCTATGGGTTCAAGAACTATGTAGACATGACCGAGACACCTCTACGATCAATAACCAATAGCGGGACCTGGATGCCCATATTGATTTCTACATATTCTACAAAGATCTTTATCGGTTGAACCTCTATGTCAAGGATTCAATTAAGGCCGTATGATGTTCCCTTTGTTCTTCGGTATGCTACTTGCTCGAGATTCAATCGTCGGTATCTCCATACCTAGTTCAATCTCGTTGCCGACAAGTCTCTTTACTCATTCCATAACACAAGATCCCATGGTTAACACTTAGTCACATTGCTTGCAAGGCTTATTGTGATGTTGTATTACCGAGTGGGCCCTAAGATACCTCTCCATCACACGGAGTAACAAATCCCAGTGTTGATCCATGCCAACCCAGCAGGCACCCTTGGAGATACCTGTAGAGTACCTTTATAGTCACCCAGTTATGTAGCGACATTTGATACACACAAGTTACTCCTCCGGTGTCAGTGAGTTGCATGATCTCATGGTGATAGGAATAGATACTTGACATGTAGAAAACTGTAGCAATAAACTGACACGATCATATGCTACGTTTATAGTTTGGGTCTTTTCCATCACATCATTCTCCTAATGATGTGATCCCGTTATCAAATGACATCTCATGTCCATGTCTAGGAAACCTTGACCATCTTTGATCAACGAGCTAGTCTTTTAGAGGCATACTAGGGACATGGTGTTGTCTATGTATCCACACATGTATCTGAGTTTACGATCAAAACAATTATAGCATGGATAATAAACGATTATCATGAACAAGGAAATATGATAATAACCAATTTATTATTGCCTCTAGGGCATATTTCCAACACTAGCAAGCTTCTGGGGCCCTTGCAGCACCCCTTGACGTGATTCCAATGCCAAAAAGACCTATAAATCCATAAACCTCCAAAAAGAAACCTAGATCGGGAGTTCCACCGCCGCAAACCTCCAGAGCCACGAAAAACCAATCAGAAGCCCGTTTCGGCACACTGTCGGAGGGGGAAACCATGACAGGAGGCCATCTTCATCATCCCGACGCTCTCCATGACGAGGAGGGAGTAGTTCACCCTCGTGGCTGAGGGTATGTACCAGTAGCTATGTGTTTGATCTCTCTCTCTCTCGTGTTCTTGAGACGACACGATCTTGATGTACCGCGAGCTTTATTGATATATATGAACCATATGGAGTTTTCCCCTCTCTATCTTGTTGTGATGAATTGAGTTTTCCCTTTGAAGTTTTCTTATCAGATTGAGTCTTCAAGGATTTGAGAACACTTGATGTATGTCTTGCGATGGGATATCCATGGTGACAATGGGATGTTCTATTGATCCACTTGATGTATGTTTTGGTGATCAACTTGCGGGTTTCGTGACCTTGGGAATCTATGCATAGGGGTTGGCACATGTTTTTGTCTTGACTTACCGATAGAAACTTTGGGGCACTCCTTGAAGTTCTTTGTGTTGGATTGAATATGATGAATCTGAATTTATGTGATGCATATCGTATAATCAAGATCATGGGTACTTGTGGTGACATTGGAGTATCTAGGTTACATGAGGGTTTTGGTTGATGTGTATCTTAAGGTGTTCATTTAGTACGAACTCTAGGGCTGTTCGTGACACTTATAAGGATAGCTCATAAGATTGATCGGAAAAGATAACTTTGAGGTGGTTTTGTACCCTACAATAATTTCTTCGTTAGTTCTCCGCTATTTGTAACTTTGGAGTGAACTCTTTGTCGCACGAGAGGCATTTACATATGATTCAACTATGTCAGTATTGTTGAGAGAAATTGCACTAGTGAAAGTATGAACCCTAGGCCTTGTTTCTAAGCATTCCAATACCGTTTGTGCTCACTATTATCATTAGTTACCTTGATGTTTTTATATTTTCAGATTACAAAAACCTATATCTACCATACATATTGCACTTGCATCACCATCTCTTCACCGAACTGGTGCACCTATACAACTTGCCATTGTATTGGGTGTGTTGGGGACACAAGAGATTTCTTGTATTTGATTGCAGGGTTGTTTGAGAGAGACCATCTTCATCCTATAACTCCCACGGATTGATAAACCTTAGGTCATACACTTGATGGGAAATTGACATTGTCCTACAAAACTCTGCGCTTGGAGGCACAACACATGTCTACAAGAAGAAGGTGGTGTAGTAGACATCAGCTAACATGTTCATGATGCTTGAAGTACAGAGAAACAACACAAAATGTTCTATCTATTTTTGTTTACTCTTGAGTATAGGGATCCCGCACTATTAAGAGGGGATCATTGGCTCTTGCAATGGACTTGCTCAACAATCTAGGAAAAATCCTCTTATATTTCCTCATCAGGTTGTTCTAGTTCTCTTCGGACGTCCGATCTTCGGATGAACAGAGTCCTCCGGATATCTGGAGTGAGCCATCAGCACCGAATCCTCAAATTTCTGGGCCTTCCTGTCGTTCGAGCTCCAGACATTCGGGTGCAGCCAAATTTCTGATGCCACTCACCTGAGCCGAAATGTTGGTCGTTCGGTTCCCTCCGGACGACCATGCCATGGATGGCCATCGCCCTCCGGTCATCCGAATGTTGTGCATTATCCCCCTCCATACTGCTGCCTAACCTGCTCTCTTGGGTTCTTCGGACGACCGACCCCTGTCAGATGACCGAGGCCTCATGTCACTCCGGACGACCACAATTGTCGGACGTCCGACAACTGCGCAACATAAGTGGCTCTAAAGGCCACTTTCCTATCTCCACTATATATAGTCTTCTCCCACCTCGTGTGTGAGTCATCCAACACAGCGAAATGATTCCAAGAGCACCATTCTATCTCACTCTCATTTGCCTACACTAAATCCTAGATCCCGAGTGCATTTGTGAGTTTCCTTGAGTGTTGTTCCAATCAAAATATAGATCGTCTCTCTACCCTTCTCTCAACCAAAGCTATTTGTGATTTGAGCAAGTCTTGAGTGGTTCCCTTGATCTTGTTACTCTTGGATGTTGGAGACTCCTAGGTAGTAGGAGTTCTTCGGAGAGGAATCAAACCATTGTGATTTCCCCCAAAAAATTTGTGAGGGTTTGGAGGCCACCTCAAGGCCTACCACTAGTGGTTGAGAAACGCCTTCGTGGTGTTATATCAAGGAGAGAATAGGGTGAGCCTTCATGGCGTTGGTGTGACTTCGTGGTAACATCCACCTCTCTAAACGATGACGTAGCTTTCCTCCAAGGAAGTGAACATCGTCATACATCCTCGTCTCTCGTAGTTGCGGTTTTCCCTAACCCTAACTCCCTACTTGTGGTTACTTGTATTTGAGTACTTACTTGTATTACTTGTGCTTGATTATCTACCTACTTGTTGCCTTGCTTAGTACACATAGCTTAACTATCATCTTTGCAATTGTTAGGCTCACTTTCATATTCTGCAATATTGCCTAAAATTGCTAAGTAATAATTAAAATTTATAATTGTACCTATTCACGCCCCTTTAGGTCCATCTCGATCATTTTCACCTGCCACCTTGAATCATAGATGTTGATGTGGAAGAGATTCCGACGGAAGAGGAGGAGGAAGAACCAAAGATCTTGATCCATGCTCCTATATTTTTACCTACAGTAGGTGCTGGTGGAGGTCGTTGCATTCGAACTCCGGCATATTTTTGCTCATACTTAGCATAAACATCATAAAGCTTTTCACGAGCCAGGTTGAAGCCATTAGTATAATCTAAACTTAGGGATGCAGATAGTACATTGAGTGCAGTACGATACCCTTCAAGTTTAGCTCTCGGATCCAAGATAAATGCAAATGCATACAATAGTGTAATATGTTCCCAATATTTTAAATATTTGGTTTTCATATCAGCAACAACATTAAGTAACAATCCATCATTTTCATATGCTTTCAGATGACTAGCAATGTCTAATAAGGTATGCACCATCAAAGGAGATGTGGGGTAATAAACCCCAGACAAAGTAATTGTTGCATCATAGAACAACTCAAGAAATGCATACAATGATGTAATAACATGCGAAGTCTCAGCGGTGAGTAGAGGATCAGTCCCATAATTTGCACTAATAAAACCATTGAATGGAACTTTGTCTTGAATAACAACCTTAAGCATCAAATATGTAGAGTTCCATCTAACAGGCATGTGTGAATTAAACTTATGAGGAGTTGCGCCTATAGCAATGTAATATCTCTTATAGTTTGAAATTAGTAGAGTTGAATTTGAAAGATAAGATATTGCAGTGCGTATGCATTCAACATGTGTTTCACATAAATGTAAAGCACTTTTAGCAATAAGATTAATGATATGGATAGCACAACGTTGATGCATTAAAAAGGATGCAGCATATATGGAGAATATAGGAGTGAGGGTGGTCATTGCACCAGTGTTTACTGAAGCATTATCCTAAGTTATTGCGAAAACCTTGTCGGCAAGATGAAAATCATTCACAACTTTGAGTACAGCTTCAGCAATGTTTACACCACTATGTGATACATCTATTAATTCAAATCCTATGACTCTTTTTTGTAGATGCCAATGTTCATTAACATAATGAGCTACTACACTAATGTAGTCTTGCTTTGCCCGACTAGTCCAGATATCAAATGTTAATGAAACTGAAAAAGTGCACATAGAGAATTCTTATTTTATTTTCTCTTTACCAGTTAGGTATAGGTTTTTAATATCCCTACTTGTAGTTTGTCTAGAAACTGGTCTATAATTAGGATTATGACAAGTTTGAATATATTCTACGAAACCATCAAATTCACCAATGCCTAATGGTAAATCATTAGAAGCAATAAAATGGCATAAACCTTCTTGCGCAACATTAGCATTGTAGACGAAATTTCTTACCGTACCGTCAGGGTTGAACCTGAGTTGAGTTTGCACAGCTGCCAAGCTCGACGTGCTTGTTGCATCCGCCTTGGCATGGGCGTATGCATGCCTCTTCAAGTGGCCGGTTCCTGCATTGGCTTCTCCGGTTAGTTCCTTGCCGCACCTTTTGCACCTTGAGGTCACCTTTCGGACACCGTCCACCATGGATATTTCTTCATCGAAATATTCCCATGCCAGAAGGTTCTACGATGAGCTCTCCTTGCACCCAGGCTTGTGCAGGAACCCGTCTCGCTACTACAATTGTTTGGACCTTCGCCTTTGGGTTCGGGAGGGGGGGTCAAGAGTTGTATTTTTGGTATCACTACTAGGGAAAACCCTAGTAGTAGCGCTCGAAATATGCATAGTAGTAGTGTTGGGTCCAACGCTACTACTAGTGTGCTACAACTAAGTTTTAGTAGTAGCGCCTGTATGGGCAGCGCTACTACTATGTGCTGTTAACAGTAGCGCTTGCCAGGCCATCACTACTGCTAACTATCTGTTGTTGGAAATATGCCCTAGAGGCAATAAATAAAGTGTTTATTATTGTATTTCCTTGTTCATGATAATCGTTTATTATCCATGCTATAATTGTATTAATTGGAAACATGGATACATGTGTGGGTACATAGACAAACACAATGTCCCTAGTATGCCTCTAGTGAACTAGCTCGTTGATCGAAAGATGGTTAAGGTTTCCTAGCCATGGACATGAGATGCCATTTGATAACGGGATCACATCATTAGGAGAATGATGTGATGGACAAGACCCAAACTACAAACGTAGCTTATGATCATGTCAGTTTATTGCTACTGTTTTCTGCATGTCAAGTATATGTTCCTATAACCATGAGATCATGCAACTCACAGATATTGGAGGAGTACCTTGTGTGTATCAAACATCGCAACGTAACTGGGTGAGTATAAAGGTGCTCTACAGGTGTCTCCGAGGGTGTCTGTTGAGTTGGCATGGATCAAGACTAGGATTTGTTACTCCGTGTGACGGAGAGGTATCTCAGGACCCACTCGGTAATACAACATCACAATAAGCCTTGCAAGCAATGTGACTAAGGGTTAGTTACAAGATCTTGTATTACGGAACGAGTAAAGAGACTTGCCAGTAACGAGGTTGAACTAGGTATGGAGATACCGACGATCGAATTTCGGGCAAGTAGCATACCGAAGAACAAAGGGAACATCATACGGGATTAACTCAATCCTTGCCATAGAGGTTCGACCGATAAAGATCTTCATAGAATATGTAGGAATCAATGTGGACATCCAGGTCCCGCCATTGGTTATTGACCGTAGAGGTGTCTCGGTCATGTCTACATAGTTCTCGAACCCGCAGGATCTACACACTTAAGGTTTGGTGACGTTTCGGTAGTATAGAGTTGTGTATGGTGGTGACCGAAGTTTGTTCGGAGTCCCGGATGAGATCCCAGACGTCACGAGGAGTTACGGAATGGTCTGGAGGTAAAGATCCATATATAGGAAGTCCTGTTTTGGTCGCCAGAAAAGTTCCGGGCTTATCGGTAGTGTACCGGGAGTGTCGGGAGTGTACCGGGAGACCTCCGGGAGGGGTATTTCGACCCAAGAGGATTCATGAGCTGTGGGAAAGTAATAACCAGCCCTTAGTGGGCTGGTGGAACAACCACAGTAGGCCCATGTGGCTGGAAGAAAGAAACCCAAAGAAAAAAGGTGGAAAAAAGGCAAAAAGGAGGAATCCTAGTCCTACTAGGAGTGGAGGAGGAGAATCCTCCTCCACCTCCCACTTCGGCCGAAGCCTCCAAGGCTTGGAGGCAAGGCTGCCTCTCCTCCTCCCTCCCTCCTATATATACTAGTGGATTTCTAGGGTTTTGCACTAGTTTTTTCAGCCACGTGCAACCCTAATCTCTAGTGCATAGTTTCTCCTCTAGATTGGATTTCTGCAGTGCTTAGGCGAAGCCCTGCCGGAATTGCTCCACCACCATTGCCGGAGCGCCATTAGGCTACCGGAGAACTCTTCTTCCTCTCCACTCCCTCTTGCTAGAACAAGACCATGGAGATCGTCATCAAGCTGTACGTGTGCTGAGCGCGGAGGTGCCGTCCGTTCGGTGCTAGATCGGAAGGATCATGATCAAGTTCGTGAGACAGATCGTGATCAAGTTCGTGGGACAGATCGTGATCGGATCATGGGACGGATCGTGATTGGATCGCGGTACGGATCGTGATTGGATCGCAGGACGCATGGCGATTTGGATCGCAAAGACGTTCGACTACACCAACCGCGTTTCTCAACGCTTCCCTCTTAGCGATCTACAAGGGTATGTAGATCCACTCTCCCTCTCGTAGATGCTCGTCACCATGGATAGATCTGCGTGTGTGTAGGAAATTTTTTGTTTCCCATGCAACGTTCCCCAACATCTGTAGCGCTTGAACAAACGAAGCGCTGCTGCTAATCCAGCGCTGCTATTAGATGATTTCTAGCGCTACTGCTAGTATTCCCTCTTTCGCAGATTTACACCCTCTACGTATTTGTGATGTATTTATACAAGATCTATACAGTAGTTTCATCAGAACATACTAAACATACACTATTATCATCATATCATAGATATACGATACTCTTGTCATACCATCATCATCATTCAACACAAATGTCATCACATCTCAAAAATAGCGATACACAAGAGTGATCATGTCATGTCTCGAATAAGTGCAAATGCATGGTCATGGCACAAACACAAGTTTTCATCATCTCTATCTAAACCATGATGTAGAGGAGAAGAGCGATCAGCATGATCAAGAGCGTGACTATGTAGTACTTGAGGCACCGGCGGTCCCGCCCCCGCTGATGCCAAAGTGTCCACCTCAAGTAACTACTTTCCGCTTCGGCTCTGCTGTTGAACCCTCTATGTCTAGCACCCGGGTACTTGTACACCTAGGCCTGAGCATCTAGCCAGTGGTTGTAGACTCCTGGAACCTTCCCAACGAACACGACGTACCAGTCCTTCGCCATCTCTGATCTATGTACCTGCATTGACAGTTGATCAATTGAACGATAATATGCAACATAATGTACTTAAGAAAACAAAGAGGCATAATTAGCAAAACACAAGCAACTTATAGTAAACATAAGTGACGAAGTTCCTCATATATACCCAAACTAATTAACTAGCTAGAGCGATCAGTCCTCCATGTCGGCGGTCCAATCTTCATAGTCAGGGATGAAGCACCCGAGCTTCATGAAAGGCTTAAGGTCCAGACGTTGAGCGAGTATTAGTGCTCGGACATCATCCCGCGTCATTGTTGGCCCATGGTAGAACATCCCTATTGGTTCGAGGACCTGCTTCATCATCACTTGGGCAAGTTCACACTGTACGTGATAAAACTCAGCTTAGAGTCGATGATCCGGTGTCTGTCCTATGCTTGTGGCCCAGCTGACAATCTCGACATCTTCGGTAGTAGGTGACATGCGAAGGCGTTGATTATCCCTTCCTACAAAAGGGGCCTATATATATTTGGTCGGAATGTTGATTCATTCCCCTTCCGGCAAATCCTGGGTACTCCATATGTCCTAGTTTCTAGCACAAGTTGCGCCTGAAATTTTCGGCATGACCTTTGCTAAAAAATTGGACATATGGAGCACCTGAAATTTGCCGGAATAGAAATGAATCAACATTCCAGCAAAACATAGGCCACTCGATATTTTTCGACATTCAACCAACATTGCAAAACCAACATATAACTGTTTTTTAGTTGTTCAAAAATTTGCTAACTTGCTAAAAAAACAAAAAACAAAAATTGTTAATTAGCTACTGCCAAAATTTGCTAACTTTGCTAACTTGCTAACTTTGCTAAAAAAATGTTAACTTTGTTAACTTTGCTACATTTCTACTAGTTAGCTATCGCATTGCTAAATTTGTCCTACCTAATTGAAACCTAAATTGAAAACCTAATTTCATTTCTAAAAAAACGAGGAGGAGGTGGGGGCAGGGGCGAGAGTGCCTGAGGAGGAGGCCGGAGCGGACGAGGAGGAGGAGGAGACCAGAGCAGCAGCGGCATAGACGAGGAGGAGGTCGGAGCGGTGGCGGTGCGGACGAGGAGGAGATCAGAGTGGCACGTATGAGGAGGAGGTCAGAGCGGAGCGAACGAGGAAGAGGCCGGCATCGAGCCGAGGGCGGGCAGGGGCTCGGTCCGACGTCGAGGTCCAGGACGAGGAGGAGGCCGGCATCGAAGCCGACAACGGTGCGGGCGACGACAACGCAGAAAGTGGAGAGGCGGGAGTGGGGGAGAATGGGCGGAACTGGCAAAATTTTGAGCCCGCGTGGGGGTTAACCCCAAATAGCAGTAGCGCTGGTTTAGGAACCAGCGCTATAGCTAAGGTAGCTATAGCGCTGGTTCCTAAACCAACGCTACTGCTAAATATTCCAATTTTTTTTATTTTTCTGTTTCTAGTTTTTAGTTTTATTTTCTTTTATTATTTTCCTTTTCTTTTCTGTTTACTTTTCTTTTCTTTTGTATTGCTTTCTCCCTTTTGTTTTTGTTTTTTTGTTTTTCTCCCGACGACGGTTTCTGATCAGCTGCGTCAACAACGTTTCACATTGAGCTTCTTCCCCTTCTTGTTCGTTGCTGAGTAATTGAGCCCCTCCGTGTGACTTTTCCAGAGCCATGGAGTACGATCTTTCTTAGGTAATGTAGTATTTATTGTTCTTTTCATGTGTGCTTCATCGTCATCGTCATCTTCCCTCATTGGGTTGCCGTATTGGTCGTAGTCTTCCTCGTTGGCGACTCCATCCATTTCGATGATACTCCTTTTGGATCTCCTCACGACAACACGGCTGGGATTGGCTGGGTCGGTTATGAAGAAGCATTGTGTCACGTGCTTAGCGTGTAACCATCTCTCATTTTTGGCAATGACGTTAACGTTCACGGGAGTGCTCTTTGCGTCGGGTATAGACATGGTGGTGAAATACTTGTTTTCTCTTATGACGTCCTTGGCCCATCTGACACGGAACATTGTCGCATCGTGCATTCCAGCATAGTCAAGCTCCCAAATCTCTTCGACCCTTCCCTAGAATCTTTCAATTGTGTCGTTGGCGTTGGTCACACATTGAATTGTCACCCCGGAGTTCTGGTAATCACTGTCCATGTCTTTGCCCTCCGCGTAGAACGTGTACCCATTGATATCGTAGGACTGATAGGTCGCGAGCTTGGGGCGGGACTATGTGCTAACGCGTGTATTAGCAATCCGTTCAAACTACCCTCTTTAGGGGGATTTTCAAGAACTTGCTCTTTGAATCAACGCAAGAAAGTGGCGTTGTTCTCTACAGTAACTTCGTCGTCCGTCTTGAGCATCCCCTTATCATGGTACTTCTTTGTGATGCTTTCTTTGTGCCGTGCCACATAATCATCTACCACATCTAGGTGTTGTAGCACTACTAAGTTAGCCATGTCAAAGTCGTTTCGTCGATCTGAGTAGTCCACGTGCAATTCCCTCCGGCCGTTGTTATGACCATCTCCTTCGAGCTTCCCATCGTGCTTCTTGATGGGCAAACCAACAACAGGGTCTCCGATGCCTATATAATTCTCGCAAAAGGAGACACACCCATGCGTCAGATACCCCTGGACGATGCTCCCTTCGGGACGGGACATGTTATGAATGAATCCTTTGATGACCCCATTCATCCTCTCGAATGGCATCATGCTATGAAGGAATGTTGGCCCGAGGTCGATGATGTCGTCCACAATGTGGGTACACAGATGCACCATGACATCAAAGAACGCGGGCGGGAAGTACATCTCAAGCTCACATAGTATGACAACAATCTCTTCCTGTAGCCTTCGGAGTTGCTTCACACTTATGGACTTTCGGGAGATAACGTCGAAGAAGTTGCAGAGACCAGTAAGCGTGTCACGGACGTGTTTCTCCATTATCCCTCTAATGGAAACCGGGAGTATCTGCATCATCATCACGTGACAGTCATGAGACTTCATCCCGCTGAACCTTTTCTTCTTGGGGTCTAGAAATCTGCTTATCTTCCCATAGTAACCGGAACTGACTTTGATTCCCATAAGGCACTTGATGAATTGATTGATCACCTTCGCACTTAAGGTGAAGCAAGAAGGGGGCAATAATTCTCCTCCTTCTTGGTGACTTTTTTGCCCCTTTCCGCCTCCTCCGTCTCTGTCTCCGTCTCCTCCGTTGACTTTTTACGATGGAGATCTTTCCTAATCTTCAAATCTTCCAAGTCTTTCCTCACCTTCGGCCCATCCTTGGTCTTCTCCGGCATGTTCATCAGTGTGCCAAGTTAGCTCTCGAGGACATTCTTCGTGATATGCATTTGATCAAGGAAATGAGGCGTGTCATGATTGGGCCAGTACTCCAAGTCCCAGAAAACAGACCTCGTTTTCCATACCTTCAGCAGTGGCTCCAGCGCCTTTTTGATCTTTCCCGGCGCAGGGCATTGTTCCCAGTTTCTCAACAGCTTGTCAATTTCTGCGCCGCTCCTCTTATGTGGAGGTACTCGAAGCTCATCCAACCCATTAAATAGATCTCCACGCTTTCTCCACGGGTCATCCTTCTCGAGCCATCTACGATGCCCCATGTACACGATTTTCCCGGACCCGCCATCTTTCGTTGACGTAAGCTGCTGAGACGTTGTATCATCCATGCACCTCGTCCATCCGCAGTATTCGTGGCACACCTGGCCTGAGGTGCACCATAACCAAGATAGTCGTGCATCGTCGTCATCAGCGCGGCTCTCATATGGAAATACTCCCCTTTGCTGGCGTCCCATGTCCATGCCGGTGTTTTCCATAACGTGTCTAGCTCCTCTTGTAGAAGCCCCATATACAAGTTAATACTATTTCCCGGTTGTTTCGGCCCTTGAATCAGCATGCTCATGTGTACGTACTTTGTCTTCATGCACTTCCATGGGGGGAGGTTATACATCCATACAAACACGGGCCATGTGTTGTGGTTGGTGTTCTGGTTTCCAAATGATTCATGCCATCGGTACTCGCACCAAGCACAATGTTCCTTGGATCTTCTGCAGCAAATCCATATACGGCGTTGAATGCTCTCCACTGGCTACCATCTATGAGTTGTCTCAGCTTCAGATCATCTCCATCGTCGGGCTTCTTCCTCTCCACGTGCCAGCGCATGAGCTTTGCTTCCTTAGGATCTACGAAATACCGCTGTAGATGGGGAGTGATCGGAAAATACCATACAACTTTCTGAGGAGCTTGCTTTCCTTCCTTCTTGTATCGAGAAGCATTGCACACTGGATAGCTAGTTTTTTCCGCATGCTCCCCCCCCCCCGATAAATGATGCAATTGTTGATGCATGCGTGGTACCTAATGTGCGGCAAATCAAAAGAGCAAACGATTTTCTTGGCCTCCTCGACACTAGTAGGACACGGGTTCCCCGCGGGAAGAACTTTATTATGTAGATACTTCAAATGCACATCAAGGCTTTTGTTTGTCCATTTGTTTTTGGCCTTCGTCTTCAGAAGTTCGCGCGTGAAACTCAAACGGGTCACCTCGGGATCGCAACCGTCATACAATGGAGTCTTCGAGTCTACTTCAAGTTGCGCCAGCTTGACCTCCTCTCTAGAAGCAGCTTTCTTGCTAGTCATACTCTTGCGAAGGAGGTCTCGAACATGAGGGTCCTACATGACTGCACTTAGTAGTGTTGAAGACTGTAGCGTGACCTCTTCTCCGCCATGTCCGGACTCTTCTTCGCCGTGTCCAGAATCTTCTCCAATGCTGTCATTTCCAGACTCTTCCCCAGCACCATCGTCGTGTCGATCGGTCATCTCTTCGTCGAGCCCCATGTCGTTATTCCCTACCATGTGGACGTCCTCCTCCTCATCAGCTTCTTCACTTATCCACTGAATATAGGCATCCATGAAACCATTCTTTAGTAGGTGCGCCTTCAAAGTGCCATGATCAAAAGGGTCCAAAAGGACTCCTTCCTTGCATCTTCCACACGGACATCTAATCCTAGTCCGATTATTTGCGTACATGTCCATCACAACGGATTGCATGTACCGCTCCACCTTCCATCCACTCACCTTCATGACCGTCTGCACGGTATAACAAGCAAAAGGGTTATAAAATAAATAATGCATGCATGCTTCAAAGTCATATAAAATTTTGGCATGACCTTGCCTAAAAATAGGACATGTTGAGTTTGCTCGAAATACATCGAAACGGAAATAAATCGACATCTCGGCGAAACATAAGCAACTCGATGGCATGTCACTCACACAAATCTCTCCATATATCCCAAAAACACATATTCGCATTCACACACATATTCCCATTCTTGAAATGAACAACTTTTTACTCACCTATATATCTCCCGAGAGCGATACCGATCGAGAGAGCATGCCGTGAATTAGATGATGAGAGACCGATCGAGACGTGTGTATGGCTAAATAGCTAGCTAGATCTAGTTCTTGGGGAGGAGAGGTGAATCTAGCTAGCTAACTAATGGAGAGGGAGTTATGTTGGAGGGGGACATTAATGGGGAGAGAGGAAGAGAGGTAGGAGAAAGAGAGAAAATGTGAGAGAGGCCATTTATGGAAGAGAGTTATGGTGGAGGGGGACATTAATGAGAAGAGAATTAGAGAGGTAGGAGGAAGAGAGAAGAAGAGCAACAATGGTGGAGAGTGGAGAGGGGACAGGAGGGGAGAGAGGGCAAAGTGGGGGAGAGGGAGGGGGTGAAAAGGTGGCAGCAGCCGCAACTAGCAGTAGTGCTGCTTACAAAAACGCGCTGCTACTATGGTACTTAGTAGTAGCGCTTTCCTAGAAAAGCGCTACTACTAAGTGTGGCACATTAGCAGTAGTGCTTGCATGTCAGAAAGCGCTACTGGTAGTTGTCTTAGTAGTAGCGCTTTCTCCCTCCCAGCGTTGTTACTATAAATAGTGTCGGTGGGGTCGGTGGGGCCACCTTAGCAGTAGCGCTTTCTTAGCACCCGGCGCTACTGCTAAGCCCTTAGTTGTAGTGCTGCCGGAATACAACGCTACTGGTAATTAGCAGCAGCATTTTTATTTTTCCAGCGCTACTAGTAGTCTCCTGTCTATAAGGTTTCTCCTACTAGTGTATAGGCATGATGCATGGATGGGGGCATGGTAGTGGGATTGGTGCTCGGAGGGAAGAGGCCATAATCCATATCACCAAGACCAAAATCGGAGAGTGGGAAGCTAGTATTGGCATGGTCATCCATGTTTGAGTGTGAGAAATATGTGGGCTGGGCAGCCCTATTTATAGCAAAATTTTCACAATTTTTGGACTAATTTGACCCCCTAACGGTCAAAATTTTGAATATAAGCATTATATTAAAAAACACCCTAATCCCTATTAACCACCCCCTAACCCATGCTACCCCCCCTAACCGGCTCCTAACGGCTCCCCCATCGATCGAGGCCCAACGACTCTCTCGGTCTCCCCCCCCCCCCCGCGTCGACAGCACGGCAGCGCTGGCTCCCTGCTCCCCCTGTCCCGCTCCTCCTTAATCAGGCTAGTCGGGCCGTGCCGCGTGCCAGGCCGTGCCAGGCCATGCTTTGGCGCGGCACAAGCTAATTGGGTCATGTTGTGCTGGCCCGCGTGCTCGGGGTAGCGGCCTAGGCACGACCCAAGGTGGGCTATGTGCCTGGCACTGCCCGTTTAGGTCGGGCCGGGCCCGGCCCGAAGCGTGCCGGCGCATCGTGCTCCTGGGCCGGCCCGTTTGTCCAGGTATGCGTTAGAGCATCTATAACCCCATGATTAAAAGGCTCTCATATTTGAGAAATTAAATCTGTCTAACTGAATTCCCAATAAGTTTAACTCCTCGAAAATTTAAGCAGAAGCAGTCTCTGCTGCTCAAATTTGAGTAAATGATTTCCTCAAACATGCCTCTCTCTCTCTCTCGGCTTCGTCCATGTCATCGCCTCCGTCGCCTCCTTGCCTCCGGTGGACCCCCCCCCCCCCCATTTACCCTGAAGGTCCATCGATACACTACATCCCCTCCGACCTATCACTTCACATTTTCTTTGTCCTCCGCTGCGATTCGCCTACTGAAGCTACCGTGTCACCTTGTTTCCTCATAACGGAACCGTCTGAGGAGCTGGATGTTGTACATCACTCGAGCTCGAGTTTTACGATGGCGGGTTTGCGGTCACCCTAGCATCCTTTTGAATGTCAGAGAGTAATTGTGGTGGGCTTCCTCGATGAACCTTGGGCACGACTTGGACGGGAATCACGCTCGTCGACGCATGCAAGCCATCCCCTCAGCCCCACCTTCCACCCATAGCCTCAACTCATAGCAACGCCAGCCGTTACAGCTCTCACCTCCCTTATCGACCAAGTGTTCGACAAATTTAATACCTGGATCATTCCCCTTTCTTTGTTTTATTTCTTGTTTTTTGCAATGGAGTTCAACATTGCAATTCTTAGATGAAGAGGTTGACAGAGATGTACTTTGACAACTCTTTGTCTGAAGAGGACAAAATGACAATTATTTTGAGGTGACCATTGTCGTGAACCTTCGGGGGTGACCAAGATGTGGATCTCAATTCAGACTCTTTCATGTAAATCTTGACAGAGTAGAAGGTCATGCCAAGTTTATCTAGGAATACTTTGCACCCAATGCAACATATTTGAAGTATTTACGGCGACTATTTTGGATGCACCAGGATCTCTTTTGATGCAATTGCAAGAGTTGTTGACGGTCATGATCCTTGTTTTTCATTGAGAAGGAATGAAACTGGAGAAACTAGTGCAAGTCCATTGAAATGTTTCGCGACTCTTAGAGTGATCGCCTATGGATGCTCAGTCGTGCAATCAATGACTAGATCTTGGGGAAGATATAATCCTCAAGACAGTTAAAAGAGTCACGGATCTTAGGATCAAAGTACTTGAGGGCACCAAATGATGAAGAGACTAAGAAGTTCCTAGGACTCAGTGAAGAACAAGGACGTCTAGGGATGTTGGATTTAATTTATTGCATGCATTGCACATGAAAGAATTGCCCCACGGGATGGAAAAGTTGGTACAAAGGGCATTTGAAAAATTCAGTCATCATTCTGAAGACAGTTGCATCAGTGGGTTTATGGATTGGCTTTCATACTTTGGTGCATGTCCCTCACAATAACCTTGATGTCCTTTCAAGATCACCATTTCTCAAAAGTCTTGTTTCTAGAGATGCTCGGCCTTGCAACTATGGTGTCAATGGCCATGAGTACAAGATTAACTACTACTTTGCATGTGGCATCTATCCCACATGGGCATGTTTTTTAGGAAGATAACTTTTAGGGATTCGGTTAGCTCCATGTTTGTTTTAACTCCTCGGGTTTGAGGAGGAGTTTGGGGAGCTAAAATTTAGGGTTTCTATTTGAGATGCTACTAAATAAGTAGTGAGCATTTTCATTGTTTTTCTTCGCTAACAATCAGTTCAACTATCCGAGGGATCATAGCTAGGGTGACACATTGATATATGCTCATGTACAAACTATAAAATCTGAATAAAATACTACAACATAATACATGGTTTTATATATGGGTGCAAAGCCTAATAAAGAGATGATGCAGAAAAACATAATCCAATCCCCGGGCTCTCAATTTTGGCATCAAATTTGCTTGGAGTTTTGCTTGATCTGCGTCCAGGGTCGCTCGGTTTGGAGACGGTCCTGGCCTTTGTGACAGATCATCTGGGTAGTGACCAAGTCTGACCTTGGGTGATCCCCATCATTGTTTTGTCCAGGTTTACGTCCGTCACTATTTGAGGTCACTTGGTTTCCTCACCGGATCGTCCGGGATTTGGGATCAAACTATCTAGGGCCATGGAAAATAAGTCAATTTGATCTGTCTTTGATCAACCATAAAGTTGCTCGCCACACCTTTCAAGCATATAATTTATGTAGAAAACGGGTAGTTTCTATATCTCTTTATACCATTTTCCATTTTGGTCTAGGGCTATGATACATCTCCATCGTTTCTACTTTTCCAAACTCTTTTGCCCTTGTTTTGGACTCTAATTTGCAGGATTGGAATGGAACTAGCCCGGACTGACGTTGTTTTCAGCAGAATTGCCTTGGTGTTATTTTTGTGCAGAAATAAAAGTTCTCGGATTGACCTGAAAATTTACAGAGAATATTTTTGGAGTTAATAAAAAATACTAGCGAAAGAATCAACCAGAGGGGGGCCACCCATTGGCCACAAGCCAGGGGGCGCCCCCGCCACGCCTAGGTGGTTTGTGGGCCCCCTACAGCTCCACCGACCTCAATTCCAACTCAATATAATCCTATTCGGGGGAAAAAAATCAAGGAGAAGAGTTCATCGTGTTTCATGATATGGAGCCGCCGCCACCTCCTATTCTTCCTCGGGAGGCCAGATCTGGAGTCCGTTTTGGGCTCTAGAGAGGGGAAATCGACACCATCGTCATCACTAACCATCCTTCGTCACCAATTCCATGATGTTCTCCACCGTTTGTGAGTAACTCCATCGTAGGCTTGCTGGACGGTGATGGGTTGGATGAGATTTACCATGTAATCGAGTTAGTTTTGTTAGGGTTTGATCCCTAGTATCCACTATGTTCTGAGATTGATGTTGCTATGATTTTGCTATGCTCAATGCTTGTCACTAGGGCCCGAGTGCCATGATTTCAGATCTTAACCTATTATGTTTTCATGAATATATATGTGTTCTTGATCCCATATTGCAAGTTGTAGACACCTATTACGAGTTATGATCCCCATCCCCCAGGGTGACAATAACTGGGATTCTTTCCGGTGATTATCGTAGTTTGAGGAGTTCATGTATTCACTAAGTGCTAATGCTTTGGTCCGGTTATCTATTAAAAGGAGGCCTTAATATCCCTTAGTTTCCATTAGGACTGTGCTGCCACGGGAGGGTAGGACAAAAGATGTCATGCAAGTTCTTTTCCATAAGCACGTATGACTATATATGGAATACATGCCTACATTACATTAATGAATTGGAGCTAGTTCTGTGTCACCCTATGTTATAACCGTCGCATGATGAATGACATCTGACATAATTATCCATCACTTACCCATTGCCTACGAGCTTTTCACATATTGATCCTTGCTAAGTTAATTTTCCGTTGCTACTGTTACAATCACTACAAAACTGCTACAACCACTTTTGCCTTCATTAGCATTACTGCCATACTAATTTGCTACTAAATACTTTGCTACTGATATTAAGTATTTCAGGTGTGGTTGAATCGACTACTCAGCTGCTAATACTCGAGAATATTCTTTGGCTCCCCTTGTGTCAAATCAATAAATTTGGGTTGAATACTCTACCCTCGAAAACGGTTGCGATCCCCTATACTTGTGGGTTATCAAGACCTTTTTCTGGCGCCATTGTCAGGGAGCATAGATCTATTCTCTGAGTCACTTGGGATTTATATCTGTTGATCACTATGAAGAATTTGAAAGACCCAAAAACCAAGATCTATCCCTCTACTACGAGGGGAGGTAAGGAGCTGTCATCTAGCTCTGCACTTGATTCACCTTCTGTTATGAGAAAATTTGCGACACCACCACGTGCTATTGATTCTGATATGTCGTAAGTAATTGATGATGCCACTTCTGCTATGCATGATGCTTATGATGATACTTTGCTTGATAATACTATGCCACTACGTGAATTTCTTGATAAACAAATTGCTAGTGTCAATGCTGAAACTGATGATATTTCTGAAACTGGTGAAATTATTGATAATGAACACTATGAGACACCTGGTAGACCTAGCTCTCCTAGATATGAATTGCCTAATATACCTAAGGGTTATGTTATGGAGGGAGAGGTAGCTAGGGACTTTCTTGCTTGTAAGGATAGAGATGATCTTAAGAAATTGCTATGCAAGTGGAAGGAAAAATCTTTGAATGCTAGAATGCAATATGATCCTAAGTTTGCTACTTCACTATCTTTGTTACTAAGAAGGATTATGAATTCTCTGTTGATCCTAAGTTAATTACTTTGGTTGAATCTGATCCTTTCCATGGTTATGAATCTGTAACTGTTGTGGCACATCTTACTAAATTGAATGATATAGCTACCCTATTTACTCATGAGGAAAAAATTCATTATTACTATATTCTTAAGTTGCTTCCTTTCTCATTAAAGGGTGATGCTAAGATATGGTTTAATTCTCTTGCTCCTGGTTGTGTGCGTAGTCCCCAGGATATGATATATTACTTCTCTGAAAAATATATTCCTGCCCATAAGAAACAAGCTGCCTTGCAAGAAATATTTAACTATGTGCAAATTAAAGAAGAGAGTCTCCCACACGCTTGGGGGAGGCTTCTCCAATTACTTAATGCTTTACCTGATTGTCCTCTCAAGAAAAACAAAATACTTGATATCTTTATAATGGACTAACCGATGCTTCTAGGGACCACCTAGATAGTTGTGCTGGTTGTGTTTTCAGGGAACGAGCTGTTGAACAAGCTGAACTACTATTGAATAATATATTGAGAAATGATAATGATTGGACTATTCCTGAACCACCTCCAAAGCCCATTCCGAAGAAAAGAGGTATTGTTTTTCTTAGTCCTGAAGATATGCAAGAGGCAAATAAGTCTATGAAAGAAAACGGTATTAAAGCTGAAGATGTCAAGAATCTACCACTTATTGAAGAAATACATGGTCTTGATAACCCGACATAGGTAGTAGAGGTAAATTCTCTCCGTAGATTTGATGAAGGTGATGTTCCTTATAATAAGTCTGCCAGCCAATGCTTGGATGAGTTTGATAACTTTGTTGTTAAGCAAGAAAATTTCAATGCTTATGTTAGTAGACAATTGAAACATAATGCTTACATGCTTGACCGCTTAGGTGATTATGTGAGTAGAACTATTAATGATCTTAAGCTTATTAGTAAACTTGCTTCCATGGTAACTACTCAAGTAGAACAAGTACTTAAAGCACAAAATGATTTGCTTAATGAGATGAATGGTAAGAACAATGATCATTCTGTTAGAGTTGTGACTAGAGGAGGTAAAATGACTCAGGAACCTTTGTATCCCGAGGGTCATCCTAAGAGAATTGAGCAAGATTCTTAGGATATTAATACTGATACACCTAGTCGTCCCATTAATAAAAAGAAAAAAGAATGATGATAGGACCTTGGATGCTGCTAGTGAACCTGTTATAGATACACCTGAAAATCTAAATGATATTTCTATTTCCGATGCTAAGACACAGTCTAGTAATGAACACGAGCCTAGTGATAATATTAATGATGATGTTCATGTTGATGCTCAACCTAGTAATGATAATGATGTGGAGATTGAACCTGCTCTTGATCTTGATAACCCTCAACCTAAGAATAAAAGATATGACAAAAGAGACTTTGTTGCTAGGAAGCATGGTAAAGAAAGAGAATCATGGGTTCAGAAACCCATGCCCTTTCCTCCTAAACCATCCAAGAAAAAGGAGGATGAGGAATTTGAACGTTTTGTTGAAATGCTTAGACCTGTCTTTTTGTGTATGCGCTTCATTGATATTCTGAAAATGTCTCCTTATGCTGAGTATATGAAAGATATTGTGACAAATAAAAGAAAGATACCGAAAGCTGAGATTTCCACCATGCTTGCTAATAATACCTTTAAGGGTGGAATACTAAAGAAACTAGGAGATCTCGGAGTACCTACTATACCATGCTCTATTAATAGAAATTATCTTAAAACTGCTTTATGTGACCTTGGAGATGGTGTTAGTGTTATGCCTTTCTCTTTGTATCGTAGAATTGATTTGAATAAGTTGACACCTACTGAAATCTCTTTGTAAATGTCCAATAAGTCAACTACTTTACCCATCGATATTTGTGCGGATGTGCCTGGCGTAGTTGCAAATGTTACTATTCTAACGGACTTTGTTATTCTTGATATTCCCGAGGATGACAGTATGTCGATCATCCTTGGTAGACCTTTTTTGAATACTGCAGGGGTTGTTATTGATTGCAACAAGATCAATGTCACTTTTCATGTTAATGGTAATAAGCATACGGTACACTTTCCAAAGAAACAACCTCAAGTTCATAGTATCAACTCCATTGGAAAAATTTCAACGATTATCATTGGAGACTTTGAATTCCCTCTCCCTACTGCCAAAAAGAAATATGATATACTTATTGTTGGGGACATGCATATCCCCGTTGAGGTAACCTGGTGCTATTTGAAAATTCTCCGGTTCCGTGTCATTCGAAAAAAGTTTGTCAATAAGACTTGATCAACCTTATTGATGAATTCTTTTTGGTGAGCATGAGATGGATGAATTTAGGAGGCACAACCTTCTGTACCCAACTTTTACTTTCTGTTGTTTAGATTAGACAAAGTAAAAAATGTTATTATTTTTATGTGTTCTCATTTATCCGTGCAATAAAAGATGTCCTGAAAATAAAAGTTCTCCAAATGCCCTAAAAATGTAGTATGGTTTTTTCTAGAATATTTAAGAATTTTTGGCATTGAGAACATATCAGGGGGCTACACCAGTGAGCCACAAGCCCACAAGGCACGGACACCCCCATGGGCACGCCCAGGTGGCTTGTGGGTCCCACGTAGGCCCCCTCACTTATTCCAGCACCATCCACTCCATCTTCCTCCAGAAAAAATCCCACCATTGCTCAAACCCGTGTTCTAGCTCTTTTTGCTGCCATTTTTGATCTCCTTGTGCAAAGCTCCAACTGCAAAACTGTTTTGGGGGATGGATCTTCGGTATGTGACTCCTCCAATGGTCTAATTAGTTTTTGTTTTGGTGCTTTATATATTGCAAAAAAATTCTTCTATGGCGACCTTGTTCTTGAGCTTGCATGTCAAATTTGTATGGTCCCAAGTAGTTTTGATGCATGATGTAGGGTCTAGGCACTTATGGGAGTACTTGCTATAAGTTTTGTGGAGTTTTGTTCACCCTTATTTTGAGTCACTAAAAATTTCAGAAATTTTCAAAGAAAGAAAAATGTAGAGGCGAATATACCAAGGGGGTTCCTCAGGCAAGATGGCCCCGAGACTCGCGATACGTGAGCCTGACCTTGAACCATCGAGGGAAGCTCAAGTGCGGCCTTGTGAATGGCCATCGGATCAATTCATGGTTCAGGTCGGTTTCAACGAAGAATTTTACACGTACACACGAAATGTTGGCCTTGAATATTTCGTTTCAGACCAATGCAAGAAATATTATCAACTCGCTGATTCTTTCGTGCGGAGGAAAAACGGAGACACTTTATAACCAAAGAGGAGGCAAACGAGTACGAGAGAAAGGCGGAAGCCACTCGCCTCCATGCTACAGTCGTTCAGGCGGTAGCCGCCACAGCCCAATACAACTCCAACTATGACTTTGGATATTATCCGGGCCATCCATGGCCCTAGACCAACTTAGGCCAAAAGCCTAAGCTTGGGGGAATACATACTTCTCACCGACATTACATTCATGTTCACACACTCATCTTAGTAGTTGGTGCTCATACTTTTTCACTGTACCTTCCATGGTAGTTTATTTATTATTTCTGCTTTCTTCTTGTGTGCTTAATTAACCTTGAGAAAATCCAAAACAAAATAGTTCTAGCTTTACCTTCTAGTCTGTTTAGTTGTAGCATTAAAAGAAAACCCAAAAATATTTCTTGTTCTTCTTTTGCTTGTTGAGAGCTTTCCCATGTAAATAGTTTTCTCGTTCTTGTTTTGAAATTTCTTTCTTTGGGTCGTAAGGAGAAGACCACAATGAAAATGATGAGTGGCTCTCATATGCATTATTGTGTATCTATTAGAGAGCCCTTATTACTTTGCCTTCTCCCTTGAGTTATTGTTTGCAGATTCCAGCTTAGTCCAATGCACGTGCACTCTTATTATTATTCACATTGTCCGGTCATGCAAGTGGAAGGCAATAATGACGATATATGATGAATAGATTGAGATGGAGAAAAGCTGGTATGAACTCGACCTATTTTGTTTTTGTAAATATGATTAGCTCATCATTCTGGATTCAGCTCATTATGGATGAAACATATTTGCAATGACAATTAGAGATTATAGTTACTCATGACATGCTTAATTAGCTAAGAGTGTATAATGGTTTGTCTTGAGTGCCAACATGCATCTTAAAATGGTTGTGATGTAGTATGATGGGATGGTATCCTCCTTTGAATGATTCAAGTGGCCTGACTTGGCACATGTTCACGCATGTAGTTGAAACAAAATCAACATAGCCTCCACGATATTTATGTTCATGGTGATTTATATCCTACTCATGCTTGCATTCAATGTTGGTTAATCTCAATGCATGTTTATGACTATTGTTGCTCTCTAGTTGGTCGCTTCCCCGTATCTTGCTAGCCTTCACTTGTACTAAGCGGGATTACTGCTTGTGCATCCACTTCTTTGAACCCAAAGTTGTTCCATATGAGTCCACCATACCTACCTATATGCGGTATTTACCTGTCGTTCCAAGTAAATTTGCATGTGCCAAACTCTAAACCTTCAAATAATATTCTATTTTGTATGCCCGAATCGCTCATGTAGCGACTCAGGGAGGTCAGTATCTTCCATGCTAGGTGGGTTATTCTAATGATATGGGTTGATTCACTATCATTCACGAGAAAGTGGCTGGTATTTGGGATGCTCGGTTCCATGCTCAAAAGTCAAATCAAAATATAATGAAACAAAACTCCCATAGGATTGTTGTTTGTATGGAGGGTACCCGTGGATTTGGCCAGGCGTGGAGTGTGTTCGATTGCTGGAGGGGGAGTAAGAACTTTATCGTTCTGTTTGGGAACCGCCTATAATGTATCTAGAATGAAAGATGGTGAAATATATTGGTTGTTATGTTGGCAATGGAAGCATACCGCTCAAAATTATTATTCACCAAGTTTTAAAAAGCTCGAGCTCTGGCACCTCTGCAAATCCATGCTTCCCTCTGCAAAGGGCCTATCTATTTTACTTTACTGTTGAGTCATCCTCCTCTTATAAAAAGCACTAGATAGAGAGCACCACCATCATTTGTATGCTTTGCTATTAATTGATATTGAGTATGAGTGTGACTGGATCTCTTTTACCATGAATTACAATTTCTAGTCAGTCCTTGTTCTTCAGGGGTGCTTTGCATATATGTTTTGTGGTCTCAGAAAGGGCTCGAGATACCATTATATCATATTGTATCATGATTGTTTTGATAAAATTGTTTTCATCCTATATTTATTATTACCGCTCGCTAGTTGATTATGCCATTGATATGAGTAAATGTGAGACCTAAATATTAGTGTGAATGTGGTTAGTCTATAATCTTTGTTGAAAATGTGAACATCACTTAGATATATTTACAACAACAAGATCAAACCGAGTTTATAAAAGTTTTTCTTTGTCCCTTTTAGTTTGTCAACTCAATTGCTTGAGTGCAAGCAATGGGTTAAGCTTGGGGAGTTGATACATCTCCATTGTATCTACTTTTCTAAACTCTTTTGCCCTTGTTTTGGACTCTAATTTGCATGCTTTGAATGGAACTAACCCGGACTGACGTTGTTTTCAACAGAATTGCCTTGGTGCTATTCTTGTGCAAAAATAAAAGTTCTCGGATTGACCTGGAAATTTATGAAGAATATTTTTGGAATTAATAAAAAATACTGGCAAAAGAATCAACCAGAGGAGGCACCCATTGGCCACAAGCCAAGGGGCACCCCCTAGGTCGTGCCCAGGTGGTTTGTGGGCCCCCTACAGCTCCACCGACCTCAATTCCAACTCAATATAATCCTATTCGGGGAGAAAAATCAAGGAGAAGAGTTCATCACGTTTCACGATACGAAGCCGATGCCACCTCCTATTCTTCCTCGGGAGGCCAGATCTGGAGTCCGTTTTGGGCTCCAGAGAGGGGAAATCGACACCATCGTCATCACCAACCATCCTTCGTCACCAATTCCATGATGCTCTCCACCGTTCGTGAGTAACTCCATCGTAGGCTTGCTGGACAATGATGGGTTGGATGATATTTACCATGTAATCCAGTTAGTTTTGTTAGGGTTTGATCCCTAGTGTCCACTATGTTCTGAGATTGATGTTGCTATGAGTTTGCAATGCTTAATGCTTGTCACGAGGGACTGAGTGCCATGATTTCAGATCTGGACCTATTATGTTTTCATGAATATATATGTGTTCTTGATCCTATATTTCAAGTTGTAGACACCTATTATGATTTATGATCCGCATCCCCCAGGGTGACAATAACTGGGATTCTTTCCGGTGATTATCGTAGTTTGAGGAGTTCATGTATTCACTAAGTGATGATGCTTTGGTCCGGTTATCTATTAAAAGGAGGCCTTAATATCCCTTAGTTTCCATTAGGACCCCGCTGCCATGGGAGGGTAGGACAAAAGATGTCATGCAAGTTCTTTTCCATAAGCACGTATGACTATATATGGAATACATGCCTACATTACATTGATGAATTGGAGCTAGTTCTGTGTCACCCTATGTTATAATCGTCGCATGATGAATGCCATCCGACATAATTGTCCATCACTAATCCATTGCCTACGAGCTTTTCACATATTGATCCTTGCTAAATTACTTTTCCGTTGCTACTGTTACAATCACTACAAAACTGCTACTGTCACTTTTGCCTTCGTTACCGTTACTTCCATACTACTTTGCTTCTAAATACTTTGCTGCAGATATTAAGTATTTTAGGTGTGGTTGAATTGAAAATTCATCTGCTAATACTCGAGAATATTCTTTAGCTTTCCTTGTGTCGAATCAATAAATTTGGGTTGAATACTCTACCCTCGAAAACTATTGCGATCCCCTATACTTGTGGGTTATCAGGCTACCCTTTGTCCAGTCATTTCATATGTATGCATAAAGCGTCCCACACTCTTCACATGCCCTACATTTTAATTGCTCGAGGGATTACAGAGGATCTAACCCTAGTGAGATTCAAGACCACCTCTCTCTTTGATCGATTACTTTTGAGGTTGGAGCAACATTTCCAAGCTTTTTCTCTTGCTACTCTGGAAGGTTGGGGACTCCTAAGTGGTAGGAATCATCAGCAAGGTTCCAAATTTGTGCATTTTCTAGGAGTTTGGGAAGGTTAGGAGGACTCCTAGGTGGTAGGAATCACCTCGTTAAGTGGATTGAGCTTGGCCTTTGTTTGTCAAGGCTCGCAGAGAAGAAGGCAAGACTTGATGTTGTGTGATGCTTTATTTAACCACTCGCCCTTCAAGAAAGTGAACAACGAGTTGCATCTTGGTCCTCGTGTGCTTTTGTTATTTTTTATCCCTGCCTTATTTACTTATGATTATAGTGTTGCTTGGTCATCGTATAGGGTGTTATATATAGTTAAATATTTAATAACTTGACTAAATTCCATAATTTTGTAAATAAAATATTCAAAATTATAGGCACATATTCATCCCCTCTAGTCAACATATTTAAACTTTCAAACACAAATATGAAAGAAGGATGTTGCCCTTCAACATGTGAATTAAATAGAAGTATTTTATTCTGGACTGGTCTCTGGCATGATGCTTGCTTACATGTTTAGCTCCCACGTCTCTTCAGTTGTGCAAAGGATACTAAGATGATAGTTTCCTTTGTCTTACAACATGAATTTTTGGATGATCTAGTTCATTACCTTTGTCCTTTCAAATACACTAATAATTTGTTTAGATGGAATATATTTGTTTTAATCTTGGTACTCATGAAGAAAAAACTGTTGGGGAACATTGCATGGGAAACAAAAAAAATCCTATGCACATACAAGATCTATCCATGGTGATGATCATCTACGAGAGGAGAGATTGGATCCACATACCCTTGTAGGTCGCTAAGCGGGAAGCGTTAAGAAATGCAATTGATGTAGTCGAACGTCTTCACGATCCAAATCGCAAGCCATACCACGACCCAATCATGATCTAGTGTCGAACGGACGACACCTCCGCGTTCAGCACACGTATAGTTTGATGAAGATCTCTGCCTCCTTTATCTAGCAAGATAGGGCGGAGAGGTAGATGAGTTCTCCGATACCACAATGGCATGGTGGCGGTGGTGGTGAACTAATTCGGCAGGGCTTCGTCGAGCTTCTGTCGAACTAATCTAGAGGAGAACGACGATCTAGAGGGAGAAGGGAAGCACGTGGCTTTTTAGGCACTGGCTGCCCTCAAAACCCTCCACTATATATAGGAGGAGAGGGGTAGGTGGGAGGCTCCCTAGGGTTTCCCCTAGGGGCTTGGCGCAAGGAGGGGAGGAGTCCACCTCCCACAAGGGAGGTGGAGTCCTAGTAGGACTCCCTCCCCCACTTGGCCTTCCCACCTCTTGCGCATAGGCCTCCTAGGGGCTGGCTTCCTAGCCCACTAGGGGCTGGTACGCCACCTCCAGGTCCCATGTGGACCCTTGGGTGGGTAGGCCCCACTTGGTGGACCTCCTGAACCCATTCCTCACTCCCGGTACACTACCGGAAGTACCCGAAACTTTTCTGAAACCCAAATACCACTTTCTTATATATCAATCTTTACCTACGAACCATTCCGAAGCTCCTCATGACATCTGGGATCTCATCTGGGACTTCAGAAAACCTTCGTCCACCAACATACATAACTCAATACTACCGAAACGTCACCGAACCTTAAGTCTGTAGACCCTACGGGTTCGAGAACTATGTAGACATGACCGAGACACCTCTATGGTCAATAACCAATAGTGCGACCTAGATGCCCATATTGGTTCCTACATATTCTACGAAGATCTTTATCGGTTGAACCTCTATGTCAAGGATTCAGTTAATCTCGTATGCAGTTCCCTTTGTTCTTCGGTATGTTACTTGCCCGAGATTCGATCGTCGGTATCTCTATACCTAGTTCAATCTCATTACCGGCAAGTCCCTTTGCTTGTTCCATAATACAAGATCCTGTGACTAACACTTTAGTCACTTTGCTTGCAAGCTCATTATGATGTTGTATTACCGTGTGGGCCCTGAGATACCTCTCCGTTCACACGGAGTAACAAATCCCAGTCTTGATCCATACCAACTCAAGAGACACCCTCGCAGATACCTGTAGAGCACCTTTATAGCCACCCAATTACGTTGTGATATTAGGTACACACAAGGCACTCCTCCGGTGTTAGTGAGTTACATGATCTCATGGTCATAGGAACAGATACTTGACATGCAAAAAATTGTAGCAATAAACTGACACAGTCATATGCTACATTCAGAGTTTGGGTCTTGTCCATTACATCATTCTCCTAATGATGTGATTTCGTTATCAAATGACATCTCATGTCTATGGCTAGTAAACCTTGACCATCTTCGATCAACGAGCTAGTCAGGTAGAGGCTTATTAGGGACACGTTGTTTCGTGTATGTATCCACACATGTATTTGAGTTTCCAATCAATACAATTATAGCATGGATAATAAACATTTATCATGAACAAGGAAATATAATAATAACCATTCTATTATTACCTCTAGGGAATATTTCCAACAAAGACATCATTGGATACCCGGAGCTACATCTGAGGCAACGGTAAGTGTTGGTGCAGAATACTAGTGTAACCTTGGTAGAGTGTCACGCGTAGACGGAAGGCGCGATGAGAGTGTGTGCAGAGAAATTACCCAAGTCCATGCCCTTCAAGTGGAGGTAATACCCCAATTTTGCTTGGATTAGATTGATGGTGTATATGATTCGTGTGAGGAGGTTTGAGTACAAGAGTGATTAGGATCACATGGGTATATTGAGATTAGATGTGTGCCATCTAGCCTTAGGCCTTGCCTACATATGGGACAAGGCCTAGGATTTACATGAGTCCATGTCGGTTATGGGGGGAGGGGTGAAGACTAGGATAGCATTACTTGATCACCAAGTAGATCGCCACGTCCTAAGAAGTCCACCAATCAGAAAGCGGGCCTAGACCACATGGTGTGATGATGGGCTGATGTCTGGTGGGCCCACTTTTGATTCACTTGTGTACCCTCAATGCATGGCACCGTTCGTAGGTTTTCAACGGTGAAGTTAAAGCATAAGATTTTCTTTTCTAGTTGTTGATTCATGACCGATTGAACACTAGGAGTTTATTAGCTAGAAATAATTTCATTGCCATACAATCGTGTTACCTTGGCCATCCTTTACTGAGATAAGACACTTCATCATCTCTTTCGGTAATATTCTTTTGATCTGAACTGTTGGGACTTTATTTGCCCTTAGAGAAGATTAAATATTTCTGTCATGGAGGCATATGAGCCATCAGGTGTGAGTTCAAGTCTATAAATGATGGCCATTTGTTAGGACATGCTATATGTAGGTGACTGTGTGGAGTCTTAGTGCCGAGCAAGCGCATGTTGGTGTACTAGGTTCGAGACTCACCTCTACCTAGTTTATTGAGCATGGTTCCTCCTATGCTCAACTCATTTTGTTTTTTGTATGTAGGTGACTGGAATTTCTTTTTGTCCAAGCCAACTCTCCTTCCTCCCTTTCATCCTCCTCATTATGCCAGAGACACCCTCTAGCACAGGCCTAACCACCAACCCATGGTCGATGGTGTTGTTGCGCACGCCTCGTCGCCTCAACCTTTTCAAGTCGCCTCCTGCATCACTTTGCTGCTTCCCCGCTCATCCTAAGCCCCATCCTTCTCTGGTGTTGGTGATCAAACCACGTACACTAGTAGAAAACAGGGCTTTGGTCTAGGCCTGAAATGCCATTAATCCCGGTTCACTCATGAATCGGGAACCATGGCGGCATCGGTCCCAGTTCATGAGGCCAGGACGCCGGTGAGGCCTCGTGGGCCATTGGTCCGGGTTAGTCTGACCCCTTTGGTCCCGGTTCTAGACACGAACCGGGACCAATGGGCCTCGCTCCTGGCCCACAATCATTGGTCCCGGTTTGTGGCTGGAACCGGGACCAATGATCGCATTTGTTGTTGCATTTAATTTTTTTACATAGTTTGAATGTATGTTTTAATTAGATGCTCTAGAGAGCTATATGTTGTTCAATAATGAGAACTATGTATGAACTTTATGTATTTATTTTGGTCACTACTATACTTTGGCTTTCATGTGATGATTAATTTCTATTAATTTGGTGACTTTTCTATTCATGATATTTTGTAATGGTTTTTAATACACTTTATTATACTTCGAAAGAGATTGTCTGTTTTGTACACGAAATGCATCCAGTTTTTGCCGTAACCCTCTCAACTTTTTATAACATGCTATGTGGGTGAAATAATGATACCATGCCAACTTTCGACCTTTTTAGAGTTCATTTCTATTGCTTTTCAATTTTAGTGTCATTTAGCTCAAAAAATCAATAAATGCATGAAAAAATAACAAATGAAGTCAGAAAAAAAATTAATGATGTGGCTTTGAATGGTGCATTTTGAACACACAAAAGGTCTGGAGTTCGAAAAAATGAAATCTCTTTGTAACAGATGAGTTTTCGTCCGAAACCCTGATACTTCGAAAGAGATTGACCGTATTGTACACGAAGTGCATCCAGTTATTTCCGTAACCCACTCAACTCTTTATAACATGCTATGTGGGCGAAATGATGATACCATGCCAACTTTTGACCTTTTCAGAGTTCATTTGTAGTGCTTTTCAATTTCAAGGTCATTTAGCTCAAAAAACAGTAAATGCATCAAAAATACCAAATGAAGTCACAAAGGGTTGAAAATTGATTATGTGGCTTTGAATGGTTCGTTTTTAACACACAAAAAGTCTACAGCTCAAATAAGTTCAAAAAAATGAAATCCCTTTGTAACAAATGAGTTTTCGTCCGAAACACTAATACTTCGAAAGAGATTGTCTGTTTTGCACATGAAGGGCATCCAGCTATTGTCGTAACCCTCTCAAGTCTTTATAACATGCTATGTTGGTGAAATGATGATACCATGCCAACTTTCGACCTTTTCAGAGTTCATTTGTAGTGCTTTTCAATTTCAAGATCATTTAGCTCAAAAAAATAGTAAATGCATGAAAAATACCAAATGAAGTCAGAAAGGGTTGAAAATTGATGATGTGGTTTTGAATGGTGCATTTTGAACACACAAAAAGTATATAGTTCAAATAAGTTCAAAAAATTGAAATCCCTTTGTAATAGATGAGTTTTCGTCTGAAACTCTGATACTTCGAAAGAGATTGTCTATTTCGCACACGAAGTGCATCCAGTTTTTGCCTTAACACTCTCAACTTTTTATAACATGCTATGTGGGTGAAATGATGATACCATACCAACTTTTGACCTTTTCAGAGTTCATTTGTACTGCTTTTCAATTTCAAGCTCATTTAGCTCAAAAAAATCAGTAAATGCATGAAAAATACCAAATGAAGTCAGAAAGGGTTGAAAATTGATGATGTGGCTTTTAATGGTGCATTTTGAACGCACACAAAGTCTGGAGTTCAAATAAGTTCAAAAAAATGAAATACGTTTGTAACACATGAGTTTTCGTCCAAAACCCTAATACTTCGAAAGAGATTGTTTGTTTTGCACACGAAGTGCATCTAGTTATTGACGTGACCCTCTAAAATTTTTATAACATGCTATGTAGGTGAAATGATGATACCAGGCAAACTATCGACCTTTTTAGAGTTCATTTGTAGTGCTTTTCAATTTCAAGGTCATTTAGCTCAAAAACAGTAAATGCATGAAAAATACCAAATGAAGTCAGAAAGGGTTGAAAATTGATGATGTGGCTTTGAATGGTGCATTTTGAACACACACAAAGTCTAGATTTCAATTAAGTTCAAAAAAATGAAATCCCTTTGTAACACATGAGTTTTCGTGCGAAACCCTGATACTTCGAAAGAGAATGTCTGTTTTGCACACGAAGTGCATCCAGTTATTGGTGTAACCCTCTCAACTTTTTATAACATGCTATGTGGGTGAAATGATGACACCACGCAAACTATCGACCTTTTCACACTTCATTTGTAGTGCTTTTCAATTTCAAGGTCATTTACACAAAAAATAGTAAATGCATGAAAATACCAAATGAAGACGGAAAGGGTTGAAAATTGATGATGTGGCTTTGAATGGTGCATTTTGAACACACAAAAATTCTGAAGTTCAAATAAGTTCAAAAAAATGAAATCCCTTTGTAAGACACGAGTTTTCGTGCGAAACCCAGATACTTCGAAAGAGATTGTCTGTTTTGCACACGAAGTGCATCCAATTTTTGCCTTAACCCTCTCAACTTTTTATAACATGCTATGTGGGTGAAATTATGATACCATGCGAAGTTTCGACCTTTTCAGACTGCATTTGTAGTGCTTTTCAATTTCAAGCTCATTTAGCTCAAAAAAAAATTAGTAAATGCATTAAAAATACCAAATGAAGTCACAAAGGGTTGAAAATTGATGATGTGGCTTTGAATGGTGCATTTTGAACACACAAAAAGTCTGGAGTTCAAATAAGTTCAAAAAAATGAAATCCCTTTGTAACAGATGAGTTTTCGTCTGAAACCCTAATACTTAGAAAGAGATTGTATGTTTTGCACACAAAGTGCATCCAGTTATTGACGTAACCATATCAACTTTTTATAACATACTATGTGGGTGAAATTATGATACCATGCCAACTTTCGACCTTTTCAGAGTTCATTTGTAGTGCTTTTCAATTTCAAGGTCATTTAGCTCAAAGAAATCGATAAATGCATGAAAAATACCAAATGAAGTCAAAAAGGGTTGAAAATTGATGATGTGGCTTTGAATGGTGCATTTTGAACAAACAAAAAGTCTGGAGTTCAAATAAGTTCAAAAAAAATGAAATCCTTTGTAACAGATGAGTTTTCGTCAAAAACCCTAATATTTCGACAAAGATTGTCTGTTTTGCACACGAAGTGCATCCAGTTATTGACGTAACCCTCTCAACTTTTTATAACATGGTATGTGGGTGAAATGATGATACCATCCAAACTTTCAACCTTTTCAGAGTTCATTTGTAGTGCTTTTCAATTTCAAGGTCATTTAGCTCAAAAAAATCAGTAAATGCATGAAAAATACCAAATGAAGTCAGAAAGGGTTGAAAATTGATGATGTGGCTTTGAATGGTGCATTTTGAACACACAAAAAGTCTGGAGTTCAAATAAGTTCAAAAAATGAAATCCCTTTGTAACAGATGAGTTTTCGTTCGAAACCCTAATACTTCGAAAGAGATTGTGTGTTTTGCACACGAAGTGCATCCAGTTATTGTCGTAACCCTCTCAACATTTTATAACATGGTATATGGTGAAATTATTGTACCATGCCAACTTTTGACCTTTTCAGAGTTCATTTGTAGTGCTTTTCAATTTCAAGGTCATCTGGCTCAAAATATCAGCAAATGCATGAAAAGTACCAAATGAAGTCAGAAAGGGTTGAAAATTGATGATGTGGCTTTGAATGGTGCATTTTGAACACACAAAAAGTCTGGAGTTCAAATAAGTACAAAAAAATGAAATCCCTTTGTAACAGATGAGTTTTCGTCCAAAACCCTGATACTTCGAAAGAGATTGTCTGTTTTGCACACGAAGTGCATCCAGTTTTTGCCGTAACCCTCTCAACTTTTTATAACATGCTATGTGGGTGAAATGATGATACCATGCCAACTTTCGATCTTTTCAGAGTTCATTTGTAGTGTTTTCAATTTCAAGGTCATTTAGCTCAAAAAAAATAGTAAATTAGTAAATACATTAATAGCAAAAAGAATTTCCATAAAGTATATTTTGTTACAAGATTTAATAGAAACTAAAAAGCTTTAATAAAACTCTAATAGCAAAAGGAATCAGCTAAAAAGAACCAATACAAAATAAAATTATGCAACAAAAATTAGATAGATTTTATGCAACTAAAATTATATAACTAAAAATAACATCTACAAAGAATAAATAATTTTTTAAAGCATAATATATGCGAAAAAAATAAAAAACGACCTAGCTAGTAGGCACCACGGCCTGCATACGACTAGAAACCCTACAGATGGGCCAGGATGCAGGCCCGTAGTGCTAGCAGGCCCAACAGGGCGTCAGATAGGCATGCACTGCCTGCATTAGAGAGGAGCTCGAGAGGGAAGCGGCAGTAGCGCTTATAAACCACTCCGAGCCCCTCTCGGCTAGCGAGGTGGGTCTCCATTTTGGGTACGGGAAGCACAGCCCTTTAGTCCCGGTTGGTGGCTCCAACCGGGACTAATGCCCCCCTTTAATCCCGGTTGGTGCCACCAACCAGGACCAAAGGTCCCTGTTTGCCGGTTTGGGCTGCTGAAAACAAACCTTTGGTCCCGATTGGTGGCACCAACCGTGACTAAAGGGGGGCATTAGTCCCTGTTGGAGCCACCAACCGGGACCAATCCCTGGCTATATAAGCCAACACTTAGGAATTTTCAGTTTCATCTCGTCCCCGCACCACCTCGACGACGCCGATGACATCGACGCCGCCCCCGCCATCGCCGTTGACGACCCCGCCCCCGCCGTCGCCGTCGCCCGTCGTCGACCCCGCCGTCGCCATCGCCCGTCGTCAACCCCACCGTCGCCGTCGCCCGTCATCGACCCTGCCCCTGCCGTCGTCGTTGCTGTCTCCCGTCCTCGACCCTGCCGTCGCCCGTCGTCACCCCCGCCGTCTCCACTCCTCCCCCCTCCCCGAGCCCGACGCCGCTCCTACCGTCTCTGACCCCAACGCTGTCGTCGCCACTCCTATCGTCTCCGACCCCAATGCCGCCATCGCCGCTCCTTGACCCCGCCACTACCAAGGTGAGCCATCGCCGCTCCTCCCCCCACCCCCCACCCGAGCCGTGGATGCCCGAGCGCTCCGGATGTCGATGATGAAATGTAATAACTAAATTATAGATGAATAGATAGATGGATGAAATGTAATAACTCAATGTGATAGATAGATGTTTTGTGGAGATGAGATGATATGGAAGAGAATTTTCTTAGTTTTTTTTATAAGCGGTCCGGATGTCGGGCATTCATGAGAGAGGCGGTCGAGACGTTGGACATGAGGGGGACGTCGTACATGACATGACGGGTGAGCGTCGTTGTCGTCTACCCCCTCCTTGATAACTTCGACATGAGGGGGGACGTCGAACATGACATGAGGGGGGACATCATACGTTGGACATGAGGGGTGAGCGTCGTTGTCGTCTACCCCCTCCCCGATAACTTGTTCATATAGAAAACTCCGGTAGCATAGATTTATCAAGAATGCCCCCATTATGGATGTGCATAAGTTGATCCAATTTTTTTCTCTCATCTATATAAATTCTTCTATATGTCATGTTGTCTTGTTGGGGAACGTTGCATGGGAAACAAAAAATTTCCTATGCACATGCAAGATCTATCCATGGTGATGAGCATCTACGAGAGGGAGAGCGGATCTACATACCCTTGTAGATCGCTAAGCAGGAAGCGTTAAGAAACGCGGTTGGTGTAGTCGAACGTCTTCGCGATCTCATCACGATCCGTCCTGCGATCCAGTCACGATACGTCCCACGAACTCATCACGATCTGTCCCGCGATCTCATCACGATCTGTCTCGCGATCTTGATCACGGTCCTTCCGATCTAGCGCCGAACGGACGGCACCTCCGCGTTCAGCACACGTGCAGCTCGATGACGATCTCCGCCTTCTTGATCTAACAAGAGGGGGCGGAGAGGTAGATGAGTTCTCCGGCAGTGCGACGGTGTTGCGGCGATGGTGGTGGAGCTATTCCAGCAGGGCTTCGCCTAAGCACCGCTGGAAACCGGTCTAGAGGAGAAACTACAACCTAGAGGAGAGGTAGCATGTGGCTATTAGGGTTAGCTTTTTCCTCTAAATCCTCTAGTATATATAGGATGGAGGGAGGGGAGGAGGCAGCCTCAAACCCTCAAGGTTTGGTCAAAACGAGGAGTCCTACTCCAATCCTATTAGGAATAGGATTCCTCCATTCCACTTGGAAACTCTTTTCACCTCTCCACCTTTGGATTTTTTTCCTTCCCAAACCACTCCAGCCGCATGGGCCCTTAGAGGAGGCTTCGGGCAGACCACCAGGGGATGGTTTACCTCGTCCCATAGCCCATGTAGCCTCTTGGGTCGAAATACCTCTCCCGATGGTCCCCCGATACACTACCGGCACTCCCGGTACACTGTCGATGAGCCCGAAACTTTTCCGACGACCAAAATAGGACTTCCTATAGATCAATCTTTACCTCCGGACCATTCCGGAGCTCCTCGTGACGTCCATGATCTCATCCGGGACTCCGAACAACCTTCGGTCACCACCATACATAACTCTATACTACTGAAACGTCAATGAACCTTTAAGTGTGCAGACCCTGCAGGTTCGAGAACTATGTAGACATGACCGAGACACCTCTACGGTCAATAACCAATAGCGGGACCTGGATGCTCATATTGGTTCCTACATATTCTACGAAGAACTTTATCGCTCGAACCTCTATGTCAAGGATTCAGTTAATCCCGTATGATGTTCCCTTTGTTCTTCGGTATGTTACTTGCCCGAGATTCGATCGTCGGTATCTCCATACCTAGTTCAACCTCATTACCGAAAAGTCTCGTTACTCATTCCATAATACAAGATCCCGTGACTAACACTTAGTCACATTGCTTTCAAGACTTATTGTGATGTTGTATTACCGAGTGGGCCCTGAGATACCTCTCCCTCACACGGAGTAACAAATCCCAGTCTTGATCCATACCAACCCAACAGACACCCTCGAAGATACCTGTAGAGCACATTTATAGTCACCCAGTTACGTTGCAATGTTTGATACACACAAGGTACTCCTCTGGTGTTAGTAAGTTGCATGATCTCATGGTCATAGGAACATATACTTGACATGTAGAAAACAGTAGCAATAAACTGACACGATCATATGCTACGTTTGTAGTTTGGGTCTTGTCCATCACATCATTCTCCTAATGATGTGATCCCGTTATCAAATGACATCTCATGTCGATGACTAGGAAACCATAGCCATCTTTGATCAACTAGCTAGTCTATTAGAGGCATACTAGGGACATGGTGTTGTCTATGTATCCACACATGTATCTGAGTTTCCGATCAACACAATTATAGCATGGATAATAAACAATTATCATGAACAAGGAAATATGATAATAACCAATTTATTATGGCCTCTAGGGCATATTTCCAACAGTCTCCCACTTGCACTAGAGTCAATAATCTAGTTCACATCACCATGTGATTCGCATTGTTATGAATCTAACTCCCAATGAGTTCTGGGGCTTGATCATGCTTTGCATGTGAGAGAGGTCTTATAGTCAACGGGTCTGCGACATTCAGATCCGTATGTACTTTGCAAAACTCTATGTCAAACTGTAAACACTACTACCACACTCCACTTGGAGCTATTCCAAATGGCCGCTCTGCTATACGTATCTGGACTGCTACTAAGAGTCATCCGGATTGGTGTCAAAGCTTGCATCGACGTAACTCTTTACGACGAACCCTTCTTGCCTCCATAATCGAGAAACATTTCCTTAGTATTTTAGTTACTAAGGATAATCTTGACCGTTGTCCAGTGATCCACTCCTGGATCACTCTTGTACCCATTGACGGACTCATGGCAAGGCACACACAAATGCGGTACACAGCATGGCATACTATACAGAGCATATGGCTAAGGCATAGGGGACGACGTTCGTCCTTTCTCTTTCTTCTGCCGTTGTCGAGATTTGAGTCTCACTCAACTTCACACCTTACAAATCAGGCGACAACTCTTTCTCTGACTGATCCATTTGGAACTCTTTCAAAATCTTGTCAAGGTATGTACTCATTGAAAGTTTCATCAAGCATCTTGATCTATCTCTATAGATCTTCATGCTCAACAATTAGGTACCTTTATCCAGGTCTTCCTTTGAAAAACTCTTTTCAAACAACCGTTTATGCTTTCCAGAAATTCTACATCATTTCCGATCAACAATATGTCAACCACATATGCTTACCAGAAACTCTATAGTGCTCCTACTCACTTTATTGTAAATACAAGTTTCTCATAAACTTTGTATAGACTCAAAAACTTTAATCACCTCATCAAAGTGTATATTCCAACTCCGAGATGCTTGCTTCAGTTCATAGAAGGATCACTGAAGCCTGCACACCTTTTAGCATCCTTAGGACTGACAAAACCTTCTGGTTGTATCTCATACAACCTTTCCTCAAGAAAGGAAACGATGTTTTGACATCCATCTGCTAGATTTCATAATTGAAAAATGCAGCAACTGCTAACATAATTCCAACAGACTTTAGCATCGCTACGAGTGAGAAAGTCCCATCGCAGTCAACTCCTTGAACTTGTCAGAAATTTCCTTGTGACAAGTCGAGCTCTATAAATGGTGGCATTTACCATCAGTGTTTGTCTTCATCTCAAAGGTCCATCTATACTCGATGACCTGCCGTCTAACGAGCAAGTCTACCAAATCCTATACTTGGTTTTCATACATGGATCCTTTCTCGGATTTCATGGCCTCTAACCATTTGTCGGAATCTGGGCCCATCATCGCTTCTCCATAGCTCGTAGGTTCATTGTTGTCCAACAACATGACCTCCAAGACAGGGTTGTCGTACCACTCAGGAGTAGTACGCGTCCTTGTCGACCTATGAGGTTCGATAATAACTTGATCTGAATCTTCATGATCATCATCATTAGTTCCTCTTCAACTGACGTAGGTTCCCCAGAAACATCTTTCTGCGTTGTGCTACTCTCTGGTTGAAACAAAGGTTCAACAACCTCGTCAAGTCCTATCTTCCTCCCACTCAATTCTTTCGAGAGAAACTTTTTCTCAAGAAAGGACCCGGTTTTAGCAACAAACACTTTATGCTTGGATCTGAGATAGAAGGTTTACCCAACTGTTCTTAGGGTATTCTATGAAGATGCATTTGTCCACTTTGGGTTCGAGCTAATTAGGTGAAAACATTTTTTCACATAAGCATCGCAGCCCCAAATGTCAAGAAATGATAGCTTAGGTTTCTATCAAACCATAATTCACATGGTGTCATCTCAACGGATTTAGATGGTGCCCTATGTAAAGTGAATGTAGTTGCCTCTAATGGATAACCCCAAAACTATAGTAGCAAAACGATAAGAGACATCATAGCACGCACCATATCCAATAGAGCACGACTATGACGTTCGGACACACCATCACACTATGGTGTTCCAGGTGACGTGAGCTGTGAAACAACTTTCACATTGTCTAAAGTTGTATGCCAAACTCGTAACTCCGACATTCACCTCCACAATCATATCGCAGACATTTTTATCTTCTTGTCACGATGATCTTAAACTTCACTCTGAATTTGCTTGAACTTTTCAAACGATTCAGACTTGTGTTTCATTAAGTAAATATACATTATATCTACTCAAATCATCAGTGAAGGTAAGAAAATAAAGATATCCACCGCACGCTACAAGAATCATTGGATTGCATACATCAACATGTATCATTTCCAATAAATCACTTGCCCGCTCCATCAAACCGGAAAACGGGGTCCTTAGTCATCTTGCCCAAGAGGCATGGTTCGCATGTCTCAACCGAATCAAAATCGAATGATTCCAAAGATCCATCAGCATGGAGTTTCTTCATGCGCTTTACACCAACATGAAATTTAGCGGCAATGCCACAAGTATGTGGTACTATCATTATTAACTTGGTATCTTTTGGCATCAATGTTATGAACATGTGTATTACTACGATCAAGATTCAACAAACCATTCTCACTGGGTGCACGACCATTGAAGATATTATTCATGTAAACAGAATAACCATTATTCTCTGACTTAAATGAATAAACGTATTGCAATAAACGAGATCTAATCACGTTCATGCTCAACGTGAACACCAAATAACATTTATTTAGGTTCGTCACTAATCCGAAGGTAGAGAGAGTGTGCGATGTTGATCACATCAATCTTGGAAACATTTCCAACACATCGTCACCTCACACTTAGCTAGTCTCCGTTTATTCCGTAGCTTTTATTTCGAGTTACTAGCATTTAGCAACTGAACCGGTATCCAATAACCAAGTGCTACTAGGAGTACTAGCAAGGTACACATCAATAACACATATATCAAATATACTTATGTCGATGTTGCCAGCCTTCTTATCTACCAAGTATCTAGGGTTGTTCCACTTCAGCGAGCGTTCTCTTCATAATCGAAGCACTTAGTCTCGGGTTTGGGTTCAACTTTGGGTTGCTTCACTCGAGTCGCAACTGACTTGCCATCCATGAAGTTTCCCTCCTTGCCCTTGCCCTTCTCGAAACTAGTGGTTCTACTAACCATCAACACTTGATGCTCCTTCTTGATTTCTACCTTCGCGGTGTCAAACATCGCGAACAGCTCAGGGATCATTATTTCTATCCTTGGCATTTTATAGTTCATCACCAAGTTCTAGTAGCTTAGTGACAGTGACTTGGAGAACTATATCAATCACTATCTTATCTGGAAGATCAACTCCCACTCGATTCAAGCGATTGAAGCACCCAAACAATCTGAGCACATGCTTAACGATTGAGCTATTCTCCTTCATCTTGCAGGCAAAGAATCTTGTTGGGGATCTCATATCTCACAACATGGGCACGAGCCTGAGATCCTAATTTTAGCTCTTAGAACATCTCATATGTTCCGTGACGTTCAAAATGTTTTGGAGCCTCAATTCTAAGTCGTAATGCATGATGCACTAAACTATCAAGTAGTCATCGGAACGTGCTTGTCAGATGTTCACAACATCTACAGACGACGCTAGAGGGGGGGGTGCACCGAGCGGTGCATTAAGGACATAAGCCTTCTGTGCAGCAATGAGGACAATCCTCAGATCACGGACCGAGTCCGCAATATTGCTACCATCATCTTTCAACTCTATTTCTCTAGGAACATACAGAAATTCAAGGGAGCTACAGCGTGAGCTAGTAATCTACAACATAATTTTGCAAAGACACTACTAACTATGTTCATGATAATGAGTTCAATTAATCATATTACTTAAGAACTCCCACTCAAATTGACATCCCTCCGGTCATTCGAGTGATACATGATCCAAATTCACCAACTCAAGTCCGATCATCATGTGAGTTGAGGTGGTTTCAATGATGAACATCATCATGTTGATCATATCTACTATATGACTCATGTTCGACCTTTCGGTCTCTTGTGTTCCAAGGCCATGTCTGTACATGGTAGGCTCGTCAAGTTTAACCCGAGTGTTCTGCATGTGCAACACTGGCTTGCACATGTTGTATGTGAACGTAGAGTCTATCAAACTCGATCATCACGTGGTGTCTCGACGCCGACGAACTTTCGCAACGGTGCACACTCGGGGAGAACACAATTTATCTTGAAATTAAGTGAGGGATCACCTTATAATGCTACCATCGTCCTAAGCAAAACAAGGTCCATAAAAGGATTAACATCACATGCAAATCATAAGTGACATGATATGGCCATGAACTTGTGCTTTTGTTCTCCATCTTGAAAGCACCGGCATGATCTCCATCGTCACCGGCATGACACCATGATCTCCATCATCTTGATCTCCATCAACGTGTCGCCATCGGGGTTGTCGCGCCCACCATGCTTCTACTACTATTGCTACCGTTTAGCGATAAAGTAAAGCATTACATAGCGCTTAATGATTAACACGCGGGTCATACAATAATTAAAGACAACCCTATGGCTCCTGCCGGTTGCCGTACTCATTGACAGGCAAGTCGTGATATTCTATACAACACATGATCATCTCATACATCACATATATCTCATCATGTAATTGGCCATATCACATCACAACATACCCTGCAAAAACAAGTTAGACGTCCTCTAATTGTTGTTGCATGTTTTACGTGGCTGCTATAGGTATCTAGCAAGAACAATTCTCACCTATGCATAAACCACAATGGTGATACATAAGTTGCTTTTCAACCTTCTCAAGGACCGACTTAGTCGAATCCGATCCAACTAAAGTAGGAGAAACAGACACCCGCCAGCCATCTTTGTGCAACGAAGTTACACGTTAGTCGATGGAACCGGTCTCTCGTAAGCATACGAGTAAGGTTGGTCCGGGCCACTTCATCCCACAATACCGCTGAATCAAAACACAACCAAGGGAGGAAGCAATCTAAGCATCAACGCCCACAAACTCTTTGTGTTCTACTCGAGATCTCATCTACACATAGACCTAGCTCTGATACCGCTATTAGGGAACATTGCATGGGAAACAACAAATTTCCTATGCACACGCAAGATATATCCATGGTGATGAGCATCTACGAGAGGGAGAGTGGATCTACATACCCTTGTAGATCGCTAAGCGGGAAGCGTTAAGAAACACAGTTGGTGTAGTCGAACGTCTTCGCGATCCAAATCGCCGAGCATCCTGCGATCTCATCATGATCCATCCCGCGATCCAATCACGATACGTCCCGTGAACTCATCACGATCCGTCCCGCGATCTCATCACGATATGTCTCGCAATCTTGATCACGGTCCTTTCGATCTAGCGCCAAACAGACGGCACCTCCGCATTCAGCACACGTACAGCTCGATGATGATCTCCACCTTCTTGATCCAGCAAGAGGGAGTGGAGAGGTATATGAGTTCTCCGGCAGCGCGACGGCGTTGCGGTGATGGTGGTGGAGCTATTCCAGTAGGGCTTTGCCTAAGCACCGCTGAAAACCGATCTAGAGGAGAAACTACGACCTAGAGGAGAGGTAGCACGTGGCTATTACGGTTAGCTTTTTCCTCTAAATCCTCTAGTATATATAGGAGGTAGGGAGGAGAGGAGGCAGCCTCAAACCCTCAAGGTTTTGTCGAAATTGGAGGTGGAGGAGTCCTACTCCAATCCTATTAGGAGTAGGATTCCTCCTTTCCACTTGGAAACTCTTTCCACCTCTCCACCTTTGGATTTTTTTTCCTTCTCAAACCACTCCAGCCACATGGGACCTTAGAGGAGGCTTCATCCAGCCCACCAAGGGCTTGTTTACCTCCTCCCACATCTCATGTAGCCTCTTGGGTCGAAATATCTCTCCCGATGGTCCCCCGGTACACTACCGGCACTCCCGGTACACTACCGATGAGCCCGAAACTTTTCCGGCAACCAAAACAAGACTTCCTATATATCAATTTACCTCCGGACCATTCTGGAGCTCCTTGTGATGTCTAGGATCTCATCCGGGACTCCGAACAACCTTTGGTAACCACCATACATAACTCTATACTACCGAAACATCAACGAACCTTAAGTGTGCAGACCCTGCGGGTTCGAGAACTATGTAGACATGACCGAGACACCTCTATGGTCAATAACAAATAGTGGGACCTGGATGCCCATATTGGTTCCTACATATTCTACGAAGATCTTTATCGCTCGAACCTCTATGTCAAGGATTCAGTTAATCCCGTATGATGTTCCCTTTGTTCTTCGGTATGTTACTTGCCCGAGATTCGATCGTCGGTATCTCCATACATAGTTCAACCTCGTTACCGGAAAGTCTCTTTACTCATTCCATAATACAAGATCCCATGACTAACACTTATTCACATTGCTTTCAAGGCTTATTGTGATGTTGTATTACCGAGTGGGCCCTAAGATATCTCTCCCTCACACGGAGTAACAAATCCCAATCTTGATCCATGCCAACCCAACAGACACCCTCGGAGATACTTGTAGAGCACATTTATAGTCACCCAGTTACGTTGCAACGTTTGATACACACAAGGTACTCCTCCAGTGTCAGTGAGTTGCATGATCTCATGGTCATAGGAACATATACTTGACATGCAGAAAACAGTAGCAATAAACTAACACGATCATATGCTACGTTTGTAGTTTGGGTCTTGTCCATCACATCATTCTCCTAATGATGTGATCCCATTATCAAATGACATCTCATGTCCAAGACTAGGAAACCATAGCCATCTTTGATCAACGAGCTAGTCTATTAGAGGCATACTAGGGACATGGTGTTGTCTATGTATCCACACATGTATCTGAGTTTCCGATCAACACAATTATAGCATGGATAATAAACGATTATCATGAACAAGGAAATATGATAATAACCAATTTATTATTGCCTCTACGGCATATTTCCAACATGTTTGTCAAAGTATTGAAGAAATCCATGGTTTCATCATTAGCCGGAAGTAACAAGCGTATGATGCTACGAAGCTATTCAAAGTTGTTTTGGAACGGAGTTCCGGATAAAATAATTCGCTTTTTGGTATGAATTTCAGCAAAGGCCTTCCAAATAGCATATTCGGAAGGCTCTTGCTGAACTTCGTACCAAAAAGCTAATTATCCTATTCGGGGCTCCGTTCCAAAACAATTTTGGAGAGCTTCGTAGCATTATGTGACTGTTACTTCTGGCTAATCATGAAGCCATGGTTTTCTTGAATCCTTTGACACTAGACAATGTGACATATAGAAGGGTAGATGAGATCAGGAAAAATATGGACCATTTTCTGCACATCCCGAATGGCGCCATTTTGTTAGACCCCTTAAAGGTTAAGAGAATCCCTCGTTTGACATTCATGAGATAAGCGATCCGAACATCGGACAGTCATGTGATAGGTAGTTTTTTTGTTCATAGAAAACTCTGGTAACTCTTCAACGTGAGGGGGACATCGATCAACCCCCTCTCACCCGACCAAACCCTAGAAGTGTTGAGGCCACCCTAACCCTAGAAGCGTTGTCAAGGCCACCCCAAATCGTAGAAGCGTCGAGGCCAGTAATATGATTCCTTGTTGTGATTAGCTAGCTAGGTCTATGTTTTCCACTAATATATCCATCTCTCATGTTTGTATATTAATTGCCATGTTTTAATATTTGCAGAAACTATGGATCAAAGAGACTTGGAACAAGAACAATTGTTGGGGGGCATAATCCGAGGCGGTCCTGATGTTGTCTTGTCGTTTCTCAACGACACCGATGGTCTTGAAGGAGAGGATTACTGCTCCGATGATCGAATAATGGAGGAGGAAGGACATGATCATGATGGCTTCGGTCACCAAATGCCGAAGGAAGAAGGAGACCATGGTGACGGCTCCGGTGACTGAACGGAGGAGGGGGCTGTTGCAAAGTCTGGCGAGGTATATATATTAATTAAGACTGTGCTGACTAGCTAATTGATGCATTAATTGTTTTGGTATGTACATATATTAACTCTTATTTCTTCTTTTATAGCCCTCTGGATCGAGCCAAACTTCGGTAACGAGATGAGGCTCGAAGAGAAGGTTGGCCAAGGAAGAAAGGTTCACGATCACATCACTCGCGGACGATGGCCTACCGCTTGAACGAAAGCGAGCTAAGGATGCATTTGCTGCTCACTACGGAGCTATTGTTAGTGTAAGAGCACATTTCTCCATGTGTGGTTTTGGGTAATTGATGACACCCCTATGGACTATTGGTTGCCTTGAGTTATATTCGAAGGATTTGTCCATGGGCACTTCTTGAAGTCCATCTGTTGGGTTTCAAGGAGTTTATATGGTGACCAAGGTGGTATTCAAGGTTTATCCAAAGATTGGTCATGTGGGAGTTGAGCTTATTGCAAGCATGTCTTGAAGAAGAAGATTGTGTAAGCATTCATGTTTACCTTCAAGACATCATCTTTATGAAGAGAGAAGCTAAGATACAAGGTTGATCAATACTAAGTCAAAAAGTGAATCAAGTTGATAAACACACAAAGCGTACAAGATGTACCGAGAGGGATCAAGTGATCCCATGGTGTGGTAAGCATTGTCCATTACGCTTTGTGTACTAACCCATGGTCTACGTGAGAGTTCTTTGTGGGATTAGGTATATTTCCATGGGCTTGCATCAAGAGGCAGATCCCATACATCCCATGGAAGATGACATCAAGTGGAGATCATCATCAAGGTTGCGATGTGCAAGATCAAGTGAAGCATCACGGAGAGATCATGCTTGAGGCTCGTTGTTCATTATGGTGAAAATGGACTTGTGAAGATGTGCCGAAGAGTGGCTCACCCATAGTGGAGTATGGGGGAGCAATCATCTAGTATTCATCAAGCCAACGCAATCAAGAAAGGTGGTCCATCTTTGGGAAGTCAAGATTGTCATCATCTAGCTCAAGTGGACTATGCGCAAGGCTAAGGTTTGACCTTGATAGGGTTTTCTATTTTACCGGTCTCATGGTGGTAGTTGAGAGACCGGGCTATAGGAATTGACGTACTATCAAGGGGGACTCTCAAGTGAATAGCTTGATTGTATCGTTCATTGAGAGCTCAAACCATTGCATTCTTGGCATCATCATATTTATTGGTTCTTGGTTGGCTTTTCTCTATGTGGGTTCTTGATCTTGTGGTTATCTTCGTGACAATCTCTAGTTCATCGAAAACAGATTTCATATGCTTCGTCTATTGCGTTTTCGGTGTTGGAAGTTTTACCGGTCTTATTCGAGGAAGGGTTCTCACCATTTTCTTATGGGTCTTTCCACATTTGCTTCTTATTGATATTTCAAACAAGATTGTGTTATCCATGTCATTAGCTTTCCAACAAACTTTGTTTTATTGAATTCGGAGTCCGTTTGCAAAAGTTGTGGCAGTTTTGGTGTTCTTAAAAGGCTGCAGCGGTACTACCACGGCTAGAGCGGATGTAATTTTTTACTACCGCTCCGAAGCGGTACTACCGCATATCCAAGAGCGGTACTACCGCTCCGGACCAAAATCTTGTGTTAAGTCCAGCCGTGGTAGGCACAGATGTAATTTTTTAGTACCGCTCACAAGCAGTAGTACCGCTACCCATAGCGGTAGTACCGCTATCCATAGAGGTAGTACCGTGAGGACAAGCGGTAGTACCGCTCCGGCGGTTCTACTGGCCTTTTGCCTCCTCGGTGTTGTTTTTCAAAGGGGTACTACCGCCTACCGCTCCTTGGAGCGGTAGTACCGCTCTGTGCAGGCTGTGAGGGTAACGGTTTGATTTTTTCCCACCTATAAAGGGGGATCTTCTTCTCCAATGGACCTTATCCTTTGAGCTTGAGTTTCCCCCCATTGTTGACCTTCTTCGAGCTTGCTAACTATCAATCCCTCTAATGATTCTTGCTAGTTCTTGAGGGAAAAGAGAGAGGAGATCTAGATCCACATTTCCACCAATCACTTTCTCCTCTAAGTGAGGGGAACCCCTTGGGTCTAGATCTTGGAGTTCTTCATGTTCTTCTTCGTTCTTCCTCTCATTTTTCTCCCTAGAATTAGTTGCTTTGGTGGGATTTGGGAGAGAAGGACTTGGGCACTTCGTGTGCCCTTGCCATTGCACTTGGTGCATAAGTTTGAGTTCTCCACGGTGATACGTGGAAGTGAGAAGTTGAGAAGCTTATTACTCTTGGATGTTTGAGCACCCTAGAGCTTGTTCCTCTTGGGTGCTTTGGCGCCCTAGACAGTTGGTGGTGCCTCGGAGCTCAATCATTGTGGTGCAAAGCTCTGGGTAAGCTTCGGGGTCTCCAATTAGGTTGTGGAGATTGCCCCAAGCATTTGAGGTCATCTCGGAGCCACAATCCATTGTGGTGAAGCTTCTTGGTGTCGTTGGGAGCCTCCAATTCAGTTGTGGAGATTACCCCAACCTTGTTTGTACGGGTTCGGTGATCACCCTCAAGGGTCCCTTAGTGGAATCACAGCATCTTGCATTGTGCGAGGGCATGAGGAGATTACGGTGGCCCTAGTGGCTTCTTGAGGAGCATTGTGCCTCCACACCGCTCCGAACGGAGATTAGCATCCGCAAGGGTGTGAACTTCGGGATACATCGTCGTCTCCGCGTGCCTTGATTATCTCTTACCCGAGCCACTTTACTTTGTGATAGCCATATTGTTTCTTGTTATATATCTTGCTATCACTTAGTTGTCTATCTTGCTTAGCATAAGTTGTTGGTGCACATAGGTGAGCCTAGTTATTTTAGGTTTTGTGCTTGACTAATTAAACGATAGTTTTATTCCGCATTTGTTCAAGCCTAAACCGTAATTATTTTAAAGCGCCTATTCACCCCCCCCCCCTCTAGGCGACATCCACGTCCTTTCAGTTAGGGACAGCATCCCGATCAAAATCAACCAATGGAATAAGCCTAAGGACAACAACCCTGAAATTTCTTATGTCACCGATAGACAGAAAGATGATCTTTGGACCTTGCTGAAGGCAAATTTCACCCTACCGCCAAAGGAGGATCCGAATAACCCAGTTATGGAGCCACTGTTCAAGGCGTGTGCTCTTAAGAAGATGGCAGATCTATTTAGGAGGTGTAAGAATAAGTTGAAATCAAAGTTTGTCGACAAAGGGAAGACTCCAGAATTCATCAGCTGATTTGAGAAGATAAGAGATTACTGGCCCGAATTTGTGGCCTACAAGACATCGGACAAGAGTAAGAAAATGTCTGAGACAAACAAGAACAATGTTGTAAACAAGCAGTATCATCATCACATGGGGTCAGGTGGCTACCTCAAAGCCCGGTCGTTGTGGGACAAACCTAAGAATGACCTGATTGCTAAAGGGGCTGAACCAGAGACATTGAACTGGCCAGACCGTTCAAGGACTTGGTTCTTCAGGGTTGGGGGAACTTTGGACCCTGAAACAGGGAAGTGTCGTTGGACGAACGAGCAACTTGCAATACCCGTCAAGAGGCTTCAGAAGTATATCACCGCAACGCAGGAAGGGACGTTCATTCCCGACAGAGAGAAGGACGAGCTGACTGAGGCCCTCGGGAATCCTAAGCACCCTGGATGTACACGTGGCACACCAGGCTTTGTTCCGTGGAAGGTTGGGTTTAGCAGGCGGTTACAGAAGCCGGTAGAGAAAGAGGAAAGCGGAGCTGAGCGACATGCAGAAGCTTAATACAAGACTAGAAAAGCTAGAGGAACTTGAGAGCTAGCGAGCTGCCGGCCATCCATCTCAGCGGCACGAAGCTACCCCGCCATCTTAGCGAAGAAGCGGCGTGGCTTCCACGGAGCTCGTTCGGCCTGTCTTCACGACTCCTATCTACCTCGTGGATACTATCACGGAGGTTCAACATTGCAAGCTTATGACGAAATTCCGGAACCTCACTTTCAAGGCGGCTGTCGGCTCTGTTTTACCTCCTCAACCCAATGGAACTTTTCACTGCCTTCAATCCCACATGGCTATGTTGTTGTGACGGTGGATGAAGTAATGAAGGGATTTGAGGAGCTCGAGCTTGACCACCGTACAGGTGAAGGGGAGAATCAGCTGGTTCATGATGTGAGGAGTACATGTTTATGGCGGAAGGAGTACATCAAGCTTCCAAACTGGATGCCTCCGCCTCCTCCTCCTCCTCCTCCTCCGGCGAGTCATCAGGGCACTCCGCCTCCTCCTCCTCCGTCGCCGGCGAGTGATCAGGGCACTTCGCCTCCTTCTACGGCTCCTCCGGCGCGTGAGGCCACTTCGCCTCCTTCGGCACGTGAGGGCACCCCGCCTACTCCGGCGTGTCGGAGCAGTCCACCTCCTATGGCGCGTGAGGCCACTAAGCCTCCTCCTCCTCCGGCGCGTCAGGCCACTCAGCCTCCTACGGCGCGTGAGGCCACTCAGCCTCCTCCTCCGGTGCGTCAGGCCACTCCACCTCCTCCATGACAGAAGAGAGACGCCGCTGCCGCTCCGGCGGCTAGCAGTACAATAGGCGGGAAGAAATGCAAATATGGTCCAAGCCTCAAGCCTGTTCCAAAGTTACCATACGAGAGGACTGACGAAGAAAACGATGAAATCAGTAAAGCCAAAGTGAAGGCCCATTTTGCATGGAAACATCCACCTCCGAAGGAAACGGTAGATCCGGTGAAAGCAAAGCGCACTCTGGATGCCCTGAAGCGACCATCACCGCCTTCGCTGCCATCAAACTATGAACGTTGTATTATTAAGACATATAATGAAGTGCAGCGGTCGGAAAGTACTTCTAGTGTTGCAAGAGTCAAAGAACGAAGAAGTGGGAAAACAATTCCCCAGCTCGCGAACAGGAGAAGCAATCGCGTGCCCCCGCTCAAGGTGTCTAGCGATATTGCTAATCATTCGGTGCTACTGCCCGGTACCAAGCTTGGTGATTACTTGGGGGATGATGTATTGTTTGAAACGGCTGAGGTAACTAAAGAACAATACAAATACATGCACGGGAAGCCTCTCGTCAAACCTGATCATCATCCTTTAACAACAATGATGTACAAATTGCATGAGTGGTACATGAAAACGTGCAGGGAGTCTGGGAGAGACACTATGTATGTTAGAGTGAAACCAGAGCACGAATTCATTGGACTCAGCGTGATGCCTATTGAATTTGTGGAGTTATTTCAGGTATTGAATCAACTAGCCCTCGACAAACAACTCATGACTGCCTACTATCTGTAAGTATTACTTCTATAGCTAAGTCTCTAGCTCAGCTCGTTCATTGCATGTATATATAATTATCCTTACTATATTATGCAGATTGAAGATCGTCAAATGCAAAAAAGCAGCAATCTTCGACGTTGGGTTCATTAGCCTAGATGTCGTAAATGAATGGACGATACGAAATGAAACTAAATAAACCGAGGAGAACTTGCTAAAGTCGTTCCTTACACATCAAAACAAAAGGGAAATACTCTTTCCTTACAACTTCAAATGAGTGTTGTTGTCTTCTCTGTACACTCGGTTTCGCTTACTCGAGGTTAAGTAATGTACTTGATGAGTTATATATGCGTGCGCAGTTTCCACTATATTCTGCTATCCATTAAGCTTGGCGGCATTAATAATTGTCTTAGACTCGAGACGTAAAGATCCCGAGAATTATGCAGACATGACTACAATGCTCAAGAAGTAAGTTCAGTCAATACCGGGACCATATCGGCATGCAACTTTCGTTAATTTTCTAATATCAAGTAATCATTTTCTTTGCCTGGCAGGGTTTGAAAGAAGTTCACCCGAAAGATTTCCGGTCTAAACAAAGAGTTGCGATTTACGCACCCCAAAGTAAGTAGTACTAGCTAGTTTCGCGCACCTCTAATTGATTCAAAATTTCTTCAATATAATCATTACCATGCTTGTTTATCAGTTTGATTGAACTATATTCTCGTAAAGTGTTTGTAACAAAAGAAGGGACTATTTTATGTGGATACTACGTATGCGAGTTCATTCGTCACTCGACCTGTGAGCGGGGCTTCTCTGACAAACAATTTGAAATACGTAAATAATATTCACAATTTTATTTTATATATTATGTTACCATCAATTGTGTCGAGTTTTATTCATATATATGCATGTATTGACCCCCCCCTTCTTTAATTAGATCTGGCAGATGCGGGATGAACTCCTACCACATGATCGCATACGAGCAATTCAAAAGGAATTGACGGGATTTTTTCTTGACCATGTCATACCTAAAGACGGAGAATACTATGTAGATTTGTGATTGGATCTTAGGGATTGTAAGAGATCTTATATTGTATATATGTAGCTAGTAGCGTCGGATTGTATACGAAAACTTGTTGTTTGATCAATCTCTCGAAGAAAGAGAGGTCGATCACTTCTCTCTGTATATGTTCATGACGATCTTGTGTACTTAATGGTTCCTTCATTTGCTTACTAGCTAGCGTGTCGAGTTCTCTCTATCATAGCTAGCGTCGACCAAGCACGGAAAAAGAAAGGACACTTCTCTCTATTAGTTATCTAACACAATATGAAACCCCTAAATTAACCCTCCAAAACCCCCTAACCCCCCTCCCCCTTCAAAAAAACCACAGCTCCTATCAGATGTTGAAGCGTGGATGTCTTTTGGTCCCGGTTGGTGTTACCAACCGAGACTAAAGGTCCTCCTGCCTGGTCTCCCCGCAGTGGCCACGTGGAGCCCCTTCTGTCCCGGTTCGTAAGCGAACCGGGACTAAAGGTATTGGGCTTTAGTCCCGACTCGTTAGTCCCGGTTCCTGAACCGGGGCTAATGGGTCTCTGGAACCGGAATAAATGGATCGTTTTCTACTAGTGGTATTGCACCCGCACACATGAATCTTCTTCCTCTCCATTGTCGGCGACGCCGCAACATCTTTGTCTCCGGCTAGGGTCGTCGGCCGGCAGCGTTTCCCCTGTCTCAACCTCACAGCTCCATGTCGCCTCGTCTTCTTCTCCTAGGAAAGTGGACTTATACCCCCGAGACATTTTCAGGCCTATGAATAGCAAATGCGACATTTATTTCTTTGCTTTGGAAGAGTTGCCACAAGAAAAAGACAAGACCGTCCAAGAAAATGACATAAACAAAGTTTTAGTTTGCCACATTGTGGTATTAGACTTTCTTTTCTTTTGCAAATGTAATCTAGAGCACTTACAAATATTTACAACATATCAAAGATCCTAACAAGTTACTCTAGTTTCGCCTCAAAAATTTAAAAAAAAACAAGTTACTCTAGTCTAGTCTAGCCCTAGCGCCGTCGCCTCCATTGCTCCACGGTGCACCCGACCTCCCCTCCTCCTCCCCCAATCAGCCGCAACCAACCATGCTGAGTTGCGCCCGACTCGTCCCCGCAAACCACCCCTCCAGTGTTTCTCGATCGCCGGGTGGCTAACCCATGCGCTGCGTGATCGCATTGCAGGCGGACGTCAGCGTGGAAGCGGAGGCGGCAGCCGAAGAAGAGGACGTTCTGGTAGTTCAGCTACCGCGACGTGGACCTCGACACGTTGCTCTATATGTTCGCCGACGAGTTCGCCCAGCTCCTCCCCACCCGCGCCCGCAGACGGTACGTAGAGCCCAGAGTGGCGTGCGTCTCTCTTGCGATCGGGAGTGAGATCTCTTGAACCGATAGATAGTTCGTTTGTCTAAAAAAAAGTGTTGTGCTTTCGTGTTGTTGTAGGCTCTCTAGGGGGTTCAAGAGGAAGCAATTGAGGCTCATCAAGAGGCTGCGCAAGGCGGTAATGGACGATACTCCTCGCATATGCCCTGAATTTCCTCGTTTTGCTTTTTTGGATGGACGTCCTGTTATTTTTTATTTTTTTTGTAGGTGGAATCGCGTGACCCACTAATACAAAATGGGCTTTTAGTCCCGGTTCGTAAGCGTCTTTAGTCCCGGTTTTGCAACTGGCACTAAAGGGTGGGGACTAAAAGCCCTCCACGACTTTCTGGTCGGTCATCCATCCTCTCACTGCTCAAACCCGAGCACGCTAACTTTCATGTTCTATCGCCCCTGGTTTCCAAGTCTGCACTTATTGTTTTCGTGACAATAGTAAGCTATCAATCCTATTAACCCTTAGGTCTTGATGTCACATGATTTGATTTTTTGAATTCCAAACAATTATTAAAATAAAAAAATAAGTAATAATAATATTGAATTTCAATGAAAATAAAATAAGTAATAATACGATTTTATTCATTTTTTGCCATTTATTCATTTAATATGGCATAATTAATATCTTTAAAACTGTAAATCGAAATTTGACAAATAATATATCCGTTATTATCAGAAAAATATGAGGAATCCAAATATGACATCATTTATTTACTTTTAAATAAAAATATTTTTTTAATATTTTTTTTATTTTTCTGGAAAAAATCTTCTTTTTGAAATAACTTTTTTTTTACTTTTGGAATTTTGAGAATCTGAGAAAACTTCACCGGGTAAACCCGGGTGAAATAGAGTCCTAATTTTTCTCTAGTTTTTTTATATATTAAACCTTTTGTTCGACATCGTATGCAAAAATTATGGTTGTTTTACATATTTTTTTTTGCGAAAACGGTCAAAATTCATATTTCAAATTTTCTATACCAACTAGACACTAAAACCTAACTACTCCCTTCGTTCCTAAATATAAGTATTTTTAAAGATTTCACTAGAAGACTACATACAGAACAGAATAAGTGTATCTACATTCTAAAATATGTCTATATACATCCGTACTTCCCTAATGAAACATCTAAAAAGACTTATATTTAGGAACGGAGGGAGTATCTCAAAGGATAATTTTTTGTTTATTTTCTACAAAACTAAAAAAAGGCGGTCCACCGGGGGTAGAGTTCGAAAATTTTAGAATCCCTTTAGTTCGGGTTGGTGTCCATCCAATCATACCATCGACTACATCTGCTAGCACCGTCCCAGCGAGAGTCACAACTAAGGTTAACCAAGCCAAAGTTAACCCTTTCTAACTTCATTTGCTATTTTCATGCATTTAATGATTTTTTTAGCTACATGACCCTGAAATTGAAAAGCCCTACAAATGAACTCTGAAAAGGTTGACACTTGGCATGGTATCATCATTTCACCTACATAGCTTGTGCTAAAAAGTTAAGAGGATTACGACAAAAACTGGATGCACTTCGTGTACAAACTCGACCATCTCCTTCGAAGTATCAAGGTTTCGGACGAAAACTCATCTGTTACAAAGGCATTTTATTTTTTTAACTTATTTCAACTCCAGACTTTTTGTGCATTCAATATGCACCATTCAAAGACACATCCTCAAAGTTCAACCCTTTCTAACTTCATTTGCTAATTTTCATGCATTCAATGATTTTTTTGAGCTAAATGACCCTGAAATTGAAAAGCATTACAAATGAACTCTGAAAAGGTTGAAACTTGGCATGGTATCATCATTTCACCCACATGGATTGTGCTAAAAACTTAAGAGGATTACGGCAAAAACTGGATGCACTTCGTGTACAAACTGGACCATCTCCTTCAAACTGGACCAACTATTTTTAAACTCAAGTTATTTACAATCTAGGGTTTGAAGAAAATTTGAACAAATTCATATTTAAACCATTCAAATTTGAAAACTAATGGCACAAACAGAAACTAGATAAAATTTTGAATCTAATACAAAAAAATCACTCAAAAACATCAAATATCTTAAAAGATATAAGCAATTTAAAACAGAAACTTTTAGAACCCCTTTAGTCCGGGTTGATGTCTCCAACCGGGACTAAAGCCTCAACTCCTTTAGTCACGATTGGTGACACGAACCGGGACTAAAGGCCCGAAACGAACCGGGACTAACGATGCACGTCACGAATCGGGATTAATGGTCGGTTCAAAACCTGACCAGTACTAATGCTATGTACAAAAGGTCCGTTTTCTACTAATGACCAAGTACCCTTTCTGGCCTAACCATTTGAATGAGTGCATTTTTTTTTGTTTAATTTGACATGCATTCTTGGTGGCTGTCTATTCATTTTGTCTGCCTTCACTACTAACACTATTACTGAATAGGACGTACCACAAAAAAATTGTGTTGCTGTTTCCTGTTTAATGTGCTCCCTGTATGTATAGAATTCCTTTTTGAATAATTTAGGTTACTTACCACATATATCATGTACTGTTTGCAGCACTTCGATGTTTGGCAACGCACCATTGCATTAAATTGGGATTGTCAAGTCGTAAATAGCTTGAAAAGTTTAAATTAGATTACAAATATACTCTAGTCAAACTGGGTAAGGCATGAGCTTAGTTGTTATATATGTTACTTTTCAGATGCTTTGGCAGTATGCCCTCTTTTTTATGTGTAGTTCGGATAGCAATATGCCTTTATCTGCTTGGATATACCGATAGCAATATGCCGTCGCTTTTAACAGAAAATATAATTTGACTCGTGCAAAAGAATATCATAAAGGGCTCAAATATTTTTCTTGCACTGCAGAAGGATGAAACTTCGTCTAGCGGACATACCATATATTCTTGATTCATTTCTGGTTCTGATTTAGGTTGTGGGAGGGAATGCTGGTGCTGGAAAAGAGGGAGTATCAATGCATACTAATGTTCTGTAATTGCTGTGAGGAGTATTGATTTTGCTACTGTTTCAAGAAATGAATGATATAACCAACTTTCTGAGCATGCATACGTTCTTTCATGTGTACTGAACAATGTGACATGTGCAGGTATTGACTTGAGTGTCTTCACATTTAAGTTATTTTGTGTGATGTCAAGTTTAGCAGCACGCCTCTGATGCTGTTCTGTCTTGAGCCACCAATTTTGCTGCACTGCTTGTGTGTAAGATTAAGGTTTTTGTGTGAGACCATGACATCCGAAGCTCATTCATTTTGTCTCTGAAAACGTACAGAAACATAAGGCACCTGCCGGTGAGAAGCCCGGGGTTGTGAAGACTCATCAGCGCAACATGATCATCGTGCCAGAGATGACAGGCAGCCAGATTGCGGTGTACAATGGGAAAAGCTTCAACCAGGTTGAGATCAAACCCAAGATGGTTGGCCACCACCTCGCCGAGTTCTCCATCAGCTACAAGCCCGTGAAGCACTGGAGGCCCGGTATCGGTGCCACCCACTCCTCGAGGTTCATTCCCAAATCATCTCCCGAACTCGATTGTTTTTTTTTCTTTTCTGTTTCATCTGCACATGGAACGAAAACGAGTGAAGAACGTGTTCAAATGCCAGTTCCATTTATCTTTCCGCGCCCAGTTGGTTCTTGTCGTGCCAGACCTACAGCCCTCGTTGTGCAATCCTCTGAATCAGTTATGGTCATGTGGTCTGTATTGAGAGACACCCAGACAGATTATGTGTTTGCTTCCTCCAGGAGCCTAGTTGATTGTGAGATTTGAGTGTTGCACTGGTCTGAACGAATCAAGCCGGTAGGAATCTGTGATGTCAATGCCTGTGCTTGGATACATAAACAAACACTTGGCATTCACTAGTCAATGCCTGTGCTTGGATACATAAACAAACACTTGGCATTCACAAGTAGTATTGGCTCCTACTGTCAGCTGATGCATCTCCCCAAGATCAAACATCTGCAATGGCAACGATCAGCCAGGAGTCATTTCAAAAAGAAAAAGAAAACGATCAGTAAGGAGTCATCTTCGGCTCTGGCTCCAGCGCTAGTTAAGGGCCTGTCGATGCTCGCTGCGGCAAGCGCCGTTGTGGCTTCAGTGGTGCCGGTGTTGGTGGCGGACCGGCAGATGCTGATGGTGTTGGAATCATTAGGCTGAGCCCATTTATTATTTCAGATTTTCAATAATTTCTAAGAGACAATTCCAAAGGCCCATATGACTCATCCGTGCATGATAAGGGAGTGTAAAATTTACTACCACCATGGTTGTGGAGGGTATGTTGAACTAACATAGAAGTTTTGTTGCCTCACACACCACTAAGAACATGAGAAGAGGACACTAAAATTGCTAATTCTCATTTGTTCCGCAATAGGATCTGATCATTTTTCTAGGATTTTATTTTGCCGTCGTTGCCAATGTTTCTTGAACCTTGTCTAGTTCGAGCATGAAGCAGACGCTTTTCACACCGTCCGTGCATATCCCCTTGCCGATGTCCGCCATTTTACCCAATAGCATCGCATATCTCGTTTTGTTTTCTGTTCTCGCCGAGCATCTCTCCTTGTACTCTTTCAGCTGCTCCTCTTTGAATTTAGGAGCCCATCTGGGCAGCATGTACTGTGCTGGTATTTCTTTGATTCCGAGCTGCGTGAAAACTCTGAGTATGTGGCAACATAGAATCCCATCCCTAGTAAACTTTGCACATTGGCATTTAAATGTATGGATTCCAGGTTCAGCTAGCACTTCGAAAGAAATTCTGTTGAACTCCGGGTTCTCATAGTTGAAGACCTTTTCGAGTCTGTACACTGATCCTCCTTGTATCTCATGCACATTGAATGCTGTGGAATAGTATAGTTCGTTCTGTGCTCTCAGAAATATTTGCCTTGTGTATATACGTGCTGCATGCTTTTCTATTGGCTGCATGGAGAAGTACACCGGTTCAGTTGCTGACTGCAATGCATCCTCTTCCTCTGTTTTTACTATGTTCTCTTGCATCCTCTCATATTGCTCAATAAACTTCTCGATTCTGTCCTTTGGAAGCACATTGTCTTTGAATAATAAGTTTGTGCCCTCACAATGTCCAGCTGATTCGACGAATGGGCAGAAATCTGCTTGGAAATAAACAGGCACCCAGTTTTTCCTTGTTTCCCACATGAGACGGAGGTACTCATTTTCACCTGCATCGTATCTCTCAGTGAGCACATCCCATCCTTCTTCAAATTCCTTTTCTGTCAGTGAGTTGTCTACCAAGCCGTGCAGCTCTGCATTTATGTTGCCCCTTGCTGCCATGAAGGCCCCTAGAATTTCCTGTGCTTTTCGCATCACACTGAACTTGCAAAATCTGTGCCTTACTTGTGGCATGACCTCTGAAATTGCTGTCGCCATACCTTCATCCTGGTCTGTTATGACTATTCTTGGCAGTTTACCTCCCATCACATGCAAGAAAGTTTGGAACATCCACTTGAAGGTTTCAGCTTTCTGATCTTGTAGCAAGGCACATCCAAACAGAAGGATTCTCCCCTGACTATTCATTCCAATAATAGGGGTGAAAGGCATGCTATGCCTATTAGTGCTGTATGTTGTATTAAACGATATGAAATCTCCAAAAATCTCATAATCTACTTTCGACCTCGCATCAGTCCAGAAAAGACTCCTAACTATGCTATCTTCGTCTTTTTGCATGGTGTAGGAAAATCCTAGGTTCCGCAGCTCCAGTTCTTTGAAGCGCTTCAGTGCGGTTTCAACATCTGAGTTTTCCTTTCTCCACTGCTTTACACACTCTGAATTGCTCGTATCTTTCTCTTTTACTGATGATACCTTTCCAAAGTTGCTTCTCATTCTCCTGAAAATATTCATAGCTTTCCTTGGATTTACCCTACTTTGTTGCAGAACTCTTAGAAATAACTTTTCTTCACTTGACAAGTATTTGTGGTTCAAAAAGAAACTTGCGAGAGATGGGGATGGACATAATGGATGGTTGTGCTCATGCTTAACTCCTATGAACTCCCATTGCTCATTATGGAGCTTCACTACCACCTTTGCTTGGCACCGTGAGCCCAAAGCATTAGACCTCCTCTTCCTCTTCAGGTCCTGAGTCGGCTTTAGTTTACCACTTCTGTTGCATTCTAGGTCAAACTTCACTCTCCTGTAATTCGACCCCCTCCTTACTGCAAAACCACTTAGCATAGCATGTGTGCTGTAGAAACGTTCTGCATCTTCAAGGGTTGGAAATCTCATTCCAATTTCCGGTGGTCTTGAATTCTCCAATTCCTCGAAACTAGGGTAAAAGCATTTTCCTAGTTCAGTATCTAACTCACTCCCTGAACTGCTACCTGAATCGCTTCCACTGCTTGTATCATTGCTAGACATTTCATGCCCTTGTGTAAAACTGTGTAATTGGTCTTGTTCCTCAGCGTGCTGCTGCATTCTAGTGTCCACCGAGTTGGATTGTTTATCCGATATATCTGCCAACAGTCCTTGTGCAGCTGTGCCAACACCATTCGACGCGTGTTCCTGCAAGCGAGTGAATGGTATCCGTTAAGCTATTATGTAAGGCTGTATTGAATTCCACTTGTTTTACAAAGCAGTACTCCGTATGTCTTGCTTGCTTCCATACCTGGCCGTTTCCACCAGTCAGCTGTAGACCTCCTCCTGGTATCGCTTGTTTGCTGATGTTTTCCTGTGTAAGTTATTAGTTATTTCCCCGTAAAACTAGGCATGAGGACATTCTAAAAAGATATAGCGCTGGTGTCCATTAAGAGGAATGGGGGTCAAAGCCAAGGTCCTTCCCAATTTCTAATACCAGAAACCCACAATGTTACCAACTACTACTACTACTACATACAGGTCAACCACAAAAGGAAAATACAGTGATGGCAATGAACACCGTAATCAGTTGGCTGCAAATGCCATTGTTTTTCCATCGATTTTACTGCTACGTGACACGATGCGAGAGCATTTCACCATTTGTCTGTGGTGGGTGCATATTTCTCTTCCAGTATATCATTAACAGACGAATGCACATTGTAAGATGACACCTTTTCTAAGTGCAGCTCTGCTCCTGTGTGGCTTGGTTCTACGGCCAGATTCGGATAGGCCATCGCAACCTATACCGATTTCACAAGGTTCATTTCACATCTGTGGTTAGATACACGCACGCACATACATACATACAGTCAAAAAATTCCCGCCGGGTGATTAAAAAGGGATCCGCGGACAAACTTATCAGTGACCATGCGTACTTGTTCGGAGTTGGTTGCAGGGACAGGTCCCAGCGCTCGTTCCCCGACCCTGAGGTTATCTGCCGCTGCCTGCATCTGTGCATCAGCGGCGGCTCGCTGTCCCTGATTTGGGGGGATTTGTCACCTGAAGAAAAAAATCCAGTAAACATCAGCAATAGCCCATCAAATATCCACCGCCCGCACCGGCACCGCGCTGGCTGTGCGGAGAAGGGAGGGGGCTGGATCCGGTTCGAGGGAAGATGAGAAGGGGGGGATTAGACCTGTGTGCACCCTGAGTGGCCGCGACCTGCGAGGAGACGATCGGAGAAGAAAACGGCGGCGGACGGGGAGAGAGGAGGCGGCGCGGTGCGACGGATAGAGAGAGAATCAGATGGGAAGGAGTGGGAGAACAGTTCGACGAGGGAAGGCCGAGTGCGGTCCCTGTGTCTATGCGGTGAACGTCCACCCGTTAATACCTTCGTGCAACATCCTCCGTCCCAAAATAAGTGTTTCAAACCTTGTACAAAATTATACTGTTAAGCTTATTTTAAGACGGAGGAAGTAGACTATAGTGGATGTTAAAATTCAATGAACTATACTTCCTCTTCTATAAACTAATATAGGACATTGAAGGAGTGAAATAAGTCCATGGAAAAAACTACTCCTTCTGTTTCTAAATATAAGTTTTTTAAGAGTTTTCACTAGGAAACTACATACGGACGTATATAGACATATTTTAGAGTGTAGATTCATTCATTTTGCTCCGTATGCAGCCTCCTTGTGAAATCTCTTAAAAGACTTATATTTAGAAACGAAGGGAGTATAAGATTTGATCCTACAAATCAAATGACCATAGTGAAAAAAAACTTCTAAGGATTGCAATCCTTTGAAATCCTAAGAAAATTCTTTAAATCAAAGAGACAGCAATTAAGCAATATGCACCTTTTTTTTTCCTTTTTAATAAAAATCAATTCAGGCGATCATAACCTAGTGCTCAGAAGCTTGTAAGAATGAGGCCCGTGTGCTAGGCGGACCATAGTGTATATACGGATAGGGGAGAGTCTAGTGAATAGTTCTTTGAAATCATAGACTTGTATTTACTTTCTACTATAAGAAAGGGTAATCTTAATAGCTTTTCCATTTTAGGGTCTATTTGGACTGTATGATTTAAAATATATTTTAGAGTATTTGAGTCCCATAGAAATTTTTCTAGATCATATGGCTGGGACTACTAAATGTCCATGAAATCCGATTCTACATCCCCGATCCATAGGAATTTAAACATAAGCTCAAATCTCATTTTATGTTTTCACCGATAAATTCAATACACATCCGCTCTATCATTCCTCGATCCTGAACAATTATCATCATGAAAAGACGGATATTACAAGATTCCTGACTTCTTACATTCTATAGGATTTCAGCATACATGTTTTTTATTATATGATACATAAACATATCAATCATGTGTTTCTTCTATTTATAGTTTCGAACTTTTGCCAAAAGGCCCAAACATAAAGTCTAAAACAGCAGGCCCTAAAATACCGTGCACGACCCCACGGTGCCACCGGACGGACAGGCACATGCATCCTGCGAAATGAGCTAGGGTTTTACGGCCTTCACCGTTATCTCCACCCAGCGAAACGTCAAAACCAAAAAAATAAAACTCCCTCCCACACCGCCAATGGCGACATCGCCGTCACCGGTCAGGCACCGACTCGTGTTCGACAAGACTCACTGTTGGAGATTGGTTTTGGGCCTAAGGGAAACCTCTCAAGACCCCTGGTTTGAACACTGAGGAGCTACCCGCAATCTACAACCCAACCATGACCATGGCGAGGCTATCCACACAGAGCACCAGAAGGACACACCGATTTACCCAGGTTCGGGCCACCGCGAGGTGTAAAACCCTATCCCTGCTTTGTGGATTGATCTCAAGTTTTACAACTGTTACAAGGCTCAAGGTGGAAGAAGGCTTCCAATGAGAGCAGAAGCTCAAAATGATCGAGTCCTCTTCGGGTCAAAAATTTGATCTCCCGTTCTACTGGGCGGCTGTGTCCCTCTTATCTTGCCTTGGTCCTCTTTCCCCAAAATATCAGCGGGGGAAAGGGCAGCAAAAGGCGACAATTTGAAGGGGGACAACCGTCCAATCCACCCTGACAAAAGGTGGTCTTCATCCTGCAAATGCGTCGTCCATGACGCGCTCGTGGGCTCGCCGATGACGCATGTCCTGGCGGGCAGCATCACTTTGGCTCCTTCACTGGAATGGCAATCTTCGGGTTTCGCCTTGGAGGAGGACGACGGCTTGTCATCCTTTTATCACCAAGGAGAAAATATCATATGTTTGTGCCCGTTGGCACGGTCCTTGCCGCCCCCGCCAGCGCAGGACTCATCCACATGGCAATCAACCTCGTGGAGGGAGGTCTCACGAGGCCACCTGTGGCTTGGAGAGAAATGTCTTGATGTGCCCTGCTTATATAGAGGGAAGCCTTGCGGGGCCAGCGCCTAGCGCGATGCCTTGGGCTGTAGCATCCTGAAGTGGGATGCTCTTGAGTTGGGCCCTCCGAGTGTCGCTGACCGGGCCTCCAGCAGATGGGTCATGGTACCCTGGTATCCACTGGACCAACACTCGGCTTCTTCGGTGGATGCATTCGGTCCAAGTTCGCCACCATCATCGACCTCTTCGCCCACGTGGACTCCCGCTTCCGTATCCACCACTCTTGCCCTGGTAGCGTTGTCTCGACGATGGGACTCTCTCGTCCGTCCGCTCCTCTCTCCACGCCCCTCTCCTTTAACATCATACATTCGTGTGATACATGTAGCTTTCAATTGGAGACTCTCCATACACGAATGCCCGAGGGGTTGCGGACAACCCAGACACGCAAGGACAAGATGGAGGGTCCAATTGGATGACATTTTATTTTCTCTCTACTGTCCAAACATTGATCGGGTTGTCCACATATGCTATTAAGGGGGAGGGGGGTGTAGATGCGACTAAGGGTCACTTTGATCCACATATTGCAAAACACAAGAATAAAAAAAATACTGCTCCAATCAATTATTTTCGAGAGGTTTGAGTGGATGTTAAAATTCCTATAGAATGCAGTAGAAATAAATCCTTATAAAAAGTCAATATAAGACTCAATCCAAGAAATCAAATGACCATCATACGAAAACTTTCTATGGCTTCCAATCCTTTAAAAAATCCTTAGAAAAAACTTTAAATCAAAGAGACATACCTAAGCAGTGTGCACTTTTCCCATCTCCTTTAACATAAATCAATTAGGGGTGATCATAGTCTGACGCCTAAAAGCTTGCAATAATGTGGCTCATGTACTAACATATCATGGTGCATGAGTGAGGGAGAATCCAGTCAGTGGTTCTTTGAAATCATGGACCATGCACATATTTATTGTCACTAGGTATATTGCTAGGTTTTCTATTTATGAATCTCCTTGGATTGTTTAAATTTTAAAGGGATTGATTTTATAAGATTTGAATCCTAAAGATTTTTTTTTCTGGATCATAGAGTCGTCTTCACTGAATTTCCATGGAATCCATTTCTATATCCCCATTCCATAGGAATTTAATAAAATCTCAAAATCGTTTCATTTTTTCCACTGAGAAATTCATTACACATTTGCTCTGTCTATATATTTCCCCTCTGTCCTCCAAAATAATCATCACGAAAGATGGATAGTACAAGTTTCCTGAGTTTTCAAACCCTATAGGGTTTCATGATACATGACTTTTTTCTTGAGCTCTTTTATGGTACCTTGAAATGGATCTGGGCCATCCATCCATAGAATCCGACGGTAGAGTTAGATCTGTACTGCTGCAATTTTTCTTTAGAATCGCGAGCACCGCTCCGCTCCTGTCTACCAGTATTCACATCCTGAGGGCACTTTGGATATTACAATTTCAGCTTGCCTACGGATCGATCTGACCCCCTCCCCCAACTTGTTGCCCTTCCATTCTACGCAAACGCACCAACTAGGTTCTTGCCGCCGCTGGCGCGTGTTTGGCCATGGCCATCTATGGCGAATCAGGAGACTTTGTCGAGCTAGGCCCGTCAGGCGTGCCCCTCGATCTTTCTCCTCATCGTTCACGTGTATACGCCCTCTTCCTCGCCGTCTAAGCTGCGCCGCCACCCCCCTTGTCATGGAGCATGCCCGCGTTTGTGGACGGTTCGTACTACGTCGCCGCGGAGGGCGGGGCGACGGCGGCAGACCCGGTGTTCACGTCGCCCATGGCGTTGTACGTATCTGTGATGCACGGCGAGTTGTTCCGGCGGTGCGCTACTCGCTTTGGCTGCTCGTACTCTAGCGACTGGGCAAGAGCACGCAACGATTGTGGCAGTGATGACAGAGAGAAGGCTGGGAACGAATAGATTGATCCACTCAGTCGGGTGTTGGCTCACTCGATCCAGGACCATGACAAAAAATATATGTCCTTTATGTTGAATAGAAAATCAAATCTCCATATTACCCTCACAAAATGAATGATCAGATTTTAATATTCTGCTGACTCACCTCTGAGCAGTATCGGGTACCATAAAAACTCTTTTTTTTCTTAACATGATACATAAACCGGGATAGATAACTTTCTTAGGATTCCAATTTTTTTACAGTTCCTACGAAAACCATTTAAATCAAATAGACCAAAACTAAGTAGTGTGTATGCTTTTTTATTTTCGTACTAAAAATTAATATGTTTTTTTGTAGAACAAAGGCCATCGCTCAACCTTAAGAATGAGGCCTTCACGGTTTACAAGAGTTCTGAAATATGGAAAAACAAAAATGTGAACATAAAGCAAAGGTTCGATACATGAGCAAAAATGTCTACATGGCGATGACGATGCAACACATGTCAAACGAGCGAGAAAGGAGCCTTCACCAACACCCCCACTACATAAGGCATGCACCCTAGCCAGCAGCTTGACATCATATCGTGGCACGTAGACCATGCACTTGGTGCGGATCCCGCCAATGAAAATATCAAGACGTTATGGGTCGCTCCAAAAGCCTCCACAGCTGCAATAACACAAAAGCTTGTACTAATATGACTTTTGTATCCATGTATGGGTGAGGGAGAGAATCCAATGAATAATTCTTTGAAATCTTAGATTTTGTACTTAATTTACTATCACCTGTAATCTTGTTGGGTTTTCTATTTAAGGCTCTCTTCAGATTGTATGATTTTAAAAAGGAATTTTAGAAGATTCGATTATTAAAGAATTTCCTCTGAAACATAGAGTTGGACTACTGAATTTCTACGGCATCCATTGCTACATCCCCCTCCATAGGAATTTTGACATAAGCTCAAATCTCATTTTGTATTTTCATTAAAAAAACAATACACATTCGTTTCATCTTTCTATCTCACACCAGTCCTCCGAAATAATCGTCATGAAAGACGGACAGTACAAGATTCCGAGTTTTCAATTCCTATAGAATTTCATGATACATGATTTTTTCATAATGGTACATAAACACATCAATGATGTGTTTTTTCTATTTATAGTTTCCAAATATTCAAATTTTTGCAAATGGCCTAATGTAAAAAAAGTGGACCTAAGAGCAACTCCAACGCAGTGACCCATTTTGTCCGTTTGGCTCGTTCGGACATAAAAGTTGGCCCAACAGGGCGACCCAAACGGACAAAGTATCCGCATGTTGTCTGTTCATTGTCCGCCCCGACCCAAATTGAACCCAAATTTGAGTCACAAATGGGTCGGCGACGGCCAAAAACGAGCACTCCTGTTGTCCGCTCTCGTCCGCTCGTATCCACCCCGGACCCACAAATCAGTGACTGCGTCGCTCCCTCACCACTAGCAGCGCCGCTTCCTCGCCACCAGCCGCGTCGTCGGCCGCTCCCTCGCCACAGCCGGGTCGCTCCCTCGCCACCCGCCACGCCGCCGGTTGGTCCCTCGCCACCCGCCACGCCGCCGGTTGCTCTCTCGCCACCAGCCACGCCGCCGGTTGCTCCCTCGCCACCAGCCACGCCGCCGGTTGCTCCCTCGCCACCAGCCACGCCGCCGGACGCTCCACCAGCCGGGCCGTCGGCCGCTCCCTCGCCACCAGCCGCTGCCTCGGAGGGCCGTCCCCGCTTGCGCGTTTCCGTGCTAGAGCTCGCCATGCCCGGCCTCGCCGTGCTACCGACCAGGAGCAGTGTCTGTGCACATTGACATGGTCACGCCCTTGCGTGTGTGCGTGCTAGCTGCTATGCTAGCCACCCGTAGCTCGCTAGCCCGTGGCCGCATGCGTGCGTGCATGCACAGTCGCGTGCTAGCTGCTGCTATGCTAGCCAGGCGGCGCACAGGCGGGCGCGAGTGTGCGGAGCACCGGCGGGAGCTCGGAGCGGGACGGGAGTGTGGGACGCGAGGCGCGGGGCGTCAATGGGTGGGAGCTCGGGGCGGCTATGCGACGCGGGCCTGGATAGCTCGGGGCGGCGGCGGAGTGTGCGACGCAGGCGTAGACGAAAGCTCGGGGCAGCGGCGCCAGTGCACGACGGCGGGCCTGGACGACTCGAGGTGGTGGAGGAGTGTGCGACGCGGGGCCTGGACGGCTCGGGGCAGCGGCGAAGTGTGCGATGCGGGCAGGAACGGAAGCTCTGGGCGGTGGCACGAAAACTCAAGACAGTTCAAAGAAATGCGCCCATGAGGTGTTTGAGAAAATACTGGGGCGGACATTCAAAAAATGCATCCGTCCCCGTTGGGTGCATCTACTGATCCAAATAAAAAACGAACACGGACGCACGGACACGCGATCTAAACGGACAAACAGCAAATAAAATTGGTGTCCGTTTGGTCTCCCGTTGGAGTTGCCCTAAAATACCGCCACGGTGCCACCAGGCAGCGTCCTGCGGACCGAGGCAGGGTTTTACGGCCTCCACCGGTCTCTCCACCCAGCGGACACGTCAAACCTCCAAATCCCCCTCCCCTCCCTCCCACACCGCCAATGGCGACGCCGCCGGCGCCATCGCCGTCGCCGGTCAGGCTCCGGCTCGTGTTCGATAAGACCCGCCTTCTCCGGCGGGCGCAGAGGGACCTCCGCCGCTGCTGGCTCCTCCTCCGGCCCGAGCTCGCCACCGTCGCCGACCTCTGCGCCCACGTGGCCGCTCGCTTCCGCCTCCACCGCTCCTGCCCTGGTGGCGTCGTCTTGACGGTGGGACGCTCTCCGCACTCCCCTCCCTCACCTTTCTGCATTTGTGTGGCACATGGGGCGCTCAATCGGAGACCCCCCATACACGAATGCCCGAGGGTTCCTGGGCACCTCTTAGATTCTTGTGGATTTTCCCCATCTATTTTTGTCGATTCTTAGCTTCTGTACTAGGGATTGATGGATTGTCTCTCTGCGCAGATGGATGGATTTGCCTTGCCACCTTTCGAGTCGACCTGTATCTTCAGGGACAAGGATATCATAAGGTATTTGGTCGAGAATTGTTTTTCTCGTTGAATCTAATGTTTTGTGCGATGTAGCATTGTGGCGTTTGGATCTCCGGGTTCCGATTTTGGGGGAATCGATGGGTTGTGGGCTTGTGCCTATGCAGAACACTCATGTCAGATTCATGGGATGCTAATGCTACGTTTTATTGTAGCGTGTTTCTGCCATTTTCTTCTGGAAAAATGAAAGCCGAGACGGATTATCATCCCGAGTCAAATCTCATATGTCCATGATTGAGTGGGCTGTGAACATACGAGACATCTGGATGGCAGTTATCCCCACATAACCGATGCTTTAGATGTTCGGCACGATACAAGTAAATTCTGTTTCCTTTGAAGAGCTAGAGTTTGACATGAATGATGGCATTGCATATAAACGCTCTCCTGTGTTGTTGGATGTAGTATGTCAGGTTTCCATTGTCATGTTGAGTTGTATACTTACATGGGGATGGTGAGGAAATCTATGGTGAACAATTTCTGTGCACACCTTTACTTGGCTAGCAGAAAATACTTTTCCACTTAGTATACCTGTTTCAGTACAGCCATGTGTGTAACTTCTTGTGGAAATGATGTTATTTATAATAATGCCACCCTCCCATCTCTCTGGGTTGCAGAGTTAACCAGAAAGCTTGCAAGAGAATGGTCCATCATGACAATGTGCACTGTATTGAAGATCCTGAGAAAGTAGAAATGCGGGCGCTTCCGACTGATGATAAAATCCTTGCAATTGAGTATCAAATTGACTCTAGTAAGCACCAAGAAGAAGAGGTGCATTGTGATCATCAGCCTGAAGAAAATGTAACATCCAACCACAATCTAGAAAATGGGCATACAAGCTCGAAGAGGAAACGGAAAGATGAAGATGCAAAAATACCTGAGAGCTCAAGGTATCCTCCTTGTGTGTTATCATATTTTTTTTCCATTTGCCAACTAAGGATTACCACTCAATCTGTATTTTCATAAGTCGTAACAGTAAAAAGCTATGTACCCCCCCCCCCCTCCCGCGACTAAATCGATGATGACACTCCAATTTAGTCCCTCCATTCCTAAATATAAGGCTTTTTAGAGATTCCAATATGGGCTACATGCGGAGCAAAGTGAATGATTTACACTCTAAAATACGTCTATATACATCCGTATGTAGTCTTTATTGATATCTCTAAAAGGTCTTATATTTGGAAACAGAGGGAGTAGATCACATCTGGTTTCATGGCTACCTTTTCCACCCAAGTGTATGCTTGCTTCTCCTATTCCGTGCTGCGTCCTGTTCTGTTCAAGTTATTCTGCTACCCATCTGGTGATGCAGGAGAAAGAAACTAAAGAAGGTAAAACACATCGGGTGCAGCAAGGTAGATGACATTTGCCAAGATCAGGGTTGTCATGGTTCCAAAGAGTTGAAGTTGTCCATTATTGGTGTTGAAGAAAAGAAGGCTGATGTTCAAACTAAATGTACAGTTGAGTTGGATGGAAAGCAAAAACCTGACAGGTATTATATCAAGTTTCTTCTTTCCACCCCATCTGATAAACTAGTTCTCTTCTTCCTGGTACTACCAAGGATCATGGACAACAAAGTACTAATCCAAGCAATAAAATCACCACTAGTAAATGGTGCTAAATTAGTTTAAATTACATGATTATAGCATATCGAGTATAACATCACAACATACTTTAGATCCTCTTAAGAGACCAACAGCTCTGCAGATTCACATACTCAGTCCTTCCGGTTTGTAAGTCCCGTCTCCAATCTCCTAGCAACCAAGGAGGACCTAATTAAGTAGTAGATAACATATTAATGCTACATGCATAGCCACCTCCTTCATGCATTGGTTAATTCCACACTGAGGAACAACATTTGACATAATTTAATGAAGCCGTAGCTGATCTTTGCCTATTCCCAAAGCAATGGGCCTTACAAACTGTATAACCGGAATTTTTGAGAAAGACACAAACCGGAAATTAGGGAGTATCAGAAAATTTGACTATAGACTTATTGTCATCATGATTTTAATTAACATGACAACTTCAGCAATACGTTGTGTTCTTATAACAGATGCAATATTAACAACATTATTGTCACTTTAATAAACATATTAAGTTATTGGAATACTACTGTCACATGACTCACATTGGACACAAAAAATTGCATGCACTTATGTATGTTTCTATTTACTATCTCAACACAGTACTATTTGTATAGTTTGAGTGTTACATTTCATGATAGGAATATCGCTAAGATATTGTAAAAACTTTGAGCATTTACACTATGAAATAATATACTGTAATGTAATAGAGGATTCATAAATGTCTTTCCTTGCAAGGATAACTTCCATGCGGTTCATATTCTTAGCTATTGAAGAAAGCAATCAGCTAAGTAAGATCAGACAAATAAGTATAAGATGTCTAAAACAAAGTTATTATGGAATAATTCACAATCATTAAAATTTCATCTTTTGGCTTTTTTGTAGTCTTCAGGGCGAGCTTGTGTATGGTGTTTCAAGTAAGAATGTACTAATAACTAATAAGAAGCAGAGAGATTATAGATAGCGAAAGCATCTCTCAAGAAAAATGTAATGGCATTAATTTCTATGCTGCAAATCTGTATTTTTACATACAGGAATGGTAAAAATACAAAAAAATGTTACTGCATTTTCCATTTGGTGACACAAGAAGGAACACTGCAAAATACATAGTAGCTGATGAAGAAATTGGTCCGTAAGTGTTATTGTATTTACTTTCTTAAATTTTGAGTAATGTTTTCTGGAGTCTTCAAGCGAGTAGAAATTGAGATGTGAAGGCTTACAAAACCTATAAATAGAGGTCCTCAACTCTAGTTTGTAACCCAGACTATGTTTGCAGTATGCTTAATAGAACTTGGTATTCTTAATCTTCGACTAGATCTTTTGATCTAGGAATGTTGAATTGAACTCTTGCTGCCATATCTAGCGCATTGAAGTAGTTCCAACAGCACTTGTGTTAGGAGTTCCTTCAACACTTGTGCTGTACTCTTCTTAGCAACAAGGTGGAGTTAGCTTATCTATAACCTTGTAGTACTTCAGTAGCTTGGTAAACAAAAATGAGAGAACCTGTTCAAAATTATATATGAAATGTTGAATTACGATTCTCTTAATATTTCTCTCATGCAATAGCAAATGGACCTGCAAGTTAAAATAAATCAGTCAGTAAATGTCCAAATAGTATAGAAGCTTCTCTTAATATTTTTCTCATGCAATACATTTCAGCTAGTTTTTCTTTTGTGCATTAAAGGTGTACAGACTTCCGTTGTCCCTTATGTTCATGTCACCAAGAGAGAGTGATCACCCCTTAAAAAAAAGAGACAGTGATCACATGTCATTATATTTGCATAAACTGCAAGAAGCTTTTTGAACATGGAATTTTCCAATGATTCAGCATTTATCTCGGTTACACCATTTTAAAGAAGTTTTTTGCCTTTTTGTAATTTATTTATTTTGTTTCTAGTTATATATGTACAACAGAATGTGAGCATTAATACCAAGTACTTCCTAGTTCATTTTTAGTAGGTGGTATGTACATATATTAACAGTAATTCTGGTAAAAAAAAGGTATTATCATGATACACTAAGACTTATGTACTCCCTTGCAGTCTTTTCATATTGTTCATGCTGAAGTATCTTAGAATTAGTGTCATTCTTTGTTCTGTTAGATCTTGCGAAAAAATTAATCTTGGACCATTTTCAGGTGTGATAAGATTGAGTCGAGTTGCGAAACTGAGGTGGCTGGGCAGACAACTCAAATTCCTAAAACGGTTTGTGCAATCTCCATTTCTGCTTTTAGAGAAATCCAGTGATTGGCTCTATCTCTGTTAGTTTGTTTGGGCTGTAAATATTGTCCTCATCAACTTTAATGTTTCTTATAGTTGGTAAACATTATCATGTATCTATAGTACGTTATGAGACCCAAAGTTCTCAAAGCTGATCTAAAGATACCACAATGACGGATCATTGTTTGTAGTATTATGGTCAGGTTTTTAGCGTCAAAACAATAATAATCTTATGGCCAGGTTGGGCATTGCATCGCTAAACGTAGTAATAGAAAGTATCTGTTCTTGGCTAAAATCGACCTACTCAATTATTTCCAATACATTGTACTGTATTTTTCATTTATAAAATAAATATGTACAGCAAATGCTACTTACAAGATAAGATATTTAAATTGCCTAGAGATTTAGATGGAGCTGTATTTCCTTCTCTTAATTTGATTTAATCTTTCGGCTTTGATAAGACCATAGATAGGACTGGATCATGCTCCTTTAGTTCCTCTTTTATATGCTAATAACGGGCATACTATAATTTTGAAACAGAAGCTATGATGTAACAGTTTTTCTGCCTCTGCATTTTGGTTAATTACCACATGTATTTTTGTCTTTGTTTTGTCCTGTCAGAGTCGAAGTGCTCGTCGTAAGAAACTCAAAAGGCAACTTAGGAAGCAAGAGAAAGAAAAGCTGAAAGAGGTATTTTGTTAACGATTATTTTGTGTTCTCTTTCGGCTTCATAGGGTATCTTTTATATCCTTACTAGGGCATGTTGGGTAGGAATTCTGATAACAGTGCAGATTTGTGAACCACTGCCACTGACAAGCTTTGTTGGATCAGTGGCAGCCGAAGAGATAGGATGTTTAAATAAACTCACTAGTCACATCCACATGTGGACCTTTTCACATCAAACCGTGCTCTTTCCTTAGATCGCACCTTTTCCCAAGCCTCTCAAGAAAACTGTCGGTGAGTTGATATTAGAGCCTAACAAGAGTTTGAACTTGTAGATTGGTAAGACAATCGTTATCTAAGGTTGGTTATAGTGAGGAGCATATGACACTAGTCTAAGTTACTACCTCCATAGTGCAAAGTAACATAGTACTAGTGTCATAGATGACTTCATTTATTAGCTTGTAGACTTTATCGGGAAGCGCTATGTTATAGTAACATAATATGTTACTCAAAACACCTCTCTCCTCATTAATTACATGACAAATAAGCAAAATTTTCTTGAAATCCGCTATGTTACTAGCTAAGTTACTCCCACTATGACCAGCCTAAGAATCCGTAGTATCTCCCATGCGATTAGGACAGCTGTCGTACCTGATATGGTCTCATATCTATAGTAGGCATAAAACACAAATGGTGTTGGCCAAACATATTAATCCGCAACGTATATTTGTAGAATGTGGACTGCCAGGAATCACTCACTGCTGCTGGCGGTCCATCCTCAAGCAATCATGATGATCTTCCTTGCCCGTCAAGCAATGATAATGGCCCTCACTTGCCATTTTCAAGCCATAAAGCAGATGAGGAAGAATCTGATACATCAGAAGATATTGTTCCAGTTGTGGTTCGTCCTGGTCACATTCGCTTTGAGCCAGCAGGTATTCCTGAGCCCGTGAAGAGCTAATTGCTGCTAATAAAATTTTCTGCATTGCAACAGTTGATTTATCGATTGGCACTTCACTGATAGTGCATCTGCTTATCATCCCCGTTGGGAAAGAAAGCTTGTACGAACTGTAGTACCCCTGACTACACTGTGCATGTGAACTTGCACACATGTCATCAGTGCATCTGCTTATCATCCCCATTGGGAAAGAAAGCTTGTACAAATTCTAGTGCTCCTGACTACACTGTGCATGTGAGCTCGCACACATGTCATCATTCATGTCCAACTATGGACACATTCTATGCTCTGTATGGTCAACTGGAAAACGTTTTTGACATCTTGATAAATAGTTTGCTATTATTCAAGTTTTTATTATGGTTTATTTGTATGTGCTGCTTGCCTGCTTTTGTCCTGCCTCTTGAGTCTTGAGTCATACTTGAAGCTCAGAATATAGTGAAATTATTACGAAATTACTTTCATAGTTTTTGTGGTAGAGTTATTGTAGTCATTCAGTGCAATTTGACATTCATAAAAGAGGCAAACGATTTGTGTTGTGTTTTTGGGAAAAATACCTATAATTTGCATCGTGGACCAATTAGTCTGCTTATTTATACCTGAAAGGGGTGGATCCTCAAGGCAGATCATTGTGCCAAGTTAGGAAATATAAAACAGTGCTGCTCCCAAGCCTATGAATTTTGTTACTGAATTGATCTTCTGAGAGAAAATGTCCAAGGAGGATAGTCTTACCATTGCAAAGTGGCACTGCTAGTAGATTGTGTTGTTCACCGTGTCCACAGTCACCATTAGTTGGATTCACTGTGTCCATAGTCACCATTAGTTGGAGATATTAATATAGTTGGTTTGCTTTCTTGTTACTTAGTTGAATTTATTTATTTTTATAGATTGGGTGTATTAGAGATAAGTTCACTTGGCATTGGAGATCGTGTCCTATTAGGTCATGGAAGGGACGGCATTGCATCTTTGCTTTTCAGGCAAGAATAATGAATTAGTTTTCTCTGTCAACATCTCTGTATCTCAGATTATATCCAACCTTCTTCTCTGAAAACCTTTATCCCCTTCAAGCAATGTCATCTGCCCTCTACTAGACATTAGGTACCCCGATGTGAACCAAGATTTGTGTCACAGTGAGACTGAGTTTGCTAACTTGATGGGCCAGTTCTTTTGGGACTTATGGGTGGCTTCCAGAATAAGCTGCCTCCTACCCAGCTTATTCTGCCCAATCTAAAGTTTTATTCTAGAAGCCTACTAATTGAGGGTTAACTACTAGGCTTCTAAAATAAAAGTTTAGGTTGGGCTGCCGGAATAAGCTGGATAGGGGGCAGCTTATTTTGGCAGCCACCCATAAGCCCCAAAAGAACTGGCCCGAGAGTCAGTTGTCTAAGTGGCTATGGAGCTATATATTTTTTCTATGTGAATCAAGTATATTGCAGTTCCATTTTCCATTCATGACTTGTATTTTTTTTTACTTTTCTAACAGTTCTATAGGAATCATCATTCTTGTGTTATAGACATCATTGTACAAACTTCAATCCCTACCTGAGTAATCATTTATTTTGTTTAACACAGAATTCTTTGTATTTCTAGGTGAACCAAATACATCATCAGCGAAAGAAACACAGGTTTACTTGCTTCTCTTTGTCCTTTCTGCTATTCATCATGGAATTGCCTATAATGTTCAATCTTCCTGCAACGACTAAATTTGGGGCCTATCTATGTAGTTACTGAAGCATGTTGCTTATCCCTCAGTTCAATTGGATGCGTTGTTCTGCTCAAATATGTATCAACAGACAACAGATGCAAAGACCTAAATGCTGACTTGTGGATTAACTTCTGATTTTGTGCTACATCTATATTTTTATTTCATTAGCTTTACACATGGTTCCCCCTAGGGTGTCAATGATAGGTTCGTTTCCACTTTCCATGTATATTTAGCCCAAGTTTCATGGGGTATCCAGCGCATGTACGTGAGGAAATATATAATGCAGATTGGTAAAATCTAAGAAGTTGGATGTAGATTTGAATTATGCATTATCAAGATGACCATTTACGTACATGAAAATAGGAAATAGAAAAAATATTGTTTAAGTTAAGTAAAATCAGCATCAACTTGCCTTTCCATCGATGTTGTGCTTGTGGTTGCAGGCAAATTTCACATGGGGTGGAACCATGAGCAAAAAGAAGGGACAGAAGTGGGGAATGAACAACTCAAACAAGAAAAGTGCTGATACCGGCAATCTTGGGAAAATAGTTGGAAGTAATACTGAAGTTAACAACCTTGTGGTAGATACTAGGGATGAGGAAAATGTTTTTTCTGGGGTCAGTAACCAAAAGGTCAGTGAGATCAATCATGATCTGTTAGCAAGGGAAACATCTGTTGCTGAGGAAGGGAAGTCTAACAGCGAACCTTTGGACTTTGAAGCTATGCACCCCCTAACACGTCTTCCAATGGTATTGGTTTCCGTTTAATACTTTGCAGAAGTTGCTTATTCTTAAGCTATATTTTATTTGTCTAGTTTAATTCTCTTTGTGAGCTTACCCTTTTTTTCTGTTACAGGAGGGAGATATGATTGCTTATCGATTGGTTACGCTGTCTTCCTCCTGGTGTCCGGAGATTTCCTCCTATCGGGTATGACACAATTTCGACTAGAAATTTCAATTTCTTATGGAAACACTTCTGTGTGGGTCATTTGTTGCTTCAAACATGCGAGGGCAAACATGAAAGCAAAACGCGTTTTAAATGTTCGAGCCATCGGCTGTGCTTAAATTTGGGCAACCTATGTTTCATCATTTTACACACTATTTCAGGTTGGTAAAGTTCTTATTTATGATCTGATATCATCACGCATCATTCTGTTACCTGTTCCGGAGCATCCAATCATCACGGAGGAATTGACATGCGAGGACGAGTCAGATGCTATGATGGTGGATACGTCACCCTACAAGGAAGATGGCTCCTTGGAGGTAATCACTCGTGCTCAATTTCCTATCTAACCACGTACACAAACCCGGTAAACATCACCCTCGACGTCCACTGCAGATCGAGTACTCCTCCCTTCTCGATGTAAGACTAGTGAAGGGCAGCGAGCCAGTATCCGCAGACCTTAGCGCTCCCACTAGAGAAACAGGGAACGAAGGCAAATCACCACCGGTGGTAGAACCAGTTACCTTGGACGAAAACAAAGGCAAAGCTTACAGCCAGAATGGAACCTCGGTGCCAGATAGCACTAAAGGCCCAGAAGCGCCACCAGGTATAGACCTATAGCTAATCTCTTCCTCTATACCTAGCAGGTCTTGCTATCATATAAGCGAGTAATTTAGAAACAACGGTTTTTTGCGCAGAAAACACGTGTGATAAGGCCTGGGAGGCAAGCAGCGAGGTCCCAAACGGCAAGCCTGATGATGAAGCCGAGGGGAACAATGGGTGGGGAGCTTGGAAACAGAATGCCAGCACGTCGGCCTGGTCGTATAGAGCACAGAGAAGCACCGCCCTTGGTCCGACGCTCGCGCTTCTGCGAGGCAAGAATGGCAGGGGAGGTGGCAGGGGAGGCGGCAGGGGAGGTGGCAGAGGAGGCAAACCTAACAACCAGAAGTACGGCAAGGGATGATGTGTTAGCACGGCGCGTTCAGGAGTTGTTGAATTATTTTGCATGCGATTCTTGGCCGAACGAACGATGGTGTTTGTTAGCAGTTCTCAAACCATTCGGGTAAGAACAAGACCGCGTAAATGCAATTGATCATCCTGCGTGTTGGGGGAAATAAGTGATTCTACCCGGGGCGCAGAAACAACCACGTAGCGTAAACAAGCAAGCACATCATAATCTGGCCGTATTTCTACAAGCAAACCCAACCTTTATATTTCAAGTTGTGTACTGGATTAATATCGAACCATTGCCATCAGGACCTCCTGAGTTTTACGGTAAACGCAGGTTCATCAGAATCAGATCCATGGGAAGAAAATAGCACTGTAGTTCCGGTTTCATAGCACAATGAAATAAACATCCTAAGTCATAATTAACTGATACCAGATAATTTGTGATTTCGAGCGAATGCACCACCCACCGTCAAGTCAACAGCCCGAGTTGAGATGTTGACAGTGTGGCGTTGTCCTCTGACGAGCGTTCCCTCGCTAACACAGGGTGAATGACCCACTTACCTTTCAGTTTCACTTGGTCGAGGGAGAGCTGTCACCTTATCTCATCCGTGAATAATCTGTCTGATTCCAAGCAACGCTCAATTTGTCCACTTGTTTGTTTCGAGTTGTATGCGGCTGTTTATATGGTTGTCGTTGCTTTATACTCCCTCCGTACTAAAAATAACTGTTTCAACTTTATACTAGTTTTAATATAAAGTTGTACTAAACTTAAATCATTTATTTTAAAATGAAAAGAGTAGTTATGAGCATATATATATATGCACCGCAATTCTTCACCCCCTCGATTTTCACATCAATGCACCGTAATTTTACGTTCCGTAAATTCTGTTTTATTTCATACTTAAAAAGAGACTGTAAGAAAACGTATACTCACCGCAAAAAATATTTTATGTCATGTAAAATTACAAACATAAAAACATAATGTAAAATATACATAAAATGCGATTTTTCTAACTTTGGTCTATATTTTTGTTTTCTTATGCCAAATTTTACGTAGTGAATCAATATAAATGTAAATATTTGCATTTCAAATGTAATTTATTTATTAAACGATCGTAAGATTACCTCGGATGAAGAATAACTTATTCTGTATCCTGGGTGATGAATAGACTTTCTCTCTCTCTCTCTCTATATATATGTCACACCCTGGGTCGCGCTATTCGTCACCCTGGGTGAGGCTGGGTGAGGAATAGTTATTCTTCATCCCCCTCTATTTTAATATCAATGTATCGTAATTTTACGTTACGTAATTTTTTTCTTATTCCATACACAAAAAGAGACCGTAAGAAAAATATATAATCATTGTAAAAAATATTTTTGTTACGTAAAATTACAAACATAAAAACATAGTGTAAAATATACATAAAATGCATTTTTTTTGTCTTACGACCTGTATTTTTATTTTCTTATGTCAAATTTTACATAGTGGGTCAATATAAATATAAACATTTGTATTTAAAATACAATTTATTTATTAAAGGTTCGTAAGTTTATTTTGGATGAAGAATAACCTATTCTGCATCCTGGGTGATGAATAGAGTTTCTCTCTATATATATAACGGGATGAAAGCTGTTTTCGGTAGATACAATGTATCACACGTGTGGAGTCGCTATATAAAACTGTCTGTTAATATTCTAATGAATCGATGGAAGACAACCGAGGTGACCGACTCGGTCGCACATATAACATAGCTAATTAACACGTGGCAATCTAATAAAACTCTAGATGATGGAACCAAGAAAGAAGACGGAAGGAACATGCGAAAGAAGAAAGAAGGAGAAGGTTCATATGGGACCGGTGAAGGTCTGAAGGAGCAGCGCTGCTGGCGTCCGGCCGGCGAGGTGCAATGCACCCACCCATGCATGCATGCACGTCCCGCCTAATTAACGGCTATGCTTGCTTGGAAATTTCCAACAAATCAAAACAAAGGACGTGATGGCGAGGTGCAAGTATTGACTCACGTGCGGCTTCATCACGTGCCGCCATTTGCAGTCACATAATTCATCGCCTCACTCGGCTCGGGCTCGCGCCACCCAGCTACAGTAAATTGTAGCCAGTGGAGTGTGTTAATTATGCTTGGGAAATTCTGATTGGATGCCAGGCGACGGATGGATGGTGGTAATAATATGCCAGATAGTACTAGTAGCCACTGGGACTGCCTAATTCAGAGCGAATATGAGAAGGTCAGGTGCAATGGACCTCAACATTGACCCACGTGCGGCTAGGCTAAGCTTGCCCACCATTCAAGTGCAGTGGAGTGTATACCACTACCACTACCACTTCCACTTGATCATATACTTAAGTAGGCTAGCTCAGCTACAACGATTAATATTACCACTATGAATTTTCATGACCACGGATGCTAACATGCTACTACCATCTTCTTTCACAATCGCCGCCAGTGTTAAGAGGTCTGATTTTGGTGTACTGTATGTGCATTATGTGGGGCTTTTTTCTCCATAATTTGCTTGAATTTGTGCCTTAAACCCCTATAAAAGCCTGGCAATTCAAAAGAAAACGTACTCTACAAACGTTATGATAAATTGATAAATACAAGGGCGCATCGCCTCGGGAAACCAGGAAACAGAGCATTTTTTTTTCACATAATAAATCCCGGTTCTCCCCTCCCCTGTTTTTTTTTGCTCTTCCCAACCAACTCGTGTCACCGGTATAAGAACCATGGAGGCGCGCTTCCAGCCGTTTCAACCCGACGTACGTCAAGAGAACATTCCATTCCATGTCTGACCCAAGCAGCACGTGCACGGCTTCGTCTTGTTCTTCCACGTCGCCGCGGCTCACCACCGGCGTCGTCAACTTCTTGACACGCCGCGCCATGGCCACGCACCACCGAGCAGCAGCGGCACCGGCACCCCTCCTCTCGCCGGGCTCCTCCACCGGCTCCGCCGACTCCGTGCCGTGGAGCAGCTGCCATCACCACCACGCGCCGGCCACGCCGCCCCTGCCGCCGTTCGGCACCATGGACGCCGACGACGACAAGCTCCTGCTCAACATGCCCTCCCAGCACCAGGATGCCTCCGCGCGCGGGGCAGCGGCGGCGCCGCCGAAGCATGAGGCCGCCGACGCCGAGCGCGCGTTCCGCGGCGTGCGGAAGCGCCCTTGGGGCAAGTTCGCGGCGGAGATCCGGGACTCGACGCGGAACGGCGTCAGGGTGTGGCTGGGCACGTTCGACAGCCCGGAGGCGGCGGCGCTCGCTTACGACCAGGCGGCCTTCGCCCTGCGCGGCGGCGCCGCCGTGCTCAACTTCCCCGCCGACCAGGTCCGCCGCTCGCTCGAGGGCGCGGAGGAAGACGTGCGCGGCCGCACCCACGGGGTGTCGCCCGTGCTGGCGCTCAAGCGACGGCACTCCATGCGTAGCCGAAAGGCCACGGCGTCGGTGACGTGCCGCAAGGCCAAGGCCGCCCGTGGCATGCCAGAGGGCGTGGTGATGGAGCTGGAGGACCTTGGCGCAGAGTACCTCGAGGAGCTGCTCGGCGCCTCGGACGACATGATGACGTCGCCGGCCTCCGATTCATGGTGCTCGAGCCATCATTCCATCTGATTCTCGCTCAAGTCAGCACTCGGCACTGAGGAAGCACCCAGCCGGGATGCAAGAAGATAGTTGACGACGATGAATTGACGCCATTTGTGTACGCAGTTTTTCTTCCGTGTTGCTGTTGCTGGTCGGGTGTCGTTCCAGAATTTAGATAGCTCCTGTACGTAGGATTGAGAAACGGTTTGCAAACAAATGTTTAGGTTTGAATCCAGTCAGAATGAATGCATGGTTGTAGATAGTTCGTAGGCGCCAAGTTCGAATTTTGTGTGCCTTGGGTCGATGTTTGTTTCCCTTTACAAAAAGAAACATAAAATCCACACATGGCGGGTCCGCGTCGCCGTTGACTCTGGATCCATCGGCTCGCTCTGGTGACTCGGGTGGCCGAGTCGGTGGCGCTACCGTCTCCAGCGGTAGCTCCGCTGCCTCTGATCTACTCGGATTCACCGGAGGCCCGCCAGGAGATGCGGATGGTGGTGCTGGATCGGTTTTCCAATTGGAGCGAGTGGCCGAATATCCACATCGGAGTCATTCGTTACGCCACGTTTGCCGAGAGTGCTCGCTTCATGGGGGACGACGGGTGCATGGATGTGGAGCTCATCTTGTGGGCGATTCAGGAGTTCGAATCGTCAGTTCCGGCGCAGGCGGCGCGGTGCGTTCTACCGCACGGCGATCCCAGCACGCCTCAACATCCGATCGCCGTGGGTGGACGCCCTGGTCAGTTTCCCTCCGGGAGTACTGCCGCCGGGGGTACTCCTCCCTTGCCGCAACGTTTGAGGTCGTCATCCCCTTCGATCCAGGTGCTGCCTCGAGCCATTGAACCTCCCCCGTGGCCTTGCGGTTGAGGTATGTCATCAATCTGCCTCCTTGCCTCATTTCGGTCCACATTTGGGCTTGGAATTTGAAT